>OZ007556.1:155445936-158023652 GCA_963931855.1 Philhelius festivus
TTGTGTTGCAAGTTTTACGTTGAAAATTGTGAGGGTTGGTAAAATTATGTTGTTCGGGGCTCTGACTCCGCGGGCCTGATACTGAATCATGCAGGTTCTGATTGGAGCCTGCCTGATTCAGTTCCCGATCCGCAGAGTCAGTGATTAGCTTGGAATTTTTATTATTGCATTTCAGCATCATCGCTATCGGTATTGTTTAAGTTTACAAAATAATCTTTACTATCAATAAGTTTTTGAGTCACTGTTGATAAAGGTGATTGAGTGAGAGAAGGATTTGAGTGGTTGTTGATGTATTGTGTATTAAATGTGGATTGAGTGTTAATGTTGGTAGATGAATTTGAGGGGATTCGAGAATGATTTAAAATGGTTTGAGCTGATTGTGTAGAAGTATGAGAACTGATTGAAGGAGTGTTATTTTTATACTGGGGTTTAATTGCTTGTGTTTGAGTAGGAGAGTGAGATTTTGATAGCATTTGTGTGTTAGTACTTAATGTTTTGGATGTATTGGAATTGGGATCTGTACATTTAGTGTGGTATGTTGTTGTTTTTGCGATTGATGATGTAGAGTTAGAGTGTATTGATGGGGTGTGTGTGATGGTTTGTGATAGACCTGGTAGTGGGGATGGAGAGGTTTGAAGATCGTTAGGAGTAGGAGGTAAGTGTGATGTTTTTTTTGCTGTGTCAGCGAAAGTGTCGTGAAGGGGGGGCGTATGATTTAGATTTTTTTGATTATACATGCGTTTCGCTTCTGCCATCGTGCATTTATTCACCGTTTTTATGGTTAGAATTTCTTTTGCCTGTTTGTAGGCCGGACAGGTTTTTGATGATGAAGAGTGAGATAGCGAGCAATTAGCACACATTGTGCGGGTACATGGGTCAGGCGTGTGAGGGGGGAGGTTGCAAGAATCGCATTTCGTACTGCCGTTGCAACGTTTCAGAGTATGTCCGAGTAGTTGGCAATTACGACATCGCATAGGGTTTGGAATGTATTCTGTCAATTTGGCAGTATAGAAACCAATATTGACTTCGCTAGGAATTTGATAAAGGTCAAACGTAAAGAGCATAAGACCTGTTGGTTTTTGCTTCCCGTCTTCCCCTTTCTTTAAAAATTTATACACGTCTTTGACACCTTGGGATTTCATTTCGCTTACAATTTCGGTTTCTGCGACATTAATAAGACAAGGAGCGAAGCAGATTGCTTTAGACTGATTGAGTTGTTCATGCAACTTAACCGCAATGGGACAGATACCGGCAAGATCTTTAGCACGGAGGAAAAGGTCGGCTATTTTTTGCGATTTTACAAATATTAACAAACTGCCATCACGAAGTTGGCTTACACTGTCATAGTCTTTGCTAATCGCATCGATCGCTTTTTTTAAGAGAAAAGGACTCAGTGAGGTTATGAGTTTTTCACTATTTGTTGAAGTCATAACAACGAATCGGGGGTTTTTAGCATTTGAAATGGATGGAAGTTCGGGGAATGCACTTAGAGGCATGTTATTCACTTTGTGTCTTTTTTTTGGTTGGGGGTCGAGGTCACAGTCAGGATCGAGGATCCCGAAACGACCTCCGGGATTTTTAGGCCTGCCGGCCATGGGTTATGTGGAATAAGCCCTGTGTGTTGGTGTGGGGACTGTATGCGGGTGGAGAAATGGGAGATAGAGAAAGTTACTAGTGATGTACGGTTTAAAGAGAGAAACCGGCTTACGCACTTGGCACAACTAAATCACGACCGCTTGTGGAACGATGTTATCGGTTTGAGAGCTAGTCGGTGACTGTGTCGTCTTAGTATAAGAAATGCAATCATGTTGTTTTTGGTTGTTGTTTTTTTCACTATGTATGTTAATGCAAGTTTTAAAGACTAACTAAATTCATTTATTCAATGAATAAAACGAAATGCTCATATTGCTAAGTGAAGTGTCTTCAAACTTTTCCATGGTAGTCTTTGTCACTATACAAACTTTTATCATTAAATTATTCAGTTTATTTAGTGCTTTTGAACACTTTTTCTATTCTTATTCTTAAAAAAAATGTCTGCATTTTATTAAAAATATGAATTACTAGTGCAAATTTAACTTCTAAAAATCCTACTTGGTTCACTACTATTTTCACTCTAAATATTATTTATCAGAATCATGGTCCTGCCATCCACATTAATGGGATCCATTTCAGACAAAAAAAACAGTCAAAGTTGTTTAATAACGCAGACAGCTACAATACTAATATGGCCCAAATGCACTTTAACAAATGACCATAATTTATTTCAAAACATTGATATTTAGTAACATAACAACTAAAAACTAAAAACAGTTTTATATTATACGCAATGAATAATGTTAAACACAGTGCGAGCAATTAGGAAAGTAGGTTAGGATTTGAAAGGAGATACCGATGCACATTGGGTTTGAATGTCTACACATTACAATGAATGGGAAATATTGAGCCGGGTAAAGCATTCCACATTCGTAAAGTGCGACTAAAAAAAGAATTACTGTACTTGATAGTACGTCCGAAATTGGGATCAATTTGAGGGGAGGAATGCAACTGGCTATTTCACTAGAGCCCTGTTTATGAAAATAGCGGTAAAATAATGATAGACATGAAAAATTGCCGCGGTGCTCGAGAAATACAAATGTTTCAGTCAGACAACGGTCGCATATCATTTTTAGAGCTCTCTTTTGAATTCTGCCCAAGAGACTCAAGTGGGTTTTTGGAGCACCTGCTCAGATATGGGAATTGTACTCAAGTTTCGGAAGAATAAATGCATTATATATATTGCAGCCAGATCAGAAGGGGTATTTGATACAAGATGATCACAGTCTAAGAAATAGCTAAAAGTTATTAAGTTTTTTGGCACTTTCAATATTTTGTGTAGTATCTGGTAGAACCGGACATTTGGACGAATACCTAACTTTTCAGCACTTTGAATCAAATTATTTTTTAATATTTGTGTCCATCGTTTCTTCATTCAACTCCTAATTTCCAAATCCGGCTGTAGACATACAGGCCTATACCATAACGCCTCCTTCGTCATGCTTCGCAGTTGGTTTCTGGTTCTCTGTTTTGAAGTCTGCATTTGGCTTCCGCCAGATAGGACATCCCATCTTTGAACTTGGATTCTTTGGAAAAAATAACAGACGCTGGAGTTGCGGATCAGTCTATTTTACAGTTTGCCGAATAGGTTGTTCACTTTTATAAGGCAGAATAACCGGTTGGCGATCATTGTGCGGCGACCCATTTTTTTTTAAATCACACTTTGAATTAGGAAAAATTGATAACAAACAAACCTCAAGTCACAGAAAAAATATATAAAGAATTAACTGCGTACACATTTGAGGACTAGGTGCACTAAAGTAAGCTGTATCAAATAAGTTGCAAGGTGAGTTCTTGGTCCAAAATTACTATTCCCCATTAGTAGGGGGAATATTTTATTTAATTTCATTAAATGCTCCTTGGATACGGGTCTATAGATCTGATTTTAATTTCGGCTATATATTTTGTTTCTTTGAAAATCCAGTGTTTTAATTTTTTTAATAAAAATAATCTGTGAGAACTCTAATTTATATGGGGGTATTCAACTTAAATTGAAATCGTTTAAGCGCGACACTAAAGACTAGAACATTAAAAACCCTTTATAATTCAGTTAAAATTAATTAGTAAAAAAAGCTGAGGCCTTTAAAAAGAAGCTGTATATATTTGCGACAATATCTAAAAAAACATACTGTATTTTAGGTCAAACTCAGTGCTTTACAAACATACAGAAAAGTATTGATACTCAGAATGTTCTTTTAACTGATATCGAAAAAACTTTACTTTTTAGATGAAAAATGCAAACGAACCACCATTACAACAGGAAACAACAATACTTGATAAAAAATAAAGAAAAAGGCGTAGCCAGGATTATTAAACAGAGGAAAAGATTTTTTTTCATAAAAATGCCTGGTTTTAAAACAATTTTTGGGATTGAACCTTCTTTAATATTAGTTATTTATTTAATGTACTTATATAAAGAATTTTCATTTGGTTATTAAGTAAAAAAATCATTCACAAAAAACTGTAGTTCAATAATTATTACCATGTCAAACCTAATTTAGTCATATTTTCAAATTCGGCATCATACTTTCTCTAGTATTTAGCCAAATACCTTAGATACTTTGGATGCAAAGCTGAAATGGAAAGAGCACATCAAAAAAAGCAAAAAAAGAAGCTCTAGAAGAATCGAATTTTGGATAACTGATCAGAAACTTAATAATAGATTAGTGTTGGGTGCAAATCAGATATTTTGTAACACATTAGTAATGCACACACAAAAAACGGACATTTGGTTGCAACGACAAATCCAGGACTATATGTGACAAAGCTGTTTTAGAAAAGAAACCTACACTAGCAAGAATTCCTTCTTATATTCTATGAATTCTAAATAATACAGTGCAATCCAGGTTTCTTTTAAATTTAATTATAATTTTAGAAACTGGATCTAGGTATTATTTAGTACACAAAGATAAGCATAGTAAAATATATAACTCGAACTACTAATAAGTTAACCCCTTTTCAAAATAAACGATTCCATTGGAGTATCCAGGGGTGCCAGCACGTAACTTGATACAATCGAGTCTAGTCGATGTAATCGAGTATAGGGAGTTATTTAATTTGATTCAATCGAATCGAAAACAATCGTCTGATCATAACAAGGAACTGCCTGTTCTCGATTGTATCGAGCGAACTCGATCGTATCAAGTTACGTGCTAGGGCCCCAGGGCAAGAACTGGATAACTCAAATTTTGGCGAAATATGTTTTAGAATAGTAGTTACCGTTTGTTGGACTTTTACATTGGATGTCTGGGTTCGAATCCCACCTTAAAACCAAATAAATTAAAGGTAACACATGAAATTACGTCCGAGTACGTTATCTATAAACTTTAATGTAAATAGTGTAGGACAAAAATAACACTGTAGTTAGCAGCAACTATACAATGTTACTAAGAAGTTTACGAGTTAGTATAGATCCGCGCACAAACTTAACTTAGCTTTCTTCGGTTTGGAGGAGCAAAGAAAAACTCCTTACTCCGTAGGACATATTGAATGATCTATAGAAGCTTTATCCACCAAGTCATGCTTTTTGGTGCTGCGTGTTCAACCATACGTAGAAATTTGGAGCCGATAGTCGGCTCCTTATAGCTCTTGTTTTAGAGGGCTGGAACGCGTCTGCTCGGGATCGTAGAGGATGAAAGCTGCTTGCTCAGGCAGATACTCTTCACAAGTCAGAAGTTCTAACTAGTGCCTTGTAATCCAGGTTCTTTTTAAAACACCGTAGGTCTTACAATAAAATAAAAGTTTTGTGATCATTAATATTATTCGTTCTCTCTAATACTATTTGGAAAACGCTGATTCACGAAAAATTATGTATAACATTTAATATCGCACTTACCACCTGAACCATTTTGTTGTTCTTTGTTCAATTGTCCCACATTGGCCGAGATAGGGTTTGGTCTTACCGGAGCAACGTTCCGGTTACGAAAGTTTACTTTTTCATTCCAATATCGTCCTCGGGTTCTGTCAATGGAGGTATTTATGACACTAGTAGCGGTGACCTGTCTCGCCGGTAAGGGTTCCTTGTATGTGGAAGATAAATCACAATCACCACCAGAAGGCTCATGGTGAATTTGTGCATAAAGCCGTGCCTCCAGTTCGTTCAAATCATCTACATTTTCAATATCAACCTATTAAAGTGAAGCATGCACGAAATAAGTTATTTTATATAGAAAATTTTTGAATTAATCATAATTTTACCTCATCCATATTTTTATTTAGGAAATTTTTATCGATAACAAATTATATTTGGATCGCAAAATACAAAACAAAAGCAAAAGGGCACGAGGAAACCGCGAGCCATCTAAAAACTAAAAATTCTTGAAGATGTCGACACTCGACACATAGGATGTGTTCACAAAATAGGCTACAGCTACACAGTTTGTGGAAGTTAAAACTGTCATCCCTGCAGTCAGGGGTGACATAAATTTCTCGTGCACCTGTTTTTGTTTGAACAGAAGAAAACCGATAATAAACATTTAGCCGCGTTTTTTTGGAAAAGTTATCCGCAGTACAGTAGGATTTTATATGAATAACGAATACAACATCCGCAGTAGGATCACTGCCGATACTCGAATAAACGTCAAATCTCTATGCGCAGCAGGATTTCACTTCTCCTTTTATCGGCAGTGATCCTACTGGGTATGTTGCATTTGTTATTCATATAAGATCCTGCTGTACTACGAATAACTTTTCCAAAAAAACATGGCTAATAATAAATACAACATCCGCAGTAGGATCACTGCTGATAAAAGGAGAAGTGAAATCCTACAGTGGATAGAGATTTGACGTTTATTCGAGTATCATTTTGACTATAGCTGTCCCTTTCATATCAATGAAGAAATATATAGAGAGAGCGATTATCAAAACGACAATCAATTAATTTAGTGATCACTTTACTCTTACGTGATACGGGCCCTGAATAGAATAGTAATTCTCTTAATCACAAATTATGTTTTCAACTCTCAACAACTCTACCAAGAAATGTTGCTATTAAACATAAATGAAGTAACTCAGCTGTCAACATTGTAGTTGAAGTTGTAGCCCAGAAGTACGACTTTCTTCCAAAATGGAATCTTAAGTTCCACAGTCCACACACATTAAAAAGAGACACACCTGTGTCTGTCAAATAAAAAATCAAACTCAAATAATAATTGCCGGCCACGTAATTTGCTATATTCCTTGTTTCAATTTCAACCGCTTAAAAACAAGTAAATTATTAAATAAAAACATTTCTATAACTTTATATAATTTTCACTTCTTTTAATAGAATGGAATCCATGATCAGATATGTCTCTCCAATCAATCCAGCTGTATTTCCTCATCTAGCTACAGTTCTTCTGGCCATTGGAACCTTCTTCACTGCATGGTTTTTTGTGTTTGAGGTCTCACGACCAAGGAACTCTCAAAAAGAATCTACAATCTTTAAAGAGCTTTTAATAAGTCTATTTGCTTCGATTTTCCTTGGGTTTGGTGTAGTTTTTCTTCTTTTATCTGTTGGAATATACGTATGAATTGAAACATCCCTTAATTTTAGTAACTAATGTGTGAACCATCAAAAAGATAAACAATAAAAAATACACAAATCAACAAATATTTAACTTAATCGCTTTATTTCTGGATAAAATATATATAAAAATAAGGAGTAAATTATGCACATTATGTGAAAGGTAAAATTACGTTCTTCGATTTGAAAACTTGAAACACATTTATTTGATTCTTTTTCTTTATTATTATGTATATTATGGTGTTTGTGTTCTGTCTCTTAAAAAAATCTTTTAAGATAAATAGTAACTGATATTAAATACTTTAAAATATAATGTTTCAACTCTCGAACTATCAACAGACAACATTTTTCACGACAATTATTTTTGGGACTTGGTGTTCTAGCCTGCAAGTCCAGCCTTCTGTCGACACTTTTGCATTATTGCTCGCAGCATAAACTGTTTACGCGATAATTGCCGAACATGCTTTAAAAAGGCTTCCAAGTCAATTACACCGCTACGCAAAGCTTCTCCTAAATAGTAAATGGCATCTTCCGTGGCTGCTTCTTCAGCATATGCGTTGAGTAATCTTAAAAAAAGAGGAAATTCAATAAAAATAAGTACTTTTTTTATTCAAACTTACTGTTTGTATAATGGAGCTGTGGTCACAACAGCTTCGTCAACATCAATTCCCTCGGACTGCTCAAGTGATTCCAGAGATTTTTCGAGTTCTTGTTCTTTGTCACGTAGAATTAGAATATTTTTCCTCAGTTCGGTCTATTTTGGTAAAACATAATTCAATACTTATTTAAAATTTTAAAAATCTCAAAAGTTACCTGCTCTCTTTGCAAACGTGCTATAATTGCTTCAATTTTGGAACTACCTTCGACGAGTTCTTGTTTTGTGCGATTGAGGGTTTCTATTTCAGCTTGACACTGATTTACTTTTTCTTGAACTCTTCGTCTAAGTTTATCTTCCACGGCACTAATGAGGGATGCTTTTATATGTTCTTCAGTAATAGTACCAGTTTGGCTTGGATTACCTGGGTTCTACATTAAAAAGTATATAAATATTGTTATTGTCATTCCTTAGTAAATGCTACTTTAAACTAGAAACATAAAACCTTAATAGAAGCTTACTTTTTCAGATTGGTATTAAATCTAAAAAATATCGTCGTCTTTAGCCTTTTTCCGTGCGATTAATCCACAATAAACAAAAACGAAATACTGAACCAAGTTTGAGAATCAATATTTAAATAAATTGAAAAAAATACAATACACAGTTATCTGTGATTTCGTTATTTTTTCATTTGAACTTAGATAGTATAATTTTGAGGTCTTTTAAAATTAAATACTAAGACGTAGTGTTATTAGACAAGAAACGTGCAATAAAAACTTATTAATAAATATAAATACATATCGCTCATTTGCTACAAGATGGTCATAACTCAGAAATTAATGTTTTGAATTAGGTGCAAAAATGTGAAGGAAATTCCGTATTTTACTTGTAGACCACCATACTTCGATAAATGTATCTTCCCAATTTCACACCAGTTAATTTTTGGTTGCCCCGCATTCGTTTTACAATTGATTTTTCTGAAAAATAAAAATTTTGATCACGATCGAATCTACAATTTTCGAGTTACGAGGCTCTTGAAGAAAATGAGCGATGTGTACATTATGTAAGCATATTTATATTGAAAATTTTCGATGAAAAATACTTATCTAACATCCAACAAAGAGGCATTATTATTTTTAGCCTAATTCCTCTAGAATTTCTATGTAAGGTATGTAAACTCTTCCAAAAATGAAAGGTTAGATACATATACGAATATATTTTCAAATATCATGTTACTTCTTGCAACGCCCACTTTTCTTTTATCTAAGGTTTCTCCTTACTTAATATCTTTAGTAAGTAACCACACTTGAAAAAAGCATGTGTTAACTTCTGCGTTCTCCTGGAAATGTTTTAGCAATGTTCGATTTGTTGTGAAGCATGGCAGAATTCAGAAAGTGGTTTGAGTAAAATCCATCACTGCTATACCCACTCTTATTTTATTTTAGTTTTTCTTTAATTAAAGTTTTCTTTTAAGGGCAAAATACTGAGATAATCACGCTACGAAGCGTGACAAAGCTCACCTAGTTCAAAATAAAAAATCAAGGTACAATTTGACCAAAACGAAACGTCTGTCTGCGGGTTCAGAAACAAGTTTCTTTTTCGACTATCAAATGTACTTAAATAATCTGAAGAGAGTTCGCAGAAATTTGATTTTTTGGTATAGGCAATTTGGTGTAGCATCCAAATCGTGCCATTTCCTACCATATTTTATTAAAAGAAAACAGAATCAAAAATATTTCGTAGTTTAATGATAATATATTACAAACAAATAGATTTATAGGTACGTATGTAGAATTCGAAACGGAACTTCGTAAAACAGAAGAGACTGGTTAACCAATATCTAGGAAATTCTATTAGTTAAGTAATTACGTGAAAATGAGTACAAGGATATGTCAATCATAATAACAATCAGTTGTATGCTAAAAAACTGTAAACGCTTTGAATGTCTTTTATAAAATTTCGATTGCTGTAAAACTTATTAAGTAGTAAATTATAATTCAAGATGAAATTGAAATAATCGATTTAGATATAGATAAAGAAAGATAAAGATATTCAAATTATAATCTATAAACCAGTTATAGATTATCTGTTACTAAATAAAGTTATGAAACTTTTCCTCTAAACATGTTTTTCGATAAACTTAAGTATTTGGAAAAGTTTAAGACAGAAATTTTCTTTGTCTTTGGTACACAAGATAATAATTATATCTAATATATGTTCCGATATTTTATCATTAGCATCACAGAATCTGCAACTGACCCTATTGAAACGTCCGAAGACTATCCAGATAGTGTTTACAAATAATCAAATTCAAGTTTCTAGCAACACACTCAAACTTTTTCCAACAAACAGGGAATTAAAAAAAAAAACAATAAAAAACTCTAATATCGTGTCGTAGTAAAATCATCAGAGAGGCCATAAGAATTAACTTAAATATGTATATACTCGTATGTACTTCAAAAAATGAAACCATTCAATTATATCCTGAAGGTTATTTCCTTGGGCCGTCCCTATTCAATTTATCAAAGTTGCGAGCACATATTTAAAACTTGTATTTGATTTCTTTAAAATTGTCCTTACGATTTTTTTTTTTTGGAGGAAATATGAATTGATTTGTTTTAGACTTCCATCTTCGAGTGGTAGTTATTTTGCAGTTAAAGAGAGAAAATAAATCTCACTAATTAAAGAAGTACAACCATCTCATACAAAAAATAAAGTATCTAGAAGCCTCGTTGGACAAAAAACTTAAAACTAATTAACAAACAGAATTAACAATTCGAAAGGTAATGCAACTTCAGACTTTCTTAAATAATTACTAAATTTATTAGAATAGCATCATTAACCAAAGATAATAGTGCACTAGTAAAAAGAAGAGTCCTAGTGTCTTAGCATGATTTTAAATAACCAATTGCACTTACTTTCCAAGGAAATGGAATCGCTGATCAATCAGCTTAAGAAATATCTCGAGGATAGAAAGCCTCTGAATGACCGGCAATACGGCTTTCATAGCACCACTGGTGATTTAATGGCGTTTTTCACCGGAGAGTGCAACAGATCTTTACAGTGTTTTGGAGAAAAGAGGATTATTGCGCTTGATATTTCTCAAGCATTTGATAGAGTTTGGCACTAGGCTCTCTTATCTAAATGAAACCCTTATTCTTTGCATTAGAAATTACCTTCTAGAAAATTCAATACATGTTGTATTGGACGTTTTCAAGTAGGATATTCAAAAAATAAATGCTGGTGTTCCCGAGGACTTCGCTTTGTATCCGACTCTCTTCCTGCTTCTTCATTTTTATAAATGATCTCTTGCCTGAGATTTCAAACCCAATTCATTGTTTTGCTGAAGACTCTATCCTCATCTTCTCATGCTCCAATTCACGACCAACTCCTTCGGAAGTGGAATTGCTACGGTATCGCATGATAAGCTCATTAAACTCCGATTTTTAGAAAATCGTGTGGAGTTTAATGCTTCGAAAATTCAATGTTGTCTATTGAATGGCACTTGCATCGAAGGAGCCGAAAAGCTCTTAGTAATCGGTGTGTTTCAACGACGATCTTCGTTAGAATCACCACATTCTCGAGAACGCAAAAAACGCAGCTTAGGATTTCTATATAGATGTAAGAAACTTTTCTCCCCCTCCGAACTGGCTAGAATTTATAAGGCATTTATACGTACAAAACTTTAATATAATTCACAACTTTGGCCAGGTGCAGCCCAAACTTCTCTTCATTTGTAGGATACAATCCAGAACAAAGCGTTAAAACCGATGCGAAACAGAGCTATTATGAAATCATTCTCATCTCTGGTACACCGTCGGAATATTTCATGCCTTCCTTTTTTTATCGCTGCTTTCACAAGCAATGTTTACTCGAAGTAGCCAGTTTAATTCCTTCTCTCAATTAGTTTCCTGAAATTCTCTAATTTAGTCTGTATTTAAACAAACAATTTTTTATTGAAAACTCAATATTTTAAAACTAGGCTGATGAATCTTTTTGAAATTAAGATTTTAAGTGTAAATAAGTTAGCATATAAGATTGGTTTGTGTATTATTTTTTAGCTTAAAGAAAGGTTATACATAAAAAATTAATTTATAAAAAAAAACTGTTGGAATTTTTTTTTAGTTTTGTTTGCATATACATGTTACTCCAGAAATCAGATGACATTTATTTAGTTCAAAACTATTTAAAGGAATTTAAAGGACAAATTTCTTTTTTTTTAGATTTTCTCTAATTAATTAAATTTCACATACATATGCACGTAAAATGTTTTAAATTATAAACCAATCTGTTTGTACGAACCAGTCGTACATTTTATTTCAATAATTCGTCATTTAAAAAAAGCTTAAACGAACTAATCCCTAACTAATCAAGTTTAAGTTAAAAACAAAATGTGTGGGTATATAAAAATAAAAAGAGGCGCACTATATGTTAGGAATGTCTTATAATCGTCGCCAGATAAATTAAATTCATTAGGTTAATGGATGTATTATTATTGATTGGAATTTCCAACGAGTGGCAACAACAATGGTAATCTGAATTGATTTCAGAAAACAAAAGCATGTGAGGAGATAACTTTTTTAACAAGAATGTTAAAAATGTAAAGAGACATAGAAACAAAAGAAAACAAATTACGAGTGGATAAAGACTGACAAAAATTGTTAAACATTATAAGAAAAAAAACTTACATATCCCGAACTGTACCCAGGAACTTGTGGAAAATTCATATACGGAGGATAACCACCTGCGTTTCCAGATGGACCAGGTGCAGGTCCTTGTCCAGTTGCAGCAGCATTTGGCATATACGGAGGATATTGGCCAAAGTTGTTATTTGGAGGAAACGAAGGAAATGCACCTCCACCCCCACCTCCAGTTGGATACGGCAAAAAAGAATTAGCATTATTTGCTCCTCCAGGCTGCGGCATAAATGCTTTTCAATAAAAAAAATCTGTTAAGTTTTGCTTGAATTTAAAACAAGAAAGGAATTCCTACAAGATGTTGGATAAGGTGCTACTTGCCCTTTTGGTTTCGAATACACTGGTGGTTGGTCACCAAAAGTAACTATCATTACTTGGATCAAACCCAAAAGATCTGAAGATTGCTATAAGAAACACTTATTATTAGATATTCCAATCAAGACTTAGGTCTAATTTTTTCATTTACCGGTTGCCAATCGTGCAAATAAGGAAGATAAATCTTTCCATTGTGATCAACATACATAGAAACCTTAATTTGCATTGTTGGTGTTGGTTTGACAAAACACATTGGAGCGTTCTGGGGATGAGTATCGGTCAACCAAATGCAAATTGGAATGTGATAAGTGTTATCTAAAATCACAAATAGTTTATTTATGTGGGAAAGTATGAATAAATTTTGATAAATTACTTTTGTAAACCACTGGTATAGTTCCCTGCAAGTTGAACAGTTCTTTTTGTGTACCATCATTGAAAACTGTACATGAAAACCATCAGAATGTCAATAAAATAATAAAAATAAATAAGTAAAATAGAAATAATAAAATGTACTTACCAAACTTTTGAAGATGATGTGTAAGACTTCGGTAATTGTTTAGTACATCAATCACATCTTTTTTTGTTGTGCTTATGTTCTTGTACTTTAGGAAAAATTATATTTAGAAGGAATAATATTAAACATTTTAGCTTCTTGAGAGAATTTAAATTTTAATTACCTTTGATAATTGTTTAAGAACAATAGACTCTTCCGTAGATGGAAACATTATGAAAATTAATAATTTCTTTTATTCTACACCAAACAATTTCGAGTGAATTTATAAATAAAATCAAAATAAGAATTTTCCACTGTCTTTCATCACCTTCTCACACAAAGTGACAGCTACTGACAATAGAGATGAGTAATTTTTTTGTTCCGAAACATTTCAGTTGTTAGCACTGCTTTATGAAATATAGCTTGAATCTACTACAATAAACACTAAACGTTAAAGTACATTTTAAAGTTAGTACTTTTTAAGACCGTTATGATTTTGAAATGTCCTAAAAACAGTTTGTTTTAGCGAACAAATTAACTCTACAGATTTATAGATGAGACAATTTGCGACGAAGTTACCCCCATTGCGGATTTTCATTCGACACGACCTTAGAGGACGAGTGCCAGGTGCTTTATAAAAACTCCACGAAGGACATCTAAGTGAAGATTCGAAAAAAATTTGGCAAGATAATGTATTTTTCCTCATGAGTAAGACAAAGTGTTGGATCAGGTATAAGAACAAAGGGAGAGCTAATGCTCTACTCTTTCGGATGAAAAATTCTTCGACAGATAGTTTGGTGGTGTGTGCAAGAAAGATGAATGACTTCAGAAAGTAGATGACTGGAAAGAGCGTGCAGAGAATGGAAGGCCAATATGTCTCAGAGATATCCTTCATGGATCGGGAGCCGGATAAATAATTAAGTTAAAAAAAAAACTTATAAATTCATATATGGAGGGCTCACAGCTGTACCGAACCAAGTCATTTTAAAAAAATACAAAACCAACGCCAAAATTTCCGCAAAATTGACCTCTATTTAGAGCTGTAATGAACTATGTATAGTTCATTACAGCTCTAAATAGAACTTTGTAGCTCTAAATGAACTATGTAGTTCATTACAGAGGTCAATTTTGCGGAAATCCTGGCGTTAGTTTTGGATTTCTTTAAAATGACTTGGTTCGGTACAGCTGTGAGCCCTCCATATATATTTCTTTCTTCACAAAAATGTATCTCCAACAATTGGAATCAATCTATGTACATGTGTTTACATAATTTGTAGAACAAACTTCTTACTTTTCTTGTTTTAGCCAAAAATATCGAAATATCAATTACACATTCATATATAAAAAAATCATTAATGCAAGTAAGGATAGAGTTTCTCCAAGATGAGTCCCTTGTATTACCGGTAAGATTTCTTGATATGTCAGTGGCTCGCGTAGAGTATATATCATACAAGAAAGTCTATGGAGACAGTATATTGAACAATGGTTTAAGAAGGCCAGCGTATCTTTCTATGTCTTTAATAAAATGGTAAATAGTTGAGCCTTGAATCGAAGATAATTTTGTTGACGTGCACAGCCGTTTTACGTCCAATCTTTGCGTAGAGGGTTCGATTGTGTGGTGGCAAGCACTCAATAAATCGTATAACGTCAATACACTTTAACTTGGGTTCAAAGAACAGCTAGCGTTGACAATAAGCTCCTGCCCAATGGATGCTTTAAGCGTTATTCTTCACTTTTTACCACTAGATCTACATATTGAATATTTAGTATCTTACGGACATAACAATATTACAAACCTGATTCCAGCAGACATTTTTTCAACAATTGCTGACCACTACACCACTACTGTGGGCATCAGTAAGGATTCTTCCATCTAGAAAGGACTAGGAGGATAACGTTGTCATGAGAGACTTTGACACAACCATCTTTCCCTGATGGCTCAAAGATGGTTTGTAAATTTTCTTTTTTTAATGTCTCCGTATCTTTTCATATTTCGGATTTCCCAGTGTCTAAGCTGATAAACCGGTTCATAGTGGAACAAGCTGACGAACTAGACCCAATCAAAACAAGGCCGGGATAGTTGGTACATGCATTGAACACTCTGATAAATAGGGGAACATGCAGCGAAGTTGGGCCTTATAATACTCATTGCCTTTGTTGTGGGGATCAGCAGGGAAAGGGAACATTCATTAATTTCCTCTGTAAATGTCCTGCTCTGGCTAGAGTGAGAGCACAACTATTCGGAAAGTTATTGCTCGACGACCTTAATGAACCAATTGAACAGAATATCAAAGACTTAATCTCTTATCTTAACATGATGACAGCTCTAAGCTGATCTTCAAAAACATCTGTAATGAGTACTCCTAGATCTTAACAGCAATCTAAATCCCTCATCATATCCCATTAAATCCATAGGTCAAATGAGTTTATAGTTTAAAAACAGCGCACACCAGCGCTATTTGAATCACTGAGCAAGACTCCCTGGCCACCATTTTTACCTATCTAAGGATAGGGAAAATATCTTATATGGATAACTTATCAGAGATCGGTTTTTGCACAAATTGTCTTAAATGATTTATTTATTTCTATTAAAAACGTATGACACATTTTACATGCAAAACAATGAGTTAAGAATCTTATAACAAAAATATATACCTCTTTGATTAATTTGAGATTTTAAAACATTTTTTGTAAACATTAAATTACAGCATATCAAACACCATAAAAGAATTACATATTATAATTAAAACAAACTTGAAATTAGTACTAACAAAACAAAATGCAATAAACATTTTATATATTTAAAACCTAAAAGTGATCGTTTTTATGAGATAATCCGGATTATAGTTAAATTAATTTCCATTTTCAGCATCTTCACTTTCTTGTGTTTGCAACACCTGGCGCTCTTTTAAGCGAGCACATTTTGGACAAATTAAATTTTTGCGGGTCATACAAACACGATGGTAAATTGATTTACATTTATCACATATAATGCATCCATCGTCGAATGGATAAATTACCTCGTCATTGCTACATATCTCGCAGATATAGGCTTTGGCTGTACAAAGTGCGCAATATCTAATATGTTTGTCAAATATGTTGTAAATTTTGTTTAAAAATTCATACAGAGCACTTGATTCGACTTGTTCTAAGTCTCTAAATGAATAAAACTCGGAGGATTGCACAAGGTGCCGTCTGGAACCTGGAATAGATGATAGATTTTTAGAAAATTTTGTAATTTATTTAAGTGGGTAGTTTAATTACCTATCTGATTGTCCAGTAGTTTCTCTTCTATGGCTACTCGGCATTCGAGTAGGTATTTTCTCATATAACACAAATTTTCACGTAATTTTTTTATTGTACTAAGCTTTTGCAAAAACACAAATAGCTTCGGATTGGCCTCTTCCAATTTTACAACAGGTTTATCGAGGAAGAGATTAATTTCTTGAAGTGAAGCTCGACAAACTTTGTGTGGCTGAAAGTCCCAGTTATGAATTATTCTTGCCGGAATAACAGAAAGATCACTCCAATGACATCTGGGACAATAGTAAAGTCCATTATAGTCACATAAACGCGGTTCTACCCAAGTGTTTTCTATAAAAGATAATAAAATAATTTGTTTAGCATGACTTCAAAGTCATTTTTTTTAATTACATACAAAGAATAAACTCTTAAATAAAAGTTTGTAGAAGTACCGACATTTTTCTAGGACTTAAATGACACTTTGCAGAGACAAGAGCCAAATACCCAGATTTGAATTCAATTGGGAGCTTCATGGATCATTTGTCAGATAGAAAAATGGGGGATTCAGGAGTTAAGTAAGACGAGGGAATCAATACAAATTGTAGAACTCCATGACAGGTATAGGCCCTATAAAAGGGAACAGATCATTTTATACATTAAACAGTCAGTGGTAAGAAAATCACGTTTACATAAATTGTTGTAGACTTTGTCATCTAATAACTTGATTGCGAGGAGCTAGATTAATAGGATGTTAATTCTGCCGTACGGTCTTTTTGCTTTTTTTATTTTAATTTGAATTTTAGACATCATTGGATGGCACTTTATGTTTTCAACTTATTCTTATTTTATTGAGATACAATGATAAGAAATTCAAATCGGAAACCACAACTTCCTGAGGCACGCCTAGTGTTTTTTCACTTATTATATATTTTTTTTAAATATATAATAATAATAATAATAATAATAATAAATAACGTATGTACGTAAGCAGAAAAACAGAAAGTTAACGAATGTACTAAATACTTGAAAAACAAAGTAGATTTTAGTATTTTTAATTATAAAGATTACTTATATATATGTACATATATTACTTAAAATACAAATTAATAAGCATTGGATAATAAAAGTACTAAATTAATACATACGTAGTAACGTAAAATTAAAAACGAAATTAGTATATTTTTGCCTTCTACTTTTTTCTTGGATATCATTTAATTAAGAACAAAATAGAAGTATAGATTTCTTGACAAAAACCTAACATACATGTGATAGTATTAGGATTGCTAGTATTTTTTAATGTTTTCATTTTTTAGAGAATGGACCAATCCGCCTCCTGTACTATTGTTCCTTATTTTGACTGAAACTTGACGCTATAGGTTTTTGTTGCATCTTATCCGAATCTCCCTGAATATATTCCTGTTGCCATATTTAATCCTTGCAACTTTTTTGGTATTCCATAATTTGAAATATAAGACTTAATTATAAAAAGTTCAATGTCGTGAAAAAAATATTTTTTGTTCAATATAATTCTTGTAACTTAAAAATCCAGTGCATCTGAATTTAAATATTTTGCGAACAAATTTATCAACATCAGGGTTGCACTCTAAAAGTTCGAAGTTTTAATGATTAAAATAACAATATAAATATTGAATAGCCTCCAAAAAAATGTTTTTGATTTAAAATACCATATAAAACACACAATTTTGAAAAGAATCATTTAAATCAGAACAGTTTCTAAGGCTGAACTAGTAAGCCTAGTAGTACCTAGTCTCGACTAAATCTCATTTGATAGACGCAACACTTACAAGCATTTAAGTTCCTGCAGCAGAAATCTGTTCAAAACAAATATATTTTAATAGTATTGGTGCCTTAAATTCAAGTGTAATAAACAATTTTGTGTCAATTTGATAACAGTTCTTGACTTGGTTGTTTTGAATGAATTGAACATCCAAAAATGTAAATCTGACTTTTGGGTATTTAGGTAAGTGAATGTTTTTTTAAAGCGCTTCCTATTTAATATTAAAATATACATACATACAAATGTACCTACAACCATAGTAAGAAAAGATCCTACGAATTTAAATGTTCAAAAAAAAAATTGATTAGAAGGTCATAATGCTATCTCATTTTTTGATGATCAAAAGAATTTCAGAAGCTGATTTATCGTTTGTATTACTTAAATGACCAATGCGTATTTTATTCTTAAAATGTGTTCATCTATTGCATTGTATGTAGCATCAACTATTTATAGAGTATAAATACTTCTCTAGTTATTAAAAATATTTGAATGTGTACCATGTTTTCTTGATGAACCCTTTCCCCAGCAATGCATGGCTTCTGTTATATCTAATAGAAACAATCGTAATAAATATAATGTAAAATATAACTCAAAAATTATTGAAGAATGACTTACTAAAATTTAATGCGGCCTGACATTCGGCGCATTTATAACCTTGAGCTGCTAAACCAATTTCAGGGCATATTTCAGAAATGGGATATTTGCGTTCGGATACCACAACATGAGCACACACTCGCACTATATCATTTATGCATTTACTGTGAACAGTATAATTGCAATCGTTGCAGATGTAAGAAGCCTGCACGACACTCCAAATGATACCAATGCAGTGGTCACAGTAGGAACGTGCATTTTGCAAACTTCGACCAACATTTCTTACACTAAAATGATGACCAATAACAGTTTTGGATGACGGTCCACACTCATTGGGATCTTTTTCGGCATCTTTTAACTCTTCAAGTTCATAACGCAATTCCACCAAATGACGAACCAACCACTTTCGTTCATCGCTTATTTCATCAGTATTCAAAACAAGTTCTTTACACGTGGTAATGGCTTCTTCTAGATTAGAAATCGTTGCATCTGAGTTAAAAACCAATCTCCATTGTTCTTTGATTAGAGAAGCTGGTATGGTCGAGGGCTTATCTGAAGAAGATTCGTCTGAATGTGATGATGGTGTGGTAGATAAATTCATGTACGATGAAGTACTTTCACTTAGGAAATTTGTGACTGCACCCGGGATGCTAGCGATGCTTTCACGAAACGAATTCATTATTTATTGACATAATAAGAACCGTAGTCACAATTTGTTTGTGTTCTTGCGTTTTTAAATACTTTATTTACAAAATATTAGTTGGCTCGTTTCTAGGTGTTTTGTTTTGTAACTAAAGTAAGTGCATAGTGCAAGTGGTGGTGTTGTCATTTTATCAATTTTGACAGCCCATTTAGGACCGGATGTGTTCATAAAGTAATTACAATTATAAAATAAAGGGCTGTTCGCATTCATAAATATATCTATGACAAAGTATGATTTCATCGATTTTGATGAGTGTTAGGCTAGGCGCGCACATTTCATTTTTAGTTGCGAAACTGTTTGGTTCGAGCAATTAAAAAGCTGGTGTTTTGATACAAACCAAACGATTACCTAAAATGAGTTCGCTATTTTGTGTAACATATAATTATATGCACCTCCGTGGATATTCAACCAAGTAGTTCACCTGTTTTCTATAAGGCCAGGCGCGCACATTAAATTTTCAGTTTCGCAACTGTTTAGTGGCTTAAGGCTAGCCGCGCACTAGCAATTTTTAGTTGCGAAACTGTTTGGTTACTTATAGAAAACAGATGAACTGTT
Organism: Philhelius festivus; assembly: GCA_963931855.1. Classification (NCBI taxonomy): domain Eukaryota; kingdom Metazoa; phylum Arthropoda; class Insecta; order Diptera; family Syrphidae; genus Philhelius; species Philhelius festivus. Next base: position 155,466,026 of record OZ007556.1, read on the forward strand.
TGGTTGAATGTCCTTGAATTTGCAGATAATTATATGTTCAATAAAATGGCGAACTTATTTTAGGCAATCGTTTAGTTTGTGTCAAAACACAAACACCCATATTAATAAAGATGGTTTAGTGGAGGTTTATCGTTAAGTCCTGGACGAAGTGCGAAATTTCATTAATAAAACAAATTTTCTGTTAAGTGACGTTTACTAATTATGATTAAGTTAAACCACCGAAGTAGGTGGTTTAGCGAAGGAATAAGAAATAGAAATGTCCACAGTCAGACACAAGCAATTGACAATCAATTTAGGTAGCCACAGAATATAAAAAAGAGATTGCTTACTTTTGTAGAAGATTTTCTTAAAAGGATTTTTGATAAACGTCATTTTACTATTCCGGGAACATTTTGTTTTTATTAATATAAATATTTAAGCCATGGCTTAACTCCTATTCCATGGTTTAGCAAAACCATGGAATATAGGTGGAATAAGCGTTTTTTATTAATACGGCTGAAACTTTTTAGTTGCTCGAACCAAGCAGTTTCGCAACTACAAATTGCTAGTGCGCGGCTAGCCTAAATGAAACATATGGGCTTATATGGGACACCGCGCACTTAGGCTAGCCGCGCACTAGCAATTTTGTGTTTTGACACAAACTAAACGATTGCCTTCGCAACAGTTGAGCTGTTTTCTGTAAGCGCAAGAGAGAAAAGAGTGTGTGCGTGAGTAAAGAGTTGCCAGTGCGCGGTTCTCCTTCAACTGGTGATTAAACTATTTGATTTCGATCACAGTTGCCAGTGCGCGACTAGCCTAAGCAACCAAACAGTTGTGCAACTAAAAATTGAATGTGCGCTCCTAGACTTATGTAAGCCATTGCAAAGTGTTTTCATTAGCATCAAGGCGATGAGAGTTAAGGGTAGGTCTACCCCAGAAGCAAACTCAAATCTCATGTAAAAACGTGTACATGTATTGGTGTACAAATATGGCTCTCTTAGTTAAGAATTTTTGTGTTAAGAAAATAAATTTACCTCGTCTCGTCTCTTCAGGATACCTCTTTTTTCGCATCACGCATAGAGATAGAGAAAGATAGAATAGAATATAAAAAAAAAATAACAGAAAACGGGAACAAGGCACGAGTGGCAAGCTGGCAAGCCGCACAGTCAGCGCAGCGCACAAACATTTGATTTTGAATTGACTCGGATTGCGCAAAAGATAAATAAAAGATTTTTTTTTCCTTTTGTATTTTGGGTAGAAAAAATTATTTTTCGTGAATCGTAATTGTTTGAGGTTTAGGAAAGGGAAATTGAGTTTTTTGCATTCAATTTTGCGCAGAATTAGACACAATAATAGACGGTTTGTTTTCTGTTTTATTTTTGGTTGCAGGTGAATTGAAACTTTTCGCATTTAGGTAGATAGCGTTTTTATTCCTTGCGTATTTATACAAGGTTAATCTGTTGGTTCTAGGACTTTTACTTTTAAGGATATTTTAAAAAATAAAGAAAAGGGAGCACAGATTTAGACATTAGGAACCCGGGGAATTTGCTCTGATATTTATAATTTATTTTTAATGTAGACAATTAATTTTAGGAAACAGTTCACAATTCAAAAATTGATCAACTAAAAAAATTATTAAATTTCCTAACCCAAGTAAATAAATAGACTTTCAAAAATAATAATGGTAACTATGTACCTATACCTATAAAAATGTTCGTTTGAGTCTTTTTCAAAGGGCTGTAACTCTGCGAAAAGTGATCGTATTGGGATGAAACCAAAATCGTTTTAAATATTTCTTTTTCTTGTTTCAGAGTTTCTAAAAATGAAAAATATCCATAGTCAACCATTTTAATTTTTTTTTAAAGGGCTTCATTGTCTTGAGGTTATTTATGATTTAATAAAATTAATAAGTGCAAAAAAATATAGCCTCAGATTAAAAAGTGGTTCCGTCTTTGACCACTAATTTACATGTAAAAATTGACAACATAAAAGGTAAATTGGGCAGTTTTGAAAACATGAATAAATTTGTTATAGATAATGGATTCTTTGAAACTATTTATGGAGATACATAATTGATTTTTTACAATTGACCGTTCATTTAATAAAAGTGGAAAAGTGTTTTTAAACAAACAGACTATCAATTTTGAAATTGGTTGATCAAACCGTTCGTTTATTATCTATTGTTCCTGAATATTATGTACCTAATCATCAAAATAAAAACAATGATAACAATTTTCATAGTTTTGCATTTGTTACATATCTTAGACTTGAAGTCCCTATCAGCGTTACCATTTCCGGAAAAAAATCGAAGGAGATTTGAAGAAAAAAGTGATGTAAATTGGGAAAAATCGAAGTAGGTTTTAAAATGACTTTTAATTTACTTTTAGAAAAATTTGAACTGGGAATTTTCATAAGTTGACATTACAACACAAGAGAATAATGATTCCGTCTATCTGCAACTCTGTACCTCAATCTGCAGCCACTTTAGCTCGGTTCCTTCCATACAGCCATTATGAAATATTATAATTATTTTGAAAACAGCTCTAATGCTTTTTTTTTTTAAATTATGTATAGATAACTGTACCAACAATGCAGTCCACACTTTGGTAAAAAATAAATGTTATTATCGGTACCTGTCATAGAACCTTCTTTTTATTTTCTACTTTTTCATTTGCGACTCTTCCGATTTCGATCAAAATTTTTACATCGCAGATTCTTTGATTTTGAAATAATATTGTATACGACAAATGTTTTCTTTAAATGTATACTTTTAAATACTTAAAATTATCAATACATTTCTTTTAATTTTAAAGAAAATTGTGTATAAATATTTAATTTTATTTAATTAATAAAACATTCTTTGATAAAAAATATAAAATATATTTAAATATAGTTTAATTTAAAATTAAAAACACATATGCAAGCGAAATTTTCATAGGATTCGTGTACACATCAGTGTGTTGAGTTCCTATGCTTTTAAACTTACTTATTTGTGTTAATTTATTGTGTTGACATTCTTTTTTTTTTTGTAATTCGATGAATCTCTTCTTCGTTGGATTAGAAATTACTCGTACCTTTCGGACCGTTCACTAAAAGTAGTTTTGGATGGTTTCAAATCTGATATCCACAAAATAAATGCTGGTGTGCCCCAGGGGTCCGTTTTGTTTCCGACAGTTTCTGTCTATAACTGTTGCTCCGCTTAATTGTTTTGCTGACGACAATAACCTTAGTTTTTCATATTCGTTTTTAGATTCACATCCTTGTCCTCGGATGTGGACTTGTGGACTACCAACGGCAGCGTATGATAAGCTCATTAAATTATGATCTTCGAAAACTCAATGCTGTTTGGCACTTGCATCGAGGAGACTGAACAGCTTCTAGGTATGTGCATCAGAGACCATCATTTGTGAATTGTTAACATGTTTGACGTAACCAAAAACGCCGCTAAGTGTTTAAATTTTCTCCGCCGATGCAAGAAGTTTTTTACCCCTACTAATCTGGCTGTAATCTATAAGGCCTATATTCGTCCAAAGCTCGAGTGTAATTCCCACTAGGTAGGTGCTCTAAAAACCCTCTTAAGTCTCTTGCACAGAATTCAAAAGAGAGCTCTAAAAATGAAAGGCGACCGTTGTCTAACTGAAACATTTGAATCTCTCGAGCACCGCCGCAATTTTCATAAACAATGCTCTAGTGAAGTAGGCAGTTGCGTTCTCCCCCTCAAACAATTCAACCGTAATACCCGTACTTCTAGGACTGCTCATCATTTTACCCTTGGGCCCAATTTTGGACGTACTGTCAAGTAAAGTGATTCCTTTTTTAGCCGCACTACACGAATCTGGAATGCTTTACCCGGCTCAATATTTCTCACTCATTGTAATGTGCAGACATTAAAAACCAATATGTATCGGTATTTCCTTTCTCATCCTATCCTACTTTCCTAATTTCTTGCACTGTGTTTAACAATTTAATGGTATTCATGACCCCTTGAGTGCGCGTTTAATATAAAAAAAATACTACCTAGAGTGTGTTACGGCTGCCTCGTTGGCTAAAAGATTGAGCGCTGACGTGCGGCAGCAGAGCGCGTCGCAGGCGCCGAAGTTGTACCTGAAAGAGAAAAATAGAATTGATTAAAAATTATCAATGAAGCAAAGAAAAATACTTACGATGCTTGATGCTCGCTGCCGAGCTGAAGTCGATCATATCCCCTTGACGCATGTTGTGTCGGCAGCTGAGGCGTCGCTGGCGCTAAAATGAGAAGCTGAAAATAAAGATAATAAATGTTATTTTTGTAACCTGAAAACGGATGGCACAAATAGTAAAGGATTAGGTAGATACTTACCGATATTTTTCTTGCTGCCGTGCGAGAGGTCACCGCCGCGCCGCCATCACCACCGTCCTCATCTTCTCTGCTGATCATCATCAGCAGGGAGAGGTAATCTGAAAAGAAAACAAACAATATAAAATAATAAAATAATAAATAAAATTGAATAATATAAACCTGAAATATGAAAATTGAAATATAACATGAAACTTACCAGTTTTTTTTGTGTGGCGTTGTCGTCCTCGTCGTCCTCCGGCTCCGCTTGCATGGTGGTGGGTTCTGGGTTCATCTTCCTCAATGGCCGACACTGCAAATAGTAAAAGGAAATAGTATATTAAAAAGATGAATGAACGTAAAAAGAAGGAAGTGGAAGGAATTCATGGAATGTGGATGACAAGTGGCTGGAAGTGGTTATCTAAAGTGGAATTTAAATTATTAACTAGTAAGGGTAGGCGTACACTAGATTTTATGTAAGTTCTTACGTATTGAAGTTGCGCGGTGGTTCATTTTTGTGATGATTGATGACCATCGTAATTAAATTGAAACAAATTAGTTTTATTGTGTAAATGAGAATTTTATTTTTATTATTTTTTTTTTTGAAACAAACAAAATCTTAAATACTAACTAAAACTACGATAAAAGGTTCAAAGATTAGAGAAAATACAAAATACAGGTAAATAATAATGGACATAGAAAAAAAAATGCTTACATTGTAATTCCTATATTAGATATCTGAAACGAACTCTAAATAGGGTAGTAAAATTGCCGACGGCAATTGCATGACATTTGCCCAACAACGAGCAATCACAGCGAGAAAGAAAGCAATACTTGTAGCCAGGCTAATAGCTGAGTTTGACAAGTGCCTCGGCTAAAAATGGCAGAGTGCATGACGATGCATTTTACGGACGAATGCTTCGAGAACAATCAAGCTGAGGTTAGAGTGAGGTTTTATGTAAATGAAGAGGACATTTGAAGTTCAACCGTGTCAGCATAAGCTAGTGCTAAAAACATTTTATAGATTTTGAAGAAAAAAAAAAAAAGTGTACAGTAGAGTGCGGTATAAATATAATTATATATATACATATACGAGGAATCATAGACTAGAGGTCAAAGCCGTGATTTAAATTTTTTTATAAATTCTAGTGATATTTTTTTATGAAAGGGTGAGTGTTTTTTTTTTTGCATTTGTTTTTTTGTGAAAAATAATTTCTGTGCGCAAGAAAATACGACGGAACTAATGCCCTACGTTTTTCTTCTTTGCTACGCTCCAGGGTGATTTTGGCTGAAAAAAAAAAAAAATATACTGTGGAATCATCTGTGGCCATTGCCAGAACCGGCACAGCAAAAAAGGGTTGAGCATAAGCCCGTGATTCTCCGGGTGCCAAGTAAGAGAGTGCTAGTTGGAAGTAATAGGGATGTTAGGTATTCATAGACATTTTACGAATTTCAGCGGGAGCCGAAGAGGCGTCACCCCTTTCCTTCTTTTCTTTCCCTTTCCTGTTTTTTTGGGAGCTCGCAGATTTTTTTTTGTAATCTTGCGGATCAACTTTTTCCGTAATCCTGCGGACATTTCCGCAACCGACTCATATCATTTTTTTGTTCCTTGCGGAATTTACGGTAAACCGCCCCGTAATCTCACGGAACTGTCCGAGACTGGCCCGAGTAAGCGGATACCGCTAAGACGAGAGGAGATAAGGAGCAAGAGTCCAGCCCGAAGTTACCGAGTTCCAGAACATTTTTTTTTTGTTAATTTTGTTGTCAATTGGGATTTAAGTATATTGTGAACCTTTATTCAAGCGATGATAGGCGAAATTTTATAATTTAGTGAATGTTAAGACCAAATTTTAAATTTTTTTTTGATAAAATCTAAGTGCCGCCGCCTAAAAGAGTTTGGAAAATCCTACACCGGCATTTTTGATAAGAATTCGCGGTGGGATTCTGTCCGGGTCTCGGTCGCGGGAAGCAAGATTTTGCCCCTTTTAGGTAGCTATAAATAGAGCTCTATATATAGGAAGGCAAAAGGGTTTAGCGTTTGGTTTTCTTTATAGCTAGCGGAACTGCTACGCATAGCGCCTAGTTGCGAGACCGTGGGGAGGGTTTCCGCCGAAGAAAACCGGAGATTCTTCCAGGGTTTTTTTGTTTTTTCGCGCATGGTACGTGCACACTTTTGGTCATACAATTTTCGTTAATTTTTGATATTGAATGTTTTTTGTTATAACTTTTGATCAATTTAAAGTTTTAAGAATCATTTTATATATCGTTTCTGCTTAAGAATAATCATCTATATGTCACATTTAAAATTATTATATATAACTGGTATTTGTTTGAATTTTTTCGCTATTTTTTTGGATAAAATTTTACGAGTAATGAATAAAGGTTGCGAGAATATCGATGTATGATTCATTGAAAACCAAAATCTTGTTGTATTCTTTCTGTGATCGGGCCAATAGCTCGATGGCGGAGTAAGAAGTATTCTAAGGGGGTGAGAAGGGTAAGCGAAGGAGAGTGACGATAAGTATGCAGAAAATGGATGTGATGGTGGGCTAAAGGAGTCCAACTAAGGGGAATCCGCATTCGTGAGCGGCCTACCGGATTCCACGGAGGGGTGGGAATTATAAGGCCAAGCTGAAGCGACATCATCAGCATCGAGTGTGGTGAATCAAATTAGGTGGTGGTATCGCATTTTTTTTTTTGTATAATAGCTTTCAGGCATGATCAATGTTTTTGAAAAAGGAGTAGTTCGTCTGTGAGGGCAAGATCCCCCCCCACCAACCGGCGAGTCATAGCCGAGCCGAACAAGCATGCCGCGACCCTCACAGCGAACATCGTGCGTCTTTTCTCTTCTTCTCCCTATGTCGTGTTTCTTTCTTTTCAGGTTTCTTCACCTTATTCCTTCTTCTTTTCTTTCTTCTTTCCTGTCACCGATCCTCCTCTCTATTTCACCTTCGCCCTACTTCTTTCCTGTCAACCTTTTCCCTTTCCGTCTTTTTAGTTCCGGCATAAGAAGAAGTGCTGTCAACACTACACCCGATTGACAGCGAGAAGCGGCAGCACGGCGGCCAGCCCATCGTCATCTGGCACTGAGCCGCGTTGAAGACACCGTCATCCGTCTAAATGTCTTATGCATTCCAGATGACGCGGAACGTCTTCTTTAATCTTAATCCTAATCTTACTTTACTTTTAATTTAAAATATATATATTCTTTTTTCAAGTGAAATAAAGAAAAAGAAGTAGATTTGGACTTTTTTTTGTGAAATTGAAGTAGGTTAAAACAGAGATTTTTAAAATGAGGTAGATTTCAGTATTTTGCTGATGGTGCGAAGTAAGAAGTAGATTTTAAATATTTGGAAAAAAAAGTAGATCTACTATAATTGAAGTAAAATGGTGCCACTGGTTCCCATTAGCTGAAACAAATTTCGAAGAAAAAGTTTGTCAATTTTATTTCCAATAACATCATTGTATTTTAATTTTACTTTGTATACTACTATACTAATTTTAAGCTTCTATTTTATTACCTAAGCAAAAACTAAAAATGCATTTTATATAAAAACTGATCTCATTCAAAAAACAAAAAACCAATTTCATTAAGTAATTTCGAAATTATTCACAATTTGTCTTTTTGACACCAACAACATTATTGGAAAACTAATAGGTACTTGTTTTTTTTTACAAATTAAAAACTAAGTGATAATGAATATATGAACATACATATGTTATGTATATTATATAAAGGTCGTTCTTATTAGAACTGGGCCAGACTTGCCTATTGTCCTTTGTTAAAAATTATCTCATCTCGAAATTTTCAACGAAATTACATCATGTGGCCTAATGAAAACGAAGTACGCATTACATATGTATGTATTTTCTATTTGCTTACTTTTTATCAATTTTTTTTTTGCTTGGGTTTTTTGTTTCCTTTGTTTGTTTTTGTAGGCATTATACCTTTGCAGCTAGGTTGTTGCAAAAAAATATTTATTGGTATGTACAAAATAGATTTGTACAATAAAAACACAACAGAAAATAACAGTAACGAGAGTATTATCTATCACCATGACATATTGAATTAAAGGAGACAAGTCTTCCTATGTAAAACCAACAAAAATACATAAAAGAGGCGCACTTCCCATATTCTTTCTATTTACATACTTTGACATACCTCCCAATTTCACCATTCTTCTACCAGTGGAATACGTCACCACCGAAAACAAAATGTGATCGAATTTTCCTTCTGAACTTATTTATATAAATATGTACATAGGTATTTAGATTAATAGATACCTGCATACATAATATTTTGGCGCCATCCACTTGCCATATCCCTTGGTTGTTGCGTATTCGCTTACAGTGAAATGCAATTTCATCATCTAATATGTTTTTGATACATCCATTACCTACCTACGCAAAATTAAATCAAAACAATCCTTACGATACCAAATCAAATCACGGCGGCGCGGCGTTGCACCTCTACATTACCTATGAACCTACCTATCGAAAAAAAAAACAACACAAAATCTATTGTATATATTTATATGCATATGTATGTATCTTATTCTATACACAACATCGCAAATTTCATTTCTTCCATCATCTACACACCCTTTGACAAAAAAAAAATGAAGATCACTATGCATCGCAATTTATTACTATGTGTGTACTTGAAATGGCTTTCCATAGAAGAAACAAAAAAAAAACAGTAGAAGTGATGATAGATCGCAAATAAAAAAATACAAAAAAACAAAATTTATGACAGCGAATTTGTGATATACCTACCTACTTATATACTTTTTTATACATACACAAAGAACATTTTTTAACTCTACCTCCGACAATGTGGAATGGTCATTGCATCATTTACCTATTAAAAACAATCATTTCTAACACGTTTTTTTTTATTTTTTCTGTTCTTGTAATCGAGATGCAAGATGACAAATCATAAACAAGAATAAAAAACTAAATGAGCCCAGACAAAAAAAAAGAATCAAGAGAGCGGATGGGCGGACAAAATTCTTTTGCACAGAGAATACGAAACCTTCTCTTTCAAAGCGCTGATATTGCAGTGGCATTCTCGTGAACTGAAAACTTACTTGTGTGCGTGTGCAAAGGAACTTTTTGTTAAAAAATGCAAAACAGACCTCTTTTATAAAAATAAAATTAAATAAATATTCAGTGAAAAAAGTATTTTGTATTTTTGAATTTAGTAAATAAAATATCAAACAAAAATAAAAAAAATATGTGAGAACTGTATTATTAATACTTTTCTTGCAAATGCATTACAAATACTGTCATATTGAATTGCATTTTTTTGAACTTTAGATGAGTTTTATAAAATTTTTAAGAACGATACGCTGTTCAGGGAATATAAATCTTTGATTAAAAAATTATTTCCAAGAATTAAAAAATATAACTCTCAATTTCCCAGGGTAGAGAACAAAATATTTGTAAAAAATGTATATTTTTTGACTTTTGTTAGTAAAAAGTTACTGTAAAAATAAAAAAACAAATAAAAAAAAAATTAACGTAATTGCACATACTTATTGGCTTTGTACAAGAGTGAATTTTACTTCGTTATCTTTTATACTTATGAAGTTTTATCCAGTAGAGCATACATACCACTATGCGAATTTCCTTCGTTTTTCATAGTTTTATATATTTTTTTTTGAATAAATAATAAAACAGAATAAAAAAAGAAGAACGATACGTAATTTGGGAATATGTTGTTTCTATAAAAAAAATATAAAAAAAATAAAAAAGTAATATTTTCGGAATTTCCCTATCATTTGAATAAGGACCTTACTAAAATGTATGATTTTTCCACTTGTGTGGCAGTTTCTGGGCACACAATTTTTTTATATTTTTTTCAAAACTGCAAAAGTATTTTGAATAACATTTTTCTAATCGATGATCGTTTATTTCATTGAAATATTCGTAAAATTGTGAAAGTTATACAGCTTAGCGCAAAAGTCTAACCTATTTTTTCAATGGACACCTACCCTTAAGCCTAGTACGCAGATCGAGACAAGACAAATTTAATCTCTACAATTTTAATCTCTACAAAACTTTTCCAAATCTCGCGCAAAAGTTTGAAGTTGGAGAATTAAAAAATAATTTAATGTATTTTGTTGTATATCTCTGGAACGGGTTGTCTTACAAAAATTGTTCATAACTTTTTGGAATCTCCTCTCGATGCTTTCAAGAGAAGCATCAGCACCTTTTACATAAAACCAGTTTTGACAAAAATCACTTTTGGCTGTCAAAATTTGTCCCACAAAATAATGCTTGTATCATTCTTTTTCCTGGCAAAATTTAGTGGAGACATTTTGTACAGCAATTCACAATAGTATGAATTTTGCGCGCGAACTGCGTACTGCTCGGAAAAATATCGGAGACAAAATTTGTCCCAGGAAAAAAAATGTATGGGAGATAAAATTTTTCCCGATCTGCGTACTAGGCTTTAATTACTAGAAAATATTTAATATTCGTCTGATAATAGCCGGGTTTTTTTGGAAAAGTTATCCGTAGTTCAGTAGGATTTTATATGAATAATAAATACAACATCCGCAGTAGGATCACTGCCGATAAAAGGAGAAGTGAAATCCTGCTGCGGATAGAGATTTGACGTTTATTCGAGTATCGGCAGTGATCCTACTGCGGATGTTGTATTTGTTATTCATATAAAATCCTACTGCACTACTACTACTTTTCCAAAAAAACACGGCTAATATTTGTATGGTGGCTTACTGAAATAAAGATGTTTTCAGTTGTTAATGAAAAACATGAATGGACAACATTCATGGTCACCGTCATCGTACGGTGTGCACAGATGAGAATGTAACTATACTGTAGCCGAGAGTGTGAGACTCAATTCACGAACGTCAACTCGCCATCGATCTCAACAGTTCAACATTTCACGCCCTAGCCTGAGGCGACTTCTGCAAAAAGAACTAGGATTATTCGCTTACAAGGTCCCAATTGACTCAGCAATTTATCAATTCAATTTTGTTTTATTGAACATACTATTTACAATTTGGCTTGCATTACAACTAATAATATACTACATATCGCATCCTTAATGGAATACTGACCTAACTCGAAAAAACGATTTTTGGGAAGTTGCAAAAAAAGATCTTGCTATGAGGATTTGTCCTACTTGTTGACGGATAAAATTAAAACTAATTCATGAATCAATCATGAATACTGGTATTCTTACAGCCATATTTATAAACTCATTATAGTGAGTACATAAGGCTATGCAACCCTTATAATGCCTCTAAACGCAAAATCGTTATTTATAAAACTTATGTGACGTTCAATAGAGGCATTATAAGCTAAACGCGTTTGGAGGTTGAATAGTGCCTACATAAGGACATTTTAGTATTAAACTGTCACATTCACTTTGACATCACATTGAATTATAAAGATTTTCAAAAAAAAAATGCCTTTGACTTGATATTGAAACTAAAACTTTGTGTTATTTTTATTTATTGAAACAAAAATGTTATACTAATATATTAAAAACAAATTGAAATGTAAATTGTTTAGAATTAAATAGATAAATATACTTGTTGGTGATGTCTCTCCAGGCATCCTTCTTCATCCGGTGTGTTAGTGTTGTAATTATTATCTTGCATTATTGAATTGTATCCTCAAGAACTTGTCTGAGGAGTATTCCAGCTATAATGAAACGAATAACAATTTGATTTCCAATATTGTGCTAGAGATAATAACATACTTTATCTGATGAATCAAAGTTAATTGTTGGAATTCTTTTAGCTTTTAGTAGTTTCGTTTTTGTTTATTAAATTCGATAGACAGACAAGATGTTTTTTTTTTGTTTTTTGATAAACAGCTGAGTGTTATGAAGGCTAAATGTAATAGATTCTTACTTTTTGGTACTTTATTTGACACAAGCTCATTATAACTATGCAGGGTAGGCAAATGCTTTATAAATATGAATTTGCATAGTGGCAGCCGTATTTATTAGAATTCCCTAAACGCGTGAATAGTTATGCAATGCATAAGGACTTATTCATCCACTATGCAAATTCATATTTATAAAACATTTGCCTACCCTGCATAGTTATAATGAGCTTGTGTCAAATAAAGTACCAAAAAGTAAGAATCTATTACATTTAGCCTTCATAACACTCAGCTGTTTATCAAAAACCAAAAAAAAAAAATCATCTTGTCTGTCTATCGAATTTAATAAACAAAAAGGAAACTACCAAAAGCTAAAAGAATTCCAACAATTAACTTTGATTCATCAGATAAAGTAAGTTATTATCTCTAGCACAATCCTGGAAATCAAATTGTTATTCGTTTCATTACAGCTGGAATACTCCTCAGACAAGTTCTTAAGGATACAATTCAATAATGCAAGATAATAATTACAACACTAACACACCGGATGAAGAAGGATGCTTGGAGATACATCACCAACAAGTATATTTATCTATTTACTTCTAAACAATTTTCAATTCAATTTGTTATTAATATATTAGTATAACATTTTTGTTTCAATAAATAAAAATAACACAAAGTTTTAGTTTCAATATTAAGTCAAAGGCATTTTTTTGTTGATAATCTTTATAATTCAATGTGATGTCAAAGTGAATGTGACAGTTCAATACTGAAATGTCCTTATGTAGGCACTATTCAACCTCCAAACGCGTTTAGCTTATAATGCCCCTATTCAACGTCACATAAGTTTTATAAATAACAATTTTGCGTTTAGAGGCATTATAAGGGTTGCATAGCCTTATGTACTCACTATAATGAGTTTATAAATATGGCTGTGGATGAATAAGTCCTTATGCATTGCATAACTATTCACGCATTTAGGGAATTCTAATAAATACGGCTGTTAAAGTATAATAAACTATTCATGAGATCTGAGGCTTGGTTCCATAAATAATTGGAATGTTTGCTCTTACGAATAAAGCCATAATACATAGACAAAATTTTATTTTGTTCATTTTATTGCAATTTTAAAAATAATCTTGTATTTGGCACACCCTGTACATATTAATTAACCATTTTCATCGAACGCGAACGCCAGTGAAAAAAATAAATGTATCTATTAACATCGGACCATTGAACCATCGAATACTTAAATATTTAATTCTGAACTTCCATGCCAGTTGACGAACAAGTTGCTTAGGTTTGTTTGTTTTTGTTAATTGTGGAAATTTACAAGATATTTTACCAAACAGAAATAGATAATAGAAACAAACAGAGCTTTGACAACAGTATGAGTTTGGCATGTGTCAGATGGCAACAAATTGGTGCAAAGCAAAATATTCAACTTGCAAAACACGTGTGGTTCTAGTTGTGATCCAAAATATTTCTTTTCATAAAAAATTCTGGAAAAAAATAAAATAAAATATGAATAAAAATACAAATAAACTTTTCGATGACTCTGAAGAAAGTGACAAGGATATTCAATTTAATACAAATGCTGGCTACGCAAAATCGTACAATAAGTTTCGTCAAAAAGAACTATTAAAAAAGTGTAAGATATTTATTTTATTTATTTATGCATATAATTATTTTTCTTTTTTTAAAAATTCTTTTAGATAAAGACCGTGCAAATGATGTCTCTGAATCGGATTCATCAACTGAAAGCGATTCCACGGACGAAGACGAAATCATCGATTCGAAATTCGACCAGGAGTTCTTTAAAACGCTCTCATCGTTAAAAGGCAAGGATCCAAATATATACGATAAAAATACCCGATTCTTTGATGGAGTCGAATTAGAAGTTGGCCAAAAAAAAAAGCAAGCAACTTTGAAACCTATTACATTGAAAGATTATGAACGTAAAATTATATTAGAGAATGAAGGCAAATTTGAAGATGGTAAATTCCTACACACATATTTGCAAAACAATGATTTAAGAAAAATATATTACATTAATTTTATTGAATACAGATTCGGAAATTGAAAATGAAGAGCACGAAGGAAATAATAGAGCGGCATCTCCAACATATGTTGAAGAACAACGTAGACTTAAAGATGAGTTTAGAAAAGTAATCAATGCAGATAACTCGGATGATGAAGAGTTCGGTGGAATTTTCAAGAAAAGAGTAAAATCCAAAGAAGAAAAGGTTCGTCTTTTATACTTATTATTAAGTTTGTCTAGCATTATCTAAGGTTGTTTCGTTTTAGTTTGTCTGTACTTTTTGAAAAATCTCGTCAATTCAGAACATGACCTTAGCTAAGGTTAGGTTGAAGTGGCTGTCGGCGGAGAACCGACACACTTAGAGCAAATGATAGTCCAATTTGTAGGTTAGTACATATTGCAAAACTCGTTAGAAAAGAATAGTTGCTTAGAATTTTTAGAGCATAAGACAGGAAAAAACAACCAATTTGTAGAACCGTGAGAAAGCTTGGCAAAAAGTTCTTTAATACAAACTTTGTGCATTTAGTTTTATTAGAAAATTACCTCTCGAAGGTTTCATTTTTGTTTTCAACTCTTATTTTATTTCTATCAGACTGAAAAATCTCATTTGTACTTTGTATAGTAAAGAGTTTTCTGGTCGACAGAATCCTAAACTTACCTAGCCTTTCACTATCATCAGGGGGTCTATTACTGATCATTTTCTCCAGTGGAATTGGACGGTAATTATAGGGGAACAAGATTCGCCTTTTTAGGGACAGCCCTCCACATAAAAAGCTCAGGTCCCTTTCAGGGGTGACATTCGTATTAATATTATTCTTTGAACAGTTTTTGTTGAGAGTCAAACATATAGCACTGTATACATTCTATTCAATATTGTTCCTTATGTACATAATGTGCGTCTTGTCTATTAAATTTTGTTGAAAACATTTGCCAAATCATCTGAATTTCGTATTCATATCATATTTTTTATTTTCAAAGGAAAAAGAAGAAGCTGATTTTACTAAATGGCTGGCTGGGAAAAAAGATGACGTGGAAGAGGAAGTTAAAAAATCTCTTGGCCCGCTTAAGAATTATTGGTCAAATGCAAAATTGCCTCAAAGGGAGAAATTTCTTCGAGATTATATTCTAAATCAAGGGTAGGAAGAAATATTTTAATTGATTCAAAAATCTATAGTATAATTCCTTTTTAGTTATGCTGAAACAAACTTTGCCGATATACCCACCTATGAAGAAATCGTTGGTGAAGATGAAAATCTATCGGAAGACGAAGTTGAACTTGAAAAACAAGAAGAATTTGAACACAAATACAATTTTCGTTTTGAAGAACCAGATTCGGAATTTATTAAACGTTATCCACGTACCATTGAACAATCAGTTCGTAAACAAGATGATTCACGAAAACAAAAACGTCATGAAATAAAAGAACGTAAAGATCGCGAGAAACAACAAAAAATGCAAGAATTGGAAATGGTCAAAGCAATGAAACGTAAAGAAATCGAAGAGAAAATAATGAAACTGAAAGAAGTCACTGGAAATGATGAACTGGGATTCAAAGATGAAGAGCTCGAAGACGAATTCGATCCAGAAGCGCATGATAGGCGTATGCAAGAACTGTTCAATGATGATTATTATCAAGTTGATGCGGACGAAGAAAAGCCCGAGTGTCCCGATATTGAGGAACTGAAAGTAGAAGATTGGGATAATTATGATCCATCAAAGGATGATTATGATAATGATTACTACGAACCTCATTGTGAAGATGAGGACTTTAATATGGACTGTGATTATGATGCCAATTCGAAGGAAGTCTTGCAACAAGAACTCATTGAGAATACACGTAATAAAAGGAAGAAGCGAAAAAGAAATCGCTTTGCAGAAGTCATTAAAGCGAAAAAACCCGTGTTCAATCCGGATGATGAGAGGACTTATGGAGAATATATTGATGAGTACTATAAGTTGGATTGTGAGGATATAATTGGTGACTTGCCATGTCGATTCAAGTACACAGAGACTGTTCCTAATGATTTTGGACTTACAATAGAAGAGGTTTGAAATTTTGTGTATACCATTTCAATATTTTAGTAGGGTCTTATGATGTAATGGTTATCGCATTTAACTGTCACATTGCATACTGGGGTCAAATGTATGGAAAGCGTGCTCAAAATGATCAATTTAAAATATTGTTTATTTTTTTTGTATAAAATAATTGGCTGAAAAGTTGATATTATTGTGCATTAATATGTTAAGCTTTGAAGTTTATTATCAAAAAGTGTATAATTCATGTAACAATTGATAGCAATCTATACTTCTATGGCTCATTCTCTATCAGTATTGTTCCTACCAGAACTTTACAGCTTACCATATGACATTATTATTTAATCTTGTCAACAAAATAATACATCGTCAATTTCAATTGTGCATTTAAGGCAAGCTCTCCAAACAATCGGCCCACCTAAACCCAACATATTTTCCTCTAAGAAACTGCATCTCACACACTATGTAACCTCCATTTTTACCGAACCTACCTACAAAGTAATGGTTGGGAGTTTTAAGTTCCTAGTTCCGATTCTCCACTTGCACATGCACCCCTAAATTTATTATTTCCCATATAGTTTGGTCCTAAATGCTTTATTATTCTTATAATTTTTTCTTTAGATTCTTTTGGCAAAAAATAAAGAACTAAATCAGTGGGCAAGTTTAAAGAAGACCGTACAAATTCGTCCAGACAACATCGAGAAGAAAGAACAGAGACTATATAAAATGAAGGCGAATAATGAAGTCTTAAAACGAAAAATATTTAAAAGTCTTTATGGAGAAGGGTAAGATTAAAAATAAAACAAAAAACATATATTGTGTTCTAATTCAAAGTATGTGATTTACTTAGATCCGATGACGAAGAAGATAACCAACCAACCACAAGCCAGTTACAGACAAAACGTAAAGCTGTCGAAACAGTTACCTCGTCAAATTCTAAATTAAGTAAACCTAATGAAGAACCAGCGGATAATATAAATGAAGCAGCAGCTTCTGTTGACAAAACAGTACACCAAACTTTAAATGAACCTAAGTGTGAAGCAGGACCTTCATCTAGTTCTGATGGGGGAAAAAAGAAAAAGAAGAAGAAAAGAAAAAACAAAACCAGTGCTAAAAATATTGAAGAAGAAGAGCAAAATAAAAGCAAGGCGCAAATGGCAAATAAAATGGCCAGAAAAGTAGAATCTAATTCGAAAACGTTAGCTAGTAATCCTTTTAAGAAAAAAATGGATCAAACAAAACATATCAACGGCAATTCCAGTGCAGTCAGAAATGCAAATAAAAACATCATTCAAAAGAAATTTAATTCCAATAAACAAAAAACAGGTGATAATGTAACATCCTCACAGATTACAGATGACCGTCTCAAAGCCTATGGAATCAATCCAAAGAAGTTCCATAAAAAACAGAAGTTTGGAAAAAAGTCGGTGTAGTTGTTTTCATAACTGTTTTTTTTTTTTTTTCATTAAAGGAACTACAGAAGTTTACATTGTAAATGTTTTTATTTTTATTTAAATAAATATTTATTCAAATATTTTGTAATATTTTAAATCAAACACATTATATTTTTTAACCTTACCCTAGTTATTGGCCAATTTGGTAGAAGAGATTTTTAAGTAATTTTTAAGTAAGTAAGATTTTTAAGGACACAAAAATCAACTGGACTTTTTTTTGGATCTTGTGTGCTGTAGAAATCCAGTTTTATTTTCAAGTCTTTTTAGTTATGACATTAAATGGAGTAGCCTTAATTTGGTAAAATTTAAACTTTGTCGTGGAAGATTGCTTATTAATCGGAACCTTTACTCATGCATTTGAAATAAATTTGTTTTAGTTTGGTTAAAATGATTTTAACAATTTGTTGATAATTTTAATGATTTGGTGAAAGTTTATATTGATTTGCTTTTGGGTTAAATATAAACTTTGATCAACGGTACCTGCTATATAACCCTTTCTTTAATTTTCGTTTTTTTTCGTTAGCTTCTTAACTGATTTCCATCAATGTGTTTTACTTGAAAGCTTTAATAATATTATGTATTTTGGATTAATTTGTTTTATTGAAAATTCGATGTTTCACAAACGCGTTAATGATTTCTTTGAAATAAGCTCTTTTTAATTGTTTTGAGTTTAAAACTCTGAGGAGTTATTTTAGCAATTTAAATTTTAAATTAAAAGAATAAATGTAATGGTTTTTTTAGATTTTCTTCTGTATGACATCTTTAAAATTCTAAGTCACTTGAACTATAAAACCAAGTTCGTGCGACCCAGTCGTGCAATTTAATTTATTATTCTTATAATTTTTTTGATTTGTTATGTTATGTACATATGGATTTACATAACTAGAAAATAAATAATTTAAAGGAATAGAGAAATAAATATATATAAAGATTGGATTTGTGTTTTAAAACTCAAGAGTACCTTTGAGCCAAATATTTTTACAAGAAATTGGAATTTTGTTCGCGTCTTTTTTAATTCGTCAGTTACATTATTTGTAACTGAGTAAAACAGAAATATGTTTCAAGGTGGTTGCCATTAGTTTCGAACCATTTTAATGTCTGTAACATATATTTTAATAGAATTGTTGACAACCCTGAAAATAAAGATCAAATGCTCTACATTTGTGTATTAGACATGATTCTAGTATTATCTAAATCTTGTCATTTATTGTATAAGAGATTATAACAACAATCAAACACTTTCAATAAACACACATTTTAAGGGGTTACCTTCAGGATTCTGATAAAGAAACTAACATTAAAAAAACGCGATTATTATCGCGCTTTCGCTCAGCAAGTAGGCCTCATGTGTTCATTCATACTGAGGAAGTCAAGACCTTTTATTTTATTTATTATTATATATAATGTAGGTATTTAAATTCTATTGTAAGGGTGTACTTTTGATGCACTTTACTTTTTTCGGTAACGAGACTGCTGGGTGTTGGGAGACGGACATACTCGTCATCTAATTTTAAGATCTTTTGGCTTCCTGTTCTGTTATAACTAATATAAACGTTTTATTAAATTGTTTTTTTTTTTTTTTTTTTTAAGGAAAAATGTCAACCAACCATTGAATAATGAGCAGTAGCAGCACCGGGAGTTTCCCCATTTTTTTTTTGTGTAAGTAGCCCATTATAAGAAATTAATGTCGGTAAGCTAGTTCGACACCGTCTGTCAAAATAAAAGAAAAATATTTTTTTGGCAAACTTGAAACTCTATCTTTTCTATTTTTCATAAAAAGTTAAAAACAACTTATCACATCAAACTCACATTAAAACATTATGTCGGAAACCGAAGTGAGTGCAACTGAAAAGGAAACTTCAAATGAAAAAGACACATCAAAAGGCAATATTTATAAAACTTCCAACAATGGCAAATAATTGTTTTAACAACTTTTCTCTCATCTTTTGTTTATAGTTTGCATTTTATTGAATGCAACTGGAAACGTGCCAATAATAAAGAAACGCAAATGGATGGTTGATCCAAACAAAACGGTCAGTTCAATAATGCAGTTCTTTCACAAACATCTGAAAATGGATCCACAAGAACAGCTCGTAATATACCTTAAATACCTACTTTCAATTTAATCAATTTCCTTTAAAATTGTCTGTTTTTTAATATAGTTTCTATATGTCAATCAGACATTTGCTCCATCTCCTGACCAATTCATCAAAAACCTCTACGAGTGCCATGGCACAAATGGAAAACTGGTTCTCTATTATTGCAAGAATCAAGCCTGGGGCTAAGTATCATAGAATGCATTTAACAATAAAAAACCAAACATATTTTTAGTCATATTTAACTGAATATAACGATTTCATGTTTATTTCTATAATTGTATTATACTGTATCAATAAAAATGAGCACGTTTTATTATTTATACATCGCCCCGAAGAGATTCCAAATGATCCGCAGCTTCCTTGGAAATTCTGTGATACTTGGCGATGGCCGGGCGATAATAGTAGGCCTTGTAATCGTTGCGTTCGGACATTTTAGCACGAATATCCTTTTCAAGTTGCCTAGGGAGATAGACGGATGATTAGTTGGATTTGGCTGTTCTCAGAATAAAGCTCACCTTATTTGGGCCTTCTCATTCTCTTCGTAGAGATGATGGCACATCTTCTCGTATTCCTGCTGGGGCGATGGAAAGATGTACCGGGCAATAAAACGACTAATTGGATGCTTAAATGAAAATAAAAGACCAAATTTTTATCAAACATCTTTCAGTAAGATCTAACACATTTGCCTACCTTCTGAGTTTCATAGTACTTAGGAGTGTAGCCATCAGGGATTTCGGTTAGAGTGGCAGGTCCAATAAAAATATTGACATACAATATAAGTGCTGTCATTGGGATCAAGCCAAGCATGACATAAAAATGAAGCATATCCTTGAATTTGTGCCATTGGAATCTTGATGGTGTGATTTGAAATTTATGTCCACTCATTTCTCTAAATTGATTTTGGATAGCTGCAAATGATTGTTTTGGTTATGACTGAGGCATGTTGCGTAACGTTCTATGAAATACTACCATATTTAGCTACAGGAGAATTTAAAATACCGCGATATTGAGAGAAGGCTCCAGCGGATCGCACAAGGCTGCTAAACACGACCATTTTGTAATTTAACAATTTATTTAAAAGTTAAAACCCTATTTTGTTCGTAAAGAATAATCAAAAGCTAGTCGGAATATCGCCAGAAGCAATTTTTATTTTTAGTGACAATTCGAAGTACAATAAATCGGTAACACAGTTCTCTACTATCAAAAATGACAGATGTAAGTAATGCCAAAATGACTATTTTATAGTTAAAATTAAGGGTGTGTGTGCAAACGATTCCCATACCCCAAGGCCACGCAGCCAAGACTGGCAATCAAGTTGGGTATATAACACAGAAAATAAATATAATTATTTATCTGTATTCAATTTTCTCAAGAACGGTACAGCTGATTTTGATAAACTAAGCTTTAACTCTTAAGAAATTTAATTAGTATTAGGCTAGGCGCACACATTCAATTTTTAGTTGCACAATTCGTATGCTTAATGGAATACTGACCCATTTGCAGATAGGTCAAAATTGAGTTACGTACAGATACAGGCTTTTGCAAGCCTCAGATCTCATGAATAGTTTATCATTCTTTAAGAATACGAGTATTCATGATTAATTCATGAACTAGTTTTAATTTTATGCGTCAACAAGTAGGACAAATCCTCATAGCAAGATCTTTTTTTGCAACTTTCCAAAAATCGGTCAGTAGGTGTGTTTTTTTTGCAAGTCCATATAGAATTGTAAAAAAAAACGACATCGGGACTAAGCGCTTCACATGCAAATGCAACAACTACTTAAATCTTGTTGTGGACTCCCTGTCTAAACTTTAAAACGTTATGGGTGTAAGCGAAGCCTTATAAATTCTGTTTACGATCTTAGCGACATCTAGTTGTCAAAAGTAGAAAACGAAGAGTATGTGTTCGATCTTAAAAGTGACGTTTACGGAACGTCAACCCAAAGCAAGGGATGGAGGAAAAATAATATCCACTACTACCTTGAAACTTTGATGAGTATAGGACATATAGGATCGGATGATACGAATAGAGTAGGAGCTGAAATTAAGAAAATAAGTGGTCTGATTCATCTCCAGATCTCGTATGACATCAGAACGAAAATAACCACTCAGTTTATTTGAAGAGGAGAGTTGATATCCAGCGGCTGGTCACGGCACTATCGTTTTGAATTTAAATCTGAAAATTCTTAAAAGTTTTAAAATATACGTTACCTTTTTTTTATATTTCTTTGTTTGAAGAACTACTGGTGCGTAATAATTAACATCTAACCTTTGCTTATTTGTCGGTTTTATTTGAATGTTTAAAGGATTTTGAAGTATCTCTATCTCTACCTTATTATTTTTGATAGGATTTCGGATACTTAAGTGAAACAAGCGCGATTAATTTATTATACATATAAGATTAAACTACAATTTTGGGTGAGTTTTAAAGAAGTTTTTTTTGAAAATCTGTGCTAAGCAGGGTATTTTTATACAGGTTACAAATTTACAATATCTGATTGCTGGCGGCACCAGCTGGCCAGCAGAGCGCTGGGCCGCCACATAGTTTTTTTGCTCGTTCTTCCTTCGACTTGTGGGATGAATCTGGACTTTGCCACAAAATTTGGTTGCTCCTGTTTGAGGGTACTCGATGGGCCTTCATCGTTAACGCTACCATCTGGCAACACATCGCTGAAAAATCCCTGGATTGGCCAGATTCCCAGCAATACGGGACCGTGGATTTCTGTCGAAGAAAAACAATACTCAGGTGCCGAAGTAGTCTTCAAGGTATTGTTTCTGAAAAACATGATGAAACCAGCTGCTTCAATGTGAGTACCTAAAAATAAGAGATTAAGAGCCAGATTAATAAAGGAGTGCAAAAGTCCAAAAGAAGAAAGAACATCGGGGCTATAAAAATCAATTTTTTTTCTCCACGGAAAGAGTGAAGTTAAATTCTTTCAACTAATTTACTGTGTTCAATTAGTTAGCAAAGTTTTACAAACCTCTTTATTTTTGGAATTTTACGATCTACGTCATTTTGTGAATTTTTGATGAGCGTTGAAGTGTGTTAATGAAAATTTTGGTTGTTAAATTTTTATATATTTTGTTAAGTTAAAAGCTGTAAGTGAACGAGGTAGTGTTTTTTTTTATGGGTCTGTCAACGCGATTAGCTAAAAATTTATAAATTGCATCCCCCTCCAAGGAGCTCCATGCAGGCAGGGCATTTTTATCCGCATATTCCCAGTTTTGTTTTGTAGCTAACCACCAAAAAGGGTGATTATAAAAACTTTGATTGATAGCCCAGACAAGAAATATCTCGCCTTCACGTTTCTTTTTCTTTCAGTTATTGTTGTCAAAATTGTTGAATATAATTTTTAAAGTATAAAGTTAAAGTAAAAATATTTTTTTTTTGGTGAAATGTTCATTTTTCTAGAAGAAAATTATTCTCCATACTTCATTTCGTTTTTTTTGGTTTACTGTATGAATTAAGATTCTAATAAAACTTCATTTCTCGCCATCTGAGTTGAAATATCATGTTTATTTTGATTTCGAATGAAGAAATCATGATTTTTTGAAGACAATTTTTCAGGGGTGCGGACGGTAGCTCAGTTCCTGTGGTGAAAATGGATTGACAAGAAAGTGGTGTCTTTCGTTTGGGGAAGTTCCATCTAGGCCGCTGAACTTCCAGGTTGGGTGGGAAAAGGCCACACTGTAAGAACATCAGCAGTGCCCTTGAAGTGGTGATCGTCCGTCTGCTGTCCTTTTTGCTTGTTCACTCTGGCCTGATTTGTGTTTTGTCTGCAGGTGAGGTCAAGTTTCGGGGGCAAGATCCCCCCCATTCCGACGAGCTGATGCCGCGCGTAGCAAGCAGGCCAAGCCCTCGGAACTTGACATTCGTTCCCATTTTTCAAACTCTTCCTTTCCGTATTTCCAACCCATCCCTTCCACAATCCTACTTCCTTACCGACTCCGCACCTCCTTTAGCATTTGCAACAAATGGCGCCCAACGTCTGAGCTATTTAGCGAAGATTTTTGTAGTCTACGTTTTTGTAAAAGTCCCCAACCAAACTTGTTATGGATTTTCCGGAATCGTAAGTCTTCACCAAGAAGGTCTTAGACGCACTTAGGTGAATTGCGACGATTTCCTGAAAGTTTATAACGATTGCGGTTAGTTTATGTTAAGGGCGTTTAATCTGGTGTTGGTGTGAGGTTTTCAAGACTCGTAAGTCTGCACTTGGATAGTTTTTGACATACTATGTGTATCGCGACGAATTTTTGGAAGCTTGCAGTAGCAACAGATTACGTTTTTCAGTCGTGTTTTTCCCTATTCTGTTCCTAATTTTTTTACTTTTCTTTCATAATTTTCATTTTCTTTCCCCCTCGTCTAGTCTTGATAGGTTTTCAATTTGGACCCAGTGACCATGTTTGACGAATTGTCGAACATCGATGCACCGTCCAACTTAATTTTTTTGAGTTTTTCTTCTCATGTTTGTGTTTCGTTTCCCCCACCGTTTCAAGTCTTACAGCGAAGTCCCAAGGACAGACTGGAATCGCGGGAACGGTGAGGAAAACGACATCTTCTTTCGTCATTTTTCTACTACTTGTCATTCCTTATCTATCTCATCACTTCAAGGGATATAATTTTTGTCCGTCTGTAGTCTAATTTTTCAATAACACCACTAAAAATGTCATTCCATAACGCTCAGAAACCATCAAAGCTACTGAAAGCACCCCGAATGCTTATATGAAAAACCAAACCCTCTAAAAGTAACATACTCGGAAAAATAGCCGTTTTTTTTTCTGAAAAATTAAGTTTTTTTGGTGAGAAAAAGTAGGACTTTTCTTTACTAAGTGTAAACCAATTTTCTAAGTTATTTATAGTTTTTTTTGTATATTATAGAAAATAATTTTCTTGTTTATTTTCTTTTCTGTTATCGTTATTTTTGGTTATTTTCAAAACTATTCGATTTTGAGTTTTTTTGATTTTTTTTTTTCAATGAAAGTAGGTTAGGTGAAGTAATAAATTACTTTTTCTTAACAGATTTTTTTTAAGAAAAAACCGTTTTTTAAGAAAACTCTCCCACGTTATAGTTTAAGATTTTTTTTCTATAATTTATATTTTTTGATTTTGGATATCACGTTTTTAAATTTAAAAATGTATGCTTCCGGTAAAGATGAAGAAGACCGAATCAATAGAATGATAAGAGAAGCTAATTTGGATGATAATGTCCGACTAACTAGATCAGTTAGCCAGCTTTTAGACAGTAATGAGAGACGTCGAGTCATGCATTCTCCGCTCATTTCGGATAGAGACGTCCGATCTACATCCAATCTACCTACTAGTTCCTCTTTTCCCATTAATAACACGACAAGCAACTCAATAGATACAGTTTCTCCTCCATCCTTTAGCAATTTAAGTGGTTTAGGCGCAGAATCCGTACCAATTCCGCGCGAAAGTCTCGACAATCCTAACGACACAGTTATACCTAATGCGGGTAAGATACCTACTTCTAGGCCAACGAGTGCGAATATGCACAATGTGGGTGGTTCAAGGAATATTCTAGAGAGCATAGCTCCAAGACCTCCTAGTAACAAAAGGACAGAAAAACGAATCGTTTCAGAGGACCTCAAGGCCTACATTAATTTAGCCATAGTTGATGCTATGTCCTCTTACAAAGATTCGTTACAAATTGAGGTTAAAAATACTCTCAAGGATGAAATCCAGTATCAGCTCGGAGGATTCCTCAGAGAACTGAACCTTGGACGATCCGCTCCACTAAATAACGAGCCGATATCACGACCCTCGGGTCCACCAAACAATTTTCCGCCTTCAGTTCAGCCACCAACATCACAGCGACCTCAGCCTGATCCAAGTCGAAGTGCTTTTGTGCCTCTAGGACAACGGCGTTACAGACAACAAGAACCGTTTAGGAGAACTCAAGGTAGGGTATACCAATCTGACAATTTTCACGATGATGTTCATCATAGTACAACAAGAAATGTACCCACTCCACAAATTCCAAACACCCACCAGACGACTTTTTCGCCTTACTTGTGGAACTCTAGTTTCAAAGCTCCTATAAAAATCAACCAGTGGGGCCTTAAATTTGAAGGTAAGCCCGAGACTTTGACAGTGGAAGATTTCGTGTTTCGCCTCGAAACTCTCCAGAGCCAGTATGGTTGTCCGTGGGCAGAAATTTTAAGAGATTTCCATCTCTTACTAGAAGGAAATGCTCAAGACTGGTTTTGGCAGTTTCAACGAGACAATTACCGGCCCGATTGGCCGATGCTGAGAGACGCGCTGTTGCGTCAATTTAGAAACAATCGCTCAGACTACGACATAATGCGCGATATTATGGATCGCAAACAGGGATTTTCAGAGACTGTCGATGATTTCTTGGCTGCTGCATGCAAGATAAAATCCCAAATGCGAATACCAATTCCGGAAGTGGAGTTGGTGAAGATCTTGAAGAAAAACCTTAACGATAGGGTCGTGAAGTTGGTATATCCTATGCCAATATTTTCCTTGGATCAGCTGAGGAATGCCTGTAAGGAGGTGGAAGCAGCATTTCCGAGGAAAGAACGAGAATTCCAGAAATTTCAAAGAACCCCTGTAAAATATTCTGCCAACGAACTGGAATACGAAGACCAGTATGAGCCTGCTGATGAACAAGTAGCGGCTTTACAGTTCGGAGGGGTTAGACCGAAAGTTCCTCCTCGGAGATATGCTGATACTTCCAGTTTGGTGTGCTGGAACTGTAAGGAACAGGGTCACACGTACTTCGAATGTGAATCCGACGTCATCAATTTGTTTTGCTTTAAGTGCGGGCTAGAGGGGGTAAAAACACCGCACTGTAAACGATGCAACCAGGGAAACAGATCATTGAACGCGAAGGCCTTGGGGGATTCGCGTTCGAACCAACCACAGATCCCCAAATAAATCAAAAATCTGAAGTAGAAATACCAATGAAAAGATTAGGAAGCCCTCAAACTGTGGAGGGCCAAGAAAAGATCAAACTGTTAAAAAGAAAGGCCGGTGAAGAGTTCGAGTCAAACGAAGTTAAGAAACAAAATTCATTTCAAATTAAACCATTTCATGTTAGAATGGAAGAATATTATCGGGCTAGAAATAGGATTTTCAACAACAATGGTTATATGCCATCTAAAAAGGTAACTAAAGCTAGGGAAAGATTCAAAAATAGAAAAGATGTTAAGAAGCGTATCGCGTCAACTGTTATAGATTTGTCCTCGGATCCTAGACCTTATGCTTCAATAAAAATAGGGAATAAGGAACTCCGAGGGTTACTTGATAGTGGCGCGAGTGTTAGTATCCTTGGGAAAGACTGCTTAAAACTAGTAGAAGAACTTAACATCCCAATTATAACTTATCAGTCAGGAGTTAAAACGGCAGACGGAAAGAGACAGTCAATCATTGGTAAAATAGTAGTAAAAGTGCAGTATAAACTTAGAGAAGAGATGGTTACATTTTATCTTGTTCCAAATCTAGACCAAGAAGTATATCTAGGAATAGATTTCTGGAAATTATTTCAACTAGCACCGAACATAATTAGTGCGATAACGGCATTGACTGATGAAGCAGCAGATCTCTCGAACGCTCATCAATTAAACTTCGAACAGCAAGCCAGACTGGGGGCAGTCAGGCAGAAATTTCTGTGTTTTGACCGGGATGGTCTTGGAAGGACGGCGCTCATGGAGCATGTTATTGATACCGGAGACGCGTTGCCGGTGAAACAGCGTCACTACCCTGTCTCTCCAGCGGTGCAGGCCATTTTGTATGAAGAGTTAGATCGGATGTTGGGCCTCGGCGTTATCGAGGAGAGTGAAAGTCCCTGGTGTTCACCAGTAGTACTCTTGCGGAAACCAGGCAAAAACAGACTTTGTCTGGATTCTCGCAAAGTGAATGCTCTGACTAAGAAAAATGCCAATCCTCTCCCCCATATCGAGGGGCTCCTCAGCCGACTACCGGATACATACTACATCAGTAGTATTGATCTAAAAGAAGCATTTTGGCAGATACCTCTGGAGAGGCGGAGTAGGGAAAAGACTGCCTTTGCGGTACCGGGAAGACCCTTGTACCATTTTACTGTCATGCCCTTTGGGTTGTGTAATGCAGCTCAAAGGTTGTGCCAGTTGATGGACAAGGTAATTCCTGCACGACTTAGGGATCGCGTCTTCGTCTATCTGGATGATTTGCTTGTCATGGCGCCGGACTTCGAGACGCATATAGCCCTGTTAAGCGAAGTAGCCGACTGCTTACGCAGAGCGAATCTCACCATCAACATGAAGAAATCAAAGTTTTGCTTCAAAGAGCTGAAATATTTGGGCTTCATAGTTGGTGGTGGGAAGCTTAAAACCGACCCTGCTAAGGTGGAGGCGATCGTGGATTTTCCAGTTCCCAAAACCCCTAGACAGGTTCGGAGGCTACTTGGTTTAGCAGGGTGGTATCGGAAATTCATTAAAGATTTTTCGAGTCTGACTGCTCCCCTGACGGACCTGCTGAAAAAGCGAACCGAAAAATTTAAAATGACAGAAGAGGGACTGAGAGCGTTTGAAGCTCTGAAGAAGACGTTAACTTCAGCCCCGGTTCTTACGCATCCTGATTTTTCAAAAAAATTTTACATCCAGTGTGATGCATCAGATGCGGGAATCGGAGCGGTATTGTTTCAAAGAAACGCTGAAGACGAAGAAGTTCCCATTGCCTTTTTTTCCCAAAAATTTAATAAAAGCCAGAGAAACTACAGTGTCACCGAGAAGGAGTGTATGGCAGCGGTGATGGCGGTGCAAAAATTCAGGCCGTATGTCGAGGGCATGGATTTTACCGTAATCACTGACCATGCTAGTCTTAAATGGCTCATGAGCATGAAAGACCTAAGTGGTAAGCTCGCTAGGTGGAGTCTGTTACTGCAATCCTATGCCTTCGACATACAGCATCGAAAGGGCAGCCTGAATGTAGTTCCAGACACTCTTTCTCGGGTACACATGGATTCTCTGGACTTAGAAGACGTAGCACCGTTAATTGATTTGAACTCTTCCGAATTTCAACACGATGAATATTTAAGTTTAATACAAACAATTAAAAATCATACCGATGAACTCCCGGACCTTAAAACAGAAGATGGATTTGTGTACAAGCGAGCATTTCGAAATAAAGTAGGTGATGAAGCTATGCAAGAACATACTTGGCTTCTATGGGTTCCGTCAGGCTTAACTGAAGAACTCATTAAAAAGGCCCATAATCCACCTCAAGTAGCTCACGGAGGAATAGCTAAAACGCTATATAGAGTTCGACAATATTTTTACTGGCCGAACATGACTGTTCAAATCCGTGATTATGTGTCTAACTGTTCTGTTTGTAAAGAGTGCAAAGCCTCGAATCAAGTATCTCGTCCTCCTATCGTCAACTCATTTTGTACCGATCGTCCATTCGAAAAACTCTACATAGATTTTTTGGGTCCCTATCCCAGGTCGAAATTAGGAAATGCTTACGTGTTAGTTGTTTTGGATCATTTGACTAAATTTGTATTTTTAAAAGCCTTGAAAAACGCGAACACTACTAGTGTTATAAAATTCTTGCACCACGAGGTGTTTAATATGTTTGGTGTGCCCCGAGTAGTCCACTCGGATAATGGAAAGCAGTTCCTTGCCAAGGAGTTCCAAAATCTTTTACAAAAATATGGAATTAAGCATTTTAAAACGGCAAACTATGCACCCCAATCGAACGCGTCAGAGAGGGTTAACCGCACGTTGTTGGCAGCAATCCGTTCATATCTAAAAACAGATCAACGCGATTGGGACTACCACCTTAGTGACATCGGTTGTGCTCTCCGAAGTGCAGTTCATAACTCTACCGGTGTATCTCCATACTTTGCGTTGTTCGGGACCAACATGATTATGCACGGGAGCAGTTATGAACTAGCACAAAAACTAAACGCGGTTGACGACAGCGGGTTGTTGATTCTTCCAAGGCGCGATCGATTGGAGTGCATACGAAAACGAATACGCGAAAACATATTGAAATCAAATGAAAGATCCGCCAAAACTTATAATGTAAGAACACGGAAAGTAAGATACCTACCCGGACAGGAGGTATTCCGAAAAAATTTTATATTAAGCGACGCTTCGAAAAACTTATCGGCAAAATTAAGTCCCAAATATGTTAAATGTCGTATTATCAAACAAATAGGCAACCAAATGTACTCAGTTGAAAATCTGAACGGAAAAAAAATCGGCATATTCCATGTGAAAGATTTAAAGCAATAACCGAAATAAATGTTCACACAATAAAAAGGATACCCCGACATTGGTACGAATAAACTGATTTATTCCCGAAACACACAAACACAGTTCTCAAATCTCCATTTAGCAAATGTTAATTCCATACTGTTTCATTTCTTTCAAAATACCACACTCACTAGGTACCTATACCTAATATTCAGAAAACAAAATTCGAAACTTGGGTTCAAAATTTTTTTGAAATGTGTAATGGGTTGCATCAGAAGCACCAGACTGTACAATTCAACCAAATTTATAAATGTCCACTTCGTATTCGATGTTACAGTAAGGGTCTACAAAATCCCTTTAAAATAAATTAACCCCATTCAACACCGAGTACCTATCTGATTTGTTCTTTTTTTTTATGATTCACAATCCCGTTAATTTATATATATATGTAGATACCCGCTTAAGTTCACACAGTACCTGATTTCCAGTTAAAAGATTTTTGTTTGTTATTTTGTTATTTATTAATTTGTTGTTACGCACAATTGACTTAAATGTTAACTTAATATCTATTTATTCATAAATTTTCGTTACTGCATGGTAACACGTATACAACTATTTGATTTTGCATTAGCATCTAAAATTTAAGATATGGAACTCATGAAACTTTTGGATCATTAAATGCATCTTCATTTCACTTCAGCTTTACAATAAAATCGGTGATTCCTCTTCTGTGATAAATCTATGTACCTAAATTATGTATGTATGTACTTGGACAAAAAGAAAACATCTGATATATGAGCCTGACTATACGAACTGTGATATATTTTAAGTTTAGTTTCTAGGATAATTTATTTATATTTATTTGTCTGTTCTTGTAAAAATCTTATTCATTTATGTCTGTCCCATTTGTCTAACAAAAAAAAAAATAGGTTTAATCGACTTATCCGGATTCGTTTCGCGAATAAGCATATATTATTTACCTGGATATGGACGTCAATGACTTCGGTTATCACAACCAGTTGAATCTCCAAGTAGGAAAAAAAAACTCGACGGGGTACAGAGACTCTTGCTGTTAAAGTATACATACATGTAGAGACGACTGTGAAGAAATATGAATGTCCTAGAAAAGAAATAAAAAGAAAGCATAATAGTAAATTGGTAAATAGAGTAGGAATTTGAATGGTTACCAATTGCACTTTAAGAAAAATAAATCTTTTCGGCTACAATTACATGGTAGGTAAACTTATACATATGTATATACACTTCTCCTAGTCGGTTAAAAAGCGTAACGTAGAGGAGTTATTATGCAAAAAGAATTTCGAAAGAGTTGTACATAGGTGATGATTGAGGGATTGTATTAGAATTCATAGGTAGGGATAGCTGAAAGAAAAATAATAGAAAATAAAATTAAGAAAATGGAAATTGTTTTGAAATTATAGAGATACTACGTACCTGATTTGGGGACGGTACTTGCCTATGGTAAACAAGTATGTAACTGTATAGGGACGCGGCGTAAGAAAACATAGTCCAATCTTATATTAATAACGGCACTCTAATCAATGAGCAATATATGCCCGGCTTCGTTAGCGTGGGTTGGCTCACCACGTTTGTCCTGCCTGGTTATAGCAAGTTCCCTGTAGCCTGAAGATGAAATTGGACACCTTAGAAAAAAAAAACGAGAAAAATTAGTATAAATAAAATATAAAACATTTATGGGAATTGTAATACTATAAGACAACCAAACAAAAATAAATATATATATATATACCTACATATATTAAATACCAAACAAAATACTTACCAAACCTTTGATATCTTCGATCTTCGGCTGCCAGGAGTAAAATGAAATAAAATGAATGAATGAAAAGAAATAATCTATTCCAAATGTCAAATGATCGCGTTGCCAGGTAGAGAAAAAAAAATAATGGGAAAATTTAGGGAAATTTTAAGGGAATGTTCGGAGACACAACTCCTGAATACGATAGACGTGAATCACGGTACGCTTCATTTAAAAAAAAATTTCTTGTTAACTTCTACAGTGAAGTACCTTTTAATTAACCGAATTTTACAAAAGAATAAGAAGACTTTAAAAGAACAAATAAAGAGCATTGAAAATCAAGAAAAAAAAATAGAGAATTTCGGCCAACAGTCACGCTTAAGAAGCTGATATAAAAAGTAACCTTGGAAGGTCTTAGCGCGAACGGACTCATCTGGCGACCTCAGGTTTCGTGTTTTGATTGAAGTGAATCCAATAAAACCACGAATTTTGTTGTGGACTCCCTGTCTAAACTTTAAAACGTTATGGGTGTAAGCGAAGCCTTATAAATTCTGTTTACGATCTTAGCGACATCTAGTTGTCAAAAGTAGAAAACGAAGAGTATGTGTTCGATCTTAAAAGTGACGTTTACGGAACGTCAACCCAAAGCAAGGGATGGAGGAAAAATAATATCCACTACTACCTTGAAACTTTGATGAGTATAGGACATATAGGATCGGATGATACGAATAGAGTAGGAGCTGAAATTAAGAAAATAAGTGGTCTGATTCATCTCCAGATCTCGTATGACATCAGAACGAAAATAACCACTCAGTTTATTTGAAGAGGAGAGTTGATATCCAGCGGCTGGTCACGGCACTATCGTTTTGAATTTAAATCTGAAAATTCTTAAAAGTTTTAAAATATACGTTACCTTTTTTTTATATTTCTTTGTTTGAAGAACTACTGGTGCGTAATAATTAACATCTAACCTTTGCTTATTTGTCGGTTTTATTTGAATGTTTAAAGGATTTTGAAGTATCTCTATCTCTACCTTATTATTTTTGATAGGATTTCGGATACTTAAGTGAAACAAGCGCGATTAATTTATTATACATATAAGATTAAACTACAATTTTGGGTGAGTTTTAAAGAAGTTTTTTTTGAAAATCTGTGCTAAGCAGGGTATTTTTATACAGGTTACAAATTTACAATATCTGATTGCTGGCGGCACCAGCTGGCCAGCAGAGCGCTGGGCCGCCACATAGTTTTTTTGCTCGTTCTTCCTTCGACTTGTGGGATGAATCTGGACTTTGCCACAAAATTTGGTTGCTCCTGTTTGAGGGTACTCGATGGGCCTTCATCGTTAACGCTACCATCTGGCAACACATCGCTGAAAAATCCCTGGATTGGCCAGATTCCCAGCAATACGGGACCGTGGATTTCTGTCGAAGAAAAACAATACTCAGGTGCCGAAGTAGTCTTCAAGGTATTGTTTCTGAAAAACATGATGAAACCAGCTGCTTCAATGTGAGTACCTAAAAATAAGAGATTAAGAGCCAGATTAATAAAGGAGTGCAAAAGTCCAAAAGAAGAAAGAACATCGGGGCTATAAAAATCAATTTTTTTTCTCCACGGAAAGAGTGAAGTTAAATTCTTTCAACTAATTTACTGTGTTCAATTAGTTAGCAAAGTTTTACAAACCTCTTTATTTTTGGAATTTTACGATCTACGTCATTTTGTGAATTTTTGATGAGCGTTGAAGTGTGTTAATGAAAATTTTGGTTGTTAAATTTTTATATATTTTGTTAAGTTAAAAGCTGTAAGTGAACGAGGTAGTGTTTTTTTTTATGGGTCTGTCAACGCGATTAGCTAAAAATTTATAAATTGCATCCCCCTCCAAGGAGCTCCATGCAGGCAGGGCATTTTTATCCGCATATTCCCAGTTTTGTTTTGTAGCTAACCACCAAAAAGGGTGATTATAAAAACTTTGATTGATAGCCCAGACAAGAAATATCTCGCCTTCACGTTTCTTTTTCTTTCAGTTATTGTTGTCAAAATTGTTGAATATAATTTTTAAAGTATAAAGTTAAAGTAAAAATATTTTTTTTTTGGTGAAATGTTCATTTTTCTAGAAGAAAATTATTCTCCATACTTCATTTCGTTTTTTTTGGTTTACTGTATGAATTAAGATTCTAATAAAACTTCATTTCTCGCCATCTGAGTTGAAATATCATGTTTATTTTGATTTCGAATGAAGAAATCATGATTTTTTGAAGACAATTTTTCAGGGGTGCGGACGGTAGCTCAGTTCCTGTGGTGAAAATGGATTGACAAGAAAGTGGTGTCTTTCGTTTGGGGAAGTTCCATCTAGGCCGCTGAACTTCCAGGTTGGGTGGGAAAAGGCCACACTGTAAGAACATCAGCAGTGCCCTTGAAGTGGTGATCGTCCGTCTGCTGTCCTTTTTGCTTGTTCACTCTGGCCTGATTTGTGTTTTGTCTGCAGGTGAGGTCAAGTTTCGGGGGCAAGATCCCCCCCATTCCGACGAGCTGATGCCGCGCGTAGCAAGCAGGCCAAGCCCTCGGAACTTGACATTCGTTCCCATTTTTCAAACTCTTCCTTTCCGTATTTCCAACCCATCCCTTCCACAATCCTACTTCCTTACCGACTCCGCACCTCCTTTAGCATTTGCAACAATCTATACAGAGTTAGCTAAAACCAGATAATTATCGAGAGTTAATCTAAGACCCGATAAAAATGGTTGATGCTAGTCGTCAATAAGCTGACAAATGTCATAGCGTCCAGCTATGTGGAAAGAAAGCTCCTAAATCCCGATGTCGTTTTTTTTTACAATTCTATATGGACTTGCAAAAAAAACACACCTAGTATTCCATTATAAGCATGCAAATTGTTTGGTTGCTTATAGAAAACAGATGAATTATTTGATTGAATGTCCGCGCAGGTGCATATAATTATATGTTACACAAAATAGCGAACTCAAGCAGTTGCGAAACTAAAAATTGTGAATGTGTGCGCAGAAAAAGTTTCGATCTATTAGGCAAAATAGAAATAACAAATCATATCATAGCAAACATACACAAATATGTAAATATGTACATAGTTTTACCGAAATGAGAAACATGCTTTTGTAAAAACTATCTCAAAATAAAATTCTTTATCTAAATTAAACCAACTCCTCTACGCAGGTTTTATGTCACCAAGACTCAACTCCGGAAATGTTATTGAGTAGAACCAAGCTCATATACTACGTTTATATGCAGTATCGAAATATCGAGTTCGATTAGGGTCGGATTTTCAACCCAGGTTTTTCGTCATTTGAGTTAAGAGCTTGATTTGAAGTTGAGTTGAAATGGTGTTGAGCGATTCTGAAACAATTTGTTAAACCAACTCCACGACACAGGTTTTTCGTCTCCCATTTCGACTCGACACCGCTGAGCGAGTGGGATCGAGTCGAAGGAAGCTCATTTCAACTCAATACAGGTAATACAAATTCATATATCATCACTGGTTGTTGCTTATTGTTCATTTTTCGGTTGAAGAATGAATTTAAGGCATTCATTTCGTCAAAATACACAACAGAAAAACAACAGTGGCAAAGTTAAAATGTACGTGGTCCGCAGATAAAAAGTTTATTTTAATTTTGTTTGCATTTAAAACTGCAAAAAGCAAATATTTGTTTAAAATTCACGCACATATTTTTTTATATTTCAACCTTAAATACTCACTTAGTTAATAAAACAGAGGAACATTTTTGGTTGAAAAACTAGGTGTGTTGTTCACTAAAAATTTTTCTAAAACCAACAAAAAAAAAAACATTAAATTTTCATTGATAAGAATCTTACTTATTTGCATTTTTAAGTAAATTTCCCAAATTTTAAATACATATGTTAGTAATTTTTGGGTTTGACTCAATTAAATACTAAAAATAGCGCAGTCTTTCATAGATGCCCTCAAAACTCAAATCTATGTGCCCTTATGCGTCTCTTCAGTAACCTTTGTGTTGTTTTGTCTGCTAAAAAATAAAACATGACGTCAATCGAAAATGCATCTATCTACACATTGTTTTCGTTTTGTCTGTTCAAATGATTGCGTGCACCTTATAGTGAGATTAAAAGTGTTAATCAATTTTTCTTTCATATCTTTTTCAGTTAACCAAGTCTTATTTCATAAAAAGAAAAGATTTAATTGCATGAAAGTCAAATAGCTGAAATGAATTCAAGCAGAACGTCTGCCTTGGGGTCAGCATCGAAATTGCCAGGTGAGTTTAATGAGATGTAATTTGATTTCTTTTGTTTTTATTAGCCGAAACAAAACACAGCAAAACATCTTTCTGCGAAATCTAATGAAAACCCGAATGTGGGCAATGTAGTCAAAGGTGTTAAGAAGTTATATAAAAAGTTACTTTGAAAATTAATGAAAACATTTGTATATGTATACCTAATCTTGTAAATATTAGGGTAAACTACCTAGTGACCGACCCCCTTTCAGTAATGGTCACCTATCACTGTTTTTTCATTTTATTAAGGTTTCCTGTTGCTGGATACTGCCGAGGCTATTTTTAACGTGTTTAGACGTGCAAATGTCATAACAAAAGACTTCAATTGCTATTTTGTAGTCAATCGTTGACGTGTAATAAAAGATGTAAGTTGAGAACCTCTGTAAATCAAAGAAAACTTGTGAATTCCTTAAGAAACACTTGAGTATAAATCAGTATTTTATTAATTTATCCGTGTTTCTTATATATGGGACAGTGCATATTATTTCAAAACAATATTTAGTGGATCTATTTGTTAACTTTTTTTTATTAAAATAATAAAATAACTTAATTTAACGTGGGGTGTTCATAACTAAAATGTAATGTCCAACAAATTCAGTGACCGACAGGGGTGTTTATTACTGGCGCGATTAGAGGTTTTTGAGGATGCTAGTTACGGACACCATCGTTTTTGTCTTTCTTTTTTTCCTTTCATTATTTACAAACCGCTTTTTATATTGCTATAAAGCCACATTTTTCAGGAATTTATTACAAAATGCCTGGGCAAAATAAGAAGAAGATTGTAAAATACAAGTTAAAAAAAACGTTTACTTTCAGAAACTTCCATGGTACATGTGCAAAAAAAGAAAAATACATTAGCACTTTTCTTTGCCCATCTTTAACAAAGATTACTTTAATAGTGATATTAACGTATTGATTAATTACAATATTTATATAAATATTTTTAATTCAGTAACTAACTATAACTAACATTTAAATTATATTATTTTTTTTAATTGTAATTACTTGTTGAAAACAGTTAAAGTGCCTTTACATTTTTGTTTGCCTGTTTTTATTTAAATAATAAATTATCTTCATTTTATTCATAACTTTATAAGTATCTACCTACCTACTGCATAAAAAGATTTTATATACATATGTATAATATCCCCGCATTAAGGGTTTGTAATTAAATAGATTTCTTGTACACATACGTATGTAGATGTATCTTTTGTAATATTTAATATTTAAATATGTATATTCTGCTTTTATTTTGATGTCGGTTTTGGTGAAAAAAAATTTAAAACAGAAGAAACAGAAGAAGAAGAAGATTTTTGACGAACCATAAGTTCTTATGAGTCAGGATTGATGATATTCCCAATTGTCAATTGAAATGTCGAATTAAAACTTTTAATTATTCGATTTTCACGTTTGACGAGCTTATGTAAACTTGTTGCCGAAAATTCCTCTTACAGTTTAGGGTGAAAGGCTACAGAAAAAGGGTGTCCGTAACTAATATTTGACGGGTGTCGGTTACTGAAAAAAAGGTGTCCGTAACTAAAAAAATGGTAAGCTTTTACGATTTTGTGTTTTATTTATTTTTGGAATTTCGTACATATTTATTTCTTTAATATTATAAAAGAAATTATCAACAGTTATAATAATACACAAAAATCATTAAAATCGATCCAGCGAAAGAAAAGTTATGAATTTGCAAACTCAAAATTTCTCTTAAGGGTGTCGGTCACTGGGTGTCTTACCCTACAATAAACAAAAAAAAAAAAACGAACAGTTTGTCTGCTATATTTTAGGTTAGATAATGATTCGCGTTATGAATGAATGAAATAATAGCTGTGTTTTTTTGGAAAAGTTATCCGTAGTACAGTAGGATTTTATATGAATAACAAATATAATATCCGCAGTAGGATCACTGCCGATAAAAGGAGAAGTGAAATCCTGCTGCGGATAGAGATTTGACGTTTATTCGAGTATCGGCAGTGATCCTACTGCAGATGTTGTATTTGTTATTCATATAAAATCCTACTGTACTACGGATAACTTTTCCATAAAAACACGGCTAATATTGCGCCCTCATCGGGGGCAAGATGAGATTGGTCATCCTAAAGCTCTTCCTCGAAATTTAATTATTTGGAGTACTTGATGTACTTTCAGAGGTATATGGTCCAGTGTTTCCTTTACATTGCTCACCAGGAATATTTAGGTATTATCTCATTTTACCGTTATTGTTCGGAGGTTATTCCAGCTAACGTTCTTAGGTTGCGCGTACAGTGGTGCGACAAAGCAATGCGATACGAGAAGCGATGCGACAAGCGATTCGAGATGCGAGAATTAGATGCGAGATAGTGCGCACAGTAGAAGCGATATTTTCTGCAGTTATGTTGTTAATCCCTTTATAATTATTGCCACCAAAATTGTAAAAAGTTGCACCACACAACACAAGCACTGAAATAACAAAATTTTACTCTTTTGATTTTTTTTTGAAACCTCAAAACAAACAATATGAGCCTTCTCGCACGAACTCGCTTGAAAAAGTGGTCAGAACAGTTTGTGTGCGAGATGCTTGCGATAGGCATGCGAGAAACTCGCAACACTCGCATCAAATATAGCTCCACTGTGCGCACGTGTATAAGAATCAATGTAAATATTTTTCTCGCACGCAAACGCTTCTCGCATCGCATCGCTTTGTCGCACTACTGTACGCGTAGCCTTAGATGTAAAACGTTCTTGGTTGTTGTTCCCAAAAAGTATTTTTTTTTTCTATTTCAGCTTTAAAATGTATGTACCTACCTTCATATTTTTGTTCTCATGGTATCTTCTGTTTTGTTTTTAATCAGATTTTCTCCTATCCTATCCTAGGGGTCAGGTTCTGTTAAGGCTGTCGTTGCTCATATTTTCGCTAAAAAGTGTGCCTCTTCATTTCTTTGGACATACATACGTGACCCGGTACCCAAAATGCAGTGTGAAATCAATTTCTGCGTGAAGATTTTGATCCCTCGCCATATTTTACGTTCCTTCACTCCAAAAAGTCCGATTTTTCTTTGACGGATCAAAATTATCAAATCCTTATTTGAAGAAAGATTCACACATACGTAAAACACGTACTAACACACATACCAAACACACCGCGATCAAAATCCCTAGTGTGTATATAGAAAATCGACATAAGTCTATTGATGTATTGTTTCAGGATTTCTAAACATTTGTTTTTTTATAATTTTATAATATAATTTATTTTTAAATGTAAAAAAAAATTCCACTAAGGAAGGTAACAATCCTTGGCGATATTTTGGAACCAAAAAGGATTTGTATCTTTTCCTCCCATCTATTGAAAGCTAAACCTTTCATATATCGTGAAGATAAGGTATCTAATACAAATTTGAACCACTTTATCACAAGAAGGTTAGATACGCTTAATGAATGTTTGACGAAAGCTAAAGGTCACCAATTCATGTTCGTTTTTTTCAAATGCCTTGAAAAGTTGCTGGTGTGTAAGAAATCTTTTCTTTTCCAAAATGTCCCTATATTGGATCAATTGGTGGAAAAAACAAATCGATGGTAGTGATTGTGAACTTACTAATTAGTCATCAACCCCCACGGGAGCATTATATTCTCTACACTCTTAAATTCAAAAAGATGCCCGTTGGATTATATAAAATAATTTTTTTTCTTAAACATTCTGATCCATATTTACATATATTCCTTCTTAACTGCTATATTGTGTAAAAGGCGTTTTTCAAAATGACAGAAGCAATCCACTAAAACGCGGACAACCTACCTCCACCAATTAAAATCATAAAATTTGATGTGTATAATCTTGCATTATGAAAAATCTTCTTTTTTTTAGTATTTGCCGGTCGACTGCCCTGCATTATGTAAATATGTACATAGTTATTTTTATGTCATACTTTATTTGTATTCAAAAAAAAAATAATACCGAAGTTCTGTTGGAACTGCTTTTCTCCTATTTGATTGATTATTTAATAATACGTTTTATTTTGTAGTTAAAGATTAACTTCAACCAGTAATATAACAAAAAGCATTTTGTTTGTAAATAACATATGAATTTTTTCAGGACCACCGATAAACCCACTCGTTGAAAGCTCAGAAGAACCACTTCCAAGTCTATCGGATCTGCATGATTTTGAACCTAAGTTAGAGTTCGATGATACCGAACTTCTTACACAATCTCCTATACCTGGTTAGTTAAAAGATTTAATTCGATAAAATATAATTTTTAAAAATAATTGATTATTTTTCAGAAGATGTCATGGACGATGACTATGTTTTAACTGGTAAAAATTCAATGATCAATTAAATCTTTTTTCTTAAGTTAATGGTGTTTCTTTTTAAGCGGGAGTAGAACCCGGAGAAGATGAAATTAAAAATCCCCTCGAGGACAACGATTTCGAAGATCAACTTCAAGAGGTTGGCTATAAAAGAAAATCAAATATTTACTTCCCCTACGTGTATTTCCAATTGTTCTTTTCAGCAATCGGAAAGTTTTACCACAAATAAAACAAAATGTGATTTTCTTGGTACAGACAAACAAGGTCAACATATATTTGGCATTTATGCATCACGTTTTCCTGAAAAGAATCAAATGGAGAAATTTATTCGGTATACTATTATTGCAGTTCAATTTTTGTTTATTTTATAACTTATAAGACTTTTATTGTTTTTTAAGGGAACTTATAAAGGAAATTGAACCATATGTCGAAAATGATTACATTCTAGTATACTTCCATCAAGGATTAAAAGATGAGAATAAACCTTCGGCACAATTTCTATGGAATTCATACAAAGAACTCGATAGAAATTTTAGAAAGAATATAAAAAATCTATATGTCGTCCATCCAACTTGGTTTATTAAAGTTATGTGGAATGTCTTACGTCCATTTATAAGTGACAAATTTCGCAGAAAGCTTGTGTACATTTCCTCGCTTGACGAATTACGGCAAGCTTTAGGTCTAACAAAACTTAAATTACCCGATAGTATTTGTGAATTTGATGATAAACTATCTCTAAATCGTCGGAGTGCGCCTTCCAGCGTGACCGACGGTTCTATTATCAAAACAGCGCAATTTGGTGTTCCATTGAAATTTATCACACAAAATAGCCCATGTTTAAATTCAATACCACCGATAGTACGCAAATGTGTTGATTCACTTTCGATGACTGGTGTTATTGATACAGAAGGAATTTTCAGAAGGTCTGGTAATTATACTGAGATAAATGATCTCAAGGTAAGAGTCAATCGAGGTGAAGAAGTCGACTTGAAAGACGTCAATGTACATGTTATAGCTGGGTTACTTAAATCATTTCTAAGGGATCTCAGTGAGCCATTGCTAACTTATGAACTCTACGAAAACATCACAAGTTTTTTGGGTACGCAAAGAAAAAAACAATCTGTTTTTAAATCATATGTTTATACTGTTTGTTTCCATAGATTGGCCAAAAGAAGCACGATCGCGAAATGTTACGCAGCTTATCAGAGAAAAATTGCCTGAGGAGAATTATGAGCTCTTCAAATATTTAGTGGAGTTCTTGGTTAAGGTAAGTAATTTGAAAGATTCAAGAAACTGAACTAAAATCTAAAGCCTAAACGTCTAAGTTTATATCAATTTCGATATAATGAGCTCTCATTATATTCTGTTTAAACCCTAACCTCAACCTAACTAAAAACTAACAAAGAAAATAAATGTATCATTTTTCCGAACGGAATCGACCTTGATTCACAACGGCGATGCATTGGCAGTCTATAAAAATTGCAGCTTTCCTCTCCCTTCTGCCATTCCATTGCATCTCTTAAAGAGTTGTTATGTCAACTTTCAAACTGGGAAAGTTCTAGCCTAGCTAATCAGCTTTGCGGTTCCTGTTCAATGTGCGGACGTCCCAACGTTTACTTAGCATGGCCGGCATCTGAGGCCTGTGTATGAGAGATCATTTTGGGACCAGTTCTTCAGAGCGTTATCTTTCCCTTGAACCTACTTCCTGAGAAGGGTACCCCACTTGTCTACGCCCATAAATCCGATGGATTCAACGCTCATCGTTAGTTCGTCTTATGGCTATCCAGCGGCAGAATGACTATGCGATTTTGCGCCCCATAAATTCAATTCTATTCTTAGCAAAATGTTCACAATGAAAATTACTTTTATTTGCTTTAAAAATCAAAGATCAAGTAAAACTAGACTGAGAAAACTTTAAATTTACAATTACCATCTTATTCGTTTCTTAAATAGTTTCTAAGCCCTGATGATGAAACCAGTGTTTGAAATGAAAGTTACTTGGCATACAAATTATCGTTTAGTAATAGATCTATTAAATCTTCATACATAATTTATAATTCAACTTACCTTTTCACCTTCAGGTAATGGACTGCGAGGATCTTAACAAGATGAATTCTTCAAATTTGGCAATAGTTTTTGGGCCAAATCTTATCTGGTCACGACATGCACAAATGTCATTAGAGGAAATAAATCCAATAAATGCATTCGTAGACTTTGTACTACAAAACCACAAAGATATCTACTTGGTTGACATAAATAAGAAGGCGTCACCAATAGATTAACCTAGGCTTTTATAATTAATTTACTGTTTTTTTTTTCTAATTATATTATAATATTCCAATTTCTTTTTATTTATATTAATCTTTTTTTGTTGTCTTTTTTTTTAACTACCAAAGAGAAATATTTTATAAAGTTTGCACATTTCACTTTTGGAAATTACAATTTATTAAAAGTGAACTATCCGTTTTGGTTTATAGAAAATAAAAAAATCAAAAATCAATCTGCACAAAAATCTTTCTCTAAAATATACACCGAAATTTCATCAAATCAATAAATAAAAAAACTAATCTATACTGTAAAGTTTGAAAAAGTAACGAAAAAAATATTCCTTTTTTGTTAATATCACGCATCATACATGTAAAAGAAAAAAACAACTTCTGCTGAACATGTGAGGTGAAATTCTTCTTTTTTTTATCTACAATACTGAACTGTTAATGTTAACAAAATACCGATTTTTTAAAAAACTATATATATTTTAACAATGCTGAGAGAGCACAATGTTTTACTAAAATATATTTGAAAAAATAAAGTTACAATCCAAAAGTAATGTTTTTTCCAAAGTATGTTTTTTTTACACAAATATACGATTGTATAAAACAATATAAAATAAAAATTTCCTAAAGACATACATTTTAAGTAAGAAATAACATGTAAAATTATATTCAAAATAAAATATTTGTTATTTAAAGATTTTGTACAAATTTTTTTTTTTTTAAGATTAAATGAGGTTTTGGGGTGGATGCTCAAACAAATATGCGTTATAACTTTTAAGGTTTTCGCGGTTGTTTGCATATATGACATTATTACTTTGAATTTCGCATAAGCCGCGTATAAATAATAAATATTAAAATGATGAGTTCTATACCGTACTCACCCCGAACGTTTCGCTTCAAATTACATTGAGCGTGGTTCCGGTGACAGATCACAATATAATATTATGTACATAATGTAGGGAAAGACTATACACTTGAGACAAATATCGGGAACGATAGGAATTATCGACACTACAGACTGATACAAAACTTCCCACGCTTTTCTCTTCCACATCATCACGCTTACTCCCTCAAACTTAAACAAAACACATATTTACTTTG
This sequence comes from Philhelius festivus, assembly GCA_963931855.1. NCBI lineage: Eukaryota > Metazoa > Arthropoda > Insecta > Diptera > Syrphidae > Philhelius > Philhelius festivus. Next base: position 155,509,746 of record OZ007556.1, read on the forward strand.
AATTTTTTTTATCCTGACAATCCAATTAATAGAACTCAAAATATAAGCTGTAAGCGATCTTTTTTATTTTTTAAATTGCATATAATCACTCCTGAGTTGTATAAATCAGATCACAAAGATTGATGTTGGTTTAGGATCATATTTTGAGGTCTTAATAATGTTATTATTCTAACCTAAAAATTTAAAAATAATTTTTCTTTAAAAATATAAAATGTTAGACGCTGATTTTCGAAAGGTGACTTCCACTTTAAGCAAATCTAATCTTTAATTATATTAATCAGTAAAGTCAAAGGATGTCGACTGAAGTCAGACAACGAATGGCCAATCCCTTTTTGTTTATCTGCATAGTTTTAGAATCATTCATATCATATCTTGTGGTCTCTTTCGTACTAATAATTTTGAAAATTAAAATTAGTACTTTGAGATTACGTAAAAAGTTTCTTGGATAAAAAAATAATTATTGATTATTACGCCAAATACATATATGGGCTTATCCGTGCAAATTTTAACTTTTGCCATGCGTCGAAATATATAGACATTATTATTAAATATTCAGGTTTTGGAATTTATAATATTATATATGTATACAGAGGAGTAAGGAATAATCCAATTTCTTCTCTTTAAAACAAAAACAACGAATGGGTTAAATATCTACACACCAACAAATTGATAAACGATAGAGAAAAGGCAAACATGATTACGTACACGGCACAGCTCCCCTCCATCTATGGACTGCCCAAGATCCACAAACCGAATGTATCACTAAGACCTATTCTATCATCTATGAAGGTTCCCTGTTATGAACTATCAAAATATATTGGAGGAATTTTACATTGTGTTACATGTAATTCAAAGTACACGGTAAAAAATTCGTTTGAATTTATTGAGAAAGCTAGGAATTTGACAGTAGGTGAAGATGAAATTTTAATTTCTTTTGATGCGGTGTCACTTTTCACGAATATTCCAGTACAAGTTGCTATTAATATCGTGAAAAAGAAGTGGAATACGATTAGTGACAATACAAATCTTAGTTTGAACAAATTTGTAGAGATTTTGGAATTTTGTCTGAAAGACAACAACATTTTCCAATATAAGGACAACTTATAAAAACAAATTCATGGAGTTCCAATGGGAAACCCACTTTCACCCACTATCGCTGATCTTGTTTTAGATTCGCTTTTAGAGGAATCTTTCGCTAAGATTGATAATTCACCGAGATTTGTTACAAAATACGTCGACGACATATTTGCAGTAATGGATCATCGAGAAGTTGAGAAAGTACTTTTGTGTCTCAATACTTTCAACCCAAAAATCCAATTTACAGTGGAGAAGGAGGAAAAAATGCTATAGCGTTTTTTGATGTGAAAATACATCGTGAGATGCATCGACTTTCTTTTGATTGGTATCAAAAAGACACTGCCTCAGGAAGAATTGTGAATTTTCGATCTAATCAAGCAAGACACATCATAATAAATACAGCTTCAAACCTTATTAGCAAAGTTTTTACGATAAGTGACCAAAAATTTCATCAGGCTAATAAATAAAAAAAAAAAAAAAAAAAAAAAAACAACAACAAGATCCTTGTTGATAACGGATACCCGCAAAACATTATTCGAGAATTGCGTACAAGACACCAGAAAAATCACAAAAAAAAACATTGAAAAAGATAAGAAAGTCGGATTCTTCAAAAGCTTGGTATATGTACCAAAATTAGCTGAAAGTTTCAAAAAATCAATAGCGAATAATACAAAAGATATCAACATCGCATATAAATCTAATAAGACACTGAATACTCTATTTACAAAACTAACGACCAAGAACGAAAAAGACCAGTGCACAGATGTTATATACAAAATAAACTGTTTGGGTAATGAAACAGAGAATTGTGAATTATGCTACATCGGCACAACGAAACAACTCTTAAAACAACGAATCTCCAATCACAAGTCGGATATTAAAACTAAAAGTTCTCAAAAAACAGCGCTTGCCAGTCACAGCATAGAAAACCAACATGTTCCGGATTTCAAAAACACGGAGATACTTCAAGTCGAGAAACACACATCTAAGAGATACACTTTGGAAACGCTTGTAACGAGCCTTTTTGCCGTTTGGTCCTAACTGGCCTTTCAAAACCCCTAGCTCAGTCCTGGGAGTGGTTCTTGGACCTATAGCTCTTTACAAAAAAAAATGTTTCAGCCAGTCTTTATTCTATGTATCCAGGGTGTTATGGGATACTGCGAGATCTTTTTCTTTTACCCTCCCTACCTTGGTCGCATTTCTCGCCAATGCAACCCCTTAACTAGGCTCCTATCTCCATCTCAGCTTCATCCTTGTTTCCTCATCCCACTCATCCTTTTAAAAAAAATTACTCACTCATCCTTTTTGATTCTATTGTTCAAGTGAAATAATAAGAAAATCTCATCTTCTTTAAACAACTTACAAATCGCTTTTTATTATTTACCAAAATTTACTTTATAATTTTATCTTGTATTAAAAATTCAAATTTTAAATTAACTTTACATATATGATTACGTTAAGTAGGTAACCTTCGCGAAGATAATCAAAAATTCCAAATAACTGTCGATTAAAATGTCTTCGATTTATTGCAAATTTTGGGAATTTAAATCCTCTTTTTATCTTTACTATATTTAACTCTACGCTTTATTCCCCTTGTTCAAACCCACCCTCTTTAACTCGCGCACTGTACTTTCCTTTTTTTTTATTTAAATATATATATATGTATATCTTTTTTCTTCAATTTAAGAAAATTATATTTGGTAATAATGTAGATATATTTCTCTTACAATAAAAAACTCACCATTAAAATTCCTCCGAAGTGGCCACTGCAGTTGAATTCTTAGGTTGCTCGTAGAATTTTATGCACTGAATTGAATTTAGTTATCACACAAATATTTCTATATATATATATATACTTTGAATAATACGCGACTCAAAGTTATGTATTTTATTTCGTTTCGCGTTTTAATTCGAAGTTAATCGGACTTTTAATATTCTTGACGCGAGTTACTCAACTTTTTACTTAAATTAATTTACGACTTTATCTTAATTTAAACTTGTAAAATGTTACTTCAAGCAAAAAAAAATTTATATGAAAGAAATAAAAAAAATAAAAAAAAGTTAACTGATTTTTCTTTGTGTGAGCATTGAACTCCGGACTTCTTTACCGCAACCTTTTTACGGTCGGCGCACCAACGCTCTGGGCTACGCCGCTACTTGATACGAAAAGTGGCTTGGTTGGATTTAAGTCTTCTGGGATTTTTCGAATGTATATATTTTTCTACGGCCCTCTATATCCACAGCAATGCTACTTTGCTGATCGCCTGGTTACTTCCTGATTTTAGCAGTAGCAAAATTGGTTGAAAATCTTCCCTTGGTGGGTTAAATATTTAAAATCGGCAGCAGTAACCGCAATTTTACTGCTTATATTCTTCCTAAAAAGGAATTTTTCTAATTTAAAATTTTGTATAATCTTTTTTTTTTTTTTTTTTTTTTTTTTTTATTTGGGCTTAATTAATTAGCACCAATTAGAAACATACCTTGGTTAATCTTCTCCTGTTCTTTATATCACAATTTAAAAATTGTCTTTATATATATATGAAGATATATAATTATATATACACTTTATTCTATTAATAAAACTATAAATGTAAAAAAATTTAATTTTACGGCTTGACTAGCAAGTGACTTGTTTGGTGGCACGAAATTCTTTGTCCAGACTTTCACTTTCCGATCTACTGCCAACCCAACTGGAAACTCTGCAAAAGCTCGCTTTTCCGTTTATTTGATTCTCACAATTTCCAGGATCCTCGACATCATCAAGCGAAAATTTTCACTCCAGAGTCAAAGTTCCCAAAATATTGCATGTGCTCTCAAGCCTCTCCCAAAAATTTCCTCGAGAAAATCTGCACGAGTAAACTCCTGAGTAGAAATTTGTGGAACGCATTCCGAGCCTAGATCGCAAGAAATCTACTACAATCCCTTTTTTCCAATTTTCTCCTCTTCCTTCTTTCTTAAAAATCTGACAGTTCAAATTCGCAATTTTGTTTTTGTCTGTGTCGCCGGGTATTGAAATAATAATTTATGAAAAATTTATTTAATTCGGTAACACGCTACACATTTTGAACAACAAAAATAACATGAACAGGAAGCAGGATACACAAAGCATATCGTCAGTGTATTGTTCCTTAGTCTCTACTTAAATAATTTTATCCTTTTTTTTCATATGCTTCTTTCTTTCCTTTACATATATGTATTTTCTTTCATTAGTTGACATAACTTCTAATAAAGAAGTGCTCAAAAAAGTACCAAATTCAAATAATATATTTTTTTTATAATTTTCAATATTAAATTTTATTAATCCTACTTCCTATCCTATCCTATCCTACTTCCTACTAGTCCTACTAATATTATAAATGTGAATGTTACGATGTATGGATGTTTGTTACTCAATAACGCTTGAACAACTGAATGGATCGTGATAAAATTTAACACACAAAAAAGTTATAGTCTGGATTACCGTATAGGCTACTTTTTTTTATTATCAGGGGAGGGGCATTGGGTGGTCGAAACACCCCAAAATTATTTATCTCTACTTCTATCTGCGTATTGCACTGAAATATAGTACATATACATAAGTAGTTGCATTGAAGTGCCATACTTTGGTGGTGCGGGCCCACCAGGTACATGCATACGTTAAATAAAAATAATTCGTACGCTTTCAACTTCAACTTCAACTGAACAGGAGATCAGTTGTGACAGTTCTCGGCTAAGCTAAACGAGTTTTTTATTTCAGTGGTAAGTCGTCTTTTTCAAATAGAGCCGTTCAACGATGACACACAGAAGTAAAATAAACAGCCAAAAACAACATTCCGTACTTCACACAAGATTTCCATTTACACAAGATTTCCAATGCAAGAAAAACTGAGCGAATCTACAGAAACTTTTAGACACATAATTTATTTTGAAAAACTTCAGTTGAAAAAAAAAAATTTGCTTGCGGGAGTTCCCGCACGGGTACGCTAGTTTTCTTATAAACTGTAAGTTCAATTCCAAAAAAATTCAAAACTTTGTTTGTATATTTTTTTCTACTTTATTTTATATTTTTCATGCGTAATAAAGTGCCCCTGAAGAAGACTGAAACCTCAGTCGAAACGTCGGGAAAACTAATGAAAGTCTTTCATTAATAAATTATTGAGACCAAATAAGCCGAATAAGAGAAATCTTAAAAAACTTTTTCAAAATATAAAATGAACCACCGAGATAGTGCGAAAGTGTTTCAAATCGAAAAAATCATCGAATATTGAGACTTTTGGCTGCGTGCGTAGATAATTAACGTTTGTATTATTGCAAAAATAATGTTCAGCAAAAATTTTTTTCAGATAAATGAAGTTCAAAATTAATTGATATCATTCATTTTAAGTGCGCGTCTTCCTTATAAATAATCATATATGATATAAATTTAAAAAAAAACTACCATGCGTGATTTTTCGTAAATCTTTAATTGTCACAAATTTTCGTGTCTATTTTTTTCAACATTGATTATGGGGTATTTTTTATGGTTTGCATCATTATTTAAGCTATCTAGAGTAAATAAAACTTTGGTTTCAATGCGTGCTTTATTATGTGTGTACAAATTTTATGAAGTTAACAAAACGAACGTTAAAAACGTAACTGTTTCAAAAAAGGCAAATTTTTTACTAGCACACCAAAGCATTCTTTGATTATACCTTTACAATGAGCGTAATTTAAACTGTAGAAACTATACAAAAATGGTAAAAGTGTTGAACAAATAAGTTTGAAAAAAAGAGGCTGTGAAGATTAAAAATAAAACCAAATCAATTAACTCGTTTCTTAAAATAAATTATTTTAAATTAATTTTTCTATACTTTACACTTTCCAACAAGCAATACATGAGTTATTTTATTTATTCATGGTCTATAATTGAAGAAAAACTCAAATTTACAGTCGTGCTTTAGTTTTTTTTTTTCAAACTCAAGAAGTTAAAATTTACAGGGATAAGCCCATATGTATTTACCCAAAAAGGATTTATAGTACTTCTATATTGAAATATTTCAAGTTTCTTGAAAAAAAATAGATTAGTCACCCACAATTAGTCTAGAATAATATGTGGTATAATCATTTTTTATAGAGCAACTGAGCCCCATTGTGGCATAGGAGAAAATGTCATCACAAAAAAAAAAAAATAGATCCAAGAATTGGAAAAAAAACTCCCTACTTCCTGAAATTGCATAAACTTAAGTAGGAACAACCTAAGATTAATAACATAATTCCTAACTGGACACTGCAAACTTAAAAGGCACATAATGTTTACTTGGAATGATAAGCAGTGCCACATGTAGTCTGCAACATGCATGAGGAAACACCGAACCACATACTAGGAAAATGTTGTCCAATCATGTACCAAAGGACAATACTAGGTAAAATGAGCAACCTATCCTCTCTGAAGGTACCCCAAATACTAAGATTCCCAAGAGTAATTAATTTGGAGGAAGAACTGTATATATATATAAAGCAAGCTCATCCAATACTTCATTCATGAGGTACCAAAGAAAATGTTTTCACTTTAAGCGTTAAAAAACAAAGATTTAATCCCAATTATAAGTATGTATGTAGTATATGCTGAAAAATCTTATTTAATCCAAACACTTTCAATTTTCTTTTTCTTAGATGTTCTTTATTTTAAATAATAGAAAAAGAAACATATTCCGTCTTACTTAATGTAATACAAATTGGAAAAATAATTTACTTCCAAGGCTTCTCCTTCAAATTGTAATGTTTTTTAGCTTGCGATTAAGGTCTTCAAATTTCAAGATTTTCCTTATAAAGAAGTCACCGTATCTATGCGAAACTTTGGTATCCGCAATATGAATCATGTCGTTATCGATATAAAAGTCAAGCTGTAAGTAAGGTAATATTATGTAAATAATGAAATTAAAAACAAAAAATCAAAGTTAACTTACTTCAGATCCAGATTGGAAGTTTCCTTCCAGGCCACTTGAACCCTTTGTCCAAACCAAATTCCTCATTTTATGCTTGAAGCACAACAAACGAATGAGCAGAGACTTAATTTCATCATCAGTCTTAGCGTCAATAAATGAAGCTAATTTTTCCAGTGGCAATGTGGTGTACAATTTCAAATAAGACCTGGTAGTTGGAACGTCTTTCTGCTGACGCACTTCATCCATAAAGACCTGCAGTTGATGTTCCATTGGGTCCTTGACGTAATCCTCCATGGGTGCGTCAGCGGATGGTGGACATGGGCTGACAAATCGTGGACAAGCAAAGAGGAAGAACATTTTGAATGCTTCTAAGTCCCCACATTGCATCTTGAACATATTGTCTTGGTAGTTCTTTTCCCGCAAAACTTGTTGAATTGACTCATCGATACATTGTGGATGCAAAACTAAGCAAATGGCCAAAAGATGGTACATTTGCTCGGCTTGCTTGTTAATTTGATCATTCTGATACGAACGAGTGCTGTACAACTGTTTAGTGCGCTGGATGTACAAGAGAATATCAGAGAAAGTTCGAATAGCATCGGCATATCGGCGCATCATCATGTAAGCGAATCCTACATAATAGGATGTGGATATTTGGCAAGCCGGTATGTGCGAATATTGCGATTTCTTGTGAATCTCAATCGGCTCAAGCACTTTAATAGCCTGGTAGTAGTCCCCGAGCAGGGAATGCACACGAAGAAGTCCAACCAGTGAAAAGTACCCTAACATCTTGTAGAAGGAATGTTCTCCAAATTCACCAGCAACAGTTTGGGGATCATTACCTTGCGAAATCGCTAGCAGTTGCTTCTTAATGTTCGAGATATCAACAAGAGAATGAAGGACATTTAAGATGCACAGAATACTCCAAACATTGTTGTGTTGGATGCAAAGCTGTTGAATCTCTTCCTGGCTCTTGTCGGTAAGACGTGCTCTGTTAATAATAAAAAAAAATTGTGTTATTAAAGTATACATACATATGCAAGTTTTTAAAAATTCACGAAAATTTTTATGTTTTTTAATCCTTTTCTTTTTTATTTAAATTGGGCATTATTCTTTCATAATATTAAAAAAATGAAAATATGATTACTACTGTATATATGTACATAAAGCATCTTTTAAAACTTCTTTAAATCCATAAATTGGCGAAGACTCATTTGCCTTTCGTTTTAGCAAACGATTCTTAGACCTACAATTGATTTTTATTAATAACAAAAATTTCCATATAACGCGATTGCATAGAATGCTCAACTTACGAAATAGACTGTGGATTTCGTTGTCGAAATCAATGTTAAAACTTAGATTAGTTGAAATGCATACACAATTGACTGTGTACATGTAAGAACACACGAACGTGTGTTTTAGACTGGAATTATTGAAAGTGGACTAACCATCATACGCCTATGGAAGTTGTTAGTCTAATATGACCATTTATTTCATTTGTTTTTGTTAACTTTTCAAACTACAACCATGATATTGCACAAGTTATAATGATGATAATAATAATAATCTTGAAGCTATAATGTATTCAAAACTTCACTATATACCTACTATAATTGACTTTTTGGTCAATGTACTATGTATTTTTTAATCAATATAAATCTTAACATAAAGGAAGGATTTAACTTTATTTATGTGGTTTGAATTTTTGCTTACCTATACTGAGCAAAGTTCTGGAATTGATAAACGAATTCATCGACCAATTCCCAAAGCCAAATGTCGGGCAATTCAAGTAACACTGGGCTGGGTGATGAGATAATTAAATTGAAGAAATCGCAGTAGTTGAAGAACGAATTGATACGTTGTTCCAATTTTGGTCCACCAGGAATGCGGGCGTGGATATGGCGATAGTATAATTCTTTGTACAGAATCAGGAAAACTTTATCGTGTTCAACCAAAGCCGATACTTCCTGCTCATCGGGCCATGCACTCTTATCGAAATGGTGATCACTGATCTGGGGAAAATTATTCTCGTACATGTTCTGGATGTCGAAGATAACTCCCTCCTTAATGGCCTGACAAAAGTTGATCAAGAAGTATTTAACATTTTCAGGCATCTGTTTGGAATAGTAGTTGCGTTCATATTCCATATCCAATTGTGGATCGCCGGTATGCCCGTAATCATCGTAAATATCCTAAAGAATTGGATAAAATAAATAATTTGTGTAAAATAAATATATATGTAGCTATGAATGGATGTATGTTGACTTTTTTTTTTGTTAAACAGAACCCCTGAAGTTTGGTTATGTTGCACTTTCTCATTTGTTGAGTACTCAATTGTGTATTTATCATTATTTTTTCGGAATATATGTTATTTGATATACCTGATTGTTGTAATCGTCTCCACCGTACATTATTTTAAAATTTAATTATTACTTTTTGCTAAAAATTGTAAAATTTGCCAGCAAGTTGACAGAAACACGCCAGCAGCAGAATAATTCACAGAATAAAAGAAAGAGTAGAATATAGTTGCTGCCTAGCGAAACAGCTATATATAATAAGGTATGTTTGCTTTGAATAAAAAGATAGAGAATACCTAGATATGAGGTTAAGGATTTTAAAAGTTATCGGCAATTTGTCTCATTTTTTGGTTGCTATAAAAGCCGTTTTTCGTTATCATATTTAATCCACATAGATCATCAAAAACATACATGAGCCGTATTTTTTTTGCAAGTCCATATAGAATTGTAGAAAAAAACGACATTGGGACTTTTTTCCAGAAAGTTAAAACCACTGCGCACACTATGGCATTTGCAGCTGTATTTACGACTAGCATCAACAAGCCTAGTACGCAGATCGAGACAAGACAAATTTTATCTCTACAATTTTAATCTCTACAAAACTTTTCCAAATCTCACGCAAAAGTTTTAAGTTGGAGAGAATAAATTTAATTTAATGTGTTTTTTAGTGTATCTCTGGAACGGGTTGTCTTAGGCTAGCCGCGCACTAGCAATTTTTAGTTGCGAAACTGTTTGGTTACTTATAGAAAACAGATGAACTGTTTGGTTGAATGTCGGTGAATTTGCAGATAATTATATGTTCAATAAAATGGCGAACTTATTTTAGGCAATCGTTTAGTTTGTGTCAAAACACAAACTTTTTAGTTGCTCGAACCAAGCAGTTTCGCAACTAAAAATTGCTAGTGCGCGGCTAGCCTTACAAAAGTGTTCATACCTTTTTGGAATCTCCTCTCGATGCTTTACATAAGACTAGTTTTGACAAAAATCACTTTCGGAAATACGGTAGCTGTCAAATTTTGCCCCGCAAAATAATGCTTGTATTATTCTTTTTCCTGGCAAAATTTAGTGGAGACATTTTGTAGAGCAATTCACAATAGTATGAATTTTGCGCGCGAACTACGTACTGCTCGGAAAAATATCCGAGACAAAATTTGTCCCAGGAAAAAAAATTATGGACAAAATTTTTCCCGATCTGCGTACTAGGCTTAAGCAACCAAACAGTATTGCAACTAAAAATTGAATGTGCGCGCCTAGCCTTATTGTTATTAAGGTGATTTTGAAATTGGCTATACAAGTATTAGTAGATATAAATATATATAATTCTCAGGTTTTCTGGCGAAAACACTTACCACTCTTTTTATGAAAAAATTATGGGAGATTTGAACGATTTATAAGAATAGGTCATTCGAAACAAGAAGAGATGAAATTATAGAAACTTGGACTCGTGCAGTGTATACGATTATAGCAACTTGTTACTTCTGGCAACACTGTGCAATAACATGCCAAAATGACATTTCATTTTTTTAACCCAACCGAAACTGAGTGGAACCTAGTCATTTTTACTAAAGTAAATCTATTTTAATTAATTTATTTATTTTGAATTACCATAACTTTTAAACTCGAAAAAAAAAACAAAATACTCAACAGATTATTCTTCAATGGATTGTCAATACCACGTTTTCTAAATTCCACTTGTTACACTCGAATAATCATTCTTTGCGACCTTTGACACCAAAATAAATATCACCATCATTTCGAACTACTTTCTCCTCATAACACGCAAACCTACGCAATGGCCACAAAAAGAAAACCGATTCGACCTGTTACTGTTAGTACGAATATGAATTTCCGACCTGGGGGACCAGATGTATCCAGGTCAGAAGCTAAAGGTACGCGACCTACCGCTGCACCGACGACAATAAAGGAAATCATCGTTACCACAATAATGTATGTATGCAAAAAGACTATCTTCTTCGATACCAACCTCAAAGTAGCTCTCTATTTGGGAAGTTTGTTTCTGATTTCATTGATTGGAGATTTTATACCTTATCCAAAAACATATTTCTCCCGTTCGGACAATCTTTTTAATGTTTACTTTGTGAAAATTGGCTGGGGATGGACGTTGCTATTTAGTCTGCCATTTCTGGTGATGACTTCGATAGTCCTTTGTTGTGGTGATAGAAAGAAGATGCTGACAAATCACTTACCTCGCATTGCGATCGCTACGTTCTTTTGGTTCTTCTGGACGAAGTTGTTTAATGTAATTGAGACATCTTATGGCAGGTGCACCGCTCGAGGATTTGAAAGTAAATCGAGCTGCTTACGAGCTGGCCACTTATGGAATGGCTTTGACATATCAGGCCATGCATTTATACTTATTCATTCGAGTCTGGTACTAATCGAGGAAGCAAGACCAATTGTTAAATGGGAATCGATCAAGGAGCATCTGCGGAATGAGTTGCATAACCGCAGTGTAGCTGAGCGGTCAAGTACAAACCCACTGAGAAACCTCAGTGATGAACAGGTGAAAATGCTAAACTTCTTGTATGAACGCTTGACTCCAGCCATTCGAACTCTCTTCATTGGCATTGCCGCGTTGCAGCTGCTCTGGGATATCATGTTAGTTGGAACCATGCTATACTACCACAAAATGATAGAAAAGGTTGTTAGTGGAATTATTGCAATTTTGACGTGGTACTTTACGTATCGGTTCTGGTATCCATCGAGTGTACTACCTGATCCAGCGGGAAGTGGATGCTTTTTCTACCAACGGGAAAGAAGCGACACGTTTGTATACAAGAGAGCTCCAAGTTTGACACCAATAACGCCTACACAGCGCACAGCTACTGCTACTGGTCAAGTGCCCATGTTCATGGGTTTGCCTATCTATGCAAATTTAAGGACAAATCAGGCTTCTGCTACTCCGAACTCATCAAATGTATCATCAGAATTTATTTAATACAGTGTTGTCTTATATCATTTACAATTAACATAGTTTTTATTTTTATTTTTGGTGAAACGTTTTGTTATTCGATTTTTTGTTAAAATTTGACTTTCTTTATTATAGCTAGGTATTTTGTCATTACTTGTTTATCATTTTGTTGTGATGAACACATAAATGTATTAATTCAGTATGTTTTCACAATGGTGTTCAATAAATCCTTTTTTGGTTAATTTTGTATTTGTTGTTAATTTTTTATGTTTGGATGTAGTTAGGTTTCGATATTATACAAAATAAATAAATACAAATTATTTTTATAATATGCATACATATGTACATACATACATATGTATATAGTATTAAGTATAATTCGTTTGATCAGGCTCATTAATTGACATAAAAAAAATAGAAATATAGAAGTTCGTATTCTAATTGTGTCTTAGCGTAAGCGTATGTATGTATATATTTTCAACCTGTAGTGAAAAATTAGCAAGTTTACCGCAAAAACAAGTTGGCCTTTTTCATATTAGAACCCAAAACACAACGACTTAAGATTCTATAACCAACTTGCGTAGAAAATCCTTTATTCATAAACAGAAACCACGCGCAATAAGACCTTCAGTTTCTCTGCTTTGAAAGCAAAATGGTATTCAGGTTTTTAAGAATGCGAATATCTGAAAAGTACTTTGTACGTGCGCACGATCTGTAGAGTTTGAATATCAACTTTGTTTTATTTAGACTTGTTTCTATGTTCTTTGTATTGCATTCATATATTTACACCATTAATTCATTGAAAGAAAGTATAAATTAAGCTTCTTTAATTCTATATCGCTGTTATTCTTGTGTTTAATATTTGTATCCGTTTTGACTATTTATTTGTATCTTTTTCCGAACAATCGTCTTTGATTAATTTTAGTTTATATTGATAACATAATTCATAAATCTTTTACTTAAAGATAACAATGACATCTAAGATACCCTCCGAGAATAAAGATTTAAGCTACCTCATGTCTTTTACCATTTCGCTGATAGTAATTTTTTTTATATTTTTTATCATGCATGAATAGGTAGCTATAGTAAGTAAGTATATTAAAGCTTGTATATCCATGTTTTTCATATCACATTTAAAAACAAATTGGAAAGCTAACTAGATAATTGCAAATATAAATACATACATATATAATTAACTCAATTTCTCACAACAAAATTTAAGCCAGATATGTACCTACTGACTTCAAACTCCAACAATCTCACGCAAGTAAAGCTCGTTTAAACTTGTTCTCGGTTAACAGTCGCTTACATGCAGTAGTTGTGTCTACCTATCTAATACTTGCGGAAGGTTTGCAGCAAGGCATGTGATACCTTTTTTTTGTTTTCAAGAACTCTATTTGAAAATTGCATTGAAATAATGAGTGAAGAAAAAACTGTGAACGGTGGCATTGAATTTAAGGAGCCTATTTTAGAAGGAGGAATAGTATTATATTTTCATCCGAAAAATTTTCATTCACAAAAAGTATGTGAAAAATATTAAAGTAATTTTTTTTCTTATCATGTGACATTATTAAACGAAATAACATTGCACTCACTGGAGCATTAAGATAACCTCTCCAAAAAATGAGCTAGTTAGCTATCGAATTGTAAACATTCAGGGTCAGAGAAGGTATCTAATATAACATTCAAACACAAATCTTGCGTTTTCTTTTTGCTTTCCAAAAAAATATCTTATGTAAACATTTATAAAAATAAATCTGTGAAAAGATGCGGAGTGTTTTCTAAATGTTGTTTTGTGTAATTGTAATTACATATTTAAATGAACAAAATTATTATTATCAACATTATATACAATAGAACGATATAGTATGTAAATATTCAGAGATATGCATAAAAATAAGCTCTGGGAGCCAAGGATCACAATCAGTCGGTTGTATTCGTAGTGTTTTATCTGTTTATAGATGGCTTATATTAGTCCGCTCCCTAATTTTCGATGGCGTATTTGAATCTGGCATAGATGACACTTTCTAATTTTTCGAAGCGTAGTTTTGTAAAGATTTATATTTAAATGAGTTGCTGTTACAATTTTTTTTTATTTTAAATTGGATTATGTAAACACAACTTAGTACATCACTTTAAATCACTTTGCAATTTAATAGTTTTGCTTTTAATAAAAGAAAATTAATTAAGGAATGTAGATATAAAATATTATTTTGTCTTCTTAAAAGTTATTGAATATAGAAGGAAGATAATGCATTTAAAAAAATAAAATGTCACTGAAGCTATTTTTCGGGAAAATAGGATTTTCCTTAAATATTTCTTAGCGATTATATGGCAGAAGTCGGATACCATTATTTAAGATCATAATATAAACAATTTTTGACATGTATAATTTATATTATAATTATTAAAAAAAAACAAGAATTTTGACCTCCAATAAATCTCAATTGAATTATGAAATTGTCTTTCTTAAAATGCCATAACAATTACCGAAATAGTTTTGAGGTGAAAAAATTATATATTATATAGGTATGTTCAGTAAATATACAATTAAAGCTTCCAAGCGTACAAATGGATCCGGACGTCCTTGCTCCTATGATTCCTGTCTAAAGACTGGCTAGACGTTGATGATGAAAGGTAGGGGTTTATTAATACAATTAATATAGTTAAGTGAAAAAGACAAAAGAACTAACAAAATTTATTTCTTGTTTGATATTTTTGTTTACTCGTACATATAAGAAAAAATGGTTTTGGAAAATTTTGCAATACAATAATACCTTAATGTCTTTTTACAGTATTGAGTCAATGCTGAGTTAAACCAGAGCTGACTTACTCCCCATATAATTGTATTACTTTATTAGTAATTTCTATTTCAGAATATTTAAAAAATATATCATTAATAATAATTTTGTTTTATGGGTTAAATTGACAGAACATGATTCTTGAGTTTAGTACTGAAACTCGAATGGCCTCGAACTGAGAAACTAGTCCTTACTGTTTGAAACACACATGTTTACAAAATTTGGGAAAAAAATATAGCCATCTTGGTAAAAAAACGGATTTTCAGTGAACAGCTAAGTTTAATTAAAATCGTCAAAGTCGTTTTCTAGAAATTTGAAAAAAAAAAAGTTCAAAGAAAGTTTTTAGTTCTAGATAAGCTAAATTAGAATGAGGGAATTACTTTAAATAACTATTTGCCAAATTTTGTACGAAATTCGTGCATTAAAATATTTTTATTTCGATCAACATACATCAGCGATAGAAGGTATAACATGAACAAGTTTTGTGGATCGTAAACTACATTTTTAAAAATTTAGATAGAAACCATTACTTATATTAGAAAAATGTATGTATAAATATCGTCGGTGCTGGGCTGTAATAAAACCAACACATCTATCAAACACCATACACCATTTTACAGTGATAATACAGCCCTTAATAGCACTTGGCTTAATGGTAAGTGCGCTGGATTTTCACGACGGAAGTTTGCAATTCAGAAAAATAAAATGTTTTTCAAAGGTAAAAGAAAGCTCTAACTTTAATTAACTTAAGAGTCCAAACAAACAAAACAAAATCTGTACAGCAGTCTGCTAGATACACAGGAACAACCCAACAATACGAACATTTTATCAAAAAATGCAACGTCCTATTTTCGTTATATGAATTTGTTTCGTTTCAATAGTTTTTCTACAGGTACAAAGTTTAAACAAAGTGGTTTTCGAGTAAATTAAAAAAAAAAAACTGTTTTTTTTAGTTTTGAATTTTTTTTCACGAACCTTTGTATATAAATTCTATAGTACTTGTTATATGTCAACGTGGTTGCGAGGTGCTGGTGATGTCAAATATATGAGTGGTGAGAATGTGTAACGTATAAACAGAATAAGATATTATATTAATTCTGACAAGTAGTAGTAGTAGTAATAGAAACTTTATTTATTATATTCCATGTATGTATATCTATAATAAATTTTTTTCATAAGTTTAATATGGTTTGGCTTAATTCTGACAACAATAAGTGGAGTAAACAATATAAATAATAATTATAGATATTTTCTTTATGGGAATGACATAAATACGGACGCGAAAAAAAAACAAAATGAACCATTTTTACTATGCCTTTCCTTTACATGCATATGAACTCAAAACTGTATATATTTACACATTCAAATATGGATATGTACATATATTATTTTACCCTTTCTTAGGTTGTGTTGATGTCATTTTTTTGGTTTAAAGAATTTTAATATCTTCTTTTCGGCAAATTATTATTTCAAAAATAAAATGGAAATTCTAAGCAAAACGATAACTACCCAATTGTTTTTTATATAATAAATTAAATATTTCTGCACACTTAAATTTGTTTTTTTTTTGTAGAAACCTAAATATGTGCAGGTATACCTGTTTCAGACATTTTTTTAGGCAGGTGCTCCAATAACTCACTTGAGTCTCTTGGATGGAATCCCAAAAAAGGGCTTTGAAAATGATAGGTGATAAAAGTACGAGTATAACAGACACATTTGAAACTCTCGAGCACCATCGCAATGTTTCTTGTCTTTCACTATTTTACCGTTATTTTTATAAACACTGTTCAAGTGAAATAGCCAGCTGCATTTCTCCCCTTAAACAATTTAACCGTAATACTCGCTCTTCAAGGAATGTCCGTCAGTTTACCCTTGAGCCCAACTTCGGTCGTATAGTTAAATTCAGCACTACAGGAATGTGGAATGCTTTACCCAACTCTATATTTCCCTCCCATTATAATATTCAGACATTCAAATCCAATGTGCATCGGTATCTCCTCTTCAATCCTCTCCTACTTTCCTAGAACGCCCGCACTGTGCTAAAACATTTTAAGTATAGAATCCCTTTAGTGCGTGAAAACTATTAAAAAAAAAGCTATCAAGTTTCGAAGAAATATTGAGTTTTCAAAAAGCAATATTTAATTTAGTATTAAAAATAAAAAAAAGTGGTGAAATGGGAGCAGTATCATTAACAACCATTTTTTGAAATTGTTTTTTCCGATACTAAAGTGGAAATTGAATAAAAATTTAGGTCTTGGGATGTAGAATTTATTTTTGCATAACACAAATGCGAATTTGCTAAGTGCCGTTTTCGAGAAAAATATTACATTCTTAAATATAATTTAATTTCTTTTGCTACATCATGTAGATAATATTAAAAAGCGGTTAACTGTCAGATTTCAAAAATTGAATTTTCAAAACAAAAATTGATTTTTTTTTAATCCAGATTTTTTTTTTCAAAATTTGAGCGCAAAATATTATTCAAACTTGTGAATAAAAAATTGATCAAGTCCGTCGTTCCGTTTTTTAGAAAATTGAAAACCAAAATAATGGTTCCATGGGAGGTAACCATTTTCCAACAAAAAAAAACTTTGGAAAACCAAAAAAATAGTTCTATGAGAGGTAACCATTTTCCAAACAAAACAAACTGTGAATATCAAGTAGCTTTATACCAACTGAAACTTGACTTCATTTGGTTAAAACGCTTCTTGTGCCGATTATTTCGTTTTCGGAAGTATGTAGTACCTAAAAAGATATGTTAATTTAAATAAAATATTTATAGTAAGATTTTTACGAACAAAAAATATATTTGCTTTTTAATTTCAAAATGACGTGTTTTTAAGCTTAAATTAAATGGTAACTGTTCGGTAAAATACTTTAAAATACTAATGTTGTTTTTATTTGGCAATCCGGAAGCCCTACTGGGCTCTTCTGAAAGTGTTCACTTGGGAAACAATTACAGTTCTGATTCTGAAAAGAAGAAAAATTTGCTTCTGGATTTGAAATCAGAATCGAAATCAGAAGCACTCACACATTCGTATATATAATATAAATCCAAACTCCATAGTTGTCAGTTTTTGTATCCTAATTGTACGAAGTGTTTTCTTTATGAAGGTTTTTACAATACAAACTCTATTTAGGTACTGCTGAAATGAATCAGCCAAGTATTATTATTTTATTTTTGATTTTGAAGTGGATAACATTACTGTCCACATTTGACGTTCCACATACATATAAAATCATAATAAACTTCAGAATCGTCAGAATCAAAAAAAAGTGTTCAGTTGAGATCCCTGGTCGGAGAGAGATTCCGGATTGCCAAATAGAAACGACATAAGTCTTACTGTATTATCTAATAAAATTGAAACAGCTTTTCCTAAATGAAATTTTTGGATATTTTTTTAAATCTGTGGAACAGTTTTTGAGAAAAGAAAATATTTTATAAAATTTCGAAAAAAATTTTATTTTGTAGCTTATTTTTCGTCTTTAAAAAAAATAAAAAAAAAAAAGTATGGGGGAAAAATTAAGAATGATATCTACCAAGTTTACTTAAATCGGCTGAGCCGTTTAGGCTGTAGTCGAACACACAGAATTACCAGATCCACTTTCTGATCAAAATATCGAGTTCGATCTTTTTACGACTACATAACTTGCCATATAATACCTACATAATGTATGTATATATCGCAAGTAAAAGTGTCATTTGTAATTAAGCATACACTTAATTATAAACTAGGTTAAAACAACGAATTTGTTTAATCGAATATAGCATCATACTTTCTCTACCCTTTTATTAAAGTTAAAATCATATGATTCTTTGACATTTCCAAACATCAAAATTGGTCTGCTTATTAAGTTTCTTGCATGAACTGCTATTACTTTAGGTGTTTTCAGAAGAAATTTATTTAAAAAAATAGCCTTAGCACGATACTAGTTAGAAAATGTTTAAAACTAAAAAGTTAGCAAATTGCTAAGTAGTATCATACTTATTCCTTAATACTAAGCTGCTTAAAATTTTGCGCCAATATTTTCAATTATTTTATAGTAACTTTATTTCATATTTTGTATTTATTATTTATTGCAACACGTTAAAAATTTTATGTTAATTTAAGAAATTTGTAAAAGAAAACAAAAGATGAAATTGTACCGCTGTGAAAGCATCAATTAAGATCATTCATTCTTTCAGTGTTTTTAAATTTTAATTTCAGATTTTGTTCATACTTCACGAAAAAAAAATCGACTTTACATCTTATGTGTTGGATCTAGCCCATGGAGAACAATATTCGTCTTGGTTTCTTAACAAAAATCCTAAAGGTGATGTTCCGGTACTTCAAGATAATGCATTGGTAATTCCAAGCTCACAAAGCATTGTTAACTATTTAGAGGCAAAATTCAAAGGAGGTTTGTACATATGAAGACAGTCCCAATTATTACTTACAAAACTGATCTTACTCATAAAGAATAATTTGATTTTAGAAAAACATCGCACTCTAATACCGACTGATAAACAATCAACTGAGTACGCTAAGTCAGTTATGTACGAGGATATGTTAAGCAAACTACCGATTGGAGCTTTAAGTCTAGGTTCGTTTGTACATGAAGATCTTCGATTAAACCCAAAGCCACCATTTAATGGAATCATTCGTCAATCTTGTATTGGTAAATATTAAAAAAATAGTTTCAATACAATAAATTTAACGGTTTTTTTTTATTTAAAAAGAAAACAATGAAAAAGTATACGAAATCTTAAAAAAGTCTGCGAATGAGGCTTTGGATTACCAGAAAAACACTCTGCTGGCTAAGATCTATCGCCAAGATCGACGCAAGGAATTGATATATTCAAGAGTGCACTTCCAAGAAATTCTTGACAAATTTGAAGAAGTATTGAAACAATTTGAAAACGAACTACAAAAAGGATCCCACAGAGAATGGCTTTTATCGTCAGAGTTTTATGCAGTTGATGTAAGCTTTGGATTACTATTGCAACGACTTTACAGTTTAGGGTTTGAGGATTATTTTTGGGAAAATGGAAAACTTCCGCTTATTGGCCAATATTTTTCCCGTTTTCAACAAAGACCTGTTTTCAAAAAACTCATACCAACAAATGTAGGTATGCTGACAAATATGTGGTTGAATACTCCAACTCAATATAAACTTGGAGCAGGTGCCATTGGAATGGCAATCTTTGCTGCAATTGTTCACAAGTAAATATAATCAAGTATAGTTTTGTCGAAAAAAAGAACCTATTTACATTTATCAACATATTTTACATTTAAGATCTGATATATTAAATATGTAATATAAATGCATATAAAAGGTTTAAATAAAGTAATTTAGCTCACAGCTAAGACTAATAAAGTTTTTTTTTAATATTTGACATTTAAAGTTATACGCCGATAAATAGATAAGCAGATAACTCCTGGGTTCTGGAGCAGTTAGAAGTGGACCTCGATTTCAGCAAATAAAATCTATATTCAGTGATCAGCCCCATTTTTTGATTAAAGAATACTTCAACATGTAATATTATCGGAATTATGAAGATGCCAACCTACAAAGTGGTCCACAAAGCGGTAATGCATCCACTGAAAGTCAATATTACATCTTTTTAGAGGAGTTTAAGATTATAGTTGATATTTTCAAAGCAGTTGATAGAGTTTGGCATCAAGCTTTCTAATCGAAAATGCGTTTATTTGATGTAGATGAATCTCTTCTTTTTTGGATTAAAAATTACCTTTCAAATTACTCTATACATGTTAAATAAGATGGTTCCATGTCTGTTATTCGTAAAACTTTTACTGGTATGCTCCAAGGCTCTGTTTTGTCTCAGACTCTCTTTCTCATTTTCATCAATGATCTTTTGTCTGAAATTTCTAATGCAATAAACTGGTTGGCTGACGACAGAACTCTCAGGTTCTTATACTCGTTTCCAGATTCATTTCCTTGTTCTTCGGATGTGGAATTATAACGGCAGCGTACTAAAAAACTAAAACTCATTAGATTCTGATCTCGATAGCATTTTCAAATGGGTAACCATAAACCACGTAGAATTTAATGCTTAAAAACGCTGTCCCCTGATATTGAAGTGGAACCCGCCCCCAATGTCGCTATTCATGAGAGGCACTTGAACTGAGAAAACACCTGAACAGCTTTCACCCCTTCTGATCTGATTGTAATCTATAAAGACTATATTCGTCTAAAGCTTGAGTAAAATTCCCATATTTGGCCAAGTGCTCTAATAACCCACTTGAGTCTCTTTGATAGAATACAAAAAAGGGACTGAAGAAAGATAAGTGATCCTACTATAACAGAACCATTTCCATTTCTCCAGCAATCCTGCAATGTTTCTTGTCTTTCATTATTTTACCGTTATTTTTATAGACAGTTTTGTAGTGAAATAGTCGCATTCCTCCCCTTTAACAATTCAACCGTAATACTCGCGCTTCTAATGAATACCCATCACTATAGCCTTGATTCCACTTCGGACGTAGATACTGTTAAATTCAGAGAATTTTTCTTTAGCCGCACTACAAGAATGTGAAAGGCTTTACCCGGCCCAATATTTCCCTCACATTGCGATGTCTAGAATTCGAAACAAATGTGCATCGGTATCTCCTTTTAAGTCCTCTCCAATTTCCTAAATACTTGCACTGTGATCAAGCATTTTAAGTGTAGTCATAACTTTTTTGAAAAAATATTTCCGAAAAATGGTAATTCCATTGTACCCCCTAAAAAACTATTTTTTAATTTTTGATTTTCTCAAAATTTGTACAACAGGTTTCCATCAATTTTTTTATTTACTGAAGCTCATAGAAAGTTTATAAAATATTTTCCCAAAGTAAAATTTTCTTCGATTTTAAAAATTATGTATGCATACATCCTAAGTCATATTAAATAAAATGCACGACTGGATCGCATGTACTTGCTCTTATGTAAAAGTACTTAAGAATTTAAAAATTGTTAATATATAAACATAAGACACGGATTTAATAAGATAATTGAACGCATACAAATGCCGTCCGATTTCTAGAAAAGTATGAATTTATGCAAAAAAAAGTTTAAAAATCGTTTTATCTTAAATTAATTTATTATATAACAAATTTATTTAAAATTTTTAAAGCAAATATTTAGGAAGCCGATTTTAAGCAATTTAAAAGATATGAGAAAGTCGAAAATAAAAATGAAAAAAAAAAACAGTTTTAGGAAAGATACCTACCGTTAATAACATTTTCAAAATAATAAGATTTTGCTGTATGTCTGATCATAATCTTGAGTTAGATTTTTTTTCCAAATGCGGAACTTGCCCTATTGTACCTATGTATATCGCAAGTAAAAAATTAATCTACTAATTTTAAAGAAGTTAATAGTCATCTGATTTTCAAATTAATATTTTTTAGGCTTTTAATTTCAGAAAAAAATCATTTTCAAATTCAATAAATTAGTTGGTAACCTCAAATCTATCCAAGTCATATAGAAAAACAGTGGTCAAAACATAGTAGCGCGTTCAAAATCTACCTTTAAATATTAAAAAAAAGATAGTTAATAGACAATTTCTACCATAAGTGATAGTAGAGTGTTTTAAGGTTAAATTAATATTTAGTTGCATGTATATTGTACAAAATAACAGCAGTACAACGACGTTGCATCGAAATAATAAGATTTCCACATCTTTCTACAGGTATGGACCTCAAGACTGCTGGATAGCTTCCCAAAGAGCTGTGTTAGTAGCAACATACTTCTTGAGATCGCACCAAAGATTTTCTATAGGGTTGAGGTCTGGGGACTGCGCAGGCCACTCCATGACATTAACCCTCTTTTCTTAGAACCACTGCTTCGCAAGTTTACTTGTATGATTTAGGTCGTTGTCTTGTTCAAAGACCCATTTCAGTGGCATTTCATCTTCAGCATATGGGAACATAACTTCCTCCATGATCTTCACATAAAGATGCTGATCCATAATGCCTTCAATCCGGTATATGGGACCAACACCATAGAAGAAAACATGCCCAAACCATTATGCTGGATCCTCCATGTTTTATTGTCTTAGCTGTGAAGCGTGGATTATATTCTGTGTTTGGAGGCCTTCGTACATATTGACGAGATCCCTTTCCACCATACAAAACAATCTGGGACTCGTCTGACCACAGAATACCTATTCCTCCACAAAAACATGAAAATTCAGGGACCTAGCAATGATTTTGTTTACACTACTATTATTTTGACCGCATCTGTATATCTCAAAAACGGGTAAGTAAGGATTAGTAAGCTATTTCCTTAAATGTACATATATTATTATATATGTAAAATTTTAAAGGAATTTCGTATATAAAAATTATATTATTAATAAAACGATTGTTTAAATTCATATTTTCCAGGAATCAGACTGTAATTTAAATACAAAATTTGAACATTTTTCTCTAATTAAACCGTTGTTTTTATATTTATATAAAATTTTCATAATGCAGTTTTATGTACATACATACATAAGAATAAGTACAAGCGAAATAGTCGGCCATTTTATTTTAAAATGAGAGAAAAATATATCATACTTTTTTAAGTCTTCAAAAATTCGATTAATAAATCTTAAAACAAAATTGCTGGCCGTCACGTCAATGACGTCTCACATATGCTTGCTTTTAGTATTTGTAACTTCAACCTTCATAGGTATATTTTATATTTATACGCCGAGTGACTGAATTCTACAGCAACACGATGTTCATTTTTGGTGAAATCTAAATTATTTTTGTACTTGTAACACACTGTTGTAAAGTGAATCAACTAATTTATTTATGTTACATATTATATGAATTATAATATAACAGTTAATTAATCTTTTATACGTAGAAGTCTATACAGATTAAATACCAATTGGGTCGAAAGTTCGATTATCAAGCATCAAAGGTATTACTCGTGCAAAATGAAAAGGCTTCATGGGAAAGTTGCAATTGTCACAGCTTCTACTGATGGGTAAACAATTAAAACATTTCTTTCCAAAAACTAATAAATCTATTATTTTTTAGAATTGGATTCTCCATAGCTAAACGTTTGGCTGAAGACGGCGCAAATGTTGTTGTTAGCAGTCGAAAACAAAGCAATGTTGATTCAGCTGTTGATAAGCTTAAAAAACTGAACCTGGAAGTACTAGGAGTCAAGTGTCATGTGGGCCTTTCAGAAGAAAGGAAAACTTTGTTCGACGAAACTATAAAAAAGTATGGCAAAATTAATATTTTAGTTTCAAATGCCGCCTCGAATCCAACTGTTGGCGGAGTTTTAGATTGTGAAGAGTCCATATGGGATAAGATATTTGATGTCAATGTTAAATCATCATACTTGTTAGCCAAAGAATCGCTTCCTCATCTGAGAAAGTTTAAAGGCTCTAATATTGTGTTTGTTTCATCTATTTCTGGCTACGATCCTTTTGAAGCAAGTTAAATTAATTTTGACTTAATCAATGTTTCTAATATAAAATTCTAGTTACTAGGTGCATATTCTGTGAGCAAAACTGCACTAATTGGTTTGACAAAAGCAGCAGCTAAGGATCTAGCACCAGAAGGAATTCGAGTTAATTGTATAGCTCCAGGTATTATTCGAACAAAATTTTCAAAACCGGTAAGTTGGTACAAATATATGTCTACATACTTCAGTATCAAACTTCTTTTAAGCTCTACGAAAGTGAATCGGCGCTAGAAGAAGCATTGTCGAGAATACCATTGCGCCGTTTAGGAGAATCCGATGAAATTGCAGGTGTTGCCTCATTTCTGGTATCTGATGACGCTAGTTACATCACGGGGGAAGCAATTGTTGCTTCCGGGGGAATGACATCAAGATTGTAAGAAAATAAACGTTTTATGCAAAGGTGGTGGGTGGAAAATAAAAGATGTTTTGATAAAGATTAAGGCATTTATTTTTCTTTACATGATATATATTATAAAATTCTTTCTTAAAAACAACAACAAAAACTAAAGGTAAGCAAAGTAGAATTTAGTTAGATCTTAGCTTAGCTAACTGAGAAGCAATATCTTTCTCAGATGTTTTATTTGATTCAAGCTCTTCGCCTGCTGATGGAATATTTGCCATCTTTCCAGATATTTCGATACCAATTTCATCGAGCACCTTGTTAACAACAGCATTACTTTCATCTTCATCTCCTGATTCAGTCAGCATATCATCCAAAGTGTCGTTTATCATTTCATCAGTCATTTCCATCTTCATGTTTGCTTGTTGGAAGTTTCTCATGCTAGCTGCTATAGCTTCAGGTCGCATTACTTTATTCATATCGGCCATGGTTTTTGAAGTTGTACTCATAGCATCGGCTAGAGCAATATTCGAACCGATTGTTTTGTTTTGGAAGCCAACTGAAGTGATCTTACTATTTGCAGCAAATGTACGGCTTTTTTGCTTCCTTATTTCGATTAATTGCTTCGCTAGAATTTTACACACATCGTTGTTCCCAGCTTGGGCATTTTTGCGAATCTCAAGTTCCAGTTTTTTCTCTTCATCTTCCAGCTTTCGGCGTTCTCTTTCGATTTCTCGACCAGCTTTGCGTAGATTTCGATCATTTTCACGCTGTTGCTCCTTAACCGTGGGTTGTTTTCCAAAAAAATTGTTGAACATTTCTAATTTTTTACTACAGTTTATTTTTTTCTTTATAATTATTCTTCTATAGTTTTTCGTGGTGATTCATTTTTATAAACGAAATCAGTTTTAGTTGTCAACAAAAAAAAAAATATGGCTGTTTGGTTGTATTTACAACACAGCTGTTTCTGACAGCTCGAAAATTTTTAGCCCTGAAAAAGTATTCATACACATATTCACATCAAAGTGGTAAAACTAAATTCATATTCTTTGGCCAAAGGCATGCGGATGGTTTGTATTGTTATAATCCCTTGTGAAAACACAACTAATGACACAACCCGAGGTTTATACAAATTTTGGATAGCCAGCCACACTATCTGATAGCCACTCGACCGTGGGCATTATAACAATTTGTGCATTCTATATTCAGATAGGAAGTTTTTCGGTAATTTGAATTTTCTGGTATGTAAATCACAATGAAGCACAAAAATGTCCCATTCGTTGAAGAATATGCAAAACACGCAGTTGTTTCGTTTTAAATTTGAAATTGTGGTTTGTTTGATGGGATAAATAAAATAGCTGAATGATAAAGAACTTTTGAAATTCATAATTTTTGAAAATCAAATTTTAAAGTTGGATTTTGACGTTTTATATACAAAAGTTATTCAAAGCATTTTTAACCTTATTACAAGTTTCTCCATTTTAAAAAATTATCTTGCTTCGGCTAAAATACTCACTGTCATCGACAAGGTGATAGATAATCCTTACGTTGGTTTAAACGCACAATTGCAACGCAAAAATAAAAGGTGCAATTGTATATTTAAACATCAAAGAAGCTTGTGTTAGAGAAATTTTAATTACTTGTTATTTATAGGTTCGTTCGTTCAACTTTACCCAGGTTTTCTTGACAACCCTCAGAGTTGTCAAAAAATGCTGGGGTTTTCTGTTTTCAAAAAACACCCACGGGCTATCAATTGTTTTGTCGACAACTAAAAGCAAGAAACAAACTTTTAATTTGTTATAAATTAGTTTTAAAATGAACAATAACAATTTTACGTTGTTGCTGAATATTTCATGTTATGCTTTTAACAAATATTTAATTGCAAACCCAAGCAATAACATGCAACATGCGAATCGACAAACGACAACAAAAGAAATAGATATGAAATCTCATGTGACTTTTTGGTCGTTACCTGAACTCGCCACAGCAAAATACCTAGATCTACTTCAGGGCGACCCCAGGTCTAAAAAAAAACACAGAATTTACTCACCAGGGTGACTTCAGGTTTTTCAAAAAACGATTTAGGGCGACCCCAGGGTGACTTCAGGGCTCAACGAGCAAACCTTATGTAAAACGATTACAAAAAAATAGAAACCACGAAGGGAACCTAAGCCCAGTAAGTTATAGCGTTTTCACTTCGTCGTCCAGAAGCATTCCGAATGCTTCTGAAATCGTTCGTTTGGCACTAGACGACAGTTCAGTTAACTAAAAAGAATCTATACTGGATATAAAGAAATTAAAGAAGAAATTCTTGATTGACTTACCAGGCTTACGCAACCAATTTTAATTTGTTTATGAAACTTGTTTCGTAAGCTTTTACAAATTTTAATTTTCAAAATTACCTAAAAACTTATTCCAATTGTGAATCTGCAAAAATGTTGGTCGGATTAATTAATTTTTGGTAGAAACTAGTAGCTTGTATTTTGGATAGTTATTTGTATGCATAGTTATATATCATTATTTAATTAACCTCTTGCATAAGAAAAAAATTATACATTAATATAATATAGAAGTAGAAGTTTTTGAGTATAAGAAGTATAAACTGAATTGAAAGTTGAGCGAATATTTTCTTTGTTTCTTATATCATAATCTGTGGTACATTTTTGTTGTTAAATTTGATTATCTCAAACGCTTAAAATGTCTCTTTTAGACACAATATTTTCGAATGAATATGAGTTTGCGAACGACAAATGGTTCGATCCACTAGGTTCCCTCAACCTCATTTAGCGGGGGTGGCCGTGGCGCGATGGATGTATGCTCGCCTGTAAACCTCATGATCGCAGGTTCGATCCCTGCTGTCGTTTATGTCGCCTTAATACCATTAAAAACCTTATAAAGTTGTCATCAATGGGTTGCTGGTTTGCTCATTGCATGTTGTTCAGGCATAACACTAACAACATGTGATTTAGTAATACTAGTATGCCCATCAAATATGAAAAACGAATAAAATAATGTGAATTGTAAGGGACATAAAAATAAGACACAGCATTCTCCGCACTAGTTCAGCCGCCATCCCTGGAGATAAAAAAATCTGAGACAACCACCTTCAGTCTCAGAACATCGTGCCACACATCTTTCCTATCCTTCTTTCTCTTCATTAACTTCACGTCCGCGCTGTGTTGAAACATTTAAAGGGTAGTTATAATCCCTTGAGCGCGTGTAGATTATAAAAAAAAAAAAATATCTTTCAACAAAAATTGATTCATATACCAAAAAATAATCACCGGGTTTTTTGAAATCCTTCTCGGTTAAAATATGATATTATAGTTTTATTTAGAGCGCATGCAACTAAGTTAGTTAGTTGTAACTTGTAAGCTATATATGTATATATAAGTAGGCTAGTTTTCATGAATAGCTTTAATCCTTTAAAACGTTATTCCGAAGTCATTTTGTTAAAGTTGTGTATTATTATTACAAATTTATTTTGAATAGAAGAACCATACAAATGTTGATAAATGGTTTTCGTTTCTTTGAAGGAATTTTGAACTTTATGTCATGTATTTATGTCAAAGTAATACTATGTTTCCACCAAAACGAAATACGACATTTCGGCTAAGATCTTTTGATATTTCGTGGAAATTTTAATGAAATCTTATTTGAAATCTCAACATCTTTCAGCTGAAATCTAAGATTTCGGTTTGGTGGGAAAATAGTATAGGTAGGTATAAAATTTACCGATTTAAAATTACGGATAATCAACTTAAGTTCTTATAAGTGATTGCTGCATAATGACTCCATCAATAGAATGCCGAGTAATCGAGAGTGGAACGTTATTTTTTTAACAGGAAATTTCAATCTTGATTCATTTTTCTTAACATATATTACATGCATATCTATGCGCATCTATTTGATCGTGGTTGAGGTACAGACAACCAAACAATCATACTTCATATTTATATGAGTAGATCATAGCCGAAGTTACATATTTTACTTAATGTGAAATTAAATCAAATAAATTTTTTTAATGTAAGTCAAGTCCTCAATTAGTATATTCAGTTTTAGGACATGCTACGGGAGTTGGAAGTTCAAAATTAATGTTAAAAATGAGGAAAGTAATTAATTACCATAGAACAATAGTTTGCCACAATAATAGACAATAGGGTGTCCTATAGTTTATTTTCAACTATAGTATGTAAATTTACTTAGTAATGACTTCGTTGAAATTCAAATACAAACAAATTGTTATTATAAATATTTATTTGTATTTTAATTTTTTAATTTATCTTCACTATCTAACCAACCATATTCCTCTTCCGGCCTCGTCTTCTTACCTCTTGAAACCTTGATATGACTGCCTGACCATCGCGTATTTGTTTTTGGTATGATGTTAAAATGCTTTCAAATAAATTAGGTTGCTGACTGTGTGTGCTGAGCAGAGCTCTCTCCAACACGTACAAATCGACCCCCTTATCCTCAGGACTCTGGCTATATTGACTCAATCCAAAGTCTATAACAATCAATTCATACTCACTGAAATCATCTACTTTCGGATCAACCAATATGTTAGACGTTGTTAAATCTCCGTGAATTATATTATTACTATGCATTTTGCTTAGAATCGCTGCTATTCCTTCACATAGCTCTGAAAGCTTAATCTCAGCTTCAGTGATAGATTCTGATGAGGCTATTTTCTTGATAAATTCTTTGCATGTTATTGCCTTATCAAAGTACTGCATGTAGATTCTCTTCGAATTGTAATTGACTTGAAGAACTTTTGGTGCAAGAACACCAGCTGCGAGACAGCGTGTAATGGCATTATTTTCGGCTTTTATACGTTGCTTAGTTATTTGGATATCCAAGTCTGGATGACGATATTTTTTGGTGAATCTTTCTTTAATGATACATTTCTCATCGTTAAATTTGCCAATAAAAATCCGGGCCTCGGCTCCCTGAGTTAACAGTCCTTCGGTTTCCATTTTTATAATCCGATCTGATTCCCAATTCCGTACTTGTTGTATGAGTTGAATTTATACAATTAAAAATATATGTCAAATCGAGCAAAATTTGACAATTTATTTGGTGTCATTGCCAGATTGCGTTGATCTCTTTTGTTGCTTATGCTATATTAACCCGGCGGCCACATGAGCAAATTGCTTAATATACGTACTGTCAAAATTTATTTCTGTTTTTGCCTTGACGTGGCAGGCAAGCAACAGGTCATTTTGTTTATTAGTTTCAATTGATTTGTTTGTATGTAATCAACCAAAAAAGTATTCCAAGAAGTGCAACACCAGTTACCTACCGCCAACTACTTTGCCAATCAAATATGGAATTGGCAGACAAACAAAAGTTTTATAGCCACTACTACTACAGTCCTTAATTGAAAACGAGAAATATTTTGAGACAATTTTTCATTTTTCACAGCCAAAGGAAAATGTACATTTTATTTCACTCCATCGAAATCTTGAAAACAAAATTTTTAAAAAATTAGCATATGCAATTTTCATATTTTTGGAACGAAGATCCCTTAGGTCAGGCGCGCACATTCCATTTTTAGTTTCGCAACTGTTTAGTTGCTAAAATGAAATATATGGACCCAAGGGCGAAAAAATGTAGTCAATATTTTCGTTTCACCAAAAATCCCGTGTGAAGAGAAGAGCCATACCAATAAATTTAACTTATTTTCTGTTTCATATTTTCTTGATTGTTTGTGAAGTTTTGCAGGTGCGCCCTGACATACGAGTATCAACTGGTGATTAAACTATGTATTTGATTTCAATCAATCGATCACAGTTGCCTTACTCGGTCACAATCTTTTAGGTAGATACATTTAATTTGAGTATCAATATCAATAATGATCTAGTGATGTTCACAACAAAATACTGTACTTGAGTTGAATCGTTTATTAAAGAAAACAATAACAAGATTCAAATTGAATCTCAAATATATGTATCTTACGAGTATTACAGTTATGATTATAAGATTTTATTTAGAATTACTTTCTGATTTTAAGAAAAAGCGTTAGGAACTTCGTTACTGACAGGAATCAGTAGGCAGATGTACTGTCTAGACCGATTAACCGATTACACAAAAATGTGTGGCCCTAAGCCATATTTTTTTTCCTTTGAGGTCGTAGAGGAATAACTTTCCGAATAGGGAGGTTCTCATTTGGGTCTAGCCGACATTTACAGAGGAAATGAATGACTGCTTCCGTTCCCTACTGATCCTCACAACTACTGCAAATGGGTGTTGTAGGGTATGCCCAGCTTTACTTCATCATCCCCTTTTAGACAGTTCCAAGTGCATTTTGTAACTGCAGACCCAGGCAAGAGGTCTGCATATAAGTTATTTGTTCGGGACTTATTATAGTTGCGCCACATCTTTCCAGACATAATGTAGTTGCTTAAACTACTCCACCTACCTTTGCATTCTGTGAGAAAAGTTGAGAAGATGTTGCCCTTCTGAACACAATGAACGTTAACTCTTTCCGCCAGTGAACTATGAAGGGCTGATATTTCCTTGTCTAGCTCCTCAGTCCTTTCATTGCACTCTATTCCACTGCGACCCGGAATCCAGATTAAGAGTGAGATTAAGGTTAATGTTCAGGCTCGAAAGTGCATCTCGTTTCGGTTAGTCGGTGACTGTTACAATTCAATATTGGGGTTTTCTGGTAAGAAAAGTAGAGAGCGGAGGTTTACTTAAACACCTGTTGTCGTTTTTGTGACCAAGTCGTTTAAGTAAAACGAAAACCTTAATAAAGGTGCAAAATTGCATATAATATTACCACTTCAGGAGGGTAATTACAATTTCCTGATTATGGAATACACATAACCAAGTCGATAGAGCTTTAGTGAATAGCTACAAATAAAGAAAACCGCTAACTCCTTACACAGAAGACCAAGTGGCGAACTTTTTTTTAAATATTTTAGCTAAAAGAAGCAGGTTAGAGGATTCTTCTATATTAATTTCTATAATAATTGGATTTTATACAAAGACCAGTTGGATTCTCATGACCAACTGCATTTGACTGGAATTTTAGAATTGATAATTGAGTAAATTGTGAAGAGTGGTATCACATTCCATAATCAGACCACAGCATAAGTTGATAATAATTTGTACAATTTCACTTCTCGATTATTTTAATATACCAAAATATTAAACAAGTCTTTTAAAGAAATAATAAGACGATCATGTTCCAATATAGTTTTATTAATTACTTCATTCATATCTATTAACTAATAAAATTATGTATGTATTACCCTACTCGAATAATCAATAAACTCGCTCGTTTGTATTTTCCCCTTAGTATTTAACTTCTTTTTTTAATAAATACTTTTATTAAATTCTATATAACTCATTTTCCAAGCAGCAATTCATTTTTTCTGACTGTGGTATTATTAGAGATTAAATGGAACATCATACTGATTACTTTGTAAAGGTTTTATAAATTATACCGAAACAAATGTTAACACTTTAAGTTAAATCAAAATACACAGAAAAAGCTCATAAATAGTTTAAAAAGAAAATAAAATCTCCACATAATTTTAATGTTTGATAAGAATAAAAGTTTTTTTTTTTTGCAAATAACGTAAAGGTTGTGTTTGTTTATCTATTTTTTTTTTTGTTAAAAGTTTATTAAAAGTTATTACAAATATGTTGTTATAAGTGTTTTGTTTTATTTGAGGAAAAAAAAGTTCAATAAAGCGATATACACGCTCTTAGTTTGTATGTGAAAACATTTTTTTTTGTTTTGTATTTGTTTTGCAGATTTAAAACTTTTTTGTTTTATTTTGTATTTAGAATTTGTTTTATTTTTATTTTTATTATATGATTTGTTCTTTAAAAATTATTGAATTACCATTACGCGAAGAATTCCTTATTCTTTTTTAACATAATATTTGAATAAATGGAAAATCTCATTTTACGGCTCGTGGTTGATTTGATTTCTTAGAAACCGTGCACCTTTAGTTGATCGGGTTTTGCCAGCCCGGATTTTGTCAACCACTGGCAGATATTTTCTCTTTGATCGCCCTGGAGCTGGAGAACTTCACCGTATTCTGGATGTTCAATGACAGTGCCGTTGCATGCGAATTCCTTACAATATTAAGGTTATCAATGTTAAAATAGAAATACAAATACAATAGAAAAAGATAACTTACCTTCTTACATGCTCGCACGATTTTTTTCAGGTCATATTCTGATGAAAGTCCTTGAACTGTGGTTAATGTCTTACGACCATTTCTTTGCTGAATTCTTATGTGCACAAGACCGTCTTGTACATCATCGTCAGCACCCTTGATTGCATCAGCAAAGGGGTCTGTAAAATTTGAAAAGACAAAGTTAATACAAATTTTGCTGTTAATGGGCTTATTTTAGCCTAGGACGTTTGCTGATTCAAAACAAAAAATTCCAAACGTAATTGCAAAAAAAAATGCGCACTGGTTTTCTTTCGGCAGTAGCCAGTTGGAGAAACCTCCATTCTCTTTTTCAATAATTATAGAATGGCACTCATCATGGTTGTTTTTTTGTAAATGGTGAATGTGTTCATAATATTTTTCCAAAATGTATTTTCGTAAGCATTTCGTTGACGGGTTTTAGATTTTAAGTGTGAATGAACTTGATACTCAAGTCTTGATGGCGGAGACCTTCCGTGAGCTACTCTATCATACTTAGAATCGAGGTAAAAATGCTTAAAACGATATGGTGGCGAATGAACCGTTTATGGGTGATATCCCGTAGTGGACATCGGAATATTGGACCTACCTAGTGTACTAAGGTTAATCCTGAGCCAGACTTTTTGGGTTTGGTTTGAAAATCACTAAGAATATATTTGACTGGAATGTGGGAACACTTTTCACCCCAGGTGCTACTTAAAGCTTGAGTATGTCTTAATGCGATATTAGACAAATATTACTGCAATAAGGGATATATACTATGTATAGGATCAGGAGGTATGATGAAGAGACATTTATAACAAATTCTATAAAACATTGCTATGGATCAACTTCAAGCTGCTTTACAAATTTTTACCCTTTTTTATATGTGCACACGTCCTGCCGATGCATCTGAATAGCGTTTTATCGAATATCCAGAACCTCGGAGCCCCAAAACTTACGAATGAAGTTATAGAAAAATAGATGTGGTGTAGGGTATAGCCGTAAATTTAAAGCGCGAAAGACCTTTGGGTTGTCTGAGGCAACATAAACGATTTATTGGACTTGAAGATGCATTCCAATCACAATAGAATACAAATAAAAAAAATTAGGGACACGTTACAAATTTGCACCAATGATGTTGTACAAACATAATTGTGGTTACAAAGCGAGTCTCTTTAAGAATTTATAACAGAACATTAATTAAATACCTACTTTAAACAAATGAATTTTGGTGAAGCAACATCGGGAATGGAGGGGACCTAGTATTTTTTGTCGAGTCCGAACGGCTAAGATGAACAGAACTTTTCATAGCAAGACATACTCTTGAAGGATTTGTCACTTCTCCGCAAGAGGAATTAAATCCCTGAAAACAATTTTGCGACTGAGAATCGAACTGAATACGCTCTGCATGACAGCTAAGCACATAATGATTATGCTAAGGGGTACCACATTAGTTGATGATCACAAAAGAAATAAACCCACCTTTTGGTTCTAGAAGCAAAACACATGTTTTAAACATTTCTCTTTACATGTTCCTCATTATTTAATTGGAAAGTATTTCCGAAAGCATCTTTTAAGTAAATCAATTTCTACTGTAAATCTACCTTCAATGTGGCCATCACAATATTTATTGCATACAATGTTGTGTGTTTGACTTTATTTCATGACACCTTTTGACTTTTATTTCTGTAAAAACAGCTCTTTTCAGTGCCAACTGTTTTTCCTATATTTAGAAGAAAATTAAATTTCAAAAATTTGAAGCGCTTCCTTCAAATCGGACGATTTGTTTAAAAAATAAACTTTACATTTTATCCATTAAAATAATAAAAATCAACAATTACAGCCACTTAAATGGAATTGTGATTTTCTTTTTAAAGTCAGTTATGGCAATTATTGAAATTTGTTATCAGTAAATGAAAACATAGAACTAAAGTTGATCATTAAGAGCAAAACTGACATAGAAAAAGAATCAAACACATTCAGTTGAACAATAGTGTTCCAAATTAAAGGAATGCAAATCAGTGAAATTGATTTAAAAGAAAGTTTTAATAAGAATTAGCTTTTTTTTACATTAAAAAAATTTATAATTCATTATCATTATTTTATTTTGATACCAATTTAAGCCAATATAAATATAGTTTTTTTTAATTGTTTTAAAAATTAGAATCAAAATCAAATCAATAACTATGATAAGGCAATAAAAAGTGTTATGTTCCAGACATTCATTTTTTTTTTTATTATATTTTATATTGTGTTGAGTGCTTTTCGGATTTGTTTGAGATCAATAATAATCTTTTTTTATTTTATTTTTAGCAAAATCGAACTAAACCTCTTTATTTTAAGATTTCGGGTTTCTTGATAGTAATCGATTTGTGATAATAATGCTTTATCTTGAAAATGAATTTAGGTAATACGGTCCACTTAACGTTGGTGACGTTCTGACGTTTTTTAGTCTACTTATTCATTAGTTGTGTTCAACCAAAAAAAGGCCAGTGTAGAGTAGTGTAGTGCAGTGCAGGTTCATGAAAACTGTCAGAGCAAACTCAAGCAGAAACGTCATACGTCAGATGTTAAAAAAAAGAAAACAAATTAAATTCGGCGCAAGTAAAATGCCTTATGCCTGCGCTGAAGTCGATGGCAAAGGGAAGAAATTCATTCCCACTGCCTGCGACGACGTTGGTTGTTGGCTTTTTAGGCACAAAATCTCTTCCTCCTCTTCACCTTTTTTCATCAAACTTTCAAACACTTGCGTTCGGAATCCTTCGTGCAAATATACATACATAGATTTAATTAAGATATTATTGGATTAATTGGAGAACACTGAATCACCAGATTGCCCTTCACTCGAAGTTAGCTCTAATCTATGCATTATTTAAAAACTTTAATCAAAAATACAAAGCGCGGAAAAAAATCAACTTTATTCGTTAACAAAATATAATCGAATAATGACAACAACTGATTTTGACAGTTTTCACCAACCTGCACTAGCTCAAAAGGTAGTGTAAAATATTCTGAACTAGTGTACACTAGTTCAGCTCAATGAACGCTAATCAGTGTGTCAGTGCAGAAATTTTCTCAATGAACACAAAAAAGCTACACTTTTCTGCCCAGAGTAGTCCAGTGCAGCTGGTTGAACAGAACTATTATTCGCCCGATATAGTAACGATTTCGGCAAGTTTAGTTGTAAGAAAAAATATAACCAGTGTTAACCAACAAATAATTAGCTTGTTGCCATACAGCGAGAACTTTTCATGGTAATATAGATGGGTACCGAGTAGAGGATTGGGTATATTTGTATTTTTGTAGAAATCCATTTGGTATATCTATTGTCAAAAAGTAAAACCCACTAGCTAATTAGGTTCCAAACAAAATGTTAAAAAAATGACATTGAAATATATTTTTTAGAATAAAAATCTGTAGAATGCAACTTTTTAGTTTCAAATGATTTCTTCAATTTTATTTTCCTCAAAAGTGAATTGTCCAAGTTAGTGAGTGGAGAAAGGCAGATTTAAAAAGACTAGAGGGTCCGTTCATTCGAAGTATCCTCGGAACTTGGTAAGGAATACAAGGCTTCGGCTAGAGATCAGAGACGAAGAACACTTGATTTTCTGCACAAGCATTACTATGCGTAGGTGCTTGATAAATCTTGAACTCATCTTTTACGAGTGGTTTGTTGTGAACAAGTCATAAGATGAAACTGATTATATACATATGTATATTATATATACTACAGCCGTTCCTTGACATTTTTCTCTTCGAAAGCGTAAAACCGTAGACTTTACTAAAAATGAGGGATATCTTTTTCTCTATAGATTGAGCAATCACATAAAACAGAATTCAGAGTTACGATCAGTTCATTTGAAGGCTCCAGGCCAAGATAGATAAATTCACTTATTCAAGTTTCCAAGTTTTTAATGTTCATACCAAGCCTATCCCAAATTATGTGAAGGTCTTGACAGGAACACACTGATAGAATGGTTAAAATAGGTCATGTTTTCTTGAGTGGTATATTCGTATACATACTACTCACAAGTACAGAATTTTCTTTTAGGGATCAAGTGGACGTTCCTTAATTAAAATTATTAAATTGAAGACTATGAACGAATTTGGTGTAATCGATTTCAAGATTTAGTTCCAATTTAATGACGTCACAAGGAAAGGCCATGACAATGAACTGTGATGCGGAACCCATTATTTCTTTACTAAACTAATTCTCCACATATTTATTTGAAAATCACCACAATAAATTAACATTTTAAGTTATTTTCTGCAGTAAAAAATTAATTTAGTTTAAATGCAACTCAAAAATTCTATTTATTGGTGAAACTCAGCAGAAACGGCAGCCATTTTAATTGACTCATTTCATGACGAGGTATCAAATAATTTCATTAATTCGGGAACAATGTTTTTTCTTTTTAATTTTTATTCACAAATTCTTACCAAATGTGTTTAAATTCTGGATGGACATACGATAAATAAATTAACCACGTCCAAAAAAATAAAACTTCGCAATGGAATTTGCCTGAAAGTGTTTTCAATTGAACTCGTGTCGAGATGAGATGAGAAAATACGGAAAACTTTTTATTCTGTGCTGTGCTGTAATGACAATAGAAGAGACAAGTAACTACGCGTTCGTAAACGTGACGCAACGTTAAGCTCGAAATCATGGCGTGGCCATGACATTTCTATGCAGAGTTCGAATATAGAACTTAAATCATTTTGATAGTATTATTATGAAGAGGAACGAATGGCGCGCCACCTGTAGAGGTGATTTGAACTTTTTTCTGTAGAGTTGTGGAGAGTTGAGGATAGTTGAGAAATTTAAGATTAATGGTGGATTTATATGTGTCTGCATTTGATTTCTGCAAAAAAAAGCGATGCTCCAAATATCGAATTCATATTTGTTAGATAAGCCAGTACGCAGATCGGGAAAAATTTTGTCTCCCATACATTTTTTTTCCTGGGACAAATTTTGTCTTGGATATTTTTCCGAGCAGTACGCAGTTCGCACGCAAAATTCATACTTTTGTGCATTGCTGTACAAAATGTCTCCACTAAATTTTGCCAGGAAAAAGAATGATACAAGCATTATTTTGCGGCACAAAATTTTGACAGCCACCGTATTTCCAAAAGTGATTTTTGTCAAAACTGGTTTTATGTAAAAGGTACTGATGTTTCTGTTGAAAGCATCAAGAGGAGATTCCAAAAAGGTATGAACGACTTTTGTAAGGCCAGGCGCGCACATTCAAGTTTTAGTTTCGCAACTGTTTGGTTGCTAAAATGAAACATATGGGATTATATGGGACACCGCGCACTTAAAGCAACTCGATTCTCGAAAATAAAAAGTTTGTGTTTCGACACAAACTAAACGATTGCCTTCGGAACAGTTGAGCTGTTTTCTATAAGCGCAAGAGAGAAAAAGAGTGCGAGCATGAGTAAAGAGTTGCCAGTGCGCGGTTCTCTTTCAACTGGTGATTAAACTATTTGATTTCGATCACAGTTGCCAGTGCGCGACTAGCCTAGATATGTAGATATAAAATAAAATTTGTCTTGTCTCGATCTGCGTACTAGGCTATAGAGAGAAAAAGAGCAAAATGCAGAAGAGCTCCATTTCTGCTTTAAAGGAAATTTGATAAATGCAGAAGTCAAGATTATAGTAAAGACGAACATCTTTATTATAGCATCTTCGTCTGCATTTTGTAAATTTGCGATATTTTCACATTTTTCTATAATTTTTGTTGACGGACGCATGATTTGAAAAAAAAAAAACATTAAATCGAAATGGAAGAAAATGGAGGTAAGTTAAATTTTCATTGCATAGTTTCGTATTAACAGGCCAACAAGTTATAGCAATTTATAGGAAGTGAAAAAGAGTTACACCTGTGTGTTCTCTCCCACTTTCGGGTTTCGACATACATCTGCCTCTCTCTACTTTTCTGCATTTTGCAGATGCAAAAACATGTAAAACCACTTTAAAAGCGAAATACATTCGTATTTAATAAATCTAAAGTTATATTTCAAAAATATGTTATGTTGTCTAAAAATTTTGTTTTGTTTCGCTTTTATTTAATACTATTTGTGATCTTTTAGTTTTTAATTAATTTCGCCCTGACGTTTGACTTTAAGGCTCGTATTCACCGAGCGCTCCTAAACGGCTCTTAACTTTACGAGGCTCTTAACTTGAAATTTCTGTGGGGTATTCACCAACCACTCGCAAGTGTTTTTCGAAGTTCGAAAATGAGAGCCACTCTCTCTTGTTCAGGCATACCCAAACTGTGAAATGTTGTGGAATGTTGGTCTTGACAGCAAATGGATACTCTTCTACTTGGCATTGCTCACATGGATTCGAGCCAAATGAGTGCGTGGCACACGCACAAGCGAACAAAATTTCGAAGAGAGCGCTCGTAAGTTAGGAGTGGTCGGGACCACTCCTAACTTCTAAGAGCGCTCGTAGATCTTCACTAATATTGCTTGGTGAATAGGTTTATGAGCTTCTTAAGTTATGAGCGCTCGGTGAATACTGGCCTAAGTGGAATATAAATGCAAATATATGTACAAACTTTCAATGGTTATCATTCAGGTTGAAAGTTGAGCATACTTAGGCCGGTATTCACCGAGCGCTCATAACTTAAGAAGCTCATAAACCTATTCACCAAGCAATATTAGTGAAGATCTACGAGCGCTCTTAGAAGTTAGGAGTGGTCCCGACCACTCCTAACTTACGAGCGCTCTCTTCGAAATTTTTTTCGCTTGTGCGTGTGCCACGCACTCATTTGGCTCGAATCCATGTGAGCAATGCCAAGTAGAAGAGTATCCATTTGCTGTCAAGACCAACATTCCACAACATTTCACAGTTTGGGTATGCCTGAACAAGAGAGAGTGGCTCTCATTTTCGAACTTCGAAAAACACTTGCGAGTGGTTGGTGAATACCCCACAGAAATTTCAAGTTAAGAGCCTCGTAAAGTTAAGAGCCGTTTAGGAGCGCTCGGTGAATACGAGCCTTAATCTTATAAGTAAATACAAAATTAAAATTGGAAATAGTTTTAGGCTGTAGGTCTGCTTTGATGAATTTACTGTATGAAATGGTCATTCTCATAATAAATTATATCAGATGTCTATATTAGGCGTGTTTTTTTTGCAAGTCCATATAGAATTGTAGAAAAAAACGACATCGGGACTAAGCGCTTTACATCAAATGTAACAACTACTTAAATCTATACAGAGTTAGCTAAGACCAGATAATTTTCGAGAGTTAATCTAAGACCCGATAAAAAAGCGGTGATGCCAAAATGGTATTATCTATATGTTATCGATAATTTACTCAGAGACGTCAGAAGTGACGTCATACAATACAGCTCACAAATGTCATGGCGTACACAGTGCTTCCAGCTTTTTTTGAAAAAAAGCTCCTAAATCTCGATGTCGTTTTTTTTACAATTCTATATGGACTTGCAAAAAAAACACACCTATTGTAATCTTATAGTAATGAGACCAATACAATTTTTATAAGATATTGTAGTTCAAATAAATACAAATAGTAAATTTTTAGAGGAGAATTTTGAGAAACAGAGGAAGAAAATTTTGAAATTTTGAAATACAGTTTGAAACAAAAAATACATACATTTTTTCAACACTTGAATTTCTCTCATCGGAATATCCAATTTTATGGCAATTTGAAATAGTTAGATTTCTTCTTGTGGGATTTTATTAAGTCATAGATCTGCAAATTAACCATTAAACCTCCACCGCCCTGAAAGCCAACATAATCAACGCCCCATTGATACGCTTCGGATACGCGCTATTCAGCGAAGTTGCGGCGGAAATTTGAATAATGGTATATTAGCCGTGTTTTTTTGTGAAAGTTATTCGTAGTACAGTAGGATTTTATATGAATAACAAATTGTTATACAACAATGGCATAAAGGCCTTCAAATTTATAAAATTTCAATATCTCACTTAGTTTTTTGTATTCAAATTCAAAGATAGGAAAGCTATGAACCTCATATACATATACAAATTGATTGAATGAACACTTTTGTGAAAAATTCGAATGAGCTATTAAATGAAAAGGAGAACCACTTTTTTTAAAACAGTGCCTAAAACTTTTTTATTTGAGAATGAAAAGTTGTACCGAAAAACATACCATAAAAACAAATTTAGCCAACGAAAAATGTAGTTTTATTATATTTTTCGACTAAATTTTTTATAATATTTTGCATGTTTTTTTTGAAAACTGTACGGAAAAAAGTACAATGCTCTCACGCAGCGCAGGTGTTCTCAATGAAAAAATGTGTGAAATATGGTTAATCCAGTACTTTGTCACATTATTGTATGTTTATTAGACGATAATTAAAAAAATAGTAAAAAGAAAGTTAATCCTTTCAATCGTAAATTCACCTAAGAATCCAAAGACGTATAAAAACTAAAATAAAAGGCTTTTTTTTAGAACAAAAGTAGTTTTTGTTATTTTTGATTTTCGCAAAAACTACAAAACATTTTGACATCCGGTTTTTTGTGTTTGATCAAAAATTAATAAGAGCATTGAATATTGAATACAAAAATAATACTTAATTACGTAAAATTTTGAAAAAAAATTGTTTAAAAAAAATTTTTTCATTTTTTTTTTCAAAATTTTGATTTTGAAAATTAATTTTTCAAAAACTATTCACTCGAACAACTTTATTTAAAAACAAAATTAAAGAATGTATTTCTGGCTTTTCAAAATGCTATAGCATTACTCTGTAGGTATCACCGTTATTTTTTAATAATTTTTTTTCTGTTTTAAGTGATTTTTTTCTTAAATTGCCCCTCCCGCCTAAACGGGGGGAAATAGACCCCCCCCTCCCATACGATTTTTTTCTTGTCTAAGTCCAACCTACACGCCCTAGCTTTTTGTCACACCTTATGCAAATCACCCTGTATATATAGGTAGATGACATATTTGTTTTAAACAACAGAATAAACTGGAAGATTTAGGCTAGGCAAAAATAATGTGTCAGCGATCCAAAAATACCACGAGTAAGAAAATATGAAATTGGCTAGCTATTTGTGATTTTCAACCACTGTGTGGAACATTCGGCCCTAGCGAGGTATCTGTTCGGAGCAGAAAATTGTCCGCAACGCATAATTAGTAGGAGGTTCAAATTGCTTTCGAGGTATCCTATCGGAAAGAATAAAAATACACAAATGCGTTGGCATAATTTGTTCCGCGAAGAATTTGTGTCGGACGAAATTGGAAAAACAATTACATTAAGCGTTAAAAAAATGTCGGAGAAAAATTCCGAACGAATTCGGAAGAATAGCTCGAAGCAAAAATCCTACGAATCGTACGAAATCAGAGAATTTTCCGTTACGAACGGATACCTCGCTAGGGCCGATTGTGTTTTGACCTATGATATTCTTAAATAATTGTCTGAGCGTCTCAAACGTGTCAAAACAAAAAAAAAACCTTAATCTGGTGATACTTTGCCACAACCCCCCTTTCACTCCACATTTACAATGAGGTACTGTTCATTAAAAATATCCACAAAAAACAAACATTTACTTACTGAAATGGACATTTATTTTTTGTATTACACTCACATACATATTTAGTAAGTGGAAATAAATTAACACGCATTGATATTTTACAATAAATTAAGATATAAAAAAACATAAAACTAAAAATTGTCATTATGAATAATCCCTTTTAGCACACACTAGTCTTCTAAATAAAATTCTAAACCGTTAGTCGAAAACAATTTAGACAACAAATTTTTGTTTGTAACTTAAGGGCTCCAATACGTTTTTTTCTTTTTTTTTAATAAACCAGTCCTAGGAAAAGTAATCCTCAAATCATTTTGTAGTCAAACACTGGATTAAAGTAACAAATAGAAAATAAACAAAATACATAGTATTATACGAGAAATAAAGGATAGGAAAAACGAGATTCATAAGAGAATACACATGTTAACATGAAAAGTAAAGTTTAAAAAAAATTTAGTTTTTTTTTTCACATAGAAGGAGGAAAGGATGAATCCTGTGTTCGATCAAATAAGTTAATGTCGTTACAAAATAAAACACCTGTTTTCTGGCGTACAAGAGATTAATTTGTATGTAAACAAAATCACATTAAATGCATTTGTTGTTGCGCTTATTTATTTATCGCTGTCATTTTGCCCTCCAGCTTCATTATAGTCGAAAGCCCTCTAAATTCTTGACAGCTGTTGCAACAGATTGCAAGGCCAAATAGCCTCGATCCTCTCCTTGATCAGCTGAAATGGATACGAGATCCAATTAAGTACAGTTTGTGCAATTATGCCCATCGGTTCGGGGTACTGGTGGGTTAATAGCGCCAGTAGAGCTGTGAATGAACACAGACCAGCGGTGAACAAAATGAAGAATGGCAGTTCCTTTTTGGGGTATACCGACACTTCATGGAACGTTGGTAGAAGTTCACGATCGGCGCACTCGGTGCATGTTGGATAAGGATAGAAGAGGTGGCCTCGTTCAAGGGGGTACGGTAGCATTCGAAATGTTCCCTCCCATGTACAATGTAGTAGATTGAGTGCTCCATCGACATTTTTCCAATGCTTGAGATGAAAGAACGCATAAGCGAGTGCTTCCGAGTCACCGCGTTTGAGTATATGCTCTGGCGGAAGAATGAGTGGTTTTGTCTCTAGCAGATACTTGGGAACATGTGGATTAAATTCCACAGCTCTGTGAATTGCTTCAACAGCACTCATCTCAGCCGGGCTGAGGCCACGTTTCGATGCAATGTCCGGCGAGAATTTATCGGCCACAGCTCTGGCCTTAAGGAGCGCTGCTGTGTAACAAATTGCCGCCGACTTTGGCAACGAAATGTCATCATATTTGGCTAGCACCGCCTGACAGTCTGCATACGCTTGCATTTCAAGAAGTGTTTCGATTAAGTTCTCGTGGATATTCAACACATTCATGATTGATGGAATCTCCTTGGTCAGATCACGAAACATTTTTGATGCTTCTTTAAGCTTGCCCAGTTTTCGAGCGCACATTGCCAGGCGGCGTTTTATGTAGATCAAAACGTTTGTGTCACGACGATGCATTCCCTCGGCTATCGCGCCCTGATGTTGTGTTGCTTGCGACTTTCTATAATTTGTTTCTGCAACTTTAAGTGCTGTTTTAAGAATTTTTTCTGCCTCAAGAATTGTTGTGGCTTCCTCTTCAGCTAGAAGAATGTAGGCTGGCGCACATTCAGTATTTAATTCTAGGGCATTATGCGCGGCCTTTATTCGTACTACAGGATTTCGTTCTCGCCAAGCCGTTTGCATGATCTCGTACTCAGCTTTACCAGCATCACCTAAAAAGAATGTTTTTATATTAGTATTCAAAATTTCAATTAATTATCAGATACATAAAATGTTCAAACTGATTTTTACGGGACTTTAAATACAGATAAGGGAATACCTAAGAATTTATATTGAACTTACATATAATAATATCCCGCTTTTTGGTTTGTCATGTATCTAACTGATTGCGAGAACTAGGTCAGGTACTTACTTATTTTTTTTATC
Organism: Philhelius festivus; assembly: GCA_963931855.1. NCBI lineage: Eukaryota > Metazoa > Arthropoda > Insecta > Diptera > Syrphidae > Philhelius > Philhelius festivus. Next base: position 155,554,240 of record OZ007556.1, read on the forward strand.
CAGCACCCGATCCTTGAAGGGTTTCTGTCTGAAACACGTAAGCTTTCCATCCAATATTTTAAGACCAACCTGTTTTGCCTGGTCTTTAATCACCGTCAAGAACTCTAGAACATTTTGAACGACCTATCGAATAGTCTGTATACCCCAATAGTTGGACAGAATTGTTAAATAAAGTGACATCGGTGTTACGTGTGCCCTGTGTACTATCTGCTCTAGAATGAGATTGAACAAGTCACACGATAGCGCATGCCACATGATACTTATATTCCCTAGTTCCACATTAAACCAGTCACGCGACAACGCTGAATCAGTATTCTTGGGATCCTGAGTTCGGACAACACCATGTAGAGCTCATGACGATGTATGTTATTATAGGTGACTTTGAAATCGATGCAAAGGTGGCGTGTCTCGAATTGAAATTCGTTGGTTTTTTTGGGGATTTTTCTTAAAGTGAAGAATTTTTCTACGGTCGAGCTGCTGAATTGAAAGCCACACTGGTACTTGGCAATTATAGTGTTGCAGAACGGTTTAAAACCCTCAAACATTACGTTGGATATGATCTAATATGCTACGGTTAGAAGAAGTACACCTAGATAGTTCTTGTAGGACATAAGCATCGCCTTTTTTTTGGAGATGGGGCATATCGAACCGATAATTCAATCATCGGGCATGCTTCCGTCCTCCCTTTTAGGTTGATGATTTGATGCATACACAATACAAAAATATCACTTCTATATTTAAAGAGTTCTATAGATCGATTCTTTTCCTCTATTGTATTAAAGTTCTCGGGCTCAACTTTGACATCGTACTCCAGACAGACTCAGAAGGCCAAGTCCAGGAGGTCATAAGCCTTCAGAAGTAAGCGCATGTGCGGCTATTAGGACAAAATTAGACAAAAACTGCCAAAGGAAGGAAATTATTAGTTAGTGGCTGAAATTTTTCATGAGCATTGGTATTCGCACTCTTTATAAACTGAGAGTTTCTCAGTGATCCGATTACCGCTAGTTCAGTTACGAGTTCAATTAAATTGTAGCTGAGGCAATTTTCCAAAAAAATAGTAGCATTTACCGTTCAAAAGCAATACAGCAATTCAAAGAATCACAAGTATCGCATGGGTCATAAAATTAACTTAATGTCGATAGCAAAGTTGTCGGTGTGCTCCAGCCGTCATCAGTTGATATTTTGTTCGACACATCTATGGCAGTACCACTTCAATACATTAATTTAATTTAATGAATTTCTTACAACAATATTTTGTAAATAAAGTGAGTTTTCCTGTTGTCGAAAATATCCATTACATAAGTCTATAGTTTATAGTCAATGCCGTGTATAGTCATGTGCAAGCTCTGTTTAAATTGATATATTGAAGAAGGCTTTAATGATAAAATATTGAACCAATACTTAACATGTCACAACACAAAAAGAACCTTTCAAAGATTGATTAGTAATGTTAACTTTAGGTTGTTTGCTAAACGCAGTCGAGTAGGGATACCTGATACTAAAACGCACCTGGTACTTAATCTTTAAGGTGGAGTGGAAGAATGCCCACATATTGTTGTAACTATATAACGGTAAGTTCTACAGAAAAAAATCGTATGATTCTAATTGTGGAAAATTGACTCAGCGACAAGTTTGTAGAACAAATGGAGAACAAAAAATATAAAAATTCAGCTTTTGGGGTAAAATTTTATCATTTTCCTTTTCCAGTGACATCTCTTTTGTGAATACTGTTTATATATGTATATTGAAGTAAAAAAATAACAAATATATTTGGTGCCGCAACAATTTTTAACTCTTCATGTAAGCATGTTCTGAGTTCTCGCTAAAAATGATGTGCAACTTTCCTGTTAGTCGGAATGGCTAAGATAAGAGATGCTTTATCATGACAAGAGATACTATTGGGGGATTTTTCTCTTCCCGAACATCATTGTATCACAGATAATAGAGTTACATAGATATTGCATTCAGTACAAACAAAAATGATCACTTTTTCAATGAAATATTTAACTAATTTTTCCAAATCAAACCATGCAACCTTATCAAACAGAGAAGAATCAAACCCAGTTAACAATACCAATTCCAAATGGTGTCCACCAGTGAGTTGGATTTTAAAGATACACATTTTTTCAGATTTTGTATGCCAATACAACCCTTTTTTTAGTATAATCCAAGTTCGTTCGTTGTGTGTATAATACTCGTATCTATATCTATCTACTCCGTGGACGGCTTGCGCTGGTGGTTTCTTTTCTTGGTTTTATTATTTTTATATTTCGTTCTTCCTCATTCGCCATCGACTTTCGATCGAACGATTTGGATTGTAGGTAATTTATATGGTTGAGCGAGTTTCTGTAGCGTTTATTTTTGCAATGGGTGGTGATCTGGTGATAAAGGAAATCGAGAGTTTCTTGCTTCGTTTGCAGAAAATCTGAAAGAGAATTCCCCCAACTGAAAATTTTTGAATGTCCTTCTACGGACAAAAATGAAATTTTAAATAATTTGTGAGTATCATTTTTGTTCCGAATTCATTCGAAGAAAATACTCGTAGCTTAAGAGGGATGCTGTTCCTTCTTTTAATTTAAATTTCGACTTGGATACAGACTTATGTCTAGAAAATATTCAATTTCCTCTATAAAAACGAAGAAGAACTTCGATCAGTTGTAGCATTTCTTGTGTTAAATGCGATAAATTATTCCAAAGATGCGCAAAAGAGGAGAAAAAAATTCCGTATTAAAAAAAAACATTACTTAGTTACAGTACCTATAAAAATAAAAAAAAAATTGAAAAGAAAACTTATGTAGAAATAAAATGAGAGTCCATACTGCTATTCAAAAAAGTAAGAAATTTAAAGTAAGTCTATCTTCTCATATCCAAGCGTTTGATATTTCAGAACATTCTAAACCGTTTTGTGATACGCTAATGAGGTTTTCCAAATCCAAGAAATATAATAGTAAAGAAAAAGAACTTTCCCAAAATATTTTTTATAGATCTTAAAGCGCCTACAATTTTCGAAGGGATAGATTGGGGTTCAGACTTCCTAAGGTATCTACATTTTATGGATGGGCTCCGGTAAAAGGTTTACAACCAGGATTGGAAAACAATGCCCACACTTATCTGAAGTCAAAGTTTGCTTCGTTAAGCCACCGTGAACGCTATATGGTTCTAATTTTTGATGAGATAAGAATTCGTTCAAATCTCACTTAGAACATTAAAAACGATTTGATTGATGGTTTCGAAGACCTAGGGACAGATAGAAAAAGATTGTATGCCAACGAAATATATTTTTTCATGGTCAGTGTTTATTTGATAGGCGTTTGAAATTATTTCGTTTTAGCAAACGGTGTGAAAGGGGTTAACCTGAACGATATTATACAAAATAATTTATCAATCTGTCAAGAACTTGGTCTTTACTATAGCGATAAAGGACCTATTAATATGAAAGCTTACCAGTTATTAGGTGTTTCCGAAAAAAGCCTTTTACAATTTTCAATAGTAAAACAGTATTTTATTTTTACGATTTCCTATATTTATTAAAATCTTTTCGCCATGTTTTACTCAAAGCTTATATATACTAACTCCAGATGGTAACATTTCCTTTGATGTTTTCAGAGAAAAATTCAATTTAGAAATGGACAACGTTGCTAAAACATGTTGAAAATTTACAAGTTCACAAATTGCTCCAAATGCTTTCGAAATAAAATGCACGACTGGGTCTTACGATTTTGCTCCTATGCATGTAATAGACTACGAATTTTAAAAACGAATGTCATTAGAGGAAATTGTTCATTAAGATGAAATTATTTTTTTTTAATTCTTTTAGTAGTAAGAGATACAAACAGAATGCTATGCAAATATGAATTCATGCAAGAACAAAAATTATAAGTTCTTGTAGTGGTTTCTTTAAAAAAAAAGAAGCTTTTATAGGTATACAAAATTTTTTAGAAAAAAAATCGGTACGCTTACTTTAAGGTTTTATTATTGTACGAATGAAAATCAAAGGGCACGGTAGTGCCCAGCCAAGTTCTGGCACTACACCCTTTTTTACAGGAACAAACTCGGGCGATTTTTTACCCCTCCCTATCTTCAGTACCACTAAAGTCAGAAACTTCAAATTCCGAATATTTGCTTAGCTAGCCAGGCACAGGCGCCTCACCAAATTTCAATTTTCTAGCACAAGCGGTTCCTGAGATATAAGGTCTCAAAAATCACAAAAACCGTAACTGACTGACTGACTGACAGATCATCAAAATTATGGAGCACTTCCCGACATCGTAGAATCTTGTAATTTTGCACAACGGTAGGTCTTGCCATGCAAGCTAGGGAGAAAATTTGAGGTTTTTCATTCAGGGGGCGTGGTATCCGCCCACTTTCTCCCAATTGGTGTTGGTTGAATAGAGCACTTCCGACTGCTGTAAAGCGATGAAATTTGGTAAAGTGGTAGGACTTAAATTGCATACAAAGAAAAAAATATAAAATTTGAAGTTTTCCATTCAGGGGCGCGGTATCCGCCCACTTCCTCAGAACTGATGTAAATTATACATGGCACACTTCCGATTGCAGTAGAACAATGAAATTTGGTAGAACGGTAGGGCTCAAATTGCATATAAAGGACCAAAAATAAAAATTGGGGTTTTCCATTCGGGGGGCGTGGTATCCACCCACTTTCTGAGAAAATGTTTAATTTATATGGAGCACTTCTGATTGCCGTAATTAAGGTAGGTATGTTAGTGTTAGGTATCTTGCCAGGACAAGAAGAAATAATTGAAGCGCAAATCAAAACAACCAATAACAAAAAGAAAATATACCAAAAGAAATAGGAAGGCTATAAACTAAGTTGATTTTAGTAGGAAGAGTCCACCCTTCTATCTTTCCTTATCTTTCGAGATTTTGACATGGCAAAATATTTAAATCTTTGCAAAAAGGAGTGAGATCAGACCAAAAACATAAATGTTAAAAAAGAGCCAAGTTCTTCTATACAAAAACCTTTGTGTAACAAGTCAGCCGTGAAAAGTAATGATATCTAAAAGTGCGCCAAGTTCTTACTTCATGAAGATTTAATACCGAATATTTAAAGTAGAATAATATTGAAACAGCTACAATGTAATAGAGAAATTTTATTATTTAATGATTACTGAGTAAAATTTGATGGGCTTACTTGGCAAGTTTTTTTTTTATGCCCAATTCAAACGGTTTTAAAAACTTGACAAGTGAACCCATTAAATTTTAGTCAGTAATCATTAAATAATAAAATTAATATCTTAATTTCAATTTTTTTTAAATAAAATTCAAGATCATAACAATTAATTGAAAGAAAAAAAATGTTATCAAAATTCTAATTCTAATTGTATTTATTATTCTCATTTTTATTTATCAAGTTTAAAAAAATTTAGCATGGGGTTTTTGACATATCGAGTTTTGAAAAAAAAAATTTAACTTTTCTTGAAAATAAAAAAAAAATTGAAAATTTGAATACGCAAATCTATTCAAATTGCCTGGGAGCCTAAGCAAAAAATTATCAAAATCGGTGGAACAGTTTTTGAGAAGATCAAAAACAAAAAAAAAATGGTACCCTCAATATCCATTTTTCCAAATTTTGTTTTCAACTAATATCTAGCCTTAACTAAATGAAATTTGTTTGTATTTTTATTTTTTAAATCTGTAAGATTTCGAAAAAAATTCGTATGGCAGGTACCGTTATTTTGGGTGTTTAAAAAAAAAAGAAAATCCCGTAGGGGGGAAAAATCAATCCGTCGTTTAGGCTGTAGTCGAACAGACAGACAGACAGACAGAATCGCGGGACCTACTTTTTTAGTTTTCGCTATCATCGTAATGTCAATTTTGGTCAAAATCTCGAGTTCGATTTTTTTACGAATGCATAACTTGCCTTATAAGTAATACCTATAAGTCGCAAGTAAAAAATGAGTGTTCGCTTTGCAACACAAATCTTCAGCAGGACAACCGCGGCATCAATACAAACAGCTTATGAACTTAATTGCTTAAAAGAAAGTTCCAAACGTGATCTAGCAACGAAAGAATTCACATTAAAAGTAAATAATGGTTTTGACTGCATGGACAGTGGTTCATATTATGGCAAAAATATTTTGAACCGTGGAGTTGAGCCAGGGAGTCCAGCTTATAATGAACTAAGACTATTTGTATCTAATTAGAAACTTGTGTTTAAAAGGAATGGAACAGACAATTAACGGCGTTTTATTACTTAGTGAAGATTATAAGTAGTGGCTCGTATGAGAATACTGATTATTTACTAACAAAAAGAATGCATCAAGATATCTTTGAAAATTTATTTTCTATTATTCAGAGCAAAGGTGGTAACAAGAAAAATCCTTCAGTTTATGAGTTTAATGTTATGATGTCAAAAATTATTTCCTCGAAGCTAATTAGATACTTTCTCTTCAAATTTAAACACACCTGAAACTCAACCTAAATTAACGAAAAATACTTCACTGTTTAAGGCTCCTGGGGAAATAATATGCGACGAGCCTTTTTTGAAAATATGGAAATGTAAACAAAGTTCAAAAGAAAGTATTGAAGCATCATTCTCAAGGAAACCAATTCAAACAAATTCAATGAAAAAATTTAATCTCTTTTTACTTGCGACTTATAGGTACTATAAGGCAAGTTATGCATTCGTAAAAAAAAATCGAACTCGAGATTTTCGTCAAAGTTGACATTACGATGATAGTGAAGACTAAAAAAGTGGGTCCCTCAATTCTGTCTGTCGGTCTGTCTGTCTGTCTGTCGGTTCGACTACAGCCTAAACGACTCGGCCGATTTTTTTAAAAGTTGGTAGATATCACTTTTAATTTTTTCCCCCCACACGTTTTTTTCGTTTTTTTTTTTTTAAGACCAAAAATAACGGTACCTGCCATACTAATTTTTTTCAAAATTTTGTTAATATTTTTTTTTCTCAAAAACTGTTCGACAGATTTAAAACAAAAAGATACAAAAAATTTCGTTTAGTTAAAGGTTGAACAAAATTTTCCGAAAAATGGTTATTGAGAGAACCATTTTTTTTGTTTTTGATTTTCTCGAAAACAGTAGTACCGATTTGGATCATTTTTTTTGCTAAAGCTCCTCAAAAACGTGAATAGAATTTTTTTGGATTTAAAAAAAAAAATCCAATTTTTTTTTTCAATAAGTACTTAATATTTCGAAAACCTTATGCTAGATTTTTTTTTAAACTTAATAAATAAAAGTTTCTCAACATAATCTACAAGATGTATGAAAAAAAGGTTTATTTTACCTAAAAATAAAGGTACCCACCATACCTACCATAGAACCATTTTTTAAATTTTGAATTACTCATTACCAACATAACGGATTTTAATGAAATTTTTTGCAGAAATGCTTCTAAAAAGTGTTAAGACTTTTGCATTCCAAAACTTTAAAAAAAATATTTTTTGAATTTTTGAAAAAAAAAATCATTTTTTTTTGGAAAATTCGATATCTCTAAAACGACTCAATATTTTTTTTGGAAATTTAATTTTCATTCGTACAGTAATAAAAACTTAAAGTTGGCACACCATATTTTTTTCTTAAAAATCTTTTAAAAATTTTGTATATAAAAGCTTTTTTTTAAGAAACCACTACAAGGACTTATAATTTTTGTTCTTGCATAGATTCATGTTTACATAGCATTCTGTTTTTGTCTCTTACTACTAAAAGAATTTAAAAAATTAATTTTATCCTTATGAACATTTTTCTTTAATAGCAGTCGTGCATTTTATTTTTAACACAACCCCCTTACCACCCCATATGCTTTATTATTTCCTTCTATAAAAACAACTAAAATTTGTAGGTACCTACAATAAACTTTAGTGTGTTACACTTATCCACACTAATGCTTTTTTATCCACAAAAGAGATTTAGACAACCTTGACAAAGAAGAATTCATTGCATAAGAATCACATCAACCACGCACAGTCGCACACCTTACACAAAAGTCAAGAAAGGAGGAAGACTGAAGAGATAAGACAAAAAAAGTAAATACAACAAACAACTTGATAATACAAGAAACCAACATGTCCTAGTATAGTCAATACGGGTTCGATCCAACTGGGACGTAGTGGTACGTCCCAGGCATTTGAAAATTGGTCATTTATTTTTGCTCTGTGTGCAATATCTATGTAACTCTATTATCTGTGATTGTATCGACATCACCCAACCTACTTCACAGAAGCTCTCGGAAGACAAACTGAATACCTAAATGGGAACGGTGGAAACAGTGGGGATAAACTCAATACCGTAAAGGGAACGTCTTACTAAGGGTGTAAAACCCGAAATATATTTATGCATTTACGACCCGGTTTTCTTCACAAAATTCCCTTGTTGGCTTTTTTAGCCAATTTATTTATTAAGCTATAACTATGCTATATATAATTCTTAACAAAACACGAACATAGTCAATTACGTAATTTTCAACTTTTTTGGTCTAAAAAAACATCCATAGAAGTGAAGAACGAATAAACATGGCACATATCTTAAGTACTATGTGGAGTATAAAAAAAAATGCTTCCGCTTTTGATAAGGAACATTTACCCAGTTGAAAATAATACAAACAATATAGACGAATGTATTGTGGCGCGGCAGCTCGTGGAGAACAGGTCCTAGCGATTTTCGCTCTCAATAATTCGAGTGAGTGTTCTTAGGTATGGAATATAAAAAATGCGATAAATAATGTGGAATGAAAGCATCTTCTAAACTTTAAGATTTCTAATAAGTTTGTTTATCAGATCGATGAAATACTTGTACTATAAAACTTTGACAGAACTTTCGAGAATGCAATAAATTCTTTCTTTCTACATGAACTCTAAAAATTAAATGCACTATGACTTGCAGCTTTTCTGATCAATGACGGTGAAGAGAACTAATATTATATGTTTCCATAGATACAAATATATTGCTAGATAAGTTGTGTGCTTAATTTCCGCTATACATTATTAATGATATACAGCTGTGTTCATAAAAATAGCAGTGCTCCCCAAATAAAACAAAAAGGCTTTCATTATCAACGTTATAATATATTTCACTTAACTTCTAATAACAATTTAAGGTATTTCATTTATACTAACAGAAAAAATTAAGATTGATTTTTTACCGTTACTTTTATCACAGTAAGAAGCGTTTTTAAGATTTATGGCTGTTCACAAAAATAGCAGTGCATCTGAATGTTCTGAATTTATAAGGCAAAAAGTTAGAAAAACTGTAAAAAAGTTATATGAAACTATATTGATATTTTAGCTTACCATTAATACTTCGTAGCATAACCATTGTTTTTTATAACGGAAATGCATCTGCGTGGCAGGGAGTCCATTAAAGTTTGACACCTCTCGACTGGTATTGCGTTCCACAAATCTCGCACTACTTCCCACAATTCTTTCGAATTCTTCGGTTTCGCTTCATGAACCGCGTACTTAACATTCCCCCAAAAATTTTCAATAGGGTTAAGGTCAAGGGATTGAGCGGGCCACTCCATAACGCATAACTTGTTCTCCTGGAACCATGATTTTGCCCTGTTTGAAGTGTGCTTTGGGTCATTGTCTTGTTGGTATACCCAAACCAACGACATTTCGTCTTTAGTATAGGGTAACATGACCTCCTCGAGAATTTTAACATATTCAGCTGCATCCATTATACCCTTAATGGGATAGATAGGCCCAACCCCATAGTAAGAAAAGCAAGCCCATATCATAATTTTCGCTCCGCCATGCTTCACTGTTTTTACAGTGTATCGTAAATCGTTTCCTGCATTTTTTGGTCTTCTCACATACTCCCGACGACCCTTGGATCCAAAAAGAACGATTTTGCTTTCATCGCTCCACAGAATATTCCTCCATTTCTCTCGTGGCCAATCTCGATGCGCTTTGGCAAACTCCATTCTCTTTGCCACATGCCTTTTTGTCAACAATGGTACCTTGCGTGGACTTCGGTCTGGTAATTTTGCATCCAAAAGACGTCTTCGTACGGTTACAGCGCTTACAGACAGTTCAAGCTTATCTTTAATTTCTCTGGAGCTTATGGAAGGGTTCTGTTTAGCTAACTGCATAATTTTTCTGTCAGTTCTAACACTCGTCATCCTTTTTGGGCCGCGTGTTTCCGGTTTATTCTGCCATTTTATAGCGTTAATTATCTTTTTTGCTGAACATCCTAAGATTTCCCTAATATCGTTGTAAGTTTTACCCTCCAAACGTAGTTTTCTTATTAAACTTCGAGTTTCTTCGTTGCAATGTTTTGACCGACCCATTGTTTATTTTTGAGCTAATATTTTATAATTTTTTCTATAATATTGTCTTGAGAATACTAAAAACCACAAATAGTAAAATTTTTACTTACCGAAAAACAAAAAAAAATAGAATGTTTAACACTTTTTAACTTTAAATGCAAGACACTGCTATTTTTATGAACACGCTATATTCAGAGAGCTTGAACAAATGCGTCTACAACGGAAAAAGTAAGGTTCAATTACAAACTTAAAGCCTCAAATATAAAAATGAAAGACCGTTAGATGCAAATAACAGGTTAATTTTTTTTGAAAGAATCTGCGTCTATAAAATTATTGACTATTTAATAAAGTGAGACCAGCACTGCTATTTTTATGAACACTACTGTATATACAAGCCACGAAGTGTTTAGACTTAAGCCATCCAGTAGTTATGGATTGTTCAAAAAAATACTAACCATACAGACATTCCAACATTCGAGGAATTAATGCTAAATATAAAATACTATATTCAATTAAAAAGTTCAAGTGACCTCAACTCCAAGGTGCGTTTCGCCCAGGTACGACAGTGGGCTCATCAGTTAGATGCTGTCGTACCTTGGAGCTGAGGTCACTTGAACTTTTTAATTGAATTTAATTCAATCACTCCACTTAAACAGAAATAATTTTCATTTCTCTATGTATTTATAAAATACTACTAGCAAATTTAAACTTTTCATCACGATGTTTAAAACATGTTACTGGAAAATCATTTCGGAAAATCTGACTAACGTGGTGTTTTTAAATGGTTTTTAGTGCCGCATCAATAACTGTCTTTCGAGATTTTAACCTCTTTAATTACAAACAATTTTTCTTATAAGATTAAAGATTTGATTTTATGATTTCCAAACCAATGAAATAAAAATAATTATAATTCATGATTTGAATTGGAATTTCCTGTGTTAAAATATAAGCATTATCATATCACCAAAGCTACAAGCAATGGATTTAGGTCTTCAAGTTTTTTTTTTTTGCAACATACATTATTTTTTACCGCAGTGAGTTGTGAAAATAAATGTTTATGTAATAAAGTTAAAGTTCATTTGAGATCATCTTCAATAATAGGTTGATAAGGTTCAAATTGAGACAAAATTCTGGAACATTCAACAGTTGTTGAAACGGCGTATCCAAAATAATGAATAGAAAACATGGAGGGCAAAGGGACGAATGAAAAACTACTAACCTTCACATGTAAAAAATGTTTGATGATCCTGTGCACTAAGATTCATGTCATAGTAAGTCAACGGCTCTTTATTAGTTGTCCAATAGAATCTCTGGTATTCAGCTCCACGAAATAGATTCAAGGGATTGCGCCAAACTTTACACTCTGGCATTTGTTGCCCTCCATTAGTACCATTTGTTTCAGACTGATTGTCATTGCCATTAATCCACGGACTGATGTGGTTAATCGAAACTTGTTCTGAAATAAATGTCGTTTTCAGCATATAATAAATGCAGAAATATAGCTTCTGAAGGTATTCAAGTAAGTTTTCAATTATCATACCAATAAATGATGTACCATATTTGCGAAAATACCACCATTCAAATATAAGGATTAATCCAGATATCAAACTGGAAGTACCGGTGAGTGCAACATAAAATTTCGGAGTGAGTGTACTCAAAAACATCGAGGAATCCCACATCTTTCTTTCTATTTGACTTCGTCTAACACTTTATACCTATACATTTATCAGGCAAAAATTTATTTAATTGTATTTCTTTGGTTGAAAATTTGATTTTTTTCAATTGTTTGTTAATTTGTATTGTTTTTAATACAATAAAATTAATCTTTTTGCATGAAAAAATATTTCTGTAATGATTTTTTTATATATCGCAAAGAAGTTTGACTTTTCGAGTTTTTGATTCTGTTCTGACAGAGTGACAGCAAAAGTTTTAGTGTGAAGTTGGAGGCATTTCTCATCTGAAAGAAATTGTGCAATTGAGCTACTTTGCATTTCGAAGGATAAAAGGAAACCTTCCTCAGGAGGAAACAAACCTTTTTTAGATTTGTTGACGTATTTTTAAAAGGAAAAAATATTTGTTGTTCATGAAGTCTAGTAAGCAGATCGCACTAAATTTTATTTTTTTTTATTCTTATAACAATATATTAAATGAAAATATATTAAAATGAAAAGTAGATACAACGTTAACAATATTACTTTAAAAGAATTATATCTAGAAATATTTAAGAACTATGAAACTATCCATGTAACCTTGTAAATGCCCGAAAGTTTAGCAGTCGTAAATAAATTGTCAAAAATTTGTACATGCATAAAAGCGTCTTCAAGCCGCAACTTTATTAGTGTCGTAAATAAAGATGATAAAATTTTTGCAATGTTATTATCTTTATGTCACAATTTTTCGGTTTAAAAAAAATCCAACAGCATGAAAAATATATGTTTTTGTCTGTTACAGAAATCAATAAAAATTTAAATGGAAAAAATCTTCACAGGAATCAGCTGATTGACTTACCATTTATCATTTACCTCACTAAGCATATTTTACTAGCGCTCATAAGACTACAATTTTACTATTGCGAAATTTAACGACGCCTTGTGGTCTAAGCCACGGTGCAGTCGTGTGAAAAGTTGACAAGAGGAGTTTGTGATTGCAACTGGATTTTAGAAAATCCGATTCTTTAGATCAAAGTGTATTTAAAATCACATCCCTGAAAATTCCTTAATAAGTTTTTCTTTTCAAGGGTTAGAACTGATGTTACTTCTGGATTATCGAAAAATCTTCGTAGTCTTTTAATCATTTGTATTTTATTTTCGAATTATAATAACTGGCGCTGATCCTTACTTTCTTTTTTTCGTCTCATGTTATTAGTATACCTTAGTGTATAGCCAATAAGATAATTTTAGAACGAACTCCATACACAATATTTTACCAATTTTCTAAAATTTTATTTTGCCTTTTTCCAAATTGGACATGATAATGTTGATTTTACGTTGGCTAATTCATTAACTTTTTCGTTACTTTTAATACCTATTTCAAATTGATTGGAAATTTAAATTAAATATCAAAGAAAACTGGGTCTAGAACAAAATCTCAAATAAATCTTGCTATACTAGTTTGAAATCTAAACATTTTCCAGCTGAAATTTTAAATTTCGGTTTGGTTGGAACTTTGTAGGTCAAAAATTTTGAACACTCTAGAAACCAAGATCAGAAAATTATTTGTTTGTTGTATTTTTATATTTCTATTAGAAATAAAAAACAAATAAAATTCACGAATAAATTGAGACGCACTTTTTTAGTGTTCTCTATCTTCGTAATGTTAAGTAGGATCGAAATCTCGAGTTTGATTTTTTTTTAAATGCAAAACTTGCCCTTTAGTAACTGTGAACATAATGTTATGTATATCGCAAGGAAAAATAAGTATACAAAATTGAAATAATACAAACAGAAGTTGTATCTGTTGATTGTGACTTATCTAGAAGTGTGGGTTTAAAATTCCAACTTGAGAATTCAATAACATCTGTTTAGCATTTCTGAGTCGAATCCGGGGATCTAGCACGTAACTTGATACAATTGAGTAATCAACGAATCGACTCAACCAAATTAGGAACTACCTTTATACTCCATTGTATCAAGTTGAGTGCTAGACTCCCTGATTTTGCAAAGCCTGGTTATAAATTAATTATTAATTCATATATCAACAATATATTTAGTTAACCCACCAAATTTATTGTTAACTCCGAATCGACTCGAGTTTAAAATAGACTAAAGAACATATTTCAGGAGTTAGGGGCCAGTTATAGCTCATCAGAAAAGTCCACAATTTGAGAAATGATTTTAGAATTAAAGTTGGTAAGTGCATTTCTTGAATAATTATTAGGGCACGTCATATCATTGTTGTCTGCCAGAGTGGTATTTTACGTACCTACTTTCCAAATTTAGATGTAATATTTAATTTTTTTCTTTTCACTAAAAAAGGTTTACATATTATTTGATGAAAAAACGAAAGGTGAAAATGATATAAAATACTACAATACCCAGTTAAGACAGGGCTTTTACATTTTTAAATTACACTGGTGACTCTTGACCTATACAAATCAAAAGAATTTGCTTTGGATCGAATCTCATCCCTCTGAAATATGAAATGTTTCTTTATAGTTTCTTTATCATGAATAAATTGAATTAAATTCATCTTTGTCGGCACTGCTACACTAAACTACACATTTTTCTTATTAAAACAAATTTATCAAATATAAATTTTTGAAACCAAATCATTCATTTTTTAAACAATTTGTATGTATCAAATGTCCGCAGTTTTGGTGGATCGTATTGTTAAAACGCCGTGATTATTCTTTTTCGAACCAACGATATATTCTAATTTATCCTTAAACTAATATCACACGATGCCTGAAATCCCTCTTATACACATAAGCAGAACCAGTCAAATAAAAATGCTCAGTCAATTTTTTTTCCAGTTTTTATTTAATTTTAGTAGTAATGTTTTGTTTGCTTTGTGATTATATAATATGCACAACATCGAGTTAACCAAATGTGTTGCATAAGGATGTATTACCTTTAATAAACAAACAAACAAATAAAAAGTAAATCTATAACTTATCCCAAAAATTGTTAATTATCCAAATTTTTGATTTCAACAAAAAGAAAATTATTTTCTTTTAATAACAGTCAGCGGTTTTTTTAGTCTCGTCTCTTGTTCTGCCTCTGTTTTTCCTCCTGAAAATTTCAAAAGAAGGTTCTCTTTAATAATTATTTTTTTTAATAATGAACAATTCTGATTATAAAACATAATTTGCCATTATAGTCGAGTCAACTTCGAACTTTTAAAATGTGAATTCAAATAACATAAAAACATTTTGCAAAAAAAAATTAAACCAGAACTACACTTTACAACATTAAAACAAAAAATGTATTTAAATAAACATTGGTGATCAAAACATAGCTTACCTTTTGTGTAAGAATGATCAAAAGTTTTCTGAACATACTGATTAAATCGAAGAACAAATCAAGCGAGTGTTGAATGCAGTCCTTGTTGCCCATGCGACATTTTTCAATAATCATTTGTGTATCGAAGAGGACAAAGGCAGCCATCGCAATAAGCCCGACGTAAAGGTGGAACTAGAAAATCATATAATTTTATAAATGTTGTACTTGATTTTGAATTGATTTTTATAACATACTTGTGATACTATGTACGACCTCATGAAAATATTGAGAATGCTCATCAAAGCCATGGTATTCAAAACACTGACAAGCAAACCACCGAGGAATATATACTTTCCTTGTTCAGCCAAAAGTGCAGCTAGCGATAATGTTAAAAAGGTTATAACTGTTCCACTGAGTGCTGTAACGATAATGGCTGGATTCAGATGAACAACATATTCGAGCAGAGGTCCAAGAGCTTGTCCAGAGCAAAGTCCAAAACCAAGAAGCATTGCCAAACGTGGATAGAAGTTCTTTCCATTATCTTTTATGAAATGAAGACACAAAACCAAAACGAATGAGGCCAAGGCACCCAAGATACCAGTGTCAAGAATTCCGGTCAGAAATAGTACGGCACCGGCAGCAGATGCAGCTGTTGTTGCGCCAAGACATAAATAAACTCGCATTAAGTGATAACGAAGCTCAGGCTCACTGAAATTCAAATAAAAAAAAAATGTGCGCATTGGAGCAATTATGTTTTATGTTTTCCCATCCATAGATAAGTACAAATTGATATGTTAAAAATAAGAAATGAAAAGAAGATGAAAAAAGACTAGAAAACTACTTCTGATTGACTTCAACTTCATTATTGTTCCTTGCCGAAATTTAATAAAAAAATTAAAGGTCAACAAATCGTTGCGAACCTTATCCTAGTTTTTTTTTTTTTTTTTTTTTTTTGTGGTTCAGTCTCCATGTTGTTTTTATAACTTTGATTTTAAAGAATTAAAATATAAAATTTAAAAAAAAATTTTATTTTATTTATTTCAATTTAAACTTATTCACAACATTTATATGGGTGATTCTACAAACGATGGAATTTTCGGCGGCCCCAGAAATATTTTGAAATCCGTTGAATTATTTGATCTGATTTTTTTTTATAAAATTAAATCTGACTGATATCTATCTGGCCTAACAATATTATTAGGGTGACCTTATTTTATATTGCTCAAAAAATTCTTCAATGTGTCCGATTCTCAGTCCCCTGACGTGTCCCCAGTGCGTTTTCGCAAAGAAAAATTATTACCGTTCTCTTATTTCAGGTCTCATACTAAAATGAATCCCACCGAAGTTACGCCAAATAATACATCTTTGCTACGAAATAGATAAATATTTTTTAGTAATTTATTTTATTACAGAAAAAATGCATTAAACTTTGTCCCCCGCTTTTTGTATCAGTCCCCTGGCATATTGAAACAGTCGAAAATATCAATAACTAGGATGTGGATCAGATTTCCAGCACTGGCAATTTGAAGTACCAAGTCTCCTTACAATAAAATCGTGGTGCAACTCGATTCTGTTTCTTATGTTAGTATTGTGAAAAAGACATTTGTGCATGAAGTCGTGGAATGTCCGTTTAGTTTATCAGTCCTCTGGTGAGTTCTTACGAAGCAAATTTATATGTAAATAGGCATATTTTTTAGCAGTATATTGTAGGTTTGATAAAACTGTAATATTATATATATTTTTTTGATTTTTTAAGTAAAACCTTAATATCTTTTTTGCGCAAAAACCATGAAAAACCTTAGTCCCCTGGTCTCAGTCCCCTGGCTAATAAATAAACAAATGATATTTTATTCCGAAACCTGAGGATTTTTAAGTTATGTTGAACTTCGAACTTCATTGCGAAATATTTTTAAAATTTTTAAAAAGAATATAATTTATTTTAAATTGATTCTAAGTAGAAAAAAAAATTTATTATAATAAATTATTTTCTTTTAATAAAATGCTAAGTTATTATGTATTAACCATGAATTTGTATGTTTATGAAAGCTAATTAAATTTAATTTCTATATTTCAGTGTGTACCCAAGAGAAAATACAAAAAAACTTAAGATTTATTCAGTCCCCTTAAAAAAAAACTCAGTCCCCTGAACATCCTTTTTCAAAAAATGTCCTTAAAATCATCATTTTTAATTTTTTTTTTACTGGCCGCTTTCAACAACGCAAAGAGACGCTCTAAGGATCAACTAGAACAATTCTTACGACTTTTGGCTTCCAAAAATGTCGTGCCGAAATTTGTATCATTTTATTCCATTGTTTGTAGAATCACCCATATTTCTTTTCATTTTTACTTATTAAGCGACGCGTTTCGGATTTGCATCCATCATCGGGCTTTTTTCGTTTAAATTGAAATAAATAAAATAAAATTTTTTTTTTAATTTTATATTTTAATTCTTTAAAATCAAACTTATCCTAGTGATTTACAACGCTTGACCATTTGTGTGTGCGTGTTATTCATTACAAGATATATGTTGGAGGAATTGTCACTTCCTCGCAAGAAACAGCACTCCTGAAAATAGGTTTTTTTTTGGTTGGCAGCAATTGAGGATCCAACTTATACGTGTGGATTGACAGTCTAACACTTTATGCCAATTGATATGAAGATCATATAAAATATTTATATTTGTTTGCATACGGTTTATAAAAAAAATTGAAATTATTATTTTTAATTGTGTGTACTTTGTTCAATATTCTATTCCAAAAAAAAAAAAAACTGTTAGAAGTACGCTCCAAATCAATAAAAATTTAAAAGTACTTGCCGACCAAGTCGTTTATATGGTTAATATTTTCTAAACAAAACAAAAACTATCATGAAGAAAATTGTATGATGCGTATGATTATGAAAATGTTGTATGAAATGTGAAAATGTTCGATTGCAATATTGTATGACACTGATACAAATATTTTGTGTGTACATTTTCGTATGTAACAAAACTGTGAAAATCATACATTATACACTAAGCTGCTGCAAAAATTTGAAAATAATTCTTAGAAAAATACTATTCTTTTTATTTCTTTCGATTCGTTTCTAAATCTCAGTCGTTATTTTTGATGTGTTTTTTAAGAATAACATTTGAATTACACATTTGAAATGTGTTCTATTTTTTTCTTTTAAGCATTGATGCTGGCCTAAATTTTGAAGTGTTTAGAGAATGATAGACATAATTTTATTATAGATAAAATTATTTAAAAACATATCGACGGTTAACTATGAATACCTCCTATGTCGCATTTTGTAAACTTTAAAGGGGACGACACAAAAAAACTGATTATAGTCTCAAAATTAAAACGCATAATAATAAAATTTTATACATAATTATCAGTTTTGAATATCTATGATGTGAAATAGTTTAAATTTTAAAAATTCAGCAAAGCAGATGGAAATTATTAACGAAACTGCATCAAAAAGTGAGTTTCACAAAAAATGTATGTTAGGAGGTATTCATAGTTAACCGTCGATATATAAAAACTTTTCGTTTTAAAATGTTGATTTTCAAGATGTAAATTGGGCTTTTCCATGTCTTGTCTGTGCAACAATGCACATGATAAGATTTTCTCTTCTCTTTCGAAATCTTGTAGTTTTTTATTTATGGAGGGCTGTAATCTATTATAGCAATATCAAAATAATGTTGTTGTCTTACTTCCTGAAGTACTTTTTCTATATTTTAATATATTTACATACCTACATACAGTGACGAGCAAAAGTGGTCAAATGCTTTCGCTTTTTTTGAAAAATTGATTTAAGTAAGGATTTTTTAATAGAATTAAAATCTTTTTTTTATTTTTTTATTTTGTTTATTTAACTCACATTAATTATGTATAGTACAAAAAAATAATATGTATATTTTACAAAAAAAAAAAAATAATAATTTTATGCACGTTTTAGTTTCAAGAGATTAACATCGTTTGTTCATTGAGAGATGTTCCTCTCTATTGTGCTTTGTTTGTTTTACTGTTATTTAACGAGTAACAGTTAAGATAATTTTATTTGTTGATAGTTTTTTGTGGGTAAATAGTTCATTTTAAAACGTGCAAAGCTGATTATTGTCAAAATGAAAAAAAAAAATTGTAAAAATACCGTCGACGGCGCTATTTTTTTTACTAAAAAATGGTGAATCATCGCGTGGAAGTGTCCAAAATTTCAAAAACTTCTGTGCTAAATATTAAAAAAAAAACAAAAACATCGATGTCCCCCCAATGAAAAAAGGACTGAAACGACTACTTTCTGATTTGAAAGCTAGAAGAATGGAAAGAGAGTTGAAAAGTTGTGGGTCCAAAACACCTAAGCAGGCAGCCCAAAATATAGACAAGCCAGTTAGTGAATGGACTGCACGCTGGGCACTCAAAAAAATTGAGTTAAACGCTTAAAAGAAACCGAAGAAGCCTCTGCTTTCAGGGAAAAATATTAAAGCCAGGTTAGTTTTTCCTAAAAAGCTCAAACACTGGACCATCGACCAATGGAAAAGTCATTTAGTCGGACGACACGAAGGTCAATAGAATAGGAACGGATGTAGATCTTTTTATTGGTCACGTCCTGGAGAACCACTTCAATAACATCAAGTTCAAAAGACCGTGAAACTTGGAGAAGGTTCGGTGATGGCTTGGGACTGTTTCTCGTGGAACTCTGTTGGTCCTCTCAATCGATGGCATCATGAACAAAGAAAAATATTTGGACATTTTGAAGACAAATTTACCACCTTTTACTGCATCAACAGGCTTCAATTATTGTGAAATAACTTTTAAGCAGGACCGAGATCTAAAACACACGTCAAAAATTGTCTCGGAATGGCTGAGAAATCAACAGTTTACGACGATGACATGGCCAGCACAAAGCCCTGACCTCAATCCAATTGAAAATTTATGGTCAATTGTGAAGCGACGGTTGGGAGAGCACAAAAATCACCCATCAAACACTCAGGACTTTTGGCAACGAATGGAGCAGCAATGGGGCCGTATTCCAGAGCAATTTCTCCATAATTTGGTGGTACGTATGCCAAAGCGTTGCTCCCAAGTAATTAAAAATAAAGGTTTATGGACTAAATACTAAAGAAAAAACATTGATCTTAAACGTGCATAATTGGACAAGTCTAAAAACTAATGGAATATTTTTTGTTTTGCATAATATATAATTTTTTGAAAAAGTTATTATAAATAAAAAAATTTAGTTAAATAAACAAAAGGAAAAAAATAAAAAAAGATTTTAATTCTATTAAAAACTCTTACGAAAGCGAAAACATTTGACCACTTTCGCTCGTCACTGTATGTATATCACTGAACAAATTTGATAACACAATCTAAAAAACTTTAACTATTAAAGAAATCGAAATTCCCAGATACCAATAAAACTAGTCAAGTCATTCAATAACGAATCACCCTTTGATGGGTCTCAGAATTTAGTTTATAGTATTTTGGATGATAAAATTACTTAATATATATGCATATTTAATAAATAAATATGCACATTTATTTATTTTTTGAAAGAAAACAAAATATTTAAGTTAACCGATTAGTCTATAAATATTTCACAAAAGGCCACGTCAGACGAGAATATTCCGTAAGAAAGTAAACAAGGTTAATGAAACTGAAACCCATTAATTATCGAAAAAATATACATTGAAAGATTTTAAGTAAAACTGTAAAATAGTCATTGAACACTCGATAAGAAAAATAAAGAACCTGACAAAAGAAATAATTAATTTAATTATAATTTGACTTTTTTTCGCAGAATAATATCGGGTCAGTTTCACGATATTTTGTTCAGATTTAGACAATGCACTTCGAAAACTTCACTTCAATTCTCCCAAATAAATCTTTAAAAAACAATAATGTATAAATATAAAAAGATACTCACAATTTACGTCCTAAACTTTGCGAAAATCGCTCAAAAGTTTGGAATGCAGCAGTTGACATTTTTTTGCTGTGGTATTTTCGCTGTATGTATTTTAATAACTTCGAGAATATGGTAGTTTATTTAAATTTTGTTGTTTGATAATAAATTCCAAATAAATCGAAAGAAATAAAAGTGTTCTCAATTCCAAGATGAAAAAAAAAATATTTTTTTTGTTTTTTTTTACTTGTTCACTTGTAAAGTTTTCTTTGAAAATGAAATTTGGTAGGTACAAATTCAAGATAAACTACTAAAGTAGGGGTGAGGTGATTCGTTGATTTTTTGTATGGTGAAATTGTAAAAAGGGGGGAGAATTCGTGTTCCAAGACAAATTCAACAACACGTCAGTTGAAATCGTTCAGTGGGATAAACCAGCTAGTATCGCTGATGTGTATGTTCCAGGCTGTAAGCTAAATTACAACTATAACACAATCTCATTTCAACTTGAATCAAAATGAACTTCTGAACCGAAATATCGTTTCCAATAACGTCCAATGTCAAAATAACGCGAACAAAAGGTAAACAAATTAAACTAAATAAAAACTCATGAAAGCCTTTTATTTTTCATTGCATAGTTGGATAAGAACTTAGCAAGTGATTTCAAGCTGGATAGAAAAAATGTCAACATATTGATTTTCTTCTGTAAAGCCTAGAGCCTAGTACGCAGATCGAGACAAGACAAATTTTATCTTTACAATATTAATCTCTTCAAAGCTTTTCCACGCGCAAAAGTTTGAAGTTGGTGAGATGAAATCTAATTTAATGTGTTTTTTAGTATATCTCTGGAACGGATTGTCTTACAAAAGTCGTTCATACCTTTTTGGAATCTCCTCTTGATGCTCCCAAGACAATCATCAGCACCTTTTACATAAAACCAGTATTGACAAAAATCACTTTCGAAAATATGGTGGCTGTAAAAATTTGTCCCGCAAAATAATGCTTGTATCATTCTTTTTCTTGGCAAAATTTAGTTGAGACATTTTGTACAGCAATGCACAAAAGTATGAATTTTGCGTGCGAACTGCGTACTGCTCAGAAAAATATCCAAGACAAAATTTGTCCCAGCACAAAAAATCTCTCTAACTTGTATTGTAGAGATTAAAATTGTAGAGATAAAATTTGTCTTGTCTCGATCTGCGTACTAGGCTTAGTTGGGTATATTTCGAATGCTTTTCGTTACAAAAACCAAATTATTCAGAAAAAAATTTAAAGCTTTAAGCCTAGTACGCAGATCGCGCTAAATTTTATCTCCCACATTTTTCTCCAAACACCGGCTAAAATCCAAGCTAAATTTTGACATAAGACTTGTATTCTCCATTCTCCACTTGTAATATCACAAAAACAGCTGTTCTCTAAACGAAATATTTTTAAAGATTTTAAATAATTTGTTTTAAAGTGCGATTTTCCTAAAATAATGGATATGAGTGATTTAGAAGAAGATATAATAATATGTGCAGCTGTACAAGTTGTAGCAGTGGTTAATGAAAGGAAAAAAAAGCTTCCATCCATTCGAGTGAATCCCTACTTGAATGAAAGGAAGACAAAAGGACGTTTTGCAAAAGACGTACGTATATATATTTCTTTTCATTGTTCTAAATATTTTTACGTACTTGTACAATATTATCCATAGTTTTTCGATATGGTTTCGAATGTTAAAGTTTTTAAGGAAAACTTCCACATGGAGCCGGAAACGTTTAGAACATTGTTCGAGATTACAGAACCCTTTTTGTTTCCGCTTAGAAACACCAGGCCCCATGACAACATAACTGCACTCGAAAAATTTGCGGTTGTTATCGAGTACGTATACCTAAATATTTTTTTGTTATTAAATTAACTAATCAGAAATACATTTTAGGTTCCTTGCAAGTGGTGCGATTCAGAGACACGTTGCAGGAGTTTACAGAATCAGCAAGCAACATTTTGGGAAAATTCTGGATGACGTTTGCACTGCTATATGCAAAGCTCTATCTGGGGAAATCGCTACCCTCGATGAAACAGAGATGGTTAGAATTGCTAATGAGTTCAATGCTCAATGGAACCTACCAAACTGTGTAGGGGCAATTGATGGGAAGCATGTTGCAATCAAATGTCCACCAAATGCCGGAAGCATGTTTTACAACTATAAAGTAAGTCGGGTAATAAACACATACATATGTATATATTTTTCATATTTTTTTGTTTAAGGGATTTCATAGCATTGTCTTAATGGCTATTGCGGACGCAAATTATAAATTTGTGTACATTGATGTGGGAGGGTATGGGAGTGAAGGTGATGCTAATGTTTTTGGAGCAACTCAACTTGGAAAGGACATCATACAAAATAAATTGCCATTTCCACCAGACATGCCAGTTGGGCCCGAAAAGCTGCCTTTTTATTTTGTAGCTGATGATGCATTTCCTCTTAAAAAAAGGATTGTTAAACCTTTTGTCCCAAGGAAGCCAAACAAACTTTCAGACGAGGAGCGCATTGCAAACTACAGAATAAGCAGAGCATATGTTTATATATAATATAACTAATGAAAATAATTATATATATATTAGTTCTTTATTTATATACGACGTTGCGTTGAGAACTGCTTTGGAATATTAGTATCAAAGTGGATTTGTCTTTCGCGAACGATGTTTTGTGGGCCGGACAAGTCTCAAAAGGTTGTGAGTGCATGTTGCTATCTCCACAATTACCTTCTTCGAACAACAAAGTCATATTGCCCACAAAAATTCGCAGATTACTACGATGAATCTGGAAATCTTATTGAAGGTGAATGGAGAAAGCAGATTTCAAAAGATGATGAACTGAGTTCTTTCCAATCTGCTGTTGGAAGGCCAAACGAATGTGGAAAAATATTGAGGAACAAACTTAAAGACTTCGTCAACTCCCCGATAGGATCTCTTCCATGGCAAAAGAAAGCTGCGTATTTAGAATAAAGTTCTATCTTTATAACATATTGTATCTATCCATCTATCTATATAACATCTATATATCTATACATCTAAATTTCCATCTATCTACATTCATATTTATGCATCTATCTAAATTTCTATTTATCTCTCTATTATCTTTTATCTACTTTTAAATCTATACATCTAAATTTTTATCTACCTACATTCATATTTATGCATCTATCTATCTAAATTTCTATTTATTTATCTATATATTCATCTATCTATTATCTTTTATCTACTTTCATATCTATACATCTAAATTTCCATCTATCTACATTCATATTTATGCATCTATCTATCTAAATTTCTATTAATCTATCTATATATTCATCTATACCTTAATCTATCTATTTACATTTCTATCTACCTACCACTCCATGTACATATCTATCAAATCAATAAATCAACCACAGTTCAGTCTTGAGAGAATGTTTTTTTTTTGCCGAAATTAGACAACACCAGAGTCAATAATTAAAAACAAATCACAAATTCCACAAAAAATTGCTCAATTCAATTGGTTGCAAGAGTTTTATTTAGTTTTATTTAGACAAACAAGCTTTTTTTATTTTTTTAATGTCCAGGTGATCTGATTTTGTTAATTTTCTTTTGCTCCTCTCGAACAGCAGCCATAGCCTGTTGCTGAAAACTTAGACCGAGCTCTTCAACTGTGTCTTCCGGAAGCTTTTTTAAAATCCGATCTAAATTCGCCAGCAACGAATAGTTGACTAAAGGAGGTTGTGCTGGCCCGTTCTTATCTCTGTCATCTGGATGAGTTCTGCCACAGTTTGGGTAAGGTTGGTGACATTTTGCGTTGTGAACAAACGAAAGACAACACTTATATTTCTGAATATAAAAATTATGAGCTATCTAATATATAAAATAATTATTTAGAAATGTTTCCCTTTGGGGAAGTTGCCGCTGTCTATATAATTCTTTTCTTCATATTTCATTAGTCGGCTCTCCGTACCTTGGACAATTGGAGTGCTTATCAAATATCAACATCTGGCGCAGTCAGCAATGATCCGCTTGTTGAACAAATCAACATCATCAAGGGTTATATCAAACAAGCACGAACTGCTATGCGTTTCGATGAAGTTGCCACTCCGGAACTGAATCTACGTGAATTACAAAGAGAATTCTACATGCAACATCAAGGATCTAACACTACCACCACCACCAGCATAACCCCAGAATAAGGGTTACAATACTTGAAGAAAATTGTAATACAAATATATGAGTAAATTTTTTATTGCATTCACCCTATAAATTAAATCAATACAAAATTTAATATATTACTCGTGTAAATGTAGAAAAAAAGCTTTGTGCATATTATGTATACAACAAAATACATTATAGTAGGTACAGCTTAAACAACCAGTAGTTTTTTTTTGTGCTTTTAGTAAACTAACAAAATGCGTAATTTGAGCTTAGTGTAGTAAAGATGTGCATAGATTTTGTATTTCTATAATGTTGTGCGTTTATGGATTTAATTAGAAAACATGAGGATCCACTCTATGCCTTAATTCCAATTGATTCGACAAGTGCATTGACTTTGTCAACGTATTCCTTTTGAGCGTCATCCGATGATTTGCCCTTCAATTTGTTCCATGCCTCCCACTTGGCCTTGCCTTTAAAGTCCAAGAAACCCGGCTTATCTGTTGATTCGAAATGACAGAACAAATAGAATAACTCACCAAGTCAATAGAGATAACCTATCAAAAAGTGAGCTGTTTTCTATTCTTTTTCTTACCGGTATTACAATCACCAACAGTTGCTTGTTTGTATAGGCCGTACAATTCCAGAAGGTCATTATCGGCTGGTGTGGTTTTCAAGTTTTTGACATCTTCGGCTGCCTTGTCGAATTGCTAAATGGAAAAAAATCATCCAATGACTCATTTTTGAGCTTTTAAAAAATTAAGTACTCACCTCCTTGGTGGACATGATTCTAGATTGATTTAAAGTGTTTTATCAAGATTGAAGGAAACGCTGTAAACGTACGATTACGATTAGTAGGTAATTTTATTAAATATGCTGGAGTAAATTTTGTATGTATGCATTGCTTTTGGGTAGGAATAAATAGGATAGGATATTATTTGTTATATGTAATTGTGTTTAGGTGATTTAATAAAGTAAAATTAATATAAAAACTTTGGAAGGAAAATTATAAGATGATTCGAGGTAGGGTTGGGAGCTGCTAAGAAAAACGCACCTTGCTGCTTACTTTGAAGTTAAATTACTATTACTGGGAGCTTCTGAACGTGAATTGAATATTGAAATTGAATGCGGGAAAAAATGAAAATTGCCGGTTGTCGATTATATCTTGCTTAAAAAAACAAATTTAGCTCGAGAATAAATGTGCCGGACATTTATTTCGTGCGCTAAATTTTGACAGATAAGTTATGTACAGTTCGAAGAGAAATTTTGATTTTTTAGCTGGAGCAGCATACCTCTCGGCTAAAATGCTTGACAAAATTTTAGCTTGGCTAAATTTTGGAGAGAATTTTGTATGGGAGATAAAATTTAGCGCGATCTGCGTACTAGGCTTTATTTTGAAAAAATAATAATGCAGATTTTGTTTTATTCCGATAATTGTTTTGTTGAAAAATGTATAAATTAAATTTAAATGTCACTCTGGTAGACGGCCTTCGGCCAAACCATACAAAAACTTAGTAATATAAAAAAAAAAAAACAAAAACAAAACACTGTAATGTCGTTTATTTATAATTATGAAGTCAATAAAACTAAACTAAACTAACTACTAGGCTTACGAAATTCTCCCAATTTGCCGTGAGAGTTAAAAGATTATGTACGTGAAAATTCGTAATTTTTTCATCAACTTGTAAGTTTCGAAAGGCGGAAGGAAATCAAAATAAATTGTATATAAAGATAGAAGATTCCAATCAAATGGTTTGGTTTTTTGATTATTTTTGCATAACGGTATTTTACTCCCTCCACTAAACCTGTTTGATTGGCGGCAACTACCCCTTTTTCGATCTTGTGATTTTGTATATAATATAATATATATATATTTTGTAATAATATAATTTACCATTAGTATCCCTCTGATTGTTCTGAAGAGGTGATCTTTAAAGCTGACAAAACCGCTGTGTAAGCTTTCCTACTCTACTGCTCCCTTTACAAGTGAATGGAAAACAGCATCTGTCCAGCCTGTAAAAAAAAAAAAAACTCGAATCTTTTCCCGCTCTAACTATACTTCAATGGCATTCACATCCTATCTTTCAAAGGTCATGGAAATACTTATAATATTCGGCCCTAGCGAGGTATCCGTTCGGAGCGGAAAATTCTCCGATTTCGTAGGATTCGGAGAATTTTTGCTTCGAGGTATTCTTCCGAACAGCTGTTCGGAATTTTTCTCCGACATTTTTTTAACGCAACCGGCGAACTGCGTTGAAGTGTGATCAAGTGCTTTATTTGTGAAATTTCTGACAGCTTAATGCAATTGTTTTTCCGATTTCGTCCGACATAAATTCTTCGCAGAACAAATTACGCCAACACATTTGTGTATTATTATTCTTTCCGAAAGGATACCTCGAAAGCAATTTGAATCTCCGACAAAGTATGCGTTGCGGACAATTTTCCGCTCCGAACGGATACCTCGCTAGGGCCGATTAGGTGTGTTTTATTCATCGCTGAATATCCAGCGCAGCATTCAAGTGCGAATAAAATGATCAAACTCACTCCATATGTCAATTTCAATTTATATTTCAATGTTGGCCATTAATACAGAAAATATCAAAATCTGATGTCAAAACATGTATGTACATATGTTTAATTCTAAAATTTAATGCGTAGCGCCATTTTCATTTCAATAAAAGTTCTATCACCAGCACAACTGTCATTTTTTTTACTGGCTTCTTTTTCGCCAGCAATCAAATTGTTTGCCGAGGGAAATTTTGCTGCGCTAGCTATACAGCAGTGAATAAAACACACCTCTATTATCATATTAATCGTTTGTAAGGCATTCATAGCAATAAGCTCTCTGGGGATCTGATGGTATTGTATATAATATATAGCCGAACTGACATAAATCTTTACAATATTTTGAATATGTCAAAATGACGTCAAGCTCTCATATAGTTAGTGCATTTGGTACTGATGAATCTTTTTTTCGATATATTAATAAAATAATTAACTTTTGCACCGCCCTATACAGATCGTTTTGTATGGTTTCAAATCGGATATTCATAGAATAAATGCTGGTGTGCTCGTTTTGTCTCCGACTTTCTTTCTGATACTCAATAACTATGACCTGTATAAAACTTCTAATCCATTAAATTGTTTTGCTAAGGACAGTACCCCCAGCTTTTCGTATCCATTTCTTGATGTACATTTTTGTCTTGGATTTGGAACTAGAATGGCAACTCATTAAATTCTAATCTTGAGAGCATTGTCCAATGGGGAATTAAAAACCACGTAGAATTTAATGCTTCAAAACCTCAATGGTGTCTCCTGAAACAACCCTAATGCCCTTGTCAACTAGTGGCGCTTGCATTAAAGAAAATATTTCTCTCCTGTTGCAATACTTAGACATTCAAAACCAATGTCCTTGGGTGTCTCCTTTCCCCTCTCTAATTTTCCTAACCAGCCGCATTGTGATCAAACATTTGAAGTGTAATCCCTTTAGTGCACCTCACAGGTATGCCACTGAATAAATAAGGTAATGGTCCTAAATATTAAACATGATTAAACTATTTAAAAAATCACTAGCTAGACAAATTTAAGAGTCTACTACGGAAATACCTGTGTAAAGATAAATTAAGATATAATTTTATTATTTTTTAGATTCTGTGAGAGTACGAACAGATTTTTTTTAAACTATTTCAAAATGCTCACATAAAATCTCAGCTTTAAAAACAGTCTTTTACGGTTGAATTGTTTAAGGAGAAGAATGGAATTCGCTATTTCACAGGACACCGATAAAATAATGGGTGGCATGAAACACGGCTGCGGTGATCGAAAGATGCAAATGCTTTCGTTATGCGTACATTTTCTATCGCCTATCATTTTTAAAATTCTACTTGATAAGAACTTACGAGAATTTTGTAGTGTTCACAGGAGTTTAGCTTAAGGTTGAAAGGTATTTTCAAATTATGATAGCTAAAAGTTTGAACTTTTTGCGAGCGAGCCATTAAATACCGATTGAACATTGTGTATTATTTATGTCAACGCAAAACGGCACCGGGAAACACCCATTTACTTAGATGTTTGAATTATGCCTCCTGATATCACCCTGAAACCGTAAAAACAGTGCTGCGAAAAAGTAATTTTCATGGAAGAGTGGCAAGAAAAAAACCTTTTATCAACAAGAAAAACCGAATCAAGAGATATAGTTTATAAGGAGCTACCAAAAGACGAATTTGTCATTCTGGAATCGTGTTTTTCTCTGTTTTTATTAAATTTACTCTCGTCGGAGACAAAAGACGAATCCAGAATGACAAATTCAACGGTTTCAGGGTTAACATCTTATTGCAAGTATTTCCTTACCTCTACCGTTAACTTTGGTGCACGTATTTGGGGTTTATTTTTTAACTTATAACAATATCCAACGTTCATCGCCTGCAGTAAACTTTTTTGGTCTTCAAGATTTTTGTAAATTTTCAACAGATTTTGTTGTTCTGAATCTTTTTATGATGTCTCCTACCGTAGACTTGCTTCTTTTTACAATTTCTGCAAAAGCACGTACAGAGTTACCTTTTTAAAAATGTTTTATCACTATTTTTCGCACTTCTATCATTGTATATCAACATTGTTTTAATAATAACACACAAAATTCAAATCGAATAAACATCTGACATATGTAACGGAATTTTAAGAACCTAAAAGTGTTATATTTGTCCCATTAAAAACAAAAAAATGAGTATAACACAGACTGTCCGATTTCTTTTTTGATATTGAATTTGCGATTATTTTTTTTAAATTAAATTTTGATGACAATTTGTTAATAAAACTGTAATTTTTGCTAAATATCCAGTTTATAGTAAAAACTATGTATAAATGCAGAAATACGTTATTTTCAAACCTTCATCAACTTTATTTTGTGATTTAAAGAAAAAAAACTTGTATGTCCGATTTCTTTTTTGATCCACTGTAATATCATTTTTACGGGTAAAGTATCCAAAATGCTTCTATATACCGAGAATTTGGCGTATTTTTCGCCCCTTTTAAATTGTTGCACCATTTAATTTGCAAAAAAAAAATATTTAATTTTCCGAAGAAATCTTTAGGAATTATCAAATTTATTTTAAATAAAATGTAAGTAAAATTGTATAGATTAAGTATTGATACATTAATTTTATTTGATTTGTTTTTTCTTGTTAATG
Organism: Philhelius festivus; assembly: GCA_963931855.1. Lineage (NCBI taxonomy): Eukaryota > Metazoa > Arthropoda > Insecta > Diptera > Syrphidae > Philhelius > Philhelius festivus. The sequence goes on from OZ007556.1 coordinate 155,584,647, forward strand.
CAAGTATTGCTTTTATCGTATTTTTTTCTTATCAATTTATTAAAAATTAAACATAAATCTGGAGGTAATTTAAAATTTGCTTGCAAAATGAGGGCAACATAACTTTTTTCGGAAAATCTTCAATTTAACCCTCAGAAATGAGAATATCCATAATTGCTGAAACATATTTTCCTTAAAAAAACATAATTTAAGGGTTAAATGGATTTGTATACTAGATACCAATCTAGCCACAAGTTCAACATTGGTTTCAACATTAAAATTTATTTGTGGTGCCAACAAAAGGTAAATTAATTAATACAAAAAAAGGATGTCATGTCGATAAATATAAAAATTGACAATTGACAGGTATTAAGTAACAATAATAATGCATGTAAGAACTTAGATCTTTAAATACATCCTTAATTGTTAAGCAGTAGTCAGGAGGAATAGAAGTACTGGAGAGAATTTTCCTTTTAACATGTAGAACTTGACAAAAATAAAGATCATGTTTACAGAAGGCGAAGTTTTTTTCATGGAGGTGATGCATCCTATATCAATATAAAGTTGTCACAATTTTTGCAAATATTTATTGCAATTTTTTGTCAGATTTCAAGAACATACCCAATACAAGAACGTACTAACAAAATACCAAGTTGTTCTTAAAAGCATATAATGTAGTTTGAATTTTTGAAAGAGCCATTGCTATGTTTTTTATTTAAAGTACAAAAAAGCATAAGGAACATTTAAGGAATTAAGTTTTTTTTGATACTCATTTTTCCTTTATGTTTTCACTTCCTTTGCCCCATTTTAGTACGAATTTAAAAAAAAAATATTTGTCTAGACAAACTAAAAACATATTCCCTTTAAATAAAACTACAAACTTTTGAAATACAAATTAAAAATAAAACACATTCCGAATTAAAAGTTAGATTTTGGAATGATAATTTATAGGTTAGTTTAAAGACAACTCTAACTCCATTATGTCGGTCGAATAAAAGCTTACATCTCAAAATTGTTGATACATTTTATTTATAACAGTTTACATTTTCGTTGGCCATAACTTTATTTCTTAATCAGCCCTATCGCGAAAAAATTTTACCCGGAGCTGTCTCTCATCTCACAAAAAGAAGATATGACACACATATTTCAATTAGAAATATTTTTTTTTCTTTTAGTTATGTATTTGAAATTTGATCTAGCGTTTCCGTAAAACACGAGCAAAAGCAAGTAATTTTTAACACTTGTTAGTTGGATTTTCTGACAGTATTACTGTAGGCAATTTACCAGGGTTTTCGTAATAGGGCTAATTAATATAACTTATACATAAATTACGAGTAGGTTAGTTTAAAGTAATTTTTTTTTGTATTTTGTTTTAAAGATACATTTAATAAAAATTGAAAAAAAAACTTTTTTTTTTATAAAAATGTAACAAAATCATTTTAATTTAAGTATTTATATGTTACCTATTTATAAAAAATAACATCAATTGTTTTACTTACCATTATTTACTTTAAATTACACTTTCTTTATGTTAATCAACAGTTTTATTTTTGTACCCAAAATTAAAATTGCAAGTCAATTTGGCTTGGTATTATAAACTAAAACTTAAATTTGATATCAAAATAATTCACAAATAATAAGTATTTTTTTCAGTCAACGCAGGTTGAGTAATGAGAAATTTTTATTTTAAGCATTTGATATGTTTAAATTAAAATTTATGTCGTTTCTTGACATTATAACACCGTATTCGATCGGCCAACTTTTACACTTATTAAAGAACATTGAAGACGTATAATACAACCGATCGACGTAGACTCTACTCGAAGAAGCTTTGCAAATTTTATATTAAGGTTGGTTTTCATTGCAGATCATTTGGTTACACTAATAAAAATTGACAAAATTTTAACTTTAGGCGATAAAATGATTTTTGTTTATAAAGAATCTTGTTACATCAAAATGGTCAAAATTTTGAACTTGTTGTGCTGAAACATAATTTATGTTAATTTTTCTTGTATTTATTAATCTTCTTGATGCTATATTCTCACTTAGTTTCTATTATGTTTTCAAAATTCCAGATATGTGGCAAAGTAAACAAATGTGTAAATTATTGTGAGGTTACACAAAATTGTAATACAAATAATTAAAAACATGAAGATATACAGCAGTTGATATGACACCTTTTTAAAATTACGTCTTTTATTAGTTATTCGTAATAAATATGACTCACAGGTTAATTAATGCATTTCATAAAATTTATTTGTTTTGAAGCATCATGAAAAACGACAAACTATTCAATTAAATTTATAAACAATTTGACTCAAATTTAAAGATGGAAAAACTATAGTGTGGCTTATCGCGTTTTTCCAATAAACCTTTAACTTAACCAAGTATAAACAGAATATACTATGATATTTAAAAATATTAAAAATTGATAAGAATATTGTACGTGAAGGAGAATTTTCAACTTAAAAACTGTATTTACTATTTTTAAAATACTTTCGAAAATCATAAATGCTTGGCTGACAAACAAAAGCAAGTTTGTAAACGCTACACCTATAAAACCCTGAAACATTTGTAATCAAAATCGGTTCTAACATTTAAAAATTAAGCACCAATAAAAAGGGGAATGCTCCTCAGTCGAAAAACATTTTATATTTTTTTTGCTTAGGTAAAACCTGAAGTTAATGTGAAAAAAAAAACTTGTTTCCATAAATGTATTTTCAAAAAAAAAAAAACTAATTATTCATTTAGAAATTTCAGAGTTTAAGGGACATTAAACTATATTATCGCATCGATATTTATGTAGTTGTATCGACTTGAAGGATCTCACACAAAAAAAGTTGAGTCGACATCTTGATTTCAACAGTGTTGCACCACCAATAAGAAGTATAGAATTAGAATGGAAGCATTTATATTTTTTTGGGGTTGAAAAGCAGTGGTTGTTGATTTCTATTATAAATGCCATCGAATTAAAATAGGAACATTTTTGAACAGTTTTTTTTTTTAATTAATTTTATGTTATAATATAACTATGTACTTTGTTTTCAGGTTTAAATTCTGGTTTACATCTTGAAAAACAAGATAATATTACAAGATCTAGAAGTACAATAATGAATAAACACAGCTGATTTGCGTAAAGGGATTTATTTCTAAAGTCAATGTGGTGTAAAATATGTATTGTTTGGAGACTATGAGGGTTTTCGCAAATAAAACATAACTAAGAATTCCATTTTTCGAGAATTTTTAAAGTGAATAATGCAGCCGAAATTTCTTGTCAATTCATTGGATTTTTTGTTAGGGGGAAACGACATCAGAAAAATGCTTCCAAAATTCCCCCCAAGATTACCGACTGGACCCTATTTACCTTCATATTTAGATAATTTATTTGATAGTTGATCCTTCAATTTCACTTTAGTAAAGATAAACAGAACTATTGGAAACTATTTAGAATTTAAGTTTCAAATTGTTACTGGTCTGACCAACTATGAGTTTTACTTTTGAAAGATGGTGGAAAATCATTGCCATAGAAGTGCAATTATTTATATTGTGCAGCGAAAAGTACAAAGTGAAGTTTTTCTCAAAGTTAAGTTCGAACACTAACGTTGAAAAAAGTAGGTTGCCTACAATTTTCCACCGATTCCAAACAGCTATTGAGCAGCACATGAAAAGAGATACTTTTGGAGGATTTATCACTTTCTCGCAAGAGGCAGTACACCCGAACGCACAAAGCATTATGCGGTACAATGATGCGATTTTACTAATTTATACTTGCGTTATACATTTACATAGTAAGTACCAAGGGGCAAGTTTTGGATTCTTAAAAACATCAAGTCCCGCAATAATGTTTGATTTTGTGGAATACGACGTCTAAATCTTTTTTGTTTTTATTTAAAAAAATTTTCGAAATTATGTTCTTAGTTGTATATTCTATATTAACTCGTTTTTTTTTCATAGCCTTATTTTGCATTTTTTTTGTTGGGTTAGGTGAATGAAACCACCATTAGGTGTATTTTTTATAATAGATGGATTTGTATAAGCTTACGTTGAATTCATTTTGAAAAACCTTGATAATCATATTCGAACCAATTCTCTTTAAATAAGTCTATCGAAACATACGATTGACTTTCTTTCTTTTTGTGCAAAGTGTTACTAACATTGATTCCTAAAATTTGGTCAAACTCTATTTCTATACCATTGTAGAGTTTTATTTGGTTAAGAATTTGTTTTACTACGACGGACGGATAGTTAAATAAAAACTATTCTATTGTCAATTGATAAGTATGTATTGGAATTTTAAAATTCAATTAATAATAATAAAGGTTACATTAAATTACACCTGTCAGTATCATTCTCAATGATCAAAACATTTATAAATTTAGTTATAATATATTAAATTTTAATGTTTACAGACTATATAAATAAATTTAGTAGCGCGACAGCCTGCGAGAAGCAGGATTTAGTGACTTATTCTCTCAACAATTTCTGTCGCTGATTGTTATTCGGCAGATTCATGAAAAAATACTCAAAGCTTATCAGTAAGACCTATATTTTTTATATGTATAAAATGTTTTTTTAAAATTACCCTTGTGAGGAATAGACATCATCTAAGAGTATCTGTCATGAAACGTGATTTTTATCTTAGCAAAAAATTGTAGGTCCATTCCTGTGGTCAACACATATTTAGGAATGGTTGAGAGTTGCAAGTCACTAGGTTGAGGTTCTCTACGACCCTTAGGCCTCTAATTTATTTACAAAATTAAATCATTTGAGTGTTGGGAAATATTTAAGTAAAATTCTTTCTGTCAACGAAATACACAATTATTGGGCCCTAATAGAAGTCCGTTTAAAGTTAATTTTTTTAACCATTATTTGTCGTGGTCTTTAATATAATATATTAACAAGGAACATTACGGGGAAATAAAACCATACTCAAAAAAAAGTTCTACAATCCAAACAACGTAGAAAAGTTCTTAAAATATTCTTCAATCCTAAAAGCAATCTTGATTTAAAAAAATTGTGTTAGTAAATTTATGCATGCTTATCCTAACCAAATGCCTGATCAATACAGAAGAAATCTATTGTTCTACAATTATATACTTTATGTAATTTCGTATGTAAATATGTTACTTTTTTGTATGTTGTTTAAACTATCCTCTACTTAAATTAGATCAATAATTAATAAGAAATAAGTATATACATTTGTATGTATTTTTATCACAGATTTATCACAGAAAATTTACACAGAAATCCTAAATTTATAGATCTTACTACAAGTTATTTTGTATAAATATATTTCGACAGAGTGAATGTGAGCGAAGTCTTTTCAGTTTTTTTTTTCTTTTCTTTTTAAGTGAACTAACAATTGATTCACACATTAGAGGGCAACAAACATAAAGAAATGCTCACGATTTGTGGAAATATTAAATATTATGTTATATGTTTAAAGGAAAAAACTATTCAATTAAAAATAAATCACAAAATAAATATTGATAAAATAATTTTTAAAATTAGGTACATTATTTCTGTTCCATAATGATCGACACAGTGACCGTAGTTTTTTTGTAGTTTGTTCCTTATTTAAAATAAAACCAAAGATACAAAATGTACTTAATCGAAAAGAAAAGTAGCTTGGTGTAATGAAATGAGTTTTTGTGTACACAAAAAATAAATATTCACATGAATATACATAAAAGACGATGGCACAATTAAAATATCGTGTCTGTCAACAAAACTGAATGAGTGAAATGCTAAAATATATAATAACAATGAACTGAATACACATTTCATATTCGGTTCAAATTTTAACTATGTTATTCTAAAATTGGGAAACGATATTGTATGATTACATAAATATTATAAGAAAATATGCTAGTTCGATCCGTACATAAGCAAAATGGTAGGGTGTGAGCATTCAATTGCTCATTTTTAACATAAAATAAAAAAATAAATATAAAATAATAAATGTAAAGAAAAAATTATTTTCACAAATAAGACAATACAATGTTTTTTTTTTCTTTTCTTTTTTGTTGGAATAAACATTTAATATATATTTTATTTAAGAAATTCAATACATTCTTCTTATGAGGAGGAGGTGTTGATGTCCCCTAGTTGGCTCTGTTATATGTTTGTGGATTTGAGTTGCTCTTCGGCTTTCTCCTTTCGCCGTTTGCTGTGATTTGAATTCTTTTTTCATCTTATTTGTTGTTGTCACTGAAGAAACTCGTTCTGAAGAATGCAGCTTAGATGAAACATAGACTTTTAGAACTACTGCTGTTATTGTGATATTGAATAATTGTCTTATAGTACAAACTTCTTGCCATTGCTTTTTGATAGGAGCATTGACCTTTTGTTCACTTTTAAATAATCTTAATAGGGATTCCATGGTAAATAGTAAAATTATATAATTGATGTTTTATGCTGAATTGTTGATGTTCGGTTTTTAATGGAGTACAAGTTCTCAATTTTATAGATCTAGTGACGAGATCGATGCTCTTCGCGACGATCGCGCTCGCGTTCACGGTCACGATCGCGATCACGCTCACGTTCACGTTCGCGGTCACGATCTCTGTCACGATCTGAAGACCTATACCTTTCTTCATAATAGCTGCGCTTGGATGGTGGATCACTTACCACTTCTACAACAGCTTCCGGTGACTTGCGGGGTCTTGCTGATCTGCTAGAACTAAAATTTAATATCGTGTGTTCGAGTAAACAGTTGTTGAACTGAAATTTCAGTTTGTTTCGCAACACTTACCTATCGTCTCTGTAGTGATCTGCAGTTGGACGCTCACGTTCTCTACTTCTCGAGCGTTCGCGGTAGCTTCTACAAAGAATAGTTTAAATCATTCAATCATTTATATATGTAAATGTAAATGTTTTTTTTTTTTTTTTTTGGAAAACTTACGCAGCTTCCCGATCCCTTTCCCTTTCTCGCTCTCTTGACCTCTCTCGATAACGTGAAGATGATCGCTCGCGCCTTGGCCTTGATCTGTGAGTTCTTTCCCTGGAGCGTGATCTTTCTCTGCGATTATAGCTCTTGGTTTCGATGCCATGGAGTGTGTCCTGCAGGGAACTTATCAATATCTTACAGCGTTCATCATGAGCAACTTTCGATTGCTTAATAAGTGAAATAGCAGTGACAAGAGTTTCAATGGCACTGGAATATTCACCAGCTGCTGCATCTGATACCGCTCTAAAATAACATTTCAAGTTCATATCAAACAGTTTTATTGAATGACCATAAAAACGCTAACCTTGCAATAGCTGAACTACTAACAGTTCTATTTCTTCCCATTATTTCTTCGAACTCAACTTCATTCAATTGAGGAACAATGGTTTGTTCCGGGAATGGTCCAGCTGGTTTAGCCTGTGCTCCGGGCCATGGACCCCGTGGCGCACCTTGTTGAGCAAAGTGTGGAGGACCTTGATGAGGCATAGCCATCCCTGGTTGTGGTCCTGGTGGACCATGTGGTCCACCCATTGGTGGTCCCCCTGCATGTTGTGGTGGTCCGCCACCTTGATTGAAGAATGCCGGATTAACATGGGGAGCTGGTCCACCATGTGGAGGACCTCCAGGTCCTCCCATTTGTGGTGGAGGTGGTCCACGAGGCGGTCCTTGCATATGAGGAGGTCCTTGTGGGGGGCCAGGGGGACCTTGTGGGGGAAAGCCCCCATGCATGGGAGGTCTACTCCAGTCCGGTCGAGGTCCACGTGGGGGCATGCCTCCTGGCGGTCCCTGGAACTAAAGGTTATTTTAAATAATTAATATATTATATTAAATTTCCCCTATTAATATAAGTTCTTATCACTAAACATTAAACATAATAATCATTTAAATATTTTATTTTAGAATGGATTTTTATAAATTATTGATAAATTATCATCCGCATGAAATATGTAATACGAGTATCTTTTTTGTACATTTTTGCTATCAATTCTTTTTTTTTGAACACCAGGAAATTCGCCACTATAAGACTTAAATTAGAATTTTTTTTTAATTTTAAAATATGTACATTTTTTTATAACTTCTTAGAAACTTCTATTTAAAATTTCATAAAAATCCGTTATGACAATAAAGAGAAAGTCAAAATTCGAAAAAATTGGTTCTATGGTAGGTACTATCAGTAATGTCTTAATTTCAAATTGTTTTTTATTAAATTGTATACCCATTCACTGGAACGATGATCTCTGTCCCGTGCTCAAAAAATTCGAAATTAAACGACGAATAGTGTTGTCAGACGGTGTTTGTTGGCCACCATATATTTGACGTAATGCACGTTTAGTTAACACGGTTATTTCAATGAACAGCGTCACTATTTCGTTGTTGTTGTTCGGTGTGTAGCATGTCATGATTATAATTGAACCGTCTACTCAAGTCAATGGGTTGATAAATGTCAAGTTATTCAATTTTTACATATGGATATATGTAAAAGATAGCGCACGAGTTAGAAAAATAATAAACTGTGATTGGATTGAAGCTTACACAATATATTTTTTTAGAGCGAGAAGTGCACCTACATATATCAAAAGTTTCCGACTTTCTCTATCAAAGATAGACTTATGCCAAAGCAAGTTTATAAGTTTATGTATGTAGATATGTATGAAATGGAAAAAGACTCACAAAAATTATTCGAATACTTTTGGAAAAGTTGGCTTGAAAATTCGTGAAAAAGTAGCAGGATGTTAAAATGAAAATCACATTACCCTTTGATTTTGTTATGACTGAAACATTTAAATAAAAAATGTACAACAGTACAAAGTATACAAAATTTACACTTTATGTATTTCAGTTATTAAAAGCTATTATTAAAAGTTAAAAATGACACTTATAAAAAACAAAAAGTACAATTAAATTAAATTTTGGGGTGCAACAGTTTTGTAGAGAACCAGGACCTTAGTGACTTATAACTCTCAACCAATCATGTATGTGTTACCAGGAATGGAGGGGACCTATAATTTTCTGCCGAGTCCGTAGGGCTAAGATGAGCAGTACTTTTGCAGGGGCTGAGAATCAGTACTAAATTAACTACTCATATAAATTAAACTTTATAAGTTGACATATGTATATAAATGTACATAAATAACATCTACGCCCTAAAAAGTTTCAATTCTTCCGTGAGCTTTAGCAGATGATGCACCTTAATTTTATTTAATATAAAATGTATGGACATGGCATGGTGAGGGGTTTTCGTTTTTTGAATGAGAAGTTCCGAAAAGAAAAATTGAAAGGACTTACAATAATATGCTATAGCTTTTTGCAAGTCAGAAATCTTTACTTTTATTTTATGCTCAAACCAAGTAGTGTTAATACAATTTTTTGAAAAAATTTAAGTAGCCTATTATAAAAGTATTAGTATGATACTACTTAAAAATTTCCTAACTTTAAAGTAGTTTAATTACTTATTCGTAATTTTCAACATTTTCTAACTAATATTGTACTTAAGCAATTTTTTTAATAAATTGATTCTGAACACACATAAAACAATGACAGTTCGTGCAAAAAACTAAGTAAACAGACCCTTTTTTACGTTTGTAAATGTAAGAGTCATATGAAGTTAGCACGATACTTAAAAAAATAAAATAAGTATTCGATGAGTTTAACTTTAATAAAAGGGTATGATGCTATATTCGATTAAAATTTACAAAATCGTTATTTTAACCTAGTTTCATACTAAAACAGCTTTAATGTCGTACTAATACAACTAAAATTTTGCGCAAATATTTTTAAAATCAAATTTTGTCAAAAAGTATACTAGTTTGGCGTTTAGTTGTCAAAGCAATTGTTAACTTTTATTCAAACACTAAAAACCAAATGCTTCTATACATACATATGTATATGTTTTTAGAAAATTGAAAACAAAAAAAAAAAATACTTTTGTAATCTTGGGTTTTCTCAAAAATTATAAGACATAAATGCTTCTAATTTTAGGTGTTCGAAAAATATGATTACTTTATATAACAGACACATTTTTTAAAAAGAAAACTTTAAAAAGATTTGTATATTTTTTTTTCAGAAATAGAGGGTTTTATGTCTTTTTTCGAACAGTTTTCTATTAAAATAATATAAACAATTACCATATACAAAAATCTCGATTTTGGTTAACACATATTATTTTCCATATCCTTATAAAATATCCACAGCAAATTGACCAGTTGTAAAAATATTATTTTTTGTCTTAGATTTATTTTATTTGTAATAATTTGTAATTAAAATGTTAAAAGTCCGATTTAACAGAAACATTTAAATATGTTTAATCAATGATTATATTTTGTTTATACGTATAAATTATAACTACGTTTGTTTACCCTGAAATTAATTAATATTCATTCGTTTAACCGGGATTAAGTTGGCCGCCGCGCAACTAGCTTAATTTATAAAAATAAATGTAGTTTTTTTTATCTCTTTAAGCATATTTAAAGTCGGTCCATAGTCGGTTTTATAGTTTCTGCAAGTTTTGATTTGCAAAGTTCTATCATATTTCTTATATAAGTCAGGAGGTTCAAAACAAAACAAAAAATTGAGCCAGTCTGTTGAATGCTTCTCTTGTTTTAGTTTAGATTAATTTGTTTATATTGTAAAGATAATTTTTACTATACAATACAACTGATTTTACTTTTTTGGTTTTTTTGCTTCTTAAAACTACAAATATATTAAAAATTTATCTACATTCAAATTAATTTTACTAAACAGATATTAAAAATACATTTAATCTAAATTATTAGTTTACCATTTGGGGTCTTTGTTGGTGAGGTGGACCATTCATAGGGCCTGGTCTTGGTCCATTTGGACGCGGACCATTCCACTGGCCTTGATTAGGATAACGAGGCGGGCCTTGCATTTGATTCTGCGGTCCCATTGGTCCTCCTTGGTGCATTGGGGGTGGCTATAGATAATGGATAATATTTAACATATTTTTTTTAAAAATCAAATACATGTTTTTTTTAAGATTGAAAATACAATAAATTCATGTTTTTTAGAAAACTACTCTAATTTTCATATAGTAATTATGATAAACATGCAACAAAAATATACAATTTTTTTTTTTCGTTAAAGAAATTTTTGAAATAAATCTATTAAAGAAATGTATACAAACATTATGTTAACTAAGTGCAAATTCTAAGTAAGGTCAAAAAAGAAAACGATATCGAATTGATATTGTAAATAATTTTCATTTTTTTAATTTTTATATCATTTTCTAAATTAAAGAAATACAGAGTGCACCAATTTAAGTTTAAACCGCTATTATTAGTTGTGTTCAATGATGCTGTATTGTTTGGTTTAATAAGACATTTACTGTTTTGATTGCTTTTTAATGAATGAACTTGCTTTTTAAGATGGACCGATTTGTGAAAACCATCAAAATTTGAAATTTGTCTATTTTTGGAAGTTCTGGTTCTCCATTTTCTGTTATTCCTTTACTTTTTTAAAAAAAATTATTTTTCTATATTTGAAAGTTGTGAGAGGGTCATTAATAAGCATGAGCATCATGAGCCCAAAACAATAATTTGCAGATTTTTAAGTCACAGAAATATGTAGTTAAATTTCATAAAACTTTAATGTGTTAATAATTATAATAAATTATACTTAATGTATTTTGTTTGGAAAGTACATAAATGGAATGTTTATGAAATTACATAAACATACATACGTATGTAAATCCATACATAGTATGTAAGTATTTTCTAAATTGTATGTAAATTAAAATTGATAATTCGTATTATACTAAAAATAAAAGATATGAGTTTACAATTCAAGTAGTTATTTGAGGCTCACTGGCATGAATGTTTTTTTGGCAGTATTAAACATAAATTTACAAATTTTTATACTAAAAAAATATAAATCAATGATCACTGTTGTCAAAATAGTCCATTAATTCTAAAAAACGGTGCTTAATGTTTAGTGATTCCTTAAATTTACCAGTATTAATTGTCCTATGCATTTTCTCTAAAGTTAATTATTTATTCATTTTGAACACTGAATTTTTGGTTGTTCCTATAACTAAAATTTCTCATACAGTTAAAGTTATATCCTTTTTAGGACGTTTTTACAAATTATATTTATGTATAAATACATATTTGGTTTAAGAGCGATTAAATAATATGTACATCTTATACTGTTTTATTAGTAAAAGAAAACATAAGTTAGTCTTCGAAACGTAAACTATATTTTTGGAAAAATGTTTGTGTTTCAAAATAAGTTACCGCTTTCTAACAAACTTTATAAAAACCATGCAAAGTTAAATCCGATAGAAATTTTGAATCAACCAAATTAATAATTGAAAACAAGAAATAATAATTATTTATAAAGTTATACATAGAAAAAGAAAGAAAAAATAATGGCTTAAAAATTCGTATACATGCAGCCCTAATTGACACTTGATTCAACAAAATAAAACGAGGAGCATTCTTGACCGCATCTTTTCGAAAAAAAAAACGAAAAGTAAGTGATCGTAAAACATAATGACAACTTTTTATATCGCGCTATCGGTTTTTTTACTTATCCATACAAATATATTTCAAACAAAACAACCGATCTGTTACATTAACCCCCAGTTTCACAGTGGAAGTTTAAACCTCACTTTTGGTTTAAACTTCAGTTCAACGATAAATTGGTTTCACAGTGTCATTTAAACCTTGAATAAAGTTTATTCTGTAGTTTAAGTTCAAAGGCAATATTCTGCCGCTTAAACCTCAGTTCAGCAAGCACTTCAAACATTTGAAAATAGAATTTATTTTCACTTTTTAATTTTTTTTCCTTTCACAAGTCGAAACGGAAACAAAACAAACTTTCCTTAATAGTTTGTTCTTTGAGTCAGATAGAAAGAAAAAACAATTTAGTTAAACTACGTTTAATTGAACCGAAGTTTAGATAAGACTGTGAAACTGGATGAGTTGAACTTCAAATTTAAACTCCAGTTCAGGTTTAGCTGTACTTAAGTTTAAACGTCCACTGTGAAACTGGGTGTAAGTAATACTCCTCATACCTTTAATTTTTGTTGTTCAATTTGTTAAATTATTTTTTTTATAATTTGTATCGTTCTCTTTTTAAAGATCAATTCAGTTTTAACATGATAAAATTTAAATCAACATACTAAATCAACGTACTAGTACGGTCTAGAATGCCAAAAAACGCACATTTTTGGGAATTTTTTTCGCGGAAACCTTATTAGGTAATAACATAATGGTGGTAAATTGTTTCGTAAGAAACCTTCCTTCAAATAACCCACTTTTTTTTTTGTTTCAGTCCAGCCAATCTTGAGATTAACTGTCCGCCATGGGACCATGTATTTTTTGATGAGTCGACGTTTGCGCCCTCTTTAATTCGGCCAAAATTCAAAAATTAAAAAAAAAATTTGTTTGTACTCTTAACGCATGTATGTATACATTATTTTAAAAAAAAATATGTTTTATTACCTAATAAGGTTTCCGAGAAAAAAATTCCCAAAAATCGTTCGTTTTTTTTGGCATTCTAGACCGTACTAGTACCTTCAACTATAAATCATCTGTTTTGCAAAGCCAACTTTAGGAACAACGTCTGCGTCTTAACTTTTCTCTACGTTACTGGTGAAGCTGATAAAACCATCCTTTTTTTTTTTTTTATAATCTACACGCGCTCAAGGGATTATAATTACCCTTTAAATGTTTGAACACAGCGCGGGCGTGAAGTTAAGGAAGAGAAAGAAGGATAGGAAAGATTTGTGGCACGATGTTCTGAGACTGAAGGTTGTTGTCTCAGATATTTTATCTCCAGGGATGGCGGCTGAACTAAAGCGGAGAATGCCGTGTCTTATTTCTATGTCGCTTATAATTCACATTATTTTATTCGTGCTCATTCTTGTTGGGCATACTAGTTTAACTCAATCACAAGTTGTTAGTGTTATGCCTAAACAATATGACGTAATGAGTAAACCAGCAACCCATTGATGACAATTTTAGAAGGTTTTTAATGGAATTAAAACGACATAGACGACGGCAGGGATCGAACCTGTGATCATGAGGTTCACAGGCGAGCACACATCCATCGCGCCACGGCCACCCCCACCATTATGTTATTACCTAATAAGGTTCCCGAGAAAAAAATTCCCAAAAATCGTTGGTTTTTTTGGCATTCTAGACCGTACTAGTACCTTTAACTATAAATCATCTGTTTTGCAAAGCCAACTTTAGGAACAAAGTCTGCGTCTTAACTTTTCTCTACGTTTCTGGTGAAGCTGATAAAACCATCCTTAATCTGCTCTTAACAATAAAACAAAAAGATTAAGGAGTTGCGCTAACAGTACCTTCAGTTGGAATAGGGGTTGGTTAACGAACAGCAGATTTACTGCTGAACCTAGCCTCTGAAGAAACAGCTTTGGGGCCGTCATAAATCACTTCAGTAGTAAAAGTAGAACATGTGTGTGCAGACTGCTGCGCAATACTTTTTTGGGTATTCCTTACTACACTATATTTGAATAAGGTTTCAAAAAAATAAGGGTATTCTACTTGTGCAGAGATTATTATAAACATTATTATATTATAGATTCACAGAATTTTACATTTTGTTTTATTATTTAAGTCTAATGAATATATAAAGTACTCTGAAATTGCAGACAGAAATAAGACCGCAATTGATTTGCACGGCGATCTTATTTCACGTGGTCTATTTTCGAAAACCCAGTTATATTTTAATTTAGTTGCAAAAATTGTGTTTATTTTGAATTGAAATAAAATTGTGTTGAGATTACAAAAGAAGAAGTAAAAAGCGTATACACGCATGATATTATGTATGTACATGTGTCCAAAACACAAAGGAAATTATTTCTAGTAAAATATGGAGAGTGTACCTATTAAGGATAAAGATTTTTTATTTAAATAAGAATCAGACACGATGTTGCACAAATTCGACGACAAGAAAAAAATCGATTTGTAGTCTTTTTTCGAATCAAATTTGCAGTCACCTGATTATAGGTTTGAGTTTAAATGGTGTGTTGAAATTACAGAAGAAGAATGCATGTATACGCCTTTTACTTCTTCTTTTGTAATCTCAACACAATTCCATTTCAATTCAAAATAAACACAAGTCTTTCGAAAGTAGTTGACTTTGTGTAACTTCGTCTCATTATTATTTAAAAAAAAACTTTATTCTTAATATACTATCAATATTTCACTAGAAATAATATCCTGTGTTTTGGACATATTTACATATTTTTCAGAATTGAAAATAAAACAAACCTAAAACCAAATTTGAAAACTGACATCTGTAAATTGTGCAGGTATTCGTACATTGAACTGTAGGTTAGGTTGAAATGGCTGTCAGCGTCGCAGCTGATACACTTAGGCGATTCCACATGATCCTAGAGATTTTCTCCCTATTTGTTACACTATTTTTTATATGGACAATGGCAAATGTTGGGAATCTTTATAATTGAGCATTAATTCTCAGTCTCATCGAATACTAATGACTGGTACTGGTACTGGTACACAGAAGCAAAAATGTCAAACGCAAATGCTTTACTGCTTCTTTTGTTTAAAGTGCGGCTTGGAACATATTAAAAATTAGTACATAAACTACTAAAAAAATATAACTTGAAAATTGTAAGATTTGCATCAGTGATTATGATTATCGCAAATTACAATTTAAAATGCCCTTAATATAAACATTATTTAAAAAACTCTTCAACGCCTTTTACTTCTATTAAATATTATGTCGACTCTTATTTTACGAATTCAAGTATTTTAAAGTCAAAAGAAAAACGAAAAGAGCTACCAACAGAACCAAGTTTTACTACTCAAAATTGAAAAAAAAAAAAAAAAAATTATATATATATATATTTGGCGACTCACCTGCATTCTGGGTGGACCTTGATTAGGTCCTGGAGGGCCTTGCATATTTTGAGGCATATGCTGCGGACGAAACTGACCAGGTGGCATATTGGGATTCATCATACGGGGTTGGTGGCCAGGTGGTGCGCCTTGCACCGGATGTTGAGGCATTCCTCCCATATTTGGAATGGGACCACGGGGGCCATTCTGTTGCGGAGGTACCGGCCGAGTCTTTTGTTGGCTTTCGAACTGATTGAGTGCCTGTTTCGTCGGATATGTCACCACTGGTACTTGTCCGTGCAATTCCTTTTTAGACAGGCGCTCCATTACTATGCGCATGCTGTTCTCTGAGCCCAAGGAAATCACACAGAATCCCTTCGATTGCCCATTCGAACGGTTCTCAAAAAACTTCACCTCTTGGAAATCCGCCACACCAATGTCACGCATCGTATTTGAAATATCTTGGTCAGTTGTCCACTAAAACCCGACCATTTTATTAATAAATACATTTTCAAATAGTCTTGGTATTCTTTCGCTTACCCATGTCAAATTTCCTACATAAAGCTGATAACGTCGCCCCATGTGATTAGGAGTTAAGCTACCACTTTGATGGTAAACTCCATTGGATGTAGCACCCGAATTATCATCAGCTTGGGATGAGGCCACCGAGGAGCCATCGACGACGGCTACATTATCATTTGGAACGCTAATATCATCGTACAAGTCAACACCTTCCGCATTAAAATCATCCTACAAACACATAATTTAATTTATTTGTTAGTTTCATAGAAAGCAAATGGCTTCGGAGAATAGAATTTACTTGAGGTTGATTACTAAAATCTTTTTCATCTAAATCATCAGCATACAAATCGATAACCACGCCGTCAGCCATTTTCATTTGGAATTTTTTTCCTCTTCACAAAAACGCCACAACTTTTCGGTAGGTCACCGGCAAATTAAATTAAAAAAACTTTTGGGGTTTTCACTTTGTATTTAATAGATGAAAATAATCATTGTTTAATTGAACTTCGTATTTTTAGTTACTTTACTACTTTTTCATATCAGAAATATGAATGAATTTGCTAAATGTTGAAATTATTTAAGTTTTTTTCTTTGAAAGTAGAAGAAAACTTTTGAATTTATCTATCTGTCGTGCTGTGCACTGTGCCAGCGAAATAAAAATAGCGAAATGGCAAGTTCGCTGACATTTGTTTAGTGTGAAAGAGATAAATGTATAAGCTGCGTAAGAAAAAAGTATGTTTGATTTAAAAGATGCATTAAATTTCTCTTTTACACAACGAAACTTTTTGACGTTTTATGGTGGATTTACACTTAGGGTATTCACGAAACGAGATAATTTTCCGCTTTGTAGAAAGATATAAAAGATATATAAAAATAGAATGAATATAACAACTCTTCTTCACAGCAAATCCAAATAAATAAGTCCCCTATTACACGTTGCCTCATGAGACATGTCTCATTTTTGACTTTCCTTTTAAATTTGTATCCCGTGAGGCAAAAGCTATTACACGTTGACTCATGCCTCATGAGACTCATGTCTCAAATTTGACAGTTGTTCGTATTTTTTAATGCACAACACAACATAAAACGAATATGAGAAAAAGAAACGTCAAAATGAGACTACTAAAAATCAGCCCGGTACTCACCGGGAATATTTTTTTGCATCTCATTTCCTAATATCTGCTTTCTTTTTCGCACTTACGTGAGCTTCGTCTCGTGAGACATCGTGTAATAGGGTACTAAGATACGTAAGGCTAGCCGCGCACTAGCAATTTTTAGTTGCGAAACTGTTTGATTACTTATAGAAAACAGATGAACTGTTTGGTTGAATGTCGGTGAATTTGCAGATAATTATATGTTCAATAAAATGGCGAACTTATTTTAGGCAATCGCTTAGTTTGTGTCAAAACACAAACTTTTTAGTTGCGAAACTGTTTGGTTATTTATAGAAAACAGATGAACTGTTTGGTTGAATGTCGGTGAATTTGCAGATAATTATATGTTCAATAAAATGGCGAACTTATTTTAGGCAATCGTTTAGTTTGTGTCAAAACACAAACTTTTTAGTTTCGAGAATCGAGTTGCTCTAAGTGCGCGCTGTCCCATATAAGCCCATATGTTTCATTTTAGCAACTAAACAGTTGCGAAACTAAAAATTGAATGTGCGCGCCTAGCCTAAGGAGTTGCCAGTGTGCGGTTCTCTTTCAACTGGTGATTAAACTATTTAATTTCGATCACAGTTGCCAGTGCGCGACTAGCCTAATATACTAAAAATAAAATCACGCATGTTCTTTCAATTTTTAAGCACATTGACGTTTGTAGTAATTTATTTCAAAAAATTTAAGTTTTGTGTTTGATATTTCCAAAATAAAAAATTGACCAAAATATAACACCGAGGCCAAACAAGCAATGCTGCATTACTGCCTGTCAAATTCCTATTCGTGTTTTTTCTGTGACGTAGGTGGCATGCCACTTGACTAGCAAATTGCCGCAAGTTTTGAAATTTTACATTTTACATTACGATTGCCTAAAATCAGCTCGTTATTTCGTGTAACAGATAATCATATGCACCTCTGCGTGCACATTAAACTAAATAGTTGAGTTGTGTTGCCTATAAGTCCAAGAGAGAAAAGTGTAAATGTGACTGAAGTTTTGCATGTGTACGCTGCTCTATCAACTGGTGATTAAACTATTTGATTTCGATGACAGTTTCCAGTGCGTGCCTAGCCTTGAAGCAGTCTATTTAGTTGAATCTGCGCACAGAGTTGATTATGATATGATTATGCGATTAACATAGGATAGCGAACCGATGATTTTAGGTAATCCTTTAAGCCAGACATACATTAGGTGCGTTTTATTATTCACAAATCTATCGGGATCCGGATTTGGATTAAGTTTTTACATGTATTACAAAAACAAATTCGGGATCCTGTTTTCTATCGGGATCTATTTCAAAATCCAAGAATTAGTTTTAAATCCGAACACCAGAAGGTGATTTTCTTATGTAAATTTTGTCAGCACTGTGCAAAAAAAGACAACAAATCGTGAAATGTCATAATAAATAACTGTTTAAAAGCTAATTAATTTTGTATCAAAAATCAAAAGATGGATGCAAAAGAAAATAAAATGTAAATATACTTCGTTTTATTAATAAATTTAGTTGCAAAAATATTTTTTATTAAAGGCGAAGGAAGAATTTGGACGAATTGTGAAACCATCGTAAGAGCTTACGAGAAGCGGCAATGTGAATTTGACCACCCACGTAAAAAAAAATGCTATGAACAATGTGCTGGAGGATCTCTTGGCAGCTGAAGTCCTCGTAAGTTTCTCGTTTTATTTAATCAAACTATATATCAGATTATCTGATTCACAGACTCAACCAACCAACACCGAAATGTTGAACACAAAATTAAAAAATTTAAAAAAAGCCTTGAAAGAAACAAACGATAACAACGCCCGAACCGGTGCATCTGCCAGCAAAGCCACATTCGTTCAGCTTCTTCGACTTCTTTTTTGTGAGCATCAGCTAAAGCTAATTCTATACAGATGATTCGTCCCTCGAAATGGTTAGTGCTAGCTTGGAACCCCTAAATGATAGACTCGTGAACAAACATTTGATTGGTGGATAGAATACAAAAATCGTTCTTGATGAACTTGTTGACCGAACCAGCATGGTTTCTACGTCTTCACTCCCTGATAATGTACCGCCATATACTGAAACCAAAAATGAATTTGTTGTAAACAACGATGGACTCAACGAATCACAACCTTTGAAAATATCTTTAAATAACTGTAACAAAGCCATCAGTACTGCTGAAGCAATCAATTCAAACGTTACAAAAAGTACTCCTACAAAGGCTGAGAAGCTTGCGAAGGAAAATCAAATTACAGAAGATGAATCGATTGTTCCGCCTCCAAATGATTTCACTGATGATGAGAAAATGCGTAATTTACTGGCCAAATTCAATGAAGAACAACAATAAAACGGACTCTGGAGATGATAACTCCTCGTCCCTGTCACTAATGAACGTAGCTGTTTTGCTTTTACTTGGCTGTATGGTGAATCCCTGTTCCAATGTCATGTGTTTCGATGTCACATACCAGAAGCAGTCAACCAAGTTAGTGGTAAGACAGAAACTGTATTCATCAATAAAAAATCAAAATGTCTATGTAAAATATGTTTGTTCTAGCATGTTTCACCAAAGCTTTTCGGCGTTATCCAGCAAGTCTGACATGCAGTGTCACTTCTGCCGTCGATAGCATAATGATAAACTCAATTACCTCAGACATAAGTGGTAATCCAATTAATGCAGCGGGATATGAGTTTATAGTTTCACTTGAGATCCGAGAGAAGGTGGCCAAAGCATATTGTGCAGTTCCACGAGGCGATAGATCAAACTTCAAATTACGTTTCAGGACCGACAAAGAAGTGTGTATCACTGTCAAACAGACTGCATCTTCAACTCTTCAGCCACTTTTCATAGAGAGATTTGGAGTTCTCCTCAGTCCAGGCAAGCTTGTCCGTCAGGCTGACATGCAGTTACTCGATATGGTAACGATGGGATACCAAGTGGGTAACATCGACAACCAAACTCCTTTAACACTAAATCCGTATCAAATCCGTGCCGAAAGGAAAGCCAGCGACAAAGCTTTTGAACAGCTCAATTTTGAATCCAATAAAACGTTCCTCACCGTAGCTGTGGATCTTGTTATTTGAGGAATACAAGAACTTGTACGTTTTGTTATCGAAACTCGAGTTTCCGGTCATAATACAGTCACAAACCGAAATTCGTATAATGGATTATTTCACATCTAAGCGTCCCATGTCGTTACGTTTCTATTTACATTTAAAGAAAACAGACGAAGCCTCCTGGGAAGTGGCATCAATTGATCCATCTGAGGAGATATACTCAAACAGACGCCACAGTCGTCGCTCCTCAAATTCGGCATCAATAATTTATCACGAATGGTTAGATCGTCGAGTGTTGTATCAATTGAAGATGATTGTCCAACAGATTATAGTTCGGATGGAGATGAACCCTTGCTCAGTGGAACTGGGGAAGTTTCCAAAGAGTGCTCACAATATACATTAGATGAATGGGATCCGATATTAAAAGAATGGGACACCGAGAAGAGACCTAAAAATTTAGCTCCACTTGTGAGGCTCGGTGTTCCTGAGGCGCTTAGAGGAAAAATTTGGCAAAAGTTGTCAAATGTAGAAGGCAAAATAGAAATGACCGACAAGTATAGGACTTTAATTACGGAAGTAAGTATTGAACTTTTTATAATTATTATTATTTATGGATCTCTTATTGAGAATCAATCAGGTTATTTTTTAAGACAAATTTAAAAATGTTAAGGGTAGGTAGGTAGGTAGGGTAGGGTAGACAAAAAGCCATTAATTCCTATTTGGTGAGTAATGACTCGTTTCTCTATTTATAACCAGATTAAAAAGTAGTGCTTAACAAGTAATTGTGATTGTATACCAAACAGTTATTAATTCCTCATCAGTCCAAAATACAATGAAAAGGTCTTCAAAAGTGTTAAATTTAAAGACAGATGTTGCGTATTATTCTTGTACAAAAATTTACTTTTATGTTTATGTAAATTTTAGATATTTTCTAGTTATGAATTCCGAAAAATTGTATCTCTTCTTGTATTGACACAACAATTAATATAAAACAGCCTTAATTTTGAATTTATTTTTTATTTTGTTTATTTTTTCATTGTTTATTATAAAAATGGAAATAAAAAGTTTATATTTAGTTCATTTGTGACATATACAAAAAAAAGATTGTGTGTACTGACGTACGCGCGGTTGAAGTAAAACTTCTTTTTCCTCAAGCAAAGCTTCTGTAAGATTATAACCTACGAACAAACATTTTGTATTCTAAAAACATGTCGCTGTCTTTGACGGATAACGTGACGTTTTGACATGTCACTGACAGCTGCATAGAGAATTTTTTACCACCAACGCCGGAAAAGAAGTTTTACTTCAAAAAATTGAATGTGCGCGCCTAGCCTTAAATGAAATCGAGAAGAAAAGTACAAAACTCCCATGCCACTTGACAAGCAAGTTGCCTCACTTTGTTTGTATTACCCTAGGGCTGCACGTGCAAGTATTGGCAAGCATGTTGTAATCTTGTAATGTACACAAGCATTTCTTATTAACCCGTACAAACCCGAGAAACTTAGTAGTCACCTGGCATTAATTCAGTATCCAGGCAACTTGGAAAGCAAGTACACTGACAGCGGCACTCTTGTAAAATTAATTATTAAAGTATTTGATTGATTAGTCGGGTGACGTTCAAATTTATAAATACCAAAACAAATGTCGGTGGCGTGTGCGATTAAGCGAATCAATATTATTAAAAAGTATAATTTCAAAACTTTCAGGCAACCTGATGGTCATATGGCATGCCGTCTATGACAGCAAGAATACAAATGGTAGTGGATATACCCAACTTTTTGGCCAGTACTTTGTATGCGGGGGTTAGGTGTTGTTAAAATTTATTTGGATTGCAATATGCTTGTCAATAATAATTCGGTTGCATAGCCATTGCGCGCCTGAACCTATAGTTTTATGTTTATCTTTGAATGCAGCCATTTGAAATATGTAAATTCTAAATCGTATCCAACTTCATGTTTTACTTTGCACATGCTAAAAACATGTCGCTGTCTTTGACGGATGGCGTGGCGGTTTGACATGTCACTGACAGCTGCATAGAAATTTTTTTACCCCCAACGCCGGAAAAGAAGTTTTACTTCAAAAACAATTGGCAAATTTTGTGTGTGCGTATTTGTTTGTTTTTTTTTTTACAGGACAGCAGGGCATCAATGGTAATGGAACATTCTCCAAAAATGCCATCCAAATTCCATAACGCACTCAGTCGCAACAGTATTGATATTCTACCTAGGGAACGGCCCATCCTAAGAGATACATTGAGTTTCAATAATTTGAAATAACAGCTGCAGCAGGATATATCGTATTAACGCTGGACATAAATCAAAAGAATTATTAATTGTCGTTTTGCCTGGAAAATAATATGGGAATCAAAATTTTTAATGTATCTTATTTTTTTTTTATTTTTATAATTTTAAGTATATTGGTGCTTGAATATAACTTTTTCTTTTCTAAAACAATTCCCAAGCAGAGATTGTTTTTATTATTTCGTAGCGAATTAAGTTTCGAGATTCTAGATTGGAATTCACTTTTAGAAGCAAAAACAAAATGAGCACAAGTTAAATGTGTGCACTTGTTTAAAAAAGAAATTGCATTAATATATAAACAATGTTTTTTTCCTATTCAGTATGGGCTATTCGTATATATATTTTTGCACTTCAACAGGATTATCAAAACATAAATATATAAATAAAAACAAAAGCATGAACAAAAGAAATGTATAAAACAAAATAACTATTACAAAATATTAATTTATATATAGTTACTTAATGTGTAATCTAAACAAAGATCTGTTTGCAAATAAAGATATTTGATTTCCCATGCTTAAATTCTTTGTGTTTCAGTTCAGACTTGTATAATTTATAGATTCATGTTTAAAAATGCACAACACTTTGGCAACGTTCATCTTTTCCGACGACAGAAAGTTTAATTTAGAATATTTCCACCAGGAAACTTAAAGATGCAACTTTCGTTTGCATACAACAAATTTTGAGAACTTTCTAGTAACTGACGAGCATCTTGAAGGAGCCAAGTGGGTGCTCAATGAGCCTAAGAATTGAAATCAATAATTAAGATGCGAACTTAGTTAAACGAGAAGACTTAAAAAAATACGCACCTTTAAGATTTCACAAAAATGAGAACCGGAAGGAAATTACAATAAAGTTTATTGCATTTTAATATTTTGTATTGGGGGTTGTGTACTTAACCTAATAATTCTTAAACGAAGTATAATGTAGATTTGAATTGACCGAATAATTCTTAAAATATAATGCAGATCTAAATTGTATAGTTTTAAGGAATTAAACTTAAAGATCTGTGGAGTAGTTTTAAAATTACGAATTATTTCTCGGTTCTACAATCTTATTTTTTAATTAAATAATAATTTCAGTGCATTATTTTTTTTTATAATTGTTTTACATAAAATTTCGAACCGGTTTTGATTTAGATTGAATTGTGCAAAGTATCGGTTAGCAAAATTGCAATAAAAACGGTATAACCATCAACGAGATATACTGAATCAAGCTAGAAATAAAATCATTTTTTTAAGTCAAACAACCTTGGGGCGTAGAGTATAAAGGTTGAATTTAACTGTAACGAAGAATGATTGTAGGTAGACAAATGATATTATACATTGAAAGACTTATATAGATTCTCGTGCAATAAGGTAGGATTTTTGATAATCAGGCGGGAAAGCTAAATTTCAATATTTTGGGTTTATAAAAAAATCGAATTGGAGGATGGTCTACTCATCATAAATATTGAAGTAGATTTTAATTTACTTAAAATGGATACATTTAAAAAAAATCGACGGCAGCACTTAAAATATTTTTTTATACATAACTTTGTTTAAAGCCACAAACGAATTTTTGTTTGAAACGTTAAAAGTTTTCCATTACGTAAACTTTTGTTTCTCTTGAACATCATAGTAACGTCTCTTGCCTTTTCCTCTTTTATCGTTTTTTTTTTATTAACAATGTTCAATTAAAATAGCCAGTTGCTTTCGTTCCTCCAAACAATTCCGCCGTAATACTCGTCTAGCTGGGAATGCTCATCAGTTTGGTCTCCCCTTAACCTAAACGCTCGCACTATGTTACACCATACAATAGCATTATAATATTCTCTTGTGTGTACACGTTATAAAAAAAGGGGTTCTTTGATGGGCACGGATGGATTGTGGCGGGCATATTGTTTTGGTAATTTGTGACCAATCCGTTATTTATTATTCAGTTGCTGATCCCAAATCACCTTGGCAAATAACACGACAGAACACCACTTCCAAATGGTAAAACTTTATTATCAAAATGAGTGTTCCTTAGCGTAGTGTGCGCGTTGCGCCCATTTTACGGTAGAGATGGACGGTGGTGGCCCTTCACATGCAGTCGATTCCTTTCGCCATACACAACCCTGAACAATTCTTTAGCGACAAGGCGCATTTCTAGATGAATGCCGTTTGTGGAACAACCCTAACCCACACGAGGTTCACCAGGGTGACAAAGCATTCGCAAAAAGTTACCGTTTGATGTGGATTTTGCGCCGGTGGCTTCATTTATCCTCAATTTTTTCAAAAACGGGTTCGCAGGTCTATGATAATAAACCACAATTGAATGATGCATTAACATAAAACAGGCAACCGCTCGAATTCATGCCGAGCCGGGCATTTGATCCTTGTCATATTCCATACATAATCTAATGGCATACATGGATCTTTCAAATAAAAGGAATTTTGTTAATACCTCAGTCACAGCTCGTTTTATTTCATTTTAAAATCTAGACATAGCAACATTTAATATCGTATCTATTAATTTATTCTATATTAAAACGATGTTGTAGAAAATTACTTCTCCCACATGAAGGAACAGAAAAAGAACCTATTCCAAACGAACATGCTCAAAAATTATTTTACAAATTTGCATTTAAATTGACACCACCCTGTATATTACTATATACTGCTTTTACACGAAAGCGATTTTTAATCTTAGTTTCTCTTTTGGAGTCATCTTCTGCCTTGTGTAACCCCGCCAACACATACGTCTCTCCTACGGGCTTAAAAATTGCAAGGTATAACGCTAAGATCTTAGAATTTTTCTACCTACTACAGCTAAATGAAGATTATCTCCTCCGAGTTCCAGCTTAATTTTTCTCAAACTGCCGACCATAGCTAGACATACATAGTCCGCACCATTCCGAATACACGTCTAGAACTACAAATTACGATTAACAGATTATTGCTTAAAATAAAAAAAAATCGACTTATTTTACCTAGAACTCCAGGTCTTTCAAGGAACTTGTATAATTCCTCGTAGTATTTATCTCCGCTTGTAACTGTTGTGCCCCTCCTTTTTAAGCCATTATATACAGTGAATTTTGAATGCACGATGAATTTTATTTAAACACTATTTAAAATGATGTAACTTTAGCTTTCAGAACGTCAGGATTGGGGATTGAACGAAGTATCGTTCAAACAAACTAGAAATTTGGTAACAAGTTGTTATTGTTCCTTTTGACCTTAACTTAACTTCACATCATTGTTGTTTATTTTTCTTTGATGGAATTTACAATTCTTCATCGCAGATTCATTATACGACTTTCGGGTCAATAGCTGTAAGCTTTTTGAAAACAAAGTGTTGACAATTACTAACTTTGAAGAGGCTTCTAATGTTGTTTTGTTATTTCTTTGACGTCGACCACAAGATGACGAAAGTTTGTGAAACGAATAATATTTGGCCATTCGAGTCCATTGGCTGGTGGTTTGGTTTCAATTGGTGTCCATTTGAGCGGTATGGGCTTTTATGAAATTTATAATAGAACTATCCATACTTGAGTCACTATCGGAATCTCTGAATATTTCTGTTTTCCAATTGGCATGAAGATTTGATTTTGTGTGTAGTGTTTGCATATTAGGGTTAGTTGAACCTGCTGCTCTTGTTTGTACTTCTGTGGTAGATTGTGTTGATGCCGATACTGAACTTGAACTGGAACAGGAAGTTGAATTTCTTGTTTTCTTCGGTTTATTGCTTTTATTGGCTGACTTAAGTACTTAAGTAGCTTTTTGATGGTTTTTTGTTTTTTAAATAAATCCGAGTATTCGGGTCCAAAAGAGATGGCCGCAATTGTTTCGGACCTGGAACAAAAATTTAAATAAAAGTATTATATTAGAATATAGTATTATCTAAACGTATTATACGGTTTTATCTTAAAGTTTTAAATTTTATAAGAAAAACATACCTATAGGAAAACAAGAATTTCATCTGGAATATGATTTTAAGTACTACGTTCTGAAAAATTGTTCTATGAACACACTGCGAGAAGTACATTATCCTTGACTTCGTGGCTGTAACCTATCCAGTTTGAGTCCCAGTCACTGCCATCACTTTCTAAAATAAACTAAGAAAATGATTTTTAGTATTACACAATAAATAAATATTGCAATTTATAATGAAAGCAAATTTACTTACTTCAATTGCGTTTTCCATTTTTATTTTTTGATTGTTTACAAAAAAAAAAGTAGAAACGTCAAAAACAAAACTCAGAAGTACCACAATTGAAAAGTAAATTTTCTAGGATCTGGATCGTTTTATTATCAAATTGATATCCATATGGATCTTGGTCGATAATAAAACGCACCTATTATTGTTCAAATGCATGACAAGCACGTGCAAGAGTGTAAGTGAAAATGTCACTCGTATAGACTGGGTGTAGGCTTGATGCAAAATCAAAATCTTTTGACTTTCCTTCAATCAAGCGTACTGCATTGAAACCTCAATCAGAATTTACTTATACACTTGCAGGTGCTTATCATTCGTTTGAACCATGTATATCTGGCTTTAGTTTGCTTCAAACACACACATTTGCCGTGTTTTTTTGGAAAAGTTATCCGTAATACAGTGGGATTTTATATGAATAACAAACGCAAAACATCTTCAGTAGGATCACTGCCGATAAAAGGAGAAGTGAAATCCTGCTGCGGATAGAGATTTGATGTTTATTCGAGTATCGGCAGTGATCCTACTGCGGATGTTATATTTGTTTTTCATATAAAATCCTACTATACTACGGATAACTTTTCCAAAAAAACACGGCTAGTTTTTAGTTGCCCGAATAAAGTTACTGTATGTGCGCGCAGTCTTATATAAGCTCATATGCTTCATTTTAGCAACTAAACGGTTGCGAAGCTGGGCTTATAGGCTTTTCACACCGAACTAAAATCTCGGATTTCAGCAACAAGATTACGAAATCTCATCGAAGCGTTCACACTGAACAGAACCAGGATTTCATTTGACGTTTCTGTCCATTTATCCTGCTTTCTCTGATATAATTTATCTTCTCTCCTTCTCTCCCCACAATTCAAATTTCAAATATTCACTCGAGGCTCGACTCATTATCTGCTTTTTATCTACCTCTTCTCTTGCTGACAATTTGCTGACAAAGCAGAACATTTCTAAAGGTTTGTTTGTTTTGACAATCTTGTGTTTGAAAGTAGATTTTGAGGAGATTTTGTCGTAATCTAGTAGATTTGGAAATCTGAAAATATATGGGAAATCTAGTAGATTTGGATGAGATTTTGAGAATTTTGCTCGAAATCTAGATTTTGATTTGGTGTGAATAGCGTATTATTATGCTTCGAGTGCGTTTTCGCCTATTTGCTTTTGCTATATTTCTCTTTCATTTTTATATTATATAACACAATTATTCTGTATTTATCCCCGTGTATATGTGTATATACACTTAAATCTTAAATTTAAAACAGGTAATAAAGAATTATAATAAAATTAAACGCTTTCTGTATTTACCAGTTTTCTAGGCTGTTTAAAATGTTGCGCCAACGTTTTGAATTTCACATGCCACAAAGTAAACAAGCAAACAGTTCGATAGAGATGTATTTACGAACGAGTATCCGGTTCCACAAGCATTTCTTCTAGAACCTTCCAAGCATCGAGTCTCGACAGAAACTTTTTCAAACCACTCGATAATTTGTCAACCCATTGCACATTAGTGAAAAGAAGCGTGGTTCGTCCAGTAGTGCCGGTCCCAATTTGACTGTAAATTCTCTAATTTTTGTTAAAGTTAAAGAAAAAATAAACTTACAAAGGTAATTTCAATTAATTTTTATTATAATACTTATGTTTATACATATTATAAGTATCTAATTTATATGTTGCGTAAATAAAAATTCCAGATGCCAGAAGAAACAGAAACTTTTGCCTTCCAGGCTGAGATTGCTCAGCTTATGTCCCTGATCATCAATACGTTCTACTCGAACAAAGAAATCTTCCTTCGTGAATTGGTTTCGAATTCGTCTGATGCGCTCGACAAGATCCGCTATGAGTCTTTGACAGACCCAACCAAACTGGACAGCGGCAAGGAATTGTATATCAAATTGATTCCCAACAAGGCCGCTGGCACATTGACCATCATCGATACTGGTATCGGTATGACCAAGGCCGATTTGGTAAACAACTTGGGTACCATCGCCAAATCTGGTACTAAGGCCTTTATGGAAGCCCTCCAAGCTGGTGCCGATATTAGCATGATTGGTCAATTCGGTGTGGGTTTCTATTCGGCATACCTTATTGCCGACAAAGTCACTGTCACCTCCAAACATAACGACGACGAACAATACATCTGGGAGTCGTCTGCTGGTGGTTCGTTTACCGTTCGCCAAGACAACACTGAACCCCTTGGACGTGGTACCAAGATCGTTCTGCACATCAAGGAAGATCAGACTGAATACTTGGAGGAGAGCAAGATCAAGGAAATTGTCACCAAACATTCCCAGTTCATTGGTTATCCCATCAAGCTGTTGATTGAGAAAACACGTGACGAAGAAGTCAGCGATGACGAAGCTGCCGATGAGTCAGACGAAAAGAAAGATGATAAGAAGGAAGACGAACCTAAACTCGAAGATGTTGGTGAAGACGAGGACGCTGACAAGGATAAGAAAAAGAAGAAGAAGATCCAAGTGAAATACACTGAAGATGAGGAATTGAACAAAACAAAGCCCATCTGGACAAGGAATCCCGATGATATCTCCCAGGAAGAATACGGCGAGTTCTACAAATCTTTGACCAACGACTGGGAAGATCATTTAGCCGTCAAACATTTCTCCGTTGAAGGTTAGTAGCATTTTTTATTTCCTATTTATTTAAAAAAGAAAAATTGTTCTTCAAGCTAGATTGATTAGAGCTTGATCGAGAAATTCTACCCCACATTTGATAGAATCCTTTTCAATATGTCGTATATTCTATATTTTATCTATTTCCTAAACTTTCGACCTATTGCAACGCATTCTTACTTCATTGTCTTCATTTTCAAACGCCATCAATATAATGAAGATGTTTCTAGAAATAGCTTACTCATTCTTTTGGATGATGAAACAAGTTACAAAATGTGAAAACATTTATTTTCAAATAAAATGTAGGTTCTTAACTACATACATACCTATAATTCGAACTTATTTGATTACTATTTTAAAGAAAAATGTTTTTATAGAAAAGTTTTAGCTCATTCCTTTAAGTATGCCGTCTCCTTGGCGATAAATTCATTAGACAAACAGAAGATTAGAAAAGACAAAAGGTACCTATGGTATTTTTTTCGTCCATATTGATTTCTTTGTTCTTATTTTTCCCTGTTTTGATGATATATCTATTTACAAATGCCTTAAACATTTTACTAGAAACAAATGGATAATGATAAATGTAGATCAAGGTAAAATCCTAACGCATGTACAAGTTTTATCTTCTTTAAATGTGAACTAGTCTCCATGCTCATGAATCTTTGTTTCAGGTTTTTTTCAATGTTCAATGTACGATTTACGGTACTGTTCGTACGAATTCCCTTATAGCTAGTCATCCCTATCACAGAGTCCCTCTTAACAAATTCCCGAAAATTTTGTTACGCTACGAATACGAATAAATTTACATCATAGGCCCCGAACGGAATCAAAAAAGCATTTTCCTAATTTCGGAGTTTCAAAATCAGTTGATTTGCATCAAAATGTGAAAAAATAAATAAATTTTCGTTGTTCATCTTTTGATTTTGTTGGTCATTAAAAATGGATATCATTGCCGTTGCAATCTTTCTAATAAATGTAGAAAATACGCGAAGAAGACAAACACTAAAAATGATATTCATTACGGAAGGATACCAATATTTATTTGTATTTACTTTATTTGCCCTTCAAAAAATAAAAAAATAAACAAATTCACATGAAAACAATAATAAAAATAGTTTTTATATATTTTATTTGCATGTCCTTTATCTTGGTTCGCTTAATTATATTTGTGTTTCGTTTTAAGTTGAGCTCCGATCAAAATATCTGTTCGTAGAAAAAACTGTCCAACTTTCTATTCACTCGGGGCTAGTGATACCATTATTCACGAACTCCGAATTTCGTTGAAGTTTTTTTTAGTACGACGGGAGCAATGATACCTTTTTTCGGGGTTCGTACTACGAATCTATTACGACGGGGCCTGTGATAAGGCTGATTAACAACAATTTGGGTTCTTGATAAAAAAAATAAATTCAAAAGTCGCCTTCGACTATTTGGGTTCTATAATTCAGTGCCATCGTTATGTATTTATACAATTTCTCCCAACCAAGACTCATTTAAAATACCTAAAACTTCATTCGTGTTCATTATGATTTACCGAAGAATCTGACACGAAATTCTCTTAGAATTGGACATCTGGCAATAAAGTGGTAAATATCTCCTCTTTCCTTGAGGTTGCAGATATCGCACAAAATAGGTAGGTCCGGACGATGTGGAATGTAGTTGAGATTGTACATTGCGCTTCCAGGACATAACCACTGTAAGCTGAGCGAGCTACACTATCCAGTAAATTTTCAAAAATGTTTCTAAGAAGAGCGGGTCTGATGTCTGGTTGAATCTGAACTCTCTACAATCAACTCTTATTTCTTCCCATTTTTTGACGAGGTTGCCTTAAAGTAATTATCGCCTTGAGGATCAAATTATGTAGTCTTCTTTCATCCATCTCCAGCAGCTTCAATATTATATTTGAAATGTAGCTTTAGCGTATTTAGGAATAAGGGTGGCATGGTGGTGAAGATGAACCATGTAATTTGGAGTACAGGCTGGCAATCGAAAAATGCGTTTAAGAAAGTATCTTTAAACTTTTCAACCACATCAGTTATAGCATTTTCATTGTTATATTCATTGATTTTTCCTTCATTTTACCTGAAAAATAAAAAATCGTCAAATCGGCTCTCAGTTTTTTGGTGAATAATAAAAAAATTAGCATTTATCTTAAATTAATAAATAAGTGAAAATCTATAAATTTTATTATTTTATTATCTATCGATTGACTTAAAAATGGGGAGGTTTTATTTAGACGTACAACAAACAAATATACATAGGTTTATTTTTGTCCGAAATGTATTTTTGTGTGTTGATTTTGTATAGCTTAGAACCTGTTTAAGCGAAAATTCTTAGTCTATTTAGATTTGAACTTTAAAGTCCCGTAAATGCAACAGAAACGAAGAAAACGATAATGTGGAAAAGTTCTCTAAAGCTCCTAAAATGAACTTATAATATTATTTTTCATCACGTTTTACAAAGTAACTATTCAGAATTGATCCTAACTACGGATACTATTTCTTCAAATATCGTATTTATAATAGTCAATCTTTTCTTTATCCAATATCCAATATATTTACTTAGTAGATAATTACTCATTTAGTTTTTTTTTATTAGGAAATGCCAATTTTGAACATAATCTATTGAAAATGTGTTTTTGAGGTAATATTTAAAAATTTTTATTTTCTTGCAGGTCAACTGGAATTCCGTGCCCTTCTCTTTGTCCCACGTCGCGTGCCCTTCGATCTCTTCGACAACCAAAAGAAGAAGAACAACATCAAGTTGTACGTGCGTCGTGTTTTCATCATGGAAAACTGTGAAGATCTTATTCCATCATATTTGAACTTCATGAAGGGAGTTGTCGACTCGGAGGATTTGCCACTGAATATTTCTCGTGAAATGCTCCAACAAAACAAGGTTCTTAAGGTTATCCGCAAGAACTTGGTCAAGAAGTGCATGGAATTGTTTGAAGAGCTCACCGAAGACAAGGAGAACTACAAGAAATTCTACGAACAGTTCAGCAAAAATTTGAAATTGGGTGTTCACGAAGACAACAACAGCCGAGCTAAGCTATCAGATTTGTTGCGTTATCAAACTTCAGCTTCTGGAGAGGAAGCTTGCTCTTTGGCCGATTACGTCAGTCGCATGAAGGAGAACCAGAAGCACATTTACTTTATCACTGGTGAATCACAAGACCAAGTCAGCAATTCTGCCTTTGTTGAACGTGTGAAGAAACGCGGATTCGAGGTCGTCTACATGACTGAACCAATTGATGAGTACGTTATCCAGCATTTGAAGGAATACAAAGGCAAACAGTTGGTTTCAGTGACCAAGGAGGGTTTGGAACTACCCGAAGACGAGGAGGAGAAGAAGAAGCGTGAGGAAGACAAAGCCAAGTTTGAAAATCTCTGCAAGGTTATGAAGTCGATCTTGGACAACAAAGTAGAAAAAGTTGTCGTTTCAAACCGTCTTGTTGAGTCTCCTTGCTGTATTGTAACATCTCAGTTTGGTTGGTCAGCCAACATGGAGCGTATCATGAAGGCACAAGCTCTGCGTGATTCCTCCACCATGGGCTACATGGCTGGCAAGAAGCACTTGGAAATCAACCCAGACCACCCAATTGTCGACACATTGCGTCTTAAAGCCGATGCCGATAAGAACGACAAAGCCGTCAAGGACTTAGTGATCCTACTGTTCGAGACATCCCTTCTCTCCTCTGGTTTCTCATTGGACAGCCCACAAGTTCATGCTTCAAGAATCTACCGCATGATCAAACTGGGTCTTGGCATCGATGACGATGAACCAATGGCAACAGAAGAACCTACTGCTGCTGCAGCGGGTGACGCACCAGCACTTGTAGATGATTCTGAAGATGCTTCACATATGGAGGAGGTAGATTAAAGAACTCTCATAGAAAAAAAAACTATTCCAAACGAGCGCTTGCAGCACAATAGTATATTCCATACACAAAAGAAACAAACTCCAAAATCAACATTAATTACACATAAAATTAAATTCATATAAGGATCCCCACCACATGGCAATGCTGCGTTCTAGTGGCATTAAAGCCTCCACTGCATTTTTGAAAACTTAGCAATTAGGCTTATTAAAGTGTTAATTCTTCTTTTTTAATATAAATTGGTGTGAAATAAAGTTCTAGGCTTTATAGAAATTTTATTTTGTTTTATTTCCGATAATGAAAAAATTGGGAATCTATATGGAGCATTTTGGTAGTGCCTGGCAGGGGGAGATCTGAAATATAAAGGTGAGATCTAATTCGAGATTCAGAACTTGCATTTTCAAATAATTTATTGGTCAAGAATTCATCGCTCTAGTCTTACGCGATATGGGCCTCATAGTTCGTTCGACTCCCTATAAAGATATTCGTTTTAATAAAATACCTATTCTCGCTTCTAGAGACTAGAGCCCTGTCATTTGAATAAGGTGGCTATGGTGATAGAGATGATTTATTGGATTATTTGCAGGGTTCGAACCTCAGTCATGAAATTTCGGAGCAAATTTGAAAAAAAAGTGGAGCAAATGCAAGATTTCTGGAGTAGATTTGAAACAAAAAGAAAATCCTTACTTTTCAGGAAAATTAAAACATACATATGAACATAAAAAAAAAATATTAGCAAAAAAGAAAAATAAATCACAGGTTTCATTGGAAAACTTAGTATTACGAGTATTTTCAAAAATTGTTTTGTAAAAACTAAAAATAAACAAATTACAAATTCAGAAAGAATTTTTAACAAAGATTTAATGATTTTTTTCAACATTAGTCGTGTTTTTTTGGAAAAGTTATCCTTAGTACAGTAGGATTTTATATGGATAACAAATACAACATCTGCTTCTGGGCGCTTCCAAACGCTTCTGGACGACCAATGGCAAAAAAGAAATCTCAAGCTATCCCAAAAATTTCGGTTAAAAACAGCTGACTACAAATCTGATCTGAGTTTGTTATGTGGTTGGTGTTGTTTTTCAAGTTAAATGGAAATCTTAATTTCCGCAACAATAGCCTTGTTTTTTGGAAAAGTTATCCGTAGTATAGTAGGATTTTATATGAATAACAAATACAACATCCGCAGTAGGATCACTGCTGATACTCGAATAAACGTCAAATCTCTATCCGCAGCAGGATTTCACTTCTCCTTTTATCGGCAGTGATCCTACTGCGGATGCTGTATTTATTATTCATATAAAATCCTACTGTACTACTGATAACTTTAAAAAAAAAAAAACACGGCTATTACATTCCTAAAATTAGAATAGTAGAAAGAAAAAATAAAGGTACAATGATATCAAAAACTAATCTTCAAAATTAAATTTGTTTTGGTATGTGTGCGGTAATAAGTTTTGCAAGGATTAGGGAAAGACCGTCAAAGATAGCTCAGTGATTCAGTTGAAGGCCTGTCAGTTGTCATTTTATTGACATTTGGTAATAAACAAAAGTGATATGCTTCACTATCACTCTTTAATTTTTTTTTACCTGAAACATATTGTTCTTTTAATGGAAGTGGGAAAATAGTTTAAACCTTTGTTCTTATAAATATAAAACACTTAATGAATAGTTAGATTGAATCTATGACACATTTGTTATATGTACTTGAAACAAATAATCAGAACAATGTCGAAAAGCAAAAATAAGAAAACTACGGTGATTCTTCCGCCAGGTACAAAAACAGTCGCCAACAACGATCCCATTCAAATGGATAAAGCTGGAAATATTTGCATTAAGATTTTAGCTAAGCCCGGAGCAAAACAAAATAATATCACCGACATAACAAGTGAAGGAGTTGGCGTTCAAATAGCTGCACCACCCTCTGAAGGCGAAGCAAATGCCGAATTGGTAAAATACTTGTCGAAGGTTCTTAGTCTACGTAAAAGCGATGTCAGTTTGGACAAAGGATCACGTTCCAGGAATAAAATTATTCAGGTTAGTAAGGGTGTGACAACACCCGAGGCAATAATAGAACTTTTAAAAAAGGAATCTCAAACGTAGCAGCTTTTTTATGTTAAATATTTAAATTCGGCAAGTTATTTTTAGGCGAAACCCTTGTACTTATATTGTTTGTACATATTTTATTTGTATTTAAAGATAATAAATAAGTAATTAACTGAAATAAAGTTTTATAATGAAATTTTAACATTCTTATTCATTAACTTTAAAGAAAGAACATGTTAAGTAGTTAAATGAGTCGACATTAATCTCGATAACTTCTTCATATCCAGCCAATAATTCGTACTTGTTAAAACTCGCATAATAATAGAAGGGATGGGTTCGATTTGTGAATATTTACATAATCAGCCTTATCGCAAATAAATTCTCCCTCTGATTTTTTCCCCTGTGTGATACTCTCCCTTCATAAACAATTTTCGAAAAAAGGAAAAAATTCCAAGACATCGCCAATTTTCTTTTCGAAGGTAAATAATGAAATTTCCCTGGAAAAAATTCACTAGGGACTTTACTAACAATCAAATTAAGGGACGACTTTAATATTTGAGCGAAATGAAGCATTATTTAATGGACTCTATATAACTGACCATATATGCTAAATTTTATTTTTTGGGTTCCGTACAATAAATGGTTTATTATTTAGCGTTCACATAAATATTAAGTTTATAACATATGGCTAACTTTATAGAGCTCTTTACATAATGGTCCATTTCACTCAAATATTAAAGTCGTCTCTTAATTTGATTATTGGTAAGGCCCATAGAGAGGACTTTGAAAATATAACATGTACATACATAAGTTCTACTTTCGTCTTTTTTATTCCTAATTTTGTTCGTTTATTTTGACATTTTTTACCAATTCATTTGTATCTAGGTCAAGCACAACAAATAAGCAGCAAATATATTATAATGTTGGAAAAAATGGAAAGAAATCCAGATATTGTAAGAGGTTATCATACAGGTTAATCTGAGTTGAACTTGGCTTTAGACAATGACAACGATGAGTGAAGATGAACATACACCGACTACTTTTATTCCAACGGGCACTCAATCCTTTAAAAAAAAAACCGTCCCCAAACTTGGTCCTGCGGATGTTCTTCAAAAAGAACTTTCAATTCAAGAAGGGATGTGCTCTAGCAGAGAACAACGAACACATAAAAGCACGCTTAAGCTAAAGAACTCTTTTCTATTATAATAAAGATGTTTGTTTATTGATGGGTCCACAATTCTTATATGTTTTCCATCAATGCATCCGACAACACCCGGTATTCTGTATTTTTCGAAAAACGACGAAACTTCTCTTTTTTGTTGTACATATTCATAATGATCCATTTGGGGCTGATTTCTCTACCAAAAATTCAAGACTTCACCGAAGCTTAAATGGGCCAGTCCAACTTCGCTATCTCTTACAACAACTTTTTGGTAGCAACCTTCGGCAAAAAAAAAAAAAACGCAAGAATGCAGTGAGTTTGATAATAGAAGGTATGCCAAATGCTTTTTGGGTGTTGGCACTGAATTAATTAAAGTAAATACCTACACTTACAATGCCTATGGCAGTTCTAATCGATTTAAACAATCCTTCAAATTCAGGTTTGGTTTCTCCGATCTCTTTCTTCAGCGGTTAATCTGAAGGCTATGGTATATGTACATTTCAAAAAATACCAAATCGAAATATTTCAAAAATGTATTGTATTTCACTTATTAATTCACAATTTTGAGAGTTTAATCATTTCAATTAATTAATTCTCTCTTAATCATTTAAAAAGTTACAATTCTCAACAGTTTTTGTAAACGTCATATCACTAATGAAGGTGAGCTACGTTTTCTACCGGTTCTGAAAACCTATATCAACCATTTTTGCAGCGGCTGGGATTCGAAACTACACTTTTACAAGACAGTCCAGCGCACTAACCATTATACAAAATGTTTTTAAAGAAATACGCCAAGCATAAATGTCACCTTTATTTTTATTTCCGTATCTTTCGACTGTTTAGGTATTAAAATTCCATATCACTTGCTTTGAATATTTAATTGGATAGCATGCATTTGCTCAAGAAGAAAAATTTATGAATTGAGCAATTGTTCTTAATGTAAGTATGTACATACGTTTGTAGCTCTTTGTCTATATATTAACTTTAAGTTAATTATAATGTGAATCTAAGAAATTAATTAGAGAGCAACGGCTCGTAGAGAACCTAAACTGGGTGACTTACAACTAACAACCTTTGTTGCGGGCGTATTGACAACATGAAGAGATTGGAACTAAAATTTTCTGATAAACTTTGAGGATTTGTTACTTCCTCGAAGCCTAAAACCAACACGATACGCATACGACCATCTCAAAAAAAGGTTAATTATCTTTATGGGCCTAATGATGTATTTTTAATGCAACCAACAAGAAAATTACTACAAAATCATGGTGAAACTTATAATAAATGTTTCAATCAAGAACCCATAAAATCATGAATGGTCAAAGGGGGTATTATTGGAAGAGGATACATTAAGTGAGGAATTATTATCTGAAGACCTTTCTCAAATAATGATGTCTTGAAAAAACGTTTCTTTTCTAATGAAAACCAAGAAGCAATAAAGGCGACATCAATGTTACGTATGTACAGGCATAAAGTTTTTAAGTGTTCTAAAAACCGATATAAATTTCCCAAACCCTTTCATTACTTATGTCGTTTTTATTTGGCAATCCGGAATCTCTCTCCGATCCGGAATCCCAATTGAACACTTTTGTTTGCTTCTGATGATTCTGAAGTTTTGTTTGATTGTATATGTGAAACATCAAATGCGTACAATAATCAAAATCAAGAAAAATGTTTGTTGAAAGCAGGGTTGGCCGAATTGTCACTTTTTAGAAATAACTACATTTGTTACGTCTGCTACGTATTTTATGTAGTTAAATGTAGTTAATTGTAGTTAATGTAAGAAATTGTAGCATTGCTGTCAATTAACTGTCAGTTATGCATTTGAAATTTTAAATTAAACGTACAGTTATTCCTACAATTCTTCATCCTTATGGTAAATGAAACTTTTTTTTTACAATCCTTCATTAGATCATAAAAGTGCAAAATTGTTTTTTTTTTCTTTTATTATATTGCATTTTTATTAATTAATTTTTATGAATTTATTACTACTAATATGTAGCAGACGTAACAAATTGTAGTAAATTAGGCATGTAGTTTCTTCAGTAAGCTACGCGTAGTTAAATGCTACGTTTATATGCAGTATCGAAAGATCGAGTTGGATTAGGGTCGGATTTTCGACTCACATTTCTACTCGACACCACTGAGCGATTGGGATCAAGTCGAACGAAGCTCATTTCAACTCAATACAGGGATATAAAGGTTCGAAGCGAGCTCATATAAACGTAGTAAATCATGTAGAAAATGTAGTGTAGTTAATTCGGCCAACCCTGGTTCGCACAATTTGAATACCAAAAATCACAGCTGATGAGGTTGACGTTTAAGTATATGAATGTGTGAGTGCTTCTGGTTTTGCTTCTGATTTCAAATCCAGAAGCAAATTTCTCTTCTTTTCAGAATCAGAACTGTCATTTTTTCCCAATTGAACACTTTCAGAAGAGTCCGGAAGGCTTCCGGATTGCCAAATAAAAACGACATTATTCAATTACCATTAATGTAAAAAGAAACTTCTTTACAAGGAAACATTAGGCAAACTGGTTGTTTTTAATAACATTCATTTATTATATTCACAAATTTGTATTTGTAAACTATATTGACAAATTTGTAAACCGGTTTTGTGTTTCACAAACTATAAACACAATTCCAACAAATTTTTGAAAAAAAAAAAATAAAGAAAATTGAAGTTGTAATTCACGTAAAGCAATTTTTAAGGTTTAAAAGGCTCAATGAAGAAAACTTCCATTCCTCCTTATCCTCGTCGTACTTAGCTTGGGTGTAGAGTCAGTTTTTTACTTCAACGGGAACAAAGTTGTCAATGATCAAAAGCAATGGTTTTAACTCCTTCACTAATTCATTTTGTGCCATTTCCAGCTCCCGCAAGTCTTGATTATGTTCGTATTTGGTGTCGTTAGGTTCTTGTTTCTATTAAAAGTTTAAAACTCTAAATAAATCCACCCACGATCTTCCTGTTCTCAGAATTTTTTAATTACATAACAAATTTTATTAATTTATTTGATTTGGTGAAACACAAACTTATAAACAAAAATTAATTTTTATAGTAATCGCCGCACCCAGTGTTTAAATAAAACTACAAATTTAAGTTGAATTCATTAATGTTTTTTTCTTAAGAATAATTTTTACTTTATATGTATTAGTCTTGGAAAATTCTGATTACAAAAATAAATAAACTTAAAGAAACAACAGAATTAAAAAAGTGCAGTTAAGATACATAAGAGTGGACCATATATATACATTTTCCATCTGCCTTGTTGCATCATCAGGACTTGAATCTAAAGGTGTGTCCACACCAAAGAAACATTTTAGGAAACATTGTTTAAAAAACGTTTCCCATTTGTTTAAAAAACATTTCAGAAGCATTGCAGAAACATTTCAGAAATGTTTCTGATTTGTTTTTTTGGTGTGGACGCTTTGAGAAACATTTATGAAATGTTTCTATGTTTCCCATTGCTTCCAGATTGAGTTCTCTGTAATTTTTTTCCCGCCTGTGTTGCACTTTAAGCGCATGAATTTTTTTTTCTACTTTATCTTTATCACAATTTATATTTTCGTAAATTTCATATTTTTCACCGGCTTTTTTTGATTTTATTTTTAAAATTTTCGACAAGTTGATCCCACAAAACTTTTTTTATTTCATAAATTTTTATGAATTGGATAATATTCTTGTTGCTCCACACTTTTCGCGACATTTTATATTTATATTAGTAATTACTCACGCACTTTCTACCTATGTAAATGCTTGGAAAACAAATAAAGTTTCCCATTCGGAATGGGAAACAGAAAAACATTTCATAAACATTTCAGAAATGTTTCGCGAGCGTCCAGACCAAAGAAACATTTTTGAAACATTTCAGAAACATTTCAGAAACATTTAAGAAATATTTCAGAAATGTTTCTCTGTTTCTGAAATGTTTCTTAAATGTTTCTGAAATGTTTCTGAAATGTTTCAAAAATGTTTCTTTGGTCTGGACACACCTTAAGCCATCGTATAGCATGATATATGTTGCGATAAACTGGAGACAAATAAGGCTTGGACGTATATATTTAAAATGTATAAGTTTTTAAATCCTTTCGATTCTTTATTGAGGAAATATAAAGGTGGGCTAGTTGATGAAACAGGTTCCGTTGTTTCTAAAGGTCTATTACCAACATACACATCAACCTTCACTGCTGAAGCTTTTGCTATCTACAAAGCGATAACATTCTCTCAAAACAAAAAAACGATTATTTTTTCGGACAGCCTTTCTACTATAAGAGCCTTACAAAACATCTCAAACTCGATTGAAATAGTAGACACGATTCGCAACCATCCCATCCTCAAACCTGAAACCTTAAAAATTGTATGGATCCCCGGGCACGTTGGCATTAGGGGCAACGAGGCTGCAGACGAGGAAGCCAAATTAGCAATAAAAGAACCACTTATAGCATTCATCCAACACAACAGCAAAGACACTTCAAATTTTCTACATGATAACTGGAAATACAAAAGAAAAAACGCTTGGAATAATTACAACAATTATTATAAAAACCTAAATCCAAATGGCGACAAAGCAATATATCCCAACAATACACCTTTTAAAAAACTTAAAGTATACATCAGGCTCAGACTAGGCCACTCATACATCACTCACAAACACCTATTTAATAAAGAGTTACCACCTATCTGTCACCTTTGCGAAGACAACAACTCTACCCTTACTATGGCTCATCTCCTAACCTGTGCAAAAGTCTCATCAACCAGCAGACAACTATCAAACCACAACATGCATTACCTATTAAGTAACATCAATATCGATAATATTAATTTAGTTTACCAATTAATGCAGAATCTAAAACTTGAAAACCTTATTTAGAAAATTATATTATTATGTTCTTTATATACCCAACGAATTTTAATGTATCTTCCTAGTAGAAAGCCCTGGCAGCTAACTCTAGTTTAAGAAATTATTATGTATGTAATTTATTTACTGTATAATAAAATTAATAATAATAATAATAATATAAAGGTGGGCTATATTATCCACAAATACTCTACTTGTAAACTACAAAGAAAAATAGATATTTTTGTGAAACGGAAATAATAAAATTTCTACAAATTTTCCTCTGCAAACTACAAGTATAAGTACAATTCCGTAACATGAACATTTTGTGAAACAGAATAAATCGATTTTTGTACAAATTTGTTAAAAACGTGCTTGTAAATTACAATTTGCAAGTTAGTGAAATAGGCCACTGGTGTCCGCAAAAAAAAAAAAAAAAAAAAAAAAAAAAAAAAAAAAAAAGATTATAGAACAGTTATCGGGGTTCTTATCTTTAGACCTTGAGTTGCCCCAACGTAATATATCAAAACCATTGTGTTTTCCGCTTTCCTAGTCCTTGGCCTTATT
Source organism: Philhelius festivus (assembly GCA_963931855.1). Taxonomy (NCBI): domain Eukaryota; kingdom Metazoa; phylum Arthropoda; class Insecta; order Diptera; family Syrphidae; genus Philhelius; species Philhelius festivus. Next base: position 155,626,737 of record OZ007556.1, read on the forward strand.
ATTTAAAAATATCATCTGAATTCAAAAACATTGTTAATGAAAGATTTTTAAAGCTACTCCTATATTGGTTTCGTATCTTACATAATACGAAGTTAGTTGATTTATTTCAGGTGTATTCCTACACTTCCAATTCGGTAGAATAACTGATGACCAAAATAAGTCATTTCAACCTTGCTGAAATCCATAATACCTATAGGTACATACCTATCATAACATATATCAACGTTTAATTACTTTATATTAAAGCTTCATGTTTTGAAAATCTGTTTTGAGGTGAATTTGTGGTTGTTTCCTTCATTATAAGGAAAAATAAAGTATTTAAAAAAACTGGCTTTGGTTTATGTACCTACATAGGTACATAACATAAATCATGGATACTGAATTCTCTTATAAAAAAAAAACAATATTAGGTAGGTACCTATATAGAGGAACTTGGAGATTATTGTGAGGAAATATCTAGAAACCTCCCAAGTGAAAATTCTTTTGAATTTGACTTAAACATGAATCCGCATGAGCAATCGTGAATTAGGTAGGTATACTACACAGCAATATCTTTTCTTTTCAATGCCACAATACCTACCAAATGGAGCTTAACAGCATTTTTTCAATAAATCAATTAACATACATATGTATACATATTATGAAGAATAAAGCTTAAAAACAAGCTTAACACCTTCATACGTATACCTAATCGATTTTAAATTGTAGTTAAGGATACTCTAGGACTATGACCTTTGTAAATACATACATACCTACAACCGATTACACATGTACCTACCAACTAATTCCAATCATAAATCCAAGTTTCAGTTTCGAAAGAAAAAAAAACTGAATTTTTGTTCTAAATAGGTACTTTTGTAATTGTATGTAGGTACTAGGGATGGCATCAAAGGATTGGTCATCCCCCGTCTCGAACCCAACAAAACAAATAATTTTGATAAGAATTATTTAAAGTAGATAGATGTACGAGTAAGTACATACATGTAAATATCTAGCTTAGTTATTCGAGAAATTTCATTCATAAAATAACGAATTACTCACATGGTCATCTTAATCATATAAAAAAAACGCGTCACAAACATAAGTGCAGCGAAAATACTTACATCGAAAAAGAAAATTTCTGGAAAGTTGTAGAGACTGACGTACCGGAAAACAAAAAAAATGTAAACAAAACAATGCAATGAGCGTTCCCTATCTGAGCAAAACCAAAATACATTTAATATGTCATAAGACTATAATAAAGAAATGATTTGTAAAGAAAAGTGTTTTAAGGAAAGAAAATCCGAATGAAATATAAAGTTTAATATAAAATTGAATCTTTAAAACAATGTAGACCTTTAAAATATTACTCTTGAATGAAATTGTATAGTTTTATCCGGCGTTTAATTTTCCAACTGTTTACGAATATTTTCCCGGTTGTTGTTTTGCAAACCCCTGAAACGCCAACTTAAGTTCCACATATATGTGCCAAAGTTTGAGAATCTCTGATGAAAAGTCAATTCAAGATAATGTTCTATTAAAATTATTTTGCTTTTTCTTCATTATTTTTGAGTTAATACTAACAAATTATGAATTAAACTCATATTAATTTCATATGGGTTTGTTATAAATTGTGCTTATATTTTATATTAGTCCGTGGTTTAGAAATAAATAAAATATAAAATACAATCCACATCAAAAACCAAGCGGAAGTACAAGTAGTATTTTCTAGAAAAGTCAGGAAATTTCGGGAAAATCTCATATAATGAATAAAAAGGAGTCAACTGCCACCCTGATTCATCAGTTTACAAAGTAAAGCGTACAAGTGCAGAACAAACCTACAAAGCGGAGAAGATTTACTCAGTACCAAGAGTGCTATTGGCATTAATTTTGTGTAATTTTGAATAAATCTCAATTTAAAGTTATTTGCAGAATAAAACGAAAATCAAGGTAAGTTAAAAAAAAAAAAAGATTGTCGAACATAGGGAAATAATTTTTTTTTTCCTAAAATTTTCAGATGCCTGAACAAGAATGTGAGACTTTTGCTTTCCAAGCTGAAATTGCTCAGCTTATGTCCTTGATCATCAACACATTCTACTCGAACAAGGAAATTTTCCTGCGAGAGTTGATTTCAAACTCATCTGATGCTTTGGACAAGATTCGTTATGAATCTCTCACTGACCCCACAAAACTGGATAGTGGCAAGGATTTGCAAATCAAGTTAATTCCCAACAAGGCCGCTGGCACATTGACTATCATCGATACGGGTATTGGCATGACCAAGGCTGATTTAGTGAATAATTTGGGTACCATCGCAAAGTCTGGCACTAAGGCGTTTATGGAAGCTCTCCAAGCTGGTGCTGACATCAGTATGATTGGACAGTTTGGTGTTGGCTTCTATTCAGCCTACTTAGTTGCTGATAAAGTGACAGTCACCTCGAAGCACAACGACGATGAGCAGTACGTTTGGGAGTCTGCTGCTGGTGGTTCGTTCACCGTTCGCCAGGACAGCTCTGAACCCCTAGGACGTGGTACAAAGATCGTTTTGTACATCAAAGAGGACCAGACTGATTATTTGGAAGAGAGTAAGATAAAGGAGATTGTCAACAAACATTCCCAGTTCATCGGCTATCCAATCAAGCTGCTGGTTGAGAAAGAACGAGACCAGGAAGTGAGTGACGATGAAGGTGACAAGGAAGATGAGGATAAAGAGAAGAAAGAAATGGAGACTGATGAGCCCAAGATTGAGGATCTCGGCGAGGACGAGGGTGCCGACAAGGAGGGCGATAAGAAAAAGAAGAAGACTGTTAAAGTTAAGTACACAGAAGATGAAGAGTTGAATAAGACTAAACCCATCTGGACCAGAAATCCCGATGATATTTCCCAAGAGGAATATGGCGAGTTCTACAAATCTCTGACCAATGACTGGGAAGACCATTTGGCTGTGAAGCATTTCTCGGTGGAGGGTCAATTGGAATTCCGTGCGCTGCTCTTCATTCCACGACGGGTGCCATTTGACCTCTTCGAGAATCAGAAGAAACGCAACAACATCAAATTGTACGTGCGACGTGTATTCATCATGGACAACTGCAATGATCTTATTCCAGAATACTTGAACTTCATGAAGGGAGTTGTTGATTCAGAAGATCTGCCCTTAAACATTTCTCGTGAAATGCTCCAACAGAACAAAGTTCTCAAGGTAATTCGCAAGAATTTGGTCAAAAAGTGCATGGAGCTGTTCGAGGAATTGAGCGAAGACAAGGAAAACTATAAGAAGTTCTACGACCAGTTTAGCAAGAATTTGAAATTGGGTGTCCATGAAGATAGCAACAATCGCGCCAAGATCGCTGACTTTCTGCGATTCCATACTTCAGCGTCTGGAGATGACTACTGTTCATTGGCCGATTATGTTAGCCGTATGAAGGAGAACCAGAAACATATATACTTCATCACTGGAGAGTCCAAGGACCAAGTAAGCAATTCAGCATTCGTAGAGCGTGTCAAGAAACGCGGATTCGAGGTCGTCTACATGACTGAACCAATTGATGAGTATGTTATCCAGCATCTGAAGGAATACAAAGGCAAACAGTTAGTGTCAGTGACAAAAGAAGGTTTGGAATTGCCAGAAGACGAGGAAGAAAAGAAGAAGCGCGAAGAAGACAAAGCCAAGTTCGAGAACCTGTGCAAGGTTATGAAGTCAATCTTGGACAACAAAGTCGAGAAAGTCGTCATTTCAAATCGTTTGGTTGAGTCTCCTTGTTGTATTGTCACATCTCAATTTGGCTGGTCTGCCAATATGGAGCGTATCATGAAGGCACAAGCTCTGCGTGATTCTTCTACAATGGGATACATGGCCGGCAAGAAGCACTTGGAAATCAACCCAGATCATGCTATAATTGAAACTCTACGTCAGAAGGCGGATGCCGATAAGAATGACAAAGCCGTCAAGGACTTGGTCATCCTACTCTTCGAAACATCTCTGCTGTCATCTGGTTTCTCATTGGATAGCCCACAAGTTCACGCTTCAAGAATCTACCGCATGATCAAATTGGGCCTTGGTCTCGACGAAGAAGAACCAATGGCGACCGAAGATGTCCAAAGTGCAGGCGATGCACCACCGCTAGTCAATGACGTTGAAGATGCCTCTCACATGGAGGAGGTCGATTAATAAGTTCTCTGTTGATAGTTTATCAAATAGTAATTTATTTAAACTAAATTTTAAGATACTTTAAACAAAATAATTTTATGAAGGATTCCATTTTTTTTATTACCGCGTTATAGCGGCGGCAGGCGTTATGATATGGAGACATTTTTCAGTTTAAATAAATTGATAATTGAGTGTAGAAGAAGATAAATTTATTTTTTATTTTTGTTTATACTTTGAGAGTTGCGACAAATAAATAAAAATAACTGTTAAAAGAAAATTTAATTCGCTTTTTATTTGTGTTTTGGACACAGCTTAATTATGAATTCGAATTTCATATTGCATTTTCTTAAGTAATGGCAATGTCGACTGAATGCTCGAACTTACTGTTGTGGCTTAAGGTTATAAAATGGCTTAAAATTGCAGATGTAACTTGATGTAAAAAAGCCTGGGGTGGAATCGCGTAAGGTGATAGAACAAATGAATATCTTTGTCTGCTTCATTTTAACTATACGTAGGTCATTTCACTAGCTCTATAGGGATAGCATTGGTTCCGTTTTTTTTTATTTTCACGCACTTAAGGGACTACCCTTAAAATGGAGCACAGTGTCGTGCGAGCGCTTCAGGAAAGTTGAAGAGGATTTAAAAGGAGATACCGATGCACATTGGTTTTCTGAATTTAACCGTACGTCCGAAGTTGCACCCAAGGGTAAAATGATTTGGATTCCCTGAAGCGCGAGAATTACGGTTAAATTGTTTAAGGGGAGGAATGCAACTGGCTATTTCACTGGAACAGTGTTTGTACAAATAACGGTAAAATAATGAAAGACAAGAAACATTGCGAAGGTGCTCGAGAGATTCAAATGTGTTATACTTCTATCACCTATCATTTTTAAAGCTCTTTTTGGATTCTATCGAAGAGACTCAAGTGTGTTATTGGATCAGATGCCCAAATACATATGCGAAATTTACTCGAGCTTAAAACGAATATAGCTCTTATAGCTAAGAAGAAGAGATTCCTCAACGTGCCATAACATTTCGAGGTTTTAATCAAATTTAATATTATAATGATCGAAAAGTTCAAAAGAGTTATTTCCATTCTGTCGTTCGGTCTGTTTGGCTGTGCGTTGCATCCACGTAGAGCCTAATCGGATACAGAATATTATTTTGTCCTTCGCTTTAAAAGAACTTCGAATTTTTGTTTACATTTAAAAGGGTTTTGTTTTTCATATTAATTTTCTTAAAACGGTTATAAAGGTTTTGATGAAAATTTTGATAAAACCTGCATTCCAGGTTATTAACTAAATCGTCAAATTAAGATATTTGCGGCGATATATATATATTAGTACTAAAGGTTGGTCCAAATAAAACCTACATACCTACAAATAACTACTGTGATGATAATTTCTTTTAATTAATTTAATTTATACACACATTAAACACATTTTATGGAAATTAAGGTGCACTCTATGTTTGAAATATGACATCAGACAAATGTTAATCATTTTTCTCGATATATCCACTGGCTATTTAACGAGCTTTCTATTACACCACGTAATGTTTCTGGTTGCGGGCTTCGCATTTCTTGTCGAATATATTTTCTTAATTGTCTACTAGTCTCTGGTTTATTAATATACACTTTGCCTTTTAAAAATCCCCATAAAAGAAAGTCTGAAGCAGTTAAATCAGGTGAACGAGGTGGCCAAGGGAAATCTGAGTTCTTTGAAATCAAAAGTTTTTACGTAGCAGGTCTATAGTTTGCCTAGCTGTGTTTGCAACGGATCAATCTTATTGGAACCACAAATTATGATGCTGGTCATTGTAAGATCTGTAAGAAGCTCCAGAATTCCTTTCTGAAGTTGCATCCTCGTTCCCAAAGAAATATGGATCGATAATACTTTTTTGGCCATAAAACCGCACCCAACAGTGCCTCTGGATGGGTGTAACTGGATGCCCTTGGAATTTCGGAGGCCAAAAATTTTAAATTTCCGGCTGGTCATAAATTCCTAATCCTGAAGCAAGAGGGAGCTAATTATATGAAGTTTAGTAATAGCGATATTTTCGCTGCGTCATAAGAATTTGTCGTTTTCAAGAATAGAAAATAGAATAAAAAGTTATTCGTTGTTAAACATTGGTAATTGGTTGATCTGTGTATGATATGGTAAGTTAAATAAATCGAACTCGACATTCTGATCAGACTTGAAATTACCACGATAGTGAAGACGAAAAATGTGGGTCTCGTAATTCCGTCTGTCCATTCGATTAGTCTAAACAGCTCGGCCGGTTTTCTTTAAATTAGTAACTACTTTTGAACCTTTCCTGCGACACGCTTATTTTTTTTTTTATTTTAAAACCAAAAATAATGGTACCTGCCCCAATATTTTTATTCAAAGTTTTTGAAAATATTTTTTTTCTCAAAAACTGTTCCACAAGTTTAAAAAAAATCTAAAAACTTCATTTAGTAAAAGCGATCTAGCTAGTTCAATAAATTTGTCCAAAAATGGTTATTAATAGGTGAGTTTTCTTATCTACGGATCTATGTGGATCCGGATGTGGACTCATTTTCAATACATATTACACAAATAATAAATAAATAATTTGGTAGATCACTTTTTATTAATTTAGTGATCAGTTTACTCTTTACGCGATACGGGCCCTGATTAGCCGTGTTTTTTTTTTTGGAAAAGTTAACCGTAGTACAGTAGGATTTTATATGAATAACAAATACAACATCCGCAGTGTTAGGATCACTGCCGATACTCGAATAAACGGCAAATCTCTATCCGCAGCAGGATTTCACTTCTCCTTTTATGCGCAGTGATCCTACTGTGGATGTTGTATTTGTTATTCATATAATATCCTACTATAGGCGTTTTTCTTTTTTAGTTCAGTATAGAGCTCTGAACAGAGTCCGAGCATGTCGAGCATGTTCCGAACATTCTCTGAACCAAGCGTGCTCTGAGCGCTCTGAGTATATTTTGAAACAGACCTGAACACTTATGTAGCTGTCGCCATTTTTTTTTAGTTTCCATCTGTCAAATGCTTGTGTTAAGCATTTTACTCTGTCTGCTCAGTTATTTTATTCTGAGCTCATAGAGCGCACTCTGAACACGCTCAGAACATGCTCAGAACGAAAAAAGAAACACATTTTCGAAACTCTGAACACTCTGAACTAAAAAAGAAACACAATTTATTTTTTGACAACTCAGGTTCTGTTCTGAACTAAAAAAGAAAAACGCCTTATATTACGGATAACTTTTCCAATAAAAACACGGCTATTGTTGTGCTTATCGTAATAGTGTGCGTCGTCGTTATAGATGATTTCTTCAAATTGATCGTCAGTGATGGCTCGGGCGTAGTGATATCTGTCACTAGGCTCTAGTTCATGCTGATGCTGAAGGAGTTGTTGCACTTCTGAGTTGGGATGATCTTCCAGATTCCTCATCCTGATGAGTTTTCCGGAGAGCGTTACGATTACGCAAATGCGGAGCATCTTTCTATCAAAATGCTTCATCTTCTTTAATGTTGTAGGTGATACAGTAAATCGGATGGGAAAGGCGTATGTCAGAACGGATCGGATAAATTGTTTGTTCACTAGCAGTTTGGAATATTAAACTGTAGAAATTACGAGCCACTCTGTGTATAAAAAATGTTTTAATTTTATCGTTCAACCAGAACCGTTTGGTTTTATCATGCATTCACTGTATTTTCCGTGGGGCATTATTTGTACGGAAGAAGAAGGCGTAGTTTTTGGGCATTAATCGACCATCTGTCAAAAATGAAAAATGTCACAGCAAGCAAACCGGCATGTTTGTTGTTGCTTAATTTTTTCATTTTCCACAAGAAAAACAATGTACAATAGTTTTAAAGGTGTAAACTAAAAAAGTTCACGTTAATTAAGGGTTTTCGGAAAAAATCCAAAGGTTTTTCTGGAAATGGTGTCAACCAGAGGTCCAAAGTATAAATTCACCGAAGGCGAAAAAGTTTTATGCTACGAACCAGATCCAACAAAAGCTAAAGTTCTTTACGACTCAAAGGTGTGTATACAAAAATATATACGATTTGTTTTCTTCTTCGTTTGTGTGCCGCTGTTCGCTGCCAATGTCCGTTGTCCGTCGGTCGGTGGCGGTTTTTTCTGCCGTCTGCCTTGTCTCCTGTCTCTTCCTGGCACGCACTTGTTTTTCCTGTGTGTTCATTTTGCAAAAGAAAATTAAATATTATATATATAACCTTGTTTCTGCACTCGTGATTGTATGTTCTGCATTTTGCCGGTTTTAGGTATTGGGTACGTATGAAACAAAAGACAAGCGTGGCAGGAAACTCACCCAATATAAAATCCACTTCCAAGGATGGAGTTCGACTTGGGATCGAAAAGTGAACTCTGATTTCGTTCTCAAGGACACCGAAGAAAATCGGCAACTGCAAAAAGATTTGGCTGAGAGGGCCCAATTACAATTGTGAGTACATTGACCCGGTTGTAGCTGCTAGAGATATTTTTAAAACACTTTCACTCTTTGGATTCTGCGGCTTCTGTTTTTTTTTCTTCTTCCCATGTAGAGGTGCATATTTGTATAGAAAAGAACGCAAGAAGCGTGCACGCAAAGAAGACGAATCGGATAGCTCGCCAAAAACTCGACATCGTGGCTCATCGGAGGATAATTTTAGTTCCAGCAGCACATTGGAAAAACATGAAGGTGATTTTCTAATGAGGGACGGTAAGTGATAACTCGTCAAATAACATAATCACATGACATTGATGTTTGGTTTGAATTTTGTGTGTAGAGTGTGAAACTGAATCTTGCAGTAGTTCCGTCGAGAGCTTCCATGACGATGAGCGTGTACTGCTTAAAGTGAGTGAGCGGCTAAAGCAGTACCTTGAGTATGATTACGAAATGACTGTGCGACACGGCAAGCAACACATTCTGCCAGCTCGTATTCCGGTATTGGGTATTTTGGAAAACTTCGTCAAGCAAAGTGCAGTTAAATTGGTATTTTCTGCATCACAAAATGAAACTTCAAGAAGACGTAACACTAATCTGCGACCAGACAAAAAGGAAAGGGAGTTCGAGAAGATTGTTAATACGTAAGTTCCATGGGTTGTGTTTGTAGATCATTTTGTTTCTTTTTTATAACGGGTGGGCAGTCTCAAGAGGCAAACATGGTTGACTATAAAAAGTTTTGAAGTTCTGAATATTTTAAATTGGAAAGGCAAAAAGATAGAGAAGGGTTCAAAAAATATTAGCAAAATAGTTCATAATGAAATTATTATGGTGGTGCTGGAGATTGGAAGAAAAAAGGTTCTACTATTTATTACTGTTAAACCTCAACTTTTAATTCTCACAAGGAGATTCAAGTCATTTGCAGCAGTTTTGCTCACACACTAGAATTATATTCTATGAATTACAGCCAAATTATTTTAAAAGCAAAGCATTAGGTATTATACCTATGTATTTACAAACTTCGCAGTGTTTTTGACAAAGACGACTATGTGGTTGTTCTATCCAATGTGGTACTGGACCAGTTAATTGGATGACATCTTTATCTATCCCTCGCCAGAAGTAGTGAGTGTTGTTCGGTGGTAGTTTTCGCTTGAATAACGAGATGTAAGGATAAGAATTAAATGAGCATGTCTTATACTGAAGTTGCGGTTTCATATCCAAAAAACAAGGATTTGTTTTGGTGGTGCAACAGCTTGAAGAGAACCAGGACCTAGTGACTTACAACTCTCAACCATTCCTGTGTGCGTGTCAGCAGGAATGGAGGGGACCTACAATTTTTTGCCGATTCTTAACGGCTAATCAGATGCGGATCTAAAAATCAAAATTGAAGAGCAAGATTCGTTTTTAAGGTGGCAGAACGGGTTGAACCTGGTGTTCAACGAACAATTAAACACAGGATTGGAATAAAAAGTGTCGAAGCCACATTTTAGTTGGTCGAGAGAAGGCAACGATTGACAAAAATATTGTTGTTCTTCATTTTATCTCGGCGATAGTACTAGTATAATATTGTTAGAATTGCAGCAAAACCTGGGTTGGCAAGTTATTCCTGTCAAGAGGTCGCAGATCCCTTTCTTGATATGTTCATGGAACGGTTAACCCAACTTCGACTCTTCCGTCTGAAGACTCACAAAAGCGCAAACAATATCTCACTGTTTTCTTCCAATTATTCAATATATGCTATAAATATATTGAAATACTAGCTGACCCGGCCACGCGTTTCTGTGGCTAAAGTTTTTGTTATATTACATTATAGTAAACAATCTAAGAGGAACAATAAGAGAACATAAGTCACGGAGTCCACTATGCTTTTTCACACAGATGGTATTTGTAAAAAAATATGGTGATCTCCTTATTCATCAACGTTTTTGGCTGCCAAAATCGCCCGTTGACTAAGCCATTCATGATTCAAATAACTATTCTGTATATCCGGGAAAATACTCTTGTGCCATTTTCTCATTGATATTGTTGAAAATAGCTGGCAATACCCAACGTGTATGGCACCATTTCTATAAACGTATAACAATAATGTAATTGTAACTTGGTATCATTATTACTTGTTATTATACCATTATACCAAATGTAAATGTATAAACTCCATTTTTGTATTTTTCATTCGCTAATAAAATTTATCAGGTTATGGGCCCAGGATTGCTCTCCGTAAAAATTAAATTAGTTTTTGAGAATTTAAAAAGTAAAGTAAAAAGAAATATTATGATGAATCATTTTCAAATAGAAAAGTTAGATGATTCTAATTACGATGTGTGGTGCATACAAATGAAGAGCGTCCTGATTCATGGTGGCCTGTGGCGAATCGCAAATGGTGAAATAAAAAAGGAATCCATTACAGCTGCTGCTGAGATTGTAAAATTCGATGACGATGACCAGAAGGCTCTTGCAAATATAATATTGAGTGTAAAGCCTGCTCAGTTGGGTTATATAAAGAACGCAAAGTCGTCATTTGAAGCGTGGACAAAATTAAGAGAAACCTTTGCGCCAAAAGGTCCCATACAAAAAGTGTGCCTGTACTAACGTTTACTTAGTCTCCGTTTGGTTGAAGGAGCGAATATGGTTCAACATTTGAATTCGTTCATTGAGGTGACTGAAAAGTTGACAGAGTCTGGTATAGAACTGCAAGATGAATTTCTTGTTATTATGTTGCTGTCCAGTTTGTCCAAAGATTTCGAAAACTTTGTAATTGCAATGGAAACTCGAGACTCATTGCCAAAATTCAGTTTCCTCAAGCAGAAACTTCTCGAAGAAGCAGAGAGAAGAAAAGAAAATGAACAAGGAGATACACACGAACAAGCATATGTGGCACGGACATTCAAGAAGGCGCATGGGAAGAAGAAACAAAACAACAAAAAATTCTTCACCGGCAAATGTTTCAACTGTGGTGTGGTTGGTCATCGTTCTAGCGACTGTGAGAAAGAAAAGAAAAAATCGGCACGAGCACAACAAGCATTAACTATGATCGCGGCAACAGATACAAGACCACGAAGTAATGCGTGGTATCTTGACAGCGGTGCGACAGCTCATATGTGCAACGACAAGAAGCGGTTTGTAAATTTCCAAATACATAACGAAGTAATTGGTTTGGCAGGAAATAAATCAATCGTGGCGGAAGGAAAAGGTGATGTACCTTTCCAATATAAAAATATAGACTTGATGTTCCAAAATGTCCTATATTCCGCAGAGCTTCAAGCAAATTTCCTTTCTGTGAGCAAAATGGTGGACAAAGGCCTAACAGTCCAATTCAAAAAAGAACGTGCCATGGTTTGTCATTTAAATGGTTCTGTTATTCTTCATGCCAACAAGAAGGATGGTTTGTTTGTGGTTGATGAGGGTGTCGAACAAAAGGTTTTCGCCCTGCAAAATAGAGGTGATTTGTGGCACAACAGATTTGGTCATCTTAATTACAAATCTCTTCAAGAATTGTCTGTTAAGGGAATGGTAAAAGGATTGAATTCAGTTATCAGTAAAGATGTAGGGTGTAAAACATGCCTGCTTAGTAAGATACATTCATTGCCATTTCCTAAGGATTCAGAACACCGATCAAAGAAACTGCTAGAGCTCGTCCATTCAGATGTGTGTGGACCATTTGATGTAGAATCTTTAAGTGGCTCGAGGTACTTCATTACATTCATAGACGATATGTCTAGAAAGATCTATGTGTACTTCATGAAGGCAAAAAGTGAAGCTTTAAGTAAATTCAAGCAATTTAAACTTCAGGTCGAACGACAAACAGATTGCAAAATTAAAACGCTTCGAACCGACAACGGCAAGGAGTATCTGAATTATGAGTTCAATGAATTTCTGCAAAAGAATGGAATTCAGAGACAACTCACTGTCGTCTACACACCACAACAAAACGGGGTGTCCGAGCGTGCCAATAGAACGCTCGTGGAGATGGCACGGTCCATGTTAGTTCACTCCGGTGCTGAAAAAAGTTTGTGGGCAGAGGCTGTGATGACTGCGGCCTACATCAGGAACAGGTGCCCAACTAATATTTTGGAAAATAAAACTCCTTTTGAAGTATGGTTTGGCAAGAAACCAAATGTCAAACATCTTCGTACGTTCGGTTGTGAAGCTGTGAGCATGAAGAAACCAAAAGACAGTAAATTCGAGGCAAGAGGTGAAACTTGTATCATGATCGGATATTCTACGTTTTCGAAGGCATATCGACTTTTTGATAAAAGTACCAAGAAAGTGATGGAGCGGCGAGACGTTATTTTCGATGAGAAGATGTTCGATGGCAACAACAGAAATGGTGCTTCCAGCGGCAGCAACACCAACAACAACAACATCAGTAGTAAGAAGCCAGATGATTATATTTGGTTTCATATTAATGATGAAGCTGATGTGGAAGAAGTACATCCTACGACGAAAGAGCCTACAGAAAGTTCTGTTGTTGATGAAGACGGATATGATACAGCTGATGATGAAAGCGATGTTGAAGATGTGGCAGAGAACGTTGACGGTGCTGTTGTAGAATACGGTGATGACGACAAACGAGTTTTAAGATGCGGTAAAGTGTATAATAAATTGCAGTTGTTGATGAATGAAGATGTACCTCGAAATGTTAATGAGGCGATTTCATCGGCAGATAGTGGCAAGTGGGTTGCTGCAATGAATGCAGAAATGGCATCATTAAGAAAAAATAATACGTGGTCCATAGCTGAACTGCCAGAACAGCGAAGATCCATAGATTGCAAATGGGTTTTCTCCCTAAAACGAGACAAGGCAGGGAATGTCGAGCGCTACAAGGCACGGTTGGTGGCTAAGGGATGTAGTCAACGATATGGTTTCGACTACGAAGAGACATTTTCCCCAGTGGCCAGGTACTCAACAATTAGAATGTTACTAGCGTTATCAGTTGAGTGGAAAATGCATCTACACCAAGTCGATGTGGGAAACGCATACTTGAATAGCGATTTATGCGAAGAAATTTATATGCGCCAGCCGGAGTACTTCGTAGACAAGAAAAATCCAGAGAAGGTGTTGCGGCTAAACAGAGCACTCTACGGTCTGAAACAAGCCGGTAGAGAATGGAATACCAAGCTCGATGGTGTTTTGAAAAACTTGGGATTCCAACAAAGCCAGAACGATCCTTGTTTGTACCTGTCAAGACGAAAGAAAGAATTAATTCTGATAGTCGTATATGTCGACGACTTGTTAATCGCTTGTAAGAACTTGAAAAGCGTATTTAATGTAAAAAAGGATCTATGTGCTGAATTTGACCTGTACGACAAGGGTTCAGTTCATCATTACCTAGGAATCGAAGTGGAGCGTGATGGTGACACTGGTGACATCAAGATATGTCAGAAGCAATATATAAAAGATATCCTCCAGCGATTTGGTATGGAAAATTGTAAAAGTGTTTCGGTTCCCTTGGATCCTGGGCATAAGCTGCAATGCGATGGTAAGTGTCAGAGGGTTGATAAGAACCAATATCAGTCTATGGTTGGCGTTTTAATGTATCTCGCCATAACATCAAGGCCAGATATATTACATTCCGTAGGAAAAATGGCGCAGTGCAACACAGATCCTCACACAGAACATCTGCAAGCAATCAAACACATTTTTCGATACCTGTCCGGCACTTTTGATAAACAACTAGTGTTTAGAAAATCCCAAACATCTTCCATAACTGGCTATGTTGATGCAGACTGGGGTGGCGATGATTCCGATCGAAAGTCATTCACTGGATTTGTTTTCTTCATTGGAAACTCACTGATAAGTTGGGAGTCGAGAAAACAACACTCCGTTGCGTTAAGTAGTACAGAAGCCGAATATATGGCGGCTTCGGATGCAGCAAAAGAATCAGTTTACATGCGAAGACTTCTAATGGAGGTGGGATGGTCAAATGGCGAAGCAGTAATATTGAACATCGACAACCAGGGAGCGCAGAAATTAGCAAGCAATCCAGTACTTCACAAGCGAAGTAAACATATTGATATAAGATATCATCACATCAAAGAGGTATTAAAAAATCAGGAAATTGTTTTGAAATATTGTCCATCAGAAAATAATGTGGCCGACATTTTGACAAAGAATTTGGCAAAATCCAAGCATGAAAAATGTGTAAAACTTTTGAATTTTAATTAACGATCTATAATTTTACATTTGAATCTTAATTTGAATTAATGATAAATTTTAAGTTAACTTAATAATTTTATATTATTTGAATTTAAATTTATATTCAGATTAACGATGAATTTTGATTTTAAAATTTGATTTTACTATGGATTTGAACTTAAATAAACGATTTATTTTTTAAATACAAGTGACATCCACGTTGAGGGGGTGTGTTGAAAATAGCTGGCAATACCCAACGTGTATGGCACCATTTCTATAAACGTATAACAATAATGTAATTGTAACTTGGTATCATTATTACTTGTTATATTATACCATTATACCAAATGTAAATGTATAAACTCCATTTTTGTATTTTTCATTCGCTAATAAAATTTATCAGATATATTAATTAACTTTTATAAAACTATGTGATATTACTTACATGTATAAATTGAAATTATTGTTCCTGTGCTCCTACTGTGGCTATGTCTCGTTCTCCTGCTGCTCTTGTTCTTATGATATTCTCTTGAAGACGTTCGTTCTTAATAATTATGTGATAATACTTACATACATATATTCAAATTAAATTATAAAGTTTTGATCAATGAAGCACAAATATGTAAGTAAAAAACAGGTTTAATTTCACTGTATTTTCTTCATTATAATATGAATGCAATAAATTGCGACTATAATTTGAGATTTAAACTATCCTATCTCTCAAGTTGGATCGAACTGCACATGGTGTGCGAATTTTATTATAATCGGTTAAGTGGTTTAGGAGTCCATTGAGGACAAACATCGTGACACGAGATTTATATATATTAAGATAGTGCTTCTGGTGTTGATCTGAGAGTTCTGCACTTTCCTTTTAAAATGTAAAGGTAATTGTGTTGCCTTATCTAATGCATTGTTTGATATCAAAGAGGTTTCACTTATTGGCCATGCTTACCTCGGATCGTGTATTGTAGATGAGTTAACGGGTATTCATAATGAAGTCTTCGCCTTTCATAGCTACCTTCATTTCGTTCTGGCTCTGAATGGGTTCAACCTTTTTCTACTAAAAGAGGGAATGGACGTTCGACTCACTTCATCGATACATGCTCGCTCATCGGTTGTACTCTGTTATACATCGGGAATACTATTTTACCTACCCTTATTTTGAATATCAGTTTAAAATGAAACGTCACATTCATATTTAAAAAAGGAAAATAATTTTTAAAAACAAAGCCAAATATATAAAATGTATAGGATAGTATTGTGATACTTTTTAAAATCCCCAATTAGCTTAGGGAGTGTGGTAATCGGTATACCTGAAGAATCGTAAATATTTAAAAAATCTCATCATAAATGTTGCTCATATTGAAAATGACTTCTAGGTTTGCTTAAAACTTGCGAATTAACGAACAGGGTTTTTAGTTTTCCGCTTTTGGAATCCGACCCACCTCCTGTTTTAGACCAGCCTCAAACAAAAACTTGCTGTGTGCCTTAGAAGGCGATTGAGGATAGTTTTGGGAGTGATTTTGTACAATGAATCTTCAGAAAAAATTCTTACAACAAATTCTTGGACAGCTCGGAAAAAACAGTTCTTTTCAATGTGAATAAACATGCGTATTAAGGAGGAGAAACATATTTTGTTTGAGAAATGAAAGATACCAGGCGTTATTATGTATGTATTTCAATCCAACTCCAAGATTCCGTCTGAAATCCTCCTTCCCCAATATTTTTTCCTCTCTAGACTTGAGGCATGAATACATTTATGTATTTATGAATTTATTAATTTTATGTTTGAAAACATTTTATTAATTTTCTAGTAAATTTATTTATAGAGTTTCCATTTTGAAAGAAGTTGCTGATGGATTACGTATTTATTTCGACTTTACATTGGCTGACAATCTTCTCTACAAAGAAGAAAAAGAATATGCAATATCATTACTTTCAGAAGAAAACCTAAAGAATTTTTCATACGTTCCCTCACCTGGACTTTCACCAGATTTCCTATCTCCCAAACCAGATTATGATTCACCTCTAGCAGTAGATAGCTCTGAGTCACAACCATCATTAGAAGCGACTACAACTTCTGAGGATCCCCAAAAAAGAAAGCTCCGTTCTCATCGTAGTGAAGACTGTGATGCGATGCTAGAAAATTGCTTATCGAGGTAAGTTTGTCTAATAAATAAATAGAATCCTTATTAAAGATTTTTTTACTCGTATCACAATATCACCACCGAATACGTGTTTCTGTGAGTTCATATAAAGCATTCAGTTGGTTAGTTTATATTTCTGAGTTCTCCATATTTTAAAAAATATAAATAATTCCTCACAAAAAACACCTCAATTATGTTATCAAGAAGTTAAAATTTAATTTAACTCTTCTGCCTTTTTGAAGTGACAAAGTAAAACTTGTGAGCTCTCAGAATTAAAAACTAGACATCTTCCCAAGCCATAGATCTCATTTTATCTCTTAGATTATTTTTAAATAATAAAAGTTATTTTCCTTAGTATTGCAAGTACGAGTTCTGGTGGTTCTACTCCATTACAAGCAACAGCTGCTACGTCTAGCTTAAGTTACATTAAATCTTTGCAACCTATGGCCTTGAGTATACCACCACAAGCGAAAGATTTCTTGCAAAAAGTTCTTTCTTGGCAAATTTTACCTTCTAACGCTGATCCCGCGCCATCTATGATCTTTGGAGCAACACATTTAGCTCGACTTATTGGTATGTTATTTTTTCTTTATTATTTAAAAAAAATAACTCAATTTTTCGAAACTATATTTCAGTAAAACTACCTGAATTTCTAAATGCAACAACCATAGCTGAAGAAAAACTTAAATTATTGCTACAGCATTTGGATTCCTTTGTTCAGTAAGTGTATTTTTAATTTAATAAAATAATAACTAACCTCTAATTTGACAAGGAAACAAACTAGCTATCCCCTTAATTGAATTATATCCCAAATTTCACTAGAATCAACCGTTTCACATTTTACATTAATAATATAAGTACGATTAGTATTTTATTTATTTTATTTAGTAGCCAGTACTACCATAAATAAAAATTGTTATATATTTCAAAAAACCTCTGCTCAACACAAAACATTTTTTTCTGTCGAATCCAGATTATACTCTTCCGAAGGGTTGTTGTCTTGAACTCGATCTCTGCAAAAATGTGTCAGGGATGTTACAGCCTCTTGTTAGGTATTGAGATTTAAGAACATCTCCTATCATGAAAAGTGCTTCTCATCTAAACCGTTCAGACTCGGCATTCCTGCACGCGCAGCAATAGTTGAGAGACAAAAGTCACTAAGTTTAAGCTCAAAACAAGCCGATAGCTTCTAATTAAATTTTAATTCGAGCCTAGTTACATCAAGAAGTAAATAATTTGTCTTCAAAAAATAGGTTATGAAACTTCAAATTTAATTCTTTTAAAATCCATTTTTAACTTTTCGAAAATTTTTTATTTAAAAGTATCTTCGTCTGTCATACTTCTCGAGCACCGCACTATTATACAAAACTCAGGTATCATTCCAAGGTTTACTTTAAACAAACCTCTTGGTGTAAAATAACTTTGTAAATTGTGTGTGTTTATGTGTGTTTCAAAACGAAAACTACAATATTCTTGCGTTCTTGTGTGTAAGAACAAAGTAGTATTTTTAGAAGCACAATTAAAAGAAGTTTTCGTGACATTAGTTTGGAGAGATGACATTTCTTTTGGCACACCTTCTAAAATAATTTTAAAATTCTATTTTTAGTAATACAATTATTTAACATTTATTAACTCGGGAATAGGTTAGAAATTATGACGAACAAAAGTTGTATATATCAATCATATAAACAACCTGACTTGGTAGAGCAATTCTGCAGACGGATCTGAATTCAGATCTTTGAAAGCGTGTGATTTTGTTCAGTGTTCTTCAACAAGTGAGTACGAGTTAGTAAAGTAAAAAGTAACGATTTAAAGTGATGATGGCCTGTCTCAAGCAAGAGGAAGGATTTGTTATAAGCAAATAATAAAGCATGCTAGATCTGCAGGCTGGTCTGAAAAGCCGTAAAATAAAAGGAGAAAAACCGATAGTATTCGAGCATTAAACTGATGAACTTACTTTAGCCATTTAGCTGTAAAGTTAAGAAAATTAGCCTGCTCTGTTTCTTCTTAAGTTTTCAAATAAATACTAGAATCATGTTTGGGGTTTTTGATAAAATGACATAAGTAAATATGTACTAGAAAACTGCTTCTCTTTGAAAGACAAGTGGAAATAGCGTAACTGAAAAACGAAATATTAATTTTTTTTTCACGCACTAAAGAGATAATGTCCACCCTTAAAATGTTTGAGCACAGTGCGAGCGTTAAGGAAATTTGGAGAGGATTTAAAAGGAGATACTGATTTACATTGGTTTAAAATGTCTGAACATCATAATGGGAGGGAAACATTGGGCCGGGTAAAGCATTTAACATTTGTGTAGCGAGGCTAAAGAAAGAATCTATGAATTTAATAGTATGTCCGAAGTTGGGATCAATGGTAAACTGATAGGCCTTCCCTGAAACTCTAGTATTTCTTTTGAATTCTTTAAGAAGAGAAAAGCAACTGGCTATTTCAATAGAACATTATTTATAAAAATAACGGTAAAATAATGAACGACAAGAAACATTGCGATGGTGCTCGGGAGACTCAAATGTTTCTGTTAGCTCTTTTTTGGATTCTATCGAAGAGACTCAAGTGGGTTATTGGAGCAATTGCCAATATATTTGACGAATATAAGCCTAATAGAAAGGGTGACCAATTTCTTGCAACGTTTAATGAAACCCAAACAGCTAGCAGCGTTTTTGGCGATGTCGAATAAGTGGTTATTCAACACAAAGTGATCTGTGATGTACATATCGAGAACTGGGATCTGTTGGGTTTCCTCAATGCATATGCCGGTCATGGATAGCGACATAGGGGTGGGTGGCGATTTTACGACACGAGACAGCATTGAATATTGGGAGCTTTTAATTCTACTCGGTTTTTGGTTCCCTATTTGACAATGCTAACGAGATCAGAATTTAATAAGCTTATTATACGTTGCCGTTCTAGATCCACAGCCAAAGAACGAGATAACGAATATGAGAAGCTGAGGGTATTGTCGTCAGCCAAAAAAAAAAAATCAATGGATTAGAAGTTTCATAAAAAAAGATCATTGATGAATATGAAAAAGAGAGTCGGGGACAAAACGAGGCCTTGGGGCTCACAAGTGTAAATTTTATGAATATCAGTCTTGAAACCAATACAACTTGTATTGAGCTGTCCGAAATTTAAAAGACATTCATCAATACCAAATGCACGCATTATGTCAAACTCTATCAAATGCTTTTGAAATATCAAGTGCAATAATCTAACTTTCTCCAAAACGATGTAAAGATTTGTGCCACTGTTCGGTGAAATATACCATCAAATCACCAGTTGACCTATTGCTACGAAAGCAATACTGCGGGTCATTGAGAAGCTTTCGTTCTTCAAGATATTTCTTGAGCTGATAATTTATCAGCAATTCTATGAGCATAGAAAGAAGGGCCGTAAGGGCAATTGGACGATAGTAAGGAGGGGAAGAAGATTCGCCTTTTTTGGTTTTTTGGGTTGAAGAAGACGGCTTCAGAGCGATGGGTGGGATAATATCCGCGCAAGCGGATTTATGTATGTCAAGATCTTTCAGTACTCTTGTAACTGTAAAAGTGCGAAAGAAGTTTTTTCCCATGAGATCGTTTACGCTCTCGAATACAGAGCCCGTATCGCGAAAGAGTAAAGTGATCACTCAATAAATTGGCAATCGTTCTTTCTAAATTTTTTTATTGATGTGATAGAGACAGCTATACTCAAAATGACAATCAAAAAATTGATAATCAACTATCACTTTAGCCGATTCTACCCGAGGAGGAATCATGACACATTCTGGTGGCGTCGAATGAACAGCTATCTGTGCTGGCTTTATCTTGTGAGCTGACAACAAGTGTCATTGAATTCAACCGTAGGAACCGAAGACGAAGTATTATTTCGTAGTTTTTTTTACAAATGATCAAACATTTTTGCTACTTTTGGGACATTGTAATATTTTTTGCTTTAATTGTTAGTCATGCAAAAATTTGGTTCTTCGAATATGATCATTACAGATCTCAGTAGGGTTGGCTTTATAACATGGGGAACTTACTTCTCTGACTCTAATAACCTGCTAACAGTTCGAATCAAAACATGAATTCTATTTCGGTTTGATAGATTTTTGCATATTGGGAGCAAAGAATAGTTGACAGTCAAAATCGACAATAAAAAAAGTGATTCCACCTCAGATTTCAATAATTGGAAAAAAACACATCTTTCTCGTAAGTACTTAGGGGCATTTGCTGAAACGAAACTTAAATATTTACGTTCAACCTAAGCGCTTATGTTCTACTTTTTCCTCTATGTAAACTGTCACATAAAAGAGTTTATGTGGAACATAAGTATTAATGTTCTGTATCAGCAAATCAAGTGCGGCTTTCTTTTTTTTTGTAATAAAACGTACAATATAAGAAAGCAAGAAGAGTTTTGTGACTGTGTTAAAAAAAAACTGTGCTGAAACTGTTTTTCATCTTCATCTGCCATACAAAAAAAAAAACAAGCCGAATCAACTCAAGATAAAAAAAATAATTTGTTTTTGGTTAAACTCTGACGAAAAATGACGAAAGTTGAATAATATACTTCCATAACCTTGCATTATTTACAGTTACTTGGAATCCCGTAAAGAATGGTTTGGAGAGCACAATTACTTCAAGGAACCCAAGGTTGAAACTGAAAAATCTTCCGATGACCAAAAGCTAGATGATTCCCCAGCTACAAAAACCTAATTATAAAAAAAAAAACAGATTTATATTTTTACTAAGGAAACTTCCTTTCTCTATATTTTTTTTATTAATATTTTAAAGCTTTTTTTTAATTTTCTAATTAACAATTTTTTGTTTATGTATAAAAAATAATGAAATAAATTATTGTATTTTTTTTTATTTTGTATTCAATGTATACATAGTTAGTGAAAGTTCTAATCGATATATTAAATGTCTCATTTTTATTTTGTCGGAAATTATAATTAACACGAGTAGTAAGTTTATAGTAAGTAGTAATTATAAATTATTATGGCTTGTTTTATTCCAGCTTTTGAGAATATAACTATGATAATATGTATAGTGTTAAGTCTTGATTTGATCACTTAAAATAAAAAAAGTTAATTTTAATTAGAATACAAATTTTGAATAAGAACTAAAAATATGCATGTCAATTATTATTTAAACAGAAAAAGTAAAATAACAACAATGTTTTTGTTCGAAAGAAGAATAATTATGTTAAGCAAATAATGTTTAAATAAAAAATATATTATACATTCGATATATACACCACAAGGCATACTTTGTTTTATTTTATTTTCAATTCCCTTTTCTTGCACTCCTCCTCCCTATCGTCGGCACCTTTTAGTTGTGTTTATTTATTTTATTTATATATTTTACTTATATAATAATAAATTATTCTAAAATTTAATTTTTGTGAATGTCATTTGGTATTTTGTGTGTGTTTGCAATTAATCATACAATAATTATACATTTATATAACTTTTAAAAAGTCTTTATTATCTTGTGTAGTTTTTAAGTTTTTTTTTGTTTAAATTTATAACATTTAACAGGCAGGATACAACAATATAACATTTTTGTATGCTTTGCTTAAAATACAGCTAAACAGCAAAGGAAACAGCACACAACTTTGGTTATTGTCCTGCTTAACTTATGTGCGAGAAATTCGATTTGTGGACGGTTTTTAATTAACACGGACAGTTTTTTATTTATTTTGATTTTAATTAAATTTGATTTGAGACGGAAAGTTAACTATCGTTTCGTAAAAAGTATTTTTTTTTGTTGTGTTTTGTGACATTTAATAACACTATTTTTAAAATTTGATGAAGAAATGAGTTTTGATTCGTTTGTGCTATCCAATAATACTATATATTGTTCCATTTTTAATTTTACTTCTCTCAATTCGTTATTATTATATTTTTTTGTTGTTTTATAAAGAATGTATAAAAAATATTAGATATTTGTTTAAATTTTATACATATTTTTGTATATTAGGCTTGGGCTCCCATTTGGGCTTTAAATTAATTATTTTTCTAGTGAAACTTAATAAGAAGTTAAATCGGATGTAGTTAATCTTGGGAATTTGGACCGTTCAACACCAAAAGTTATTTTACCTCCAATGGGACAACTCAATCTGGTTAGTTTGACAAAAGACAAATTAAAGGATGTCATGAATCAACTGTTGAAAATAAGCGTTATTGAATAACGAAAAATCTAACGAAACAAGAAAGTTGATCAAAATAAATCCTTAGCATTCAATAATTTTAAAGAGTGGTATTTGTTCCACACTTGTGGTTCGGATTAGCTGTAGATCATATACCACTAAATTTTGGCAAACTTTAAGTCCATCACTGGGTTTATTATTTGTCATTTCGTCCTAAACTCGCACCCTTTAACTCCATTCTACCAAACTTGTCGTTAAGTTTCACTAAATTAAAGACTAAATATTTTAAGGTAATTCGTTCAATTTCTATTTCCCCCTATTGTCGCCTTGGAGGCGTTTTGTTGCACTCGACGCTGTTGGGCGCATAAATCCACTCAAACGTGATGCACTATTTGCCGGTCGAGTTGGACTTCTTTGTCTATTGATCAATGAAGGCGTACTACTACTTATATTTTTTACGGAAGCTTTAACTAGCACCGCACTGCGAGCCGAAGAAACTCGTGCCACCGGTGTAGTAGAGGCGGGAGAACTGGCTAATTGATTATCCTTAAGACTGCTACTACCCAGGTTCGAAGAACTTGCTCGTGTCGACGAAGGTTTCCGAATTGTTGCACCAATACTGGATCCACTAGAACTACTGCGACTGGCCGATATCCTTTGATTTCGGGATGAATTGGGAATTGTAAGTGGTCTTTTACTCGGCGATGATTCAACAGAGTTTGTTAGAAGTGGTTTTACTGGCATACGTCTAACAGTATTCGTTGAAGTTCCACTATTTAGTGATGACCTCGAACTACGCAAGCTTGTTCTTGAGCTACTGCGTTCCACATCTTTTTTATTGGAGGAATTTGTTGAAGTTGCATCACCTTTTCGCAGGGAATTAGCACGACGTATTGCAGCTGTTGCGGCAGAAGTGGGATTTGATGGCAGCGTGAGGGTGTTTGTTGTCGTGGGGTTTGCTCTTAACACCCGAGCTCTGTCCATGCTTCGTTTATTTCTTTCTAAAATATTGTGAATCTGGTTTTTCTGGTGATTCGTTCTTGTCTTTGAGACGGCATGTTCGCGACTAGGATTATGGCTGTTTATTTTATTACTGATTGTGACTGATTCTTTGTTGGTTCGGGCTTGAGAACGGGTTGACTGTTTTGTGACAGCTTCATTGACATCGTTGCATGATGAAGTGCTCTCTTTTCCGTGTGACGGTGTATCCGAGACTAGACTTTGGGTTTCTTCAAATCCTTCATCGTTCAATTCATGACTATTGACAGGAACCTTGATGACAGTTGTGGGGGTAGGTTTTTCAATAGTTATGATTTCTCTGGGTGGACTCCAGATACGTTCGGGATCACCTGTTGGTGATTTAAGATTCCGAATAGCTTCGCGTACATCTTCTTGATTTATCGAACTTATATGGCGACCAACTTTTTCCAACTTGGCAACGGTTCTTTCGGAAATAACAGGTTTTTTCATTTGTGGATCTTCGTGTTTCTTGGTTTCGGCTTCATTTGGTATGCTTTGGTTTTTTATTTTATCCTTAGGAGAGCTATCAACAGTTGGTGGGCATATATCTTCAGTTCCGCTACTGTAATCTATAGGTCGCTTATAACGACGGGTTCTTCTTGCTGCTGAGAATCTATCAAAGTGACCAATTGGTTCGTTATCAACCAACTGATCAACACTGGGACTGATGTCACCACCATCACATTCCGTCGTCGAATTAACCGTAACGACAGTGGGAGCGTAGAGAGGCCGTCTCAAAGACGAGTTTTGTGTGCTGCGTCTGACAACTGGTGGTGTTTCAATGTTATCAGAATCAATTTCCTTGCGGCTATATTTGTCATCGTGGCGATCACGAATTGTGATGAATCTATTAATTGCAGAACTTTCAATAGTTGATTGGTTTTTGTAGATGGACGGGTCACTTTTGATGTCGAGGATCAGTGGTGGCAGTTGCTTTGCATCACTGCAATTTGGTGCAGATGATTTGCATTTACCTTCGATGTCATTAATTTCAGATGGGCGGCGTACATAAATTTGAAGATTATCCGGTGCTGGGAGATCTCCTAGAATTTGTATTAAAGACTTGCGATCTTCTTTTGCAGTATTAGTTCGAGCATTCTCATCTCTGGTAATAACCTCTTCGGAACTGTTCGAAACGTTGAGATTTGATTTTCTCCATGAGGACTTGTCGCGAGTATTATTAATATCTAAAAAAAAAATTAAAAACATCGTATGGTAAAGAGAGTTTGAGAAGCATTTTAACACTTACCTTCTATAGCTTGAATCGTTCCGGCAATGTCCGTTTTCTCTAGCACCTTTGATGGCTTCCAATCCCTTTTATACGTTTCTACACCATTAGCATTAACTGAGATCTTCTCCTCTGGCAAGGGATCCAATTTGTTTCGTTCGCTTTCTGCTATTCAAACAAAAATTATCTACCATAATTTAAAAAACAAAATATTGTAGTATTACTACCTGAGTCGTTTTCAAGCGAACGCCGACCATTACTAACAAGCTGTCGCTTTCGTTTGTAATCCTCATTTTGTTTCTCATCGTTTCCATTTGATTGCAACCATGATTCAACATTTTGTCGTTTTTCGCGTGATCTTCTGAAAAGTAGGAAATAGTTTGAATTGGGTATACCTTCGTTTATCTAAAAAGATTTAATTACATTGGTTTATTATCAACACTGGCTGCAGCAGGTGGTGGCTTGATCTCAGTCATTGGTGACGGTGAATTGGCTCTTTCGCGGTCGGCACCGAAATCGATGTTCAAAAGTTCCGGACGTTTTCTGCTCGCACTTCCTGATCTTGCATTCCTGGCCCATGAACGATCTGCAATAATTTTATAAGATTTGGATGAAATTAGATTCAGTACCTTATTTCATTAAAGGTGATCGAATAGACACTCGAAAAGTTTGGGGTTAAATTCAATTGAAATGTGTGTATGTTGAAAAAAAAACATTATTTAAATTGTTAGTGCTTACGATCTACAAACTAAAAGAATTCGTCTTCTAAACACAACTATTCTAGTTCTGTGCTCACAAGAAATTTCTTACGTTTTTGTTTCAGTTGTAAATAATAAAAGTTTATTTTAAAAATCTACAATTACAATAAAATTAAAAATAAGGCATATATTAACTATAATGAAATTGTATTAATAATTATGAAAGTGAAATTTACCCAAACTTCCGTAAGCGGAGGCTTTTCTCTCTCTACTACCATTGTCTTGTCCAGAAGCTCTTAAGAATTTCATTAAATCATCATCTTCATCGGAAGCTCGACTTCTGCGTCTTCGTAAACTGCCATTTGGTGTTATATCCGGTGAGATACCATCTTCTCGCCAAGAATTAAAATCAACTCCGGTGTTAAATGATCCCATTCTTCGTCGAGAAAGTGCAGGACTTGATCGCGGATCGAATGATGGATCGAGCAGTAGAGGATTTTCCGGGTCAGAATTTGAAGTTCCATATAGATTTGCTGAAAATCAATAAAAAAAGAAATCTTTTTCAATATTGTCATGGAAGCACCTCTTAGAAACTTTTTGGTTTTCTTATCCCATATCTAAAAAAATAACCTGAAAAGTTTCGATTGAACGTGGCTTTCGGTGAGTAGGAGGAATGGAGGGGCATATGCAACCGCATATTCACAAGGTCGTATTGAGATCTTTTGATCATTCAAGCATCAAACATTGCAATCGCGGCAAGGCACTCCTTAAATATCGTGCTGTGGGGCTAAGATTGACTCGAAACGCTACCCCGTTGTATCCAAGATATGACTATGGATATTGTGACCGAAGTCAAATCAAGGAAATTCTTTGACGTCGAATGGCTGGAGTCGCAAAAGATCACCAGGAACTCTAAGGTATGCATCAAGAACTGGTGGCAATATTGTCAAGAAGCTTTCAGGAATGTCGTCTCCGATCTGCTGGATTATAGCTTATGTAAGTTGATAAAATCCACTGTAAGTCACTTTCAGAGACGTTTACACTAGTATTTTTTTCAGAAGTTGCTTACGTAGGTAAGTGAAACTTATTTGTGTAATCTTGACTTAAGCAAGAGGAACAGAAATAGGAGCTCACGAGCTCCAAGTTGCAAAAGGAAAAAAGAGACATAATTAGCGCGCGGTCGAGGCAATAAAAAGTTGTCATAGCAGCAATGAGGTTCAGAAGTTTTACCAAAAAGGTAAAAAGAACGTGTCAGGCTTACAGAGACCAGACCGAAGCCTGGCAAGCTCGATCAAGGGAAAATTTCTAAAAAAAAAATTGATTTTTATACTAGCCGTTTGGTTTCGGCCGAATATTCAAGGTCTGGGAGGATCGAGAGTATAAATCACTTGACCATAGTCCTCCTTTCTTGCCAGGTGCCTCTAATTTACTCGTAGTAATAAAATAAAATGTGAATGTTATTGAATGTAAAACCATTAGGCTAGAATCTCACTTTTCTTACAAAGGGACTTTGACAAAAGTTGTAGTAGCAAACTGGTATCACCCAACCTGTCGTTTCAAACTGCTTCTTTCAAAGACATGTGGAAACCTAGCATTAATCGAACCGATAAACAAAAACGAACATTTAATTCTTAAGAGAATAAAATTGAT
Organism: Philhelius festivus; assembly: GCA_963931855.1. Lineage (NCBI taxonomy): Eukaryota > Metazoa > Arthropoda > Insecta > Diptera > Syrphidae > Philhelius > Philhelius festivus. The sequence goes on from OZ007556.1 coordinate 155,654,325, forward strand.
ATTCTTACCTTGCTTAGCTTTATTTGCAGCCTGTTCTTCTCTTTGCTTTCTTCGCAATGTAGCTTGTTCTTCTTGTTGTTGTCGCCGTTCGTTTTCTTTCACAGCCTGTTTGAATTTATCGGCGAGATTTTGAAAAATCTTAAAGCACTCCTCCAATTTAAATGAACTAGGATCTTCACAGAAATATTCGGCTAATTTTAATCTGACGGCATCAACTTCCTTCATGCCATTTTGTAAAAGAGCAACATCGCTTTCAGCGTCCTTAAAAAAATAAGAAGAAAATAACTTTCTGATAAGATCTAATTTGTTTAATGAAAATCCTTGACAACTCACTCCCAAGAACTCGGTCATTTGTTCTTTGATATCCACATCAGTTGCGGGCAGTTCTACTTGTCGTTTGATCTTTTTTATCCGAACATCCAATGCATTAATCTCATAGTTAATTTGATCCGATGTTGTTCTATTGAAGAGGTAATAGCATAGATAATATAATTTAAAATATTCGTTTATCCAAAAAAAAAATAGAAACATACTTGGTGGCATTGTCTAGCTCTTTTAGCTTATCTGGGAAACTCAAAACTTCGGGATTTCGTTTTTCCGTTTCCATGGCAACGAAATGCATGAGATTTATGCTAGGCTTATTTGCTCGAATGTCTGTGATCTTTTGCAACGATGACAACTTCACTCCAGCTGCATTACCAGCATATCCCCCAGAATTAAGAAAATTACCAGCTAAAACAATCATATAGAGAACTTCTTGCAGCATTTTGTTGTTCATCAGAGCTTTTATAGTATTAAAAAATATAAAACAAATTAATAAGCTAAGAAAGGGAAGTTTAAAAAAAACTTACCATTGCCTGCGGAAACCATTGCTTTGATATAGGGAGCTAAATATTTGACATTCGCACCAAATTCCTCCTTAAGCAGCATACTTTCTATGCGAAGTTTATAGCTTTGAGTATAGAAGAAATTTATCAAAATTAAGTAGTTCCGAATGAGAAGCCGAAGAAAAAAAAATGTCTAACTTACTTTGGTACTTCGAGCAGTTGCAATAGGAATTTTTCTGCGTTGCCAAGTCGGTTTTTATCACCGTTAAATGATTTAAGCATATCCAATTCATCGAACTCAGGGAGAATTTTCAGAAGACCACGCAGCTTCTCAGCTCCTATGCTTTCGTGTTCTCCGTTTTTGATAAGCTGAATGATGTCCTCGTTTGATCTTTAAGATGGGGAATATGAGTTAAAAAGTGAAAACATAAAATAAATTAACAAAAACACTGAACTTACTTTCTAAACTGTTTTAGGAATATATTAACGTTGAGACTTCGTTTCCCATCTAACAGGGTTATCTGTAAATGAAAATTCATGAAACTTCCTTCTAATTATAATAAAATTGAAAGTGTGTCAACTGATTGCGTTCAAATTTTGGCCTTCGAAAAACTGACAAACGCTGCTTAATTGAGTCTTAGAGCTATTGATAATTTTCAAAATCTCTTAAGCTTTTTTTCTTCTAAAATTTAATCTAACATCATGATTGGTTCCGAAAAATGATCATATTAATAAAATACTGAACCTTTTTTCTTTTATAATTTATACGCGCTCAAGAGTTTATTGTGATACCCTTATAATGTTACGCATAAAACATAGCGCGAACGATGAGGAAATATTAGGAGGATAGGAGGGATGGGAGGGGAGATGTCGATGAACATTGGTCTTGAATGTTTTAAAATTGAAATGGCAAGGGAAAGCCTTGCCGGGTAAAGTATTCTATATTCTTGTTATGCGAATAAAATAAAATGCACGACTGGGTCGCACGAACTTGCTCCTATGTAATAGACTAGGAATTTTAAAAACGAATGTTATTAGAGAAAACTGTTCATAAGGATCAAATTAATTTTTTAACTTCTTTTAATAGTAAGAGACGAAAACGGAATGCTATGCAAATATGAATTTATGCAAGAACAAAAATTATAAGTCGTTTTAGTGGTTTATTAAAAAAAGCTTTTATATACAAAATTTTTAAAAGATTTTTAAGAAAAAATTTTGGTACGCCAATTTAAAATTTTTATTATTGTTCGAATAAAAATCAAATAAAAAAAAATATTGAGCCGTTTCTGAGATATCGAATTTTCAAAAAAAGAAAAAATAGATTTTTTTTTTCAAAAATTCAAAAAATATTTATTTTAAAGTTTTGAAATGTAATGTGTTTTAGACTTTTTAGAAGCTTCTCTATAAAAAATTTCATTGAGAACCGTTATGTTGATAATGAAAAATTCAAAATTCGAAAAAATGGTTCTATGGTAGGTACAAGCTGTGATATCTTAATTTCAATTTTTTTTAAAATAAATTAAAGATCATAAAAATTAATTGAAAAAAAAAATTATCAAAATTCTAGGTGCCGTTTTCGAGAAAAATACGATTTTTGAAAACCATTTTTTTAAATTTTTTAACATTTGTATGGTGGGTACCTTTATTTTAAGGTAAAATGAAATTTTTTTTCTCACATCTTGTAGATTATATTTAGAAACTTTTATTTATCAAGTTTAAAAAAAGTCTAGCATGGGGTTTTCGAAATATTGGGTTTTGAAAAAAAAATTTTGAAGTTTTTTTTAAAAATCAAAAAAAAAAATTTTTTGAAAATTTGAATACACAATTCTATTTAAATTTTTGAAGAGCCTTCGCAAAAAAAAAAAATCAAAAACAATAAAAAGGTTCCATGGAGGTACCCTCAACTATTTTTCGGAATTTTTTTTTTCAAGCATTATCTAGCTTTAACTAAATGAAATTTTTTTGTGTTTTTATTTTTTAAATCTGTCTAGCAGTTTTTGAGAAAAAAAAAATATTTATAAAATTTCGAAAAAAAATCGTATGGCAGGTACCGTTATTTTTGGTCTTAAAAAAAAGAAAAAAACGTGTGGGGGTAAAAAATCAAAACCCATATCTACCAAGTTTAAAGAAAATCGGCCGAGCCGTTTAGGCTGTAGTCGAAGCGACAGACAGACAGACAAACAGACAGAATTGCCAGGCCCACTTTTTTAGTCTTCGCTATCATCGTAATGTCAACTTTGATCAAAATCTCGAGTTTGATTTTTTTTACGAATGCATAACTTGCCTTATAGTACCTATAAGTCGCAAGTAAAAAGAATCTCTGTATTTGACGGTACGTTAGGTTCAAGGATGAACTGATGAGTTCCGACGGTGTTCAAGAGATGGGAATGATTCCATGATAGTTTTGTTTCCTATCAGTTTTAACCGCTCTGTTCTGGATTCCATCCAATAAATGAAGAGAAGTTTGGGCTGCACCTGCCCAAAGATGTGAGTTATACTTGAGTTTTATACGTATAAACGCTTTATAAATTGTAACCAGATCAAAAAGGGTGATAAATTTCTTATACCGATATTGAAATTTTAAGCATTTAGCAGCGTTTTTGGTTGTTTCGAAAATGTGGTCATTCCAGCAAAGATCGTCGTTGACATACATACTGAGAGCTTTTCGATTTCTTTGATGCAAGTGCCCTTCAAGACTAATGACATAGGGGGTGCAGTTTTCTTCATCGCACGATTTTGTATACCTCATTTAATGTTGTAAAGATTGGAGTTTAATGTGTCGTTTGCAAAACAAATTACCTAGTGGATTACAAGTTTCAGACATTTATAAAAATGAGGAAGAAAGTCGGAAACAATGACGAACACCACCAATAATTCTAGTTACAAATTGCAATTTAAATTAAGGAAATCTATATTTTAAGAAAGTTCAACAATATAAATAAACTACATTGTTAGTGAGATTTGACCTTAATCTTCTTCAAATCCCGTGATTTACCATACAAATTTTAATCTCCTCAAATTAAGATTTAAAATCAATCTAAAAATGAATCTCTAGTAGCAGTGAATTGTCAAATCTAACTTTATTTTATAGAACTCAAACATGACGTTTGACAAATAGAAATTACTATCAATAATAAACAAAAACCTTTCAGATTGGAATCATTTACGTTTAAGGTGAAGAAATAAAATAATAATTATAAAACTACATACATAATTATACAAACATACGAGTATGTTTGTACATATGTGTGTATTAAAACTAACCAATTTGCAATTTTCCTTCTAGAAAAGTGAATTATTCCAACGCAGGCTTGACCACTTTCAAATAATTGTTGAGAATTAAATGATGCTATAATAATAGTTTTAAGTTAAGAACACTAATTATTTAACAACTTTATTACGAAATATATAAATAATTTGTTCTGGTCAAATGTCAATGAAAACGTCAAGTTAATCTAATTTTCTTTAGTGGAAATACTTGCCTTAAATCCTGGATTATCTTTTGGTGGACCAAGAAGTCCGAGAAAATTAAAAAAAATTGAGTCGCCCCCTGAAATCCATAATTTTGTTTGTCATCAAGAAGCATCTTTCAAAAAGAACGCACCCAAATTCACAGACAGATCTGTCAAATAGTTTTGTTGCGGTAGCCATTTTATATTGAAGTCAACGAGCATTTTTATAAAATGGAGAAAAAGTGAATTTCGAGTAATCATTAAATAATTTTTTTTACGAGAAAAAACCATCACGCAAACTAAACAAAAGTATGACAAATATTCTGGGGACTCTTCACCATCTCTTGGAACCAATCACCACTAGTTTAATCAATTTCGGCTCAGTAGTTTCAATACAAGTGAGGTTAAACTTTCTGGTCGCCTATTGAGGTCGCCATACATACAAAATGCTCGATAAAATCCACGGTTTGATAATAAACGATCGGCGAGTGAGGATGCGCGAGCTCGAAGAGGCCAAAGGCTCATCACATAGATCAATAAATTCGATTTTACATACAAATTTTGACATAAAAAAGCTTGCCGCAAGAGGGTGCCACGTTTGCTTGCAATCGATAACAAACGCAGTCTTTCGAAAACTTCCAAACAGTTTTAAGAAATGTCGAAAAAAAATCGACCGAGTTTTTGCGCCGTTTCGTAACCGCGGATGAATTATGAATTCACCACAAATACACAGAGACCAAGAAACTGTCGAAACAACGGTCTTCTGCTGTTGAATAGAAACCGAAGAAGCCCAAGGTGGGTTCTGTCAGCAAACAAGGCTATTCACATCGATTACCTTCAAAAAGGGTAAAACTATCATCGATACATAATGTATTACGCAGAGCTAATGGATCGATTCTTAGCTGATTTCAAGCAAAAACGGTCGTATTTGGCGAAGGAAAAAGTTCTTTTCCACCAGGACAACGCTCCGGCGCAATGGTTCGAAGGCAAGAGATTTGAGTCTAATGTAGAGGTCATCGTTCAACCATACGCTTATTTTGAGGGACTCGAGAAATCTTTTATTTAAAGGGACTCAACAAATTGGAGAAACGTTAGATGAAGTTGATCAAGCTAATAGAGAAATTAAATGGTTTTATACCGAAAAGTGTGTTCCTTATTTAATTTTTTAAGGACTTTTTTGGGCCACCCTGAACAGCATGCCTATGCATGGGCATGACAAAGATGGTTGAAAACGCTTTCAAATGTTTCGAGAGAAAAAATTCTCCGGGTGGTTTTTGGTCCCGTCTGTATAGATAGAGATTGAAGGAGAAAATGTAATATCGAGCTGGTGAAAAAAGATCGAAGTCCAACTACTGAGATGACTAGGTCATGCAGAGCGAAAGGACCCAAACTGTCTGACCCGGAAAGTCTTACAATCCAACCCTGAAAGACGACGTGGCAGAGCTAGATCGCGACTCAGTTAGCGAACACAGATGGGTGAGGACCTCAACCAACTTGGCGTGCGAACCTTGAGACAGCTATGTACCTAAAGACCGAGTTGATCAGAGAAATTTATTTGGTTGAGAATCTCGTCCAACACGCGGAATGTAGCTTCACCTTAAGTAAGTAATGCTGATGGTAGTGTTCCTTGCTTAGTCCACTATTTTTGGCATTCTACATAAACAAGATCCACTATATCCTCCAGTTCATGATCAACAGAATTACAGAATATTCTTAGCCCTGGAATCTCATAATAATCCTGGACAAATCCACAGTGATATGATTAAGAAAAAGAGGTGTATGGTTAAGTCAAAAAAAAAAAAAAAGTTAGAAGCTCAACGGAGAAACCATAGAAGTTGTGCAGAAACACAATTTTGCGGATTAAGCTTAACGGATTGATTTATTCAAAAATTCACTCTGCCATATGGATATCAAGACTGAGGAGAGTTAACAATATGAGGTAGAAAAGTTGAAGAGGTACTTTTCCAAAAAAGTTCTATTTTTTCCAAGAGTAGCACTCAACTATGATTTCCATCTTGAATGGCAAACTAATTTCACTGGTTTTCGGATCATATGTATAAATCAATTTCTTCAAAGTTTCAAATCGCTAAAAAAGACCCGAAAACTATGACAAAAACCACTGCAACAAACGTAATGACTTGTTGTCTATTGAGAAGGATAACTCTGTTTGAATGTGCCTAGTTTCAAAAAAAACATAGCGAATACTCGTACTCGGATGTTTCATAGTTGAACGGTATGTTTTTTTTTTTTCAATTTCTGTGCCGGATTTTAGTTTTTGGGGATTTAAGATACGGGGGATTTTGATTTTTTATAGGATTATATGTAAGTTATACGGACATTGGTTTATCTGAATTTTGTATTTTTGGGATTATAGATTTGGTGGATTTAGGGTTTTAAGGTCTTTAGAAACTAAGGTTTTCCTCATATTGGCATTTCTGGGTTATTGGCATCCAGTATTTCGGGTTTTCTTGGGGTTGCAGAATAATTTGTTTCCTGGATTTAAAATTTTCTGGACTAGGTTTTAAGGATTTTGGAATTTCGATTTCACGATTTTGGATTCTATAATTTGGAATTTGTGAATTTCGGATTACGGTATTCTGTTCATCAACTATCATTTAAAATTATTTAAAGACTCAAATTTTATTTGTGTGTTTAGAAATTGTAAATCAATCAAATTGAACATTTTTGGTATATCGTAAAAGGATACCCCTTTTCCCCCCTTTTTCAGTACTTAAATTACCTCAATGTTTTCTTTTTTTGACTTTCGATCCAGTGTATCTGTTCCCGAATTTCTGCCCAAATTTGGTGAGCCCTGGGCACTTTTTGACTGCAGACGAAAATGTTCTTCCAGTATTGTCCAATCCAGCTCAAGCTTCCCCTTCATTTCTTTGTCTTTTGATGTATCTTTGATATCACAAAGAAGAGTAGTCCAAACATTTGGTTTTCCAATAACTTTGATGAGTGGAATTTTGATCCAATTTATTGTTTTCATTTTGGCATTTGGTGCAGGTGTTTCCTGTTGCGGTAAGACCACAGACATTTCATTTAATCTCATGTCCGGAGTTTTAGACCTAAATGGACTATCTGTAGAGTTACTCGATAGAATATTTGGAGCAGGTGGCGGTGGGGCTGGTGCACCTGGTATACGATTGCATCCAGGAGGAGGTGGCGGAGGTGGCACCGCACCGCCAAATGTAGGTATTGGAGGGGGAGGAGGTGGTGGTGGTGCTCCTGGGCCACAACCACCACGTCCAGTCGGAGAGAGTGGTGTATTTGAAAGAGATTTTGCCGCCAATGGTGTCGCTTGAAAACTATTGGGTGTAAGTGGTGCCAAAGATTGTTTTCTTGTGGGGCTCGTTGCTTCGCCACGACAATGTGGACATGTGAATTTTTGTACACTCGGTGACCGCAGCAGCCGCGCAGAGTCTTCATGGTTTTCGAGAAGGGTTGCCCGATGGACTAGTTTTTCAGTTGTATCCCAAATAATATCACTAACCGCCTCTTTGGGATCTATTCGCAGCAAATGATGCAGTATGTGGAGAAATGGCATCTCCTGGGGTGTGTCAGCTACCTGTTTGATAAACAAATGTTTTTTTTTATAATCAAGAAGAAGATTGATGTGACAGTAGTGCTGAAATTGCATTTACATACCTGTCCTAAAATGGCGGAGAAAACATCAAGATGGGAGTTTAAATTTATTCCATTCGGGGCCTGTAGACTTTGAGCTTCGTCGCATTCTCGTTGTTCTTCGAATACGTCCAATTGCACAATGATATCACCCACACTTTGAGCGACTTTTCTGTAATTCAAATAAATTAATAAATTTAAAATGCAATTAAAATATTTAGAAAAGCATTTATTTGAAATAGTTATATGTACATGTTTTATGAAATATAATTAAGGGCCCACAAATAAATATTAATAGTTGTTCATACAAAAATTAAAGGCAGGTGTCTATGGGCCCGAAACGCACCTTCGAAAAGTCCTGAAATAAAGAGACTACCAAATTTCTCGGAAACATTTAATTTTAAGGGGAACATTATTTGATAAAAAATTATTGCTTATGTAATTTTACACTAATTGATTATAACACTTTGGTTCGTAAAACCAATGGTTTCAAGGATACAGTGTGGTTTATTTGGTTAGATTTACCAGTTTCTGTTTTTTTTTTTATAAATCGATTTTTTTGAATCTTAAAAACGTGCCTCTCCTCAACCAGGTGATTATGTGACTACACACATTTCGTCAATGACTTAGAAGTACCCTTCGACATTTCAGGCTATAGCCTGCTGAAACTCATCAACACACTTAACGGGTTTGAATGACATAGGATTTATCATAGGTTTCATTACATGTGAGTCACAATCCCTAGGGTATCAACAAATCTACATTGACGGTTAAAAGATCAACTGTCAGCCCATTAACTTAACGTACTCTCAGCCATTTGAATGTTTGCGAACACAGACATTCGTCTAAAGGCCTCTTCACACCAATGAAATTTGCCACTTTGTTTTGCTGCAAACCCTATAACTGCGCTAAACTACCAACCATCTCCTATGAGATGCCACACAAACGCAACGTTCAGCGTACAGTTCATTTGGGTGGAAATTTCCTGGATATAAGGACATTCGAAAGCGGAAAGATTTTTGACTAGTTCTTCAGGAACAAAATTCAATTCACTGTGTTTGAACCTTAACAAAAATGTTCACGACTGAATGTCAAGAATTTTCTGACAGATTTGTAAATAAAGTATTTGAATGGAGGAGACCTTCAATTTTCTGTCGATTCCGAACGGCTAATGAGTAGCACTTTTCATGACAAGAGCTGATATTCTTGAATGTTTTATCACTTTCTTGCAAGAAGCAGCACACCGATCTATAGCCGAAAGTTTCTAAAATAAATACAGACTACATCCTTAAACTAAGGCCTTAACAGTCCTTGTTGCTTGGCATATCCTTACGGTTAACAACTCAATTGGAATCTGTATATGTTAACCACTTAATCGGAATCATATATATATCACCAAATCGGGCATTGGTTTATTATCAATGTCTTCTTCATTCATCTTCTAATTCATTCAGAACTCAGGATCGTCCAGGGAGGCATTACTTACGAAATTTTTCACATAATCCACTTCCGTTTTCTCTCCTTTAGCCTATCTCACTTACATCTTTGGGACTAACGTATCCTCACTCCATCTAGTCTAACCTATTTTCTATTGACAGAAATTCACAGTTCAGTTTTGTTTATTTAAATAAAGTGCATGACTGGGTCGCACGAACTTGCTCTTATGTAATAGACTAGGAATTTTAAGAGCGTATGTTGGTAGAGAAAACTGTTCATAAGGATAAAATTAATTTTTAAATTCTTTTAGTAGTAAGATACAAAAACAGAGTGCTATGCAAATATGAATTTATGCAAGAACAAAAATTATAAGTGGTTGTAGTGGTTTCTTAAAAAAAAAGCTTTTATATACAAACTTTTGAAAAGATCTTTAAGAAAAAATTTTGGTACGCCAATTTAAAGTTTTTATTATTGTTCGAATAAAAATTAAATGTACAAAAAAAATATTGAGCCATTTCTGAGATATCGAATTTTCAAATAAAGAAAAAATAGATTTTTTTTTTTCAAAAATTCAAAAAATATTTATTTTAAAGTTTTGAAATGCAATGTGTTTTAGACTTTTTAGAAGCTTCTCTATACAAAATTTCATTAAGATCAGTTATGTGGATAATGAGAATGGTAGGTACAAGCTGTAATATCTTAATTTAAAATTTTTTTTATTAAATTAAAGATCATACAAATTAATTGAAAGAAAAAAATTTTTATTAAAATTTTAGTCGCCGATTTTTGAAAACAATTTTTTTTTTAATTTTTTAACATTTGTATGGTGGGTACCTTTATTTTAAGGTAAAATGAAATTTTTTTTCTCACATCTTGTAGATTATATTAAGAAACTTTTATTTATCAAGTTTAAAAAAAGTCTAGCATGGGGTTTTTGAAATATTGAGTTTTGACAAAAAAAAATTGAAGTTGTTTTTAAAAATGCAAAAAAAATTTTTTGAAAATTTGAATACACAAATTTATTTAAGTTTTTGGGGAGCCTTAGCAAAAAAAAATTGATTAAAATCTATTGTACCGTTTTTGAGAAAATCAAAAACAAAAAAAAATGGTCAATAACCTTTTGTCGGAATTTTTTTGTCAACCATTACCCAGCTTTAACTAAATTAAATTTTGTGTGTTTTTAAAATTTAAATCTGTAGAACAGTTTTTGATAAAAAAAAATATTTATAAAATTTCGAAAAAAATTCGTATGGCAGGTACCGTTATTTTTGGTCTTAAAAAAAAGAAAAAAACGTGTGGGGGGAAAAAATTAAAAATGATATCTACCAAGTTTAAAGAAAATCGGCCGAGCCGTTTAGGCTGTAGTCGAACCGACAGACAGAATTGCGAGACCCGCTTTTTTGGTTTTCGCTATCATCTTAATGTCAACTTTGATCAAAATCTAGAGTTCGATTTTTTTACGAATGCATGTAACTTGCCTTATAGTACCTATAAGTCGCAAGTAAAAATGAAGATCTAGAATTTAGGCTTCATTAAATATGACTGCGAATTTGGGCTAAAAAAATATGAATTTGAGCTACTAAAGTGCTTAGAGATCTGGTAAACCTGCATGCAGTGCAAGTAATGGAAATGACACTACGTGTTGTATCAGGTGTTTTGTCAAAAAATTTGCATAACGGAAATAAGAGATCAACGTTTTTTTTTTCTATTGAGAAAATTGGTTTACAAGTATTTTTTGAGTTATTCGCGTATATATGAAATACCCTATCGGAAGATATTATCATTTTTGCAAATGGCGTCGTACATCAATCATATTTGACATGTGTGGCACCTGAAGAATGCAAACAGACAAGCAATGGAGTGCTATACTCGGCAAGACCGTGGTATAATTGTGTGGATTTTATTTTCGACGAATAATCGGTCGAAGGTGTTAGCGCAGCGTGAATTTCCACGTCGATTTCCTAATCGTGGCGCGCCAACTGGGCAAACATTCTGGCGCTTCAAATCATCATGAGGGACGAGGCTCATTTCCACTTAAACTGTTACGTCAATAAGCAAAATCCACTTTTGTGGCGCACTAAAAATCCGCGTGTGATGCACGAAGAGCCATTACATCCACTCAAAGCCACTGCCTTCATGCGGGAGGAGTGATTGGGCCTTATTTTTTTGAGGACGCCATCTGCAATATAATCACTGTAACTGACGAACGCTACACGGCCATGATAAACGACTTCTTATTGCGGAATTGAATGAGCGGTGCAACCGCACACACAGCAGGAGCCACAATGGATAAAGTGAAAGAAGCGTTGCCTGGTCGCGTAATATCCCGTTTTGGCGATTTGGCATAGCCAGCAAGATCGCCTGATTTAACCATCCCAGACTCCTTTTTTTTGGGCCATTTGAAGTCGCGGCTTATGCAAACAAGCATCTGACTATTGCAGCCCTTAAGGAGAATATTTGACAGGAATGCAAATAGTTATCTACGGAAATCTTGCGGAAAGTCATGGAAAATGCGATGAAACGGGTACAAATGTGTATCAACACTGCCGACAGCTACTTGTAAAGGTCCAAATAAAGATTTCCATCACTCAAAATCATTTTTCTTTATTCGGTAAGAAAGTAATTCAAAAACAAAATTGGATGATTAATTTTGTGCCACCTTGTATTTAATGGTTTGTCCGATTTTATTATAATTTTGCACTCTAGAGCTTTGCAGTAATATAAACAATTCCATTTTTAAAAAATTTACAAGATTCATTAGGTCAACGAATTGTTCGTCGAGTCAACAAAAACTCTAACAAAATGTAGGGAATTTCATAATTTTACGAAGAATTTTATTTTTTGTAAATGTAAATTTTTATTAAAATCAAATCTAATATACACCGAAATATTGTCACACTATAGATCAAGAAGTAGCCCAAAACCTTGGCCCTTCGTTCGATGCAGTGCCATGAACTTATTCGATTTAAGTTAAGTAACACTGAATTGTGAAGAGGGAATATACTCCTAGGGAATACACAAGCAAAATCAATCAAAATACACAGGCACTGTCGACCACCTTGGGTCTTTAATCATACCCCAACTATTGGTAGGTTCTTCATAAACAAAAACAATCTCTTTTGTTTCAAAGTTATTCAGTGTTGTCGGTTATGAAAAATTGTCTGATGACAGGTTGAGTTATTCACCGAAAATTAAATAAATTTAAATTTATCAAAACACCTCTAAATACTCATGTATAGTATATAAATATGCTAAATTAAATTCACAGAGAACATGAAATTATTTATGCATAAAACAAGATTTTACAAAAGCCCATTTCAGACCACACCGATTAAGTTTGACCTAAAACTAGATGCCGCGAAACACGGAAGCATTATATTAGTAGGTAATATCTACAACATGCAAATGAACTATTTATGACCCGATGCTTATCTCTCAGATATTCGAGCAAATAGAGAAATAATTCCAATGCAGTAAATTAAATGGGGAACACCTTAAAATCAATACAACACAAATAATCACCGTGCCCGCCGACACCGACAGACTGGCAGTAATAAATCATTAAATATTTAAGGCGAATCTTTTTAATCACTCACTTCAGATTTTCTATTAATCCGAAATTAAGAAATCCACTATTATTCAAGCCACAACAAAACGAAACACAGCGAGAGCCAAATGGTTGTTGTCGTAATTCGCCCACGGTCACAGGTCACGGATGCTGGGACACGAATCCTTTGACGTAGGTAGTCGGCTTGGTGTCGAAAACGGCGGCAGCTATGATGATGTCAATAGAAAAAAATTATCGCAACTCCAAAAGGAATAGAGGATTTGGCAAAACGTGACGATATGCGTCTTAATCGGAGTTGCAATGTTATAAATAAAATAAAGTAGCTATAGGTACGTATACTGGGCTTATTCAATTTAAACTTTTTTTCACGGTCAAATGTGTTATGTAAAGTGTGTGTTGGCTGTTTTTGGTGTTGTTTGTTTTTGGTTCTTCTGTTGCGCGAATTTCGGAAAGGACTATACATAAAAACACAACCGAAAGGACGTTGAGCTTGTTCCGTAATAATACAAAAAAAAAAAACGCCACGAGCCTTTTTGGCTTTAAACTGACATGTGCTGAGCATACATACATGTCTTATGCGGTATGCACGTGGTGCGTGCGCACGGTTTTTTCAAATTCTTATTCAATGTCCAAATTGGTAGGTAAGCTTTTAAAGTTTTTAAAGAAGTTGAGAAGGACTTTATTTTTGGGAGCTTCCTTACACTTTACCTTTACACGTGGTGATGCCACATCTTCTGTGGTAAGGTATTTTTGAACTCGTTGGAGGAAACGTTGGTAATGAAATAGTAATAAAATTTGTGATCTGCGAAGAGCGAGTTTTTGTGCGTGGCGCGGATGCTCCTGCAGACTCACGGAAAGTGGCGATATTTTCAACAGATCTTGCATTTCGTTGACGTAAGGATGTTGATGTGGTTAGTTTACTGAACCCTTCGTCTTGAATTTATCCACCACGTTGTCCTCTCTGAAGGACGATTATGGCTACCGTAAAAAAAGCGAAGCGTTTGGCAGAAGACACATGTTGTTGAACTGGTATTGTGCACGTTGATTTGCCAGACAAACTTAATAAATGACAGCCAGTTTGACAGATGTAGCTTAAACTTATGGCCGCAATCACCTGTCAAAGTTCGATAATCCCCGTTGGAAAGCCCTTTATTTATTTATTTATTCGTCTTTAAAGTTACAAAAACTTTTCCTAGACTATATTTAAGGATAATAATAATTCTGTATATACAATGGCGCAAAATTTTAAACAGGTTTAAGGAATTAATATGATACTACTTAACAATTTACATACTAACTTTTTAGTAGTTTACTTTTTTAAATTCCAAATTATTTTTAACTAGTATCGTGCTAAGACTATTTTTTCAATAAATTGCTTCCGAAGACACCTTAAATTTTTTTTTTTTTTATAATCGGCGCACACTCAAGGGGTTTGTATACCCTTAATATGCCAGAGACACAGTGTGAGCATTAAGAAAAAAGGTAAGGGCTAGAAAGGAGGTGTGGGTGTACATTGGTTTTGAATTCTTGAACATTGCAATGACTGGGAAAGACAGAGCGTGGCAAAGAATTCCACATTCGCGTAGTACGGCTAAAGAACGAATCTCTGTACTTCACAGTACGGCCGAAGTTGGGCTCAAAGGTAAACTGATAGGCATTCCTAGAAGTGCGAGTATTACGGTTATATTGTTTAAGGGGAGGAATGCAGCTGGATATTTCACTAGAGCATAGTCCGTTAAAATAACGACAGTTCACCCAAAAACTAAGTAAACAGACCTGTCTTGATGTTTGTAAATGTCGAAAAGTCATATTAAGTTAGCGCGATCCTAAAAAAAATAAAATAGGTATTCGATGGTTTTAACTTTAATAAAAGGGTAGAGAAAGTATGATGCTATTTTCGATTAAAATTTGCAAAAAAGTCGTTTAAACCTGGTTTCATAATAAAACAGATTTAATATCGTACTAGTGAAACTAAAATCTTACAATAAATTAACTATAAATAAATTAAGGCATTCTTAATTTGATTTCTATTTAAATTAAAATCAATACCAAAATCAAAATAATTTTCATTAAAATCTATGCAAGCTCTAGTGATAGGATTTTGGCGAGCGTATCTAGTACCTACTGTTATAAGTAACATTTAAAAAATGTCTACTTCTCGGACGGAAAGTAAGAGAATGTGCATAAATATTAAACATTGATAACAAAACCGGACAATCAATGAAGCAATTCAAGTCATCAAAAGCCTAAAGTACTGAATTTAATTTTCTTCTCAAAACAAGAGTTTTAGGTCAATAAGCACACATCCAGCTTCATAGGATGGAATACTTGCATTTCGAAAGGTTTTCCGTAGAACAAACCTAGTGAATTTCTTTTGAACCTTTTCTAAAAGATAAATGCTAACGCTGCAATACTCCAGCTGCGGTCTAACAAGGCTAGAATAGAGGGTTTTTAAGGTGTTTGTTTCTTTGAATATCAAATTAAGAAACCCAACTTGGAATTTAGCATGATCTATATGACAAGCAAAATTTTGTATTGTTGAAGTGCAGCCCATTAAGCTTGCCCAATCGATAATTTTGTTTAAATCAGATTGAACCTTATTTGCATCATGAATTGAGTTCATGCAGCTGAAAATTTTTAAATTATCAGACAATAAAAGACATTTAGAATAGTATAGATGAAGTGCTAAGACATTTATAAAAATAATAAAAAGCAGCGGTCCAAGATGACTTCCTTGAGGAACACCTGAAAAGTTAAATATTTCTTTAAAAAACACATTACCAATTTTGACAATATGCTTTCTACCTACTAAATAAATTTTTACCCACTTAAGGAGATAAGAATGGAAGCCAAAAAGCTCAAGTTTCTTCAAGAGGACACAATGTCGAACACGGTGCCTTCGAAAAATTAGTGTATAAAATGTCTACTTGTGAATGTGTATCCATATGGGTTAAACAGTAGTTAGAAAATATTGCTTAATTAGTAGTTGTAGATCTTCCTCTCAAAAACCCATGTTGGTGTTCATAAAAAATATGATTATATGAATAAGGCAGCTTCGAAAACTTTAGGGATGAATTACAGCTTTGTAATAAGTCTATAGTTTTCAATAGATCCTTTTGACCCAGATTTATGGAGGGGAGTGATAATTGAGTATTTCAAAGTATCTCAAAACACATCTTGACTTAAAGACGGTTGAAGAGAAAACAAAGTGGAGCTTCAAGGTTGTTACAACAAGTGCTTAAAAGAATCGGTGAAACCGAGAAGTTATTTTCAAGAGATGACAATACTTGCAAAGCGTTGTTTACAGATAAATTAAGGTTTCCAACATCAACAAAGGAACTTGTGTTTAAAATATTAACACAGTCTAATTTAAGATCGATGAAATTTGATTGAAAAAATGATGCAAAGAAGATTTGCTATTGTAAGAAACGCTAGATGGAACTCCAACTGAATTGCTCTTTGTATTTAAGTAAGACCAAAACTCTGGTTTATTTTTAATTTTCAATTCCAGAGAACAAATTTATTGATTATAAGTAAATTTCTTCGTACTCCTTTCTTATTTGTTTTAATTTTTTTAGTATCACCAAGCTTGTTGGCTGGAGTTGTAACTATTTTAGGAGCACCAATCCGCTCATCATCATACTTCCTTAAGGGTCTTTAGTCTTGTACGTACCCTCACCTTTTATCATTTTCTGTCATACACTGGGTTCAAACCTTATACAAGCAAATCACCTTTTTTTTTATAATCTACCCGCGCTCAAGGGATTATGATTACCCTTTAAATGTTTCAACACAGCGCGGGCGTGAAGTTAATGAAGAGAAAGAAGGATAGGAAAGATGTGTGGCACGATGTTCTGAGACTGTTGGTGGTTGTCTCAAATAATTTTATCTCCAGGGATGGCGGCTGAGCTAAAGCGGAGAAATGCCCTGTCTTATTTCTATGTCGCTTATAATTCACATTATTTTATTCGTGTTCACCATTGTTGGGCATACTAGTTTAACTCAATTACATGTTGTTAGTGTTATGCCTGAACAACATGTACTTAATGAGTAAACCAGCAACCCATTGATGACAATTTTTAGAAGGTTTTTAATGGAATTAAAGCGACATAGACGACGGCAGGGATCGAACCTGTCATCATGAGGTTGACAGGCGAGCACACATCCATCGCGCCACGACCACCACCTGCCCATGCCCTTCACATTACACTACCTACGCCTCGTGATCAGCTTTATCAATTGCATCAAACCGAAAGGTTATTTTTTCACTAACTTCAGTCGATTCGAGTAAAGGGAAAAAAAACCTAGAATCTGCCTGAACCACAACAAACTTAAACTTGATTAGTTGAATGCAATTGATAAATGATAAACAATACAAAAATACACGACTGGATAGCACTAACTTAAACCTCTTGTGGTTCAAGGCTATAACCTCAAAAATTGAAAACATACAGGATTATGGTATGAGTAGGTAGAAGGTAGTATCGCAATATTGTTAAGGGATAGTGTGAAAAAAGACAAAATTATAAAAATATGTATTTGTCCTCTAATTTTTTTTTATAAAATTTTTGGTTGAAACATTTTGGAATGCATAATTTTATTTGTAACGTTGAGAAGTACCTTTTTGGGAAAATGGGATAAAATTGGGTCGTTTAGACTGAAACTGAGCTATTACAGAAATATATGGGAATATTCCAAAGACAATTCAAAAAAAAAAACAACTACAAAATTCTATTTCTATTTTTTTTTCATTAATCAGAACGAAGTTTAGTCAAAATCTTCAGAGCTGTTTTCGAGAAAATGAAGATAGAAACATAATAAAAGATAAGCTAAACGAGAATTGGAATTTCTCCTCTAGGGAATCACATTAAAATATTCATTACAAGTGGGTCTCGCAATTCTGTTCGACTACACCCTTAACGTCTCGGTTGATTTTCATTTTCTTTAAACTTTGTAGATACCAATTTAAAATTTCTCCCCTCACATGTTTTTCTTTTTTTTTAAGACCAAAAATAACGGTACCTGCCATACGATTTTTTTTTTAGAAATTTTATAAAATATTTTTTTTTCCTCAAAAACCACAGATTTAAAAAAAAATCAAGAAATTTCATTTAGTTAAAGCTGTGTTATGCTTGAAAAAAAATCAGTAAAGTGGCTATTATGGGTACCGCCCATAGAACCATAAGAACAAGGTTTAAAAAAAAAGATTTTAATAATTAATTTTTTGTTTTTGAAATGTAACATATAAAGGATGGACTTAGATGATGACTATGTTATAATAGAATTTAAAACTTTAGACATTTATAGGGTGAAATGGGGTAAGAATAAAAATATTATCTTCTTGAAAGGTAATTTTTAGAGGTGGAACTTCAAGGGCTAGATAGAAGTCAAATTGTATAGAGTATAGTATGAATTGTCGTGTCAGGAAATAAATACTTTTATTTTAAATAAATCCAGCGGTGAGTGTAAGGCTTATTTGTTTCATGTTGACGATTACCGAATTCATGCATCCGCGGACTTTTCGGACAGAAAAGAACTAGAATTTAGTTTCTTTCATTTGTAACTTGATATTGTTTTAAAAAATTAACTCACAATATATGTATATATTAGCTGTATTTTATTTTCCCCCAGATCTGGGGGAAAGCTAAGGTGCTGGAAAAAAAGTAATGGCGTGAAAAAGCTCAACGAGGAGATTAAATTCAAACTGCTCGGTAAAACAGTCGAATTAAAATCAATCGACACAATATTGGACGAATAATAAGCCGTAAATTATCCGACTGAGTTTTTGAATTTATTAGAACCAAGATTACTTATCAAAAAATTGTTAAAAAATTTAATGCAGGCAACAATCAGTGGTGGCAAATTCAAAGACAAAGACGTACTGAGTCGACCCCAATGAGTTCCAACAATTTTCCATTAGAATTCAAGCGGCCTCAGAAGTCTTTCCTTTTACCATCCACAAAGAAAAGACCAATCGTTAGGTTAAATATCGAAAATTCATGTTTCTTTCCCGGCCAATTGCCTTATTCCCGAGTTGGCACATCAAAAAATTTATACGTTTTTACCCCAAATTTGTCTTAAACACTTCGTCACATGGCCGTCCATATTCTTCTAGCAGAAATCATCTGCTATAATTAGTGCTTCCCGTGCGAAGACGGGGCGTGTCGCTAGTATAGAATATTTAGAAACTTGGTTTGGAGTTGTATTTGGATACGAGTATCTTCAGTCTTATAGCCGCTCGTATCGACAAAAATTAACGAGTTATAAATTAGCGAGTTTTAAATTAGCCCATCGATCTATACTGTGTTAAGGGTTTTTTTTTGATATCTACTAGACAGTTTATATCGTGCTCTGTTGAGTGGTTTCATTTGAATCAAAATTACTTCGCAAATGAACAAAAAATAGTTGATAACTATTCTGTCAGTTCGTCAATAGTTTGAAAATAATTTTTAGTCAGTATGTTGATTTGTAGTTCTTCGTCTTTTAATTAATAAGTTTTATAATCAATCAGAAAAATTGAAATTTCGCAATTGCGAAACCTCAACAATTCCTTATTAAATTCATCAGTCTTACAGCTAGAATGTTCTAATGAGTGTACCGCCTCAAAATGGGAACAGACAAGATTGAGTTTATCGTCTTCATCATTCATAACTTAGTGCTTATTGATAATGGGAAAGCTTTGTATTTTGATTCTTGCTTAAAATATTTCTACTATCTGATTTAAATACACTTTCAACCCGGTGCCTTCAATAAATATTCATACTATTCCGAAACTGCTGGTTAAAGAAAGTTAAGATTTTAACACATTCTTCTATCTAAGGAAATCCAAAAATCAATTTTGGAGTAGATTCTATAATACGATGGCAGTGTCGTGGACGACTTTGGGCAAAGAAATGAACCGTGATAAGCTAAGTAAAGTCCAACGATCAGCTATTTTGTGTATGAAAAACTAGGACGAATTTTTGGCTAGAGAAAAGAAAGCGTGGACCTCCATCTCATTGAGTAAATGAAAGAAGTTGGCTAATGCCAATTTCCAATGTTCATCTAAAAGTCTTCTGGACCCAATAATATGTAAGTTCTTGTTCTGAGAAGAATTTTTGTTTGCAGTTTATAAGTGTCAAACAAAAATTATTCATCACAAATTTAAATTTCAAAGCTATGAATGTAAATACAATCAAATTACATCTTTAACTGTATTTCACTAACTTGTTTATCATAAAACTAAGACTAAATATTGCTTTGTGAATCTCGCCAGTTTAGTAAAACTTACAAGAAATCCATTATTACATTTTTTTAAAGACTCTATTCAAGGGAACCACAGTGTGTTTTACTGCACAACATTAACATACTTGTATATCGAATTAACAGACTTGTTTTAAAAATGTTAAGACTCCGCCTTCTGAATTAATTTTAATCAACATTACAGCGGTATCTTAAAAAAAATGTTTTATTTTTTTTGTTTAGTTTTAATATAAGGCTTATTAAATGCAAATTAATGAAAATTGGTTAGATCTTGCAATAGAATACAGGAGGTGTGTTCTGTTAGATTATTTTGTTTGACAAATTTTAAACTTACCTTAAGTTGCTAAGGAGTGGTAACACCTTAAGACCTGTGAAGTAAAGAAGATAATTGTTTGAATAACAGAAGAATGATTAAATTGCAAAATATATATATATATATATTGTTGTTTCATTCTGCAATGTGAGTAAGCTTTGAAGATAATAACAACCTCAATACAATAGTCAAACACGAATTGATTAATAAAAGACTTATAAATTGATTGAAAATATCACAGATACGATGATTAATCAAAATTATTAAAGCCGTTTTCGAAAAAATTTTGAAACCGTGTTAGATGAACTCAGACATTAAAATTTTCTTTTCCAAATTTGAAGCAAATGGAAACACCTGTGTAGGCTTTAGATGCATACTAAAAGAATGGACGCAGAGTCTAATGGGCTCAAATACACGGACGTATTTGACAAAAAATTCTGATCAAAATAATTGTTTAAATAATAATTGTTTGATGTTGTCAAATGTTAAAAGACTTAAAATGTCATTTTCAATATAAAAAAGGATTATTGATGAATAAATTTCAATAGAGTTTATTGTTGTCAGCTTCCTTATTTTTCCGGCTATATTTGTATCGCTATTTTGTTTAAATTATTGAAATGATTTTAATAAAATAGTTTTTTTTAAATTTCCAATATTCAGTCTTAGAAACTTAGAGTGGAACAGAAGAATTGATTTTAACACAATTATAAAAGACTTCTAATTTTCTAAAAATTGGCAAAATTACTCATTGTTTTTATTTTAACTTGTGACATATACATAGTTCCTATATGGCAAGTTATGCATTCGTAAAAACAAAATCAAACTCTAGATTTTGATCAGACTTCATACATTACGATGATGGAGAAGACGAAAAAAGCGGGTCTCGCAATTCGGTCTGTCTGTCTGTTCGATTACGGACTAAACGGCTCGGCCGATTTTTTTAATCTAGATCAATAGCATTTCCAAAAATAACGGTATCTGCCATACGAATATTTTTCGAAATTTAATAAAATATTTTTTTTTCTCTCAAAAATGTTCCACAGATTTAAAAAAAATCACAAAATTTCAGTAAATTAAAGCTAGGTAATGCTTGAGAAAAAAAATGTCTGAAATAGCCCCTTGGGGCCATTTCTTATGTTTTTGATCTTCTTAAAAACGGTACAACGGAATTTGTGTATACTTAATCTCCCCAAAAGTTTGAAAGGATCCAAATTTTGGATTTTTAAAAACAATTTTATAATTTTTTTTCAATACTCAATCACCCCTATTACGATTGTCAATTATCAAATTGATAGTTGATAAACCTTGAAAATTGGGTTACAAAACTCAATTTATTAAAAAACTAATCAATTTTTCTTTTAAATTTTTCAATTTGCTTGTGTTTCGCAATGGTCTGAATCATTCTCAATGATCAAAACTTTAATCAGTTGGGTTTTTAAACATTGAATTACAAATATAATATTTGGAAAAATCTATGTTCGATTTTTTTTTATACTTGACAGTTGAAATTTTTTTAATACAATCAACAAGATGTGAGAAAAAATGTATTTTATTTAAAAATAACTGTACCCATCATGCAAATGTTAAAGAATGTTTTTCGAAAATCGTTTTTTTTTTTCCTCGAAAACGGCCCCTAGAATGTTGATACAATTCTTAATTGTTTAAAATTCTTGATTTTTACGATCTATAATTTATTAAAAAAGATATTACTGACTGTGCCTACCATAGAGCGATTTTTCGAATTTTTTATTATCGACATAACAGATTTTAATGAAATTTGTCATAGAAAAGATTCTAAAAACTTTGAAAAACATTGCATTAAAAAAAATCCATTTTTTTTTTCTTTAAAATTCGATATCTCAAAAACGGGTCAGTGTTTTTTTTTTAAAATTCAATTTGTATTCGTACAAAAATAAAAATTTAAAGCTGTCGTTCCAAAATTTTTTCATAAAAATGAATTTTATTGTTTTGAACATTTTGCTCTAGTAACATTAAACTTTTAGTCTCTTACATAAGAGCAAGTTCGTGCGATCTAGTCGTGCATTTTATTTTTCACTTTTTTGAAAGCAACAATAGTCCATGAAGGTAGTAAAAAGGAATGTTAAGACCAATTAAATGTAATATCTTTGCTTAAGCCTAGTACGCAGATTAGGAAAAAAATTTTTTCCCATACATTTTTTTCCTGGGACAAATTTTGTCTTGGATATTTTTCCGAGCAGTACGCAGTTCGCGCGCAAAATTCATACTTTTGTGCATTGCTGTACAAAATGTCTCCACTAAATTTTGCCAGGAAAAAAAATGATACAAGCATTATTTTGCGGGACAAATTTTGACAGCCACCGTATTTCTGAAAGTGATTTTTGTCAAAACTGGTTTTATGTAAAAGGTGCTGATGCTTATGTTGAAAGCATCAAGAGAAGATTCCAAAATGAACAACTTACAAAAGTCGTTCATACCTTTTTGTGTCTACGTATATTTCTATTAAGTGCTTTCTATCTTTAAATTTGAATAAAACAAACTGTGAATGTCAATGATTTTTTTCTAAATAGACGCCCAAAGTCAAAATATTTGAAATTGTGTAAGAATTTAATTTTTTTTCCTAGGGTGTTACGTCAATTAGGGGTGAACTAAAAAATGTGATTGTTTTTGTTTTTGCTTATTTGGGATCCTTAATAATACAATACACCGGTCAAATTCAGCAAAAATAAAACGCACGACTGGGTCGCATGAACCTACTCTTACGTAAAAGATTAAGAATTTCAAAAATTAATGTTATCAGAGAAAAACTGTTCATAAGCATAAAATTAATTTTTTAAATGACTAAAACAACTCCTTTAGTAGTTGGAGCTAAAAACAAAAAACATGTGATTCAAGCAAATATTATTTTATTAAAAAACAAAAATTTTAAGTCGTTGTAGTGATTTCTTAAAAAACAAGCTTTTATATACAAAATTTTTAAAACATTTTTAAGAAAAAAATTTTGGTACGCCAACTTAAATTTTTTATTATCATACGAACAAAAAATAAATTTCCAAAAAAAAAATACTGAACCGCTTTTGAAATATTGAATTTCCCAAAAAAAAAAATATTGAGCCGTTTTTGAGATATTGAATTTTCCAAAAAAAATATATATTTTTTTTTTAATTCAAAAAATATATTTTTTTTAAAGTCTTGAAATGCAATGTTTTTTTAAACTTTTTAGAAGCTTCTCAATACAAAATTTCATCAAAATCCGTTATGCCGATAATGAAAATTTCGAAAAATGGTTCTATGGTAGGTACAGTCAGTAATATATTAATTTCAAAATTAATTTTTCAAAATTATGTATCGCAAAAACTAAACAAAAAAAAAATTTATCAAAATTCTCGGAACGGTTTTTGAGAAAAATACGATTTTCGAAAATCATTTTTTAACATTTGTATGATAGAGGTACCGTTATTTTTAGGTAAAATAATTTTTTTTTCTCACATCTTGTATACTACGGGCGGGTCAATAAGTCCGTGACTTTTGGAATAAAACACAGATTTTTTGATAAAAAAATAATTTTATTTTTCAACGTAGTCTCCCTTGAGCTCTATACACTTTGTCCATCGCTTCTCCAATTTTTGTATCCCTTCCAAAAAAAATGATTTGTCGAGGTCCTCAAAATAGGCCTTTGTTTGCGAGATGACTTCATCATTGGAGTCAAATCTTTTTCCACCAAGCCATTTCTTCAGGTTTGGGAACAAGAAGTAGTCACTCGGAGCCA
This sequence comes from Philhelius festivus, assembly GCA_963931855.1. NCBI lineage: Eukaryota > Metazoa > Arthropoda > Insecta > Diptera > Syrphidae > Philhelius > Philhelius festivus. Next base: position 155,678,539 of record OZ007556.1, read on the forward strand.
AATCTGGAGAATAGGGTGGATGAGGGAGCAATTCATAGCCCAATTCATGGATTTTTGCCATGGCAACTGCACATGTGTGCACCCTTGCATTGTCTTGGTGGAAAAGAACTTTTTTCTTGGCCAAATGAGGTCGGTTTTTTTTTTCAAATCGTCATTGAATCGGTCCAATAAGTTGGCATAATATTCCCCATTGATTGTTCTTCCCTTTTGAAGGTAGTCAATGTGGATTATCCCTCGTGCATCCCAAAAAACAGTCGCCATAACTTTATTGGCTGACAAACCCACCTTGGCCTTCTTTGGCGCCGATTCACCCTTAGAAACCCACTGTTTTGACTGTTGTTTGGTCTCTGGTGTGTTGTGATGGATCCATGTTTCGTCCACGGTTACAAAACGGCGCAAAAACTCCTCCATATTGCTATTAAACAACGCCAAACCTTCCTGTGAAGTTGTTACACGATTGCGTTTGTGGTCGACTGTGAGCAAACGCGGCACCCATCTTACGGAAAGCTTTCTCATGCCCAAGTGATCATTCAAAATTGAAACCACTGAGCCATGCGAGATCCCTACGGCCTCCACAATCTCTCGCACTTTCAATCTTCGGTCGGCCAACACCATATCGTGAATTTTTTCGATTGTTTCGGGTGTAGAGACCTCAAACTGGGCGTCCAGGACGTTCGGCATCTTCTGTGCTTGTACGGCCACAAGGAAATTCAGTAAACCACTTTTTTACCATTGAAATCGATGGTTCAGAGTCCCCATAGTATTTATCAAGCTTAGCCTTGGTCTCGGTAATGGTTTTTTTTCGCAAGAAATAATGCTTAATAAGCACACGAAATTCACTTTTTTTCATTTTCTCCTCAAATTAGTGAGTAGTCTGATAAAAATAGCTGTCAAACACAAACTAACTGACGCAACAAGTTTAAATTTTGACAGGAGTCAACTGACAGATGCCTGTTGACAGGAGCAGTGTTGCTGTTTCAGTAAAGAGGTCAGAAATTCAAAAAGTCACGGACTTATTGACCCGCCCTCGTATATTCAGAAGCTTTTATTTATAAATTTAAAAAAAAATCGAGCATGGGGTTTTCGAAATATTGAATTTTGAAAAAAAAATTAATTTTTAAAATTTTAATACACAATAATATTCAAACTTTTGGAGAGCTTTAGCATAAAAAATGGTCAAAATCGGTTGCACCGTTTTTGAGAAAATCAAAAACAAAAAATGGTTTCAGGGGGGTTCCAAAACTAACCGTTTTTTTGGAATTTTTTTTAATCATTACCTAAAGCATTAACTAAATGAAATTTTTAGATTTTTTTTTAAATCTGTGGGACAGTTTTTGAGAAAAAAAAATATTTATATATTTTCGAAAAAAATTCCTTGTTTTCGGTCTTAAAAAAAAAAGAAAAAAACGCGTGGGTGGAAAAATTTAAAAACGTTATCTACCAAGTTTGACGAAAATCGGCCTAGCCGTTTAGGCTGTAGTCGAACAGACAGACAGAATTTCGAGACCCACTTTTTTGGTCTTCGCTATCATCGGAATGCCAACTTTGATCAAAATATTGAGTTAATTTTTTTTTATGAATGCACAACTTGCCTTAAAGTACCTATAAGTCGCAAGTAAAAATATAAGTGAATTACGGTAGCACAATAAAAGATTCAGTCCGCAGTAATGGAAAGTTAAAGTCATTTAAAGAAAGCTCAACTTTCCTACGGTCTGAGATAGGTATTTTCTAAATGTAGATACGTCAAATTTACTTTCAAACAAAATTAAGTTGCAAATACCTGAAAATCTGCACAGTGAGCCGATTTAATGTTACTTTTGTGTGGGCGTGTCAGTGGGTGGAAATATATTGTTGTCTTAAACTATCCTTTGTAATATTTGAAAATTTTATTTAAATCAGTTGGGTGGTTCCGATTTATCTCAGAAAAAAAGACTACCTCCATACAAAATAAGTACCTATCAGAAAAAAAAGTAAAAAAAAAGAGTAAAAAACGTCCAAAAAGTAGATGTGGAAAATTTTTACGGCCAACTTCCTCCAAAAAAGCACCATTTTTAACCTTTCCTTGGAACAAAACGTTGTTTTTGTTAGTGGGCGTGTCAGTTGGTGGAAATTAGTTGTGGTGCTTTTTTTCCAAAATGACTATCATTTCTGAAAATTTCACCCAAATCGTTTAAGAGGTCCGGCTTTTATAGACTTTTTTCGACTATCAAATACAAATGGGGGCCATTTGGGCGCCCGTACTGTGAAACATGTCATTTGTGTCCATATCATTTAATTCGGGCCAAATAAATGGTTATCATCTACTTGATAGCGCTCGCCGTTGACGGGGATGGCCTGGCCAACGTGTCGTTCTCCAAGCAATATAGACCGATTCTACTGCCAGCCCAAAATCTCATGTGGGTGGTGTTCCCGTCCCAAATTCGACAATTTTGCTTGTTGATCAACCGATTCATCCGGAAATGCACCTCGTCGCTGTATATGTTTTTCGAGCGATGCGCGCGAAATGTTCTTCGAACAAATGTTTTTGAACGCTTTAATTCTCCACGTTGATTTGTCAAGGCAGACTGACCTCAAATTTGACAGATGAAGCTACAACAATATGGTCGCCATCACCTGTCAATGTTTGAAAATCCCAATTGGGAAACCTTATTATGTACATATATAGATTTCGTGATTAAAAAAGGAAGCCCGTTTATTTGTAGATCGTCAGTAAGTCAATTTAATAAGGTACAATTTAAATTAAAGAAATCTTCAAAATCCAAATAACAATTAGTCCAAAAATAAGCATAGTACAAGAATTTTTATTTTGATTTAGCCACTTAGCCATGCCGGGAAAACCAAACATTGCCAAACCCAAAAAACCTTGAAATCAATATCTTCAATGCCAAACGCTGTCCCAGAAAAATAACGGCGCCCAGGAATATTGTAGGTATACATATACACAATTGCCCAGTCAATGGCTTACACATTATGTGAATCGCCGCCGCCATTGCTGTCGTAACGTCAAAAAACGTGATCATACTAAAGGTTTCCTAATCGAAACCAAATGGCGTAAGGAATGCTTTATCATTCAAAGCAAAGTCAAATCCAACCTATTGTAGGTCCATGGAGGAGGCCCAGTTTGAGGTAGGTTGCGCAGACGCACAAAAACATTACAGTTTTTGTCACATTGCCAAAAGGTTTCGACCATCATGAATCTTTTGCTCAGTCAAACTTTGAACGGCGGCGGCCGATAACTGGGTCGTCGTTGTCAGTTAGGGAACTTGAGACGGCCGCAGATCGTATAAGTTCAAAGATTGACACGATTGCGATACAATAAAATAGCCAGCGGGCTACAGCGTGCGGCCAGGCCCAAAGTAATTTATTCTGTTGGGGGTAAATGGTTCGTATAATGCGCCTTGCTACGGGTTCAAATATGGAGGACTGGGCAGAATTGTATTCCGTTCAGTCGTTTGACGTTAATTGTAATCATAGTGTTTATGATTTAATTTAGCTGAAAAATGTAGATAATTAGCTTGTGATGGATTACGAAGAGTTTATCTGTTCGATCTGTGGTGAGTTTGTCTTTAAGTAGCCTAGCCTGGCAGGTAATAACAAATTGCTGAACAGGTTCCCGTTCGGAAGATTTATGATTAATCGAAACTAATTGTAATTAAATGTGCAAATAAAAAAAAGAAACGCTTGTTTGGATTTATTTACATACCTTGCTACTTTTAGAGCATGGTAGGGAAGTTTTGCAAATAATGTTAAATGTCATATAAGACATTTATGTAATAATTATTTAGAATTTATTAAGTCTGATTGACAGTTCATGTTGTGAATGGGAAAAATTTATAAATACGTTATAAATGAAAATGGTAATATAGAACTTATTTGCATTGAAAGACTTGGTGCACGAGTTGTGTGGGTTGCTTTGAATTATTTACTTATAATTAGATCTAAATAATGTAGATAAGTACGTTCGCATAGTTAGCATCGCAGTTTTGATATCATAGTCATATAATGCACAAAAGATTTAGTTAATCATTCAATATTTGGTGTCCGAAACCCACCTCGCTATTGAACAAAGACTTGATAATAAATTACCAAACTATACATGTTATCACGCTCCGCACCCAGCTGACAAAGCTAGGGGAGGATCAGCAATACTTATAAAAAAGTGCTTAACACTATGAAGAACCAAAGTTTACTAATGAAAACATGCAAGTAACAACAATTAGTATTGGTATAAAAAAGAAAGAATTTAAAATAGCAGCTATATACTGCCCTCCGAGGCGCTCTCCAACTGAAGAAGACTATGCAGAACTCCTACATTTGTTAGGACATAACTTCCTTGCTGGTGGCGACTTCAATGCTAAACATACCCAATGGGGATCTAGGCTCATAACAACAAAAGGTAAACGGCTATACCAAGCAGGCCGAAAATACAACTGCGAATTTTATTCTTCTGGTTCACCAACATATTGGCCATCTGATACTAACAAAATACCAGACCTTATAGACTTGTTCGTAGTTAAAGGTATTAAACGAAATCATATAAGTGTCGAAGGTAATTACGATTTATCGTCAGATCATAATCCAGTAATTTTATCACTGAGCGAAGCAGAAATAATAGAAAAAAGTAATCCCAAGCTCGTGAATAACAGAACAAACTGGAACGAATTCAGAGACAAACTTGAAAGTTTTATAAACCTATGATCCCCTATGCAAACAATTGAACAAATTGATCATGAAGTAAAACAATTTATTGCTGATGTGCAGCAGGCTGCGGAAGAAAGTACTCCAACTATTTCGAACGCGAGAGAAAAAGGTATAAAATATCCTATCAAAATAAAGGAGTTGATATTGGAAAAAAGAAGAGCTAGAAGAAAATGGCAAACCACGAGATTCCCAGATGATAAGGTAGTTTTTAACCGTCTTAACAACGAATTAAAAAAAAGAATCTGTTAGTTTAAAAATGAGTCACTAAGTAGATTCCTAAAAAGTCTGACGACGGATGCTTTTACCGAATACTCCTTATGGAAAGCAGCTAAGCGCCTAAAAAGACCTCAGACACAAAACCCGCCAATAAAATCTCAAGATGGTAAATGGATCGGAAACCCGAAACAAAAGGCTGATCTCTTCGCTGAACATCTCGCGAATGTTTTCAAGCCATTCCCAGCAAACACAGCTACAGATCCCTTACAGTTTGTTGACAGAAACGACGAATGTGAAATACCTTTTGTCACGCTCAAAGAAGTAAGAAGCATGTGTCAACATAAGTTGTCTAACAAAAAATCACCAGGGTACGATCTTATAACTGCTCAGGTTTTGAAAGAAATGCCTCTAATAGCCTTCAAGAAACTCCAATTTATAATAAACGCATGCCTTAAACTAAGATATGTGCCACATCATTGGAAAATTACAGAAGTCATTGTTATACCTAAACAAGGTAAGCCACCAACAGAAGTAACATCTTACAGACCAATATCGCTTATACCAATCATGGCAAAAGTTTTTGAAAAACTGCTACTGAAAAGGCTTAGCAAAATAATTGAAGAAAGAAGACTATTTCCAAGCCATCAATTTGGATTTAGAAATAAACATTCCACGATAGACCAAGTGCATCGAATTACGGATGTTGTGGAAAAGGCACTTGAAGAAAAACAAGTATGATCTGCTTTATTCTTAGATGTTGCTCAAGCTTTTGACAAGGTTTGGCACTTGGGACTTGAGTACAAACTGCATAGGGACCTTCCCAGGCAGTACTACGAAGTACTGAAATTCTACATTACGAACCGACTCTTTAGAGTACGGTACGACCAAAATTACTCAGAACTTAAGAAAATTGAAGCCGGTGTACCACAAGGAAGTGTCCTAGGACCAACCCTGTATCTGTTATATACAAGGGATATTCCAGTGGACATCAACGCTATCATGGCGACCTTTGCTGATGATACTGCAATATTGGTTCCAGATAAATCTGTTACGAAGGCTACACAAAAATTGCAAAATGCAGTCGATAAAGTTAGTGATTGGACGCAGAAATGGCGTATCAAATTAAACGAAACATATACGACGCATATACACTTTACAAACAAAAACATAAACAATGTTCCAATATTTATAAACAGTACAGAAGTACCTTACTCCAATACCGCCAAATACCTTGGAATGAATTTGGATGCAAAGCTTAAATGGAAAGAGCACATCAAAAAGAAAAGAGAAGAACTAAACTTGAAGTACAGAAAAATGTACTGGTTACTAGGAAAGAACTCTGACCTATCTATTCAGAACAAACTAATGTTATATAAGCAAGTATTTAAACCCGTTTGGACATATGGCATCCAACTATGGGGCTGTACAAAGAAAACAAATGCTGAACCCATCCAAAAATTCCAAAGCAAGGTCCTTCGTGGAATAATAAATGCCCCTTGGTATATAAGAAATAGCGATCTACATCGTGACCTTCAAATTGAAATGGTTACAGAAGTGGTTAAGAAACACGCTGTATCACACAATCAGCGACTGCAAAGTCATACTAACTCCGAAATGGAGACCGTATTAAATGTACGAGACAATGTTCGGAGATTAAGAAGAACCAAGCCTCATGAGCTGATGGTCTAAAAGCTATGGGAAAGTGTTATTACCTTAAACTTCCCCCAATGCGATTTAAAAATTAAGAAATAAAAATCATTTGTCGATCTTTCATAGATTGGTCCTGATTCACCGGTGGTTTTAGTGCGGTAAGAGTCCCACACTACTCGGTACCGATTCTTACCGAGTGTCTTTTGAAGATTTCAATCGGATAAAAAAAAAAAAAAAAATCACTACCTGACCATAGAACGCACTTATTGGTTCAAAATCTGAATCTAAATCTTAAAAAATCTAAATCAATGAACACATAGTACGAAAATGGCAATCTTGGCCTTTTAGTTTCTCAATTCTACACACAGTTGCACAGCGAAGCTTTTAACACACAACGGGGTTTTTACTTGGTTTTAACTTATGAAAACTAAAGGAAATGAATGTTAATGTTTTGTTTTATAACCGCATAACGCACAAAAAACCTTTTGTCTCTATTAAACAATAATTTTCTCAAGGATATGTTCATCAATACATTGTTAGCTGTCCGAATTGTTTTGTCTCGGGCCAGTGGGATTATGTGACTTGTTAAAATCTTGACAGTGCTGGTCGACAATCTACATTGTCAACAAACAATCTTGATCGGTATAGAGTTGACGACTTATTGAACTATTAAAAAAGTTTAAGGTCCTTTTGTCAGTAAAATAATAAATTGTATTAGAACTTTCAGTATGTCTTTGTTTTTGGGCTTTAGGTCAATAAATGAAACAAGTTCTTTTTTGTTTGCTTACAACGTTTCGTCCATGTCTATGGACATCTTCAGGTGTAAACCAAAAAAGCAATCTATATTCGTATTGATAAATTATTAAACAAGTTCATAACACATTACACGTATAAAATCAAAAAACTTACAATGATTACATTTATATGTATATATAAAGAACGTTCTCTTACTGACAATACGGATAAGAACTAAACACTGTGACGTAAAGCTTATAAGCGACATTCAAGTTTATATACATGTTTCTAACAATCAATGGTTTCTTTTCTCTAATAAGTGTTTATATAGTGGACTTATGTTTTCCATGTCAGTTCTTCTGTTCATGGTGTTGTGTGTGTTCATGATGTGCAGAGTTTCAATCATAAACCTCTTGTTGTGGTTCTCTTCTCTTTGTAGAACTTCGATGTCTTTAAAGTTAGGAGTGTGGCCGTTGGAGATGCAGTGTGCTGCCAGTGCTGTCTTCTGCGATGCGTTGTTTTTGATGTCCGATTTATGTCCAGCAAGTCTCTTTTTTAGTTTTTGTTTCGTCGTTCCTATGTATGTTTGGTTACATTCCTCGTTGGGGTTTCCTTTACAAGTTATTTTGTAGATTAAGTCAGAATGTTCCATTTTGTCTGTTTTTGTTTTTAGTTTTGTGTATAGTTGTGAAGCCGTATTGGCAGATTTCATTGCCATTTTGTAATTGTCTGTATCAAAGAGTTTTGCTAGTTTAAATCTGTCTGCTATTTGTTTGATGTACGTAAAAGATTTGTATTTAATAGGCTGCTGTTGTTCCTGTTGTTGTTGTTGTTGTTCCTGTGTTTGTTGTTGTTGTTGTTCCTGTGTTGGTTGTTGTTGTTGTTCCTGTGTTGGTTGTTGTTGTTGTTCCTGTTGTTGTCTTTGTTGTTGTCTTTGTTGTTGTCTTTGTTGTTGTCTTTGTTGTTGTCTTTGTTGTTGTTGTTTTAGTAGAGAGTTGATCACGTTATCCGGGAAAGAGTTTTTTTGTAATATATTTTTCACTTTGATCTTGTTGAGTGTGTGGAATTCCTGGTCACTAATCAGGAAAACTCTATTGATAAGATTGTTCGCGGTGTTAAAGATAGTTTTTTTGGGATGTTGTGAATGGTAGTTTATCAACCTTCCCGACGACGTGGATTTTTGAAACCAATCCATTTTTATACCTTTTTCGTCACGGATGACAAGAGTGTCTAAATACGATATTTGGTTATTGGTCTCAATTTCACACGTGAACTGAATTTTCCTGTGGAAGCTATTCAGAGCGTTCAACGTTGTGTCAATATCCGTTCGTTTTATGATGGCGAAAATGTCGTCTACATATTTAGTGAGTATTCTCGGTTTGTTCGTCAGTTTATCAAGGCAGTCGTCTAATAGTTCCTCTAGAATGATGTCAGCTATTATAGGCGAGGTTGGGTTTCCCATGGGCATACCATCTCTTTGTTGGTACGTTGTGTCACCGTAAACCAAGTAGTTGTTGTCGATTATGCAAAATCGGACAAGTTCTATGAATTTGGTCCTCTTTATTAACGTATACCTTTTTAACTTCTCCCAATTTTTGCTTATCAATTCTAATGCCATTTTCAAAGGAATGTTAGTGAAAAGGGATATCACGTCAAACGACACAAGAATTTCGTCATCCTCAATGCTTAAACCCTTAATTTTAGTTTTAAAGTCAGAAGAATTCTTGACATTGTATTTGGAGTCTATAGTAAGATTTTTTAAAATCGATATAAGATATTTCGCTAAGTTATCCCATGCTATAACTTAGCGAAATATCTTATATCGATTTTAAAAAATCTTACTATAGACTCCAAATACAATGTCAAGAATTCTTCTGACTTTAAAACTAAAATTAAGGGTTTAAGCATTGAGGATGACGAAATTCTTGTGTCGTTTGACGTGATATCCCTTTTCACTAACATTCCTTTGAAAATGGCATTAGAATTGATAAGCAAAAATTGGGAGAAGTTAAAAAGGTATACGTTAATAAAGAGGACCAAATTCATAGAACTTGTCCGATTTTGCATAATCGACAACAACTACTTGGTTTACGGTGACACAACGTACCAACAAAGAGATGGTATGCCCATGGGAAACCCAACCTCGCCTATAATAGCTGACATCATTCTAGAGGAACTATTAGACGACTGCCTTGATAAACTGACGAACAAACCGAGAATACTCACTAAATATGTAGACGACATTTTCGCCATCATAAAACGAACGGATATTGACACAACGTTGAACGCTCTGAATAGCTTCCACAGGAAAATTCAGTTCACGTGTGAAATTGAGACCAATAACCAAATATCGTATTTAGACACTCTTGTCATCCGTGACGAAAAAGGTATAAAAATGGATTGGTTTCAAAAATCCACGTCGTCGGGAAGGTTGATAAACTACCATTCACAACATCCCAAAAAAACTATCTTTAACACCGCGAACAATCTTATCAATAGAGTTTTCCTGATTAGTGACCAGGAATTCCACACACTCAACAAGATCAAAGTGAAAAATATATTACAAAAAAACTCTTTCCCGGATAACGTGATCAACTCTCTACTAAAACAACAACAACAAAGACAACAACAAAGACAACAACAAAGACAACAACAAAGACAACAACAAAGACAACAACAGGAACAACAACAACAACCAACACAGGAACAACAACAACAACCAACACAGGAACAACAACAACAACAAACACAGGAACAACAACAACAACAACAGGAACAACAGCAGCCTATTAAATACAAATCTTTTACGTACATCAAACAAATAGCAGACAGATTTAAACTAGCAAAACTCTTTGATACAGACAATTACAAAATGGCAATGAAATCTGCCAATACGGCTTCACAACTATACACAAAACTAAAAACAAAAACAGACAAAATGGAACATTCTGACTTAATCTACAAAATAACTTGTAAAGGAAACCCCAACGAGGAATGTAACCAAACATACATAGGAACGACGAAACAAAAACTAAAAAAGAGACTTGCTGGACATAAATCGGACATCAAAAACAACGCATCGCAGAAGACAGCACTGGCAGCACACTGCATCTCCAACGGCCACACTCCTAACTTCAAAGACATCGAAGTTCTACAAAGAGAAGAGAACCACAACAAGAGGTTTATGATTGAAACTCTGCACATCATGAACACACACAACACCATGAACAGAAGAACTGACATGGAAAACATAAGTCCACTATATAAACACTTATTAGAGAAAAGAAACCATTGATTGTTAGAAACATGTATATAAACTTGAATGTCGCTTATAAGCTTTACGTCACAGTGTTTAGTTCTTATCCGTATTGTCAGTAAGAGAACGTTCTTTATATATACATATAAATGTAATCATTGTAAGTTTTTTGATTTTATACGTGTAATGTGTTATGAACTTGTTTAATAATTTATCAATACGAATATAGATTGCTTTTTTGGTTTACACCTGAAGATGTCCATAGACATGGACGAAACGTTGTAAGCAAACAAAAAAGAACTTGTTTCATTTATTGACCTAAAGCCCAAAAACAAAGACATACTCCAGTCAAATAAAAAGGTCACCTATTCTACACATTAGAACTTTCAAACATAGTGATCATTTATGAAGATGAGGAATAGTGTCGGTGATAAGACGGAGCCTTGTGGTACACCAGCATTTATTTTTTCAGTATCAGACATAAAACCGTTCCAAAGAACATTAACATTAACTGAAGGGTAAAGCAACAAAGGAGAGGCTTATCGATACCAAATGCTCGAATTTTCAATAAAACAGCTTAGTGCCAAATTCTTTCAAATGCTTTTGAAATATGAAGAACATTAATATTTGTTTCTGTAAATAAATGCAAGAATTGGTACCAATTTTCGGTAATGCGTGTATGCCATTGATTCATCAGTGGACCAATTGCTAAGAAATCCATACTGCTGCAGTAAAAATAGAGCTATTTTTCTAATATTTTTTAAGCTGACTATTGATTCGCGTTTTCATGGCCTTGGAACGGTGGGATGGTAGTGAAATTCGTCGATAATTGAAAGGGGAGGAAGGTTCATTTTTTTAGAGACCGTTTCCACCTATTTCGAAAGAGACCCGAATAAATTTGCTACCGTAGAAGAAAATCTATACAACTGAAGGAGATATACAGTCTGGATCTTTAATGACTCTTAAGACTGTATGAGACCTAAAGAAGATTTATTCATTCGAACCATTAATTTGTACTCTTAAGTACAGTAGGAGTCTTAGCACTGTCTGTTGATAAATTTAGGGACTTTATAAAAATAGATACCAAAGTTGGAATGTTGTTGCACAAGCCTATAATGTATTGAATTTAGCTTAACACAAAAGTTCCAGTGGATAAATTTTGCGGATTTTTCAATTTGGCTTATTTGCCAGTGCTAAGATTCGGTTATAAATAAAACAACTGCTTCTAGCCGAATGAACCGCACTGTATTGAAATGATTAGTCTAACTATAAAAATGAGTTGTGAAATAGCATAATCTAAAAGGGTTTTTCAATTGGCATAGTTGCTGATGCCAAATAAGCATTGACACGATTGAAATTCACGTGAAAATGATAAAATTTTATTATCAAAATTAAAGTTCGTTAATGCAAACGTTGCCCGCTTTGGATCCATTTTACGGTAAACTTGGTAGCCCTTTAAATTCCACTCTTCAACGGTTGGTAGCCAAATTTGAAACGATCGGTCCGGTAATAAATCGGCCAAAATTCGTACGTCAAAGATCCGTGGAAGTGTACAGCAAAACCCGAGGCAGTCGATTTCCCGCCGTGCACAAGAAATAGACCTTTCGGAAACTTCAACTTTGTGAACTTTACTTAGGAACTTTAGCCTACACCCGTACAAGATCCAACTGATACAGGAACTCAAAGTTCATGACCATAAACAACGCCGCTTACTCGCTGACTGGGCTTCGGATTGTTTAAGACGACACCAATTTTTGCCAGCAAATCAACTTTAGCGATGAAGCGCATTTTTAGATAAATGGCTGTGTTAACAAGCAAAATTGGCATATGTGGAACGACACCAACCAGGTGATAATGCATCCTCAAAAAGTTACCGTTTGGTGTGGATTTTGGGCCGGTGAAGTCATAGGTCCATATTTTTTCGAAAAGGACGTTTATGAGGCGGTCCCCCTGAATGGCGAACTCTACAAAATGTTAAAAACCGATTTCTTATGGCCCAATTTGAACCATATGGTCATAGCCGACATGTGGTTCAAGCAGGACGGCGTTAAATGCCACACAGCGAATTCCACGATTGACATTCTGGATGAACGGTTTGAGGGTAAGGTTATATCTCACGCAGAGGTGAACTGAGTTGGCCACCAATGTCATGCGATTTGACACCGCGAGAATTTTTCTTGTGGGGTCTTATAAAGTCGCAGGTCTACCTGAATAAGCTACAATCGACTAATACCCTTAAAGTGAACATAACACAGTCCATCACTCAAATTCAGCCTAATCTATGTGGAAGAGTCATTGAAAATTGGACCACTCGGAAAAAGCCGAGCCCGACATTTGAACGATGTCATATAATGGCATACATGGCCTTTCAAATGAAAAAAGAATTTTATTAATACTTTACACAGAGTTTGTATTATTGTTAAAAATAGTTATGCATACTTTTCGGAATATATTCAGAATTTATACAAGTTAGGGTTTCTACAAAGTTGTAGTTTTGTCGAATTGTGTTCTTCTAATTTTACTGAACACGTTTTAAATTAGGAGCTTGCCCACAGTTATTCTGAGCTATTTTTGTGCATAGCGCTCTTTTAGCATTTATTTTGAAATAGAATTTTTTAATCGAGTTAGTTTATTGCTTCTAAATATGAAGACTTTTGGGTGACAACTCAACCAAGTTCAGTTGTTTGAACAAAACTTTGACATAAAATAAATGCCTAGTAGGAAGAAATTTTGTTTTCAACTCAAGTGAAAATAGAAGAGTTCCTTAAAACAGTTGTAAAACAAGTTCAAACAAGTATTTTGATAGCTCTTTGCATGCTAAATATAGGATACAAGTGGCTTACAACCATGATCTCCATTTAAAATTTGAATACATTCTTCTAAGGTAAGAAAACTGGAACTTAAATGAAGCCGTTTTCGTTTTCGTTCTGATTAAGGCGAGCAGATAGGATTTATATCTGGTCTATGTGCCCTAAAGTTGAGTACGAACATCTCGGTTTCAAAAATAATTGTTTTGACCCAAGTATATACAGGGTGTCCCACAGTCACCGCCCCAAATGAAAACCATGGATTCCTGAAGTCATTTTAAGTCGAAAAACTTAAGAGGTCATTTTCTCGTTTTCGTCCCGTTTTCGAGTTATAACGGTTTTTATGATTTTTCCCTTATCTGGCTTTATCTTTGCCAAACTGCGTCCGATTTGTAAAATTTTTTTTATAACCAATCAAGAATTTATTACAGTTTTAGTTTGTCGTAAGATCGTTTTTTCTGCGGACAACCGTTTCTTCGCAATTTTGCATCAAACCCAATTTTTTCGTTTTTTAAGTAGTTTTTTCACTTTGATACGAGTATCATTTTATTCAAAAAAACACGTTAATGAGTATTAATTTTTTTCACTTATTATTAAAGCCTAGTTTATTTTCTTAAAAAAAATATTTTTTTCCCTAAAAAGAATACTAAATGTAATTTACAAAAAATAAACAAATTAAGTGAATTTAAAAAAAAAAAATAATTTTTAAATACAAAATTAACTTTTTCTGAGCTATTGTGGTTAAGAAAAGGACAAATAGATAAAGTTAATTAGTAAGACCGTTAACTAATGTAAACAGTAAAGATTTGCATTATGATTTGAAGGTTGTAAATGTCTTTCTCGCGTGATCTAGTGTCCGCGTCGTGTTCTTTCACTTGATACTCCATTTTGGATTTGTTATTCAAGTTGTAGTTTTTTTTCAATTATTTGCGAATAATGGATTACACTTATCAAGAATATCTGGAAATGTTATTAATATACGCTGAAATGGAACAACTTTATCTATTTGTCCTTTTCTTAGCCACAATAGCTCAAAAGAAGATAATTTTGTATTTAAAAATTATTTTTTTTTTAAATTCACTCAGTTTGTTTATTTTTTGTTAATTACATTTAGTATTCTTTTTAGGGGAAAAAAAATATTTGTTTTAAGAAAATGAACTGGGCTTTAATAATAAGTGAAAAAAATTAATAAAATAATAATTTTTCCAATAAAATGATATCAAAGTGAAAAACTACTTAAAAAACGAAAAAATTGGGTTTGATGCAAAATTGCGGAGAAACGGTTGTCAATATCTTCTTGAAGTTTAATACAATCAGTAAATGATTTCACTACCCGAAAAAAAGGTTTAAAATCGTCGGCAAATAGTAAACCAGTAGAATCTAAGATATATTTGGGTAAGTCATAAATAAAAAAGAAGAAAAAATAGTGTTCCCAAGTGGCTTCCTTGAGGTACACCAGAATGATTAAAAATTACTTTTGAAAGATGAGATTCATTCACTTCTATTAGACTATATAGTACACTTTGAAAGCAAACCAAAAGTATTTGTAAGTTTCAATCTGACAGTTTCATAACTCGGACAATATAATTACCATTTCTTAGAAATATTGGAAGTAAGCCTAAATCCGCATGAACAGCATAATTAGGAGTATAATATAATTTCTGTATTAAATCCATCAAATCTATCTGCTTTAACCCATAAACTTCATTCCCACAGCAAAAGCAACTATTAAATTTGGCATTATAAACTTTGAACTTAGATACTGGATCTACATATTTATTTGTGAAGAACTCTACATTTTGTTTATAGCTGGTTTTACCTTATTATTTTATCTTTTATATGTATACGAATATTTATGTAAATTGCAAGTCAACATACAGCCGAGATACTTAAATTCTTTCACAACTTCTATTTTCTCACCATCTATGGTCCAGTTACAACCATAGTTAATTGAACGATTTTGGGATCTAAAAACCATTGTTTTCGACTTTGAAGTTATGGTTTTTGTCAGCATTTTTATCTGAAGTTGTAAAATAAGTGGATTCTCTGATAAAATTAACAATGCCATCTGCATAAAGCAGGACTTTGATTATTACATCTCGAACAACAATCCTAATTGGAATATGATTTTCGTTTATGAATGATGCAAGGATCAACGGACTCAAAACGCAACCTTGTGGGACACCGGTTTTGCATTTAAAAAACTTGGATACGTGTTTTCCGTTTTGTACCGCTGTGGACATACTTTCTAGGAGTTTTTCGTAGACTTTGATAAATTTTGTCGAAAGTCCGATTCCTGCAAGTTAATAAAGTAGAGACCTTAGGTTAATCGTGTCGAATGCTGCCTACAGATCAACAAAAAAGCGCATTAACACTTCTTTTTGTCTATGAAACGTCTTTCTATGGTAATAAGACCGAAATTTTAATCAACTGCTGATAGATTGGCTCGAAAGCCAGCCTGAAAACAACTAATAATATTATTCTTCTCAACCTAGATCACGAGTCCGGTATAAAGAAGTTGCGTAAACACTTTTCTAAAAGAGTTGAGCACAGTTTTCTGGAAGATCACGGTTACCTTTCTTAAAAATTTCAGAAATTCTTGAAAAAAGGGAAATTTTTCGAAATTTTCTGTCGAATTTGCGTAAAATACAACTCAATTGAGTTGAATTCCCATCCATAGCAGGCAAAATAATTCCAACTAACTGTCAACAATAATTATATTTTTTATAGCACAGAAAGTTTTATTCAGCAAATATGTACATACATAAATATCAAATATCCAATAATCTAGCAATAATTATTTACATACATTATATACAAGACGTAAGTTAAATAAATCTTTTACAATTTTTAAAATTGAAGAATCCCAAATAGATCAACACTATCTTATTGTTGACGTCAGCCATTGAAAAAATCAGCAGTGAAAATAATCTGAATTCGGTTCTTCTTTCGACTCCGGTCGACAGATATTTTATTCAATGCCTTGTATAGAGCTACCCCAAGCCTTAATTAGTAAGTATAGACAAAAAGAAATACAAACTATTACCTGAATATCAATGGAATCAGTCATAAAGAAAATATGAAACAAAAGGCAAATCGAACATCAAATATTCCAAATACAGAATCACCTGCGCAAGTTGCTAGCTAGCGGGCGTTTGCAGGTAAGACTATAAATTTTAAAGATGGCGCCAATCAAATTACAAGTATTTACATATCTAAACCTTTTTATTAACTACGCGCGATTTGATTCAAACTAGCAAAACTCCTCTGCAAATTTCATTGTCAAGTTTTGCAATTATTCTCATAAATTAGACTCGAAACTTAGCGTCTACGTGTGTGTGCAGCTTTAATTTTATTTCCTAAGATGTTCGATGTAAAATGTGTTTCATAATAATATCAAATTGACGATTTAAGTTGCCTCCAAATTATAATAAAACATTTTTTTCTCTCCAAACTTACCAATGAACTCATTTCGTATTCTGATTCGATCTTGTAAGTTAGCTGCTGAAATAATCACGCAATTGATGAAAGCCAGCAGTGCCACTTGATATTCAATATTTGTCGCTTTTTCTAGTTCGTTGATCACTATTTTGAACCGATATCGTTCGTTTTTGAGATTCTTGAAAAAAAAAATAGAAAGAAGAATATATAATTAAATGAAAATTATGTTTAATTGCAATCGTGACCAATTGCACCGACTCACTTCAACTCCGACACCAACTTACCTTATAAAATTCTAATGTTTCTATAGCTCGAGAATAGCCTTCTGAATTGTAAGCACATAGGGCTGACAGCAGTTCGAAAACTTGCTTCTTTACTGTGGTATTATTCGTGTCTAAAGCTGCGCCTAGCTTGGAAACATATTCACGATTCTCAACTATATAGTCTAATCCGATTCGTGAGTCCATTCTGGGCAGCGTCATTTTGTTCAATCTTCTTCTTTATGAAAAAAAATATGTATCTTAATGTAGGATTCGTGTGTGTGACTTGAGACAATGATTAGATGAATTTGATTATACATCCAATCGATTTTATATTCCTTGAATGATGCGTATGTGATCTGTAATAGAAATTAATTGTTGTAATGGATATTTTTGAACTTTCGTGGTTGAAATAGTAATAGACTTTTTTTTTGTTGAATTGCACTTAGACATGACTTATTGTCATAGTTATAATTCTAGAAATAGTTCAATTATTGTATTTTGGCTTTGAAAAACTTGGGAAATTAAGGATGAAGAGACTCAGCACAGAGGAAAGCACAAAATATGGTCAATTTTGTTTTGAGAAGCAGCATTCGAATATCCCGTGGAAATTTCTTAAATGTTTGAAAAACTCCTTGTACCCCAAATCTTATTAATCAGTTCAGAGTTTTCAGCAAAAAGAGTCTGTCTGTTTCTCCTGCTATTCGAAATGATGTTACGAATAACATTGTTTCAGTGCGGACAAGTATTAAGGAACACACCGAAACTTCCACCATTCGACATTCTCAGCAGTTAGTGATGGATAGGCGGTCTTTGTAATAGCAGTTGTTCGAACATCTTTTTCTAAAAAAATATTTGAAATGTAAGTCCCAAAAATTTAAATTGGACTTATGTTCTGCTTTGATCCTACAAGAGTAATTTTTGTCTTTAAAAGTGCTTCTCTTTTAGCTGTTGGACTCGGCAGAAAATTGTAGGTCCTTTCTATTCCAGAAAAACTTGAGAGTTGTAAGTCACTAGCTTCAGGTTTTTTACGAGCTGTATAGCCTCTATTTTTTATGTTTTTATATTTCCAGACCAAAAAAACAAAATTAAATTAAAATCAGAAAGAAAACAATTATTCACTAAGTTGAAACCACACTTATCTCGTGTGGTGTGTTGTGTCGAAATCCTTCATGTTCCCATTACGCCATACCTCGCTGTATCGCTTCACTGACGTTTCTTCTATGTACGAATAAGAGAAGATACTGTTCTCGAAAAGAAAAACAGTTGTGTCAAATAAACGTTTGCAATACAGCAAGCTTGATAAGAGTGCTCCCAGTCGATGACACGACACACCACGCCTTCTTATAGTTCTTAACATTTAAACAATTTAAATTTACTTCATGTTGAATCTGATTGCTAACCGAAATTGTATTCACAGTTTTATTGACATTTGCGATTAAAAATTTGATGACCTGGCTTTTCAATTTTTCAAAAAAACACGCCTTTTAATTGGATTTTCTAAAGTTATTTAATTTTTTCTTTGTGCTACAGAAATATGTAAAGATTTCATAGAGGTAATCTTAAATTTAAAGCTTTTTTCAAGTTTTTAATTTGAAAGAACTTTTGATATGACCTATAGTTTCTTAAAATCGATACAAGAAACCCAAAATCGATCAAAAGCTGATTGAGTTAAAAATCATTGATCACGCAAAATCACTGAAGAACGGCCTTTTAAATAATAAATTTGAAATCGAAGCTATAGACCATTTTTTTAAAATTTTCGGATACTTTTTTCATTACATCGTTCAAATATGATATATTCCCAGTTTTGCCATTGTTTTAACCGGAATTGCATCAAATTTGCCATGTCTTTTTTTTAAAGATTTGTATTTAAAAAAAATGTATAATATCAATTTAGCTTTTCCATTGGTTAAATAAATCAATTTATTTCTGATTTGGATATGTCAACATGCCAATTTTGGCAAGAAAATCGCTTTTTTTTTGATTTGAAATAAAAATTTTTTCAATCTTAATTTTTCGACATATTAACCTCGCCTTGTACTTATATCAAAATAATTTCTGTCAGTCTGAAAATGTTGTTTTTAATTTGCTTAATTGCGAAAATTACATCTAAAACAAGAAGAAAATTATTTTTAGAAAGGAATGGAAGCAGTTTAAAATAATTCGGTAAATTCATCAAGCTCATACTTTAAAATTTAAAGTTAATTAAATATGATAATTTTTTTGAAATAATGACACAGACTAAATTACACTAACACAACGACAAAAAAACCGATTTAAAATCGCATTTCATTCGCCGCGAAAAAAAGAAACAATTCTTGATGGATCGAAGTCTGAATTTGCAAATCGGAAATCCCATTTTAGTGCTGCATTTTCAGTTCACACGGTTGGCAGATTTTGTCTCAGAGTCTGAATCACCTGACAATGACTTTTTCGGTTACAAAATGTCAGTATTCACTAGTTGACTAGAGAGAAGCTTTCAATTCTAAAATATCTTCGTTGCATCATTTACTTAATTTTTTTTCTGAAACGGTGCATCGTTTTCAATTTGTTTATATCTTAAAAAAAAAAATCAACTGAATAGTAGTGGCACCATTAAATCATTCCCTCGACCTGTTTAATAACATTGGCACAAAATTTAAGACGAATTAGTACGATGTTAAAGCTGTTTTAGTATGAAACTAAGTAAAAACAACCATTTTGCAATTTGTAATCGAGTATAGCATCATACTTTCTCTACCCTTTTATTAAAGTTAAAATCATCGAAATACCTATTTTATTTTTCTAAGTATCGTTCAGATGTGTTCGGCTATTGTCAGATATTAGACAAGTTCATTATCAGATGACAGTTTGACAACGATTTGACATTTCTGACAATATTGTTAGACCAAATTGTAGGTTCAGACGGTTGTAAGACAATTTGGAAATTTTCTACTGGACTTAGATCTACATATGTATGTGGTCCACCTTTCGATTTCTCAAATCTCGATTTTAAGCTAGATTTAAACCTATTGGCACACACCCCAAAGTAAAATGACATTTCTCAAAACGTTACTTTAATTTTTGTTTTGCATTTCGATTGTTGTGTTTCAGTTTTGTAGAAGTTTTGTTATTATTTAATATAAAAATTGGATATAAATTCCAAACTCTAATTCCGGTTGTAAATAAAAGAGAATTTATTTCGTCTTCTTCTTCCATCGTCCGATTCGGAACGATCACAAAGAATGACAAAGAAAGAAATATCTAATATTGGCATGTGCTGGCAATACTAGGTTCGTATTTTGGTTAGACCCAAAACACGGTTTTCGGGTTTTTTTTTGTTCTTAATTTTAACCTGCCTGTTTGAAGGTATTTTTTTCTGCGCCTACTATTACTGTAAACGACATGACAGTTTAGAAAGTCAAATACCACAACCATATTCACAAAAAAAAAAACAAAATTTTGATTTGAGTTTCATTTACCACCATAGATCTGGGATATGATACAAAAATCTGAGCTGAAAGAAAAGAATACCACATTAGGTCCACTGGTGATATGATGGTATATCTCACCGAACAGTGGAACACATTTTTACATCGTTTTAGTGAAAGTAAGATTATTGCACTTGATATTCCAAACGCATTTGATAAAGTTTGGAATCCAGCTCTTTTATCGAAAATTCGTGTATTTGATATTGATGAATCTCTTCTTCGATGGATAAGACCCTACCTTTCGAAGCGGTCAATACAAGTTGAGTCTTAAGTCTGAGTTTTAAGTCTGAAATTTATAAAATAATTGCTGGCGTACCATAGGACTCCGTTTTGTCTCTGGCTCTTTTTCTGATATCCATCAATAATATTTTGTCTGAAACTTCTAATACATTACATTGTTTTGCTGACGACACCACTCTTAGCTTCTCATATTCGTTTCCAGATGCATGCGCCTGTTCTTCGGATGTGAATCTAAAACAGCAGTGTATGAAAAGCTCATCAAATTCTGATCCCGATAGCATTGTGAAATGGGGAACCATAAACCGCGTAGAATTTACTGCTTCAGAAACTCAATGCTTCCTTCTGTCGTTAAAGCGCAATCTACCTCTCATGCCGCTATCCATAAACGGCACTTGCATTGAGGAAACCGAACAGCTCTCAGTTATCGGTCTTCTTGTCTGGCTGTAATCTATAAGGCTCGAGTACAATTCCCATATTTAGGCTGGTTCTCCAATAACCCACTTGAGTCTCTTGGATATACTTCAAAAAAGAGCTTTGATAATGATAGGTGATAGAGGTATAACAGAAACTTCAGCACTGTTGCAAATTGCAATGTTTCTAGTTTTTTATAATTTCACCATTATTTTTATAAACAGTGTTCTAGTGAAATAGCCAGTTGCATTCTTCCCAATTAAAGCAATTTAACGGTAATTCTCGTGTTTCAGGAACTTCCCATCAGTTTACCCTTGAGCCGAACTTCGGACGTACTGGTAATTTCAGAGGTTCCTTCTTTAGCTGCACACCACGAATGTTGAATGCTTTACCCGATTATAAATGTCTTTCTTATTGTACCTTATATTCAGACCTTCAAGACCAATGTGCATCGATATCTGCTTTTAAATCCTATCAGACTTTCCTAAAACATTTTAAGGGTGGTCATGTATCTACGAGTACTTTGATTTTTTCCTGCACATGAGATATGCTAATTTATAAATAAAAGTTATATGTAACATTTATCACCAGTAAAAGTGAATTCTCGAAGTATGGCCCCGACGGAGAGCCATGACCCTTCTGGACCGCATGAACATTACCTGTGTTACTCGAACTATTATAAATAAGTATGTTTTTAAGTCACTTCTTAACGCAAAACTCAAAAGCATTACTCTAGCAATCCTTACAGTAAATTGACTCAAGTGAATGAAAATGATGTGCTTACAAGTATTCAGATACATTGTATTCAAACAACGTCATTTTTAGAGGTGTAATCATTCACACTTTCCATTGCAATTGATTTGACATTTCAATACTTTGAATGTCCCTACGTGATCCTGTTAATCGTTGGAAATTATTTTCAATTGAAAAAATGTCCCATTAAAGAATGAAACAACAAATTACTGGACGAAATTCCAGTAGGCAGACCAAAATCGTCAACCGTATAGGTTCAGTTCGTATATTCAATTAATTTTTCGTTAAGGAGGACAATGATCTTTTGAATTTAAATTGCGGTGGGGTGCATAATCAAAAATGTGTATGATGTATATTTTCGGCAATGCGGATGCACACGCATTCAATTAAGCCACTAACCGCCTCCCAGCAAACATTTTCGAGAATCTTAATTTACTTATTCAAGTGTTAGTTCTGTTCAATTCAAAAATTAAAACTGGTGGCAGCCAAGAACGAGGCAGAAGATCGGTTGGGGTGAAGCATTATTATCGGTAATCACTTAAAAAGTCGGGTGTTGCTTATATGCTTATTAAGTGGACACGAATGCAAATTATCTGATTGAGACATTCAATTTTCAAAAGTGGATATAATATTATTCTCTCCCCCACTTATTTCAAAATTCAAAAAAAAAAAAAACTAACAACTCCAAGATGGAACAGTTCGATTACTGATGTAGGTATTTTATGGCTATTCAGTTTAGCATTGAATATTCATGGCGCCACATTCTGATAACTTTGTTTTCAAGTTGAAAACATAATAATGTGTGGCTTCTTACAAGGAACACACTTAGATCAGTGTTGATTATGCATGCACGCATTTTATGAGTTTCCCTAGTGTCCATAATGGTCACAAGCCGGACACGTTTAGATCATTTGGCAAGTGCCAAACATTAAAAAAAAACATAGAAAGCCGTTAAATTTTAAATTCGAGGTGAAAACAATATGGGTGATCATTTTAAAAATAAAAAAAAGTTACAAACAATTAAATGATCGTTTTTGTCATTTGTTGTGTGAAGATTAAGCCCTCACTCATACAAGACCAGAGATATGTAAAGCTGCCATTATATTCTACCATTTTGTTCCTGTTTTTGTTTTTTATTCTAAAGAATTTATGTGGCGCAAATAATGATTCTTTGCTACTACTCGTCTTAGTAATTCATATTTGTTAGTATCAGTTTAGTTAAAATCGAAAAATTTTGGTATCGTTTCGATATCATCAGTCTGAGTCTTCTATGACCATATGAACTTCGGTCTCATCGATATTTTTTTTGGCTTTAACCAAGCTTCTTCCAGCCAGTTGGATCCCTAGCTAGTTGTCTCCAGTTTCGTACGGCAAGTTGGTTGTGGTTCTTTTCAATTTCAGTGCGCTTTATCTGAGTTGCGATCGCACTCAACTACATCCCCCGACCCTCGGGGTTGGACCCAAATAACAATTCTATCGGATCAAATGTTTTGGCAGATAATTTTAAAAGGTTCTTGTCAGCCCATGAACCTTTTTTTATGTTTTTTTTTAAGTGCTACCAATCATTTAGGTCGCTGACCCAATTTCTCTGGATGAACTTGAAATGGTTCTGGATTATAATAATCCAGTTGTGATTGGAATTCCAATAGATTTCTGCAACAAATACCTACTTTACCACTCATTTCTAAAATTATTTCTTGTGACTAAAACAACCAATCGCTTAGGTATCTTTCAAGTTGAGTTTAGATCTGGATTCTAGACTGTGGATTGGTGGCCTTTTGAGTTTCGAGCATAACGATAATATACCTACTTGGAGAATGCAAATATGATATTTATCATCCATGATATATTTCACGCATGCTTGTTTTCCCGCATCATAGTTTTCTCTTGATAGTTTTCACGCATGATAATTTTCTCACATGATTGTTTTTTACATGATAAATTTCCCTCGTTATAGTTTTCACGAATGATATTTTTTCTGGCGTGATAGTTTTCTCGGGTGACAGTTTTTTTTTTAATGGAAGATACGATTTTCGCATTACAGTTTTCTCGTGTGATAGTTTTCTAGGTATTATTACTATAACATCTTTTACTAGTTTTACTACTAAAGTGTTTTTTTTTATAATTTTTTTTTAATTAAACGAATTTTCTTCAAATATCTCAAATATTTTATTATTGGTTTGAAGTACAATCAAAACATTTGACGTCATTCATATGTCAACCACTGGTATGTCTACAGCGTTTCGTCGAACCCAATTTTCGATAAATCGGCCACAAATTTCTAAGGAAACAGTCCCTATATCTCTCGTCCAATATTGACTCTGAGACCCTCTAACAATGTCAGTTTGTTGTTATAGTCCAATGATTTCAAGGAGTCCCATAAGAAAGAGTCTAAAGTTGTAAAATCGCACGAACTAGGCAGCAAATCGATAGGACCATTTCTCGATCGAATTGAGTTCTCAATAATTCGATTGCAACACTCGCCGCTGTGTAGCTTGTGACAATATCTAGTTCATACAATTGACAAAGGAAATAACGTTGAAACATGTCTCTGTATCGTTCTCATACTGCTACTTTTACTTGATGGTTATTTTCTTAGACTAAAAAATATCCCGATGATACCATCTTCGGCATGAAAACCACACCATATCTTGCACATGAGGGTTTTCATTTTCACCTGACCAATAACGCATATTTTATTTTTTGACGAAGCCGTATAGCCGAAAATGCTATAAAATTGGACATCTTCTTTCAACATTTTTAGAGTGCCTTTCGTTTCTGAGTTAAATTTATCTTAATCGTGGAAGTGTGCAGGTCTTGATTCCTAATTTCAAATTCAAAATTCGCCATAGTGTGGCCTTAGCGATACCTAATTCCTGAGAACATAATGGAATCAACTGAGTTGGTTAGTTGGCGACGACCGGCTATTCTCGGCACTTCGAAAACCCTTTGTTTCACTGTCATCCAGCATCGAAAAATTAGACACAAATTTTGTGACTATACTTGGAATAGCTTTTCTACTGCGACAAGAATTAAAACCAAATAGGAGTTAACTCTCTTAAAATTGTCACCCACTATGAGTTTTGGTTATTTTTTTTTTATTATTTTAAAACATACTTCGTTCGTGAACTTCACTATGAAGAAAATGTTGTTTTTACTGAATGTTCTGACATTGACAGTTTGGTAATTGGTTTAAGGGTGCGTTCATAGCATTCATAGATAACTTTTGCTACTTCTCCTGTTGTATTACTTTAAAAGCCTCCTTTGATACGCTTAACAAAAAAGCATTAATCTACATATTATTTACCCTTCTTGTTTCTAAAAAAAATATTTACTTTTGTACTCCAAGTTTCTGACTCAAACTATTGCTACAGTATGGCGTGACTACAATCTATCAGCGTGGTTAAAGACTCCAGGAGAAGTTCCACAAGGTTGCATTCTAAGTCCAGTTTTGTTTGTTATGCATATTGATTCGCTGCTGTTTGGGATATTTTACCTCTAGTTGTTGTATATCCTGAATCCGTAGGTAAAGTTCTATTTGTACAATTTTCTCTGAAACTTTAAATCAATAGACTTAAAGAATATTTCGAAATTTGGACCCTACAGATTAACCTCTGAAAAAAAACAAAGTTTTGATTTTCGAGCCAAGATCATGGAAGATCAACAATGCATTTAAGTAGTTAGCGAGTTTAAATATCTCGGAGTGTTATTTACTTCTAACCTTAAATTGGAGTAAGCATGCAAAGAAAATACTAATAGAGCGAGAAGGCTAGTGTTGAGCTTAATATAGCTAAAGATTTTGCTAGTATTCAATGCAATAGTAAACACCTTTTTGTGTTGAAGTGTTAGGGCTTTTGTTAGGATGAACTGGAAGATTTTGAAACCATCTAGATGTACTTTTTACGATTTTATACAAAAACTAAAATATCATATCGACTTTTTATGTAATCATAGTTATGCGAAGCGAAAACGGGCTGCAAAAGGTAAGGCTACTTCGAACAACAGAAGTTAACAGAAGTTATCTTGAAGGTATATTTTAACCTTTATATAGCAGTTTGTCCGATTTTGTAAGTGTCATTCACTTTGACATAAAATTATTTAGTTTAAATTGCTAAGACGATTTCTTGAATTTGAGTTAAGAAAGAATTCCATATGATTTATTGAGCCTTAAAACTAACTGGCTTTTAATAATTATATAAGTATAATTATATTATAGCATTTAAAATGCAACCTCGATTCATCAAACTAAATACTGGACCAACAAAAAAGGCATTACAAATGGAACTGTTTTTCTGTAATAAACGGAATGAATGGTCACCTTAGCCATAAATATCTAGAAGATAAAAAATATAAAAAAAAGTATTTGATGTGCGTCGCGTCGCTTGCGTTAATGATTATGGAAAACGGACAGTAATTTCAAGCAATAAAATCAGACAGTAATAATGGGCGGATGTTTAACACTCTATGCAAAGGCTAAAAGCATTATAATTAAATCACTATTAAGGAATACTAATAGCTGAGGCTTAAGGGCCTCAAGATTGTTTTTCTTCTTTTTTTTTTTAAACGCACACATAAATACCTAGAAAGTAAAATATTCCTAATATTTACAAAAGGTAACAGATTTTTACCACATATTTATTTTTATAATATTTTCTCTCTAAAGGGGACTCCATCGAAGGGAAGACCGAGATTAAAAAGCAATTTTATTAATGAACATTTAAAAAAGTAAACAGCCAAGGTGAGTACCCTGAGGCACACCTGAGATACATTTAATTGATATTGAGGTTTATTCCGATTAAAAACAGTGACCAAACTTGACTGAATTCTAAAGGGATTAAGTCTTAGAAGCAAAATATAGATTTGTTAAGCGTCAACTTGACGCTTTAAAACAGCCGTTCAAAAATGGACCTAGTCACTAAAGATGTTTTTTTGGGGTCCTCTTCCAAACGCTCCGAAGCCCAGTCAGCAAACAAACGGCGTTGTCTATGGCCATGAACTTTGAGCTCCTCGCCAAGTTGAAGTCTGCGAAAGTCCGTTTTGATAATTAAGTTTTATCATTTGGACGTGTTGTTTAATCGTGTGACTTGCCATTTGACACATGTCATCAAAACAACAAGACCCCGATAGACCCCCCACATCTACCCGCGCCAATTGACAACATAACTTCTACAAATTTAAAATAAATAAAACAGTGGGTGATTCTACAAACAATGGAATAAAATGATACAAATTTCGGCACGACATTTTTGGAAGCCAAAAGTCGTAGGAGTTGTTCTAGTTGATCATTAGAACGTCTTTTTACGTTGTGGAAAGCGGCCAGTTAAAAAAATAAAAAATGACAATTTTAACATTAAAAAAAAAAGATGTTCAGGGGACTGAGTTTTTTTTAAGAAGACTGAGTAAATCTTTATTTTTTTTAATTTTTTCTTAAATATGAATTAGGTATACATTAAAATAAAGAAATTAAATTTAATTAGTCTTCATAAACATACAAATTCATGGTTGATAAATATTATTAAGCATTTTATTAAGAGAATATAATATATTATAATTAAATATTTTTTTCAATTTAGAATCAATTTAAAATAAATTATATTATTTTTAAAAATATTCGCAATGAAGTTCGAAGTTTAATATAACCAAAAATTTCTCAGGTTTCTGAATAAAATATCATTTTTTCATTTATTAGCCAGAAGACTGTGGACAGGGAACTGAGGTTTTTAATGGTTTTTGCGCAAAAAAGATATTGAGGCTTAACTTAAAAAAAAAACAAACAAATATACAGGGTGATTGGCATAAGGTGTGACAAAAAGCTAGGGCGTGTAGGTTGGACTTAGACAAGAAAAAAATCGTATGGGAGGGGGGGTCTATTTCCCCCCGTTTAGGCGGGAGGGGCAATTTAAGAAAAAAATCACTTAAAACAGAAAAAAAATTATTAAAAAATAACGGTGATACCTACAGAGTAATGCTATAGCATTTTGAAAAGCCAGAAATACATTCTTTAATTTTGTTTTTAAATAAAGTTGTTCGAGTGAATAGTTTTTGAAAAATTAATTTTCAAAATCAAAATTTTGAAAAAAAAAATGAAAAAATTTTTTTTAAACAATTTTTTTTCAAAATTTTACGTAATTAAGTATTATTTTTGTATTCAATATTCAATGCTCTCATTAATTTTTGATCAAACACAAAAAACCGGATGTCAAAATGTTTTGTAGTTTTTGCGAAAATCAAAAATAACAAAAACTACTTTTGTTCTAAGAAAAGCCTTTTATTTTAGTTTTTATACGTCTTTGGATTCTTACGTGAATTTACGATTGAAAGGATTAACTTTCTTTTTACAATTTTTTTAATTATCGTTTTATAAACATACGATAATGTGACAAAGTACTGGATTAACCATATTTCACACATTTTTTCATTGAGAACACCTGCGTGAGAGCATTGGATTAATATTGACCTGCGAATGTTGTTTAAATAATGCAACGTTACACGCCCTAACTAGTGACAGAAAAGTGCAATTGCGAAATAAGAACAAGAATGTTCCTGAATCTTGAAATCAATTAAAATAAGAAATACATGCATATTTAGATAAAATACATAATTACTGTTTATTTAAATTTTTAACTATTTTTTAACTAAAGCTTATTACAAAAAATTATTTAAAAAACATTCGCAGGTTAATATTAATCCAATGCTCTCACCCAGGTGTTCTCAATGAAAAATGTGTTAATCCAGTACTTTGTCACTTTATTGTATGCTTATAAGACTGATAATAAAAAAATTTTACAAAAACAGTTAAGCCTTTTTTTCGTAAATCCACCTTCGCCAAGCCGACCCCACCATAATAAAAAAGTGGCAGGTCAATTTTAAACCATCAATGCTCTCACGCAGGTGTTCTCAATGAAAAAATGTGTGAAATATGGTTAATCCAGTACTTGGTCACATTACTGTATGTTTATAAGACAATAATTAAAAAAATAGTAAAAAGAAAGTTAATCCTTTCAATCGTAAATTCACCTACATAAGAATCCAAAAACGTAAAAACTAAAATAAAAGGCTTTTCTTAGAACAAAAGTAGTTTTTGTTATTTTTGATTTTCGCAAAAACGACAAAACATTTTGACATCCGGTTTTTTGTGTTTGATCAAGAATTAATGAGAGCATTGAATATTGAATACAAAAATAATACTTAATTACGTAAAATTTTGAAAAAAAATTGTTTAAAAAAAATTTTTTCATTTTTTTTTTCAAAATTTTGATTTTGAAAATTAATTTTTCAAAAACTATTCACTCGAACAACTTTATTTAAAAACAAAATTAAAGAATGTATTTCTGGCTTTTCAAAATGCTATAGCATTACTCTGTAGGTATCACCGTTATTTTTTAATAATTTTTTTTCTGTTTTAAGTGATTTTTTTCTTAAATTGCCCCTCCCGCCTAAACGGGGGGAAATAGACCCCCCCCTCCCATACGATTTTTTTCTTGTCTAAGTCCAACCTACACGCCCTAGCTTTTTGTCACACCTTATGCCAATCACCCTGTATATAATATTATAGTTTTATTAAACTTATACTATACCGCTAACAAAGATGCCTACTTACATTCAAATTTGTTTCGCAAAAACTCGCCAGAGGACTGATAAACTAAACGGACAATCCACGACTTCTGGCACAAATGTCTTTTTCACAATACTAACATAAGAAACAGGATCGAGTTGCACCATACGATTTGATTGTAAGGAGACTTTGTACTTCAAATTGCCAGTGCTGGAAATTCGATCGATATCCTAGTTATTGATATTTTCGACTGTTTCAATGTTCCAGGGGACTGATATGAAATACGGGGGACAAAGTTTAATTAAGTTTTTTTGTAATAAAATCAATTACTTAAAAATATTTCTCTAACTCGTAGCAAAGATGTATTATTTGGCGTAACTTCAGTGGAATTCATCTTAGTATGAGACCTGAAATAAGAGAACGGTAATAATTTTTCTTTGCGAAAACGTCTGGGGACTGAGAATCAGACACTTTGAAGAATTTTTTGAGCAAAATAAAATAAGGTCACCCTAATAATATTATTAGGCCAGGTAAATACTCGTATCAATCAGATTTAATTTTATAAAAAAAATCAGATTAAATAATTGAACGGATTTTAAAATATTTCTTGGGCCGCCGAAAATTCCATCGTTTGTAGAATCACCTAGTTGCATAAAGAAAATATGAAAAATCATAAATAGTATACCACATGAGAGTGACCATTCTGACAATTTGTTCAAATAACATTTCTTATATTATGCGGCGAATCTGCGGTCGATAAGTCTTCTTCCGAGTATAAGTAAGGTATTCGAAAAAGTTATAAATAGAGATCTGTCCAAATGGGCAATGGGCAGAGAGCAACAATATCATATCGGATAATCAGTTTGGTTTAAAGGAAGGACATGATACAATTCATGCCGCGTCTATAGTAACTAGTATCTGATATCCAATGGAAGAAAACTAAAACGCACTGTACTGGTGCTTGTTTGGAGAAGGATTTCGACACCGTATAAAACTGACCACACTAGGCATAAGTAAACGGCGAATAAAATTGTAGTAAAGTATCTCGGCGTCTGGTTGGATCAGTATTTGTATTTCGACAAAAATATAAATGCTGCTCTGACCAGGGCTACCAGGTTTTACAGTAGACGGCTTGACAGCAGGGTGAAGACGATTTGCTACATGGCACTCATTCGGCCTATGGGTGCAGCGTTGCCCTATCTCAAATGGAAAAGATTCGGGTTTTTGAGAGGTAGTGTCTTAGACATTGCCTTGGATTACACAGAACACCAGAGTCGGATTATAAACATTTACTATCATTCCAACCAGGTTCTATACAACGCGGTCAACATAAACAGAATTGATATTTTTTTGATAAAGCCTAATTTTCAGAGCTTACTACCCTAATCATCGTTATTACGTCTAAGCGGTTTTATCCCGCCCGATGAATTTCTCTACTTAGACAGTCGAGGGCTGGTCGAGGATAGAATGTCGGAGGAGAACCAGTTCTGGTTGTTGTCTGATGACAGGGGAAGTTGACGAGGATTTGTATGTTTTGGCCGACTTATATAAGTTAAAGTGTATTTTAGGTAGGGACAGTCAGGGTGGCACCAAAAAAAAAAAAAAAAATTTTTTTATATTCCCCGCGAATGGCATTTAAACCAAACGAACAAAAACAAAAATGATTTTGAAGTTAACCGTCCGCAAACAATTAAATTGTTGCAGTATGGATGATTATCTGGAACACAATTAAAATTTGACAGTTAACGTAACAACCAGATTGCAATTCGTATAAGGATCAATTTATATTTTCAAATCTCTCTTATTTTAGAAGATAATTAAAACGCCAATTTTAGTACCTTCACATAAATTTCAATAAGTTTTCTACCACTTTGTCTAGTTTTTGCGAAGAATTTAGGCATATGTATAAATGATTTAAGTTACAATTGCTCGGTTGTTTGTCGATCTCATGTAAATAGTCCTCAAAACATCTATACATACTCCAACTCAATTGTGCTAAAAAATGATAGTGTTAACATCTCGAACTCTGAACATATCAGCAAGGAATTCAAGAATTCTTAAAACTTGCTCGTAGATTCTACATTACAAGATTCTATGCTTCTATGCTTTCATAAAATAATGAAATCGAGATTTTGACTAAACTTGAAAGTCTGCCAGTCTGTATGAAAACAACATAAAGAGCTCGGCAGATTTTCTTAAAACTTGGTACATAGCGACTTTAAACATTCCTCCTGCTAGTTTTTTTTAAGACAAACAAAAACGCTACGTGCAGTACAATTTTTTTCCGAAATTGAAGACAAAGAATTTCTTTTAGTAAAAGATATATAATGGTTGAAAAACAGAATCTTTTTTTGCCTTGGATTTTCTCAAAAACCGTAAATCAGATTTTCACGTTTTTTTTTAATTTAGATTTTATTTTCACAATAATAAAAACTATTAAAATGTGTGTACCATTTTTGAGCGTTTAATTTTTCTTAAAAATTGTATGTATAAAACCATATATTTCTTTAAAATAGCGCTTCAATTATATACATTTTTTTTCTTAAATTTAATTTAATTCCTTCCTTCCCGGAGCACTGCATCGCAACAAGGGAACATTTGGATTGGCCAGTGCGGTCCAACGAGTTGGCCCTTGTGAATTTTCTGTGGGGTTTTGTTGAAATCTAAGGACCCTTTAAGGACCCTTTAAGACTTAAAGGCCAACATCCGGACATAAATTGCTATCACCACGGAACTATTCTGATAAGCATCATAAGAACCTCAAAAAATTGGCTTATTATGTGTATATGCGATGGGGAGCTTCACTTACCTGATATGATTTTCAGAACAGTGTAAATCAAAACTTAAGATATGTGTATACATTTAGATAACGAGTGTAACGAATAACTGATTGCAACAATAGTTTCGTAAGCCTTGTAAATTATTCTAGACAAACTATTACTATTCGCCATCTATAATGATCTTCCACAACCTTCAACGAAATAATCTACTTCTTTTTCTTCAATTTTAATTTCTAACAACTTTGACAATTCCATAAAAACGATAAACTGACGATCTTCAGTGGAAGAAAATCTTCGAAGCTTCAAGTTTAAGGCTTTTAAGTGAAGTCAGAATGTGATTTTTGTATTTTTGGGTATGTTCAAAAACTTGTTTATTATAGAGCAGATTGAGTCTGCCGTCAATTTGATTTCAACTTTTCAAAATGCAAAAGTTGAAGGAAAATTTCAGAATTTTGAAAAACAATATTCCACATAGGAGGTTATAAACCAATAAATGTAATAGGAGAGGCGGTTTATTTTCTTTAAAAATCAAGAACGTCGATTTCAATAGCTTCAAACAGTTATAACTTGATTTGAAAATGTCAGACCTTCAAGAATAATGTGCAATAAAGCCTTTAAATTTTTTTGAAGAATTATTTAAAAATTACGACCGAGTAAAAGTTTAATATATGTAAATGTTTGATAAATTCACACGGTTCTTTGGATGTGTTTCTGTTTTGTTCAAAATAAACGATGCGACCGATATTTAAGAAGCTTGATGGATACATGAAGCTCTCTTAAGAACATGATATTCCTTTTTGTAAGTTTCCGTTGTCCATATAGTAATTGACAATCGATGTTAAATTGCATTTTTTAAAAGTCACATATCAAAATGACAGTTCTTCGAAAATTCTTTCGTCGAATCTGTCGATGGCTCACCACACTAAAATGTTAAGCAATTTGTATTGCTTGCATTTCCTGACGATATTTTTTTTCTTATAAATTCTAAACATACTCGTAAGCATAGTTAAAGAAACGCCTATTGCTGTCATTTATTGAAGTTTAAACGTGCTGCTTCTGAATTATTTATAATTATGCATGAATTTATGAAAGAAAGGTGCAGTCTCCTCTGCCCAACCAGGCACCAATAGACAGCTCATTGACATAATCTAGAAAATATTAAACGATCAACGAAAGCAGCAAAAAACACGTCAGTTAACCCTAACTTCAAAAGAAATTTCAATCATGTTCTTTTTCCATAGTCATATTCATTTGTAATCAAATATTATGATGGTGAATTAGAAAAAAAAAAGAACTTAACTTTGATTAAATTTTAATTCAAAAGCTTAACTCAATCAATTTAAGTCGCGTCCGCGCTAGAATGTTAATTAAACTTAAGTCATGTTTGCGCACGAGTGCGTTTCATCCATTTAATGCTAAACGATTTGGCGCGGGTGTTAATGTCAATATTATGAGAATGCGGTAGTCGTATTAAAGAAAACAACTTTTAATGCAAAAACTGTGTCGGTATATCGTAACGAGTCCTTGAGTTAGGGAGATTGGATCTCTATTTGGCAGAGGACATCATTTATTAGTCTTTTCGAAAATACCTCTACACAAAGGTGACGTTTGTTTGAATAAGCCGCCAAAGTAAATTTTTCTCATTTAATGAGTTATTAATTTATTATTACTATTATTTGTAATCAAATTGTAAATTATGAGAGTTAAGGTAAGAATGCCGTGCCGATTGACGGTTTATATAGGCATGTCAAGTGCGTTATGCAAATTATACCGCCATTCTGTTTTACTGGCAGTTCAGCTGTCATTCTATCTGTCAAAGTTGTTTTCTTTATAGTTAATACTCTTCGAAAGATATAATTTGTTTTATTGTGGAATAATGACCGCAATGTCGGCATCAAAGAACTTTGTCATCTATAAAAGCTATTACGTTTTGCTTGGAAGCTTTTGTTTTTGTATTTTTCACAAAAAAAAAAATGGCAATTTCTGCTTTATGCCTTTTGAATACAAAAACCAATTAAATGTAATCAAAATCTTAATCATCGGTAAGAGGCAGATTTAGAAATTCCTCAACTGGGGTAGGTACAACTATAAGGTAATGGATTCTAAATAACGAGAAATTATTCTAATCTTAATGCCTTTGTTTTTCTTAAAAACTCAAAATGGCCAACCGATTAGAAAATAAGGTAAGGTTTTCTATCATCAAGTAAATGATACCTTCAGATAAAAAAAGCTATTGTGTGTCATACTATAAGAAACACTCATTTCTCTGTACTGTCACCAGGAATTGAAGGACATTCAATTTTCTCCCGAGTCCGAACGGCAAGGATGAGTATTACAATTCATCACAAGAGATACTCTTGGAATTCGTCAATTTCTCGCATGAGGAAGCACACCTGTATTATTTATGTATGCATTCTCAAAATGGCAGTCAAAGGGACAAGTCTCTTATCGCAAAACGATAGGCCTTATAATGGCTGTATACATCCAATGTATGGTTTTGTGGCTAGGTCCCCATCTCTTGCCAAAAATTCTACTGCAGGTGTAGAAAGCTATTGCAGATTTTGTCTCTATTTCTTTGATGATTTCTTTTCAATTTAGTTTACGATCGATAACTAAGCCAAAATATTTGGCCGTGCCAGTTATATGAAGCGGTGTCCCATTTATGATTATTTGGAATGTTTAGTTTTCTCGTAAACAGAACCAATTCTGTTTTAAGAGGGTTGACATAAAGTTCGCAACTACTGACCTAATTATTCAGCTTGTCAAGGGCTGATTGTAGGAGCTCGCACAAAGTGGGGGTACATTTTCCTTATGCCATTATCACTATTTCATCAGCGTACTCCATGACTTTAACGCCGCCTTTCCCTAATTCAACTGAAATCGGGCTTACGGCGAAAAGCCAAAGCAGGGGAGATAAGACACCCCCATGTGGCGTAACCGAACAGGTTCTAACTTTAATGTTGCTGTCACCAATTTTTGCATTAACAATTCTAGTTTGAAGCATGGATGCAATCCAGTGTGTCTAGGGCTTGTCGTATCACGCCAATTTCAACGTTATTGAAAGATGAATTCTTTAAAGTGGATTAATTTCTCATGAAGTGGCGGGCGTCTCAACAGATTTTCGCTTCATGTAAGCATATTGGGCCTTCGAGAAAACACTATCATTTAGCTTGAGGCGAATTTGCGTTTCTATCAGCCTTTCTAAGTTCTTAAGAAGAAAGGAAGATAGACTAATTGGTCTAAGATCTGTCGGTTCAGTGTGAGTTGGCTTGCCAGCTTTCGGAATAAAAATTACATTAACTTCTCTCCAGCTAGATGGAATATAAGTGATATGTAAACATCCTTTGAATATTTCCACCAGAAACGGTACAATAACGCCTGTCGAGCATTTGAGCGTAGTTGGAATTATTCCATCAGGCGCTGCAGATGTGTACGCTGAGAAGGTTTCTATGGCCAAAGCCACTACTATCTACTATTTGACTTCCACAACTAGAGATGCATCAAAAGTACATCCTGGGAAATGCGTGCTCATAAGTAAATCTAAGGTTTCAAAGCAGCAATCAGATCAGATTCCATCCGTTCTTTTTAGAAAACCAGCAGGACTGTGGACCTTTGACATGACTTTTCTGAGCCTTGCAGGGTCATTAGTAGAATCTATGTCTGTAAAAAATTTCCGCTAGGCTATTTTTGTTGCAAACATAGTTCTGTTTTTATATATGTAAGTTTTAACTGATCTTGAAGTCATTCCAGTCAGCAGCTTTATTGCTATGTTAAGCTCTGTTGTAGAGCTCTTTTGATTTTAACTTGCGACTTATAGGTACTATAAGGCAAATTATGCATTCGTAAAAAAAATCAAACTCGAGATTTTGATCAAAGTTGACATTACGATGATAGCGAAGACCAAAAAAGTGGGTCTCGCAATTCTGTCTGTCTGTCGTTTCGACTAGAGCCTAAACGGCTCGGCCGACTTTCTTCAAACTTGCTAGATATGTGTTTTGATTTTTCCCCCCACACGTTTTTTTCTTTTTTTTTAAGACCAAAAATAACGGTACCTGCCATACGAATTTTTTTTCGAAATTTTATAAATATTTTTTTTTTTTCAAAAACGGTACGACCAATTTTGATCATTTTTTTGTATGTTAAGGCTCCCCAGCAGTTTCAATATTATTGTGTACTCGTAACTATGTATTCAAATTTTCAAAAAAAATTTTTGGATGTAAAAAAAAAATATTTTTTTTTTTTGAAAACTCAATATTTCGAAAACCCCTTGCTCGATTTTGTTAAAACTTGATAAATGAAAGTTTTTTAATAAAATTATAAGTTCCTATCCTTCTTTCTCTTCATTAACTTCACGCCCGCGCTGTGGTGAAACAGTTAAAGGGTAATCATAATCCCTTGAGCGCGGGTAGATTATAAAAAAAAAAATTTACCTAAAAATAATGGCACAATGTTAAAAAAATGGTTTTCAAAAATCATGTTTTTCTTGAAAACGGTTCCGAGAATTTTGCTAAAATTTTTTTCCTTTGATTAATTTTTACGATCTATAATCAAATAAAAAAATTGAAATCAAGATATTACTGACTTAGAATAATTTTTTTTAAATTTCTCATTATCGACAAAAAGGATTTTAATGAAATTTTTTATAGAGAAGCTTCTAAAAAGTTTAAAAAACATTGCATTTCAAAACTTAAAAAAAAATAATTTTTGAGTTTTTGAAAAAAAAATCTATTTTTTTTTTTTGAAAATTCGATATTTCAGAAACGGCTCAATATTTTTGTTTGTAAATTTAATTTTTATTTGAAAAATAATAAAAACTTTAAATTGGCGTACCAAAATTGTTTCTTATAAACGTTTCAAAAATTTTGTATATAAAAGCTTATTTTTAAAGAAACCAGTACAGACTTATAATTTTTGTTCTTGCATAAGCTAATATTTGCGTGAATCACATGGCATCCTGTTTTTAGATCCAGCAACTAAAGGAGTTGTTCTAGCCTATTAAAAAATGAATTTTATGCTTATGAAGAGTTTTTCTCTAATAACATTAATTTTTGAAATTCTTAGTCGTTTACATAAGAGCAAGTTAGTGCGGCCCAGTTGTGCATTTTATTTCCTAAGGATGGGCAGGTTCTTTGACCACCACACACAGTTTGCCCTATGAAACGGTTTTCTAATAAGAATTTTGACAGTTCATGGCGGCCATGTTTCATTTGTTGTTAATTTTTATTATTTAGGCATTAAAGACGGGAGAAACTTTTAGATGAACGGGTACGTCAAACTAAATTTGGGACGATGCCTATCCACATGAAGTCTACAAAGGGGCAATGCATCAACAGAATGTCACTGTTTGGTGTGGATTATGGGCCGTGGCTTCTTCGTAAACGACAATTACATTGGCATCACTATCAATGGTGAGCGCTACCGATCTTTTGGTCTAAACTGAATGATTGAGCATATTTGACCCAGTTTACATTCTGAAGCACCAATTTGAGGCCTTATGGCGGAGTATTTTTCAAAAATACTGGTGCCTGTTGCTGCTTGCATGGCACTCATCTAGAGAAATCGCCACTAAAATAAAAAACACAACTATTCCAACCAATCGTTTATTTGGAAAGATCGAATTCATCAGTCAATGATTGGTTCAAGGATTCGATCTTTTCAATCAATCGTTCTTTTCGTTCCGAGGGAGACCAAGACCGATACGAAATGTTTTCAATCGTTCATTCAGTTATAATATTTTTTTCAATCGTTTTGTTCTGACCGAGAACGAAACAATGGAAAACTGAACGAAAGTTTGGCCTTACCTACATATGTATTTTAGACTTCGTTCGCGCCATCTTTCATTGTATATAAAATGAAGAATATAAATTCCTTTCCTTTTTATTCCTCTTCGGTATTGCGAAACGACTGAGAACATAGAACAAGTTGAATGAGCGAAATATAACTTTTTTTCGTTCGTTTCGTTCACTTTATGTTCATGGGTTTTTTAGTGAACGGGTGCAAAATTGTCGTTTTAACCAAGTATTATACATTTTTTATGCTTTTTTGGAGCTATTAAGAAGTTATAATTTAACTTTAGAGGAAAAGATGTTACCACTTCTTGGTATTTTTCTGTTTTTATGTTTGGTTTTTCTTTGTATAATAGAAAACCAGTTTAAATGCAGTTAAACATTAAATTCTTGGTTATCTGTAAATCCTGGATTAAATGTTAAATTTCATTAATAAAACAAAATGCTGAGTGACGTTTACTAGCTGTTTTATATTTTGTATTTTTGTAAGTAAAAAAAACACAAGTTAGAAAGAGAACACAAGCAGTTAACAATTAATTTAGGAAGACATTATGATACAACGAAGAGAAAACTTATTTATTGTAGTAGACTCTTGATAAACGTCACTTTACTATTACACGAACATGCTTTTTTTAATTTAAAAGTATAAATCGAAACTGTATCCCATGGTTTAGTAAAATCATGGAATAAGCGTTCTTTATTAACCGATCCGTAAGTTTAAGTTATAATATTTACAGCTTAAAAACTTAGATTGCATCATTAATTTTACAAAACTAAATAAAAATTGAATAAATTAAAAGAAATTAAAATCAATTTTCCTCAAAGAACTTAGATTAAGCTGTGACTATTTAAATCGTGCTAATAGTTGCGTGATCAATTGCAACTAACCGCATTAAAAGCTTCGAATACAAATTATTCTCTCATCGGAAATCACATGTGCATGACCTTTGTACCGATTGCTGCGGGTACTCCGCCATTCAATAAAAAAAAAACATTTCCTGTTCTTTATAACACGTATAGGTATTTTGTATAGAAAAAATACATTTTGAGGTTATCCTCTATTATCATAATTCCAAAACAACCTAGAAATGACCTTAAAATGCGTGTGTGCTTTCACTTAAATAAAAATAAGTTACAAAGCAAAACAAAAAAAACGTACTCACAAATAAACAGGTGCTTGTTCACATCAAAAATAACCTATACACCTAAAAAAAAAGTTGGTCTTATTTCCTCGACAAAGAACAATTGAACGCCTGACCGAGCATTCAAAATCGACATCTTCGTCAACCAATATTGACAATAATGATCGATGGTGGCGGACGGAACGATCAATTGATTCATTCGAATCGATCGATGAATCGTACCTATTTTTTATTTGTATAATCTTTGCTAGATGATCTGCATCCATGAACAATAAATAACTGCGTCGTGTCGCGTCGTTGGTCGTCGTTGCGCGACACGACACAGTGGGACAGCTTATATTGAAAAGTCGGTAAAAATTCATAACAAATAATTTTGTGTTGTTAAAAATCAAACAGCTGAAGAATGAGTTAGAAAAAAGAGAGTTTTTCTTTGAATTAAATTGAATCAGACCAAAAACATAAATGTTAAAAAAAGAGCCAAGTTCTTCTATACAAAAACCTTTGTGTAACAAGTCAGCCGTGAAAAGTACTGAGATCTAAAAGTACGCCAAGTTCTTACTTCATGAAGGTTAAATACCGAATATTTAAAGAAGAATAATATTGAAACAGCTACAATGTAATAGAGAAATTTTATTATTTAATGATTACTGACTTAAATTTGATGGGCTCAATGATCAAGTTTTTAAAACCTTTCGAATTGGGCATAAAAAAAACTTGCCAAGTGACCCCATCAAATTTAAGTCAGTAATCATTAAATAATAAAATTTCTCTATTACATTGTAGCTGTTTCAATATTATTCTTCCTTAAATATTCGGTATTTAACCTTCATGAAGTAAGAACTTGGCGTACTTTTAGATCTCAGTACTTTTCACGGCTGACTTGTTACACAAAGGTTTTTGTATAGAAGAACTTGGCTCTTTTTTTAACATTTATGTTTTTGGTCTGATCTCACTCCTTTTTGCAAAGATTTTAATGTTTTGCCATGTAAAAATCTCGAAAGATACGGAAAAATAGA
Organism: Philhelius festivus; assembly: GCA_963931855.1. Lineage (NCBI taxonomy): Eukaryota > Metazoa > Arthropoda > Insecta > Diptera > Syrphidae > Philhelius > Philhelius festivus. Next base: position 155,718,761 of record OZ007556.1, read on the forward strand.
AGGGTGGACTCTAACTTATAAAATCAACTTAGTTTATAGCTTCCTATTTTTTTTTGTATATTTTCTTTTTGTTATTGGTTGTTTTGATTTGCGCTTCAATTGTTTCTTCTTGTCCTGGTAAGATACCTAACACTAACATACCTACTTTAATGTTAAATACTAGTACCTACATCCGCTCAAAGCCATAAAAAAGCAATAATTGTTGAGGATGCGATGATGTTTTTGTTACAATTTTAACTCCTTTTTTTAAATGAAGGTAGACCACCAATTAACAGCCTAATTAGTGGTTTAATTTTAGTTCACATCACAGTTAAGAGTTTTTTTATGTAAACTCATAATTTTTTCAGGTATGCAAATGTTTTCTTTTTTCATTCATGTTAACATAACATAGAGTACCAAATCGAGCACTCTAGTTCTAAGAAAAGTTATGATATTTCAAAATGCATGTATAGTTTCAAAATGACAATAAAAAGACACTTCGAATGAAAAATCTTAGATTTTCTATTTTTCGCTTTGAATGTACATTAAGCTATACCCTTCCACCAAACTTCATCATTCTACAGCAGTCGGAAGTGCTCCATATAAATTAAACTTTTTCTCTGAATGGAAAACCTCAATTTTTATTGTTGGTCCTTCATATGCAATTTGAGCCCGATCGTTCTATTAAATTTTATTGTTCTACTGCAATCGGAAGTGTACCATATAATTTATATATCAGTTCTGAGAAAGTGGGTGGATACCACGCCCCTGAATGCAAAACCTCAAATTTTATATTTTTTTCTTTGTATGCAATTTAAGCCATACCACATTACCAAATTTCATCGTTTTACAAAAGTCGGAAGTAAAAGTGGGTGTATTCCACGCCCCTGAATGGAAAACCTCAATTTTTATTTTTGGTTCTTTATAAACAATTTGAGTCCTACCGTTCTACCAAATTTCATTGTTCTACTGCAATCGAAAAATTGCCATATATAATTTACATCAGTTCTGAAGAAGTGGGCGGATACCACGCCCCTGAATGGAAAACCTCAAATTTTATATTTTGTTCTTTGTATACAATTTAAGTCCTGCTACTTTACCAAATTTCATCGTTGTACAGCAGTCGAAAGTGCTCCATTCAACCAACACCAATTCGGCGAAAGTGGGCGGATACCATGCCCCCTGAATGGAAAACCTCAATTTTTATTTTTGTTCCTTTATATGCAATTTGAGCCCTACTGCTCTACCAAGTTTCATTGTTCTACTGCAATCGGAAGTTTGCCATATATAATTTACATCAGTTCTGAGGAAGTGGGCGGATACCACGCCCCTGAATGGAAAATCTCAAATTTTATATTTTGTTCTTAGTATTCAATTTAAGCCCTGCCACTTTACTAAATTTCATCGTCTCACAGCAGTCGGAAGGGCTTCATTCAACCAACACCAATTCGGAGAAAGTGGGTGGATACCACGCCCCCTGAAAGGAAAACTTTGGTGTTTATTTTTGGTTCTTTATATGCAATATAAGCCCTACCGGTTCACCAAATTTCATCGTTTTACAGCAGTCGGAAGTGCTCCATAATACGATGTCGGGAAGTGCTAAAATGCGGAGAAAATGGGCGGATACCACGCCCCTTGAATGGAAAATTTCAAATTTTCGATTTTTTCCTCTGCTTGCATGACAAGACCTACCTTTGTGCAAAATTACAAGATTCTAAGATGTCGGGAAGTGCTCCATAATTTTGATGATCTGTCAGTCAGTCAGTCAGTTACGGTTTTTGTGATTTTCGAGGCCTTATATCTCAGGAACCGCTTATGCTAGAAAATTGAAATTTGGTGAGGCGCCTGTGCCTGTGAGTTTGTTCCTGTAAAAAGGGTGTAGTGCCAGAACTTGGCTGGGCACTACCGTGCTCTTTGATATATTTCTGCAAAATCATGAGAAGAAAGTTGGGGTGTTTTCAAATATATTTCATGAACATATCATAATTCTTGAAGCCTTAAAGTATTTTTATTTGAAATTCAAGCTTATTCTTGCTTTTAAAATGTCAATGAAAGTGGGCGTGTCGGTGGGTGCTTTCTTAATGTCTGAGCAGATATCGATAAGGATTTTTACATGCACCTCACTGGTATTGGTAAGATAATCAAATATCTTTAAGCATTTCCAAATTTTGTAGACCATTTCAAAGAATTAATTCATATTCTTGAACACATTCTACTCCACTGTGAACCGGTGTGTGACAGTGGATTCGATGGTTAAATTGAAAAAAAAAAACTTGAAAATAAAACTGGAGGTGGAAGTGGAGGCAGAAAGACCTAGTATACATCACTAGCACGCCATCACTGCACCAGCACTGTGGCAATAAGCGCAAGGTCGTTGCTAAGCGTGAACGTGTGTCCGCCACCATGCATTACAACCAAAAGGTGTGTCACCTCAACACGGCACACAGCCAGCCAGATCAACAACTCTAAAGCTCCAACTTGTTTTTGATTGCTCGTAAACCTGCACAGCTTCAGATAGGTACTTATCGAAAATGGAAAATCATTAACGATGTTGATGTCGATGTCGATGCAACGATGCGTATTATATGAATACGACCTGCTTCCCACATCTTTATGTTGATGACAAATTACATAGTTGTGTAACAAGACATGAAAAATGATACGAGTAAATAATACTTTTATGAATTTGGCATGACCGCTAAATCGTGGTTTGATGGCAATCGAAAAGCTTCGCTATACCTGTTGATGATGGTTGCGAAATAAACAGTTCCGAAGCGAAGCGCCACATGCCGCAGTAAGTGACATTTGTACGCTAAGTTCTTTGGCAAATATTGCTGGAGGTTATAAAACGTGAGTCAAATAAGCCATTTGAGTGCTAAATAATATAAATGATAAAAATGGCTTTTGTTTTTCCCAAGGAAATTGTTTGCTTTGACAGCTGCTAATAGGTTGTTTTTTTACGAGCTACATAACGGCTTTTATCTTTTAAATAATAACGATGCAAATTACTAGTACCAATTTAAGCATACTCGTAATATGACAATGTGTATGTTTGTTTGAATAAGATTTCAGCGTGAATGACTTCTTCTTAGCTTCTGAGTAGGAGCATAAGTTGGTTCGATTGTGGATCACTACTAGGATCATTTTGGATCGTTCTTAGAACTGTTGTATTCAACTTTTGGCTGAAGTTTTTTTTTGATGTCAACCTCAAAGTTCTACTTGATAAAGTTCCCTTGATAAGTTGTCAGTTTATTGAATACAGTTGCCTAGTTTTGAATAATTTTTAATAACACGATCAAGTTTTCGTTATTTATGGTCAACTGTGTGGTTTAACGAGAATTTCCCATGCGACTTGACGTTTCGGTTTCCTAATGACTCAATTCCTTAAATTATTCTGATGAATTTCATAAAAGTAGACGAAAGTTAAGGCTAGGACCGCACTTGCGATTTTTCGTCGAGGCGATTAAAAAGTCGTAGTCGCTAGTCTATCGCCGACAATGGCGAGCGCTATAGAACGATGATGAACAATGTCTGCTTGCTACTCCAGGCCATAGCTTAAATTCAGTCAGAACTATGCGGAAGAGTCATTAAAAATTGGACCGTACCACCGTAAGAAGCCGAGGCGGGAATTTGAACGATGTCATATTCCATATTTTTTACTTGCGACTTACACTTATGTAGGTACTATAAAGTTATGAATTCGTAAAAGAATCAAACTGTATGTATTTTACCTAAAAATAACGGTACCCACCATAAAAATGTTAAAAGATGGCTTTCGAAAATCGCATTTTTCTCGAAAACAGCACCTAGAATTTCGATAAAATTTTTTTCTTTCGATTAATTTAAATTTTCGAGTTTTGAATTTTTTACTTAATTTTTATTCGTACAGTTACAAAAACTTTAAGAATTTTGTGTATGAAAGCTTATTTTTTAGGAAATTACTACAACTTATAATTTTTCTTCTTGCATAAGCTAACATTTGCTTGAGAAATCACATGACATCCTGTTTTTAGCTCCAAATATTATTGAAATTAAGACATAACTCACAGTTCTTACTTTGCCTTACATATTTTTTTTTTACCCCGAGCAGTGCTCTGAAGTTTTTTAAAAAAAGAAATATGTTACTTGCATTTATTTTTTAATTCAGAGCTCGATCGGGGCTCGCTCGATGAGCTCGTTAAAAAAAGACCGAGCAGATAGAGCAAAAAGCTGAGCGCGGCTGAACTCAATATTTTTTTTTCTATTTTGCATTAACCAGAAATAAATTAAAAAACAAACATTTTTGAAAACCCCAATTTCACAAACAAAGCTGACAATTTTGACAGTTCGATAAAAAAAAAAATGTTACTATGACAGTTCAGTGCTCTATTGTGTTTTTAAATAGATGTATGCGCTGAGGTCGCACTCAGTTCAGTTCATGGAGAGCTCAATGGGAGAAAAACCGCTACTATCTTTTCTAATTTCTGAGTGTTGCGCGTTATTTTGACTGCTCTTTTTCATTTCTTTTATAAAATTAAAACCTTCATATAAGGTCTAGAAAATTTATTTGACTCTGCCGCTCTAAAATAAGCAAAAACAAAAGATCTTAATCCTTTGAAGCCGTTTTTGTTGAGAATATAGGTCAATATGCAGATACAAATATGTAAACGCACATATACACCATGACCGATGGGCGCGATGACCAAAGCGACATCTTTGAATTCATTCAATCTAGAAATTTTCGTTTACACGTAAATTTTAGGTCCAGGTTAAACGTCAATAATTTTCTAATTCAATTTTTTTTTTGATTTTATCATTTTCGAAAACATACGTTGCGAAATAAATTATTTTAAAAAAAAATTACAACAAAAGACATCTCCCTCAATTAACTTGAATACTAAATATCAAGGTCATGTAATCATAACATTTCTAAAATCAAGCCTCTTTATCTTAGCTCATTAAACCGAAATGACACAAGAGCATTAAGATAAACAAGCCAAAATTAAGATTTCACCATTTAACAAATCGCACAAGTGTTAATATCAAAAAAAAAAGTCATTCACAATTAAAAGTTGTAAATTACAAATCCTCATCAGATGTTGCGATTTTTCATCTTGTTTTTTTTTATTAATAAACAATTTAAAATATTATTTACATTTTATAAAACAGCAAAACTGCTCTAAATGAACAAGATCTCCAAATTGTGTTTGCCCTTGAGTGGAACAAGTTGCCCGAACGGACTTGGTATGCATAGCACTTGAAAGTGGATGTGGACTCATTTGGCTGGCGACACAGATATTGTGATACTTGTTAGCCTGTCAATTCAAGAAATATTTCATAAATCTGGACTAGAAGAACAAAACAAACGACATTCTTTGTGAAAAGCTGGACATTACCATTTACAGCCTGGTGTGCACTAATTAATTTCATTTTGCAAAAAAAAAAGAATGTCACTTGCAAGAAAATTTGAATAAACTTCATTCCAATTAAACATTATGGATATTATTTAAATACATGTATGTATAAGTATGTTGCCGGCAAAATGTGTATAATGCAGGCATTTTACAGAATGTCGTACACTTTGAGATCATACTAATTTATATTTATGTAACTATTACATAGTTTATGAAAATAAAAACAAATTAAATTAGCGTTTTTAAAATATTTGAGTATCTTTGAACACGCTCTTGCTAAGGTTGTTAAAGAGTTGTTTAACGTTGAACAGTTTTAGCTGTCATTGAAAAAAAATAATTGAATATTGTATTTAATTTATTTGATCAATGATAGTGTTAACCTGCCCTAAGAAATTTCATATTTTAATACAAACGCACCCTTAAACTTTTTTGATGATCTGTCAGTGTTAAGACGTCACTTTTAGCAATAAAATTGCATCGCCAAAAAATTGTCCGTGTGGTGTGAGTTATATGTCGGTGGTGTGATGATGAATGTTAAGATCAATGCTGTTCGCTATCATTCAATGTTGAATGACTTTTTTTTTGGTTAGAATTAAATGGATTTTACATCAGATCAATTAGATGGTGCCAAACGTCAAACAACTGATCAGAAAATTGATCTTTTGAAAGAAAAGTTTATTCATCAATTTTAAAGGACTTTTTTGGTTTGAATTAGATGATTGATATTAAATCAATAAGATGGTTCCACATGCCACTTTTTTCCTTAAAATGCTTGAGCACATTGCGAGTGTTTAGGAAAGTTGGAGAGGATTTAAAAGGAGATGCCGATTGCAAAATGTGAAACTTCTATCACTTATCACATTTTTAAAGCTCTTTTTTAAAAAATGAGGTGGGTTATTGGAGCACCTGTACAAATATGGGAATTGTACTCGAGCTTTGGATGATTACTGGCAGATTAGAAGGTGGGGAAAATTTCTTGCAACTTCGAAGGAAACCTACCACTAAGCATCGTTTTTGGAGACGACGGATATAAGATCATTCCACACATGGTTGTCTGCCATGCACATACCGAGAACTGAAAGCTGTTCTATTTCCTCAATGCAAGTGCCGCTCATGGATAGTAGCATGGTGATTGAGTTCCACTCTAACGACAAAAGACGGCATTAAGTTCTTGAAGCATTGAAGTTTTCGTGGTTAATGGCTGCCAAATCACAATTGAAAATGCTATCGACACTAACTTTAATAAGCTTATCCTTATCCAAGGACAAGGACATTAATCTTGAAACGAATATGAGAAGTTGAGAATTTTGTCGTCAGAAAATCAATTTAATGGATTAGAAGTTTCATACTAAAAATCATTGATGAATATGATAGAGAGATTGGGAGACAAAACACAACCCTGGGGCACACCAGGAATAACAGACTTGAAACCATACAATATATATAACCGTTTGAAAGGTACATTCTAATCCAATGAAGTGCACACACTTTCGATAAGAGAGCTTGATGCCAAACTCTATCAAATGCTGAAATGCTTAAAATATGATGTGTGATGATTCTATTTTCTCCGTTCGGTGAAATAAATCATCAGATCACCAGAGGACCTATTGCTATGAAAGCCATACTGACATTCCTTGAGCGGTTTCCGTTCTTCAAGCTATTTCTTGTGCTGATAAAATAAAATTCAAGATTGAAATATAAAGGTGCTTCCAAAATTGGCATGAGTTAACTAAGTATAATATGCATCTTTAAAATATAAAAAAAAAGAAATGCAAACTTCGCTTGCAGCACTCCATGTACGAGTGCATATACTTTCCATCACAATTCATTCGTGTCTCGTATGATTGACTTCAATTCATTTCACATTCACAATTCACATTTCCTATTTCTTAAGCTACTTTAGAGAAAATTTCTTCAAAAAATATAAACCTAAACTGATTTCGACTGTTGTGCAATTGCAGGCAGTTCCATTTCATCATAATGAGTTACGTAACATTTTCAATTCAAAATGCGAAAATCCCAACCCGAAGCTATTGTTTGCAGCCTTTTGGTATTTTCACGTAAATTATGCACATATACCATAACTGCAACAACCATGATCGTAATTGTAAAAGTAAGCATCTCAAATCTGATGATTTAATTTTCGCGCTTTTCCTATCATCATCTGCTCAATCGGAGTGATGGATTAACCATCACTGCCCGCCGCCGAGCGCGCGCAGGCGTCCTATTCTGCATGCACTTTAATAGAATTAATGATGAGGTATGAAATTTGCTTGAGGAGTAATACCAATTAATTGAAATGTCGTGAACAACATGGAGTATAATAAAGAGCTTATAATACTTAAGTACTGCATTCGATTGCAACGGAGTAAATATTAAACGAAGTTAAAAGCCTACAGGTGGTGGGACTAAAGTCAGAGTGAGGATTTGAAGTGCAGTCGTTGATGCAAGCAAAATGCATAGTACGCGTATCACGCTTAACAAAAATCTATAAATGTCAGAATTCTTCAATATTCTAATTTTGAAACCAATTTTGTTTTTGTTTTTGTTTTTGTGAAGCATTTACATAAAAAAATGACACAATATTTAAACCTTTTGATTTTTAATATTTAAACGTCTGATTATCTGATATCCGTTATAATATAGCAAGGTTATATTAACTAAACATACAAATGCATTAAATTTGCAATAGGTACTAAGGCAAGTCCTTTAATTATTGAAACACTGAATGCGAGAACAGGTTAACTTCACTTTTTGACGAAATATGCCTGAGTTCCTAAAATGCATCAGTTGCAACTTAGATTTAAAGGGAAAATGTTAACAAAGTCACGAGTTTCTTAACGCATCCTTATGACAGCGATTCGAATTAACTGAACAGACAAAATATCCATATTTCTTGGGATGTTTCCATTTGATGATTTGACGTTTGATTCTTAAAGAAAAATGTGGAGTATCAAGAGAAATACGACTTTTTATTTGACGCGGGTAGATTTTGGTGGCGTGTAGCGGGTATACTATTTTGGTGACATCTGTTAAATCTGTTGATGCTTAATAACCATGGCAAGCCAAGTAAGTCCATTGAACAGCACTTTCAAATGATAAAACTTTATTATTAAAATGAGTGTTCGTTAGTGCAAAAAATGCGCGTATGCGCCCATTTTACGGTAAACGTGGTGGCCCTTCACAGTGGACTCTTCAAAGTTTGGTGGTCAAATTTGAGACAACCGTTTCGGTAATCAATCAGCCAACATTGTTTCGTACTTCAAAGGAACACAAGATCGGCCGAGAACATCGCCGTGGTCCGTGAAAGTGTACGGCAGAAAGAACTCGAGGCAGTTGAATCCTTACCGTGCAAAAGAACTCGGCGTTCCACAGGTTTCAAGTTGGTGAATTTTACGTTGGGACTTTTGCCTACACCCATACAAGACCCAACTGACGCAGGAGCCCAAAGATTATGACCATAGACCGATTGCTCGTTGAGCATTTGGAAGAGGACCCCAATTTTGGCCAACAAATCATCTTATGCGACGAGGCCCATTTTTTGATGAATTGCTGCACGAAATTACCGTATATGGGATGACTGCAACCCCCTCGAAGTTCAGCAGTCAAGGTCGAGCTCTATACAGAACGATGATAACTAATTTATTATTGCCAAAATAGAACCTTATGCACCCATACGACATGTGGTTCCAGCAGAACTGCGCTTCGTACCGCTCAGCAGACGCTTCGATTGACATTCTGCATTAACGATTTGAGGGTAAGATTATCTCTCGCAGAGAAAAAACCCGATAGACTTTTCTTCTGGAGTCTTCTTAAGTCGCAAGTCATTAAAGATCGGACCACTCGGATTCGTACCGTTGTAAAAAGCCGAGGAGGTCATTTAAATGATGTCATATTCCATACAAAATGGCATACATTAGCCTTTCAAATAATTTTTTTTTTTAATATATTACACCCAGGGGCCTATTTCACAAATCATACATCACATACAATGTATGATTTTGTCAGGTTTGATGTATCATTTCTGTTTCATAGAATTGTAGTATGACCATTGTCATACAACATTGTAATCGACTGGAATATTTCCAATGAGATTCTGTAATTTGATGTAATGTATGATAATCAATTTATTGTAATGATGTATGTAATGTATGTGATGTATGATCTGTGAAACAGGCCCCAGATTGTATTTTATTTCAATGTCTACCCGCTCTAGCGAAAAAGTAGTTACTTTGCAATTTTGTATTATGAAGAAATGCCTTTAATTAATGCGATATGAAATTTGACGTCGAATTGTATTTGACCGATTATCATGATAGTGGAGTAATTTAAGGGATAATTAAGGGAAATACAAATTTATTCTCTGGTGTCGGGCAAGTGTGGTGGTCCGGTTGAGTGACTGATCTAATTTTTGCAAAAACAAACAAACAATAAGAGACATCAAAACCTTCTATATCCTTTCTTATTTTTTAATTTCATTCAATCTGGATAACTCTGTGAAAATGTCCACAATTTCCTATATCAACTCCATCCACAGGTTCATACGAGTTAAGGTATCAAAATGGCGCACTTCAGCGCTAATTGTTAAACTAAAATAAAACTACCCGTTTTTCAAAATGGCCGTTTATTTTTTTTGTAATAATAAGTTTACATCGATTAATGCAATTTGACCTAATCCTACGTTTTCACTAACCATTAAACCGAGATTTAGTGAGATTTTCTCAAATGCAGATTAAAAACAAATTTGTCAAATCAAACATACTTTATTTTATAGAACGCACCCAGTTAAACTTCATTTTGATAAATAGAAATGACAGTCAATAACAACAAAATTTTTCAAACCGAAATCATTAATTATTATCAGCCTTATTTACTAACTCGTTTTAGCGACGGAGTAAAGTTACTTCGACTTTACAACGGCTCTAAACCTGAAAACCTTATTTATAATGAAAATGCACGAGGAATAGCTGTGGAATAAGCTAAAACTGGTCCATGGGAGGTTTAACGCCGTTTTAGTATCTAAATGTCATTTTGAGATGACATCTTGTGAAATTTACAAAAAGGAGTGTAAGCAATTTTTTTTTCGTTTCTTACTAAGACAAAAAGGATAGATATTTTGCATAGATAAATTATTTATATTTTCCAAACGCTCTGACAGTTGTACGGTATTATATGTGGTTGGTACATTCATTTATTGGATTTGAACTTTATACAATCCAAAATGAATAAAAATGGAAATCAGCTGGAGTTTGCTGGGGTTTTTGTTTGTGCATAATAACCAGAGTTTTAGATTTGTGACTTTTTTCCCAGTATATTTGACATAAGGAAGGCGTAGCTAATACTTAAATAAGGATTTGTTTGACGTGGCGTAAACTCGAAGTAAGTGCTTCGGCTCGGTTTAACTATTCCGAGGTTGAACCCAGTATTAGTGAAAAATAATAAATAAGGCTGTGATAGTTTTCCTCCTTGATTTCAAGACCAATAATAACATTTACTCTTTTGCTCTGGCCTAATGCCCATGGAAACGTCAAATCAATCTGCTTTTCTTTATTGGAATCACTTCAAGATTAATTTTAGATCTCTTGCCTTAAATTCCGGATTTAACGTTTGGTGACAATGTAGTATAAGTGTATGATGACAACGAAACCCATTGGTTTTCACCGACAGAACGGCGTCAAAATTGAACAAGCCCAAATATATACAAATATTTGTTTTTTCAGTAAATTTCTAGCACTGTTTTAAAACTTTTTTGAACTTAATTGATTTTTAATATTTTATATCCAAAAAATTAAACAACATTTTAACCGATCATATAAAAACCAGCCCTGAAACTTAAATTCTTTTTTCCACAAACGGAAATATAATTAATTTAAATGAATTCGTTATTACTTTTTTACAATCTGATCCAATTAGCTTTAGTTTATTGCGCCCAAAAGTAAGTTTGTGTTAGCGTTAGTAGTATTAGCAAATTTATTGTTAGTTAATTTTTGACAAACGTTTACTATTTTCAATTAAGTTTAAGTTAGAGAAGGTTTTCCAGTGGTAAATTAGATTTGAGTTAGTTCATGCCCATTTGTTATGGGTCAAATAGTTCTGCTGTGAATTTAGATAAATGACAATTAAATACGACTTCATTATATTGTAAGATAAAATCAAAAAGTTATCTTCAAATGACGTGTAAAGTGTATTCCAAGATCAACACAAGAAAACTGTCAAACACTTAAGACCAATGACATAACTGCCAAACCATCCATCAAATTCAATGGAATTCCATACTCATCAAGCTGATATGAATCAGCTGCAAAATGTCCAAAATCTATGCTCTCTTGCCATGAAGACAGAACATGGTTCTTGCTTATTTATTTGCCTGCATCGGCTAAGAACACACGTACCACTTGAACTCCACGCCCGCCGCGCCGTGTCGGTCGGCCGTTCCAACTATTTGTTCTGTTATGGGGAGATTTTCTTCTGTCACACCCTTGCGATGGATTATCGCCTAGATATTTGCACAAAGCGAGCATACATAGACTTAGTCACTCAAGCAAAAATAGCTTCCCATTTTATTTTGCATTCCTTATAGTGCTGAAACTGATGGTGCTCATGCTAGGCTAGTGGGAAGTACGACAACCTTGCGCCGGACCAGCTTGTGTCTTTTTTATGTTTTTTTTTTGGTACTCTATCAAAAGTATACCTACAGAAAGTTCAACAACTCAACCTTTTATGGAAAACCACTTTTTTTTTTATTGTTTAAGAACCAACTATGTCAAATTGACACCCGCAAGTGACTAAGACTTACGTCAACTTAAAGCCTTCATGGTAAGCCCATGAACGAACGAATGAACAAAAAGCCGGAAGCACCAATTGTGGAAATTGTGAAAATTTCATTAAAAACAATATTTCTCCATTCTCACTGTAGATGGAGTTCTACACAGGCAACGCAACGGGGACACAACACTTTTAGACGAAAAAAAGAAAAACCAACAACAAAAAGGAAAACAAATTTTCATTTAATTAGAAAGAAAAATCTAAATTCATGGCTGGTGCTGGTATAGTCGCAGAGACGTGTCAGTCTCTCCGGCTGCCGGCAGAGTGTCACCAAACCCTTAATCGTCGTTCTGTCGCACAGAGAATGCGCATGCGTGTAATAATTCAATCATTTGTCGTCGGCGGCGATCGATGCGATGGTGGTTAACTGGTATCTATCTACATACGTCTACTGTTGGAGTCGTTGACGTTCGTTCGGCCATTGTTGAATTGTTACGATGCAGATCGATAATTGTATTTAGAATGAAATGAAACTGTCTTGAGTCGATTTGAATATTGCTATCACGATCGCGGATATCCGTCTTCGACTCTTTTGGTTGGCTGTTCTTATGCGAGCGAGCAGCACTGAGTTTCGTGATTTTTTTTTAATTGATTCCCAACAACAAATTAGAAATAGACGAAGTTGGTGTAAATAAAATGTCAGTGTGAAATTTGAATAAACAAGAGGAACTGTTATGATTAACAGTAAGACAGTGGGTATTTGAGGCAACATGAAATCCTAATTAAAAAATTAAGATGGCACCGAACGGTAAAAATCTATTCGATCGAACGAAATTGCGTCCTTCTTATTTGTCGATCGTCATCGTCTTCGTCGTCTCGTCAATGATGGTGCTGCTGCAATGACTAGGACTGGGATATTGATTATAGTTAAGTGTTGGTGCTGACTGTCAATTTGCATAAAATGTTTGGTTTCCATCTTCATTGCAGTTAGAATGTGTGGATAGCAAGCTGTCAGTAGTATACACGCAAATATTTATGGATTTTAAATTTGTTCCTTCCATTCATTATTGAAAATTTTGTTTTGCATAAAATAACAGTGCTGTGGGAATATTTCTGGCAAAACCACACCCAAGTATCCCAAATGAATTGTTTTGCAATGGATGTAGGTATGATAAAAGTTTAATAATACAGATTTAAGAAATGACCAGAGGATATAGAGAGTTTTCGTACTTTTTTGCCACCAAATTAATTATGGTTTAAAATGAGTTTCCATTTCCATCAGTAGATGTAGCAGTTTGATGTTAACCAAAACTCTACGCGAAAATTGAACATACTATGTTTGTCCGTCAAAACGCCAGAAAATTATTGAAGGATTTTTATTTCACAAAATATTCGGCCTTAGCGAGGTATCCGTTCGGAGCGGAAAATTGTCCGCAACGCATACTTTGGCGGAGGTTCAAATTGCTTTCGAGGTATCCTATCAGAAAGAATAAGAATACACAAATGCGTTGGCGTAATTTGTTCTGCAAAGAATTTGTGTCGAACGAAATCGGAAAAAATTACTTTAAGCTGTCAGAAATTTCACAAATAAAGCACTTGATCGCACTTCAACGCAGTTCGACGGGTTCGTTAAAAAAATGCCGGAGAAAAATTCCGAACAGCTTTTCGGAAGAATACCTCGCACCAAAAATCCTCCGAATCGTGCGAAATCGGAGAATTTTCCGCTCCGAACGGATACCGCGCTAAGGCCGATTAATCGGCCACAGAAGCAACTGCCTTGGTTTCATTCAAGAGGGTCTTTTGAAACTCTTTGCCAATCAATTTTCTTCATCTCCATTTAAATTTCTTCCTTGACAAATAAGATGGTACTAGGGATCAATAAGAACTGCTTAACCAAGGTTCATATGACACCGAGAGTGACTAAAAAGTTTTTCATTTTTGAAGGTATTCTTAACTGCTCCGACAGCTGTTAAAATTTCTCGTTATGCCACTGGCACTTAGATCAGTTTTGTTAAATGTTATGTCACTTTCTCGTTCCTTAAGGATCTTCGGTAAATTGTTAAATCTTAATTTGCGATTTCCAATATGGCAGATTTCGACATTCTAATGTTCTGTTCCCAACCTTCTCTTATAGAGTCCTTCACTGCTCTTGAAGATCAGGCGGGACTTGTTGGTCTTGAAGAAAATGAGGACAAGACCAAGTATATTCTTTCAATTTCATTATGGCAAAATGTCACTATTGATAGCAAAAACTTCTACGTACGATCGACACCTTATTGGAGATCCGACGAAGAATTATCCTAGGAAACCACTGCTACTTCGGCTTAGCAAAACAAATGGATTCAAAACGCCTCACTCTTAAATCGAAGTGCACGCTATATAAATCCCTGCTTTATGGCGCCCAGTATTGGACTATAAGCAGACAGCGAGAGATGATACTGGGCTCTTTGAAAAGAATAATCCTTCTGGTCCTCTGTGCGAGAAGGGCGAATAAAGGAGAATATATAATATAGCCAAAACACGTCGACTACATTTGCTCGGCCACAACAATTCTCCAGCTGAGAGAGTCTTCGGATACTAGCCCCAGGTTCGCGGCTACAATAAAGGATGAACCCCCTGTTTAAAGAACAAACCATCGTAGATGCAAGAGTTTTTGGTCTAGATATTGCAAGCACCGTCCTCGGGATCACTGAGGATGTAAAACTGCAGTGTCTCAGGCACAGATCCTTTATGGACCGGGAGCCGGTTAGGTATAAGTAAGTAATTTAAAAATTTAAGGTGCAACAGCTCGCGATTCTTTAAGGCGTGTTTGTCGGCAAAAATAGAAGGCCCTACAATTTGGATGAGAATAACATTTGGTTAGAATGAGAATAACATTTCATGGGAAGAAATACTGTTGGATGATTTGTGACTTTCTCTGGACACTGGCACCAGCTCTGAAATAAACAATTTTTGTATTGTTTTAACATTCCCAGGCATCCGAATCCGAACATGTCAAATGCAATATGTCAGTCTTGGACTCATTCGGAGCGAATTGGTATCGAATCCAAACGTCAATTTATGATTTGAAAATCTGGGAAGTTTCATATTCTTTAAAATATATGTAAGTACATTCTTAATTCAAATTTCTCTTTCCGTTATTGCAAATCAATTTCCAAACAAGTTGAAAAAAAAAAATTTCCACAGTACTGTAGGATGTTTCGTGACGATTGTGTATTACGTAGACAATTTCTTTTGCTTGTTTTGTTTTTTGATTGACAACCATGCACTTATAGTTTGAACTCAATTTGATCAGCAAATAATTAATTGAACGATAGGGTTTCCTGGAATAGATTTTATGTTATGAATGCTGAGTTGAGTTGATTTTTATGGCCAAACAAAAAAAAAAACTGCACCAGCGATCGGTGTCAATTAGTTGGGATAAAATCAATAAAAAGTGAATAAAAACGATGGATATGATATGATAAGGTTATGAAGAATGGGTTTGTTTGTCTAATATGATTTGTCTCAATGAAAAAACAAAATCAAATTAATAAATTTAGCACACTCGGTGTGAGAACCGGATGAGACACTGATATTGTTCACGCATACACGATGAATGGCTGCTCTAAAAATCATGAGACTGGAAAGTTCAAAAAAATTTCTTTTCTATTAAAATAACGGAGGGCTATGAAAAAGATTGCTTTCCAATTAAGAAATAGACGAAAAATACCATAAGCAACTCAGGAAACTAAAGAAAAATTGCCTAACTTCAGAAGATTATATCATCTGGCAACTTGGATGTGCTTTTGGGAGATAAGCATTAAAGGTCCCACAAACCTCTGTGTTTGCGAAATACAATAGTTAACCACTTTCAAGAAGACATTCTGGACTTTAACTTGCTTCCTTATGCTGCTCCCGATTCATAAATGATGAAATTCTGAGGCACGGCAGTTTTCTATAATCTGCGGTCTTGGGCACGAAGCTTTCAGATATCTTTGCCAAGACCTTTGGCATCCGCGTAGATATTTGGAGGTTCGGTTTTTCTTGTCTTTCCGAAACTAGGGTTTTGGATTCGAAGATTGTTGGATGCAAACCGACGTGTTTTGGCTTTCCGGACTACATCCACATCTGAGTACACCCCATATAGTTCGCGGTTAGATCTTCCCTTCCATAAACTCTCCTCGCACTCGAGACCGAATATCCGTAGAAGAATTTTTCTTTCGAAAGAGCCCAGTATAATCTCTCCCTTTCTGCTTAAAGTTCAATATTTGGCCCATAAGGTAGGACTGATAGTATAAGTGTTTTGTAGACCGTAGACTTCATCCTACGAGTGAGGAGTTGTGTACCCATTGCGCTTTTCCAGAGATCTCCACTAAGGTGTCGATCGTGGTGTTAATATAAACTCCCAGGTAGTTTTTTACTTGCGACTTATAGGTACGAGTACTATAAGGCAAGTTATGCATTCGTAAAAAAAATCGAACTCGAGATTTTGATCAAAGTTGACATTACGATGAAAGTAAAGACTAAAAAAGTGGGTCTTGCAATTCTGTCTCTCTGTCTGTCTGTCTGTCTTTTCGACTACAGGCTAAACGGCTCGGCCGATTTTCTTTAAACTTGGTAGATATCATTTTTAATTTTTTCTCCCCACACGTTTTTTTTCTTTTTTTTTTAAGACGAAAATTAATGGTACCTGCCATACGATTTTTTTTTCGAAATTTTATTAAAATTTTTTTTTCTCAAAAACTGTTGCACAGATTTTAAAAATAAAAATACAAAAAAAAATTCATTTAATTAAAGCTAGGTATTGGTTGAAAAAAATTTCCGAAAAATGGTTATTGAGGGTACCCCCCATGGAACCATTTTTTTTGTTTTTGATTTTCTCAAAAACGGTACAAAAAAAAAAATTATTTTACCTAAAAATAAAGGTACCTACCATACAAATGCTAAAAAATTAAAAAAAAAAAATGGTTTTTAAAAATCGTATTTTTCTCGAAAACGGCGCCTAGAATTTTGATAATTTTTTTTCAATAAATTTTTACGATCTTTAATTTAATAAAAAAAAATTTGAAATTAAGATATTACAGCTTGTACCTATCATAGAACCATTTTTTCGAATTTTGAATTTCTCGTTATCCACATAACGGATCTTAATGACATTTTTTATAGAGAAGCTTCTAAAAAGTCTAAAACACATTGCATTTCAAAACTTTAAAATAAATATTTTTTGAATTTAAAAAAAAAACATCAATTTTTTCTTTTTTTGAAAATTTGATATCTCAGAAACGGCGCAATATTTTTTTTGTAAATTTAATTTTTATTCGAACAATAAATAAAACCTTAAATTGGCGTATCAAAATTTTTTCTTAAAATCTTTTAAAAAGTTTGTATATAAAAGCTTTTTTTTAAGAAACCACTACAAAGACTTATACTTTTTGTTCTTGCATAAATTCATATTTGCATAGCATTCTGTTTTGTGTCTTACTACTAAAAGAATTTAAAAAAAAGGTTGTGTGTACTGACGTACGCGCGGTAGAAGTAAAACTTTTTTTCCCTCAGCCTCCATAAGATTCTACCCTTCAAGCGTACAAACATATTGTATTCTAAAAGCATGTCGCTGATAGCGTGTCCTTTTGACATGTCACTGACAGCTGCATAGAAAATTGTTTACCCTCAACGCCGGAAAAGAAGTTTTACTTCAAAAATTAATTTTATCCTTATGAACAGTTTTCTCTAATTCGTTTCTAGAATTCCTAGTCTATTACGTAGGAGCAAGTTCGTGCGACCCAGTCGTGCATTTTATTTTTTATAAATTGCTATGGATCGTGCCACTGTGGACGGCTTCTGCACTTCTTAACAACTTCGAAGTTGTTGTTATCAATGGTGATGTCATCCCCTAATGCAACATTAAGCAGGGATATCTTCGATATGCCTTTTATGATCTTGTGAGCCATATGGTCTCTTTTTTTGTAGATGGGACATATTGGGCTGATAGTTCTTCATTGATTGGTAGTGGATTATCTTCTTGCCCTATTACACGCTCTACATGATGACCATTTTACAGCTGCTAAATAAAATTTCTGCATGTTGGTTCCATCTCTTCGATCTCTTTCTATGCAAGATCTTCTTCTCTTCGCTTCTCTTTACTCGATACTCTTATTTGTACTCGATACCCTTCTCTTGCTGCTTTTGTATTCCACTGCAGCATATTCGCATATACATCTTCCGTCACTCGTTTCAGTTCTTTGGGGAGGTTGGAAACAACCGGTGGTTTCGACTGCTTCTTTGATGAAATCGCGACCGTTAAAAATTGGTATCTGCGGTAGGTGAATGCGCAGCGGAGTATCTCTCGCTGAGAGAGATATTCTTTCCAAAAACTGGAAAGAACTCCCAAAACTGTGGATGGCCAAACTACTTCTTGGAAACTAAAACCAAGATCCAAGATAACCAAGAAGAACTGTATCATCTTAAGTAGTATTACGAATAGTAATGGGATTCCTCATGTGTCACTGTAAAATAAGAAGACACTTGAGTATTCTTGGCCTGCCCCACATTCTGATTTTGTAATACTCATAACGAAACGCCAGAACACATACAAGGCGGATGCGGAGCACTAGTTCATCAAAGAAACAAGTATCAGGGAGGCTACCAGGTAGAAGAGAGTAATTTATCCTCTCTGAAGGTACTTCAAATAATCAAACTCATAAACTTGAAAAAAGAGCTGTAGGGTTAGCAACTCATCTAGCTCAATAGATCTTTAGATCACAGTGCAAACCTCCCACTCAATATTCATTTAGCTGAGTCCTTTGAATGACTGCCAATCCGAGTGCACTCAACTATCAAACCAATCGCAAACTCTTAAATATGTGTAAATTTCAGACTCGTCAACTGAAATCAAGTTTGTCAGTTTTGAAAAGATTTCAATTTCCGGGCTACAGTTGCTTTTCACGTTAGTTTTTTTTGGTTGTCTCCTTCTTAGGGTGAATACATTAATAACTCAAACTCAAGTGAGGGCTTAAGCGACTAGTTTGATAGTTGCGTTGCTAAATAGACAGTTGACCTATGTGCACTAAACTTTAAACCTTTATATCCCCCAAGAAAGTCTTACGGATATTTGTTCTCGATCATCGGAAATTCTTAGGAAGAAGATTCCTAAGTATACGCCTGCTACAGTTTAATAAAACAAATTGAAGGTCAAACCATATATGTACAAACAAAGTTATCATTAAACCTATTAGCGTTTGACCAAAATCAATTTTTCCCGCCAAGAGCACAATATGTGACAAAAACTTGTCCAACATCATTTTCAATCAACTGAAAACAGATCTAACTCGTTCTCAGAATTTGGGAAACAGGAACAAATACTTCCACCTACGGTTGCGCTTTAAAACATGACACTTCCTCTATTGGCACTTCCAAATGGCTAAGAGCTGACTAAATAAACATCTCTAAGTTATGATAAATGTCGAAGTCGAGTAATGATTATTTTTAGCCAAAAACTCACGCATCTCTCTAGCATCTAGCAACAATCACAGCTGGTTCAGTAGAGTGTGCGACAGTCTTTGGAGTTTCAAACCAAACACACATGGGTACATGAGCCGTGTCATTGTGCTGAGTTATATGTCCATTGTTTTTTTTTTCTTTTTAATTGACATTAACATTGAATTGGCGACGACACAGGTATAATAATGACATTTACCCGCATAGCCGACAATCAATTGTGTAATAATAAGGCAAAAGGCCCAAATTGTTGTTTGCTTGCGTCTGCAACGCCGCCGTTCGCTAGCGATGTGATTTATCCAAATCGAATGACATTGACTCCGAAGACGTGTGGGCTTATAACTTTGATTCAACCATCATGTCAGTTTGGATGAAGTTGAAATTTTAATGTAGGTACCTACATATACAAAGCTCGTACTGAGACGCGGTTGTTTTTTTTTTTTTTTTTCTTTAAAAAATGATTTGGGATATTGCCCTGCAGCAACCTTGATCGGTAAATTAATGAATTTGATTTGAACGAATTTTATAAAAATTTGCACATCAAAACAAAATTTAGAGAAGATTTATGTGTGTTTTTCATTACGTGATGAGCATTGAGTGTTGATGATGGATGACACAGTTTAGTTTAATCGCCATTGTGTGTGCTTAAGATCTGTTGTTGATTTTAATCAAACAATAAAAAATGTATTTTTAATTTATCTTAAAAGCCATCGTGTGAATCGGCAAATACAAAGCTATTTTTAAAATAAATCATAAAAAGTTCATTAGTGCCTTAGATCTTGATCACAAGAGGTTTAAAGAAACCATAAGCTTGCGATGATAGAAATGCCAAAACATTGTATTCTCTTACTGATTAACTGAATGCTGTCTAGTAGGGGTATCCACTCATCACTGAGACGTTTTTCCGCTAGAAGATCTGTCAGTAGAGGTACGCTACAAGCAGGGTGTTCCTTCTCACTTTCTGCCGTATCGGGAAAATATCCAAGCATCTTAAAAAAATTTCTACAAAACCCTTTAAAGAAGATTACAAACTGTGCAGAGCGATGGCTTGGGAGTCAACCCTCACAAAACGGAACTTGTACTATTATCGAAGAAATATAAAATTCCTCATGTAGATCCTACTCTAAAAAACTCCACTACCTTTTTCAGACGAAGCAAAATACTTGGCTCTTCGTTTAGGTTAGGTTAATGGCTGACAGTTGATCTTGTTGCCGTCAATGTAGATCCGTTGTGATACTCAAGGGATTGTAACTCCCATGTAATGAAACCTATGATAAATCATATGTCAGTCAAGCCCGTTAAGGGTGTTGATGAGTGTCAGCTCATGAAAAAGCTCATTTTGCTATTCCGTTTCGTTCAGTGAAAAAAGTATTAAATATGATCTCAGCATCTGTCAAAGATACGTCATTTTTGACATGTGACATTTTGTCGTCAATGATTAACAAAAGTAGTCCTGCAATCCAGAATGACATCTTATTTGAATTATTTCCACTAGCCATGTTAATAACTGGCACACAAATAAATAATTAATTTTTGTTATTGCAATTGTAAACTTTCTATAACATGCGACCTATGACCTTCCATGATTTAGATTCCAAATATCATTTAAAACATTTTACATACACATTCGTATGTACATAGCTATACCTTATTGATAATTTTTTTGTTTGATACGTTCTCCCCCATTTTAATTATTCTACTACTTTTTTATTAGTTTAACTTTCCTCAAATAGAGAAAATATTTCAATTACATTTTTAAGTGTTATAATTATGTACTATGATTGAAAATGCTTAAGTATCTATAAGTCAAGAATCCAAACTGATTCCACTTGTAACCAATGTCAAATATTAAATGCCGGGAGGAAATAAATTATTTAGCAGCATATTTTCTTTGTCCATAAAATAAAACCAACAAATAATACAAATGACATGACTCAGTTCTAATTTCAAACAAAAGTTTTCTTTCCGTTTATTGTTTCCAGAAAAAAAAAATACTTTCGTTTACTAAGGAAGCATGCATGGATATACGTCAGTTCCTGAACCACTTAACAAAGTTCCAAGTTCATAGAAATTTTTTAAAGCAACTTATTGAATCATTTTTAGACTTTTGTATAAATATCAGTGCCCGTATAGATAGGGTTTTAATTCGAGGAAATTTCCTATTGTTATAAATCAGATAATTTTAATTGAAAAAGAAAAGAAAAATTTAATAAATAAAAGAGACATCTAAATTCTACGTGGTCTACTTTTAAAATCTCAACCTTCTAGGTCCTAACTTAAAGAAAGGTTAATATTAAAAATATTGAAATGACCGGGGAATAATTTTTAAAATTTAACGGTTTTCTGGTAACATGAGGAAGGAATAAGCTACATGTTTTATTTCCTTTCTTGAAATCAGTCCTAAAAAAGAAAAGTTTTCCTGACTACAGGAGTGACATGGTTCCCAGCGAACTCGTTAGCTAATTAAATTTCATATTATATGAATACATAAGTGCATAGTTTATAACTTTTTTTTTAATTCAATTCCAATTAAATTTACTGTCTAATCATAATTATACCATGGTACAAAGTAACAACAATTAAGTCTCAAAAGTTGCATAAATCCTAATTAAGTTGCCAATTCAAATGATCAACTTTAATCTGTGCCGCACCATAAGGTCAATAGCGCTTTATATCCAAAAGTCAATGGACACATGGGTTCAACTCAGTGAAGGTTCGAAATCTCAAAAGTTAAGATTCATGCTTGAAGTCACAGTTATGTTTTTTTTTTTTGAAATTACAAACAAAACAAATAAACAATATTATTGACAACTAATGATAATGTACAAGAAAAAAAATATGTGCGCTCAGTTATTGTTTGAAATTCCATCTGTCACTTTGACTGGTGTTATTGCAGCTTATGTCTATTCTTTTCACTTTTAGCATTGAATGGTGTCATTACACTTTGGCAGCATATTATATAGTCGCTCGGGCACACACATAAAATAAATGCAAACAAATGAGCAAAACCGCAAAAGATATAATAAAATCACTAATTATTATGAATTGGCGTGGTTAACACATTTATGTCATACCAACTTCACTTTCGAGATCATTTTTATACGCTTACAAAATGAGGTTTTTTTTTGTGTAGTACTGATCAGGGATCGGACTTTTTTTTCGTTCGTACGTTTGATGTGTTTTGATTTGTAGAAAATATTCAATTAAATATTTAAAATTACTTCGCCATTTTGAAATATTTTGTACTCAAAGTATAAGGTGCGTTTTATGTTCCACGTCGATGTAATTTGGTTGTCATTTTTTGTGTGAATGGAATTTGTCAGTTGGCTTTTGACAGTCGTAGAGTGTGGTCGATAACAATTTATTACAGTTGGATGGAAATAACCATCAACGTTTGGCGAGATTCGATTGTTACAGCTCGATATAGATGACCACAGCACTATAAACGAAATTGTTGAAACTACAACACCAGTCTGCGAAATTTGTTTGCAAAATGTGCTTAAAAGAGCACGCCTTTGTCCCACGGTCAGAAGCGCCCCAATTGAGCGACATCATATTCCATACATAATGTTAAGGACCATATATGTATTCACATAATAAATCAATAAAATATAAATCATAAAATTGTATTTCATTTAAAAGTTATTGAAAAAAAACTTTGAACTGGAACATGAATCGCACCCTGTATAAGAGGAAAACTTAATAAGTATTTCCAGAAAGTGTAAATGCAAAAAAATGGCTAATTTTTAGTAATATCCAGACAGTTCTCAGTTTTGGTGTACTGTACAGCTGCATGTATTTAGATGTCTTAGCATTTCTCAAAAAATAGGACCCTAAACTTGAACGACTGAAATGCAACAAATTTAAAAATAGATTTTGAAAAAAAATGGACAAAAGTTCTCAGTACTTTAACACAATCGTGCTATGGAATATAGTATAGGGTAATCAGATAGCAATGATAGTTTTTTCAATTGTTATTTTTCAGCGGCTGTCAAAGTTACCAATAACATGCAGCTGTCAAAATATATATTCAGTTAGGGTTGCCATTTTATCCAAACGACTATACATATAAAACACCGAGAGTTCACTTCGCTAATTTGGTGCTGAAAATGTTAGTCGGAAAATCAGATTTTGGTTGAAAAATCATCTTTTCAATCGAGGTTCAATTTCGGCTTAACAGCTATGTCAGTGAGCAAAAAAGCCGCTATTTAAGCGAACACAATCCATAATGTTCGATCAAGCATCAATAGATCAAAAAAGGTAAATTGTTTGATGTGATTTCATCAGAAATGTATTTCTTTTGAAATGAGAAAAGAGCGATGTTAACTGACTTTTTATAGATAAAGCTTCGCAACATCGATATATCTAAGTTGTGATTGCAGCAAGATGGCGCTGCATCCAAAAAGCGTGTTTTCAAGAGCCTGAGCGAAAATAAATTTATTTTGCGTATGATTCAAGGGTTAAAGGTACTTTTTACAAAATTCACCGATTTTCTCTGCAGTTTTATTGAACAAACTTCTTGTCTGGAGTTGGATGGTAATTCCAAATAAAAGAGAAAATGATATTACGTTTTTGACAGTATGATAAAAAATATACTATAGTTCCATATCGCACGCAGAGAAGACAAATTATCTCTATACAGTCTTGGGACGCACTAATACGTCTCAGTTTGATAAAATCCTGCTCCAAAGGTAAAACTTATTTAATACCAAACAAAATATTGAATAAATTATATTTTTCGAATCTCAAAAATTAGAATTTGGTAAAATATAGATGCAGATATTGAAAGATACGCGGGAATTATGTCTCAATCTTGCAAAGTGGTAGTTCTTTGTTTTGAAACTTATGTTCAAATTAAATTACCTACTTTCAAATGTGTATTTTTCCAGTTAATGCAAAGTTAGTATAATGTAGTTATAGTACATACATACTTTCAAAAATTCATAAGTTTTCAAATTTTTGGTTCATCATACCTAAGAAAAATTTTTTAGACCAATTTTAAGTCGCACAAAAAGAAATCGGTTTTTTGAAAAAAATTAATTTATTTCTTATAAACTCTGCAAAACTTATTTATTAATTTTATTTTTGTAAAATTTATTATTAATATAATTTAACAAAAAAAAAAAACTATTATCGAAGTGATTGTGTTGTCATTTACTAATCAATGGAAAACGAGTGCCTGAAGGATGCAATAGCGAAACATTGCAAACATCAATAATGACTTGAATAGCATTTTAAAGTTAAGGTTAAGTTAAATAATAGTAAACGTTCGAATGTATAAAGGCAAATAAGTCTGCGTTTTTTAATAATCAAATAAGACTTTTAATACTTGAGATTAGAGATTCTTATTTATGAAAAAACTTCCCACAAGTTTTTTAATGCCCAACCCTTCGTCACTCCAATCAAAATTTTTTTGGCTCTATTATAGACTTATTTCTAAGTTTAGTTAGAATTAAGGCATCCAATTTGTCAATGAATAAAGCCAAATTTCGAAATTTCGCGTAAAATTAATTTCGAAGAGCAAAGAAAGTAACATCCGGAAAAGAGTTGATGTACGAAAATAAATAAAATGTACGACTGGATCGCACGAACTTGCTCTTATGTAAATGTACTTTGAATTTAAAATACATTTTATAAATATAAAACATGAATTTAATAAGATAAGAATGTTCATATGCACGGAATTGCAGTTTGTTTTCCGGAAAAGTATAAATTTATGCAAACAAAGTTTAAAAATCGTTTTATTATTAAAGTAATTTTTTATATAAGAAATTTCTTAAAAATTTTCGAGAAAAAAATTTGGGATGCCAATTTTAAGCATTTAGTAGTATAGATTTTAGGAAATAATTTCAGAAAATAATCGTTCACACGTTTTAAGGATATTGATTTTTCAAAAAAAAAACTTTGATTTTTTTTTAAATCCCAATTGTTTTTGAATATTTGTATATACAATATTATTTTAAATTTAAGGGGGTTCCTGCTGAAAATTTTTGGTTAAAATCGTTAGAGCCGTTGATGAGAAAGTCGAAAATCTTAAAAACGATTCTATGACAGGTACCGTTAATAACATTTTTTTTTATCAAAATCGTTAGAGCCGTTTTTGAGATAAATAAGATTATGCATTACGGGTACCGTTAGTTTTAGAGCTAAACAAAAATTTCAATTTCCCCTCTAGGGAATCACCGAAGACCCTTAAGTACCGAGTTTGAAGAAAATTGGTCCAGTGGCTTAGGCTCTAGATCGAGGTACAGACATACAGACATATAGACAGACAGACAAAATTGTCGGACGCACTTTATTTAGCTTCGCAATCATCGTAATGTCAACTTTGATCAAAATCTCGAGTTCGATTTTTTTCCAAATGCAGAACTTGTCCTATACTTAATACCTATATCGCAAGTAAAAATAATGGATGTTTGTCATTGTCATATCATCAACAGTAGGTTCAACACAACATTCTATTTGTATCTGTTATGCTTTTTTAAATAATTCATCGATGTGTGTTAGCTTCATTTTCTCCAAGGGGGAAGCGATAGGAGTAGGGGTTAAAAGTAACAGCTAAAAAAAACAAGATTCCCCTGAAAAGAGAAAGATTTCTATCTTCTCTATAGCAACCGAGTCAACCGTTCAATTTCAGTTGTTAATTGAATGCCATTGAAAGAAGTTCTGGAGATGGTTCCAAAAATTAGCAGCTTTGTAAATTTTTTGGTCTTCCTCTTCACACGATAGATACAATACAGTATTTATCATACTCAAATTTATCATACGCAAAGTTTTGAACATGATTCAAAACTACAAGACTTTTCTTAAATGATTTAGTCAACTTACTCCTTATCTATATTTCAATTAGTCATTATCGATTCAATTATTCTTTTCCGAATTCCGAACCCTGTGAAGATATCCCCTTCCGCAACTACATATGAATCAGTCTTGTTGCTGCAACTTCTCTTTGGGGGAGCATTCCCAATACCCAACTGCCTTCACTCTAGATGCATCATATTTATGGACTCTTAATAAATTAATTTTGAAAATTTTCCGAATCCCAATGATTTTATTTTATTTATTTCGTTTTTGTTTTGTTACAAAGCCGAACAAAACATCACGCTTTATTGCACGAATGAGTCCATAATGTACTGCAAGTGATGCTTCCCATTCATATTGGGTCAGCTCTCAGCTCTAATTTAAACGCCATAAAGTTCAATTATTGTAGAAGTTTACCACCCAAGAATGGTGACAATAAATGCAACATAAATGCCATTGAAATGAATTGGTTGTGGCATTTTGAGATGGGAAATCTTTTTTTTTTTTTTTTTTTTTTGTAAGACTAGACTTTTATTAAAGCGATCTGTTCAACGAGACTTATTTGAATTGTTTTGAGATTTGAAAGAAGGAAAAATGACAGAGATTGTTTAAATTAATTTTAAACTGTTAGCAAGATATAAAGATAAAGATTTCGGTGGATGGGTCTCAACATAAAGTTTATATGATGTAAAAAAATAATGCGGGAAGGCAAAGGTTTTTTACCTTAACCTCATTGACCTCGTGATCTCTATATTTAATCAATAAATCAAACGCAAAAGTAGGAGTCAATAATAATCAATGAATTCCGAATTACGTTTTATTGCTAATGAAATTGAGATACCTTTCTGTAGAATACTTTATTTCTGAGGTAATTATACAAACCCGTTTGTTTTAAATTCCAAATCTATAGACTCATCCAACAAGATGTGTCATTTGAAATCAATTGACAACATATTTATTTTAATCTGACACTATGTTCCCACCAAACTAAAACTGAGATTTCAGCTAAAAAATGTTGGGATTTAAAGTTAGTGTAGAAAAGAATTCATTGGGATTTCGTTGAAATCTAGAGTTTTCATTAAGATTTTGTCAAAATCTCCATAAATGTTGGCCCATAAATTTGAAATATCAAAAGTTTTCAGCCAAAATCTCGTATTAGTGGGAACATAGTTTTAGATGCAAACTTTGCGTTTAATAATATGAATTTCAGCTAAATTTCCGCCTCGGATCTGCTTACAAATAGTCATATTTATATGCTAACTTTCATCACGTTTTTTGCTTAATCCCGAGGGTGTACTATGCGAATAACAGCTTTTATATTTTCTTGAAGTGCAATTTGATGCCAACGTAAAGCTCAAATAAAAGTTTTTATTATTACTTTTATTATTTCGGCAACCTTACACATTAAATGACTTCAAATATTTCCATTGTCGGTAGTGGTATCTAGTTCAATTATTGAAAAAAAAAATCAAAGGTAAATGTTTGGGCAAATATGAAATGTTTGTTTTGGCTTAAAATAATAATTCAGCCATGATATTTATTTTTGCATTAAAATAATAATTATATTCAAAATTAAAATTTAGAATACTGAGTTTCAAGGACAGCTATTACTGACCCCTAAGGTCGGTACTAATCCATTGACATTAAGGAAAAAAACTGATGCGCCCTCCATGATGTTTAACTATCAAGTAGAAATGTCAAAAGAACAAGTGACATCATTTATAGTTCACTGTTTTTTATAGTTCACTGTAAATGATCATCAGGAAAAAGTATTCAATTTTATTTTGTTTCAAATCTTCCTGAGGCTTTTGCCTATTTGCTATAACTGAATCCTAACATAGTGCACGGGTTTTAAAATGGAAGCTTAGGGCGGCCTTCATTCTGAAAAATCACATTTCCTGAAAATTTGTCACAGGATAGAGCCATTGGCTACGTTCGGAAAACATAATTCATTGAAGTCAAATTTGACTAAAAAAATTAGCTGTTTCTTATGAAGTCATTAATGTCAAACTTGGAACTTTATTGAAATAAATTGTTCAAGCTTATACCTTTAGTTGATCGCGTAGAAATTATTATTTATCCATTACGATTTTTGGAAATAGTTTTTCAATTTTTTTAGATTTATTTTTATATTTAATAAAAAACCGCTTCACTGAAAACGTTAAAACGAGGGTTAGTTACAAAAATATACAAAATTTCAGAGCAATGAAGTTAAGCTTGCTGATTTAGTAGTAAAATATTGAGTTGTTCAGTGACATCCCTGTTGCAAGGGCATAGTTGGCCAAGTAACATAAAATCTAGTTTTCCGAAAAAATTTTGTGTTTTTTTAAATGAATCTTATTTTGGCGAGCAAAAATAGACGTTTTTCTTTTTTACTTCAGAGCAGAACCTAAGCTGTCAAAAAAAAAATTTGGATTTCCTTTTTAGCTCAGAGTGTTCATTTTATCGAATATGTACTTCTTTTTCTGTTCTGAACATTTTCAGAGCACGCTCTATGAGCTCCAAATAAAATAACAGAGCAGAAAGAGTGACATTTGGACACTTTGAAATTTGAGAAATAAAAAAAAATAAAGCGGTTGAGGTAGTCACGCTGGTGTAGAATGTAAAATAATTTTAAAAATAAATAATCGAATTGTACTAAACTTAACGTATGTATGTCAGTTCATACATGAGCATACATGTTTTTTTCATATTTAATTTAGAGATCTTTGAACACACTCTTCTCAGAGCTTACTTTGTTCGCTAAGAGTCTGTTCTGTACTCAGAGCTTTTAAGAAACTCCTCTTTACAAATGTTTGTTGAAATGGATAAACCCGTTTTCGAGGTAAAAAAAGCTTTTTCTTAACAGTCTGTCTAGTACCGTTTTTTTAGCTAAAAAATATTGAAATTTCCCTCTAAGTTCTAAGGAATCACCCAAAAATCTTGATCTCAAGTTTGATGAAAATTTGTTCAGTGCTTTGAGCTGTTAATCGAGTTAAGGACTACAAGGAATTACTAGTGCTTATGTCCTCTGTCATCATAATGTCAAAAAATTTTTTTTTTTGAAGTGACAGCTAATGGAGAACCAGAGCCTGGCGTTATAGAACTTCATCCGAATGATCAGGATGTGGATCAGAAAACGAATATTACAATGTGAGGGTTCTGTCGCCACTTAAACAATTAAATCGATTCGAATTTTCTGACAGGAGATCATTTGCGAATATGAAAAAAAGAGTTGGAGGCAAAATGAATCCCTGCGGCACTCCAGTATTTACTATGTATTTGAAACCATCCAATACGACACAAGTATTAAACGGTTCGAAAAGTAACTTATTATTTAGCGAAGAAGAAATTTATCAATGTCGATTTCAGGCATTTCCGAAAAAAGAGCTTGATGCCAAACTTTATCAAATACTGTTGAAAAATCAAATTCGATTTTATTACTTTCCCCAAAACGCTACTGTTCGGTCCCTGCTAAGCATATTGCCACGTTATGAATCAATAAAAAAAAAACCTTGATTTAAGTCCCACCTTCCTTACATGAACGATGATAACCCCTACGTAAACTATAAACTTTGCATAACTTACCTAAAGATGATCGAAGAACCAAAATAACCTTTACCTATTACAACTCTTTGGCTAGAAGATTACAAGGGCTTATTTTCTATATTTACTATAAACACATCATGTCGTCATTGATATTTTTACATGCCTAATCCGAATCCTACATTTAAGCCCATTACTCATTTCCATCACCGTCTATCAATAAGTTAAGCAGCCCTTCTCAAAGTCTGTCAATTCTAATAAATCTCAATTGAATTTTCAAAGCCTTTCAAGCGAATAATGGGTAAAAAGTTTACTATAAAATACATTTTGTTTGCTATTAGTTCTTTACAACTTATTTTTTGTTTTGTTTGTAACACAATTATCTTTAATCAATGATAGATAACTTCCAATAACTTTAAGCTGGCTTAATTATATTCGAGATTTTCTGAATTTGGCGCTGATGATGCCAATTAAACAAGAGGCTAATATATTACTCATCTAACCTTAAAGTTTCATAAATCCCACCGATATAGACATTGTCAACTTAAACTTGAATCAAGACACGCATCGAACGTGGTCTTGATCGATCGTATTGCTATAGAGCAATTATTATTATTGTAAGTTTTTGTTGTTTGTTTTTAGACATCAAAATGTTTACGACTGTGCAACATTCATATTATTAAAGAGCTCTGGCTTTGTTTTGCACGTTGAACCTGCCAGCCCGGGCCGAGTTAAACAACATCAGGCAACGAGCAGCAAGCTAACAAACTAGCCCCGGCTACCTTGCCTTAACTAGTAAACTTGACGCCAGCCGTCTGACCGATTTGGACAAAATCTAAAATTATACAATTTCATTCATTACCGAGTTCGAGTGTAGCAAGTATATTTTTGCTAGTGCTGCTGTTGTTTCTGCCACCGCTATACAATGCCACCTTGGATGCATTTAAATCGGATGAACTGAGACTGAAACTAACAACAACAACAGACGCAGTGAGGAGTGTTGCCGTGGTGTGGTGCCCAAGTCGAAGTCGATGTCGAAGCCCAAGACACAACAAAAATTGAAATCAAAAACTTGAAAAGAGGTTTCGCCTATTTTAGACTTGCATGAGGTCAACCGATGGAATAGCAAGCGCAGTGTGATTTGCGATGAGTAAGTGAGAACTTGATGTTTCATAATACAACAACAACAGAAACTTCAATTGTAGAGTAGATACATTTTGTTATTTATCTCGACTTAGAGATACAATTTTTATTTTTGCCTGATTTTGTTGTTGCTGTTCTTGTTCGAGATGTAATGATTAGCCAAGTGCAAAAAGTTACTTTTTTTTCTCTCTCAACGTCTTTTCTTTTGCCTCACAATGAATAATGGTGTCTATTAATTTTCTAAAGGCACACATAAGACGATTCTGTGTAGAGATTATAATTATTTAAGACTTCAAGTGCAACGGCAAATGCGCTCATAATACATGGGAACTGTATACATACTCGTAACTTGGTATATAGGCAAGATTGTTCTTTTATTAAATAGAAAAAAAAACAATATCTGCTAACGCTTTTCATCTCAGGTGAGAATCAATGATTCGTCATTTGAAAGCTTAGAAAATAAGTCTTATTTATCGTGGATAATATTGTCGTTATAAGTTTAAAGAATGTCAGAAAATTGTGAAATTTTGGTTTTTGAGACTTGAATGTTAAAAAAAATGAAAATGGAAAAGTCGATTAGATATTAATCAGGAATGTGTTTCGTAAGGATCAAACGGCATGACAGTGCATATACTCTGTCCAACAAAAATTGTCAGTACAGGCCTTATGGGAGAGCTTTTTCTAAAGCAGTGGCACCTGATGCACCCTCACTACAATGCGTTAGAAAAAATGACACTAAAAAAAGAGCAGACGGTAGCCCTACGCGTTTTTTACTCTCCCTGTGAGAGCTTTAAAAGGCGACACGTTTATGCATGGCAATGCAAACAGAATGAGAGACAAACGTCCTATCTTCCCTGTACTGACAATTTTTGTTGGACAGAGTATAGTAAAGTTTGCGGCACTACTCCCTTTTTACAGGATCAAACTCAGGTGACTTTCGACACCCTTCTAACTTCAGTACCAATAGAGTCAGAGACTTTAAATTCACAGAATTCGCTGAGCTGATCAAACACAGGCGCCTCACTAAACTTCAACTTTTTTTTTTTATAATCTACACGCGCTCAAGGGATTATGATTACCCTTTAAATGTTTGAACACAGCGCGGGCGTGAAGTTAAGGAAGAGAAAGAAGGATAGGAAAGATGTGTGGCACGATGTTCTGAGACTGAAGGTTGTTGTCTCAGATATTTTATCTCCAGGGATGGCGGCTGAACTAAAGCGGAGAATGCCGTGTCTTATTTCTATGTCGCTTATAATTCACATTATTTTATTCGTGTTCATCCTTGTTGGGCATACTAGTTTAACTCAATTACATGTTGTTAGTGTTATGCCTGAACAACATGTAATGAGTAAACCAGCAACCCATTGATGACAATTTTTAGAAGATTTTTAATGGAATTAAAACGACATAAACGACGGCAGGGATCGAACCTGTGATCATGAGGTTCACAGGCGAGCACACATCCATCGCGCCACGGCCACCACCTATTTTGTATTGGTGGTTTCTGAGATTTAGGACTTCAAAAATCGCTAAAACGGTAACTGACAGTGAGTCACTGACAGATCATTAAAATGATCGATCACTTTCCGACAACGTAATTTCAAACAACGTTAGGTCTTGTGGTGCAGACAAATGAAAAAATCGTGGTGCCATTTAGCAATTTTCTCAAAATGCTTACCAATTGTTAAATAAAATTGGCAGAGCGGTAGGGCTTTAACTACATACAAAGAAATCAATCAGAAAATTCAAGATTTTCCTTTCCTTCCACTTACTCAAAAATTCTTTTACATTTTTTAATGCACCTCAGATTCTTGTTGAACGATGATGTCTTGTAGAGTTTTTCAATTGGCGTGTGTAGATATTGGCAACCTATAGCGGCCATATTGTGTAAGTGATATCTGTTAGATCTGTTCTTTATTGATCAGTTACTAATGCCAAATCACCATTGCAAGCTAGACGATTGAACAGCACGTCCAAATTTTGCGTGCGTCTGCCTTTAACTTTTGTTGTCCAAATTTGAGATAACTGGTTCCGTAATTAATAAGCCAACATTCGTTCCTCGAAGGAACGCAAGGTAAAAACATAGAGCAGAACCGAGGCAGTCGATTCTTCGCCGTGCACAAGAACTTGGTCTTTCAACTTGACTTCGAAGCGTTTGAAAGAGCACCCTGATTTTTTCTAAAAATTATTTATCTTTAGCGACGAGGCGTGTTTTCGATATTTTTATTTTTTAGAATTATTAGAAGTGAGAGTTTGAAGTCAATTATTTCGTATTTTTCTGGACAGAATGTATAAGTATTATACCTTTTTTAAAAGCCCAAACCCTCTTCTTTATAAAACAGTTATATTTTTTTTAATTAAGTTCACCAGTAAATTAATAAACAAAAATGAGTAAGGTGCAGTTTTTTTGTTTTCAATTAGAGTTTTCTCTGTTAGCTCCGGCTGCCTCCGTTTAGTTAATGGCTGTTTTGTATTCTAAAAATATTCTAAATTTGGAAGCAAAAATAAAAACTTTCGCATTTTCATGCATTTTTGTTCAAGAAGAAAAAACGTATGATGAGAAAGAAAAATAAGTTTTTAGAATAAAAATTCGTATTCTTATAACTTTATTGTTAAGTGATGAAAAAAATTAAAATTTGGCAAAAATGTGGTACCTTTATTGATGCACATAAATATGTATTCCAAAAAGTTTTAGACCATTATTTTATTACTTTTAGCTCAAAATTAAAAAAAAAATGTTATTTTTTGTCAAAAATTCAAAAAAATAACTGTTAAAACATGTGCAACACATTTTCATAAACATCATATAAGTGACTATGTTTCCACAAAATGTATAAGTTTTTATCAGTTATTTCCAATATTATTAAAATTCAAACAGCAACGATGGTAATACAGCCAGAAGGTTTTTTTCAAAATTACCAATGCTCTGCTGAGATAACGGGTGTTGATGAAGAATTAATAAAAAAAAATTATATTATCTTACAAACTATGTCTTCAGGACTCCCTATTGATCAAACAAAATTTGACCAGTATACCCTTGGGACAGCTCAATTATATGTTAGCAAATACAATTGATACCACATGCCATCTTCGGTGCACAAAATTTTAATACATGGTTCAAAAATCATAGAACACTTTGCAATTTTGCAAAACAAGGACTATAAAAGGTTTAGATTGCATAATGCAAGGAAATGTTCAAGATCAGCTACGAACGAAGATGTTCTTCACACGTTATTATATACATACATCTGATCCGTATAAATCTAGTCTGGGAAAACCAAGAACAAAAAATGATACCAAAGAATTGTTTGATGAGGCTAAAGAACTTTTAAACATACATTAATATCGATACATAACCTAGTAATAAGATACTTTTGAATTACGTTTTTGTTTTTTTGTCTTAAGGGTGAAACACTTTCATATATCAAAAAGGGGCGTCGCAGTTCACGGATTTTACTAAAAAATAATACTTTTCATAAATTAATTTCTACATATAAAACTTAATCAAAAAAAGGCCTGCTTTTAATGAACTTTAAGCTGAAAATTAAAAAAAAGGGGCGTGAAAGTGGGCAGAAAAAATATGCATCTGATGTCTTGAGTTTAAAAAACCTCAAACAAAAATGTTCGGTTTCCTGGTCACTAAAAATAAGAAAATAACAATAATCAAAAAATATGGGCGTGGCAGTGGGCGGATTTCACAAAAACTACTATCAGATGTTTTCACCGGTAAAAGAAAAAAAACTGTACAAATTTCATCCAAATTGTTGCAACAATTCTTGCTCCAATAAATTTTGACCATATAAATTAAACAAAAATTTGTTATTTTATTTTATTTAAAAAAAAGAAAATAATTTATTTCTATATAAAACGTTTTAATATTTTAAATTCTTGGTTATACAAGTATAAGTGTGCAAAATTTCAAAAAAAAAAATATTGAGAAACGAAAAAGTTATGGATTTTTGAGATGGTTTGCACCATTTGGTCCCATAGTGAGGCGGCGGGGTCGTTGGTCCATACTTTTTTGAAAACGACGTTGTGGAGGCGGTCAACGTCAATGGTGAACGCTTCAGAACGATGATAACCAATTCATTGTGGCCCTAATTAAATCATACAGACTTAAACATCATGTTGTTCCAGCAGGACAGTCCTACATACCACACAGCGGACGCCACGATTGAAATTCTGCATGAACGATTTGAGGGTTAGGTTATCTCTCGCAGAGGTGACGTGAATTGGACACCGTGCGATTTAACCCCGCTAGACTTTTTCTTGTGGGGTTTCTTAATATGCGGACATTTGAACGATGTCATATTCCTGATATTTACCTATATTAAAACATTTTGTTTTAAGGTTAGAATAGCTTTACAGTCTGAAGTGAAGGAGAACATCAGAGATGGGCTTAGAATTCAGGGCATTAAAAAAGTTTGGATCGTTAGGCAGAGGGTATGTGGTTAACAGAAACGCATTATTCTATAAACTTTCTACAGCGGGAATTTCTTCAAATTTGGGATGGTAAAAATGTATTCGACTTTTTTTTATATTTTCTATATTTATATATATTTAAATGATCCCCATGATAATATAACCTTTGGAATATTTACAATTAGAAGATCTTAGAATGAATGTCCTTTTATATGATGATGATATTGTGCTTCTTTCAGATGACTCTTTAAACCTTCAAGAACTAATAAACAACTTTATAACATATTGCAACAAGTGGAATTTTGAAGTTAATCCTGGAAAATCGGAAATAGTACTTTTTCGAATTGGAGGACGTACAGCTGCTTGTGAGAAATGGTTACAGTGTCAAACTAATATAAATATGTGGGAGTTGTATTTAACTTCAATATGTCTTGGAACGATCATCTAAATAATCGACGCTCAACATCAAAAAAACTTTATAAATGCTACATGATCTAAGCTGCTAAGAAAGAAGATTTTTTTTGGGCTGAGGAGTGGCTGAATCTTTTCCACGAAACGTCAAAAGATTTTTCTATCACCGTGAATTTGCATGAGTGGCAAAGATTGCATAAAATTCTAATAGCAAAGATCAAGGAAAAACATTAGAAAAAAATGTATATGCGATGACAATCAATCCCAGTTTCAAGATGATAACTGCAATCTGCTCTATTCTAAAGTACGATTTGCTTTATCTTGAAGAATCGCTGTGGACTTCTCAATCTAAATGGAAGAGATACTAATGGTATCTGCACACTTTGAAAATTATAGATGCCTCTGAAAATACTTTACACTTCGTCGCAATCTGCCCAATCTTCAAAGACTATAGAGTGTCTGG
Organism: Philhelius festivus; assembly: GCA_963931855.1. NCBI lineage: Eukaryota > Metazoa > Arthropoda > Insecta > Diptera > Syrphidae > Philhelius > Philhelius festivus. Next base: position 155,755,142 of record OZ007556.1, read on the forward strand.
AGTTCATTTCACCGCCGTTTAAAAAATGTTTTTTAAGGATGTATTGGAAGTGACAAGACATCAGAGTATCACTTATACTGAAAAGTGCTGCTAATCTTAGCCATTCAGACTGGACAGAAAATTGTAGGTTCCCTCAACTCTATAGCCGTAACAGTCACACAGGAATGGTTGAGAGTTTGTAAGGCACTAAGATTAAGTTCTTATCGAGGCATAGGCCTATTAATGTTTATTTATGTGAAGGTTTTTTATAATAAAAATTCTATATACTACTGAAATAAATCAGCCAAGTAGAAGACTTAGCACTATTATTGGACTTGTTGAATTATTGATTCAAATTAGCTTTTTTGGCCTTTAGTCCACAAAAATTGGCGTTTCGTCCGGGTGATCTCGCATGGACTCATCAGTTGACTTGTGAGGACCTTGTCAATACGCAATTTTTGTTAAGTTCAGTTCATCTTACATGAATTTTTTCACAAAAATCCAATGTGAACTATATCCAACAAAGATTAGAATTGTAATCATTAATGTCAATGCCAGGCCACGGGCAAAAAATTCCAACATTAATTAATTAATGATTACAATTCTAATCTTTGTTGGATATAGTTCACATTGGATTTTTGTGAAAAAATTCATGTAAAATGAACTGAACTTAACAAAAATTGCGTATTGACAAGGTCCTCACAAGTCAACTGATCAGTCCATTTGAGATCACCCGGACGAAACGCCAATTTTTGTGGACTAAAGGCCAAAAAAGCTAATTTGAATTAATGTTTATATTTATTTATTTAAAAAATGTCGTAAAATTTTATTTGTTTTCTTTTTTTTTTTTAGTAACCAAGGCTATTACTAACCACTTTGCCGTATTTTGCACAATCAAAAATATAAAAACAATTCAAGAACATTATGTTCACTTAAATAATTAAAACGTTTTAGTTTTTTTCCAAAATGAATTGTATGATACAGGGTGGTGCATAAGTAACATTTTAATTTAATTATTGAATCATTATTTTTCAGAATTTACTTTGAAAAACTTGAGAACTTTATGATGGAAAAACTCAGCACGGAGCAAAGAACCAAAGTTGTTCAATATTAATTTTAAAATCGACATTCAATTATTCAGACACTAAGATCATATCGAAATTTCTTTCATGTTCGAAATACGCCTAGTCCTTCAAGAATTGTCCGATTTGTCCAGCATTTTCAGCAGTGTCTGAAGGCCCTAGAATGCTCTGGAAATAGTATTTCATGTCAAAGCAAACAATGGTCACCATTTGACATTCAAAAAAAAATTGCGCAAAATTTTACTTGAATTAGTACGATGTTAAACCTGTTTCAGTATGAAACTAGGATAAAAAAACGACAGCGGAAATTTTAATCGAATATGTACAGCATCATACTTTCTCTACGCCATTATTAAAGTTAAAATCATCGAATACCTATTTTATTTTTTTAGTATCGTGGTAACTTTATATGACTCTTTTTGACATTTACTAACGTCAAAAAAGGTCTGTTTACTCAGTTTTTTGAACGAAATGTCATTGTTTTAGGTGCGCTCAGAAGCAAATTTATTAAGAAAATTGTTCTAGTACGATACTAGTTAGAAAATGTTCAGAATTAACAATGAATTAGCAATTTGTTAAGTCGTATCACACTAATACCTTAACAAAAGGCTGTTTGAAATTTTGCGCCAATGTGAACATATTTCCAAACCATAATGTAAATTTTAATAAGTGCCAAGTTACTAAAATTGGAAAGAAAAATGTTACTCATCAAATACATCATAACGTTATTTATGCACCACCCTGTATATAGATTATAAGGTATGCATTCGTGAACTGCTTTATGAATCTATACCATTCTTTTTATATTTTTTTTAAATCTTCCCAACAATAAAGATTTAAAAATTTGTCTATCTTCAGAGTGAAACAACTTTCCAAATGATTGTAAAATATTCCTGGCAGATTTATTGTATTTTTTCCTGGTTTCAAAACCATTAAAAAAAAAAACAATTAAAAAATGAATATCAAGTAAAAGCAGTAGTTCCTAAATCTAACAATTAATAAAAATAATTGATAGATAATTCCCCCGCAACCAATTAATTCATGATCAATAAAAATTGAATGCTTGAAAATAAAGGTTTTGAAGTTTCATTTGAAGAACAAAGCTGATGTGTTTATTGAGATTTTAATTGCGTATTAAATGTCCGACAAGCTCTTCACTTTATGACAGTCTATTGATTTTAATGTCTATATTATTGTTATGGTTCTAAAATAAAATAACAATAATTTGTCCAGTGCCAGTATCTACATTATGTACATATATTTCAGTATTAGAAAGGTTTGTGTGTTCAGAGAATAATTTTAAATAAATAACGTAGTACATGTATTTATTTTTTATATCTCAAGAGAATAAAGTTTATTTCTAAGAGGCCTCTTAGAAACAACCAAACAGTTAAATCAACGGTAGTCCGAAGCTATTGATGGTCTGAGAAGTTACGAATAAAATGTATGTAAGGCAAATAAGTAAGTGTTGCCACCATACGAGTTAAATTTTGAAATAAAAATTAATCGTGAAAAGTAAGTTTTTTTTATAAATTCAACAACAACAACTATTAAAATTCTCTATACATTTGTTTTAATTTTTCTTTTTCAGTTTAATTTAAAAGCTAATCGAATCAAAATATTCTTCATTTATAACATCACCTCAAAGATATTTTTTTTACTTTAAAATCAAATAAAACTTCTAAAGGTTATGTTAATAGCCAAGTTATTGACGTTATTCAAAAGATCATTTGCGTGAATTATCATACAAAAAAGATTTAATTTTAAACTAGGGATTTTGAAAAGCTGACTCTCTTACAAGGCTTGGTTTCGGAAATAGCCCCAACCAGACATTATTAGGTACGAGTAGTTGGGACTCGAAAATCCATAAAATCACTTTGGACCGGCATATTTCGAAAAAAGGACCACTCAGAAACTTTTCATATGGATGTGTATATAGGAATTGAATAGACCTTTCATTCGATGTATGTCTCGATGCGTTTGGGGAACTTTGAAAATTTGGTGATTTTTTCAGACAAGTACAAGCCAATGATTTTTTTCAAATTTCTCAAAAATTCAGTAAAATCACTTTGGTAAGAAATATTTCGAGAACCAGACCTCGCAGAAGCTTCTGGTTTTCACCTGTGGATAGCTCTGAAAAATGTGAACAGGAATTTTGAAAACAGGAGGCTCTTACCAGGCTTGGTTTTGGAAATAGCGCCAACCAAAGACATTGTTAGGTAGTTGGAGCTCGAAAATCCCATAAAATCACTTTGGACAGCCATATTTCGATAACCAGACCACTCAGAAGCTTTTCGTTTGGATGTGTATATAGGGATTAAAAAAACCTTTCATTCGATGTATTTCTCGATGCGAATGGGGAACTTTGAAAATTTGGTGACTTTTTCAGACAAGCGGTTAGTCCATGATTTTTTCAATTTTCTCAAAAATTCAGTAAAATCACTTTGGTAAGAAATATTTCGAGAACCAGACCTCGCAGAAGCTTCTGGTTTTCACCTATGGATAGCTCTAAAAAATGTGAACAGGAATTTTGAAAACAGGAGGCTCTTACCAGGCTTGGTTTTGGAAATAGCGCCAACCAAAGACATTGTTAGGTAGTTGGAGCTCGAAAATCCCATAAAATCACTTTGGACCGCCATATTTCGATAACCAGACCACTCAGAAGCTTTTCGTTTGGATGTGTATATAGGGATTAAAAACACCTTTCATTCGATGTATTTCTCGATGCGAATGGGGAACTTTGAAAATTTGGTGACTTTTTCAGACAAGCGGTTAGTCCATGATTTTTTCAATTTTCTCAAAAATTCAGTAAAATCACTTTGGTAAGAAATATTTCGAGAACCAGACCTCGCAGAAGCTTCTGGTTTTCACCTGTGGATAGCTCTGAAAAATGTGAACAGGAATTTTGAAAACAGGAGGCTCTTACCAGGCTTGGTTTTGGAAATAGCGCCAACCAAAGACATTGTTAGGTAGTTGGAGCTCGAAAATCCCATAAAATCACTTTGGACCGCCATATTTCGATAACCAGACCACTCAGAAGCTTTTCGTTTGGATGTGTATATAGGGATTAAAAACACCTTTCATTCGATGTATTTCTCGATGCGAATGGGGAACTTTGAAAATTTGGTGACTTTTTCAGACAAGCGGTTAGTCCATGATTTTTTCAATTTTCTCAAAAATTCAGTAAAATCACTTTGGTAAGAAATATTTCGAGAACCAGACCTCGCAGAAGCTTCTGGTTTTCACCTATGGATAGCTCTGAAAAATGTGAACAGGAATTTTGAAAACAGGAGGCTCTTACCAGGCTTGGTTTTGGAAATAGCGCCAACCAAAGACATTATTAGGTAGTTGGAGCTTAAAAATCCCATAAAATCACTTTGGACCCGCATACGCCGATAACCAGACCACTCAGAAGCTTTTGGTTTGGATGTGTATATAGGGATTGAATAGACCTTTCATTCGATGTATGTCTCGATGTGTTTGGGGAACTTTGAAAATTTGGTGGTTTTTTCAGACAAGTGGTTACGTCCATGATTTTTTCAAATTTCTCAAAAATTCAGTAAAAGCACTTTGGTAAGAAATATTTCGAGAACCAGACCTCGCAGAAGCTTCTGGTTTTCACTTGTGGATACTCTGAGAAATGTGAGCAGGAATTTTGTAAACCGAGAGCTCTTACCAGGCTTGGTTTTGGAAATAGCGCCAACCAAATACATTGTTAGGTAGTTGGAGCTCGAAAATCCATAAAATCACTTTGGACTGGCATACTTCGATAACCAGACCACTCAGAAGCTTTTGGTTTGGATGTGTATATAGGGATTGAATAGACCTTTCATTCGATGTATGTCTCGATGTGTTTGGGGAACTTTGAAAATTTGGTGGTTTTTTCAGACAAGTGGTTAGTCCATGACTTTTTCAAATTTCTCAAAAATTCAGTAAAATCACTTTGGTAAGAAATATTTCGAGAACTAGACCTGGCAGAAGCTTCTGGTTTTCACCTGTGGATAGCTCTGAGAAATGTGAACAGGAATTTTGAAAACCGGAAGCTCTTACCAGGCTTGGTTTTGGAAATAGCGCCAACCAAAGACATTATTAGGTAGTTGGAGCTCGAAAATCCATAAAATCACTTTGGACTGGCATATTTCGATAACCAGACCACTCAGGAGCTTTTCGTTTGGACGTGTATATAGGGATTGAATAGACCTTTCATTCGATGTATGTGTCGATGCGTTTGGGGAACTTTGAAAATTTGGTGGTTTTTTCAGACAAGTGGTTAGTCCATGATTTTTTCAAATTTCTCAAAAATTCAGTAAAAGCACTTTGGTAAGAAATATTTCGAGAACCAGACCTCGCAGAAGCTTCTGGTTTTCACCTGTGGATAGCTCTGAGAAATGTGAACAGGAATTTTGAAAATCGGAGCCTCTTAACAGGCTTGGTTTCGGAAATAGCACCAACCAAAGACTTGGTGATTTTTTCAGACAAGTGGTTAGTCCATGATTTTTTCAAATTTCTCAAAAATTCAGTAAAATCACTTTGGTAAGAAATATTTCGAAAACCAGACCTCGCAGAAGCTTCTGGTTTTCACCTGTGGATAGCTCTGAAAAATGTGAACAAGAATTTTGAAAACTGGAGGCTCTTTTCATGCTTAGTTTTAGAAATAGCACCAACCGAAGACATTATTAGGTAGTTGGAGCTTGAAAATCCCATAAAATCACTTTGGCCCGGCATACGCCGATAACCAGACCACTCAGAAGCTTTTGGTTTGGATGTGTATATAGGGATTGAATAGACCTTTCATTCGATGTATGTCTCGATGCGTTTGGGGAACTTTGAAAATTTGGTGGTTTTTTCAGACAAGTGGTTACGTCCATGATTTTTTCAAATTTCTCAAAAATTCAGTAAAATCACTTTGGTAAGAAATATTTCGAGCAATAGACCTCGCAGAAGCTTCTGGTTTTAACCTGAGAATAGCTCCGAAAAATGTGAACAGGAATTTTGAAAACCGGGGGCTCTTACCAGGCTTGGTTTTGGAAATAGCGCCAACCAAAGACATTGTTAGGTAGTTGGAGCTCGAAAATCCATAAAATCACTTTGGACCGGCATATTTCGATAACTAGACCACTCACAAACTTTTCGTTTGGATGTGTATATAGGGATTAAAAACACCTTTCATTCGATGTATGTCTCGATGCATTTGAGGAACTTCGAAAATTTGGTGATTTTTTCAGACATGTGGTTAGTCAGTCCATGATTTTTTAAAATTTCTCAAAAATTCAGTAAAATCAATTTGGTAAGAAATATTTCGAAAACCAGACCACGCAGAAGCTTCTGGTTTTCACCTGTGGATAGCTCTGAAAAATGTGAACAAGAATTTTGAAAACTGGAGGCTCTTTTCATGCTTAGTTTTGGAAATAGCACCAACCGAAGACATTATTAGGTAGTTGGAGCTTGAAAATCCCATAAAATCACTTTGGCCCGGCATACGCCGATAACCAGACCACTCAGAAGCTTTTGGTTTGGATGTGTATATAGGGATTGAATAGACCTTTCATTCGATGTATGTCTCGATGCGTTTGGGGAACTTTGAAAATTTGGTGGTTTTTTCAGACAAGTGGTTAGTCCATGATTTTTTCAAATTTCTCAAAAATTCAGTAAAAGCACTTTGGTAAGAAATATTTCGAGAACCAGACCTCGCAGAAGCTTCTGGTTTTCACCTGTGGATAGCTCTGAGAAATGTGAACAGGAATTTTGAAAACCGGAGCCTCTTAACAGGCTTGGTTTCGGAAATAGCACCAACCAAAGACTTGGTGATTTTTTCAAATTTCTCAAAAATTCAGTAAAATCACTTTGGTAAGAAATATTTCGAAAACCAGACCACGCAGAAGCTTCTGGTTTTCGTCTGTGGATAGCTCTGAAAAATGTGAACAAGAATTTTGAAAACCGGAGGCTCTTTTCAGGCTTAGTTTTGGAAATAGCACCAACCGAAGACATTATTAGGTAGTTGGAGCTTGAAAATCCCATAAAATCACTTTGGACCGGCATACGCCGATAACCAGACCACTCAGAAGCTTTTCGGTTGGGTGTGTATATAGGGATTAAAAACACTTTTCATTCGATGTATGTCTCGATGCATTTGAGGAACTTCGAAAATTTGGTGATTTTTTCAGACATGTGGTTAGTCAGTCCATGATTTTTTCAAATTTCTCAAAAATTCAGTAAAATCACTTTGGTAAGAAATATTTCGAGAACTAGACCTGGCAGAAGCTTCTGGTTTTCACCTGTGGATAGCTCTGAGAAATGTGAACAGGAATTTTGAAAACTGGAAGCTCTTACCAGGCTTGGTTTTGGAAATAGCGCCAACCAAAGACATTATTAGGTAGTTGGAGCTCGAAAATCCATAAAATCACTTTGGACTGGCATATTTCGATAACCAGACCACTCAGAAGCTTTTCGTTTGGATGTGTATATAGGGATTAAAAACACCTTTCATTCGATGTATGTCTCGATGCATTTGAGGAACTTTGAAAATTTGGTGATTTTTTCAGACATGTGGTTAGTCAGTCCATGATTTTTTTAAATTTCTCAAAAATTCAGTAAAATCACTTTGGTAAGAAATATTTCGAGAACTAGACCTGGCAGAAGCTTCTGGTTTTCACCTGTGGATAGCTCTGATAAATGTGAACAGGAATTTTGAAAACCGGAAGCTCTTACCAGGCTTGGTTTTGGAAATAGCGCCAACCAAAGACATTATTAGGTAGTTGGAGCTCGAAAATCCATAAAATCACTTTGGACTGGCATATTTCGATAACCAGACCACTCAAAAGCTTTTCGTTTGGACGTGTATATAGGGATTAAAAACACCTCCAACCGAAGACATTATTAGGTAGTTGGAGCTTGAAAATCCCATAAAATCACTTTGGCCCGGCATACGCCGATAACCAGACCACTCAGAAGCTTTTGGTGTGGATGTGTATATAGGGATTGAATAGACCTTTCATTCGATGTATGTCTCGATGTGTTTGGGGAACTTTGAAAATTTGGTGGTTTTTTCAGACAAGTGGTTACGTCCATGATTTTTTCAAATTTCTCAAAAATTCAGTAAAAGCACTTTGGTAAGAAATATTTCGAGAACCAGACCTCGCAGAAGCTTCTGGTTTTCACTTGTGGATACTCTGAGAAATGTGAGCAGGAATTTTGTAAACCGGGAGCTCTTACCAGGCTTGGTTTTGGAAATAGCGCCAACCAAATACATTGTTAGGTAGTTGGAGCTCGAAAATCCATAAAATCACTTTGGACTGGCATACTTCGATAACCAGACCACTCAGAAGCTTTTGGTTTGGATGTGTATATAGGGATTGAATAGACCTTTCATTCGATGTATGTCTCGATGTGTTTGGGGAACTTTGAAAATTTGGTGGTTTTTTCAGACAAGTGGTTAGTCCATGACTTTTTCAAATTTCTCAAAAATTCAGTAAAATCACTTTGGTAAGAAATATTTCGAGAACTAGACCTGGCAGAAGCTTCTGGTTTTCACCTGTGGATAGCTCTGAGAAATGTGAACAGGAATTTTGAAAACCGGAAGCTCTTACCAGGCTTGGTTTTGGAAATAGCGCCAACCAAAGACATTATTAGGTAGTTGGAGCTCGAAAATCCATAAAATCACTTTGGACTGGCATATTTCGATAACCAGACCACTCAGGAGCTTTTCGTTTGGACGTGTATATAGGGATTAAAAACACCTCCAACCGAAGACATTATTAGGTAGTTGGAGCTTGAAAATCCCATAAAATCACTTTGGACCGGCATATTTCGATAACCAGACCACTCAGAAGTTTTTGGTTTGGATGTGTATATAGGGATTGAATAGACCTTTCATTCGATGTATGTCTCGATGCGTTTGGGGAACTTTGAAAATTTGGTGGTTTTTTCAGACAAGTGGTTAGTCCATGATTTTTTCAAATTTCTCAAAAATTCAGTAAAAGCACTTTGGTAAGAAATATTTCGAGAACCAGACCTCGCAGAAGCTTCTGGTTTTCACCTGTGGATAGCTCTGAGAAATGTGAACAGGAATTTTGAAAACCGGAGCCTCTTAACAGGCTTGGTTTCGGAAATAGCACCAACCAAAGACTTGGTGATTTTTTCAAATTTCTCAAAAATTCAGTAAAATCACTTTGGTAAGAAATATTTCGAAAACCAGACCACGCAGAAGCTTCTGGTTTTCGTCTGTGGATAGCTCTGAAAAATGTGAACAAGAATTTTGAAAACCGGAGGCTCTTTTCAGGCTTAGTTTTGGAAATAGCACCAACCGAAGACATTATTAGGTAGTTGGAGCTTGAAAATCCCATAAAATCACTTTGGACCGGCATACGCCGATAACCAGACCACTCAGAAGCTTTTCGGTTGGGTGTGTATATAGGGATTAAAAACACTTTTCATTCGATGTATGTCTCGATGCATTTGAGGAACTTCGAAAATTTGGTGATTTTTTCAGACATGTGGTTAGTCAGTCCATGATTTTTTCAAATTTCTCAAAAATTCAGTAAAATCACTTTGGTAAGAAATATTTCGAGAACTAGACCTGGCAGAAGCTTCTGGTTTTCACCTGTGGATAGCTCTGAGAAATGTGAACAGGAATTTTGAAAACTGGAAGCTCTTACCAGGCTTGGTTTTGGAAATAGCGCCAACCAAAGACATTATTAGGTAGTTGGAGCTCGAAAATCCATAAAATCACTTTGGACTGGCATATTTCGATAACCAGACCACTCAGAAGCTTTTCGTTTGGATGTGTATATAGGGATTAAAAACACCTTTCATTCGATGTATGTCTCGATGCGAATGGGGAACTTTGAAAATTTGGTGATTTTTTCAGACAAGTGGTTAGTCCATGACTTTTTAAAATTTCTCAAAAATTCAGTAAAATCACTTTGGTAAGAAATATTTCGAGAACCAGACCTCACAGAAGCTTCTGGTTTTCACGTGTAGATAGCTCTGGAAAATGTGACCAGGGATTTCGAAAACCGGATTCTCTTACCAGGCTCGGTTTCGGAAATAGCACCAACGAAAGACATTATTAGGTTGGGGCTCGAAAATCCATAAAATCACTTTGGACCCGCATATTTCGATAACCAGGCCACTCAGAAACTTTTCGTGTGGGTGTGTATATAGGAATTGAATAGGCCTTTCATTCGATGTATATCTCGAAGCGTTGGGGGAACTTCGAAAATTTGGTGAGTTTTTTAGACAAGTGGTTAGTCCACGATTTTTTTCAAAATTCTAATGATTCAGAAAATCAGTTTGGTTCGAAATATTTCGAGAACCAGACTTTGCAGAAACTTCTGGTTTTCAACGGTGTAGAGCGTGAAAAAAAAAAATATATAAAAATTAACTTTGAAAATCGGAGCCTCTTTTATGGATATGGACGCTGCGGTTAAATTTATCAAAATCTGGAAGATCAATTTCCGACTACTTTATAGATTTTAATCGAAGTTGACATTACGATCATAAGGAAATGGGTCTTGAATTCAGTCTGTGTGCTTGGTCGAGTATAGCCTTATCGGCTCTATCAATTTTCTTAAGGCATATTTTGAAAAAATATTTTTTGTATTTTTGAAAAAAAAAAACATTTTTTTTGAAAATCAATATCCTGAAAACGATATAAACAATTAAAATTTTCAAAGTCGTCGGGTTAACCAAGTATCATACTAAAACAATTTTAACATCGTACTAACTCGACTTAAATTTTGCGCCAGTGTATGAAGACTATTTCTGAGCAGAATTTGGGAAAATTTTTTTTAATAAAAAAATAAGATTTGAGGAACTTTAAAAAAAAGGTTAAAAAATATAAATAAAATAATAAGCCTCAAGTCTCAAATTTTCATATTGCAGATTCTATCCATCATTTCCTTAGATTGATGCGAAGCCCCGCCACCGCTGGGCCGTGTTCAAAGTAATTTAATTCATTTAACTTTTTAACTAAATAATCGATTTTTTGTTTTTCTCTTTTTATATTTGAATATGAAACCATTGTCTAGTCTTATAAGTTTCTTTTTAAATACTTAAAATGAAGTTTTCGAAAAGCGCATCAGACCGTATTTACCCAACAGGGCATCTAACAGTTACCACCTCAGACGTAAAACATAAGCTTCTTCAGTAATTTCAAGTCGATAAACTTAAGAACTAATTTTTTCAAAGTGGAAAATGTAACTCAAAAAATATTATGCACATTCACGTGAAGGAATTTATGTAAAGAAATTTAAACTAGTAATATCTAAGGACTATTAGAAAATTAATATCTTTAAGGATGGCAATTTTAATGAAACTTACTTTTAATAAATGGCTTGTTCAGTTCCTGAGATAATCTCTGTTAATTTGTTTGTTAATATGAAGCGCAGTGCACATAGTATTTTCCAGTTCTGAAATTAAAATAAAAACATTTAAATTTAATTTAAGAAAAAATGAGGTTTGAAAAGAATTTGAACCTTAATGAGCAGATCCGAACTCGGACTTAATTTTATATTCGAACAAATGGAGTTGCTTTGAAACAGCTGAAACAAACAATACCGTCGTTATAAAAAACTACAACTTTAAGTGAATGTGAGACTTTGGCATCTTGTCAAACTGAGCTGTAAATAATGTAATTATGTATCTGAGTACGTGGGGTATGATGAACCGATATTGATTTTTTGGTCTAAAAAGAACTTGACCTACATTGGGCTTTAAGATAGTTTAGCTTCAACGGTTTTTTTTTACATACTTTTACAATTGTTTGTTATGAATAAGCGAAACTCTTAGGTACTAAAAATTTCTTCAGACATTCAAATATTATTAAGGGGTTGATTTAAGGTAAGTTCCTGTTCACCACCTTATGCTCGCTTATCATCGACTTTGAACTGCATCTGTACATGTAGGTCAGTAGAACTTACTCCGTATACGCCGCCGGTACAATACCGACAGATTACAATTATTGTGCGATAAGGATACAAGGGCCGCCTCACCACAGGAGTAGAAACAATCAGCAATTCTACGTCAGAAAATACAGATCAACACTGGAACACTGTTAAAAATGACTTTATACTCTCGGCACTAAAGTGTGTGAGTGGTAGAGTCAGAAAAACCACCACAGTATATGCCTTAAAGGAAGAAATACTATTGAATTGACATCAAATTCAAGTATCATAGGAAAAAAGAAGTGTGTGTAATAGTGTCAGGTATTACAAAAGATGTCGCATAAATTTCCTCAAACAACAGGCTGAAGAAGCAGCTTCCAGGTGAAAAAATAGAGAAAGTGCTTAAAAATAACCAAGTAATAAAAAGGCTGTAAATAAATCAAAAAAAAAAAAAAAAAAAAAAAAAACATCTCGTGAAGGATCTAGATGGAACGTTACTTTTTACAAATGAGAATTATCTCAGAAGAAGAAAGAATCGGTTTGCTACTGTTCCTTACCATCTCGACGTAGACGATGGTAGTAACTGGCTCCAAACCAAATGAACAATTTGTAGGAACAAGTTCCTGACACCTTCTCATCTATTTTTTCCTAGATAACATCAGCAATCAAATACCTTAAAAATAACCAAGCGGGAAGTTGAGAAGAAATTCCTGCTGAGCTTTATAAATATAGCTTGACATCCGCGAAGGTGTTACAAACTTTAAGAACACTCAACAAAAAATATGGAATGATGGTCAAATTACCGTATTGGGAATTTTGGAAATTGAAGAGGGATTTGCGTCCTCCCTGCCGTGTGAAAGATATTGACAAAAATAATCTTGAAGCGAATCAATTAGTGTCTTGGTCGTACTCTCAGGAAAGATCAAACGGGATTCCTGACAGGCTCACCCTGCATAAATGGATCATAATAAAACAATTCTATTCCCCTCTCCATCTACTCTTAATTGATTTTGGAAAGGCTTTCGATAGCTTGAATTGAAATTTTATACCCGAGGAGTTAATAGCTATTTTCAAGGCTATCTACGAGAGTGCAACTTGTCAAGGATTGAAAAACGGAAAGGTTTCTGCGGATTTCGAAATCCATAGTGAAGTTCGACAGGGATGTTTAATACCACTATTGGTATTTCTTGTGCTTATTTGAGATCTCGTCGCTGCAGCCTTGGCAGAATTAGCATTCCTTTTACGATGGATGATGTTTTCCTTTCTGCGACATTTGGAATCTTCGGATTATATTTGTTTGCTTTCACACAATATCATAGATCTTCAACAGATGGTGAGTAATCTTCAAATTGAAAAGAATAAAATCGACTTGACAATCAAGATTGGGAAAACGAAAGACTTTAACATTTCTGATAATTCTGCTCAAGCTTACGTTGCGCTAAGCAAGGATGACGTGGTTCAAAATCTACCTAGGGATTGTTGTCTCAAAAGACGGTGGTTTGATAGATGAAGATGTTAACTGCCATTTTAGCAAAGCAAAAATTGCTTTCGGCATGCTGTCCACAGTTTAAAATAGCAACGTCTACAGTCCGAAGACTAAACTTTGACTGTACTGCACTAATGTAGACTCTGTATTATTATATGGGTGTAGTACATGGTAAGTGACTGCATCTGTCACAAGAAAAGCTGCAAACTTTTATGATTAGATGTCTTCGAAACATTCTTAGACTTTTGTGTCCAAATACCATCTATAACCCAGTATTCCGACTTAGAACTTGTCAAAATCCTACAGAAAACAAAATTTTTAAAAGATTTCTAAGAAAACAAAATTGGAACGCCAACTTTAAATTTTTATAGATTGTAAGAATTAATCAAAAAAAAAACAAATTTTATCAAAATTCTAGAAGCTGTTCGCGAAAGAAATTGGCTTTCGTTGAAATTATTAAAATTTATCTTGAAACTCAACTGTTACAGAAATGTAAAATTTAGTTATGAACAAAAATTCTTCTGTACGAGTGAATTTTTTGGAATTTCTTTGTTTTTGTTCGTGTTTTGTTGAAACTGCCCATATGGATACATATCTCTGTCCATTGTTTTTTGTTAAGCTGTAATTCGTTATGATTTTACAATGCTGTAGGAAAAATTCTTTTTGCATCAACATCGAATTAGTGTTTACATCCAAAATATTCTGAAAAAATCGCTCTAACATTTCTACAACACAGCAAATAGAAATCCATAAAAGGCACTAGGGCGTATACGCAACCTTTTTTTCAAGCTATTGGAATATTCTATGGTGTTTCACTAAAACAAATACTCTTGACCATATCAAGTAACTCGCAAATAACTCAAGCCTGATTGATATAAACGGTCTATTGTTCTTGCAACATACATACTTTGTAAGTAAAGTTATTTTTTTAAATAACTCAGGTAACCTGTTTCTTATTTGTTTATTTTCTCAACAAAGTGTATTGAACAAATTTGTAAAATGTACCTATTCCTACAGTCAATCGATCGTTTTATTAAGAACCGACAGATGTCACAACATAATGATTACCAAATGGCCTTGATCTCATTTCACGAGAGTATTTTGTATTTACCTACGATTCTTTTGTGAAATATTTCCCATACATATTCTTAGTTTATTTATTCAAACTCGCTGATGCAGTTCGATTAAACCAAATAAAACGCGCTTGACATTTGCAAGAACAAGAGTATTTTATATACAGAAGAAAAAACAAAAACTTGTTAACCAATTAAACGAGTAGTTCTACATGCTTTAAAATAAAACACAAAAATGTAATTCAAGTTAACAACAACATTTTCCGAAGTGACCTAACAGAATACAAACTTTCCCTGAAATATTATCTCTTAGATTAAGGCCAAGTTTAACGAATTCTTAACCACAGTCATTTGAGTCAAGCATTGAGGTAGAAATATCGATCAGTAGTTTAACATTTCCGTTTTCCATTGACAACTTACGAGTAATACAACATTTCTGATTAACCAACTGTGTAAACTCCTAGAAATATTTCAAATTCCCAGCAAGGTTATATTTGTTATTTATGTAACTAAAGTTTGATACACAAAACGATTGCTGTTTACAAATAAGAGCGAATTTAACATGTTTTCGTCATTTCATATGTATGTATATTCATGGAATAACTCTTAAATGAGAGTTTTCTTGTGATAATTTATTTGAACTAATTTCATTCAAACTAAAATTGTTTCATGTTGAAGAACCTCAAAATTAAGATAATCAGTTCTATGTCCATTTGCTTAAACGAAACTTAAATATTTAAATATTCAAATATTGAAAGATAAGCACTTATGTGACAGTTGATGTGAGGTAAAAGGCGCTTATGTCAAACTTAAATATTTAAGCTTTGTATCAGAAAATGGTTCTTGGTGTTCAAACTTTTGAAAAACAAACTTTTTAAGGTGATATTTATTATTTAAGCTGGCGATATAATCCATGTGTAGGGCTGAGTCTCAACTAAGAAGCTTCTTCACCCAGCGTTGCCAGCTCGAAATAAAATTGCGCAGTATACT
Organism: Philhelius festivus; assembly: GCA_963931855.1. Lineage (NCBI taxonomy): Eukaryota > Metazoa > Arthropoda > Insecta > Diptera > Syrphidae > Philhelius > Philhelius festivus. The sequence goes on from OZ007556.1 coordinate 155,770,635, forward strand.
CGTATCATTGAAAAAAAAAATTCAATAGATTGTACTAAGTTTATCGATTTAACACTATCAAGAATATTATTGAGAAAGCCGTATACAAATTAAATCTAAGAAATCTTAAATTAATCATTTAAATTTATTTTATGAGTTCTAAATTTGTAAATTTAACATTCTTAAAGTAGTCCAAGAGCCCGGTAGGCTTAATGTTGTCCAACAATTCAACAATCGTTGCTGACATTATTCATTACCTTAAAAAGAATATCATTTTTAAAAGCATTACCAGTTAGCAATGGAAAATTTATATTGTTTTCGGGCGCATATAATGCGATTTCGGAGCAGTTTTTTCATCATTGGATTAGAGTAAATTCCTGACTGCGTTATAACCTCCAAGAAAAAATCTACTCCCTTAATTTATTTTCAATAGAGAATTAAAGGGTTTTTCAATAAAGGCGGGTAGATGTTGAAATGGAATAAAACAGGCTGTCTGTGAAGTACTAAAAAAATATGTTTGTTTTATTTGAAAGGCACATGTATGCCATCATGTATCGTTCAAATGCCCGCCTTAGGTTTTTACGGTGGCACGAATTCGTAATTTGAGCGATGGCCTGTGTTATGTTCACTGTAATGGCCTCGATCGATAGTGGCTTATATACGTAGACCTGCGACTCTAGGAAACCCCACAAGAAAAAGTCTAGCGCGAGATAACTTTACCCTCAAATTTTTCACACAGAATGCCCGCTGTATGCCATGTAGCTCTGTCCTGCTGAAACCGCATGGTCTCTTGGTCCATATGGTTCAATTTGAGTAATAACAAAATGGTTATCATCGTTCTCTAGCAGTCGAAATTGACGGTGAGAGGTTCGTCGTCGTTTTTAAAAAAAAAAAAAAAAATGGATCAATGACGCCACAAAATCCACACCAAACAGTATTTTTTGAGGATTCATTGTCTCCTGGTGACCCTGGTGTTGGTTGGCGGCGTCCTATATACGGCAATTTTGCTTGGTAACACAGCAAAATTAAAGGTTAACGCTCAAGCCAGTCAGCAATTAGCACATTTACAACAAGTCTCCTCAATTATTTGACATGAAACAGATATCGTTGATGTAATTAAAATGACTAAGCTTTTTGATAGATTCCATTGGACGCTACGGCTCTCTTTCATGCCAAACGTGGTGGTCAGTAGATCATCAATTGCTAATAAAAACAAAATCATTGACAGAACTTCTTCTTGCCTTGCCTTGAAATATTAATGTGACTGATTCTCAGCTGATTGTAAAGGATTATTCGCAGAGTATTATTGTGATCGACGCATGATCGACCACTGACAACTTCTTGGTACTTGGTGCCCCTCTATTCTTTCTCTTATCCGCTCGAGAACAACAGTTTCCATACCTCATTAGATATAACAATTCTTTAGATAGTCTTTCATTATTTGTATCTTAACAATAACGTCATTTTTTTCCATTCTTTGGAATATTACCTTCCCCCAAACATCCTGAGCTAGTGGACAAAAAAAAATAGCAGCAGTTGTTTCAGCATACACCTTCTAGAAGAAGTATTGCATGCTTAACCTCTGTTAATGCTTCTTCAAGATCTGCATATGTGGACCAATTGCGGATATCTGCAAATATGCAGAAATGATCTATCCATCTTCTTATCTGTCTTTCATTATCACCAAGAAACTCGCGCTTATGTCAAACACTAGACAGTTTGTGCTAATACCTTGCCCAACCATAACTGGAAGGATGGTCTTTCTTGCATCTTCGAACGTTAGGCTGTTATTCGAAGACTCTGGGTAGAGACTGCTCGTTTCATAGAGGCTAATCTGCTAAAAATATCGTCTTCGCCGACTTTAAGGCCTGCTGATGCGGAACATCATTTCACCCTATATTCTTCTAAAACACAGCCGAAAATTATTCATGAACAGGTTCATTAATTAGACAATTAATAACAAAGATATTTAATTCAAACAAAATAAAACAACAAAATAAACACGTAGTTTTTCGGACGGATTTAATAACGGTCAAGGTAATACATTTTGTGCGAAAAAAATAGTGGAGACTTCTCCAAATAATCTGCTCTAATTATTAATTTAGAATCGAACAGTTCACTGCAGAGCGAAATTTTTGTTTTGCATCAGCCTGGGCAAATAATGATTTGAAATACGAATTCATAGTTTTATTTATTTCCCAAACTTTTTACTTGAGTGTTACCATTTCCTAATGAATATGTTCCAGTCGTGTTTTTCATTTTCAAAGTAATACAAATTCAGAAACGCTCAAACGATCATTTAGAAATGGATTTGTCTTTATAGATTAAAAAAAATATATACATACATAAATATGAATTCATCAATTCCACACAAACTTTTTTACTTGGCCAAATTTGGCATTGCCATTGCCATAATCTGGTACCAGGTATAGAGTGTTTCTCTACGTCAGTGTTATACTTTATTCGTGTGGCTTTAATTTAAAAAGTTTATATTTCTAAGTCACAAACATACATACATACATATGTGTATGTCATTAGCTTCTAGAAAATTAATTAATTTATTCACAATATATTTTAACTGACATCAATAGATACGAATCTTTTGTGTAGAAAAATTGTAACAAACAAACAGAATCACTTCATTGTATTTTTTTAGAAATAAAATCATCAAAGGTAAAATACAAAAACAAATAGAAAACCTGTCTAAAAAAAAACCCAGATCTAGTACCACAGTTAAAAGGCCCTTTGTATAGATTTTTTTGTTCTTTTTATTTTTGATAAGTTAAGTACGGATTTATCTCAAAATAAAGATAAATAAATATTATTTACAGATAGGGTGCAAAGAGGTTTGAAGCGGCTTAGCTTCCGAAAAAGATAGATCATACCAGTTGGTCTTAGATAGACAACGTCAGTAAGGTGAGTACACGTTTAAGCGCGACGAAGGTCATTCAGAGAGTTAGGTAGCTACAACGAGCAAAGATACTTTTGCATAAAAAATAACTTAAACACTCCAGGTAAGTTCTGTGCTGGATTACCAATAAGGAAAACTATCCAAATCGTCTAGGCGATCAATGGTATAGTTGTAGTTTAAGTGATGTGTGGGAAGGTTTTTGACGTTATGAGGATTATTCACATGAGAGCGAACAACAAGTTATAAACAGCTTGCCCCCTACTACAAATGTATTGTTTTTAGTACATTACACTAAGTAAGATCGTAAAACATTCGTTAAACTCTAAAAATTCATAATATCATAAAATACAAAAATAATATTAAAATAATTGAAATCAAACATGTGTTTGACACTTAAATTATGAATTAGAACTTGTTTGTGTTAATACAGAACCTTTAAAACGAAATCCAGGTTCCAAAATCCAAACTTCAACATAATTACATTTTTTTTTTTTAATAATTTAAATATCTCCACTGTGGACAAAATAGGCGTTTTTCTTTTTAAGCTCAGAGGGAACAGAGCTGTCAAAAAAAATCTGTGTTTCATTTTTAGCTGAGAAATATCAGAGCGTTTAGGTTGTGTTTATTTTTTCAATCAGAGCTAGCTCGGAGCGCGCTATATGAGTTCAGAATAAAATGAGCGAGCAGATAGAGTAAAAAGCTGAGCGCGTCGAACTTCACTTTTTTTCGTGGAATATGACAGAGACAATCGGCGAAAAATTCAAATAGTAAAACTTTTTCCAGTTCAGTGCTCCAGTGTGTTTTATAAACAAATAGGAGAGTTCCTATCAGAGCGTACTCGACATGCTCAAACCCTGCTCATTGCTTTGCTCGGAGTTAAAAAAGAAAAACGCCTAATAATGCAATCCAAGAAATTATTGGGGGATATCAAAGGCGTTTTTGATCCACCGGCTTACCTAGTTACGAACGCCCAAACATTTGCATACAACAGTAGAAAGCATTATATAAACGAAAAATGTGTACAAATATTCAGGAAAAGTTTCATTTTTTTCGGAGCGATATATTATATTTTATATTGCTTTTTATTACTTACGAGTATGTATACTTTAATAAATTATTTCTAATTGTTTTACGATTTAAAAGTACCTTAGAATTGATTTTCTTATATTCTTTATTTGTTCCTTTTTTTTAAATCTTTTTTTTTTTTATTAAAAGCTTCTATTTTAACAATTGGTATGTCGTTTTCAAGTAAACTAGGTTTCACTACATTTTAATTTCACGTCGCTACATTTCTTACTAGTTGGGAAGGCAACACTGTTGATGAATGAACGAACTTTCGTCCATTTTGAGATTTCGTTCACATAGACTGCTTTTAAACTATGCAATATTACCTTACGATTTTTAAGCCCGTTGGTGAGAGACGTATGTACATATTTGATGCCGGGAGTATTGCTGGGGTTATCCTTTTTTTTTTTGTGTTGTTTTCTTTATTTCTCGGGTAAATTTCATTTTGTTTTTCGGATTTGTATATATAGTGCTGTCGTCAAATATGCAATCGTCCTGCTTGCACAAAATCTATTTGATCAACGTCAGTGAATTTTCTTGCAAATGCATTTGGCGTTTACGAACACGGTCAACAAAATTAAAAATGGATGCTAAATATTTTTCAAAAATTATGGTTGAAAATTGTTCGAAAAATTTAAATACGTGCTACTATAGCAAAAAAAAAATATTTTTAAACAAAAAAAGAAAGTGATTTGGTTTAAACTCCGAAGTTCGAGCCATAAAATTCCAAAGGTGCGTATGCGTAATTACATCAAAACAATCGAAAAGTTTTCGGATGAGGAATTCTTCGGCCATTTCAGAATGTCGAAGCAATTATTTCTTGTAAGTACAAACAAATGAAACGTTTAAATTCATAAAAAGTAACATTCTTAATGAATACCTACTTTAAAAATTTGTGAGATGGCCAACTACAAATGAAGAAGTTGATAATGTTGTGCATCAATTTAACTACTTTCACCCACCAACACGCAAAAAAGACAATCTAAACTCTATTTTCAGAACTTCAATTATTTTTGTCGTCAACTAAATTTTTTTACTGCAGAGCTGCGCCGCAAATGATGTTATCGAACATATGACGTTTTGGGGCTTCGAACAGTTGACTTTTGCAGTTTGCGTTTAAGAACACGGCCTATATGAACGGCAAATAGAGTTTGACAGTTCATAACAATCGTGAGGACCCATTTATTTCCTCAAATTTCTCTTATTTTATCAATTAAAACAAATTAAAACAAAATTTTAATTATATTTCTATTTTTTTTCTAGTTTTTGTGAAGAATTTAGGATTATAAATGTTCTTTTATTTGTTGGTCGTTTTCATGTGAATAGTTCTTTATATGAGGCATATTTCTTTTTTAGTTCAGAGCAGAGCCTGAGTTGTTAAAAATAAATAATTGTGTTTCTTTTATAGTTTCGGAGCTTCGATTATGTGTTTCCTTGTTCGTTCGGATCATGTTCTGAGCGTGTTCAAAGTGCGCTCTATGAGCTCAGGATAAAATAACTGAGCAAACAGAGGGAAATGTTTAACACAAGCATTCTGAAAAAAACTCAGAGCGCTCAAAGCACGCTTGGTTCAGAGGATGTTCAGAACATGCTCGGACTCTCTTCAGCGTTCTATTCTGAGCTAAAAACGAAAAACACCTATAGGGATCATACTGTAGCCTTCAGTAAAACATTCTTTAGAAAATTTTTGTTGAAAGGTCGGTAGTATAGACATTGCGCAGATATAAGCATAGTCTGAGAGTGGATCGGAAATGTAGCTTTAAACTTTTTATATTTATAGAAAAGCTCATTTTAGTGTCAATGATTAAACCTGAATACATGATCAACTTTTTCAATTTGAAAACAGAAAACATAGCACTGTACTTGAGATTAAAAATATTTCACAGTGGCAGATGAATCGAAATAAAAATCAGGTACAGAGTTCTTAAAGCTTGATAAGATGGAAAATATTAGTTTGGCTTTTGAACTGATAACATATTTAAGCTAAATAAATCCTATTCTAAGTTTACACTCAGTCGATATTAGCAGCTAGATCTAAAAGTCTTTATGTGCCTTAAGGAAACCCTAAGATGTCAGAAAAAGCAGTCATCTCTTCCTTAAAAAGCATATCAAACACTGAGTAAATGTACACTAAGAACAGAAAAGGACTTAGTACTGAGCGTTGAGGCACACCCATTTTAAACTTCAATCCACTTCTTGCGACCTATTGTCGAGAAAAGACCCAATCCATCAAAGGCTGAAGCCCATAAACCCAGTTCTCTAATATTTTTTAACAGTTAATTTGTAAAAAAATTTGAGCAAAATTTTAAGAGCGCATCTTCTATCTCTACCTTAAACAAAATAGTTACAGCGCTTCATTTTTATTTTTAACATTTCAGTTACATCTTAGAAAGTAATAAACAAACTTGCAGGTCTTTAAAATTTTTGAGTTACATATGTAAATGAGTCTATGAAACTTGAACTGAAACATTTTCTTTTTTGACAAATCCGTCCCTGAATAAGTTTGTCTAGCTCTGCTTTGAAGCTTTATCGCATTTACTAAGCCCGCTATAATGTATTGAATTTCTGAATTGGAACGAATAGTACCAAGTGCTAAAGAAGAAAATTACAATAAAAGAAAAACACTGGCAAATATCAAAGAAAGGTGTTAATACCGTGAAAATGTTTTTTCGTTTGTTTAGCTTGTCCGCCTCATAATCTGGTCCGCCTACACTTTCGGTTTCCCTAGACGGAGGTCTAATAATAAAGTGTTTTAAATCTACACGGTTAAAAAAAGTTAATTAACTTTTTCTCTTGTTTGAGCTTGAATGGATATTGTTGATTGATTGATTGTAATTTTATTATCCACCTACTGTATAATAATAGGGACAGTAGTTATTAATAAAGGAATATAAATGTGAGTCACTTGATGTGTTTGACGAAAAGATCAAGTGGAGAACCCTTTCAGATATTTTAAGTTTGAATCTAAAATTATACAAAAAACAAAATTAATGAACAATAACAAATTAAGGCTTTAGTTTATTGGATCCTACCACCTTCCCAAGAGTAAGACGACTTAAATATGTATAATAGCGATATAGGTATATATTTTTATTAAGACGTGTGGTTTTGAAATTCAACCACAATTAAGTTATTTTATTTGTCTGCAAAATATAAAAAAACAACTTTTGTGGCGTCTGCAAAACAATATGTTGAAGGTCGATTGTGAATCATGACTTGAAGATATAACAATGCGTGAGATTTTTCCCATGGAGTTAAAATTACACTTGCAATCAAATAAATACACACATGTAGGTTTTATTTAGGCAAATTAAATGTCAAGGAAGGTAATAAAAATGTTAAGAAACACAATATGTGTATATCAATTTCATTTGTACTAAGTTGCTAATAACATCTATCAATGCTACTCTTTTGATATTTTAATTAAAGGTAAGAAAAGCCTTAGAGGTTATTGAAATGGAAGCGATCTTCTAAATTTAAAAAGCTAACAAATATTTCTGTAGATAACCCTTGAAATTTGAGATTTTTCCACAAAAAGATTCGAGTTTTGAAGATCTTTAAAATAACTCGATGTAACAAATAAATCAGTTTTATGCTGTAGACTTCATCATTCAACAAAATGTTATTATCACTTCTTTGCAAACAAATTTTCAATAACAGCGTTTGCAATTTCACCTCGAAAGTGCTGGATAGGAAGTGTTTTATGCTAACGATTTTTACTTGCAATATACAGGGTGATTCGCATTAAGTGTGACAAAAAGCTAGCGGCGAAATTTTCATAAAAAAATGACTTACAACAGAACAAAAATATTTAAAAACAACGGTAGTACCAACAATGCCATGCAATAATTTTTTTTTTAATTTTTTTTTTTAAACAAAGTTGTTTTAAGTAACTAAGTATTATATTTGTTTTCAGAATTCGATACTGTTATTAATTTTTAGTCTTGTACTTTTTGAGGAGATTAAAAATACCCCAGAACCACTTTTTTCGCCGAAAAACCTTTATTTAGTTCCTTCGTGACTGAACTTCTTGGTCAATTATTGGATAAAAGAACAGGATTAACCTTCCTACACAGTATCTGATGGACGAAATTCTGCTCTCAGTAGCTTGTTGCCTGAGGTTCTCTCCTGTACTGGCGTTAAGTGGTACCGGTGTAAATTTTTGCTATGAAACACTCTCCATACTATACTTTGGGGTATGGGGTATACTTTGGCTTATTCTTCTAGAGAGTAGTTTTACATCGTGATATGTGGACATTGCAATTTAAAATAAGTTTTTAGTAACAATTCCTTGCTCTTTATTGGTCTGTAGGTAGCACATATTTTGTATTACAGTTAAACATTAAAATTTCTTTTTTTTTTTATCTGACCCGAACAAGTAAATCGCCGCCCCCACCGCATTTTAAAACTTTTCTTTTTTTTAACAAATTATTTTCAAAAATAATAAAAAATGGTTTTCGTAAATTTTATTTTGCTCGGAAACGGCTACAAGAATATTGATAACACATTTTTAGTTTCGGTTTTTACGCATCACTAACATTGGTTACTTACCAAAGAACCATGTCTCTTCCCATTTCAAACTCTAATGTTCAAATACAACAAATTTTACAACCGAATTATCTAGCAGCTATAGGGCCAATTTTAAGACATTGTTCTGGTATAGTCTAACTTGCAAAATATGCGGAGCACAAATCATCTCTGAACTGTAAAATATACTAAAGTAGTGAGTACAATTGAGAAAACTAACAAATTTGAAGAACATACTCCTGCTACATCTTAAGATGTTGAAGGGATTTTCAACAACATCCTTGCCAAATCCATTTTGGAATCACTCATCGATTTTGGTGTAGAAGATTACATCAGGGAGTAGATTATATGTATACACGCTCAGAAAGAATTCTAGGTACGTTAAGTAATATAAACTTGACCAAGCACGTTAGTAGAGGAACACCCCAGGGCGGAGTTCTGTCCCTTTTCTATGGATTTTAGTCATAAATAAAATTCTCGTTAAGTTGGAAAGATGTGGGGGTTGCGAATGCAGATGACTTGGTACTACAAGTATCAGGAAATCACAGAAAAGGTTTTAACCAAATCAAAACTGAACCGATACTATTTACTACCAAAACTAAGATACACCCTTTCACTCTATCCTGACTCAACGGCCAAACACTCTTGCTCTCTTCCACTGAAAAAAATCTAGATGTTATTCTAGACCCTCATATGAACTGGAAACTGAATATAGAAGGAAGGGTTAGAAGGCTTGCATAACTTTCTACGCCTGTAGTAAAACCTTTGGTAAAAAGTGGGGTCTTCAATCTAAGTTGAGTGTTGGTTCAGGAATCTTTTCTGAGACTCTATCTAGGTATTTAAAGCTACTCAACTTTGCTAGGGTTTTTCAAACTGAATTACTAGTTTTCAGGGAAGCATCCAAGGTACTCAAACAAGATCCAAACTAGAACCGCGTATTATCACAGACAATCAGGCGGCTGTTAAAGCCATTAATTCTAGAATGTCATCCAAATTGGTCCAGTAATGCCGGAATGAAATATAGCCTAAAAATTAACCTCCAATGTCTTTCTTATCTGACTTCCCCGTCATTGTAGCATTGATGGGAATGAACTGGCGGACGAGTTGAGTCTTTTATAACTAACTTGCAGAAATATTCAACAGTCTCCTCGAAGTTATGAAGGGCAATATTCTCTTTTTTTTTTAACGAAAGAAAGCGTAGATGAAACCGTTTAACTAACTAAGATATGGCTCACATATAATAAATCCCGAACGTTTGAGATGATATGCAGAATAAGGAAAGACATAGCAAGAATTGTAGCTAAATGTAGTGAACACTGGTCAATGTGAGAAGTGAGAACATACAGCGAATCTAGGCATTCCTCTCAACACTAACTGCCATAGCTGTGGAGACCAGTGCGAAAAGAAAACAGTCCTCCATTTCCACTGCAAATGCCCTGCTCTGCAAAATTTAGATATAATCACTAAGAAGGGCATTTTTTGATGACATTAAAAATCCCAAGCTAGCGGATTTAGGTCTTTGACAGAAATGTTCCAGAACCAGTGAACAGGCTGCCTACCTTGGCACAGTAGAGATGGTGTCGGATGAGTGCGGTAGTCCGGTTTAATAAGTGATCCCAATTCCGGATGATTGTGTAAAAGCTAACACACAATAAGAGACATCAAAACTGTATCGAACTGCATCAGTGTTGAAGCACTGCAGTCCATATATTAGTAAATATAAGTTATATAAAGACTTATATTTTCTCTCTATGGAATTAGTCCGCAGGTTCACGTAATTAGATAACTGCGCTACGAAACAAAAACGTACTAGATCCTCGCTTCTTTTTGAACTCAATCCAAACTGGATGACTCCGTGAGAATGTCCCCATCTCAATTACTACGTTTATATGAGATGTTGAAGCGAGCTTGAAGCTCGGTTCGACTCTTTGTATACCTGTATTGAGCTGAAATGAACTTCGTTCGACTCGACCCCACTCGCTCAGCGGTGTCGAGTCGAAATGTGAGACGAAAAACCTGGGTCGAGGAGTTGGCTTAACAAATTGTTTCAGAATCGCTCAACACCATTTCAACTCAACTCCAAATCGAGCTCTTAACTCAAATGACGAAAAACCTGGGTCGAAAATCCGACTCTAATCCAACTCGATCTTTCGATCGAGTTATGGTACAAAATGGAGCACTTCAGCGCCAATTGGGCCACAGGGCTATACTGCCAGTGGTCGCCATTTCTTTCTACCTACCAAATTTACTGTCACTGAAAAAGTATTGCCAATGTAAAAATGAAACTTCTATAAAATAACATTCCTTATAAAATATTTTAACTGCTAACTGAACGTTTTTAAGGTTTTAGCTACCTAACTTAAAAACAGGTTATAATTTTATTCCTGTCCACAACAGAATAAACATTTTTATTTAATTTTATCTAACCACTTTACTTACGTACAACTTGGCTTAGCTTAACGATTAATTAGTTGCGGTTAAGGCCTTCGGTTTTTTCCTAAAAAAACCTCAAAAATCGGATTGAAAAATAATAACATACACTATCGTACATTTATGTGTAGGAGTTTAACCTCAGATTTATCAAAAGATCTTCAGCTAAACACAAAACAAAAAAGTTTAATGCAAATAATTTTGTATTGTATTTTCCAGAACATTGTCAAGAATAAAAAAAAAACAAAGAAATTAGTTCTTTCAGTAGGAGTGTTAACGTGGATTTGAAATGCCCCCACATTTACATGGGCGGTTAGCTTTTTTACAAATGGCCATTGTTGTTGTCGTCTACCTGATGATCATCAAAGAGCAATAAATCAATCAATTTAAATTCAATCAAGACTGATGAGGGGCTTGATAAGACAACTTTACCACTAATGCAAGTAATTTATTTCTAAAATGTTTAAGTAATTGTTTTCGATAGGTTGGAGCATTTTCCGTGCCGGATTCTTCATTGTTCGAAGAGATAACGAGGAAAGTGAGTAGATGTTGTGTTTCTTTTTTACCAAATTTGGTCTGGGATTATTAATTATTTCGATTGGGATACATTTTGCAGCAGAAAAATTATTATTTGTTGAATGAAGTCAATGAATTAAATGGAAACCCACGTTTTTTTTTTCTTCTCATTTTTAAAACCGGCATGATTAAGACTGTTGGCTGGTAGATAAAAATATAGATGTTTGGAGCTCAAGTAAGGCATTTCCGGTTATAGATTTAGTTCGAAAATAGAACGTGACAGTGACGAATTATTATTGGAAGTTGCGTCGAATCTATTTGACATTTTTATTCATTGAATGTAGTTTACTTTTCTTGATAATGTTTAAATTAATACTATGAATCAACTGTTGGATGTACGGTAGATTTATATATGAGAGCTTTCTGGAACCTAAGTGTTCTAACATTAAGGAATATGTGTTCATATACGTGTCGATACGTTTGCCCAAATGATAAAATAACCAAATGTGTTGCTTGAAATACGGGGTGCAGTGTGCAACTAGAGAGTAACGTTTTCAAACTTTTCTAAGCACGTACAGGGTTTCCGCAAGGAGATGCAATATTATGCAATTTGTTCAATCTATATCTGAAGCCAATAGTGCGCAAAGGTTCCCACTGCTGTAATAGGGCTTTCGCTGTGACTGTGAAGAAATATGAAATTTGTTGGTCTTAAAGTAAAGGAGAACGAGAACAGTCAAACTAACTGTTTGTCCAGGATGACGATTAAAAAATGCAAGCTACTCCATAAAAGCCGGAAAAGACTTCAACGATACCCTTTATTTCGAAAAAGGTTTAGGACCAGGTGATACGTTGTCAAGTCATATGTTGAACATGTTTGTTGAAAGAACTAATCTTTCAAGACTCCATCCCAAAAATAAATATATTATTCGCCATTACGGCCCGTAGAGTGGCTTACTTAAACTTCTACATAAGTCTAACAAATTTCTTCCATTCTTTAATACGTGTAAGCACCAATTGAAGGGAACCTAGAATTTCCTGTCGATTCCGAACTTCTTATTATCAGCACTTTTTATGACAAGAGATTTGTCACTTCAAGAATCAATACACCCGAAAGGACTTCATCTAGTTACTCGCAAAATTTGTTTAAAATTTTGTTGGGAGTAGTCTCCCATTTAACGGGTGATTTTTTAAGAGCTTGAGAACTTTTTAAAAAAAAAAAACGCATAAAATTTGCAAAATCTCATCGATTCTTTATTTGAAACGTTAGATTGGTCCATGACATTTACTTTTTGAAGATAATTTCATTTAAATGTTGACCACGGCTGCGTCTTAGGTGGTCCATTCGGAAAGTCCAATTTTGGGTAACTTTTTCGAGCATTTCGGCCGGAATAGCCCGAATTTCTTCGGAAATGTTGTCTTCCAAAGCTGGAATAGTTGCTGGCTTATTTGTGTAGACTTTAGACTGACGTAGCCCCACAAAAAATAGTCTAAAGGCGTCAAATCGCATGATCTTGGTGGCCAACTTACCGGTCCATTCCTTGAGATGAATTGTTCTCCGAAGTTTTCCCTCAAAATGGCCATAGAATCGCGAGCTGTGTGGCATGTAGCGCCATCTTGTTGAAACCCAGGCGCGGATACAAGGGGGGGGCAATGGGTGCAATTGCCCCCCCCTGGGCAATTCTTCGTTTCACAATTATTATAAAGTAAATTTTTTTCAATCCCAGCCTTAACCTATAACAACCAACACGCAAACGCTTACGCATCACTTTTCACTTTTCATGTTATTTATGTAGATACCTTTATTCACATTCTTGAAATTGCGTACAAAAAACCATAACACTCACGTTACTATTCCATACTTTTCGATGAGACAACGGATGTATCTCACCTTTCCCAGCTGAGTGTAATCTTACGATACGTTCATGAAGGTCATATTCGTGAGGATTTTGTAACTTTCGTAGATGCATTTGAGGAAATGACTTGTTCCAGAACTGACGAAGAATACGAGTCCGATGAGGAAAACTGGAGAGAAACCAGAAAAATATTATCTGCCGAAGAGAAGTTGGAGGGAAGTTCTACATCAAAGGAGGTGTCCTTAACTGGCAAAGCTTTACGGCAAATTATCTTGTTCCAGCTAAAAAAGAAGCTCAAACTTCCTCTTGAATCATGTGTGGGAATAGGGACAGACGGGTGTGCTGTTATGCTTTCAGAAGTTCGAGGTGCTGTGAAGGTGATTCAAAAGGAAGCGAAAAATGCTGTGAAGACTCCATGCTACAGTCATAAGCTTAACAACTCTATTTCTCGAAGTTCGAAAGTACCTGCCATTCGAGACGCTGTGACAATCATGAAAGAGGTAATAATGTTCTTCAAATCGCACCCAAAGCGAAAAACTGTCCTCATGAGCACCTTGGGGTGTGCACTCACATCACTTTGTGAGACTAGGTGGGTAGACCGGCATGAAGGTGTACTCCAGTTTTCCTTAGACCTAGCCAAGATTGTGGAGACATTGGAAACGATTTCACAGTGGCGTGACCCAAGTACAGCCAGCAAAGCTTCCTCGTATGTAACAAGCTTATGCAATACCCAGTTTATTCTATCAGTATTGTGTTTAAGTGATGTGTTGTCTTTAACACAGTCCTTGAGCAAATTGCTACAAACGAAATCTCTTGACCTTACCAGCAGCGCTATGCTGGTGAAAGACACAATTTCCATTATTTCAAGTCGCCGGGAAAACATAGATACTAATTTCAAAAATATCTGGCAGAGAACAAAAATTTAGGTGATCAATTGAATGTTGAGTTGAAGATTCCTCGTATCCCACGTCATGGTGGACGCCAAATCTACCGAGTCAATTTTGACACAAATTCAGCTGAAGAATACTACAGAATATCTTTATATGCACCTGTACTCGACTTTGTTCTAACTGATTTGCGTGAAAGGTTTCAACCTGAAACATTAGATGTGTTTAAGCTCACGATTTTCATCCCAGAAAATATAATCAAATATAATACTGATGAGTTTGATACCACCGTTAAGTCCCTATTGGATCGCTTTGGAAAACTCCTAAACTTAAATAAAGATGTTGCCCTTTTTTTGCTTAAAGATGAGCTGGTGATGTGGTGCGAAAAATGGGTAAGAGAAAATGAGCAGAAGAACAAGCTTCCCGACACTGCCCTGGATTTAATTGACAAATGCAATAAGGATGTGTTTTGTATTATACATAGTTTCCTTCTTATTCTTGCCATGCTTCCAGTTACAAATTCTTCGGCAAAAAGGTCTTTTTCTTCGTTGCGGCGCCTTAAAACATATTTAAGATCAACAATGGCTGAAAACCGCCTCCGCGGTCTGGCACTCATGCACATCCACAGGCAAATCCCGATCGATGTTGAGAATGTTATTACTAGGTTTTCAAAAACCGGCCACCCAAAAAGATTAGAATTAAGTATTTAAGAACTATGCATATCATGTATAATAATGTATAATGTAATAATGTACTATAATTCCTTTATTTAAATTAATTAATTTATTTATTTTTTTTAATACGTACGAGTTCCTATTTAATACTTTAAGACATGCATACGAGTTCCTATTTAATACTTTAAGACATGCATACGAGTTCCTATTTAATACTTTAAGACATGCATACAGAGCATTATTAAAAGATGCTAAAGTAATGTAAACGAAGATGTTTGATCTACTATTTAAGAGTTATTTACATACGAACTTTATTATGTACCTGCACATGCTTTCCTTCAATTAAATTAAATTAAATTAATTCAATTAAATAAATTGCTATTTTTATATTCGATTGTGTTTATACCTTTTAATATTTTAAGACAGAAATGCAGAGAATCATTAAAAAAGCGTAAGTATTCGATGGACCATTTTTTTTAAAGTTAAGCAAAATATTACGAAAATTGCCCCCCCCTGAACGAAATCCTGGATCCGCGCCTGTTGAAACCACATGTCAACCAAGTTCAGTTCTTCCATTTTTGGCAACAAAAAGTTTGTTAGCATTGAACGATAGCGATCGCCATTCACCGTAACGTTGCGTCCAACAGCATCTTTGAAAAAATACGGTCCAATGATTCCACCAGCGTACAAACCACACCAAACAGTGCATTTTTCGGGATGCATGGGCAGTTCTTGAACGGCTTCTGGTTGCTCTTCACTCCAAATGCGGCAATTTTGCTTATTTACGTAGCCATTCAACCAGAAATGAGCCTCATCGCTGAACAAAATTTGTCGATAAAAAAGCGGATTTTCTGCCAACTTTTCTAGGGCCCATTCACTGAAAATTCGACGTTGTGGCAGATCGTTCGGCTTCAGTTCTTGCACGAGCTGTATTTTATACGGTTTTACACCAAGATCTCGCGAATAACACAAACCCAATTGCTGCGAACGGCGACGAATCGACATTTCACGGTCTTCAGCAACACTCTCAGAAACAGACGCAATATTCTCTTCTGTACGCACTGTACGCATTCGTGTGGTTGGTTTAATGTCCAATAAAGTAAACTGAGTGCGAAACTTGGTCACAATCGCATTAATTGTTTGCTCACTTGGTCGATTATGTAGACCATAAATCGGACGTAAAGCGCGAAACACATTTCGAACCGAACACTGATTTTGGTAATAAAATTCAATGATTTGCAAGCGTTGCTCGTTAGTAAGTCTATTCATGATGAAATGTCAAAGCATACTGAGCATCTTTCTCTTTGACACCATGTCTGAAATCCCGCGTGATCTGTCAAATACTAATGCATGAAAATCCTAACCTCAAAAAAATCACCCGTTATTAGACTTGATACAAACTAATTCTTAATCGTACTTAAATATAGCTCTTTTTATCTAAATCTAGGATTGGAGTGAATTTGAAGAATTATTAAGAAGACGGAGTTTCCGACGTGGTGAATTGAGACTGAAATCGAAACAGATAGGCTGAGTTCGTAATTGCAAAACTGCCGCAGTCCTGCAAAACTTGCGTTCATAATTAGCTCTGTTCAGTAACGCTGTTCCGAACAGTTTAGAGCAGTTTGGAACAGAAAAGTACACCTTTTTGCTGTTCAATGAGAAATTTTCAGTTCTAAACTATTCTGATTTGCTGTTCAATGGGTCTGTCTGGAACAGTTTGGAACAGTTTAGAACAAGATTTCTTGCCCTAGCTTTTTAGTTAGAGAAAGGTAGAACAGATAACTGACTGTTCTAACTTGTCTGACATTTCTCATGGAAACTGTTCTGCTCTGCTCTGTTCTGCTCTATTCTGCTCTGTTCTGTTCTGCTCTACTCTGAACTTTTATTCACTGAACAAAACTATTGTAAACAAACAGCATCATCTCTGCATGAGCACGGCAACAATTGTGTTCATAAAAGTAAACTTACAGTCAACATGCGGTCAATTTGGCAGGTGTTTTTTTTATGTTGCTGAATTTGCAGGAAAATGGCAGAGGATCTAATGTGAGTAATTTTTTTTTTGTAAATTAATTTATAATCGTACAAATATTGATTTTTACATCTTTGATAAGAAATTAATAACTATCCATCCACAGGATTGAATACGAGGCCAAAGTCTGGTCCGATGCTGATATCGAACTATTTTGGCAATTATGAACTCATTTTTAACAAAGTATGATGACTGCACACATGCTGGTTGTAATTGTGTTCATAAATGTATTCGAAGCATGTTTTAGGCAGGGCAGGGGCAACAAACATTGCAATTACGAACTCAGCCATTATGTTATAATTAATCCTCTGAAGTATGCGAGTAATAGGTTTGTTGGAGCCATTAGAGGTACGGTGGGTACGCAGATAGAAGAGACAAGGATTACTTGAAATACGGGAATTTGTGTTGAAAGAGATCGAACTACTTAGATTTGTGCAACAACAGATCCTGAAAGTAGTCGATGAATGAAGAGACGTCGCTTATTGCTCTTGGTTCTTCCTGCGGCGTATTCAAGTTAATAAATAAAAGTCGGTCTCGATACGGAGGTAGAATCAAAGGGTTATTCCAAGTCAGACCAAATGTGAAACGTACGAAACGAGGTCGAAAGCTTTTGATTCTGAAAACATGAATTTGTTGATAAGCTCACCCTACTTCACAGGCATATTCAAGAAGTGAATGAACAAAGGTTATATGTAGGTATATAGATTGGGTGAGAGAATTCCTTGGATAATCGTTTCACAAAGCCTGCAATGTGTGTGAGAAAGTTGAGCCACTAAGGTCGCGAATTGACTCAGTGATTGATATGGGTTGATAATGGAGAAGGTAGAGACGGGGAGGAGATTGGATGCGTTTTTCTGAAAAAGTGTTTAAATGACATTTGGAAATATTTAGCTCTAAGCAATTTTTTAAGCACCAAACAGAGAAACTGTCGAGATCATGTGTGGAAAAAATGTTCTTGAAAAATTCGGTTTCGTCAGCATAGAGCGAGATATGGAAATATTTGTCGAGAATTTCAATATAATTAAAAGTAAGAATACAAGAGAGAGGTTCTAAGGTGCTGCCTTGTGGGATCTCAGAGGTGGCTAAGAAATTTACCAGAGACGGTAGATATGAGTCGAACTTTGTAGTAATGGTTTTTCAGGAAGAATCAAATCCATTTTAAGAAAGTAGGTTCAAGCTCAAGGGTGGACAGTTTGCATAGAATAAGCTTCTATGAAATAAGGCCTTACTGAAATCAGTTCAGACAACATCGACTTTCGGTTCTCTAAAGCTGAGAGGCTGAATGATACGAATTTAACGAGGTAAGTCGTTGTTGACTTACGTTTTTATTAAGCCGCGTTGTCTAGGGAAAATAAGCGACTTCCAACGAAAACTTGAAATTTCGTACAACATGCTTTCAAAGATTTTGGGAATATAAAAGTTTAGTAAATGGACGATAGTCAGTAACTTCACACTTTGGATTCTTTTAATGAATTATGGTTATGAATGAAGTCTTCCATAGCACAGGGAATTCTCCTTGAGATAGGGATACATAGAAAATTTTTTAGAATTGAAGGGAGAGTGTTTTTTTTTTTAAGAACTATGGCAGGATATCATCTGGGGCGGGAATATACTCATCATTGGCTTGATTTAGCTTATTTTTGATGTGAAATGGGTTAATGGTATGAGGTAGAAATGAACCGAGGCAGACATAATCGGAATAACAAAGCGTGCGTTAATGGCGTTTTTGTTAGTTTTGATAAGGAAGTAAAGATGGGGGCAAACCAATTATATGTTGTCATCAATAAAGGATACCCAACACTGATGACTTGGACAGAATGTTACTATAGGCAGCGAAAACTTTGAAATAGTAACAGACTTCATCTATCTAGGCACCGCTATAAGCTTGGTAATCTCTAACCACGGCCATTTTTGATTTTATAATAAGCTGTCCTCTTATATTCTCAACATTTGTTACCAACTGGTTCCAAATAGAAATTAAATAAACAATAAAGGTATTCACGATCCAGTGTTACTCTTACTAGTCTTGTATTATTGTAAAAGTGTAACATACATATTCTTACACTCTAACAACAAAACATACTGATTGAAATCTTACAAGACTTTTTCACATTTACTATATACCAATCGCTACAGAAAATAACAATCGTGTAAAATTTGATATTTTGTTTGACAGCTCACCAAATGTCATTTTTTACTGCCAGCTGTTATTCGTGTTTGATTTTTCTTTGCAATTATAAAGAAATGGAAATAAAAAATATAAAATTTTGACATTTGCTTCGATTTTGTTACAGATTTTAAAAAGTGCGTTCATGATTTGGTAACAAAAAATAAAACTTTACACTTTTACTACACCTGTTATACTCCAAATCGTGAATACCCCTAATATGAGTAGAATATGTAAGTTTAGACGGACTGATTTTTCTTTCTTCTCTTCCACTATGTCAATGTCATGATTCTGGCCAGCCGTAGAAGGATAACAGTGATCTTATGTTATGTCTTCACGCTAATAGCATATTTGTCTCAGGTGTCTCAGACTACCCTGAGGCAACATCAAAGGAAATCAAAAAAGTCATATACCTTCTTATTCTTTTTATCTGAAATTTAAAAGGAAGATCGTTAAAATATATTGTATATGCTTAAAAGCCAAGAATTTAGATTTTAAGATGCAGCAACACTATAACACTTTTTTTTAAAGTTTTATCAACTCTAAATAGCTGCAAATTAATCTAAGAAGAAACCCAGAATTATGTATTCCAATGTCTAGACACATCTTCAAAGGTTCTAAATCACTTGGATTCTTTAAAGACAAAACAAAATCAAAGCACAGGACTTCCAACGGTTTATGACCGCTAAACCAGCACGTTCATAATATCATCTTAATTTATATACATATATGTACATATTTCGTTTCTTTTCGTTTTTTTTTATTACTTTAGCCGAATTTCAGCTCTGCAAAATATCTATCCACTCTTTATTCACAAAGATTGTGTATTCAAAATGGTCTTAAAGGAGGACCCCCCTATATTTCTTAGAATTTTATGTCGTTTAACCTTCAGCCGATAAAATTTATTTCAACATAAGTTTCTTGCCGCATCTTCGAATTAATAAAAAATTATTTATTGCAAAGTTTTTGGCTTCATCAGTTCGGTGGAATTGAATTCAGTAGGCTTGATGTTTTTCTTCACATGATCGGATTAGTTTGTATTTATGTTGATTACTATAAAGTGTTTTAATAGATTTTGTTGTGGTTAATACGAGTATTCGGTTAATTTTGCTGATGGTGTGTGGGTCCATTTCGGTTTCGTTTTCTTATATCCGATGAGTCTTATAAGTCGCGTCGTTCTTTATTTAGGGCTCATATTGACTACATGTATGTATGTATGCATGTTTAAACTAAACTCAATTTGATTCATCCCTTATTTAAATGTCAAAGACCTTATTGTGAGGTTCATCATGTCAATTCAATTCGGAGTTTAACGATTTTCTTTAATAAAATAGACAGAATAATATATGACCAGTAATTGTCCAGAATTTGAGGAAATAACCGTACGTTTTCTTTTGATAAAAAAGGCCAAAATAAAAACGTACAAAAATTTTGTTACTAAATACATATTTACGTGTTGAGGTTGAGATGCGAAAAAAATACAACAATTCGAATTGATTTTCTGGTTATTGTCTGCACTATGTGTGGGTATGTAGGGTAGAAATGGCGACAACTTGCACTCTAGCACAGTGGAGTGGCACAATAAGCGTTGAACTGCGGCATTTTCATACCATACATAACTCGTGTAAAACTGCGGATGAAATTGATATGGGGAATTGTGGACATTCTCACGGAATCATCCGGTTTGGATTGAGTTGAAAAAGAAGAAAGGATCTAGTAAGTTTTAGGGGACTCTAATTGTGTGTTTACTTTTGCACAATCATCCGGAATTTGTATCACTCACTCAACCGGACCATCGCACTCATTCGACACCATCTACACCATGCCAAGCTAGCCGGCTTGTTGACTGGTGCTGTACCAGTAGCCAATCCGATTGAGTGATCATCTGGCCTACCGCACTGTAAACTACCGTCAAAGCCCTTAGTCTGCTAGCTCGGGATCTAAAGAACCAAACGGAAGACACGGCATAGAAGTAACTGAATTCCGCACTAGAACCATTTTGTCGCGCTGAGAAAAGAGCTTAAGTCTTTGCTCTTTATTTCAAGTTCGTCAATGCCGTCAAAAAATGTCCTTCCTAATAATTGTACTCTAAATTTGGCCAGAGCAGGGTATTTGCAGAGCAAATGGAATACTGTTTTATGTTCCAGCTGGTCTCCACAGCACTCTGCATCTAAACTATGTATATTGCATGGAAAATGATTGAATTATTTAGACAAATTTTATAAAAATATATTTACTGTTGCTCCTACATTGAAAAGGTACAAGCACACGTAGTACATTAAATTTCCTTGGAATAACGATGAATTAGGGAATTTTTGAATATAACTTTACTTTTCACATGATAAGTGTAAACTAGAAATTAAGTTAAAAATTATATGGTTGCAATTGTCAAGTAAATATAAAAAAAAAATTTGCAGAACCTAATCCCACTAAACAGATTCAAATTTCTGACATTTTAGACTTTCGAATATCATCTAAAATTACCGGAACAAAATATTAGCACTTATATTATATCCAAAATGTACGACTGAGTCGCACGAACTTGCTCTTATGTAAAAACTTAAAATTTAAAAAATGTAGGTTATTGGAGAAAAACTGTTCATAAGCATAAAATTCATATTTTAAATGACTAAAACAACATCTTTAGTAGTTGGAGCTAAAAACAGAATGTCATGTGATTCAAGCAAATACCTATAAGCTTATGCAAGATCAAAAATCAAAAGTCGTTGTAGTGGTTTATTAAAAAATTAAGCTTTTATATACAAAATTTTTAAAACATTTTTAAGAAAAAAAATTTGGTACGCCAACTTTAAGTTTTTATTATTGTGCGAATTAACATTAAATTTCAAAAAAAAAAATATTCATCCGTTTTTGGAGATATCGAATTTTCTAAAAAAAATTACTTTTTTCCAAAAATTCAAAAAATATTTTTTTTTTAAGTTTTGAAATGCAATATTTTTTAAACTTTTTAGAGGCATCTCTATAAAAAATTTCATCCGTTATGTCGATAGTGAGAAATTCAAAATTAGAAAAAATGTTTCATAAAAGTATATTAAAAGAAAAAAAAAATATCAAAATTCTAGGCGCCGTTTTCGAGAAGAATACGATTTTTGGAAACCATTTTTTAACATTTGTATGGTGGGGTGGGTACCTTTATTTTTAGTTAAAATAAAAGTTTTTTCTCATGTCTTGTAGATTATATTGAGAAACTTGTATTTATTGAGATTTAAAAAAAATCTTGAATGGGGTTTTTGAAATATTGAGTTTTGAAAAAAAAAAATTATAAATTTGAAAATTCGAATACACAAATTTGAATATTCAAATCTTTTGGGAGCCTTAGCAAAAAAAATAATCAAAATCGGTTGCACCGTTTTTGAGAAAATCAAAAACAAAAAAAATTGTTCCAGGAAGGTACACTAAATAACCATTTTTTTGAAATTTTTTTCAACCATTACCTAGCTTTAAATAAAGTAAATTTTTTGTATTTTTATTTTTTGAATCTGTCGAACAGTTTTTGAGAAAAAAATATTTATAAAATTTTGAAAAAAAAAATTGTATGGTAAGTACCGTTATTTTTGGTCTTAAAAAAAAGAAGAAAAAACGTGTGGGGGGAAAAAATTAAAAATGATATCTACCAAGTTTGACGAAAATCGCCCGAGCAGTTTAGGCTATAGTCGAACCGACAGACAGACAGACAGAATTGCGATACCCACTTTTTTAGTCTTCGCTATCATCGTAATGTCAATTTTGATCAAAATCTCGAGTTCGATTTTTTTTCCGAATGCATAACTTGCCTTATAGTACCTCTAAGTCGCAAGTAAAAAATGTATCAAAATTCTAGGTGCTGCTTCCGACAAAAATATGAAAAATATGAAAACGATTTTTTAACCTTTGTACGGTGTGTACCGTTACTTTTAGGTAAAATATAGTTCTTTTTTCACATACATGTAGATTGCATTAAGGAACTTTTATTTGTCAAGTTTAAAAAAATCGAGCATGGGCTTATCGAAATACTGAGTTTTGAAAAAAAAATTTGAATTTTTTGAAAATTTAAATACACAATATAATATTCAAACTTTTGGGGAGCTTTAGCATTAAACTGTTTTTCAGTATATAGAAGCATCATAAAAACTTCTTACATCGTCCAATAAACAGCAAACTGTAGTGCTTATAAATTTGCTTTTTATAGTGAGTTGCCAAAAAAGATGTTTTGTTCGTGTTTTATTTTTTTTTTTAATGGTTTAAGATTGATAACATTTTTGAAACACTTTTCCCTTAATTCAATTCAATAAATCATGTAAAAATTGGATTTGTGAATGAAGGATACAGGCCTTTCATACTTCTTTGGCAAAAAGCGTGAAATTTTGGTTTTAAGACCAATTTATTGCGGATGCTAGATTTCTTATTCCGGATTTGTTGATATGAGACTTAAAAAATTAAATACTTAAACGCCTATAACATACGAGTGAAATGTCAAATAGGCTTCTTTGAAATACGAAATAAATTTTCCTAGATAAATAAATATACCCCCTTTCGTTAATAAAAACAAATAAGGGGCGTTACGGCTTATAGAGAGCCTAGGCCTAGTGACTTATAAATCCAACCATTTCTGTGTGCCGGTAAACAGGAGTGGAGGGGACTTACAACTTTTTGCTGATTTCGAACGGCTGATAAGCAGTATACTTTTCATGATGAGAGATCAAAATTCCCAAGCCTTTTTTGAAACAAAATATAAAAAGATATTTTTAAATATTTACCACATAAATATCTTTCAAACAAAGAATTTTTTTTATGACACGTATGCGGCAACATTATTGTCATTATTTGTCTATCTATCAATTAACTTTCGATTGCAATTTATTTAGAAGTGTAGTGTTATAGTTTTAGGTCTATCTGTCCTTGACGGATAAAACTTTACTCTATGCTCTATTTGGTGCACTAAGTATTAATACACTAGATTATGTCGAGTGAAGTTTTTTTTTATTTTATTTAATGTAGCACAGTAGGTACTTCAGAATGCGTGTAGGAACATTGTATTCTTATAACACGCCAGTCGCCAATCATTCTGCACAAATTGATAACCCGATGGTCAGTTACAACAACATAAATAATAGTTATTATCGATGATAACAATAGATCGACTAGATTTATCTAATTTTCCTTATGAATCGCAGTTTTTTTTATTGTGTGCTATTGTTTTTGTTTCTAAAGGGTGTTTTTTTTCAAATTGTAATCGTAACTACTATGTTGAAAGTATATTTCATTTAAGTTTTTAAATAAGAGAGAGAGCTATAGAATTGAATAATTGCACTTTAGTTAACATTATTTACTACTTTGACCAAGATTCCAATCCTTTCGGAGTTGCTAACCTCACTTGAAGAAAATACTTTAAAGACAGAACAGATTA
The DNA here is from genome assembly GCA_963931855.1 of Philhelius festivus. Taxonomy (NCBI): domain Eukaryota; kingdom Metazoa; phylum Arthropoda; class Insecta; order Diptera; family Syrphidae; genus Philhelius; species Philhelius festivus. The sequence goes on from OZ007556.1 coordinate 155,795,080, forward strand.
GTTCACATTTTATGTGATTATGTCATGCCATTGTACAAAATCTTTTCATAGATTTAGCTGAGTATTTTCAGAAGTTAAAGACCCTTAAAAAAAAGATTTATCCTTCTTAGCCGTTTCCGAGTTTTCAAACTATTGGCAAAACTTGAGGAGTAACTATTGTATTTCATTGCTTTTGAAATTTTGACAGTTTCGTTAAATATAGTTGAAATCTTATTTCAGTGCGGATGTGAACATTCTTCATTAATATTTTTTCAAATCAACTTCTAAAACAATATTTTCAGTTATTCCTTAATAAATTTTTCAAGTGTTTGAATTAAAAATTATTTTAACAATCCAGAAATTATTTATTACAAAATTTTAATTTGCAATTTTAACTTTCCAGAAGCCACCTTATACTTCTTACCCCTACGCCGCCACAAGCAATATTTCATTTTAAGAAATCGCAATAGAAATACCGACTACACATTTCATGGAATAAATTAGTTCATGATATTTATTTCAGTATTTTTTTCTTATACCATATCTGTGGCAATAAATGAAAAAAATAATTTGACGTCTAGATTATTGTAGCATTTACATACATACATACATCACGAATTACATTTACCTATAATAATATTAGTTAACTATATATGTATGTAAATTTATATGAATTATTTGGAGACAATAAATGGTCAGTCGATGCTGGCACTTCAAACAACAGAGATCTATATATTACATGGCGCAGCCGGAGTAAAAGCTTACACGTATAGTTCTTTAATTTTAATAAATGGTGATTGCTAGCAGCTCAAAAGAAAGAGAAAAATCATCTCTTGTGAAAAAAGTGCTAAGAAATAGAATTGTTCAGTATTATATACCTATAACTGTTCACAATAAAGAGAAACTACATTATAGTGAAAAACTTAAAAAATATCTGCTAAAAAGTGAAAGCACATGTGCTTATGCAAATACAATAATTATAAATACTTATTTAAATATGGAATTTGGGGTTATTAAGCCAGTTAGTAATCTGAATTTAAATGGAAACATTTCCGAAAATTGGAGGCGATTCAAACAAAGCTTCGAAATTTTTTTGACGGCTTCAGGAGTAGCTAAGAAGGATGAAGAAGTGAAAATAGCCACGTTTTTAAATGCTATCGGAGAGGAAGCGTTAGAAGTTTATAACACTTTTAATTTGTCCGAAGCTAAGAGGAAAAAATATGACGAAGTTATCCAGTCATTTGAAGACTTTTGCCTGCCAAAAAAAAATACAGTGTATGAGAGATTCATATTTTACAACCGTAATCAAAGTGAGGGGGAACCGTTTGACGTTTTTCTGATGGACTTAAAGAGGTTGGTTCGAACATGCGAGTTTGGAAGTTGTGAGAACGAGATGCTAAGAGATCGCATTGTGCTTGGTGTCTATGACAAAAAGCTTCAAGAAAAATTTCTTCAAGAAGATAAACTGGATTTTGCGAGAGCAGTGGAGAAAGGCAGGGCGGCGGAGGCAACAAGAGAGCAAATGACTAACATTCAGAAACCTGGACCTTCGGTGTACGAGGTTAAAAGTAGACAACATGTTCAAAATAAGGCGACAATGAGTACTAATCATAATAATTATCAAAATCCGCATGCAAACAAATTGAAAGATTATAATAACATAAATAATAATAGTAAAAGTAACGTAGATTTTATATATAATTGTCAGTATTGCAACTTAGCGCATAAGAGGAGAAATTGTCCCGCATTTGGTAAAAAATGCAAAAATTGTTCTCGATTAAATCATTTTGCTATTGCATGTAAAGTTAAAAATGTCAGGGAAATAAATTACAATGAAGAAGATTTAGAATCAAATAACGATTTTTATATTCATTCCATAGATTCAGAAAGACAAGACCACCTAATGGATCTGCCAGTTTCGTCAAGATGTTGGATGGAGTCCATTAAAATAAATGGTAGATGTGTAGAGTTCAAACTGGACACCGGAGCTGAAGTAAACATTCTTCCCCAGGTAATATTTAAAGATTTAAAAGAACCAGCAGTTTTGCGTCCAACATCCACCGTTCTGCAAGCGTATGGAGGTTCAAAGATTTTGCCACTTGGAGTTTGCACACTAAAATGCATTCGTCGAAATGAAGTGAGTTTTCAAAAATTTGTTATAGTTGAAGAAAATTATGTTCCAATACTCGGGCTTCAGACCTGTGTACAGTTAAAAGTTTTGAATAGAGTTTATTCAGTTAAAAAAGGCAATGTAATGAGGTTTCCTAGGTGGTCAAAAGAAATCATAACTAAGGAATATTCTGATTTATTTTCTGGAATAGGGAAATTTCCAAAAAAGTATAACATTCAAATAAAAGAAAATGTGAACCCTACAGCATGTTCAGCCAGAAGGGTTCCTTTAAAATTAAGGGAACGTCTTAAGTTAACCTTAGATAAGATGGAAAAAGAGGGTATTATTGCAAGATGCGATGAGAAAAGAGATTGGATAAGCAATTTGGTTATAGTAGAAAAGAAAAACGGAAGTTTAAGGTTATGTCTAGATCCGATAGAGTTAAATAAATGTCTTATTGATGAAGTAGTTTTGATTCCCACATTAGAGCAAATAATAACTGCCCTTAATGGAGCTAAATTTTTCACCGTCTTAGATTTAAAAGACGGGTTTTGGCATGTAGAGTTGACTGACGAATCTCGAAAGCTATGTGCTTTTGCAACACCTTACGGGCTTTATGACTACAATAGATTACCATTTGGGGTAAAGATAGCACCCAAGATTTTTCAAAAAATGAATGAAAATAATTTTAGTGGCTTGAAAGGAGTTTGTGTTTATATAGATGATATAGTTATATTTGGTAGAACTCAAGAAGAACATGATGAGAATCTTCTTGCCGTTCTTAAAAGAGCTCGCGAAAATAATATCAAGTTCAATCCAGATAAAATGCAAATTAACTCAAAGGAAATAAAGTACCTGGGCCATGTTTTCTCTGAAAGCGGTGTTTGTGCAGATAGAGACAGAATAAAAGCCATACAGAATATGAAGGATCCAAAAGATAAGAAAGATCTTCAAAAGTTTTTGGGAGTTGTTAACTACGTTAGAGCATTTATACCAAATTTAGCAGAGATAACATCGCCATTGAGGGAACTTTTGAGAAAAAATGTAATTTTTAATTGGTTGGAGTTACATTCAAACGCAATTGATATGATAAAGACAGCCATTTTGAATTCACCAATTTTGAAACCGTTCGATGAAACAAAAAATATATGTATTCAGACAGATGCTTCTCAGAACGGTTTGGGTTGTTGTTTATTACAAGACGGTCAGCCAATCTCGTTTGCATCTAGGAGCCTAACAGAGACCGAGCGCAGATATTCTCAGATAGAGAAGGAACTTCTTGCCATATTATATGCATGTAAGAAATTTTATTTTTATACTTATGGTCGCAGTGTTCTTTTGTACAGTGATCACAAACCTTTAGAATCCATTATGTCTAAGCAAATAGACAGAATTCCATCTTCAAAATTACAAAGAATGCGTTTGAAATTATTAAATTTTGATGTAAAAGTTAAATATATGCCAGGTAAATACCTACATATAGCAGATTATTTATCAAGATATTATGAAGAGACAGGCAATTTTGAAGAGGACCCTACAATAACAGAAGCAGTTCTATCAATCAATGTCAGCGACGAAAGGAAATCTGATTTTAGAAAGAACACTGAAGAAGATAGTACACTGAATAAATTAAAAAGCTTGTGTCAGAAAGGGTGGCCAAGTGATAAAACAAAAGTAGAAGAGAATCTGAAATGTTATTTTAAAATACGTAATGATATATTTTTGGAAGATGGAATTTTGTTTTTCAACAATCGGATTATAGTTCCAAAAAACATGAGACAAGAGGTTCTTCATCAGCTTCATACCTCACACTTAGGGGTGGAAAAAATGAAAAAAAATGCTATGTCTTCAGTGTATTGGCCAGGTATTAGTAAGGACGTAGAAAAATTGGCAGCAGAATGTATGCTGTGTCAAAAATATATGAGTAAAAATTGCAAAGAACCACTAATTTCCCATGATATACCTAAGTTTCCTTTTCAAAAAGTAGGATGTGATATATTGGAGTTCGGTGGATCTAGCTATTTGGTTTTAATAGATTACTACACAAAATGGTTAGAACTGAAAAGAATAAAAAATAAATCAGCAAAAGAGATTGTATCAAAGTGGATGGAAATATTTTCCTATTGGGGTATTCCCAATACTGTCATAGCCGATAATGTTCCCTTTTCGTCTTTTGAGTGTAGACATTTTGCCAAGAAATTAGATTTTGTTATTCAGACGAGTAGTCCTTTATACCCAAAATCAAATGGTTTAGCCGAAAGGGCAGTGCAAATTGCAAAGAATTTGCTTAGGAAAAGTGGAAGTGAAGAAGAATACTTTTTGGCATTATTAGAATATAGAAATACCCCAGTTAAAGATTTGTCTCTATCACCGGCTCAATTAATGCAAAGTAGAAGACTAAGGTCAGTTCTTCCGGTTCATAATAAATTTTTTGAAACTTTCATACAACATAATATCGAGGATCAGTTTTTAAGAAAAAGAAGAAATTTGGAAAAAAATTATAATAAAAATTCACATGTAAGGTCAGAGTTTGAGGTTAATGATAATGTAATGGTCAGAGACAAAAATATTTGGAGACCTGGAATCATTTCCAAAAAGTGGCACACTCCAAGATCGTACATAGTGCAGACAGACGGAGGACAATACAGACGCAACAGTTCTCATATTCGAAAACTTATCGGAGATGCTAATTGTTCAACTCATCTTAAGCCTGTACCAATATCTCACGAAACTGGCAGAACCAGGAGTGGTAACAGTGTTAAATGAAAAATATTTTGTTTTAACATAAAACATTGTTTTTTTTTTTTTTGATATTCAGTATTTTTAATCAATGAAATTTTATTTATTTTATTTTTCTATATACATATTTATAAATGCTTAAGTAAACTTTTTATATGTACAAAAAAAAAAAAAAAAAAAAAAAAAAAAAAAAAAAGGAAATTGTAGCATTTACATACATACATACATCACGAATTACATTTACCTATAATAATATTAGTTAACTATATATGTATGTAAATTTATATGAATTATTTGGAGACAATAAATGGTCAGTCGATGCTGGCACTTCAAACAACAGAGATCTATATATTACAATTATATTTGTTCTAGTTTTTACCTTTACATGCTGGTTAAAGAATTGAGTTGAAATTCTAGGTGAGTTAATTTGATTTGTTTTTTACTACGTTTATATGGAGAATTGAATCGGAATTGAATCAGGATTTAGCTCCATATATACCTGGATCGGATTGAAATAGGATTTCTCGATCCGATCCCACTAAACGAGCTGAATCGAATCGAAAATATGCTTGTATACAGCGTTGTTCCTGGGAAGCAAAATGTTGGGGCCATTTTTGGGGCCATTTTATTTTTTTTGGGGCCACTTCGTTTTTACATATTCGATAAAATAATAAAATAATAAAACAGAACATATTATTTTATTTGTATTTTTGCATTTTATTCCATTTTTTTAAATAACTTAAAATCTATGTTAGACATTTTTTTATCAATTATGGAAGCGGAATAAAATTACCACAAGTATTATTTTTCAGAAACCCCTTAAAGCTCATAAGCGAATTTATAACTTCATAGCTATGTAAGTCTATTGCGATTTTCTATTTTAATATTAGGTGTGTTTTATTCACTGCTGCATAGCTAGCGCAGCAAAATTTCCCTCGACAAACAACAACAATTTGATTACTGGAGAAAAAGAAGCCAGTAAGAAAAGTGACAGTTGTGCTAGTGATAGAACTTTAAATTATTGAAATGAAAATGGCGCTATGCATTACATTTTAGAATTAAACATATGTAACATACATGTTTTGACATCAGATTTTGATATTTTCTATAATAATGGGCAACATTGAAATATAAATTGAAATTGACATATGGAGTGAGTTTTATCGTTTTATTCGCACTTGAATGCTGCGCTGGCTATGCAGCAATAAATAAAACACACCTATTATTAAGAGCTGAAAAAACACGTTCTGCACAGGCTACTGTAATGAATTTGATTCTGAAAAAGTGAAGAACTTAAATATGAGACAGAGAAAAAGAGAAAAACAGCCGGTATGTGCTACTGTCAGTCGATGTGATGTGTTGAATTTTTCAATGAATGCGTTCAGCCAAATTAGCATATAGATGAGAGTAAATATCGACTACTTGGATATTATCGATTTCTAAAATAAAATTTTGTTTTTTAATGCTGTGCAAAATGGGTTGCTTTATTTTGCAAATTTTACAATTTTGGGGCCATTTCGTGATGGCCCGGGGCACCGGGCCAAAATAAGAATATTGGGGCCAAATGGCCCAATTGGGCACTTTAGCACAACGCTGCTTGTATACCTGAATCGAGGAATCGAAGAATGGAGTGTGTGTACAAAACCATATTGTCATTTCGATCCCATTTCAATTCGATCTCTCGATCCAGTGCCACCATATACCTGGATCGAAATCTCAATTCGGATTCGATTCGATTCCTCAATCTTCTCTTGTAACCGGGGTAATAATCTTGGTAGTCTAAATGTGTATGTAATTAGTGTTGTTTGGCCTGGCATTAAAATTGCAAAAAAGATTTTAAGCAATACTTTGCCCACTGAACGCAGAAATAAAAATGTCTACAATCATTGCTGAAGTAAAGATAGATATAAAACTTTCTTATGGAGTGGCAGGGCAACCAGTGCCGCCGCTGGGTGTTCGTGCGCCCTTGTGCAAGAACCTTTAATTGCCGCCCCATGTCTCGGGTACACGGGGGTATTTACGTTGTATAAGTGAAAGTTTTATTTATTATCCATTTCGCAGTTGAAAAATTTAAGCAAACGTGCATTGTTCTTGTCGCGTTCCGAGCTACTCCAAATTCTTATACAATGAACGTAATCATTATAGCATATACATATGTACAGTTTTTGTATCCTTTTAAGAGTATTTACTCTTTTGACTTGAGACTTATAGGTGCTATAAGGCAAGTTATACAAACATTCGTAAAAAAATCGAACTCGAGATTTTGATCACAGTTGACATTGCGATGATAGCGAAGACGAAAAAACTGGGTCTCGAAATTTTGTCCCCACACTTTTATTTTTCTTCTTTTTTTAAGGCCAACAATTACTGTATCTGAAGTAAGATATTTTTCGAAATTTAAAAAAAAAATTAAAACAATGTTGAACATATTTAAACAAAAATCAAAAAATTTAAAGAATCGGTACAACCGATTTTGATAATTTAAACAATGTTGAACATATTTAAACAAAAATCAAAAAATTTAAAGAATCGGTACAACAGATTTTGATAATTTGTTTTATGCTAAAGCGCCCCAAAATTTAAAATATATTCCTGTGAATTAAAATTTTCAAAACTTTTTTTTTGGATTTCAATTTTTTTTTGAAACTCAATATTTCGAGAACCCCATGCTTGATTTTTTTTAAACTTGACAAGGAAAAGTTTTCGAAAATCATGTTTTTCTCGAAAACGTCTCCGAGAATTTTGATAAATTTGTACGTTCTATTAATTAAACAAAAAAAATTTAAATCAATATATTACTAACTGTACCGAACATAGAATCATTTTGACGATTTTTGAATTTCTCATTACCGGCTGAATGGATTTTAATGAATTTTTTTTTGGAAAATTCGATATCTCAAAAAAGGGCTAAATATTTTTTTTTTGGAAATTTATTTTTTATTCGTATAAAAGATTATTTGACTTATAACTTATAACTTTGTTATATATTTATGTTTATATGGCAATTGCGAATAATTTTCTTCAACAAAACCATTTTCATATAAAATGCAAATATTCGAGTTCCTAGCACAGTTTATAATTTATGTATGTCAATTGGTAAAAACCAATAGTTTATAGCTTGACAGAAAGAAGACAAAGTAGTTTTTGATATTTTTAAAAGTTTTTATTTTCACTTTCTTTTTGAAACACTTCATCATTTACTTCCGGATCTGGAAGTATTATATGTATATAATTCCTTGACATCTTAGGTATGCTTTGATGAAATTTGACATTTTGTGGCTTGTGTGGGAACTATATTTTGATATAAATAGAGTCTGAACTCTGAATGTCGATTGAAAACTTAAATTCGAACAACCATTGAAACGTTAAATTTCTGGGTTATTCTGATTTTGTTCAATCCGTTGACTTTTAAGTTATTTATCAATTCAGTTCCAAAATTAATTAAAAACTATTCGTAAATTCTTATTTAAAAAGAAACATAAATATTTAGAGACACAAAACATTTTTTTTTACCGTTGTTTTTTTTTTTTTGGTTTCCGTTGTAAAGATGGTTTGTTTGCATTTTGCATCGGTAAAATAAGGAATGTTTTAAATCACCTTTTGATAATTTTGTTCTTGTAACCAACTTAGATTTAGGATATTTAGCTATATCATTGCAATCAGAATATTGATACCCATTCATAGAAAAATACGAATATGTAATTAGTAAAATTAATGTTTTCGAGACACTAGGGGTATTCATGTAAGCGCGGAAAACCCTCGTAAACCTCGTAAACCAGATAATTTTATCTCCGCAGAAACGAGCTGTCAAAATTTGTATGGGAAAAAGTTTCTGCAAATCGCATAAAATTATCTCACAAATTTTCTGCGGAAAGTGCAGAAATAAACCTCGTAAACTAAAGAAGTATGGATTCTGATTTTTAATTTGACATTTAACAAAATATTTCCCACATTTACGCCAGTATTTCTTAGGGGGTGTTCATGAAAACATGCCGCGGAAAGTTATATCTTCCTACAAAGCGGAAAATTATCTCGTTACATGAATACCCTTACTGTTTTCATTTTATTTTATGGGAAATACATGGGCTGTAAATCTAAAAGAAATCAAAATCCTTTTCGAGTTTATAAGTCTGAGATGAAGGTTGCGTGGAAAGCTATTTCCCAAGTGTCAATCTATGGCGACATGGCGTTAAGAAGTTTAGACTATGACTGCAATCGAAGAGGTTATTTGGTGTGAGAGGCGACAGTCACAAACAAAATATGAATAAAGATTTGTGGTAGATTGTGTGCGGGAACTACGTAGTGAACGGTCAAATGTAAACAAATTCCGAAAGCTTAAGGAAAACTTTTGGAGTATGCCGTATAGGTTGAGTTAGATCTATCTCTTAATTTTCCGCCCCTAGACGTTGGCGCCCTTGTGCGCCGCACATTTCGCACATATGGTAGCGGCGGCCCTGAGGGCAACGAAAATATCTTTTTCAATCAAAATGTTGATAACACACAGAAAATATCACAAATCAAACTGTTTTGACAGCAGAAAATCAAATCATCGAAAAAAAGATAGACTCTATTTTGACTTGATGTTAAAATTGGCTTCCTTTTCCCTTCAAATTGAAGAAAAAAAATCTCTTCAAATAATAGCACACTGCATATTTTAAAACTTCTCCAAGGATAAAAATTTCAAAACAAAAATTTACAGCTAGGAAATTTTTACATATCAGACATGTTTTTTGAAAGATAGATGTCGTTAAATAAACAGATTCCAGTTTTTGCTTTGATCCTATTGTTAAATTCAAACTTAATGAATTGTAAAATTCGACTCCACAAAATCTAACAAAACGCATGAATTCTAGTAAATCGACAAACTGGCACAAAAACTGACAGTTATTCCTAGTTATTGAAAATTCTAGAAGAGACACTACAAAAACACCCTTTATTAACTGTATTTTTACACTTAATTGTCATTAACTTGCTAAAAACCTCACACACATTATAATTTACTGTTTACTTAATGATTGCATCAGTCCAAGCACTTGTTGAGGTTTACAAAATAAAATAGAAAAAATTGTATTTTGGTCTATCGAGCAGAAATGAAAATCCTTTAACTTAACGATTTTAAAATAATTAAAAAAAACTATTTCAAGGTGTTTCTCGTGTAGGTAGGTATCTAATATCCATTCAAGACTCAAAGATTCAACATTATAACGTTTTTAAGTGTATATTTACTTTTGTACTCCATACCTTATGTGCAGAATGTAAGAATCAACAGGTGGGCTGGGTTATAAAATAATATGTATCTGTGTTTTTTAATTTTATTTTTTCTCTATTATTATTATTTTTCGCTTTGCATCCAGTAGGTTGGTAGTGTCACTTAACACACAACACACAAGAGTATTAATCATCAATAGATACTTTAAAAAAAACACTATCTATGAAGTGTGGGACACATTTTCATTAGATAAATGGAAAAACAAAGATTTTTCTTGCTTTTTAATTCTTTGTTAGATATTTTTCGTTAAATATTTAATCTTTTCTTATTTTCTTTTTTTTTTGTATTTTCAAATTAACGATCATTTGCATATTTCACATTTGAATAAATCCAATGGATTCACTTTCAACAAGATGAATTTTATTATTATTATTTTTTTTTAAATTTGTATTCATTCACTCGTTTACACAAAACATCGTCGATGTTAATTTCGTAAATTTATTAATATGTAATTAAAAATTTGTGTTCGATTAAAAATGGGAATTAAAGATTGGCAACGATATTTTTGGTACGTTAACACCCACCACAAAAGATAGAAAAACAGGTCGATAGATTGTTGAACGAACGAAAAGATCATACAATATCCAAGATCGGTAGAAAATCGATAGAAAAAGCCATGGCGCAAACGCGCAGTCGGACCGCTCGCGAGTAACTAACTAACGACTTACGAGCTCTTAAGGTTCGCGTAAAATAACAATTTCGCAGATTGTTTCACGCGTAGAACTTTGTCCGAATAGTGTGAGTTGAATATAGGCAGACATCCAGTAGATACAACAAGAAAACAACTCGATAAACTAAAGTATCTATCATTGCTGGTGCTCGTGCCCACACCACAACACCAAGTGCTGTTCCGTTAAATGGAAAAAAAAGAATGAATTGAGTCGGACGGAGGAGTCTTACAACGAGTTTCTTGATATTTTTCAATGAAAATTTACTTTTTTCATCGCGAGAAAGATTCCGAGTTGTTCCTCGGGCGAAATAGAAACAAAAAATGAACCACTCATTCAGTTTGAGTGATGTTAATGAATTTCAATTTCACTACGGATCGAGGAGCTAACAGAAAGAAAAAAAAATATTAATAAATGAGCATAGAGATTACAAATTAACTGAATTTGTCGCGGCTAAAGTCAAAGTGGTGGGCGAAGCACACGTTTGAGTAAATGAAGAGTGGCTTTAAGAACTTGTAATAATCAAGATTCAAATAACATACGGATTAATCGATTTACCTTTAAAGATGTGGATCATTTTATGTGATTGTTTGCTTTTGTTGTTATATTTATTTATATTTATTTTCACTCATATTATAAGATAAAAAATAGGAATAGGAACAAAAAAGATTCAAAACAAACTTAAGGCCTTAATTTGGACTTTAAAATAAAGTAATGAAATCTAAAATTGTGTCCAGCATGGATGATACAAACATTTTTAAAACGGTTGGCATAATCACCGTTTTAAAAATATTTGTTTCATTCAATTTTAAAATGACGTGCTTCAATCTTTTTTACCAAATACTTTTCACTTCAAAGAGGTTGTACGGTCCGTTGAATAAATGTGTGATTTAAATTTTAAAATTGACGTTTGATCAAAAAAAAAGTTTACATAAATTACGAAAATATACTTAGATTCAAAATTTAATTGAAAAAAAAAAGTATTTCAAAATTTATATTAATATTTTATTAAAAAAAAAACACATTGGCGCAAAATTTTAAACAGCTTAGTACGAGTATTAAGGAATCAGTATGATATTGCCTTTGTATATGAATCGGTCATTTCAAAAACCTCATAAGTCATTCAATTAGAATTTTTCAGGAATCAATAAAAACTTCTTCATGCTCAAACAAATGAGTTTTAAACCACTTTTTTATGCTTAACTAAGTATTTTAGTGGTAAGAAAATTAAAAAGCGAAAAAAATTCACAGTTTATTAATAAAAATAATGAAAAAAACCTAAAAAACTGTTCTTGACTTAAGTTGTTTTAGCAAGGACTGGGCTAAGTGGTATATATTTTAACCAAAAAAATGGTAGTAATTATATTTTGTATTGCTTATTATTGAAAATTACACTTAAGAATAACTTTTTGTTATGTTTTAATATCTTTAAGGTACATAGATTGATTATCTTCAACATTTTCTTATTGATGGGTACTTTTAAAACATAAGCCTTTGCTGATAGAAGTGAAACCGAAGTTGCAACTTTATTTATTACTATAATAATGAATGTTTAATCAATCCATCAATATATTCCTATGATAGTACCTTTTCTATGTGAAGCATACTTAAAGCTCATATATGTCGAAGGCGCTTTTTTCTGTTTTTGTGGGATTTTTTTCTATAAGATTCAGTGTTGACAAACATGTTTTTTTGTACAAATTTGGCCACAATTTCATGAATTCCAAAACATCTTCAGTTTTTAGCTCTATGACTATATTTTCTAAGTTTCGAATGAGATGGACGTGAATTTGACAGACGTGACGGATGAATATGAAAAGCTAAGATAGACAATGAAGTGCAAATCATCAGATCATTCAGTTTCAGAGATCATTCATAAAAAATGAGAAAGAGAGTCTGAGACTAAACGGAGACCTTGGGGTCCCCAGCATTTATTTTGTGAAGATCCGATTTAAAACCTTCCAAAAAAAAGTATTAAACAATCAAGTAGAAAATTTCTAATCCAACGAATAAGGGCTTCATTGATACCAAATTCAAAATTTTCGATATAATAGCTTGATGCCAAAATCCATCAAATGCCTTAGAAATATCAAGCTCAATGATCTTACTTCGACATATGATTCTACTCTTCTGCAACTTGATATCAACAGTTTCTCGGTTTTTAAAATCTCTTAGATGAGTTAGTTTATGTCTTGTCTTTCAATTTTATAAATTTTTTATAACATTTAATTACACGTTCTCTTCTTTTTCGGCGCACCATCACTCTCTGTTTCACTTGAAGACATTTTTAAAGCTAAAATTACTTTTCGCAGAAAATAGTTGTATGAAAAACGCAAATTTGACATTGATAACGGTTGTTATCAAATTGAAGATTCGAATATTGTTGAACCAATCAGAGCAAAGCAAATTTAAAATATCAAACTACTCCCGCCATTTTGGTAGTGCATGCAAAAACCTCTTAAGTCACTGACTAATGTTGTTTATGCAATGAACGTCTTTCCTACGGTATTATTTGAAGGGGAAGGAATGTACAAACTTACGTGGTTTTTACCCAGAATACGCATCTCCCTTTAAGGAACCATTTTCAGCAAAAAAAGCATTTTGGAAAAAAATGTGACTTAAGAGGTTTTTGAAATGACCGATTCATATATAACCTATAGTATTATCATGAAGTGTGATTTTGTATTGCAAACGCTAGCCTGGTGGTGGCGCAGAAATTAGCGCACGCTTTTACAGTGGAGAGTAGGATAACATACAAAACAAGTAGTAAAAAAGAGAATATTTTATTATTAGATTTAGCAAAGACAAATCTAGCAATTGCAGTCCCTAGCTTTAAGATGTCGCCACAATCTTTCGTCTTCTTGATAGCACTCTAAGTTTTATATACGAGTACAAAGATATAACTTAACAATTTGCTAACTTTTTAGTAGATTACTTACTCTTTCTTAATTTTAAACATTTTCTCACTAGTATCGTGCTAAAAGTTCATGCAAAAAACTAAGTAAACTTAGGTATTCGATGATTTTAACTTTAATAAAAGGATAGAGAAAATATGATGCTATATTCGATTAAAATTTGCAAAATCATCGTTTTAATCTAGTTTCATATTAAAACAGCTTTAACATCGTACTTATTCAACTAAAATTTTGAGCCATTGATTTTTAAGTACGCTTGGCATAATGAGTAGTGCGTTGTCATGCAGAAAGTCTTGATTTGGCCGCAGCTAAAAAGTTTTTTTTCATGGGTGTACTGCCTCTTGCGAGGAATTGACAAATTCTCCAAGAGTATCTCTTGTCATGAGAAGTGCTGCTTATTAGTCGTTTGGATTCGGCAGAAAATTGTAGGACCCCTACATTCCTTGGTACACGCACACAAGAATAGTTGAGAGCTGTAAGTCACTAGGTCTTGGTTCTTTTCGAGCTGGTGCAACACCAAATTTTATATACAGTGACAAAGTGAAAGATCATCACTAGACGGATTTGGCTGATTTTTACTAACGATCAGCTGAGGGCCTTTTTCAGGGCCATTTTCAAAAAGTTACGGCCATTTTTGTTATGAAAGACCACTCAGATTCTTCTTATTCATCATGATTAATGTTTGCAGATGATGCTAAAATTTATAAAATAATAAAATGCATTGCTGATTGCTTTTAACTTCAAGAGGATTTAAATTAATTGCTTGAATCATTTTATTTGATCTGAGATATGTATCTTTAAATAAATAAGTAAATGGAAGGTTCTGTCATTTTCAAGATTATCCTTCCCTTTTTTTATAGTAACAAAATTTAAAGCAATGGGCTTGTGAGAGGAGTTTGTAAACACAAAGATTTGGGAGTAATATTTGATGCAAAATTATATTTTGGAATACACGTAGATTACATTATCTCCAAAGGCAACTCAATTCTTGGATTTCTGGTAAGGAACTCTAAGGATTATTTTCACGTCGAAGTGTATTTTCGTTAGTTTCGTTCGACTGGTTTTAGAATCCTGTTGTGTTGTTTGGACACATCAAAAACGATTCACGAGGTTTTCTTTTCAACAACTAAATTGGGCAATACCTATGCCTGCGAATAAAGCTTGATGTGGTTTGTTTGGCTTTAAAAGTGTTGAATTTTTGAAAGTTTAGTTTAAGATCTCTCTTGCATGTGATGTTGTTTTCTATAACTGCTCATATGTGATTGTGTGTTTTATAACCATCAACATTCCTTGATGATATTTTCAGGTCTCTAATGTGCAAAATAAAGCTATGGGCATATTTTTGTTCTTCAAATCTACTACTGAAGTAAAAATATAAAATTTTAAAGTTAAAGCTGCCACGGCCGTATACTTAAATTACTGTCACAGTATTCGCTTACGTCATTATTTTGGTTAAGTTATGGAGCACAATAGTGAGCGAATACTAAAGCTAAGAATTAGTTTTATATTGCACCCATTTGTAACTAAATAAAGCGTTTTTCAAAAAGAATTTCTAAACTTTTACAAATGATTGGGGCCATTTTGTTAAAGCTCCATCTGTAAAATTGGCTCTCATATATTAAATATATTGCGCCAAAATATCATCATCAAGAGTTATAGCCCATGAGTTCAGAGTTAACGACCACAGACAACGAGGTGTGTTCTTTAACAGTTGGAAGTTTAAGACAATTTCGAAAAATCATACTAAGTAACGAAGCACATTTCTGGATAAATGGATTGGACAACAAGATTAGTTAATTGTCGAAATTCGGACGATCACAATCCACATGAGACATACCAAATTGCAATGCATCCAGAGAAAATCACTGTTTGGTATGTGGATTTTTGGCTGGTACTGTACTTCTTTAAGAACAACTTTGGCAAGGCCATCACCGCCAATGGCGCACGCGGTCGGTTGATGATAATCAATTTTGTTTGACCCTAATTGCATGCTATAGACACCGGCCACAAGAACGACTGTACGTGCCACACAGCCCCTGCCACAATTTACATTTTGAACTAGCAATGTGTTATATCACGCGAGGGTGATGTGAATTGGCCACGGTGATCATGCGATTTGACACCGTTCGACTAGTAGGGTTTTTTAAGTCATAAACCACCACTACCTTGAAAGCTAATATAATAAATTAAATTGGTTAAATTTAGCCTGATTTACGCGCCAGAGTTAAGGAAAATTGAGCGTTTCAGATGCGCGCCACCTAGCGAAGCCGTAACAAACATTTGAATTATGTTATATTCCATAAATATTGGCATAGATTTCAATGATATTTCACTCACCGTTTGTTTTATTCAAATTTAAAGATAGGCAAAGCTTTATGGAAAACACTTTATAAATTTGACGTTCATAACATGGAAACCGACCACCACTTAATGTGAATATTTCACATTGAGTTTTTAAATTTTATTTGAATAAATAGTATCTTGCTTTCAGTAAACACAGTCAAAGTAACCTCACAATATAACATGAATGAGTCTCGAATCAGGTAACATTGACATTTTATGTATATTATATAACATTTTTCTGGAACTATTAAAGGCAAATATTGAGTGGAGAATTTCTCGTTGAAAATTTAAGATCTTCAAAACTTGTCTCCGTTTGTAAAAAAAAAAAACAGAGCTTACGACAACCTCTCAATTGGTTCAAAAGACTCCCTCATCACAATGTCTTATTTTCTACTGAAGAGGGTAACGAATAAACAATCCTTAAACAAATCCTGTAGTATTCATCGAAATTTGACAATTCCCTAAATAGTGAAATACCACATCGAAATTTCTATTTTGTCCACAGTTTATATATATTTTCATTTATAATTATTACACCTGCTGCAGCTCCAGCTACAAGAACTCACAAATTATTAGTAGGTATTCACCATCTTTGAAGTTTATAAAACAAATTAACAGAATTTAAGAAAATCATTGTCAATGTTCGTTGATATGCACGTGTGGATACTAATTTTCATCAATTTTACCTGACAAGAAAAATATCAATTTTTCCTGACAAGTAACATGGATGGTGTGTAGGGCCCTTAAAATATATAAAAGAAAACGATACACTTTGAATACCGCTTAGTTCACTTTTTCCAATCACAATCCAAAGCTCTAAATCGCACAATTTACGGTACGTAAAGTTTTTTTACTGAAAAATATATAAAGATAAAATTTTGACAAATGGTACTTGTAATTCAAATCTTAGATAGGTAATTTTTTGAATCGACGTGACAAAGTATTAATTTGTATTACTATGCTCAAAGAATCTTAATTTTTTATATTCATTTAGTCATAAGTTTTCCCAATGAATGAAATTTAATAAACATTTAATTTCAGTAAATTAATAACTAATAACTTCTTACTCGTAACTCCATAATTTACATACATACATATATGCATATTCCCAAATCCGTTTGTATTTAATATCTACGCCGCACCGCTTAATCACATAATTTTACGACAGAAATGGAAAATAGTTGATCGTCCCACACACCGAGGCAATCAACAGGTCCCACATGATGGGCACTCATTTCAGATTTAGGAACGAAAAGAATTGGTTCGTAAAATAAACTCAATTTAATCTGAGTTCCACTCAAGAAAAACAAAAATGTGTAGTAATTTCGAGTGAACAAATTTTAAGTTTTGAATTCATTCATACAAATACATAAGTGTTAAGGTATTAAAAGAAAGAGTTGAACAACTTACTTTTGATAAAGTCCGTATAATCTGATTGTAATGGGTGTTTACTGAAGAAAATTTCAAAGATATTAAATAAACGTTTAATTTTGTTCAAACATAAATTGGGATGTCGCATATTTATTCAGTGCTGTCGTTTAATAGGTATATTCAGAGAGGAATTGGTGTTTTGAAATTTCTTATAATATGCGCATCCTAAAATAAATAGTATCTACATAATTCAGTAGATTTAATAAATATGAAAATAGATAAGGTTAAAAAATATATATGTACTTTAGTTCCATATAGGTACAGACTTTAGAGAATTAAAATAAAGAAAAATTAAAAAAGGAAAGTTTTATTTTATTTATTTGGAGTTAAACGTTTTTATCACAACATAAATTTTACTTTTTACTTATTTAAGCGACGCGTTTCGGATTTGTATCCATCTTCGGGCTTTTTTCGTTGACTTTTTGAAAAAAGCCCTTGTCAATATTAAAATATTTGAGGTTACTTTGTTATTTCGTGTCGTAAAAAAGAATTTTATCAATAAATAATTAAATGTAATAGACACGTTCTTGAATTGATGTACGCTGTACGAATAATGAATTGAAAGGTACTTACCACTTATATATAAAATATTTGACGAAAAATACACTGACAATCGGTTTTGTTATTGTTTGCTTCCTCTACTGACGTTTGACATCGAATGGCTGCGTTCACTTAAAATTATTTTTGTTCGATTTTATCAATTTGTTCACTGAAATGACTTATGTGCTGACAAACTATTTTAGCATTTTTATAATAAAAAAAATTCTTTTAGTATCTTTGAAAAAGATTATATTTTGTATACAAAATACGGTACCTAAGTATATTAAGTAATGACAGGTGTAAAATATCTTAAATTTTCCATTAATATTTTTGACTTGCTGTTGAAGATCGTACATTAAAAACAAACTGTGACTAGGATATCATTTAAATTAGTTATTTATTTAAAAGTTCCATGTATGCCATTATGTATAAATTATAACATTATTCAAATTTCTGCCCAATTTTGCTGTGTGGTACGAGTACGCATCTGAAACCGACAATTTTCCATAACTTTAGCACATACAGGGTAGGTCATCTAGTAGTTTCTTTTTAAATCATAGGTTATTTTGTTACTGACAGCTGTTACCCACTCGAAATCTTGACTGCAAGCCAGTATCATACCTCCGCGTAACGAAATGAGTCGCTAAACAGTGCGTTTTTTGAAAAGAAGTTATGGCCGAAATGAAGCACCCACCGCGCCTGCTGTGTACGCAAGTTTGTGCAAAAAGCTCGTGACACTGGTATTTTAGTGGACAACACTCATGGTCCCCGTCATCGTACGGTGCGCCCAGACGAAAATGTGGCTGCTGTAGCCGAGAGTGTGAGACTCAACTCACGAACATCAAATCGCTATCGGTCTCAACAGCTCAACATTTCACGCACTAGTCTGAGGAGAATTCTGCACAAAGATCTCGGATTATTGCTTACAAGGTCCAATTGACTCAGAAATGGAAGGCGCATGACTATCCACTTGAACGACATTGTCTTTCATAATTAATGGAAATATTTGGTCTTACTAACAAAGCCATAATACACAGAAAATTAATTTTGTTCATTTTATTGCATTTTTAAAAAGAAACTTGTATTTTGCCCACCCTTCAGATCAGGCTGGTTTGTGATTTATTGGCATAATAACTGACTTAACCCCTAACGGGGTCAAATCGCACGACCTGATCTCCGTGACCAATTCACATCACTTTGGTGGGAGCTAACCATGTACGATGATTGATCGTGCAAAAAATAAATTATGGAACTGTCTGTGTGGCACGTAACACCGTTCTGTTGAAACAGCATGTTGTCGGTGTCTCATCCAATTCCAAACGTCGTTCTAGAACAAGTAGGTATGTACCGATGTTGCCGCTAGCCCAAAATCCACATCAAACAGTTACTCTTGGTTGATTTTGTGTAGATTGTGATCGTCCTAAATTTTGCTAGTTGACGAACCCATTTGTCTAGAAATGTACCTCATCACTGAATTACTTTTTCGATTCTAAAATGGGCCAAGCACGCGAAATAATGCTCGAATAGAAGACCCACTTTCATAAAACAATTTAATTATTTCATAATGTTGTTGAACGCTTTAACTTTCAATGTTGATTGGGAAAACCAGGTTTACAGATGAAGCTTTAACAATGCTGCAATAATTTGAAAATTATTATCGACTACTCTTTTCGACTGTCAAATATATAAATGTACTCGTATGTTTGTATGTTTTAACATAAGCTTAAGTAGAAAACATTTCCTTGAGCTAAGCGATCGCGGAACTTGTTTATGCAGAATGGCCTCCAATAATCTATAGGTTGAAGTGGAGTAGGATTTCTCTGCTAACTACACTGCAACAAAAGTTTGTTCCTACCAAGACGCTATCGAAAAGACGGTAGCGAAAGAGTTCTTGAGTTAGAATAAAAGGTGGTGTCTCCAGTCTTCAGACAAGAATTCAATGCTAAAAACTAAGCAAAGCATAGGAAAACCCAGCTAATAAATAAAAGTTTTGTTTTTTTTTTAACCAAGGCAACATGCAATGGATTTGTTCTTTATTCTTAATGACTACTCATATCTAAAAAGCTCTACCGAAATTCTTAAGAACTGGAGCAGGCTTGTATTCGGATTCCACTGATGGATGAGCTTCGTTCCATGCAAGAGAACGGAGGATAGCCTCTGGGATTGGTGGTGGTGTAGGCAGATCTCCGGATGGCTTGTAACCTTCAGCATCAGCGACGTAGCTCATGACAACGTTAACACCTTCGGGTGTAATGAATTTGTATGTTCCTTGGATAGCATCGGCATTACCAACAGAGCTAACATCAATTCCGTTTGAGGTTTGGAAAGCATAATGGAAAGCACCTTCGGGACTGATGTCGTTCTCAAGTCCCCTGATTTCAGCATGGACATCACTGTCCAATGAACCAGCAGCAGCAGCGAGGCCAACGATGGCGGCGAGAAGAACCTAAGAATGAGAATAAAAAACTGTTGAAAATGCTCGAATTAGTCAAAAGTTTGATAGACTTACGAATTTGAACATGTTGTTGGTTAGTTGAGTATTCTGAAGGAACTGATAATTTAATTCGAAGAATTTGGGGCTTTTATACTCATAATCTTTCAATGAATTCTTAATGTTAAAGGTGTGAAACCCTGCATCGCCGGATGCTTGTCGTTATAGTATGCATTATGCATCAACATAGGTAAATATGCATAAAATATTAGATTGAAACTAAACTACTCAAGACGGCCGAATTAATTTAGCCGGTTTGTTAAAAATTTGTTATTTTTTTCGGCGAATTTCGATTTTATTCAAAGCTAATGCTTTGCATCTAACCTGATTTAATATATTTTAGTATGTTACTTGGACAGGCCAGCGCACAGAACTTTATACATTTTTTTTGGAATATTGTTTTTAGTCAATATCTTACACAAAACCATCAATTAAGGAACGTTTTTCTAAGTTTGATAAAATGAACAAAAACAAAACAAAGTACATAACTTAAGCATTGAGCATTGTTTAATAACATGAGTATATTATGTATCTATGTATGCAATACTAACAAAAAATACATACAAAATTTATACAAGCCATGTCCGGGAACGTTCCCGAAATGACAGTTCACGAAATGACGATTTCAAATAAGCGCGAGCTTTGATTATACAGCGGCCATCTTGAATGCGACCTGACCTTGTCAATAGTAAAATATTTGTGGTTCCTTTTTAATTTCGTGTCGTAAAAAAGAATTTCATCAATAATTAAATGTAATAGACACGTTCACGAATTGATGGACTATTGATGTACGTTCTAAAAATAATGAATTGAAAGGTACTTACCACTTAAATATAAAATATTTGACGAAAAATACACTGACAACCGGCTTTGTTATTGTTTGCTTCCTCTACGGACATTTGACACCAAATGGCTGCGTTCTCTTCAAATTATTTTTGTTTGATTATCACTTCGTCCACTGAAATGACTTATGTGCATGGTTCGAACCTCAGTCATGAAATTTCGGAGCAAATTTGAAAAAAAAAGTGGAGCAAATGCAAGATTTCCGGAGTAGACTTGAAACAAAAAGTCAACAACGTTATATTTGTATATAAGTTAGACAGTTTGTCTGGGTGGAAAAAATGGAGTAAATCTAGAGAAATTGGAGCGTTGGGGTAGATTTTTCCTTCAAAAGTGGAGAAAATTTGCTCCGAACGGAGCAAGGTTCGAACCCTGCTTATGTGCTATCGGACAAACTATTTTTAGAATATAAAAAAAATTCTTTTGGTATCTTTGAAAAAGATTATATTTTATACACAAACTATCATATATTAAGTAATGACAGGTGTTAAATATCTTAAATTTTTCATTAATATTTTTGACTTGTTGTTGAAGATTGTACAGTAGGACGCGTTCACGACATGACTTTCTCTTCATTAATATTGATTTAATTTAAAATTTACTTCTTTAATAAATTGTATTGCTTCATGTACACACAAAACAGGTTAATTATAGTATTTTATTAATTTTCTTTTCTCAATAAAGTTAACATTCAAGACAATAAATTGCCAGCAAAGCCAATTCTAATTCCAATTCTGGTGATTTTAAACCATATAATGTACATTGTACAAGTTGTACTCAATTGGACAAATATAAAATGTTTTCCATTAGGTATTTTTATTTTTATATTTTAATAAAACAAACTGTAAGTACGATATCATTTAATTTTGTTATTTATTTAAAAGTTCGATGTATGCCATTATATATAAAAAATAACATTATTCAAATTTCTGCCACGTGGTACGCATCTGAAACCAACAATTTTCCATAACTTCGGCACATACAGGGTAGGTCATCTAGTAGATTCTTTTTAAATCTTATGTTATTTTGACACAGACAGCTGTTACCCACTCGAAATCTTCACTGAAAATCGGTATCATACCTCCGCGGAACGAAATGAGTCACTTAGTCCAAACAGTGCGTTTTATGAAAAGAAGTTATGGCCGAAATGAAGCACCCACCGCGCCTTCTTTGTACGCAAGTTTGTGCAAAAAGCTCGTGACACTGGTGTTTTAGTGGACAACACTCATGGCCCCGTTATCGTACGGTGCGCACAGATGAAAATGTGGCTGCTGTAGCCGAGAGTGTGAGACTCAATTCACGAACATCATATCGCTATCGGTCTCAACAGCTCAATATTTCACGCACTAGCCTGAGAAGAATTCTGCACAAAGATCTCGGATTATTGCTTACAAGGTTCAATTGACTCTGCAATTGAAGGCGCACGACCATCCACTTGAACGACATTGTCTTCCATAATTAATGGAATTGTTTGGTCTTACTAATAAAGCCATAATACACAGAAAATTAATTTTGTTCATTTTATTGCATTTTTAAAAAGAAACTTGTATTTTTCCCACCCTTCAGATCAGGCTGAATTTGACAAATAGTATTGATTATGTTGGCTTTCAGGGTAGTGGTGGTTTGTGATTTATTAATAATAATTGACTTAATAAAACCCCTAACGGGGTCAAATCGCACGATCTGATCTCGGTGACCAATTCACATCACTTTGGTGGGAGCTAACCATGTTCGATAATCGATCGTGCAAAAAATTAATTATGGAACTGTCTGTGTGACACGTAACACCGTTCTGTTGAAACCGCATGTTGTCGGTGACTCATCCAATTCCAAACGTCGTTCTAGAAGAAGTATGTACCGATGATGCCGCTAGCCCAAAATCCACACCAAACAGTTACTCTTGGTTGATTTTGTGTACTTTGTGATCATCCTAAATTTTGCTAGTTGACGAACCCATTCGTCTAGAAATGAACCTCATCGCTGAATTACTTTTTCGATTCTAAAATGGGCCAAGCAGGCGAAATGGTGCTCGAATAGAAGACCCACTTTCATAAAACAATTTAGTTATTTCATATGTTGTTGAACGCTTTAACTTTAAATGTTGATTAGGCAAACGAAAACCAATTTTACAGATGTAGCTTTAACAATATGGCTGCAATAATTTGAAATTGATGTTCCATAATAAATTGTTATCGACTACTCTCTTCGACTGTCAAATACCATAAAACAAATTTCATTAAAACAAAAATGGCAACCAAAATCATCAAAATCAAATCTCAAATCATACACATCATACATTGTATGATATTGACAGTTCTGCTGTATGATTTCTGTTTCTCAGTTTTGTTGTATGATCCGCTGTCATACAACAATGTATGACCGAAGATTACATTGGAAATATTGGAATGTTGTAAGATTCTGTTTCTCAGAAATTTATCATACACATTATACATCAAATTAACTTACAAATTTTCATACATTTAATACAACACAAAATTCTGTTGTAAACTGCATGTACAACATAAAAAGGAAAAATGTACAAAAGTTAGTATTTTTTGAACTACTCGTAATAAAATTATAACAATTTTGAATTAATTTTCATTTTTTCTTTTCTACAGTCGTCCAAAGAACAAAAATTTCTCTGCAGTCATTTCTTTCAAAAAGAGAAATTTTATTTGTGGAAAGTTCACTGGCTTGACAATCACAAATCAAAATTATCTCGTAGTTTTACAAGAGAATTTTATGTTTGAAGTGAAATCCACCTAGAAGACCCAAAATAAATAAAATAAATATTAATAAATAATAACAATAATAAGTAGAACCATGGAAGCATTTTTCTGATGCTTCCAAGAATTTTATTTTTGTAATCAACTATTATAATTTATAATCAATAACAATTATTAAACAAAGAATATGGTTTACACTATTGTATAGTAATTCCATAGTTTTATATACAAATTATCTCCCATATTACTTTTAAATTAGTAATTAGTTTTTTTTATCTAACAATTTACTTTTTTATTTCACAAGAAAACAAAGTTGAGATTTATATTAACCTAACACTCAAATAATAATGAAATGTCAGAATCATACACATCATACAACAATACAAATGTCATGTTCCAGTGAAATCTGAGAAACAGAAAACTGTATGATGTATGAAAATGTTGCATGTTTTATGAAAAATGTATGATGTGTATGATCTGAGAAACAGGCCCCTGGAACATAAAACACACCCTGTATGGCACATTGACGTTGTGACATGTACAAAAAAAGGTGTGCTTTTAGCACGAACTGTCATTGCCTTAGGCTACGCGTACAGTAGTGCGACAAAGCGATGCGATGCGAGAAGCGTTTGCGTGCGAGAAAAATATTTACATTGATTCTTATACACGTGCGCACAGTGGAGCTATATTTGATGCGAGTGTTGCGAGTTTCTCGCATGCCTATCGCAAGCATCTCGCACACAAACTGTTCTGACCACTTTTTCAAGCGAGTTCGTGCGAGAAGGCTCATATTGTTTGTTTTGAGGTTTCAAAAAAAAATCGAAAGAGTAAAATTTTGTTATTTCAGTGCTTGTGTTGTGTGGTGCAACTTTTTACAATTTTGGTGGCAATAATTATAAAGGGATTAACAACATAACTGCAGAAAATATCGCTTCTACTGTGCGCACTATCTCGCATCTAATTCTCGCATCTCGAATCGCTTGTCGCATCGCTTCTCGTATCGCATCGCTTTGTCGCACCACTGTACGCGCAACCTTAGGTGCGTTCAGAAGTAAGCCTAAGCACAATACGATACTATACGATAAATTGCCTTTTCCTTTCCATTAAATTCATTCGAAAAGCAGTAAAACGATGGTGGAATACCTTCGTTAATCGTCAGTATAACAGATTTTGTATAAAAGAATCTATACAAGGAATAAATGTATAAACAAATTTGTATGTTTTAACATAAGCTTAAGTAGAAAACGTTTCCTTGAGCTAAGCGATCGCGGAACTTGTTTATGCAGAATGGCCTCCAATAGTCTATAGGTTGAAGTGGAGTAGGATTTCTCTGCTAACTACACTGCAACAAAAGTTTGTTCCTACCAAGACGCTATAGAAAAGACGGTAGCGAAAGAGTTCTTGAGTTAGAATAAAAGGTGGTGTCTCCAGTCTCCAGACAAGAATTCAATACTAAAAACTAAGCTGGGAAAACCCAGCTAATAAATAAAAGTTTTGTTTTTTTTTTTAACCAAGGCAACATGCAATGGATTTGTTCTTTATTCTTAATGACTTCTCATATCTAAAAAGCTCTACCGAAATTCTTAAGAACTGGAGCAGGCTTGTATTCGGATTCCACTGATGGGTGAGCTTCGTTCCATGCAAGAGAACGGAGGATAGCCTCTGGGATTGGTGGTGGTGTAGGCAGATCTCCGGATGGCTTGTAACCTTCAGCATCAGCGACGTAGCTCATGACAACGTTAACACCTTCGGGTGTAATGAATTTGTATGTTCCTTGGATAGCATCGGCATTACCAGCAGAGCTAACATCAATTCCGTTTGAGGTTTGGAAAGCATAATGGAAAGCACCTTCGGGACTGATGTCGTTCTCAAGTCCCCTGATTTCAGCATGGACATCACTGTCCAATGAACCAGCAGCAGCAGCGAGGCCAACGATGGCGGCGAGAAGAACCTAAGAATGAGAATAAAAAACTGTTGAAAATGCTCGAATTAGTCAAAAGTTTGATAGACTTACGAATTTGAACATGTTGTTGGTTAGTTGAGTATTCTGAGGGAACTGATAATTTAACTCGAAGAATTTGGGGCTTTTATACTCATAATCTTTCAATGAATTCTTAATGTTAAAGGTGTGAAACCCTGCATCGCCTGCTGATTGTCGTTCTAGTATGCATATATGCATCAACGTAGGTAAATATGCATAAAATATTAGATTTAAACTAAACTACTCAAGACGGCCGAATTAATTTAGCCGGTTTGTTAAAAATTTGTTATTTTTTTCGGCGCATTTTGATTTCATTCAAAGCTAATGCTTTGCATCTAACCTGATTTAATATGTTTTAGTATGTAGATGAATGGATTTTTTATGTTTACATTATGCAAATAAATTATCACAAAGTGATAATAAAAATAATTTCGGACAAACTAATTTAAGCTGCTTTTTGGCAAAAATGCAGAAAAGGTCGAACTTCAATAAAAGACAAAACAAAAACGAGGAAGTTTAAGAATGCACAAGTCGTTGCGTGTTCCAATGAGTTCATAGACAATTAAAAACTACGATTGGATTGCACGAACTTGCTCTTTTCGTTAAAAGCTTTAACGTGGTTAAATATTAATGATTTATTAGAACATACAATGTTAAAAAAAATTCAAGAGTAATAAAAATGGATTTTTTGTTTATAAAAAAAAATAATTTTTTAAAATTTTGGAATGTACTACTTTTTATTTAAGGCAATTTTGAGAAAATTGAAAACAAAATCCCTTAAAAAAATTGAAACATTTGTTTAAGCGGTTGTTTACAAAAATAAAAGGTTTTTCAATAAGGGCGGGTAGATGTTGAACAGATGGTATAACACGCACACAGGAATGTTTTAAAATTGCATTTCTCTAGGTCCTGGTTCTCTTCGAGCTGTTGCACCACCAAATGTATCTACTAATTTGATATTGAAAAGGAATAATACAAGTTGTATGTGAGGTATTAAAGAAATTCTTTTTTGAATTAAGAGACCCATGTATGCCATTATTTATGGAATATATGTATGATTTCGCTCAAATGCCCACCTCTGTTTCTTACGGTGGCACACGGATCCGAGTGGTCCAATTTTCAAAGACTCTTCCGCTTAGATCAGGCTGAATTTGGCGATGGCCTGTGTTATTTTCACCTTAGGGGTATCCGATCGATTGTGTTTTAATCACATAGACTGTAACTTCAGGAAACCCCACAAGAAAACGTCACGTCACCTCTGCGAGAGATAATCTCACCCTTAAGGGAAGGTTCTCCTTTTTCGCCGAACAAAAATGCATTTTTTTCCATTTTTTTCTAGTAAAATATGTGTAGAATATTTAGCTAAAACCGTTTGTCCAAACACTTTTTTTTTAAATTTTTAGAACAAAAACGAGACCTACCTTTTTGTCTCGAAAATTGACATTTAGCGGTATTTTGAGCGTAGCATGTTTTACATAAATATTTTTGGATTTGCCGCCTATAATATATCCATACCATGGTAAGCAGAGGTATCATATGGGCCACCAGGTGTCGACACTTAGACACATGAAACATGAGACATGAACCACCAGGTGTCGACACATGAGCCATGACTCGAAGAAAACTTTAAACGCGTTTTTCTCGAAACCACGTTTTTCCAATTGTTGGCCACGATTACTTTAAAACTTGTCGGATCGTCATAATTTTGTTGTTTTTTTTAAAGCTTATTAAATTTATTGGAGTCTGGACCAAAATCAGGCTGATATCAAAAACTTTTTTGTAGAGCGCTCAGAAGAGCGAAAAAAAGTGGAATAAACGAACACTAAAATTCAAGCGTCCGCAATTTTTTTTAATTTTTGACTTCGGGCAATTATTTTGGTCCAGACTCCAAAAACATTATTCTATTTTATAAAAAACTTCGATTTTTAAATTTTCGATCATTTTGCAGGAGCTAGAGTGGCCAACAGCGAACAACTTTTTTTGGAGGTGATCTCGTTCCGAGGCGCATTGTTTCTTAACGGTCCGGTATTTTTTGATGAAAAAAATTATTTTTTGTACTTAATATGATAATAAACGCAAGTAAAAAAATTGAATTGATTATATCATTCTTTCCATGAAAAAAAAATCATGAAAAAGTGTAATTTTTGACACTGAAAAAGGAGAACCTCCCCTTAAAACGTTACTGCAAAATGTCAATCGTGGCGTCCGCTGTGTGACACGTAGGGCCTTCCTGCTGGAACAACACACCGTCTAGATAAATAAGGCTCAATTTGGGTCATACGAAATTCGTTATCAGCGTTCTGTAGTGCTCGCGATTCACGGTGACCGCCTCACGAAAATCGTTGTCGAAAAAGTACGAACCAATAACGTCACAGGCATGCCCAAAATCCACACCAAACGGTAACTTTTTGAGGCTGAATTTTCACCTGGTGCACCTAACGTAGGTCGCTGTCATCCCATATATGGCAAATTAGCTTGTTAACACAGCTATTCACCCAAAAATGTGCCTCTTCGCGCTCCGAAGCCAAGTCAACGAACAAACGGCGGCTTTGTCTATGGTCATGGACTTTGATCTCCTGGATCAGTTAGATCTTGTACGACTGTATGTCCAAGTGCCGCCGCAAAATGAGCCAAATTGAAGTCTATGAAAGGTCGAGTTCTTGTGCACTCGAGGAATCGACTGTCTCAGGTTCTGCGGCACACCTTCACGGACTGTGATGACGTTCTCGATCGATCTTTCGTTCATTTGATGTATGACGTAAGAATGTTGGCGGATTGATTAACAAATCCGTCGTCTCAAATTTTACCAGCAAACGTTGATGTGTCGACTGTGAAGAGCCATCAAGTCTACCGCATTTTGATAATAAACTTTTATGATTTGACGTGCTATTCAAATAATAAACAAAACACTTGACATATGTAACCAAAACAACATGTCCAGTAGAGAAAGCCAAAATCTATCCGTGCTTATTGCAAAAATCCTTTATTTTTTTATATTTATACGATATATGTATACGATATTTTTAAATTTTATGCAGTTTGTCCAAAAAATTTAACTCAAATCGTTTAAGTTATCTAATAATGAGAAAGTTAAAAATTAAAAAAAAAATTATTTTAAGAAACATTGGCGCTAAAATTTTGCCAATTATTAAGGTATTAGTATGATACTACTTAACAATTTGCTAACTTTATAGTAGTTTAATAACTCATTCTTAATTTTAAACATTTTCTAACTAGTATCGTACTAAAGAATTTTCCTAATAGTTTGCTTCTGAACACACCTAAAACAATGATATTTCGTATAAAAAAGTAAGTACACGAACCTTTTTTGATGTTTGCAAATGTCAGAGTGTCATATGAAGCTAGCACGATACTAAAAAAATAAAGTAGGTATTCGATGATTTTTACTTTAATAAAAGGGTAGAAAAAGTATGATGCCATATTCGATTAAAATTTGCAAATTCGTTGTTTTAACCTAGTATCATACTAAAACAGCTTTAGCATCGTACTAATTCAATTAAAATTTTGCGCCATTGACATTTGGTAATTTTGAATTCTATTTGGGTATGGTAGATCGTATCATTTACTATGATGTTAGCGTTTCTTGACGTTTTGTTCGACAAACAATAACACGAATGACTCTTAACTGAACGAACATTCGATAAAAAGAATAAGGTTACATCATACTTCGAAAAATGTTTGACATTTATAATTCTAATCAAAGGTTCTTATGCGCGAAACAGATTAAACCAGCAACAGCACCAGCATCGTCAACAGCAAACAGCACGCTGACCAGCAAACATTTCTCAAACACATTGCCACCAGCAACGTCATTTCATCTGCTTGACATTTCATATTGGAAAAAAGTTTTTCATTGTGGTGCCACTAAATATTGCAGTGGAAAAGTTGACAACACTGCACCAGCAACAGCAAATTTAGGACTTTGGCCTAACGATGCTGTTGGCGTTGCTGTTGCTGTTCTCATGGTGCTGAAAAATTCAAATACATTGGCTCTAAATTAATGGCGGCCGCTGTTGCTGTTGACGGTGATGTTGCTGGTTCAATCTGTTCCGCGCTTTAGTTCGATAACATAAATACCAATTTCGCACACTCACACGTTTACTCGTTCGACACCAGTCGTAATAGTCGTTATGATAGAGAAAGCGAAAAACCGCGTCAAGGAATTTTACATGTCTGTATGAATGCAAATCTGTATGTCTGGCTGTTAGGCTGTATCTTGAATTATAATCTAAGCAGTTGAAGTAGTTTTCTTCAAACTTGGTACAGAGACAAAATTGTTATAATTTTTAAGATTTAAAAATATCGGATAGGAGTCTTCGCAGAAATTGTTTGGCATTTTTCATTTCACCTAGATCAATTCTGGAATATTTATGTAGTTACTTCGCTTTTTTTTTAATTCGCTGTTTGTTGTTTCTCCTTTTTGTTATTTCGCTTAATGTTATTTGTCTTTTTGTTATTTAGTTTTTAAATGGCTTTTTTTTATCTATTACATGTTAATAAATTTTAGGAAAACAACAAATTGCTGTTTAAAAATGAGCGAAATAAAAATCACGAAATGAACAAAATTAATTTTGAATGTGGTGAAATAAGGATTTGCTAAAAAAATACTTTTTGCCACATTCCTTACATAAATGTTAAGAAAAAACGTTTTATTTCAAAAAATGATCTTACGGTTTTCAATAAAATATACAAATCTATGTAATCATTATACATAAAAACTGTTAATAACGTTACATGCCATACGACGTTTGTTTTGTGCAAATAATAGTTGTTTTTTTTTTATAATCTACCCGCGCTCAAGGGATTATGATTACCCTTTAAATGTTTCAACACAGCGCGGGCGTGAAATTAATGAAGAGAAAGAAGGATAGGGGAAAGATGTGTGGCACGATGTTCTGAGACTGTTGGTGGTTGTCTCAGATATTTTTATCTCCAGGGATGGCGGCTGAGCTAAAGCGGAGAAATGCCGTGTCTTATTTCTATGTCGCTTATAATTCACATTATTTTTTTCGTTTTCATCCTTGTTGGGCATACTAGTTTAACTCAATTACATGTTGTTAGTGTTATACCTGAACAACATGTAATGAGTAAACCAGCAACCCATTGATGACAATTTTTAGAAGGTTTTTAATGGAATTAAAGCGACATACATCGGCTACATCGGCTCGGGATGTAGTTGCTCGGTGGCCATCCTTCTCAATAGCTGATTCTGGTGGATTGACGGTGTTCTGCACTAAGTTTCTTTGTCGAATTTAGTTGATATCAGTCCAACGGTATTATTCTTGCTTCTCTGTAGAGATACTCGTTCCCGTAATGTTTTTTTCCTCGCTGCCGTTCGAAGTGTTGTCCGTTGCAGATTCTTAACATCTTCCTCTCGAAGATTTGGAGTTTCTTTATCGCCACAAAACTAAGTTTCAGCAAGTGGCTGCTGAGCGACTTCTGCTATCACGGGGTCTCCTCGAGCTGACAAGCTCCGATTTTGATGCCCCATTTCTTATAGAAATCGAACAGTCTGTTATTGAACTGCTTTTATCCACAAAAAAAATCTATTTATCAAGATTTCGAGCTATACAAATTCTTCATCAAAATTAAACAATATGATAAAATGACATAAGATAAATGTATGAAATACATTAAACAAACATAGGGGTGGCCGTGGCGCAATGGTTGTGTACAAGCCTGTCAACCTCAGTATCACAGGTTCCATCCCTGCCGTGCGTCGTCGTCTAAGTCGTCTTTAATTCCATTAAAACCTTCTAAAAATTGTCATCAATATGGGTTTGCTGGTTTACTCATTACATGTTGTTTAGGCATAACACTAACAACATGTGATTGAGTTAAACTAGTATGCCCAACAAGGATGAAAACGAATAATAAGGGACATAGAAATAAGACACGGCAATTCTCCGCTTTAGATCAGCCGCCATCCCTGGAGATAAAAAATCTGAGACAACCACCTTCAGTCTCAGAACATCGTGCCACACATCTTTCCTATCCTTCTTTCTCTTAAGTAACTTCACGCCCGCGCTGTGTTAAAAAATTTAAAGGGTAATCATATTCCCTTGAGCGTGAGTTGATTATAAAAAAAAAAAAAAATACCAGTTATAAGGGAATTAGAGTCATATAAATTCCATATATTAAAGTAAAACATTTATGAAATATCAGCTTTTAAGGCTGCTGCCACATAATTTGATTCGGGTTGCATAAAATACGAGTTATCAAAGTTCGAGTTATCGAAGTTTCACTGTAAATGATGGCGAAATAATAATTAAAAGGTCTTGATTTATGAATATCAAAACGAATTCGAAATTAATTATACCGAAATAATCAAAACCCAAAAGAATTCTTTGTGTTGTAACTTTGAACCAAAATCCACTAAACGAAAATTCCAAACAGGGAAGTTCATATAAGAAGAAATTCTGTGTAATTGTCAAACGAACTGATCGAAATCATGTTTAAAAAAACATACATTTTTCGGAAAGAAAATTTGAAATATTGTGATTAAAACAAAATGAACTATTGTATGTTTAGTGAAATAAGTAAGCGAGATAATACTATTTACATAAAAATGAAGAAGCTAACTTGGATGAAAGAAGAACTCTCCCTGAAGCTAAATCAACTGTATACATATGGTATGTTATGTAAATTGATTAGCTTAAAAAATTCCAAACGTGAAAGGAAGCTGAAGCTGAAGTTTACAGATAAATCTGTATATTCGGGAAAAACAGAAGGAAAAGGCCGTTTATAATTCAAGAAAATACTTTGCAATATTTATGTATGGCTTATGTCGATTTCCTTTTACACTCAGGAATCGATTTCTGTGTGGAGATCTTGATCCCTCGGCAGATTTTACGTTCCTTTAAACCGAAAAATCGATTTTTCTTTGACAGGGATCAAATCCTTAAAATCCCTATTTGAAGAGGGATCTACACGTACATGAAACACGCACTTGCACACATACCAAAGTAAAGTGGAATTGACATTTAGCTTTAGACGTCATTGTGATTTTTATTCTGATAATTTCATGTGCTGTGAAAATTTTTGTGGACAATAAATAAACATTAAATAAACTTTAAATATATTTACAATGGCTTCTCTCGCAGTAATGAAAGAATTGATTTCTTCCTCATCGTCTTCTTCTTCGTCATCATCATCCGAAAGTTTCTTTTCAACTGATTCTGATGGAGATATTTTGGAAATAAATAAATTTTTCAATCACAATCGCAATGTGAGGCATTCGGTTGTAAATTTTGTCCAGGATGTAGTTTCTAACTACACAGACGACGAGGTAGGTTCTTTGTTTATTTAAAAAAAATAAATAAATAAATATTATTTGGTTTATTTTTAGTTCCGTCGCCATTTTAGAGTGTCTAGACGAACTGCAGCCATTATAACAACAGAACAGTTCAAGATTTCCAAACACTTCAAAAAAAGAGCTACCCGCGCTGGGAGAGAGGCTACAAGCGCCGAGGTTCAATGCCTGTCGTTTTTATGGTATGTTTAAATTATTATAAGAAGTAGAATAAAAAAGAATTTGGTTCATAAACCACAGTGGCATTCGGTTACTAGTTGCTTCATTTTGAAGGTTGGAGCGGTTTTCAGTTCCAATTTAAGTTTCCTAACTAATTATTAAAACCATTTTCAATGTTCGCAAATATTTAAAAAAAAATTCATCGAACAATGATTTTGTCATTTTTGATTCTTCAAAAACATGATAAAAGTACTTTTAAGAATATTCGGAATATTCAACATTATACACATCCCCATTATGTAAAATACGATTAGTAAGATAAAATTTAATAATAAATTTGAACGTCATATTATTATTTTTTTAACACTTAGCATTTTTTTCTATTTCAGACCACTTTGTATAGGATTTGCAACGATTTTGCCGCGACGTCGACTGGGAAGAGGAGGACGTGTCATTTTAGATCGAGCATAAACAAATATTGATGATATTTGGTCTAAACTCGATTACACCATCATGGAAAGTAGCAGCTTACAAAATCCCGCCGCATGTCTAAACGCAAATCCAGCCGCCAATCAGCAAACTCAGAACTCTCCAAAACCTGCCCAACAACTGAAAACGTCAATAGAGTCGATTGTGACTATTATGACGAGGATGATAACAATGTTTCTCGGGATTCACTTTGTGACAGCATTTGTGAAACCGATACCAATAAAACGCCCCAAACGCAAATGGGATTACAACAGTTTTCATCCCAAACACATAACATCAATCAATAATAACAACAGTTTTTTCTACTAACAGATACTATGATCGGAGCTCAACTTAAAACGAAACATAAATACAATTAAGCGAACGAAGATAAAAAAAACATGTAAATAAGATATATAAAAACAAGTTTTATTATTGTTTTCATATGAATTTGTTTAAATTTTTTATTGTTTGAAAGGCAAATAAAGTAAATACAAATAAATATTGGTATCCTTCCATAATGAATCTTATTTTTAGTGTTGGTCTTCTTCGCGTATTTTCTACATTTATAAAAAAGATTGCAATGGCAATATGGTATCCAGTTTTAACGTCCAACAAAATTAAAATCAAATCAAAAGATGAACAACGAAAATTTATTTATTTTTTCACATTTTGAGGCAAATCAACTCATTTTGAAACTCCGAATTTAGGAATGCTGTTTTGATTTCGTTCGGGGCCTATGATGTAAATTTATTCGTATTCGTAGCGTAACAAAATTTTTGGGGACTTGCTACGAGGGACTCCGTGATAAGGGTGAATAACTCAAAATTTTACCTACCACGGGATTTCCGAACAAAGAACTCTTGCAAGTAAAGTTTTTCCATCGAACACCAAGATCTTTCTTTACAATCGTCCTAAAAAATTGAAACATTTATATAGGATACACAGTTTTCTTTAAACATTTTAACTACATTTTGACATAATGTTCAAGATCCTTCCACCCATCCACTAACAAATCCATATTAAGATCTAATTGAACTCCAAGTTCAATTGGAGCAACTGATACTTCTTGAGCTTTGTTATTGGGTATTTGCTTGATTTGTAAACTCTCGTTAAAAGGTTTGATTTTCTGCGGCGATTCATCTAATTTGATTGTGTTTACAGGCAGACATTTTCTAGCATTATTAATGAGTTGTATCTTCATGTTTGTTGACATCTTCTTAAGAATTTTTGGATTTTTTCAAAGCTTAACTTGATAAAAGCTGGCGTATTCCAAATACATCGAGTCCAAATCGATATTATAACTCGCAATAAGGCCTAGTTTTTTATTTTTCATTTGAATACGGACACATTACATTAGCAACCTGTCTCTTCTGGTCTCCCAAATCCTCAATAAATCTTCATCGATCTCGGGCCATTTTTCTGGAATGATGTCAAACAAATCGTCCTTAACGTCACCTTACAGATGATCCGCAGGCGAATTTCGTCCCGAAGAACTTAGCAGCTACTTTGAGGTCGATTTCTAGAAAATCAATGCAATCAGTACTTAATAATTTCCCAACACAGCCGTGGTTGGACCAATCTTACCAAACGTATTCAATCCAGTCACGACAGTGCCGAACTTCTTCTTGCCACGAGGTACACGCGGCACACAGATCTTCTTGGTGACATCTTGCTTCTTCTTGATTTTCATCAAGCCCTTGCCACCGCGTTTTTGACGTTTCTTGTCATCGTCGCCGGCATCGCCGCTCGCAGCATCTTCCAGCTTCAAACACTCGAATTCGGTTGGAAGGTTCTTCTCCAGCCATTGTTTGCATTTTTCATATTCAGGATAATATTCGCAATACTAAGCAATGGGAATAATGGATTTTGCAATAAATTCAATTGGTCTTATTCATTATATCGATGTCTCAATGTCGTCGATGGGCATGGAAATGGAACCATTGCCACAATACGGAACACTCAATGGATAGGTTAATCCTGGTCGAGTGTTAAATGGAGACGGGCTGCCATATCAACGACTTCAGTCATAGTTGAGGAAATCAAAGTTTATTTATTTAAATAGAAAATTGTTTAATTTGTAATCTTAAAGCAACGTTGAGCGTTGAGGATTAGGAGAATTATTGAGGTTGAGAAAAATATTTTGATGTATCACTACTTCACAAAAGAGAAAAGACAAAACGTAAATAGAAGTATGGATTCTGATTTTTAATTTGACATGTCACGCACACATTAACAAAAAAAAATCAATCTCTTTTTGTTTTCTTTTTGCAACATATGACAACTGACAAAATTTGACAAGGGATCGAAATCCCTAAAATCCCTAGTGTGTAAAAGGAAATCGACATTAGTATGTACGTGCACAATAAAGAGCATGTATGAATTGGCTAAAAGTATGCAATAGCTTTCAGCAAACAAAATATTCAGAAGATGAGATTATGATTGTGACAGAAGTAGTAACGGTAATAGGAGCGAAATATATTATTTTGTTTCAATCAGCCGCAAAGAGAATCATTGAAATCAGATACATTATTTATGTATGTATATCCAGAGGCAACAAAATAGTGTTAAAGTTCTTAGAGTTTCTTTATTTATTTAATAATTCATTCACATCATCGCCACTTAAAGCCTAGTACTCACCTAGCGTGAAATGAAAAATAAATACGTTCCAAATTACACGCGAAGAATAAAACTGAAAATAGAATAAACTTTTCCACGTGAATTTTTGATACTCACTATGAATGAAAAAAAAATGACAATTATTTTTAAACTGATTCGTTCTTCGTTTTGAAACAAAATATTCAAATCAACTGACAAATATCACAGTTTTCCACGTTACCTTAAACTTTTTCCTGATGGTTGTACATTGAGAAATGAAAATCATAGCGTGGACAAAGTTGTGGAACATATTATGTTTTTCCAATCCACATTTTAGTACTCACCTCCCGTTGCGGATTTCATGCCAGTGAACCAGCAGTCGGTAGGTAGGTAGAGATGGTAGTCGCCAGCCAGCTGGGCCCGCGACTCAATTAGCGCTGGGGTGCGCCGTTTTGATACCATTAAACTCGTGTCAACCTAATAAGGATTAAGTACGGAAGAAAATGGCTTTTATATACTTTAGCGGAGCATTGCTAAAGCCATTTTGTCGCATTCAGAAAGATAATCAGATCTTTGATTTTCTTCTCCGAAAGTTCGCTGGGGTCATCGAGGAAGGCTTTCCCAAAGGAAGCCATCCTGTAATTTGCTAAGGCGGGGCAATCGCAAAGAAAATGAACCACAGTTTCTTTTTCTTGTGGATCTCCACAACTACGGCAGTGTGGGTTGAAGGGGATGCCTAGCTTTCTTGCATGTTCACCTATGGGCCAGTGCCCGGTGCATATTGCTGTGATCCTGGCTATGTCGCGCCTGGGTCTGCATATTAGATCGTTGGAACGTGAGTTGTTGTAAGTAGGCCATATCTTTCTTGATATGACACAGTTTGTGAGACTGCTCCACCTACGGTTGGATTCATTGAGAAAAATCGAGAAGATTTTTCTCTTCATAGCACCAAGAGGAATATTAACTTTTTCCGCTAGTGAGCTATGTAAGGTCGAGCCTTGCCGAGCTAAAGCGTCAGCCCGTTCATTACCCTCTATGTCACTGTGACCTGGAACCCAGATGAGAGTGACCTGGAGGTCAATGTTCAGACTCGCCAGTTCGTCCCGACATTGCTGGACAAGTACTGAGGTTGATGTAGATGATTTAATGGCCTTAATGGCCGCCTGGCTATCTGAGCAGATAGCTATATTTCTGAATTGGTTTTGGTTAGATTGGAGCAACTTGCATGCCTCCTTGATTGCTAGTACTTCGGCTTGAAATACACTCGCAAAGTCTGGTAGTCTGAGTGACTTGGAGATGTTAAAGGACTCGGAAAAAATTCCTGAACCAACATCGCACTCCATCTTAGATCCATCAGTGTAGATTATCGAATCGAAATCCTTTGTGACAACGTCATTCTTCCAATCCTCTCTGGTGGGAAAAATGGCTTTGAAATCCCCGCTTGGGCCAAGAGGAGGTACGCAGTAGTCGGTGTTCGATAAGAAAATATCCGGAGGAATCAATTTTGTTATGTTAACTGTTAATGTTAAGGGTTTGGAGAACCAACAGTTAGATTCTTTAAGTCTTACAGCACTGCATGCCGCTAGGTATTTTATATGAAGGTCGAGTGGTAAAAGGTTCAGGATAACGCTCAGGGCATCTGTTGGGCATGATCTGAGAGCCCCCGTAGTGCCGACGCTAGCCGTTCTTTGAACCCTTTTAAGTTTTCCGACGTTATATTGCTTGCTAAGTGCAGGCCACCAAACAATCGATCCGTAAGGGTTAAGAAAGCCTGTATAGCTTTCTATGCCTGCAGAAAGACCTTTGGTAAGAACCAGCAGTCACTTTTATATGAAATTTTCATTTTCACTTGAACTGAGTACTAGGCTTTATGATAAAATTCAATTATTTACGGTTTCACAATTATAGGGTTTACTTTTAGAGGTGGAAAATCTTCAATTAAAATAATAGTTTTTTTTTTGTTATATAATGTATATGAAATGGGCTTTATTTGACAGATAATTATATGAAATTAATAATTGGATATGATTTTGGGAAATACCCCCATCTTCACTGTATTGAATACTTTTGCTGTACAAAATATAGGACACATTTCTTTGAACCCAAGGAAGCATAACTTGCCTTGATTATACCATCGATATAAAATATTACGTCCCACTATCAACCCTATCATCGTATACGTTGGGATAATAACGAAATTAACTCAGATCTTTACGAATTTCCAATTGAAAAATTTTGTATGTATTTCAAGGAAAAAATATGAAAGTCCCGTTAAAATATATAAATATGAGTAAGGCTTCCAAATGCATGTGATGATTTTGGAACGATATTTTGTCTTGTACCATACCGATTGTCTCCGCCTACATATGCGGATCAGAACATAGTATCTACGATGATCCGTCCAAGCACCTACGATCAATTCATTTTCAATCTGCAGATATGTATATAAGCCTTCTAAAGATTCGTTTTTTTATCAAGGTAGCTTTTTTCTTTGTCATTTCGGATGGACCTAGTCTGCATGATGATATCTCTCAATTTGCCCCCAATTTGGATTCATCCCTAAAGCGAAAGTGAAAACTCCACTTTTTTCCATTAAAATGTCAAGTACTAATAACAAGGTATTACTTTCTTACTCTCAGGATTGCCTGAGAATAGGAAAATACAAATCCGTCGTTGGATGTGATCTGCCGCGCTTTCTCTACTGGATCCCTATTGAGAATCACGTTAATTGTTCAAAATTCTACAATATTGTTAAGTTGCGTAAAACGTTTACGTTAGTAGTATTTTTAATAAGGATAACAAGGAAGAATTTTTTTATAAAGTAGACTTCTTCTATTCGAAAATGGTTTCTAAGAAACCTCATCTGGAAATACACCAAATTATTTTTAAGAATTTTGTGGCATAAAAATGTTTTGCTAAACAAAATAATCAAACCGTGTCACTGAGAGAATAATTTGAATTTCCTTCATTTTGTTTTGACTATCGTCTTTTTACATTATGTTTGCATTTATAAACCCTTTTTTGGCAACGCAGAGATCCCGTTATACTATACCTGCAGCGGATTTTCTGTTCGTAAATACATGCATTGAATAGATATTTTGTGCCTAGTATGTCCTACATTAATGTTGCAATTATGCAAACGTCTTGCTTCCACAAAATATGTTTGACCATTGTCAGTTAATTTTCTTCTAAACGCATTTCACGTTTCCGAACTCGATCTCCGACTTATCAGTATTTTTGTTGCCAACTCTCTTTTTACTGCAGAGTTTTACCGCAAATTATGGTATCGAACATATGTATGACTAGCAAACTGCTATATCGAGAATAATATACATACGAAATTAATTTTTGGTTTTGATTTAGCAGTTTGCGTTTAGGAACATCTTGTAATTTCATTTTTGACTCAAATTGCGTTTCCGAAACAGCCGATTTAGTGGGCACAATTCTTTTGAATTTCGTTATACGGCCTCAGGTTTCTATATTAGCCCTGGGCTTCAGTGCAAAATTGATATCAAGATATTATACCTATAGAAAAATATTCTCACAATAATTCTGCTTAGTTCATGCAAACATCAAATCATTTTGACCTTCTTATTGGTAAGTTGCTAAGTTGTAAGTTGTTGTTTTGACCAGTTGTTTTTTTCTTTTTTAAATTGGTATTTAAAATTATGAAATAAAACACATTTGAGTGTGCGTTTTTTTTTTCAATTTTTTTTTTCTTTTATTTATGTATATATTTTATTTATATAAACAAAATATTTGTTTAACCTATTTTAATAATATCACAATAACTTTTCTTAAGTTCATCATTAATATTATCAGTAGTTAAACTTAACGATCAAATTTACATTTATAGTTGTTGTTTTATTTCTTTGTATTCACTCTTAGAATTGTTTAACTTTTTTTACAAATAACAACTTCCATTTTAGGAGACTTCTTGTCAAGATATTACATTTTTTGTAGTCGCTTTTAAATTTTACAATTTAAGTATGAGTGTACATTGTTTTAAGATAAAAAAAATAACACATTTTCTGTCTTTTATTTAATGATGAACAAAACTAATGTACCTACTGGAAGATTTTTGTAAACAGAAACTATTTTCACGAAATAAAGGTAAAACAAATTGAAAAAAAAAAACTAAACCAAAATCAATTATAATGGCAGTTGTCGTTGTTGTTGTTACTGTTTTATTTTTATATTCTCTACTGAAGAAAAGATTTTATTTTTGATGTTTCAACATGATAAATTGTACAATGAACTTTTTTTCTATTCTTTTAAATAAACAATTTTAAGTCCAAATTAAAACAATTTAATTTGTTTTATTTGGTTTCGTTGTTAAATAAAAAATATATATGTATTTATAGTGCGCTATGGACTTAAGACTAAATATTTTTAACTCTAGCTTACCGATTTGAAGACAAAATCAAAGAAAAGGAACTTTTACATTGTAATTAGTTAATTAAAAAAATAATAATAATAGTAATTAAAAAATACAAACTAAAGCAGCAATTATATTGTTTTGTTGTTAGCTATATCGAATCATGAAAGTAATAAAGCCAAGTAAAATACAAAATATTCTGTAGGTAGATGCTAGTGACATCAGCAATTCAGAACACATCCATAAGTTATATTGCAAAGGTTTTGTTATGTTAAATAATATGTTATTTTAAAAGCCAAAATCATCAAATCAAACTTAATATTTCATACACTGTAAATGAAATGACATACATTCGGCACCCAAATACTCTCTGATATGAATTTTAGGAAGAACCAGTCGATGGCACTAGTTATGACCGAGGCGACCGAGGCATATGTGGTAGCAACAACGCTGGCTATCGTTATATCAAAAGTAGTTATGTAGGACTTGGTGTTGCAGAAATAAAGAACCCAGCTAGAAACACATGCTTGAAAATGAACGTCTACTTATCCAAATATAAATCAATT
This sequence comes from Philhelius festivus, assembly GCA_963931855.1. Classification (NCBI taxonomy): domain Eukaryota; kingdom Metazoa; phylum Arthropoda; class Insecta; order Diptera; family Syrphidae; genus Philhelius; species Philhelius festivus. The sequence continues at coordinate 155,836,614 of OZ007556.1, forward strand.
TAGGATTTTATGTCTGAAATTTCATCTTTATATCCAACAGTGTCATTAAAGACGACGACGTACGTACAGACGATATAATTATGCAAATTGTATGAAAACCAACTAATGTGATCACTCAAGACAACTAAACGTCATAAGCCACGTCGTTTTAGATAACTTCTTTATTACGTAGCTGTTTTAAGAGTCTATAATACTAAGGAATTACTCAATTACTCAATAATTAGATAAATTATGATCAAATCATAATGTTAACATATAAGCCAGGATTTAATAGGAAAATGGGTATTCAATACAAGAAGGTGGTCGGTTGTCTTGTTCTTGTTTCTTGATAGAGGCAGTAAAATATTTCAGGTGGAATTAGCTGCACTCGTATTCGAACCAACGACATCCAACGTGATAATCAAACGTACTTTAGGGCAAGGAGTCCGACTACTGTTACTTTTAATGTTTAATATTAAATATTTTTATTTGATTTCTAGAAAACAACTATTTTCGTTGAGTGAGTGTAAATGATTTTGTATGTTTTTGCTTCTTGCTTGATTTGAGATCTTTGACAAACCTTTAAATTATTTTTATGTTAATACATAACACCTTTCAAGTTTGCTAAAGTAGTGGTCTTATGATGAATAATAGATTATTTAACATAATGATACTAAAAATTGTATCATACCTTTACCTCAATAGGAAGTCTTCTTGGTTGACTGAATGGCCATAATAATGTTTTTTCGGTGGAAGACCCTTCTTCTAGATATAATTTAGGAAGCGAATATTTTCTAATATTTTTTTAAGTTTTCTGCCAATTTAGTTTGAAAAGGTTGACTTTCTTCTCTGTACATTACATTTTTGCTTTAGCAGTATCTTCGAACGACACCATACAAACAAAAATATTTGATTTGTATAATATTTTGTAAATAAATATCTTCCTTTTTTTCTTAAAAAATTAATAAATGATTCAATATATCTCAACAAAAACTTAAAAAAAAAATTAATTACATTTTACTTTCTTTTTTTGCAAATACAACTTTCATTGAAAGCTTCACATTTAAAATAGAATAAAATAAAATAAAAATTAAGTTACTTCTTATTTGGTTGTAAGATAAGGCCTCGATTTCTATTCTGTTGATTCAGCTTTTGCATGGAATAAATATAAAACTTATATTTATTTGCTTGGCTTAGGATGGTGTTAATTATCAATATTTTCAATAAAGTTCATCTTCCATATTGTTTATTAGGATTTCTTTGTCTTCCTTTTTATTTGATTTAGACATATTTTGTTGCAACAGCTTTGTATCGAAGCAGGGCTGAAAATATGAAAATTTATTTAATTATTTAAAGAAGACAATTATAAAATAAAAAGTAATATGCTTACGGTATCGCAAATGTTCATGTTACAACAATTCTCAATTGTTATCTCACATTGTTCTGTGGCAATGGGTCGACACGTCAATGGTGTTTGTGAGACTTTCTTTTGTACAACAAATGTCTTCTTAATTCTGGGCCTTACTGGTTTATAGATACGCCGGAGGGTTTGAATTATAACATAGATGAGGACTAAGCCGCCAAGAGCTCCACACACCAGTACAATTATAGACTTGTTCCATGTTCCTCGGCAAACTTCATCTGGCCTTTTAAGGTTCTGAATAAGTAAATCTTCTGGATGGAGGTTTTTACAACTGAAAAAGAATTTTAAAGATTTTAAAATTTTTAATTTACATAAATGAAAGAAATGAATTTTTGAAGAAAATTAATTACGAATCGAAAATTTTTCGTTTGGTGTGCGTGTTTCATATATGTACATACGTGTGAATCCCTTTTCAAATAGGGATTTAAAGATTTTGATCCCTATCAAAGAAATGTCTATTTATTGGTGTGAAGAAATTTTCTAAATTTTCAGGAGCTTACGACCGTTCTTCAAGAAGAATGGAAAATATACCACCTGAAGTTTGTTCAAAACTGGTTTCTTCAATGCCTTGACACCTTGAAGCGGTAATTAAATCAAAAGGATACGCCACCGTAGTACTAAATGTAATGCGTCCGATTATTTGTGAGACATGAAATTATGGAGTTTTTTTTAAATTTTCAGTTTCAATTTTTGAATAGTAATTTAAAATGTGGTTTTTGTTTGTTTAAAATAAATATGAGTTCCCTTATGATAAAATATATATTTTTCTTTTCTATGTCCGATTAGTCGTTGGAGCCAGTGTATGTACGTTTTTGAAATATTTATGTCGATTTCTGTGTGAAGATTTTGATCCCTCGCCAGATTTTGCTTTCATTCACTCCAAAAAGTCGATTTTTCTCTGACGGATCAAAATTTTTAAATCCTTATTTAAAGATCCGGGATCGAAATGCCTAGTGTGTGAAGGAAATCGGCATAAGATTAGCAAATATAAGATAGACTAATGAAACTCAATTACTTCTTGAAACGTACAATGTTTCGTGTGATCTTCTCGCTTACTCTGTGCGGTATTTACGTTACATTCAATTTGTCAAAATACCGACAGTAAACATCTGTTTATTATTTGTTACTAAGGGCTACTTGACTCATTTAGGAATCACTTCAGCGATGACATTATGATAGTTTAGGAATAAGGAATTGGATCACTGAGAGTTTCCAATTCTAAATTACATGATTACTTATTGATAATCATTAAACTTCTAAGGCGTCGGACGTCAACAAAGCCACGTGTAAAAGCTAATTAGTTGTTCACAACGGTCGAGTTGATAAATGTAAAAATTGTCTTATGTCCTATTGTTCAATGAATTAACCGTAGTGATTGGTTTATTGTTGAGAAGATACTTTCTAGGAGGAAGTGTAATGCTTTTACGGCATTTAGTTTGAAGCTTCTTGACATTTTATTCAAAGATTTTTTTCGACACCAGATGGAAAATCTGTTTAAATATAATTACAAGGGTCATCAAGAGAGGACATGCGCCTATAGTTTTTTTGTAGTCGGTATAAATTGATATTAATGAGTCCCTTAAGACTCGACTAATACTAGATGTCAATAAATGTCAAAACAAATATCAAAAGGCCGAGATGGTTTTCCTATTGAACATCAGAGGTGCCCTGGATAAGGTCAGATAAAGTGGACCTTGAAATCACTTTATAAAAATGATGTCTTAAATAAGATTGCAATAAAGGATTTAAGCTTGAAGAAGTAAAGTGAATCGAAAATTGTAGGTTGGTTGCAATTACATACATCAACTTACATAAATTAAAATCCTCCAGATTAAATAAGGTAATGACAAATTCTTAATCAGGTAAGAGAAAATCATTGACTATAAAATTTAATAAATAAGTTGGGAATTATAAATGAATCTTCATAGTTAGAGTCGAGAATTTTAAGGTGATGGATTTTGCTATGGCGTTTATATAGTGAACAAACTTTTGGGGGTTTGTTATGATAATTTTATATCTCAATGTTCGTCAACGTTATACTAAGAAACTATAAATGGGATAGATTGAGTCAGACAGAAGAAAGCTTTCTTCATGATATTTCAACTGAAAATTTTTAAATCTTTGATGAAGGAGTTATCTAAAAAAAAAAACTTTTCTTCGTAAAATTTTTCATTTTCTTATTTCATTTTAAGATCTTTAAAAATAAAAAACTTACATTCGATAACAGTGCCGCGGCACATTGGTATCAATATCTTTTTGCATAAGCAAACAATATGGCACACATTCCTCAGTTGCATTAACTGAACATTGTCGTCCAATAAAATCAGTCGGACAATCACATGCCGGTTCCTCCTCAATTATATTACATACACCATCGTTCATACAATAGTTACTGCATTTTGACGTCTGGCAACGTTCTCCGGTAAAACCAATTTGACACGAACACTTTGCAAAGCCATTTACAATCTGACAAGTTCCATGAACGCAATAATTATGGCATTCATAGGTTTCACAACGGGCTCCACTATAGCCAGCCTTACAGGTACATGCATCACTGACTCTGCTGTAATATCCGTTGCCGAGACAATTTTGTTCATGATTTTCTTCAAATTTTTTTACAGTATAATTGTCCAAAGGGAAAAGATTTTTCTCCAATTTGTCCATGACATCCTTGCAATCGCCATCGCTTTTCAGCTTAGAAATCAATCCAATTCGTGAAACAATTCCTCCTATTCCATTGTTGGTCTTAACCTTAACTGGATGGAAATTTGTGGCGCTGAACTTTGGTACCGTCCAAACCGCTTGATGTACCCCATCTGTCCAATAGATTGCATCTTTGGTTACCGTCACGCTGATTGGGACGTTATTGCTGCCCTTATATACAATTTGTCGATCTGTTCCATCTAATTTGGCACTTTCAATTGTAAAGGCGGTACCCATCTGATCGACCACGTAATAGATTCGATCTGTTAATTGGTCCACTACAATACCATGAGTTAAGTGCAGCCCAGTGTTGATTATAGTCTTTTCATCCTCTCCATTTAAAGATGCCACATGGATACTTGGTTCAGAACTATTCGAATTGGTCCAGTATAATTTTCGTCGACACACATCGATGGCAATACCATTGGGAACCAAAGAACTATTGTCGAAATCGAACAGAATTTTGGGTTCGGAGTCGGCAGCAGCATTAACTGGATAGTAAAATATCTTTTTGTTGAGACTATCGGTCCAATAGAGGGTTTCTTTCAATGGATCGTAGGCCAAACCAGATACTGATTCGTTGGGTGTTTTTGTAACAATATTTTCTATAATTTGAGGACTGCCTTTGCCAAGAGGCAACTTTAAGGAGAATATACTTCCATTGGTGTGCTCGTAACCATTGAAGAAAATGCGCTCTTTAGCCTCGTCAAAAGCAATAGCTGAAATATTATTGAAGTGATGAGCTGCAGATTTCAGCTCTGTCCAGGTTTCATCGTAGAAAATTATTTTTCCTTTGGTTGCAACTGCAAAATCTGGAAAGAATCAAAAATAGAATAGATGTTAATATTTTGCATTTCAAAGTAATTAGGAATGAAATCAAAGAGAAGGGCCAACAGTCACTGGGGTATTGTAAGACTATTTTATACAAATCATTCACTTGCTTGACTAACGAATATAACACTAAGTAACTAAAATTTGTCTAAGTTAATTTTTTGATTTTCTGTACCCACAGTGATATCGTAAGATGTGTTGGATGCAAAATTTTGCTAAAACTATGTTTTTCAATGTCATTTAGATTTCTTAATTAAAACATGAGAACTATTAGACTGAAAGCGCAGCTGATAAAGGAACATGAATCTCTTTACTGCTAAAGAACGCGGAATAATTGCTTAGATTTTATTGCAGAATAAATAAACCGCCGGTTGTTTTGGACCAGCGTGAATTTCGGCCTAGAACATTACGAAATGCTGCCGAGACTTATAGCTGTCGTTCTGCTGAAAATATAGCAACTGCGGCTGATGATGTCTCAGAGAACCCAGGAGCATCAATCGGCGGCCTTTACAGAAACTATTTGTGAAAGATTTAAAGATGTTTTCTTACCAAGTGCAGACACTACACCAGGTGTTGCTGTTGATGGCCAAGTGCGTGAACCTACGCTTAAGCCATCCTGAAATCTCGACAACGGGAAAGACAATTTTTCATCAAAAACCATCTTGAACGACGAGGCCCATTACTGTATGGCGTGCTGTTTATGCTGGAGGGTTTATCGGTTCTTAAAGCCTCGAAAACGTCACGGGTCAAACGACTGCAGTATACGGCGAGTGCTACAGATCCATGTTTAAGGACTTTCTGCTTCTTTGAGTGGATAAATTTGGACTGGAGAAAATGTGGTTTCAACAGGATTGAGCAAGGCGCATAACGCACGAATTTCAACCGAAATTCTGAGGGATGCATTTCCGGGTCTGATCCTCATTTATCCATAAATGCCATAAATCGGACCCGTATGGTCAATACTCAAGCCGGCTACTTAGTCGATATGATTTTCTCGAACAAAAGCTTTTCATTCATAAAAAAATTACAAGCAAAGAACATCGAGTGACAACTTTTGTGCCACCTTGAATTAAGTATTATATTTTCATAGGTGAATGACTATTTTTTTTTCAATGAAAGAAATACAATTTGTTCCTTTTAACATTCGCAAGTGATTTTTTGTGATAAAAATTTTAATATCTGTTAATTAGGCACCTTTTACCATTTCCTCAAACAAAATATTTTGGTTTCTGTAGTTGAATAAACCCCATTGCATTGAACTTGCAAATTTGTCAGCTACTTGACTTCTGGCATTAAACTTAAACTGATCCACCCATTTAACCTTGTTAAAGGTTAACTTAACGTAGGTAATTGTTGTGATTGACCTGCCAAAGCTTAACAGGATATGATATAAACGGCACGCGGCGACTCAGCGGTACCTCATATCATAATGATTGAATGATGTTGACCTTTGTTAGTTGTTAAGAGGTTTCTTAAATATTAAATTTTTAAAAATTTCCAACAAATATAATGCCGTTCAACTTGTGTCCACAATCGCAATTTATGTACGAAATTCCATCATGACAGAGTTCACGTTAAGTCAAATCAATTTTTATCTAATGATTTGATTAATGTACTTAACGGTGCACGAATTTGAACTTTTTCGTCTAATTATAATTTATTTTTAATGAATAGTACCTACTGGAACTTTATCAGAAATATATTTGTTTAGATTGTCCAAAGTCATGGCCTTTTTTTCAAGATTTAATTTAGCGTTTAGGAATATATTCTGGGAATAACAATCAATGTTCAGGTGTATAGTCTCATGAGTTAAGCTTTTAATTCCTATATTGATACTTATTTTCGTATCAATTACACAACTACCCTACTATAAAGTTTGCCCCTTAATTCTTATCTGGATATTTGCTTATTTTATCACACCAATGTGTTTTTATCAATTCGAACAGAAAAAAATATCAGATTTTATAAGTAGTGTAGTATAAACAATTGAAATTATCAACCTACGTGCATTATTTATCGATGTATGTTTATTTATTTTATTTCAATTTTTAAATGTGTCATTTAAAGGAAATGAGTTTTTTTTTCTCATGCAGTTTTGTGCAAAAGAATTCAAACTACATATAGACTTTTTATTTTTAAATGCGAAAGCATGTCTATCTGGAAATTTTAATTTTATTACTAGCTGAACCGCAAAGAAAGATGTAACCTATGTCGTTTTTATTTGGCAATTCGGAAGCCTTATGGACTCTTCTGAAAGTGTTCACTTGAGAAAAAATGACAGTTCTGGTTCTGAAAATAAAAGAAAATTACTTATGGATTTGAAATCAGAATCGGAAGCAGAAGCACTTACACATTCATATACTTAAATGTCAAACTCGACAGTTGTGCGATTTTTGATTTTGAAATGAATAAAATAACTGTCCATATTTGACGTTCCACACATACAATTAGAATAAACTTCAGAATCGACAGAATCAAAAAAAGTTTTCAGTTGCGATCCCAGATTGGCGAGAGATTCCGGATTGCCAAATAAAAACGACACTAAACAAATAAGAACAGAAAATATTTTATACCAGATATTCAGTTCGGTTTTAAGGGGGACATGAGACATGACACGTTTCATGGCGCGTCTAAACTAGTCTCTGATATCTAATGGAACAAATCTAAAAGCCAGTATACTGGCGCCTGTTCGGTTCATTTGGAGAAGGCTTTCGACCCCGTATGTTTAGATGGTATCTACCTAAAGCTGACTAGACTTGGGTTATGTAAACATGTTATAAGGGTTTTTCAAATGGCGCGGATAGATTTTGGCAAGCTGTGGCGGCCATGCTGTTCTTTTGGAAAACCTGGTGAGTAAAGTCTGTGTTTTTTGAGACCGGGGGTCGCCCTGAAGTAGATCTAGGTATTTTGCTGGGGCGAGTTCAACTAACGATCAAACTGTCAAAAGTTCATATGTATTTCTTTTCTTGTCATTTGGCGATTCGCATATTGCATGTTATTGCCTGTGTTTTCAATGAAATGTTTGTTGTACTCATCAGATGAAACGTTCAGCAACAACGCGAATTTGTTTTCTTTCATTTTTAAAACTACTCGTAATTTATAACAAATTTAAAGTTTCATCAGAGCACAGAATTATTTTGTCTTGCTTTTAGCTGTCAACAAAACAGTTGACAGCCCTTGGGTGTTTTTTGAAAACTGAAAACCCCAGTTTTTGTTGACAACTCTGAGGGTTGTCAAGAAAACCTGGGTCAACCCTGGGTAAAGTTGAACGAAAGAACCTACTGTTACCCAACCACCATGACAAATTACTAGATTGAACGGCACATCAAATGATAAAATTTTATTAAAAAAATGAGTGTTCCTTTGTGCAAACGTTTCGTGCTTCATGACATACAAATGGTAGAAAGTTTTTTGTCAAAAAAATTGAATGTAACCTCAATTTTTGACATACAAATCATTCAAATGTTTTCAGCGGGGAACTGTCAATTCGATGAATAATAACGAATAATTTTTGGAATGTAAGTATACCGCGATTAAAGATCTGTTGTGTACCTGACCAGAACTGCGTTAGATCATTCATACTACAGCTCTTCCTCCAGACTTGCTCCCTTGAGAACCTTAAGTACATGGAATATTTTCAGAGATTGTTGCTCACTTTGTTCTCTCTGGTGACGTTCCACATACCTTTTTCTTTGATGCACGAGTGCATCACATCTACCTAATATATGGTCCGCTATTTTTTCGTGAGCACTTCGGAATCTGCATGTGGCACTGGTCATTAGGATAAGAATACTGAGGTGTCTTCTCAGTTTGCAGTGACCAGTGAGGAAACCCGTATTAAATCTAAGGTTTTTCCAACTTAATCCTAGGGATGTCATTTCTCCAATTTTACTAGAGGATGACTTCATTTCTATTGACACCTACGTGTCACAGTACCCAATGAAGTGTGAAACTATTATGCTTGCCAAGGTCGTTTAGCCTGCCCACACACTCCCATATCAATTTAAAACTAAAACCTGCACTTGTCTCTTGAGACGTTCTCCATCCATCAGTACAGCATTGAATGTCATTCACTGCTTCGCCTTCTTTTTTGCTATTTTACTATGTTCTGAAGTTTTTCTCGAAGTGTTCTCGAAACGATCTGATACTAGCAGGTAGATTCAGGAGTTTGCGTCGTATGTCGGCCATGAGAAATATTTTGCAGTGTGACTTCGACAAGATTTAGCGAAATTGTGATGACTAGAAGTTAAAGTTTGAGAAATCAGAAACTATTCTGTTGCATGGAGCCCCAAGGAATATGAGAAAGAACTGAAGCAAGGTAGTTTAGAGCCACTGGCGAGTACAAGTGTATTAAAGTAGCTTGGTATGCTGCTATTCCTGGGCTAGGAGCTGGGCTGGGAGCTATTGCCCTAACGAAACATTTGTTTTCTTGCAGCTGGCCTTAAAGCAGGGTGAATATGATTCGCTACATGCCTCGCGTGTTTGAAAAGCAGAATGATTTTTTCCTAAAGCTGATTCGGGGTTACATTGCAAGAGAAATATCCTCAACAAAGATCTTAATGTTTGGGACATTCTGCTTTATTAAGCCAGATGCATTCCTCTATTAAGACAGTCGAGGGCTAGTTCAGGACACTTTGTAGACATCTGTCAACAGCACGTCCAAATGATAAGACTCTATCAAAATGAGTGTTCGTTAGTGCAAACGTTGTGCCCATTTTACGGTAGATATGGTGGCCCTCTACAGTCGACTCGTCAACGTGTGGTGGTCAAATTTGAGACGAACGGTTCGGTAATCAATTTATCCAACATTCGTAGATTCGAAAACATCGCCGCAGTCCGTGAAAGTGTGCAGCAGAACAGAGTAGATCCCTCGCCGTGCACAAGAACCCGACCTTTAGCAGACTTCAACTTGTCGAATGTTGCGTCGGAATTCGGACCTACACCCGTACAAGATCCATCTGACCCAGGATCTCAAAGTTCGTGATCATAGATAACCCCGTTTTTTCGTTGACTCTGATTCGGAGCGTTTGGAAGAGAAACCCCAATTTTTCCCGAAAAATCATCTTTACCAACGAAGCGCATTTTTGGATGAATGGCTGTGTTAACAAGCAATATTGCATTATATGGGACGATATCAACCCACACAAGGTTCACCAGGTGACAATGTATCTTGTGGTGTGGATTTTGGACCGATAGGGTCATTGGTCTATACCTTTTCGAAAAAGACATGGGTAAGGAGGTCACTATCAAAGGCAAGCGCTGCAGAATTATAAAAACCATTTTCGTATGGCCCAAATAGAACTATGTTGACTTGACGATATGTGGTTCCAGCAGGACGTTGCTACGTGCCACACAGCCGACGCCACGATTAACATTCTGCATGAACGATTTGAGGATAAGGTTATCTCGTGCGGAGGTGACGTCGTCGTGAATCGGCCACAAAGGCCATCCGATTTGGCCCTGCTAGACTTTTTCTTTCCTGTAATCGCAGCTCTATGCGAATAAACCAAGATGAGGCCATTTCATACATACATAGCTACAGTTACAATGAATAGTCTGAGAGTAATTTTTCCTAATAAATTAATTAGCCAGCACGTAGACTGCCGCTGGGCACTCTGTTCATCGAACCTTATGGGAATACTTAAAGTTGAGGGTTTACAGATACAAACTCCAATCAATTCTGGTTTTAGTAGAAAATATCCACCATGAAGTTGCTGCCTTTGCTTTAATTTCGCTAATTCATAAATTTAAGAGTTCGATTGCAAGAGTGTGTTGAGATAAATAGATGGCCAATTACACGATGTTGTTTTTAAAACATTTAATCCACAATGTCAAGCTCCATTTTGTATTAATAAAATATTTCTTTTATTAAATATTAAATTGGAAAATTTGTATTTATCTGTTCGCTGATTGGCACATCATGGGTAATAATTGTAAATCAAATTAGCTCAGTACTTGATGGAGATATTCTAAAAATTCTAAATCAGTTTTTGGAAGAAGCAAAAAATTCCCCACATCACTGTTGACTAGCAACCAAAATCAAAGAAGAAATAAATAAATAAACCCATTAAAACGATTGAATATAAAAAAGTGTTATATAATTACTCCAACCGCGTTGCATGCACTTGCGTCACCACGAACGAAGCTTCATTTATTGATAAAACAGCTTATAATGGACTTCGTTATTTTGCTGTCGTCAGAGTTCTACATGGTTACATATCCAATATATCAAGCGCACTTTTGTATCCAATATGCGAGAAAACCCCCACAGATGGCACATGGCAAGGATTGATTTTTAAAGCTACAAAGGGAATCCCTCTCGGAGGGTGGTTAAACATTTAACGACGGGTCGCGGTATTTATAAGTCAAAGTGACTCAAGACTCTATAGTACGGTTTATATTTAAACATCGGAACAGATTGTGGTGAGCACGCGCTTCAACTCTCACTACCGGATTTACTACAGAGTCACGCGACAAAGCTATGTTTACATAGATTTTTTTAATTTGTAATTTCTCGTTTTAATGATCAGTTGAAAATTTCCTACTTCCGTTTTAATAGATTCAAATAGACTTGCTCTGGCATTCAAGATGTCAACCTTCAGATTGATTTGTCTAACAGGTGGCGTAGGTATAGTTAGACATTTATGGTGCACCTGTTGAGCAAAAAAGTAAGTTTAATATTTAATTACATGAGCTGCTGTTTTGTTTCTAAAGTAACTTAATTAGTGTGAATTAGTGCAAATTATTTAGTTAACGCCTCCCTGTTGAAAACTAAAAAGCTTACCAAGCTGCCAATTTAATACATGGAAACAAGTTGATTTTCCTTGGCATCTGTGAAAGGTTAAAATTTTCAATGTCAAAGGTAGGACGCCATATTGAAAAAGGTGGCGATTTTGATTTTAGATTTTTTTAGGACAAAACCATCGTGTGCCAACGACATCTCTTCTATCCCAGTTTTGGTTTACTGGCATCGGATTATCCGACCGGATGCAGGCGCCCTTTTTCCCGGTAATTGGGGTGCTGTAGTCTGGTTAACTTCATTTCCACGCAAAACTACCAGTAATGGAAGAGATATACGGCGCCTTGGATAGCCTCAAGCAACAAGTTCCGGAACGTCAAAGGTTTTTGAACTATGAGTATGTTCTTGGAATCCCATGAGAACACTTTACACCATAGGTGATACACAAAACTTAAATCTGTCTTAATGAGGTACTAGGCAATTATTACCGCAATCCGGGAGATAGGTACATACAATAAATAGAATTTGTTATGATGAAAAGAAAAAAAAAAGCAAAATTTATTACAGATGCGATAGAAGATTACAAATGTTCGTCGTGGGAAATCGGCTAAGAAGCCTAGTTATTGACTTTAAGCCGCCTTCAAAAACCACATCAAAGGCATCTTCCAAAACAAAAGTCTAATATGCGCATATGCCTCTGCTGTCTCTACCGATGAAGCTGAAGAATCTGTCAGGGAGGAGTTTTATGGCCTCCTGTATAGAGCCTATGTCCAGAGTAGAGTATGATGTCAAAGCTGTGCTCTGGGACTTTAATGTTAAAGTCGGAAAGGAGGACATCTTCAGCGCGTTTATTGGTAAACATACTCGTAGTATCCACGAAACGAAAATTCAGAGGTCGAATGTCAGGCAAAAAAAAAAATTGTGAACCGTGCAGAAGAAGAAATTTAAAGGTGGACGCCATATCATACCTGAATTTGACATTTTCTAAAGAGAGAACCTGAACAAGAAACTCTCCAACCACAGTTACCAGCTACCAGCAGTCCCAGTATCGCGAAATCATCAGAGATGCAGTCAAAAACATCGAAGGCTACCAACTAACACAGAAAAAGAACGCGTGAAACGATAAATGAACGCGTTCATCTTGTATGTGTGATAGAAGATGTAGATACGAATAGCGCAACACAAGGGCAGGGGGAAAAGAGTATCGAGAGGATTTTCCCAACTCAGAGAGATGGAAGAGTCTGGCGATCGAAATAACTGCTGAATTTTAATAAAAAGAAATAAGCAACCTACCCAAAAGCAAGCTGTGGAAACAGCTAAGTTAACCATGTTAACAAACTACATGGAATAAAACATGCATTTGTAACCGCTGGTTTATCATTTAGAGCGATAATAGGGACAGAAGACAACCCATTTCTATCCAACCAGTTTCACCACTCGCAATATCCAAGAGGTGGACTTAGCTTCAAAAACTATTGAGAACACCAAGTTTTTTTAATCTGTTGCCTGTAGAGCTCTTCAAATACATAGGTGATGTTAAGGTTGGGCGTATGCATCAAATCATCAACCAACTATGGGTGGAAAGAAACATGCCCGATGCATATACCTTCTAATCATCGCATATAATAACATATCCAAAGTGCTGAGTGATTGTTTTAAGCAGTTCTGCAATATTATAGTCGGGAAATACGACTGTGACTTCCAGCCAGCTCGATCGACCATGAACCAAATCATCACGATTTGGAGCAATTCCTGGAAAAGACTAACGAATTCCAAGTCGAAACTCATCATCTTTTTATCGATTTCAAAGTCGATATGAAAGCATTCATCTTCATGAGCACTATATGGAAATAGCCAACTCAGGAGGCCTTGAAAACTGTGTCCGGAAATTACCGAAAAAACTTTATCAAACATGCAATGGGTTTCGGCAATGAGATGATCACGTGGCTTTTTCAAACTCGTTGGGGACAGATGGTGCCTTAGAATTACTTTAGGAAACCGCTGCTGCTTTGGTTTGGCAAACCAAATAGGTTCAAGAATCCTCACGCGAAAGGTAAGGTACACTCTCTAAAACAGCCTTTAAACTGTATCAGTCCTGCATTACGACACGGCCGCAGCACCTAGGGTTAGGCTATGCGTAAATACTAGGCCCTTTCGAAAGAAAAATTCTTCGACGGATATTAAGTCCTATGTGCAAGGACGACAAATTAAGGAGACAGCTATATTAGCATTACCGGAATGTATAGTCCAGAAAGTCAAAACACGTCGATTAGTAGATCACTCGGCCATATCGATCCAATTAACAACAATGCTCCCACCAAGAAAGTCTTCGAATCCCAGGTCACATGTTCCAGGCGAAAAGAACAGAAGACCAAATTTGCGATTTAAAGACCGGAAACCTGCCTTGTCTCAGCCAGAGACCCTACATGAATCGGTTTTTTTTTAAATAAAATAAAAAATAAATTAAAAAGTGTGTTAAGAAAAATAGCTTAAATTTGACAAAAACTGCCTTAAATAGAACTTTTAATTAAATTTATATTTTTTCTAAGTGTATTTTCGTTATAGAATTTATTTTATGACATAACTTATTCGAAGTCAGTTAGCGACAACTTTTCAAACAAATTTCATATCAATAAAAAACTTTGCAAAAATATTATTAAATCTATGATAATGAGAATTTTGAGAAAACATGCGTGACAAATTTACGGCAGTTAATATAATTATTGTAAATTGAAATTTTGACAGTGGTAATTCTAATTCTTGACGGAAAAACTAGACCATACAATTTGTTTCACCTTAAAGCTTTTTTATTTATACTTATAGCCCAATAGCACAATAATTTTTTGTTTATCAAAATCATTAGAGCCGTTTTCGAGATAAATGAGATTTTGCCTAACGGATGTATGGTAGGTAACATTAGTTTTGGAGCTTAACAAAATTTCAATTTCTCCTCTAGGGAATCACCGAAGAACCTTAAATACCAAGTTTGAAGAAAATCATTTTTAGGCGACTTAGGCTGTAGAGACACACCTACTTTTTCGTGTTCTCTGTCAACTTTGATCAAAATCTCGAGTTCGATTTTTTTTTCAAATGCAAAACTTGTCTCATAGTACCTTGGAATTAAGCAAAACCATAATTTTAATAGGTTACAGGTATATTCGAATAAGATGTTCAGAACAGTTTCCGTTGAAAAGAAACTTTTTATTTTGGATCTGAACTCATTTTAGAAGTCACTTTACAGAAAAAACCAACAAATTCTAGGAGTAAAATTTAAAGGCCAAATTGTCGAAAGAAACCCCATTTTTGGTTTTATACCAAAGTTAATGAGTCATATTTTAATATAAGTTTTACTTTAAGTTTCACCTAAAAATGCATACAGATATATTTATAAGCTTTTAAGCTTTTTTTGCACTTTTGAAAATAAAAACAAAATTATTGGGTTGTAATTTATTGCGTTGTTTAAAAGCCAAATTGGTGTTGTCCATTGTACATATCCAGTTAACAGCTCAGAGCCACGAGATTTATTTAAACGACCCGTTTAAATTTTTTTTTTGAAATTTTGGAAAAAAAGTCCCCAAAATGTAGTACAACAACTTTGTAAATACGAATAATTAAGTTTTTTTATTGTTTGCGTTAGTAAAAGCTAAGTGGTAAGCTAAAAGGCCTTTTCCACAATTAGAAATTATTCAGGAGGAGAAAAAAAATGTTTGTTTATATTTTGTTATGGTGACAAATTTAGAAAACAAACTTTGTGTGGAGCTAAAGAATTTTTTAAATTGACGGATAAAAGTTAAAAAAAAAAACAGATTGAGAATTACATATTTAGAAAATAAACGGATGTGAAATTACTTATAAGATTGGATAAAATATTTTTGAAATACGGATACATAATATGCCTACATATGTATATAGGTTACATACGATATGCATTCGTTTTTTGATCAGATGTGGAAGACTTAGGCTAGGCGCGCAACTGTGATCGAAATTAAATAGTTTGGTCACAAGCTGTAAGAGCAGCGTGCACATGCAACACTTCAGTCATACTTACAATTTCCTCTCTTGGGCTTATAGAAAACAACTCAACTATTAAGTTGAATGTGCGCGCAGGAGCATATGATTATGTGTAACACAAAATATATAGCGAACTGATTTTAGGCAATCGTTTAGTTTGTGTCAAAACCCAAACTTTGTAGTTGTTCGAATCGAGTTGCTGTATGTGCGCGGAGTCCCATATAAACCCATATGTTTCATTTTAGCAACTAAACAGTTGCGTAACTAAAAATTAAATGTGTACGCCTGACCTTAGAAATGGGTGTGGCAATTCTGTTTACAGCTGAAAAATGTTGAGATTTCAAATTAGTGTAAATAGATTTTATTGAGATTTCATTGAAATCCAAAGTTTTCGTAAGAACCTCCATGAAATCTTATTCCATCAATTTGAAGTATCAAAAGTTTTCGGCCGAAATATCGTATTTCGTTTTGGCGGGAACATGATATAAGACCAAAAATGATATGTTGAAAATTTTATATTTTGATTTGTCAATATAATTTTGAACTTAATTTTATTTCGTTCATTTATCTGATATGAAGGTAGGTACAGATAATTATTTTTGCAGGCGCTATGGGTCAATAAAACAAGATTTTATTGATTAGGCGACTTTTCGAGCATGAATACGCTTGTTTATGCCATTTTTATTTTAAATTTTAGGCCAGTAAAACATATTTTAAAAAAAATATAGCTTCAATAAAACTTAGAATAGAAATTTAAAAAAAAAACTCGTTTGTATGTATGTATGTATAAAATATAATTCAATTCGGAGCAATTTAAGAATATTTTTTTTTCACAAAAAAGGAAAAATATGAAAAAATGAAAAATTCAAACACAAAACTACACAATTAAGCATAACTAATTAACTCATTTAATTTTGTTTTTTTTTTTTAATTTCATTTAGAAGAAAAAAATATTTTCTAAAGTTAACATATTGGCGCGGGTAGATTTTGGCTTCCTTTAGCAGCCATGTTGTTTTAGTGACATTTAGTTACTAATGCCAAATCACCACGCAAGTTATACTCGTACGATTGCATCAGTACGCTTAAATAATGAACTTTTATTAGAAAACGAGTGTTCGTTAGTGCCAATGTTCCGCCCATTTTACGGTAGATGTGGTGGCACTCCACAGTGGATTCTTCAGCGTGCGGTGGCTAAATTGAAGTTATCAATCAGCTGATCAGCCAGATCAGCCGAGAACAATACTGCGATCCGTGAAAGTGTACTCCGTACAGAAGAACTCGGCCTTTCGCAGAGTTCAACTTGGCGAATTTTGCCTCAGGACAGGAGCTCAAAGCGATAATGTCATGTTCGTAAATAACTTCCTGTTTAAAAATTTTAATTGATCTTAAAAAATTAAAAACGCAAGTTTCTTATCTCTTATGTTATAAGCTCTTATCTTTTAGCAACACAGACAAATGGAGTATGAATGCAGGAGCTGTTAAACACTGGTAATTACTTTTAGTGAGTTCCTGGAAACTTATCTCCGTATTTCTTGAAAAAAAAAATATTTTTTTTCCCGTAAGCTGTATTTGGACTTTCGGTGTTGTGCTCTGTGTATGTTGTTCGTTGTTGCTCGTACGCGGAACAACGAGAATGTAAATGATAAAAATGAACAACGAACTAACAACGAATGAAGAACCGTACAAATTCAAAGTCTTAAAGTTTTGAAATGCAATGTTTTTTAAACTTTTTAGCAGCTTCTCTCTAAAAAATTTCATTAAAATCCATTATTCCGATAATGAGAAATTCAAAATTTTAAAAAATCGTTCTATGGTTGGTACAGTCAGTAATATCTTGTTTTCAATTTTTTTTTTATTAAATTATAGATTTTAAAAATCGAAAGAAAAAAAATTCAAGCAAAATTCTCGGAACCGTTTTCGAGAAAAATACGATTTTCGAAAACCATTTTTTAACATTTGTATGGAGGGTACCGTTATTTTTAGGTAAACCAAATTTTTTTTCTCATATCTTGTAGATTATTTTAAGAAACTTTAATTTATCAAGTTTTAAAAAAATCGAGCATAAGGCTTTCGAAATACATATCGAGTTTTCAAAAATCCAAATTTTTTTTTTAAATTTGAATACACAATAATATTGAAACTGCTGGGGAACCTTAACATAAAAAAACGATTAAAATCGGTCGTACCATTTTCAAGAAAATCAAAAACAAAAAAAATGGTTCGAAGGGGGGTACCAAAAATAATAATTTGTTGGCATTTTTTTTTTCAACCATTATCTAGGTTTAACTAAATGAAATTTTTTTTTTTAAATCTGTGGGACAGTTTTTGAGAAAAAAAAAATATTTATAAAATTTCGAAAAAAAATCGTATGGCAGGTACCGTTATTTTTGGTCTTAAAAAAGAAAACAAAACAACATCCGGGTTGAAACATTAAAACCCATATCTACCAAGTTTGAAGAAAATCGGCCGAGGCGTTTAGATGTAGTCGAACAGACAGACAGACAGAATTGCGAGACCCACTTTTTTGGTCTTCGCTATCATCGTAATGTTAACTTTGATCAAAATCTCGAGTTAGATTTTTTTACGAATGCATAACTTGCCTTATAGTACCTATAATTCGCAAGTAGTAATAATTACCCGCATTAAAACAAGATCAAAAAAGAAAAACAGAATTCAAACCATGTTATTGTTGGGTAGTGTAAAACAAACAAAAATCAAAATAGAAAAATACAACGGTTTTACTTCTTTGCCAAGTTCGCGCTATTTTGCTATATGACCGACTGGTATCTACAACTTTTGATTGTTTTGCTACCTTGGAAAGGTCAATGTAGCCATTACCTATATAATTTTAATTTTATTTAAGTTAGCAAAGCTTTAGGAAAATTATTAAAAAAAAAGAAACTGTAAGCTGAGAGTACATTTTTCTTGTTTTTTTTTTTCTTATAGTAAGTAAGCATTTGTTGGATATTGAACTTTGTGAATTTATACTCCAATGACGATCATGATTCACTGATAAATTGCGTTCTTTTTAATTGCTCTATGGGGCAGGTATTGGTTTCGTATACAAAAAACTTCGTGGTTTTCGTCATACACCTTTCGTCAGTTACAGCCTTCGAGCTTCCTCTGTATCATCTTTTGCACATGAAGCTTCTCGTTAAAGAGGCTACGAAAAAGCTTTCTTGCGGCTTGGTTGCAGCTTGTGTGAAGTTCGCAATTGTTTCAATTTTTTTATAATTCACACGTGCTCATGGGGTTATTGTGAGACCTTTATAATGTTGAGCAAACATAGTACGAGCGATGGGAAAATAAAGGGGGGGGGGGGGAGAAGGGAGGTATCGATGAGCATTGATCTTGAATATCTTCAAAATGAAATGGCTGGGGAAGTCTGTGCCGGGTAGATTATTCTATAATCGTATTGTGCGACTAAAAAACGAATCTCTGTATTTTTCGGTAAAATTGGCAAAATTGAGTGAACATTTCTTGGGAAAGAAGCGATAAAACAAGAAAATACATGAAATATTATGACGGTGTTCAAGAGATTGGATTTCTACCATTCTTACAGAAGAAGTTTTGACAGCACCTGCCCAAATATGCGAGTTATACTCGAGTTCTGGACGTAAAAACGGCACAAAAATAGCCAGATCAGAAGTGGTGACAAATTCCTTACACCGAAATAGAAAATCTAATAATTTAGCAGCATTTTTGGACAATTTCGAAAATGTGGTAAGTCCAACAAAGATCGTCGTTGGCACAAATACCGAGTATTGAGAGCTTTTCGGCTTCTTCGATGCAAGTGCCATTCAAAGACAATGGCATAAGGGGTACATTTTGCTTCAACCACAATAGAAAGCATTGAGTTCTCGAAACATTATCTAATCCTCCACTCGATTTCTTATACCCCATTTAACAATTATGTAGGGATTGGAGTTTAATGGGCTTATCATACGATACCGTTGCAATTCCACTTCCGAAGGAGATGGACGTGGGTTTGAGAACGAGCAAAACAATGAAGTGAATTACAAGTAGTACTCGTATCAAGCGAAAGATCATTTACAAAAATAAGAAAGAGTGTCGGAGACAAAACGGAACCTTGGGGAACACCAGCATTTATTTTCTGAAGATCAGGCTTGAAACCGTCCAATACAACATGTATTAAACGATCTAGAAGATAGCTTCTAATCCAAAGAATAAGGGTTTCATTGATGGACGCATTTTCGAAAAAAGAGTCTGGTGCCAAACTCTATCAATTGCCTTAGAAATATATTGAAATTGGTCAGTAGGAAGGGTTTTTTAAGAAACAGGCTGGACAAATGCTGTTTTCAATCTTCTAGGGAAGATTTCAGAGGAGTAGTCTCGATGGAAAGCTTACGCAATGGATTTAGCAGCGACGAAGAACACCTCCACAGAAGATGGGGGTATACCATCAGGAGCAGTAGATTTGTTTATATCAAGAGCTCGAAGGGCTCTTGTAACTGTACGGAAATATACTTGTCCCATCGAATGATTTTCGTTCTCAACTACAGAAGGGGCAATGTTGCTGTCAGGCAACGTATAGCTAGCCTTATTTGCCTTATCTGAAAAGCTAGTTATCGAGTTGTCGTTCTTCACAAATGACCAGAAATTTCTAATGCAACATTGCAGGAATTTTTGCTTCCTTTTGGAAAAAAATATTTAGACAATCCCAGTTGGCTTTCTCGTATTGCCAAACGCTCCCAGTGGGATGTTTGTCTTTAATGGAATGGATGGGACACGAGAAATTGGCTGATATTACACAATGGTCCGAAGAGGAGAGGTTACTTGGTTACTTTAATGTATTCTTATTAGCGTGAGAAGTAAGAAAAAGGCCGAGAGCGTGGGAGTTTTGCCCCGGAACATCTGGTATTCGAGTGGGCTCATCTACAAGATTAGTAAGGTGGTGCATCTCAGCAAAGATCTCAATATTTCTACCCTCGGGTGTTGCCTATCCTGAATAGCGGAGCCCATTGACTTATTATACATGGACTGCCAGAGCCCAACTTCACGATGGTTCAACCTAAAACTATACGGAACTAGCGCTCTTGGTGCAAACTCGGAAAACATAGTGTAACTTTTGGTTTTGGTATTTGATATATCAATTTTTGACATAATTGAGTTTATAAAGGGTGTTGAGCGGGAATTTTTTAAGTTTATTATTAAATAAAAACTTGAGGGCTATTTTCATGCTTAATTTGCCGATTTAAGAGTCATAATAACATTTAGACAGGAGAAGAGCATTACTTATATCAATTTGTAAACACCTTATTGTTTAACACAAATCAAAATTTCAACTTTTCATTTCAATTTATTGTGAACATTGTGTTCAAATCATGATGAAAACTATCTAGTAAAAAATGGATGCGATTCAACATGAAAGATAAATTAAAAAGTTCATATTGTTCTACTTACATTTATGTAGATAGGAGATTTTTTTTAAATAATAGCAAATTCACTTATAGTTAGATAAATATAATGACAAAATGCCATTTCCATTTTAAAATATAAATATAAATTTACGAAGAACTGGTTCTACCTTTTTATAAGGTTACCTGTCAAAACCTTACAGCAATAATCGCCAAGCAATTCAGGCCCTAGAAGACAATATCCGCCGTAAAGCAGTTTTCATTAAACTAAATGCTTTGCTCTCGCGTGTTCACAAATTTCGCTGAACACCCTTTATATTATTGTTATTATTTTGTCTTGGATAACGTTAAAATGTAAAGTTCAAATTGAGATAGATGGCTATAGTTTCTATGGCAAAAATAGTAGTTCAGGCCGGGAACCAAGAGATGGCTTCTGGAATTAATATTTATTTTTACCACTTTTGCACCAAGAGCTCTAATGTCGGTAGGGAGAGGTTGAACCATTTCATTAAAATGTTTGTATAGAAATTTCATACGACTAGCAGTCCATATATAATACGTCAATGGCGGAGCCAATTTGAATAGTTCAATAACATAATAACAACTTCATGGTGAGGGTACAAGGAAACAATTCGGGAAATGGAATCACACAGCGCATCAAACACATAAAAGAAATGTGTTCTTAACCCACGAACATTAAGCGTTGGATGACAGTAGTTCTTGTACGCTTTTATGACAAAACGCTTCGTGTAAGCAGGTCTTACTGAAAATGTAGTTTTTCTACACATATATGACGTGTTCAAAAGGCTAAGCATCGTGGAATTGCCGTTACATGAAGGTTCTTTGAATGTCAGTTTTCTATATATGAAGAGACACGAACACGTGAACAAAAGGCTAAGCCGTGAAGAACCGCCCGCCGCCGATTGATGACGATTCTTGCACGCTTTTATGACGAAACACTTCATGTGCGCAGGACGTCATACTGAAAATTCTCTATATTCTCTATATGGTGAGACGCTTTTTGAACAAAAAACTAAGCGTTTAAAAATCGTCGATGCATGACGATACTTGTACGCTTTTATGACGAAACGTTTCGTATGCACAAAATGTCTTACTAAAAATATAAGTGTTATATATTTGTGTACGAAACATTAATCGTTTAAGAACCGTCGATGAATGACGATTATTGTACGCTTTTATGATGAAACATTTCATGTTTCGTGTCGGTATCGGAGACGCAATATGCCTATAAAAGGATTCTATCAGAGCCAAAATGTTTTGATATTTTATCGGTATTGGCACAATAGTGTGAATCAAGTCTTGAAGATCTGCTTGCTTAAATATTACAAATTTTAATCAATTAAAACTAATACATATAACAAAATCAATCTTAGCTGCAAATTATTGACTCAAAGTCAAAGAACTTTTTGAAATAATTGCCAGACATATATGTATGTACATCAAGTCTCAAGACAGATAGCTACATATTCACCATCTTGGTATTTATCAATGTCTGCCGCAACTGTTTGCTTTGAATTGAATTAAGAAATGAACTGAGCTTGCAAACAAGTCCAGTGCCCCTTCTTCAAACAGTATCTATCATTTTTTTTTATTGAAATCCAAACCTCAGAGAGACACCCGAGAAAATAGTACAAATAAAAAACGAAATCATTTTGCCACCGCAGTCATTTTACAATGAATCAATTATTATAGATCAAGCGGACAGAAAACCTTGCACGACACAAAACGTGCAGATATCAGATTTAATTATAACACACTACTATACTGAGTCCGCTTTATTTAATGCGGTAGCACTTTCATGCATAAATATTGAGAAAAGACTGGCGCGTATTTTTACATTTTTCCCTAATGACAATTAATTCATTGATGAATATGAAACGTCAAAAGTTTATAGTATAGTACATTCTATTAGACTATACTCGTATGTGTGGTTAAAAGATTTAGAATTGCTGCTGCTCTTAGAAAACTTTTTCTTTCTCTTTAATTTGATGCGCATTATTTGTACCTATGTTGTTTTGTTTTTTCTTTTTTTAATTTTTAATCTTAACGCAATCAAAGTATCAAGGCTACAGCTAAGCGCTATTATATCTGCAACAATTTATTCATAAGGTAATATGAGAACGCTGAATAAATTACAGACATTTTTCACTTCCGCTACGAGTGCTTGTGTCGCCTTTGCAAAATTATAGCGAACACTATAAAATTGCAAGCAAACAAAAATGGGATGTGTTAGAAGAGATACAAAAATTATAGCATATAGGACATAATGTCCGAAAACAAAATTAAGATGGAGATATTACCCACATTCCACGGACATTTGCCTTTATACATGTACAAATTATTATTTTCCTTTTAAATCCGATTTAATAAACTATTTTAATTTATAAGGTCATAAGAAGTGTCGCATGGAGCTGGAAAGGTGAATTTATAGCAAAAATACCAATTATATTACTTAGTTATTTATTTAAGAAACAATTATTTAATTACTTATTTTTGAAGAATTAAAATATGTTTTTTTAAAAGCTACAATTCAACTAAAATTAATTTCATTTTTTTTTTAAATTTTATTAGTAACAGTAAAGGAACGACTTTTTAGTTATTCAACAAAAAATACAAAATGAGGAAACAGGAATTTATAATTTTTAGAAAAAAATTATAATTCAAGAACAAAAATTCCTAATTTTTCAGAAATCAATAATTAACAATTAATTAAAGGATTTGTTTTATGTTCCAGGTCGATTTTATTTAGTTTGCCATTCTTGTGTGAATGAAATTTGTCAGTCGGTATTTCAAAGTCGTAGAGCTCGCTATAAACGGTCGAAATGTTTTGCAAAATATAATTATAAGCGACGATGAACATTTCGACTTGAATGGTTTTGTTAATAAACAAAATAGCCGATTTTTGGTACACTGAAACCCACTACACTCTCGTAGATAAACTGTCGGCGACGTCATTGAGCTATATTTTTTTGATAAATAAATATTTTCTTAAATTTCTACATTTGCACGAAATTCTTTGATTCGACGCGTTATCAAGACTTCGTGTAAACGATTGGGAAGGAGTATTGAAAATCTATAGAAATCGTTTTGAATATTTTTTATTTTGAGAAAATTTACAGTAGCAAATTGTCATTTTTGTTTCCATGCATTTTCTCATTCCGAAATTGAAAGTTGTAAACGAAACATCGTTTTTACTTAAATGAACAGCCTGTTAATATAAAAACAACAGACTCTAATAATATATCATATAATATTATATAATATATTATAATATATATATATTACCAGCGCGGTAAGTGAATGAAACGCTCATGCTCAGTTTTTTATAAACATGGTAACTATAACTTTCAAAGTTGGTGATCATGTTTAATTCGATAACATTAGATATGTAAATCAGGGCCTTGTTTGTATATGTCACATTTCATATTTTTACTACAATTGAATTAAGCGCCATTTAAACTCTCAACATTTTATCAATTTAAGTTCAGTCTATGTTCATTCTGATTACCGACCTAAATTCACTTTTATTTTTGTTGATTTTTAAGTGTTAACGTTTGTAAACCTGAATATTTACCTTTTCCGAAAAAAGGCGAAAGATTTAGTCGACATTGAAGAGAAGCTAAAAACAATTAGATCGATAACACAATTGCTCAATTTGAAACAGTGGTCAACAATGCTTTGGACAGGCAGAAAACTTCCAGCACCAGCAAAGATACTCGTAAATACACAAACCTGGCGCACCCTGTACAAGTAATATATGCTCACCGGCAAAGACTCCGCAAAAGCATCCAAAGAATATACCATAGAACCTTCAACAGAGAAACTGACGAATACCGGCGACTGCATTCAGAACTTCTGTGCACTAACACAATGTTCAAACAGGCAGTAAAACATCACAAGGAAAAGGATTTTAGGAAGAGACTCATAGATATCAAACCTGGCCCTGACACGCTTAAAAATATCAATCTGATTGTTGGAAGAGCGATCTCAATTCCAAATACCATCCTTCACGGACAAGAAGTTTCAACAACTTCTGCCGAGAAAGCTGAAGCGTTTGTCAATCACTTTAATGATAGTTTCGAAGACCGCCTTCCCATACACCTTCCTGACTTTATTGTAGAAATAGAAACTCGTTTTCAGACGATATCAGCAACCACCGAAACCGTGACCTTGTTCAAAGAAGAAAACCCATCATCGGAGCCGACACTGATAGATGTTTTCACTTCTCCTGAAGATGGCTGACATTTTATCTTCACTGGAAACTCCAAAAAATCAGCAGGAAGCGACAAGATTTCTAATTCCGTACTGAAAAAGTTACCAAATCTTGCTGTTCTCTTTCTTCTGTTGACTTCTTGCTGTTGACTATAATCTTAAACAACTGTCTGAACAACAGCTATTTCCCTGCAGCCTGGAAAACCGCAAAAGTTGTCCACGACCCGAAGAAGAACAACCGGGAAAATGTGGAAGGATATGAGTAAGATACTTAAGGCGTTGATATTGAAGAAACTCAACGTGTTCTGCAGAGAAAGAGATGTCATACCGGAGTTCCAGTATGGCTTTCAAAATAAACACTCTACCCTACGTCCACTACTGGGTCTCCATACTGATGTTACACTTGGACTCAACAAAAAAGGAAACTACTGTAGGATACTCTGGACATCGAAAAAGCTTTCGACAGCGTTTGGATAAAAGGATTATTATTCAAACTCTCGGAACTTGGACTTCCTAATCACTTGGTAAGAATAATAAAAATTTCCTAACCTATAGACTTTTGTATGTACAGGTAGCAAAACATGTATCATCAGCCAAGGGAATCAACGCTGGAGTTTCTCAAGGATCCCAACTTAGACCGCTGCTGTTCAACATTTACACTGCTGATCAACCAGAATACATACCAGGTACAAAGACCAAAATTTTATGCAGACGACTCCATTATATACGCCACCGCTTTTTCACCAGAAATTGCTGCCAGGAGAGTGCAAGAACACATTAAAAACCTATGGGAATACTATACCAAATGGAAACTGAAGATAAACAGCGAAAAGACAGAACTCTTTCGCTTCCGAACACCATTGACTGGCATTCGAAGACGAGCGTTTGCAACACGGTGTGATGCAATCAAATTTAAAGTTTCCAGACAACACTGAAGTAACATTCACATTATCAACGAAGTACTTGGGAATCAACTTTTCCAATAAATTCAAATTCAAAAGGCATGTAGACTTGATGTTGAAAAGAGCCAATTATTCTCCGCCCTTGGTCTATCCGCTACTTAGGAAATGGACTAAATAAGAAGACCGTTATGACCTACGCCTTTCCCATCTGGTTTACTATTTCACCTACAGCAATGAAGAAAGAAAGATGCTCCGCATTTGCATTGGACCGTAACCCACTGACAAAGAAATATATACCAACTAACAAGCTGCACGAAGAAGCAAAGTTAATACCACTGGACAAGTACTTGGTACAGCTCTCCGGAAAAATCATCAGGAACCTGGAAGATCATCCCAACTCAGAAGTACAACAACTCCTCCAGCATGAACTAGAGCCTAGTGACAGCCATCACTGACGATCAATTTGAAGAAATCATCAAAAAACAAATGAAGAACGTTGGCCCCCTATTGTTGAGCCAACATGATTAAATTAAGTAATAAGTTTGTTGTAAGTCAAATTGTATATTAACGCAAATTGAAAAATAAAATCTTAATCTTAAAATCTAAAAAAAAAACTTTTCAGAAAAAAGTACTATATGTCCACTTTCTTCAAGGTTAACCATTTCTTTATTGTAGTGTGACCTGCCTATTGAAATAATAACAACATTATACTACTAAAAGGTTCATAACCAAGTATATACGAGTATGTACCTAATATTTTTTCCTTGAGCATTTATTTTATTATCCAGTTGTGAATTTTATTATCTCCCATGTTCAATGATTCATAAAACAATGCAACGTTGAAAGACACCCATCCAGAAATTAGAGAAACCTTGAGCTAATAAAATATCTTTGCAGTCTTTTAAAACAGGTAGTAGTTATATATCTATAACTAAAAGTTGTTTGGTAATTCCACAAAATGTTTTACAGCTCAATTGCGATTGCTTTTCTTAGCAACTGACATACCCACCATGCATACACGATTGTCATTCTCATTTTGATTTCATTTCACACGTGGGTAATATCATATCCATTGATAAAATGAATTTGTTTAGATCTTATAATTAATTGAATACTGGTTCTTATTTCTTCCAGATAAAAGCAATAACTGCATACCTACTCACTATATTTGGTGGATTTACAAAACAAAACTGATGTCGTCATACAATCAAAACAAATCGAAGCACACGTCAGCTCATTTTTTAACACAAAATTATATTTACATTCGTTAGTGATGAGTGCAAACGATTATTTTGCTCGACGACGTTCGCCATTGATCGTAGCCATATTGTAGAGCGCCTTTTGGCAGAGGTCAAGATTAAGCAAGAAATTAAAACGATGTCAACCGTAGTATCAATTTATTGAAATCCACAGGCATTTCTGTTTACTATTGCATTTTTTGTTTTAATTGTTTATTTTTAATTTTCCAAACACATAATTTATTGTGAATCAAAAAGCGAGATAGTGGAAATGAAATTTTAAACTTTTAGCATCAAATTATTTAATGAGATTTTAAGATGTAAACAAATCTTTTGTGGGAATTCCTTGAATTGGATTTTATAAAACGATAAGATAAGGCTTTGGTTTTTAAAGGATTTTAAGTGTTTGACTAGACACTCTCAATATGAAAATTCTTGGCTCTAATAGTTATATAGATTGAAAGCACGTGATAGAATTGACGCTATCACGACGTCATGTATTTATATGTATATTTAAAAAAAAAAAGAAAATAGATCAAACCTATGTATCTATATATAGAAGTTGAAAACATAAAAAGAAATTTAATTGGAACCAATTTAGAATAAGATTTGTTGCCCCTTTGTTATGAAGGTATTGTGTGTTAGTCAAGAACTAAGCACCATTTATTCAACACATTTGTATACTATTTCTATGATGAGAATGAATTATTTTGCTTCAGCATATTCAATTTAAATGAATTAAATTCGCCTTTCGCCGTATTGTTGTATTCGCATTGGCGAGTTAGATATGAAACGATAAGAATTATTGTATCTTCTTTTCTTCTATATAAAAGTTTGTTTGACTTTCGGGTTTTCTTTCAAGAAGAATTACCGATTCAGATTTGTATTTTGATTAAATGTAGGTAAAGGTTGTTTTTGTTTTGAAAATTATCAACCTTGATTCAGTAAGCTTAACTTCAGTGCGCCTTGTATTTATTTCTTTAGAATCTGTATCTCAACATACATATATATGTATGTATGTATATTTATAATATGTTTATTTTTGTACTGATTGATTGAAAAATGTCAGTTTTTTAACGTATTTGAACGACGACTGGCAAACTGCCATAATGTCTGCAAGTTTTTTTAACCATTTGTAGCCATATGGCATAATATGGATTGACAAAATATTGTCACTTAGAAATTAATAAAAATATTTCGATGTTTTTAATCAGAAGATTTGATACTTTTTAATACTTTGGTGGCGTTCAATCAGCATGTATGTATGTACATACATAAATGTTGCTAACTTTACTATAGGGTGTCTCAATTGGCTTAGATTTTGGCGGCATGTAGCGGTGTTGTTGTTTTTTTTTTTAACATCTCACAAATCTGTTGTTGTTGTTCCTGATACCGAATCACCAAGTTACACAATTGAAGAGCACGTCAAAAAGAGTGTTCGTTAGTGCAAACGTTTTTACGATCAGGACGAAAGTCTCCAAGATTCAATGCGGTATCGCAATGGACCAACTCGTGGTCTAAGTCAGCCCTCCTATTGACTGCTACGTCAACCTAACCTAACCTAGTGCAAACTTTGGACACATTTTACGGTAGACGTGGTGGTCCTTCACAGTCGACTCTTCAAAGTTTGCTGGCCAAATTTGGGACGAGCGGTTCGGCAATCAATCAGCCAAAATTCGTACGTCATACATCAAGAGAACGGAAGATCGTCGCAGTTCGTTAAACTGTAAAGTAGAACACAAGGCAGTCGATTCCTCACCGTGCAGCACAGGAACTCGCCCTTTCAACTTGGTGAACGCCGTTTGTTCGCTGATTGGGCTTCTGAGCGTTTTCAAAAGGACCCCTTTTTGGTCTAAAAATCATATTTAGCGACGAAGTGCATTTTAAACAAACAAAATTGCCTCATATCGGACGACACCAACCCATAATAATAAATAAATTTGGTGGTGCAACAGCTCGAAGTGAACCAGGACCTAGTGAATTACAACTCTCAACCACTCCTGTGTGCGTGTTACCAGGAATGGAGGGGAACTACAATTTTCTGCCGATTCCGAACGGCTAATGAGCAGCACTTTCCATGACAAGAGATACTCTTGGAGGATTTGTCAATTCCTCGCACCAACCAATACCAGATAGTTATAGGTTCACCAGATGACAATGCATCCTCAAAAGGTTACGAATGAATTGAGGGTAAGGTTACCTATTGCAGGGGTGACGAGGGGAATTGTCCACCAAGATCATGCGATTTGAGCCCGCTGGACTTTTTGTTGTGGGGTTTTCGCAGTCGCAGGGGCCAATAAATCACAATCGACAATCGATGCCCTTAAGTGAAAATAAGACAGGTCATCACTCAAATTCAGCCGGATCTATACGGAAGTCATTGAAGATTGGATAACTCGGATACATGCCACCGTAAGAAGCCGAAGCGGGAATTTGAACGATGTCATATATGTATAATAGAATGGCATACAAGAAACATTTAAATAAAAAAAAAACAATATCTCAAAATCTACCAGCCATTACTGAAAATCTTTTATATTATCAGAAATTAATGAGCTTATAGTTAAAGTTCCAAATTCGAAGAAAAAGGATGTGATGATGTGAAAATCTGAAAATACTTTCCATCAAATCACCAGTTTACCTATCGCTACAAAAGCCATACTGCCGGTCATTGACAAACTTACATTCTTCATGATCTATTATGACCTTGAAAAATTTGGGAAATGTATGTCAAGAAATGTGCTAGATTTAGCGCACTAAAGTAACCCTTCCTTTCAGTTTCGAAATGCATGTATTTTTTTTTTGAATTGAAAAGTAGCATTTTTAAAAGTTAATTTCTTTAATAAATATTAAGTTAATTAAGCTTTCAAAATAAAAAAAATCTTGTTATCCAGAAGCATTTGCAAAAGTAAGGTTGGTAGCTGAATTTTGAAAACAGTTACTTGTGATGAACTGGAACCATTAAAAACCAAGCTTTGGAACTTCACACAAAGTTTTAAATTTTCGAAATAAATACGAAAAAAAATGAAGTAGATCCATAATTTTTGAATTAGTTTTAGGAAACAAAATTATTCAGTATTATTTGATTATTTTTCATTAAAAAAAATAATTAATTGCGTACAAGTATAAAGTACAAGAAATTCAGACTTAAAATAAAATAAATAAAACTATAACACAAACTTAAGACTTCAATAGAAACAAATTAAATATACATATAAGACTAAATAAAGACTTCTTAAAAAAAATAAGTAAATTTAAATTCCAGACTTGTAAGAAAATAGTATTATATAACTATTTTAAAGTAAATTTTCCATCAACAAACTTGTATTTTTGTGTGAATTTTATAAATTCAAAAGGTAGCTCATAAATGTCTTTACGTTTTTCGGTAAGTGATCTCGAACACATTAAATTTTCCACAGTGCTTACCTTTGAACGATTCCTAAGCTTACTTTTTATATAATACAGAGTGATCAGCGCTGTCTTTAGATATGTTGGTTAAGAATTTTTTCAAAGAGAAATAGATCCTAAAAAAGAGAAGTAGATTGAATTTTTTTCTCAAAATCGAAGTAGATCTACTTCGATCGAAGTAAAGTCCGAACCCTGGTTCAGACATTTGGCAACCAAGAAGCATCTGATTGTCATCTTTTATTGAGATTAAGCGTGTTTTGTTGAGCTTCTTAATGTACACATTAAGAAATGTTACACATTAAGCTTATTTTGCACATGTAAATACAACAACAACAAGTTAACAGCACATTCACTCTTCAGTAATTTAAATGTAACAATACAAGTTATAGGTATTGGAC
Source organism: Philhelius festivus (assembly GCA_963931855.1). Lineage (NCBI taxonomy): Eukaryota > Metazoa > Arthropoda > Insecta > Diptera > Syrphidae > Philhelius > Philhelius festivus. The sequence goes on from OZ007556.1 coordinate 155,867,857, forward strand.
GGTTTGAAGTCTGATATTTATTAAATACTCGTAAATGATGGTATGCCACAGGGCTCCGTTTTGTCTTCGACTCTCTTTCTCATATTCATAAATGATCTTTTGTCTGAAACTTCTAATCCATCAAATTGTTTTTCTGACAAGAGTACTCTTAGCTTCTAATATTCATTTCCGGATTCACGTTCTTGTTGTTAGGACGTGGATTTACAAAGACAGCTTTTGGTAAGCTCATTAAATTCTGATCGCAGACTACCTTATGTGGAATGACAACATATTCGATACCACCAGATACGCTGTTAAGATTTTCTTCGACGATGCAAGAAATGTTTCACCCATTCTGATATGGCTATAATCTATTCAGCCTATATTCGCCCATAACTTGAGTATAATTCCCATATTTGGGTAGGTGATCCAATAACCCACTTTTGTCTCTTGAGTATAATCCAAAATAGAGCTTTAAGAATGATAGGTGATTAAACAATTACAGAAAAATTTGAATCTCTCGACTACCAATGTTTTTTATCTTTAATTATTTTACCGATATTTGTATAAACAGTGGTCTTGTGAAATAGCCAGTTACATTCCTCCCCTTAAAAAATTTAACTGTAATACTCGCTTCTGGGAATGCCCATCAATTTACCCTTGACCCAACTTCGGACGTACTGTTAAATTCCGGGTTTTTTCTTTAGCCACGCTACCCGAAAGCTTTACTCAATAGTTTCCTTCCATTATGATACCCGGACATTCAAAACCGATGCGCATCGGTATCTCCTCTGAAATCCTCTCCTCGCACTTTGCTTAAACGTTTTAAGGGTAGTCAAAATCCCTTGAGCGCAAAATATATATAAAAAAAAAACTTTCTTTTTTCAAGATAATTTATCAGCGTTTCCATGAAAATAGTCTAGTGTCTGCCATCTAAATTAATTGTAGTCTTATGCTGTGTCTTTAATTTAAATTATTTATGAAGAAGTTTTAGTATGTATTATTTGAATTCGAATGAATTACATTATGTACGTACAAAATTCTTCGAACAATTATTGGGATCACCTTTTTTCAATGCGTTCTTTGAAGACAATTCGACACACACATAAAATGCACAGCCTGGATGCAGCACTAATCCCACCCAAAGTGGGAAGTATGGTCACTCTAAGTTTATTAGCTACAAACCAACTAACGAATTTAAATCAAGTAGGGTCATTGAAACTGAATCTAATCGAAGAAAACAAGTTTCAAAGTGTGTCATCAACTTGGTGCGTCCGACCCTAGGAATATCCCACTCCCATTTAAAATCAAGAAATTAAATTTCGTTGATATTCTACCTAATAGATGAGAGTATATCCTCAACTAACTGAGATGCTTTTACTTCAGAATATATAATCAGTAAATTGGTACAGTTCAAGAAGCTTCTATGTTCAAATATGTAGCCAAACATCCACCACGTGGAAAATACACAAACAAAACCTTAGGCACATCAACAGACGCGTTTTACCTTCATTAATAGGCAAATGGCTAGTTTATTTTTCCTAATGGGTGTAAGTAGCTCGGAAAAACGACAAAACTCAAAAACTTAAGACTCTAGACTAGCAAATGACGCAAAACTATTGCGACTTTCCCCTTAGTTACCTTTGATTGCGAATCTATATTTTTGTTCGTGTGTCCATTCGTTTCGGACTTACGATTTTGTGAAAGCAAGGTTAATACAAAAATACAAAATGAAAAACAAGAGCAAGATAAGATTACGAATTTATCTTAAAGGCACCACAACTAATGAGCAACACCTTTAATTCCATTCAGTGGTCATATGGAATAATTTGGTTATTCTAACTTCGATATGTTGTTGGGTTTGTTTATTGATTTCCCGGTTGGTGGGACGCACTTGTCAAAATTTCTGATGGCGAACAGGGAAGGGAGAATTTTGCAGTCTTGGTGTACGTGACACAAGACTTCGATAGAATGGCGATGGCGAAAGACAGCCGGCAGTTTGGATGTTTGCATAAATCGGAGGAAGCCTTCGATGACCTTTCACACTTTTGTTTTTCTTTTTACTCTTCACTATTGCGTGGGGTGGATACGGACGCAATGTCGAATTTCATCTTTATGTGAATCTATGTATGATAGCCGAATTTTCAAGTCCGATACCCCTTTCGCGAAATAAGTGAATCCAGGTGACAACAACGACAACGGTGTTGTCGATTCCATATCTTTAATTATGTAACGAGAGGAATTCAATTGCTTACAATTAGTCGTCGTCATTGATATTATCTAATTCGATACAAAAATATTATCAATGTAGGTTTATTTTTTTCAAAAATTTGTGAATAGAAGCGCTTTGTATTTTTTTTTATAGAAAAATTCTTACACCATCGAATTTTCTTACCTAAGGTTCCCAAATGAATAAAATAAAAATTAAAACTTACCCCATTGGGAAAATACTGCTGGCGTGCACAACAGAAGACTGAAAATTATTTGAATTATTTTTTTGAACATATTTTTTTAAGCGATGGGTTTTATTTTTTAAATGAAAATTGACTTTTAGTTTTTTGCTTATTTTTGTTTGTATTTAAACATTCACACTAAAGTAATAAATTTCGGTTTTTCTTTTATTTCTTCGAGTAGGATTGGATAGCAAGCAGACCGAACCGCACTTGTGTAACCTACCGCGGAGCACGATACAGACAGAAAAAAACAAGTTGTTTGTTAATAAAAATTTAATCGACTACTAAAGCAAAATCAGTGCAAATCTTTGAATATATGGTGGGACTTTTTACATATTCTGGATTTTTTTAATCGAAGAAAAAAGTTAAAGTGAAGATGTGGAGGTGGACTTGCGGTTTGTTGAGTGATATTGGATAGTGGACTGTGCAGTGTGCTCAAAGCGCAGCGGCAGTGTAAACGTTTGACTTTTGTCAATTTTTGACATTAAGGGTATTGCCAAGTAGTGTTGAAATTTACTTATCGATTTTGTGGGATATTTTGCTGATGCTGTTTGAGGGCATGATCAAACTTTTTTCGTTTCGGGATATTTATTGCTTTAAAATTTCCCCCACATTAGGTGCGTTTTATTATTCACAAATCTATCTGGATCCGGATCTGGATCATCCCTTGAAAATAAAACGATACGGATCTTAGTGACAGCAGTGTTATAAGCCCGTCTCTTTTTATCCTTAGGTTTGTAAATTTTAAATTATTTCTTGTCTTTTTTCTTTACACTAGGTGTGTTTTTTTTCGCAAGTCCATATAGAATTGTAAAAAAAAACGACATCGGGATTTAGGAGCTTTTTTTTTCGAAATAGCTGGAAGCACTGTGTACGCTATGACATTTGTGAGCTGTATTGTATGACGTCACTTTTGACGTCTCTGAGCAAATTATCGATAACATATATATAATACTGTTTTGGCATCACCTTTTTTATCGGGTCTTAGATTAACTCTCGAAAATTATCTGTTCTTAGCTAACTCTGTATAGATTTAAGTAGTTGTTGCATTTGCATGTAAAGCGCTTAGTCCCGATGTCGTTTTTTTCTACAATTCTATATGGACTTGCAAAAAAAACACGCCTAGTAAATGGTAGAAAAAATACATCTTGGTTTAACAGGACATAATTTCTGTACGAAGTAAATACATAACATGAGTTTGTCAATGAAATGAAGGAATGTTACATGAAAATGTGGGAATTGGTGTCAAGACTCGACGTCTTGTGAGAAATTTGTGTCTATTGAAGTTGGGGTGTCACGAAACGTCAAAATTTATATCTGCATTTATTTCTTCTACAAAGACAAGAAATAAATAGAAAAAATTATGTCTAAAAATAACAAAAATCGAAACATAAGGGGACTCCACAAGAAATATTGGCTACATGACACATTTCTTGCAATCATTTATTTCAAGTGAAATCTCAGGCTCGTATTCACCGAGCGCTCCTAAACGGCTCTTAACTTTACGAGGCTCTTAACTTGAAATTTCTGTGGGGTATTCACCAACTACTCGCAAGTGTTTTTCGAAGTTCGAAAATGAGAGCCAATCTCTCTTGTTCAGGCATACCCAAACTGTGAAATGTTGTGGAATGTTGGTCTTGACAGAAAATGGATACTCTTCTACTTGGCATTGCTCGTGGCACACGCACAAGCGAACAAACTTTCGAAGAGAGCGCTCGTAAGTTAGGAGTGGTCGGGACCACTCCTAACTTTTAAGAGCGCTCGTAGATCTTCACTAATATTGCTTGGTGAATAGGTTTATGAGCTTCTTAAGTTATGAGCGCTCGGTGAATACCGGCCTCAGTGTTATGTTTCTTGATTTCCAAATAAATCTTATGTTTTTCTTTACACTGTAGCTTAAACTACCTTACCATAAAATGTCATCTACTCGCCTTGAGTAAGAACTAATTTAATTTTTTGATCTTTGAATAGATAGAGAACAGGATCCGAAATTGTTGTTGAATTACGTGTTAAAAATTTATCCTGATCCATAGAGAAGATCTGGAGATAATGAAACAAACCTTTGTTGGCAGTAGTTGCATATAGTAGTTGTGAATTCCGAAAAACGCAACCCTTTTCAAAGCTTGGACACGGAAATATCGCCATAGCAATCTTATTTAGCGTTGGGTCGAAATACAGTAAAATCACTTTGGATAGAAATATTTCTCATGTCAAATTTTTATTTTATTTTAATTAAATTTACCATAAAATGAACAAATATCACCGAACACATTCTCAAATAATCAAAACTTGTCAACCTCACAAAAAATAAAACTTTTGCAACCAATTTGAGTGTCACTGTAATCCAGATGCTCCAAAACTTTATCAGCACTATTATGTGCACTCTTATTACTGCCTAGCTTATACGCACTATTCCTTTGTTGTTGTTTACTGTGTAAAATTTTACTGCGCTGCCTATACATTTCCCAATAAAAAACGGCTAATATAAAAAAACTTTCAAAGTTAAACAAATGCATGGAGAAAAGATATGGATACATAACATGGCTGTAACTTTAACCTGTATCAATTTATTTTCATTTGATGATCCATGTATGGATCATTAGCGATAGCAAAAAACGGTCAATGGTGTACTGGAACAAAACATCAAAAATGTAGGTCCCTCATCACATATAATAAACGATAAAAACAATGATGCACAGTAAATTGAACCTTCAGTAATTTTGAAATGATAAATTTGACAGTTACTTTAAATTTTATAGTTTAAATTACATACATTTATTGGTGACGAAAGTAAATTTAAATATGACAGATTCGATCAAATTTTTATTTCAATATATTTTTTTAAATCCAGCAAACAAGAAAAAAATATAACCTCATGGCCAAACGTCAGAACAGAACAATGTTATTTTCGACACATATCGGGCTTGAAGAAAATTTGTTTTCAAAGTTTCCGAATTTTGTGCATATAAACGCGATCTATTGCATATGCCCATAAAAACGCATCTAACTGCTATAAATCCCACGATTTTGGTGGCCAGTTCATATGGCCAAATCGTGAAATTACTCGTGCACGGAATTTGTCTTGCCATGAGAATTGCCGCATGTCTTATACGCCTAGTGACTGTTTGATTTTTCTGTATGGGTTCGGTCGTTTACTCATGTGTTTACTAAAGTTAGCTTATGCTTATTATAATAATTTGGCCTTCACTTTATGGTAATAAATTTCGTCACCAAATGATGAATTTTTGAGGATACAATGGTCTTTTGACAGTTTCATGTAGTTTTTTTCTTTCTCATGCGAAAATTTGTTTTGCATGTGCTTGCAAGTTGCTTTGCTTTAATTTTTAAAGTCAAGAGTCTGAATGTCTGACATAAAGCATTTTATTTCTCACATATTTGAGTGAAATATAAGAAACAATTTTGTGTAATAAGAGCGTTGCGATTTTATTTATATAGAAAATAAATAAATAGTACTTGGAAATGAAAATAATAAAAATTAGTTGCAATATTTATTTCTACTAACTTTATTAGCTTATGTGATGAAAAAAAATAATTTTGTGGTCAATGCGGGTAAACGTGATATATATGTAAATATAAATTGCAATTGTTCTTTATGCCTACTTTTTGTATAGAGTTGGTCCACTGTGCAGCGGTTAACATTATCATAAGATGTTTAAAAATGTTTTATCATTAAGTGATAATATGTGTACATGCGCATACCGTCAATTTCAATTTTCATAATTTGAACATTATAATACAAATATTACATATAAAATATTGTATTTAAGCTAAAGTTTATACTGAACTTATCCCCTAAATGGGTATTTTGAAACTGGAATGCGTTCTTCCTTTTGTGGATGAGTTCTTATGTATTCAAGTGCCCTGAGGATAGCTTCTGGAATTGGTGGTGGAGTTGGTAAATGTGCACCGGACGGATGGTATCCATTTTCATCGGCAGTATATGTCAATTGGATTGGGATCCCTTCGGGTGATACCCATTGAGCTGCACCATTTACACCTGCAATGTTGCCAGCCTCTTGAACGGCTATTCCATTGGTGGTATCAAAAGAATATGCAAAGTTGCCATTTTCATCAGAAGGGTCATTGATGCTGCTACGAGTTTCTGCGGCTCTGTCAACGTCAGCTGCAGATGTTAATCCTAAAAGGGCTGCGATCAAGACCTTTTGAATAAGATATAATAAATAATTCGAGAGATCTTCATATTTCCTTGTGTGCAATTTAATATATGTACTTACAAGTTTAAACATTTTGAGCTATAAATTAAATGTTGTTTATGCTGATGAGGAGTCAGAAAGAGTACTGCAAATCATTTGCATCTTCCACTTTGCTTTTATACCAAACAATCATCGTGACCATAGAATGCGTAGGCCCAATATTCAAGATCAGTATCCATTGTTAGCGCTGTCAATGATATGCACCCAAAAAAAAGTATAACTGAAGCTAAGCTAATCGCATTTTTATTCATATTTGCATAATGTAGGTATTTTATTTCACCCTATTCGGATGGGAATCCATTCAAAACTGGACAAAAACTATAAAAGATGGTTAAGAAGTACGAACGAGTTTATTTATATTATTATTATTTTTTTCTTTCAGAAAATTATGAGGGTACTCATGTTGTATGATAATTTGAAATTTTCGTTTGATTAAAAGGTTTAAAATATTGGCCTCTTTTTAGTTGTTAAAAGGTGTGTTTTATTCATTGCTACCCAGCGCAGCATTGAAGTGCGAATAAAACGATCAAACTCATTCCATATGTTTATTTCAATTTATATTTCAGTGTTGGCCATTATTATAGAAAATACCAAAATCTGATGTCAAAACATGAGTATGTACATATGTTTAATTCTAAAATTTAATGCATAGCGCCATTTTCATTTCTAGATCTAGAATGCCAAAAAATGCATGATTTTTGGGAATTTTTTTCTCGGAAACTTTATTAGGTAATAACATAATTTTTTTAAATAATGAATACACGAGTCAAGAATACAGAAAAATTTTTTGTTTTTTAATTTTCCAATTTTGGCCGATTTATAAAGGGCGCCAACGTCGACTCATCAAAAAATACATTGTCCCATTGCGGACTGGAACAAAAAAAATAAAGGAAGGTTTCTAACGAGACAATTTACCACAATTTGCTTAAAAAGTCGAAACAAAAAAAAATCTCGAGCTTTGAAAAAACATTTTTTTGGCAATTTTTTTTGCCACTTGTTTTTTTTTATAACTTTTTTGTCAAATTGTGGTAAATTGTATTAGAAAACATAAAAACAATCAAGTTGCAACAAGTTTTTTGAAAATCGGTTCAGTAGGTCCGGAGATTAACTGTCCGCAATGGGAAAATGTGTTTTTTGATGAGTTGACGTTGGCGCCCTCTATAATTCGGCCAAAATTCAACAAACAAATTTTTTTTTGTACTCGACGCATGTATTCATTATCTAAAAAAAATTATGTTATTACCTAATAAAGTTTCCGAGAAAAAATTCACAAAAATCGTGATTTTTTGGCGTTCTAGACCGTACTAGTACCTTAAGTTGATTTATCTTTAAGTTATAGCGGCCCAATATTCGCCTATACCGTCCAGCGCTCAGTATTGAGGTTTTTTTTTGGGATTTTTCAATAGTGAATTTCTTGTAAACTTCCTTAGAATTACCTGTAAAATGAGTGCTCCATCATGATTGTCTTCCACATGCCGTAACGCAATTTTTTTACACCACAATGTGGCAGTAATTAAAGTTATAAAAGTTTTTGTAGTAACGCATTAGAGAAACTTAGGGCCGCTTTTCTTAAGGGCGAATCAACTTACAAAAGCTCATTTTTTAGTTAATTTCATTCTCATAAAGTTTTGGCTGGGTCATTTTGTTGTGAAATGAAATTCGAACAAATTATTCAATGAAAACGAAAACAAAACCTTTTTTTTAAATCACGGCATTTTTTCAAACATTTTATTTTATGAGAAGATATACCCAAACACATAGATACCATATAGGTATCAAAATTAAAGTAATTTCATTCCATTTTTTTTGACTAACTGTACTATACCATAATGTTTGTGCCCGTTATTTTTATCAAAATATGTATATATTGATTCTAGAAAAAAATTACATAACCTATAGTTTACATATATGTACCTTCACATTTCTCTAAGAAAACTGATGGTTTTCGAGAAATTTTCACCCTTATTACTTATCTTATTATTTATCCATACGATATTTGACGTCTAATGAATAAATTGGCGAATCGGTACCTATTATCAATTGTCAACTATTCAAAGTTTTTATGAATTATTACCGCTCTTTAGTTCTGAGATCTGTGAATGGTTCAATTGACAATTTTGGTATTATCGTTGTCAAAAATATAAATACCTATTTTATCAAATTTTCACCCCATTGCAAATTCGATGTTGAGAAATATTTTCTTTGAGGTCAAGGTTATATTTTCTCCTCCACTCCCCGTCTGTGTAGATGGGACCAAAGATCACACGGAAAATGTTCCTCTCGAATCATCCTTAAACGTTGTCATCCACTTTCGACAAGGTCAATGTCTCTGTACAATACACAAAAGGCCTAGGAAGAAAAAGTCTAACTACATCATACTTATAGGTGATTCTACAAACGATGGAATTTTCGGCGGCCCAAGAAATATTTTAAAATCCGTTCAATTATTTAATCTGATTTTTTTTTTATAAAATTTAACCTGATTGATATCTACCTGGCCTAACAATATTATTAGGGTGACCTTATTTTATTTTGCTCAAAAAATTCTTCAAAGTGTCTGATTCTCAGTACCCTGACGTGTCCCCAGTGCGTTTTCGCAAAGAAAAATTATTACCGTTCTCTTATTTCAGGTCTCACACTAAGATGAATTGCACCGAAGTTACGCCAAATAATACATCTTTGCTACGAAATAGATAAATATTTTTTAGTAATTTATTGTATTACAAAAAAACCTAATTAAACTTTGTCGCCCGCATTTCATATCAGTCCCCTGAAATATTGAAACAGTCAAAAAAATCAATAACTGGGATATCGTTCGAATTTCCAGCACTGGCAATTTGAAGTACCAAGTCTCCTTACAATAAAATTGTGGTGCAACTCGATTCTGATTCTTATGTTAGTATTGTGAAAAAGACATTTGTGCATGAAGTCGTAGATTGTCCGTTTAGTTTATCAGTCCTCTGGTGAGTTTTTACGAAACAAATTTGTATGTAAGCAGGCATATTCTTTAGCAGTATAATATAGGTTTGATAAAACTGTAATATTATATATTTTTTTTTTTGATTTTTTAAGTAAAACCTTAATATCTTTTTTGCGCAAAAACCATGAAAAACCTCAGTCCCCTGGTCTCAGTCCCCTGGTTAATAAATGTACAAATGATATTTTATTCAGAAACCAGAGAATTTTTAAGTTATATTGAACTTCGAACTTCATTGCGAAATATTTTTAAATTTTTTAAAAAGAATATAATTTATTTTAAATTGATTCTAAGTAGAAAAAAAAATTATTATTATATATTATATTCTTTTAATAAAATGCTAAGTTATTATGTATTAACCATGAATGTGTATGTTTATGAAGGCTAATTAAATTTAATTTCTATATTTCAATGTGTACCCAAGAGAAAACACAAAAATAAACTAAAGATTTATTCAGTCCCCTTAAAAAAAACTCAGTCCCTTGAACATTCTTTTTTAAAATATGTCCTTAAAATCGTCATTTTAAATTTTTTTACTGGCCGCTTTCAACAACGCAAAGTGACGTTCTAATGATTAACTAGAACAATTCTTACGACTTTTGGCTTCCAAAAATGTCGGTGCCGAAATTTGTAACATTTTCTTCCATTCTTTGTAGAATCACCCTTATAGATGTCTATGGTGACGTCCTATCCAAGTCGGCGGTGTTGGTTGTACGTCCTTTATTGATGACATAATATATTTGCGGTCTTGCCCTCATTGACCGCTAGACCCATCTTGGCTTCCGTCTCAATGCTCACAAACGCACCTCTGATATCACGCTTTGTTCTTCAAATTATGTCAATGTCATCGGCGTATTCGAGTATTTCGGCGGGCTTTTAAAAGATTGTGCCTCTAGTTAACGCGTGAGTTTTGCACAATTTTTTTAAAAACGATGTTGAAGAAGTCGCACGACAGAGCATCGATCTGCCTATTTTTTTTTGACATCAAATGCATCGGTGATATCTTTTCCGAGCTTGATAGAGCAGCGTGCGTGGATCACGATGACGATCCTGCACAAACGGACAAGTTTGCCATGGATGCCAAAACTAGACATTGCTCTATATAGTTCGTCCCTATAGATGCTATTATACGCGGCTTTGAAATCGATGAAAATGTGGTATTTTTGAAGTTCTTGTATTTTTTCCAAGATCTGCCGTATAGTGAATATTTAATAGATGGTAGGCTTTCCTGGTCTAAAGCCGCACTAATCTATAGATGCTATTATACGCGGCTTTGAAATCGATGAAAATGTGGTATTTTTGAAGTTCTTGTATTTTTTCCAATATCTGCCGTAATGTGAATATTTAATAGATGGTAGGCTTTCCTGGTCTAAAGCCGCACTAATCTTGACCTATCAGGTTGTTGACGAAAGGCTTTAGATGTTCTGAGAAGTGGGTGTTCTTCACTCCTCTTCTGCTCGTAGGGCTTGATAGCAGCGTTGGTATTTCTGTGCAGCGCCGTTTATCACTGAAGTTTTTTTTTTAAAGCCTAGTATACAGTTCTTCTAAAAAAAAAAAAACCAATGCATTTCTTATGGGAGAGTTTTTTCCCGAAAAAAAACTTTTTTCATTTCACCAAACTGTAAACCAAAATCGAAAAAAAATTTATACTCACCACGATTTTTTTTCACGCAAAACAATGTGCATCCCATTGTTTTGACGGAAAAAACTTACAGAAATTTTTTCATGAGAACAAAATTTTTTTTTCACCACTCATTTTTTTTTTCTTCAAAAAGAACTGTATACTAGGCTTAAATAAACAATATTAAATTAAAAAGCATAATTCCCCTTTTTCTACTTTATTATAAGTTTATTATTAGTTAAGCCAATCTACAGGGTTTGTTTTTGTTGCTTACAATCTTGCTCCTAAATACACACAATGGTTTATAAATAAAAAGAACTATTCATTTATTCAAAATTTTTATATTTTTAATCCAAAAACGCCAAAGCTATTCACAATAGGTTTTTGCTTGTTGTTGTCAATTGACCAAAACTTTATCAATTTGAATTTATAATACCGAATTATTAAATCATTAGTACTTTGCGGAAACTATCAATGTGATGACTTTTGGCAACCGTAATAGGAGTGTCAATTTCACCTTGTTTCTCACCCCAAAAAAACTTAAGCTCCGGTCCAGATTGAGGGCACTTTCTAAAAAATGCTTAAGACATACAAATAAAGCTTTCCACAAAAATTCAACCAGCCCTATCACGAATTCCATCGTAATCGGAAAATTGTTACGAATCCCGAAAAAAAAAAACTATCACAAAATCCATCGTACTGGAAAATCTCATACAAATTGTCATTACAAACGGATTTGGTGATAGCTTTTTTCGGGATTCGTAAAAATTTCCGATTATGATGGAATTCCTGATAGGGCTAAAGTTTTTCGGAATGTTTTGCGAATTGAAAGTCTAATTTATCTGTGTTATAATAATTTGATATCGTTACGGAGACGATACCTCTTGCACACTCAAATCCACGTTCGAAATAAAACAACAATAATTTCATTTGTAAAATTATACAAAACATAAATTTTATTCTTTTGATCAAATAAGAAATTAAAAAAAAAAAAATAATAAAACACAAACAGACAATACCAATTCTGAGGTAATCATAAACAAATTGTCCTAAGGAATAAAGCAGTATTTTTTCATTACCTAAATAATATATAATATATATAAACTTTAATAAAAAAAATAATTAAAATACATTACATACATACATAAGATAACATTAAAAAATAAAAATAATCCTTCTTGGTGTCATTTTGGTAAATTATATTAATGATTGTGCTTATAAATTAATTTAAAAAGTCGATTTTTTATATACAATTTTAACAAATGAACGGTTTCAATGTCTTTGATGTCCTAACAATTGTACTATAATAATATATCTTATTTCAACGCATTAATATTTTTTTCTGTTTTTTAATTGTATCTGTATTTATGAGCCTACAACGAGATATACCTATTGGTTTTGTTTTACTTAAGAATTCACATTTTATCACGCTTTTGTATTGTTTTTTTCTTTTTGTTTGTTTTAGAGATAACTTTAAATATCTGTTTTTAATTGTTTACCTATAAAATATAATTTAAATTAAAATGGGTGACTAAACTATTGATATTTACATTGATCAGACACTTAAAATGGGAATCTACTTTTATCTAAATGAAATGATAAAAAATAACACAAACAGTTCTCCAGGATCGATGTTGTGATTGTTTATCTGATGGTAGTGAAGAAGTTTCGAACTTTCTTATGGTTTATTAACATGTTGTTATACTTTTTTTTTCTTCGTTTTGATTTGGCCTTTTTTTCACTTGAAATGAAGTCTCATATTGTTGTATAATTAAACTCATGTTTTGTAATCAATTCTTGATGAATGTGATTAGTGGCTGGATTATAAGTTTTTAATGGGCAATGTTAAAACGATTTGTTTTATGGCAAACCCATCTGAATGCCTGCCGTAGTCGAGTCATCATCCAAAGGCAAATACCTCCAGATTCACGTAATTTTGAACCTAAGTTTTTGATGTGATCTGTGTATAAGTAAAAATTAAGGAAAACAACTTTTGGAGGCAGAAAAGTAATTAAAAACCCTAGTTTCACGCCATCAGCTGAAACTCGAAATACAATACAATTTTATTTTTTTTTATAATAAAACAAAAGTTTAAGCCGAAATGGAGTTTAAACTTACGCTGTGGAAATGTGGGTATTTTTGTTTGTTTTGATTTGAAAAAGGATATAATAAGGACCAAGGCGGGTGACCTCCATTGATATAAGTCACGTATGTGAATCCATCTTTTCCCTTGCCACGGATATTGTAGTAGTATGGAAGGAAGGCATGTAGATGAAATCTGAAAATAAAAAAAAACGTATTTTAAAAACAAAAATTCAAGCATTATACATTATATAGATATGATTCCACAGTAAGTTCAAATATCAAAGGAATCCAAAAAAAATGTCAAAGAAACAATAAATTGGTCGCAACTTATTTAATTGAAATTTTACATTAAATAAAAAATCTCTGAAACCACTGCCAAAAAGCAAAGGCTTGCATACAACGATTTAATACAGACAGCGAAGATAAGGCTGGATCCTGGACTTCTGGTATTAACAAACGCAGCAATACGAGTATATCATCGGGTGTTCTGCTGAATTTTTTGTATAACTTAAGAAAATGCAACTATTAAAAAATTGTATTCATAGCGAGAAATGCTCCGTTTTTTTTTATAATAATTGAGTAAGTCTAGACAATCTTTCATACCAACTTATTTATTTCAAATCACGGCATGTGAAATTTCGCACAACGATAAGGAACATGAAAACCAATAGTCATTAAACGCTATTACGCCCGCCGCGTGAAGATGCAAAACCTAACGACCAACAACTCTTAACCTTACCTTTGTGCGTGTTAGGAATGAAGAAGACCTCCAATTCACCAATTCTGAAGCTGAAACTCAAAAGCACCACTCATGACAAGAGGTACTCTTGGAGGATTTCCTCACAAGAGGCAGTACACTCATGAAAAATTTGTTTGCAGTGGCTGAAAATCGAGCCCAATACCCTATGCATGACAGTCCAACGCACAAGAGGAATATAATAGTGAATGCCATAAACGTTTGGCTGTACTTTACAAGAGTGTAACTAGCGGAAATCTGATGTCATGAACTATAAATCCTTTCATGAGTTTCATTATCAATGTGTTAACAATTCGTTAAAGGACTCAAATTACTTTGCTGCAAAATAATGCAAATAGTTTTTTGTAAGTGTAATTTATGACCTGACATTTTTATTATTTTATATGTATTTTGCTTACAAGATTTTATGTGCGCAAAAATCTGTTTTGCTACGCTCGACCGGTTTTTTCACGGAAGTCAAGATTGCAATTGAAAATGAAATATAAAGTCACTGAAAACGGATTAAATTAGTTTAAAATACTAAAAGTTTAAATAAGAAGTTTTCTTAGAAGAAAGATGGCTTAAAATGTTTCTCTGTTAATCGATAATCGGAATTCATCTTCTAATCCTCCGTTCCCTCAACAAGTGATTGATCAATCGTGTTCACGTCCACGATAAAATTGTAGTAATACAACCAAAAATGAAAAAATAAAAATTATTGGATGTTTATAAATGTATTCCTTTGACTTCAAAGCATTACTTTAAACGTAACCGCTACCAAGATTAACTGTATACAGTTAATACATACGCTCTTTCGAAAACAACATCAAGAGTGACTGATCTCGGAATGATTCAACTAATACAACATCTATGTCTGAATTATTCTCCGACAACTTTTACATTCAGGTGTCCCTCATGTCAACCATCTAGAAACTCTTCTATTTGTACTTTTCATAAATGAACTTCCAACCAGAATTCAGTTTTCAAATTGTTTGCCCTCTCCTGATGACATAAAACTATTATTTTTTTTTTAAATGTGTGTGTTTCAACTTGTTGCAATGATAATCTTTTCTTCTGGAGTAGACTAATGCTATAAATAATTTATTGATTCAAAATAGCTTTTTTTTTTTGAGACTGCCGCCGAGACGAAACGCCAATTTTTGTGGACTAAAGGCCAAAAAAATATTTTGAATCATTAATTCAACAAGTCCAATTGTTACTGATGGAATGGGCGCTGAACCTTAAGTCAGATACTTTAGATGCCATCCCTGTTCTTGAATTCGTTTTTGCCTTTTGACGTTTTGTATCTTTCTTTGGAGATTCGTTTTCGAAGCGCTGAAGGAAGAGGTTGCACTAAATTTTTAGTCTACGATTTTTTATTCTTGCTACCTTTTATTAATAATAATTTAAACAACTGTATTTTAAAGAAATAAAGATTAAAATTGAGAACTTAAAAATAGTGCCTTGAAGTTTCTTGCTTTGAAAGTTACTGTGAGTAACATTTTCTAAAAATTTAGTAAAAGAAAAAAGTTATTCGGCGTACACGGCGTTGGGATGGAGAATAATAAAATGGCGGGTGACTGCAGCAGCTGCAAGAGGAAAAACGAAGTTGATGACATGGTATCGTGTGACAAATGTTCTTTGTGGTATCACTACGGATGTGCAGGCGTCGACGATTCAGTTAAGGATCGCGATTGGATATGTAGAAAGTGCCAAGGGGGTAGACGTTCCTTGGAAGGAACACCGACCCAGAGAAGTATCTCTACAGCAGAACAATCACACGATACCACGATGGTTCCGACTACGCATAGTGTTAGTTCCAGTAGAAGCAGGCAACTACTACAGCTCGAACTGCAGCTGCTCCAAGAAGAAAACGAATTGAACGCGAAGATGTTGGAGGAGAAGGAGCGAAAGCAACGGGAGTATTTGCAGAAGAAATTCGAGTTGCTAAAGATAAAGGCACAGAGCGACGATGGCAGCGGTTACGCTGTAACGAATGCACGTACGAAAGTTGAAGTCGTGGTAAATAATGCGTTGGCGGCTGGTGATCGGACAGAGAGTTGGGTTGCTCAAACAAAAGGCGAGTTGCAACCAGAGGAAGCAAGAGAAGCGTTGACCCAGAGTCAAATGGCATCTCGGAAAAGTTTGTCAAGGGATCTTCCAATGTTTACAGGCAAGTCGGAGGAATGGCCGGTCTTCATTAGTTGCTATAGAAATAGCACTAGGTTGTGCAACTATTCGAACGACGAAAATCTTATTCGGCTGCAGAAAGCCTTGAAAGGGAAAGCATACGAGGCAGTGAGCAGCCAATTGTTGTTGCCTTCATCAGTGTTTAATGTTATAAGCACATTGGAAATGCTATTTGGTCGTCCCGAGCATATTATAGAAGACCTTATAATGAAGACCGAGAATTTTCCCAACCCAAAGAGCGAGCGACTAGAAACACTTATTTCGTATGCTTTGGCAGTACGGAATTTGAGTGCTACAATGGAAGCCTGCGACTTGACGGATCACATCAACAACCCGGTACTCTTGAGGAAATTGGTTGACAAATTACCTTCAACGATGAAGATGGAATGGGCAATGGGTGTTTCGACCGGGACTATAGTGAAGAATCTGGTTGGCTTCGGAGACTGGATGCATACAAGGGCAGAAGCAGCAGCGGCAGTGACGAGGTACTCGGACGAAGGCAATAAGTCCTACAGGCGAATAGGACATGTTAATGCGCATGCACAGGAAGACAACAAGAAAGAAAATTCAAGCCCGAAAGAGATTAATGCCAGAATGTCGTGCTATATGTGCAATCGAGGTCATCGACTGGTTGACTGTGACAGCTTTCATAAGTTGTCTGTTCAAGAACGAACTCAACTCGTAGAAAAGAAAGAACTTTGTTTATCCTGTATGAAGCATTCAAAGCGAGTCAAGTGTCGCAATGCCAAAAAATGTGACATTGGTCAATGTAAAATCAGACATCATAGTTTATTGCACGACGAAGGTAAAAGCAATGTTGCATCATGTCATTCTCATCGAAACGAAAACGAAACTGGCCCGCTTTTTCGAATCTTACCGGTTGTTTTGCATGGCAACGGAAAGAATGTGCATACGTATGCCTTTTTGGATAGTGGTTCATCGCTTACACTGCTCGAAGAGTCAATTTCGAAGCAGCTGAATTTGGTGGGTACTCCTAAGCCTTTATGCCTTCGTTGGACGGCCAATTCTTCTCGTAGAGAAGACAATTCGAAGGTTGTATCGCTGACGATCTCATCTGGTGGTGCCGAGAAAGAGAAATTTCCTAGCCTTCGACTCAATAACGTTCGAACAATAGAGACACGTGCTCTTCCATCACAGTCATTGACACCTGAGTTCCTAAAGAAGTTCAGACACCTACGAGATTTGCCTTTATTACCGTATGAAAAGGCTGAATGCGGAATTTTGATTGGACTGGACAATGAGAAGGCGACTGTTCCCTTGAAAATACGCGAAGGAAAATGGAATGCGCCTTTAGCGATCAAAACCAGGTTGGGTTGGTGCGTCAGCGGTGGCAACGAGCAGGATCTTGGGTCTCACTCTAATCTCCAGATTTGTGAATGCGAAGAAGATTTACATGAATTAGTAAAGCAGCATTTCATCCTCGAAAACAGTGGAGTCTCGTCAGTACGAACGTTAACAAGTGAAGACAAAAGAGCCAGAGAAATACTCGAATCGACGACGAAACGAATTAATGGGTCTTTTGAGTGTGGGCTCCTATGGCGGCAGAATGAATTCACTTTGCCGAACAGAGCACTTAGAACTTAGACGATTGTGCTGTTTAGAAAAGAAGATGCAGACCAATCCAGAAGTTGTTTCGAACATCAATCAGCAAGTTTTGAATCTTGTGCAAAAGGGCTACGCGAGGAAATGCAATGAAGATCAGCTACAGGTGAATTCAAAGAAGACGTGGTTTCTGCCTACATTCATTGTAACGAACCCGAATAAGCCAGGCAAAATTCGATTGGTTTGGGACGCAGTTGCGTCCGTACAAGGTGTTTCGTTGAACAAGATGCTGCTGAAGGGACCTGACCAGCTGAAAGAGCTTCCGGTAGTGTTGTTTGGATTTCGTTCAAACAAGGTGGCGATAACTGGGGACATTGAGGAGATGTTCCACCAAGTACGAGTACGAAAGGAAGATCAAAGTGCCCAACGCTTCCTTTGGCGCAATGGCGAAGTTGATCGAGATCCAGATGTTTATCAGATGGAGGTTCTTACCTTTGGGGCTTCGTGTTCACCTAGCATCGCACTCTACGTGAAGGATACCAATGCTTCCGAATTTGTTGATTTGTATCCGCGAGCTGTTCAGAGTATTTTGGAACATCATTACATGGACGATATGCTTGACAGTGTGGCGACTGTTGATGAGGCTGTTCAACTGGCTGGCGAAGTAAGCGAAATTCATTCCAAGGCTGGATTCAGAATAAGGGGCTGGATGTCAAATTCTAAAGAGGTGCTTTCCGCGCTAGGGCAAACGATGATGGATGAGAAACAGCGTATCGACTTTGACAATGAGAAAAACATAGCAAATAAAGTTTTGGGTCTGTGGTGGCGACCGTCAGATGACGTTTTTACCTTTTCGTTGCGATTCATCAAGACGCAAGAAGAGATTTTGAACGGAAGCAATTTGCCAACGAAGCGTGAGTTATTAAAAATCTTAATGTCAATTTTTGATCCCTTAGGTTTTCTGGCCTTTTACTTGGTTCGCATCAAAGTACTTCTCCAAGATGTGTGGCGTCAGAAAATCGATTGGGATGACTGTATTGATGGTTCGTTGGTCAACAAGTGGGAGTCATGGCGAAGACTGCTCCCAAATGTAGAACATGTGAGTATACCGAGATGTTACAGCACACTGCCAGTTGATGACGAGACTTTGATTCAACTTCACGTCTTCGTAGACGCAAGTGAGGAAGCTATGGCGGCGGTAGCGTACTACAGGTTTTCAAATGGGTCCAAACGAGAATGCGCGTTAATTTCGGCAAAAAACAAGGTGTCCCCATTGCAGCCCGTTTCCATACCAAGACTTGAGTTACAGGCGGCTCTTATTGGTGCACGACTTGCAAGGCGATTGCAAAGGGGCATACATTTAACATAAGTCAACGTTTTTTTTGGACGGACTCTAAGACCGTATTACAGTGGCTGCGTTCTGATGCCAAAATGTACAAGCCATTCGTGATGTTCCGCATCGGTGAAATTCAAGAGAAGACCAGACTCAGCGAGTGGCGATGGGTTCCAACGGGGTTGAATGTAGCAGACGATGCTACCAAATGGTCCAAGGAGCCATGTTTTGAGAAGAAGAGCAGATGGTTTAATGCTCCTGATTTTTTGATGCAGCCAGAAGAGGATTGGCCAGCAGAGGCTCCCAAAAGGGAGAGAAGTACGTGTGAACAAGAACTGCGGACAAAGTACGTTCTGGTGATAAAGCAGGATAACATTAAGGTGGATAGGGGCATCCGGTCGCTGGTGATAGACTTTGAACGATACTCTACTTGGGAACGACTTCGCAGGATAGTTGCGTACGTCATCAGATACTGCCAAAATCTTTTGAAGAAGGTCAATATTCGACGTTTAGCCAAATCAACATTAACCGTGGTGAATCATCTGGGGTCATCGAGTCTATCTATTCAAGCGGAGGAGCTTTCAAAAGCAGAAATCGTTTTATGGAAGATGTCTCAATGGTCGGAGTTTTCGGAAGAAATAATAATGCTCAGGACAGGAATCCAAATTCCGAAATCGAATCAATTGTACAAGCTGAATCCTTACATTGATGAAGAAGGAATCCTGAGACTCGAGGGACGAATTGACTATGCAGATTTTGTCAACGAAGATACTAGACGACCAGTAATTCTATCAAGAAAGAGCAGGGTGAGTTTTTTGATTGTCGATTACTTTCATAGACTTTTCAAACACCACTGTGATGCTACGGTGTATAACGAAGTAAGACAACAATTTTACATACCGACTTTGAGAACCCTGGTAAGAGCAGTTCGCATAAAATGTGCCCATTGCTGTGTCAGAAATGCAAAACCCAGGATTCCTTTGATGGCGCAGCTACCACCAGCCCGGTTGGGAGTTTTTCGAAGACCCTTTACGTACATCGGAATCGACTATTTTGGCCCTATGTTGGTTGTACAAGGACGAAGTCAGGTTAAGCGATGGGGCGTATTGTTCACTTGCCTCACAACCAGGGCAATTCACGTTGAAGTAGCATTTTCACTGACTACAGACTCCTGCATCCTCAGTATTCAGCGTTTCATTGCAAGGCGAGGTTTACCATCCGAAATATACTCAGACAATGGGACGAACTTGGTCGGCGCCGAAAAGGAGTAAGGGATCAGTTCCAATTCGTCAACAAAGAGAAACTAGCGCGGAAATTCATCTCTCCTCGAACGAAGTGGTTTTTCAATCCACCCGCTGCGCCACACATGGGTGGCAGTTGGGAGCGGCTAATCGGGACAGTCAAGAAAATCCTGAAAGATGTGTTGGTCAACAGGCGTATGAACGATGAGACACTTCACTCATCACTGGTCGAGATAGAAGCTGTAGTAAACTCCCGCCCACTCACCTACGTAACTCTGGGTCACCAAGATGAAGAAGCCTTAACTCCCAATCATTTCATTCTGGGATCGTCAAATGGTAACAAAGGTCTGGTTAAAGACAACGATAGAGAGCTGCTTTCGCGAAAAGACTGGAGAAAAACTCAACAAGTGGCGAATCTGTTCTGGAAGCGCTGGGTTCGGGAGTACCTTCCTACATTGACAAGAAGAACCAAATGGTTTGAAAAAGCCAAAAAATTAAAAAATGGCGACGTTGTTGTTGTCATCGACGAGAACCTTCCGAGGAGCACTTGGCCAAAAGGCATTGTTGTCAACACCATTGAATCTAGTGACGGGCAAGTAAGGAGAGCTACGGTCAGAACAAAGGATGGCTGCTACGACAGACCAACGGCGAGGTTAGCGGTGCTGGACATCAGTTGTGAGACTAACAACAAGGTGGATCAGGCCCCCTTGCTGGGGGGGGGGAATTGTTACTGATGGAATGGGCGCTGAACCTTAAGTCAGATACTTTAGATGCCATCCCTGTTCTTGAATTCGTTTTTGCCTTTTGACGTTTTGTATCTTTCTTTGGAGATTCGTTTTCGAAGCGCTGAAGGAAGAGGTTGCACTAAATTTTTAGTCTACGATTTTTTATTCTTGCTACCTTTTATTAATAATAATTTAAACAACTGTATTTTAAAGAAATAAAGATTAAAATTGAGAACTTAAAAATAGTGCCTTGAAGTTTCTTGCTTTGAAAGTTACTGTGAGTAACACCAATAATAGTGCTAAGTCTCCTACTTGGCTGATTTATTTCAGTGGTACATAGAGTTTGTATTATAAAAACCTTCATATAAATAATTTATACCATATGTCTGACTCTGGCATTCAGTCAGTGTACAATCAAAAAGAAATTATTTTGTATTCAAAATTATATTTTTAAATTCCATTTGCATAACACAATTTCAAAAGCGAATAAATAACTGGGATTCATAATTCGGATCTGGTCGTACGAGTAACTCTTTGCATTAACATATTTCTAATAAGATCAACCCTAAAGTACGCATGTTGTATACGGTGTCTGTAGAATGGAATCGATACAAAATTGTTAAGGTTTGAATTGCGAAAGATCAATTGGGTAGAAAATAGATTGCCATCGTATGGGTCTCTTGAAATTATTATTATTATTTTTTAATGATGTTTGGATTGTTCAAAGTTTCTCTCTCTCTATTTTTTTTTTAGATGAATGTACACTTCAAACTCAAAGTATATTATACCCCATATAAAACTTGAAACTTAACTATATATGGATAACTTTTGGAGAGAATTATCGTTCTCTTCTATCTGGAGAATTCACAGTTACATATGTATGTCTTTGGTTAGCAAATGAACCACACTGACTTTATATGTGGCCCTGTTTTTGTGAGGATTGTATAATCTGCTCAACTCGCTAATAATACTGATGTGCCTTCTTAGCTTACAGTAATCAGTAGGGAGACATTTACTGTTCTGGGGTTGTCCTTACGTTAAGTTATGCATGGAAAACGCTTGCAGATTATTATATGCATTGGTAATGCCCGTTCAGTCGTTACCGATACTACAGTATACCCCTTGACGGCATTCGCTTTGATAGAAGAGTTCAATTCTTCGCCTAGCCACTTTTTTTTTGTTACTTTACTTCGTTTGATTTTTTTTTTGAAGACATACTGATCATGCCATCTCTTGGGATGTCAAGAAGACTTGTGTGGATCGAGAGATAGGATATCTTACTATGAGAATTATACACTCCCTCCCAGTCTAAATTCAATCCTTAGAATCTCATGATGGGTCGCGGTCACGTGAAGAATAACGTCCATTGAATTGAACGGTCAGAAAGGTAATTTCTAAATAAAACGAAGGAGAGACTTATGGATTCATATGCAAGCATTTTCGTTAAGAAAGCTTCGTGCCAAAACTCCATTAAATGTTTAAAAAAATTCAAGTACAATTAACTTTGATTCTGCAAAGAACTTTCGTTCTTCAAGATATTTCTTAACCTGATTCTTAAACGACTTTTCCATAATCTTGGAAATAAGGGGCGTTATAATCGTAGGAAAGAAAGATTCGCCTTTGAAAGAGTCCCGAACAGTACGTCAGATGGAAAACCTTATGTAATCGTTTTACCAGCGAAGAAACAAAAATCTCCTCAGAACTTAAGGGGATACACAATCTGGAATTAGGGAATTTCAAAGTCACTTGGGACTATGCGAAAGCGATAGAAGATTTGTTCCATTGAACCAGTTACGCTCTCAAGTTGAGAAGAAGTCATAGCATTGCAAATTTTATTTTTCTTACGAGCTGACGACAAGAGTGTTGGAACCGATAATGTAGAAAGTTTTCTAATATTTTTTTACAAATGACCAAAAGTTTTTAACGGCTGTAAGTATTATGTACCTACATAACTTTTGGTTAGAATTAACTTGTGTAATCAACTTAATGTAATCAATACCGTAAAATGAACGACAAGATAATTAAAAAACAGATAACTTTTTGTAAGAAAAAATAATAGTTTAAAATCACCTTCGTTTTTCATAAAATAGGATGGCAGGTTGATTTGTTGTAAGAACATGTAAGAATATCGCTTTGACTTGGTGTCTTTCGTCCGTTGTTAAGTGATTAAGTAACGAATCCAACAACAAAGAACCGATTCCATTGCGGCGATGTTTTCTATGAACACCTAATGACAATATGTATCCAACTTCGGCATTGCGCCCCATCGAATCTGGTAAAATGTCTTTATCCTGAAACGAAATTAACTTTGAACAATTACGTTGGAGTTATTTGAAAAAATAACTGGACAGATTTATAAAAAAAAGATAAAAAGTAAAAAGATATCTAAAATTCTTACTAAATTGTTGTTTTTTTTAAGTTATGAATAAGAATAATTGTTTTAACACTACTTATTTTATTTTCTATTTACACCTCGTTTACTTACTTCTTTATTCAGCTTAACATAAGGTTTTATTTCAGCTACAATTAAACCTATTATGGCTAGATTATAAACGGCAGCCAAAGCAAAAAATCTCGAGCTAGATGTGATATCAATGTACCAGGAAAGTGGATAATCGATTGGAAACCAATCTTGGCACAAAGTTCTTACCTTAAAAAAAAAATAATAAAAATATATATATATATCAAATAAGGCATAGAACAAATATGATTTTTTTCTTACTTCTCCTAGATCATCGGGACAGAGAAATCTTAGTTGAACATCAGTTACCGAACATAGCGGTATATGCTCACTGCTTGGGCGAATATTTTCATTTTGCATTTTTGCGTGTTTTTGTTTGTTATACCTGAAAACAAAATCAAATGTAAAAATTGTAATGCAGGTAAAGGCGTTTTAGAAACAAATGCTTTGCAATAAAAATGAAACTTACTACGAGTATATTTAAATATTACCTATCATGGCACAATTAACATACCTCAACCACAGAAACAGAGTAGGTACGTAGAGGTTTTTTTAAAATATTTTTGTTTCAATCTTTTTATTATTTTTAATGGATTTTTTGTTTTAAATTATCTTAACACCAATTTCAACTATTTATGATTTTTAGTTTTGCAATTAATAGATTGAATCAAATAAATTATATAGGCAACCTTGGTCAACATCATTAGAGGCTTGCTCTAAAAAACCTAGACCTAATGGCTTACAACTTTTAACCATTCCTCTGTGCGTGTTAGCAGAAATGAGGAGCTCCTACAATTGTCTGCCGAGTCCGAACGGCGGCTAACTAAGAGAACCAATTTGCAAGACAAAAGATACTCTTGAAGAATTGTCACTTAATCAAAAGAGACAGTATACCCTTGAAACAATTTTGCAACGGCTGGGAAGTGAACACAGAAAAGTGTCTCTCGGATAATAAAACAAAACAAACACATGCCATAGATTAAAAAAAAATAGCAAAACTGCTGAGGAGGATTATTCTAACATATTGTTTTTGAGCTAAACATTGCGATTGTATTGAACCCTCGCAAATATTTACACAAATAGTCTTAAGCAATTGGCGCGTCAAGAGCATTTTTTAAGCTTTGGTAAAAACTTTTTTTTTTTAAATTGAAGTTCTTAACCAATTCTAATGTGATCTATTACTTTTATGAGGTTCAAATTTAGGAAACCAGAATGTTCGTGTCTCTTCAACTTTCTTATATTCATAAATGACTTTTTGTTTAAAACTTTCAATCCATTAGCCTGTTCTCCTGACAATACTATTCTCAGATTTTAATACTATTCTCGGGTTTTATTTTTTTTTTAGATTTGTCTTCAAACTGCTATTTTGAGAGCCGAAAAATGTATGAAAAAGCTTAAATTATAAGATCTAGTCTAGTAAGACATTTGCAAAATATACTTTCAAAATTTTGACTCCAAAGTGCCGTCATTTTGTTTGGACCACATTTCGTCTATAACACATATCTTCAAAAAAAATGTCAATTTTCACCATTGAATGCTAGTTCTACTACGTTTGAAAAATTAGGCATGATAACACCAGCGTAACGACAATACCCAAACTCAGTAATTGTGTGGGTTTTATTTATTTGTACAGGTCTGTTGTGGATTTGCCTCAATCTATTTAAATTGTTTAAAATCTTATTTATACAAATCTGATTACGCAATATATTGGCTGGGGAGGTTAATTCTACGCCAGTATGTTCTTAAAGTAACGAGATCTTTCAAAAAAATTCCGCATATAGATGCTGGACATGGGTTTGGGGATGCTAAGTTGACAATTCTTTTTAAAAAATTCCACATACAGATACTGAACATTGGTATGAATACTAATGCGATCGATGCTAAGTTGAAAATTCGGACCCATCGCTACAGTCTCAGAACTACTACAGTTTCTTCTGTACACAGATCAAGTTGTTGAAATTGGTTTGTATTGAAGTATTCGGTACAAAATGTATCCACAAATAGCGAGCTCAGTTGTTCGATTATGACTATGAGCACTACCCAACTTTGTTATCACCTCCATAAAACACTACCTTCTCACTTGAACTCCAAAGTTCGGATACATTCTTTTTGGTGTTGCAAAATATTTTAATGAACTAACGTTAACTATTGATAATGCCTGCGAAATTTAATTACACACTGTCGAATCTCAGGCAAGTTTTAAAATATAGATCAACATAGTCAAGAAGGAAACTGTTAACTATGATTTCTTCATGGTCATTAAAAAGGAACAACAAAATCGAACTGCCCATGCTTATACACCAGCCGAGACAAATGAAGGAAATCTTGTGAACATTTTAAAACAATCAAAGGTTCAAACTTAAGGATTCCTGAAACGACCAGATAAAACCTGAAATGACTCCTGCTTTGAGAGCTTATAAGTCTGCTGGTGTATTACATATTGTTTCTTGGTTCAAGTTTACGTCGGACTTCGCATACACAGACTCAAAAAAACTGAGCAAAAAGTTCACAAGCTGATTGAGTATTTTTTGCCACAATTGAACCATACTCCATTATTTTTCGTAATCCCTGATTACAATGTTTAGACGTAATGAATGACCAGAAGCATCTACTATTTTATTTTCTATGCCCACGAGATAATTCTTGTGTAAGTATTTATTTAAAACATTCAAATCTTTTTGCAATTTATAAAATTAGCGAAATATTAATCAAGCTTAGAATTACTAATGACAATAACGGAATTCTACCCACTTTGTTTGACATAATTCGAGGGTATCTGAACACCATTTATATTATATTGAAGTTTTGAATATTACAACAACAATTTTAATGAACTACAACCAAGTGTATAGTATAGGCTAGAGTTATAGCTATTTCACGGGTGCCAAGCCGATCATCAGACTCCTTTTTAATAGTACTTTTTGGCCTTGACTCGGATAATATTATATCCTACTTGTTGAAGAGAAGTCAAGCAGAAACTATTCAAAAGCAACAAATGAATTTAGTAAGGAATAACATGTCTTGTTTTTTGGGGACGGTTCCAATGCGTATGATGCGGTAGTTTGAAGCACCCCTTTATATATATATTGGAAGTGTGTTTCAAGAGCAAGTGCTCACAATTTGTGAAGACGCATAGATTTTGCCACATATGAATATTCATTATCTTCATTGATATTCAAAATAAAATTAAAGCCATTCTCTATTGAAAGCTGGTGAATCTTCTTATCACAACAAACTCAGTCATTTTCCATGGGTTCGACAAAACCTTGATAAATACGGTATAGTTCACTTAATCGACCTGGAACAAAAGAGGTAAGCTTTTCGCCATAGTCAAATTGAAACAACTTCTTATTTGTTAACAATCTGGCAACTTGATACATTTGGAGAACGTTCAAAAGAAACAGATGTTCTCAACGAAGAAGAAGGAAGACGAGAACAGAGTTGTCGAATAGCGAGGAAACCGATCGGTCGACTTTTTGAGTAAACGTTTTGATTCAATGAATGTCGATTCATTCAAGAATTAATTTAAAATATCTATCATTCTATTTATAATTATTTATTATAAATTCATTGTATAATGTAATAAACTATTCGTTTAAAAGAAGAAAGAAGTTCGTGTTTTGCATTATTGAACACGGTTATTCATGAGCGAGGTTTATTTTCTGTCTGGTATCAGGAATTGAAAAAATTCATAATTTGAGCTGGCGTTCTAAGGCCGATTTTTCACTCGGAGTTGAACATAACTTGAGGATTTTTTTTTCCAACTCATGATTTTGTGAAGCTTTCAACTCAAGAGTTGATCAACTTTAGATTTTTTCAACCCCCGGAAAAAGTAGAAGTTGGCTGAGCAAACTTGAGAGTTGACATAAAATATTGTTTTTTTTTTTTCATAAAATACATGCATTTTGTTTCAAAAGTTTGTTTGCTTCAGTTTTCACAACAAAAAATAAATTGTATAATGTTCCGCAGCAATTATTATTGGAAAAATTGGCCATCAACTTCGTCGAGAAGTGAAGGTGAAGATAACATAACTGAGCCATTGTACATTGAAACAAGACAATGCAAGATGTTGCCGCGCATTGGAATTGAAAAGTTTATCACTTTCGTCCTTCAAAACCAACAGCAATGATGTCGCTAGACTTGATAAACGATTCACTCTCTTGCGACGAGAGACGGTAATAGTTTTAAATTAGCCGTGACCTTAAAACTTAATGTCGCATTTAAATATATCTCGTGAATTGCGGCCAATCACAGAGTTATTGGTAGAACTACGATTTTATGCGCTTGGGTCAATCCAATCGACTATTCTACAGTAGAGTAAGCATTTCCAGCGTGCATCGCATTTTGAAATGAGTGTCGAAAGCAATTGCCAATCTAGCACCACGTTTCATTCGAATGCCAGAAACGCATAAGGCTTTTTCGCTAAAGCCAAGTTTTCTAGGACAATTGGTGCAATTGATTGATACACATGTACGCATTCAATCACCAGGTGGAAGTGATGCAGAAATTTTTAAAAATGGCAAGGGATGGTTTTGTCCGAATGTGCAGATGGTGACCTCTGCGAATGATAAATTATATTATAGCCAGCTTGCACGTTTTATTTGTTTTTTTTAGTTATTTAAATAAAATATAAAACATCCCAAGATATTGTGAGCGAGATGTTTGCGATAAGTATGCGAGAAACTCGCATGGAATATCATTTTACTGTGCGTACGTATATGAGAATAAATGTAAATATTTTTCAAACGTTTTTCGCATCACATCGCTATGTCGCACTACTGTACGAGCAGCCTAAGAACTAGCAAGTGGCTAGACATTAATATGTATACATAAAACCCGCTTAAGAGAAACGGCAAAATGTCACAGTTTTGCTTTCACTTAAGTGGGGTCCGCTTAAGTGAAAAATAATTTCACTTAAGCGGAGTTCGGATAAGTGAAAAAAAAATTTCACTTAAGCGGATTTAAAAATTCCATTAGCTGGAGATTTAATGCTAGAAACAATATTGTTTTTATCTTTTGAACTTGCCTTGAAAGAAGTTAAATAAAACAACGATTAAATAAAACAAAAATAATTTATTGAAAAACGAAAACTAGCAAATTTTTGTTCTGTTCGATTCAATTTTTTTTTTCACTTAAGAGAGTTTTTTTCAATGAAAAATATTAAAAATTAACTGAAAATATGTTTCAGTTATCCGGATTTTTCGCTTAAGCGGGTTTCACTTAAGCGGAGTGTTTTAAGGGAAATTGGTCGGAAAATACTGGGGGATGAAAAAAGTGTTTCAGGTAAGCGGGTTTTTCTCTTAAGCGGGTTTCTCTTAAGCGGGTTTTACTGTATTACATTAGGGCTCAGCACATGACCAACTTATCACGATTAAAAAGACAATTTGAAATAGGTGAATTTGGTCATTTCATCATCATTAGCACCTCAGGCTATTCAAATACAAGTTATCTCGCAACACCCTTTATAAATGTCAAAAACACTGCTCAAATTTTGTACAATAGGCGTTTTTCTTTTTTAGTTCAGAACAGAGCCTGAGTTGTCAAAAAATAAATTGTGTTTATTTTTTAGTTCAGAGCGCTCAGAGCTTCGTAAATGTGTTTCTTTTTTCGTTCTGAGCATGTTCTGAGCGTGTTCAGAGTGCGCTCTATAAGCTCAGAATAAAATAACTGAGCAGACAGAGTACAATGCTTAACACAGGCATTTGACAGATGGAAATTAAAAAAAAAAAATGTCGACAGCTAAGTGTTCAGGTGTGTTTCAAAAAATACTCAGAGCGCTCAGAGCACGCTTGGTTCAGAGGATGTTCGGAACATGCTCGACATGCTCGGACTCTGTTGGGAGCTCTATACTGAACTAAAAAAGAAAAACGCCTAATAAATCACAGATAAGCGCTCGCAATTTAGCGTTCACGTGGCGTTTGAAAAAGGAGATTTCCAATGTTGGCTTCCGGCCTTAGGTCCCAAATTGAAACGGCAAAATTAATCATCATCGCTTGCGCTGTTATTCAAAACATAGCAATTGATGCAAAAGAGTCAAAACCTCCTCCAGAAATACCTGTATTTGCTGATATACAAAATAAAACGTCTTCGATTGGTAACAACTTATTTTCAGCCCATGGTAGATCGAGGAGAAAATAATTCATCACAATTATCATACAAAAACTTAATTTGATTGACCGAATGAATTCAAATTTAATTTTGAAAATGGCAGTTTGTATTTTATTTTGTCAAATATCCCAGGGTCCCAGGGATATTTTTCAAATCAGAAGTTGACCAACTTTGGACTTTCAACTCGGGATTTGAGAAAAAAATTAGTGAACAAATAGAAATTTCAACTTGCGTTTCAACTCTCGAGTTGAAGCCAACTCTCAAGTTAGTCAATTTGGGGTATATATTGGACCAAGAAAAGAAAAAAATTCAACAGAATAACTTTTAAACAAAATAAAGCCAACTTATCATTTAAGCATTTTTCAACAGTGCCTCTTGGTTAGATTCCTAATGTCAATGGGAAACCACCCAATCAGAATGCCTATCATCGAATTTGACTTGTACAGTGGAAGAAAAAACATCTTGCTCTATTCCAACTCACGACTAGAAAAGAAGTCCTTGCAACAAATTCTAAAATAAATTTTAAATTCAGGATGTCCTAGGGTGCCACCTGTTCACTAATTCTCCTAGTTCCCATTGTCTACCTCTCAGTTTACCTTTACTTCTATACTGGGGAGCGACCTGAGTCCTTTTTATCCCAGTAAAATTTTCCGGCTTACCGTATCATCTATAACCCCTTCCAACCTAACCTAACTTAACCCCATGCAAAATTTGAAAACAAAACCGGGTGCTTACCAAGCCCGAGCCGACTAACTGCGTTGAGATATAATAAAAGCAATCTCATAAAGTGTTTACGAATGCATTTTATTTAGGGCATTGTTCAATAAATTAATTGATTTAAATAGATCCCGAGACGAGTATGGGCACACTCCTCAACATTCACTTAGAACTCATTTACTATCTCCGATGGTATCAGCCATTCGAACATTAAATACACATAGGGAAAGGTCTTTGGCATCTATTTTCATCTTCCCGCATACGACAGGTATGCTATGCTGATAAATCGATTATTTAACCTTCCAAGACAGCACCGAGTAGGTGAAATCACAAGCTAATTAGTTGTAAGTGGTTCACGGCCCGAGAGTAGATGCAAAATATAAAAAAAAAAACACTTCACCTAATTTCGTGTGTGTGTCTTTTATTTTATTTTTTTTTTTTTTTGTAGCCAGGGACACTTTCCATTCTAACACTTCATAGTTTTTTTTCCATTTTTGGGTCACATACTCCTTCCACCACCGCCTCCCCCCACCAATGACCTCCCACGAACACGATAGCATAGAAGCGTTTATTTTTATCTTAACTTTAAAAGAAAACTTACCACGTAAATTGCGCCATGAAGGATTATTAATCAAATGAAAATAAACGATAAACCAATAATTGTTAATGAAATCAATTTTGCTAAGAAATTCAGCAGGATGCGAAAAACTGTGTCTGTGATATATCAACTGATGATTTCTCTCTTCCTTGTGGTCGTCCTATCACATTGCTTAATTTTTTTTTTTGCTTCTTTTAATGGCCCATTGAACTCATTGAATAAATTCGTATTTAAAATAATTCAGGACAAGTGTGTGTACATTTGATATATTGAAATAAATTGAATTTAATTGAGTCGGAATATTTTTGCAATTGCAATTTATTTTGTTGGGGGTAGCAAAAAAAACCAAGTGGACGACCGACAGCGATGGTCGTACAAAAAAAAGCACAAACTGTCAAATCAATTGACAGGTGAGAATTTTTTTTATGTAAGATATAAGTTTGAGAACAATTGTGTAGGGTGATAAGAATACAGTCCACAGTTGATGTCAAACATTGAATTTTAGTATTCTCTATTTAAACCTATGTTTTCACTAGATTTAAATTAAAACTAACTTTTTATCCGAAATATAATTGGCTTTTTTCAGAGAAATTTTGCTATCAAACGTCGCAAAATAAAGTTAAATAGTTACTTTAAGCACTAATCACTTTCACAAGTACTACAACGACCAATCAAAGTGCAAAAATACTCCAAGAACATAACCTCGAATCAGCCTTATTTACTAACTCGTTTTAGCGACGGAGTAAAGTTACTTCGACTTTACAACGACTCTAATCCCGAAAAGCTTTTTTATAAAAAAAAATGCACGAGGATATAGACCTGTTTATTAGGAAGTTTAAGGGCGTTTTAGTATATAAATGTTATTTTGACATGACATCTTGTGAAATTTACAAAAAGGAGTGTGAACAATTTTTTTTCGTTTGTTAATAAGATAAAATGGATAGATATTTTGCATTAATTAATAGGGGTATTCACGATCTAATGCAACAGGTCTAGTATCATTGTAAAAGTGCAAAAGTGTAAAATCTTACAATACTACAACATGTTGTAAGATTGTAAGATTTTACACTTTTGCACTTTTACAATGATACTAGACCTGTTGCATTAGATCGTGAATACCCCTAATGATTTACATTTTTCAAACGCTCTAACATTTGAACGGTATTGAGGGCGCAATGTGGTTGGTATATTCATTTATCTAGTTTCATACGATAAGCCTTAACATCGTACTTATTCAACTACAATTTGCGCCAATATTTTATGTTATTATCAAGGTTAAAACAATTAATTTGGTTATCTGGTTCACTCTTCTTAGTGTTGTCTGATTTATTATAAAGGCATCCCTATCCTTCAATTTTTTCCTTCTTCTTGTGTGATATGATGTTAACACCGAGAAACGGGAAATATATGCAATGTTTAAGACTAACTTCCTTATTAGAAGTGCTTTAATCATTTGATTCGCAAATAACGTAAATTATTTTTAATATTTTAAAAGTTTCCCCTTGCAGAATACAGCAATTGTTTCATTGCTAAAATTACTGTGACCAAAACAGCCGAAGGAAAACCTTTTATAATCAACATAGAAATATGCAACGCTTTTATTTAAACATCAAAATTCAAACTAATTTTAGAGGTTGATGGCAAACCGAAATGGCAGCCGAGGTTTCATATGATTAAAATTGATAATCTCTGGACAAAGATTTTTTATTTTCTAGCCCATTGCCGGTATCTTCATATCTTAAAAAAATGCCATCATGTCACACATTTCCACATCTCACCAATATAATTTATATAATCCACTGCCTTATAACTATGTCGATTTATCTGTGGTTTAGGTTCGTCATTATTTAAGAATATATGTATAGACTTACCTAATTTTTGGATCTTTGAAATAGATCCCGATAGAAAACAGGATCCCAAATTGTTTTTGTAATGCATATTAAGCTTAATCCAGATCCGGATCCAGATAGATTTGTGAATAATAAAACGCACCTAATATGTTCCCACCAAACGCCTAGTACGCTGATCGAGACAAGACAAATTTTATCTCTACAATTTTAAACTAAAGCCTAGTACGCAGATCGGGAAAAATTTTGTCTCCCATACAATTTTTTTCCTGGGACAAATTTTGTCTCGGATATTTTTCCTAGCAGTACGCAGTTCGCGCGCAAAATTCATACTATTGTGAATTGCTCTTCAAAATGTCTCCACTAAATTTTGCCAGGAAAAAGAATGATACAAGCATTATTTTGCGGGACAAATTTTGACAGCCGAAAGTGATTTTTGTAAAAACTGGTTTTTTGTAAAATGTGCTGATGCTTCTCTTAAAAGCGTCGAGAGGAGATTCCAAAAAGGTATGAACGACTTTTGTAAGACAACCCGTTCCAGAGATATACTAAAAAACACATTAAATTAGATTTCATCTCTCCAACTTCAAACTTTTGCGCGAGATTTGGAAAAGTTTTGTAGAGATTAAAATTGTAGAGATAAAATTTGTCTTGTCTCGATCTGCGTACTAGGCTTAAACAAAACTTTTCCAAATCTCGCGCAAAAGTTTGAAGTTGGAGAGATCAAATCTAATTTAATGTGTTTTTTATTCTATCTCTCTGGAACGGGTTGTCTTACAAAAGTCGTTCATACCTTTTTGGAATCTCCTCTGGATGCTTTCAAGAGAAGCATTAGCACCTTTTACGTAAAACCAGTTTTGACAAAAATCATATTCGGAAATACGGTGGCTGTCAAAATTTGTCCCGCAAAATAATGCTTGTATCATTCTTTTCCCTGGCAAAATTTAGTGGAGACATTTTGTAGAGCAATTCACAATGGTATGAATTTTGCGCGTGAACTGAGTACTGCTCGGAAAAATATCCGAGACAAGACAAAATTTGTCCCAGGAAAAAAAATGTATGGGAGACAAAATTTTTCCCGATCTGCGTACTAGGCTAAAACGAAAACTTTTGATATTTCAAATTGATGGAACAAGTTTTGAAGAAATCTCAATGAAAACCTTTGAATTTCAACAAAATCTCAATGTCATTTTGCTACAATACTTTTAAACCTCAACATTTTTCAGCTGAAATATTAGATTTTGGTTTGGTGCGAAGTAAATTCTGACAATTTCTAAGTCGTGTACATGCAAAAAAATTATTGGTCCTCGAATTTTGTAGTCCTGGCAGCATTCAGTATGAGTAATATTTGTAATTCTATTATCCGCTTGAGGCAGCAATTTCATAACAAAATGCAATATGTCAAAATATTGCACAAATGTGCAAAACAAATTAAAAGCCACTTTGTTATGAATGAAATTTTGTTTATATTTATAGCTGCATCGATAAATGTGTGTCATTAGTGAATCAAAATCGCAAACGTTACGTTCGGTATCTTATCTTCAAAAGTTCATTAGTCTTATTTGCATTATGAAATATTACTCTAATCATCCTGGCAACAAGCTTAAGAAAGAAACTTACGATCCCCTCGAGGAAGAAAAGAAAATCCTCGAATTTTGGATAAAACAGAAAACGAATGAAAAAATACAAGAAAATCGTCGTGAGAATAATAATGGCATATTTTCGATTCTCAGTGGTCCACCTTTCCCAACTGGATCGCCCCACAGTGGACACATTGTCAATAGCCTAATGAAGGATATATTCACTCGGTATGCCCATCAAAAGAATCTGGAAGTGGTGAGTAGATTTGGCTGGGATTGTCACGGACTTCCGGTGGAGCACGAAGTTGACAAGAAACTTGAAATCAAGGAACCTCAAGATCTGTATCGCATTGGTGTATCAAAGTATAACGAAGAGTGTCGTAAGTTTGTGCAACGGCATGAATCCGATTGGAAACACAATCTGGACGCAATTGGGATCGAGGTGGATTTGAAAGATGCGTATTCAACAATGAGCCAAGAGCATATGGAAGGTGTGTGGAGAGTTTTCAAACAACTCTTTGACCGAGGATTGGTGTACAAAGATACCAAAGTTCTGCCTTATTCAACTGGCTGCTTCACTCACTTGTCCCAATTCGAAGCAGAACAAATTTGGAAGGACAGAAATGAAATTGGTGCAATAGTTGCCCTTCGAATCGTAGAATCTGATGTTAGACTATTGATTTGGACAGATTCTCCTTGGAAGTTGGCTGCAAACTTTGCTGTATGCGTCAACCCCACTTCAAGGTATGTTAAGGTAAAAATGGTGGAAAGTGGAACAATCTACATTGTCGCTCAGAATCGATTAGCCTCTGTGTTTCCAAATTGCAGTGACTTCTCGGTATTGAAAGAAATTGAAGGTAAGCATATGGGGCACCTTAAATATCACCCTTTATTCGACTACCTACCAGGCAGCTTTAAAATCCTCCAAGATGAATCTATTTGTGACAAATTGGGAACAGGCATAGTTGCTTTGTGTCCTCATTTTAATCAAAGCGAATACCGCATTTGCCTTGAGAATGATCTAGCGCCCAATGAAGCACTTTGTCCAATAGATAGCTGTGGTCGGTTCACCCGAAGCATTGTTGAACTAGCGGGCCTATCGATTGAAGAAGCAAATTTATTTGTTGTTCAGAACCTCCAACAACGCGGCTTGTTGGTGCATGTGGAAAATGTAGAACAGAAGAGAAAACACTGTTGGCGATCTGATGTTCCTCTGATAGACAAAATCGCAACAACTTGGTTTTTAAGAGTCGAGAACCTTAAGGAGAAGCTTAAAGCGAATAACTCCGAAATAACGTGGGTTCCTAGTTTCTATAAAGAAGTAATCGATAATCATTTTGATAAGTTGAGCGATTGGCCAGTTGGCCGCGATAGACATTGGGGCACTCCAATTCCCATCTGGTCATCTCCTTCGGGAGATGAAATTCGTTGCATTGGTAGTATTAGGGAGTTACAGGAGCTAACTAGCATCGAAGGGATATCGGACCTTCATAAGGACTCCATAGACAAGCTGCTTATTCCGTCTAGCGTACCTGGAAATCCACCGCTTCGAAGAGTGGCTGAAGTCTTTGATTGCTGGTTCGAGTCTGGAACATTGCCGGTCACTCAACTGAAAGAAAGCCACCAAGTGGAATTATTCGTTGAAGGGCAAGATCAAATGAATGCCTGGTTCTTGACTACATCCATTATTTCGGCAGCTTTTTCCTTGCCGGCACCTTCAAAAACAATCGTAGTCCACGGATTGGTTCAGGATTCCGATGGAATGAAACTTTCTAAAAGAAAACACAATCACAACGACGCGATTAAAATAGCGGAAAAATATGGAGCTGATTCCCTGAGACTGTACTTAGTAACCACACCATTAGTGGCAGGAGAATCGTTTGTTCTGCAAGAGAGCGAGGTTCGAAAATTCAAAGAAAAGGTTTTCCAACCATTTTACAAAATTGTGTATGATCTTATGCCTCTTTTGGGAAAAGAAGGCTGGATTTCATATGGAATTGTCGTTGAAGCAAGTAGATATGGAAATATTTTCGAGAGATGGATGCTCTGCCGCACTGAGTCACTGATCCAGTTCTATGAGAGTGAATTGAAAGCGTTTCGTCTTCATTTAGTTATTCCGCGGCTTATTGAATTTTTAGAACAGTTTCATAAATGGTTCATTCCTGCAATGAGAATTTCAGGAAAATCTGATGATGTAATGGTTTTTGTTGTGTTCAATGTCATTTACAAAACATGCCTTGTATTAGCCCCTTTCGCTCCCTTCTTTACGGAATATATATATCAAATATTTAAACCATGGACTACTTTATATAAAACAAATTTTGTCCGTGATATCCCACTTACTGAAAAGTGTGATAAACTCATTCAACCCAATTTTGAACTGAAAGTTTCCCAATGGCAAGGAGTTGTAGAAATGGTCCGTGAGGCGCGAAAAAAACACATAATACCGATTCGTTATAGAATAATTAAGTTGATAGTAGTCCATCCATCGGAAGGCTATCTGAAAGATACGGACATTTTAAATGAAACTTTAATGAAACTAGTCAACGTTCAGCAAATCATAAGGACGACTGATCGTGCTCAGTTTGGAATAAGTCTAAAGGCTGAGCTTAAAGTGGATTCTTCATTGTACCAAACTCTGAGCCAACCTGAATTGGAAAAAATCATTTTAGCTATTCGAAATCTCAACGACCCAGAAGTGGGAGAACTGATTCGAGTGGGTTCACAAGATATCCTTGAGCAGTACATTTCTCTCAATGACGTTAAAATATCACATGTCTTTGAAAATGAAGTAGATGAAAAGACCATTATCATATGCAGGGATGATGTTTTCGTTGTTATAAAAATGAACAAACACTTGGCATATTATGAGGAAGGAACACGAATCGAGATGGTGAATGCGGTTCAAAAGTTGCGCAAGAAAGCCAAAGTATATCCAAGTGAATTGGTTACTATCTGTTATCTAACTGAAGATACGTGTATGGAAAGTGCATTTGAGAAATTCTCCGAAGATCTAAAAAACACTAAAATAATATCAATAAATAAATTTCCTGATGCAAACGAAGAGGCAATTCTTCAGGAAACTGTTAATATTAAAGAAACACCTGTGATTTTCTATTTATTCAAAGAAACAAAAGAAGAACAATAATTATTTAGAAAAGTTAGCTTTTATGATAAATAAGTATAAATCAAATTGCATTAATGTATTTATTCTTCGCTGGCCGCAATTCAATAAAAAACTGTATTTATGTATCTTAAAAATAAAACAAACTCATATTTATTTAATTAATATTGTTTCAGTTATAAGGTTGGAATACGCTCAGAGTATGATAGTGAATATAGAGATTATCGATGCAATCGAGTCTTATGGGAAAATACAACACATTCCACTAATCTAGGACCTTTCAAAAAACAATCATACACTTGTATGATTTTAAATTAGATTTTAAATAATATTTAAGTTGTTGTTAATAACTTAGAGTAAGGGAGGTATATATGAACAACCGATTTTATTTGTGCAAACAAAATGCAAACAATGTAAGTATGTAGCAAACTGTTTATTTTTAAAAATAAGCTAAGCAAAGTACATAAATATGTACATATATCAAAAATTTAGTTTAATCATATAAAAATGGACATTACTCAAAAACATCAATTAGAACAGTGGAGTGTGTTTAAAATCGAAATCAATCAATCTATGATTATGAACGAAGAATAGTTCTTTACGAGTATTATTGACGCTATTAATAATTCAAATTTTCTATAGGAATATTTCATCATTTGAAGTAAGAAGTGTGAATTGCTTGTAAAAGAAGAGATGGGAATGAATCCATGATAGCTCTGTTTCTTATCAATTTTAATGCTCTGTTCTGAATTCTATCCAATAAGTACTGAGAAGTTTGTGATACACCTGCCCAAAGATATGAGTTTTACTCGAGTTTTGGACGTATAAACGGCTTATAAAAGGTAGCCAGACAAGAGGGTGTGAAAAATTTCTTAAATCGATATAGAAACTCTAAGCATTTAGCAGCATTTTTGGCGGTCTCGAGAATGTGGTTATTCTAACGAAGATCGTCGTTGACACACATACAGAGTACTGAGAGCTTTTCGGTTTCTTCCATGCAAGTGCCATTTAAGGAAAATGGAATAAGGGGTACATTTTGTAACAACGACAATTGAGAGCATTGAGTTTACGAAGCTAATCCATATAACACCATTGCAATTCCATTTCTGAAGGAGTTGGACGTGAATTTGAAAATGGGTATGAAAATCTGGGAGTAGAGTCGTCGGCAAAACAATGAAGTGGAATATAAGTTTCAGACAAAAGGGATCATTTATAAAAATGAGAAAGACAGTCGGAGACAAAACGTATCCCTGGGGCACACCAGCATTTATTTTGTGAAGATCAGACTTGAAACCGTCCAATACGAAGAAATCGAAAGATCCAGAAGATAATTTCTAATCCAAAGAATAAGGGTTTCATTGATACCAAACGCATACATTTTCGATAAGAGAGCCTGGTGCCAAACGCTATCAAATGCCTTAGAAATATCAAGCGCAAAAATGTTACATTTTCAAAACAATGTTATCATCTATTCCACTCTTCGGTGAGATATGCCATCAGACCTCCAGTGGAACGATTGCTGCGAAAGTCATATAGCCGGTCATTAAGAAACATTCGATCTTAGAGATATTTTTTGAGCCGATGAATGAAGAAGGGTCGCCGTTTTTTGAGAACAAGCTGGAAAAATGCTGTTTTACATCTTCTACGGAAGATTCCAGAACAGAAGGAGCGATGGAAAAGCTTACACAATGGTTTTTCCAGCGATGAAGTAGACCTCTTCAGAAGAATGGGGGTATACTATCAGGACCAGCGGATTTATTTACAATTAAGATCTCGAAGAGCTCTTGCAACTGAACGAGTGCGGAAATATACCTGTCCCTTTGAATGATTTACGTTATCAAGTACAGGAGGAGCAATGTCAATGTTGCTATCAGGCAACGTAGAGATAGCAGCAAAATGAGCTGCAAGTACATTTGCCTTATATATTTAATTTAATTTAATTTTATTTATTAGTTTAAAAAACTCTTAACAATAACATGTTATACTTAAATAATACTTAAAATATAAGCACAATATTATACAGCATTATTCTTTAAAAGAGGTTTTAATAAAGATTTAAATTTAATTAAGTTTCGCTCAGTCTTTAAGGTATTAGGAAGGCTATTAAAAAGTTGGATGCCTTTGTATAGTAAGTTGTTTTGGGTTGCAGCTCTTCTGTATAATGGAAGTCTAAAATCCCCAGTATTCCTTAGATTATAAAACGAATTTGTTATATAGCTCACGTTCCGTTGTAAATATGTAGGATATAATTCATATTTGATTTTAAAAATCATCACAAGTGTATTAAATTTAAGTCTTTGTTCAATATTTAACCATCCGAGGACCGTAAGCATGTCATAAATTGGTGTTCTATATTCACACTTAAGCACTGTTCTCATTGCTTTATTTTGTAATACTTGAAGTTTTCTTATATTTTCACTATTTGACATGTATATTATCGACGAACAGTAATCGAAATATGGTAGAATCAATGTATTATAGATAGTTAACGCGCAATTTAAAGTTATATACTTTCGAATTCTTTTGAAAAAACCGATTTTTTTAGAGATTTTAGCGCATTGAATATAAACATGTTGACTAAATTTGAGTTTATTGTCGATAAAAACACCGAGGTATTTTATTCCATCCACACACTCGATAAGTTGACCATTCATTAATATGTTGGCATTAAAACCACCATTATTTAAGCACATGCATTTAGTCTTAGTTACGTTAAGTTTTAATTCATTTTTGCAGAGCCAGTTGTTAATTTTTTCAATTTGACTTTGCATTACACTTTCACAAGACTTGAAATCATCTCCACTCGTTAATAAGCCAACATATCGATGTTTCGCATGAGTGACCCTTTCTAAAACCCGATTGCTCTGAACACAGTATGTTTTCTTTTTCAATATAGTTCGTTAGTTGATTGCACACAACCTCTTCGAGGATCTTTTCAAAAGTCGGAAGCATATTTATAGGTCTCCAGTCTTCTGGATTTTTTGGATTTTGTACTTTTTCAATCGGAATAACAACTGATTCCTTCCAGCTTTCTGGGAACTCACCATTTATTAAAGACAGATTAATAATTTTTAATAATTTTGGCAAAATTACATCATTACAATCAAGAACTATACTACAATTTAGTCCAAAACAGTCCTTTTTCTTATTCATAGATTTAATTGTATGTTCAAGTTCTTGAATGCTGATCAATTTAAATTTGAAATAACTTCTATGGATTGGGATATTATCAGAGTATGGAATTTGTTCTATACTATTATGAATAACTTTGACACTAGATATCGGATTTTCATTGTAGATGAGCGTTGGAACTGAAGATGAAGTTGAATTTTTAACGTTTTTGACAAATGACCAGAAATTTCTACTGCCTTTGAGACATTGCAGGATTTTTTGCCTTAATTTCTGGTAAGAATTTGGTTGTTTATATGACAGCATTGCAATGGTTTCTCACTTGTTTATACTTTTTCCGATTTATCTCATTCGGGTTGACTTTGTAAGAGCGGAAAGTTACTTCTCCAATCTGATAGCTTCCTTACAGCTTGTATGAAACCAAGACTTTTCTTTCGGATTTATACTAATTCTGTTAGGAATAAAAAACGCATCCCAAAAAAAATCACTTGTGTGATCATATCAGCACTGACATCAAACGTCACTATCGAGGAAACTTAAGGACCAGTTAAAAATTCGAAAAAAGGTTATTCAGACCATCCCAGTTTGCTTTTTCTTATTGCCAAACGGTCCTTGTGGGATGCTTCTCTTTAACTGGATGAATGGGGCACGGCAAATTGGCTGATACTACACAATGGTTCTAAGTGCCGAAGTAAGAATGATATTCTTATCAGGGTTAGAAGTAAAAAACAAGGAGGATGTGGGATGTGGGCGTTTTGCCCAGCAACATCTTGTATTCGAGTGGGATCATCTATAAGCTAAGTAAGATGGTGCATCTGAACATATCTTCCTTCGGGTATTATCTGTTCTGAATAGTGGAGCCTAATTGAATTGTAA
The DNA here is from genome assembly GCA_963931855.1 of Philhelius festivus. Classification (NCBI taxonomy): domain Eukaryota; kingdom Metazoa; phylum Arthropoda; class Insecta; order Diptera; family Syrphidae; genus Philhelius; species Philhelius festivus. Next base: position 155,909,435 of record OZ007556.1, read on the forward strand.
ACGTTAAAGTCACCCTCAATAAACATTTCAGTGTGAGGGTGCAAAAAAACAATTTGGTAAAGGAATTAGACAGCGCATAAAACTCATTAAAAGTTGAATTGCTGTCAAGATTTTGACTCCTATAAATGAAAATATAATGTATGACGTGCTTGCGGAGCTTTTTTTTCAGAGGAAGAACTGTCATCTAGTGTGAAACGATAGATATTAGGTTCGTTAGTTCAACTTCAATCAGGGGTTGTCAACACAGTTGCCACTTGAAAAAAAAAATTGTGTCCAAAGTTGAAAATAAAAATGACCAAATATAGTTAAAAATGACCAAAATAAAAAAAAAGATACACAAACAAACAAAAAACAGAACAATTAATTCATCACGTTTGTTGGAACATATTATGTTCTTATGTATATTATACAGCTTACACGTTATTTTTAAATTATTAAAAAACAAAAACATAAAAAATGAGGTACAAAAATTAACAAAGCTCCTTATATACAAAACATGAATATTAACTTCTCACAGCTATTTGAAATAAGATCACGATTGCGCAAAATTTTAGTTGAATTAGTACGATGTTAAGGCTGTTTTAGTATGAATCTAGGTAAAACCAACGATTTTGCAAATTTCAATAGAATTTAGCATCATACTTTCTCTACCCTTTTATTAAATACCTATTTAAGTTTTTTAGTATCGTGCTAACTTCATCAAAACAGGTCTGTTTGTTTAGTTTTTTTTGCATGAATTGCCATTACTTTACAGTCTTATTTACTAACTCGTTTTAGCGACGGAGTAAAGTTACTTCGACTTTACAACGGCTCTAATCCTGAAAAGCTTATTTATAATGAAAATGCACGAGTAATTGCGTTGGAATAAGCTAAAACTGGTTCATAGGAGGTTTAAGGCCGTTTTAGTATCTAAATGTCATTTTGAGATGACATCTTGTGAAATTTACAAAAAGGAGTGTAAGCAATTTTTTTCGTTTGTTACTAAAACAAAAAGGATGGATATTTTGCATTAATAAAATATTTATATTTTTCAAACGCTCTAATAGTTGTACAGTATTGGGGACGCAATGTGGTTGGTACATTCATTTATTGGATTTTAACATTATACAATCCAATTTTGACGTTTGACGTGGCGTAAACCCGAATTAAGTGATTCGGCTCGGTTTAACTATTCCGAGGTTGAACCCAGTATTAGTGAAAAATAATAAATAAGGCTGTTAGTGTTTAGTAGTAATTAATTAAAAAATAGCCTTAGCATTATACTGCTTAGAAAATATTTAAAATTAAGAAAGAGTTAGTAATCTACTTAAAAGTTAGCAAATTGTTAAGTAGTATCATCATAATACCTTATTACTAAGCTGTTTAAAATTTTGCGCGATATCTTTGTGTATGAAGATCAATTATTGCCACTTAATAACTATAAAAATAAATATATGTTTTCACAAAACAAATTTTCAGACCAATAACCATTGCTAATTTTTTGATCTTCAGACTCTTTGGCTAGCATTATATTTATTAATGGTTTCAAAATTGAGTCCAATTCTAATTTAGTTTTTATCAAACTTAATTCCCAAAATTTTCGTTCGCAAAATACCCAATATTTTGTGCGATGGGACTGCGCAATATTTTTAGAAGTTCTTTAAATTGGTTGATGTGGTTGGCACTATATGTTGCGACACTTTTTTTCAACTTCACTAGGAACTTGTTGCAATAATATGCGAAGCGAAGATGCAGCGAATGGCGAGTGCATTAACAAAAATGACATTGCTTTTCAATTTGGCTTGATGGTCATTAACCTCACTAACCATAACAATAGCCTCATCAGGTGAAAGACCAATTAAATTTTCAAATAGTATATTTTATTTTTACCCAGCGAAAAAGCAAACATTGCCAAAATTAATGCACAATTTTAAGTTTTCCAGCTATCTATCATTAAATTCGCAAGTGATGGACTTGAACGCATTCAGTTTTTGTGCATTCAGTGATCGTGCTGGGGTATTGTTGTTCAATTAAACACATTAATGCACTGTTTACATCATACGCTAATAAAACTGCTTTTGGTATACATTTCATTTTTAAGAACATAAAAAGTAAAAAAAAACGTTTTTTTTTTTCAATTCGTTGAAAAAATGACCAAATGGAATAAAAAATGACCATGTGACCAAGTGAAAAAATAATGACCAGATTTGGTCATAAATGACCAAACTGGCAACCGTGGTTGTCAATTGTTTTATTGACAACTAAAAGCAAGAAACAAATAATTCTGTGCTTTGATAAAACTTTAAATTTGTTATAGATTAGTTTTAAAATGAACAAAAACAAATTTGCGTTGTTAATCAATATTTTCTCTTTTTATCGATTTGGATTTTTTTTCATATTTTGATTGCAAACATAAGCAATAACACGTGAATCGACAAACGACACCAAAAGAAATAGATATAAAATATATCATGTCACTTTTTGATAAATTTAATAGATCTACTTTAGGGCGAGTTCAGGACGACTTCAGGCCTAAAAAAATAGAATTTACTCACCAGGGTGAGTTCAAGTTGTTTAAAAAACGATTAAGGGCGACCCAAGAGTGACCTAAGGGCTCAACGAACAAACCTTTCAAACGCATTCGGAATGTTAAAAAGATCTAACGAAAGTGCAATCAGAAAAAGATATTACTTCAGGATCTTTCTGCATGATCAACCGAAAAGTTAAATTCTAAGTGTGACATTAATGACATTAATTAATCAAGGAAACAAACTTGTTTACTTTGGCTTATTTAGAATTTAAAAATTACTATGAGTCTGCCGAACGCTAACAATATTGGAGACTCCGATGCGTTAAGATCTACGTTTCTTGTCTATTTTTATTTGTATCACTTTCAGTTAAAGAAAAAAAATACATTAAAAATTCTTTTTTTTTTTTTAATTTATTTATTAAGAAACAAATATTGTTATTCCTCTTCGCCTTCAACTTCTTGCTGATCTTCTATGTTATCATTTAAGATTTCCACCTTATGTATAGTGAATTGACTGTTGTAAAAAGAAATACTTAAAGTCATTATGATGCAATATAAAAGTATCTGCAACTGGCTTGTTCGCAATACATAAGCTGAACCTTCCCCCGGAGGGAAAAGAGGAACTCCGTGACTCTGACATTCGAACATAAAATATCCTGAGTCGATTTTTCCTATTGCCAAACTTCGTTGCATACACTGAATGATTCCATAGGTATGTTGTGTAAAAAAGAAGCCAAGTGCAGCTGCAAGGTTAAGTTCGTACTTTGCTTTGGCATAAAGATAACCATAAACAACACTCTCCAGGTGAACTTGGAAATTGAGATGGCCCATTCGGAAGATAGTGTTCAGATGTTCCAATGAAATTTCATAGTCTTTTCGATTAATTGACGAAATACTTTCATTATAATAATTATTGCCATTGATAACTATAGAATCTATGATTTGTGTATTCCAATCATTAAGACGGTACAAGCTGGCTATACAACAAGCAACTACATTGATAGCAAGATGTTGTTTACTTCGAGAGTTTCCAAAAACAGAAGACGATGGATGAATGGAGCCCCAAAGCGAATACAGTTTCTCAGGGATTTCAATATCAAAGTTCTTGTCTTTGGTCATGGGCGAGCCACGGACATGCTTGACAGTGTTTGATCGATTAAGCCGACTCCAAATTACTAAATTTGGATAAATATCCAACCATTCTATTTCTTCCGGATGGGTACAGAGATTGTCACTTTCATTAGTCGTCTGACACATATCAATCTCATCTGTCAATATATTGAGCAGTTGCTTTCTCTGAGGGGCCGTTTTATAAGATAGAATACTGACGGCATGGAGTTTGTATTCTGTTTTCCAATCTTGGCTTGCTGATCTTTTATTGATGTAGTCTAACATTGAGGTTATATCACCAAATAGAATCCAAGATGCAGTGTTCTGTTCAGGATATTTCGTTATTTTTTCGGGACATCTCTGCTCTGCTCGTTCAGCAGCATCTGCTTCTTCAGGAACAACCTCCATAGATCGATATGGATCAAAAAGATGAAAGTACACATCATGGTAGAGTGTAAAGGTTGCATTTGAAATTTGAATCAAGATATACCGCTGAGATTGAAGCGCTTTATTAATTATATATTCTAAGTCACCACCAAATGTTCCAGGAGGTGTAAAAACATAAACTTTTACTTGAAATACAAACTCATCTGCATCGACATTTTTTATGATTCGCTCAAAAGATGAGTCAAAGTTTATCGTTCCATTAGCAATTTTGTTTGCCATATTAATAACCTTGTCAATTCTGTAAGAGTCCCAATGATTGAGAGGACGTAAAATTGCATACAATATAGCGACAGTACTTGCAAAGAAACAAGTCTTAATTTTATCAGATGAATCTGCGAGGCGATTTTCTAATGCTGTTGATCCTTGAATTTTAAAGAGACAATCCGCATCTTTCAGTTGATATCCTTGTTGTGGAGGAATTATTTGTGGTCCTTTGGCATGACTTTGTCTAAAGGTCAAATCTCCACGTGGTGTATGTTTAAACTGCATACTCTTCTCAGATTCCTCATTAGCTTCACCTTCTTCTCCAACTTCTAGGAAATCTGATGTATCTGAGGTGGACCGTTGTGCAGTTAGTTTTACTAGAAATATATATGTTAAAAAAGTTATAAAGTTATATACAACAGGCATATTTCATTAGAAATCTAAATCTAATTAAATTATAGAAACCCCAACCAAAAAAGTACGTATACGCCACCGTGAACTGTATATCCATAATTCTATTGAGTGCGATTTGTTATGTTATTTAATAATTTTTTTGGGGCAATACCTCAATTGATTTGGCTTTATAAAGCTAAATCCTAATCTAACTTCAATATAGATCTTATAATATCTTAAATCTAATAAATTAGGATTGGGATGAATTTGAAGAATACTTAAGAAGACATACTCGTAGATTTAGGCAGGGTGAACTGAGGTTAAAGAGTTCCTTAATATTATAATAAATCCACTGCAATATGCAAGTAAAACATAGGTTCTCGGAGCAATAAGAGGCACGATAGGTGGGCAGATAGAAGAGGTGAGGATTTTTCGTACTACGGAAATTAATTTTGAAAGAGATGGATATACTAAAAATTGTGTAGTCAACACATCCTGAAAATAGTCTATTCTATTCGTTATTCCAGCGTATTCAAGTGAATTAGTTAAAGGCGGTTTCAATACGGTGTGGTAGGTAGAGTTTTCGTAAAAAGAGATTTATTAGCATTTTATCAGAATTTAGCTCCAAGAAATTCGTGAGGCATTATATAGAGAAAATGTCGAGACAAAGTTGAAGAAGAGTGAAATCATGTGTCGAAGAAATTGTAGAGTGAGATATGGGAATATTTGCTTACCATTTCAATATCATTAACAGTAAGATTTAAAAGGAGAGGATCGAAGTGGCTGCCTTTTAGGATCCGGTTGATGGCTAATAAATATACTTGAAGGATGAACTTATTGCAGTACCGGATAGGCTAAGTTTCAAAATGAGTTTGAAAATCGGTTAGGACAACATCGTTTATATGTATTGGGGTTATGAAAAAGGTCTAGCATACCTGAGGGAATTCTATTTGAGATAGCGATGAAGTGAAAATATTTGAAAGAGAAATTGTGAGAGAAATATGACGGGAAGTATATTAGGCTGGGGTTGATATTTCTTATTTTTGATGAGACTGTATCAGAAAAATATTGAGAAATAGAGGAATTCGGCCAATAATTGAAACAATTAGAATTAGGTATAAAATAAATTTAAAAAGATTGTTTAAAAAAACTACTAAAAGAAGCTTTTGTTTTTAGTTCATTTGAAGAGAGAGAGAGGGAGAGAGGGTAATCATCGGATTTTCTTCAAAAGTTAACATTAAGATCTTTAATAAGATTGCTTTGGGCGAATATTAAATAGCGTTGATAGAGGGAGTTGCAAAATTCGGTGAAGTGAATACAAGTACCAAGATAATTAGAATAGTCGGTTAGAAATCAAGAAAGGAGAAATTTTGCCCAAAACTAATCTTGTTTCGAAACAATCGTAGGCGATTGTACTAAGGTGAGCGATTGTACTAAGGTGAAGAAGAAGACAAAACATAATTAAATATTTCTCTTTTAAATATTTTTATTGCAAAATTTACAGTTACGTTGTAAAATTAAAGAAAAGCCTCTTAAAATATTCATTAGTTTGAGAAAATGTTTCTTAATGAAAGTCATAATAAGATAGATCTGTAGAGGGAGAAGTCTCTATAGGAGAATCATGATGAAATATAAGATAGATAAGTGGATGATAGTTGTCGATAGAAGATAGAGATAAGACGACTGAGTGAAAGTGAAGAGTTGGTGGAATCTGTTGTAAAAATTAGGTCCATCTGCCTTTCCATAAAATTTTGAATGCATTTAACTTGACAGAGGATTGAATCTCCAGGGTTACCTATGAAGTGACATTCCATTATAGCAATGTGATTGAAAATAACGTATTATAATTAATCGTTCTATGAGCTTTATTTAATATGAGGTTCGTTCAATTGAATTAGAGAGAAAGTAGTTATACTTCTTGAGTTGATTTAGTTCTTAGGGCATTATTTACCTGCATTGTGCTTTTAACTTCTTGTTGACCTAATAACATTTCTTTTTTATAATTGACGTAAGCTCAAGGGGTTTTAGCTACCTTTTAAATGTTATGTATTAACACAGAGATAGCTTTAAGGAAAGACAGGGTAAATGGATGCAGAATAAATATTTGTTAAAATGTCTGGATATTTTAAATAGGAAGAAAAATAGGTATTATTATGAATTTGTATATACGAATATGCGAATTCGGCTAAATAAGGAATCTATGTACTTAATTATGGGTTTAAAATAAGGATCTAAATACTGATTCCTGTTCTTTGCAGAGCAGGTAATAAAACTTATAGTACTATCAAGAAGACGAAAGATTTTGGCGACATCTTAAGGCTAGGGACTGCAATTGCTAGATTTGTCTTTGCTAAATTTAATAATAAAATATTCTCTTTTTTACTTCTTGTTTTGTATGTTATCCTACTCTCCACTGTAAAAGCGTGCGCTGATTTCTGCGCCACCACCAGGCTAGCGTTTGCAATACAAAATCACGCTGCATGATAATACTATAGGTTATATGTAGATACAAAGGTAATACTGCTAAATTGTTTAAGGGAATACATTTAACCGGTTATTTCGTTAGAGTATTGTTTTAAAAAGAAACAGTGGTAGACAAGACACATAATCATGTTCAAAAATTGTTTTAGAAATATGGAGCGAAATAATTTTACCTTCTCAAAACCATTTAAAAACACATTCGATTTTAAAATCAGCAGTGAATCTTTTGCTTCGAAAGTGGTACTACTATTAATTAAAAAGTTTTAAAGATATTTCATTAGTTTACGGTTAATCAGGTTTTTTATGACCTTGGTAATTAAATAATAAGGAAGATTCGTGATTTTCGTAAAATTAGTTTAAAAATGCTGTTTTCCATACAAATGGAATGGATCATGAAGAGGAGGAAAGTTAGAAATGTTTCCGATGTAATTTTCCCAATGTGGAATAGCACCTATTCAGAATGATCGGACCATCTGGACCTGTTGATTTGTATATGTCGAGATATTTGGGAAATATAGGAACTGCATGATTTCGAAAATATATATTTGCATAATGGAATAGAATATGTGCAATAGCATCTGTATACGATTATCTAATTGAAAAATGAAAAAAACATCTTACTTGAAAGTTTGTGTCCCTTTTTCTTCCTTTGGCTTTGTTTTTGCTTTTGAAATTGTTCCACTCTCTTTGATTCTTTCTGTATTTCACTTTCAATGAATTTCATCTTTTCTTTGTGCCTCTGATTTTTACGTTTTTTCTCGATTAACTCCCGACCATAAAGATCATTTTCTTGCGATTCTGTACGAAGCACAAATTTCCTTGGCAAAGATTCGGTAATATTTTTCACCTCTATGTCCACTAGCACATATTTCTGGCAAGGACCGCATGCTTGCTCGATTCGCCGTACTAAGGCATTAATCTCTAAGAATCTCAACAGACATATTGGACCCGGTGATTGTGATCGAAAGCCAACAACATCACACGAACAACCCATAAACATGTAAATCAAGTTATACCGCTTCAAAATCAGGCATGCTAGTCCTTTGCAAATAAGAAACAATTTGCTGACTCTTAGCAGAGTATTTTCCAAATTGGTCTTTAGTTTTTCTGCCTCAACTGTTTTGGTTGCCATCACTTTTATATCAAAAGTCCCACTGCCTATTTGTATTTTTGGAATTTGTTTTCGAAAAATCAAATCCAAGGTATGGTTGTACGACCAAAACCGTTCCTCCATTACTCCACTGCATTCAAGGGCATAGTCAATAATATCACTGTTCCAGGTTGATATTTTGTACTTTGAAGAAAGTGCAGCAGCACTAATTGTTGAAAGAATACCTTTCAATGATCCACTTGATACATATAAGTCTGTTAATCGCCCAAAAATAGCCCAAGTTCCATCAGGCAGTGGCTTGAAATTCGATTCTATCGTCAATTCTTTTTCCGCTGATATTTCTGGGATGACCGTCTCTTTGGATTGAAAAGCTGAACAAATGTTGTCGAAATCTTCACCACGTTTTAATTTCATCTTTAGATCCTCTAGGTGTTTTCTGTCTGATTGGAGAAGAAGCTTTGAAGCTTCAAGGCAAGCCTTGGGCTTTTTCTCAGTTTTCTTTTTTATTTTATCTATTAAATCGGCAATGAACTGCCCAACCACAAAATCAATAACGTCCAAGTCATCGAATTCAGGTATTCGATACTGTTCAGGTATTGATGAAATACTGTGTGTACGAACAAGTTTCCTTCGAGAAGCCATTTTCTTTTGCAGCAGGACAAAGTCTCGTTCTGAGCAGGTCCTTTCACACGGATTAACACTCAGTTCTGATAGACATTGTAGTATTGAGCAATTGAGAGTGTCTAGATCCGGTAATTTGTTCTTATTTTCGCAATATTCTTCTTTCTCTGGAATTGCTTCACAATCAAATGGATACTTAATTTGAAGGGCCCCAAAACCTGCGGAGTCTTTTAATGCTCGGTTAATATTGAAAGTTCCAACAGCCTTAACCCGGATTCCATGAAGAAAAAAGTTCCCTTCAGTTTTGATTGGTACTGCATTGATAAACATCATACGACATAGTGAGTTTATATTTAAATGAATTTGAAGGCAACCCATGCCAGATTTCGAAAAAGGTCCTACCTGACCGGCAGGCCCTCTCTTAAATGGATCAAATACAAAAAGCATGTTTCTTTCCTTCCATAATCCAAATGTTGAAGAATCAATTTGCAGTAAGCCAAAATTGTAGTTTAGAAAGAAGTCTTTTATGGCTGGTGTCAGTTGAGAGCCTCGGTAGGACCTGCAATCAACCACATGTCCTGATGCCACAAAGACCTTTTTATCGATTAATACTCGATAGTTACCAAAGAGCAAAACTTCTGGCAAATCAGCAATATTCAATTTCTTAAGTCGGTTATCGCATAAGTAATCACTATGGTACTTTTTTCCAAACTTGATAAGATCATCAATAACCTGTACTGTCCATTCCCTTGGTGGGTCTATTTGGCTGTAAACAAGAGCCAAATAGCTTATCATTAACGAAGGGTTGTCATTAGAAGATTTGCCTCCAGACACAACTGGAAGACCGGACAAAGCAGGAATCATGGCATAATATTGGTTGACTACAGCGTATAGTTTCTTAGGTGGCTTAAGAACTTGCAATTGCAGGGGCTTAGAAAGCTTTCCAAAATCTCTTAGGTTTATTTCATACAAACTAAAATCAGCTGTGTTATCAACTTCACTGTAATTTAAAATCAAGTGAACAATGTGTTCAACTGTTTGAATTGCCATAAGTGAAGCTTTTCCTTCGTTTGAGTTCCGTTTACATTCCGTATCTCGACCATTGGGGTCGAAGATATAAAACGAGTCCATGCACCGCTTCCATATTAGAAGATAGAGATTCTCCACACACAAAATGGCAGCATGAAATTCATCGAAGAACAAAGTGAGAGCCTTTAGAATATTTGGCTCTTCCATTAGTGCAGCTGTGAGGTGAAACTTTATTTCGATAGCAGCTTCCTTTTCTGTCAATTCAGGAATTATATCAAAATCAGATGATGGGTTCGTATACTGTCTTTCGATACTCTTTTGGAAAAGTGCTATTCCACATTGAATGATAAAATCTATTGTGTTTTCATTCCAATAGTCAGGGTTTTTTGAAAATGAATCAATATACGCTGCATAAAGACATGCAATTTCAATAGGCCTTGAGGATCTAAGCAAAAAAGAAAGAAGTTAAGAAACATATTTATTTTCTTTTAAGAAGATTCCACCTTATATTCGCTGTGTCTGATATTATGGCTTCGTTCCCAAAAACTACAGAAGCCCTGAAAGTTTTTTCTAGATCATTTGGTATCGGAAATAGAACAGCCTTAAAATTTATTAACTCTTGATGAATATCTATTGAATTGGAAAAATTTCAATAATATTTTTGTTTATATTTTAGTCGTTACATTTTTTCTTATTTGAAGCAAACTATAGTTTTTCGAAGGTTTTCGATTTTTTTTTTAGAGTTTCTACACACTAGAAAGGGATATGAATACCGTTAAAGTTGTATGTTATAGTGCCCCGAATTCAAATTTTTTTCAATCTAAAAGTGAAAGTGAAAGTTCTGAAACGATAGTTTGTTCCGATCGGATTTTTTTCGAGGTATCCACTTCAAAACAAACAAAAATGAAGCATATACTCGTAATCGCATTCATTATTCATTCTATTCCATTTTTCTTAAAATAATCCGCAAATATTTTCTGTCGTAGAATTTTCGAAGAAATTTAACGCAAAACTGTCAAAAATTCTTTGCTGAATGTCCTTAATCGCAATGCGTTGATGAGCTTCACATTTTATCGGAAGATTTTCCGATATGTCAATCGGACAGGGTACCTCGGTAGAAAATTCTCCGATTTCGAAAAAATCGCAAAATAATCTTCTCCGAACGGATACCTCGATAGGGCTGATTATGTTATACAAACAAATAATAATTATCTCTCTCTAAGAAATTTGTTACGGTCTCTTAAAAAAATCATATATGACCTTACTATTTCTGTCTTTATTCTCCGAGAAATTATTATATTTGGTTATTATTCAACGCTTGTCAAAATTAATAGGATCTTATATCGGAAAATGCAGATGACCATGTTCGGATATAGCTCGTGCAAAATGTCCACTGTGGATCTGGCCAACGTCATTATCATTTGTCAATTATGGACCGATGATGCTGTCGGTCTTAAATCCACACCAAATAGTGACTCGTCGATGAATATAATAAAATAGACGAAGCGGGTGAAATGTTGCTTGAATAAAAGACCCATTTTCAAAAAACAATTTAATCATTTGTGCATGTTGAACGCTATAACTCTCAATAGGTTCGTTCATTCAACTTTACCCAGGGTTGACCCAGGTTTTCTTGACAACTCTCAGAGTTTTCAAAAAAACTGGGGTTTTCGGTTTTCAAAAAACAGCCAAGAGCTGTCAATTGCTTTGTTGAAAACTAAAGTAAGAAATAATAATTATAAATAATTCTGCGTGATAAAACTTTAAATTTTTTATAAATTAGTTTTAAAAATGAACAACACATTTTGCGTTGTTGCTTAATATTTCATCTGATGAGTACAACAAACATTGAATTGCAAGCCCAAGCAAAAACATGCACCACGCAAATCGACAAACAACAACAAAAGAAAGAGATATGAAATCTCATGTGACTTTTGACAGTTTGGTCGTTACCTGAACTCGCCACAGCAAAATACCTAGATCAGGTCTCAAAAACACAGAATTTACTCACTAGGTTGACTTCAAGTTTTTGAAAAAAAAAAAAACGATTTAGGGCGACCTCAGGGTGATTTTAGGGCTCAACGAACAAACCTAAAGTTGATTTAGCAAGACAGAGTAAATAAATGACAGCTAATTTGACAGATGTAGCTTCAACAATATGGCCAATTGAATTACATATTCAAAATGGCGGCCATGTTATTTTGGTGAAATCTTTCAAATCTGTTGTTAATTATTTAGTTACTAGATTCGTGTGTTCAACTGTACCTAAGGTTGACTCAGGTTTTCTTGACAGCCTTGAGAATTTTCAAAAAAAAAACAAACTGGGGTTTTCAAAAAATAATCAATTGTTTTGTTGACAACTAAAAGTAAGAAACAAATAATTCTGTGCTTTGATAAAACTTTAAATTTGTTACATTTTTGTCAACGGCCTTGGCTTTGATGAAAGCATCGCTTCCCATCGATCAGCGAAATCAAGCATCATCGTGCATGGTTAGTACTTGGACGGGAGACCATTCAAATACCAACCGTGTGCTGTTGACATGTGTGTTTCTCCTGTTGTTCTTTCTTTCTGTGTGTCTCTCTCTGTTGTATTGCCTAAGCCGATGGCCTCAGTTGCCAGTGCTTTCAGTGTCTCTACACTCTACTTCGTAGATTTATCTACGGAGTAGTGTAATGTGTAATGTAAAGTACGAGTAAATTTGTAACAAATTAGTTTTAAAAATGAATAAAAACAATGTTGCGTTGTTACTCAATATTTCATCTGATGGGGGTGATAAGTACAACAACCATTTAACTGCAAACATAAACAATAACATACACCACGCGAATCGACAAAACGACAACAGAAGAAATACATGTCGTCACCTGAGTTCTATCTTGTTCAAAGTCCATTTTGGAAAATGTTGGGAAAACGATTTTTTAACTTCAGAAGCAAAATTTTTACTTAAATTTGAAAGGAAATACTGTGGAGTTTTTTTCTCCATTAAAATCAATAATTTTTGTTTGCAAAATGATTAATAAATCTAGGTTTTATTAAATCCTGAAATAGTTAAAAAATAAAATCAAGTGGGATGTCATTTTGGATATTGAACAACGTTGTATGGGCTGTAAACAAGTTGATTAAATTGGTGGATATTGAACAAAAAAGCTAAATATTGAACAAAATAGAAGCACTTAATAATTAAATCATTGAAACTATGAAAATACTATGAAAATAGAACAAAAAATTTTAACTCATTCTTTGAGTTAAGCACTAGAACATAATGGGTGATCAGAAAATATATTGCTGCTGCTCGGTAGGTAATGAAATTCAAAATTTGTTAAACATTTTTTTGAATTCACTTTTTACCCTTCTTTTTTCAAATAAATACATTATTTATTTAACATACAATTTTTAATTTAAATTTTGTTATTGTTTTAAACAAACTGGCGCAAAATTTTAATTAAATTAGTACGATGCTAAAGCTGTTTTAGTATGATACTAAAAACGTCGAATACCTATATTATTTCTTTAGTATCGTGCTATTTACAAACGCCACACAAGGATTTAGTTCTTTGCACGAACTTTCATTGTTTTAGGTGCAATTTATTAAGAAAATTGCCTTACCACGATAATAGTTAGAAAATTGTAAGAATTAAGAATGAGTTAGTAAACTACTTTAAAGTTAGCAAATCGTTAAGTATTATCATACTAATACCTTAATAAAAGGCTGTTTAAAATTTTGCTCCACTGAGTTTTATTGTAATTGGTTTCTTATTATTTTTTAATAAAAATCGTTGTTTAAACCTAGTGTTGTATGACATTTGTTTTGTTGTATGATGTGTATGATTCTGACATTTCATTATTATCTGAGTGTGAGGTTAATATAAATCTCAATTTTTGGTGAAGACGTGTTGGAATTAGTTGAAATTCTTATACGTGTCAGATGACGCCCTAAAATAATAAAAAAGAACCTGATAATTTCAATCTTAAAGATCCATATTTTGTTGAAAAATTTAGATTGCCAAACATTTTTAGTGGAAAAATTGGGAAGATCAATTGTGCGTTCAACTAATTGCAACGAAGCCTTGTCACCTTTGCAACAAATATTGTTAACCCTTCATTAGCTTGGAAATGGAATCCATTATCATGAAATCGGCATAATGCAAGCCCATAAGAGACAACCCCAATGAAACTACCTATCTCTATGCCCTACAGGCTCTACCATGTTTTGTGAATGTCGAGCCAGAAAACTTCTCAAATAAATTTTGTTTCCCCAGATTTGACTGATGAAAACAATGTTGCTACATGTTACATGAAGCAGCCACTTAACAACAGAATTTTGTGCTGTATTAAATGTATGATAATTTATAGGTAAATTTGCTGTATGATGTAAATGACACATTTCTGAGAAACAGAATCATACAACATTCCAATATTTCCAGTATAATCTTCAGTCATACATTGTTGTATGACAGTAGATCATACGACAAAATTGAGAAACAGAAATCATACAGCAGAACTGTCAATATCATACAATGTATGATGTGTATGATCTGAGAAACAGGCCCCAGATTATCGATATTGTATTTGTCTTCATTGAAAGTAAATTTTTTCTTGAAATTACTTTAGCTACTCTCTTTCACTTTGGTTCCGATCTTATCACAAATTTGGAATAGAACTGTCCTTTTTCAGACTCTTTTAAGCTAGGCACGCAAATTCAATTTTTAGTTTCGCAACTGCTTGGGTCGAGCAACTAAACAGTTTGTGTTTTGACACAAACTAAACGATTGCCTAAAATGAGTTCGATATTTTGTGTAACAAATAATTATATGTTTTCTATAAACAACCAAACAGTTGTGCAACTAAAAATTGAATGTGCGCGCCTAGCCTTAAGGTCCAAAATGAATCAAATATTTTCACACGTTCATCATAAGAAAATTTGGTGAAACAATTATGACTCCAACTAACGTTGCAAGCGGATGTCATTTGAATATTGCTTACCACCTTGACCCATCCGTTTTTGTATATTTTGTTTCCACAAAAATGGTTTTCGATTTTTTTTTACTCGATCCAGGGCTTCTCTTGGTGTAAAGCATGTAGTTTGTTTAGATGAAACGGAACCTTCTGCTATTACTACATTTTCCAATGAAGGTACTGAAATGACTTCGTCAGATAAAGGAGCTATATTAGAATTCTGAATCATAGAATTCTGAAATACCAGATCCTGGATGAGCTGGATTTATCATACTGTAAGCGACAAATATTGTATTCAAAAACTGTCTAAAGATAAAAGGGTTTCTCAAAATACCTTAAAAGCGTTTGAAGATTACGCTCCAACTTTTCGCTTGCATCACATTGTGCTTAAAGCTTCGAATGTTATATCAGTATTAATTTTGTGTGGTACATTACAGTGCAGTGATATTGAACAAAAATGCGGTTTTCCGTCTGCATAACTTTTTTAATAGGATTTTGTTCAATAACATACAAAACTAAATGGATTAGATATGGATATTGAACAACAAAGAAATACATGGTAGTTTTTTTTTAAAGTTAATATAAAATTGTTCAATTTCATATAAAAACAAAAAGCAGTGGTTGATTGAATAAAAAAGACACTCAAAATATTTAATAAAGTGGTTTATTGAACAAAATAGTTCTTCATAACTTTAAAACTAAAAGAGATAGAAAAAAATGGAGTACGCCATTTGAAAGAGCATGTTCGATTTATAAAAACTGCATTTCTAACTCAATTTCGCCAAAAATGGTCTTTTGAACAAGATAGAACTCAGGCGACGATGTGTATGGAGTTATGAAATCTCATGTAACTTTTGACAGTTTGGTCGTTACCTGAATTCGCCACAGCAAAATACATAGATCTATTCAGGGCGAGTTCAGGGCGACCCCAGGTCTTAAAAACAGCGAATTTCTCACCAGAGTGAGGTTTTTCAAAAAACTATTTCGGGCGACCCCAGTTTAGCTACAGTGCTCAAAGAACAACACATAATGGGACGACACAAACCCACACACGGTTTACCAGGTGATAATGCATCCTCTAAAAGTTACCGTTTGTTGAAGATTTTGGTCAGCAGCGTCATTGGTATGTACTTTTTCGAAATCGACGTTGGTGAGGCGGTCACTGTCGATGGCGAGCGCTGTACAACAATTTCGTATGGCCCAAATTGAACCATGGTCGATTTGAAAGTAAGGTTATCTCTCGTAGAGGTGACGTGAAATGGCCACAAGGGTAATACGATTTGACCCAGCTGGATTTTCCCTTGTGGAGTTTTCTGAAGTCACAGGACTATGCGAATAAACCACAATCGACCAATGCCCTTAAGGTGAACATACATAACACTGACCATCGCACAGTGAATCGAATAGAACATACTAGGTGGACAAAATTATTTTTGTCTTTTAAATGATTAAAATAAAAATGTTTTGTAGGAATACATGTTTATTTTTGTATTATTGTATTAAGTACATTCCTTTTTAAAAAAGCTCACAAATATAAGGTGGAGGTTAATTTTATAACTTTTATTATTATTTATTATTATTAGGTATTATATTTACTAAAATTTATCAAAATGAATATATTTTAAATTTTATAAATTTTCAATTGCTAACTAATAAAATACTTAACTATATATTATTCTCTGCCAGAGTCTTCAGTATCTTAGGGCCATTTGCTGGAGAGAAACTTAACTAGCTTCAGTTCAACATAAGCTCTTATGTGGCAGTTTACATAGAGGAAAAAGTAGAACATAATCACTAAGGTTGAATTTCCTCAGAATCATTAGAATTGGTCCTCGTTATTTCTCCACGTTGAACGATCGCATTAGTGTTTTCAGGCAGCAAGTTTACAACTTTAGAAGATAATGAGGCAAATTGTTTATTTTTTCGAGAGTTCGCGCAAACTGGTAAGGGAACAGTAATGAGCAACATTGATAATAAATCAGAATTGCTTGACTTTCTTGAGATTTTTCGAGTATGGTTTTCTCGATATCTTCGAAAGTCTTTGTTTCGTGCTTCTTGGGCCTTATTGAGAGATGACCTTTTGGAACTATGAAGTATTTTATAACACTACTAGCTTGATAAAAGAATGTATGTAGGGTCACTGGCATAATAAACCAAGAATACAGACTAAGAATTTATCTGACTTAGTGTAGAAAATCAAAGTTGTTGAAATTTTTCTAAGTTGATAGGCCACAAGAAAAAGTTTGTAATAAGATTCATCCTGGTTATCTTCGAATAATATGAAATCGTCACCATTAAGCCAGCCTTCAAAGCTCTTCAAAAATATTTCTGCCTGGGGCCTATTGCACCATCTTACAAAATTGTGACTACAAGCATTTTTTTAACAAATTTGTAAAAAATCGCGTTTTTTTCATATGTAATTTTTTTTAATCACAAATTTGTACTTGTAATTTGTAGTTGGTGCAATAGGCCCCTGACGGCCATTTTTTCAGAACGAGACTTATGACTTATTATTCTTGAAATGTCGGATTGAATTATGGGTAAGGTAGTTCCAAAGGTTTGAAGTAAAACTTGTTGGAATAGTTGGTTAAACTGCCAAATAATGAAAAATTCCATCCAAGTGATCTTAATTCGAATACCTTTATAAATTTATTAAAAATTACTTTTGCAAATTTTCGCAAATGGAATTTGGTATTAAAAAAAAGCTTAACTTTCAATCTTTTTAAAAATATAAGAATCATCGCGTGGAGAGGCGTGGAGCTAATAGTTTTACAATGGGAAACCTAAAAATTACGTTAAATTCTAGCAAAATTTAATTATCAAACCAGAACAAATGTTCATACATTAGGTTTTAAAACCTATTAAACATACTAAACATACCTTGGGCGGCGTTTTCCATTATAAACCAAAGAAAGACAAGATTTACAAAAAAATATACAAACCATCACTGAAAGAAATAAAACACAACTGAGCAAAAATCAATGAATTTTTTTCTAATTATTTAACTTTGGCTAATAACTGATAAACGAAAATAATGACGGCTAAAAGCTGATAAAAATATTAATGTGTGTCCATTTGTAAACAAAATTATCCTGTTTCCAAAGCTTGACTCGAGAATGAATTTTGTCCACCTAGCATGTACTATTCGATTCACTGTGCATCGCTCAAATTCATCCGGATCTATGCAGAAGAGTCATT
The DNA here is from genome assembly GCA_963931855.1 of Philhelius festivus. Taxonomy (NCBI): domain Eukaryota; kingdom Metazoa; phylum Arthropoda; class Insecta; order Diptera; family Syrphidae; genus Philhelius; species Philhelius festivus. The sequence goes on from OZ007556.1 coordinate 155,927,495, forward strand.
GAAAATTATATCACTTAGATCCGTGCCACCGTTAGAAGCCGAGGCGAGCATTTGACCGATGTCATAACTCATGTCATACAAGGGGCTTTCAAATGAAAAAATTTAGTAAATATCTCACAAACAACTTATTGTATTCCATTTCAACTTCTACCCGCCCCCATTTGGAAAAACCCTTACAAAATTAAGTTATACAGTTGTTCTGAGGTCGGATTCGCGATCACGACCTCAAAAGCATTTGCTTAGCAAAAATATAGTTTACTTCAAAGGAGAAAAAAAAATTAAAATAATTAGGTGTGAATATTTATCTTACCATTAATTGTGCTTTTATTTATGTCCCCCACTTCCTCTTTTGCTTCTTGCATCCAAGGGAAGTAAAATCTATCACCATCTGAGTAAAGTTTATATTTTTGCCTTCCTTCACTTTCAAGTTTTTCTTGAAGTTTGCGGGGATTGTAGGTTTCATAAGGGATCTTACTTCCATTTGAATGAGGAGTTTCATTTATGAAAATGCCACTCCTTGGACGTTTTAAGTCAAGCTTAAAAAAAAAAAACAAGCACAAAAATAATTTTTTATTAACATCAAATCAATACAGCTTAATGCAAGCCTTTGTAAAATGTATGGGTATGTTTCAACTTTAGATGCTGGATAATCATAAAACACGTCATATCAGAACGTTGCGTTGTGTTAGTTGTTAGTACTCGTAAATAGATATAAATTAAGCCTAACACACTCTTAAAGGCTGAATAAATAGCAAAAGACAAAAGAAAGCAAATAGTAGTAGCTACATACATTATATAACTACTAGTCAAAGATTATTATTATTAAATAAAAAGAATTTAAATACATTTGGTTAATTATGAATATTAACAACGTCCATACATGTTTGAGTGAAAGCTCTGCGTGAGTCAACTCGAAAACATCATGGTTTTTATTCACCCCAAGCTTCATACAAGTCAATGATAGGTCATTAAGACCATACTTAGAGGGAAGTAAGTTAAGATGTTAAGCGTCAAAGTTGCGATAACTATTGCTTTTAACAATTAAATTAATTTTGCTTGAGAGAAGTGATGAATACATTGAAACAAATAAGGAATTGAGGTAAAAAAGATATCATCGGAAACTTTCTAGAGAATAAGGGCGAAGCGAATCAAATGAGCAAATTTGGTATTATGTCTTATCAAGAATTTTATCTAAAATTGTTAACTCAAGGTTTTTGTGACTCACATTTGTTAACTCTGCTATCTACATCAAAAATCAAGTCAGGACTAAGGAGACTACCTTAAGATACTCCAGCGAGTCTGTTTTTATTGAATCAGATGTAATATCCTTGAAATTCATAATTTAGAATGTCCACTCCATTCAAATAGAATCTGATGCATTGAACCAGAGCTTAAGGGTAAGCATGAAAGCTTGAATTAATAAAATGCACTACTAGATCACACTTTAAGGGAGGCCAGATAATTTCGATAGGAAAATATTAAAATAAAAAGAGAGGCTGGGTGCGACCCACACTGATAATTTCCCATTTCTGGTATTGAAAACTTTATATTTAGATAAAAATATATTGTGACGTTTTCTTCAATTTTACCATAGCTATTAATGGAGTTTGAATATGTGGGACTTGGGTACAACTGAACAACCTTATTCATATACGTATGTACAGTACAAACATTCTTCTAAAAACTAATTTGATAATAAAATTATAAAATTATGTATTATATTATATAGAAATTACTTTATTATTTCGGTTCCAAACATTTTAATTGAAAAAAAATTAAAAACGAAATATTCAAATATAAAAGATATGGTTTGGTTATTGATGAAAGGGTACTTACAAAATATATCTGCTCTAAAACTAGATATATGTATGTCAAATATAAACCATTTGTTAGAAATTGTATTATGTATAAAATTAAATAATGGCAAAGTCAATATCATTGCTCGTTCTCAAGATATTCTAGTCGAAAAACAAATATTACCACTTTTTAGTAGATTTTTTTTATATTTTTGTTAAAACTGTCAATTCGATACCTGTCAAAATTTAACCATATGTTAATAATTGTATTATGTCGATACCTTCCCGTTAGAATGTACTAAGCGACACTTTTTTCGAAAATGACTTTTTGATGAGGAAATGTTCTATATGTTAAGGGCCACGTTTTGGCCTGGGTTTCGCCAACCTATTATGCATGAAAAGGAAACTAGAGTACAAATACAAAAATTTATCAACTGCCATGTTTTCTCATAAAAATAATGTTGCCCCCTGAAATTTGTATTATCCGCCAAAAAAATTATGCTTAGCGACATTAATAAAGATCTTATTGTCGTGAGCAATAAAAAATTTTGTTAGATGTCACTTAGTTTAACCAAAATTGTCTCTTAGCACACTATGATTTAACTAGAACTTTCTTCGTTTTTTTCGTTTCCTGAACAATTTTAGAATTGTCGCTTAGTATACATTCTTACGGGAAGGTATCGATGTATAAAACAACATACTTTAGAAGGCACTATCGCTGTTCATTCCCAAGAAATTCGACTTGAAATACAATTTTAACTAGTTTTCACTAGAATTTTAAATAGTTTTTTTATATTTGTCAACATTTTACCAATTGTACAAAATTATACTATGTATGTATAAAATAAACTAAATTAGAAGTCAATATCACTACTAGTTCTCGAGAAATTTGAGTCGAAAAACAATTTTTACCAATTTTCAATAGAATTTTATATAGTTTTTTATTTTTTGTAAAAAAACTGTTAACTGATTTTTTTTGAAATTTTCACCAGTTGTCAAACACATTATTTTTCGTAAAATAAAATTATTTTGAGTTTCAAATTGTTTTCCGTTCTTAGAATATCTGGGTTATGAAATTTTTTTTTCAGTTTTTTTTTTTATTTAAAAAAATAACGGTATGTTCATTTTTTTCCAAATTCATACCAAATCTGTATGACCTTATAATGAGCATATTAAATTTTATTTGAAATCAATAGCATTATTTTTTCGTCAGATATTTGAAACTAACCAAAATTTTTACTTTTTTCTTAAACCGTTATAGTGAAAAAACTACTCACTGAATTTTAATAACGCCCTTTCAGCCTCTTTCGAAGTTATTATCTAATAAACAAAATTTATTTAAAGTCGATATCTTTACTCGTTCTTGAGATATCGACGACGAAAAATGGTACCAGAACGTACGGACGTACGAACGTACGTACACACACACACACAGACATCTCTCTAAAAATGATTAATATAGCCTCTAGGGACCTTGAAACGTCGAGAAATGTCAAAAATTCCAATTTGACAAATCGGACCGATTACAATAACTCCCTATGGGAAGTTAATAAAACAAAAACGGTCAGAGGTATAAATATGATTCTGGCTATATTTTGAAGCTACATTACTGTCATTAAATATGAAATAGTACATTATTTCAATGGCTGCCAAGGCTTCCAATTTTTGATGACTCACAGAATTATTTTGTCAATATCGCCTCGAATGTTGGCCTCGATCTCGTCGAAGTAGTTGGTTTATTATTAATGAGTGAGGACTTGACGTAGCTTCAGAGAATAAAATCGAATAATATCAAGTCGCATGATCGCGGTGAGATGAACTAGTCAGAAAATGTCTCCCTCACCACTTCGAGTGTTGTATTACTTGTATGGCCTGCAATGCTATCTTGTTGGAGACACAAACTCAGATATATAAGTTTTGATCGAGCTTTGGCCACATAAATTTGGTTTACATCGCTCTATATTTGAGACTATGACGGTAACGGTGTCTCCATCCTCATATCGAAAGAAATCAGGTTTGATGATACCAACATGCCATATAAGCCAAATCAAATAGGCAATCTTTGTGGATGTTTTGTCAAACCCTGGGGGATTTTCAATAACGAAAATTATGTTTATTGAAAAAGCGACTAAGCCAAAAGGGAACCCCTTCCGAGAAGACGATTTTTTTTTATCAAAATCCTGATCTTCGGCCAATATTTCCAGGGTCCAGTTAGCGATCTCACGGCGTTATCTAAATCTACTTAATATTTTGACAGCTGGATGTAATTGGTTAATTTGACACTTTCCGAAACACAATAATTGAAAAAAACCAACAACGTTATCCGGTCACCCTTTAGATCAGAATAGTGCGGATGTGTAAGAACTGTAATCAAATCAATTAGGAACAGAGAGCATTACAGTTTGATGAGGTTTGCCTAATAGTTCGCACAAAAATTGTTGAACAAACCATTGTTTGAATAGTTATTTTGCTTTTGATTATTTTTTCTACGAAATAAAAGGCATTGGATTTTTTCAAATTGGAATTCAGTTTCCCTATTTTTGAATTAAAAGTAACGAAAAATCGACATTAATTTGTTTTAAAACGTTATAAAGATTACGTGACAAACTTGTGCCGACTTTTAATAGAAAAGAATATTAAAGTTGAGAGCAAATAAGGGAAACATAGAATTTAGGATGATCTGCAATCTGCAAAGAGCTTTACTCCTCGATTGAGCTTTGTTCCCACAGATATACTTCAAAAAGACAAAGCCTTAAGTTCACCGATCAAGTAACGAAAAACATTTCAGACATTTAATATTCATTTATTAAATAAAACAAAACGTGAATAACTTAACAATTTTTCGAAATAAAATATTTCATTATTAAAAAAAACTTAACATAATTATTTATAGGTACTTCTTATATATATTTCTAAATTATTCAATTAATATAACGAACTCCTCATAATCTTGAACTGGATCAGTCTTTTGTTTAGATGAGGGTGTTGAAAGGATGTAGTTTTTTTCGATATAATTTTCCAAGTGTGCAGCAACAGCTATTGCTTCATAGTCAGAATTTGAAAGTAAAAATTCTTGAATTACTGATAAGTGCTGAAGAACGTTTCTAGCTGATATACTCTCAGCTGTTCCACCTGCTTCGGAAGAAATTGTGTCTTCTCTCTTAAGGCTACTTTCTAAATCAACTTCTTTAGAATCAACAGATTTCTTATCATCGATTTTTCGAAGTTGTTCTTGTTCGGCAGTAAGAGATGAACTCTCTTCCATATTGTTTGAAGTTATATTGGAAATTTCCTGTCGCATAAAACTGGGTAAAAAATTTTTAAATTCAATAATTATATCCTCCACACTCAGTGTTCCTTGAGGATCATTCAACGAGCGAGGATTTGAAAGATTCGCATTTTTGTACTTGAATTTAAGCCGAAATCTTTCAATCCATCTTCCAGTGGGCTTAAAATCCGTTATATTCAGGACTGTTGCCATTTTCATGGCAATCATTTTCAATGTTGCATCATTGATGATCATGTTTAATTGAAGATCCCTACATCTTTCCACCCATTGATGCAATATAAAACCAACCGCCTTCATTTCGAATTCTCGTCGCTTCTTTGACATTTCATCGATAACCGCTGAAGCATTGGTGTCACACATTGTCTGCCACTGAGCCAAGATCTCATCCTTGTGATCGATAATTTTTCGAATTTGTGTTGTGCAGCATTGGAACATTCGAGCCAAGTTATTTCTAGATAATTGATTGGCCTCATGATGGCGAATCACAGCGATCTTCTCATAGAATGTCAAGGTGTTACGATCACGCCTTTTCTTAATCTAAGTTGTGATTTAAGATCAGTTTATGAAAGTAAAGTCTGAAATATTGTGCAGGTAACACTTACCTTTAGTTTACTGGTCATTCTTTGTATTTTATTGTATTACACTTTAAATAGAATTATTTGCTTACAGAACAGAGTTCTGAGACTGCAAGTGTGATAAAATTTAACTCCAAACAAATGGCCTTGAGTTTCCCGTGCCAGCCAACGATAATATCACTGCTATCTTCAGTTAGCTAGCTACACACGTTAGCAAGTACCTTCTTACCTAGCTATACGCAATACACTGACGAAAAGGCTATAACACGATACAAAGCTCAACGTGATTCCATGTGATAAACCGTTGAATACCTCTCACGCTTACCTATACACCAATCTAACACCGATCAGCGTTGTTTCATGTTCTATATTATAATATTTGCTTAGTTGATATTTTGTGTTTCATAAAAAGTGTTCGTATTCGTATCATCGCAGTACATCATTCAAGTTGACTGTCAGAGCAGAGCGGAATAGCGGCAAATGCTGTATGTATATGTCCGCTCCGCATCGTCATTTATGCAAGCATTGTATTGGTTTGGTGATTAATACAAACCTACCTACGTTATAACTTTCAATGACAATAATTTGATTTCATATAATGTCTCTATTTTGGAAAATACTCGTGTTAAGGAGATGCGCCGTTGTGCAGCAGATATGATGCGGGGCTAGAAATACCAAAGCTAATGTTGTTTTACAGATCTTAAGAGAAAGAGAGCCATTCAAAGTACCGTTTTAGGCTGACAAGGCAAATAGTTAAATAAGCACTATTGTTGGTGTATTATTTGTGTAGTATATACCTGTGAATATTAAAAAACGAAGTAAATAGGTTGATTTTGTTTTTATTTTCATAATGAAGCAGGTTAGCAATTTGATATTAGGTTGGATAATAATATTTAGGTATGTAGGTATGTACAGTTGACATTCCAAATGTGTACATTGTAAGCCTAGAACAATGACCAAAAGAAGTAGAATTTAATGCTTTTAATAATTTTATCTTAGGAATTATTTTTCGTTAACAATTTTTAAAGTTTAAAAACCATTTCATTTCCAAATATTTATTATTTCATAAAAAGATGCATTAATTTATGTACATATATGTTTATGTATGTATCATCCGCTTCTAATGACTTCTTATCTATAGGGTGTGCCAATAAATTTAAATATTTATTTTCAACGATTGATCACAAAATGTCGGCCAAGAAATACAAATATCCTCCTTAAATTTGAGATTTTTGGGGGTGACTTTTCTTTAAGGTAACACGCTTATAACAAGTTAACACAGTTAGCTTGTGGTCGCATTATTACAGATTTAAAATATTAAAGTGAGGAAACACCGTTAAAAAATGTTTTACTTTTTCAGTTTTGGCTTCACTTTTTATCAAGTGTTTTTTGACCAACAGTACTGAAAATTGCTTATATCAACAGTTTTTTTTAACTTGATAGTACTCTGGGTTGCGGGTTCTCAGTATTTTAACTCTCTTTTCGGGGGCCAATCCCGCTTACGCAACTTCATTGTTCCGCTTAAAGTGTGTAAAGTCGAGAAACAGATTAACACAGCAAATTCAACAGCAACGAAAACTTCATCATCAAAAGTCTTGTGAAATATATTACAACGTGAACAGCGTTTTTGACAGCATATAATCAAAAAAGTTTCAAATGCGAAATGATTTTCTCGTACATAGTTTGATAAAAATTAACTTGAATTGCGTAAATGTATACGACTTGCGCAATTTGTCAATTAGTAATTCTTCCATTGTCAAAACCAAAATAAATAAACAAAAAGATGGTTGTCACATTTTCACTTGAGTGTTGATAATACTGACAAATTTCGCCTTAAAAGTTGGTAGCATTTGCACAGCGACATCAAATTTAGGGTTTAGGTCTAACATTGATGTCGAAGTTGCTGTGTTAATGTAATCAAAGCCATTTAAAACCAGTGGCTCTAAAAAGAGTGACGTGGTTGTCAAAGTTGCTGTGCCAATCTGTTTCTCGCATAATACTTATTCAAAGAGAAATGTCAAAATAATCGAAAAAGGGCATTTTGTATGCAAATTGAGGAACTTTAAAAATTTATTAAAAATTGGTATGAATGTTTAAAATTGTGGTATTTTGTTATTAAAAATGCTAATCTAGCGTGTGAAAGTTCGTACTACTTTAAACGAAAGATGAACCTTTTTTGTATTGATATTTTACAGTCACTCAGCGCAATTTTCAATTTTTAATATAAAACGTAGTGATAACCCATGGTCTTAAATATCTTTTAAGAAATTTTGTTTTAATTTGTTTTTAAATTTTATTTTGTTAATTTTCGGAAAAAATAAAAATCACGTGGAAGGTGAGTCTATTTCCATTCATGGCTTTATTATGGTTCGCAAATCAAACGTTCTTGTGGTGAATAGTTTGGCGAATGGAATTCAATTTCGTATTATTATGGGCGAATGAATTTATTAGCTGAAAATTCATCGCTCTCAAAATAATAGTTCATTTAATGTCACTCATTTTAATCAAACGTCAAAATAAAGCACAGAAATCACATGTCGATTTCCTTTACATATGAGAAATCAATTTCTGTGTGAAGATTTCGATCTCGCGACCCTAGAACAAAAAGGTTCTAGGTACACCAAAGTGTGTTCTGAGAAAAACGCATCTGAATATTTGAAGTCTTTTATTCGGGCACTGTTTAAGAAAATTTCAATTTTTTTTATAACCCGATGAATATGCACAAAATCTATAAAATTTCAACTTTAAAACCTAATAAAACCAGATTTTAACCCCTAAATTTGACATTAAAAATCATTATAGGACTTTGCTGCTCAACGATGCAACACTATATTCTAGAACAATAAGGTTCTATGTAGCACTTAGAACCTTGTTAACTTATATTTTCATCTTTTTTTTCACATAGAACCTTGTGAAAGAGATGTGGATTATTATTTTGTTAATAAAAAGATAGGTACTTACATTTTGAGTGATTGTACATTGTAAATAAATAAGATTGTTGTTACAGCTGATAAATAAATACACGAACAAAAAATTAAATTAAGGTTAGTTAATTATTTAAAAATCCAAATTAAATTGTAACAAAGTTCTACCATTTGAATTTGGTGTATGAGAGTGTTTTTTCAAACTCATTTCAATGGGTTTGAAATTGTTACTGGCTTTTTTTTTAAGTCTTGTAATTTAGCTGCAATCAATAGATTTAAGTTAAATAATAAATTATGTTTGTAAAATTTATGTTTTTAACAAATTTTTATAGATTCCTTTTATTCACAATTGTAAAATTTACACCTTTGTGAATGTTTGACACTTTGAAAAAAAAAAATCAGTGCATCGGAATGAGTTAGTAAACTACTTTAAAGTTAGCAAATTGTTAAGAAGTATCATACTTAAACCTTAACGGAAGGCTGTTTAAAATTTTACGCTTATGTTATCACGTTACGAGTAGTTTAAGAATTCAAAAAATTATATAATAAAAGAAGAAAATGTTGTTGTCCAGAAATATATACGCTTCAATAAAAAGTAAAATTATTAAAATCGTTAGCGTTAAATTTTCGAAATACTTATATGTATACAATTTTGAACAGTGTGGATATAAAAAAAATGCACAGCTCATAAAAACACCCTACATAAGTATATGCAGCCATTGGTTTCATAAATTAGACATCCTTAGCTTTCATTTGATACTCACAGGTATACCCAGAAAAAATGCAACCAGAAGTGGAAATAACCTAAAACTAACAATTGCCCCCAAACCAAAATGACGAAACAAAGAAAACGAAAAATATTCAAATTAAACTCACTAATCTCCTCGAAGGTAAATAATATGTTTCCATACTGCAAACTGGACTCGCTAGCTTTGGCTTAACTTCTCCTTCTCCTTCTCTTATTATAAGACTATCCAATTGAATCAAACTAGCTCCATTTGAAGATTTATCTTGGCCATCATGAACCATTTGCTTTTCATCTGTTTGCAATTTCAAATATTTTTCTCTCTTAATAGCATGATCTTTTAAGGCATTTGGAGTTCTTTGATTCATGACACATGCTCTATATGGTTCGAATTGTTGACATTTCTTGCTGCTTGATGTTTGCAATTTTGACTGTTGCGGTATTTCAAACCAATGAAAAATTGCTTCTTCTATTGTTATAGGTTTGGCAATTAATTGCTTTCCAGGTACGCATGGCTTTGGTGATTTTTTGTAAGCGCAAGGATTTTTGTTGACTGGTCTTGGTATATCTTCACTGGCCTTAAAAGTTTTTATGTTGTAAGGCGTTTGAGACGGTTCAACATCTCTATTCAATGGAACAAATTTTTTAAACATATTTTTATAATTTAGAATAAAATATTCTCAAGCAAAAAAATATACATATGAATGTATGTATGTATATACATATGTACGTTTAGAATTATAATCACACAAAATTTACTCTCAATTTATTTCTGACTTTATATAGACTATATAAAAAAAATTATTTTTAATGACGCATACGCCACAGTGAACCTACGTGTATTGAGTAATCTATTAATACGGGGTCGTTCATGAATATTACTATACTCATTAAAGAGGTTGATTTGGGGTTGATTTGTATCAAAATGTGCAGGAGTTTCAGGTATTTTGAAAAATTGTGTTGTGTCAAAAGTTATAAATGTCAAATTTTCTTTTTATTTATTTTTATTTATTTTAATCTCTTTATCGTACAATGCATTGCACTAAGTGTGCATTTATTGTAACAAGACACCGATAAAAATAATCGATTTCAGCAAACATTCATAGGCTAAGAAAGGCCAGCGCTTTTGCCACTGAGTGAAACTTAAAAAGGTGAATTCTGATTAATCGGAATTTAATCTATATTATTATATGAGTATATATCAATATTTTTTCCTAACCATGGTCAAAAAAAATATCACCATTGGACAAAATCTCCAAAAGAAAATAATCCAACTTGCCAATATCTCCAAGATAAAATCTCCATGGAAAAAATCCGCAAAGAAACAATTTTTTTGCCAATATCTCCACGAAATCTCCAAATCTCCAATGTTCAGGTACGTCTATTAACACTGTTTTTCTTGCGGCATGTGCATGACATTCTTTTACCGTTATGACGTGATAACGATTGTGTTATCAAAACTTAATTTTTTGAAGGGAATAGCATGTCACTCAAAGAATTAAAATATTAATTTTGTATTATAATAATTTTATATTATAATTTTGTATGTAATAATTTCCAGTAAGTATTATAAAAATAAAATTTATTCTTGTTTTGTTTAAAATATACAAAGAAGTTCTTTTTTGTTCCATTAAATTTTTTTTACTAATTTTGAATAAATATAATAAACATTAATGAATTACATTTTTACTTCTTAAATAACATTTCGTGCAACCTTAACAAAATCAAATAATATCTCCAAAACAAATATGTTCAAATAGTGAATCATGCGATTATGTAAATCGCGCGATCGGAGATTTTTGCCATGGGGATTCTCTCTTTAGAGATTTCGCTGCTGGAGAAAATTTAGTTTATTTAGTTTAGGGATTTTGGGCTTATGCCTTGGGAAATACGTCCCCAACCCATACAAAAATATATTGCATGGATTCAATCTTATTTAAACGAACGTTAATACAAGATTCTTTTTAGGAACTTAGAATCCGACCCAATCTTTGCGACCTCTGGTGTTCCATAAGGAAGTTATCTCGGCCCTCTGATTTTCAATTTAACAATCAATGATGACATTTTCATCAAAGTCTTCCTCTTTTTATAAATGCCGTTGATAAGAAAATATATCTCCATATCTCCTTTTCTATTGACTCCGACCTTCTTCAGCTCGACCTAGACAGATTTTTTACTTAGTGCCGGAAAAAATTTCTGGAGCTCAACGTTACCAAGTTACAAGCAATATTCAAGCGTATTCCCACTCCCTCCTCGTGCCTATTTTAATAAATAACGACGGCAAAATGTCGCAGTCTTTCTTTCACTTAAGCTGGTTTTTCACTTAAACGAACCCCGCTTAAGTGAAAAATAATTTCACTTAAGCGGAGTAGTAGGATAAGTGAAACAAAAATTTCACTTAAGCGGATTTAAAAATTCCATTAAGCGGAGATTTAATGCTAGAAATAATATTGTTTTTATCTTTTGGACTTGCCTTGAAAGAAGTTAAATAAAACAACGATTAAATAACACAAAAATAATTTATTGAAAAACGAAAACTAGCAAATTTTTGTTGTGTTCGATTCAATTTTTTTTCACTTAAGAGTTTTTTTCAATGAAAAATATTAAAAATTAACTAAACATATGTTTCAGTTATCCGGGTTTTTCGCTTAAGCGAGTTTCACTTAAGCGGAGTGTTTTAAGGGAAATTGCTCGGAAAATACTTGGGGATGACAAAAGTGTTTCAGGTAAGCGGGTTTTTCTCTTAAGTAATTCAACGAAAAAAATTTTTGCACGACCAATAATTGAGGCAAAAAATACTATAATCTCCAAAACGTAGCAAAATTTGTTGGCCAAACATGAAAATATACCAGATACATTTGCATCTCTCGAGCACCGTCGAAATGTATGTACTCGTATCATACCTTTGTATATATAACCTATAGTACTATCATGGAACGTGATTTTGTATTGCGAACGCTAACTTGGTGGTGGCGCAGAAATTAGCGCACGCTTTTACAGTGGAGAGTACGATAACATACAAAACAAGTGGTAAACAAAATATTTTATTATTAAATTTAGCAAAAACAAATCTAGCAATTGCAGTCCCTAGCCTTAAGATGTCGCCACAATCTTTCGTCTTCTTGATAGTACTATAAGTTTTATATACAAAGATCATACCTTTCATTATACTATGCTTATTTCTTAAACTCTGTTCCTCTTTTACAACAATTCATTCGCAGTAATCGTATATGTAAAAGTTGAGTAGATTTCACAGTGGCTTCGCTGGGTGGCACGCATCTGAAGCGTCATATTTTCCATTACTCAGGTGCATAAATCAAGCTGAATTTGACTATTTGACTAATGCCATTGGTTATGTTAACGATCAGGGCAATAGTGGCTTGTGGTTTATTGACATAGATCTGTGACTTAAGAAAATCCTACAAGAAGAAGTCTATCGGATTTACATTGCAATTGCATGATCTCGGTGGCCAAATCATATCGTCTCCACGTGAGATAACCATGTTCGGAAATCGCTCGTTTGAAATGTCTATTATTGGACGTAGCACCGAACTGTTGAAAGCACATGTCTTCTGTGTCCATACCATCAAATTCGGACCAAAAAAGCTGATTATCATCGACCGATAGCGCTCGCCGTTGACGGTGATGGTCTGGTCAACGTATTAACCACTGATACCGCCAGCACAAAATTCACACTAAAAAGTGACTTTCTCTGGATGCATTAGAGTTGCGACAATTTTGCCCATTCATACAGACATAGGCCTCGCTGATGAATAAGATTTTTCGGCAGAAAAGTAATTTTCAAAAAACAATTTATTCATTTAAACATGTTTTTGAACGCTATTACTCTCTACGTTGATTTTGCAAGACAGACTTAATAAATGACAGCTGATTTGACAGATGCAGCTCCAACAATATGGCCGCGATCACCTGTCATACGAGTAGTTTGAAAATCCCTATTTTCCAAAGAGTGTTTTGAATTTTTAACTTTTGTACTGTAAGTTGAGGGCTATCATATTTTCAATTAAAATTATGAGGAAATTATTTTATGTCATTCTTATCAAATTATTATTTTAGGATTTTTCAATTTTTATTATAAAAAAAACAAAACTAGAATGAGTTGGAGTAAGGAAAAAACACAAAATATTTTTAAGCTTTTATTACTGCTATCAACTGTTCTTGCAATTTCAACTATGTGTCTTATGATATTCAATTTATCCAAGTCAAGAAAACAGCACTACTTTGGCATATTTATCTACATAATTGTAACTTTATTTGGAACAGGTCTAGGTAAGCAATACAAATACTTACTATTATAATTTCATTCTAAATAAGTACCTATGCATTTTTATAGGGTGCATCTGGTTTAAAATATTTCGGGCTAAACTAACTTGGTCACATGCAGTCTTGCATACTTTGGTTTTAATGTTAATGATTGTATCTAATAGAGAAATGTTTGTTCTTCTGCGTGATGGAAAATCTAATGAATGCATTCGAAGACATAGTTTAAGTTTGCTTAACGTTTGTGTTTATATAATCCAGGTAATGTATTCCTGTATAGTGTACCTAGGTACAATTATTGAGGTTTCCAATTGGAATTACTTTATTTTGATTTCTATGAAATTAATTTTTCGATTTCATCATTGAACAAAATTTACAATATTGCTTAAAGGAAATCTGTTTCCAATAGACTTTATTTACATTTCGAAACAGATACCTCATCTTTAGTAAACGAAAAATTCTAACTGTTATATTTTTAGTACATTTTATCATTTCATTTAATGGTATTTCGATATGGGAAAAATCCATCTGAAAAAGCTTTTCGATCTGGACTGCATGCTTTTGGAGGAGTGTTGACATTTTTTGTATCTTTCATGGATGCTGTAGTAGTATGGCGTAGAATAAGTTGGTAAGATCGTTAAATTATTTTATCTTGAATTTTAATATTTTCCTATACTTTTTTTTTGCAGGGAAGATATGGGTAACTTTTATTTCCCCCTTGTTTTAGTCTTTTATTTAAAATTTGCGTATGCCGTCTGCATATGGTATGTAGTTCTTAATCCTTATTTCGATTGGAGGAGACTGAAAGCCTTGGTTTGTATTTTTAATGTGTATTTGTATAAATTTGAAAAATTACAAAACATCTTTTAATTTTGATAACAAAACCGTTTTATAAAACAGATGTTCTGTAATTTGGACTTTCGTTCGGTTCGCTTTCAAGAACTTAAGCTTGATAGCAAAAATAAAATATAATTTGTAAATATATTTTCCACTTTTAAGAAATTAAAAAAATTGTTTAGTAGAATTCGCGTTTGTAAAAATATATGTTTGAAAAACAGCCGTTTAATAATACTGTAAATACTCGTAAATTACCAATTTTATATTTGGAATATTCGATATATTTTTGTTGTCAAGTTTTTATCAAGCTTGAATATCTTCATTTTCTGTATATATTCATATAAATTTTATATTTCGTTCAGAGTATGCAAAAATTCAGTAAAACTTTGCGGAAAAATACAAGCAGAACTATTGGACGATCTTCAAGCCGAACATGAATATCATAATTTAAACATCTTGCATCGCATCATAATATTTATTTGAATTGTTTAAAAATTAAAAAAGGATAGTATAAGATAAAATGGTAAATCTACTAATTAATGACCAATGACTGAGGTCTATCACTTAACTGGATACAAGAGGGCTTAGTCGTCACAATAATAGGCATTCTATATTATGCTTCTTTTAACCGAAAACAAAAGACTGTTCCTTAATAGCCAAACCACAATCTCGCGTTTGGTCGGTCGGGCTTTGACATTTTGAATAAAAACAATAGACTCTTATGAGGCAATCTGAAATATTACCTCCGGCGTTGCGACCGCTTTATATCGTAATATCGTAAACGTCAGACCAACGCCAGGCCAAAGCAAAAGTAGATCTATTTGGCCAAATCACAATCTCGCGTTCGTTGGTCCGGCGTTAAATGGGCGTTTGATCGTACATATATACGATTTTGTGTGTCAAAAAGCGCGACCCTAGCATTTGTAAAACGAAATTTAGCTTCAAACCTCAAGCGTTGACTGACATTTCCATGACATCTTTGATAAGTACCTACTTAATTGTTATATTCCAATGAATTTTGTTACTGTTTATTAATTTACAAGGTATATAATATTGCGTATTTTAAATTTTGGGCATTTAAAATAGTTAATTTGTAAAGCTATTTTCTTAAACAAGAGATGGATATGGCCGATATTTATTTTTATTTTATGTATATGAATTGATAAGTACCTACAATTTCATCTTTCTAATTATGATTAAAGATCATCATTCTTGTTGCGGTTGCCAAATATCAGTTGCTTGGTAAATGATACAAGTTATGCTGTAACCTTAAAATAGTTGGACTAATAGTTGGAGGCGTCTGGCAAGGGGAAAGCTGAAAGTAAAATATCTGGGACCTACGTATTTAAAATCAGCGCACAATCCTATATTGTTTATATATAAATTCAAGTGGTTGTACCTCCGACACAAATATCGGAAAAATTAGCTTTTTTAAACGCCCACCCCAGCCCGGGCCGAAAATCTGCCAGACGATTGAATTTGGTATAATATTGCGTATACCTACACTTTCATCTATATGAATTTTGGTTATACTTCCACTCTCAAAATCTGCTTCCGGCTTAAACTTATACAGCTAGAGTCAATGAAGAAGCTGAGAGTATTTTTCCCCAACAAATAAATCACCCCTTACACAGAGTCCCTCGTATCAAGTCTCCGAAAATTTTGTTACGACACGAATACGAATGAATTTACATCATAAGCCCCAAACTAAATAAAAAAAAAACATTGCCACACAGAAACCCTAATTTCGGAGTTTCAAAATTAGCTGATTTGTGTTGAAATGTGAAAAAATAAGTAAATTTTCGTTGTTTATCCTTTGATTTTGTTTTGGTCGTTAAAAATGAATGCCATTGCCGTTGCAATCTTTGCAATTAATACGTGAAGAAGACGAATATTAAATATGCAGCGTATGATTTTAAGGGATGCTTTAATTCCATTTTATTTCGATGGCAAAGTGTTGGTAACATATTTTAAACATTCCACAATTTACAAAGAAAATTAATTTGCAGATTTAAAAAAAACTTTCGGGTGAATAAGGCAGCGTTTAGATATACATATGTATATATTGGAGGTGCTGGACCAAGAACACCAATCAGCAGATTAGCAGCCGTGTTGAGATTCATTGCGGAAGGAAGATACCAATATATATTTGTAATTGCGTACTTTATTTGCCCTTCAAAAAAATAAAAAATATAAACACTTTCACATGAAAACAATAATAAAACTTCATGTTTCTTTTTATACATTTTATTTTTATGCTTGTTATCTTCGTTTACTTAATTTTATTTGTGTTTCGTTTTAAGTTGAACTCCGATCAAAATAACTGTTCGTAGAAAAAAGTGTCAAACTTCCTATTCATTCGGGGCTAGTAATACTCGTACCACTATTCACGAACTCCGAATTTCGTAGCAATTTTTTTTAGTACGACGGGAGCAATGATACTTTGTTTTGGGGCTCGTACTATGAATCTTTTACGACGGGGCCTGTGATAAGACTGAATAATCTAGTACGGAAACATGTCCAGGGCATCTCGGTCACCAGACCTTACTAAGCAATACATTACAAATTTAAAAGTCCTATAAGAAAAGTTTAAATTCTTTTTAAAACATATAGTCTGCATTGTAAAACTATATTTTGTATAAATAAAATATGAAAACAACGTTGTAATTTTTTTTTATTTTATGTAAATACAAAGTTTTTTTTAAGAAATCATATGATTTGTAAATATCTTTTACTAAAATTTATTTCTTTAAATTAACAACTTTAGCGTATTTAAATAGGTCCTACCTGAAAAAGATAAATATTGTTAAAAGATTATTCAAATTGCTCAATAATATAAAATGCCTACCAGTGGCCATTCTAAAAATGGATTCAATACAAGGACATTGATTAAAAGTCCGTAAAGTACCATCAATATAGATGCAACTGCTCCATCAAGTTGTGGGGTAGATTTAAGCAACAATCTATTCAATTTTTTTGTACATAAAAATTATTATCTCTACTTTATTCAAGACTAGTTTGTTGATACGAAACCTCAATATTTAAGCTTAACTTAAACGCTTAAGTTTTCGTATCAGCGACTATGTAACTTACGAATGATGTTCTTCCCACTGTAGCATACAACACGAAGTTGCTATGGAAAGTTGTAAAATACAAATCCCAATAAAGTTATGCCAAGCAGCAAAGATTTTTCGTCTTCTTTGATTTGAATACATGTAAACAAAAACAAAACATGCAGAGATCCACTGAAATGAGAGAAAAAAGAAAAAAAAAATTATATATCAAAGTTTTTTTTTTAATTTACACTAACTGGAAAATGAATTTGCCTTCAAATTTGAAAAAAAAAAATAACTTAACTTAAAACTTTACTTCCGTTTCAAATTAAAGAAAAAGCTTAAGAAATTAAAAAAAGATCTGCACCAAAATTTAAAATTTGCCAATTTTTTCTTTTTGGAGTTTGTACACTCTTTCGTTTAGTTTACCCGGCCGGCGGCGGCGTTTATCGAATAAAAAAAATATTCGTCTTCTTCGTTCATTTGAAGGCAGCCTTCGATAACAGCTATCAAAGACCTTTAATATATATGTACATGATAATGACTCAAAAGTTTAGTAGAATACTCGAACACATCTATCAGGACTAAATCGGAGGTGTGGAGGGGTAGTGAAATCTTGGAATGGTTTTAGACAACAATCAGAGTTAGATAAGGATGTATTTGAAGCCCGTATCTATTTGCTAAGTACATCAATGACCTGACCTAAGAAAGTCTACCAGGGGGAATTTATTATAGACTTTCAAAAATAGTCGCAACCAAGAAAATAGAAAGGAGGACCCTATAGTATAATAAACTAGATCTTGCAATATAATACGGAGAAAACTAAACTTGTTGAATGTAATTGAACATACTGCAAAGATTTTATAAACAACTTCATTTTATGGTAGACGAACGTTGAAGAGCAGATTGTATAAGTCTAGCCACTTTATCAGTAAGCAGGTCAGCATTTTAAAACATAATTCGTGCGAAAGGAATTATTTCCACAACGAAAATAGTAAGTAAATTATATCTTCTATCCTTAAAATGCAAGGTGGACTTATTCGATTCAAATATATCCCTTACCGTCCGGATTTAGCAATTTTTGCAGTCGTTTCAACTTATCAGAAAGGGAATATGTCATCCAATTTATTGACAGGTAAAAAAAAAGTTTTTGGGAACTAACATGATACCTGAAGAAGAATTTTTAGTCTTTCTCAGCTGTGAAAACAATATTTTTACTTCTTTAAATCTCCTATAGGCTAACGTCAAGTCCATAAAAATCTAATAAAATCTAATCAAATGTTTATAGGCAAAACACATCCACACGTACCTGTAAAATATAGCTTCCCATAGTCAAATAAGCTTGATTTGGATGGAAATCACCAAGTCGCATAACAGGATGTTCTGTTTTGTCCTTAAATATGTATATAACATAACAAAGATATATAAACAATCCAATGACTATTGTATGAATAAGGCCATGCATATATTTAACAGTTCGAGTCTTTATTCCAGGCAAAAGACGAAATACAACCATTCCTTAAGTAATAAATGTTAATTAATAATACAAAAATTGACTACTGGTTACCTACCGTGACCACTTATTATTATCAAACTGATTGGCATTCCCACCGCATGAGTTTTATAAAGAGATTTATTTTCAATCCATCCTTCTTCATCAATTTGAAAATTGTACAAACAATAAACCATTGAGGCTGCTACCAACTCAGAAAATAAGAAAATGATCCATGCGTACATCAGAGGACGATATTTATTTCCCATGACAAAATATTTTAATTTAAGAATAAATTATTGACTTTTATATCTCAGAAATAGGAATATCGAACAAAATAGTACTTACATACATATGTATATCATTTTGGTTTTGATATAAAGGGTGGGCCTAACACAAGTTTCTTTTTAAAAATGTAATCAAATTAACAAAATCAAAGGGCACGGTAGTGCCCAGCCAAGTTCTGGCACTACACCCTTTTTACAGGAACAAACTCAGGCGACTTTTGATCCCTCCCTATCTTCAGTACCAATGAAGTCAGAAACTTGAAATTCCGAATATCTGCTAAGCTAGTCAAGCACAGGCGCTTCACCAAATTTCAGTTTTCTATTATAAGCGGTTCCTGAGATATAAGGCCTCAAAAATCACAAAAACCGTAACTGACTGACTGACTGACAGATCATCAAAATTATGGAGCACTTCCCGACATCGTAGAATCTTGTAATTTTGCACAACGGTAGGTCTTGTCATGCAAGTAGAAGAAAAAATCAAATCGAAAATTTGAGATTTTCCATTCAGGGGCGTGGTATCCGCCCACTTTCTCCGAATTTGTGTTGGTTGAATGGAGCACTTCCGACTGCTGTAAAACGATGAAATTTGGTAGAACGGTAGGGCTCAAAATACATATAAAGGTCCAAAAATAAAAATTGAGGTTTTCCATTCCGGGGGCGTGGTATCCGCCCACTTTCTACGAATTGGTGTTGGTTGAATGGAGCACTTCCGACTGCTGTAAAAGGATGAAATTTGGTAAAGTGGTAGGACTTAAATTGAATACAAATAAAAAAATATAAAATTTGAAATTTTCCATTCAGGGGCGTGGTATCCGCCCACTTCCTCAGAACTGATGTAAATTATACATGGCGCACTTCCGATTGCAGTAGAACAATGAAATTTGGTAGAACGGTAGGGCTCAAATTGCATATAAACGACCAAGAATAAAAATCGAAGTTTTCCATTCAGGGGGCGTGGTATACGCCCACTTTCTCCAAATTGGTGTTGGTTGAATGGAGCACTTCCGACTGCTGTAAAACGATGAAATTTGGTAAAGTGGTAGGACTTAAATTGCATACAAATAAAAAAAATATAAAATTTGAAATTTTCCATTCAGGGGCGTGGTATCCGCCCACTTCCTCAGAACTGATGTAAATTATGCATGGCGCACTTCCGATTGCAGTAGAACAATGAAATTTGGTAGAACCGTAGGGCTCAAATTGCATATAAAGGACCAAAAATAAAAATTGGGGTTCTCCATTCTGGGGGCGTGGTATCCACCCACTTTCTGAGAAAATGTTTAACTTATATGGAGCACTTCTGATTGCCGTAATTAAGGTAGGTATGTTAGTGTTAGGTATCTTGCCAGGACAAGAAGAAATAATTGAAGCGCAAATCAAAACAACGAATAACAAAAAGAAAATATACCAAAAGAAATAGGAAGCTTTAAACTAAGTTGAGTACACCCTTCTATCTTTCCGTATCTTTCGAGATTTTGACATGGCAAAATATTAAAATCTTTGCAAAAAGGAGTGAGATCAGACCAAAAACATAAATGTTAAAAAAAGAGCCAAGTTCTTCTATACAAAAACCTTTGTGTAACAAGTCAGCCGTGAAAAGTACTGAAGATCTAAAAGTACGCCAAGTTCTTACTTCATGAAGGTTTAATACCGAATATTTAAAGCAGAATAATATTGAAACAGCTACAATGTAATAGAGAAATTTTATTATTTAATGATTACTGACTAAAATTTGATGGGCTTACTTGGCAAGTTTTTTTTTTTTATGCCCAAATTCGAAAGGTTTTAAAAACTTGACAAGTGAACCCATCAAATTTTAGTCAGTAATCATTAAATAATAAAATTTCTCTATTACATTGTAGCTGTTTCAATATTATTCTGCTTTAAACATTCGGTATTAAACCTTCATGAAGTAAGAACTTGGCGTACTTTTAGATCTCAGTACTTTTCACGGCTGACTTGTTACAAAAAGGTTTTTGTATAGAAGAACTTGGCTCTTTTTTTAACATTTATGTTTTTGGTCTGATTAAATTTTCCCCATGTGTTATGGCTTTATTAGTAAGAGCAAACGATCCCATTAATTATGAAATACCACGTCGTTCAAGCGAATGGTCTTGCGCCTTCAATCTCTGAGTCAATTGGACCTTTTAAGGGGAGGTTTACCCTTTTCTGGACCAAAACATCGATTTTGTTTTTGCATTTTCTTGTAGTAAATTATGTGTAGAATATATTTCCAAAACAGCTTAGTCGTATCTATTTTATGTTATGTTAATGTTAACAAAGATTAATCCTACATTATGGAAAGCGATGAGGTAAAAACGCGTTTTTCCCGAAAGCATATTAAAATTAGGGGAACCTGGACTACGATCAAGATTATCCTTGGATTTTTTTCATTTCTGCAGTACCTTAAAGAGCGAAAAAAAAACAAAAACAAAAAAATTCAAATGTCCACCATTTTGTTAATTTTTGATTATTATTGATGATTGTAATTCAGGTTCCGCCTATACTCATATACTTTATAAAAAATTTTGTTTTTTTTCATTTTCGTTCATTTTTGCAGGTGCTAGAGTGGCTACCGTCAGGCAACCTTTTTTGGGAGTGGGCACTTTACCGGACATGACATTAATTACTGTCACGATATTTGGGCATATAAAAAATGTTTTTTTGTACTACTTATTGTAATAAACAAGTAGCAAAAACTCCCAGTTGATTATTTATTTCCTTGTACGAAACAAAAGTTCCCAAAAAAACTGCAGTTCTAGCTAAGAAAAAGGTAAACCTCCCCTTAAGCGAATAATTCGAGATCTTAGTGCAGAATTCTTCTCAGGCTAGTGCGTGAGTTGATATTCGTGAATTGAGTCTCACACTCTCGGCTACAGCAGCCACATTCTCGCCTGTGCACCGTACGACGACGGGGACCAAGAGTGTTGTCTACGAGCATACCAGTCTCACGAACTTGTTGCACAAACTTCTTTTCAAAAAACGCACTGTTTGGTCTACACAGTACTTTCTATGGAAATAAGTTTTCAATATTTCCCAGCGTTGGTTAAGCGAAAAACAACTTCACTCCGGTATGAAACTGGCCTTCTATAAAGATTTTATGCGGGAAACAGCCGTCACTTTATATGAAGATTTTGAAAAATATTAATTCCATTATTTGTTGAATTCTGCGTGTAAACTCTTTGTCATCCAAGCTGTAACTTTCAGCAACCATTTTATAACAAAAAACTCAAGTTAGTGTCATCGGAAAGCAGTTCTTGTACGTACGAGTATGTGTGTATGGTGGCTTGGGTAAAGATTTTCTCCATCGAATGCATTAGGAATTTTATGTCTGGAAACATTGAACTGCAAAGCTAAGCATTTGATACTGATTAATGGATCTTTTGTAACAGTTTCCAGTACTTAGTTCTGTGTAAGGCACTAAACTGATGAATTTATTTTTGTTTCATGTAGATATTTCATTTTCGTTTGTTAGTTTTTTTCAACCAAGCTTTGATACCCCAAACTAAACTCTTTCTAAGGGCTTTTGAGGAACAAGGTAGACCAAAGTACTGTATAATGATTTTTTTCTTCAACTGTATCCAAAAATCATATCCGTAACGAATAAGGGGCCACCCTGTACCTGTATAATTTTCACTCACAAAGAAAAATGGGACTTAAGAGTCTACAAGATTAATAATGATGAGACCTATAAATTTGGAGAGATGGTCACTAATGCAGATTATTTCAAATTACCTACTAAAATTATTTGCTAACTAGTGTTCTGTTCTGTTGCACTTTAGTATGAATCAAAATAGACAAAATGCACCACAATACAAGCTCAGTCAGTGAACAAATTTTTACCAAAGTGTTTTAAAATGAGCTACCAAAGCACGATTAACAATTGAAGAATATAAAAGAATGTAAAATATTGGGGTATTGCAGATCTTGTGATTTATTTTTGCTTTAACTTAGTCAAACAGATATTCTAATGAATTCACCAACTTAGAAGAATACATTATAACCTTATTGGTAACCTTATCTAAGACTACAATAACCATATCAAACGATTTCACTTCAGAACTGCATTTTTATGGGTTATGGCTGGTCTATAATTCAAACAAGGTACTCGTAGTTTGGGAATGGGTTCCCATTCAAAAAAAAAAAAAATCTAAAAACTTTTGATACCAATTCCTCTTTTGACAATGACAATTACGATGTGTATTTATTAAATATTGTTTTACGTTTTTATTTTGAAAATCAAACTTTCTTCGAAAATTGTGTTTTAAATGAAGTTCAACCTGATTTAATCATTAAAAATAAATTTGATAAATTTTGGAATGAAAGAAGGCACAAGCTGTTACTCATATCTATTCGCCTGGGTCATATTTTTAATTTCTGAGGTGGTTGCTGCTTCAATTATCCACAGTATTGCTTCATTTGGTCACGTTATCTGGAAAACTGAAGAACTTTCAAAACCATTATGGAGCAACCACGCACTGATCATGGTAGTATCTTTCATTATTATAAATGGTCACGGTAAATTAAGCATCTAAATATATGATTGATGTAAATATTTTAATTTGTTTATTTTCTAATACAAATGTTAATAGGAATGGTGGTGTTTCGTCTCTTTCCGAGCTGTAGGACTATGATTATTAAATATATTCATGCGGTTATTCACACTGTGATTATAATTGGTTGCATATTCGCTTACTATTTAATACATAACGTTAAGAACGACCTCATTGAATCTCATTTTACTTTTCAACAATTACATACGTTCTTTGGCCTGATGACTGGAACTTTGTACACTTTACAAGTGAGCTATTGTTGGTAAAATATAAAGAGCTTCATACTTAATTTGTTTCGTCATACAGTGGACCGCTGCAATGTTTGTTTATTTTTATTCAAACCAGAGAAGGAGGAAGCTTTTTGCTTCTTGCCACAACTTCTATGGAGTTTGTGTCCATCAAATCTCTATCGCAACAGCATGTCTTCAACTGCAGGAATTGAATTATAAGAAGTATATAATTATTTTCATCCCGACATAAGAATATTTGAGTCGCTCAAAACCTAGTGCTATTAGGTCCATGTTTTGATAAATACATATATTGTTTTCGAGAAGTAGTTTAGAACATAAAACTTCTTTACATAACTTTTTTTATAAAGTAGCTTTCATCAATTTTTAATTTTGAACTCAATGGCATTGGCTTTAAGAGTTACTCAAATGTTTTGGAATTTAACTTAAAGTAATTTTAGAAACTTTGAGGACAAATATGCTGAACATGCAATGTTGTTGATGGTGATTTATGGAATTCTTGTCAATATTATTGTTTTGAATCCATATCTAGAATGGCGTTTGGTAAGTTAATGTTTAAAGTACTATAACTTAATTACGAATAATCTTGTTTGGCTAACTTTAATTACAGGTTGGCCCTATTTAATAGTGAATGAAAAAATAACGTTAAATTAATAATAAAATAATTATAATTTTATATTATATGCATATACAAATATATTTACATAAATATGTAGATAGTTTGTAATTATTATATATACTAGCCGACCCAGCTCTCGAAATTCGAGTGCCAATTTATTTATTATTTATTATTTATATTATTGGCAGTGTTTTCAAGCAAATTTATTAAATTAAATTTTATTTTATGTAATATGCAGTGTTCGACAGTGCAAAAACAAAAATGACCCACAGTGTTTAATGCGTGTCTCAAGTATATTCTGCACATCTCCGTAACTGTGGCTTTCCAACCATATAAAATTTATCGAAATCGGTTAAATACTTTTGGAGAAAAGTGTACCACAAAAAACATGTTTGCCGTTTTATTATATGATGATTTTTTTTTAATTGAAATTTTGTTTCTTAAAAAGGAAAACCATTTAACCTTAAAGCCCAATTCAAATTTTTAAATTGAATAATGTAAAAAAAAGTGTTCGTGGCTTAAAATCTTATGTGATAAAGAATCCAGAAGTCTAAGCCTTGTAAGGGCGGGGTTCAAAAGATAATACTCACCCGTATTCTGAAACTCGTATTTATGACTCGTATCCGACTATAGCCGTATGTTTGTATTCCAGAAGTCGTACATTCGACTTCACTTGTACTAATATCGGGAAACGCAAAACATCGCATACGACTATTCGTATTTTATCGTTATTCCGAATCTCGTATTTGTGTACTTTTTTACTCGTATTAAATTTTCTAGACGAGACTTGTTTTTTTTTTTTTCGATAAAAATGGACAAAAAGTTAGTGTAAGTACATTGGTACCTCTTGGCAAAATGGTTAGGCGTTAAACTGTCATGCGGAAGGTCTGGAGTTCGATTCTCAGCCGCAGCAAAAAGTTTTTCAGGAGTGTAATGCCTCTTGCAAAGAATTGACAAATCCTCTAAGAGTATATCTCTTGTCTTGGAAAGTGCTGCACATTTGCCGTTCGGAATCGGCAGAAAATTACAACCATATGCTAGAGCAAATTTGAGAAGTACATTGCTAACATTTTAAATTTAAATTGTTAATCCCCAAGGATCAAATATTGGAGTTTTTCAGCCTCCTCCTGTAATCGACACGATAAATACTCACCCATATTCCACAAGTCGTATTTTGTCTCGTACTCGTAGTCGAACTCGAACTCGTTTCGTATCAAAATCGTTATTCTTCAAGTCGTATACGTTGCGTACGAGAAGCTTAAAAAAACAACGTATATTGTCGCCCGTAGGTAATTGTCAAAATCAATAAATTTGAATTGAAAAAGTCATTTGTTGTTTTTTCAATTAAATTATTTTATTTATAATGAAATTCTGATGAGCTCCATTGATTTCAAGTAAAAAATGTTTGATCCTTGGGGATTAACAATTTAAATTTAAAATGTTAGCAATGCAATCCTCAAATTTGCTCTAGCATATGGTTGTAATTTCACCACCCCTGTGCCTTTAAATTGCTGCTTATTGTGATGCAGTTTCTGTTTTAACTAAAAACTTTTGATCATTGCAAACCTAAAGAGAAATGTATTACAATTTGTTAAATATATCTTACTTTAAGACAAGCTGGACCATTTCGGGTGGGTGGCCCAAGGCTATTTATTTTTATCGAAAGGTCCGCCCAAAACTGTTAAATATTTGCTTTGAGTTTTTCACTCTTCCTATGACCTCTTGCTGCCTCCAAATTTTCTTCCAACGCACAAACCAATGCATCAAATTGAGAACGATTTATTATTTTACTAAATATGAACGCGTTAATAACGTTGAGTCCAAATAAATAAACCAATAAAAAATGTACTTTAAAAAATTTGGTGGTGCAACAGCTCGAAGTGAACTAGGACCTATATTGACTTACAATTCTCAACCATTCCTGTGTGCGTGCTGATAGGAACGGAGGGGTCCTATAATTTTTGCCGATTCCGAACGGCTAATCTGCAGCACTTTCCAAGACAAGAGATATATGATACTCTTAGAGGATTTGTCAATTCCTTGCAAGATGAAGTACACTCCTGAAAAACTTTTTGCTGCGGCTGGGAGACCTCCAGACCTTCCGCATGACAGTTTAACGCCTAAACATTGTGCCAAGAGGTACCAATGTACTTACATTAACTTTTTGTCCATTTTTATCGAAAAAAAAAACAAGTCTCGTTTAGAAAATTTAATACGAGTAATAAAGTACACAAATACGACTTCAAGTAAATCGAATACGAGATTCGGAATAACGATAAAATACGAATAGTCGTATGCGATGTTTTGCGTTTCCCGATATTAGTACAAGTGAAGTCTAATGTACGACTTCTGGAATACAAAAATACGACTATAGTCGAATACGAGTCATAAATACGAGTTTCAGAATACGGGTGACTGAAGATGAAACTGATATAGTCACAAGCCAGTAACACCACTTAGACCGAGAGCCCAAAGCAATTTTTGGGTGTTATTGATAACAAAAAATAATTAGCATAATTAGATAGGCCTTTTATAGATAATTATTTACAAATGTGAAAGTCTTGCATACTCTAGTGGGCGCAATAGTGCATTATAGTGCATTAAGTATGCAGTTCTTTTCAAAGTCTAAAAAAATTGGGATACAAAATTTGGCATAACTTCAAAATGAAGAGCTAAGTGCCCTGATTGCAAATATCGAGGTCCAAGACGTTTTTAAGGTGGCCTTCTTAGTGCAAGAAGTAGCCTATTCTTATCGCGTCTGGCAGGCAGAAGGCTGTCTGTAAAACGTCTTGGACCTCGATATTTTCAATCGGGGGCTTAACTTTACATTTTGGCAAGGTTCTTATCACAATTATTTGGACTTGGAAAGAACTGCATACTTGATGCACTATTGCTCCCACTAGAGTATGCAAGACTTTCACATTTGTAAATAACTATAAAAGGCCTATCTAATTATGCTAATTATTTTTTGTTATCAATCACACCAAAAATTGCTGTGAGCTCTTAGTCTAACTCGTACAGACAAAAAACAAAAAGAAAAAACAAATAAAATAGAAGAAGAGCCACTTCAAATCAATGGAGCTCATCAGAATTTCATTATAAATAAAATAATTTAATTGAAAAAACAACAAATGACTTTTTCAATTCAAATTTATTGATTTTGACAATTACCTACGGGCGACAATATACGTTGTTTTTTAAAGCTTCTCGTACGCAACGTATACGACTTGAAGAATAACGATTTTAATACGAGACGAGTTCGAGTTCGACTACGAGTACGAGACAAAATACGACTTGTGGAATATGGGTGACTAATTCACAGAACGCACTTTCGCTTAAATTTGGACTATTTGACGAATGTCAGACAATTTCGTACTAATGGTGGTTTCCATTGTTAAAATAAATCAATTTATTTTTTATTTGGATCTGTTATTCTGTTGGGCAAAAAAATCGATTTATTTTTCGATTTAAAATCAATTTTTCAAATCTAAATTTTGCGACAGATTTGTTTCCATTTACTAAAACCAAAGCAATTTTTAACTTTCAGCTTGCAAATGTGGTTTTGGGTTTGTTTAATTTATTACAATTGTGAAAATTATTTATAATACATGAAGGAAATTATTTGTAATACATAATGGAAGCAGACTAAAATGATTTGGTAAGTGGATACAACACTTATTTCTGAAATTAAAAATTATTAAACTTTTTTTTTTAATATTGAAACGAACAGAAATTATACGAATAAAACTACAAAAAAAAATCATCTTGAAATCGCATTCCATTCGCTGCGAAAAAGTCAATTTATGAAAAGAAATCTGAATTTAACTATGGAAAATTCCATAACGTTGATTAATGAATTATTGGTCAAAAATTAATCTAATCGGTAATTAAGGAAATTCTGCATAATAATTTTCTAAAATTCAACAAGCTTTATATATACGAGTACATATACATGATTGTTATTAGAGACAATTGTCCAAAAGCATGAAATTTATTGTATTAAATTGCTTAAATAACACCCTGAATACTAAATTTAATGAATTGCCAATTTATGGAAACAAAATTCAAAAAAATGACAAGAGCAGTTTTTTTTAATAATAAATTGTTTATTTAACATTTTTCTTTTTTTCTAAAAAAAACTTTGCTATGCCAATTTTAAGTGTTCAATAATATAAAGTTTGAACAAACTCTAGAGTTCAGGTTGGGTATTAATCCATTACTTGCTTGCGTTATATACTTATGTATTTATAGGTGTTTTTTATTCATTGCTGTACAGCCCAGCGCATCATTCAAGTGCGAATAAAACGATCAAACTCACTCCATATGTCAATTTCAATTTATATTTATCAATGTTGGCCATTATTATAGAAAATATCAAAATCTGATCTCAAAACATGTATGTACATATGTTTAATTCTAAAATTTAGTGCATAGCGCCATTTTCATTTTATTAATTTAAAATTCTATCACCAGCAACACTGCCATGTTTTTTACTGACTTCTTTTTCGCCAACAATCAAATTGTTGTTATTTGTCAAGGGAAATTTTGCTGCGCTAGCTATGCACCAGTGAATAAAACACACCTTTTGATGTGTGCCTAATCTAAGTTTTAAAACTTGCACACCAAAAATATCTTATTTAAAAAATGTCTCAAAAATAATGAAATGCTCTACCTTTCTCCAGTTTCCGACGATCAAGAATAGTGTCTGAACAAATAAACAGTCCTTTGTATATGTATAAGCGTTCTTATAGATTAGGACTAGGGCTCTTGATACCCGCATACCCGGGTAATTACCCGGGTACCCGAGTACCCGCATTTACGGGTATTACCTGGGTACCATAATTTCGGGTACCCGCTTTCTTGCAGGTACTCGGTAAAATCTGGGTACCCAAAACATATTTCTGTATAGTTATAAAAAAAGACTTAAAGAAAGATTGAAGAACATAATTATATTATTTTTCTGCTGTTTAAAAATAAACCTGGTTAAAAATAAACAGTAAAAATAAAAATAAACAGATTCATTACATTGTTTTGGAGAAAGTAAGATTATTACGCTTGATATTTCTAAGGCATTTGATAGAGTTAGGCACCAGGATCTCTTATCGAAAATGCGTGCGTTTGGCATCAACGTAACCCTTATTCGTTGGATTAGAAATTACCTTAGATCGTTCAATACATGTTGTATTAGACGGTTTTAAGTCCGATCTTCAAAAAATAAATGCTGGTGTTCCCCAGGGCTCCGTTTTGTCTCCGATTCACTTCCTCATTTTTATAAATGATCTCTTGTCTGAAACTTCTAATCCACTTCATTGTTTTGCCGACGACTCTACTCTCAGCTTTTCGTATTCGTTCCCAAATTCACGTCCATCTCCTTCGGAAGTGGAATTGCAACGGTATCGTATGATGCTCATTAAACTCCGATTTTAACAGCATTATTAAATGGGGTAAAAAAAACCGTGTGGAGTTTAATGCTTCGAAAACTCCATGCTGTCTATTGTCGTTGAAGTAAAATGTTCCCCTTATGCCATTGTCGCTGTTGCATCGAAGAAACCGAAAAGCTCTCAGTACTCGGTATGTGTGTTAACGACGATCTTCGTTGGAATGATCACATACTCGAGACCGCCAAGAATGCTGCTAAATGCTTAGGATTTCTATATCGATGTAAGAAATTTTTCACCCCTTCTGATCTGGCTACCATTTATAAGGCGTATATACGTCCAAAACTCTAGTATAACTCACACCTTAGGGCAGGCGCTGCCCAATCTTCTCTCCATTTATTGCGGATAGAATTCAAAACAGAGCGTTAAAACTGATTGGAAACAGAGCTATCATGGATTCATTCCCATCTCTTGAACACCGTCGGAATGTTTCATGTATTTCCCTGTTTTATCGCTTCTTACACAATCAATGCTCACTCGAAGTAGCCAGTTGCATTCCTCCCCTTTATCAATTCACCCGTGATACCCGCTTCGCTAGGAATGCTCATCAGTTCACCCTTGAGCCTAACTTTGGTCGTACCGTCAAATATAGAGATTCGTTTTTTAGTCGCACAACACGATTATGGAATAACTTACTCGGCACAGTTTTCCCTTGCCTTTTCAATTTGCAAACTTTCAAAACCATTCAAAGGTAAACAGATTCATAAGAAAATTTTTTTATTGAAAAAAATGTATCTTCATATCAAAAACGTAATTATTTATGAATGCATTCCTAAACATTATACATATTTTATAGTGTGTTTTACATTCTGTTGATTGCAAAAACGAAGACTTCTTCGAGATAAGTTTTTCTGGTCGCATGATGGCCGAAGTTTTGAAAAGCGATGTTTCTTTGTGACTATATCATTAGATTTCAAGCGTTGACAATAACTTAACCCAATGTTTTGACCCGAAATTGAGATACAAAGCGAACCTCACTACTGATATTATCGTTTGGTTAGGGCCTAAACATCATCTATATTTCTATGTATCTACGGACTCAAGCAACGGCGTTTGTCTCTTCGAACTACTGTTCTAGCAAGTATTTCTTAAAAACTTTTACTATTATAGACAAAAAATTATAGACCTTTCTTACAGTTCGAAATGTTAAGTGTTATAAAAGAAGTTAAAACGATACTAAAAATATAAAGTAAGTATTCGATGATTTTTTTAACTTTACAATAGCATAAACAAATATCTGTATAATCTCTTTACTTGCTACCCATATGAACCATACAAATATAAAAATATATTCCTAAATTAAAAAAGGGGTTTCCATTTCCATTAAGCGTAACCTATCTTAAATTTGAATAAAACATAGTTTGAGTGAGATGTCATTGAATTGAATCACCAGTAAACCTGTTTGGAAGGGCACAATAGATATCTTTGAGAATCTCTGAGAAACGAACTGGAGAACTTCCGCAAGACAGTCCAACGCACTAACCACTATGCCAAGGGGCTTATATTACTTTGACAAAAACAGCTGACTTGGTTCAATCAATACAATATTCTCTTTCTTATTCTATGTTTTCACCAAAAGATAATCCGAGATTTAAGGCAAGTGATTAATACTACGTTTTAACCAAGAGATAATCCGGAATTCCAGTGGATTTACCATAAATCTTCTTTAAATCTCGAATATGTACCATATAAATTTAGTTCGTTATTCTGGTAGACTAAAAATTAATCTTGTTACATATATCTTCATTGGATTAATTGTTTTATTATTCGAACTGACTCATATCCATATCGTGCTATTGTTCATCGTTTTGCACAAATGAAACTTTCTTTCTCTCACTTTCACTTTATAAGAAAAAATGAAACACCATCATTAGCATTTTGATAGGTGCTGTCAAAGTTTATCTTCTTTTTAATCTTTTAGTTCGGTAAAAACACCAAATAAATATCTTGCCTGAAATCCCTGATTATCTTTTGGTGAAAACGTAGTATTTCTATTTATTCCTTATTCTTTTTCCTCATCGCACTCTTCACTGTCAAAATTGTTGCAACTTCAGCGCAAACAAAGTATAGCTAGCAGCAGTTCTACAAAAAAACATTCCTTCCATGATAGCAAATTTAGTGAGAGTAAGTTTATTAAGGCTAGTGGGAGCTAACTCTTTTGGGAATTAGTTCCGAATATGATTTCTGTTTGCTATTTTAGATTGGAATATATCCAAAAAAAACTAATATTACATGCAGCGAAATTGAATAATGGCTGAAATAGATGTGCGGCGTTTTGAATGCAGCGAAAATTAATTACACAGGTTCTTATGAAAGTTGATTCATTCAAGGGCTGCATGCAGCCCATATTGCTGCACAATATCTCTATTTCTAATTTGGCCGCGCAGCTTTATTGTAGCTACTACACCAAAGCCAAAAATCCAAAAAAAATTTATAGTTGAAACTACCAAAATTGACAGTATACTTAAAAAATAATGAAAACATAATAAAAACAAGAACGTGATTTCTAAGGTGCTGACTCTTGCAATCAAGTGACAACTGAAAAAGTGTTTCTCATATTTGCCCTTCGAAGTCATCAGAAAACTGTAGATCACTTCCAGTTTTGCCGACAAAAAGCAAAACAGAAATGTTAAGAGTTGTAAGTCACTATAATAAATAAATATAATTTTTTTTACATAATCATTATTTACATAATACGCTCATCAAAATTTGGTCCCTAAGCTAATTTCGTTGGTGCAAATCGACTTAATAGTTCACTTCTTTTTGAAATGTGCCAAATTCTTAAGCTAAGTGTACACGATTGGTGGATCTTACAATATTGTCAGATCTGTCAGTGAAAAACATGCTTACAATGTCTTACAACCGTGTAGTCTTACAATTAATTGTCAGAAAATTTGTCTGACAATTAATTGTTAGGATGGTCGGAGGGAGTGTCCGAGAGTGCAGACGTGTTTCTTCGTCTGCACTCTCCAAAAAATAAAATTAACATAATTCTTGTAAAAACGTGTTACGGTTTAAATTAATTTTTTTTCCGTTTTTAATGTCTTTTTTGACTAAATTTTATTCGCTTTTACTAAAAGCGAACTTTCTAAACATCCTAAATTAAACTCAACGCCGGATGGTGCTGTGATTACAACGAAAAAACTGGATCACTTTTTTTAACACAAAGTGCCCATTAGTTCTCCCCAGCGAGATAAGAAAAAGTAGAACCTCAAAATGAGGCATTAACCTAACAAGTGGATTAAGCAACAGTGTAAAACACTACACAAAAATCGACGATGCCGATACATGGCTCACTACCAGCAGGAAGCGAACCTGCACATTAAAAAAAAATCCGCAACTGCAATTCTACGGGCAACAGTCCGCCGAACAACAACTAAATCTCACTTGGGTCTGGAACTGAGGATCCCACGGCGATAGCCAACAACTGGGGGACTGGGGCTTACAAAACCACCACCAAACGCAACAAGTTACGGATTTGATTCCAGTGTTAAACAACTAATAATCGTATATTTATATTATATATGTATAAGTATAGAGCCATCGCTCTCAACTTATTATCCCTGTCATGTGATATTAGTGTTATATTCAAATTAAAAAAATAAACAAATTAACAAGTTCTTTATTTATTCTTTATATTAATTCACGATCCGAAAAAGTACTCCGTTCTCTTCAAAGATTCCGTAGCAACTGACTAAGTGACTACAGCACTAAAGGAAATAGAGAGAGAAGGACAACTCTTATCTTACATTCGGCCATCCTCATCGGGAAACGACCTCGTTTCCATTTCATAGAATCGATCCATTCCAGGGTTTATTTGGCACTAAGGTTTCATTTTATCTGAAGCATACACTGACTGGTAGAACCTACTTTTCCTTTGCATTCCGGGCACATCTTCGATAAAATTATCTATCATTGGAAAGAACAGCAGTAACGATAAATGGGCCCCGATAATAAACCAGAAATAACGTTATTTTGTAGCCCTGCTATAATATATTTTGAAATAGCCGGAATCGATAGATTTACCTTTGTGCCCATTGCACACATAGAGAAGAAATATGGACCCAAATCTTCGTCACTGCAACGGAAACGGTGTGACAAATGCATGTATATCTGCTTCATTGCCAAGAAATGGAAAACTTTCTAGCAATACGATGGAAAACTGATCGAATATTTGGAAAAGTTCCCTCTGTCCGTCTATCCAAATTCGGGCAGCTCCCCTCAAATTTGTTGCCATTGCAAATAAAATTAACTTGTCATCTCCCTCATCCACTCTTCCAACAATCTATCCCTAATTCAATTTCCCCTCTACAGTCAACTTTCTTGCTTTAAGATGTTGTTTTAACAATTTGCCGCTCATAGTCTTTATAGTCCGTTCTGTTACACCCGGAAAAGCCCAACGAAAAAAAAGTAGGGGGATGTAGGTATTTGTTGAGGAATATTTAAAGGGTATAATAAGGGGAATACAATGCGAAAAGTAAAAAAAAAAAGAAAAATGAAAGGAAACAAACAATGATCAACACATTACTAAAACTTATACAAATATCACACCAAAGAAAAGTAAAAAATTAAAAACAAACAATGAAATAACGTTACCCGATAAAGAAGAAACATCTAAAGTCATATTGTCATCCCGTTCAGACATGTTTAGTTTTCTACCTCTACCTGCCATCGTGTTTATCCTTTCGTTTTATTTTTTTTTTTAATCTCTTGTTTTATCTTTTCGTTTCGTTTCGTTTTGTTTCGTTTCGTTCAAACATGTTCTTAAATATAATTTTAAACAAAAAAAAGATTGCCCAAAACTTAACTACACAGAACAGAACTTACCACTCACGTTTCAATTTACTTAAGCTATTCGTCTCGTTTTTATATATATTTTTATTTGTTAGAACCACCACTTTTTTCACTATTTTTCTTGGGTTAATCCCACTTCTGAATTTGTTATATTCAAATTAAAAAAATAAACAAATTAACAAGTTCTTTATTTATTCTTTATATTAATTCACGATCCGAAAAAGTACTCCGTTCTCTTCAAAGATTCCGTAGCAACTGACTAAGTGACTACAGCACTAAAGGAAATAGAGAGAGAAGGACAACTCTTATCTTACATTAGTGTAACCGTATAATCTTCTCACTCATTCTAAATGTATAAATATAAGCAGTATAGAGCTATCGCTCATATCTGACTATCTTTTTTACTCTATCACTCCTCTAGTGAACTAATTGCATACTCAAACATAAAGAGCGTTCTTGCTCTCATTTTCAAAAAAAAAAAAAAAAAAAAAAGACAAGACAAGAAACATCAACATTATATGTTAAAAAAAGATATTGTGCACTGCGCGTTTATAGATTTTCTTTAGTTTTTAAGTTAGTATTAGTTTATTAAATTGTAAATATGTATATAGTCAACGAAACTTCCGTTTCACGCAAATGTATAACGCTCTTGAGCACGAGCAGAACAAAACTATATTATTATATAAAAATTGACATGCCACGAGGCTTAACCTTAAATAAAGTAATTGTTAAAGAAGGCCATACGCTACAGCCACTTTTGTACCTATGTTAAAGTTAGAATAAGATGAAACGACTTTGTAATTGATACTTAAAGACTCAATAAAACATTCATTCATTCATTCATTCATTCATTCAATTAATTGTTAGATCATTGTCTGACAATTAATTGTAAGAAATCTAACAATCATGTGTACGCTAGCTGACAATCGTGTAATCTTCCAAATTATTGTCAGAAAATGTATCTGACAATTAATTGTAAGACGGTAAATTGTAAGGTATTTGATAATCGTGTACACACACAATTTATTGCCAGGCCTGCCAATTTTTATCGTTGTCTGACGTTTCTGACAAAAAACAAGAATTTCATCTGGAATATGATTTTAAGTACTTCGTTCTGAAAAATTGTTCTATGAACACACTGCGAGAAGTACATTGTCATTGACTTCGTGGCTGTAACCTATCCAGTTTGAGTCCCAGTCACTGCCTTCACTTTCTAAAATAAACTAAGAAAATGATTTTTAGTATTACACAATAAATAAATATTGTAATTTATAATGAAAGCAAATTTACTTACTTCAATTGCGTTTTCCATTTTTATTTTTTGATTGTTTACAAAAAAAAAGTAGAAACGTCAAAAACAAAACTCAGAAGTACCACAATTGAAAAGTAAATTTTCTAGGATCTGGATCGTTTTATTATCAGATTGATATCCATATGGATCTTGGTCGATAATAAAACGCACCTATTGTAAGCATGTTTTTCACTGACAGATCTGACAATATTGTAAGATCTACCAATCGTGTACACTTAAGCTAAGTGTACACGATTGGTAGATCTTACAATATTGTAAGACCTGACAATGTCTGACAATTATCTACCAATGAGCTGACAATTAAGTTGTGTGTGTACACGGTTGGTAGAAAATCTACCAATCTCTTACAATTAATTGTCAGAAGTTGGCTGACAATTCATTTTCAGATAGCCGGCTTAATACCTACCAATTAATTGTAAGAGATTGGTAGATTTTCTACCAACCGTGTACACACACAATTAATTGTCAGTTTTTGTTGGTTATGGAAACTGCCAATTAAACCTTGGCTGCAAATTTTCTGACAATGAAAAAATTGTATGATGCTAAAAAACGAACATCTTACAATTTCTTCATTGTCAGAAACGTCAGACAACGATAAAAATTGGCAGGCCTGACAATAAATTGTGTGTTCACACGATTATCAAATACCTTACAATTTACCGTCTTACAATTAATTGTCAGATACATTTTCTGACAATTAATTGGAAGATTACACGATTGTCAGCTAGCGTACACATGATTGTCAGATTTCTTACAATTAATTGTCAGACAATGATCTAACAATTAATTGTCAGACAAATTTTCTGACAATTAATTGTAAGACTACACGGTTGTAAGGCATTGTAAGCATGTTTTTCACTGACAGATCTGACAATATTGTAAGATCTACCAATCGTGTACACTTAGCTTTAGCTTAAGATGTTCGTTTTTTAGCATCATACAATTTTTGCATTGTCAGAAAATTTGCAGCCAAGGTTTAATTGTCAGTTTCCATAACCAACAAAAACTGACAATTAATTGTGTGTGTACACGGTTGGTAGAAAATCTACCAATCTCTTACAATTAATTGGTAGGTATTAAGCCGGCTATCTGGTAATGAATTGTCAGCCAACTTCTGATAATTAATTGTAAGAGATTGGTAGATTTTGTACCAATCGTGTACACACACAACTTATTTGTCAGCTCATTGGTAGATAATTGTCATACATTGTAAGACCAGCAAAAATTTCTCAAACACATTGCCACCAGCAACTTCATTTCATCTGCTTGACATTTCATATGGAAAAAAAAGCTTTTCATTGTGGTGCCACTGAATATTGCAGTGGGAAAGTTGACAACACCGCACCAGCAACAGCAAATTTAGGACTTTGGCCTAACGACGCTGTTGGCGTTGCTGTTGCTGTTCTAATGTGTGTTGAACAATTGAAATACATTGGCTCTGAGTAATAGATCCGAATCTAGCCTAAGTTCGATTTTAACCAAACATTCGTAGAAATAAAACAAATTTCAATTTTAAATACTTAAAAGCTGCTTTCCTGTAACTAAGTTAAATTTAAAATGATAGAATCACAATAGAACTTTACGAATATGGTTAATAGAAATCTGTTTGTGTATCAGTTCACAATAACGAAATTATGAAAATGAGTCACAATTATTGGTATAAATAAGACTTTTGTAAATTTGATTTGTTACTACGAAATTTTAAAAGCAACTTTTCTACATCTAACAAAAAGTGACTTTAAAACCGATTCTATGAATGTCTATTACTAAGGGCCATTGGCTCTAAATTAATGGCGGCCGCTGTTGCTGTTGACGGTGCTGTTGCTGGTTCAATCTGTTCCGCGCTTTACAATATTAGGTGCGTTTTATTATCCACAAATCGATCTGGATCCGGATCTGGATCTTGCCTTGAAAATAAAACGATACGGATCTTACTGACAGCAGAGTTATAAGCCCGTCTCTTTTTATCCTTGGGCTTGGAAATTTTAAATTGTCTTGTCTTTTTTCTTTACACTAGGTGCGTTTTATTATTCCCAAATCTATCTGGATCCGGATCTGGATTAAGTTTTAACTTGTATTACAAAAACAATTTGGGATCCTGTTTTCTATCGGGATCTATTTCAAAGATCCAAAAATTAGTTATTACACTGGCGAGTAGATGGCTTTTATGATAAAGTAGTGCAAATTATAGTGTAAAGAAAAAAGACAAGAAATAATTGAAAATTTACAAACCAAAGGATAAAAAGAGACGGACTTATAACACTGCTGTCACTAAGATCCGTATCGTTTTATTTTCAAGGGAAGATCCAGATCCGGATCCAGATAGATTTGTGGATAATAAAACGCACCTACTATAGCTTACACTACCTTATCATAAAAGCCATCTACTCGCCAGTGTTATAACTAATTTTTGGATCTTTGAAATAGATCCCGATAGAAAACAGGATCCCAAATTGTTTTTGTAATACATGTTAAAACTTAATCCAGATCCGGATCCAGATAGATTTGTGAATAATAAAACGCACCTATTGTAAGATCTACCAATCGTGTACACTTAGCTTTATCCTACATCATGAAATATGTTTGTTGCTCTTACAGAACCAATTCTAGTTCAATACACAAACCATTTTTGAATCTCTGTAAAGGGATTTTTTTTTTGTTTACATTTGACATCTCTCTCCGCTGCATATGTCAAATCAGCTGTCAGTCGAAACTTGTCTTCAGTTTGCAGAAATTCCTTGGTGCATTCAAGCAAGTCCCGAGTTTTTTACAATTTTGGAAAATATACATTTTTCGTTGTTTATAAATATTTTGTTCTTTCTCTCATCTAATTAGCGTATTCTTGTTGTAAAAAAGTTCGTAAACAAGTAGATTCTAATTAAGGCGTAAATCGGAAATGAGAATTTAGGCGAACTCTAAAAAGTCAGCTAGGAAAAAGAAAAACATCTTAACAACGCAACAAACTCGAAAAAGAAGAAAAGTGGACAATCCATCACAAAATGTGGATCCAACCAAAGGAGGTTCTGTTGCCCGGAACATTTTGGTATGAATCAATTTATAATTAAACTTTTATTAAAGAAATTTATTTCTATAAAACCAAATAGAAACCTTTGAAAGGTCTATCTAGATTGAAAATTAAAATTGCATCGCAGATTGTAATTTATTGACCTTTTCTTTTACACTTTTTCCCGAATGTTTCATTGTGTATTAAAAAACAAAACAAACGGTAAAGGGTGGCTGAAATGAAATCCAAGTACTTTGTACTGCAGAAACGACGAGGCCATGGAGAATCCAGAGGACTATCATCGCTCCTGGTCGGTACGTTGGACAGCGTTTTTGATACTCGACCACCCCCATATCGGATTCTGCACCAGACGCCATCTTCGGAGCTGTTCTATGGTAAGTGTGTGGGGACATCCCCCCCAAAAAAGTAAATACTGTTTGAACTCTTTTATTTTTTTTTTTTGTTAAGAATTTTAACTCTTTCAAAAGCTAAAATTAATTCAGTAAAACGTAAATTAACAATACGAACCTCTGCAATGCTGTGACGGGGTGGAGTGTGTGTCAAGTTTTTCTTTGTTCCCTTACGTGATTGTTATCATATTCTGAACTGAAAGATCGAGGTTTTGTCGTTACTTACGCATCTTATTAATTAATTTAACCTTGTTGTCGGTGGTAAAGATATTGTAAATAGCTATTTTGTAGTTAAAGAAAATCATAATATCTTATTATTTTGTCGGGCTATGATAAATACATAAGTTGAAGATAGGTAAAGTGCTAGCTATAAAAAAACAGAGCTTAATTGCAATTTTGCATGCATCATATACAATTTGTTTTTAGATAAATAATAATTGAAATAGGTGACTTGCAATCGAAGTAAGTAGAGACTTGTTGTAGAACCAGCCATGCATTTTTGGATAATAAGTTTAACCGCATCAACAAATTCGGATAGGAATAGATCCATTTCACTTCCCAATAATGTAAGAAGGTTGAAGAGAGAGGTAAGGAAATAGAATATGAAAGTAATTAGCCAATTTTGTTAAGCGAGTTTACCTGATGGGTTTTAGGATGACCTCGTTGCTTTTTCGAGAGTTAGTCCAATTTATCGAACAAGAGTTTTTCAAAAGATCTAGAACGGCGAAAAACAAATAATGAACATCCTCATCAGGTTCCCAAGAATTTGCAACCCATTAGGATTGAAATTAAAAGAGCTTAATGGGACCCTGCTTAACTTAAAAAAGTCAATTTGTTTTTTCTTATACAGGTTTCTTTTTAAAAATGCAATAAAATTAACAAAATTAAATTTTGTCCTGTATTATGGCTTTATTACTAAGAGCAAACATTCTCAATAATTATGGAACACAACATCGTTTAAATGGGTACCTTGGCTGGCTTCGCAGTAGCGCAATCTCTCACTCCAATTTTCCAAGACGTTGTTCCCAGCATCATTTTCAAAGAAAAATAGTCTAATGATGCCACCACTCCACAATCCAAACCACACTGTCACTCTGTGGATGCATTGGCTCCTAGACAATAACTTGAGTTTTTGAAGCCCCAGATGCGGCAATTTTGTTTGTTGCCGAGATGAAAATGCACCTCGTCAGAAAAGATGATTTTTCGCCCAAAATCGTTGTCCAATTCAAGCTGCTCTAACGCCCAAACTGCGAAGCGATAACGAAGCGGATGGCCGTACGCCTTCAATTTTACCTCTTAAGCGAATAATTCGAGATCTTTGTGCAAAATTCTCCTCAGATTAGCGCCTGAAATGTTGAATTGTTGAGATCGGTGGCGAGTTGATGTTCGCGAATTGAGTCTCACACTCTCGGCTACAGCAGCCACATTCTCATCTGTGCGCACCGTACGACGAACTTCTTGCACAAAATTGCGTACAGCAGGCACGGTGGGTACTTCATTTCAGCCGAAACGCACAGTTTGGGCTACACAGCACTCATTTTGGAACTAAGTTCTTAATATTTCCCAACGTTGTTCAAGCGTATAGCGACGCATTTCGTTCCGCGGAGGTATGATACTGACTTTCTTTCAAGATTTCGAGCGGGAAACAGCTGTCAGATTTAAAAAAGAAACTACTAATGGTCCACCCTGTACATGTAGATTCGGTGAAATGTTGATTGTTGACCTATCATCAGTCATTTCGAAGAAATTCCTACATTTTCGACATAAGTACAGATGATTTGATATTGATGGATCCAAGTTAAGTTAGGTAAGCGTGGCTGTCAGCGTGAATGCTTTGCACACTAAGATCATAAGTTGGTCCATGGTGATCCACATGAATCAAGTAGACTCTCCCTATCCGGGTAATCATTTGGAGCGTGAATACTAATATCACTATATTTTCCAGCTCGCAAGGATCATTATAGTAGTAATCTTCTGGATGGAGCCTACGTCTTTGAGATAGAGAAAAACTTGAACAGAGAAGATGAGAAATCGCTTCTTTATCGTCCATACAGCTTGTGTAAAAATCCTTTGAGAATACTCTGAATCCCATCTATTACAAAGCCGATGTGTAATCTGCTTAGAGATAACCAACACTTAGAACGCTTCAGATCCAGCTGTGACCACCAGATTTTTTTTTTATCGCTACACAATAGTGTTGAGGTTGTTCCATCTAAGATTGGTTTTCTCAATAGCATCTTGCCTCAGCATAAATTTCTATGTACCGATGGCTATACCTACATTTGCTTTATATGGCAAAATAGGTTGTGTAGTTCCACTTTTGGCGAGATCATCTGCTTTACAATTTTCTGGAATGTATCACTTCATTTCCGTACATAACAAATTTTCAAAACAGATTAAATCAGGAATAAAAAATATTCTGAATCATCTGTAATTATGGTTTCTCGTCTCGTGTGACTGAAACTTTCTGTTTCGGGAAATTTTCATGATAAATCATACGTATCGTATTACTATTAATTTTTTGTACATATATAGGTATATGCATACTTATCAACATTCCAATCCATTCAATGCTTAAAATAGCTTAGAGCAAAACATAGAGTTGAATCATTGCAAATAGTAATGCCATGATAGCTGACGATTGGTGAGTCACCTAGGGAAGCTTTGCAGAACTTCTTCATTGAAAATAATGCTGAGTTCAGAATAAAGATAAGATAAATGGAACAGAGAAGAACAGGAATGGCAGAAGAACATATATAATTTTCGGGAGTCTATTGACAAGAATAGAAGAAGAATATTATCTAAAGAACTGACCGATATCAAAGGGCACCAAAATGCCCAGCCAAGTTCTGGTCCCCCTTACATGAAACACCCGCAAATTTAATTTTACAAGATTAAGAAAAAAACTTATTGTATTCTTTCTTTCATACGGGTGTAATGGAGGATAAAGCAACAAAATGGCGAATTTGGCTCATAAAGTTGAAAAATTGAAAAGTAACCGGGGTGTACTGAGTTGTTAAGGGCGCCGTAATGAGAAGTTAAGATGGCGTACGTGTTAAATTTTTAAGATATTACTGAATTTTTATTCCAGAACCAACTATAAGTAATATTTGACATAGTTTTTATTGAGAGAAATTTACAGAAAACTTACACTTTTATTTATCAATTTTTGAATTTAAGGGATTCTTTTTTAAATATTCAAAAGCATTTGTGCACATTGTTTGCGATATTTAATCGACTTCTCGATTGGCAAATCCAGAAGCGTTCAGAATGCGAAAACTCTTCTGGAAGTTTTCTATTGACCTTCAGAATGAGAGTTGCTCTACTAAAAAGAAGAATGAATTTATCTGAATTTATTTTAGAATAACTCAAACACTCGCACCCAAAGTTGTGTTACTTCTTTGTAAGTAAATACAGTCTCAAGTTAAAATTTTATATAACATTGCAAATAAGTTACAATAATTAAAAAATTATTGAAAAAAGTTTAAATGAACACAAGCAACATGTCTGCGAGTGACTTTCTTTCATCTCTTTCATTTTAATAAAGCGATGATGATATAATTGCAATACAAGTTTTGCTTGAGGAATTTGGAAAAGTTCACAAGTTGAACTTCCACAAATACAACTATACGAAATCTTTAGAATCGAATTGGGTTTGTCTGTTTTTCATCCCAGATTAGAGTTCTTCCGAATTGCCAATTGAAAAGGTCAAAAGTAACTACATTATATAGGTTCAGGTTCACCACAGGCTGGGGCACTAATAATTTATTTATTTATATCACACAAGCCGCTGCCGCAAACGACCCCAGCAGATGACGAAAATTTGCCATAATTCTCACCTAACAACCACAAAAAAAAAAAACAATACCTATATTTGCATGCATACGAGAATGTATATAAAATGAATTTCGTTTTCAGAAATTGCAATCGGTCTAACACTCGAAGAAATAATCAAAGATTGGGAATGGCTGGCCGAGAACTTATTCAGAGTTCTCAATGAAATGGAAAGCGAAGAAGAAATAACTAACTTTACAATTTGCAAAATCCAATCCCTTCACGCCCATAATACCCAATCAAATGACGATTCTGGCGAAACAGCAGACTTTAAAGTTATTGCAGCTAAGTTCCGAACTTACTTTGACATGCCAGAAGAAGAACAATTGGTCAATACGTATTCCTGCAAGTAAGTTTTTATTGTTTGTGTTTAATTCATACCTTTTGTGTATTGTTTACAATTTGTTTATTATTTACAGTTACTTTAAAAACAAAATTCCACGTCAAGGACAATTGTATATATCGCTCAATTATATTGCCTTTTACTCTTATATGTTGGGCAATGTTGTTAAATTTGCCATACGCTTCTCAGAGCTTATGAAGATTGAAAAAACCGGAAATGTTATTTCTATTAAAACCATAAATGACATGTGTTATAAATTTACACTTTTTTTCGATGCAACTGAGGCACATAGCCTTATTGAGCAGTTAAATAAAATGGCTATTGAGCAAATGATGCAGGTAGGTTTTTGTTTATTCAATTTTTGTTTGCCTCATGGATAAAATATTTGTTTTTTTTTTTTTTTTTTTTGTTTATAATTAAGGATCCTGACAGTCCTATTGTTGATCATGAAGCTACTATTTTCCAGCGTTTTGGTAAAAAAACATCCAAGAAACCTTTTCTTTTGCGAGACTTGACAGTGCGTCAGAAGTCGGAGGAGTACAGAATGTACTTCAGACTTCCACAAAGAGAAATTATGGATGGAAAAATAAAAGGTAAGTAACATCAACATAGCATAGGCCTTATAGAATTAGTAAGAATAAGAATAGTACAATTAGCACTACGAGTATTTATTTAATTGAAAATATGGTTTTATCCTGTCTGTG
This sequence comes from Philhelius festivus, assembly GCA_963931855.1. NCBI lineage: Eukaryota > Metazoa > Arthropoda > Insecta > Diptera > Syrphidae > Philhelius > Philhelius festivus. The sequence goes on from OZ007556.1 coordinate 155,972,036, forward strand.
ACATGGCCTTAATTTGAATCAATATCAAAAATCGAAATATACAGTTAAAAAAAGACAAAACAAATGAACTCTTTTGTTTCATGGTTGGCGTGGTTAGGTTAGGTTCACGCAGCTGTCAGCAGGAGAGCCGACACACTTGACCCTAAGCTCATCCATTGTGATACCTCATTGAATCTTGAAGACTTTCTACCCAATCGTTAAATTAATTGGAGCTCCTTATAAAGCGAACGAGATCTTTGATTGGATATTATGTTTTCTTTAAGCTAAGCCAGGACTTCTTTGATCGCTACAGTGCACTGTGGTTCCACCGTAGGCCAAAATTCTAAAAAAAATACTGTAGCGATTATTATATAAAACGGTTAAAATGAGCTGAGAACATTCCAAACTAATTAGAAATAGAAAAAGAAAAACCGTTAGATTTTTATCTTCAGAGTAATAACATTGCAAACACATGGCATTTGAGTTTTAGTGCTCTAAGAGCAAGTGCGACTGCATTTGTTTAATTAATTTTTTTCATCTGTTTGCGTTATTTTTTTATAATGGATATATTAGTGGAAGGTAAGATATTTGTTATTTATTTTTTATGATTCATTTTTCGACTAAGCATAAGAGTTTATAAATTGGGACTAAATAATATAAAAATAAAAATAAATTAGCTTAATGTTATTTGTTTTAAACTTTTAACTGTTACGCCCCGTTACGCCCCCACAAAGTTATATATTACCAGAAAGGTAATTTCATGTACTTTTTAATGCACGTTGACTTAGCTGCGATTACTTGCGAATTCACTTGTAATTAATCTTTGAACCACCTAAAGTCTCATTTTTTGTAGTTTAGGGCTTTTAACTAAAGTCTCATTTACGAGAATGTTTCTGCTTCAGCATTGGTTAAATGCTGATGGAACCGAAAAAAATAGGTCCCATTCAATATTAGACGTCATTTCCAAGTCCTTAGATGACATTCCAAATGAATATTATAGAGTATTGCAAACTAGAATCGTATATGTTTTTAAAAAACTTACGTATTTCTGCAAAAAAAACTTGCCGAAAGAGATGCCTTCTTGTTAAAAATTATTCAGGGTGGCTTAATACAAAGGAAGTACTCGTATGTATCATTTCTGAAAATATCAATTATTTAATATCTTAATTTCAAATTTGTTTTATTAAATTAAAGATCATAAGAATTAATTGAAAGAAAAAAAAATTCATCAAAATTCTAGGTGCCGTTTTCGAGCAAAATACGATTTTTGAAAAACAGTTTTTTTAAATTTTTAGGCATTTCTATGGTAGGTACCTTTAATTTTAGGTAAAGTAAATTTTTTTTCTCACATCTTGTAGATTATATTGAGAAACTTTTATTTATCAAGTTTAAAAAAAATTTAGCATGGGGTTTTCGAAATATGTATTGAGTTTTAAAAAAAAAAAAATGAAGTTTTTTTTTAAATCCAATCAGTTTTTTTTTTTTGAAAATTGGAGTACACAATTCTATTTATGGTTTTGGGGAGCTTTAGCGGTTGTACCGTTTGAGAAAATCAAAAAAAAAAAATGGTTCCATGGGGGGTACCCTCAATAACTATTTTTCGGAATTTTTTTTTCAACCATTACCTAGCTTTAATTCAATGAATATTTTTGTATTCTTATTTTTAAAATCTGTCGAACAAATTTTGAGAAAAAAAAAATGTTTATAAAATTTCGAAAAAAAATCGTATGGCAGGTACCGTTATTTTTGGTTTTTTTAAAAAAAAAAAAGAAGAAAAATACGTGTGGGGTGAAAAAATTAAAAGTGATATCTACCAAGTTTAAAGAAAATCGGCTGAGCCGTTTAGCCTGTAGTCGAACAGACAGACAGACAGAATTGCGAGACCCACTTTTTTAGTCTTCGCTATCATCGTAATGTCAACTTTGATCAAAATCTCGAGTTCGATTTTTTTTACGAATGCATAACTTGCCTTATAGTACCTATAAGTCGCAAGTAAAAAATTATATTTAAATAAAACTATATTAAACCAATCTTCAACCCTTTTATCGAACGTATCTCAAAGTCGTGACGAGATAGTTTAAAACTGATTGCAGATTCAAAATCAGAGAGCTCAAAACATTTGAGCATTTGAGTTAGTAATTATGGCCGCCTTTGTTCGGGAGTGGAACTACCGTGCAGTGATTGGGAAGACAAAAAAAAGAGAGACTTAAATTTAGTTTGTCTGAGTATATCAATCCGTCAATGGTTTTTGATCTATCGGTGTGAAAATGATGGTTGGCATGACATTTGAAACAATTTTACAAATCTTATCTATTTTCGGTAAACGGGTTCTGGTAATTATTCGACGTCATGTCCAATAGTACCCCACTCTTCCCACCAACAAATAACCTTTAAAACATAGGTATTTTATAGATTCCTTTGATTATCCATTGTTTTACTTTAAGCTAAACTCTGGACTCCATACGCAAAACGCTACGTCAGTGGAAACATTTATCTTTCAACAAATTTCTTATGTTTCAAAAGTGATGTCATGGATATGGTCAGCATAGTTGTTCCATTGAAGACAATAGTAGTAAGTAATTTGAATGTTCTATTTTCGTTTTGTTAATTGTACTTAATTTTTCATTAGAGTGCTGAAAAGAAAGACGATGGTCCAAATAGACATGATAATCAAATAATTATCAATACGAATGAAAATGTGCCCATTATATTTGCACAAATTACTGACAGAGATGTTCTCATCCGTAAGATATCGGATTTGTTATCAAAAATAAATATGTAAGTGGACGAAATTGATACAATGTTTTTTCATTTGTTTTGAAATTAAATATATTTAAATTTAAGTCCTATTGGGAAAGAACGAGCTAAATATGATATTTCATGGTCAAAACAAGCCGCCCTCATGCACACCTTTAAATCTGGTCTCACAGAAAACATGCAACGAAAACAAGAGGAAAAGGTTATGTTTTTACTCTCACAAAATTGGCAAACAATTAATGATGGTATTTACTTTATTTTTAGATAAACAAATGGGAAAATCACTTTCGTGAATTTGGTCAGGGAATTTCAATGTTCCGTACAACAGATGTGATAAATCTCATAATCGAGGGCATTCCAGATAAATTGCGACAAGAAATTTGGTTGATTTTTTCCGGTGCAATACATGAAAAGGAAATGAATCCAGGACTCTATGAAGATCTTGTAGAAAAAGTGATGTTTAACACCTGAATTTAATTTAATTATTGTTTTACTAGAATGCTTTGTTTTTTGTTATAGTCAGCTTCAATGCAACATTGTCCGGTACATGACGAAATCGATCGTGATTTACATCGATCTCTACCAGAACACCCTGCATTCCAGCATAAAGACGGACTTAGTGCCCTTAGACGGGTCCTGCAAGCATATGCACTTCGCAATCCACATGTTGGTTATTGTCAAGCGATGAATATTGTTTCGTCGGTTTTTTTATTGTTCTGTGATGAGGAGAATGCCTTCTGGATGTTAGCAAGTTTATGTGAAAACTTATTGCCTGTTTATTACAATGATAAAGTTGTAGGAGCACAGGTGAGTGCATATTTTCAGTTTTTAGCTTACAAAATCTAAAGTCCACTTTCATAGTTTATCAAAATATTTAATTTTAAACACAACAATTTCTATTCCAAAATTCACTTGTCAACTTAAATTTGTGGGGAAAAAACATGAACTTTAAATAATTAAAACGACCGTTATTTGCTGAGTAATGAACTTCGAAGTATATTTTGTAGAGTGAATGCTAAATAGGCAAATTTGTTTAGGTGCGCAACTAGTCACCAAAAGAATAAGTTTTAAGTGAATTTTGAAGACTTATCAGTCATTTATTATTAAAAGGGAGAATATTTAAGCTATTTATTTTTTTCTATTACACTTTGGACAACTAATAATTAAGTTCATTCGAGTATAAACTCGTTAGGTAAGGTTAGTGAGCTGACAGTTGGATCTTGTTACCGTCACACTTAGATCAATGTAGATTAGTTGTGATACCCTAGGGATTGTGACTCCCATGTATTGAAAGCTATGATAATTCTATGTCATTCAAGTCCGTTAAGGGTGTTGCTGAGTTACAGCAAACTATAGCTTGAAATGTCGGAGGGAACTTCCAAGTCTTTGAATAAATGTCTGTCGTCACATAATCACCTGGTAGAGGAGAGGTAGACGCCTCTTAAGGGTGTAATGTTTTCCTTTACCCCAATTGAGAAAACATGTGGCTCCTTTCAAAGCCTGGTAGAAGAGTTTGATAGGTCAGTGTTTAGTGTATATGGCCGTTTGTTTGGTCAGTATTGCTGATAAAGTCGCAGGGGCTGTTCCTTTCTTCAAGAGGATTTTACCAATCTTAGGGATAGTGGCCCCATCAACTCACAATCGCTGGTGTATAAGCAAAGTGCCCATTCTCCGTTTGTTTCCACTCCTGCAAGAAACACGTGCATTGTTCATTTGTTTTCGTACGTACCTTCATTGTCGTCTGTGACTCTTTTTACGTTTTTTTGTTTAGAGGCGATATTCAGCCTCGTGGTCGACTGGTTTAGAGTTTAGGAATTTTAAACCCATTTGGCATTATTAATAAATTTCAATATGTTTTTTGCTTGGAATTTCAAAGAGCTCCCGAAGTGTCTCGGTAGGTCGTGCATATATAATTAAAAAAACTTATTGCTAGATAAGCATAGCTATAAATAGTTAAATCAATCGCTTTCATTACGCTATTGTATGACTTGGTTACATGTCAAAATTCATGTGGTATTTGTCTATTATCTTACACAAAGTCGATGGAGAGCTCTTTCTACCTGACCACATTGCTTTTGTTTACGATGACGGAGAAGTCCGAAATAATGGGTTTCGTCACACCGTCCGTCGGTATGTGTACATTGAGGTAGAGCGGATTTGTTTCAAATTTGGATTCCCTAGAACAGATATTCCAATTTCTTTTTTTACTTATCTAGCCACGATAGTTGTATAGCTGATTGTTGTATCTTTTTCTCTTTTTGGTTCATCAGAACCATAAATCGTGCGAAAAACGAATAAAACAAGAAAGCTTTCATCCGACTGTATAAAGGTTCATGGTACTGCATAATAGAGCAGCACCAGCATGATAAGTATAGTTTACAGCGTCTCCATTCTTTTTTTCTTTCAGCTCAATTTCTAAGTTTTACATTCGCGCTGAGGTTGCTGACGAGTTTACAGGCAAGAATAAGTGCCCAAATAGACAAATTCCTTTGTCATTTCGAAGTAAAACCTATCAGGGGACACTTACTGACCAAGTTGGTTGCCGACTATTGGTGATGAAAACATTTACATACTTTGTCTTGTCCTCATTTAAACAGAAGAATATTGCCTGATGTACTTGCTTGGAACTAAGCATAATATTTAAGCAGCGCAGAAAAGAGCGCAGCCTAGTCTGTACACTCTGGTGGTTTCAAAGGTTTTAGCATAAACCCACCCAATTACCCCCTAGTAGAGATTCTTACAACGTCATCCTGATAAGTCATATAAGTTTAGCTGGACATGTTGCAATATAGTTCTTCTCATATGCGGTTTTGAAATCTTGGAACAGGTGGAATGAACATAGTAGATATCAAATTAGCAAAAGAACCCAATAACTCAATGGGTTTTTTTGCTAATTTGAAAAACTTTCTAGTTCTAAAGCCGTGTTTATAAAGAGCACTTAGATTTTCTCCAAATAGCTTTTCGCATAAGACAGCAGATAAGATTTAATTGCCAATGTTTTAAAAAAAAGCAGACAGTTAAGAGTACGCGATTACCCTATTTATGGATCGGGCATATGATACTGAAATTATAATCATCATGTCACAGATAAGTGACCATATTTTTGCGATTATTTGGTTTAGGATTCTGACCATGTGATCGAAAAAGTAGAGCTCGACTTGAAGTGATCCGCTCCAGTTGTTTTGTCCATGTTTTTTGCTTTTTTGGTTTTTAATCAACTGGAAGCTTTTTGTGACCACAAAAAGCATTCAATTGATTTATTCCACAATAACAAAAACTACAATTTTTGTATATTTTTTTCGTTTTTACTGCTTCTTCTTTTGATTTTCATTCAGATTGAATAATATAGATTACTTCTTTGTATGATTATCATCACCATTTAAGAAGATCGAAGTTTTTTTCCATTAGAATTACATATATGATTAAACGAATCGAAAATGACAAAACATTTTGTATCGAATTCGATAATCAGGTCACAAATGTTTCGCATGACCCATCTATCACTTATTCACAACCAATTAATTAAACATTCTGATTGTTATTTCAGATTGATCAAGGAGTTCTCAATGAGTTGGTACAAACATATTTACCAGATCTGCATAGTCACTTGGATAATATCGGTATCATTAAGATGATCTCACTATCTTGGTTCCTGACAATTTTCCTAAGTGTAATTCCATACGAGAGTTCCCTCCAAATAATTGACTGTTTCTTTTACGATGGAGCTAAAATCATATTTGTGGTAAAATTTGACTTTAATCTTTTAACTTGATAAATTCAATCTTTTGTCGATACATTTTTTGTTAAGATTGCACTTCAAATTCTCGAATGGAATCGTGACAAATTATTTTTGTGCAAGGACGATGGTGAAGCAATGCAACTACTTGGAGATTTTTTACATGGCATTTATAATCCCGACTACCAACTTTCTGTACCACGCCAATCTCAAACCCATCACAGTCAATCTGTTCAGACGTTAATTCATGAAGCCTATTGCCGTTTCGGAAGTCAAATATCGGTCCAAAAAATCGAAGAACTTCGAAACAAACATCGCCGACTTACTATGCGACAATTTGATATCGACAACGAGAAGACAATGGTTAAATTTCACGCTGATAACATGTACTTTGATAAAGATGAACTTCACAAATTATTGGCTATAATTCGAGAGGAGAAAATGACACCGAAAAAAATTCAGCAAAAAGGCAACAGCGTTGGTGAAGCTCCCATTCTTATACCGCATGCTGGAGATGAAGAATACACCCCGCATAATGGGTGCAGCCGATCGGAACCTTACAATGTAGATTTTGAGACATTTAGAGTCTTGTTTCATGAGTTGACACCCTGGAAGAATTGTCGTTCAATCGACTTGGCCGAGAAACTGTTCAGAGTAAGATTTTTGTTAAACACCAAACTATCCACTAATCGAATCTAATGTTTTAGTTGACTGATAAAAAGAGTAACGGGTATCTAGAGTTTTCACAAGTAATAAATGCCATTGGCATTTTGTGTTCCAGCAAATACACAGAAAAACTAAAGCTTTTGTATATCCTGCATCTGCCACCATTACTGAGCAAGTCCGAAATAGAACAAGCGAAGAAGCCACGTAGTGGCAAAGGCGAAGCAGAAGTTGGAATCGAAGCGGAAGACTTTTTTGGGTTTGTTTCCAATTTATACGATTGGATTCGACCCCAAATTTCTGATTACCTCTTTGATTCCAGTGATGATCCATCCGAATCTATAGAGGCGTTGCCCTCACCAACAGACAATAATTTCGATGAGTGTGAATTTGCAGTTATAGCTGCTGGAGCAGGCGCCACCTCAATCGCACAACAAACTTCAATGGACGAACCCGATGATCAACCAACTCCAAATCTTTCATTACCAAATTCTCAGCCGCAAAACTCACAATCGACTTTCTATGTTGATTTGCCCACAGATCAGTTAGCCCAACAAGGTCGATTTGAATCAATTGAAACATTTTCGGATATAAGTGATCTCGGAGCTAAATTAAACCAATTGAATGTGGAAACCATTTCGAATTTCTCTCAAATCACACAGAGCGACATGGGAAACGCCAAATACGAAAATCGTACATCGCGCACAAATTCAACATCGGACACAAAAAGCTTGGGAAGCTTAAGGTATTTCTTTGATCAGCCTTACGGGGGAAATTCACCCAACAAGACTGTTCCCAAAATGAAGAAAACAAACTTTCAGTTTTTGTGGCGTAGTTTGGTGGAGATCATTGGCGATCAAGATCAGGACATGAAATCTGCATGTGAGTGGTGTAATGTCTATATTTAGGTTAAATAGTTTTAATTTGTTTGTTTTTGTTTGTAGATGAAAATCTCATGGAGTTGGGCAGCCAAAATCCCTGCAATTTGAAGAAGGATATAAGTTTGGAAAGTTTTACTCAGATCGATTTTGTTGGGAGTAATGATGAGGTAAGATTTGTTTTGCATGTGCTCGTACTTATTTTTTTTATTGTTTAAATAAAAATTTACTTTATGGTTTTGAGAGTAAGAAGTATAACGCACATGGAACAAATACATATTTCTTTTCTCTTATCAGCCCGATACCAATGGGAATCCAACAACTCCAATGGAACCACCATCCACCAGCAATCTATTCATGGCTCTTGACAAGGAATTACGTCAAGCTGAAGCAGCCTTCTCAATATCTTCTGTTACGACCCCAACAACTGCAACCGCCACCGACGCCGATCACTGGGAAATAAGTATAAACCAATTCATAGCCACTGTTTTGGCAGTGACATCAATTGTCCAAGCGTTCTACGCTCACACACCCATCAAAGAGAATATCGAACGCATGCAGAAAAACAGAAGAAAGTGCGTGGCGTCGAATTATTAAACGAACTTATAGAGAACTGATTGTTATTTGAAAAATGTATGTTTTCTTTTTGTTTTGCTGTTCAGAAGAGGAATATTTTTTTCCCTATTTCATGATCCGCCTCATATATTGAAGGTTGCATTTTATAATATTGCAACCAAATGCTACTTTTAACTTTTAAAATCATAGAAATTCAAACGAAAATGTTAAGGAAACATCAACTGCTCTGAATATATTGTGAATGCTAAGAAGAAAATTGTATGTTTTTTTGTATTTTTGAAAATGTTTTCCCTTGTTTCCAGTTTTATTAAAATTTTAGACTAGACTAATAAATAAATTCTACAGAATTATTATTATTGTATATGATAAAAATGTATCTCTAATCAAAATACTATATACAAAGTTTAAACACTAAATAAAATATTTTATCAAATATTTATCTTTGAGTGTTTTTTTTTTCATAATTTAAAATAAAACAAAAAATCGAAATTCAAAGATAAAAAACAAATGCCATATTTTATATATGAATTTTATTTATTTTGTTTGCTTGGATAAATTAAAATAATAGCTACAAGTTTGTTACAGACTTTTTTTTTATTTATACTTTGTTTTGCATTATACATATTTCTATGCTCTAAAGGATCAACAGTGTATAGTTACTACGCGTATTATGCCGCATTTATTTACAAGATCACTTTGTAAGTGATTATAACAAAGGATTCATATATGTATTATATTATGTAATAATGGTTGTTAACCTTTCTTTTTTATTATTAATAATAGTGAATGCTCTAAAGTGTTAAGTAATTTAAATTGTTTGAAAGTCAGTCTGCTTGGTTTCATCCTCTAATATTTTCTTTCCTACATCTTTTTTTTTTAAATTAATTATTTGCTTTAAATCTACTGTTGCTCAAGATTGCTTCTATATACTACATTTATGTATTTGGTTAAATTATGATATTCCAAAGTTGTTCATTTTGTTTACAATTACGATCAAAATACAATAAAATGTTCAGTCTACAATATAGTATTCAATTTCCGTATAAAATTGTGTTGGCAAAGCTTCGGACTCAGATCAGTAATAGAAAAATAATCGATTAAAAAGAGCAGGAATTTTGGGTTTTGAGCAATGCTTAAATATTGTATTTACCCTTAGCTACATGTATGTTAAATATTAAATTTGTTCATAAACGTTTACGATTTGCATTTAGGATAGATTTCTATTTATTATAGAAATGGGGCATATTAGGATTACTATTTATCCATAGTGAAAAGGGAATTGTAGTTTAGTTTATGTTAAACTTCCAATTTATTTTAAAGGCGATGTTAAATAATGGTCGGTTCCGCTATCCGTTTTATCATCTGCATAATAATAATAATATCGTACATTGCTCTTCTACCAACCAGGGATTGCTTTCCGTACCTATGATTTGTTGTTTTAAATGTCTTGCGTGGCAAAAAGACAAAAATGATTTTTCTGTTGAATCCAGTGGAACAAAATTTTTCAGTGGAATCCAGTGAAACAAAATCTTTTTCAATGAAATACAATTTCTGTCCGACATTTTTTCGTGTGGAAGTTTATCTTCTAAAAACTGGTTCCATAAATCAAATGAGTTTGTTCTGATCTCATAATTTGGAATTTTTCCACCCTACTTATTAAGACTATACAAAATAAATACGTTTGAAAATTTTCTTAATTGGCTATTCAATTTCTGTATTTTTTTGATTAATCTAAATAAAAATTGAAGTAGAACACATACATATACTAAAGTGGTATATTAAAATAATTAATTTCTGCTTTTTGGTCTTTTGTGTGATGTTTAGCAATGGATTTTATATATTATGGGGCTATGACAGACAAATTTCTGATTTATTTAGTATATTCGGTAAAAATTTTGCAGTCATTTTTGTTTAGCTATTTATGTATATGTTTAAAATTGTATGCTAGTTTAAAATCTATAAGCAGACGACATGCAGAAACTTTGAAACTTTAAACTTTGAACAAACAAAATATCAAGTCTCAAGCTTATTCAGATATTGGTTTAAAATCGATTACAAAATTTTTACCGAACAGACGGACAGAGAAGAAAGTGAGTTCATAAAAAATAGGTATACATATTTCCTTTTTTTGAATTTGTTTTCAGCTAAAAAGTAAGCATACGAGTGGAATAACGAAAACCGAATGGTGTTGTGAATCGTGGGTGTAATTACCAGAAGCTAATTGGGAATACTGGAAATTTGTGACTTTTGACATTTTTGTCATTCTCACTCATCAAAATTTTACAGTTTATGAGTCTAGGATCGAATAAATGATTGTTTCTAATGAATTGTGGAACAAGGAAATTTTCCTTCCTGTCAGCTTCGAAACAATAATCTTCAAACTCGTGACGAACGTCTTTAACAACGTTTTTTTTCAAAGGCTTTTTGACTTAAACTAGAAGCATTAAGATAATCAGGGTTGGAATCGGTGATAGTTGATTATCATTTTTTTTATTGTCGTTTTGACTATAGCTGTCTCTATCATATCAATAAAGAAATATAGAGAGAGCGATTGTCAAAACGACAATCAATTAATTGAGTGATCACTTTTCTCCTACGCTAAACGGGCCCAGATCACTTTTGTTTTAATTTTATTTCGGATTGGCAAAAGCAATTCAATTTCGTATTGGAGTTGAGAAAGATTCATCATTCTCAGAACGAAAACTTGTCATTTGATTTGAGGTGCGGAATGTTCTTTCATTTGTGTTGCACAATAAATCATCCGAACTTTTGCAGCAAACAAAAATCATCTCCATCAGCTTGGATTTCCTTTTGACAGAGTGAACAACCAGGTGAGAAAATTTTAACACGCAAACAAAAACAAAGCTTACATCAGAAATCATAGTGAGCATTAAATGCATTTAAGTTGTTGAAATGTTAAGAGCTTAGACGGCGCTTAAATCAAGGCTTTTGTTATTAAACTTTTTTTTTCTAAAAATAATGTTCGCTCATTGTAGTACCAAATTAGTTCATTCAACAGATTTTGCTTCGCAAACGATAATAGGGCCTTTAAGTATCTTTTTTTTGTATAGAAAATATACTTCGTTTGCATTGTATGTAACATTTAGTATATTCAGTGGCAATCAAGTGGTTAATTTGATTTGGGAGATTTAAGTGTCACTTATCCTGGAAAGTGTGCACTGCGAAAGTGATCTTAAGATTTCTTTAATTTTTTACCAGCAAACGAACATTCGATTCACCAAAGCGATGTTCTTGCATTCTACCTTTTCATTCTGCTATCCGTCGGGTGAGCTTCTTTCTCAATTTGACATTTAAATAAATATCAGCCATTTATTTCATATAAAAATCTTGTTAATTGGTGTGTAAAATATGGGCAAAATCCGTAGTGTCGGACAAGGTGTTTATCATCACATTAAAACGCGTCCAATTGCTGGAGAAATAGAAAATAATGCTGCCTAGAGTTGGAATTAATCCCACGTTTCTAATTAGCAGAGAAGCTTTATATTTAGTGCCACAAAAATCTTCTTTTTATTCTACCGACTGATTTGGTTAAAAATAAACACTCCAGTTTCGGAACTTAACCCGAGCCTGTATTACGAATTACGAAAATCTTTCAAAATCCCTGCCGCCCTACTTTTGGCAATGTTTGACATTTATGTACACTATAGTTCTGTTCAACCAGCTGCACTGGATTACTCTGGGCAGAAAAGTGTAGCTTTTTTGTGTTCATTGAGAAAATTTCTGCACTGACTTACACTGATTAGCGTTCATTGAGCTGAACTAGTGTACACTAGTTCAGAATATTTTGCACTACCTTTTGAGCTAGTGCAGGTTGGTGAAAACTGTCAAAATCAGTTGATGTCATTCTTCGATTATATTTTGTTAACGAATAAAGTTGATTTTTTTCCGCGCTTTGTATTTTTGATTAAAGTTTTTAAATAATGCATAGATTAGAGCTAACTTCGAGTGAAGGGCAATCTCTGGCGATTCAGTGTTCTCCAATTAATCCAATAATATCTTAATTAAATCTATGTATGTATGTATATTTGCACGAAGGATTCCGAACGCAAGTGTTTGAAAGTTTGATGAAAAAAGGTGAAGAGGAGGAAGAGATTTTGTGCCTAAAAAGCCAACAACGTCGTCACAGGCAGTGGGAATGAATTTCTTCCCTTTGCCATCGACTTAAGCGCAGGCATAAGGCATTTTACTTGCGCCGAATTTAATTTGTTTTCTTTTTTTTAACATCTGACGTATGACGTTTCTGCTTGAGTTTGCTCTGACAGTTTTCATGAACCTGCACTACACTACTCTACACTGGCCTTTTCTTGGTTGAACACAACTTATGTAACTATCGTATATTTACGACGTATATTTTGTTTTGGTTTAGGAAATTGGATGCGCTTAATAATATTATTTTTTTTTTCATTTTATCTGATACTATATTCATTATAGTAGGTGGGTTTTATTCACTGCTGCATAGCTAGCACAGCAAAATTTCCCTCGATAAACAACAACAATTTGATTGCTGGCGAAAAAGAAGCCAGTAAAAAAATGGCAGTTGTGCTGGTGATAGAACTTTAAATTACTGACATGAAAATGGCGCTATGCATTAAATTTTAGAATTAAGCATACATATGTACATGTTTTGACATCAGATTTTGATATTTTCTATAATAATGGCCAACATTGAAATATAAATTAAAATTGACATATGGAGTGAGTTTGATCGTTTTATTCGCACTTGAATGCTGCGCTGGCTATGCAGCAATGAATAAAACACATCTAGTATTATATTTAATTTTAATTTTCGTATTATAGGACGTTTTCAAAAACGTTAAATCAACGTCATTTGATCTTCAAATTTGTATGCACACATAGCTATTGTCAAATATGCAATAGTCAAGCTTGTACAAAATCTGTTTGATCAATGTGAATAAATTTTCTTGCAAAAGCATTCAACGTTTAAGAACATGCTCTCTGGCTTATCAATTGTTTTGTCGTCAACTCGATTTTTTAATGCAGAATTGCGCCGCAAATGATGCGACTTTTGCAGTTGTGTTAAAGAACATCTTGCTATTGCATTTTGAATGAAAATCGTTTTCAAAAACAGCCATATTTCTTTTCGTAATTTGTTATACATATGTACGTACCCTGAGATTTATTATGTATAATATACATATTTACATACTGAAAATAGGTGTCTTCTAAAATACGTACGATTAATTTTCAGCGGTAAACACTCGAGAATTCAAATTGATGTACACACCATAACATAGATTTTATCTCATAAAAACATCGAGAATGACCCCTCTGTAATTCATCACTCAACGCAGTGCCCTTACGTATGTTTGGGTTCAATTGAGCCACAATTTAGTACGTATTTTCTGAGAATTTTATTCCTCGACTTCAAAAATATTCATTTGAAAACAAAAAAAAATAATGATTTTCACACGCTAGATGTGTCCTTTATCGCGTCGTGTTTTTCAAACTCTTTTGACAAGATTTAAACCAGAAGAATGTAGAATATTGAGTTGTTAAAAAATTTTGTTTGTTTTAATTTTTATGTCTCAAATGAAAAGGTCGACAGACAAATTTTTTGTTGTGGTTTTCCTTGCCTTGCCACATCCTGAAAATTTCATTCCCACGACGGCCAAAAGTGTTGTAGAAACAAGCAACTGAATTTTGCCCAAGAAGATAAGCTATCTTTTTTTATACGTAACGACTCCAACGCGGTTCCTCGGAATATTTCCGGTAACGATCGTAGTATATTGTAACAAGTGGGCAACTTTTCCATCCTTTCCAAAAATTTTGAAGGGTTTCTAAGGAATCGTACCTTAAGCACAACTTGCGGACCGTGGGCGAAATTCTGGATTGGGCGGCGGTATTTGTTTGGTGACCAATCTAGGCGAGGTCTGTTCGCAAGAGCCGAATGGTACATATATTAGATGATAATGAACTCGTATGATTGATAAGATACAGGGCCCGTATTTCAGATTACGAAACGAAAGGCAAAAAAACGATACCCTAGAAAACGATAGTCAACACATGGACCGATTATGGTTTACGATAATGGATGCATCAAAATATTGCCTGATAAAATAAAAAAAATCAATTTTTTTAGCGCATCCAACTTCATTCTTTCAATATTTCTGTCAAAAATAGTACATGTGTCAAAACAATGAAATACGAGTGCCAAAAGCAGTTGTAAGAGAAAACGATTATCGTTTTAAAAAAACGAGTGTCGTAAAACTTAATCGCAACTTAACGATAACGAGGGATTTTAAACGATAATCGTAATTCGTAATACGGGCCCAGGTACTGCCACAGAAATTTGTTTCTAGTGTAGAGAACGGTAAAAAAATAATCACTCTTATTCCGGTAGTCGTTTTAATAAAACGCCTTTAAAACGAGAAGGCTCCAGAGACCACATTTTGGTGTTTAAATAATAGGAAAAGGGCAGCGTTCTCTATGTTTTTCTTTTTTCTAAGCATTATGACGATAGTCGTTTCAATAAAATTCCAATTTTCGTTTCTGGAGCCTTGTTGTTTTACTGACGTTTTAGTAAAACGACTATTGGAATAAGGGTGAATAGTGTTTGGGCGGATCTGGCGGTTCAGGTTATGTAATGTGCCTTTGTCAGTGGTTACCAGTAGACATTGGAAGCTCATCAGTAGGTTCTGCGTTATTCCTACCTTCTATAATGCTTTCCAATTCCTCGCAGAAATTCTGGGTTGATTTATGTATGTGTTCGGAGCTGCTTAAAATGCTGGCTTAACCTTTTGCGAAGGGATTGCATATTGCCACTTGCGTCTAAGTTTCTTATAAATGGTAATCTCTGGTCGCCGTTATGAAAATAATTTTTGTCAATATTGATGAAGGTTGTATAAACAAAAAAAACCTTCTAATACTCCCTTTCCATTGTATAAAACTGTGTTTCATTTGTCTGAGCATAGAAGTTAAGGGGTTTTTTCTTGAATTGAATTTTTTTCGTCAATTTTTCTTTGTCACCAAGGCATCTTTCGTGGTCAGCTTGTCAATGTTCTCGCAAACGTACATATATGACGCGTTTTTAAAGATGCCGTTAATTGAAAAAATATCCTTATTTTAGGACGCTCAGAAAAGGGAATTATTTTGTAACCCCTTGTCACCCTTTTTATCAATTTAGTTGAAATGTAGCTTTAAAGGTCATATTCACCAACATTTTTCTTCACTTACCTTTATTAAAATGCGCCAAAGAGGAAAATTTAATCAATATTTATCAAGCACGAGGTGAACAGCTTAAAAGTAAGACAATTTAATTGACTTATGAGAAAACCACTTCTTCAAAAATTAGTACTTTGAAAAAATTGGAATGCTGTAAGGAGTGCTGTTTCTTCAAATCCATTTTCCAATACACTTTCTAACTCGTCAGCCGTACATTAAAAAAAAAGACTATTCCGTCGATTTGCTCACAAGAAATACCGACCAATTATCCGCTTAAATTGGGTATTTTTGCCAGTAGTGTGCGACTCCAACGGATAGCAGAACATGATAGTTCGCTATTAGTTTAAGATCCTATCCTCACGTATATAATTAGTGTGTAACGACATTTTCGTGACATTCTAACAATTACAAATAAAGTTATTTAATTCAATTAAATATGTTTAAAGCGTTTAACAAAACTAAACAAGCATGGGTAATAGGTAGTCTAAGATCCGAAGCAAATCCTTTTCATATCTTAATTTCATTTCAAGTAAATAGTACATTTCGACTAAAAAAGTCTTTCATAGATTAAAAACTGCAAAAAATCTACGAAATTTAATATGTATTGTAAACACTAATTTGAAAATCAAGCAAAAAAAAAACTCCAATAGGGAGCGTAAAAAGCAAACAGACGACACTTGATAAGATTTTTTTTTATAGTATTTGTTTATTTTTAATAAACTATAGTTGTTTCTTTTGTTGTTGTTTTTGATTTTGCAATATTTTAAATTTGTATGTATTAGTAAACTTAACGACTATTTTTGTGTTTAATTAAGTTTTAACAGTGTTGCTTTGTTTGTGATTAAATTTATTGGAATTTGATTTAGTTTAATTGTTGTTTTTGTTTTTTTTTTTTGTTATAACTTTATGAATAGAAAAATAGTTGATTCTTTCTTTTATATTAATTATTTATTTTTATTGTTCAGGCCACAAGGAGAACAAGGATGGTTTCCATCCTGACTGTGATTCCTTAATGACCACTATTTAATACTCTAACGATAAATATATGCATATATATAATAATATATGATTTTATATAATATTAATAATAATAATTTTAAATACAAGTTTTGAATTGTTTGTTTGTATAGTATTTTCCTGTTTGGGAAATATGCTGAGGAGCTTATTTATGGTTAAGCGCATTATATATATCTACCTGGTTATATTTTAAAATAAATTATGAATTCACTCGGAGAGCTTAAGTTTTAAGAGAGAGAGATGGTCAAATTATACAAAAAACCATTGATTGGAATTGATACTTTTTTTTTATTTTGATTGAGTATTATATGATTGGAGTAACATGTTTCTATTCTTGAATTCGTAGACCGACATTTTCAATTAATTTAGTTACTATGTTTGAGTACTAACTACTAAATTTGAAGGGAATACGAAGTTTAAGTAAAAGCAAACATTAAGATGAAATCTACTTCAAGGAATTCATTTGACAATCTGGACGAATTTCGTTGAACAAACAACAAAAAAACAGTAAGAAAAAAACTAACTTTAAAAGAGAATCTATTGTAAACTGAGCTAAATAGTTAAAGGATTGGCTATGACATTTTTTATTTAGATTACGTTCAATACTGTAATAGAGATAAACAAGTAAGTTTAATAGTTCAGACAAGTGACATCTTTCAAAATCTTTAGTTAAGATCCGATTCATATGACTTATAAGTAATTTAGGTTTTTGTTTTTATCAATTTCTGATACTTGCAAACATACAAAAATAAATCAAAATTTTAATAACGATACTAGAGAGATACCAAGAAATAACAATTGCAACAGTTCATCGCTATTAAAATTATGCTTGTATGAAAGACCTTTGCACAGCATCAAAGAAAAAACTCTGGATGCCCGAAGTATGCCTATCGGTGGAGGACCCTGACCCTGCAGGGCCGCATAAGCAGTACTTGCATAATTCACAACTGTTGTATATTGGTTTTTCTCTAAAAATGTCCAAATTTTAATTAAAAGGCTAACATCATGCTGAAATAAGTAGCTGAAATCTTATTTAGTAAATATATATTTTTTACATCATTTTCTATTATATCAATTTTATTTGAAGCGAAACAATTGACATCAAATAATCTATTTTAAATATTTCAGTTGCAGTATTTTAGAAATTTTATAGCAAAGGAAATCTTTGTTTTTATGTTGAAAAACTGGCTCTTAGACACAGATGCATTATATATATACTTTTTCCTGTGACTTGAAATGAACAAACAAAAAATTAGGCACTCCAAATTTGTATGAATTCTTAAAATAATAAAATGTTTAGTTATGATTATGACCTTAAAGAAAAAGTGTCAAAATTTTATTGAACCTTTAAATTTCATTTCTGTCACTTTCATATTTGTAATTCTTGGTTCAAACTTTTTTTCTTTTTTTTTCGTATCTGAAGTAAAATCTAAGTACGAATTGACAATTTCTTGCTAAACCTTATCATTTATCAATTAATTGACTTTTGACAAAGGCAAAATGAAAGTCTAACTCTGCAATCTTCACATAGATATACCCTTAATTTTGTTTATAATTTTAGCTTTAGTTGAGCTAAATTTAAACTTGAAATATAGAAACAAACAAAGTCCGAAAAAGATTTCATCTTATTTAAAAGAAAAACCAGTAAGTGACAGATATTTTCCACACCTTTACAGTTTTGTCATTTCCTTTAATAATATTTTTTGAGTTAAATCACTATTTCAATTGAATACAGAAGATTTAGTTGAAACAAAATTCAATATCATGCAGATTAAATTGAGAAAGATAAAAAAACACAAGCAACCATTTTCTAATATGTTTGTTATGTTTTCTGTGCTTTTACTGCAATTTCTGATAGTCATTGAATTACAGGTTAACTAAGGTTTGTTCCTTTTTCGTAGTCGCATTAGACAGTACCATGCAGCACAATCAACTGATTATTTACAGTCAGATTTCAACTCAATTTCGGTTGCTGAAAACATATTATCAAAGGTTTTTGATCTCAAGCACTCGAATTCAATATCTAAATTGCTCAATTTTTTATTTCAAATGATCGAATGTTAAAGTTCAAAGCAGTTGAAAAATTCGTTGGCCAATGTAATAAATTATTATTATATTAAGCTTTAACCACTATTTTATCATAAGCTTAAAGAAAGTTTTTAAGGAAAGCCATTTTTTAGTTTTCTTTTCTGAGCATTCATCAGTAAAATATAGACATTCAATATTATACCTGTACTATTATAATAGTTGTGTTTAACCAGAAAAAGGCCAGTGTAGAGTAGTGTAGTGCAGTGCAGATTCATGAAAACTGTCAGAGCCAACTCAAGCAAAAACGTCATACGTCAGATGTTAAAAAGAAGAAAACAAATTAAATTCGGCGTCTTATGCCTGCACTGAAGTCGATGGCAAAGGGACGAAATTCATTTCCAGTGCCTGCGACGACGTTGTTGGCTTTTTAGGCACAAAATCTCTTCCTCCTCTTCACCTTTTTTCATCGAACTTTCAAACAGTTGCGCCTGGAATTCTTTATCTAAATATATGTACGTACATAGATTTAATTAAGATATTATTGTATTAATTCGAGAACACTGAATCACCTGAGATTGCCCTTCACTCGAAGTTAGCTCTAATCTATGTATTGCATTATTTAAAAATTTTTATCAAAAATACAAAGCGCGAAAAAAAAACAACTTTATTCGTTAACAAAATATGGAAGGCTCACAGCTGTACCGCACCAAGTCATAAAAAAAAATCCAAAACTAACGCCAACATTTTTTTGGATTTTTTTTTATGACTTGGTTCGGTACAGCTGTGAGCCCTTCATATAATCACCTGATTTTGACAGTTTTCACCAACCTGCACTAGCTCAAAAGGTAGGGCAAAATATTCTGAACTAGAGTACACTAGTTCAGCTCAATGAACGCTAATCACTGTAAGTCAGTGCAGAAATTTTCTCAATTAACACAAAAAAGCTACACTTTTCTGCCCAGAGTAGTCTAGTGCAGCTGGTTGAACAGAACTAATGAATGCTATCAATAAGTTAATTAGGTTTAATGCTAAGAGAAAAACTAAATAATTCGTTTTCTTAACTGTTGAACACCTGTTGTGGGCTCTAGGTCAAAAAAGATGTTAGTTTAGTTTTGTTTGCGACGTTTCGATTCGAGCATGATAGCTCATCATCAGTCAGAAAAATACAAGAAAGACTAGTGTACAATTGTAAACATTCTTCTAATACGATCACCTAGTGTTTTAAGTTCAAATGTCAGTTTGTGCCATTTGTTCATAAAAAGTGTATAATAATGTTTGCAAATTTACACTAGACTTTCTTCTATTTTTCTGCCTGATGATGAGCATAATCATGCTCGAAACGTCGTATTTCGTTTTCTGTGAAATTTACATAGCTTATGATAAAATGTTGGTAAGGCCTCGAAATGCCTATGATATGAAATTTACAAGTTTTCTGAAATTTACAAGTTTTCCTTGCGAAGTAAGCATTTTTCAGATCAGAAAAAAAACGTCTTACAGATAATGCTAATACCTACATAAGTTGTTTTGTTTTGTAATGTTTTTTCATAAAGAAGAGAACGCCAGATAACTAACCATAGCTCAAACATTTATACAGTGACAAGACTAACCTTTGACATAATTTGTAATGAGCGACAGAAACACAGCAGCAGACAAAATATCATCGAGTTTGTGTATTTCTCTCTTTTACAATTTTGAAAACTTCACTAAGTTCAATCTTGATTAAAGGTACAATATATTATTTTTTCAAACTTTTTTTTTACCACAATATTGCATGGTTAATTATATTAGGTAAAATTGGACCCAGTTACACAGTCTGAGTAGTTACCAACATAAGAGGCTTAAGTTCCTCTTAGATTAGTTTTATATTCTAAACAATAAATAAGTTGAATTTAGTAAATAAAAAAATGAAGAACTAATTTTTGAAATTACTTCAAAATGGATGTATTCAAAATAAATTTGGCAAAACAAACCTTATCATGTACTTGGGCGCTAACCACTAAACATAAAATCGATCAAAGGATATCACTGCAACGATACCATATGTTTATTTATCTTGAATTTAAAATAGAATGGTTGAACCAGATATCGTTCTTATAGCCATTATTGCGAGTGTCGTTGAACAAAATATTCGGTGCGTTCAGATTTGTATCCAAAGCTATTTGGATCTGATGCAACAACAAATTAAGTTCTCAAGGTATCTTAATTTTTCGATGGTCGACATTTGCCAATTAGTCATATCTAAAAACAAAAAACACACTCGCAGGTTTTTAAAAATCTGACGAATTTGAAGTAGGTTTTATAAATGCAAACTTAAAGCGTCAGTCTTCTTCTTTAAAAGGAAACTGATAGTGCAAGCGATAATCTCTTCATCTTAAAAATGTAAAAAGACACGTGCATATTGTTTCGGTCACAGGTGAACAGTAAAATATTTAAATAAGTTAAACTACTAGTATGTTCATATTACTTTTTATAAATTTTAATTTTATCAAAAGAATGTGAGCATATGAAAGTTGTGTTGTTTTAAGAAAAAAGACTACAAGTTAAAAAATAATTTCAAACGAAAAAAAAAAAAAGCTCCATTGCAGCCTGTTTATAATAGAAGAATTGTTTTAGCAGAAGCCAATGCTTCGTCATTTTTGAAATATTTTCTGATATTTAAAAAAAAAAAAAACTAAAAGAATTAAGTATAATTTTGATAGTTTGCTATAAAAGGATCTAATGTAAACCCAATTTCAAAGAGTACACTTACTTGAATAAGTGGAATTCAAGTTCATTACTTAAATGCTCCTTACTCAGACTTTGAAACTTGGTCTTAAACCTTTGAAAAAAGACTTCAAAACGACAAAATTATTAAACCAACACTTAAGAGAAATTCATTTGCTTAATATTTGATCCTGTAATTGGTTTTTAGGCCAAACGAATCACAAAATGTTCATAAAATAGAGCGAACCAAATTTGCGAATATTTTTAATGAATTTAATATGAGTCCAGATAATCGCTTGGAAACAAAACAAATCAATTATGCATTTATAAAAGCACTCAACATTTCTGTAAACTTGACACACCAGGTGTAAATTTACAAACGCACTATTGCTGAAATGATGCAGAATCACTTCATACATGCATCGAACCCGCATCGTTTTCAGATATACAAAACTTGCATCAAATGATGGAAAAACTTCAAAGAACCCAGAAACAAACTTTATTCTTTGTTTGGCATCAGCAGTGACGTTTGACTTTTTATTCCTTTTTTATTCCTTTGTAACTTACACTTTTAAGGTACAATAACAATTCTTTGCATATTGCACTTAAAATGTGTATTAATACCGTAACTTAAAGTTGCAATTATAATTCCTGCAACGTACATATTTAAACTTGAGATATTAATTTCTTTAGTGAATAATCAAAAACTGTGGCTAGATACATTCTATTTCCCTTAATTTACTTTTAATTTTTAAGTCCTCAGATTAGGTACCAAAGGAATTGGAAAGCATTTAAGTAGTATACATTTTAGCTCTTATATAACCTATATTCCTTCTTTAAATAAATACGAATCTATATAGAATTATGAGTACAATTTACTAGAATGGTTAATGGTATAAAGAATTTTAAAGCACAAATGTGTACTACCAAGGAATTATACTTATACTCAAGGGTTTGACGCACAAAGTTATTTTATTTAAATTATATTTCATTCCAAATTGCTTTACTGTTATTGCCTTATCAAAGTGCTTTTGATATTTTTGTTAATTCACTATTATGTTTGATAAACAAAAAATACATTTTTATTACATAAACTCTTTGCTATTGAATAGTACATTTTGTATAATGTACACTCGTTTTGCGTGGTAATATAAAATTGACTTAGAAATCAAATGAATTTCTAAATGCTCAAATCATAGAACTTGCTAGTTTTACCATAATTCATCATAAATTAAATCAGGGATTAAATCAATTGATGTATTACCAATTTAAATTGGTAATTTTTTTGTTTTAACAAAAAGCGTCTAGCTTGCCATTTGAATCGCCTTAATAAATATATTTGCAAAATGTTTTCTTATGTTAACCAACTTCTCTCTTTTTAAAACTTTAACTTGCCGAGTGAAATTCATCTATTCTGCGTTAAATGCTTAACTAATTTTTAACAAAATGAATTGGGACGTTTTAACTATTTACAATTTTAAACAGATTTTGTTTGATTTGTTTTTTTCTCTCGCAATTAATAACTTAAAATAAATTAAGGCAAATGGGATTTTAAAACTCATTTGCATGAAGAGTACTGTTGTTGTAATTAATGTAAATAATTTGGAAAGCCCTGCTTCAATACTCATCTTCACATAGCAGCAGTAGCTGCTGCTGCTGCTGTCGTCGCCACGGCCGCCGTCTTCGTCGTCGTTGTTGTGTGATGATGATGATGATGGCGGTGATGATGGTGATGATGGTTTGGATTGTGGTAATGACCTTCCTTGTGGCGGTTTTTGGCCCGCTTTCAGTTGGCCACATCACCGCTTGCCTTGAGATCCCGCTCACGGAAAAAGCCTCTTTCGGTTTTACATTCACGAATCGTGACGGTCTCCAAATTCACTGTGACATCAGTGATGACGACTTTGTCGGAGATTTTACACTTACCTGGTAGCCAGAAGCGTGGTGCAGCTGTTTTGGGTGATAGTGGCGGTGACTGAGACCGCGATATCTTGACATGGTTATTGCTATTATGCTGGTAATGATGATCTTTGGATTTGGATTCATTGTCATCTCTTAGTTGTGCTGGAGCCACTGCTGCTGGTTGCTGGATTACGGGAGCTGGCTGTATTTGTTGTTGATTGGCATACTGCTGCGGTTTATCTGATGGAATGTCCTGTTCGGGCCGTGATGCTGGTGTTTCTGGAGAAAGCGGTGCTGATTCAGCTTTTAGTGGTGTCGAAATAGGAGCAGCCGAGTCCAAGCAATAATTTTTAGCTGGTGGTGGTCCATCGGGGGATGTTTTGATTGTGACACCAATTTTTCCAGATTCTTTGAGAACTTCAGCTTTGCGTTTGGTACCAATAATTGGCTCTTTTCTGCTGCTCAATGGTTGGTCTTCGCTGCTGCTGGAATTTGTGTCACCTTCAGGAATGAATGGTGATGCTCGTTGCTGACATGGTGACTCAGATCGCCTCAAATTGGTAGACACATTTAAATGACTGCCCTTTTCTGATGATGCCTTCATTTCTTTGCGTTTTTCTTTATCCAAAGATGGTGTTGGGGTGTCATTCTCATCACCGATAGTATCGTCGTCGTCTTCCGATTCAATATTATTACGATCCGGTTCCTTTTCCTTCTTTTTGGCTCCACGTTTCGAAGGAGTGCTGGAGGATTTATTGCTTTGTTCGTAGATTTCGATAAGACGACGATCGAGGATATTTACTTCCGGTTCCCAAGTGTTATAGCGTTGATTCCAACCTTTCCATTTCACACGATATTCAACAACGCCCTGGAAAATGTAAACAAAATTATAAATTGTATTGATTATGCTAATACAAAACTGTTAGTATGATATACAAATTTCTGGGCTTTTAACACAATTGAACTAAATAAGATATAATTTGTTCACAGAGAAAACACTGCTGGTTCAATGACCATCGCTTTGGTAGTTCTGAAATTTTTAAAAATGATGAGGAGCTTAGGATTAGAGTAGAGAAAACATGGAAGTCCATCCATATCCAAGATGTGCAAAATTTCACTAACAGTTTGCCTAGAGAGCGCCATGCTGTACTTAATATCGTGATCACCCAACAAATTTAAAAGGTGATTTGTTTGGTAAATACAGAAATTGTGTATACTTATGTATTTTCTTTAGCAACATTTTGTTGTTTTATGTGTGCCATTTCTGTATGTTCGAATCTTCGAAAAATCATTTCATCATAAACATATGTAAATAATTTTTAAAAATTAAATTAATTTGAATGTTTTGGTTTTCAGTGGTAGTAAGCTCTTAAATGGGTGTATGAATTCTGAAAATATCACTCCTTTTCAAGGCTTAGTTGCGGGAATTTCTCATCAGAACTAAATGAAGCGCTCGGTCGAAACACAGTCAAATGACTTTGAATTGCAATATTTCGAGAATCAGACGCTGCTGGTTTGATGATATTTAATTTTTTAATAACATTAAATGCTTAACAGAGTTCTCTAAATAAAAATTGCAATATTTCGTTTTATAAATAAACTTTCTTTCATAAATCAATTCATAATTCTTAGCATCAGTTAAATAAACTGATAAAATAAACAATAAAATTCTAACTTATTTATAACCAGGTACTATGAGCTAGTCTTTTTTCATGTTTTAAGTAAATGTTTGTATTTACAAGAGATTATAGCATTGAAAAATTGGTGGCAACATAATGAGCCAGATCTACACAATTCCATTCTTGTGATTTCGGTAGTCTGATGGTAAGTCTTAAAACCTTTTGGACTTCGCCGACCAATGTAGTGGACGTATTTTAATATTTTAGACATACTCATCTTACTACTGCTCATAGAGTTCAAGTTTGTATCTCCTACATTTACCCTCCTCATATAACCAAATATACGTCGAAAAAAATTTTCTTTCCAAAGACCCCAGTATCAGCTCTCCCTTTCATACTTATCGCTTAACAACAGTGCATTAAAACAGGACTCGGGGTATAGGGGTTTCTAAAGCATGCCCTTTTTTCTTAGGCTTGAGGAGTTTTTAACCAAACCAAAGATACATTCATGGATATATCAATAATTCCGAGTACTTGCTATTATAGTGACGTTTTATCCTTTTCGGTAGACAGGTGTTTGTTTTTCGATGACATGTACTTGGCTCGTTTACCTAAGGTTAACATGTTTCACCTGAATGTCGATTGAAGAAGTGACATGATACGCACCTACTTTGCTGGTACCCTGTGCATGTTTGTAAAAGTTTGGAAGAGCTTCACCCTAGTTGCACATTGCATTCCGTATTTTCCAATGTCACGCGACATAGCTAGATCAGTTTTTCCGGGAACTCGAGTTTATCCATCAGCATATAGAGACCCTGACGATAAATGAGATCATAAATGTATGTGGCTTTGAAGTCAATGAAAAGATGGAGAGTTTCTACTTGAAATTCGTTTTAGTCTTTTTCAGGATTTGCATCAGTGTGAAGATTTAATCTTTGGTCCGTGGACTGTCTGAAGCCACACTGATACTTGCCGAATATAATTTTGCAGAATGACTTAAGATACTCACACAGCATGTTGGATATGATGTATACAAGATTGTTTTTATTGTAGATGGTGGCAGACCACAGTATCTTGTGCCCTTGTTTTCTTAATATTTTTTTATAACAAGACTAAATCTTCTATCGTGGGATCGTGCTCTATTGCTTGCTCTACTGGTGGAAAATATCTCCTTTTCCTTGGATTTCGGTGACTAATATACCTTTGCTTTTTCGAAAAGCATCAGTTTCGGTCTTTAAAACAGCAGCCAGTTGCTGAGATTTTTTTTAAAATTTCGCGTGAATCTTCACCCTCTTTCAGCTGGGGTCTTGCATAGGTTAGTGGGCTGACAGTTGATCTTGTCACCGTGAGACTTAGATCAATGTAGATCCGTTGTGATACCCTAGGGGTTGTGACCCCTTGTATTGAAACCTATGATAATCCTATGTCCAACAAGCCCGTTAAAGGTGTTGATGGGTTACAGCAGTTATAGCCTGAAATTTCGGTGGGTACTTCTAATCATTGAAAAATAATCACCTGGCTAAGGAGAGGTAGACGCTTTCTAAAGGCGTGTTCCTTTACTTTACCCCCGCTTAAGAAATCAGCTCTATAGTAGATATGCATCTTCTTAAATCGCTAGTAAAAATATAATGAACGTTTGTAGATAGGTAAATATGATGGCTACTAGCAGTTTTGCTCAATGACCCAAATAGCGTGTGAATACACCATTTTGATGCCATAAACTCATTTGCCCTGCTACCTGAAGGTCGCTAGATAGCTGTCTTAAGATCGAAGAGTATCCATTACAGAAGTCGTTGTCGAGGTTCGTCTCAGAGCCGTTGAGAAAAAACATCAAGACTGTGATCTTCAGTTCAGATAGCTTGTTAAGGTCATTGAGAAATAGTTGGCCTCTTATTCTGGACATTTACAGAGGACTGGAATGACTGTTTCCTTTTCATGCTCATCTCCTTAACAACGGCAATTACTATTGTAAGTAATGCCCAGCTTCGCTGCTTGTTCCCTTAGTTGTCAGTGCCAAGTGCATGTTGCAACTACTGTGTCAATGTTTTTACTAGGTCATTTGTTCGAGACTTATTATAGGAGGACCATATATTTCTAGATATAATGGAGTTGGTTAAACTGCTTCACCTAAGGTTGGATTCTGTGAGAAAAATTGAGACGATTTTGCCCTTCATAACACCAAGAGGAATGTTAACTCTTTCCTCAAGTGACCTATGATAGTCTGATCCTTACCTGACTATCTCGTCAGTCCGATTATTTCCTTCTATTCCACTGTGACCCAGAACTCAAATAAGAGTGACATATATGCAGGCTCGCAAGCTCATTCCAGCATTGCTGTACAAATTTAGAAGACGAAAAAGCCGAATCAAAGGCTTGAACACCCGCCTGGTTGTCTGTAAAAATAGTTTTGATTTGGATCTAGTTTAAGTATATTGCTTGCTTCCGTGTTGAAATGCTTTTTAATCACTTTGTATCGAGACAGTGAAGTTGCTTTAATTAACCTATGTTTTTTTGATTCATTATGTTCATGATCTATGAAATCTGGAAACGCGGGACAAAAAACAAATTATATATGTGTGAACAAAATGTGATTCAGTGGATAGTTAAGTTGTAGATCAGAACGTCTGCATAGGTATACTCAACATTGTTGATTAGCAAAAATCTTCCCCTCAGTTTGGATTTTCTAATTCATTAGACACCTAAACGAAGGAAATAAGATTGTAGAGTCCTTTATTAGTTTAAATATGTTCTCATTAAAATAAATTAACCCATTTTTTTAAGACTCAAAATATTGGTTTAACTTATAATTACTTGGAATATACATATATTACGAATTAAACTTTTGTTAGAGTTTGACTCCTGGTGGATAACATATTTTGGGTATCTGTTTGATGACTTGAAATTTGTACACAACTTTTAGAGAACTAACTTAACTTCTAGGCCTTCATTAGTTCCATACACTAAGCTTTGATTTTCGTACTCTACATTTGTAAAAGGGAACTGCATCGAATAGTCTGTGAGTCACTCTTTGTAACACATGAATTAGCACTGAAATTAATCCAATAATTTAATATACGTTTAACCTTGAGCAAAATATTAAGAATTAAAGAGTTTAAAAATTAAGATATTACTGAAATGGCCTTATAAGACCTAAATGTGCTATGACTTCAATACACAAATTATAAAAAAAAAGGTTTAAGGAAGAGTCGAACAATTAAATTGATTAAACTGCGTCACTAGATGAGTGGTGATAGTTTCTTACCATCTAGGACTGAAGCATTTAAGAAGTGTTTTTTGTTTTAAATTGTTTCGACATAAGCCCAATTAGTAAACGTGAAACATGAGGTTTAAAAAGGAATCCCTAATCATAACTTTTCGTCACACACTACCATTCAAACCAGATACATACGGATTATTGGGTTTTTTTATTTTACAAAACGCAAATATCCTGTTGACATTTCCTACACCCACTTCCCACTTCACGTATGTTGGAAGAGTGAGAAAATTCACAATTCCATCGGATAGCCTTCATTTAAAGTCTCTACACTCAGCCAACAAGGACGAGCTGCAATATAAACCTATCGAATGACCTTTTACAACCAAAATGTGTATTTAATAGAAGCAAATAAGTGGAACATCAATTCTCAAAACTACAAAGAGAATAACAAATGGATGGAAGTGGAAGTGGAAAGGAAAGGCGGCAAATATCCGAATCCATCGCCATCGCCATCGTCATCAGCCAAGTGGAAAATTTAATCATAAAATCATCCCAATTCGAGCGCAACATTCATTTTGTCAGCGAGGGAAGGTCATGTAAACAAAAATGGCGTATTAATCCTTGCAAAACCATCCGTGAACAATCAGAATGAAACGCAATTTGCAAAATTAAGGCCCGAGAACCCAGCTACAAATGAAATTTTTGCAAATTTCTTACCTTTCTAACACGTTTTTGGATTATTCTCTCCGCGGCGTACACCCGATCGTCGGAGCTGCCCATGTTTTCCAGTTTTTACAAATTTCTTGATCCAAGACTATGAAAATCTCCTCCGTGGTTCGGCTACGATTGCTCGTGAATTTACCCACTTTTTTGATGATTTCCCAAGCGAAACACAGTATCACTTAAGTTGTAATTAACAAGAAGATGGATTCACTGAAATTTCACGCTAAGTAGTTAACAAAGATTATACACGAGGGATGTGTCTGTGATTTTTTACGCAGTCCTTTTAAGTATATTTTTTCTTTCGAAGATTTTCAGTTTTTTGATTTTTGATAGTTTTTAGGATTGAAAATAGGATTTACCGATTGGGCTGTGTATTTTTCAAAAAATGTTAACTTTCGTTTGTGATATTTTGATTTTTTTTAAGAGTTTATTTTTTGAATGTGAGTTCTGTAATTGTTTAAAATTTGTTTACAAATATTACGTAGTTCACAAGACTCCGGTGTTTTCACAAATGTTCGTCGGCCATGATGGAAAATTTGATGGGGTATGTTTTTTTATTTTATTTTTGCGTCTACTTTCTTTTTTCTTTTTGTTTCATTCACATTTTGGCGAGGTGAAAATAAAACTCGTTTGACAGTACTTGTTTTTGGCATATTCACCACTGTTTGAGCAAAGAGCACTGCCAGGTACGCAAGAAAATAATTAGACCTCTTTCATACGGAGGTTTTTATTTCTCAATAATCGTTTAGTTATAAAGCCTAGTCCGCAGATGGCGTTAAATTAAAATTTAAAGTTAAAGCCTAGTACGCAGATCGAGCTAAATATTATCTCCCATACAAAATTCTCTCCAAAATTTAGCCAAGCTAAAATTATGTCAAGCATTTTAACCGAGAGGTACGCTGCTCCAGCTAAAAAATCAAAATTTCTCTTCGAACAGTACATAACTTATCTGTCAAAATTTAGCGCACGTAACACCCCGACTCCACAAGATATCTGTCTCTCCAACTCAATGTCTGACATCTCTATCTCTACATTTTCTTATTGCTTCGCTGGGCAAATTATGTCATGATTTTTCATTTCTATCCCTACTGCACGGGATGTGTTTTGTGCGGACAACATAAATTAGCAAAAGGTAAAACTAACAAAAATTATATATATATTTGCAAAGAAAAGAATGCTCATCTACCTAAAGTATAAATAAATAACACCAAACATAACTTAACGCACGAACAAATGAATAACATGACACGTTAATGTATTTACTTACAAAATAAAAAGAAAATATTTGCCGACGGAGTACTTGACAAGAACCAACCAAATGAGAAGACACGAAATAATGAGACAAAAGTACGAAAAAAAACCATCTGTCAAATTTCATATCAGACATCTATATCAAGACAAAACCGCTGACATAGATCGCTGACATCACATCATAAGAGGAAATATCGCGTCCCATTGGAGATTTCATATCATGATGAGCATCCTGAGAGAATTTATCTCCTGTGGAGTCGGGGTGTAATAATTGTGTGGCACATTTATTCTCGAGCTAAATTTCAATTTCAATTTGAAATGGAATAATATAAATGAATAATATTTAGAAGAATATTTGGTGACGGAAGACTTACAAAAGATTTTCCACAGCAAAAATCACTCATAATTCATAATTCTTATTCGTTCTCACTCATAATTCTTAAAAAATCATACTTTAAACCAAATTCTTTTAAATCTTTGAAAAAATTTCATTTAGAGAACAGCTGTTTTCTGTGACATATTCTCTATAATGTTCTTATGTCAAAATTTAGCTTGGATTTTAGCTGATGTTTGGAGAAAAATGTGGGAGATACAATTTAGCGCGATTTGCGTACTGGGCTTAAACAGAAAATTGATTTTTAGTTCGACTCAGGTATTTGTCTAATTTTAACTTGGGTAAGATTTGGAGAAAATATGTATGGAAGCTAAAATTTAGATTGATCTACGTACTGGGTTTAAGTGCACAAAACAATTGTTTGGGACATTATTCTCGAACTAGATCTTGATAGGTTCTGTTTTTCTTTAGCTTTATGTAAATTTTGCTTTGCACAAAGTTGCTTCTCAATTTCTTTTAGGAGTGCACTCTGAAAACACATATGAATTTTTTTTCGTCAAATTATCTGTCAAAGTGTTTAAAAATGCACATGCCTTTTTTAATCATTAGATGGACATTGATCACCAAATGCAAAAAAAATCGAAAACACCAAAGCAAAATTGGTGTCATATTTCATGATCCAGAAATATTTTGTTTTCTTACGGATAGATGGCTATTTAGCTTTCGACATGTTGTCAATGGTATAACGTGGTGTATAGAAAAAAGACAAACAATTCGTGAAGAAATATACAACTTCTAGGAGAAAAGAGATGGTTGTATAGCATTGTACTCTCTCTGACTTGTATTGTCTTATGTAAATTTGATGATCTACATAGATCATTAGCAATAAAAACTACTATCGTTAATGATCCTAATGTGTATCATATCCGTAAAACAAAACGATACAGATCAGAGTAACAGCAATTTTATACGTATTATCTGATAATTTAAAACGATTAATAGCTAATTCTATCCCGGATTAACTAAGTGCAGAAAAAGGTTTTAACAGATCAGGTTTTATGTGTTGCAGTTATGAGATTGAATAATTATTGCTACACACCTGATATTTGGTAGTAGTAGGAAATATTTTCTTTAATCAGTATTTATTCTAGTTTTTCGTCTCATCTTTTTTCCTGTGCTGTCTCTTCCGAGGAAGTGATATTTGCTCATCATAGCCACAAAAATGTGTTATGAAGCTTAACGGGGAGTTTATGAGCTTGTATAGGCATTAAATAAGTTTTATTATCTACAAATCTATATAGATCTGGATCAGGATTAATTTTTAGCACGTATTACAAAAACAATTTGTTTCTCTGTCTGGATCTTTTTTAAAGATTGTTATTTATTGTGAACAATATTTGTTCCAAAATGTTGCTATGTGTAATAATCCCGAAAGTAGTTAAGGCTTTTGTACTGATTTATCATATTCAAGTTGACTTAAAAATTCATGATTTAGGAATGTATCAACCGGAATATGGTCCAAAAAAATTACATTTTTAAAGAATGTTACAATTTTCTTTTTTGAACTATTCGCAACTTGGCTTTGAAGTTCTGCCAATGGAAACATTATTATCTGCGATAACGAGTGTGGGTACTATTTTCTAAGTTATGGATTCGTGAATAAATTTAACTCAAGATTTTTATCTAACTTGATACATGTACATTTATGTATATAACGCCTACAGTTTAAACGGGTGGATTGATTTTCTTCAAACTTGACAGCTGGCATTTTTCGTTCATTATTCCAACACTTTAACTTTCAATTTTTAGAGCGAAAATCAACGGTACCTACCATAAACATTTTTAAGACACTAAGAAAAATCTTTTTTTAAAAACTTATTCACAGAGTATAATAAAAAAATCCATTAATTAATATTTATTAGTAAAAATTAAGTTTTGGTAAGCCTTTGGTCGAAACCGATACAACTGATTTTTAAGAATTTTTTTTTATACACAGGTTTTAACTTAGTTGACTTTTAAAGTCCAGGATGGACTACGGTCTCAACCAACAAACATCTCCAGCCAGCTAGTTGCCTCCAGTTACGCACACCAAGTTCGTTGAGGTCATTCTCCACTTTTGCGCGCCACTTTAGGTGGGGTATTCCACTCCTGCACATGAATGAATGGATATTTCCGTCTAATAGCGGAATTTTGTTCATCTTCAACGTCCAGAAAAGTGTTGTTTTAAGATCCCAAGTACCTACTGTGCGTCTACTACCATATTCCCACTCTCGTCTCGTCTCGGCAGAAGCTTCCGTTCTGGCCTTGTAGCATTGTGTAGATTAATTCACCATAGGTAGAACTTTCGAACATCCGCATTTTTGCTACAGCCCTCAATAGATTCGACCACCCGCTTCACTTGCTCTCTCTTTTTCCTCCTAAGAAGTCAGAGTTCCTCTCTTTTTCTTTCCCGTAGATCTCTTGAGCTGCTCTCTCAGCAGTTCTGATCTAGTTCTCAGCATTCATTAATAGGCTTCGTTCTTGGCTGCTTCCGCAAGTCAGCATTCTTAATCGAACCAGGGGTTACGTTGTGGTCGCCTAGTGAAACCTATCAATGATTCCAATAGTCCTCTGCTTGCTGAAAGGTTAAGAGAGACTTGGTTAGCAAAAAACACAAACTTTTATAAAGATTAAATTGAATTGTAAGCCAAAAACTTCAAAAAAATAAAAAATAAATAATTGTTGGATTTCTGAAACGAATTTCAAACCAAATAGTCATTTTTTTTTAAACTTGGAATGTAACTATTATTTTAGGTGCCGTGAAATAAGGCCAAGTGAAATAAGGCCAACTTTCAAAAATTGGCCTTATTGCACTTTGATAAAGTGAAATAAGGCCAATTTTCAGTAGTCGGTCTTATTTCACTTTGACAAAGTGAAATAAGGCCAAATGATTTTGAGAAATAAGACCAAATTGGTCTTATTTCACTTTTTGAAAGCGTAATAAGAGCAACTGAATGTGGTGCCGTGAAATTAGGCCAAGTGACATAGGCCCAAATTTGAATACTTCCCCTTATGTCACTTTATAAAAGCGACATTAGACGTTCTGGGTTTTCTTGGGCAATAGTACCTTGGGTGGCCCGCTTCGCGGGTTTTCAGGATTTTAACTCCCTTTTCGGGGCTTAAACCCGCTCACGCAACTCCGTTGCTCCGCTTAGGGTATGTTTAGTGGCCAGGCAGGCGCCTGTAGCAACAGTTTTTCTTGCGCTACAGTACATAACTGTTAGTTGCTTACTCAAATTAATGTAAAATACAAAACTGTTGCTACAGGCGCCTGCCTGGCGGCTGAACATACCCTAAGCGGAGCAACGGAGTTGCGTGAGCGGGTGTGAGCCCCGAAAAGGGAGTTAAAATCGTGAAAACCCGCGAAGCGGGCCACCCAAGGAACTTTTGCCCAAGAAAACCAAGAACGTCGGCCCCCGATAAACAATTGTGTATTATACGAATCTAACGGCAAAAACTACCTACGAGTACTTTTTTTATTTTTAACGAAACATTTTATGCTTGGCCTTAAGTCACAAACAGGTTTGGCCTTATGTCACTTTGTAAAAGCGACATAAGGCCAAGTTCTAAAATTTTGCCTTATGTCGCTTTTGTAAAATGACATAAGGCAAATTTTTTTTTATTAAATAAACATACAAATGCAGTTCGGCCTTATTTCGCTTTGTCAAAGTGCAATAAAACCAACTGTTGAAAGTGAAATAAGACCAACTTGGCCTTACTTCACTTTTTAAAAGTGCAATAAGGCCAACTTTCAAAAATTGGCCTAATTTCACTTTATAAAAGTGCAATAAGGCCAATTTTTGAAATTGGCCTTATTTCACTTGGCATTATTTCACCGCACAATTATTTTAATACCATGTATAGTTTAAAAAAAAATACAAAAAATATTTTGTCAAAAAATGTTATAAGAAAATTATTAAAAGTTATTTAAAAATTAAATTCGGATAGCACTTAAAAAGAGAAAGTCGAAGAAACATTCTATGATGGGTACAAAACAGGATATTTTGTAGACTATGCATACTAACAAAAGTATATTTTTTTTATCAAAATCGTACGAGTATCTCTTTTCTAGATAAATCAAATTTGTCATAACGATTGTATGTCAAATACTGTTAAGTTTTAAGACCCCTTGGTTGGAAGAAAACTGTTTCAGCGGGTTGGACTGTAGGTTGATGAACAGACATACAGGCAGACAGACAGACGGAATATGAACTTATTTTTTCGTATTCCTTATCATTGTAATGCCAACTTTGATCAAAATCTCACGTTATGTTTTTTTCCAAATGAAAAACTTGCCCAATACTACTTAATATATCGCTAGCAAAACGCTACGATATGTTGATAAAATTTTGTATGTGTGCCGCTAACCATTTACCATAAAACAATTGTAAATTTTACCTAAAAAATGTCAGTTTATTAAAGAAACAAAGTAAACATATGTACCTTTTTTGTGGTTTGTA
Source organism: Philhelius festivus (assembly GCA_963931855.1). Classification (NCBI taxonomy): domain Eukaryota; kingdom Metazoa; phylum Arthropoda; class Insecta; order Diptera; family Syrphidae; genus Philhelius; species Philhelius festivus. Next base: position 156,007,121 of record OZ007556.1, read on the forward strand.
AATGTCAAAAAGTCATATGAAGTTAGCACGATACTAAGCAAATAAAACAGCTATTTGAGATTTTAACTTTAATAAAATGTTAGAGAAAGTATGGTGCTAAGATCAATTATTAAAGTTTGCAAAATCGTCGTTTTATTTAAGTATCATACTTAAACAGTTGTAACATCGTACTACGAGTAATTCGACTAACATTTTGTGCCAATGGCTACTACTTTAGAGTTTATTGTTAAGTATAGTATCATACTAACACCTCGGGCCTTACCAATAATTATTATTAATTATTATTATTAATTATAATCAAATTAAGAGATGACATAAATATTTAAGTGGACTCTAAACAATTAACCATGCCAATAATCACTTTAATAGTCAGCTTAACGCTAAGCGTCACCTTAAATTTCAAAGTGAAGAAACTCGTCTTTAACTTCGCGGTTAGGTATAAACGCCAAATTTGTACTGTCATTCCGATAAGTGAAAGCAAAAGAAAGAGAAAAAACATTTATACTTTTCAGTCTGTCTCTGTGTTGAAAATTCGTCCTTAATTTTGTGCGGGTTCAATAAAAAAGTAAGCAATTGAAATAAAGAATTTAGTATTTTATAATTTCCATTTGTTCAATAATTAATAAATTCCAATTTCAGAAATAATTATACTGGGTGCATTAAAAAATTTATATTATCAATTATGTCCTGATCTTTGGAACTCATTATAATTATTAAATCAAAAAAAAAAAAATTGAGCAAAATTTATTTCTTTGTTTTTCAAAATAACACAAATTTCATTGCAACAAATGTCTTTTTGACAGTTTAGTAAAATGCGTGTTTAACTTTGTTAAAGGTAAACACGAAAATTAACTCGTCTTTAAGTTTTTTAAAATTTTAAAATTTTGTATCTACTATTTAAGCATTGAAATTATAGTCATCACTCAATTCTTCTACGGTCTTTCCTGTTAGACTCACAGATAAAACTTTTGTCATTTTTATAGACGAAGGAAAATCTTTGTGAATAATTTTGTTTTAAAAATGTTTCATTAACTTTTAATACTTGAAAAGAAAAAAATCAAACTGACGTGGCAGCTTTACTTATATACCCCTTTCGATTATTATTTTTGTAAGCTCCCCAGTAATTTGTATACACAAGTGTAATCTGGCATTTTAGATTTATTTAAAGACATGGTATGCCTATTAGAACCAAATTAACGGTCACGCACTATCTTCTTTTTTATTGATTTAACCGAGTAGGTTGCAGAGACAATTCCATAATCTATTAATATAACTGATTTATTTAGATTAGGCTCTAAGCTTGTATTTACAAAAAAATCAACGTTGTCAAAATGAAGTTTGCTAGTTGGCCTTATCTGTAAACCTATTTATCAATGACAAAAGTTCTGATATAGTTATATCATCACAAGTTAAAAAAGCCAACGTTTTCATCTTCATACTAATTATAAACGATATAATCAACTATTCAGATCAATTACCGCATGAACAGACATTATCGCATCAACCAATAACTCTTCAGCAGCTGTAATTTCACATGAATAAATAGATTGCTTTCTATAAATAGAACCATCACAATGAAAATGGAACGATTTTGAATATTTACAATAAAAACAGCCTCAGGATATTTATCCTTTGTGCATTTCGTACACAATGTGTCCATTAACCTTCGTTCGGTCGTATAGATGCATCCCGAAATGGCTCTCAAGAAAGCTTTCACCCAGTTTCAGAGTTCAAAACTTCTAAAATATTTATTTGCTTTTTCAAAACCCCTTCCCATAACACGCTGCTTCGCACTCAACTATACGGAATTACCACCCCCAAAGTTAAAAAAAAGCTTTCTCTCTGTATTTCCGAATTGAAATACACAAATACACACAGTTCATTTGCAACGAATATATAGGTCGACAAGAGGTACATCCCCAAAATATTAATCTTGAGCCCTTTCGACATTTCAGCGTACTATCGTATCCGTATCGGTCGGTCACTTAACTGTTTTCATCTATAGGTCTCCTTTTATTCATTCTCTCCTATAAAACGGTGTCGGACTTTTTTGAAAACCCTTCTACACATCCTTCACACACACTTTTACGCTTCTTACCAGAGATAACACCTAACTGTAAATATTTGTTGTTTCATTTCGGCACTCGTGTTATTGATGTGACATAATGTAGATTGCCTTCGTGGGAGCAAAAGAAAAATACGAATTTTTTTGGCGATTATCTCGGTTTTTTGTGGTAAAATTTAGAGTTCAAACTGTGATATTAACTAAAGTGTATTTGTTAAATTCGATTAACTCGCAATAAAAGGCTTTATGTAAACAACATTCTCGGTTCGAATATAATATAATATAATATGATATGTAAAGTTTCCTAACATACGGCGAATAAGAAAATATCCTCATAATAACTATACCGATAAAGTATTTCAATAAAATATTCATCAAGTATTATTCCCTTGTGATTAAGACCATTTTTGAATAGTTTACAGAACATTAAACCAATTGTGTGCTTAGCTATTTTAATTTCATTGGTAAATAACAACGCAAAGAGCAATGTAACCCAGCCTTAATTACTAGTGTTATAGTGAGTTTTAAGTGTCCAAATAGTTCTTAAGTGCTCATAACAACAAATATAGTTAACAAAAAATAACGAAGTTCTTAAACGCATATATTTAAGGTCAGTTCTCAAGTATTTTAATATTTTTTTTTTGTATTGAAGACGAGCTGTCAAAACAAACAGAGATGATTTAACATCTCCCGCCCACTGGGAAGTGACATTGACATAACAAAGTAAAGCACAGAATCTGTCAGAACTGAAAAGCATCATTGGAAAGGATAAAGCTCATTTCTACTGTCACTTCTAGTTCATTGTTTGAGATCAAGGTGTCACTAGTAAGTAAATTTTAACGGTTATTTCGAATATGGCTGCCATACCCGACGATGCTAGTAGCATGAGTGATGATGTTTTTGAAGATCCGGAAACTACGTCACGCCGCATTGAAGAAAAGCGCAGTCAAGAATACCAACTGGAACCTGATGAAAATAAACTTACCGCAGAATTAGAAGAAACTCATCGAACACCATCGCCAAGCGGATATCCGGGCTACCACCCACCTCGAGAAGCATTGCAGCTATACGGCTTAAAAGCTGATACCGATATGGTTTTGAATACAATCACAAGGCGCAATGCTGGGGGAATTGTGAAACAGACGATAGAAGATGACGACCTAGACGATGGCTGGAAGTCGTATAGATACGAAGAGGAGGACGAAGGACCTGTCTTCGATGATACTATTAATCACAAGGTATAACTAAGTTAGCCTTTGTGTGAGGAAAAGTTTAGATGATGCAATGATGAAAAACTTCTCTTTGCAGACAATCCTGCTTGGTGACTCGGGAGTGGGGAAAACGTCTTTCCTGGTAAAATACAATACCGGAGAGTTTAAAGCTGGATCCTTTTCAGCTACGGTGGGGATAGCATTAAATGTGAGTACATTTATAGAAGAAAATATACTTGCACGATATGTTTTTAAATAATTTGAGTAGAGAAGTAGAAGGTGGTACGTAACTAAATATTGCCAATTGCATTTGCACGTGCTTGATGAGAGGCGTTACTATAATAACGCCCATCGCTTGGCTTGTGGCGAGGACGATAATATTGTTTAGCTTTGTTGTGGTGCTTTTGTGTGGTGATGAAAGCATCAGATGGCTATTTAATTAAGAACCACTGACTTAAGCTAATTAAATGATGTGTGTCTGTAAGGTTTTTTTTTGTGTTGCAAAGTGCATGTTAAAAGACACTCGAAACCACTAAGTCGATTGTGTGGAGTTAAAGTAATTATAATTATGTCATTTTGTGATTCTTAAATTATTAAAGATTTTATTTTAATCTCAGTTGAAGTTTTATGTAAATTTAAAGTTTTATAATATTAACCGTGTTTTACCAGTAATCTATAGTTAGCGCAGTAATACAAGCCCAAAAAAAAAAAAAACGGTTTATTCACTCTATAACTCACCCTTAATAAACTCCCGAAGTTGGTATCAATGAATTATGTGTCAAAACCTTACTACTTGTTTAATTAACAAACACGGATGTGTTCAAAAGATTTGTATCTAGTTTTTAAGCTGTAGTTGAAATACACATGAAAATACAGATCGAGTTGATTTAGAGTTTTTCTCTTTTTCTTGAATTTGCATTAATACTTTGGAATTTCACACACTTGCCTACATTATGCTTAAAAAGTCCGAAAATTTATCTTTTTCCTTCATTCTACTCATTATGTTCTCGTATCCCTAATTTTACTATTGTATTTCTTAAACTTTTCCATTTGTAAAAAAAAACATTTATATTTGCTTTATACTGAATTTTTTCGAGTGTTAGAGAAAGAAAAACCACAATATTCAATATAAAGACATTTTGTCAGTTGTCATATATGTAAATTCAGTATAATGCCACATTTACATGACATTTCTGAACGAATGCCAGTGACTGGTAAAAGATATTGATTCAAATTAGCTTTTTTGGCCTTTAGTCCACAAAAATTGGCGTTTCGTCCGGGTGTATATAGAGTTTGTATTATAAAAAAACCTTCATAGGTAAAAGATATTAATCGAAACTATTCGCCTTCTTGTAAATTGATTCAATATCTCGTGACGAAATTAATGGCAGTGCAAAAAGGGAATTATGGTATGGATTCAAATTTTGCATTTAAAAAAAATATTTGTTCCGTAAATTGCAGAGCGATCACACTTTGTACAAATGAAGGCAAAGTATAAGAAAATAAATACCAACGAACACACCCTCAAGCATGTCAACATATATTTTTTCTGACACTATCTAAACACCTCCAACGTTTCAACATCCTTTACTAACTTATGTTTCTTCACTAATCGTTTGTTGTTGTTTTCCATGTTAATTTGTTCTACTCGTATGTAGCGTATTCACTTACCAATAAAACACGGCTATTAACTAAAGAATTCTGAATTGAAAATTCAGATTTTCAAAAAAATATTGTTTTGTTTTTGAAAACAATAAGTTGTAGGTAGGTACCTACTATAAATATATTAAGACACCAAAACTTTTTGTTTGTAGTCTTAATACGGGTACAGGTCAATAGAAAATTACCTTGTGTAAATTTAAGCCTAGTACGCAGATCGACACAAGACAAATTTTATCTCTACAAAACGTTTCCAAATCTCGCGCAAAAGTTTGAATTTGGAGAGATAAAATCTTATATAATGTGTTTTGTAGTATATCTCTGGAACGGGTTGTCTTACAAAAGTCGTTCATACCTTTAAGGAATCTCCTTTCAAGAGAAGCATCAGCACCTTTTACATAAAACCAGTTTTGACAAAAATCATACTTTCGGAAATTCGGTGGCTGTCAAAATTTGTCCCGCAAAATAATGCTTGTATCATTGTTTTTCCTGGAAAAAATTAGTGGAGACATTTTGTACAGCAATGCACAAAAGTATGAATTTTTTGCGCGAACTGCGTACTGCTCGGAAAAATATCCAAGACAAAATTTGTCCCAGGAAAAAAAATGTATGGGTGACCAAAGTTTTCAGTGCTTACTGTTATCAACTAATAAATAAAACGCAGAAAAAAAAAAGTATTTGACGATTTTAACTTTTATAAGATGTCATAGATAGCATGGTGGTAAATTTTATAAAAATAACTCGACTAAAATAATAAAAAAGTTATAAAACAACTGTAAAGAAAAATCAAACACTGAAGCATAAAAAAGAAAATATGTTATTATAAGGAAAGGAAATAAATCCAACTAGTTATAACAGTTTAGAAATAATTACAACTAGCCGACCCAGCTTTCGAAATTCGAGTGCCAATTTATTTATTTAATTCATTATCATTCAATAAAAGACAGAGAATTCATGATTTTTTTAAATTGTTGAATGCAATGAGGAAGTACCTACTAAGCACTCAATCCTGGAGTCCAAAGGAAAACAGTTAATGGTAAACAAAATTTCAAACCTATACACATTTCTGACACATTGCAGATTTTTGACACGTTGCAGATTGGTTGTTGATGTTGTAAGCCGCAAAAACAATTAGTGGGTTGGACTGATGTTATTTGATGTATCAGAATCCGGTATGTTTAATGTGGATTTTTGGACGTTTCTTAATCCATCGACATCGCAGCCATCCTTTGATGGAATTTGACAGTTTATGTCTTGACGAATAGAGAACGAATTCAGATATGACGTTCAAAGAGTATTTCGAACAAAATGTTAGCCGAAAGCCCTAAAATTGCTCTTTTCCGGAGTAACAAATAAAATACCTTTTTTTTGGATATTTATAGACGTTTTTTAATCCATCGAAATCTTAGCCATCCTTTGATGGAATTTGACAGTTTATGACTTGACAAATAGATAATTCAGCTTTGACGCACAAAGTGTATTTCGTACAAAATGTCAGCCGAAAACTTTTTTGACACTTTTTAATCCATGTACAAAGTAGGCATCATTCGATGTTATTTGGCAATTTATGGCTTACAATAATAGAATATTTTGTGAGAACTATCAAAGCCATAAGTCAATCTTATCATCGAAATCGAAATTAAAATCGCATAGGAACAGTATTGAATCATTTCAGTGAAATGAAAATGATCGAATTTTGAACGAATTGAATCGATTGTTGAACGATTCAATCATTTGGAATGAACGATTTACTCAGCTCTAATTCGAATTTGATATTTTGTTTGTTTGTTAACGCCTTCTTGTCAAACCAGGGGGATATTTTATTTTCAGGGAAGATTTGAAAATAGTAACGCATAGAATAAAGCGAGAACTACATGCTCTCTTTTTCCAACTCATTTCAAATTTCTATCTTCCATCTCGAAAAACACAAAAAGTAAAAGTTGAAATGGTTCTAAATTTCACTTTTTCACTCTTTGAAAACACTAAGGCTAGGCGCGCACATTCAATTTTTAGTTTTGCAACTGCTTGGTTCGAGAAACTAAGAAGTTTGTGTTTTGACACAAACTAAACGATTGCCCAAAAAGAGTTCGCTATTTTGTGTAACATATAATAACATATATGCACCTGCGCGGACATTCAACCAAATAGTTCATCTGTTTTCTAAAACCACAGATAATTATATATATAATGTATGACAGTATAGTGTAAATGTATGCTCTATTCAGCAACAGATGTCCGGGCATTTTTTTGCAATTTTTATTTGTTCTCTTAAACAATTTCTGTGTAGTATATTTAAATAATTTTGGCATTCTGCACATCTATGCAAAAAATGCTTTCGTTTAATATGTAATTTATCCCTTTTCGGTTTTTGTGCGCCGCGTAAAGTGTACCACAAAAAACATGTTTGCCGTTTTATTATATGATTATAACTATGTGATTATCAATAGGACAACTTAAGAAGTTTTCAATAAGGGCAGGTAGATGCTGAAATAGAAATAAAACAAGCTTTATTTTATGATGCAAGTTCTTGAATTTTGCAACCATTAGGCTTTTGCAGTGGTCGATCTTGCATCGATCACATCCACACCTGGTGAATTATAATTCGACTTCGATAAGGCTTTTGGCCGGGAATTTATTTGGAGATCCCTGATTGCGAGGGGTACCCCCATAAAGATAGTTAATGTCATCAAAGAGTCTTACAATAGCGCAAGGGGTTTCGTTTTGAACAATCGCCGATTGTTGATTTCAAATTCTTTTGAGGTGCATCAGGGAGTGAGACAAGGAGATGTTCTTTCAACTATCCCGTTTTGACTGGCAAATGATGTGATGACTGCTACAGTGTGTTCAAACGAGAGATATGGAATACAATGGAGGATAGTTTGACAACTCAGCCATATAGACTATGCCGATGATATCTGTCTCCTGGGAAATAGCACCGCCGGCGCGCGGCTTGAATCAAATGTGTCAATCACTATAAGTTAACCGAGAAATGGCTGGTTTAAGAATTAACGTCAACAAAACCAAAGTAATGCACACCGGCCAAAACATTCAACAAAAAATTATTCTAAGGCATGGAATCATTGAAGAGGTCAAGCAGTTTAATTATCTGGGTAGATGTATTGCAATAGAAGGTGGAACGGACCTGTATGTCAACATCAGAATAAGTAAGGTCCGAAGTGCATTTGGTATCCTCTCTCCTGTGTGGAACACTAGTAAAATATCACTACGCACCAAGTTGAAACTCTTCGAATCAAACATAAAATCTGTGCTGTTATACGCCTGTGAAACATGGAAGTGCTCTGCATACATCTCGAGCAGGTTACAGGCTTTCGTTAACCGATGTCTGCGGTACATTTTGAAGATCTACTGGCCACAAACCATATCAAACGTCGAGTTGTGGAATAAAACTGGATAGAAAAAAGTGGATGTATAGACATTATCCATTGAAAATGGCGGTGAATCGGCCAAAACATTGAGGAAATCTGACAATAACATCTCGAAGCATTCTTTTAAATGGAATCCTCAGGGTGCAAGACGTGTTGCAAGACCAAAACCAACCTGGAGGTCAACTCTGATGGTAGAAGCAAGGTCTCAGGATATTCGTATTTGGGCACAGCTAAAACCGCTTGCGTCAAATCGTGAAAAATGGAGGGATTTATTTGCTGCCCTACGCTCCAAATGAAGTTGAAGTGATAGCTCAAGCCATATAAGCTTTGTTTAAAATATTAACAAATTTATTTTTTTATTTGAAAAGCTCATGTATGCTTTTATGCATGCAAAATGACCATCTTGGCTTCTTACGGTGGCAAGGATCCGATTGGTCCAATTTTCAATGACTCTTCCGCATAGATCCGGTAGAATTTGAGCGATGACCTGTGATATGTTTATTTTAAGGGCATTGGTCGATTGTAATTTATTCGTATAGACCTGTGACCTTAGCAAACCCCACAAGAAAAATTCTAGCCGGGTCAAATCGAATGGTATTTAATTCACGTCACTTCTGCAAGAGATAGCCTTACACTCAGGATCGTTCATGCAAAATGTCAATCGTGCTGAAACCAAACGTCGTCGTCTAGATCCATATGGTTCAATTCGGTCCACATGAAATTGGTTATCTTCGTTCTGAAGCGCTAAATTCCTAGTTATATTTTCCAAAGCTATCTAGATGTGAAATTCTGAAGCTTCTGCGAGGTTTGGTTCTCGACATATTTTTAACCGAAGTGATTTTACTGAATTTTTGAGAATTTTGAAAAACTCTTGGAATAACCACTTGTCTTAAAAAATCACAATTTGTTCAAAGTTCCCCAAACGCATGGAGACATACATCGAATGAGAGGTCAATTCAATTCCTATATATGCATCCAAACGAAAAGGTTCTGAGTTTTCTGGTTATCGAAATATGCCCGTCCAAAGTGATTTTCATTGATTTTCTAGCCCCAACTACCTAGCAATGTCTTTGGTTTGCGCTATTTCTGAAACCAATCCTTGTGAGAGACTCCGATTTTAAAAATCTCTGGTTACATTTTCCAGAGGTATCTACAGGCGAAAACCCGAAGCTTGACGGTGCCATTGACGATGACCGTCTCGACAAAGTTTCGTTTTCGAAAAAATACGGACCAATGACACCGCCGCCGCCTGCCCAGAATACACACAAACGATTACTTTTTGAGTATACATTGTCACTCGTTGAGCCTCTTCTATTTATATATTGCAATTTTGCTTGTTAGCGTGGCCATTCATCAAAAATGCACCTCGTCGCTACAGATTATTTTTTGCCTGAAATTGGGGTCCTCTTGAAATTCTCCCGAAGCCCAGTTAGTGAACAAACAAACGGCGGCGGCGACACCAAATTCGACAAGTTGAATTTGCGAAAGACCAAGTTCTTGTGAACGACGAAGAGTCGACTCGGGCTCTGCAGTACACTTTCACGAACATTGGCGATGTTCTAGCAGATCTTGCGTTCCTTTCACGTACGAGTTTTGGCTGATTGATTACGAGTATTACCAAACCGGTGCGTGGTCTCAAATTTGTCAACCAAAGGTTGAAGAGTCAATTGTGAAAGGCCACACTCGTTGTGATAATAATGTTTAATCATTTGAACGTGCTGCTCAATCGTGTTACTTGCCATAGTATTTAGTAGTAGTAACTAAATAATAAACAACACATTTGACAGATGTCATAAAAGAACATGGCCACCAAAATCTACCCGTGCCAATTGAAAAACCCTTTAGAAAATTGTATTTTTCTTCGAAAGAGACTATGTAATTCACAGCAATTTCTCTTTCTCTGGATAACAACATCCAATTAGAGAACAAGCGGTATAAAGTACTTTTTGAATTTCCTCTATAACTTTGCAATACAAAAAAATAACGATACATACCTTCTACGTGGTATAACATTTAAGCCGAATGTCAATCCATCATAATCATCCATGGTCATTAAAACTTCGTCAACAATGATGCCTGCACAAAGAATGACGACGACGTGAAAGCGGAAGCTTTTGAAATATGTATTTTATTAATTGATTGAGGTCGGTTTTATCCTTACCGCGCGAGGCTTCAATTTGAAGGGGATATTTCCTGTGATAAAGAAAGATTACATTGTATATCACTTGCTGTTTGCCGAGCTCGAAACGTTGCACCTGACTGCAGTGTGATTCGTATCCTAGATACCATCATCCAAGGTTATTATCAGAGGCAGAAAGTTATCTTTTGACTTTAGGCTGTGGCAGAGGGTGTCGTTACTTCTGACAACTTGTTGATTGCTCTGCTGCTGATGCTGAGTTCCCAGGAAAAGGACGTTTCAATGTTAAAATGCAGTTCAGAAAGGAATGTGAGAAATAAGGTTATTTATCTTGGTGAACTGGCTGCAGGCTGTCAATGTCAATGTTGCAACAAGGGGTTCAAGTACAGAAAAAAAAGATTGAATTATATCTGACTATGCATAAGAGAAAGCAATTTTTTTTTTAGTATACCTACGAGCAATACCTTTTCTTATAAAGCTTAATTATTTTTTCTTTGTTCAGCGAAATTGAATATCAGTAAAAGCATTAATAAACAAGAAACAAGAAGTGTTTTCTTTGTGCAAGACATTTTTAATTAAAATTGAAGTTTTGTAAGAAACAACAATGACATGAATGTGTTATCACTTATCGTGAAGATTATTGGCTGCACTCATAGCAATTTCAAAAAGAGACCAGTCTGACCATCAGACTCCTTTTGTCAAGCTTAAAAAAACATCTTCCGTAATAAGCTTCATCTGCAACAAATTAGTTAAATTTAAGGGAAGTGTTCAGCTTTATTTAGTGAGAAAATCTAATCAAAACAAAAAACCACAGATTCATGACTAAACAGAACTAGTGAGAAAGATACAAAAATATCATACCATAATGTCAAATCAAATGCTATGTTAGGAAAGTTGGTCAAAATAAAGATAGATAACAAAACACAAGCTTAAAGCGCAGGCTAAGAATATATTCTGCTAATAACTTAAATTGGTGCTGGTAATATGAGTTCAGAATTGTCACATGTCACTACAAATGTTTTGGAATAGGGTTTTTCTGATTAAACCGTTTCTAATTATGAAATAGTCAGCAGCTTAGAAATAGCAATATTTGCATTGCGAACCAAGCGATGCAATGAAAACCCGCCCACACAAATAGGCAGATAAGTGGATCGCCCTAAAAGTTGACACATGGTGTAATACATTCGAAGAGGATTTAATATAACTGACTGAACACACTGTAGAGTGAGCTGAAGTTGGAATAGATGTCGAAATATGAAATACTCACAAACTGAATACAATTGAACACAAAACAAAGTTGGTCATCTTTTAACTTTTGACTGCAGCACTTATGACGTTTCACAATTGAACTATTCCACCAAACCAAACCATTGTACGATGGTTTACATAAGATTGAAAATATATCCAGACTCTTTTCAATTCTTCAAATATATTTCCATAAGCTGACCCAATAAATTATATCAAATGCCAGAAATCTTTACAGCAGTATTGTGGACACGTAAAAATATCACGTAAGACACTTTTTGACAGGTATTCTAGATGCAGCTCCATTTAGAAGAGTTCCACTTTCAGAAACAAATTTTGAATTTATTTTGTGAAATTTTTTTGTGACGGAACTTCCTTGTTTTCATACTTAAGGTAGCATTACAGTCCGGTGTCGATATGGATTGATAAAAAAGCTTCGTTTAGCTAGATCGGTCACTAGCCAATTGTCTTCAGTTTCGCACGGGAAATTGGTTTAAATTCTCTTCAAATTGAGTACGCCACTTGTGCGGTTTTTCCTACTACGCCGCCGCCGCCGTACGAGTATCTCGGGATTGGAATCAATTATTTCCTTCGTCAAAGCTTTGGGGTCCACTGCTAAGTTGTTGGTTTTTTTTAGCAATGTCGGTACGCTGTATAGTTCGTTGTTGTGTCTTCTTCTTCACTCACCAACTAAAAATCACCCAGAGATTTTTTCACCCTTAGTTATCCAAAATTCTCATCCACCTTTCATAAGGCCCATGCCTCTGTATTTTACAGCGGTACCGAGGTCACTAGAACCTTATAAAGGTTGAATGAGAGACGAATTTCATATTATATTTTCTTCTTAGCCCAAAGAAAAGAGGATTGACAGGAGTTATTTTTAAATATGTTGCTTACTTTGGCTTTACGTCAAAATGTTAGTTGTTGTTTCGGCTTTAAAGTCGCAGCTGTAACAACACCGGGCATTTCGACGTGGAATTCATGTTTGCAGTATAAACTTTTTACTTGCGACTTATAGGTACTATAAGGCAAGTTATGCCTTCGTAAAAAAAATCGAAGTCGAGATTTTGATCAAAGTTGACATTACGATGATAGCGAAGACCAAAAAAGTGGGTCTCGCAATTCTGTCTGTCTGTCTGTCGGTTCGACTACAGCCTAAGCGGCTCGGCCGATTTTCTTCAAACTTGGTAGATATGGGTTTTAATTTTTCCCCCCCGGACGTTTTTTTCTGTTTTTTTTAAGACCAAAATAACGGTACCTGCAATACGATTTTTTTCGAAATTTTATAAATATTTTTTTTTCTCAAAAACTGTCGCACAGAATTTTTGGTTAAAACTAGCTAATGGTTGAAAAAAATTTTACAAAAAATTGTTATTTTTGGTAGCCCCCCTGGGTCCATTTTTTTTGTTTTTGATTTGCTCGAAAACGATACAGCCGATTTAAGTAATTTTTTTTATGCCAAAGCTCCTCCAAAATTTGAATATTATTACATATTCAAATTTTCAATTTTTAATTTTTTGGCTTTTAAAATAAAAATTCAAAATTTTTTTTTGGAAACTCAATATTTCGAAAACCACATGCTCGATTTTTTTCAAACTTGGCAAATAAAAGTTTCTTAATATAATCTACAAGATTTGAGAAAAAAAATTTTGTTTTATCTAAAACTAACGGTACCTTCCATACAAATTTTAAAAAATGGTTTTCGAAAATCGCATTTTTCTCGAAAACGTTTCCGAGAATTTTGCTCAAATTTTTTTTCTTTTGATTAATCTTTACGATTTATAATTTAATAAAAAACAAATTTAAATCTAGATATTACTGACTGTACCTGCCATAGAACGATTTTTTCGAATTTTGAATTTCTCATTATCGACATAACGGATTTTAATGAAATTTTTTATAAAAAAGCTCCTAAAAAGTTTAAAAAACATTATATTTAAAAACTTAAGAAAAAATATTTTTTCAATTTTTAGAAAAAAAAAGTAATTTTTTTTTTTGAAAAATTCGATATCTCAAGAACGGCTTAGTATTTTTTTTGGAAATTAAACTTTTATTCGTACAATAATAAAAAATTAAGGTTGGCGTACCAAAATTTTTTCTTAAAAATGTTTTAAAAATTTTGTACATAAAAGCTTATTTTTTTGAGGAACCACTACAACGACTTATAATTTTTATTCCTGCATAAATTCATATTTGCATAGCATTCTGTTTTTATCTCTTACTACTTAAAGAATTTAAAAAATTTATTTTATCCTTATGAACAGTTTTCTCTAATAACATTCGTTTTTAAAATTCCTAGTCTATTACATAGCAGCAAGTTCGTGCGACCCAGTCGTGCATTTTATTTTCATTACGACTCGACTCGACTCGAAGATAGCCTCAGCCTAGTGACTTACAAATCTCTACCATTCCTGTGTGCATGTTATCAGGAGTGGAGGGGGCCTAATCAGCACTTTTCATGACAAGGCTTATAACTTCCTTGCAAGTGGCAGTACACCCACATCCCTGAACAAAATTTTTGCAGCTGCTGAAAAGATGTTGCTGGTATTGGGTCGTTCCAGGGCAGCATATTCTTCAGACTTCAACGGTTTCATCAGGTGTTCACATAAAACGGCAAAAAAGTTCTTGTCTCGGATGATAAAAAATCTGATGGTTCCGTTTTTAGAGAAGTTTAGAGAATGTCCTTACAGCGGGCATGTTTCCCCCCAAACATACATATTTTTAGATAAGTTGACGCATATCCCTAAAGAAAGTCGGGTAAAATTCTTAGCTTACGAGTTCTATGGCTCCTCAACATGATTTGGCAATCGATTAAAATGAACATAAAATTTGATTGAAAGCTATACGACGAATACAGAACCATTTAATTCATGGCAGATGGATCAAATTGAATGTTCTTTCCAGTACCTGTTAATTTTGACAATGATTCGACGAGGATACAACTTCAATGGCCACATTTAAATTATTCGCTATTGTTAGCAGGAAGTACAAAGCTGATTTTGACTTAGCTTGACATGCATAACTGATGAATATAGGCAAAACGCAAACACATTTCGCCCATCACATTTAATTACGTGGAAAATTCAATTCGTTTGGCAAATTTCTTCCACTTGTACTAACATCTACTGTTTACCTTTTCTCGGTTCAAAAACACACCATAATAAGGCTTCTAATGGAAGCTTTCACTTCCTTTAATAATTGGGATTCAATATTTTCCAGCCGAACTAATCTTTACTACTTGTTCAAAATTAAATAAAAAATCGATTTGAAAAAATGATATTTTGTCTTCTCAAGAGAATTTTTTTTTTGTGATGTTTCCCTTAAGTAACAAGCAAGTCTTTGTTTGAACTTCAGATTTGAATATTCATAGATTCCTTTAAAAAACATTTGTTTTACCCTCGAAGGACATCCATTCAACCAACTTATGATGTGTGTTCAGAATCAAGTCATTTGCAATATGTGTAGAATGTATTTAAGATGAAATTTCGATAAGGTTGTTGTCTGAGACTGAAGGGTGGAAGCTATTTATACATTGAATTTCCGACACATTTGTGTACATATACATATGAAGGATAGACAACGTGGGAGTTAGTGGGCGTAATAGTTATAAATAAAATATAATACAAATTTCAAATTGAGATGTATTTGGGAAGCTTTCAAGTGTGTTGAATCTTCTTGAAGTGTATTTAAATATTGTTTTTTTTTGGGGTATTATTTTTCAAGAAAATTAGAGGGTTCATAATTAAATTGTTTTTAATGATCAAAGCTTATTTAAACAAGAAATTAGTGATTGGAAATTTTCAACTAAACTATATTTTTTTTTACCTTTTTTAGCAGTCAACAAAATATCTATTGGATATTGTCTAATACATTTTAATGGCCTGTTCCATATTGTGAATTTGTTGGGAGTTATGTTATCAAATAAAATTAAAGTCTGATTCTCCCCTTGTGAGGAGTCACGAGCATATGTGGCAGTTTCTTGTGAGGATTGTTGTGACTCAATAATATTTTTCGAATTTCATTGTAATCCTCACAAGAAAACTCACAAAGGTCTATTTTGTAATTATTAGTAGAAGCGCTAATTATTAAGAATACAAAAAAAATTTAAATTAGGCCAGTGTAAAATATACTTCAGTCTAAATAAATAAACACAGAAATAGATAAATATTGCAACTAACAGGTTATATATTTTATAGGAAAAAAATCGAAATGCCAAAACTTAAGTTCTGAAGGAGATCACAATTGCGATTATTTTTCTGACATTCACAACTTGTGACTGTCGGGGAGAATACAAAAAAGTCACAAAATTTCTCCTCTTCTTGTGACTTAGTTTGAATAGATTTTGTGCCTTATGCTAAGCAAAAATACTATAATATTGTCAGTTCGCCAATCTTCGACAATGAACTTCAAATGCGTTGACAAGCCAATGATACAATGATATTTTGTAAGAATTGACATATTTTTTCCCAAAGTTTGACAATTTCGTTGTCCAGTGTTTGACCTGAAAATGACTTCTCTGACAAGGTTAAAAGTTTGTCTGTTTTATTGTTGGTAGATAAAAATAAATCATTTTTTTTCGTGTTCACTAGGGAGAAGTGCGATGAATTGGCAAGTTCATATTTTTGCACATCTAATATTCAAAAAAATTTTCGTTTCTTAAAAAAATAAACTTTAAAATTTTAAAAACATTAAAAAAAAATGTAGTACACCAACTTAAAGTTTCTATTATTGTACGAATAAAAATTAAGTTTAAAAAAAAAAAAAAAATACTGACCCGTTTCTTGAGATATCAAATTATCAAAAAAAAAATTATTTAATTCAAAAAACATTTCCTTCCTTTTCTTCTTAGAAGCTTCTATGTTATAAATTTAAATAAAATCTGTAATGTCGATAGTGAGAAATTAAAAAATTGAAAAAAATCCTCTATGGTAGGTATAGTCAGTAATATCTTAGTTTTATTTTTTTTTATTGAATTATAGATCGTGAAAAGTAAATCCACAGAAAAAAAAATTACAAAAATTCTAAGCGTTGTTTTTGAGAAAAATACATTTTTCGAAAACAATTTTTAGGTAAAATATTAAAAGTTGTCCCACATCTTATACAATGCATTAAGAAACTATTAATTGTCAAGTTTAAACAAATCGAGCAATGGGTTTTCAAAAAATTGAGTTTTGAAAAAAAAAAAATTAGAATTTTTAGTAATCCAAAAAATAATTACGGAATATTTTAATATACAATATTATTCAAATTTTTGGGGAGCTTTAGCAGATAAAAAATGATCAAAATCTGTGTTACCGTTTTTGAGAAAATCAAAACAACATTAACTCAACCATTAGCTTTAACGAAATGAATTTTTTTAGAATTTTTCTTTAAAAAATCTGTCGAACAGCTTTAAAAAAAAAGTATTTATAAAATCTCGGTCTTCAAAAAAAAAACCTGTGGAGCGGAAATTAAAAAGGATACCTACCAAGTTTAAAGAAAATCGGCTGAGCCGTTTAGGTGTAGTCGAACAGACAGACAGACCGAATTTCGAGACCCACTCTTTTCATCTTCGCTACTCGTATCATCGTAATGTAAACTTTGATCAAAATTTCACATTAAAAAATAGCACCACCAAACAGTGCATAAATTATGAGCAATTGTGACAGTTTCAATGTCAAATATTTGAAGATTTAACTGTCATGTGTTCGTCTGACAATGACCTGATGATGGCGCTTCTTTGTCAAACAATTCAGACATATTTTCTTTCAATATTGTAAGTTTTGAAAATCATCTGTATTTTTTTTTTTTCAAATTTATTTGTATTAACATAAATCTTATAACTATCTTAAAGCTTAACAAAAATTCATAAAAAAAACTAGCCTGCCTATCAATATCTTACAACTAACTTACTGGCCCTATGCCGCTCTCAGATAAATTATTAATATTTTGCAGTACCCCGTGGCATAGTGACAGAAAAATTGTAGGTTCTCCAACATTTCTGCTGACAACAATACGTCGTCGTTCTATGAAAACTCCCTAAGTCCATTTTTTGTTTTTTGAGATATTTGCATTTGCACTTGGAAATTAATATAAAAAAATCCAAAAATTATCAGAATAGCAAGATCTCAGGCTTCAATTGTAGAATGGGCTTGGCGTAGCCATTGTTCAATAAAAATTTTTGCAAATGGTTTATCCGAAATGAATTAAATAAGAATTGAATCACATTTTTTTTTTAAATGGACTTAGGGAGTTTTCATAGAACGACGACGAATAGTTGAATAGTTGATGGTTGTAAGTCACTAGGTTCATTCTTGTAAGAGCTTAATATATTAGTTTTTTTTATTAGTACAACTATAAGGGAATATTGTGGATAAATAAGCTAGGCAAAATAGTGCAAATAAAGTTTTTGGAACGTCTGTAAAAGAATATCACTTAATGGAGTTGCTGACAAATATTGTTTTACGTGAAGCTTGACACGATTAAATTATTTGAGCATTATGTTCGTTGATATTTTTTTCATAATAGTTTGTTTTACCAGATCCAAGTGTTCCAAGTGGAGTTATTTTGTTTTTTTTTTATCCCAACTACCTTGTACACTTAATGATGAGCCTGAAGCATCGTAATTTTACTTTTTTAATTTGGAATTTTGTAACTAACGAAAAATAACAATTTATTAAGCTAATTACTCAAAAACGGCTTGTCTGACGAAAATTTTCAATTAGAACTTTTTTGTAGGGAATTTAATTTTATATAAAAGTAAGTCAAAATGAATTTTTTTTACTTCAATGTTTTGTCAGTTCTGACGCAAAACATGAAATTATGACTAAAAATCAAAATTAGCGATGATAGCCCTCTTAAAATTGATATTAAGGGCTCAAACTTTTACGAAATTTTTTTTTGTCATTCTGAATGATATTCTCGATATATCTTTCAAAAAAAAAAAAAAGTCAATTTTTTTGGCCCAGTCTAATGTACATAGGAGAATAGAAAGAGAACTGAACACATTTAGTGGAACGATTGTGTTCCCAATTAAACAAACGAAAATCTGATCTTCATTGAAATTGAATTCAATCAATGAAATAATAAAACTTTATAGAAAAGAAAGTTTTAATTAGAATTACGATTTTTTTGTGTAAAAAAACTCTATAACTCATTAACTTAATTTTAATACTAATTAAAGCCATTGATGCAAAATTTTAAACAGCTTAGTATTAAGGTATTAGTATGATACCTACTACTTAACGATTTACTATCTTTTGAGTAGATTATTAACTCCTTCTTAATTTAAAAAAAAATCCAACTAGTATCGTACTAAGGCAATTTTCACTTAAAACAATGCCAGTTCGTGTAGAAAACTAAGTAAACAAACCCTTTTTGATGATTGTAAATGTCAAAAAGTCATGTGAAGTTAGTACTATACTAAAAAAATAAAAAAAAAGTCATTCGATGATTTTAATTTTGATAAAATTAGTTTCATACTAAAACAGCTTTAACATCGTACTAATTCAGCCTAAATTTTGCGCAAATATAATTTATTTAATCCTATTTTTTTATGTCTTGGTTGCTTGTTTTTTTATAAAATGAACAGGTGTCATGCTGGTCAAGAGGCATTTCGAATTTCTTGAGCTGGAAGACCGCGGAGGCTCTCTTATTTCAACAAAGGAGTTTCTTATCTTTTCCTTGCTCGACTTTTATTCTCTCTCTACTTTCAATTCGCTCTGCAGATAATTCGCATTCATTAAACGAGTAGCATCGTCGTAGCTGTCCATAATGACAGTAGCTGTCATTATGAAAATAGCCACATAACTTTTCTTAGAGCAAATGCAATACGCCAATAATATTTTTTTATTAAAAAAAAAAACTCAGTAATAATACAAGTATTGCCTTTGCTGTACATTCGACAGCATTGTTCGTACATCGGTTTTTTTCTAAGTTTTGATAGCGTCGTTAAGGGATTTTCCATTGGTTAGATAAATCAATTGATTTTTAGATCTATCAAAACGTCGATTTTGACGTTTTTTTTATTCAATTGGGCAAAGATAAATTCGATTTAAAATCTATTTTATAATTTATAATTTTCCGGCAGATTAACCCTTCCCAGTACTAATATCAAAATAATATTCAGTTGTCAGTTTTATTTTTATTTTTGTTAAAATTATGTTGAAAACATAAGGACGCTTTTTCTAACAAGAAATGAAAGCAATTTAAAATGATTCGTTAAATTTATCAAGTGCATATTTTCTTAAAGTTAATAAAGGTTGAAGATTTTTTCGGAAATAATGACGCACAGGAAAATACACGAATACATTCGCCGTGGAAAAAAAATCAATTTTTGGGATTAAAATCCGAATTTACCAATGGAAAACGCCGACTATCTCGTTGATGATATATGCGATATTGGCACCACTGATTGTTGGCGAATGTATATCGGGATCATTCTGCCTCGGGTGATCTATGTACTCTGGCAAAGTTCTTTTGCTAGTTAGCCATTCGATTGCCAATCTTTGAGTTTAATAGAAATTATTTTCAATCCGAAGATTAATAATTGAAGATGCTTTAAAGATTAACTTAATATTTTTGTTACTATCGCCTCCTTGATTGGATTCACTTATACCTACCAATACAATTACACTGGAAATTTCCACCTTTATTTTATTTTGCTCGCTACAGCTTTATAAAAAATATTATAGTATTGTTGTGAACAGAGCTTTATACTCCTACAGCGCCATCTGTTGGAAAATTGCATATCTACTTTATGGAAGAAGCAAATAGCTCTTTTCCAAAGTCAAATGTATTTCCCATTGACGTATTATACATGGACTGCCAGAGCCCAACTTCACGATGGTTCAACTTAAAACTATACGGAACTAGCGCTCTTGGTGCAAACTCGGAAAACATAGTGCAACTTTTGGTTTTGGTATTTGATATATCATTTTTTGACATAATTGAGTTTGTAAAGGGTGTTGAGCGGGAATTGTTTAAGTTTATTATTAAATAAAAACTTGGGGTCTATTTTCATGCTTTATTTGCCGATTTAAGAGTCATATAGCATCATAGACAGGAGAAGAGCATTACTTATATCAATTTGTAAACACCTTATTGTTTAACACAAATCAAAATTTTAACTTTTCATTTCAATTTTATGTGAACATTGTGTTCAAATCATGATGAAAACTATCTAGTAAAAAATGGATACGATTCAACATGAAAAGATAAATTAAAAAGTTCATATTGTTCTACTTACATTTATGTAGATAGGAGATTTTTTGAAATAATAGCAAATTCACTTACATATAGTTAGATAAATATAATGACAAAAATGCCATTTCCATTTTAAAATATAAATATAAATTTACGAAGAACCGGTTCTACCTTTTTATTAGGTTACCTGTCAAAACCTTACAGCAACAATCGCCAAGCAATTCAGGCCCTAGAAGACAATATCCGCCATAAAGCAGTTTTCATTAAACTTAATGCTTTGCTCTCGCGTGTTTACAAATTTCGCTGAATACCCTTTATTATATTATTGTTATTATTTTGTCTTGGATAACGTTAAAATGTAAAGTTCAAATTGAGATAGATGGCTATAGTTTCTATGGCAAAAATTGTAGTTCAGGCCAGGAGCCAAGAGATGGCCTCTGGAATTAATATTTATTTTTACCACTTTTGCACCAACAGCTCTAATGTTGATAGTGAGAAGTTGAACCATATTCACAGAGCGTTTGTATGGAAATTTCATGCGACTAGCAGTCCATATATAATACGTCAATGGTATTTCCCCTTATTCCAAACATCTAGAACATTCCAAGACGAGAACCTTCGAGAACAACTAATTTGAGTATTTAAGGGAGTGTTCACGGTGAGCGGGACACAGTTCATTTTTGACTATGAAAGTGCAAAAGGTTTGCTTATTGGATTGTGGAAAGTTTTATTAAACAAGTGTGATTTAAATTTGAATAAAAGTATTTGAGTTGATTATAAATTGCGATAAATTGCTTTGATTTGGAAAGTGTAAATAAAGAAGAAATACTAAAAAGAGTAAGAAGTTTTATTTAACGAACCTAGTAAAAATATTACAGTATTATAACCTCAAATGGTATATTTGACTGGACTCTAGGAATATCTTCGTTTCTTTAAATACTTCGAAGCTTTAAAAATCTTCTTTTTTCTGCGCAAAATTAAATACCTGCTATTTATTTAATTGGAATGCCACTTGTTCTGCTACCATACAACGCAGTCCCTGTACAATAACGCACTTTTATTTTTCTTTCCAATTGGGCATATGCGAACTCAAAGAATAAGCGCTTATTTTTGTATTTAAATCAACTCGGCTCATACGAGCCATGTGCTGTTTTTCCCTGAGTTGTGTGCTCATAAGTTTATTCCTTTTTTTGTATTGAAAAAAATTATTTTAATCTAAGCATATTTTGTATGGTTGTTGTGCTGAAACCATAGAAGAAAATCATGTCTCCTTTTACTCAAAGCAGACAGAATTATTTTCCTAATAAACATGCTCTCCGTGCGCCTACATACACTAGATTGTTCATTCATTCTATCCTCGGTGCAAATATGTATGTATGTATACCTACAATGGTTTGCAGTCTTACTACATCATGCGGCGACCTCCACTCAGCAAAATCCATAAATAGAACTTGAACTCAGTGCAATATTGATCGGATTTGAGTATGCAAAATGCTGGTGTATCTTTTTCCTATCCAGCAACAACGTATCGCCTATCGGTATCCAAGGGCAACAACATACATAACTAAGCATACATAACTATACAGGTTGTTGGTGAATATTGTATGTATTTGCAAATAGTTCTAAGCCAGGTATCCCTTTTGAAGGGCAAATAACATAGAAATTGTGTACATGCCACGCGTATGCAAAATGAGTTTCGTATAGCCATCGTACAGGACTCAGTCGACATCCTTTGGACGGACTGACGGACCGGACGTAGGAAATGTTGTGGTCAGTCACAAGCAAGGTTTCTGGTTCTGGTTCTGGTTGAGTGTTGTGCTAAAAGTTCTGTCAAATTTCAAATTAATTACCAGAATGACATTCTAACCCTATGCCTGAGCTTCGGACAAAACACAAACCTTTTTGGTTTTAAGTTACTGCGCAAATGCTGTACCTTCATCAAAACCGGTGTAGAAAAGTCGGTAAAATAGATGAAACCCAAAACATATTTGCTGCTTAACTAAATAGTTGAATGTGTCAAAACTCAAAAGTTTTTGCTATTGGTTGCCGGAAGTCGCATAACTCTTAAATAATACAGCTCTCCTGTTTTTTTTCGACGAAGAAAGATGTACTCATACTCATACAAATATAAATTCCAATGCGACTACTTACATATATTTATTTATAGAGCTCTTTTATCTCCTTTTAAAGGAACAGTATTGATTTCCATCATGATCAATCGGAAAATTAGAATTTTAAAAACTTCAAAAAATCACTAAAGTAGATAGGCCTCTAGATAAACCTACATAAAATTCAATGAATCGAAAAAAGCGTTGAACCTTTTTTCAGAATCCTCAGCAAGTCTTCTTGCTTTAGCAACTGATGCTTAAAGCTTTAACTTTACTTATGTAACTTTCTTTATGAAACCAACTTAAATTAACTATTTTCTGAACACTTACAAAAATTGGAATTTTCAAACTAATCAAAAAGATGGAAGGGTTTTCCGGCTTATAATAAATCTTTTGCCTTACAAGGAACAAGACGTGTTGTCAATTAAAAACGGGAAATCTCTTGTCATTGTTGGGCTTATATGTATATGACGGACTGTCCCTTTCTTATCTTGTTTAGATAAGAGTAAACAGTTATAGTTCTCTATTATTGTTTTTTTTTTTAATATATTTTATTTGAAATCAGAAACATTTTAAAATAAAATGCACAACTAGGTCGCACGAACTTGCGCTTATGTAATAGTCTGAGAATTTTAAAAATGAATGTCATTAGAGAAAATTGTTCAAAAAGCATAAAAAACCATCAAATATGAATTTATGCAAGAGACAACATTATATGGGATTGTAGTGGTTTCTTAAAAAAAATAAGTTTTTATATACAAAATTTGTAAAAAAAATTTTAATTATGTATATACATATTTTGGTACGCCAAATTTAAGCCTTTATTATTGTATGAATAATAAATAAATAATAAATAAATTTCCAACAAGAAATATTGACATATTTTTGAAATATCGAATTTTCAAAAAACAATACTTAGATTATTTTTTTTTTTTTTTTAAATTCAAAAGTATTTTTTTGTTTCTAAAATTTTGAAATGCAATGTTTTTCAAACTTCTTAAAAGCTTTTCTTTACAAAATTTCATTAAAATTCGCTATCCCAATGGTGTGAAGTTCAAAGTTCAAAAAAATGGTTCTATGGTAGGAACAGTCAGTAATATTTTAATTTTTTTGAATATGTATAGATATATCGTAAAAATTAATGGAAAGAAAAATAAATTTTATCAAAATTCTAGGCGCTGCATAGTGCAGTATTTTGATTTAAGACCTAGCCAAAAATATTTGAGTCCATTTTTAACATCAAATAGGTACCAAATGAGTAAAAAGTTATTTGCAAGGATGAATTTTCATTTTTTTCGTACAGTAAACCTACTTTGGTGCCCCTCCCGATTAGCCGGAGAAAAAATTATTAAAAATCAAAAAAGCACGTATACAACACTGTGCTATACATTTTTTTTAACCTCATATATTATTCTTTGTTTTGTTTTTCGATTCAAGTTGTTTCATTTAATAGTTTTTGAAAAATTAAGTTTTAAAGTTAAAATGTAGAAAAAGATAACATTCTAAGACGAGAACCTTCGCGATTTAGTTTCTAACAACTAATTTGAGTATATAAAGGAGTGTTCACCGTGAGCCCAGACAGTTGATTTTGTTTTTTTTTCGTTTTTAATTGATTTTTTTATAAGTTTTTGCATTATTAAAAACAATGTTTTGTCAATATTAAATGGCCTGATAAATTTTTAGTCAAATACTTTAAGCCGCATTCCAATAAATATTATAGTTTCTAAGAAATTAGAAAAAAACTGAAATTTACTTTTTTTGTTTTTCTTATGAGTGGTTTTACAACCCGAAAGTTTCTTAATACGGGTGTTCAAATTTCAATCCGAATTTTTTCTGTCCCAGTATGACACTCTAAACCCAAAATTCGAAATTTTTTCCGGTCACTTTTTTCTTCAACATGACCCTTATGCACTTCCGCTTTTAGTTTGTACGACAGATGCAGCAGAAATTAAAAAAAAACCTAATCCTGGCGTGTAATATTAATAGCCCAAATCTGAAAATCTCTGCATTCTCCGGTTCTGTAGAAGCCAAGTAGTTTCCCTGTTCTCATGGCATTGTTGGAGTTCTGGTTCCAAATATTTACATAATCGCCATGTTGTGTCACTAAATCTTGGAGCTTCACTTCGGCAATTGTCTCACTGGCGACTTTTGATGGGTAAAAATCTTATTTAGCTTTACACGTAAGTATAGCACGGATACGTATATCTTTGTCGACGAATATCCCCGAAGCGTTTTTAGGTGTGTGTTTCTTTGGTTTTAATGGTTTTACTGCCAATCGCAGCTGCTTTCCGGAACTTTATAGCTTTGGTAGGAGTTTTGGTCACAACCTGCATCACTTTTACTATATCAATATTTGTTGCCGCTCTTTGACTCATCTGTGTCGCGTATGTTAGTTCATCAACGGGCACACTCCGTCGAAGTTCCACTGATTTTTTCGGTCACTTGATCCCCTGAATTCTTTGCTTGGGCGACTTTTAGACCTTCCGGGAAGTATGCCAACAGGAAGTGTTATTTCTTCGCTAAGCCAATCTTCATTCTTATCCAAGAATCTTAATTTTAGTGGGGCAATATGCTCATTTATTAGGCTTAATACACGCTAATTCTTAATCTAACTTAAGTATAGCTCTTAAATCTAGGGTTGGGAATTGGAAGGACGATTAAGACAGAGTTTCAGGCAGGATGAACTGAGGTTAAAGTCGAAACAGTTAAGGTTACAATTATTCTTCTGAAACATGCGAGTAATAGGTTCGTTGGAGCCGTAAGAGGTACGGTGGGTAGGCAGATAGAAGAGACGATGATTTCTAATATTACGGAATTAGTGTTGACAGAGATGGAGAGTTTTCGTGAAAAAGTTATTGATTGACATTTGGAAATATTTAGTTCTAAGCAATTTTTCAGGCACCAGACAGAGAAATTGTTGAGATCAAGTTGTAGGAAATTGGCATCATGTGTGGAAGAAATGGTCTTGAAAAACTTTGTATCGTCGGCGTAGAGTGAGATATGACAATGTTTAATGACCATTTCAATATCGTTAATAGTAAGAATAAAGAGGAGAGGTCCTAAGTGGCTGCCTTGTGGAACCCCGGAGGTAGCTAAAAAATCATCGGAGAAGCAAGATCTGAATCGAACTTTGTAGTAACGAGTGTTTAAAAAATTAAATTAAATTTGGTGGTGCAACAGCTCGGAGTGAACCAGGACCTAGTGACTTACAACTCTCAACCATTCCCGTGTGCGTGTTACCAGGAACGGAGGGGACCTACAATTTTCTGCCGATTTCGAACGGCTAATGAGCAGCACTTTCCATGACAAGAGATACTCTTGGAGAATTTGTCAATTTCTCGCAAGAGGCAGTACACCCCTGAAAAAAACTTTGCAGCGGCTGAGAATCGAACTCGAAACCTTCCGCATGACAGTCCAACGCACTAACCATTATGCCAAGGGGTAACGAGTGTTTAGGTAAGGAAAAATCCATCTTAAGAAGATAGGTTCACGGCCAAAGGTAAACAGTTTGAATAGAATAAGCTTATGAGGGATTTTGTCAAAGGCCTTACTGAAATCGGTTGAGGCAACATCGACTTCCTTTCCGTTTTCAATTAGGTTAATCGTTGTGGACCTACCCTTGACAAAGTCGTGTTGTCTAGGGCCTAGGGGAAATGAGGCACTTACAACGAAAACTTATAATATCATACAAACTGATTTCAAAGATCTTGGGAATATGTGAAAGTTTAGCGATTGGACGATAGATTGTGATTTCACACTTTGGGACCTTTTTATGTGTTGGTTGGGTTATGAAAGAGGTCTTCCATAACTGAAGGAATACTCCTTGAGATTGAGATAAACCGAAGATTTTTTACATAGTTTGTATAGGTTTTATTTAATTTTAAAGTTATATAAGTGTATCTTAAAAAAAAGACACCCTTTATATGATTGTAAAAATGCTACCACTTCAGATATATGAAAGGTTAAAAGTCCAAAATTAAAATATTTGGAATTTTTGGACAGTTCTTTAATTTTATATTGTATACAAGTATACTTGTTGGGCTTGACCTTTTTCGATATATGCATAAGCAAGGGAGAACCGAAAACGAGACCTTATCCCTCCTTAATCCTCTCCCATTATACCTGCACTCATAAAAAGATTTGTCAAATATTTAATATTTTTTTGAATTTATTAGTTTGTGTGCCGTGAACTCCCGTATCCGCCAAAACCAAGCCAGCCCTCTAAGAAATATTTCGGTACAATTAAATTTCAAAAGATATAAGCCCCAAAAACTGACATTGAAAGAACATTGAATTTATTGTTAATATTTTTTAGAATAAATATTTGCCATTACTTTATGGCGGGAATTATTATTAAGAACAAATACCGATGAGGAGTATTAGTTGTTTGTCTGTGATTTAATCCCTCTAGCCTTGAATTGGACATGAGCAATGGAATTGATGGACTTAGGAAATGAATGGAGCTAAGCGTAACCATGATGTTTTATAGGTTATTTGCATTAACCATAACCATGCTGTGCTACTTCACCAAGGTAAAAGCTGGATTAATGCTTTGGCAATAAAAATAAAACAACCCTCTCAACTAGGTGCCTGGATTGGTCTGGGAAGGATTGTGTGTGTCGATGTGGACTTTAACCACCACCACGAACCACGAACATGTGGTACCCTGTTGGAGATATTGTGTTGGTAACAGGAAATTTCTACACTTTGATGAAAATAAAAAATATAATATATATGTAAATATATATATATAGTATGCAGTGCCGGATTAGCCACGAAGCAAGAGTAGCAAATGCTACGGGCCCCGCGCATTTAGGGGCCCCGCGCACCAACGTTTTCTGACCATAAAAAAGTATTATTTATATAGTAGATTTAGTTACAATTACTAAGAAGAAAATATTTGCACCAAAATGATCAACTAAAATTTTATTTTTCTATCTGCTGGTCATACCATGTTTCGCACCGCACTACACGCAAATTGGACAACGGTATGAAATGCAGGTGTTTATTGTCACCA
This sequence comes from Philhelius festivus, assembly GCA_963931855.1. NCBI lineage: Eukaryota > Metazoa > Arthropoda > Insecta > Diptera > Syrphidae > Philhelius > Philhelius festivus. The sequence continues at coordinate 156,035,132 of OZ007556.1, forward strand.
TTGATAACGTACTCACTGCTTTAGGTAAACGTATGAACAGAACAGTTATCATAAAATTGCTGGCATTTTCGGAATATTCCGAGAGCTAAAATCTCTTCCTGATTCAAAATAGCTATTTTGGCCTTTAGTCCAGTCCACAAAAATTGGCGTTTCGTCCGGGTGATCGCACATGGACTCATCAGTTGACTGTGAGGACCTTGTCAATACGCAATTTTTATTAAATTCAGTTCATCTTACATCGATTTTTTGACAAAAATCCAATGTGAACTATATCCAACCAAGATTAAAATTGTAATCATTAACGTTGGAATATTTTGCTATTTTGAATCAATAATTCAACAAGTCCATTAATAGTGAAGTCTTCTACCTGGCTGATTTATTTCAGTAGTATATAGAATTTGTATTATAAAAACCTTCATATAGAATCAAAGCTGAGCCACGGGCAAAATATTCCAACTTTAATGAGTACAATTTTAATCTTGGTTGGATATAGTTCACATTGGATTTTTGTCAAAAAATCGATGTAAAATGAACTGAATTCAATAAAAATTGCGTATTGACAAGGTCCTCACAGTCAACTGATGAGTCCATGTGCGATCACTCGGACGAAACGCCAATTTTTGTGGACTAAAGGCCATAAAAGCTATTTTGAATCAATAATTCAATAAGTCCATTAATAGTGCTGTCTTCTGCTTGGCTGATTTATTTCAGTCGTATATAGAATTTGTATTATAAAAACCTTCATATAAAATCTCTTCCACCAGAAGAAATTTTGAAAAAATCTGCAACCATAGTAAGTGCTTACGCAGATGGAGGACAGTCTGAGCAACGAATTAGTGCAGTTCGCTTCAATGCTCAATTCTGATGTGGCTGGTATTATTGACAGCAGGAATCTTGAGGCTCTGGAAATGCAGGTTTACAAGCTGTTGATAAATAACTTTTTACAATCTTGTTTCCCGAACGTTGAAATTGCTTTGCGCATTTATTTGTCTCTCATGATCACCAACTGCAGTAGTGAACGATCTTTCTCAACATTAAAACGTGTTAAAAATTAATTGAGCCAACAACACCTTAATCACCTCACTTTAATGAATTTTGAACATGATTTACTCCGAGAAGTCGATATCAACAGCATTATTTATAAATTTTCCCAAATTAAATCAAGAAAAGTTTTGTTTTATTTAATACCATAAACTTGATAAGTACCTAACCTAAAACAGTCTAAGGGCCCCTTAATAGAATTTGCTACAGGACCCGCGCTGGCTTAATCCGGCACTGATAGTATGTACCATGCACGCAGAGGTGATGTTTGAATTACGTACAAAATAATTATTGTGTTGTCTGGAGTGCTAATTTTGGGAACACTTTGGTGGCTTAATTGGATTTGGGGATTTAATGCTTGGCTTAAGTCAAAGTAAATATGTATTATGTGCATGATGTGAAAGCCACAATGTCAAAGCTCATAATGTTGCAAATGGCAGAGACTGATAGGGGCGAATCGAAACAAAAATGAGTGGGATTGGGCAATCAGTCGGTTCAATGAATAGAAATAAATAAATTTACTAAAAAAAATTGTCAAAATTTGGTTTAAGGACTTTTTGAAATTATTTACATTATATTGATTTCTCACATTAAATTGAGTTTTCCTAAAAAAACTTAACATGGTTTAGGTGACATGGAATTAGAGAGGCTCAAAAAGTGCGCAATTCATTCCAAGTTAGATATAACTTTAAGTACAGTCAAACTAGGTATTAACATCATAGACCTTGCATTTAACTTTTTATTTAAAGGCTTGAGTATAAGCAACAAATTTGAGTTAAGTTACATAATTCGGAACCTAGTTCTATTGCGAAACATGTTTCAGGAGTTAGCTCGGATTTGAGGACCGAATCTAAACAGTTTTACAGCAGAAGTAGATGTTAACGATGTTCAACAATTTTTTTGTTTTATGATCATGGCGGCAGTGGCGGATTTACCAGCAGGCTAAGTAGGCTTGAGCCTAGGGCGGCAGATTTTAGGGGTGGCAAATTTTTTATTTTTAGCCGTCGGTTTTCTGATGTGTAGATATCACTCTAGAAGTCCATAAGACACCTTTTCGATGACTTTTCCCTCTTCTCTCTCATTGTACATTCAACGGTACCGCAAACTTCTATATTCTACGGTAAAACACCCAGTTCACAGCCACAACCATAAATCGGCCGTTGCCCACACTTTCTATGAGTGAAATGAGAGCGAAATTCTGGAAAATATATTTCACGCTCTTCTCATTCCCACTACGTATGTACTCATACAAGTCGGACTACTGGTTGGGGGCTGTGAACTGAGTAGATTGTGTACGTATTGGTAATAGCGATATTGGTTTGGTAGATCTGAATACAAAATTGTTGCAAGGAAAAATGTTTTGTTGGAGATATTCTTCGTTTTGAATGGAACAAAAGATTTCAAAATAATAATCGAATCATTTTATCGATTTTAATCTTATGTGTTGACTACTGTTTGTTGAACAGGTACTAACTTCTGAAAATTTTATTAGAATGCTAAAAAAAAACTCAAATACTTTTCAGATTGAAAACTAGATACAATCGATGACGTTGAATATCCGTACGTGAGTTCATCTGGAATCTCGTTATTATTTTTTCAATTTGTGTAACTACGTTTACCGAATTTTCATTATTTTGGGGGTGGCATACCCCGCCTTATTAGCATTACATCATTGAACTTTGATTACCTCAGAAATATACTCAAAAACTATTTCTTGTGCAATTTCAATCGAATTGTTGAATTGTAAAGATACGAGTAATCTAGGAACTGTCAATTCACAATTTTAGAGATAAGGGCGGCAAAAATTCAACAGCCTATACTTGGAAAATGTGTAAATCCGCCACTGCATGGCGGTCATTCGAATGATCGACACATAATGTGATTAACAGGCCTTAATCACATTACATGTCGATCATTCGAATGACCGCCATAACTTCTCAAAGAGAATCCGAGAGATTTTTTTATAATATTTTTGATGAATCTGGGTGATTTTGTGCGATGACACGAGTTAGGTTGAGTTTGAGGGCACCGGTCGCTGTCGTTTATGGGCTGTGACTTAAGGAAACTTCACAAGAAAAATTCTAGCGGAGTGATTGCACTATGCGATATTGGTGACCAGTTTTCGCTGCCTCTTCATTTGAAGTCTTCCAACCAGATGTCAATCTTTTACTCGCCAGTGGCTGCCTGTGTTTTCCTATGATCACTAGGTTGCACCAGTTTTTTCTCGTATCTTTTACAACAGAATAGTTTCAGATTTCAACTACCAGTTATGGCAATTTAGCTTAATCTTGTCAAATTCACGCTTCAAAAGAATTCTGATGAGCTCAATATTGGAAGCTGTTCTGTACGATATTAGATCTTTGGCATACGTAATTGCCTCAGTTCAACTACCTATCAGATCGCTGGTGTAAATCCTGAATAGAATCGCCGAGTTGACTGCTTTATCCTTAAGAACATTTTTAATTTTGAAGATTGCGGTAGAAGTTGTACTTCCTCTTTTGACAACAAAATTTCTATCATTGAGCATGTTATAATGAATATATAACAATGGTTTGCTAATGCCGAGTCTAGCCACTTTTAGATAAAGACCCTCTCACCATGCGGTGACGAAAGCCCAATTTGGTTAGAGCTATATTAATAGATAGATAGATAGATCTTTATTTTCGTATTTACAATTACATTTGGTAAGCTACCGCACAGTTTACATAAAGAGATTTGATATATTACATATATATCTTTCTACTGAATAAGTATATTAATTTGTATTGAATTTAGTTAAACTTAAGATAATAATAGTGAAGGAAAAATACAAACAAAACCTTCAATGCAAATTGAAAGGGCAGGTACATCTTGACTCGGAATAAAATTAAATCTTCAAAACTATAGTTATGAAGTACGTTAGTAAAATAGATGTTAGTATGAATAATAATAAATAAGTTTATTTAGTAAGTTAATAATTGGTTAGTAAAGAATAATGATTAAATAAGAAATTAATCAATAAATAAATAATTCAAGTAAATAAATAAGTAATTAGGTAAGAAATAAATAAATAATATAATTAATAAATAAATAAATAAATAAATAATAAATAAATAAATAAATAAATAAATAAATAAATAAGAAAAATAAATATATAAATAACTAAATAGATAGATAAATAAATAAATAAAAAAAAATTATTAATTAATAAATAAATAAATGAACACATGTATGAATAAGTAAAACAAAAAAAATAATTATACATATATTTATAAATAAACAATTAAACAAATAATTTATGAATAAATGAATAAATGAACAAGTATATAAATAAGTAAATATTGTACGGACATAAATTAGAAATATATATCAGAAAAATGGTTAAGGAATGAGTTGATTGATAAGTGGATTATCAGAAGTTTCGCAATTTAGCAAGAAAGTAAAGAAATCATTTCAACATTGGCCTTTTTGTGTAAATCTACGGTGGAATGGTGTCGTCTATCGTGGAAGGTTAAGCATCATTTTAAGTAGCTGGTTTTGTGATACTTGAAGTTTTTTAAGGTGACTTTTTGCACATTTTCCCCAAACCTGGCAACCATACAGAATGATTGCTTGAAATATCTACTATCTTTTGAATAATCATTTTATTGTCTTTGCTAAGGCAAGACTTCCTATTTATAAAAGGATATAAAATATTTAAAGCAATGCTTACTTTTTGCAGAGTTCTGGAAATATGCTCTTTGAAAGTGAGTTTTTGATCTAGATAAATACCAAGGTATTTCACGCTTTGGTCCCATTTGACATTCACCCCATTTACAGTAAGCTGATTGCTTGGAAGGTAACAAGACTTTCTTTTTCTACTGAAAAAGATAGCTTGTAGTTTATCAGTATTCAGCTTTATTTTCCATTTGGTATAATAATTTGTCATCAATTCGATTGCATTTCTTAAATTTGTCTCAATATTAAGACTAAATTCATGCGATGAAAAGATGCCTGTATCATCCGCGAATATAGCTATTTGACAATCTGGTAATCTTGGAATATCAGACGTATATATATTGTACAGAAAATGACCCAGTACTGATCCTTGTGGAACACCTTGGTTGACATGATAACGACTAGATGGACAGTTATTGACAAAAATACTAAAGTAACGGTTAGACAAAAAACTTTGAATTATTTTTACGAGATACATGGGAAATCTTAAACACACCATCTTGTGTACAATTCCATCATGCCAAACTGAGTCAAATGCCTTTTCTATATCGATTAGAACAAGACCAGTCGATTTTCCAAGAGATCTATTTTTTCTTACGTGCTCACAGACTTTTAAGACTTGATGGGAGGTGCTGTGATACCTTCTGAATCCAAATTGTTCATTGGGGAATATTTTGAACTCATCAACTATGTGTAATATTTTACATTTGAGAATTTTTTTCTAAAACTTTACTTATACAACTAAGCAAACTTATTGGCCGATAGCTAGTAGGGAGCTTCATCGGCTTTCCGGGCTTAGGAATTGGTATAACCTTAGCATACTCGTATTTCCAACTAATTGGTGGAAAGTATTGCGTTTTGAGACAAGCGTTGATAAAAAACGTAAGAAACTCAAGCCTCGCCTTTGGTAGTTTTTTAAGATAAATGTTTCTTATGCTATCTAGTCCGTCTGACTTTTTCGTCTTTAAACTTGAAACAATATATTTCACATCCTCTTTAGTTATAAGCTGATCCCTAGGAGTTTCAGTGATTTGTGAGAATGATTTCTCAAAAATACTGATGCAAAATATTAATAATTTTTTGAATACCTTAATCGGAAGAATACTTATCGATCGGAGATTCGCCGGTATAAAACAATTTATATTTTTGGAAGTGATTTCTTCTTTGGTATAATTCACAATCTATTTTTATCGACTTCATTTTCTTTTTTTTTTCTATAGAGTACTAGTTATTAATAGTGGGCTTTCTTCCTGGACTTTCGAGCGGTTGAAAGTTGGTCCCAATTTCTATCGAAAAATCCAGTTCAGCGACGAGGTCCATTTCTGAATGAAAGAGTTCTTCAACAAGCAAAATTGTCGAATTGAGGACTCTCACAATTTCATAGAAAATCGATGTTCGGTGTAGATTTTGCGTTGGTGGCATCATTGGCCCATACTTCTTTGATAACGTCAACGGCGAAAGCTATCGTTGGATGATAACACATTTATTTTGGCTCAAATTAGATGATATGGACAGTAACGACATGTGGTTTCAACTTCTACGTGCCACACAGCCCTGTAGCTCAAGCTTTATACCCGAAAAAATTTAGTGCTATATCCTATTTCAGGTATCTGAGCAACGGATCCCTGGCTCTATCTTGAGTTATGTGATCACCAGGTCACGGCCAAAACGTTAATTAAAGTAATTGAGATAATGTGCTCTTTTGCTCGACGTTTTGATTTTAGCAATCTTGGAAATATGGTGTTAAAAATAAACGATCGTCGAGATCAAGAAGATTGCTTAGGACAATCGTTCCTAAAACAAAAGACTAAAAAAAGGGTGCACGCACACTCCTAGTGGTTGGTAACTACTTCGATCGATTGCTGGGTGTGGGTATCCTGAGGTTGACAGGCCCTGAGTTATGCAGTAATTTATCTGTAAGTGGCCTCGGTTTCAAAGTTCGACCGGAAGATATATTCTGGCACCACGGGAGTTGGTGCCCAGGTGTTAGAGATGGGTTGCGTAGTGCAACCTCTCTTTCTCAGACTATCTATGAGGTAGACCCCCTAGTGGGAGTATCGTGATGGTTATGGTTTATTCCAAATGCGGAGACATATGGTTTTCAAGTGTGCTTGAATTCAAGAGGTGTTAGATAGACCTCGCCTTTGCAAGAGGTGTGCACATGCTGCAACATGTCACAGCTATGCTACTGAGTTGGCTTCGGCTGACTCGGGACTAATGAACAGGGCTTAATCTGACTCCGATGAGGGTAGACATTGGTGGTCAATTTAAGTCAGTTCTGCGAAAGATTACTATGCCCTTAAACCATTCATGCAGAATGTCAATCGTGGCGTCCGCTATGTGGCCGCCATCGATTTGGTTTAATTTGGATTATAAGAAATTGGATCTCATCGTTCTGTAGCGCTAGATATTGACGGTGATCGCCTCACCAACGTCGCGGTCGATCCCGAAAATGTACGGACCAATGATGCCGCAGGCCTAAAATCCAAACCAAACGTTAACTTTTTGAGGATGCATTGTCACCTGGTGACCCTCGTATGGGTTATCGGATTGTGGTTCATTTGCATAGACCTGTGACTTTAGGAAACCCCACATGAAAAAGTCTAGCGGGTCTAATCGCATGACATTAGTGGTCAATTCAAGTGAGTTCTGCGAAAGATTACTATGCCCTTATACCATTCATGCAGAATGTCAATCGTGGCGTCCGCTATGTGGCCGCCATTAATTTGGTTTAATTTGGATTATAAGAAATTGGATGTCATCATTCTGTAGCGCTAGATATTGACGGTGATCGCCTCACCAATGTCGCAGTCGATCCCGAAAACGTACGGACCAATGATGCCGCTGGCCTAAAATCCAAACCAAACGTTAACTTTATGAGGGTGCATTGTCACCTGGTGACCCTCGTATGGGTTGGTATTGTCCCATATACGGCAATTTTGCTTTTCATCCAAAAATTAACTTCATCGCTAAAAATGATTGTTTGGAGATAATTGGGGTCCTCTTCCCACGTTGAACTCCTGAGTAACGGCGGTAAATTCACCAAGGAGAAGTCTACAAAAAGCTGACTTTTTTTGCACGGCTAAGAACCGACTGCTTTGAGTTCTGTTGTACAGTCTATACGAACTGTGGGGATTGATTACCGAAGTGGTCGTTTCAAATTTTTCCACTAAACGGTGAATATTCGATTGTGAAGGGCCATCACGTCTGCGTAAAATTGGCGCACCACGGGCAACGTTTATCATTTGGACATCATTTTGTTAAATCGTGTAACTTGCCATGGTGATTTAGTAGGTATAAGTAATTTATTAATCAACAATAGATTTGAGTGATGTCACCAAAACAAAACGGATTCTACCCGCTGCTGAAAAACACTTTTTTCACATTTTTTCATTAAATTATGAAAGCTTTCATCAACCATGCCAATCCCTTCAGAGTTAGCCTTTATCACATAACACTTATGCTTCAAGTGTAGGGTTTCATGGGGCCAACGGAATTTTGCGTTGAGTCAACGAATATCAATATGTATGTATAAAGAATTTCATAATTTTTCAAAAAAAATGTGTTTTCTTATTTTCTCATTATTTAGAGATCCAAACTTATTGGGCGATAAAATACAAACAATAGCCTATTAAAATCCCACCCACCCACTTGCATACTCAATTCGACCTTGAAATTTAACTATAAAAGCGCCCATAGGAGTTTCACCTCTAAATTATTTTCTTTCAAATATTCTTGCACCAAGAGACATTGCGTACTTTAAACAATTAATAAAAGTGGTTAATTTGTATTTTGGAAATTTGAAAGATATTCTTACATAAATACAAAATAACCTAATTAAAGCATTTCCTTTGTGAGCTTGATAATAATCTCTGCCTTCATACACAGTCATGTAAATGAAACCCGTTTCAATTAAAATCAAAACCTAAAATACATACCTACCTGTTTGCTCAAGGGTTCGTCTGCTTCTTCCATTAATCTATTCATATAGAGTAAGTGCGGCAAATATGGCCTACCCTTAACATTTTTTTAAATAAAACCATACATTTCAGTCGAATTCATTTATTTTTTTCGTAAACAGTTTAACAAATTATTTGTACTTCAGTCTTTAGAAACTATAACTAAAAAAAAACACATAACAAAAAGTTAAAAATAAAAACTTAAAGGAACTTCATATTTGAGTTTTAAAAAAATTGCGGTTAATATGGCCCACCTGGTGTTAAATATGGCCCAGGGTAGGCCATATTTAACACAATGTTTTTTAGTGGAACTAAATACTTAATATTTATTGGGGGCTATGGGGAACAAAATTTCCCTCGGAATTTTCCCCATCTTTGAAAATTGGGAAGGTCAATACTTTTGAACTGTTCATTGTAAGCTGGCGACTGGCCTTTTTTAATGAGAGCCAAAGTCACTATAAAACTTAATTCCCGACATCAATAAATTCTAAAGGAAGCTTTCGAAATTAGTCGAGATGACAGTTTTGAAAATTAGTCACAATTCCCAAGAAAATTTTATTCACGATAGACCCCATTGACTTTGGAATGAAATTGGACTTTGGAATGAAATAACTTTCCTGACTTTCTTATGAATATGCCGTTTCTGCGTGAATGCGTTTTTATTTTTGTTCGGTATCTGTTTGCTTTCCAACATCATATTCTTCTTCTTAGTTTCTTTTCTCTCTTATTCTTCAGATTTATTGATTCTTCTAGAGAAGTTTTATAAGGAGATGAGGAAATGATCTCCGATTTTCTTCGTTTTAGTCAACGATTCGATATTTTTTTTTAACCTTTACAGGAATAGGAGAAATTTCATGAGTCGTCTCATGCCCCCTCAATATCACATGGATTGGTAGGCGCAAGATTTTCTACGTTGAATTGAGATTTTGTTGAATCAACTTCTTCTGCTGATAAAAAATCGTGGTCTTGAAAGATATTTTTTAAACAAATAGCCATATCGCCCTATCATAGAAAAACCTTTAACTGCGATCTGTCCAGTTTGAGTCTTAAGGTATGCTCGACCGAATAGCTCTCAATTATGTCGAAGTGTGATAAGGCTTTATAGTTTTTGATGACCAATCGTCCAGTTTCCTCGGTCAAGTATCTACTTATTTAAGGGTCCCATAAAAGTCTTGTCCAGCGGCTGTATCTTATAGCTCGAATGCGGATGAATGGATAGAACGTGGATTCGATTTTTTCTTGCGAGGTCCACAAGCTCTATATTTCTTCCATGGTTTTTGACTTCATTTAGACATTTTAGTCTTCAAAATAAAAAATTAAAATAATTTAATTTCATTCAAGCAAACGTGTCAAATATGGCCTACTGGGCCATATTACCAACACATGGGGTAGGCCATATTAAACACATTGTGATTATTTCATTCATTTTAATTTTAAATACACTTCATAAACTTTTTTTCTTAAATAATATCACACAAGTTAAGAAAATACATAACAGTATTTAATTTTAGAAAAAAGTTACCAATTTAATACAAAATTCGATATAAAAACACTTAAGGAAACTTGCCAAAAAATTACATCAAAAATACAAAAAATGGAAAACGCTGAATATTTTCCACGACCGGCGCGCCACACTCACCACAAAAGGCTGATGCTAAACCGGTTTGAAGGCGTTCGCAATGAATTTTTTTTTATTTCGCTGTGGGTTTTGGTTTGCGAAGTAGAGCAGTAGGCCATATTACCCACGTAGGCCATATTTGCCGCACTTACTCTACATATGTAGCTATTTCTGAATAAAAAAATTTATACCATTTGAAGCTGAGTTAAGACCGAGAATAAAAAACTGAAAATTACATCAAAGATTTATTTTACTTCCAATTTTCCATCAGCATACCCACCGACAATGGAAGCTATAAAATTGTGATAGCTTCCCATATGGCAAGATAAGACTTATACCTTCGTATGCACAAGCACATTGGTTCTAAATTTGTTCCAACGTTTGTTGGCACATTTTAACTTTGAGGGTTTCATAACTTCTTTTATGTTGTATATTCGAGAGTTAAGGATTAAAAATGGAACTCTGCAAAAGCATCGAAATTTTCAGCTAATATTAAATGCCTCAAGGCACCTGATTGTAAATGTAATTGAGAACACTCCATGTTCCTTACATCAGAAACACAACCATGAATAAAACCTTACTTGATGCGTTTATTGGCATCCCTAATTAAGTTGTATCTACACAATAAGTACCAGATATAGTACACATATTACTACCCAAAATAAAAAGCACCCATTGCTCTGCAACCTACTCGCACAAATCACTCTGTTTCAATCAACCTATATGTATTTCAACAATATGGCCAATCCTGTATACCTATCTATACAAACACCAACAAGCGGAAATCCCTGTTTGCCTACCGTGCTCTTGAAACTGGTTGCCTAGGTACCAGATTGCTGCGGCCTGGGTGCTGGTTCTGATGCTTGGTCTGGGTCCGGGTCTATTATCCCAGCCAATTTGTCTATATATAAAACAAGCAGCTACCTCAACGACTACCCTTACAAACAAACAACCAACCAACCAACCAGCCACCCTCTACTTGTCAACGTCGACCGTTCTTACCAGCATCATTATCACCGTCCTATTTTGGCTGATGATGAGAGACTTTCCGGGGAGTCTGTGTTTATATCATGCGACGAACAGTTCACTCATTTTTCAATATCAACCAGTGATGTTAAAGGTTGTTCTTAGAAGTAGTGACTCGATATTCATGAAAGAACATTTCATTTAACATTTTCCAAGGTTCGTTGCATTATTTTTATGAACATAATTTTTGTCCTTTCCCCTAAACCTTAAAATTTTGTACCACTCTTCCGAATATTTGGGAACTATCTTACGAATAATCGGTACAAGCTAACACTAAGGACTACCATTCAATTCGCAAAGTAATATTTTTGTGTGTCCTCAATAATAAAGTCACATATAAGCTGTAGTCTGTCTTTTTGTTTTTAAATAAAAATGGTTTAAATAAGAACCCAGGGGGTGATTTAAAAAAAAAGTAAAATCTAGTAAAACTATATAACATCACTGTTGTCGACATTGAAAAACCGCCGTCTGCGCAATGTAAATTTTTAAAATGGCACCTCGACATCTTCCGTATTGCTAGCTCCTGAAAGCTGAACTCCTGTTATAGTCTGCAGAGATTTTCATAACAACAAAGCCACAAACTTCAGCACAAACACGTATAGAGAGTTCCAGCAACTGGTAGCAGAAGAAAGGTATAAAGGATGCTACAGTAGTAGGTATAACTTAAAGATCTACCGAGGATGAAAGTCAGTTTCAGTTTCATTTGGACGTCCTAGATATTCGGTTGTGTGGATGATGCTCTTTTGACAAGAGAACGTTTGTATTTTCAAGTTCAAGTTTGCCAAACGTTTGATAGACGTTCTTTATTCAACAATAAAAAAGTGTTGATGATTTGTTGATAACATATTTGCATAAATTATTAAACAAAAATAAGTAGGTAATAAAATTACGAGAAAAAAAAATATTTTAATTGTGAAAATATTCGAAAGATCTCCGACTGTGTTGCTTTGAGCCTTTAGTGTGAAATAAGAGTTTTGATAAAGTATATTTGAAGAAACAGAAAGAATCATCAGGTGGATGAACCTGCTGTACTACTTCAAAGAGTTGAATAAATGAGAATATTTCAAAAAGAAATATCAGGTACGTAAAATTTAAAATAATAGAATTAATAAGAAATTAATATAAACGATGAATTCGTGGGATTCAATGTTGACAACATTTTGAGAAAATACATATATGTATATATAGAGCAACCCTTATTCAAAAAAAAATTAATTATCATAAAGGAGAATGTGAAACAAAAAATATTTTAATTTTAGATTAAATATTTAAAAATGAAACTTATTGAATTAATTTAAAACGAAATCTTAAAGATTTAAGGACAATTTAAAAATTGTTATAATTAAATAATATTCTAAAAAATAAAAGTTTAAATTTGAAAAAAAATCAGTTTGATATTTGAGTCAACTAAAATGAAGGTTTCAAAACTTATTATTATTTAAAAAGATTGATGAGATGATTATTTGCGATTTGTATCCCTTTACTCTTATAAGTCAAGTGTCAAGAGTGATTAAATTTTACAAATTCAATCGGAAACTTTTACGTATCCCGGAAAAAGCTATCACCAAATCCGTTCGTAATTACAATTTGTATAAGATTTTCCACTACGATGGATTTTGTGATAGTTTTTTTCGGGATTCGTAACAAGTTTCCGATTACGATGGAATTCGTGATAGGTCCAAATATTTTAAAATACATTATGTACAATTATGAAGGAGTGGGTTGTCAATCGGTTAAGAGCTTAGATTCAATAGGTGAAACTTTTAATTCATATGTAATTAACATACACTACGCTAAAGCATGTAGGGGCTTAGCTGAGATAACAAACAAATTATATGTGAGCAGGGTCTAGTCACTTCCGTTAAGAAAGGAGAGGCAACTTAAAAAAAAAAATTAAACAAAAAAAAATTGTTTTTTCTTTCTTATAAGCGAAATGTATGAGAAAAACTGAGAAAGCATTATGTGTTGAAATGTCAAGAAATGAAAAAAAAAAAACGAAAGAAAAAATATATTTGAAAAGATTCTGTGGCATAAAATGCTTAAGTAATAACCACTTTATTTATTGCACTGACGGCTTTGTATTGGTTCCAAATGACGACCAAATAAATTCAACAACTGATCCACAGATGCTTTTGGAAAATCGGAACCTCATTTTGAAGTCATAGTCGGAGAATGGATTCCATGTGAACCCAGGAATACTCTTGCTCGACTAATAACTATGTATGTGTTGCACTTTATGGATGATGATTTATTTTATATTTTATTCCAAATAAAAAACAGTTAATTTAAATATTAGTATTTGTGTTTTAAAAAAAATTGAAAACTGAAGTATTACAAAACAATAATTTCAGCTGCTATATCCAATTGTTGTTATCTACATCTGATGACATTTTAATGACACTTTTAAAATTTATTGAGCCAAAAATGGACATTTAGTTTATAAGGGTGTTTAAAGCTTGTTTAATTTAAAAGCTCTTGGTGAAACCAAAACATCCCACTTTAAGGTTTAGAAGCCTGTTAAATGTTTAGAAGTCCTTCTTTAAATCTCGAAGATTTACCATACAAATTTATTTCTAAAATCTAGTAGATTAGAAAATAATCTTGTTAAATCTGTATTGCATCAATTGTTCTATAGTTCAAACTGACCTATTTCCATATCGTGCTTAATTATGTCGATGATTTTTCATTGTTTGGCAAAAATAAAAATTCTTTCTCTCTCTTTCACTTTATAAGACAAATTGGAACATCCATTTGCATTTTGATAGGTGTTGTCAAAAATATTTTTACTTGCGACTTATAGGCACTATCTATAAGGCAAGTTAAGCATTCGTAAAAAAAATTGAACTCGAGATTTTGATAAAAGTTGACATTAATCATTTGGTTAGAACTAGCTAATCGTTGAAAAAAATTTTACAAAAAATTGTTATTTTTGGTAGCCTCCCTGGGTCCATTTTTGTTTGTTTTTGGTTTTCTCGAAAACAGTACAGCCGATTTAAATCATTTTTATGACAAAGCTCCTCCAAAGTTTGAATACGTATTATTACATATTCAAATTTTCAATTTTTTATTTTTTGGATTTAAAAAAAAAAATCAAAATTTTTTTTGGAAACACAATATTTCGAAAACAACATGCTCGATTTTTTTCAAACTTGACAAATAAAAGTTTCTTAACATAATCTACAAGATTTGAGAAAAAAATTTTGTTTTATCTAAAACTAACGGTAGCTTCCATACAAATTTTAAACAATGGTTTTCGAAAATCGTATTTTTCTCGAAAACGGTTCCGAGAGTTTTGCTAAAATTTTTTTTCTTTTAATCAATCTTTACGATCTATAATTTAATAAAAATAAATTTGAAATCTAGATATTACTGACTGTACCTACCATAGAACGATTTTTTCGAATTTTGAATTACTCATTATCGGCATAACGGATCTTAACGAAATTTTTTATAAAGTAGCTCCTAAAAAGTTTAAAAAACATTGCATTTAAAAACTTAAGAAAAAATATTTTTTCAATTTTTAGAAAAAAAGTATTTTTTTCTTTTGAAAAATTCGATATTCGTACAATAATAAAAAACTTAAGGCTGGCGTACCAACATTTTTTTTTTAAATGTTTTAAAAATTTTGTACATAAAAGCTTATTTTTTTAAGGAACCACTACAACGACTTATAATTTTTGTTCCTGCATAAATTCATATTTGCATAGCATTCTGTTTTTATCTCTTACTACTAAAAGAATTTAAAAAATTTATTTTATCCTTATGAACAGTTTTTTTTAATAACATTCGTTTTTTAAATTCCTAGTCTATTACATAGCAGCAAGTTCGTGTGACCCAGTCGTGCATTTTATTTATATACAGAAACTTCTTAGGAACTAAATAAAATATTGCATATTGAAATTCAAATGCAAAATTATTTTTTAATAATTGCGAAAAATAAAAAAAATTGTTTTAAAAACTCGGTATTTCAAAAACGGTTATTAATATTGTTTGTTTGAAATTAAATTTTTATTTGCACTTTTATAAAAACTCAAAAATTTTATAGATACAAACTTATTCGAATGATTTAAAATTTTCATATTTGTTTATGGAATTTTGTTTTTAGCTCTAACTCCCATAAAATTAAGTTTATCCCTTAAAAACTAACACTGACCATTTTTACTTGCGACTTATAGGTACTATAAGGCAAGTTATGCATTCGTAAAAAAAAATCGAACTCGAGATTTTGATCAAAGTTGACATTACGATGGTGGATCTCGCATTTCTGTCTGTCTGTCGGTTCGGCTACAGCCTAAGCGGCTCGCCGATTTTCTTTAAACTTGGTAGATATCATTTTAAATTTTTCCTCCTCACACGTTTTTTTCTTTGTTTTTAAGACCAAAAATAACGGTACCTGCCATACGATTTTTTTTCGAAATTTTAGAAATATGTTTTTTCTCAAAGTTCGACAGATTTAAAAAATAAAACACAAAAAATTTCATTTAGTTAATGCTAGGTAATGGTTGAAAAAAATTTTCCGAAAATTGGTTATTGAGGGTACCCCCCATGGAACCATTTTTTTTTTGTTTTTGATTTTCTCAAAAACGATACATCCGATTTTGACAATTTTTTTTGCTATGGTTCCCCAAAAACTTAAATAGAATTGTGTATTCAAATGTTCAAAAAAATTTTTTTTTTGGATTTAAAAAAAAAACTCAAATTTTTTTTTTCAAACCTCAATATTTCGAAAACCCCATGCTAGATTTTTTTTAAAACTTGATAAATAAAAGTTTCTTAATATAATCTACAAGGCGTGAGAAACAAAATTTATTTTTTTCCTAAAACTAAAGGTACCCACCATAAATGTTAAAAAAACGGCACCTAGAATTTTGATAAAATTTTTTCTCTTTCCATTAATGTTTATGATCTTTAATTTAATAAAAAAAATTTGAAATTAAGATATTACAGCTTGTACCTACCATAGAACCATTTTTTCGAATTTTGAATTTCTCATTATCCATAGAGAAGCTTCTAAAAAGTCTAAAACACATTGCATTCCAAAAGTTTAAAATAAATATTTTTTGAATTTTTGAAAAAAAAATCCATTTTTTGAAAATTCGATATCAGAAACGGCTCAATATTTTTTTTGTAAATTTAATTTTTATTCGAACAATAATAAAAACTTTAAATTGGCTTACCAACATTTTTTCTTAAAATTTTTTTAAAAAATTTTTATACTAAAAGAATTTAAAAAAATAATTTTATCCTTATGAACATTTTTCTCTAATAACATTCGTTTTTAAAATTCCTAGTCTATTACATAGGAGCAAGTTCGTGCGACCCAGTAGTGCATTTTATTTCTTAAATAGCATCCAGTTTTAAAATTCTATATCTCTTAAGCATAAGATCAAGTTCGTGCGATTCAGTCGTACATTTTATTTTGATTGAATTGTAGATCAAACAAATTAATCAAAAGAGTAAATAATTTATTAAAAATTCTGGGTGCCGTTTTCGAGAATAATATGATATTCAAAAATCAATTTTAGCATTTGTATGGTGGTTATTGTTGTTATTTTTGGATAAAAGAAAAATTTTGTTCTGAATTTTGTAGATAGTTTAAAAAAAAATTGAGTTTTTTAAATCCAAGAAGAAATTATAAAAATTCGATTTTTGGAAAAACTCAAAACAAAATATGGTTCGACGGACGGTGCCATTAAAAACAATTTTTTTGAATTTTTTTCTATCATTAGCTAGGCTTTAATAAATTAATGTTTTGATTTTTTTTAATCTGTGAATATACTTATTTTAAGATTTCGAAAAAAAAAAATTATTTTTAAGATCAAACATAAAGGTACCGTCGTCGTTAACATAAACGTTAATGTAAACAACCGACGCTTAAGCACATTTCACTAGACTAATATATTCAATACAAAGCAAATTTTATCAGTTACGTTAGAAGTTTACTCTTGAGAACACAGTTTTTTATACCATCGGAAGTACATTGGATTTGTCTTAAGCAATATGAATTTCTTGTATAATTTTTAAAACAAAAAAATCGAAACTATACAGTGCGCGTCACTTGAATAGAAACGAACAATTTTCAAACATTCAGATTGTCTAGCGCTTAGGTAAATTTATAAATCATTTTTTTATTAGCGTTAGCGTTTTTTTTACATTTTTCTGTTTATGCAATTTCATTTGATAACAATATACCTTTGAAGAACTAGACCAACAAATTCAATTTAGTAATTTACTAAAGCGTTTTTTCGTTTCAATTCTAGTGGCGTGTAGTGTATTTTTGAAACTGAACTTCCTTCAAATATTGATATAGTTCATAACTACAATTAAAGCAAATCTTTCCAATAATTTTATTTTAATTTGTAGACTTAATATTTTTAATTTATTCTGAAGCAGCACTAAGTGTTTCCACCTGAAAAAATACCTATCAACTTTTGCCTTGATGAAAAAATCCAAAATATTCAATGGAATGTTAAAATTAATCATTGCTTGAAGTCCTCTTTGAAAAAGATCAGATAAAGTAATAAAAAACTCACAAGAAGGTTTTTTTTTTAAATTTATTTTAAACAGAAATTCAAGAAGTAGAAAATAATCAGGGAAATGAAAGAAATTTTTGTGTAGCTAAAATATTATCAACACTTTGCCGTTTCCTGGTAATACAAATTCTTTTTTTTGCTTTGAAGTTTGAACGAACATTTTGTAATTTCCACTACAAAGGATAGCCAATAATGAGTTTTAAGATGACACAAAAGTTGACAGTTTGTACTGGAGTTGAAGTTTACATTTGGGTAGGTAGGTATCTATATATCTACGCCTAAGGATGTCTACTACAAGTCACACAATATCTTGTTCCTATTTTCTTCTATGATTACAAAACGTGTTGTCTATCATTATTGGAAATATCTACAAAGAAGTTATTATGCCGTAGAAAGGATATAAACTCACCCATCAGTATAATTTAATTAGAATTGAAAGTAAGAAGCATTTGTATGTATGCCGGACGTATCCCCTTATAATGAATTATAACCTTTTGATTCAAAATGAGTGTTTCTTCTGATGTTCTGTTTAACGAATTATATCTAGTTCGTGGATTCCTTTGTTTTCTTTAAGTAATGGCTTAGTTTCAAAATATTTAAGTGCTTCAAATTTCGCAACCGTTTGGTGGTATTAGACCGTTCAGGAAAAAAGAAGAAAATGTTTTTTTTGGTGCTTCCTTAAGCGAAAAAGTGACGAAGCTTCTAAAGGTATCTCCGGCCATGGTAAACAGCTTCTCATTTTCGCCTTTAGGATCGGGGAAAAAATTTAAGATCCCTTTCATTCCCTTCAGCAACCAGTATACAGAAATGGTTAAGACTTATAAGGGCTAGTCCCTGGTTGTCTACGATCTTTTGCTCCCCAGATTCGTTACATATCTTACGAAAACTGATATATTATTATGTATTGAGTACATATACCGTATTCAATATACGTTTAAGTATAAGAGGAGTGTGCTGAGTATAAAAGTAATTAAGTATTAAAGTAATTAACGTGTTGCCGAGTTTCATTCAGTTCATAAATTGAAATGTAACCATTACGCGTTAATTGTACTCTGTACATAGAGCTTTCGTTACAATACCACAAAAACTTCAGTGCAGCCATTTTTCACAAAAGTACATAGAAAAGTCTTAGCCTCAGTATTCTGATACTGATATTCCGTTCTTGAACAGCTATTAATTGTTTTAGTTTAGATCTTTTAGATTTGAACCAGAAAGGTGAAATACAATTGTGTTTTAGTTTGAAAGATTTCTGTTAAGTATTTGTTTGCTAAAAATTAAAATTTATTTGCTTTTTAATTAAATATATTTGCATTTGGGTTCAGTCTATTTGCTTTTGGGTTAAACTTATTTTTGTTAAATTGATTTTCTATTTGTTTAGTTTAATTTGTGAATGATGTATACAGTATACATAATGACTGTCTGGGGTACGATTCTCAACCCATGAAAAATGTTTGTTCAGAAAAGTATTGCGTCTACCGAGGGAGTGACAAATTATTATTATGAAATGTGCTACTTATAAGCCGTTCGGAATCAGCAAAATTGTAAGTCCTACACGCAAGAGTGGTTGCGAGTTCTTGTAAGTCATTAGCCTTAGGGTCTCTACGAACCGTAATGGCCCCTAATTTATCTGTGTTAGCAAAAAACCATTAAAATTAAAAAAAAAAGACTTAAGAATGCAACGAATGCTTTTAGCCCAAATCAAACCATCAAACCCTATGAAACTTTGTCCGATAAGTGAAATTGTAAAGAGGACTTGGAAATATTATACCCATTTATATGATGAGATAGATTTCCATTAAAACACGTTTTTTGAGATACATGGTTGGACAAATATTTATTGCCTGGATTTGTTTGTCCGAAAAATTATTTTAAGACCTATGGGCTATATGCTTTCTGCTAACATTAAGATTTTTCGATATCCTCATGGGATAGCAATGTCTCAAAAATCCGTCCCAGAAAAAACCATTTCCCCCGGAAAGTTAAAAGTTTGTCCAACCAGCAATTTTGTGAATTTTTCCAGAAAAAGTATCGAAAGTTTTATATAATTATATTCGCTTCGCGTCGTCTGCATCAATATAGCTAAGCCTACCTTTTCTATATTGGGTGGTGGAACTCCTTTTTCATTGTTTGGAAACGGGTTGTCTTCTTGTCCCATCACATGCTTTACATGATGCCCATTGTTGCGAAGAGCCTGCATTTTGGTCTTAAAAGCACAACTTTGACATTGTACTTCGGACAGGTTTCTAAGGCTCCATCGTAGGTGCCCATAAAACTTCTCAAATATTCAAGCTTTTGACTAGCACCTGGGGTTCAAAGTGTTATCACTTTCGATTTACATACTCTAAGATCATTGTCCTTTGACGTTCCGGATCTTGTTGTCATTTCAGGGCACTCATTATCCGAGGCTCCTCATGTCTCTTTCATAATGGGCAGGTTTGATGTGGTAGGGAAATTAGCCAAAAATTAACAAAGTTATAGCTAAAATATCGTATGTGGTTTTGAGATTCCTTAAAAGGATTTTCTTTGTCATATTTCCAATTTTCAAAACCCTATTCATGATAAAGTACAACAAATCTTATTTTTGTTGAACAAGATAGAGAATCAAATTTTCCAACTTTTATTCCCCCCATACCGAGACTTGCAGTATCTCTTATATTCCGTACATTTTTAACCATCTCAACTATTCTCCATGATACAACAAGTGTGCTGGAGGCGAAGTTATGTCTTTTATGGTTAACATGGGAATTCAAAAATTCCCAAACAAAAAGCGGAAATAAAGCAATGATTCCATCGACATCTTACAGTATCTGGCGGCTAATTTAAGATACGTATTGTCCATATATTCCATAATTAACAATAAGTCCATATACGAGTATACCATATTATGTATATATTTATGCGATGGTACGGATTTTTTTTTTTGAAAACGGCCACGACAAAAGGAAGAGATGTATTTTATTCGAAAATGTTGTTTTAAATGCCATGATTATACATATAACTGGACTATGTTTATGAATTGATAACTCATACTGCTAAATTCAATATTTAAAGTGAAGGTGTTTTAAAGTAGTCTCCAATAGAAATATTGTTCAATTTTATTTGTCGCTTGAAATCTGTTAAAACTAAACGATCTACGTTTTCATTGTTATTGTTTTTGACGTTTGAATGTGAAGGGACATCGTCAAAATGATATATGTATATGTAATCCCTTGAGTTTTCCAAAAGTCAATATGGCTGGCAAGACTTCGAAAAGACTTTCAAATATTTCTCGGATAATTTTTTGTTTGTGTAAAAGGATCAGGATAGGTTAGGTTAGGTGGGGTGATGATGTCGCAAGCCGTATAAACTCACTCGGATCTCAATGGATCCATTATGATCCCCAGGTTGTAGGTAATGTAGGGATGGGAAGGGTAAGTGGAAGGATTTAGTGCCTCCCTAAGCCATCCTGATTTCTGAATGAAGTTGAGGATGCTTTTTAGAGGCAAAAATAAAATATAACATTGCCCAGTTTGTCGGGAGCATTATTTCTAGTTCTGGCTAAGCTTGGGCATTCACAAAGGAGAATGAGATAAGTCTTCTTCCACCTCTTCGACTTGGCACCCTGTGCATAAGTCTGCTCATGTAGGTTCCCATTGAGTTGTGATCCGTAACGATTCCGACCAAGAGAGACAATTGAGGTCTGCTAAGTTTTAGTAGATATTCCGTTTTTTTTTTCTTTCAAAAAGGATTTCTTTGTGAAAATTTCAACAGATTGTAGAGAGACAAGGAAATTGGGACTACCCACTGCAACCCGTAGTGAAGTAATAAACTCGATCACTTTCTTTTAGGGAAGGAGGACCCTTATCTTTTTTTTCATGAAAACAAAGTTGTGGCTGCAACTTATTTTGCTTTATAAATTGTTAAATTGATAATGCTACTCAATTTCCTACAACCTGTTACGCTCTTAGATAGAACGTAACTAACAACAGCCAGAAATTCTAATGGAAAAGAGAGTATAGTTTTTACGATTTGAATAACATTTTCACGTTCCACTGAGTTATATGTGCTACATTCCACCGATAAGTCGGCTCTGGGAAGAACATATTTGATGCTTAGTATTTCACTCCGAATCCTTACCTTTGTAGCAATAATTTTAACATTGTTTGAATTGTGAAAGTAATTTTTTGTCGAACAGATTATGATTGAGCCTACAGTAAATTGATCTATACAACGGTCCAGATTCTTCAGTTATGTATTCTGCTCTGCATTGCTCGTCTCTTTTCTTGTAAAGATTTCTAATAACAACCCCTTCCCATACCAACTGTTTCTGTCTTGAATAGTTTTGAGGACTATTTTGTTCGTACGCTAGGTTTTCTACATCTTTAAGATTTACCAAGTAGTCCGCTTCCCCATCTCCATAAAAGTGACGTCATTTGAAGAAGGTGGTAAATAAAATATATTCTTTTCACGTAATACCTTAAAAGCTCCCTAACCACATCAAATTTCGTACATCACCAAACCTGTGATCCATACAAAAGAATGGTCTCCCAAACTGCTTTAAATACGTTACATTCATTAAATTATATCTTTTCTAAGAAATGTTAATTGCAGATTTTGGCTCCTGCAGCTTTTCCTTGAAATGCTTCTCCATACTCAAGTTTTTCGAAAAATAAACACCTAGATACCTGGGGTGGAATCGGCTAAGGTGATAGTTGATTGTGATTGTCATTTTGCGATCGCTCTCTCTACATTTCTTTATTGATATTGTTGTGAACAGAGCTTTATACTACTACAGCGCCATCTGTTGGAAAATTGCATATCTAATTTATGGAAGAAACAAAAAGCTCTTTTCCAATGTCAAATGTATTTCCCCTTATTCCAATCATCTAGAACATTCCAAGACGAGAAGCTTCGAGAATTTTCGATAACAACTAACATGAGTATATAAGGGAGTGCTCGCGGTGAGCACGACACAGTTGATTTTGGATTATGAAAGTGTGCAAAAGTATTGCTTATTGGATTGTGTTATTAAACAAGTGTGATTTAAATTTGAATAAAAGTATTTGAGTTGTTTATAAATTGAGATTTACTGTTTTGAATTGGAAAGTATGAATAAAGAAGAAATACTAAAAAGAGTAATAAGTTTTATTTAACGAACCTAGGAAAAATATTACAATATGATAGAGACAGCTATAGTCAAAATGACAATCACAATCAACTATCACCTTAGCCGATTCCACCCATGTATTCGTTTATAATTTCTATATTTTCTCAGTGGCGATTCCTGGTATTTAGCATTGGGTTAGATCCGTGGTATGAGGAAGTTTAAAAAAAAAAATTCAATTTTATTAATAAGGACAAAAAACACAAACATTATTTCATAAATCAATAACATCAGATAAAAGGTTTACAAATGTATCGATACATAAATTCGGTTCGTCGTTCAACGGTAGCAAAATTTTCGATGACTTGATAATAAAATTCGTCACTTTCTTTAAACTTTTTCAAAAGAGCCTTTTCGATAGACACCTTGAGTAATTCGAAGGCACGTTTTCATCCTCTTCAATTCAGAAAAGAAGCGCTATATAGTGTTTGGTCAGCTTGTAATTAGATTTTTAATTACTTTTTCAGGTAAATTTTTTTTTGCGATATTTAATAAATTTGTTCCCGTTCAATAAATCGAAATATTTCAGTTTGCCAAAGGATGTAAACCTTTCTGATATCTGCATGCTTAAATTGTCAACTATTTCAAAGAATAATCTCCTGTATTTTGTTTCATATATATCAAATTGATCATTTCGAACTTTTCGTTTTTCAGCATTTCTTAAAAACCCTGCAAGGTTGGTTTTTTAAATTTTCTGAACACCTCCTTCGTTTCTTTGAAATTTAAGAAATTCATTTAGCTTTTTTATTTGGTTTATACAAAATATAATGTCTAAATTGGCGTTTTAAAGTGTATTAAAAAGCAGGCATACATGAGTGTGAAAAAAGTTTTGAAAACACATTAAAAAAAAAAAACAGTTTCAAAGCTTTTCAGGAATTAACAGTCAACCGATGCAGCAATTCGATAATTACTTTCCCATGTATTTTTTCATCATTCTATATATATTTTTAAAATATTGTAGAATACTTCCTGTGTAATAGTAGAATACATTGACAAGTCGTGAACTAAGGCGCCACGAAGTCATACATAGCTAAAGATGGTATTTTTCTTTTTAAAAATTCTTTAAGAGTGTGCGACCGTTGCAATGCCATTCAAAGTGCTAACAAAATCTTGCGCTCTCTTATGTTGGTTAATCCTTGAGACAGCACCAAATTCAACACGTGTGCATAACAGTCGACAAATTCAGCATTGGGACATATGTAACGGGTGATTTTTTTGAGGTTAGGATTTTCATGCATTAGTATTTGACAGATCACGCGGGATTTCAGACATGGTGTCAAAGAGAAAGATGCTCAGTATGCTTTGACATTTCATCATGAATAGACTTACTAACGAGCAACGCTTGCAAATCATTGAATTTTATTACCAAAATCAGTGTTCGGTTCGAAATGTGTTTCGCGCTTTACGTCCGATTTATGGTCTACATAATCGACCAAGTGAGCAAACAATTAATGCGATTGTGACCAAGTTTCGCACTCAGTTTACTTTATTGGACATTAAACCAACCACACGAATGCGTACAGTGCGTACAGAAGAGAATATTGCGTCTGTTTCTGAGAGTGTTGCTGAAGACCGTGAAATGTCGATTCGTCGCCGTTCGCAGCAATTGGGTTTGTGTTATTCGACCACATGGAAGATTTTACGCAAAGATCTTGGTGTAAAACCGTATAAAATACAGCTCGTGCAAGAACTGAAGCCGAACGATCCGCCACAACGTCGAATTTTCAGTGAATGGGCCCTAGAAAAGTTGGCAGAAAATCCGCTTTTTTATCGACAAATTTTGTTCAGCGATGAGGCTCATTTCTGGTTGAATGGCTACGTAAATAAGCAAAATTGCCGCATTTGGAGTGAAGAGCAACCAGAAGCCGTTCAAGAACTGCCCATGCATCCCGAAAAATGCACTGTTTGGTGTGGTTTGTACGCTGGTGGAATCATTGGACCGTATTTTTTCAAAGATGCTGTTGGACGCAACGTTACGGTGAATGGCGATCGCTATCGTTCAATGCTAACAAACTTTTTGTTGCCAAAAATGAAAGAACTGAACTTGGTTGACATGTGGTTTCAACAAGATGGCGCTACATGCCACACAGCTCGCGATTCTATGGCCATTTTGAGGGAAAACTTCGGAGAACAATTCATCTCAAGGAATGGACCGGTAAGTTGGCCACCAAGATCATGCGATTTGACGCCTTTAGACTATTTTTTGTGGGGCTACGTCAAGTCTAAAGTCTACACAAATAAGCAGCAACTATTCCAGCTTTGGAAGACAACATTTCCGAAGAAATTCGGGCTATTCCGGCCGAAATGCTCGAAAAAGTTACCCAAAATTGGACTTTCCGAATGGACCACCTAAGACGCAGCCGCGGTCAACATTTAAATGAAATTATCTTCAAAAAGTAAATGTCATGGACCAATCTAACGTTTCAAATAAAGAATCGATGAGATTTTGCAAATTTTATGCGTTTTTTTTTTAAAAAAAGTTCTCAAGCTCTTAAAAAATCACCCGTTACATTCTCAACTTGTATTTGAATTCCATTCAAATGACCATTAATAACGGAAGCCACTATCGTAAGTCTGGGCTATAACTTTATATTTAATGTCATATTTTTCCAATAGAGCTGTAACTAATTGAAACAAATCATCTGCTGTTAGTCCAGAGCTTACATCAATAAGTCCAACAAAAGTTTAATGGATTTTCCTATTAAAGTAATACCGAAACACAACACAATAATTGAGTCAGAAGACTCATCAAGCATAATAGCTACAAAATCTGACTGTTTAATTTTTTGTTGATGTATGACTGTAAGCTCAGTAACCGCTTTGATCAAAACATTTCGCCATTAAGGTACCTTTAAAACCCGTTGCCGTTTCGTATTGTTTCAATACATTTAAAAACTTAATGTAGTTTCCTCGGCTTACCGACTAAACAGATTAATTTTGGCCTCTAAATGGAAAGCATTAAAATTTAAAAAACCCTAAGATACATAGATACAAATAAAAATAAAAAAAAAACAAGATCACAATCTCGTACTTCGTATCAATATTTACTCAAATTAAAAATCCACGCAAATATAAAATTCTTAGGACTCGATATCAATGTTAATTGCTTAAATGTTTATGTTTATTTCGCACTAAAGTCTTGGCATTTAATATCTAACTAAATATTAGATATTAAATCCCAATCAAATAACAACACAAGTAAGCAGACGCATTCCTTGTCCTTGTTCCTAAAAAAAAAGAGAACGCACACGAAATGTCGAAATTTACCTGCTTACTATACCTACTCTTCTTTCATTCAATCTTGTCTCTTGGTTTATCGCATGTTTTTGCGCTAACGCTTTCATATTATTTAGCTGGGCTTTGCTTAGGACATGTTGTAGTCAAACGCTCTTGTATTGTATAAATTGTAGGGAATTTGGTAGCGCAAATTTTCACGCTATAAATGCTTCAAGGAAGACATTTTTGTATGAGAGTTTTTTGTTGCGTTTGTGTAGGAAAATATGATTTGAGAATAGGAAGGTGGGTAGGTTTAGGTTAAGTAGTTTTGTGAATTTTTGTCATTGCTGTTATATTGTGTGGGATTTGGTATCGCAAATTTTAACGCTAAGGTATACTTTTGTATGGTAGTTTTGTGTTGTGTTTAGGAAAGTATGATTCGAAAGTTGCGTTTTCAATATAAAATGTTCACTATAGTATATTTATTCATTTAGATTCTTGGTTTAGCGGCGATAAACCTGCTAACTGAGAGGAATCGTCACTGTATTTTCTCTATTCAGTTTCCACTTTTCATTTGATGCAGTTGTTCCACCACCTCTTTTTAAGACCATTACTTTAGATGTTTCTATGTTGATTACGAGTTGCAAAGCTTCAGTGAAATATGTACAAGACCACATAATCTACAAAGATCAGTGCCTCCATCGAGTTCCAATTCACCAGGAAGATATTCCATCAGATTGTCTATGAAGAGTGCGAACTGCGAATAGTGTTGGACTCAAAGGCTAGGAACGCACGATTTAAAGGTCGCAATTTGTTTCATTTTTCTGGCGATCCGATTGTCGTAAGTTAAAATGAAGCAAATGCACTCAAATGGATATGTTCACATTTGCGATTTAAATTACTACGACTTAAAAATCGTAGTCGCAATAAGAAATTGTTATGCACGCACTTGTGATTTCCAATCGCACGATTTCTTAGCCTTAAAAATCGTAGCGATTATAAAATTGAAACAAGTTCCATTTTTTCAAGCGTTTTTTTTTTGTCGCAAAATTAAATAGATCAAATGGATTTAAACAATCCTGCACGCACTTGCGATTTTTGAACAAAATTAATTTTTGTCAGTATTAGGCTAGGAACGCACTTGCCATTTTTCGTCGAGGCGATTAAAAAGTCGTAGTCGCTACAAATTATTGTCATGCACGCACTTGTGATTTTTTCGCTCGATTATTTAATCGCATAAATAAAACACACTACTTTTTATGTGAGTGCACGCATTTGCTACAAATAATAGTAGCGACATAAAATTCGCTTAAAAAAATGGAACTTCTTTCATTTTTAAGTCGCATGTGCGTGCATTTACATTTAACGCCATGTGTCTTATTCCTTGCGGCTGAGAAATCGTGGATCAAAAATTATAAGTGGGTGCATAACAATTTCTTGTTGTGACTACGATTTTTAAGTCGCAGTAATTTAAATCGCAAATGTGAGCATATCCATTTGAGTGCATTTGTTTCATTTTAACTTAGGAACAAATGAAGAGACAAGAAAATCTAACTTAATTTTTATGGAAAAATTTAATATTCCTGGAGGCATAGGATGCATCGATGGGACACATGTCAGAATCTCGCAGTCAAATTAATTTCCAACGCTATTCTAAAATTATAAGACAAAAGGATGTTTTACATATTTTTCCTTTTTTTTTTTGAAAATTTCACAATCGAATAAAATCACCTTAAAATTGAGAAAATCGAAATCTGGAACACGGAAATTCGCATCAATTTCACTTCGAAAAAAATGAAATTGATATCGATAAAAGTGAGTTGTAGAACACCAAGTTTTATTTTGTTTCGTTTTTAATTCCATTTCGAGTGAAAGTGAAATGTAGAACCTGCCTGTACATCTCAATCTCAATTACAATAAATTCAAATTGGAATTTCTTGGCAGCTGTTTTTAATTCGTCTTGAAAGCATTCCATCTGCTTCTTTTTTTTAAGTTTGAGTAGCTCTGAATTTCTCAAAAGGTGTGTTTGTTTTGTTCATCTGTTTGAATTTCAACTAGTTTTATATAAAGCTTGTGGTTAACAAAGAATGTTTGGGAAAACTTTTGTTTTTGATGGCGGTTTTTCTTTAAAACCGATATATTCGTAAAACCCATGTTTTGGGTTTTATATTAAAAGCCTATTATGTTTAATGCACAACCTAAATTGGTCTGTTTGTTAGCTTGAAAGTTATAACAAATTTTCTCAATTTTCTGTCAAAACCTTTAGAAAAAAAAATCATTGGGAACATTTATAGGTACTCAAAATTACCAAAGAGGCCTAATGTTTTTGACGATACAAATGTTATATGGCTAGGATTTCCATGCAAATGCATATTTTTTTAAGAAACTTTAGAAACACAGGAATAAAATACAAACACGAATCAATCAATTTGCTTTAAAATGGCATTTAATCGTTAGTGCATATTTTTGCATATTTTACTATAAATGCATATAAATTCATATTTGTGCATATTTTTGAAAAACTAAATAATTCTAAAGTAAAAAATGCACATACATACATGGTAATGGCCGCTCGTGGAATTACAAATTTCATATTCGAAAATTATCATGCAGTAGATAGAGTGGCAGAACAGATAAGAAGTAATTTTAAAAATGTATATTTATTAATCTTAATGGAAACAAACATATTTTTAAAAGCAACATCTCGCGTTGAGCATTTCAAAGCAAAGTATCCCTCGCAGGGGCGAACGCAGGTAGGGGTTTTAGGGGTTCAAACCCCCCCCCCCGATTTTCGTTAAACTTGGTAGATATCGTTTTGAATTTTTTCCCCACACGTTTTTTTTTTTCCTTTTCTTTTTAAGACAAAAAAATAACGGTACCTGCCATACGATTTTATTTCGAAATCTTATAAATATTTTTTTCTCAAAAACTGTCCCACAGAATTTTGAAAAAAAAATTCATAAGATTTCATTTCGTCATTTTAGGTAAAGGTTGAAAAAAATTTTCAACAAAATGGTTATTCTTGGAAACCCCCTTGGAACAATTTTTTTGGTTTTTGATTTTCTCGAAAACAGTACAAACGATTTTAATCATTATGAATCCCCTCCAAGGTTTAAATATTATTGCGTAGGTATACAAATTTTAAGTTTTATTTTTTTGAAAATTTTTTTCTGGAAACTCAATATATCGAAAACCCCATGCTCGATTTTTTTAAACTTGATAAATAAAAGTTTCTTAATATAATCTACAAGATCTGAGGAAAAACATTTGTTTTACCTAAAAATAAAGGTACATACAATAAAAATGTTAAAAAATGGTTTTCGAAAATCGTATTTTTCTCAAAAATGGCTCCGAGAATTTTGATAGTTTTTTTTTTGTTTCAATTAATCTTTACTTTTAGAGAAGCTTCTAAAAAGTTTAAAAAAACATTGCATTTTAAGACTTAAAAAAAAATATTTTTTGAATTTTTGAAAGAAAAAAATTATTTTTTTTTGAAAATTCGATTCCTCAAAAACTGCTCAATATTTTTTTTTTGTAAATTAAATTTTTATTCGAACAATAATAAAAAGTTTAAATATGCGCACCAAAATTTTTTCTTAAATATGTTTTAAAAATTTTGTATACAAAAGCTTATTTTTTTAAGAAACCATAAAAACGAATAACAATTTTGTTCTTGCATAAACTAATATTTGCTCAAAACACATGGCATCCTGTGTTTAGTTCCAACTACTAAAGGAGTTTTAGTCATTTAAAAAATGAATTTTATGCTTTTTCTCTAATAACATTAATTTTTGAAATTCTTAGTATTTTACATAAGAGCAAGTTCGTGCGATCCAGTCGTGCATTTTATTTTATGTGTCTTCGTATTTTAACGCAACAAATAGACACGAAGCGAACAGCAATTGCGTTTTTGATAATTTACATTATGTATAGGGCAGAAAACGGACTAACGGAGCAAGTTTGAGTTATTGATGGCTCCAAGGTCGAAGTGTGTTGAAAACAAGTTACGAATGAGTAGCACATATCACCCTCTGAGAGCGTTTTGGTTATAATTATGTAGTATAGTTAACGTAGGTACAAATTGAGTGTTGCTGGTGTCCTTATGTTTTCGTATAACTCTTTTTCCTATGATCGCAAAAGTGCAACAAGTTATAACTTCACGTATTAATATGTGCCAGATTTAGTTTTGCAGATTTAGACCATTAGGCGAACCTAGAACTTATTATAACTCTATTGTTAGGTAAATTTATGGAATCACTTACACTCTTTTTCTTCTTGTTGCATTAATGATATTTAGCGAACCAAATGATGGCCTCCATTACAGGGCCCGTAGTAAAAGTCTATGTCTAAGAATTAATTTCGGAATAAAAATGCCCAAATGGGAAGCACCAAAAACGCCCTCTCAGTGAATATTTTCCAACTTTTGGTAACATTATTCAAATTTGTAAAATAGGTATTCGTTGCAACATCTTTATGATGTTTTGTTTTTGCGATTAGCTTTATGAAATTGTTCCGATAGGTCCTATCCCTAAGAGCAAATATTATTTAGTTATAACATATTTATGTTAATTACAATAAAGAATATGTAATTAACAAGTAGGTACCAACAATATAGTAATAAAATAATATATTTATGAAAATCTCATATTTTTTTGAAAACCCCCCCCGAAATTATTTTCTGCGTTCGCCCCTGATCCCTCGACCCGTCTTCCTCCCCAGCCAATTGTTACCAGGTGAGAAACTTGGTTGGAAGTTATTGCTTACTACGCCAAAAACTGTGAACATGTTGAAGATGTTGTGAATGATCTTGATCAGCGTTACCTTAGGATATTTTAGAAAAGTGGCAAAAAAAGTGGCACTCGAGAAAAAAAGGTGGCACTTAAAATTAAAAACAAAACAACACCATATATGTATGAAAATTGACTTAAGGGAACAAATTTCACACTCATCTCAACGAATTTATAGGAGTTGAAGAAAACACATAATTTAAACAATCATTTTAAGGTTTATTGCAACGTAAGCTAAAAACTAAAAATTTAACAGTTCATTTTGTATTGATTATTCAACATAAATAAATAAATAAAAGTATGAATAAATAATAAATAATAATATATTTAAAAGAATTCGTATCACATTTTACTTTCCTGTGATGGCTTCCCTATATTTTTTTATGAGGAGCTCATCTGGACTCCACTCAGCTAAATCACAGTTGCTTACTAAATTTAAAGAAGGCAACATATTTTCGCAAGATTCAGTATTTAGTCCACTGGTGAGTTTGTTTTTCATCAAAGTTAGCTTGGAAAAAACCTTCTTAGCGC
Organism: Philhelius festivus; assembly: GCA_963931855.1. Classification (NCBI taxonomy): domain Eukaryota; kingdom Metazoa; phylum Arthropoda; class Insecta; order Diptera; family Syrphidae; genus Philhelius; species Philhelius festivus. Next base: position 156,066,682 of record OZ007556.1, read on the forward strand.
AGGCACTGCCATGAGACAAGGTTAAAATTTTTGCAACAAATTCATAAGTAAGTCGGAAAATAGGTATTTATTCAAATTATTTTTAATGTTACCCACTTTTTCAATGTGTGGGTTATGTTGAATTTTAAAACTTTGATGGTATAAGTACGCATGAAAGATATGAAAAGGTATGGAAAAATGGCATGGTGAATTGCTAACTTTAGCTTTACTTGTGGGGAATAAAAAGTGGCACAGACTGAAAGGTGGTGGCTCGGTGGCACAGCCTGAAAAAAAGTGGCAATTTGACACTAAAGTGGCACAGCGGTAACGCTGATCTTGATAACTCGGATGCCGTTGCCATTAAAAATATAAAAGAAGCATTGAATCAAATCATATTCATCAGTTCTAACTACAGTTTCCTGCGCGATACAATTGTATAGATTGAAGGAAAAAATACGATAAAAAAAAAACAAATCGATTTAATTAAAATAGTTTTTCAAAAATTAGTGCAGTTGGAGGACCTTTTGGTGCAGCAATTAAAAAAAAAACTGGATGATGTTCTAGAAAAAAATTAAGGTTTTTGCAAAAATAAAAAATATTTACAAAGAATTTACACTGAGTTGTGTCGATGAGAATTACATTGAGCCCTTAATACCTGAGGAAATATGTTCTTTAAAGAATGCTCCATTAATTTCAGTTGACGTTGAGCGATCATTCTCTATGTATAAAGCATTTCAGAGACCGAATCGTTAAAGTCTTACGTTTGAAAATTTGAGAGAAAGCTTTATGATTTATGCGAATAAAGCATACGAAAATTTTGAAGATAAGCTGTAATGCATAATATATGTAATTCAAATTCTGTGCTATTTTTAATATATTTTTTTTGCTTTTTTTTTATTTTAATTGAAACGAAGAACTTTATTTACCCGATATTATTGATATAATTTTGTGTTCCTCGATTATAAAGACTGAATTTGTTATATAAACTTAAATACTATGTTTTTCCCATACAGATGGTTCGCAAGGGATATGGTTTTAAATGCATATTTTAGGTGCATATTTTACATTTTTAAGAGCATATTTTAAGCGCATATTTTGCAATTTTAAGTGCATGAAAATCCTAGCCCTACGGTAGTTTTCAGTGGTTCCCAAACTAAATGCAACCAGTGCTATCGTATTGACGATAGTCGATCGTCAATTAATTTACATAATAAGAGCCTAGTTAACCTTACTTAACTTGGAAAAAGGTTTAAAATTTACTATTAATAGGCCTTATTTTTCTGTAAAGCATCATTTAATCGGAATAATTTTTTCTGTTTAATTCCCTTTATATTGAGCAGTCAACCTAATGAATTTTTCTTCAAGTGTTAAAGTTAATACGTAGGTACTTCAATCAATGCACGATATTAACATATTTAAGACGAAACTCTCCGAGATTTCTTGGAATTTTCAATTAAATTAAAATACATTGAATGAAACTCTAGATATATTTCATAGTCATTATCGAATCTCTTTCTCTCAAATTTCCATTTCCTATATATTTAAATTCACCCTTAAATATACACACAAAATTATACCATAATCGTTTTATTTTCTCGATTTCCCCCTTAAATTTGCTTGAAATGCGAAACAAGTCATTTAATGTTCAGGCAAAGTTTGAAGGCAATTTAAAAATACCCTTAAGATTACTTGTAAGTTTTGCTTATGTTTTTGTTTTTGTATCTTCATTCATTTTATTTTTAGGATATTTGTCAATATTTTGTATTTTTAAGATTTTTTGTAGGTGTGTACAGCGTGAGAGCACTCTCCCAAAAAAAAGAAACCCTTGAGAAAGGTTTTGTTTTTATATCGTTTACCCACATAAGTATGTAAATACATACATATGTACATATTCAAATTTTGTATAAAATATACAAGTTAAAAAATAAGATAAGTCTTCAAAATGTAGGCATACGATATTTATTTAAGACAGGTAACCGAATTATTGAAAGTGATGTTTATTTGAGAACATTTTTGAGTAAATATAGAAAAAGGCTGGCCGTTTAAGAAAATATTATATATTAATTTGTTTAAAGTCTTGAAAGTATTCTTTCCGTTGAACTGCAAAACGACAAACTGTATGAATAAAATGGTTTTATGACCGCAAAAATTATAATAAGGATTTGCAAAATTTAACCATTGAATGTGGCCATATTTGTTGAAGTTACATATGTCATATTGGCTGATATTTAATAAATCTGATTTGCCAAATCAACGAGGAGAGCTTAGGCTTTGAACAACATGTGCAAATGATTAAATTGTTTTATGTTTTATTATCGTACTTTCGAAGACTATTCGCAATGTGGTGGATAAGTTCGAGTCTACTGGTTTAGTGAACAATTCGTCAATTCCGTGTCGCACACAAAAATTCTCGTTTTTACGCAGACTATAACTTGGCGAACTTTGTGTCGTGATTTGAAAATTCACCCGTACAAACCTCAACTGACCCAGGAGCTCAGAGTTAATGAACATAGACAACGACGCTCCACATCCAGCGGACAAAGCTAGAGGATAATTAGAAATACTTTTAAGAATGTGCTTGAAACACTATGAAGAACCAAAGTTCACTAATAAAAACATGCAAGGAACAACTATTAGTATCGGTATAAAAAAGAAGACAAAGTTTAAGATAGGACTTATATATTTCCACCAAGGGGCACTCCAACTGAAGAAGTTTATGCAGAACTCCTAAATTTTCAAGGATATAACTTCCTTGTTGGTGGCGACTTCAATGCTAAACACACCCACTGGCGATCTAGACTCATTTCTACAAACCGAAAACGACTGTTTCAAGCAGGACGCAAATACAACTGCGAATTTTATTCTGCTGGTTTGCCAACATACTGGCCATCTGACCCAAGAAAAATACCGGACCTTATTGATTTTTTCGTAGCTAAAGGAAACGAAATCATATAAGGGTCGAAGGTAGTTTCGATTTATCGTCAGATTATACTCCAGTAATTTTGTCACTAAGTGAGGTAGGAATGATAGAGAAAAGTAATCCTAAACTCGTAAATAAGAGAACAAACTGGAATGAATTCAAAGATAAGCCTAAACGTTTTATAAATCTTAAGGTGTGTCCAGACAAAAGAGACATTTTTGAAACATTTAAGAAACATTTCAGAAACAGAGAAACATTTCTGAAATGTTTTTCTGTTTCCCATTCCTAATAGGAAACTTTATTTGTTTCCCAATCATTTACATAGGTAGAAACTGCGTGAGTGGTTATTAATATAAATATAAAATGTTGCGAAAAGTGTGGAGCAACGAGAATGTTATTCAATTGAAAAAAATTATGAAATAAAAAAAGTTTTGTGGGATCCACTTGACGAAAATTTTAAAAATAGAATAAAAAAACCCGATGATATTTGATATGAAATTTGCGAAAATATAAAATGTGATAAAAATGAAGTAGAAAAAAAATTCATGCGCTTAAAGTGCAACACAGGCGAGACAAAAAATTACAGACAACTCAATATGGAAACAATGGGAAACAGAGAAACATTTCAGAAAAGTTTCTCAAAGCGTCCACACCAAAAAAACAAATCAGAAACATTTCTGAAATGTTTCTGCAATATTTCTGAAATGTTTTTAAACAAATGGGAAACTTTTCAGAAACGTTTTTTAAACAATGTTTCCTGAAATGTTTCTTTGGTGTGGACACACCCTATTGAAACAATTGAACAACTCGATCACGAAGTAGAGCAATTTATTGCTGACGTAAACAGGCTGCAGAAGAAAGTACTCCAACTTTTTCAATATTCAGAGAAACAAAAATAATAATAAACGAGATGATATTTGAAAAAAGAAGAGCTCGAAGAAAATTCCAAATTTTGGGATTTCCAGGCGATTCAACCGTCTTAACAATGAACAAAAACAAAAGAATCAGTGAATTCAAAAATGATTTCTTTGATAGGACGTCGGATGCTTCTACCGCATACTCTTTATGGAAAACAGCCGCAGATGCAAAACCTTCCAATAAAATCTCAAGATGGAAATTAGATAGGAAGCCCGAAACAAAAGGCTGATATCTTCGCTGAACATCTTACGAATCTCTTTAAACTATTTTCCAATACAGCTACAGGTGACTTACAGTTTATTGATATAAGCGAAGAATGTGAAATTCTCATCGTCACGCTCAAGAAAGTAAGAAGCATGTATCAACAAAAGTTATATAACAACAAATCACCAGGTAACGCGATCTAATAACTGCTCGGGTTTTGAAAGAAATACCTTTAATAGCCTTCAAAAAACCCAAATTTATAATCATTTGAAAATTGCAGAAGTCATTGTTATACCTAAGCAATGTAAGCACCAACAGAAGTAAAATCTTGCCGACTTCGCTTATACTAATAATGGCAAAAGTTTTTGAGAAATTGCTCCTGAAAAGGCTAAGAAAAATAATAGAACAAAAAGACTAATCCCGAACCATCAGTTTCGATATAGAAATAAAGATAAACATTCCATGATAGACCAAATGCATAGAATTACGGATGTTTTAGAAACTGCACTTGAAGAAAATAAGGTTTGTTCAGCTCTATTCTTAGATTTTGCTCGAACTTTTTATAAAGCTTGGCATTTGGGACTTGAGTACAAACTGCATAGGGGTCTACCCAGGCAGTACTACGAAATACTGAAGTCCTACGTTACGAACTGATTCCTTAGAGTACGGTACGACAAAAATTACTCTAAACTAAAGAAAAATGAAGTGGGTGTACCCCAAAAAAGTACCCTAGGACCAACCCTGCATATGTTATATACTTGGGATATTCCATTGGGCATCAACGCTAGGACAGAACTCTGGCCTATCTATCTAGAACAAAATAATCCGGGCACATTCGTTAAAGCTATGTTCGATTGAATGCACTCTGAATTGAGAAATGAAAATAGCGCGAACACACCCATTACTGAAGTCATGAACACACTCTTAGTTTGACGTTTATAGTTTCGCGCTCAAAAAAGTTGTGTGTTATTTTTTGTTTTTGTGATCTCCGGTATAATTTTGGCTAAAAGATAAGTAAATGAAAACAATATAATACCCGATTACCAGTTTGGTTTTAGGGAATTTCATAACACATATCATCAAGTAGCTAGGATTAAAAAACATGTGAAAGATAAGTTTCAATCTAAAGAATCAACTGCTTTAGTTTTGCTTGATATAGAGAAAGCATTTGACACCGTATGGCATAACGCACTACTATATAAGCTCTTGAAATACAATTTTCCAATCGAAATTATTAAAATGATTCAAAGTTTTCTTAGCAACAGAAAGTGCATAGTCAGTGTTCAAAATGAAAATTCTTCTGAGCAAAGCGTTGAATACGGAATACCCCAAGGTACTGTACTTGGCCCCATTCTTTTTAATATATTTGTTTCTGATCTGCCTGGCCTTAGGCCTAACGTAAAACCTGCCATGTTTGCTGATGATACCGCTATATTTGCATCAGTAATATATTACTTGGATGTACATCGTACATTGCAAGTATCTCTTACTATGTTAAAAAATTATTTTTTTAAATGGAAAATTAAAGTCAACCCTACAAAAACACAAGCTATTTGGTTTACACGTCGACGAAAAAAGTGTTTCTTGCCAAATAATGTTCAACTTCAAATGGGCGGATTTTCTATTGATTGGTCCGGACACTGCAGACATCTTGGCATTATGATAGATACAAAAATTAATTTCCAAAAACACATACATATCTATTACTGTCGATAAAATTAACAAATATATGGGCTTATCCCTGTAAATTTTAACTTTTGAGTTTGAAAAAAAAAACAAAAAAAAAATTAAGGCACGCATGTAAATTTGAGTTTTTCTTCAATTATAGACCACGAATAAATAAAAAACTTCAAAATAACTCATATGTATTGTTTGTTGAAGATTATAAAGGTATAAAGTATAGAAAAATGAATTTAAAATAATTTATTTTAAGCACCGAGTTAATTGATTTGGTTTTTATTTTTAATCTTCACAGCTTCTGTTTTCAAACTTATTTGTTTAACACTTTTACCATTTATTTTTATAGTTTCTATAGTTTAAATTACGCTCATTGTAAGGGTATAATCAAACAATGCTTTGGTGTGCTAGTAAAAAATGTGCCTTTTTTGAAACAGTTACGTTTTTTACGTTCGTTTTGTTAACTTCATAAAATTTGTACATAATGAAGCACGCATTGAAGCCAAAGTTTTTTTTACTCTAGATAGCTTAAATAATGATGCAAACCATAAAAAAATGCCCCATGATCAATGTTAAAAAAATAGACACGAAAATTTGTGACAATTAAAGATTTACGAAAAATCACGCATGACAGTTTTTTTCTAAAATTTATATCAGTTAGGATTATTTATAAGGAAGGCGCGCACTCAAAATGAATGATTTCAATTAATTTTGACCTTCATTTATCTGAAAAAACAAAAATTGTACTAAGTAATCTTATGTTAAACATTATTTTTGCAATAATACAAAACGTTAATTATGCACGCACGCAGCCAAAAGTCTCAATATTCGATGATTTTTTCGATTTCAAACACTTTAGCACTATCTCGATGGTTCATTTTATAAATTGAATAGTCAAAACTCAATGATATATATCTATACTATTATATAAAAGCGAAACCATTTTAAACCTTGATACGCACGATCTCAGAAAGTAGTCAACCGATTTATTTGAAATAAATTTTATTATTTTCTATATTGTTATAAGAGTGTTTATGGCTATAATGTTTTTTCATTAATAATTTGTCAAACTTAAATATTATTGATTTTACATTTTTTGTCCATTTTTTCTCATTAGTTGACTTATACAACCACTCATATCTTAAAACCTACACAATAATCAACAAAGATTAGCATTGCTTCATAAAGTCAATATTGTTGCGCAAATTTTAAGCCCAAAATCACTTCTTAGTTAAACATACAACCTGAGAAATAAATAAAAACAAAATATAAAATCATAAACTTTTTGAATTCATTTTATCCAGGAATTAGATTTCATCACAATCGTGAGGTCGCTGCTTTGTTTCATTTCATTATCATTCCAACAATTTTAATTTTCTTTTCTTCCCGCTCCCATACTCTCTCTCACTCTCTTAATATCTGTTCCATTCAATAGTTACGTTATTTCTCTTACCTACCTCCCTACAATTTTTCTGTATTGTATAGTTTATCTAATTAATCGACACACACACACATTTTTTTTGTTTCTCTTTTTACTTGCGATATAAGTAGGTAATAGGTACTAACTATAGAGCAAGTTCTGCATTTGGAAAAAAAATCGAACTCGAGATTTTGATCAAAGTTGACATTACGATGATAGCGAAGACGAATAAAGTGGGTCCGACGATTCCGTCTGTTTGTCTGTATGCCTGTATGTCCGTATGTCTGTATGTCTGTACCTCGATCTAGAGCCTAAGCCACTGGAGCTATTTTCTTTAAACTCGGTACTTAAGGGTCTTCGGTGATTCTCTAGAGGAGAAATTGAAATTTTTTTTTTAGCTCTAAAACTAACAGTACCATCCCATACACCCGTAATGCATAATCTTACTTATGTCGAAAATGGCTCTAACGATTTTGATAAAAAAAAATAGGTGTGATATTATGGACACGGACTACATTTTGGTAAAAAAATGTTTGGGGGAAATGTTATTAACGGTACCTGTCATAAAACGGTTTTTTTGATTTACGAATTTCTCATCAACAGCTCTAACGATTTTAACCAAGGTTTTTATGCGTGAGCTTCTGTACACTCGAAAAAAGATAATCTAAAATTTTTTTCGAAAAAATAGTTTTTTGATTTTTATAAAACTAATATAATTTTTTTTTGAAAATTCAATATCTAGAAAACGAATACACGAATAAATTTTTAAATTACGTTATAAAATGTATTTTATTGAATACTAATAACTTGCATATCATTTTTGTTTATACAAATTTTAAGGACGATTTAGTACACAAAAAACATTATCAGTGCGTCTGTATGTCCGTACCTCTCTCTACAGCCTTACCAACTGGCCATATGTTCTTCAATCTCGGTAGTTAAGGGACTTCAGTGATTCCCTAGAGGAGAACTTGAAATTTTTTTTAGCTCCAAAACTAACGGTACCCCCCATACACCCGTAATGCATAATCTTATTTATCTCGAAACGGTTCTAACAATTTTGATAAAAAAAATTAGGTGTGATATCATGGACATTGGACATGGATTACATTTTGGTGAACAAAAATTTTGGGCAAAATGTTAATAACGGTACCTGTCATAGAACGGTTTTTTGAATTTTTGACTTTCTCATCAACAGCTCTAACGATTTTAACCAAAAATTTTCAGCAGGAGCCCCCTTAAGTTTAAAATAATATTGTATATAAAAATATTCGAAAAAAAAAACTATTTCTAAAATTTATACTACCTAATACTTAAAATTTGGCATCCCAAATTTTGTTCCCGAAAATTTTTAAGGAAATTTGTCATATGAAAAATTACTTAAATATTAAAAAGATTAATCAGACGGCAATTCCATACATTTGAACATTTTTATCTCATTAAATCTATGTTTTATGTTTATAAAATGTATTTTAAATTCCAAAGTACTTTTACATAAGAGCAAGTTTGTGCGATCCAGTCGTGCATTTTATTTTTTAAGTTACTTGAATACACTCAATAGCATTTTGGGTGACGAAAAAGGACATCCAATTGACTACAGTGCCGTGCACATGAACTATTCTATAAAAGCGAAAGATTTTAAAGTTTGGGTTGAATGATCTCAGAAAGTAGTCAACCCGTTTATTTGAAATAAATTTTATTATTTTCTATATTGTTATATTTATAATATGCACAAACATGAAAAAGCTCTTTTTTTTCAAGTTTGAAAGAGAATCTAATTCGATACGGTATGTTATACATATAAACTAAAATTAATATTATTGTAGCAAATATGCTCAGTCTCATTGAGAAATGTTTTCATATGCTAATATTAATACTAAGAAAATATTCGTAGTTACAATTTGCGAAGCAACGCGAGTACGGGTCGGCTAGTCTCAAATATTTACGAATATTATTGGGATTATTGCAATATTAGTTATAACAAGTATTAAATAAGGGTATTGTAGCTTTCCCTTGGAAAAGAAAAAATTATTAATAAAATTGTTACGTCATTATATCATTTCTAAATCCTAGTTGTAAAGCTATATTTAAATTCAGAAAATTTACATAAATAGTTATTTTATGCTACATACGAGTAAATAAATAATAAATAAAATAAATAATAAGTAAGTGATTTTCAAAGTGAAAAATTAATTGTTGGATATGCAGGTTTCACTCATTTCCTAGTTCATTAAGCTAGTAAGTGAAATATAATTAAAATAAATAAAAAGCATGTTTTTAATTGTGATAAAAATATTTGCAAAAAAAACAATTTTAAGAAGTCGGGGTAGATTCGACATTTTTATTGAGGCACACCCTGCAGGTGCCGAATGTATCCCGGGATTTTCTAAATTTTCCTTTATTTTAATATTTACAGATACATATAGTTCGAAATTATAAAAGAAAAACAAACAAAATCTATATACCTAAACGAAGATTTAATGAAAAGGTCAATTGAGAACGTCTTAAAAAAAGGACACTGTTTCGTCTGCGACAAGAAAGTACAAAATAAAACGTCTGACACTTAAACTTAAAGTACCTTAATTTGTACTTATGTTTTGAAAATTTCGTTGAAATTTTATCTATGTACTTTCTTAAAATCTATTAATCTGGTATTCTACTATAAAAAGAAGTCACGTGAGCCAATTTTTCATTTAAGCTTTATTGTTAATGCTGAAAGTAAAAGTTTTAAAATTTTCACCTGTGCATAACTTCTTCTGTGCATAAGCCGCAGGTTATAAATAAAAAATTATTGAATTCCATATATATTATATATGTACATGTACATATATAAGGTTTTCTTATGAAAGCATGTCAAAGGCCTTGTCCGTATTGTACGCAGGTACTTTAAAGATTTCACTTGAAACCTTAATATTTTTTGTTTGCATATAAAACGATTGACTCTTCATTATTATATATGGGTGCCTACCTTTTTTCCAAAGTGTCAAAGAATTCCCGAGGACTTAAAAGTATAACCATACCGTAAGTAAGTCCATTGCCTTGTAAAGTAGTCTATTATTATGCCTCTTTCAATATTGCATTGTATGAGTACCTTTCTTTTCCTTTCAAAGGCAACCATTTTGTGAAGTGCTTAGGACACCATTTATCTTTTACTCTTCCTACCTATATCATACCTCTTATATTCCAATACAAAGTTTTTTTTTGAGCAGCTTTTACAAGAGCTTCTACATTGGTCTTTCTTTTTAATGATTCATTCGAAATGTGAGATCTGCATCTTTGGTTTATTTTGAGAGGAGCTCTCTGTAATACCCACTGTCCTGTGAAATTGGATAGATTATTATCGATTGTGTTCCTTTCATATACCGGTGCTATGCATGTGAATGGCGTATTTGAGCTTTGTGGTATTTACTTAAGGCATTTTCTATTAAAATGTTAAATGTTACCATGTTAATAAGTTTTTTTTTTTAATAATTTTCACACACTAAAAGGATTATGACTACCCTTGAAATGTTTTAGCACAACGAACGCGAGCGTTTTAGGAAAGTAGGAGAGGATTGAATAGGAGATACCGATGCACATTGGTTTTGAATGTCTGAGTATTATAATGGGAGGGAAATTTAGAGACGGGTAAAGCATTCCCCATTCGTGTAGTGCGGCTAAAGAAAGAATCTTTCAATTTAACTGTACGTCCGAAGTTGCGCTCAAGGGTAAACTAATGGGTATTCCTTGAAGAGCGAGTATTACGGTTAAATTGTTTAAGGAGAGGAATGCAGCTGGCTATTTCCCTAGAACTGTGTTTATAAAAATAACGGCAAAACATTAAAAGACAAGAAACATTGCGACGGTGCTCGAGAGTTTCAAATGTTTCTGTTATAATTTTATCACCTATAATTTTTAAAGCTCTGTTTTGGATTCTATCCAAGAGACTCAAGTGAGTTATTGGAGTAACTGCTCAAATATGGGAATAGTACTCGAGCTTTGGACGAATATAGGCCTTATAGATTACAGCCAGATCAGAAGGAGTAAAAAACTTCTTGCAATGTCAAAGGAAACATACGCACTTAGCAGCGTTTTTGGAGACGTCAAATATATAGTCATTCTACAAAAGGTACATACCGAGAACTGAGAGCTGTTCGGTTTCCCCAATGCAAGTGCCACTCATGGATAGCGGCGTCGGGGGTGGGTTTCGCTTTAAAGACAGGAGATAGCATTTAGTTTTTAAAGCATTAAATTCTACATGGTTTTTCGTTCCCCATTTGACAATGCTATCAAGATCAGAATTTAATAAACTTATTATCATACGCTGCCGTTCTAGATCCACATCCGAAGAACAAGGACATGTATCTTGAAACGAATATGAGAAGCTGAGTGTACTGTCGTCAGCAAAACAATTTAATGGATTAGAAGTTTCCGACAAAAGATCATTGATGAATATCAGAAAGAGAGTCGGAGACAAAACAGAGCCCTGTGGCACACCAGCTTTTATTTTGTGGATATCAGATTTGAAACCGTCCAATACTATTTGTAGTCAACGGTCCGTAAGGTAATTTCTAATGCAACGAAGAAGAGATTCATTGATAACAAATGCACGTATTTTCGATAATATAGCTTGATGCCAAACGTATCAAATGCCTTTGAAATATCAAGTGCAATAAGCTTGCTTTCTCCAAAACAATATAAACATTTAAGCCACTGTTCGGTGAGATATACCATCAAATTACCAGTGAACCTATTGCTACGAAAGCCATACTGCTGGTTATTAAAAAGCTTTCGTTCTTTAAGATATTTCTTGAGCTGATAGTTTATCAGTGTTTCCATGACCTTAGAAAGAAGGGATGTACTTGTAAGTGCCTTTAGACGCTAGTTAGAGGGCGAAGAAGGTTCGCCTTTTTTAGGGTCCAGCCTGTACAAATTCTGTTTTTGATGGAAAAGCTTACGCAATAGTTTTGCCAACGTTGAAGAACACCTCTTCGAAACAATTGGTGCGATACTATCCGGGCCAGCGGATTTGTGTATATCGAGATCTTTCAAAACTCTTGAAACTGTACAAGTGCGAAAGAAGATTTGTCTAATTGAATCATTAACGCTCTCAATTACAGGAAGAATCATGGCACTATCAGACTGCGTCAATTTGAAAAATGTTAATCAACCTGACGTTGCTTAAACGTTAAGTGGTGTTTGGTTTCATTCTTTAAAGTACAAAATAACCAGCTTATAGTTCGATATTCAAAATTTTATTTTTCTTACAAATCAAATCGATTGATTGTCAAGTTCAAATACAAATATATTCGAATCGAACTGGGTAGTACGTGATATTGAACACGATGTACCCTCAAGGGATGTGATTAGGTATGTATATCTGCATTTTATATACGATGCGTTAACAGGCAAATAGATATCACCATTAGTATAGCTACTAAATTTCAAGTTGGCAATATTAAATTATCCGATAACAAAAATTTCGGCAGTTGCATCAGTTTTCACCAGGGTTCGTAATATATCGTTCGCCAATCATTCTTTATGGATCTTCTCACGAACCATAAAAAATATAGTTCGCGAACAATAATATTTTCGATCTTCATATACAAATTTAAACTTCTTTCACGAACAAACCAAATCCTAGCAGCTTTAGTTCATTTGTATGGAATTTCTTTTTTAAATAATTTTAGTGAAATTTTCAAAAAAATAAGACTATTTAAAAAAATAGTTTCTTACAATTTTATTTATTTCTTGCAGAAAAATCAAAATTATATAAAAAAATTGGAAAAAAATTCAAGAATACTGTTAAAATTAATTATAAAACCAAATAAAGTGGCAAACAAATTTGTTATTATTAGTTGAAGTGATTATCGACCTAATCTGTCTCACTGTTCGGCGGCGCTAGTACCACTGCCACACCTCGGACGCCACGAATAACATTCTGCATGAACAATTTCAGGGTGAGGTTATCTCTCGCAGAGGTAACGTCAGTAGGCCAGAATTTATAATTTTTTCTTGTGAAGTTTCCTGAAGTCGTAGGTCTATGCGAATAAACCACAATCGACCGATGCCCTTAAGGTATTTGGATAGTGTTATATTTTATAAATAATGGTTTCCATGGGGCTTTCAAATAAAAAAGAATTTTGTTAATACCTCACCCACAGCATGTTTTATTCTATTTCAACATCTGCCCGCCTTTATTGAAAAACCCCGTATATATGACTAAAATCCCATTTCTATATTGGTTATTTGAAATTTTTAACTTCCCATAGGGAGTTATTGTAATCAGTCCGATTTGTCAAATTGGAATTTTTGACATTTCTCGACGTTTCAAGATCCCTAGAGGCTATATCAATCATTTTTAGAGAGATGTCTGTGTGTGTACGTACGTACAAAAAAAAAATTTCATAACCCAGATATTCTAAGAACGGAAAACATTTTGAAACTCAAAATAATTTTATTTTACGAAAAATAATGTGTTTGACGACTGGTGAAAATTTCAAAAAAAATCAGTGTACAGTTTTTTTACAAAAAATAAAAAAACTATATAAAATTCTATTCAAAATTGGTAAAAATTGTTTTTCGACGCAAATTTCTCGAGAACTAGTAGTGATATTGACTTCTAATTGAGTTTATTTTATACATAGTATAATTTTGTACAATTAGTAAAACGTTGACAAATATTGAATTATTAGTTTTTTTTAAATAAAAAAACTATTAAAAATTCTAGTGAAAACTAGTTAAAATTGTATTTCAAGTCGAATTTCTTGGGAATGAACACCGATAGTGCCTTCTAAAGTATGTTGTTTTATACATCTATATCTTCCCGTAAGAATGTATTATTTGAAAAAAAAACTAAATACAAAGTTTTCAAGACCACAAATGGGAAGTTATCAGTGTGGGTCGTACCCAGCCTCTTTTTTATTGTTTAAGTGGATCTGCCCTTAGTGCATAGTCCAAAAGAATTTGAATCAATTTTTAGAATTTGCAAAGGAAATAGATTATCAAAACACATATGCACCCAAAAGAGTTAACTTCCACTTGAACGAACTCTCACCAAGCTAACTGATGGGAGGTTATTCATTTGCGACTTAGTTCATTATAAACTAAATAACAATGAGTTAAGCCCCATCTTTTTTCGACGAAGCAACAAATTGATTTAAAGGACTAATTCGCTAATTCGTTTTAACAGAAAATTGTTTCAAAAACAAAAAAAAATATTTCATACGAATAAAATTTTCGTGATTAATGCTACAACTAGAAGCTACTCCATCACATTCATTTAAATTGTGTCATCAGATGCCTGAAATTTTCGTTTTTGGTGGTGTTCCTCAAGGGATTGCTGCTAGCAATTTATTATCCGAGATTTTTCTTTTCCAATCCTATGATTGTATTTGTTGCATGTTTCCCCAAGGATTCTTTTGGCACATAATAATGGTGTCATTGTTTCATTATCAAAAATAGTCTGTTCTGTTTTTGTCCTCATCATCCTCTGGGAAAATGACAAACAAAGCTGTTTTTTAATTAAAACTTTTTCGTCCACACTTCCTAACTCATTTAAACCAGAAATCATTTTAGCAGCTGTGACCTGTGAGTAATTTCATTGTGTTTATACTTCTAATATTAAATTTATCATATCAAATTCAGAGGGTGACTTAAATTGAAAAACGTTAACTTTTTGGTAAACATAATGTGTACTACTTTGAATCCCAAACTTACCCACAAAAATCTGGGTCATTCTAAGGTCTAAGTCAATTAATGAGAGAAATGAGTTAAAATGTATTCAAAACACAAATCCCTGGATGGTTAACACTAAAAACATGTGCTTTAAATGACACTAATAAATTAGTTTCCTCTTTTCACTGAAAATCATTTGGCAGTTTTCGAAAACGTCGAATCACCGTCAATTTGATCGTCTAATGAACGTCATTATTTGCTGCAGAATCAGCTTTCGTCAAATATGCAATCGTCTTGCTTGCACAAAGTTTTTTTTCGATGAACGTCAGTCAATTTTCTTGCAAACGCATTTGACGTTTTCGAACACGCTTATTAGTTTATACATTTTTTAATTGTCAACTCGATTTTGTTACTGTTGCTCCGAGAAAATGATGTTATGGAATATTTTATTTAACCAAACTGCGTTATCTGAAATAATGCTTTCGCTTTGGGTTTTCGAACAGTTAACTTTTGAAGTTTGTGCTTAAGAAAATCTTGCCATTGCATTTTTGACGCAAATGGCGATTTAGAAAACAGCTTTCATTTCTTAAAAGAATAACGACTACTAGACTAGCTGACTAATTATTGTTTCGTCGCCATATTTGAGCATTAGAACGAGTTAATTACCACATTAGTTAATTATCACAGAGGTGAAAAGCAAACTGACATTTGCCGTCAAAGCTATCCAACAATTATCTTCACATAGGCCAAATTCCTAAACGCAAGATTTGCAAAGCAAAACACTTGCAAAGCAGATATAGAAAATCAGAATACGCATAGTGTAAGAGAATTGCGCAAGAAATGTTTGACATTTGCGCAAGAAAGTAGCATCGATTGCATTTTGGGACACTCTGCTTAGCAGAGATTTTTGTATTTGCATTTTGGAACTGTTTGCTTAGCAGAATTTGCGCAAGATATGCGTTTAGGAGTTTGCCCATAATTTTCGTTCCGATATATAGAAAAATCATGAAACATGTCAAATTTTCAACTTTGGTGAAATATTTTATGCAGCCAATTGTTAAGGTACATATTATTATGATTCTACTTAAAAATTTGCTAATTTTAAGGCAGTTTACTTGGTAAGGTTAAGTTAGGTTGAAGTGATTGAAAACTGACACAAATGTTAATCCGTTGGGATACCACTTGGTATCCCTACTCGTTTAACCATTTTGAGTCCCTTATGAACATTGCGTATTTCAGGACTTGCCATGTCACTTGGATCGCTTTATTAGAAGTCTTCCAAATGGATGCTACGTATTTTAGATAAAGCAGGATATGTAGGTACATAGAAGGTGACTTGGAATAGTTAAATGACGTCCAATAAAAAATCTACTACAATAAGTAAGAATTCTCTTCTCTATATCCTATGCATACCTAAATGAAATGTTCAATCGCTGGTGTCTGTTTCTTAATTTTTTTAAATATTAAAAAAATGAACAATATCACAACAAATCGTAATAGGAGTCCAAAAAAAAAAAAAATTCGAAAATTCTATTACTTATTCCTTCGCTAAGCCACCTTGTTTGGTGTTTGCTTCGGTACTATTGAACAGCTGTCACAATAATTTAAAAAATAAAACACAAATAGAAGAAAGTTTGATATTTGCTACAAAAGTTTGCATAAAATGTATAATTTTACAGAAGATATAATGTATATAAGAAAACATCGAAAAATTTAATTTCTTGTTAAAGGGTTTGTTCATAGATAACGGTCAAAGTAAAATATCGATTATGTCTCATGAAGATGTCAGCGGCTGTAATTTTTGTTAAATGAAAATACAACAATGAAAAGTAATTATTAGCTATAAAACATCAAAAAAAGATTGATTTTTTTGTAAAATAAAATTAGTATTTCTTGCTGCCGAATATTAAATTTTCAATTAGTCATTTGCAAAGAAGAAGGGAAATAAATTGATTTTTTTTTCACCCAATGGAAATAAAATGCACGATTGGACGCACGAACTTGCTCCTATGTAATATGTAATAGGATGTTAATAATAGACTAGGAATTTCAAAACGAATGATATTAGAGAAAACCGTTCATAAGCATAAAATTCATTTTTTTAATTCTTTGAATTTCTGCATGAACAAAAATAATAAATCGTTGTAGTAGTTTCTTTAAAAAAATAAGCTTTTATATACAAATTTTTTAAAACATTTTTAAGAAAAAAATTCGGTACGCCAACTTTGAGTTTTTACTCGTATTATTGTACGAATGAAAATTAAATTTCCAAAAAAAATATTGAGCCGTTTTTTTCCAAAAAGTCAAAAATGCAAGGTTTTTTAAACTTTTTAGAAGCATCTCTATAAAAAAAAATTCATCAAAATCCGTTATGTCGATAATGAGAAATTCAAAATAAGAAAAAATGGGTCTATGGTAGGTACAAGCTGTAATATCTTAATTTAAATTTTTTTTTTAAATTAAAGATCATAAAAATTAATTGAAAGAACAAAATTTTATCAAAATTCTACCCGCCGTTTTTTGAGAAAAATACATTTTTTAACATTTGTATGGTAGGTATCTTTATTTTTAGGTAAAATAATTTTTTTCTCAGATCTTGTAGATTATATTAAGAAACTTTTATTTATCAAGTTTAAAAAAAATCTAGCATGGGGTTTTAGAAATATTGAGTTTTGAAAAACAATGTTGAAACTTTTCTTGAAAATCAACAAAAAAAAATAATTTTTGAAAATTTGAAAACACAAATCTGTTCAAATTGCTGTGGAGCTTTAGCATAAAAAAAAAGTGTGAGTGCCAGGACTCACGGTTAAGATATGTAAACATCAACGTTCGTCCGAGTGCCGAATATTTTTGCTATCGAACGTACCCAATAAACATACAATGCAATCGTACCAGTTTGTGACTTTAGATACATTCAAATGAAAGCCAGTGTTTTTCCCACAATTTATCCCTTTCATTTATACTTAAATACAAAAATAGCTCTACATAGCTGTAAATAACGCTTTCCACCTAAACACGTCATGTATTTTTGGGACATGTTCTGTAAAAACGATTTAATCAACTATTTTGTTGTCTTTACTTATTTCTAGTAAAATAATTATTTCGGAACGAGTCCAAACACATTTTTCTTGTTCATTTTCCATTGTTACTTGTGTTTATGATACTTTTAATGTAATGATCAAAAAATTTTTGAGTGAATTTAAGATTAATGGGATCAAAACACTAGTTAACAACTAAAATCGAATAACAACATAAAAAATTGTGTCGAGGAACTATTTTGGTCCTTTTTTTTTGATGAAGTAGTTCGTGGCGTGTGTTAGCAGTAAGTGGACTCCGCTACGTAACGTAAAGTTTGTTTGACTTATGTTTAAACAGGGATGTTGCTTGAGACAGCATTATATTTTTACGCTTTTATTCAAACAGAGATGTTATCTGAAAGAAAATAGACTGTTTTTACACGAATCCGATTTTAATCTCTGTTTCTCTTTTGGCTTCCTTTCGAGTGCATCTGTGCTTTTAAGCACAGCGATTTTTAATATACGAGTAAGTTAACTTTGTTCATGCGAAAAGGAGTCACCTCTTCGCACTCCTTACTCTACTCAGTTAAGTGAATTTCACTGAGCGAACGCCAAATATAAAAAAAGAAAACCACAAAGAAGAATGAACGATAACTCCGCATTTTTCTCAACCTCAGTAATTGCGTTTAAAGCTAGATATACATTTTTCAAATGCATGACAAGCACGTGTAAGTGTATTAGTGAAAAAGTCACACGTATAGATCGGATTTAGGCTTGAAGAAAAATCCAAATCTTTTCAATCTAGCGTGCTGCATAGAAATATTATATATGCAAGATTGATCATGTATTTATTGGTTTATTTCCGTATTGTACGTTGTAGAGATGAGAACACAGCACAGCATAACCACTGATTAAACTATTAAAACAGCAAACGAAAATTGTATGATGAAATGGATCTACAAAATAAAACAAATTACTCGGATAACAACCGCCAACAAATATACTTTTCATGCAGCGAAAATGTCAAAACTTTTTTTTTGACAAGCCTAGATGGAGCGTTCACCTTTTCAAAATCAAACCAATCCCTTAACATTTTTTTTAGGTTTCTGTACTTAATCTTACTCCCTCTGTCAGAGATTTATAAACCGATTGATATCATTCGTCATTCCCACGTTGGAATGGAATTATAAGTGGCAAAAACTGAATTTCTTAATCCATTAAAGTCGTAGGTTAGGCGCGCACATTCAATTTTTAGTTGCACAACTGTTTGGTTGCTTATATAAAAAACAGATGAACTATTTGGTTGAATGTCCGTGCAGGTGCATATAATAATATGTTACACAAAATAGCGAAATCATTTTAGGCAATCGTTTAGTTTGTGTCAAAGCACAAACTTTTCAGTAGCTCGAACCAAGCAGTTGCGAAACTAAATATTGAATGTGCGCGCCTAGCCGTAGTCATAATCCAGTTCATGACTTGACAGGTGGAGAACGATCTTTATTTTGATATAGTGAATGCTAAAAGTATATTTTGATATAATAAAGAAAATTTAATTCGATTATTAAAATAATTAGTTGGTATGACAGATAAGAGAAATTAAATTTTGACGTATCGAGAATATTTCGTTGCAGATGTCAACTTATTGCCTGAACAACATCTTTTGGATTTTTAAAGGTCAACTCTGAAAATGCATTTTTTGCGAGCATAAAATAAAATGTTATCGTCCATCACTAACGTGAAGTGGATATTTTTAAGACATTAAATGAACTCGCTATGAAATTTTACACCAATTGATTTGCCTTTCGTCTTTTTGACATATTGGTCGAGAGGTGAAGAAATGTGAAGGGATTGAATTAAGTTCTAGCCAGCAATGGAAAGTAATAAAATCGAGATTTCAGTACTCAAAGTTTCCAATGTAAACACGATATCGTAAGTACGCAATATTTCCAATGTAAACATGGTGTTAAATGCAATCCCCGGAAAGGTAGGTTGCTACACGGAACGTGTAACCGTAACGGGTTACACGGAACGCACAAGTTTTACTCACGTTTTCGATTCACTCTACCACCTGCACATCAAAAATATCAAAATCGGTCGTAGGTCGTACCGTTTTTGAGAAATTCAAAAACAAAAAAATGGTTCCATGGGAGGTACCCTCAATAACCATTTTTCAGATTTTTTTTTTTCAATCATTATCTTTAACTAAATGATTTTTGTTTGTATTGTCATTTTTTAAATCTGTCGAACAGTTTTTGAGAAAAAAAAACATTTATAAAATTTCGAAAAAAATTCATATGGCAGATACCGTTATTTTTGGTGTTAAAAAAAAAGAAAAGAAAGTGTGGGGGAGGGGGGAATTTAAAGTGATATCCACCAAGGTTAAAGAAAATTGGCTGAGCCGTTTAGGCTGTAGTCGACCAGACAGACAGACAGACAGACAGAATTGCGAGACCCACTTTCTTAGTTTTCGCTATCATCGTAATGTCAAGTTTGATCAAAATCTCGAGTTCGACTTTTTTTTTCGATTGCATAATTTGCCTTATGCCTACCTATAACATAAGTCGCAAGTAGAAATCCATTCGTAACTCGAACAAAATTCAAAAACCAATCCACAGTAGGATTCGACTGTAGTTTTTATCTGCAGTATTCTTTTTTTTTTATAATTAGCACACACTCAAAGGTTTTTTGTATACCCTTAATATGCCAGAGACACAGTGTGAGCTACAGACACGCTGTATTTGTAAAGCCGGAACCACACATGTCTCATTTTTGTGTTGAAGTGTGGAGCGGTGTGTCGCTGTATCGAATGTGAGTGTGCAGTCATTTTGAAAAAAAATATCATTATTCCGAAAGATAATGGGGACTATCTTGAACAAAAAGAGAGCCAAAGTCCCCATAGAACTTAATTCCCGATATCAATTAATTCGAAGGGAAGCTTTCGACATTATTCAAGTTGACAATTTTGAAATTTGGGAAGAATTCCGATGAAAATTTTGTTCACGATATAGCCCCCAATACCTTTTGGAATTACAGTAGCGGCAAACGAAATCAATAACTGCTATCTTCTTTCAGAGATATGCAATGTCCATGTCCAGTCTTTGTCACTACCAACCTACGAGATGGAATACCATGCAGCGGCTTTTTTCACCTGAACCTTGTACTCCCTGCATTTGGTGTTATAAGGGAAATCATTTTGTCTCACCAATTCTACTAAATGTGCGGAAATTTCAAACACAAATTATTTTAAAATACTCAAAATTGTTGTCTGTTGACTTTATTCAAATAATATTTAGTGTTCTCTTTACAAATAGTAAAATATCATTTGAGTATTTGTTTGATTTCATATACTCCACATCGTGGTATAGCGCAATCGAAAAAGGTCATTGTTTCAACATTTTGGATTTTGGAACCCACCCCGTGCATATTATATACATTCTTAAGATTTCATTTCTATTGATTTATCATCAACTGTGACTTTTGGTATTCCTTCAAATCTCAAAATATTAAGATTTTCAATTTATTGCTTTTAACAAATTACCTAAGCAAATCACAAGAATTTGCAAAGCAATTCAGTTACATAAAAGCAATTTCTCTTGAATAATGCCACACTCGAAACGTTCCTCAGCAAATAACTAACCACTTAACTAAAAACTCTGTTCTTGACATTAAATCTTATTAACTTTTGAAATGTTAATTCCCACAGAATAAATCCCTCAAAGTTTTGTCGACAAATAAACAAAAGCCCAAAAAGATTGAATTCCTTGAAAAGCCTAAAGAAAATGTATTACATAAATGTATACGAGTAGCTTTAAAATCAAGAAGAAAGAATCACTAACTCAAGACAGAACCTAATTTTTACTCGTATCTACAACTTTAAGTTCAATAAATTTCAGCAACGGCTAAGTAAATATTTGCCTACCACAAAAACAGGAAGTAGAAAAGAAAACACTCAAGGAAATCCTTCCTCGTACTCATGCAATGAACAAAAAAAAAAAACTGCTCTTGACTAATGGAATGGGAGCTGGTTGAGCTCTTCAGGCAGTGTTCTCGCTAACGCATCTCGATTTTCTTGTTCTAGTTTTACTTGTTTTTGTGTCGTTGAAGGTGCTCCTGCAAACAAAAATTAAATGTCCTTATAATGATTTCTTGAAAAGATGATGGGTTTTTCTGTATTGTTGTAGGTGTAGGGTAGCTATTGTGTGGCAGAGGGAATCCATTTGTTAATACCCTCGACACGAAACGTGGCAACGAAGTGTGTTGTTTATTTTTTTTAAATCTTACAACCAACAGGCTTTTTTCTTGTTAAAAGGCATTCAAAGGAAATGCTTTAAGCTGATTCACAATTAATTGAAAAGTTGCAGACGCACTCGCTGGAAGGATTCTACAAAAGCAGTTCAGGAATTTAGTTTTGTTTTTGTTATATTGCAATATGGACATGGACACACCAATATTCGCGAAGTTTTCATAAGCAAGGAGTGGGGATGTTAATTAAGTTGTTCTGGATTATTCTGCCCTTGAACGACAGTACTCAGAAAACTTTTTTTCCCAGCTTCGTTGCAAAATGTTGCTGTGGGTCAAATATATTTTTTGGTGGTGGGATTGAGGCATGTGGTGGCCAAATATATATGTAATTGAATGTGGATTTTTTTTAGCTGCATTCATGCCATTATGTATGGATTAGCACATCATTCGAATAGCTGCCAAGGCTATTAATGGGAGTGGTTTAAGCGGATCGGTCTAATTTTTTTGATGATTCGCCGTTGTTAGGAAAATTGAGTCTCAAATGCAGGCTTCGAGCTCTCACAAAGTCGTTTGGTTGTAGCGTATACTACCCCGGTTACAAGAGAAGATTGAGGAATCGAATCGAATCCGAATTGAGATTTCGATCCAGGTATATGGTGGCACTGGATCGAGAGATCGAATTGAAATGGGATCGAAATGACAATATGGTTTTGTTCACACACTCGATTCTTCATAGCATATTTTCGATTCAATTCAGCTCGTTTAGTGGGATCGGATCGAGAAATCCTATTTCAATCCGATCCAGGTATACATGGAGCTAAATCCTGATTCAATTCCGATTCAATTCTCCATATAATGCATATAAACGTAGTAATAGAACTTAACCAGAGAAAATAATTATCGAGTGGTGCCCTGTCGCATGATCGCGCATGATGGGCGCTTGCCATTTGGAAACATTTCTCCTTCGCAAAATGTAGCGCCCTCTGGATGGAACCACAGTATGGATATTCAGTGACGAGCAAAAGTGGTCAAATGTTTTCGCTTACATGAAAAATTGATTTAAAGTAAGAGTTTTTAATTGAATTGAAATCTTTTTTTATTTTTTTTATATTGTTTATTGAATTAAATTTTATTATTTATAATAACTTTTTCAAAAAATAATATATTATACAAAAGAAAAAATATTCCATTAGTTTTTAGACTTGTCCAATTATGCACGTTTAAAATCAATGTTTTCTCTTTAGTATTTAGTCCATAAACCTAATTACTTGGGAGCAACGCTTTGGCATATCTTCCACCAAATTATGGAGAAATTGCCCTGGAATACTGCCCCATTCCAGCTCCATTCGTTGCCAAAGCTCCTTAGTGTTAGATGACTGATTTTTGTGCTGTCCCAACTGTGCCGTTTCACAATTGACCATAAATTTTCAATTGGATTGAGGTGAGGGCTTTGTGCTGGTCATGTCATCGTCGTAAACTGTTAATTTCTCAGCCATTCCGAGACAATTTTTGACGTGTGTTTTAGATCTCCGCAACATTTCCAGCGTCCAATTAGCGAACTACGTCGTTATATTTAGCCGACCAGATAAAATGGAGAACCTTACTGAATATTTTGACAGCTGAATGTCACTATACTCTGTCCAACAAAAATTGTCAGTACAGGCCTTATGGGAGAGCTTTTTCTAAAGCAGTGGCGCCTGATGCACCCTCACTACAATGCGTTAGGAAAAATGCCAATAAAAAAGAGCAACCCACTGCTGAAGAGATACTGTCAAGAGTGTCAAGTTCAAGTGTCACTCAATACGATCGTGCGCTCTTTATCTACATCAAAACAGAGTAACCATTCTCAATTGCAAGCAAGGAGCTTTTTCAGTGGTTTTTATTAAGGAGGTTTTGGGATTTGAAGCTTTTGAGAACACATTTTAAGAAGATGAGTATGTTGAGTGTTGTCGTATTGCTTTTCAACTTAAAAAAAAACGCGCCTATTATCTTATCGCTTGATGTTGTGGGAAAAGGTAAATTAAATATTGTTTTCAGTCGTTTTGAATCGGCAGACGGTAGCCCTACGCGTGTTTCACTCTCATTTGCGGCGATTTATAATGTAAACTACGGAATCCCTGTGAGAGCTTTAAAAAGCGACACACTTATGCATGGCAATGCAACCGGAATGAGAGACAAACGTCCTATCTTCTCTGTACTAACAATTTTTGTTGGACAAAGTATAGTAACTTTGACATCTGCTGAAGGATATCATAATGGCATGGTTCAATAGTTAGTGCATGGGACTGTCATGCAGAGGGTTTTGAGTACGATTCTCAGCCGCTACAAAAATGTTTTTCAGAGGTGTACTGCCTCTTGTGAGGAAGTGACAAATACTCCAAGAGTATCTGAAAAGTGCTGCTCAGTAGCGGTTCGGAATCGGTAGAAATTTGTATGTCCTAGATAACTAGGTTAAGGCTTTCTAAAAACCGAAATAGCCTCTAATTTATTTTATTTTGTATCATTTCTATCTAGCAACCCTGTGAAATGGCGAATAGTTAAGTCAGAACTTAAAGAGAATGGAATTAAGTTCAGCAATACGAGTTAATTGAAATTGTTGAAATGTTGAGACATTAGATTAGATGGCAAATGTAGATAGAAAAATGCAAAAAGTGACATGGGTGATGATTTTAAAATTTAAAAAAGAGTAAATACAAGAATGAGATCAGCATAAGCGCGTTTAATTCACAATAAATTGCTGCGCTGGTTATAAGTTTCACCAAAATATAAATACGTTACTTCTTAAGTAGATCCAACTGCTTTTTTAACCTAACCTAACCCAACCTAATGCAACGGAATTTAAGAGAGGTATTGATTAATTAATAAAATAAATTTAAAAATAATTATTATAAGTAAAATTTCGTGTTAAATTTTTTGCACAGGTTTGTATATAGAACAGTCTTTTGCTGAAGTAAAAGGATAAAGCCTTTCATTGAGGAGAATGTTAACAGATTGAGTGCATACAAAAGATAATCACAAAAGTGCTTAGCTGTTTTTTTCATGGTTGGGTGCTTCTACAAACAAAGGGCATTATACTATCCATTGCAAAGTCTACTAACTTATTTGCATACAAAAAAAGTTTGAAGAAGTCTGTGATTAAATTAAACTCAGCATGATGAGACGAGGAAGATAGTGCAAATTTGCCTACAGGATATACCCCATTAATCTCACAGACAGAACAGATGTGCAATTAAGGAGCAGTTTTCTTAGATTTTTTTTTATAGTTATTTGTTTGGATTTTTTTTAATCGGATTTTCAAATACAAGGCGCCAGAAATATTTACATATTTGATGCCAGATAAAAAGACAGTTAGTTCTTTCTAACATTCAAGATCATACTTGTGTTTTCTATTAAGCTTGATTTTAAAATGGAGTACGTACTTTTATAGATAGATTAACAATTTACTCAAATTTTAAAATAATTTTTTAAAAATTACTGCATTTTATACGAGCAGTGCTGTCAAGATCCGAATCCAGTGAGCTTAGTATACGCTGCTGTTTCAATGATGATTTCTTGTAAACGTGTTGCCAACGCTTTTGGAGCCTTGTAAATAGCGAAGGATGTGCATTTCTGCATCCCAATGCTGCTGTCAGAGAAGGCTGTGGAACTGTGATACCGTGTCCACTACATAAGTTATGTCATGTCTACTAAAAGTTGAAATTTTCTTTTTATCAAGTGGCGATACCTTTGTTTTGTCAATTTCCGTTCGCTCTCCATTTATTTTCGTTTCATGTTCCAACTTCAAACGTGCCGGCATTGGTAGATCAGACTTACAGTCCTTAAGTCCATACTTAACTAACAGATTTTTGATGAATTCTACCGCCATAAATAAAGTATATACTAAATTATCTTATAAACAAATTTATTGAACAGTATGTAGCATAAAAACAAACTAATTGAAAGAAACAAATATTTAGAATGATGAAAAACTTTGACAATATAAATTATTAAAAATGTGAGTAATTGTGATATTAAAAGTACATAGGTAAGTAAAGGTAGGTTTGTATTCATAACAAAAACTTTTAGATTTACACACACCAATTCTACATCCAATGGCGATGTTTATGTAATTTCGAATACTTCTCAATGTCTGCACAAGACTTGTATTGTGTTTTCTTTGTTAACCTCGCGACTTTTTTTTTTTTTTTTGTTTTTTTTTTTTTTATAATTTAAGCGCACTAAATTGATTATGACTACCCTTAAAATGTTTTAGCACAGTGCGAGCGTTTTAGGAAATTGGGAGAGGATTTAAGAGAAGATACCAATGCACATTGGTTTTGAATGTCTGAGTATTACAATGGGAGGGAAACATAGAGTCGGGTAAAGCATTCCACATTCGTGTGGTGCGTCTGAAGAAAGAATCTCTGAATTTAACTGTACGTCCGAAATTGGGCTCAAGGGTAAACTGATGGGCATTCCTTGAAGCGCGTGTATTACGGTTAAATAGTTTAAGGGGAGGAATGCAGCTGGCTATTTCACTAGAACAGTGTTTATAAAAATAACGGTAAAATAGTGAAAGACAAGAAACATTGCGACGGTGCTCGAGAGTTTCAAATGTTTCTGTTATATTTGTATCACCTATCATTTTTAAAGCTCTTTTTTTAATTCTATCCAAGAGACACAAGTGAGTTATTGGAGCATCTGCCCAAATATGGGAATTATACTCGAGCTTTGGACGAATATAGGCCTTATAGATGACAGCCAGATCAGAAGAGGTAAAAAATTTCTTGCAACGTCGAAGGAAACCTAAGCACTTTAGCAGCGTTTTTGGCGACGTCGAATATATAGTCATTCCACACAAGGTGGTCTGAGATACACATACCGAGAACTGAGAGCTGTTTGGTTTCCTCAATGCAAGTGCCACTCATGGATAGAGGCATAGGGGGTGGGTTCTGCTTTAACGACAGGAGACAGCATGTAGTTTTTGAAGCATTAAATTCTACACGGTTTTTCATTCCCCATTTGACAATGCTATCAAGATCAGAATTTAATGAGCTTATCATACGCTGCCGTTCTAGATTCACATCCGAAGAACAAGGACATGTATCTGGAAACGAATATGAGAAGCTGAGGGTACTGTCATCAGCAAAACAATTTAATGGATTAGAAGTTTCCGATAAAAGATCATTGATGAATATCAGAAAGAGAGTCGGAGACAAAACAGAGCCCTGTGGCACAGCAGCTTTTATTTTGTGGATATCAGATTTGAAACCGTCCAATACAACTTGTATTGAGCGGTTTGGAAGGTAGTGTCTAATCCATCGAAGAAGAGATTGATCAATACCAAATGCACGCATTTTCGATAAAAGAGCTTGATGCCAAACCCTATCAAATGCTTTTGAAATATCCAGTTCAATAATCTTTCTTTCTCCAAAACGATGTAAAGATTTGTGCCACTGTTTGGTGAGATATGTCATTCTGATGACGGCCATACTGCCGGTCATTAAGAAGCTTTCGTTCTTCAAGATATTTCTTGAGCTGATAGTTTATCAGCGTTTCCATGACCTTAGAAAGAAGGGATGTAAGTGCAATTGGACGATAGTTGGAGGGGTAAGAAGATTCGCCTTTTTTAGGGACAGGCTGGACAAATGCTGTTTTCCATTCACTCGGAAAGAGACCAGTAGAGTAGGACAGATAGAAAAGCTTACGCAATGGTTTTGCCAGCGTTGACACAACAATTGGGGCGATACTATCCGGGCCAGCGGATTTATGTATATCGAGATCTTTCAGTACTCTTGCAACTGAACGAGTGCGAAAGAAGATTTGTCCATAGAATCATTAACGCTCTCAATTACAGGAGGAATCATGGCACTCTCTGGTAGCGTCGAATTGACAGCAAATTGTGCTGCAAGCAAATTGGCTTTTTCTTGAGAGCTGACATAAGGAGTGTCATTGAAAACCAGTGTAGGAACCGAAAACGGAGTAGTATTTCGTAAATTTTTTGCAAATGATCAAAAATTTTTACTACCTTTGGGACATTCTAGTATTTTTTGCCGTAATTTTTGATCATGTAAGAATTTGGTTCTTTGAATATGATCATTACAGGTCTTTCTAGCTTGCTTAAACTTATTCCGATTTTCCTCAGTAGGGTTGGCTTTATAATATCGGAAACTTATTCTCTAACTCTAATAACCTCTTTACAGCTCGAATCAAACCATGAGTTCTCTTTCGGTTTGATAGATTTTTCCATATTCGGGATAAACTTTCTCATTCCGAAAAGAATACAATTTGTAATCATATCTGCACTGGACTTTTCAAATAAGCATTGCCAACAGTAGCTCCTTCCTTTTTATGGAATTGTATAACCTGGAAAATCAGTTGAAACTTTGTGCCTGTTTGCTGAGTCGAAACTTAAAAAAAAATAAATTCAGCATTAACTTTTATGTGAATGTTTAGCAAGAGGAAAAGGGAGCTCATAAGCGTTTAAGTTGAACATAAATATTTATGTTTCATTTCAGAGAAGGGCTCTTAGTAATTGTATTAAATTATAATTAATTATGTCACTTTCATAATCACCGGCAAATTTTACAAGTAACAGCATTGTTTTGTTTAAATTTCTCACAGGTACCACTTCCTCATTAAAATCTGCTAATGAATTGAGTTTACCGTCATTGTTTGAAAATCTTCTTTGTAATTCAAAATTATGTAAATATATTTTACGTATAGAAATAGAAATATTCATATTCAAAGGGCTGAGGGTAATGGTCTTCTTTATTGTGTCTCGCGGAAAACAGGGCTTTACATCCAATTTAAATTGTTGACTTTAACCTCTTCTAGGTTTGGCTACTGGCAACTACCAACACAGCTCGTCATAGACTTAACTTCTTCCAAAATTTGTTAATACGAGTACTTTGTCATTTCATTTTGAATGCACTTTATGATTGTTTTAGCTTCCTTCTATCCTGTGCTTTGAACTTGTAAAAATGATTTAGCAGGCTGAATCCGTGGATAATATTTGTTTGGCCACAACTCTGTTCATTCAGATTTCCAAAATCGAGCGTTACTTTTTTAATGAAGACTCTCTTATGGCCTGTTCGATTGGCAATCCAGAAGCTTTCGGAATGCATGTAAGCTTATCTGAGAACGTTCTATTGGCATTCAGAATGACAGTTCTTCTCCTTAATAGAAGGGAGAATATCTGAAGTAAATTTCAGAATCGAAACCAAAATCACTCGCACACTTGCACACATAGATGTCAAAGTAGTGAAACGACAACGCAATTTTAAATTTAATTTTTAAATTTGATATTAATTTAATTTCAAATTTATTGAGAAAAAGCTTAAAGTTAAAATAAATACGCTTAAAATAAAATACATACTAGATGGCTTGAACCCACTCTCATGTTTAAGAGACTAAGAATTTTCAAAATGGATGTTATTACAAAAGAATGTTCAGAATCACAAAATTATTATTTAAAAAGTTAAAAACATCTTTTTTAGAAGTTGGAGCCAAGAACAGAGTGTCAAAAGCAAAACAGGGTGCGTTTTATGTTCCAGATTGATTGGGTTTGTTACGATATCCCGCTTTTTATAATCCCGTTTTTTATAATCCTGTTTCTTATAATCCCGCTTTTTTAAAATCCCGCTTTTTAAAATCCCGCTTTTTAAAATCCCGTCTCTTATAATCCCGTTTTCTATTACGACGTATAAACAGTGAGGTATGTAAGGGGGGTATGCTGCCCCCTGCAACCCTAATGCTTGGGCACACTATAGGATTTGGGGTAGGTGCGAGTTTGGGTGTATGCAAAGTTTCTTTAGCATTTAAGGAGTCTGAAAAATAACCAACATAAAATCAATAAGTTTTAGCTAGGTATTCTAAATAAACGGGATAAGCGGTATAAGACGGGATTTTAAAAAGCGGGATTATAATAGAACGGGATATTGAATAGACGGGATTTTAAAAAGCGGTATTTAAAAAAAACGCTATTATAGAGGACGGTATTTTCAAACTTTTTTTGTGGGATTTTTGAAAAAAAACGGGATTATAAAAAGCGGGATTCCGTTACGCTCCCAAAAAATCATTATGAGTGGCGAAGCGCATTTCAACTTGGCTGGCTTTGTTAATAAACAGATTATCCACTATTGGGGAACTAAAAACCCGTGATTGGTACACAAAATAACTCCTTGGAGTAACTGCAAGGTGTGCCATTAGCGCCAGCGAGCGGCGTCGTTGGGCTATATTTTTTTGATGTTGCCATAGGCAATGCTGTAAAAATTATTGTTAACCAATATCGAGGCATGGGCGTAAGACTTTCTTGTGTTCGAATCGGAACAATTAGGCCTTCGGAACATGTGGTTTAAGCACGACAGTGTCACATCACACTCATGCTACGATACAAATCTTACGAGAAATTTTTCGTGGCCGAACAATCAAAAATAAAATGCACGACTGCTCTTACGTAAAAGTACTTTGGAAATTAAAAATTGTTTGAAACTAAAAAATTAAACCATGGATTTAATGAGAAAAAAACTTCAGGTACCCTTAATAACATTTTTTCCTAAAATTTGTTTGGACGAAAATATAGTCTAAGTCATTAAATTTTTCTTTTCTAAATCGTAAAAGCCGTTTTCGAGATAAATAAGATTTAGAACAACGGCTGTATGGCACGTACGTCGTACAGTAAGTTTGGGCTCTAAAAAAAATTTCAGTTTCTCCTCTGTGGAATCACCGAAGACCCTTAAGTGCAGAGTTTGAAGAAAATACCTAGAGTAGCTTAGTTTGGGCTGTAGGTCCACGTACAGACATGCAGATAAACGGACGGAATTGCCAGACCCACTTTTTTCCTGTTCTCTTTCATCGTAATGTCAACTTTGATCAAAATCTCGAGTTCTATCTATTTTTCCAAATGTAAAACTTGGTCTATAGTACCTATATATGTACATACATATATCGCAAGTAAAAATAAATAACTAAAATGGTTCGAGACACCATAAATAAACATGTTTTCTTTTTGGAAAATTTCACTCAAGCATTATCCTGCCTTAATGAATATTTTGGAACATTTTTTTAAAAAATCTTTGGAACTTTTTATGCGAAAAAATATTTTATAAAATTTAGAAAAACAAATTGTATGGAATGAGTTTTGTATACATATATCACAAGTAAAAATTGTTTCAAAATCCCAGGAGCTGTTTTCGAGTAAGATATAATTTTCCAAAACGATTTTTCAACATTTGTATGTTAGGTAACGTTATTTTTGAATGAAAGAGCAATTTTTTCGAACAACGTTTTTGATAGGCTTTTTTAGAAAAATTTAAGTTAAATAAGTATTTATTAATAATAATTATAACATTGTAAATAATTACGTTAAAATTTTAAAAAAATGTTTAGTAAAAAGTCTTCATTTAATTATATTGAACTCACGAGTACATTTAATTTTAATTATTAAACTGACATTAAAATTCAAAAGGATACAATTGCCCTTTCTGTAGAAAATAAAGCTGTAATGAATTGTTCATGAGTAAACATTAAATACGTTTCAGTTTTATTCACCCTTGGGATACTCATAAAGGTCCTTTCGCAATGCTGCAGCAAATTAATAAATGTTTGGACATATTAAATTTATCTGCTTTGTTGTCTGGCTTCTGAGTAATCTCCTCATGCTCCCTTTATTAAAGTTCCGTTTTCAATAAAATCAATTACATGTACATAAATATCTATGAGCCTTCCCAAGTTGTCCATCAAATCAAAATTTAAACAAAAACTAAGTCGAGCAAATTGAAAGGAAAAATAAAAAAAATCAAATCCTTGTAAAGTAGAAGGTATACTTTATGCCGAGTGAGTTTGATTATTCTCTTGGGACTAGGGATAAAAGACTTTAAATGTTTTTATTTGTGTATGTGAAAAACAAAATTCCTGGAAGCTTTGGTAACAGTACATTCTGTTTCACTTGGTTGTGTAGGATATTTTACAAACCCTTTTCATTAAATTATTTTTTTTTTTATTTTTCATTGACTACAAAATTTATTTAAAAAATTATGTTTCATGAATAAATGTTTGCAAACAAATAAATATTCTTTGTATTTTTATATGTTTATTTAGATGACAAGGTTCAAATGTACTTTAGCTACCTGAGAATTATACACATTTTAATTTGTATCCTTGTTAACCTTCACAAATACTCAAGGCCAATTAAATTTGACGAAAGGTCCAGCAGCACTAAAAAATTTTTTGTCAAGATATTTTAAAAGTTGAAAATCGGGATACTTTTATTGCATTCACACCTGAGGCCTTGGATTAGAATGTCTTCAGTGGGCAGCTTTTAACGTAGCAGAATTCAACAGATTGTTTGCTCATTATGTTCTATAAAAATTTGAATGTATCAAAGCAACACAAATCATTTTTGGTTAGTAATTCTGTGACCTCAATCAATTGATTCGGAGTGTATAGATTGTATAAATTGTGTTCATTCAGTGTTTACTTCCTCCTCTCACATGGAATAGGAACGTGTCCTTTAAAACACAACCATCTACATATGCCAAGCTCTATGTGGAAAATACAACTTAAATTTTTTCGTCCCATTAAACAAAGAGAGGTGAATTTGCCGAAAAAAAAATCAAAGATTAATTAACACTCGATGAAACGTGTTATGTGGAAAACATTATTTTATTATGCTCTTTGAGTTGAATGACTTTATCAAGGACATTTCTTTATGTTCTGGATGACTGCTTTTAGTAATAAAATGCTTGGCTGGATTGCAAGTACTTCCTTATAGTTCAAGGCCCTAATTTGAAGAAAAGAGGTTTGAGTTTGAGTAAGGGTCAAAGAACAATTTTTTAAACGGAAGACTGTAAAGGGTCAAATATAAGGTTTTAAATGTAAGAATTTCTTACCATAAGAATTAAAAATGTACCCTTATTCAGGGTGATATGGTGCGTGGCACTACCAAGTCGGAGGCCTGGATTCAAAAATCTTCAATGCTCACTCCTTAAAAGTAGTAAATTCATTTAGGTTACAATATGGTATAAGTCGTTGTTGCCGGGCGGGGCTTTCCAGGCGAAACCTCAGCCACTTTTTGTGTTATACAAATATGGTACCAGAAATGTTTGTTTTGTAAATAAAAGTGGTTACTTAGAAAGCCTAATAAAAGATACGATAAATTTGCGTAGCAACACCCGGTTTTCCGTGAAAGTTATTTCATTTCTTAGAACTCACTATATAATCTTCTACTCTATTGTACCTTGCAAGTTATTCAAGTACTTTCGTGAAGATATTCGACGATTGAGATATCCTTTTGAGTTTTTAAAAGGACTAAAATTATGGCTTATTGAATTTAGCAATAAACAAGTTGAAGTATTGCTGAGTTACATGTTTTGCTTTCATTCATCGTTTTTAAGTGACATTAACATTATTTGAATTTTAAATACAATAGTCACCTACTATTCTTTGTATATCATATTATGTTTGGTTTTGAATTTGATAACTGAAAATAATGATTTAAATGCAAAAAAAAAATATTTCTGCATAACAATTTTTTGAAAAAAACAATATTTACACCAGAGGACTGTTTCATAAAACTATTGGTGTTGTACTTGTTGACTTGTAGCTACACATACAAATAAAGTATGGAGTTCAATAATTTTGTGTTTCATCCACATTTTCCTACAAACGTAGCTACACGAATTAAAAGTACATAGATACAGAGAGGCGATTCGACTTCTACAAAACTACATTCCAAATTGGTTTAAAAGAAATAAAACTTCGAAACAATGAAAAAAAAAATAAATATATTTTGTTTGGTCCTTTCTCCGACATTTTGTCCAAAAAATAAGTCCTCCTTGAATCGAAATTCATGAAAAAGCAAAGTCAAACCGATTTTTCTCTAGAACGTGTCGTGAACTTAAATGCGCAATATTTCTTGGACTAATGTGTGAAGCTTTATATTATGCGGTAACTTTTTTACTGTAAATCATCATTATTAAATAAATTAGCTTTCTTTTTTATTTATTAAGATCAAGTTCGAAAACAGGAAAATGACAGGTTCTTCCAGTGTATCGCAGACAAGTCTGAATGAAATCGAGAGCAAAGTGTTGGTATAATTATTAAAGAAAGATGCTCCCGATATTAATGGTCTATCAATCCCAGAATTGCTTCAAGATGAGAAAAAGTATTGTTTACGTCATGTGTATTCAAATATAATATGGTTGACAATGGAATTGTAAAACTGAATAAAGATAAGTTATTGTTATAGTTTAGTCATGTATAAAAGCAAAACAGCAAACTTGATTTGGAAATCTTAAAGCTACAATATGAATACAAATTGTTACACCATAGTATTGCAAGGGATTAACCATAGCTGGGCACCGTTAAGCAAACAGTTAATTTTGTTAATCGTTAATCCGCTACTAAAAAAGTTAGCTTCGTTAAACGTTAAAGCGTTAAATTTCGGAAGAATTAACGCAAGTTAACGTTAATCGTTAATCCGTTAACATGTGATAAAAATAGCATTTTTTATATTTTTTTACTCTGAGCACCGGCGCTAAGTACCTAATGCCGGTCGTCCACTAGGCGATCAACGCACAAATTTCGAATTCAACTCTAATGTACAGTGCCTTCAATTCTGTTCAACCAACGGGTTGGATCTATAGGTAGTTGTTGGCCGTTGCTCAACGAATTGCGCAACAAGTGTACGGGTTTTTTACGTGCTCGTGTTGCTCCTTGAAAATGTTCGATCAACACGTTGAGCAACATTTTCAAGATAATGTGTTGTACATTATTTGTTCAACGCGTTGATCAACTTTTTAATTTTCTTTGGGATTTCTTGACGTAATATTGTGTTGCGTTGCGTTGGTTGCAGTGAAATGTGTCTACTTGGTTGAACTATTGCGTTGCCATGAACTTGCAGTTGTTGCAACTTGCAAACTGTAGTTTATTTTGATTTTTCGCCACGGAAGGTGATAAAAAATCAGAGTGAACCACGGAATTAATTTTGCAAATGATTTCAGCAATTGAGGAAAAGCCCAATATATGGGACATTAAGAGCCCCTCTTATAAAAATCGAGATGCCAGGGAATTGGCTTGGTCTCAAATTTCCTCGAAAATGCAATTGCCTAAACTTTGAATTCGAATTCAAGGGCGCGGTGGGATCAATCGATTTTAATTTCTCATATATTTCATTGAAAAAACAATTTTCTTCGCGACTCAAGAAAAAAATCATCTACCCAGGCTGTTTTTGTTTTCTTTTTTCTTTTTTTCTGTTTTTTCTTCCTTTGTCGTTCATTTTCTAATATTATTAATGCGGCAGCCACTTTGTTTTTCTTAGAGGAAATCATACTCATACGGAACAAATTTAAGAATATTTTAAAGCGAAGGCGTGCGTCGACAATAAATGTATGTACCGAACTGAAGTCAAAATTATTTCAGGTTTGACGTTTGAGTTTTTTGTTTATCGTGGTGCGTTCAACGCGTTCCCCAACGAGTGATCCTTGGTTAAGTGTACGAAGGTATCAATTCGTTCATCAACTGGTTGAGCAACAATATCGAAACCGCAGTTGATCAACTCGAAAAAAAAATTTTTCTCTCAAAATCGAACAAGTTTATCAACTAGTGTACGAGGTTATTCAACATTTGAGTAAGTTGGTCAACTAGGTGTACGGAGCTATTTAACACTGGAATAAGTTTTAAGAGTTGATCAACTAGGTGTGCGGGGTTAATCAACATATGGGAAAGTTGGTCAGTTATGTGTACGAGGTTCCAAAATCATTCTGTTCAACTTTAGTTGCTCAACGTGAATTACGTAAGTTGCTGCACTAGTGTAAGAGGTTGTAAATTCGTTTATCCAACGAAAGAGTTATATAAAAAGTTGAACGAAGTTGGTTGAACTTATCGCGCACATAGTGGACGACCGGCATAATGAAATGATCACACGAAACGAATCTCTTCGCAGTTTTCTCACTCGCACGCGCCGTAAAAAAATAATACGTACCTAGCTGTTTTTGTTACACCCGCGGCACGCGCCGCACGGCACTTGTCTCATACTTGTCTGAACCTGTTTTTCGCGCCGCGCGGTAAATAGTAGGCATTGGATTAACGATTAACGGACTTAACGTGGATTAACGGATTTAAAATGTCCGTTAATATTTTTAAAAGTTAATCCGTTAATCAAAATTTTAACTTCGTTAATTAACGATCAACGGATTAACGAGTTAATTCCCAGCTATGGGATTAACAATATATGAATGATTCATTGAATAAAAAAAAATATTTTCATTTCACTTTCAATTTTGATGAAAGTGTTAGATTATAAATCACTATGCAAGCTTTGATTATATTTCGGGATTTAATGGTAGGCTATAGTTGAGAGTTACCCCTATGATACTTGTAAACATTTACGATTTCAATTCGGTAAGGACCATAATTCCAGTTGAGATTGCTAGAAATTCTAGTACCCTTTCAAACACCAAAATTTTTGACTTGTTTAGATTTATTTTTAAACCCCATAACGTGCAATAGCTGAATAAAGAGTCAATCATATTTTAAAGTTGGCTTAGGGAATCAGAGAAGATAATGAGGCCATCGGCATATAATAGATTTTTCACAATCATATCGGTGACAAATAATTATTAGTTTTGTAGTTTTATAAAATAGACTCCAGATCCAAGTTTTAAAAATATCCATCGAATTCTTAAATTTAAATTACCCTTCGAAAAAAATACAGATTTTCAAAAATACAAGTCTATTTGAAAACTCCTGAAACTTTCTCTTTATTCCTTTTAATTTTGGTATGTCAACTTTAAGTTTTTATTACTGTACGAAAGAAAATTAAATTTCCAAAAAAAATATTAAGCCGTTTTTGAAATATCGAATTTTCCAAAGAAAAAATGATCTTTTTTTTAAAAATTCGAAAAATAACCTTTTTTAAGTTTTGAAATGCAATGGTTCTTAGGCTTTTTAGAAAAATACGATTTTTGAAAACCATTTTTTAACATTTGTGTGGTGGGTACCTTTATTTTTAGATTTTTCATACATCTTGTAGATTATGTTGAGAAACTTTTATTTATCAAGGTTGAAAAAAATTTAGCATAAGATTTTCGAAATATTGAGTTTTGAAAAAAAAAATGATTTTTTTTTAAATCCAAAAAAAACTTTTTTGAAAATTTGAATACACAATTCTATTCAAGTTTTTGGGGAGCTTAAGCAAAAAAAATTATCAAAATCGGTCGTACCGTTTTTGAGAAAATCAAAAAAAAAAAATGGTTCTTTGGGGGTACCATCGATAACAATTTTTCGGAAAAAAAAATTCAAAAATTTACTTGCGACTTATAGGTACTATAAGGCAAGTTATGCATTCGGAAAAAAATCGAACTCGAGATTTTGATCAAAGTTGACATTACGATGGATGATAGCGAAGACCAAAATGTAGGTCTCGCAATTCTGTCTGTCTGTCTATCTATCTGTCTGTCTGTCGGTCGGCTTGACTACAGCCTAAACGGCTCGGCCGATTTTCTTCAAACTTGGAAGATATGGGTTTTTATTTCCCCCCCACACGTTTTTTCTTTTTTTTTTAAGACCAAAAATAACGGTATCTGCCATACGAATTTTTTTTCGAAATTTTATAAACATTTTTTTTCTCAAAAACTGTCCCACAGATTTAAAAAAAAAATCAAAAAAAAAAATTCATTTAGTTAAAGCGTTAAAGTTAAAGTGGTTGAACAAAATTTTCCAAAAAATGGTTACTTTTGGTACCCCCCATGGAACCATTTTTTTTGTTTTTGATTTTCTCAAAAAATGTACCAACGATTTTGATCATTTTTTTTATGTTAAAGCTCCTTAGCAGTTTCAATATTATTGTATATTCAAATTTTCAAAACAAAATTGTTTGTATTTAAAAAAAAAATTTCAACTTTTTTTTGAAAACTCAATATTTTGAAAACCCCATGCTCGATTTTTTTAAAACTTGATAAATTAAAGTTTTTTAATACAAATTATAAGATGTAAGAAAAAAAATGTATTTTTGCTTAAAATAACGGTACCCTCCATACGAATGTTAAAAAATGGTTTTCGAAAATTGTATTTTTCTCGGAAATGGTTCCGAGAATCTTACTTAATTTTTTTTTCTTTTGATCAATTTTTACGATCTATAATGAAATAAAAAAAATTTTAAATCAGGATATTACTGACTGTACCTACCATAGAACCATTTTTTGCAAATTTAGAATTTCTCATTATCGATGAAACGGATTTTAATGAAATTTTTTATAGAGAAGCTTCTAAAAAGTTTAAAAAACATTGCATTTCAAAACTTAAAAAAAAAATCAGTTTTTGAAAAAAATTGTATTTTTTTTTTGGAAAATTCGATATCTCAGAAAAGACTCAATATTTTTGTTTGTAAATTTAATTTTTATTTGAAAAATAATAAAAACTTTAAATTGGCGTACCAAAATTTTTTCTTATAAACGTTTTAAAAGTTTTGTATATAAAAGCTTATTTTTTTAAAGAAACCAGTACAGACTTATAATTTTTGTTCTTGCATGAGCTAATATTTGCTTGAATCACATGGGGCATCCGTTTTTTAGCTCCAAATATTAAAGGCTTTGTTTTAGTCTATTAAAAAACGAATTTTATGCTTATGAACAGTTTTTCTTTAGTAACATTCATTTTTGAAATTCTTAGTCGTTTACATAAGAGCAAGTTCGTGTGACCCAGTCGTGCATTTTATTTTTCAAATCTGTCGAACAGTTTTTGAGAAAAAATTTTTTTTTTTAATTTTGAAAAAAAAATCGTATGGCAAGTACCGTTATTTTTGGTCTTAAAAAAAAGGAAAAAAACGTGTGGGGAAAAAATTATAAATGATATCTACCATGTTTGAATAAAATCGGCGGAGCCGTTTAGGCTGTAATCGAACCGACAGAGACAGAATTGCGAGATCCACTTTTTTAGTCTTCGCTGTCATCGTAATGTCAACTTTGATCAAAATCTCGAGTTCTACATATTCCTATGTAAGTATGTACATATGTATTTAATTTGCACGGCGCCGAATGTTAGAAGATAAGGTAGATTTTCCACAGATATGTGACCGAGGAGGGTGAACGGAGCAGAAGATACATTTACTACGTGTTATGTAGATTTTAACTGACTTCGTCGAGAATTGTTTCGTGATAACGATTAAGAGGATTCTAATTTTATTAGCTGTGAATCAGTCTTCTTTTGCAGTTAGAGTCACGACAGTAGGAATAAGGATACTTGAGACTGGGAACTTTTTTTACGACTTTTTTCATGGTTTTATGGTTTTTAATGGCTTTTTGGGTTTTAATGGCTTTTTAAACGTTTTGTTTTTCTTTGTCGGCATGAGCGGCCCTTTTTATATTGGTTTTTGTTGGCTGTGTTTTTTTTTATTGCTTTTTAAATGTTTGGTTTTTGTGTTGGAAAAAAAATATATTGGTTTTTGTTGGCTGTGTTTTTTTATTGCTTTTTAAATGTTTAGTTTTTGTGTTGGAAAAAAAAAGAAAGTATTTTGACATTGTCATTGAGGATCGGTATTGGAAAATATCAGTCAAGTGCATTTTTTAAAATGTACTGTTGCCCGTTGATGTTTTTCAAGTATCTCGTTGCAGATAGGGATAAATATATGTACATCTGTTTGTCATCAGATATACGGACTTTTTACATGAGGACTTTGACCTAGTGCGATAGGATTTGGTGGTGGTTGTTTTTAACACGTCGTACTGTTGCTGTCCGGTTGTGTGTTTCAAGTGTCGTTGTAGCTAGGAACATATTATTTGTATAGATATTTTTGTTTGTCATCAGGTATGCTGACTGTGTTTAGATGAGTGCATCGGTCCAGTCGGATATTTTTAATAGATTTTTTATTGTTTTGTTTTTTCTCTGCGGTACGAGGCTGCTGGTTTTTTGTTGATTTGTTTCGGGGGTGGGTGAATTATGGATTGGTTAAAGAAGATGTGGTGCATGATGAAAGAAAGAGATCTTATGTATATTATTTGTATAGATATTTTTGTTTGTCATCAGGTATGCTGACTAGACTGTGTTTAGATGAGGGCATCGGTCCAGTCGTTTTTATTGTTTTTGTTTTTTCTCTGCGGTACGAGGCTGGCTGGTTTTCTTTTGTTGATTTGTTTCAGGGGTGGGTGAATTATGGCTTGGTTAAAGAAGATGTGGTGCATTATGAAAGAAAGAGATCTTTTGTGGAGTTTTAATTGGTTTTTGTATATTGAGGATACCGATCCTCAATATAATATATGTCAAGTGAATCTTATGCACTAATGTTGAAGCTAGAAACATATGTGTTTTATTTTATGACTTTTTAGATGAGGGCATCGATCGAGGGCGTTAGAATTTGGTGGTGGTTGAGGGTTAAAATTGATATGAATTATGTGGTGTTTTTTTTTTTTTTTTAAGTAATATAATGATAAGGGTAATGAGGTGTGAGTAGTTTTGTTATACGTGTTCGTTTCTATATTTTTGTATAGCGTGTACTACTTATATGATGTTAAAATTAGGAGATGATGTTGCTTGTGCGCCATAACGTGTTGTATGGTTCCGCTCGCTATTTTGAGTGTAAGAAAAACTATTGATGTGATGATGTCGTCCCATAATGAAGTTTTTAAATAAAGAACAGTTACACGCGATTATTTCCATTGTCTGTCGAATATGCCCCATACCGACTAGATCAGATTGCCATAATCATCAAGCCCATTGATAATGAGGAAGATGAATAAGAAAACTCCACATGAGAAATAATAGCATGCAAGCCGATATACCCAACACTTGAGTTTTTCATTTATAACTTCCCTTATCGTTAAGTCTCGAAATTATTAATATAAGGAATGTACGCCATAGAAAAGCAATCAATTAAGAGAAGTATATGTATTTAGTCACTTGGCGAAATACGACTACAATCAATAACTTCACTTATGAAACTCCAATGGAAATAATTTGAAATTACTTGAAGTCAATCATCCAATAAATTAAAAATTTTATTTGATTTTCTAAAGTCTAAAGATGAATAAGAAAAATTCCATATCATGAATTTTTTCACCATGAAGCAACAAGCAAGTAAGCTGATATTCTCAACACTTTTAATTTCATAATAAAATTCAGAAGATTTAATTACCGAAACAAGGAAAAAAATGGGGGACATTAATTGGGGAATTCAACACTTGACACAAAATAATTTTTAGAAAAGGCACGTTCCTCTTAACAAAGAGGAGGTTTAATACTTTAGGAATAGGAATTTATAATCATAAAAAAAAACCAAGCTCATCATAAAAAAAATCCCGCCCCCCAATGACCATCATGAAATACATATTTGTAGAAAAACGCACTCAAGAGTATAAAACTAGGTCTTTCTTTAGTTTTTAATTCAGTTGTATTCCAACACAAAAAGTGAACGTCAGTTTAAAAATAATTATACGTAAATTTCAAAAAAAAAAAATGTCTTCCTTATTAAAAAAAATACGCGCTAACGCTAATGTTTTTGCTGACAAGCAAATTAATAAACCATTGACCAGCCTTAAAAATTTAACGCTAAAAAAGCGGTATAATATTGTAAAAGCAAAACGATGCACAACGCGCTACTGTCAGCAAATTTTGCTGGAGTTAGAAAACTCATCGGTCTTCTTGCCAAAAAGATGTGCTGGGCAATTTGACGACGATGACATCGCGGAGCTCCCCAATTTGGCGTTAGAGGTCGTCGAGCCCTGGGACCAATCATTCAAGTTGGATTTTCACGAGAAAATCCAGCAACAACAGCAGCAACAACAACAACAACATCAGCAACAGCAGCATCAACCACAACTTCAACAACAACAACAACAGCAGCAGCAGCAGCAACAGCAACAACAACAACAACCGAAAGAAAAAGTGGAGGTAAAACTTCCTACCGGCAGCAAAACAAAAA
Source organism: Philhelius festivus (assembly GCA_963931855.1). Lineage (NCBI taxonomy): Eukaryota > Metazoa > Arthropoda > Insecta > Diptera > Syrphidae > Philhelius > Philhelius festivus. The sequence continues at coordinate 156,108,609 of OZ007556.1, forward strand.
ATAAAGAGGAATTTTCAATTCCTCTCAGTCAAAAACATATTTTTTATAACTCCTTATATTAAATAAAATTTTACTTGATTCTAACTTCAAAACATTTTTTTATTTTTTTTTGTTCTTATTGTCGTTCATTTTCCTCTTGGTTTTGTTATATGCTACATGCATATATATGCGTTTCTCTATTAGTTTTCTCATTGAAACGTATAGAATAGAAAAAATATGTTTTTAATACCTTAAAATAAATAAAAAAAAAATTGAATTGAATTGTTTTTTATTATTTTTTTTGTTTGGTTTTGGTTTTTCTCAAGATTATGTTGTTTTTCTGTTTGTTACTTTTCTAGCGAATCCAGATAATCAGCGAGTTGGAGACAAAAATTAAGCGGTTCGACCTAATGGGTAGAAAAATTCAATTCAGGATTAAACCCATTCCCGAGAGGGAAGAACCAACGTCATGGATCAGGGAAGCAGTCAACGACATGTTTAAACATGCGCTAAAGGACGTCAGCCCTGCAGATAAAGTAGGAATTACTTTTTGCGGGAAGAGTTTCAGTGCTGAACGAGGAAATGGGTGGATCAACTTTAAAGATTGTGCAAATGTGAAATTTAGCGACGTATGGGAGATGATTGCTAAGATCTTTCAGAGCAATTCGGAAGGTTTGAGCACGGATGATTTTTCTTTGACCATAACGTCGGTTAAGCTCCCTTCAGGAACAGGAAAAGTCCAAAGTGGGAAATATAATACATTCACTGAGAAATGCATAAATCGCCGAGGCATAATCAGCATAAAAAACAAAGACAATTTATGCTTGCCTCGCGCTTTAGTTGTGGGTAAAGTGTATGCACTTATGCAGATAAGGAAAACAACCTAAAGGCAAAAATCAGACGAGACATTGGGAAAATTCAATCCCAAAGAGCCCTTCAACTCATAAATGATGCACACATAAGTGTACCGACTGAAGGTTGTGGAATTCCGGAGCTGAAAATATTCCAAAATCATTTAAAGGAATATAAGGTGACTGTGTACGAGTATGGGTCAAAGGGACAAAAGGTGATATTTGAAGGATTTCCCGCTCAAGATGCTGAAGAAAAGAAGAGTATTAATTTGCTTTATTATAACAATCATTTTAATGTTATAACATCGTTAACTGCTGCATTTTGTTGTGGATATTATTGTGAAGATTGCCATGTCCCATACAATTCAAAAAGTCAGCATAGATGTAAACGATCCTGCCCACAATGTCAAAACACACCAAGCTGCCTCAGAAATGAAAAAGAAATCATGTGTGAAGATTGCAATCGAAATTTTAGAGGAAAAAACTGTTTCGACAATCACAAAGCGAGCAATTCAACAGGTAAAAATTCAATTTGTGAAAAAATGCAAAAATGTCTTTTATGCCTTAAAACATACGGAGGAAGTCGCCAACATATCTGCGATGAATATTTCTGCAAGATGTGTAGTAAACATGTAGCAAAAGATCACATGTGCTTCATTCAGCCAGATAACAAAACACCCGCATGTAAAGGCATCCTGTACATCTTTTATGATTTGGAGAGTCGCCAAGAGAGAGTAATAGGCGAAAAAATGATAACGATTGCAAGCGAAGCATTAGCTACTCCGATAAAATTGCATGAACCCAATTTATGTGTTTTTCAACAAAAGTGTGATCACTGTTTACATGTTCCAAATTTGTACTTCTGTCAAAAGTGTAATCTATCGCTAAACATAATTAAGGAAAAAGAAGACGAAAGTGTTGTAGCTCAATTCCTGAAACACATACTTAATGTTCGGCAAAAGTTTAAAAAAGTAGTTGTGATAGCACATAATGGGCAATCCTACGATCACCAATTTGTGTTAAATTACATATTGGAACATACAAAATTGACCCCAATATTAATCATGCGAGGAAGTAAAATTATATTAATGGAAATTGCAAATATAAAGTTCTTAGATTCATTAAACTACTTTCCGATGGCACTTTCAAAACTCCCCAAAGCATTCCAACTTTCACCTGTTTTAAAAAAAGGTTATTTTCCGCATTTTTTCAATATAAAGGAAAATGCTAAATACATCGGGAAGCTACCTGCAATAGAATACTACAGTCCGGATTCCATGAAAGCTGAAGATCGTGACGACTTTTTAAAATGGTATGCGGAACATCAAAACGATAGCTTTGACATGGAGCGTGAACTAGTAGAATATTGCATTAGCGATGTTAAAATTTTGGCTGAGACTTGTTTAAAGTTTAGACAATTGTTCCTCGATCAAAGCAATGTTGAACCATTTTTGGAAGGAACAACAATAGCATCAGCTTGTAACCTCGTGTTCAGACGGAACTTTCTGCAACCAAATACAATTGGGCTTATACCTAAAAACGGGTATAGATGCACAGATAATCAATCAACAGTTGCAATCAAATGGTTGATTTGGGAGCAAAAGAAGCGAAAAATTGACATAGAGCATGCTGCTAAAGGGACAGAACCGGTAGTAAATGGGATTAAAGTCGATGGTTTTTGTGAAGAAACGAAACAGATTTTCGAGTTCCATGGTTGTTTTTATCACGGACATCCTACTTGTTTAAAATATAAACGCGACGAGCCTTTATCAGAAGACAAATACGACACCCTGAATCACAGATATGAGAGAGCGTTAGCCAAAACAACACGATTAAGATCATTTGATTACGAAGTAATTGAAATGTGGCACTGTGAATTTCAGACTCAACAAAAATTCCTAAATAATGAAGAACTTAATTTCTTGGATGATCATCCATTAATAGAGAACACACCTTTGAATCCTCGAGATGCTTTTTATGGTGGACGGACAGGAAATACATTTAATTACTATAAATGTAAGGAGGGGGAAAAAATAAAATACATAGACGTATGTTCCCTTTACCCCTGGGTTTGCAAAAATGGAAAATTCCCTGTTGGTCACCCAAAAATTCACAATGCTAACGATGATATTTGCTCTGCTTTGGAACTCGAGGGTATAAATGGACTCGTAAAATGCAAAATTCTTCCGCCAGAAAATTTATTTCATCCGGTCTTACCTATGAAGCAAAATAATAAGCTGATGTTTTCCTTATGTAGAACTTGCAGTAGTAAAAAAACTCAAGAACAAATCTGCACTCATTCTGATGACGAAAGAGCATTACTTGGAACCTGGGTAATCGAAGAAGTTGTGAAAGCAGTTGAAATGGGGTATAAGCTACTTGCTGTTTTTGAAATTTGGGAATATGATGTTACTCAGTATAATCCAGATACGAGTTCCGATGGTCTATTTACTCGTATGATGAATACATACCTAAAAATAAAACAAGAAGCATCAGGATGGCCGAGTACATGCACATCTGAAGAAGATAAAAACAAATATGTTGCTGATTTTCTAGAAAAGGAAAATATAGAGCTAGAGTTTTCTGAAATAGAAAACAATCCTGGGAAAAGATCACTAGCCAAACTTATTTTGAATTCTTTTTGGGGTAAATTCGGACAACGGGAAAATCATACTAAAACTTGTATCTTGAACAAACCTTCAGATCTGTATCTTCTGCTAACTCATCCTTCTATTGAAGTCTTGCATATTTTACCAATCAATGAAGACAATATTGTGGTTAATTTTGAGTTAAAAGAAGAAGCTGCTGACTCCCTCCCCACGGTAAATGTTTGTATTGCCGCATATACAACAACACAAGCCCGTCTTAAATTGTACACTTACTTGGAAAAACTTAAAGAAAAAGTTCTCTACTATGATACTGATTCCGTTATCTATGTAAGCTGTCAAGGAGAACCGGATCCTCCTACTGGAGAATTTATAGGTGATATGACTGACGAATTAGAGAGCTATGGTCAAGGGAGTTACATCACTGAATTTGTTAGTGGCGGGCCAAAAAATTACGCCTATAAAGTCTACAGCACTAAGGATAATAGTGAACACATTGTGTGTAAGGTAAAGGGCATCTTCCTGAACTATGAATCATCCCAAAAAATTAATTTTGATTCAATAAAAGAAGCGGTATTAAACTTTTCTGCAGAATATGATGACAGCATAGTTATTAAGTCTAATAACATAAGACGAACCAGAGAACATCAAGTGATTACTGTGGAAGAGGTTAAGACATATAAACCCAAAGCAGAAAAACGTCGTTTTCTCGAAGATCATAGTTCCGTACCGTACGGTTTTAAAAGACATTATTCTAGTTGATGAAATAAAAAAATATATACATACATATACACAAGATTTGTTGTTTTATTTATTAATTGTATTTATTTTACAACAGGTTTGCTTGTCTTATGAACTTGCTTAAAAGATAAACATTTTGAAGGGCGCAACATTTTCCATGGCTTAGGCATTTTATTTGATTAGGAAAAATTCTTCGGAGTTCCTTTAAACTTGGACAGCTGTAGATATCTTCTAGGTTAATGACTTCTATGTTTTCGCTATTGAGTAATTCTCTAAGCCATTGCGATTTTTCAGTTCCTTTAACGTAAACAACTCCACTTTGGATTTGTTCTCGAAGAAATATCTTTACTCGAGAAAAATTTGTAAACCCACTATTCCAGGTTAATCCATGATAATTTTGATATAACCAACTTGCCTGCCTTCTAAGTGGTGTGGACAGAAGATTTAAATTAAATGGAGAATTAACAATGAAATGATGATGGTGGTCATTATGAAATACAGCGATTTCTTTCAAAATGAAGCCATTGTTAAATACTCCAAATCCTTGAAAGTCTACAATATAGGTATTCATATTTAAGATACGTTCTTGATAAACTCACTTTTTCTACTGACAAGCTTACAATAATGATGACAATAAAATTAAGTGAGTTTGTTAACTTCTCCTGTTAAGGGATTATACTTAATTATACGATCATGAAGTATAAGGCAATACATAGTTGTTGAAGCTGGAACTGGAATTGTTGTCTTAAGCTCAATTTTTACATCTACTGGTCCTGTTTTAATTGATTCATTTTGACGGGAACAATCAATCACCATTATTGGGGCGATATCCTTAAAGTCTTGTCGAGATAAAAGTGGTTGTGATTGTTTCTGATAATATGAGTGTTGAAATTTACTGTACATTTCATAGAGAATGGCATACCGGTCTAGTTCATATTTAAGATTTAAATCTTCACGAGGGTAAGATTCAGAGTTTAAATGCACCTTTATATTGCTAACTTCGCAATGGTCGAATTTGCTGGCATCCTTGGTTCGTTGGTTTTTTTTATCGGTTTGTAGAGCAATAATAACATATCTTGGCTTCTCAAGTTGACTTGAAGTTTTAACTGTCCATACATGATCAGTGTTAGTTGGTAGTGTTGGGTATTCGTACATTTCCCAATTTCGAAAATGAATTTGAATTGGATTTAACTGAATTTGTTTCAATAATGTAAGTTTATTTGAATCGGATAATGTTATATGAGGAACTCTCCATTGCAACTTAAAAATTGAAAGTTTTAATTCTTCGTCAGAATAGTAGGCATTCTCATTACTTCGAGTACGAATTAGAATCAATTCATGTCTTGCATTTACTATAATCTTTTTATAGTCTTCAGCAAATCCCAACAGATTTTTTAGTGGTATGCAAAAATTAAAAGTACCTGATACAGGTGTAACGGTGGAGTTTCCAGTCCATGAAGCATTTTCTAAGCTTTTACTTTCATTCTCATTCAATGATATATAATTTTTCATTGATGTTGTAATGCCAACGTTTTTGTTGCTCTCAATGTCCACTCCATTTAGCTCATAATGTATTTCTTCAAAAAGAAATGCCATAGCATTATTTGCTAATTTCCCAGTAGAAGAAGGCTCTCCATCTGATTTTGTTAGACTTCCCTCTATATAAATGTAGCTTTCACAGGGTAAAATGCACAAGTCCTGTTGTTGTATAGGGATACGAATTTCATCACTTGGATTGAAGGACTGGAGGAATGGTACTCAAACTTAGATATGCTGTTATCATAGCTCGGTCCATGAGTAATATTTAATATTTCGTTCATATTGCTCATTATTTTAGTTTAAATCGTAATGCAAGAAGATAGGTTTTGTTTTCAGATGAAAGTTCTGGTCTTGATAGTGTTGCTGTTGTATTAGGACTAAATGAATGATAACCTTTGGTATCTATTTTATAATAACTATTATAGATCAACATTATTGTGATTTTGGAATTAAATGCAATCGCACAGTTATTCTTTCTCCCCTGAAGTTTATCAAGTCACCGTCTTAGTCCACGAGTTTTAATGTTAGATTGCTTATTCGTTTGACGTTCACAGGTAAATAGATGACATTTCTGGGAACTTCTATAATTTTATACCCTGCCCCAGTTTCTGGAGAAAATTCATGTATAGTATGTACAGGACTATTGTTAAAATAGGAGCCAGTAATGATATTACACTCAACTCGTATTATATTCACCTTATTTATATCAACAGGTAAATCCGACAAATGTAACACATCGGAGTCAAGAATACATTTACTGAAACCCAGTAATTTTCCAATAGTTCTATCCTTATTGAAATATATTTTCTCGTTGCTTTCGATTTCAGACATCATTGTGTTATTATTTGCTTCTATTCTAACTACAACCGTAGAATTTCGCAATAATAATTCTTCGGAAATAAATTTTGCAATGTCATCAATTTCATAAGTCCCAGTTGGTATTTCAATTTCATATTCCCCTATATGGAACAAATTGTTACGCTCATCTACATTCGGTATAGAGTTGTAGGTTTGAAAATCAATCAATCCACAAACGTAATACTGATCCAGGTTCAAAGGTGGAAAGTATTCAGCAGATAGATGGGAACTTCTTCCGCTTAGCGTAAGTGTCAACGCCATGGTGATAAGAAAAACAATGAAACCATTTTTAAATAAAACTGTTTATTTATTTAAAATAACAATCATATAAAAATCTTAAACATAAATGACCACAATTAAAAGAGTCATAACTTTGATAATTAGAATAATTATAATTAAGTTTTTCACCCAAATAATTTATTATTTCAATAGGAGGTTGAAGATTTCCAAAGCTATCAAAATATTCAGTTTGGCTACCTCTTTTATTATACGCTACCCAGTGTGTCCCAGGACCTGTTGAGCAATCAAGATTGACAATCCCACACTCATTTTTTAAAGGTCCAGTCGTTGGTAAATTATCACGCATGAAAACTCCTCGAAAATTTGGAATTAAATTGGTTGCAAAATTTTTCAAGTCTATTTCATTTAATGCACGATTGGGTAGCGAACCTAGAAGTTTTTTTCCTGTGGATTTAAATAAAGCCCCAGTCCTTTTTTATAAGGTTTAAGGTGTAAGCCATGTCCAACTGCAATCGATTCCATTTTTTCATTATGACGTTTTTTCTCCTCCAGATCTTTTTTAGCAATACTAATATTATTGACAGCTTTGGCTACTCCTGCAGCGCCTCCTGTTAAAGCTCCAAGAGCCGAAAGTCCAGCAAATAAAGGAACGAGGAAAGGAAGTACTCCACCAAGTTTTGGTACTGAAATAACTCGCGGTGTCTTAATGTTATTACTGTTTTTTCTAACAGTTTTCTTAGCCGATGATAATGCTATTTTAATTGCATTTTCTATGTTGAATGGTTTTTTACGTTTGAGATTATTTCCAATAATCTTAATTACTTTCCTCAATGAGACTTGTTTAGTCTTGCTATCTTTTTTAGACTTCTTAACACCGTTTTTATGCTCTGAACAACTCGTTTTTAGCTGATTTCTAGCCTTTTTGTCTGTATTCTTAGAGCACCCCATGCCTAATTTTACTTTTGCTTTCATAAGATTGGTAACCAATAGTGCATTTGCACGTTCAGCTATACTAGCGTCCTTGGATTTTACTCGTTGCCAAGCTTTTTCAGATAAAATCTTATCAGCTATATGCCGATCACTTGTATTTGTAAATTTAGAATAAGATATATCATGCTGTTTGCACGCTTGATCAAGCAAATTAATCCCCGGATCCCTTCGAGCTAAACGTTCTTGAAGTTTTGTTCCAGGTCCACAGTATTGATAACCAGGTAGATGTAGTTCGAGTGGTAGTTTGTTTATTACAGTGTTTAATAAACCTTCCCCTTTCACAATGTTTCGCTGACTGTTGCAATTTTTTAAATAATCAATCATTTTATATGATCATCTTTACGTTGCGAGAGATGAAAACGATATGACGGGTTTCGAATATAAACTTCGCATATAAAAGTTATTATTTAGTTTTTATCAATATGCGATTCGTTAAACAACAATACCAATTACCAGTAAAAAATATGGAATTGGCTAGCAATATTGAAACAAAAAAACATGGTAAACTGTTTCCGTATAGTATAAGGGGGTTAATTACTGGTCCCTCAAACTGTGGAAAAACAAATGTTATGATGAGTTTACTCCTACACCCAAACGGCTTGAAATTTGAAAATATCTATATATATTCTAAATCTCTACATCAACCGAAGTATGAGTTTTTGCGAAAAGCCATAAAACCAGTGAAAAATATGGGTTTTTTTACATTTTCCAATAACAGTGATGTTATTCAACCCGAAGACGCTAAGCCAAATTCTATATTCATCTTTGACGATATTGCCTGTGAAAAACAAGACACAATTCGAGTGTATTTTAGTATGGGACGACATCATCACATCGATAGTTTTTATTTGTGCCAAACATATACAAGAATACCGAAACACTTAATTCGAGACAATGCGAATTTTCTAATCATCTTCAAACAGGACGATATGAATTTAAAACACATTTATAATGATCATGTCAATTCGGATATGACATTCAAAATGTTTCAAAAGGTATGTGCAGAATGCTGGAACACAAATTATGGTTTTTTGGTAATTGATAAGGACAGCCCTTTGAATGAAGGTCGTTATAGAAAAGGCTTTGACTGCTTCCTCAAGTTATAAAATAGACAAAATTTTTGATTTTTGCATCATATGAACAGTTATGTTCTATAAGAGCAGTACAGAGCAGTTCAGTGAGCAGATTATAGCAGTAAAAAGCGGTTCAAACCAGTTTGAGACGCAGTATTTAACAGTTAAGACCAGTAACTACAATATAAAATTCAGTTTGAAAACCATCGAAAGGCTTTTCCAACAACTTCGAGTCTTATTTTTCAACTGCATTTGTATGAAGAAATAAATCTTAGAATATGATTAACATAGACGAAAAACTAACAAAGGAGCTTATTAAAACCACCGATGCTCTGCGAAAAAAATACAAAGCTCTAAGGACTGGTAGAGAAGCTTACGAAACCGAAATTGAGGAAACTCTAAGACCCATTACCAGACCCCTAAATGAGTTAGTGAAAAAATCAAACACAAAACAAGAAGAACAAAATCAAAATTACTTTATTGAAAGTCCTATTAACAAAACAAAACGCAAATTTAAACAACAACAAGTACAAGAAAATGAATTTGAAAGCCCAGCAAAGGAAAAATATTTAAGAGATGAATTCATCACACCAAACACTTTTATTAACAGTTCACCTGAATTAACTGATAGCATCACCCCAAAACGACCAAAGAAAAGCCTTAACCACCGTAACTTTTCAGAGCTCATATTACAAGAAGAATTCCATGATACACCTAAAAAATACGTAGATTTGTTTATAAATAATTCAAACACGCTTGATAAAACGTATGGGGTATATTCAAAAGATGAGAAGTGGTACATTGGAAATGGTGAATTAATCATTCTTGGAAAAGATATACAAATAAAAAATAAAACCTTTGAAGGAACAAATGGTTTGTATGAGCTTATATTTAAGAAAATACCAGATAAAAGCATCTACACTGATGAAGATTTAAAAAATTACAAGACCATATTATATGAAACAAATACACATAGGGTTGGACATGATTCACACGGACAAATACGTGGCAATCGGGGTCATAAGTATACGAAAATAATTAAGAAATTATTAGGATTCAATACAAATACTTCTAATAATCCAACACATTCACTATCAACACCACAATCGGGAAATGGATTGATGCAATTATCAAAACTGAAAAAGGACTATATATTTTGGGATAACCCTAATGAGCTTGTAGATCGAATGAGACTTCTCATTGCTTCACAACAAGCTGGAAATAACAATCATTCTAACGAAATTGTTTCAATTATTGAAGAACTTAAAGAAGCCGATATTATCGAATAAAAAAATGAGTGTTGATAAATTTGGTCGTTATTCATATAGGACCCCACCTAGGGGTCCAAGAGGCAAACAAGGAGAGCCGGGACCGCAGGGCGAGTCAGGATTGCCTGGACCACCTGGCGAGGGATTTCTCAAAACAGAAAACGGTGATTACAACATAAATGGAAAACGATTAAAAAACATTCAGGAACCTGAAGAACAAGGAGACGCTGCTTCCAAAAGCTATGTTGATCAGCAAACTGGTCAATTAAGACAAAGCTTTCAAATCGAAATTGAAAAATACTTTAACAAGGGAAAACATATCATGTCTAATGTCTACTTAAAATCAATTTAGTCTTTACTTAAATACCTAGGTGAACAGTCATTAAATCGCGATGCCCAAAATAAACCCCACATTGATTTTTGATCAAATCTTAAAATTCGTTATTAAAAATAAGAACATCTTACTAGACGAACATCATACGGAACTTTTGAACTGCATGGTCTTCTTGAAACGATTTATCAATGTATCTTCGACAACATCTGATTATGGTTGCCATTTTCCTACCTGCCCTTGGTCTTCAAATTTATGCAAAGAAGGACCAGATACATGTGCATGCTATATGGTTGAAAATAGGTTGATAAGAATTAAAAAAATAATGTCGTTGTATGAAAGATTAAAATAAATATTTTTAAAAATAATGTTTCTTATTTACTTTATTTTGAATTCAGTTTCCATTCATAATTCAAACGAAAAACATGTCTTCTTTTAAAATTAAATTAGTCATTGATGATCTTCTAGCCTTTTTAAAATCCAACCAACATATCATACATGAGGCACACTTTTCAGAAGCTATGAATTGTATTTTGTTTGTAAAGAGATTCGAAAAGGATGATTATATTATGTCACCAAATAAATTTCATTTCCTGAACTGTACTTCAAACTGGTCACCAAACTTGTGCTATGAAGGACCAGATACTTGTGCATGTTTTCAAATTAAAATAAAAATTAATAAAATTAAGAGAATTGTAAATATTTATAAACAAATCTTAAATGAATAAACTAATAAAAAGGTAAAATGTTTTGTTGTTTTAATCATTCTGTGAAAAGATGAGTAAAAGAGACGTTGTCGAAGAACTGCATAAGTCAGCAAGAGGAAATTTCCAAAAAAGGCGAGTCTTTATCAAGGGGCTTGATGATTTATGGCAAGCTGATCTAGTAGAAATGGGGGCATATTCAGCAGATAATGAAAATAATCGATATCTTCTTACGGTAATTGATACATTTTCTAAATTTGCTTGGACCGCTCCTATTAAAAATAAAACCGGATCGAGTGTCACTGAAGCTATGGAAAATATATTAAATAAAGGCCGCATTCCCAACAATTTACAAACAGATGACGGGAAAGAATTTTTCAACACTACTTTTCAAAGTCTTATGAAAAAACTTCACATCAATCATTATTCAACATTTTCACCTCTTAAAGCTTCGATTGTCGAACGATTTAATCGCACTTTGAAAAACCTTATGTGGAAAGAGTTCAGTGCTAATGGTTCATACTGTTGGATAAATATGATAGATACACTAACTAAAAAGTACAACAATTCAAAACATCGCACTATTAAAATGAAGCCGTCCAAAGTCAATGCTACAAATGAAAAGCAAATACTTTCAACTATATATGATCACATCAAAATTCATATTACTCCAAGGTTCAAGGTGGGAGATTTTGTAAGAATTAGTAAATACAAGCATGTATTTGATAAAGGATACACACCGAATTGGACAACAGAAATCTTTAAAATAACCAAAGTTCAACATACAAATCCAGTTACATATCTGTTAGAAGACTATCAGGGAAACCCCATAAAAGGTGGGTTCTATGAGCTTGAACTACAAAAATCTAAGTTTCCCGATACTTATCTAATCGAAAAAGTGCTGCGAAGGAAAAAAGATCAATTATTTGTAAAATGGCTTGGTTTTGCATCCGATCACAATTCATGGATACCTATTTCAAAAGAAAATAAATAAAAACCATCTTTTATGTATATTATTAAAATAAAAAGCTTTATTTTATTACAATGATTTCAATTTACTTTTATTTAAGATATATTCATACTCATTTCATTTAAAAATAGCAACCGTAGACCCCAACACACCACCGTGCGCCCATCTGCGCACAAGCAACCACCAATCTTTTAATTCAAACATCAAACAATACATCATCACCAAGGCACAAAAATAGAAACAAAAACATATCCCTTCTCATCGTTACTCATTTAAATTCAAACTCCAACACACACACTTCTCGCTAGTACACACCACAAAATTGATATCAATTTTAACCCTCAACCACCACCAAATTCTAACGCACTCGATCGATGCCCTCATCTAAAAAGTCATAAAATAAAACACATATGTTTCTAGCTTCAACAGTGCATAAAATTCACTTGACATATATTACCTAATACCGATCCTCAATATACAAAAACCAATTAAAACTCCACAAAAGATCTCTTTCTTTCATAATGCACCACATCTTCTTTAACCAAGCCATAATTCACCCACCCCTGAAACAAATCAACAAAAGAAAACCAGCCAGCCTCGTACCGCAGAGAAAAAACAAAAACAATAAAAACGACTGGACCGATGCCCTCATCTAAACACAGTCTAGTCAGCATACCTGATGACAAACAAAAATATCTATACAAATAATATACATAAGATCTCTTTCTTTCATCATGCACCACATCTTCTTTAACCAATCCATAATTCACCCACCCCCGAAACAAATCAACAAAAAACCAGCAGCCTCGTACCGCAGAGAAAAAACAAAACAATAAAAAATCTATTAAAAATATCCGACTGGACCGATGCACTCATCTAAACACAGTCAGCATACCTGATGACAAACAAAAATATCTATACAAATAATATGTTCCTAGCTACAACGACACTTGAAACACACAACCGGACAGCAACAGTACGACGTGTTAAAAACAACCACCACCAAATCCTATCGCACTAGGTCAAAGTCCTCATGTAAAAAGTCCGTATATCTGATGACAAACAGATGTACATATATTTATCCCTATCTGCAACGAGATACTTGAAAAACATCAACGGGCAACAGTACATTTTAAAAAATGCACTTGACTGATATTTTCCAATACCGATCCTCAATGACAATGTCAAAATACTTTCTTTTTTTTTCCAACACAAAAACTAAACATTTAAAAAGCAATAAAAAAACACAGCCAACAAAAACCAATATATTTTTTTTCCAACACAAAAACCAAACATTTAAAAAGCAATAAAAAAAAACACAGCCAACAAAAACCAATATAAAAAGGGCCGCTCATGCCGACAAAGAAAAACAAAACGTTTAAAAAGCCATTAAAACCCAAAAAGCCATTAAAAACCATAAAACCATGAAAAAAGTCGTAAAAAAAGTTCCCAGTCTCAAGTATCCTTATTCCTACTACTCACGACACAAAAAATCACAATACTATATGTTGGACTGACACCACCCTTTCAACTCTCCAATTTTAAATTTGTTTTTGTTGCCAACTTTTTTTTCCGTCGAACTAAAGCCGCTGAACGATTTATGATCCTACCTCTATGGTTTTTTGTTTTTAATTTCGTTTAAAATACTCTTTGAAGTCAGGTTACGGTGATGTGCAAATACCAAGTAACAAATATTCCTCGTGGATACCTCTATTTTTTTTTAATTTTCTTTTTTTATGAGAATCCAATTAAATTAGTTCCCTTGAATTCAGTCTGTCATCTCCTTTTGGTTTTTCAGAATTCAAATCCATTTGATTGAAAAGAACGGTTTTGTATTTTTTTTTAAATCAATCATTGAAACTGAATATTACCTAAGCATGGTGTTGAACATTGTGAACGAGCATAGGTAGTCATAATTCCAATGTGACTGATGTAATCGGAGAGAAAAATATCCATCTTTCATTGAAATGACACATTACATTCACATTCACGTTCACTTGCTAACACATACAAAGCCCAGCCAGATATCTACATAAACGTATCTGTGTTCTGTCAAAAGTGGAGATCCTTCTTCCGCACGCATGGATATAGATTTGATTTGTTTCAGCAAACATATACCTTCTGACAGGATATGTGCTTCCAAATGTCAATGTCACCTTACCGATATGGGAGCTACTGTATGTTGAACTGCTTACACACGTAGTAATGACTTTTACGTAAAAGCTTATACATAAAAATGATGACGTCGGTCGGTTGGTCGTAAGTCCTTTATAAAAACGAAATAAGAGTCAAGAGCGCAGAAGACCACTCTTGGCCCTATTTACAGGTTTATAGGTGGTTGTTTCAGCAGGACACACAATACTCGTATATGCACTCATTTATTTGTCGAAATTGGATATCGGAATCTTTATTTAGTTGATTCGTTGTTCGTTAGGCTACTACATTTGCGGTAGACCACTGTAAGAGAAGAACTCAAATTTAATTAATACAGGTAACACAGGAATGAAAACGGATCGTTCAATGAAGTCACTTTTAAATGATGGCATCTCTACAACAATCAATCAATTAATGAGGATATTTGATTCTGTCTTTTGCCTAATCGAAGGTCAGTCAATGGGAATTTGCGATCTTGAACTTTGATTTGAAATTATTGTGAATTGTCATCATTACAATCTATTAATTAATAAATGTGGTTTGAGACATTTTCTAAAAACAACGTTAAATATGTGTTGCATATTGAAAGGAGATGCATAAAATAGTAAGGGAGTTACTGTTGCTGTTAATACTTTATTAAACACCGGCTAGCTGTGGCATATATATGGGTTCAAAACCGGGCGCCATTTTGCGGTAAGCTTTTGATCATAGTTTATTCGGGCGCTGGAATCACCAAAGAAGCAATAGACTTTAGTTTATTTTGAGATAATTATGACTTATTCACTATTTTCTGCTTCTTGAGTTCCTTAAAATTAGCAAACCGTGATTTCTTCCAACTAATTTTATAGCAATAAAATTCAGGAGTTTTTTTTTAAATGTTCGCAACACCCAAGCTTTAAAGTCTAAAAAGGAAATAAGATACATGTCAAAAACTCGTAGAGAACATTAATCAACACGAGTACCCTGTCCAATTAATTTTTTCAATACAGGGAAAATAGGGTATTTGCAGTTCACTCTGACCATTATCGATTTCAATAATCATCCTCCATTTTAAAGCTTTTACAGGGTTGCCAAAGCATTATAAATTGCGGCAAATTTGTGACAAATATCAAAAAGTTTACCATGGAGATGAAGAAAATGTTACCGAAATAATTTGAATCTATCTTTTTCCACACCCCAAGTGTTTCTTAACAACTCCTGTTTTATTTTTAACAAAGTCGTAAAATTTGTTGATTATTGTCCAAACTCAGAAAAATAAAAGAAGTCGAATTTAATTATGAGAAAAATTATACAACAAAAAACACTTTTTAAGACAAATGCACTCGCGGTCAGAAACCCATCGGGAATGAATATATACAGGGTGGGTCAAAAGATTCTTCATAATTTGAAAATAATGTCCTTCGAAGTATTATGGAAAACGCCCAAGAAAGAGCCCGTCTCTGTGAGCATGAATTTAGTGCTCATTTGGGGGACATTATGTTCCATACTTACCCCAAGAAAATCTCCATAAATCATACTTTTTGATTCCAAAATTAAATCTATAAAAGTTATTGTCACTATAAATTGGGAAGTCACTTTAGACCCTTTATTACATGTTATTTAACAAGAAGATATAAGTTTCGAAGTTCATACAGCCAGTGTTGCCATTCGTAAAAGTTGTGTCAATGATTTCCTGTTTTTTTTTTTTTTTGTAATTTAGTCTCAAATTTTAATATCAATTGTGTGTTGGCCTGCGATTTACCAGGACCTAGTTACCAGGAATGGAGAGGACCTGCCGATTCCGAATGGCTAATGAGCAGCACTTTTCATGACAACAGATACTCTTAGAGGATTTGTCAATTCCTCGCAAGAGGCAGTACACCCCTGATACACTTTCTTGCAGCGGCTGAAAATAGAACCCAAAACCTTCTGCATTATAGTCCAACGCATTAACCATTATGCCAAGGGGTGGCTCGTGTTTACTAAAGTATATAACATCGATAAACTCAAGCAGGTACAAAAAGAAACTGCTAGCGTTGCCGTTTTCACCAAAAGCGCTCTAAGATGTTGCCCAACTGATACCTTACGCATTTTTCTGGTCTTTTTTACCATATAATTTACGCATTAGGTATCTAGTTTCTTGCAGCGCATTAAGACTAAAGAATCGACCTATGGAGTTGCCAAACCTTAAGGCTACATAATTATTATTGAATTGATTCCAATAGAGATGTTTTCGACTCTTAACTTACTAGTATACAACAGTTAAGATTATAGGGTTATGTTCCCATCCAGAGGGACTGAGATGAAAAACAAAAGGCGAAAGACTTCGACACAACTGTCTTTACTCATGGCTCAAATAACTATCTTTTTAAGGCTCTGAATATATCTAGGACTTTTCGGCTACCCGATTTTGCCACAGTGTTTTTCAAGCAGAATTATTGGCTATCATGGAAGCATGCAAAATACTCAAACAAGGTCTAAACCAGAAGCGGAATAAAGCTGATATCAAAGAATATTATAGGTGGCTATTAAAGTCGTTTAATTCTAATACATATTCCTCTAAATTTATCCAGCAAGGGCGGCAATAACTTGCTTGCCTGTATATACCTGGGTTTTAGGTCATAGTGGCATTGATGTGAATGAATGGGCAGACGAGATGATCAGGCAAGCATCCGACTTTCATGACTCACTTCTGGGAAGAGTGAACATTCCGCTGGGAGTTATGAAGTGTAATATTGTCTCAATTTTTCTTAACGAATCAAACCGCAAGTGAAGCAGCTTAACCAGCTGTATTATACCTAGGAAGATGTTTCCCACCTATGTATAATAAGACCTGAACACCTGATATGGTATGCAGAGCAATACAAGACATAGCCAGTATTGTTGCTACCTATAGTGGACACTAGATAATACGAGAGCATGCAGCAAAGCTAGGTATTCTTCATTAGACTCACTGTCGATTAAAAATAGAGCACAATTATTAGGAAGGGCAATTTTGGATGACATTGACAAATTTTGTCAAATGAAGATCAAACACTTGACCTGTTTTCTTAACGTGGTGAAATGGCTATAGGACGAACTTCGTTTACTTCTATGCCGTGCCCTCTGTTCAACTTTTAGACCACGAGCTAGCTAACTAAGGGCTTTAACGGAGAGATTTGTGGTGCAAGGCGATAGAATGATCACTCAATCGGATTAGTTACTGCTTCAGCAGTGGTGGTTCAGTTGAGTGAGTGATCCGAATTTCGGACGAGTTATGGTATCAAAATGGCACAATTTAGCGCTTTTTGGGCCATAGAGCTAGACTTCCAGTGATACGCTTTTCAAACTAACTAAATACCTATTCTACTATGTATCAAAAGCGAAATCCTGTTTGAAAAAGACTTAATCTTCTATTGGTTTTTGCAATCCAATTCCTTAACCTAGCGTTAATAAATTTAAAGTTTAAGGTAGTTATCGTTCAATGTACGAGTAGAAGAAACACAGTTATTGGAATTGTATTTATCGTGTCGGTTCAAAGTTTAACGTATCTCCTCTTGACGATGTTCTTCTTGCAGGAAACTTTAAGCTTCCTGATCTAGAATGGACTCTTTCTGATGACGAAATATGTTTAATGCCCACCAACGTCTCTTCTCCGCAGGAAGCTTTGTTTGTTGACAACGTTATATCTTGTGCCTTACCGCAAGTGAGCTGTATAAAAAATAGTATTTCTCGACATTTAGATCCGATATTCCTTACAAACCCTTGTAATTGTGTTGTTGAACTATGTCCAATTCCCATTACGAAAGTTGATAGCTACCACCGCCCACTTTCTGTTTTTATTTCCCATGCTCACACAACTGATTCTGATTTTGATAGTGGCTCTCTTGAATTTGACTTCAAGAAAACTAACTTCCCTGTACCCAATGAACTAATTACAAACATTGACTTTGACTTACTTTTGAATGGGAGCATTGATGTGATGGTTTCCAATTTCTACTTAAGTATCTTTGAATGTTTCATTGCATCTGTACCTGTAAAAAATCGATACATTCGGCCCTAATAACACCCCCCTGGTACACCCATCAGATTAGCAGTCTACGTAACTTAAGAAATAGAGCATGGAAAAAGTACCTAATATCTAATAAATTGGATGATTACAACACTTATTTATCGTTACCAATAGCCAAACTTTCTTGCTTACCGAAACTATTTGAAGCTATCATATTTAAGAATTTTTTATTTCAGCTGCAAACCTTTCCTTGCGAGCGAGCAACATGGCTTTATGAAAAAGAAATCTACTGTTATTAATCTTGTTGAATTCACGTCGTTTACAAATAAAACTATCGAGGATGGTCATTAAGTTGACTGCTGTTATACAGATTTTAGTAAGGCCTTCGACAAGTTGTCTCATAGTCTAATTTTATTTAAACTTTCATCTCTTGGATTCCCTTCTGCTTTCGTTCAATGTATCAGGTCTTATTTGAAGGGCAGGGCATACCAAGTTCTTTTTAGAGGAATCGTTTCTGATCCAATTAATGGTGACTCTGGTGTTCCACAAGGTAGTCACCTTGGTCCACTTCCTTCTTTTCATAGTATCAATCAATGATGTTGTTTCAATTGTAAAATCATGTAGGGTTCTTATCTACGCAGATGATATTAAATTATTTAAAATCATCAGAAACCAATCCGATTGTGTTTCTCTTCAAAATGGCATAAACATGTTTTCTAAATGGTGTTCATATAACAATCTCTTTCTAAATATTTCAAAGTGCCAATTAATGTCCTTCTTTAGAAGAAAATTCCCAACATGTTACAATTACAGCATAAATCAAGCCATTCTAAGTAAGATAGAAACAACATGCGACCTGGGCGTTCACTTCTCGCAAAATCCAGACTCCAGAGTAAGGAATTTTCGTGTAGTCTTGTAACATCTTTGTTGTACAACACCTTTGTTCGTCCCCCATTATAGAATATGCTAGTTCTGTATGGTCGCCACTTTACTTAATCTGTCCAACGTAAATATGTACGCTTCGCATTAAGTCATCTTAATTGGAGTGACTCAAATCATGTCCTCCAAACAGCAATCGCCTTCCTCTTTTAAACATGAATTCTCTAGAAAAACGCCGGAAAGGCATCGATGTTATGTTTTTACACCAGCTCTTGTTTGGTTCCATAGATTCATGGTTCTTCTAGAACAAATTCGTTTTAAAGCTAGAAGCCACAGTTTTCGGAACTCTGAAATTTTTCATATAGACTTCCACCGTACCAATTATGGTCTCAATGAGCTTTTGACACGTATGATACATGAGGCTAATGTAAACCATGATGTTTTCGATTTAAGTTACTCAAAGCTTACACTTAAGCACAGGTTATATGGCCGTTCTCATTAAGTATTCGAAACTCACGCATTATAAGTTTTTGTAAAAAAAAGTTGTTAAATTCCTAATAATTTACTGTTTCTATAGCAATTAGTATTTGACTTATAGTTATTTTTGTAGCTACAGATAGAAGATTAATATTTATTATTTCTTTGCTTGTCATATTTGTTCGGTTTTTAGTAGAGTGTTAGGCTATATGTATATTTACATATTTACTAACAACTAACACCACGCTAAATGATGACTGTGACAAGCTGATGTTTCCCAGTATCTAAAGGTGAAAAAACCCGAAGAGAAAAGAAAAGAAATATTGTTACAAATGCTTGCATTACGCAGTACTGACGGCGTTTAATCAACCTACAAATTCCAAATCCGGGGTAAATGAAGTTTAAACATACTTTTGGACTCGAAATAACAAGTAATTAAATCATTTGACACTTGTCAATGAGATCAGGCTAAGCAAATTATCATTTGACACTTGTCAATGAGATCAGGCTAAGCGAATTATCAGGATCTTGTGCAGACACGGGAAAGTTTTCAATTCATTTAATTAAAATGAATCCCAGTTCCAACTAAATTTTTTACCAATATTGCGAATTGAACCTGCTAATCCTTCGTTATGCTTAAAATATTCTTGAACAATAAACATAGCTAGCTTTGATTATGGTAATTGCGTTGAATTGACATGCCGGAGTGCCGGGTTCGCAATCTAGTCGCCGTCACCTAAAAATAAAAAATTAAAACAAAAATTTGTGTGAGGGGTACTCTAACTTGCGATAAAGTATTAAATTTCTTGTCATGAAAAGTGCTTCTTATCTTAGCTGTTCGGATTGGGCAAAATATTGTAGATCCCCTCACTTTCTGTCTACAATACGCACATATGGTTGAGAGCTATAACTCACTATAGGTTTGGGTTCTCTAAGAGCCGTTGGCACCTAATTTGTTTAATTATTGCACAAAAATCAAATCTTTCTCAAATTTTGGATTGCCTTATACAAGCTGATAATCAAACCTTTTTATGCAAAGATCCGATAGTTTATTTGCTGCTAGTGCTGTAATGAATCAATATTAGTACATAGTATGTACTTATATATAAAAATAAATAAATATTTTTCATAATAAATTGATACATTTTTACTTGCGACTTATAGGTACTATAAGGCAAGTTATGCATTCGTAAAAAAAATCGAACTCGAGATTTTGATCAAAGTTGACATTACGATGATAGCGAAGACCAAAAAAGTGGGTCTCGCAATTCTGTCTGTCTGTCTGTCGGTTTGACTACAGCCTAAACGGCTCGGCCGATTTTCTTCAAACTTGGTAGATATGGGTTTTAATTTTTTCCCCCCGGACATTTTTTTCTGTTTTTTTTTTAAGACCAAAAATAACGGTACCTGCCATACGATTTTTTTTTTCGAAATTTTATAAATATTTTTTTTTCTCAAAAACTGTCCCACAGAATTTTTTAAAAAAAATTTTAAAAATTTCATTTGGTTAAAACTAGCTAATGGTTGAAAGAAAATTTACAAAAAATTGTTATTTTTGGTAGCCCCCCCTGGGTCCATTTTTTTTTGTTTTTGATTTTCTCGAAAAAGGTGTAGGCGATTTAAATCATTTTTTTTTATGCCAAAGCTCCTCCAAAGTTTGAATATTATTACATATTCAAATTTTTTATTTTTTGGATTTTTTAAAATTTTTTTAAATTTTTTTTTGGAAACTCAATATTTCGAAAACCCCATGCTCGATTTTTTTCAAACTTGCCAAATAAAAGTTTCTTAACATAATCTACAAGATTTGAGAAAAAAAATTTTGTTTTATCTAAAACTAACGGTACCTTCCATACAAAAGTTAAAAAATGGTTTTCGAAAATCGTATTTTTCTCGAAAACGGTTCCGAGAATTTTGCTAACATTTTTTTTCTTTTGATAAATCTTTACGATCTATAATTTAATAAAAAAAAATTTGAAATCTAGATATTACTGACTGTACCTACCATAGAACGATTTTTCGAATTTTGAATTACTCATTATCGGCATAGCGGATTTTAACGAAATTTTTTATAAAGAATCTCCTAAAAAGTTTAAAAAACATTGCATTTAAAAACTTAAGAAAAAATATTTTTTCAATTTTTAGAAAAAAAAGTAATTTTTTTTTTTTTTGAAAAATTCGATATCTCAAAAACGGCTTAGTATTTTTTTTGGAAATTAGACTTTTATTCGTACAATAATAAAAACTTAAGGTTGGCGTACCAACATTTTTTCTTAAAATCGTTTTAAAAATTTTGTACATAAAAGCTTACTTTTTTAAGGAACCACTACAACGACTTATAATTTTTGTTCCTGCATAAATTCATATTTGCATAGCATTCTGTTTTTATCTCTTACTACTAAAAGAATTTAAAAAAATCATTTTATCCTTATGAACAGTTTTCTCTAATAACATTCGTTTTTAAAATTCCTAGTCTATTACATAGGAGCAAGTTCGTGCGACCCAGTCGTGCATTTTATTTTCTTTAAATTAAGGTTTATCAATTGAACATTAAAGTTCTTAGTAAAATACAATTTATACTTACATTCAGTACATACACTACATTATATACAAACAAGAAACCTGAATTGAATATCCATTTTGCGTAAGGATTTTTCAATTGCAAGCAACATTTTCTATCATACTCGAATTGATTTCATTGGAGTTTGTGAAGAATGCTATACACATTAGATATTGCACATCCAATCAAAATTTCATTCTTTGCTTACCTACGTGCCGAGTAGAAATATATTTATCGGTTAAAAGAATTTAGGTATATATGTGTTATTGTATGATACATGAGATTCAATTGAGAAAATAATTCTCGAATATCGAATGAATCTAAGAAAAATATGTTTAATCTGGTAAGAAATCCATTGAAAGAATTCAAAGAACTCTTAATTAAACAGCAAAATGCACACTAGAAATCATTTGTCTATAAGCTTGTTTGAGACAAATTTTTTCTTCATTTTTTTTGCACTTAAAATGAAATAAGAGCACTACGAAAACTCACCAATCCTATTTATTTGAAAATTCTCAATGTTAACAAAACTACATTTTCAGCGTTGGAAATATTTTTGTATCAGAATTTTATTTCTTCGGAAAACAGATTCAATCTATAGCGTCAAACATATTCAAAACGAAAAATCATTTATTCGTATTTTGTTTTTGAAAAATTTAGCAGATGACTTTACAGTCCTGGCCCGGATATATTGAACAAATGTGCATCTTACCTGTCTTATCCGTTATTTGTTCTATTGAATGAGTCTATAAAATTGACAAATTTCCTACTCTTCTTAAGATTTTCTTTCGAACCGTTCGATACAAGTTGTATTGGACGGATTCAAGTATAAATGCTATTGTGCCGCAGGGCTCCGTTTTGTGCTTGACCCTCTTCCTCATTTTTATTAATGACTTCTAATCCAATTTATTGTTTCGCTAACGATAGTACTCTTAGCTTTTCATGTTCGTTTTCAGACTCACATCCCTTCTTTTCGGATGAGGAAGTAGTAACAACGACAAAATATGATAAGCTTAAATTACGACCTAAACAGCATTGTACAATGGGAAATTAGAAACCGCTTGGTATTTAATGCTGTCTTGTATCTTTAAAGCGAGATATACCCCCTTGCCATTATCTATGTGTGGCACTTGCATCAATGAAACTGAACATCTCGATATTCTCGATATGTGCATCACGAACCACCTCTTGTGGAAATATCACTTACGCGATGTCGTCAAAGATGCCGCAAGATATTTGGGTTTTCTGAGGTGGTGCAAGAAATTTGTTTCTCCTTCTGATCTGGCTACAATATATAAAACCTATGTCCAAAGCTTGAGTATAACTCCCATCTATAGGCTGGTGTCCCAGTATCTTACTTAAGCCTCTTGGACAGTATTCAAAGAAGAGCTTTTAAAATGATTGCTGATAATAACATTATTGACTCTTTTACGTCACTCGATCATCGTCGTAATGTTTATTGCCTTTGGACTATGATCTAGTTGATAGCCAGCTGCATTCCTCACCTAAAACAATTCAACCGTAATACTCGCCCATCAGTTTACCTTTGAGCCAAACTTCAGCCGTACTATAAAGTACAGAGATTCCATTTTTTTTAATATTCAGATTGTGTCTTTCGCATATTAAGGGTATATACAAAACCACTGAGTGTGCGCTGATTGGGCCTTGTGAATAAAAAAAAAGCTAAAGCTAAAACTTGGATTTTTAAGTAAAGCTTAAGCTAGGTAGTTAAAGATGTTTTCTAGTAATAGCTATTTTAAAATAGCCAACGCTAAATCATTTAGTTTTAGCTTGTTTTCCAAGCCTAAGCTTCAATTTATGTGAATGAAAATAGCTTAAACTAAAATATTATAGTTAAAGCTACAAAAATTTCAAGAGTTTTTCGACCTGTCTAGAAAGCTTTGATTAGGTCTTATTTTCTGTATTCTATAAAGCAGGTACTAAAAACTTGTGCGACATGTTAATTAAACATAAAGGAATAGCTCAAAAATAGGACAGTGAACGTACAGACGCAGAGACTGACGGACGATATGATAAAAACATTTTTTACCCGAAACCAATACTAAAGAACAGATAACAAATTGTGGCAAAACAAACTTCTTTTCGGTCATACAAGTACAGTTTTAGCTAAAGCTACCTAGTCGAAAAATGTGAATAAAAAACGAACAGCTTAAATTACGAACCTTATGCTACAATTTTCTAGCGTAAGCTATTTAGCGTTTTCATTTTTTTATTCACATGAAACAAAGCTTAAGCTGGAACTATCAAGCTTTAGCTGCTAGTAAAAGCTATGACATTGAAAGGTTTTCCCGTGACTTCCGTGATCTTTATGATATTGAAATTCTCTGTTTTTTTTTGTTTGTTAGGCCGATTATTGAATACATAAACAGAATGTAATTATTCAATGAAGTTTTTTTTTAATATTTTTGCCTTCATACACTCAAAGACTTCACACTTCAGTTGTTAAACCTCCCATCTATTTCTGTTCACAAAGAGTCATTACATTTCTGTTTCATAAGTGGGTTATTGATCTATTTCATTTCCATAGGTATTTTGTCGAATAAATTTCAATGTGAGTCGGTCTAGTTTAAGAAGAAATTGGTCTATATGTAATATTTTTAGCAGATCCACAGCTAGTTCCCTTAACCATCTAGTCAATATTTTTGATAAGTTCTTTAATTTCATTGCTTCGACAAATGGCAAATGTTTTTCAATAAGGATGGATAGATTCTGAAAAAGAATAGAACAAGCTGTGTGTGAGGTATTAACAAAATCCTGTTTTTATTTAATAGACTTATGTATGTCATGCCATTATGTATGGAATAGTTTAAATGCCCGCCTCTGCTACTTACGGTGGTGGCACGGATACGAGTAGTCAAATTTTCAATGACTCTTCCGTATAGATCCGGCTGAATTTGAGCAATGTGTTATGCTTACCTTCAGGGCATCGGTCGATTGTGGGTATTTCGCATAGACCGGCGAATTCAGGAAACCCTAAAAGAAAAAATGTAGTGGGGTCAAATCGCATGGCCTTGGTGGCGAAAGGTAATCTTATACTAAATTCGTTCATGCAGAATGTCAGTCGTGGTCGTGGCGACCGCTGTGTGGCACATAGCGCCATCCTGCTGGAGCCACATGTCTTCTAGGTACATATGGTTCAGTTTGAGCCATAGGAAATGTGTCATCATCTTTCTGTAGCATTCGTTCTTTACAGTGAAAAGTATAGAATACGCCAAACGATAACTTTTTGGGGATGCATTGGCACCTAGTGCATCTCACTTGGGTTGGTGTCGTTCCATATACAGCAATTTTACCACAGCCATTTATCCAGAAATTTACATCGTCGCTAAAGATGATTTTTGGCTCCTAAGCCCAGTCGACGAACAAACGGCGTTTTCTATGGTCATTTACTTTGAGCTTTTGGGTCAGTTTAATCTTTCACAGGTGTAGGTCTAAGTTGATGTCTGCGAAGTGCAGAGTTATTGTGCACAGCGAAGAATCGACTGACTCGGGTTCTGCACAACACTTTCACGGATTGCAGCGTATTGACGTACGAATTTTGTCTAATTGATAACCGATCGTTTCAAATTTAGAAACCAAAGGTTAAAGAGTCTACTGTGAAGGACCACTATGTCTGCTGAAAATGGGGGCAGCAAACAACATATCTGACATAATGTCACCAAAGAACATGGTCACCACAGGACGCCAAAATCTATCCGCGCCAGTTGAAAAACCCTACTTAAGAGTAAGTGTTCGTGCAACCCAATCATGGAAGACCTATAAGTACGTCAACGTCTTCCACAACAGGTTTCGTGATGATTGTGAACAACATTTGATATCAGTTCAGTTTTCTTTATTGTGACTTAAATTCACAAGATAAATTTTGAATATAAGGATAAAGCAACCGACTTCAAAATACTATGTCTGGTTGAAAAATGTGTAATATTCAATTTAAAGAATTATTACAAAATTTCTTTAAATAACATTAAAATTACATTTTTTATCAAAATATACTCGTATGTTTGCTCCCGGCACAATGTCGACATATAAAGTGGCTCTTTTATGCCAAACCTACTCGTACTTATGATCTATACCAAATCCAGCAATTGGAAAATGTAGGGATGTAAGAAAGAGATTACGTCAATAACACATTTTAAATAATATGTGTTATATTAGCAATAAATATTCATATAATATGTATTTTCTTAAAACTATCCCCGGAAAATATTCAATGACCCTTTCCGATGAAAGAAAGTGTAATGTTATCATTTGTTTGAGGCACTAAGATTCAGGATTCTTTTGTAAGGCATTGAATAGCGATATGTAATACTGGATATCTGGGCTTTCAGTTACATTCGGATCCCATAGATTTTAAATAATGGGATTTGGATGGTTTTTAAGAGACCCTAATCCTGTCTTTAATAAGGATGTCATGTAGATCAGTAAGGTTTCACTTTAGTTAAGTTGTACAAAGTATAATTGAATCGGTCATTTCAAAAACCTCTTAAGTCACATTTTTTTTCCAAAATGCTTTTTTTGCTGAAAATGGTTCCTTAAAGAGAGATGCGTATTCTGGGTAAGAACCACGTAAGTCTGTACATTTCTTCCTCTTCAAATAATACTGTTTGAAAGACGTTCATTGCATAAACAACATTAGTCAGTGACTTAAGAGGTTTTTGCATGCACTACTAAAATGGTGGGAGTAGTTTTATGACTGAGTTTGATATTTTAAATTTGCTTTGCTATGATTGCTTCAACAATATTCAAATCGTTGATTCAAAATAGCTTTTTTTTGGCCTTTAGTCCACAGCAAAAATGCAAGATTGTTCGTTCCAACTTTTCTAGCTCTTTTGCTGCAGTAGATGATATAGTAAACCAGGAGCTACATCTATAGGTTGGTCTGATAAGACCTTTATACATAAGAATCTTAGTGTTTTACGATAGATGTTTTGAAGACAGTAGTTTTTTTTAGAATAACAGTGGCTATTTCTGCTTTAACTAAAACATTTCTGGGGCCTATTTCACAAATCATACATTACATACAATGTATGATTTTGACAGGTTTAATGCATCATTTCTGTTTCACAGAATTGTTGTATGACCACTGTCATGCAACATTGTAATCGACTGGAATATTTCCAATGAGATTCTGTAATTTGATGTAATGTATGATAATCAATTTATTGTAATGATGTATGTAATGTATGTGATGTATGATCTGTGAAACAGGCCCCTGGTGTGTTTATTTAATCTAAATGTATGTATCTTCGACACATAAAGAAAGATTCTTGCTCTCTTTTACGGCTTTTCGGTGACCCTTGTCGGCAGCGTTCCTAATACAAGTAAATCCGCATATGTTATCGTTAATGGCCAAACCCCAGGATTTAAAGTAGAATAATAAAATGGGTAATGCGTACTCAAGAGTTTCAGGCTTAGATTCTGAGGTGAGAAGTGGCATGTCATGCAGGTATAGATTCAATAACTTCGGTCCCAGTAGTGTTCCTTAAGCAACTTCTAATTTTATTGGAAAAACTTCTGAAAACTGTGAACCAATAACAAGGGATGCATATCTTGATTGAAAAAAGTTTGTAATCAACCTGATCAGAGGATGAGGACAATTCAACCTAATGAGCTCAAAAATAAGTGCTTTATGCCAAATAGAATCAAATGCTGCCTCTAAATCGATATCTTACACGACAATGCATTTTAGTTGCCTTAGATTGCGTATGATTTTATCATTTAGAACCAAAAGACAATGTTCAGTCGAGTGTTGTTTTTTGAACCTAAATTGTACGTTTGGAATAATGGGGGTGGCCGTGGCACGATGGTTGTGTGCTCGCCTGTCAACCTCATGATCACAGGTTCGATCCATGCCGTTGTCTATGTCGTTTTAATTCCATTAAAACCTTCTAAAAATTGTCATCAATGCGTTTACTCATTACATGTTGTTCAGGCATAACACTAACAACATGTAATTGAGTTAAACTAGTATGCCCAACAAGATGAACACAAATAAAATAATGTGAGTTATAAGCGACATAGAAATAAGACACGGCATTTCTCCGCCTTAGCTCAGCCGCCATCCCTGGAGATAAAAATATCTGAGACAACCACCAACAGTCTCAGGACATCGTGCCACACATCTTTCCTATCCTTCTTTCTCTTCATTAACTTCACCCCCGCGCTGTGTTGAAACATTTAAAGGGTAATCATAATCCCTTGAGCGCGGGTATAGATTATAAAAAAAAAAAAAATGTTTTTCATTAATAAGAATCAGCTATGACTCTTTCAAAAAATTTACCCAAGTTAGAAAAAAAAAAGATATTGGTCGAAAATCTTTAAAATTTAAAGCACGCTTCTTTTTGGCTATAGGCAATATAATGGAAGTTTTTCATACATCTGGAAAATAACTATTATTAATGGAATGATTAAAAATGCAAAGAATAGTGTCAAGAGAATTTGCACATTTTCTTAAAATAAAGTTTGAAATGCGATCAAAACTAAATTTTTTTGGCTATTTAAACTACTTCTGAATATATTGCTTTTTAATGTGTCGTAAACGGTAAACATTTGATATCGCTTTTATCATTTGGTATTGCCAATATAAAGATATTTAGTTATAATTTGTAAGTAATGAACATAATTACGTATTTTTTCAAAATATTAATTTCATTTTCTATCTAAGAGCAGGTTATAAGATTAAATACGTATTTATAGATTTACCAACTGATTCTCTTATAACAACATCTCAATGGCCGGTAATAATAGAACAATATTCTTAAAGTTTGCACAGCTACACGAAAACTAACGTCCAGTCACGTATGAATTTCAAAAGAAAAATAACTGTTACCAAAGAGCAAACTGTAGCGTTTGCATAGATAGTTTATTTTCTGCATGCATAATCTCATTTATTAATTGAATTCATACATTCATGTCGTAGTCATAGCACCTCGATTGAACGGCCATGAACTAAAGGCGGATTATAATTTAATTTCAACTTTCCTTTTTGAAAATTATTCAAATAACTGTTTGGTTTGATAGGATGTGTATGTACATATATGTTCTGAGCTCGTGTTGGTTCCTAACAAAGTGCGAACGAGTTTAAAATATAAAAATGTTATAGTTGATTTTTAATTAAAAATAAGAACCTTTGAACTTTTTCTCCTAAAGAGGATGCAAATTAAGAGGTGGATGTATGTGCGTTTTATTACGATGCATAAAGACTAATTTATGTCAAAGTAAAAGACCTCCTTTGGTATTTTAGTGGCCTAGTATGTAAACGACAAAATCCCACACAAAAAATATCACTTTCAAATATCTAATAAATTCAAATAAAACTAATACAAAAATAAAAATTATAAATAAATGAGTTTTATAAAAAGTAATGACAAGCACTGGACAGCTGGCAATAACCCAATAACCTGATTTAGTAGTTCAATTCTCTTTGAATAAATAAAATTATATTTTTGACAATGTAAGGTATTGAAGGAATCATCACAAAACAGAGAAATCTGACATGTATGTATACCCGTCAAAATAATAGCACACCCGAGGGTGGTGTTCTGTTTCTACTTCTGTGGCTTTAATTCATAAACAAAGTCCAGTTTAGTTGACGAGATATGGTTTGAAGTGGGTTGCGTATGCGGATGATTTGATACTATTGGTATGAGGAAATTTTATCCTTCCTATTAGTGAAATGACTTACATGGCTTTTAGGAAAGTTAGCAACTACACTGAGCTGTGGACTTGGGCGAAACAAGCTAAGACTGAACTGATGCACGTTACTACAAAAATTATATTACCACCCTTCACTCTATTTTCTATTTCGTATGTTTTCCTACTGCTGTAAAACGATGAAATTTGGTGAACCGATAGGGCTTATAATGCATATAAGGAACCAAAAATAAACACCAAGGTTTTCCTTCAGGGGGGCGTGGTATCCGCCTACTTTCTCCGAATTGGTGTTGGTTGATTGGAGCACTTCCGATTGCTTTAAAACAATGAAATTTGGTAAAACGGTAGGGCTTAAATTGCATACAAAGAAAAAAATATAAAGTTTGAGGTTTTCCATTCATGGGCGTGGTATCCGCCCACTTCCTCAGAACTGATGTAAATTATATATGGCACACTTCCGATTGCAGTAGAGCAATGAAATTTGGTGGAACGGTAGGGCTTATATTGCATATTAAGGAACAAAAATAAAAATTGAGGTTTTCCATTCAAGGGGCGTGGTAACCGCCCACTTTCTCCGAATTGGTGTTGGTTGAATGGAGCACTTCCGATTGCTGTAAAACGATGAAATTTAGTAAAACGGTAGGGCCTAAATTGCATACAAAGAAAAAATATAAAGTTTGAGGTTTTCCATTCATGGGCGTGGTATCCGCCCACTTCCTCAGAACTGATGTAAATTATATATGGCGCACTTCCGATTGCAGTAGAGCAATGAAATTTGGTGGAACCGTAGGGCTCAAATTGCATATAAAGGACCAAGAATAAAAATCGAGGTTTTCCATTCAGGGGGCGTGGTATCCACCCACTTTTTCCGAATTGGTGTTGGTTGAATGGAGCACTTCCGACAGCTGTAAAACGATGAAATTTGGTACAACGGAAGGGGTCAAAATACATATAAAGGATCAAAAATAAAAATTGAGGTTTTCCATTCAGGGGGCGTGGTATCCGCCCACTTTCTCCAAATTGGTGTTGGTTGAATGGAGCACTTCCAAGTGCTGTAAAACGATGAAATTTGGTAAAGTGGTAGGAATTAAATTGCATACAAAGAAAAAAATATAGAATATGAAATTTTCCATTCAGGGGCGTGGTATCCGCCCACTTCCTCAGAACTGATGTAAATTATACATGGCGCACTTCCGATTGCAGTAGAACAATGAAATTTGGTAGAACGGTAGGGCTTAAATTGCATATAAAGGACCAAAAATAAAAATTGGGGTTTTTTATTCGGGGGGCGTGGTATGCACCCACTTTCTGAGAAAATGTTTAATTCATATGGAGCACTTCTGATTGCCGTAATTAAGGTAGGTGTGTTAGTGTTAGGTATCTTGCCAGGACAAGAAGAAATAATTGAAGCGTAAATCAAAACAACCAATAACAAAAAGAAAATATACCAAAAGAAATAGGAAGCTTTAAACTAAGTTGAGTACATCCTTCTATCTTTCCGTATCTTTCGAGATTTTGACATGGCAAAATATTAAAATCTTTGCAAAAAGGAGTGAGATCAGACCAAAAACATAAATGTTAAAAAAAGAGCCAAGTTCTTCTATACAAAAACCTTTGTCTAACAAGTCAGCCGTGAAAAGTACTGAGATCTAAAAGTACGCCAAGTTCTTACTTCATGAAGGTTTAATACCGAATATTTAAAGTAGAATAATATTAAAACAGCTACAATGTAATAGAGAAATTTTATTATTTGATGATTACTGACTAAAATTTGATGGGCTTACTTGGCAAGTTTTTTTTATGCCCAAATTCGAAAGGTTTTAAAAACTTGACAAGTGAACCCATCAAATTTTAGTCAGTAATCATCAAATAATAAAATTTCTCTATTACATTGTAGCTGTTTTAATATTATTCTACTTTAAATATTCGGTATTAAACCTTCATGAAGTAAGAACTTGGCGTACTTTTAGATCTCAGTACTTTTCACGGCTGACTTGTTACACAAAGGTTTTTGTATAGAAGAACTTGGCTCTTTTTTTAACATTTATGTTTTTGGTCTGATTATATTGTCACGACGTTTCGTTCATGTCTATGAACATCTTCAGGTGTGGCAATTAATCTATATTTGTATTAATAAATTGGTTACAATTTGATTTGAAAACATTGACAAACTTTGAAAACTTCAACAAATTTTAAAAATAACAAAATTGGATCTAACTATCGAAAGTACAACTGACAAGTAACAGGCATAGGAAAGTTGGTATCAAGAGATCATTTTATTTGAAGCTTTAATCTTGTACTCTCCAACAAGTGTTTGTACTGAGGGCTTATTTCATTCATGTCGGTTTTTCGGTTCATGGTATTATTGGCGTTGATGATATGCATCGTTTCGATTATCATTCTCTTGTTGTAGTTGTCTTCTCTTTGCAATACTTTTACATTTTCAAAGTCAGGAGAATGGTTGAGAGTAATGCGGTGCGATGCCAGTGGTGTCTTCTGTTGATCATTACTTTTTAAGTCAGATTTATGTCCCGAAATATTTCTTACCAAAGTGATTTTACTGAATTTTAGAGAATTTTGAAAAAATCATGGACTAACCACTTGTCTAAAAAAATCACCAAATTTTCAAAGTTTCCCAAACGCATCGAGACATACATCGAATGAAAGGTCTACACAATTCCTATATACACATCCAAACAAAAAGCTTCTGAGTGGTCTGGTTATCGAAATATGCCGGTCCAAAGTGATTTTACGGATTTTTCGAGCTCCAACTACGTAATAATGTCTTAGGTTGGCGTTATTTTCGAAACCCAGAATTTTGAGAGGCTCCGGTGTTTACAACCACCGCTTCAATTTTCCACAGCTATCCACAGGTGAAAGCCAAAAGTTTCTGCGAGGTCTGGTTCCCGAAATATTTCCTACCAAAGTGATTTTACTGAATTTTGGAGAAATTTGCAAAAATCATGGACTAACCACTAGTCTAAAAAAATCACCAAATTTTCGAAGTTATCGAAACGCATCGAGACCTACATCGAATGAAAGGTCTATTCAATCCCTATATACACATCCAAACGAAAAGCTTCTGAGTGGTCTGGTTAGGGAAATATGCCGGTCAAAAGTGATTTTACGGATTTTCGAGCTACAACTACCTAATGATGTCTTTGGTTGGCATTATTTTCTAAACAAAGTCTTTTAAGAGGCTCCGCTTTTCACTACCACCGCTTCAATTTTCCACAGCTATCCACAGGTGAAATCCAAAAGTTTCTGCGAGGTCTGGTTCCCGAAATATTTCCTACCAAAGTGATTTTACTGAGTTTGGAGAAATTTGCAAAAATCATGGACTAACCACTTGTCTAAAAAAATCACCAAATTTTCGAAGTTATCGAAACGTATCGAGACCTACATCGCATGAAAGGTCTTTTCAATTTCTATATACACATCCAAACAGAAAGCTTCTGAGTGGTCTGGTTATCGAAATATGCCGGTCCAAAGTGATTTTACGGATTTTCGAGCTCCAACTACCTAATGATGTCTTTGGTTGGCGTTATTTTCGAAACCAAGCCTTTTAAGAGGCTCCGGTTTTCACTATCACCGCTTAAGTTTTCCACAGCTATTCACAGGTGAAAACCAAAAGTTTCTGCGAGGTCTGGTTCCCGAAATATTTCTTACCAAAGTGATTTTACTGAATTTTGGAGAAATTTGCAAAAATCATGGACTAACCACTTGTCTAAAAAAATCACCAAATTTTCGAAGTTATCTAAACGCATCGAGACCTACATCGAATGAAAGGTCTAATCAATCCCTATATACACATCCAAACAAAAAGCTTCTGAGTGGTCTGGTTATCGAAATATGCCGGTCCAAAGTGATTTTACGGATTTTCGAGCTCCAACTACCTAATGATGTCTTTGGTTGGCGTTATTTTGGAAACCAAGCCTTTTAAGAGGCTCCGGTTTTCACTATCACCGCTTAAGTTTTCCACAGCTATTCACAGGTGAAAACCAAAAGTTTCTGCGAGGTCTGGTTCCCGAAATATTTCTTACCAAAGTGATTTTACTGAATTTTGGAGAAATTTGCAAAAATCATGGACTAACCACTTGTCTAAAAAAATCACCAAATTTTCGAAGTTATCGAAACGTATCGAGACCTACATCGCATGAAAGGTCTTTTCAATTTCTATATACACATCCAAACAGAAAGCTTCTGAGTGGTCTGGTTATCGAAATATGCCGGTCTAAAGTGATTTTACGGATTTTCGAACTCCAACTACGTAATAATGTCTTAGGTTGGCTTTATTTTCGAAACCAAGAATTTTGAGAGGCTCCGGTTTTCACAACCACTGCTTAAATGTTCCACAGCTATCCACAGGTGAAAGTCAAAAGTTTCTGCGAGGTCTGGTTCCGAAATATTTCTTACCAAAGTGATTTTACTGAATTTTTGACAAATTTGAAAAAATCATGGACTAACCACTTGTCTAAAAAAATCACCAAATTTTCGAAGTTATCTAAACTCATCGAGACCTACATCGCATGAAAGGTCTATTCAATTTCTATATACACATCCAAACAAAAAGCTTCTGAGTGGTCTGGTTATCGAAATATGCCGGTCCAAAGTGATTTTACGGATTTTCGAGCTCCAACTACGTAATAATGTCTTAAGTTGGCGTTATTTTCGAAACCAAGAATTTTGAGAGGCTCCGGTTTTCACAACCACTGCTTAAATTTTCCACAGCTATCCACAGGTGAAAGCCAAAAGTTTCTGCGAGGTCTGGTTCCCGAAATATTTCTTACCAAAGTGATTTTACTGAATTTTTGAGAAATTTGAAAAAATCATGGACTAACCACTTGTCTAAAAAAATCACCAAATTTTCGAAGTTATCTAAACTCATCGAGACCTACATCGCATGAAAGGTCTATTCAATTTCTATATACACATTCAAACAAAAAGCTTCTGAGTGATCTGTTTATCGAAATATGCCGGTCCAAAGTGATTTTACGGATTTTCGAACTCCAACTACCTAATAATGTCTTTGGTTGGCGTTATTTTCGAAACAAGGTCTTTTAAGAGGCTCCGCTTTTCACTACCACCGCTTCAATTTTCCACAGCTAGCCACAGGATGAAAGCCAAAAGTTTCTGCGAGGTCTGGTTCCCGAAATATTTCTTACCAAAGTGATTTTACTGAATTTTTGAGAAATTTGCAAAAATCATGGACTAACCACTTGTCAAAAAAAAAAATCACCAAATTTTGGAAGTTATCTAAACTCATCGAGACCTACATCGCATGAAAGGTCTATTCAATTTCTATATACACATCCAAACGAAAAGCTTCTGAGTGGTCTGGTTATCGAAATATGCCGGTCAAAAGTGATTTTACGGATTTTCGAGCTACAACTACCTAATGATGTCTTTGGTTGGCGTTATTTTCGAAACAAAGTCTTTTAAGAGGCTCCGCTTTTCACTACCACCGCTTCAATTTTCCACAGCTATCCACAGGTGAAAGCCAAAAGTTTCTGCGAGGTCTGGTTCCCGAAATATTTCTTACCAAAGTGATTTTACTGAATTTTTGAGAAATTTGCAAAAATCATGGACTAACCACTTGTCTAAAAAATCACCAAATTTTCGAAGTCATCCAAACGCATCGAGACCTACATCGAATGAAAGGTCTATTCAATCTCTATATACACATCCAAACAAAAAGCTTCTGAGTGGACTGGTTATCGAAATATGCCGGTCCAAAGTGATTTTCGAGCTCCAACTACGTAATAATGTCTTTGGTTGGCGTTATTTTCGAAACAAAGTTTTTTAAGAGGCTCAGCTTTTCACAACCACCGCTTCAATTTTCCACAGCTATCCACAGGTGAAAGCCAAAAGTTTCTGCGAGGTCTGGTTCCCGAAATATTTCTTACCAAAGTGATTTTACTGAATTTTTGAGAAATTTGCAAAAATCATGGACTAACCACTTGTCTAAAAAAATCACCAAATTTTCGAAGTTATCTAAACGCATCGAGACCTACATCGAATGAAAGGTCTAATCAATCCCTATATACACATCCAAACAAAAAGCTTCTGAGTGGTCTGGTTATCGAAATATGCCGGTCCAAAGTGATTTTACGGATTTTCGAGCTCCAACTACGTAATGATGTCTTTGGTTGGCGTTATTTTCGAAACCAAGCCTTTTAAGAGGCTCCGGTTTTCACTATCACCGCTTAAGTTTTCCACAGATATTCACAGGTGAAAGCCAAAAGTGTCTGAGAGGTCTAGTTCCCGAAATATTTCTTACCAAAGTGATTTTACTGAATTTTGGAGAAATTTGCAAAAATCATGGACTAACCACTTGTCTAAAATAATCACCAAATTTTCGAAGTTATCTAAACGCATCGAGACCTACATCGAATGAAAGGTCTAATCAATCCCTATATACACATCCAAACAAAAAGCTTTTGAGTGGTCTGGTTATCGAAATATGCCGGTCAAAAGTGATTTTACGGATTTTCGAGCTCCAACTACGTAATGATGTCTTTGGTTGGCGTTATTTTCGAAACCAAGCCTTTTAAGAGGCTCCGGTTTTCACTATCACCGCTTAAGTTTTCCACAGCTATTCACAGGTGAAAGCCAAAAGTGTCTGCGAGGTCTAGTTCCCGAAATATTTCTTACCAAAATGATTTTACTGAATTTTTGAGAAATTTGCAAAAATCATAGACTAACTAACCACTTGTCTAAAAAAATCACCAAATTTTCGAAGTTATCGAAACGCATCGAGACCTACATCGAATGAAAGGTCTATTCAATCTCTATATACACATCCAAACAAAAAGCTTCTGAGTAGTCTGGTTATCGAAATATGCCGGTCCAAAGTGATTTTATGGATTTTCGAGCTCCAACTACTTACTAATGTCTTTGGTTGGCGCTATTTCCAAAACCATGCATTGAAAGAGGCTCCGGTTTTCAAAATTCCTGGTCATATTTGCCAGAGCTATCCGCAGGTGGAAACCGGAAGCTTCTGCGAGGTCTGGTTCTCGAAATATTTCTAACCAAAATGATTTTAATGAATGTTTGAGAATTTTGAAAAAAACCACTTGTCTTAAAAATGTCTTTGATTGGCGCTATTCCGAAGGGCAAGGGCTATTCAATTTTTCTTCATCGCACAAAGTTCGACTAATTATGGAATAAATAAACCAGTTACTAAAGCTTATCATTTTTTTTTTACAAATATGCCGATGAATCGAACTTTTGTGTTGAAGAAATTTGTTCAAAAACAAAAAAGAATTATGAATAACATGGGAATTTATTAAATTAATTTGTTTTATACTTATCATTACTTACTTTTATTATTTTTATTGAGCTATTTTTAAGAAAGTAGTATGTACTTTTAGACTTAATAAATTAATATATATTTGTGCATTACTGTCGAGATTAGAAGATTAGAAATTTAATTTTATTATGAACGTCAGACATTACCTTTAGGATTTTTGATAATCAATGTCATTCTTACAACCTCAAAACCAAAGCAATATGCTAATTTCCATACCCAAATACGTGTTTTCTATAAAACCTTGATTTAATCCTAAATTATTCATATGCATATGAAGATAAACCCTCAAGTGATTTAATTTCCGTAATGATTTATTCCCTGGATAATCTTTAGTTATACCTCGTTATCTCATTTGTAAATCAACCATAATTAACAAACCAAACCAATGAACCACTTTCAAGGGAACACCCTTATTAGCTCCTCTATCTGCTTCAAGTTGTACTTGTCAAAAAGGCACAGTATCATCCCAAGCACGTCTTTTTTCCATTCGTCATCATCACTTTCACCAGGGGTATATGTCAATTCTTCGTCCCTTGATGGGTGTCAACACTTCCATGTTTTATGGTTTAAAATTCTTCAAATGATTTCTTTAGTCTTCCCAACAGAATATGATTTAACTGCTCCCCACAGGCTTGGAGAATTCTCTGTGTAAGATCCTTGATAAATCACTTTTGTTGCTTTTATCCGCAAATAAAATGCAATCAAGATAATTTGCTAATTTTTCTCTTTCTCTCTCCTTTTGTTATCGCGATTCCACGGATAATATCAATTATTCGCAGCCAGGAGCAGGCCCAAGGTTCCACAAACTTAACGCAACAGTTTTTGGGAAAACAATTCTATGGCAGAAAATTCGTCTTCTTTTATTTTTTGTATCAATGTCGAAATGTAATTGAGTTTTTCAGGGAGAATGCCTACCTTATTACTTATTGGTTATTGCGTATAAATGATTTCCCATGAAAGTTAAGGTATTATAGGATGATTTTGATAAAGGTATAAGGATGCTGAAGGTTTGGGGCTTTTGGTCAAAACATATAATTTTATCAATCAAAATTTCATGAGAATAGGAGATAATTTGGAAGACATAAAAATGTACATTACTTTCAACTTTGAATTCATATTCTTCAATTAGTTTACAATGGTTGAAATTATAGTAACCAAATAAGGTGAACTCCAAGACGACAACAAATTTATTTTTGCTAAAACTTCTTAAGTTAATTTTTCGGACTACTGCAGTTCAAAGAAGTTGACTTCTGGTTGACATTGCTTTAGTAAAATAGGCGGAAAACACGATGTCGATGTGTGCGCGATCGTCAAAAACTAGACTGAACCAAAACCAATTGGACCATAAAACACTGAGTCAGTTTTGACCCACACTAACCACAGATTAAATTGTGTTTAAAAAAAAAGCAACGTGTTTTAACGCTGAAGGAAAATTGTTTATATACCAATTTAAGTTGTAGTAGATGATTCTCTTGTCAACAAACTTCGATTTCCGGGGGTTAAATTTCCCCAGTGTGTGATAGTACATTAACTCCACCCATCGATAACAACTGAATTTAAAGTTTCATTATTCAGGTTTGAAACCGGATGTGTCGAGTTCACCAAAAGCTAATTTTATTCATAACATCCCAAATTCACCCCATTCTCTCGTAAATTACATTTACTGGAAAAAATTATCCCCAGGGTTTATCTTTAAGACCATTATTCGCCATTTGGCATTTTATGGCGAGGTAGTCAATATCGATATAGATTATTGAACCCAGGCTGTCTGGATTGTAGATTGAGATGATTTATCTGGGATTACAATCGATAAAGGTCTTTTGTTGGCATCGATTGATTTAGTTTGCCGAAAACAATAGGACACGTTTAGTTAGTCCTGGTTCGTGGGTAACATTGAATGCTCTTCTTTGAATTTGATTTATGAGCTAGAATCAAGGCCTCTCATTTAAATGTCTGTTCGCTTTGATTAATTTTGTTCGTTTTCGATTGATTTATTATTTTCCATACAATAAACATTCTGCAAAAAATTTATAAATTTAATAAACCTTTGGGGTTTGTGGTAAAAAATTGTTGGAAAAAGCGATACTGAAACAATTGTGTTGACTGGTTTGAGGGTTTCAAAATATTTACAATCCTTCAATAATTTCAAGTAAATCAGAGCTTAGTATATTGTTCCTGTTTCAATTGGGTATGAGGAAAGCTATCAACTGCCCTTTGTAGACTGTAGCAAACCCAGTTATAACTACCCTCATAATGTTATGGTGTACCACAGTATACGAGCTTTTAGTAAAGTGGAGAAGATTTAATAGAAGATGTCAATAAATATTGGTCTTGATACCTTGTGCATCACAACGAAAGGGGTACAGTATTCCACGTTCTAGTAGTATGGCTAAAAAAAGAACCTCTATATTTGACAATATTTTCGAAGTTAGGTAAAATGATGAGCATTTCCAGCTAGACGAGTACTACAGCGGAATTGTTTGTGTAGAAGAATGCAACTGGCTTTTTCAATTGAACATTGTCTATAGAAAAAGCGATAAAAAAGTGAAAGACAGGAGACAGTACGAAGGTGTTCAAGAGAAACAAAAGTTTCCGTAATGGATGTATCTCTAGAAGTCTTAGGGCTTTATTCTGAATTCTATCCAACAGGTTCAAAAGAGTAATGGTGGCACCAGAAATGAGAGTTATATTCAAGTTTTGGGCGAACCTTATAGATCATGGCCAGATCATTCTTGAAGCTTCAATTAATTTTTAACCCCTGGCTTTCAAACAATAATTTTAACTTACTGCCACTTACTGCCAAATATTGTATTTGTATTGTATTTGTATTGTATTTGTATTGTATTTGTATTGTATTTGTATTGTATTTGTATTGTATTTGTATTGTATTTGTATTGTATTTGTATTGTATTTGTATTGTATTTGTATTGTATTTGTATTGTATTTGTATTGTATTTGTATTGTATTTGTATTGTATTTGTATTGTATTTGTATTGTATTTGTATTGTATTTGTATTGTATTTGTATTGTATTTGTATTGTATTTGTATTGTATTTGTATTGTATTTGTATTGTATTTGTATTGTATTTGTATTGTATTTGTATTGTATTTGTATTGTATTTGTATTGTATTTGTATTGTATTTGTATTGTATTTGTATTGTATTTGTATTGTATTTGTATTGTATTTGTATTGTATTTGTATTGTATTTGTATTGTATTTGTATTGTATTTGTATTGTATTTGTATTGTATTTGTATTGTATTTGTATTGTATTTGTATTGTATTTGTATTGTATTTGTATTGTATTTGTATTGTATTTGTATTGTATTTGTATTGTATTTGTATTGTATTTGTATTGTATTTGTATTGTATTTGTATTGTATTTGTATTGTATTTGTATTGTATTTGTATTGTATTTGTATTGTATTTGTATTGTATTTGTATTGTATTTGTATTGTATTTGTATTGTATTTGTATTGTATTTGTATTGTATTTGTATTGTATTTGTATTGTATTTGTATTGTATTTGTATTGTATTTGTATTGTATTTGTATTGTATTTGTATTGTATTTGTATTGTATTTGTATTGTATTTGTATTGTATTTGTATTGTATTTGTATTGTATTTGTATTGTATTTGTATTGTATTTGTATTGTATTTGTATTGTATTTGTATTGTATTTGTATTGTATTTGTATTGTATTTGTATTGTATTTGTATTGTATTTGTATTGTATTTGTATTGTATTTGTATTGTATTTGTATTGTATTTGTATTGTATTTGTATTGTATTTGTATTGTATTTGTATTGTATTTGTATTGTATTTGTATTGTATTTGTATTGTATTTGTATTGTATTTGTATTGTATTTGTATTGTATTTGTATTGTATTTGTATTGTATTTGTATTGTATTTGTATTGTATTTGTATTGTATTTGTATTGTATTTGTATTGTATTTGTATTGTATTTGTATTGTATTTGTATTGTATTTGTATTGTATTTGTATTGTATTTGTATTGTATTTGTATTGTATTTGTATTGTATTTGTATTGTATTTGTATTGTATTTGTATTGTATTTGTATTGTATTTGTATTGTATTTGTATTGTATTTGTATTGTATTTGTATTGTATTTGTATTGTATTTGTATTGTATTTGTATTGTATTTGTATTGTATTTGTATTGTATTTGTATTGTATTTGTATTGTATTTGTATTGTATTTGTATTGTATTTGTATTGTATTTGTATTGTATTTGTATTGTATTTGTATTGTATTTGTATTGTATTTGTATTGTATTTGTATTGTATTTGTATTGTATTTGTATTGTATTTGTATTGTATTTGTATTGTATTTGTATTGTATTTGTATTGTATTTGTATTGTATTTGTATTGTATTTGTATTGTATTTGTATTGTATTTGTATTGTATTTGTATTGTATTTGTATTGTATTTGTATTGTATTTGTATTGTATTTGTATTGTATTTGTATTGTATTTGTATTGTATTTGTATTGTATTTGTATTGTATTTGTATTGTATTTGTATTGTATTTGTATTGTATTTGTATTGTATTTGTATTGTATTTGTATTGTATTTGTATTGTATTTGTATTGTATTTGTATTGTATTTGTATTGTATTTGTATTGTATTTGTATTGTATTTGTATTGTATTTGTATTGTATTTGTATTGTATTTGTATTGTATTTGTATTGTATTTGTATTGTATTTGTATTGTATTTGTATTGTATTTGTATTGTATTTGTATTGTATTTGTATTGTATTTGTATTGTATTTGTATTGTATTTGTATTGTATTTGTATTGTATTTGTATTGTATTTGTATTGTATTTGTATTGTATTTGTATTGTATTTGTATTGTATTTGTATTGTATTTGTATTGTATTTGTATTGTATTTGTATTGTATTTGTATTGTATTTGTATTGTATTTGTATTGTATTTGTATTGTATTTGTATTGTATTTGTATTGTATTTGTATTGTATTTGTATTGTATTTGTATTGTATTTGTATTGTATTTGTATTGTATTTGTATTGTATTTGTATTGTATTTGTATTGTATTTGTATTGTATTTGTATTGTATTTGTATTGTATTTGTATTGTATTTGTATTGTATTTGTATTGTATTTGTATTGTATTTGTATTGTATTTGTATTGTATTTGTATTGTATTTGTATTGTATTTGTATTGTATTTGTATTGTATTTGTATTGTATTTGTATTGTATTTGTATTGTATTTGTATTGTATTTGTATTGTATTTGTATTGTATTTGTATTGTATTTGTATTGTATTTGTATTGTATTTGTATTGTATTTGTATTGTATTTGTATTGTATTTGTATTGTATTTGTATTGTATTTGTATTGTATTTGTATTGTATTTGTATTGTATTTGTATTGTATTTGTATTGTATTTGTATTGTATTTGTATTGTATTTGTATTGTATTTGTATTGTATTTGTATTGTATTTGTATTGTATTTGTATTGTATTTGTATTGTATTTGTATTGTATTTGTATTGTAACGGGTGATTTTTTTGAGGTTAGGATTTTCATGCATTAGTATTTGACAGATCACGCGGGATTTCAGACATGGTGTCAAAGAGAAAGATGCTCAGTATGCTTTGACATTTCATCATGAATAGACTTACTAACGAGCAACGCTTGCAAATCATTGAATTTTATTACCAAAATCAGTGTTCGGTTCGAAATGTGTTTCGCGCTTTACGTCCGATTTATGGTCTACATAATCGACCAAGTGAGCAAACAATTAATGCGATTGTGACCAAGTTTCGCACTCAGTTTACTTTATTGGACATTAAACCAACCACACGAATGCGTACAGTGCGTACAGAAGAGAATATTGCGTCTGTTTCTGAGAGTGTTGCTGAAGACCGTGAAATGTCGATTCGTCGCCGTTCGCAGCAATTGGGTTTGTGTTATTCGACCACATGGAAGATTTTACGCAAAGATCTTGGTGTAAAACCGTATAAAATACAGCTCGTGCAAGAACTGAAGCCGAACGATCTGCCACAACGTCGAATTTTCAGTGAATGGGCCCTAGAAAAGTTGGCAGAAAATCCGCTTTTTTATCGACAAATTTTGTTCAGCGATGAGGCTCATTTCTGGTTGAATGGCTACGTAAATAA
Source organism: Philhelius festivus (assembly GCA_963931855.1). Taxonomy (NCBI): domain Eukaryota; kingdom Metazoa; phylum Arthropoda; class Insecta; order Diptera; family Syrphidae; genus Philhelius; species Philhelius festivus. Next base: position 156,151,949 of record OZ007556.1, read on the forward strand.
GCAAAATTGCCGCATTTGGAGTGAAGAGCAACCAGAAGCCGTTCAAGAACTGCCCATGCATCCCGAAAAATGCACTGTTTGGTGTGGTTTGTACGCTGGTGGAATCATTGGACCGTATTTTTTCAAAGATGCTGTTGGACGCAACGTTACGGTGAATGGCGATCGCTATCGTTCAATGCTAACAAACTTTTTGTTGCCAAAAATGGAAGAACTGAACTTGGTTGACATGAGGTTTCAACAAGATGGCGCTACATGCCACACAGCTCGCGATTCTATGGCCATTTTGAGGGAAAACTTCGGAGAACAATTCATCTCAAGGAATGGACCGGTAAGTTGGCCACCAAGATCATGCGATTTGACGCCTTTAGACTATTTTTTGTGGGGCTACGTCAAGTCTAAAGTCTACACAAATAAGCCAGCAACTATTCCAGCTTTGGAAGACAACATTTCCGAAGAAATTCGGGCTATTCCGGCCGAAATGCTCGAAAAAGTTACCCAAAATTGGACTTTCCGAATGGACCACCTAAGACGCAGCCGCGGTCAACATTTAAATGAAATTATCTTCAAAAAGTAAATGTCATGGACCAATCTAACGTTTCAAATAAAGAATCGATGAGATTTTGCAAATTTTATGCGTTTTTTTTTTAAAAAAAGTTCTCAAGCTCTTAAAAAATCACCCGTTATTTGTATTGTATTTGTATTGTATTTGTATTGTATTTGTATTGTATTTGTATTGTATTTGTATTGTATTTGTATTGTATTTGTATTGTATTTGTATTGTATTTGTATTGTATTTGTATTGTATTTGTATTGTATTTGTATTGTATTTGTATTGTATTTGTATTGTATTTGTATTGTATTTGTATTGTATTTGTATTGTATTTGTATTGTATTTGTATTGTATTTGTATTGTATTTGTATTGTATTTGTATTGTATTTGTATTGTATTTGTATTGTATTTGGTTTGTATTTGTATTGTATTTGTATTGTATTTGTATTGTATTTGTATTGTATTTGTATTGTATTTGTATTGTATTTGTATTGTATTTGTATTGTATTTGTATTGTATTTGTATTGTATTTGTATTGTATTTGTATTGTATTTGTATTGTATTTGTATTGTATTTGTATTGTATTTGTATTGTATTTGTATTGTATTTGTATCGTATTTGTATTGTATTTGTATTGTATTGTATTTGTATTGTATTTGTATTGTATTTGTATTGTATTTGTATTGTATTTGTATTGTATTTGTATTGTATTTGTATTGTATTTGTATTGTATTTGTATTGTATTTGTATTGTATTTGTATTGTATTTGTATTGTATTTGTATTGTATTTGTATTGTATTTGTATTGTATTTGTATTGTATTTGTATTGTATTTGTATTGTATTTGTATTGTATTTGTATTGTATTTGTATTGTATTTGTATTGTATTTGTATTGTATTTGTATTGTATTTGTATTGTATTTGTATTGTATTTGTATTGTATTTGTATTGTATTTGTATTGTATTTGTATTGTATTTGTATTGTATTTGTATTGTATTTGTATTGTATTTGTATTGTATTTGTATTGTATTTGTATTGTATTTGTATTGTATTTGTATTGTATTTGTATTGTATTTGTATTGTATTTGTATTGTATTTGTATTGTATTTGTATTGTATTTGTATTGTATTTGTATTGTATTTGTATTGTATTTGTATTGTATTTGTATTGTATTTGTATTGTATTTGTATTGTATTTGTATTGTATTTGTATTGTATTTGTATTGTATTTGTATTGTATTTGTATTGTATTTGTATTGTATTTGTATTGTATTTGTATTGTATTTGTATTGTATTTGTATTGTATTTGTATTGTATTTGTATTGTATTTGTATTGTATTTGTATTGTATTTGTATTGTATTTGTATTGTATTTGTATTGTATTTGTATTGTATTTGTATTGTATTTGTATTGTATTTGTATTGTATTTGTATTGTATTTGTATTGTATTTGTATTGTATTTGTATTGTATTTGTATTGTATTTGTATTGTATTTGTATTGTATTTGTATTGTATTTGTATTGTATTTGTATTGTAACGGGTGATTTTTTTGAGGTTAGGATTTTCATGCATTAGTATTTGACAGATCACGCGGGATTTCAGACATGGTGTCAAAGAGAAAGATGCTCAGTATGCTTTGACATTTCATCATGAATAGACTTACTAACGAGCAACGCTTGCAAATCATTGAATTTTATTACCAAAATCAGTGTTCGGTTCGAAATGTGTTTCGCGCTTTACGTCCGATTTATGGTCTACATAATCGACCAAGTGAGCAAACAATTAATGCGATTGTGACCAAGTTTCGCACTCAGTTTACTTTATTGGACATTAAACCAACCACACGAATGCGTACAGTGCGTACAGAAGAGAATATTGCGTCTGTTTCTGAGAGTGTTGCTGAAGACCGTGAAATGTCGATTCGTCGCCGTTCGCAGCAATTGGGTTTGTGTTATTCGACCACATGGAAGATTTTACGCAAAGATCTTGGTGTAAAACCGTATAAAATACAGCTCGTGCAAGAACTGAAGCCGAACGATCTGCCACAACGTCGAATTTTCAGTGAATGGGCCCTAGAAAAGTTGGCAGAAAATCCGCTTTTTTATCGACAAATTTTGTTCAGCGATGAGGCTCATTTCTGGTTGAATGGCTACGTAAATAAGCAAAATTGCCGCATTTGGAGTGAAGAGCAACCAGAAGCCGTTCAAGAACTGCCCATGCATCCCGAAAAATGCACTGTTTGGTGTGGTTTGTACGCTGGTGGAATCATTGGACCGTATTTTTTCAAAGATGCTGTTGGACGCAACGTTACGGTGAATGGCGATCGCTATCGTTCAATGCTAACAAACTTTTTGTTGCCAAAAATGGAAGAACTGAACTTGGTTGACATGAGGTTTCAACAAGATGGCACAAACTTTTTGTTGCCAAAAATGGAAGAACTGAACTTGGTTGACATGAGGTTTCAACAAGATGGCGCTACATGCCACACAGCTCGCGATTCTATGGCCATTTTGAGGGAAAACTTCGGAGAACAATTCATCTCAAGGAATGGACCGGTAAGTTGGCCACCAAGATCATGCGATTTGACGCCTTTAGACTATTTTTTGTGGGGCTACGTCAAGTCTAAAGTCTACACAAATAAGCCAGCAACTATTCCAGCTTTGGAAGACAACATTTCCGAAGAAATTCGGGCTATTCCGGCCGAAATGCTCGAAAAAGTTACCCAAAATTGGACTTTCCGAATGGACCACCTAAGACGCAGCCGCGGTCAACATTTAAATGAAATTATCTTCAAAAAGTAAATGTCATGGACCAATCTAACGTTTCAAATAAAGAATCGATGAGATTTTGCAAATTTTATGCGTTTTTTTTTTAAAAAAAGTTCTCAAGCTCTTAAAAAATCACCCGTTATTTGTATTGTATTTGTATTGTATTTGTATTGTATTTGTATTGTATTTGTATTGTATTTGTATTGTATTTGTATTGTATTTGTATTGTATTTGTATTGTATTTGTATTGTATTTGTATTGTATTTGTATTGTATTTGTATTGTATTTGTATTGTATTTGTATTGTATTTGTATTGTATTTGTATTGTATTTGTATTGTATTTGTATTGTATTTGTATTGTATTTGTATTGTATTTGTATTGTATTTGTATTGTATTTGTATTGTATTTGTATTGTATTTGGTTTGTATTTGTATTGTATTTGTATTGTATTTGTATTGTATTTGTATTGTATTTGTATTGTATTTGTATTGTATTTGTATTGTATTTGTATTGTATTTGTATTGTATTTGTATTGTATTTGTATTGTATTTGTATTGTATTTGTATTGTATTTGTATTGTATTTGTATTGTATTTGTATTGTATTTGTATTGTATTTGTATCGTATTTGTATTGTATTTGTATTGTATTGTATTTGTATTGTATTTGTATTGTATTTGTATTGTATTTGTATTGTATTTGTATTGTATTTGTATTGTATTTGTATTGTATTTGTATTGTATTTGTATTGTATTTGTATTGTATTTGTATTGTATTTGTATTGTATTTGTATTGTATTTGTATTGTATTTGTATTGTATTTGTATTGTATTTGTATTGTATTTGTATTGTATTTGTATTGTATTTGTATTGTATTTGTATTGTATTTGTATTGTATTTGTATTGTATTTGTATTGTATTTGTATTGTATTTGTATTGTATTTGTATTGTATTTGTATTGTATTTGTATTGTATTTGTATTGTATTTGTATTGTATTTGTATTGTATTTGTATTGTATTTGTATTGTATTTGTATTGTATTTGTATTGTATTTGTATTGTATTTGTATTGTATTTGTATTGTATTTGTATTGTATTTGTATTGTATTTGTATTGTATTTGTATTGTATTTGTATTGTATTTGTATTGTATTTGTATTGTATTTGTATTGTATTTGTATTGTATTTGTATTGTATTTGTATTGTATTTGTATTGTATTTGTATTGTATTTGTATTGTATTTGTATTGTATTTGTATTGTATTTGTATTGTATTTGTATTGTATTTGTATTGTATTTGTATTGTATTTGTATTGTATTTGTATTGTATTTGTATTGTATTTGTATTGTATTTGTATTGTATTTGTATTGTATTTGTATTGTATTTGTATTGTATTTGTATTGTATTTGTATTGTATTTGTATTGTATTTGTATTGTATTTGTATTGTATTTGTATTGTATTTGTATTGTATTTGTATTGTATTTGTATTGTATTTGTATTGTATTTGTATTGTATTTGTATTGTATTTGTATTGTATTTGTATTGTATTTGTATTGTATTTGTATTGTATTTGTATTGTATTTGTATTGTATTTGTATTGTATTTGTATTGTATTTGTATTGTATTTGTATTGTATTTGTATTGTATTTGTATTGTATTTGTATTGTATTTGTATTGTATTTGTATTGTATTTGTATTGTATTTGTATTGTATTTGTATTGTATTTGTATTGTATTTGTATTGTATTTGCATTGTATTTGTATTGTATTTGTATTGTATTTGTATCCCTTGTACTCCTGTCAACTTGAGTAATTAAACGAACAAACTTCTCCTATGCATTCCACATATTTTTACTTAAAATCTTAAGACTCATGAAAAGTTAAAGTTATGAGAAGAGGAAGCAGTCTGCACAAATCATCCATTCAAATACTACTCAAAACTAATACTGCGGCTATCAAAATTGCTCACTAGTGGAGGGCTCTGGCTTCGGCATCGCATCCTTTTATTACCATTATTTGTTGAATTAAAAAAGCCATTTTACAAATGTTCCTTAGTAATTACCTTATATTTGAGAGTAGGCCCAAGGATTTTTCCAGTTTTGAAAGCCGCCGTAGTCTTTTAGGAGGTGAAAATGTAATAATTTGTTCCTTCCGATAAAAAGGCTGATACGACCGAGGAAAACCAGACCGCGATCAATTCTTGACAATATACATATAGCGCAGGTATATTCAGTAGTCAGACAATAAATTCTATACGCCTAATTTTTGGAAAAGGCTATATTCCAATAAAGATTTTTTAATTCATTAAAACCATAAATATTGGTATTCTCTTAAAAACCCTAGACAGCCTTAACCTAGTGACTTGCAACTTTCAACCATTCCTGTGTGAATGTTTGCAGAAATGGAGGGAACAAACAATTTTATTCTGACTTCGGGTGATTTAGATGAGAAGCACTTTTCAAGACAAAAGAGATACTCTGGGAGGATTTTTTACTTACCGAAAAACATTTTTGCAGTAGCTTGCAATCGACTCCAGACCTTCTGCATGACAATCCAACGCATTTACCATTATGCCCAGGGGTATTATTTAGTCTTATTTAAGCAGTCTTATTTCAAAAAACAGAATTCCTCTGAAAACAAACAAACAAAACAGAACTGAAATATTTATCAAAGCTTAATTAAATCAGAAGCTAATAACTGAAAATAACTAATTTTGAACTTAACTTTCCGTAGAAGCTATTGGTATCTTTTATTTTAGGGCAAGGGTGTATATCGTTACTGAAGTTTGATTAATATTTCTGACAACTTAAATCTCTCTCAACATTGTTTGTTTTCTTGACTTTCATCAAACAGCCAATTAAATCAAGAGAACAGGAAAAAAGTGAGTGCCACAATTCTCTTTGTCTATTTGTATCAAGCTTTAAAAATTGAGGTTCTTCTGTTTAACACACCAGGAAACATCTTCCGCATCTGCCGACAACTGATATCACTGTGTTCCAATTATCCCCCACTCGCATTCAAGTCAAGGCACTTTCCTTCTTGAAATTTTGATTGATGTGCTATACCAAGTTGTTGTATTTTATTTTCTGTAGCCAAAAAAAAAAAAAAATGTTTCTCAAAAACAATTCTTGCGCTTAGATCAAGAAATACACAAGTTTGAGAGAAGAAACACAGTTATGTACGAGTGTGACTTTTTGTTTTATTAAGGCAGACCACAGAATGAAACTTTATATCTATTTGAGTTGTTGAAAGAGTGTCAGAAGTTCCTTATTCCGACACACTTTTAATTAATTGGATAAAAACTTGGCATAAAAGTGGACGGAGAAAAGTTTGATCATTATAGGGGAATAATTCTTCTGCAAAAATGCTTCCAAACTCTTAAGTTTTTGTTTGCTTTTTCAACTTTAAGATTTACTCCAACGAGAAGTTGCACGGTGTGAGGTCCAGTGACCGAAGCGTGAGAATTGAATGTCTCCGTACTGATTTTTTTTTGTTTTAGAACAATTACTCCCAGCTTCTCTATTGAAACTTTAGGTGTGTGTGGTATGGCGCCCTATTGATTAAATCATGTTCTGTTGTTACACTTCAGTAATAGCTGCAGTGGCGTTACCAAAATCATGCCAATTATTCGGCAATACAAATTATCATTGACTGGATCTCTATCTAGTTAAAAAAACAATTGCAATCATTCCTCGAAATTACTTCTGTTTAAGTGGAGTATTTGAATTTAATTCAACTGTAAGTTCAAGTGACCTCAACTCCAACGTTTCGGCCAGGTACGATAAAGTATTAGTTAAAAAGTTACAGTAGTTCAAAGAACCGCTAATTTAATTCTACTATCGACTTTGTTCAACACAATTTTGGAAGTCGAATGCGTTTTTGTTAATGGTTTCCTCTTTTCCACTGAATTTAGCAAAAAAAATTTAGGTAACATTAGGCATGAAACACTGAAGCGATAGATGAAAATACTTAATCCTATTGTGGCACATTAAGTAATGGGTCTATATTATCATTAAGGTCCTCTTTATGTGAATCGATTTGAACAGAGCTTGTACATGAATGTCCATGATAATGATCAAAAACAATATAACAATTTAATGCCCATTTTCGACACAAAAACACAATTAGAAACACAACACGTTTACATTAATTGCAACATATTGTTTTAAGAAACTCATCAGGTGCTGATTTAAGTAGAGTGGTTAAAGGCTCACAAACATTTATACTTATTCGCTCATTCCCAGCATTCAGGATTAGTGCATCCTTTTAAGCCAAGCTGGAACTTTATAATAGTATTGTTGAGCAGAAAAAAACTTTGAAGGAAGAGAAGATAATTGCTAATTTTTTTGGAGATTGGTCATATATTGGATATATATCTTCTTTCACAGGTTCCTTTTAAAATATTAGATATAGACGTATATCATTTTCAAGGACAATATTGGGAAGGCAATTGTTTCTGGCAAACACTTCACCTTTAATGGGGTAGTCACTTTTCTCAAAAACCTTGAAGAAGAATTTTAATTTGCCTTTGTTGTAAGGAGTGGAAGTTGAAACACAACCAGTTAGTGCGTTTAAAAATAAGATGTGTTCTTGACATTTTTGGAAAGTCGTTTAGTACAGTATAATTTAGTGTGAATGTATTTTTACATACCTAAAACAATGACAGTTCACGAAAAAAAGTAAGTAAACAGAGCTTTTTTGACGTTTGTAAATGTCAAAGAGGCATATGAAGTTAGCACGATACTAAAAATTAAAATAGGTATTCGATGATTTTAACATTAATAAAAGGTTAGAGAAAGTATGATGCTTTATTCGATTAAAATTTGCAAAATCGTTGTTTTAACCTAGTTTCATACTAAAACAGCTTTAACATCGTAGTAATTGAACTAAAATTTTGCTCCATTTTCTTGTATCTTGCATTCCGTGAAGCGCGAGTAATACGATTAAATTGTTTAAGGGGAAGAAAACAGTCGGCTGTTTCACTAGAACAATGTTTATAAAAATAACGGTAAAATAATGGAAGACAAGTAACATTGCGACGGTGCTCGAGCGATTCAAATGTTTCTGTTATACTTTTATCACCTATCATTTTTGGATTATATCCAAGAGACTCAAGTGAGTTATTGGAGCACCGCATCGGCCCAAATATAAGAATTGTACTCGAGCTTTGGACGAACATATAGAGCTTATAGATTACTGCCAGATTAAAATGGGTAAAACATTTCTTGCACGGTCAAAAGAAACCTAAGCACTTAGCAGCGTTTTTGACGACGTCCAATATGATGTCATTCCACACAATGTGGCATGTGATGCACATACCGAGAACTGACAGCTGTTCGGTTTCCTCAATGTAAGTTCCGCTCCTGGATAGCGACATGTAAGGTGGGTTATACTTTGACGATAGAAGGCGGCATTCCATTTTTGAAGCATTAAACTCAATTCGGCAAAGAAGTTAAAATAAGTGGAAAAATGTATTGATCATTTTCGCTTTCGGAAGTAATCCAAATCGAAGTCCTCTACCTTTTCTACTTCGCCATTATCAGTTTGTGTATTTGTTTATTTAAGTATCCAAAACTACCGCTTTCTACTAATTTTAGTCTTTGGTCTAAGAAAGTTCATATATAAGAAACGTCAAGTTAAATCTAGTATATTTGGAGTGTGTACCATCCAAGGAGGAATATTTATCTCAATTCCCCTAAAATATGGGTTTCTGCTTCGGTGTAAAAATCCTTTTTCAGAACTTTAAATAATAAAAATAAATAAATTTAAGCAAAGAAAAAGTATTTTTTAAAGGACCAACTTAAGCCAGAGATTAAACCGTGAAACAAGAGTAATTTACAATAAAAAAAACTGCGCTTTAAAAGACTTACTTTGAATGATTTTTGATATTTTTAATTTATTTAAGTTCTTAACAAGAAAAAATTGGGACTAAATGTGAATGGAACAACACCCTCAATAAACAATCATTAAAAGTAGGTTTCTTAAAGCAGCCCAGTTTTTTTTTCTAGTTTCACGACTGGCAACAGGAGCTAATTCCCGAAACACGTTTTTTTATTAACTTTGACCAGGACTTTAAAAATTTACCAACCATACAAATTTTTTGAGCTAACTCTTAATTAAAAAAAAAAACAACATTTCTTAAAGGTGGTTTCAAAAAGTGTCGAAATCGAAAGGTGGCGTTATCGAAGGGATGTTTTCCATTGAAATGCGCTTGGAGTTCGATAGATTTTTTAACAACTTAAAGTAATAGAGAATCCTTGATTGAAAAAACTGCTTCATGAGTCAACTTTGGTTTTATTTATCTAAGGAATTGAATCACTCACCGTTCACTTCCCGAAATAAAATATAAAGATATTTATATATTTTCATCAATTCAAATAAAATCTTAGCTTTCTTATTATAAATGATATGAGTCTTGAATCGACTTTAATGAAGTTCATTCATCAACCCTTACTTCAACTTTAAAGTTAAAATCAAGTATTTACTTTCTCAAAATGTTGTCAACGAGTCCCCACATGATATCGTTTTCATTCAACAAGGTTGCTGCATGATAACTTTGTAAAACACGAAAGAAAACAAAAATAACACAATAAATTTTACTTTTAGCTTTAAATTGCCAAAATTGAGAGAGAAAACACGACCAAAAAGGCTGAAGGTACTTGCCTTTACACTTTACAACAACGACCGGAACTCGAGAAAACTTTTCATCATCTTTATAAACAAAAAACTTTATCCTTGCCTGAAAGTACTCGTACATATGTTGTATTCGATTTCGACAAGTTGTTAGGATCGTATTCACTTCAGAGGACCATTTATTTAAATTCGTTGCATATGCAAAAGACCTTGAATTCGAATCGAAACACATGCTGCCATCTGTAGACGAGAAGCAAAAGCATGCGGCGTCAATCAGTTCACAGTTTCTCAATAAATCAAGGTTCACCGAACCTAAACAACTTCTGCCCTACACCCAGTGCTGGTGCTGGTACGAGTAATCCATCGGCTGGACCATCCACACCCGTCAGCAAGGAATTACACCGCCGGGAGTCGTTGGTGAAACCCACATGGCAGAATGTCTGCCCAGGTCAAGTGTCACCAAAAACCCTCGAGCGGGTCAATGGCATCGACAATGGACAAGAAGACGCACCCAACGGTTCCAGTGCGGTTGGGACAATTTCCAGTGAATCAAATACACGCCAGCTATCGAGAAAACCCAGCCGGAGTAGTAGTACCGAGATTTATGATATCTTCGGCAAGGTGATTATGACTTAATATATTGCTTTGTTTTGTTTGTGTGGTTTTGTGGATGACAATGGTTTCAGTGTATGAATGTAAATGCTCATTTGTGTTGACAAGGGTGCTGATCTAAACACAAAATACACGTTGCTTCCTCGGATTGGATAAAAGTCACGTTTGTGCTTTGTGTATCTACTTGATTTGCGAAAAGGGTTTTTAATAAAAAGTGAATGTATCCCTCTGGATGGAAATCAAGTGACAGCTGAAAAGGAGATCTCGGTTTTAGTTTCACGTCAAGGAGAGTGGCTGATGATTTGATTCTGTAGCATTAACTTTGATTTGATAAGGATATGGCATATGAACTTAAGCCATTTTGTGTTGATATGATGTGGTAATGGTTTGGATATTCAGAGAATGCGAAGGATGTTGGTTTGGTTTGTGTATGTGGAAAATGGTTTTGTAAATGATGGTGAAAAAGCTTAGAAAACATGAAACGATTTAAGAAGATTAAAAAGACTTGAAATCCTTGTATTGCTTATGTAGCTACGTATGTATGCATACCTTATTTTTTTAAGTCATGTTGAGGTTCCATGACAATAGAAGGGTGACGCAATGGAGTCATTTTAAATGTATTAACCCATTCACTACCCAGGTTGTTAAAAATTAAAACTCAAAGTTCTGGTACCAAAACTTTATTAAATATGATCATAGAATTACAATTTTTTTTTTCATTTTTCAAAAAAAGTAATTAATATGTTTATAAGGGTATACCCAAGCAGGTACAAAGGCAAGATATGGGATTTAATTGTTCGTATGAAATTTTTTGGAGCATATTTTTTCAATGCACAGCCACATTCATCTTACTCGCATGTTGCTTTCTCTGCATCATATAAGGGGCTTATCAATTCTTTTGGGAAAATGGAGCCCTTTGATTCGGTTTCTCTTGCCGTTGCAGTAACTCCAAATTGCTTCGCTCTTAACAAACGCAATAGCTCATGAGATGTAAAACAGTTATCAAAGTCAGTCAAGGACAACTCTAGATCCTAGTGGCATGTGTAATCTATCAGGCTTAGCATTGCCAACCGTCCCGGTTTACCCGGGACTTCCCGGATTTCAGACATTAATTCATCTGTACCGCCGGGACAGCTTCTTTCCCGGGTATGGACTCAAACTCATCAAACAAACCTAACTTAAGGAAGAATATAATATTTTTGCAAACTGACATCTGTCATTAAAATTGGCAAAAGGAAAATATTTGCAAATGACAAAAAAGTCATTTAATTATTAATTAATAAAAGAATTTATTTATTTTGATATATGTATGTACATACATATGTACATATATATGCACACGCATATTATGATTTTTTATCTTGTCCCGGGCAATATATGTATGTATTGAAATCCCGAGATTTTTCATTATTTCAGTCATTTGTCCCGCCGACGTGTAAGAAAAATCTGGGGGGTCATTCCCTAACTCGATTATCGTCAGACGATATCGTTTGAACGATAACGTTGCCTTTTTCTGATTCACGTAAGTCGATAATCGTCAAAACGCTATCGTCAAAACGATAGCGTTTGGACTATAGCTAAATAGGTATCGTCTTGCATTAATTTTGAATTTTGTAGGTGACTGTAGTTGAGTGATTGAGTTCCCACTGTAAATTGACATTTTGTATTGTTTTCTATTGAATTGACAGATTGACTACAGTTTGAGAGTTTCTGAAATGCATACAAATCTCTAAAACTGTGATCGATAGACGAGACGATAGTAGTCGAGTTACGTGAAGCAAATCATGGACGATATCGTCAACGATTATCGTTTCGACGATTATCGTTTAGAAAATTACGGAATGACCCCCCCGATTTTTTTTGTGCCCAATGAGGTACAGTGATAGTAAATTGGTTACAAGATCTCTGAATTTTTATTTTATCTTTTATTATTTACTGCGGAAAAAGGCGACCTTAGGACTTTCGGTTGAAATTTGGAATACATAATGAACGTCAAAAAAAATAGATCTGTCAACTCATAAAGTGTCAATTTCAATTGAAAATTTCCTGAAATGTAGATGAACTTAAAAAAACTATGAAGAAGAAGTTAAAACAAAAAATATAAAAAAATTTTATAGTTTTTGTTTTTATTTTTCGTGGATTATATTAAAAACATCAATTGAAAGCTTATTTGGACCTCTAGTCCAAATGCGTTTTCCCCTTAAAAAAATATTACAAAAAATTGCTTAGCTAGCGATTTTTCTGTGAAACTTTTCAGCTACCTTGTTAGTTACTGAGTTCTATTTTACAGTTTTACAGACATACATTTCTACCTTATTAGGACAGTATGCAAATGCAAACCGAGTATTAAAAAAATGAGTTTTTGCATTTGACAAAAACTGAAAAAGAAAAATGTCTCACCTCTGTAACTCTTATAAAACAAATCGGAGAAGAAAACTTAAAATACAAAAACTGAAGACAGTTTAATTTTCTCTAAAAGAGATAGTTCAAATGTTGGTTACGATAAGCTCTGGCAAAGATATTGTCTATAACGTTTTTTTATAATGGTTACTGAAACACACCACTTATGGACGCACCATTTTGTTTGAATATTCAAGTATTTGGTTGTATTGTCTACTTTTTACTTTAAAAGACACCACAAAGCATAGTGCTTCTCCTTCAATTTTGACGGAGAAGCGAGCTTCCTTCAGCTAAATCCTGATAAGTCTAATCTGTTTGGCAGGAGTGTTAAAGCTGGATATGACACGAAATAATTCTTCTCTATTCACACTGTCATAAGCAGCCTGAAATTGTTGAACATGTGGAGGGTATCGATATTGAATTCTTGGGTCTCCTCCAAAATCTGGCGCAATGTAAAGATTTGGCCGATATTACATTTTCCAGGTCTGAAGCGACATTGATAAAAATCCATAAAATTATCAGCAATAGGTCTTGAGACGTTTATATAAAACACTCCATAGAATCATATATGCGATGTTAAGAAGTTTATGACTAAGAAGATGGTGCAGAAAAGACGATCACCTTTTTTATTAATAAGGCAGAAAGTACTAAAGTAGCAATGAGTATGTTCCTGACCAGGTCAACTCCAGCGTATTTAAAAAGTTCCGCTTATAGCCCATATGTTCTAGCTAGCTAATTTTATTTAATTTTGGTTAGGCATTCTTGGTTATTATTCAGATTGTCTAGGACCAGTTGCTCGTTGTCGCAAACTATTCTAGTCAAATTTCTAGATGTTAAACATTAAACGTGTATCTACCACGATGTTGCCATCACTATCCTTGCAGATTTCAAGGCGGCTCTTGAATCCTGTTGTTATTTTCTTCACTCTTTTGCTGTAGCATCTCTACATCATTTCGACTTCACGTTGCTGATGGTTACCTGAGCAACCATTTCTCATTCTTCCTTAGGTCGGTATAGAGCTTGTGGTAAGCTCTGGTTGTTCCATAATCTGTACGCCTTCGTTTTGGTTTTGTTTTACTGTACACAATGGAAGTCCAAGCATTGATTTCACGAAGGTGATTATGAGAATACCAACACTTCTGACGCAGTGTTACGAATGGCTTCTTGACATCGCTAGTTGTGCCAAAAACAGCCGCGGAATTTCTCGCGAGCTCATGGGATATGCGGTGGGCATGGTAACAGTAATTTTAGAATAAATCCTTACAACAATATATTTTCTCTGGGAAGATGTTCACCACCCAAGAGCTTCTCATATAGAGTTCTGCAGAAATTGATATGAGCACGTACATGCAGAATACTGTAGAAGCACCTTCTATCGATGATAACATGGTATATTTGATTACAAGATCGACCATTTGATAATCGACACCTGCCGTTGTAGACGTTGCGTTGTGGGAATTTCGTGCTGCTTATCACCATATTTTCAACCGAAAAAAAAATCGATGAGCCTGGGTCCGTTCCCAGAAGTCGTGTAGTGCAGGCCTTGCTTCCTGACAGGCCTTGCTAAGATATCGTCTCTTCTAATTTTGACGTTTAAGTCTTTCAAGAGTATTTTTACATTATGGTTTGAAGCCAAAAGTGTTTCTCATCTTAGCCGTTCGGTCTCAGGAGATAATTGTGGCTTTAATATATCATAGGAGTCGCTTGCATCGATTACAATGCAAACTAACCTGGTTGAAGATTTATTTAGCAAGAGACCTCTACGTTCTCTTGTGAATAATGTTTCGCCCTGCGGAAAAGTTGATCCACTTGAATCTGTAAATGAAATGTGTTGCTTCTCAGGCTCAACGTTCTTGCTGTATTTCCTAGCTAGAGCACTGCTCATACATACAGGAGCTCATAGAACATACCTTTGGTATTATACCAAGAGAGATGGATGCACAAAAGAATACATGCGAATTATCAAGAGGCACTCATCAAAATTATTGAAACTTAAGACTTCTTGTCCAAGTTTACCTCTAACGTCAAAATCTACTTAGAAATAGGTCCCGTTTTTGCTCTCGGTAACAGTCACCGAAGAACTCGTACTCGTATATGCACATAGCAATTCGTTATCAGAAAAAAAACGTAGATTATATATTAGTGCATTCTATTCCTTATTGACAAAGTGATTCTTGTTTTTCTTTGGCAAAATGAATGGTTCTTTGGTGGACCTTCCTCAAAGTACTTTAATTTCCTTTAGTAAATTTAACACATTCCGAGTGAAACCAAGGCCAGGAAGTGGTTTTGTGAAGAAGTTCATCACTTTGGCAAAGTTCTTCGAAACATAAATTAATTCAACTAACGAAAGTCTTGTAACCTAAATTATATTGATGTAGATGTCTTTAGGCGTTCATTAAGTTGTATTTAAATTTGTATAAATTATCTTTTGCAAACAACGACAGCTAATTAAAATGCTAATTTGAATGATTGAAGCCCAAAGCAACCACACGACAAAATAATATACGGTAGTTGAATTCCTCAAAAAGAATTTCATTCTATACAAAAAAAAAAATACGTAAACGCAAACCACTTCTGCAAAATTCTTCTATAATTTTAGCAAGAAATTTTATTTTTTAGCACTTAATGGCTACAATGATAAGCTTCGAAGTTGAAATGAGTCAGGAGCTATGGTATTCTCTTGGTTCATCTCCTGCAAACTGTGATGTGCTTATTCAGTTATAATGTTCATTTCTTTATGACCTGAGGGTGAATTGAATAAGTTTTCAAACCAAAAAACGTGCAAAGATTTAAAAACTTCTTATACATCTGCCTTCAAAATATTTACTGAATTCATTAACAGAGAAAATGTTTTCATAATTGAGTTATTCTGGAGGTAGAAGGTGTGATTTTTTAGTGGTGCTTTTCGTTTTTCAGGATAGCTTTAAGCTTTCGCTGGTTTAATTTTAAATAAATATTTAATTAATTAATTTATATCGTATGACGATTTATCGTATGAAGGCTTATAACAATGAAACTGATGTAGCAGCTGTCTTATGGCTCGCTATTTTTGGGACTTCTCAAAATAAAATTTAAATTCATAACACTGGTCTTTACAATTTTGTTCAATCCAGAACAGATAAGGCCATATAAAGGGTGGGCCAAATACAAGTTTTTTTTAAAGAAAAGATGATTTTTCACCCAAAATCGTACACAGCACTCACTTTGGAAATAAGTTTTCAATATTTCCCAAAGTTGTTCAAACATAAAACGAAGTATGATACTAATTTTCTGTCATTATTTCGATCGAGAAACAGCTATCAGTATCAAAATAACCTATGTTTTAAAAAGAAACCACTAGATTGCCCACCCTCTCGATGCTCAAAGACAATGTTATGCCTTTCTTCTCTTACACAAGCGCCATTTTCACTGGCGTTGAAGTCATCAAAATTGCAACAACAAAAGAAAAGCATATAAGAATGCATAGTGAGGAATGTCAATGTGTCAGATTCCACAGTACTTCTTCTTGCGACAATTTCCAATCATGAAATATTTTAAGCTTGGAAGAAAAACATAATACTCAACGAAAACTTTTTTCGCTCGCAAAACTGAAAAACCCAAACAAATGAAATTTGGAAATTCGAAAACAAAATGACAGTTCTCCTTGCGATCAAACAAGCGAAGCAGTTGCCATCTCCCCTTGCGATAATGAAAGTATAATTTAAAACATGCTCTGGTCTTAAAGCTAGTGAAGACCGCATCATATGGAGGTTTTTTCTACAATGACAAAAATATTCGGTCTCATTTTGACAATTGCTAATTATCAATTGAAAATTGTCACTGATACAACATGTTTTTTTTTCGATAAAATAATGTCAACGTTAAAATTTACAATTTTGTTTCCAATTTGAAGAATTTATTGTTATATTGGTATTGTTATAATGTTTTTTTGGTGAAGAAGATTCAGAGCCACGTATAGTGGCTGAATTCAGAGCCTGGTTTTCATAAGTTTTAGTATTGCGCGTTTCATTTCTTATATTTTGAATCCTATTTTCCCATTTTATATTTTAAATTTCATAAATCTCGGTTTTTTATTCTTGGCAGAGTTAATTTTTTTTTTAACTCTTCAATTCCCAGTGTCACCTATGGGTGACATGTACATATATTTTTTTTAAACCATACCGCAACGGTTTTTTTTTATTCTTCCTCCACTTATGCAAAGCCAATAGGTCCTAGTAGGCCATATTATATATATATATATATATTATATTATATTTTTTCAAAATACTAGCTTTACGTAATTTCTTCATTTCAATTCATTGTTTCGTGTATAATTGTAGTGTCCTTACTTTTTGTGATTTAATGGAATTTAAATTGAGATAAAAATGTCTAAACTGTAAGTATTGTTTATTTTTTTCTAATTGAATGTGGTAAGAGAATATATAAAGTTGTATATAAATGCATTTCAGGACAAAAATAAAAAAAAGAGTGATTATTACAACGGTAAAAATGTTAAGCGTCACCTGTAGGTGACACTGGGCATTGTCTGTATTAGTAGTAGTAGTATTAGAGCAATTACTGAATCATTGATGGCGACGGGATTTTAGAGCTATTGTACGTCTTACAGATTGACTTTAGATGAGATTGTTGAGGATTTGCACGCTGGAGGATCCAGGTGATATTGGGGGCTATCGTTAATAAAATTCCCCTGGAAAGAATTCAAATTTTCGAAAAATCGCGATCGTGAATGAGTTTGAAATATTCCCGCGTAATTTATGGCTATCGTGATTTTCTCCCATTTCTGAAGGATTTTAATGTTATTGGAAGCCCTAAAACTACACATACCTAATTCAAAGGTTTTTTTTCGACAACAGATGTATGGACTTTATTTTTATCGGAGGGGAAAAGTTTCGAGGGAGATTCACGGTTGACGAAAAAAGTTCCGTGGCCACAAAAAATTCAGAGAAAAACAAAATTTCCAGGGAGATTCCCGATAGGCCCCACTGTCTTATTTCCGCCGAAAATTTCCACTTAAAAATAAATATTCTTGTAAGAAACGTGGTTTTATTTCTACAAGCAAAAAGAGGAAAACAATACACGCAGTGTCCAGTGTCACCTGTAGGTGACCCCCCTTTAAAAAAAAGGGTGAGGAAGGTGTTTTGTTTTTATAATTTTTTTTTGTCTATTTTAAATCCATTTATGCTATTAAGAAGAAGAAATCGTTTTTTTGTTCATAAACATAAGCATGGGAATTGAAGAGTTAATTTCCTTATTTTAAGTTATGTATATTTAAAACCATGACAAAAAATATGAAACAATCAATGGAAAAATGGACATAGTTATTTTCTTGTCACGGTTCTTCTACACACATTTCCAATTTTCCTTTTGTTTCTTCAGCACTTTTGTTTTATATGGATTCAATTTTAAAAAATTTAAGTTCAATTACTGAAATTAAAATTAAGTCTGTAAATCCTAAATCAAATACTTTTAATTAGAATCGTTTTGTATAGAAAACTATAATTTTCTGAATTGAAAATCGTTATTGACAATAATTGGAAAATGTCAAATAAACAATCACAATTATTGTCATATCGATGGTCTCCTTTTGAAATTGTAAAATTTTCTTAAAGCTTTGTTTTTTACTTTTCTTTCCTTGTTTTTGTTATTTTACTGCCTTTTTTATTTTTAAAAACTCAATAATTTGATGAATAAACTTACCAATGTGAGAGCAGTTTTTGATTTCATATGTATGTAGCGCTTACAGGTTATTCCAATACCAATAATACTCACTAAAACAAAACTGTTTAAATCTAAAAAAAATTATATTAATTGAGATTTTATTTTTGACACTGCACCTTTTCAAAGTGTTATTGTTCTACGTTGGGCTTAACCATCGAATTTATCACGAACCAAACATATTTCAACTCGACGAAAGGACGAAAGTATACCACAAGGTAGAAGCGCGGTTTAAACATGCTTCAACTTTGTATATAAACAAAGAATTTCTCAGAGTGATTTGTGCTAGGCTAGGTCACAAAAACAAATACTGAAATTGAGTTACAATGATTGCTTCAAAAATTATAATCTCAAATTTAATTTATCTTGATTTATCTTCTTGAAGAGCCGCATTGCTTGGCTTATAAGCAGTTACGTAAATTGTCATGCCTGGAACCAGTCTAAGCTTTCCATTATACTGGTAATTTGATATTAATAAGAGTTTATGTTACCTAAATATGAAAATAATTTTTCCCAGAAAAAATAATTACTAATGTCGATTTCCTTTACTCACTAGGGATTTCGATCCCTTGTTAAATTTTTTCTTTTCAAATACGGATTCGAGGGATTTGATCTCTGTCAAAAAAAAATCGATTTTTTTGGTGTAAAGGAACGTGAAATCTGACGAGAGATCGAAATCTTCACACAGAAATTGATTTCTTATGTGTAAAGGAAATCGACATAACTTTCCTTTCAAAATTAATTCTGAACTATTAAAATAATGTGATTCATTAGGAAAATCCTAAGTTGAAATGTATCAGATTTCTTAAAAACCCTCTTGGACAGTTTCTCAGTATAGTTAATGTCTTAATAGTTTAACCATTTACACATGATTAATGAATTTGGATGAACTCTTGGCCATGTTCACTAAAAGTATAATTCATTTCAAGATGTGGCAGTGACATATGTAAATCTTTTCATAGTTTTAAAGGAATTAATATTATTGCACTTGATATTTCAAAAGCATTTGATAGAGTTTGGCATGAAGCCCTTTTATGGAAAATGCGTGCATTTGGTATTGATGAATCTCTTCTTAAATGGATTAGAAACTACCTTTCGAACCGCTCAACACAAGTTATATTGGATGATTTTAAGTCTGAAATTCATAAAATAGATTCTGGTGCACCACAGGGCTCCGTTTTGTCTCCGACTCTCT
This sequence comes from Philhelius festivus, assembly GCA_963931855.1. Taxonomy (NCBI): domain Eukaryota; kingdom Metazoa; phylum Arthropoda; class Insecta; order Diptera; family Syrphidae; genus Philhelius; species Philhelius festivus. The sequence continues at coordinate 156,171,817 of OZ007556.1, forward strand.
TTCTCATATTCTTCAATAATCTTTTGTCTGATACTTCTAATCCATTAAATTGTTTTGCTGACAACATTACTATTAGATTCTTATATTCGTTTTCAACTGCATGTCCTAAGCTCATTTAAATCTGATCTTGATAGCATTGTCAAATGGGGAAACCATAAACCGCTTTAAAAACTCAATGCCCACCTTGTATCGAAAGATCACATATTCGACGTCGCCAAAAACGCTGCTAAGTGCTTAGGTTTCCTTCGACGTTGCAAGAAATTTTGTACCGCTTCTGATCTGGCTGTAATTTATAAGGCTTATATTCCTCCAAAATTCGAGTACAATTACCATATTTTTTGGCAGGTGCTCCAAGAACTTACTTGAGCCTCTTGGATATAATCCAAAAAAAAAGAGAGCTTTAAAAATGATAGGTGATAAAAGTCTAACAGAAACATTTGAAAATCTCGAGCACCATCGCAATGTTACTTGTCTTTCACTATTTTACCGTTGTTTTTATTAACACAGTACTAGTGAAATAGCCAACTGCATTCCTCCCCTTAAACAATTTGATCGTGATAGTCGCGCTTCAGAGAATGCCCATCAGTTTACCATTAAGCCCCACTTTGGACGTACGGCTAAATTCATGGATTCTTTCTTTAGTCGCACTACACAAATGTGGAATTCTTTACCTGACTCTATATTTCCTTCCCGTTATAATATTCAGACATTCAAAACCAAAGTGCATCGGTACCTCCTTTTAAATCCCCTTCAACTTTTTTAAAAAGCTCGCAAGGTCATAATCCCTTTAGTGCCTGAAAATTATAAAAAGAAAAAGATAACTTGTACGAGTATAACAACCAAGACCTTTGTATAGAATGTAAAATTATTCAAACGTCTACCGCGATTTCGCATTGCGGAGCGCATCCCAAACGTCAAATTTTCAATTACTTTGGCGCATAAATCAGGCTGAATTTAACCAAAAGTATTGATCCTGTTGGCTTTGTGGTTTATTGGGATAGACAATATAGATATGTGACTTAAGAAAACGCACCGCGAAGAAGTCAAACGAGGTCAAATCGCATGATCTCGGTGGCCAGTTCTCCTCCGCGTAAGACACGCATGTTCAAAAATCGTTCAAAATACCCATTGTGGCATGCGGGCTATGTGGTACGTAACGCCAAACTGTTGAAACCACATTTCGAAAGTGTATATATCATTCAAATTGCGCCAAAAGAAATTGGGTATCATCAGTGGAAAACGCTTGCCGTTAATGTCACCGTTCTTAAAGATGAATGGACTATTAATTTCGCCAATTAAAAATGCACACCACTTTGATTTGTGAAGACAGATATGTATAATATATGACAGCCGATTTGACAGATGTAGTTTCAACAAAATGGCCACAATCAAACATATAACATTTTTAAAAAGTAATTCTGGAAAATTAACCTTGGCCAGAACAGATGATATATCTCTCAATCACATTTGAATATGAAAATAGACCCTTTGTTGTTATTTGATTTCACTATCATGGCAATTTATGGTTTTAAAAGGGAATTTTGAATGTCGTACAACATGAACCGTGACTTAATTTCATGGGATCTAAATGCCATGCATCACCAATCATAAATTGGAATTTCAAAACCCGAGAGAAAGTGAATGCTTGCTCACTGTGAAATGTTCTTAACGAAAAGGAAATAAAATTTTGTGCTCGACAAAGGAAAAGTCCTTACGAACTTTTTCAACGTAGTTGCTGGCTGGTCCCGTACCTAGATAACTGCAAAAGCGGAGGTAACAAAATAAAGAAAACCTTTCCTCTATCAAAGTCCAATGATACCTTACTGAATTCAAGTTTAAAAGAGAATTTCACGCTAAAGTTATTTAAAGTTAGGTCTGTCGGGCAAGCACAAATACCCACTGTGGTCTTTTAGGTGTGAAATTTTAATAAAAAATCGACAAACAATCTCTATCAGGGCGAAAATTTACCCCAGAGCACAACTATATGATTCAAAGCTCACTCAATTTCTTCGTGTAAGACATTAAAATATGAATATCTAATAACTTCCCGGGGTATGTTGGGTTTGTAAGGATAACATGGTTGTTAGTTTGCATCCGTCTCCGGAACAAAATATTTAAATAACTCCCACAAACATCGTTCAACAGCTATTTTCTATAAATGTTTTTGATATGTAAATTTGTATGTATGAATGGAGGTAAGTCAAAATCCAATTTTCCAAAGTAACCTAAAATACATTGCGTGAACTTGCGGGAGTGGACAAAAGCTTTTGAATTAAATGCCTGGTTTGTGTGAACGATTGCTGTTATCTGTCTTAATGTGAATTAACGACAAACGTGTATCCTTAAATAAAAAGGCATTCAAAATCTGTTCTTCTTGGAAAAATAAAATTCAAAAAAAAAAACACACAAAAATCAATTTATTGTAACTCAACAGGTGATGCTCCTTGGCGATTCAGGTGTTGGAAAGACATGCCTTTTGGTGAGATTCCGGGATGGAACTTTTCTTTCAGGAAATTTCATTTCAACCGTTGGAATTGATTTTAGGGTGAGATTTCACGAAATTCCACATTTAAAGATTTTAAGATTTTATTCAATTTTCGATTCGCTCTGTATTTATTGTCACGGATGTGGAATGTGATTTTTTTTTTATTATTTTGGTGTGTGTTGTGTATGAAATGTCAAATGTGTAATTCGTGATAAATATTTATAGCCGTGACTTTTTGTATATTCCCTAAGTTGTTAATTCTATTGTCATGTGTACGTGATACGAATTTAAATGTTTTTAATGTTTTCGTAACTTCAATGCTTTTGTATTTTAACTTTATCATAGCTACTTCTTCCGTGTGTTGTAATACTGTGTTGCAATGCCGATAACTGTATGTCTAATTTTATAAATATTTATAGAAAAACGTCTAAAACTTGCAATTTAAAAAATAAACTTCTTAAAACAAAATTTGTGAATGAATTCTTATTATTAGATAACTTTTAAAGTTTTAAGCAATTCTTAATGGTAGCTTGAATTCTTATTCTAAATGAGTATTGAATAAATGTACTAAAATTATATCCATTTTTGTGTTATTGTGTAATTTTTGTGGGATCTAGGGGTATGTATATTATTCGGAAAAACAAAATATTCAAACGGTCGAAACGTCACATATTATTAATTAAAGAATAAAATCTAATACCCGAAAAAATGCATACATGTACATATGTATATAATATATAAATAATAACATCATAATTTAATGCCAACATAATTGCATAAGTATTCTTGTACATCGGTTATATATATTATAAAAAAATACAGATTGTACTTTTTTTGAATCCCAAATAAAATACCAAATAATTGACTTGGGATATAAAAAGTTATATGTTTTAGTTAGTTGTTATACCATCTTATGACAAATTGAACAAAAAATTTCTATTATATAATTAAATTAATTAATTTTAAAAATTGACAAACTGATATAGAAGAAAATTCACGTTGGAAATCTTTCCACATCTTAAGTTGCTAGAGTCTGCAGAGAGCATCTGAGTGAAAGCTCTTCGCAGTGCAGTACTTATCTTCCAGATAATTAACAGTGGTGCCAGTAGCGTCCAGGGGTAGTAAAATTACTTTTAAATTTAATTTAAATTTAAATTTAATTTTGGGATACCCAACACAGCTGCCCAAGAGAAAATATGATGAATGCGTATTTCGGAAAAAAGCGACAGAAAACACACATACTTAAAGACAGTGAATGTAGATTATTGATTCTGAGTAAAAAAAAGTGCAATTTCCAGGTCCAAGCTGATCGAAAAGACTTGTTTTTTAAAATAAGACAAAGAAGTGGCTAGTGACGAAAGTCACTAATAAGGAAATAGTATACAACAGCACTTTCAGCAGATTATAAAATGACATCATGTTGATCGATTAATACTTCAAGAATAGAAACCCAATTTCTGCATTCCAGTAAAACACTTCAAATACGGTGCCGCACTTCATAACCAAGTAGAAATGGGAGAAGGACAAAATACCATAGAATTCCCCATCAACAAGAACTATCAAGGAAGAATCCTGATTACATAAAAGCACATATATAAAATTATGTGTAAGTGCCTGAAGCTGCTCTGCAACACTTTATAGTCAGCAAGTATTTTTCCCGATTCCTGTCCAGCATGACCACATATTTACACTGATGGAAACACTGGAAAACACAAACGAATCAATTTTAAAATAGCATTCATAATCTGGAATTCTACAAGGCGATGTCAGGACTCGGAATTCTGGTAAAACTGATTCAGCTGCTTGGCATGCATTAAAAAATACGCGGTAAAATTTACAACTATAGTCTATAGGCAATATAACCTCCGAACTATTTGAAACATGCAACAAGCTTTTGGCAAGAGATTTGATCTATTAGATCTTGTTCGGGAGAGATGGTTCATATGATAGGCGTAAAAACAATAGTAATAGGAACTCGTTGACAGTACATATCCTCAGAACAGGACAAAACGTCACTGTTTATAGCAGGAAGGTATTTAAGGTATTCATTTACTTTAGAGTACACAATTACTCATTCAGTAACGACTGAATGGCACTTGCATCGAAGAATCCGAAAAGCTCTCGGTACTCGGTATGTGTGCTAACGATGACCTTCGTTGGAATGACCACATCTTTGAGAAGGCCAAAAATGCTGCTAAATGCTTAGGATTTCTATATCGATGTAAGAAATTTTTCACCCCTTCTTATCTGGCTACCAGTTATAAGGCGTTTAAACGTCCGAAGCTCGAGAATAACTCACATATTTGGGCAGGTGCAGCACAGACTTCTCTAAACATATTGGATAGAGTTTAGAACACAGCGTTAAAACTGATAGGAAAAAGAGCTATCATGGAATCATTCCCATCTCTTGAACGCCGCCGTCGGAATGTTTCATTTATTTCCTTATTTTGTCGCTTCTTTAACAGGTAATGCTCACTCGAGGTAGTCGCTTAGCTAGGAATGCTCATCAGTTCACCCTTGAGCCTAATTTTTGTCGTACAGTCAAATATAGAGATTCGTTTTTAAGTCGCACAACACGATACTACCAATGTTCATCGACACCTTCTATGTCACCCTCCTAATTTCCCCATCGCCCATGCTTTTTTTTTTTTTTTTTTTTAATATACAATTGTGAAACTTGAGTATAATATGTATAGGGTAGAAATTTGTTGGCACATAGGGGGCCTAACTTATAAAATGACTTAAACTCTAAAAATTATAATAATTGTAATGTACATGGTTCAAAATTAGCATTATGATAAATTGTCTTGGTTTTTGACTCGGGTTGTTCAGTCCCGGTTGTCCAGTCCATCGCCCATGCTGTGCTTAACATTATAAGGGTATCTTAACATACCCTTGAACGCATGTGAATTATTAAAAAAAAAAAAAAAATTAGCAACAAACATCTCCTTACTGTGAAATATTCACCAAAACGCTCTTACTTCACAATTGAAATAGGTTTTAAGCTGATGAATGAAAAGTAACATGGGCTGAGTTCGTAATTGCAATGTTTCTTGCCCCTACCCAGCCTAAAACATGCTTCGAATACATTTATGAACACAATTACAACAGCATGTGTGCAGTCATTATACTTTGTTAAAAATAAGTTCATAATTGCCAAAATAGATCGATATCAGCATCGGACCAGACTTTGGCCTCGTATTCAATCCTGTAGATGGATAGTTATTAATTTCTTATCAAAGATGTACAAATCAATATTTGTACGATTATAAATTAATTTCAAAAAAAAAAATTACTCACATTAGATCCTCTGCCATTTTCCTGCAAATTCAGCAACATGAAAAAAGACATTCCAAATTGACCGCACGTTGACTGTAAGTTTACTTTTATGAACACAAATGTTGCCGTGCTCATGCAGAGATGATGCTGTTTGTTTACAATTATGAACGCAAGTTTTGCAGGACTGCGGCAGTTTTGACTCTAGCGACCCAGTTTGGCTCTTTTTCAACTCTGTCTCTTTGCATCTGCCTGGATAAAAAGTGAACGTAAGGACGCTAATTATTATATGGAGTTATCAAGTTTTTACCAAATATCACATATATTTTATTTTAATTAATTTGAGAAAATTGCGGGTCCCAACTAAACGGGGCTAAATAGACCAGCCTCTATATATGTAGTTTCTTTCTTATCCTAATTCAAATCCAAATCTCTATCTTTTTGTCCTATCTAATGCGAATCACGATGCATAAGTTCAAACTTGTAATGTGATTTCAAATAAAATGTTTCATGATTTGAAACCGTATATGTAATATAAATTATTAATTGTTAATTCAAAGATACATACATAATATGTATGCTTATTTTTTTATACTAATAAATTTTGCTTCTTGTATGTTTTTTTTTTATTTTGTAACTATTTCAGCGGGTGCTCTGTTTTTACTTGAAGTCCTCTTTTTATTATCTCTTTCTCAAAGTCTAGATAGGTAGCCCAGGGTGCTATAGAATAAGTGATGTTTTGAGATTCCAAAGATGAATGAATGTTTTATTTTCAATATACAAAAACATTTAAGTAAATTACAACTTGATAAAATAATTTACACAAGCAAAAAGTAGATAAGAACAAAGTACAAAATCTTAAATTTCAACACCCCCACTAGATTTTGGTACTTTTACACCGATTCAATTGCAGCAGTGGTTATGTTTTGTTGCTGGCAGTCCTTTGGTCATAACGTCTGCAAGCATGTCTTCTGTTTTCAGGTATTCTATCTTCAACTTGTTTTCATCTATAATATCCCGTATAAAATGATGTCTAATGTCTATATGCTTGGAACGTGCATGGTACATATTGTTTTGCGAAAGGTTTATTGCGCTTTTGTTGTCACACCGCAATACTATTTCCTTGTTCCAGTTGGTAAGTTCCTTAAGTAAAGATTGAAGCCAAAGTGCTTCTTGAGATGTAGAAGCCAAGGCCATATACTCCGCTTCTGTAGTGGAAAGTGCCACAGTCGGTTGTTTCTTTGCATTCCAAGAAATAACTCCGCCTTGGTATTTAAATATGTATACAGTCGTAGATTTTCTATCATCTACATCGCTGGCCCAGTCTGCGTCCGAAAATCCTTCTAGCAGTCCCTCATCATCACGATCAAACTCTAGTTTGTAGTTTATAGTTCCTTTGATGTAACGGAAAAGCCTCTTAACTGCTGCCCAATGAGACTTTGTAGGGTTTTTATTGAATCTCGATAAAGCCCCCACTGCAAAAGATAAATCAGGACGACTTACTTGTGCTGTGTATAAGATGCTGCCGATTGCTTCTTGATATGGGACAGTCTTCATGTACTCAATTTCATCTTTAGTTTTTGGGGATATCTCTTTGACAAGTTTCTGGTTAATATCCAGAGGTGTCGAAACTGAGTTACAATCGTCCATCTTAAAACGTTTGAGCATTGTCTTGATATATGATTTTTGATCAATCCACAGCTTTCCCTTTTCTCGATCGCGGGTAATTTGCATTCCAAGGACAAACTTTGCCTCTCCAAAATCTTTCATCTCAAATGATTTGGCCAAATTTTCTTTGATGCGTCTCTTCTTGTCCTTGTTGTTAGAAAAGATCAGTATATCGTCGACGTAAATAGCCAGAAAAGTTTTGTCTTCGCCGGTCGTCTCGTAATAAATGCAAGGGTCTGTTTTTGATTGTGAAAGTCCAATGTTTTTCAATGTTGTATCCAGTTTCTTATTCCAAACTCTGCTCGCTTGCTTAAGACAATACAACGATTTCTTAAGTTTACAAACTTTTCCTTGTAAATCATCAAATCCTTCAGGGGGTTTCATGTAGACCTCTTCTTGAAGTTCACTTTGCAAGAAAGCAGTTACAACGTCCATTTGATCAATATCCAAGTCATAACGTACTGCTAAACTTAACAGCAACCTAATCGATGTGTACCTTACGACGGGAGAAAATGTTTCTTGGTAATCGATGCCTTCACGTTGCGAGTATCCTTTGATGACTAGTCTTGCTTTGAATTTTTCAACTTGGCCATTTGAATCTCTTTTTGTATTAAATGTCCACTGGCAGTTGATTGGTTTCTTTCCTTTCGGTAATGACACTCTCTTCCAAGTATCATTTTTGATAAGAGCATTATATTCTTCATTCATTGCTTCTTTCCAACGAGAATTGTTTGTACTCTTCAGTGCATCGGCAACAGTTTTCGGATCCTCATCGTTGTTTGTAGCAATATAAGAAACATAACCATCTCTTACAGGTACATTTCTTGGTCGAGTTGAACGTCTTAGTTGTTGGGGAGATGTGATTCTTTCGGAAGATTCTTCATTGAAACTGTATTGAGCGTCTGAAAAACTATTTTCCGTATCTGTGTCTTCATTTTCTATTATGCTTATGTGCTCTTCTAACGAACGTGTTGAATCTTCTTTTTCTTCCCCCACTGAATCACATCCTGGAAAGAATTCATAATATGAAAATTCATTTACCTTGTTGTTTTTGGGAAAACTATTCTCGATAAATACTGCATATCGACTTGTAATTATTTCATTCTTTTTCATATCGAAGAAACGGTATGATTTTGGATGTGTACAGTATCCCATAAAAATGACTTCTTTCCCTTTAGCATCTAGTTTCTTTCGTTTCTCTTTTGGAATGTGAATGACAGCTTGAAATCCAAATACCCTCAAATGTCCTAGATTTTTTCTTTTTCCAGACCAAGCCTCTTCCGGTGATTTGTTCTGTAAATTCTTACATGGTGTACGATTTACTAAGTAAACTGCCGTATTTGCCGTTTCAGCCCAAAATTTTGTTTCTAGTCCAGCACCGATTAGAAGGCAACGTGCCTTTTCAATTACGGTTCTATTCATCCGCTCTGCTAAACCATTTTGCTGCGGTGAATATGGAACTGTCTTTTGAAAAGGCACGTTGCCTTCTAATCGGTGCTGGACTAGAAACAAAATTTTGGGCTGAAGCGGTAATTAAAGGTCTTATTTTAGCTCCAAGACTAGCAGTACCCCCATACACCCGTAATGCAAAATCTGATTTATCTCGAAAACGGCTAAATACAATTATAGAAAAAATGTTATTAACCTGTCATAGAAGGTGTTTTTTTTTTTTATTTTCGACTTTCACATTAACGGCTCTAACGATTTTAACCAAATTTTTTTATGCAGGAACCCCCTTAAATTTAAAATAATATTGTTTCATTAAATATTCCAATATTTTTTTTTGAAAAATCAATATCTTCAAAAAGTTTGAACGATTATTTTTTTGAAATTATTTCCCAAAATCTGTACTACGAAATTACTTACAATTGACATCCCAAATTTTTTTCTTGCAAAATGTCAAAGAAATTTTTTATATAAAATATTAATTATAAATAATTAAAAATAATACGACGATTTTTAAACTTTGTTTGCATAAAAAAATGGTCAAAATCCACTTAACGATTCTTAAGAAAATCGAAAACTAAAAAAATGTTTTATGGAAGGTACCATTAGTAACCATTTCTTGGAGATTTTTTTTTTTCAACTTTATAAGCTTTATTGAAAATTTTTGATTTTATTTTTAAAATCTGCGGAACATTTTTAAGAAAAAAGAATATTTTGTACGACAGGTACCGTTATTTTTGGTCTTAAGAAAAATAAACGTTTAGAGAGAAAATTTAATAATGATATATATCAAGTTAAAAGAAAATCGGCCAAACCATTTAGCCTGTATTTTAACAAGTCTGATCTAAGCCTTGAGTTCGATATTTTCCGAATACATAACTTGCCATATAGTACCTCAGTATATGTAAGTTGCAAGCAAAAAATATCACCGAGATATTTGTGAAATCGTTTTCTTACAAAAGTTTTCAGAACAACAAAATCAAAACAAAAGGTATTTAAAAAAAATTAACAAAAGGCTATTCTTTGATGTATTCGACCAATTTTTGGTGTAACTTTTCTATTAATTTAGTATTCTTTACTTCTTCAGGGTTATATCGTTGAATTTCGCTAACTATGCTAAAATTAAATATTTCTTTCTAAGTTTTTACTGATAACTAGGCCTAAAAAGTGTCGAACTTAAAATAAACAAAGACACATATCACTGTTGAGCATCAGGGACTTTAACTAAACTCCTTCACTGCAACTTTTTTTTATATAAAACTAAAGTTGCCAATAATAAGAAGGTACTTGATAAAATCGACGAATAATTTATTGGTTCTTCTTTTTGTTTTGTATTTGATTTATTGTGAAAAAATTGATATAAAATAAGCATTTCTTCTGCATCATTTATGCATCAAGTACATTTATGGGGAATTTAATTTTCTTTAAATTCTTTCTAAGGGACGTTGTTTAAATTTTGTTGTTCCGAGAATTTTTGTTAAAAAAAAAACACAATTTCGTAACGTTCTGGATGTTTTTTCTTTTCGTTTTAAAGCACTTTTCCGCTACTGATGGGTTCTTTTAATAATATTTTCCTCGGTATAATATGTTCAAAAAGATTTCAGAGTTCCCTTCATACACAACAAAAGACTATGTTACAGCGTAATTTTAAAATTTATTTATCTCAAGTCAAATGTGAGTTTTGAAAAATGGAAAGATTTACCTTCATTAAAATAATAGCAACATTTGTATTCTTTTCGTGGTGGTTATTTATTTTGAACCCTTATGTAAATGAAATTGAAGAAAAAAAAATTCATCAAATAAAAGAGAAGGTTTTCCTTCGTGTACTACCCAATGCTATCCTCACAACATGCCATCTTGTTTGTGTTAATTTCATTCTTTTATATTTTCCTATGTTTTATTGGGGTGCTAAAAGTTTTTTTTTTTTTTTGACAAGCTGAAATTTTAAATATTTTGTTTTGTTTTGTTAAACAAATCCTCCGTAATACTTGCACTTGTCTAATTTCCATCGTAGTATCAAGTACAGAGATTCTCTTGTTTTGCCCCACTACACGAATGTCGAATGCTTTTCTTAACTCTATTTTTCTTTCTATTGTAATATCCAAAAATTCCAATTTCAGCAATCTGAATTTGATTCTTTATCATGTCAAACTACATACTATGTATATTTATTTAATATTTTAAGGAAAAAAACTTTCTTAAGTATTTTGTTCGTTTACCTAAGTATTTATGTAGTTGTGAAACTTATTTGATCCTGTCAACATTTCATTGCAAAACCAATCAACCATGTAAGCCAATTCAAAATGCGATGACCCACAAACCATCCATGACAACAGGCTCAACGATGGCAACGTTTAAAAGCAACATAAAAATGAAACTATTCAGAAGAAGATTACAGGAAGAAGAAAAGAATTCAAACTGTCACTTCATATTCCAGAATCAACACGTAAGGGAAAAGTTTTGTTTCCAAGGATTTCTCAATTCTAGTGACGGTCTTGGTGTAGGGTATGGCGGTAGGTGGGATTAGTTGTTGGTTTCACTTCGACATGGTAACAAATCGCATTACATTGAGAAATCTGTTTCCGGAAAATCTCTTGTTTATTGATAGGCGAAATAATGTTAATGACAACTTTACTAATAATTTATTTACATATTTTCTTCTTTTGAATCAAACACTCTGACCAACCACGTTATTAAGGGATTCAGAGAAATTTCTGATCGCCTTTGTTCCCACACAAAGATGGGTGTCTGGTTACGTTTTAACAATCCCAATAAAGCTTAAGTTGATTCAGCTTATAATTTATGACTGATAAATTTCCGAGAATTTATCATGGGTATTAATACTGTTTGGAGAAAATATTGTTGCAGTTATTAATTGTATACACCTTTTACTAAATCTACCAACATTTTGCTTAAAGTGTAATGACTTGATATTTAAGTCCAAATTGTTTGGTTTGGTTTGCCACCTTGGACCTTGGACCTTGGACCATGGGGCATGAGGTTCGAAGATACTCTTGAATGGAGTATTGGTTTATATTTCTTTGTTCTGAACAAGCTTGGAAAACATGCTTAATTCTCAGAAATCCATATCTCATTCACAAGGAATCCCATAAGAGATTTTTTCTTGAGGATCTTAAATTTGCTAGATTTGCTTTTGGTTTATTTGATTATGTCTTTTGATAAAATATCAATGGAACCGCAATAGAAGGAATTTAAATAGCTTGAATTTCGTTTTTCGCATGAGGAATTTCAAATGCATATGTTTCGCTAACCGGAAATTGTAATGATTTCCTAAAATAAAATTGATTTTTATTAAGGTCCTCTTCTTAACTACTTCAGAGTTGCTGTTATCAATACTCAAATTTTACCCTAGTCGGTTTTTGATAGTATGCCCTCATTTAGGTACTTCAGGACCAACAAGCTTCATTGCTTCTTTAATCGCCGAAATGTTCAGGACGCCTAGTCTAATAGTTCTACACATTCACTAAAAATTGTGTCCTTAGTTTGACGCCTAACTTGCGCAAAACAATTTCAATTTTTTATTTCATTTTATACATTTTGTTTACAAAAAGAAATCTGCGAAGCCTGGATAGGCTTTTCTGCAGAAGGTTAAATACATTGATTGTTTATATAATTAAGTATTCTTGAAAGCAATAAATTACAATATTAAATACAAACTATTTTTTTTTTTTTTCTGATAGTGTTAATTTAATAATTTAATAAGTGATTCCTTAATAGTTTCTTTCTTAACCCATCTGAGGATATGTTGAGGAGCTCTCTAGGTATCTGGTTGAATGTTTCCGGAATAATAACCGATAGTTGTTGCCTGCCGTAAGAGTTCTTGTACCTTGGTGTTTGCAGGTAGCCTTGTGCTCTTCTTCTCGTGTTGAATTGGTGATCGATTTGTCATTTATAGTGCTGATCGTTGTAGTATTCTTCGAGGATATTCAGCTCAAATAGCTGTTTTATGTTTAATAGTCCTAGTTCTTTGTATGTTCTCTGGTGGTTTGAGTCATATTGCAAGTTTATTCCATGTTTTGATCTGATCAAAATTTTAACAGAGCGATTTTTTACTTTTTGCAGCTCTTGTAAGTATGTAGGCGTTGTATTTCCCCATGCTAATAGACCATATCTTAAAATTGACTCCACTAATGAAAAATAAGCTTGCTTGAGTACATTATATGGAGTATAATTACTCAAATGATGTAGAGCATATACTGCTTTTCGTAGTCTTTTACATGTATGAGTTATATGTAAGTCCCATTTGAAAAGCAGTCAACATACACACCTAAGTACTTGAAATGTTGAACATTTTCAATCACTTCCTGACAGCTATCATCGTAGCTAGGGTTTTCGTTGTTTGCGTTCCGATGTATGTATTTTGTTTCATGAAATTTAATGTTTATTTTAGTTTTCAGTACATGTGCTGGTCTGATATGCATCAATTTTGTTTTTTTAACATTGATTATAAGACCAAAATCGTGACACCATCGTATGATCAAATCAAATTCCTTTTGCATAATCCTGGTTGCTGCTGATAAGTCTCTGTGGCTGACTACTATTGCAGTATCATCCGCCAAAGCAAAGCCGATACTGTTTTTTTAAAATTGTAAGTATTTGATTTACATATATAATATATAGAATATGCCCCAGGATAGATCCTTGAGGAACTCCATATTGCTAATTTTTTTCTTGGCTTATTGAATTAGATATCTTCACTTTCATAATCCTATTTGCTAAATAGCTTTTAAACCAATCCAAAATATATCCTCTTATTCCGATTTTCTCCAGCATTTCAAACAATTTTTCATATCTTAGGGTGTCAAAAGCTTTTTTGAAATCGATGAAAATTACAAGATTGTGGTAACTTTTATTAAGATTTGTATTTATTGTATTTGCGAAATCTGCTAGAAGTTTGTTGATGTTTTTATTTCTGGTGAAACCGTATTGATTTTCATTGATAATTTGGTATTTATCGAGATAACTTTGGAGTCGAAGCGCCATTACCTGTTCCAGTATTTTGTCCATAACAGGAAGAATAGAGATGGGTCTGTAGTTGTGGACGTCTGTTTTAATGCCAGCTTTATATATTGGCCTTACTATTGCGACCTTAAGTTCATCAGGAACACATGACTCATTGAGGCTCAAATTGACTATGCGTTCGATTATAGGCGCGAGAATTTCCGCATTCGGATTGCAGATCTTTCGCTCTTATTCCATCCACTCCTGGAGATTTATTAATTTTAAGTTTCTTCAATATATTTATGATATCCTCCCTTGTTACTGGTAGCATGAAAAAAGATTGTTCTGAACTTGATAATTCAATATGGTATGTTTTTATGTTACAGTTGTGAACAATATTTTCGATTTCGCTTAAAAAACTTGAGGCAAACTTATTCGCTAGACTCTATACTGTTAGAATTGACTTCACTATCGAAATTGCTTACGATCACTCCATCCAGATTCTTTTTCTTTCTTCCAAGTATTTCGTTGACTAAATTCCAGGTTTTTTTTGGGTCCGATCGAAATTCTGAAAATTTGTTTCGGTAAAATTTTGTCTTCTTTTTATCGATTTGTTTATTTACGAAATTTCGAAAGTTTTTGTATTCTGTTTCATATCGTATGCATCTTCTATTGTTTTTCCATCGCTTGTATAGTGTATCTCTTTGTTTACACAGTTGACGAATTTCGAAGAAATCCGCATGAAGGTGCATCTCCTTTCCGAAACCCTGTACATCTTTGTAATAGTTCGAAGGAGCTAATCTGAAGTTAAACATTGCACTACGTGTTTTACAATATTAGGACACATATCGGGATCATTTTCCCGGGATTTCTTCATCTTTTGCCATAAAAAACTCTTGAAGATGAATGTGGAGAGTATTGACTTGAAATTAATAATGTTTCTCAGTATTTTTCTCAGTGTAAAGTTTTGGTTTATGGTAAATTTATCGACCTGAATCCACACTGATAATTTATTGTCAATTATATTAGAGGAAGTTGGGGTATTGTGGTATACATGTTTGTTTTTTGACTTAACAGAAAAAGTTATGAAACAAATGATCCTAAATTTGGTAGATTTTACCGAAAACATATAAGCTACCAAGTGATTTCTTTTTGTCGAATTCTAACAATAACTAACAAAGACTTAGACAAAATATTGATATAACCTCTAAACCGTCACTTTTGAAAGTTAAAGGGTAATGTGGTACACTATGCTGTCTATTGTGGTATACTTTACCACATTACCCAGTAGATTTTTTAAATGTGTGTGAAATCTCAAATTTCCTATTTTTTCATTCCTCACAGTATGATTCCATGTCCTTTGAATCTCATTTTCTTACTTCAACCCTTTTAGACATTTTAACGAATGAATCTTTAGAAAAAACACAAATAGCCAACAAAAGAAATAAACTTTTATGATGGGTAAAGTGGTATACTACCACAGTAGCCACGGCTAGTATACCACATTAGCCGAAACTGTATATTTTTACAAAAAAATAATAAAATATAAAATAAACACCTTTGAACAAAAACTAACAGTTGTTTTTCGTAGATGATTAATTAAGTTTTGCAAAGAATTTATAAACTAGCTTGAAACACAACTTTTGAGAGCACACAAACACTTTTTGTTTGACCCAAAAAAAAACTAAACTTCACGCAATAACCCTTCTCAAATATTTGCTTGAGAGAAGACTTTTTGACTTGATTGAACATAAGTAATTAGTTTTATTTATATTACCGTCCGCTAAGGCAAAAACCGTTGAAGAAACATGCTTAGTTTTTGAGAAAACTGCCTATACCACATTACCCGCCTATACCACATTACCCCAAATTACTCTATTGTAGAACGCTTTATGAGGTTTGCCGGTAAGCCAGCATCAGGTCTTATGGCCTTGTTATTCTTAAGCTTTTTTATACCCATACTGAAACACGTTGTCCAATAAATGGAAGAAGGTTATGTTATTGCCCTTATATTCGATCTTAATGAATCCTGTTTAGCAGCTGTTTGAAATTCTGCTTAAATGTATCAACTTACTATTTCTGCGTTCCAGTTGCTTGGCTTCTTTAATAAAATCTCGATTGTTTCAATTGCGTGAATCTCTTATCTTCTTCCGCTGGAAGCATGTATTCGTCCTTTTTTCCTCTCCTCTCCTTGCCTTATATTTTCTTTCACCTTTTTCAGTTGATCGTGCAAGTATTAATGATCTTACAAGGAGCTCTTTTTTTGGGGTAGTTGGAAGCATCAGATGGTTTGACTCTGGCATGTTTAGACGTGGTACTGCGAATTTCGAGCTTACTATGCGAAACTAGAAAATGGTCAGAATTGTTGTTTGTTGCCCAAAATGTACTCTCGTCTAAGTTTTCATTCCACATGATCGATTTGGTTGGTAATTCGCCTATGTGAGTACCGCTTAATTGTTTAGTGGATTCTAAGGCTGGGAAACCTCATGCTTCTAATGCATGCTCTATAAGGCAGGAGGCGTTATCTGTTTTTGTTTCATGTAAGGTGTACTTATCAATTCAAGTCCCCGAGCATAAGCTTGGCATGGTAATCCGAACAAGCTCCGTCTATAAGGCTATTAAAGGCTTTTCAAGTTCGTTATCCATTCATGTTCGGGTTGTTGTTATCATTAAAAGGTGTGTCTGATGCATCTGAAATTAATTTTAAGCTATAGGGATTAGGGATGTTAACTCGACAAAAAACAAACCCTAGACCCGATCCACCGTCAAACACTAGACTAGATAATCTGATGCATGTAACCATCTGCGAGGATATGAGAGCCTCTCTTAACCATCATCATCTCTTTTTCAGTACCATGGAAAGTACCGAAAATTCTTACCGACATCAGTTTTAAATATGTCAGAGTAGATTACGTAAGGTCCCTTTATTCCAGACTGATATTGATTTCATTTGTTGTACACTATCATTTCGATGTGCTCTTCTAAGACTTAAGAATTTTTAAATCCAGTTATTTTCGACAAAGCCTTATAGCGTTGCTATTTTGAATTTATGTTCAACACCTGCGGGTATAACTCTAGCACTTCTTGTCAGTCTAGATGAGATCCGCACACAATAGTTTCCACTTGGAATAGGTTTAGCGCCATTTATGTCAAGTTAACTTTGCATAGCTATAAATCGTCATGTTGACGCTAATTAGTTACATCCTGTTCCAAACAATGCCCAACCACGAATCATAATAATTTAAAACAATTAACCTTACAAAAAAATCTGATACCTTCTCATTAGTCGGGGTCAAGGTCCATTTCATTTTTTCTCTTTCTCCTTTGACAAAAACAAATTCTTACCGTTTGTTTTTTAATCACCTGTTCCTTTTCGCACAAAAAAATAATTTCAAAATATCATCATTATCCTCGACCATCCCCTAAGAATTCCGTAACCTTAGGTCTATTTGCACTATGTCATGCTTGATAGATGTTACCAATTTATCACCCTCAATCAATTTTAGAATTAATCTTGTCCTATAGTCTGGGTTGTATAAGCTTATCCCTAGGGTTATTTGTTATCTTTTGCAAATTCAAATGAGAAGCTTTCGTCGTGTGTAATGGCTAAGAAGCCTTAGGTTATTGGATTTTAGAATACAATGTCTGAGACTGGGACTTATATTCCCCTTTATGTTTGAAGAAGAATTCAATTCAAAAGAAGTCCTTAGATTCAGATTAAACTCGATTGCAATCCTTGATTTTCGAGGAAATCATTCAACCACATAATACAATAAAAACAGAACGACACACAGAAAAATGGGGGGCTTTACTCCTTATAAAAAAGCTTTCTGTTTTGATGTCTCTTGAAACAATTTTTTTTCTTTTTTTTTTTTCATTTTTTTTAGAAATCAAGAAGATCAAATATTTTCGTTTATTTTATTTTGTGTATAAAAAAAGATGCCTCTCTGTCGTGTTTTTTTTTAATCAATAGTGCTTCGATTAAAATGTGAATGATGATATTTCGGTAAAGGTATTGAATTGTGCTAAACATTCATGGTAAAAACTAATAAGAATACTTTTGAAGACATGTGTTTGAGTCAGTGTCAGCATTCCATTTTCTGAATTCCAAACTTCTCGTTTTCAACAAATTTATAAGGAAACCTTCTGTCTATTGGATTTCTCTTCAAAAAATAGCTCACCATTTACCTCAAATGCCTTTTGTAACCAATTTGCTGCACTTTAATCCCTATTTGCCTCAGAAACATTCCTGTTTACCATGTATTTAAGCACCTAGTCTGTGGAAGGATCCTAAAGTATTCCTTTCGTTTTTAGAACCACAATCTCAAAGACTGGTTTTGGAATGTGAGCGTCCGAACAAAAGCACCACACTAAATATGCTCTTGTTTAATTTTGCTTCAACCAAAAACCTTCGAACGATTACACAAGAGCTTTAGGTAAGTATAGATGTTCCAGCAGAATCCAACATCAATGTCCAGGTGTATCGTTCTTCAAGTTTGCAAGGTGGGGCTTTGTAGTTAAGGCTGATAAAATCCCAATGGTATTTGTATGGTAATTGTTTGGAATTAATCCGATTCCTTAAATAGGATTTCAATTTTCATTGAGTGGGATTGAATTAATTGAAAATTAATTTCACGGACAATCAATACGGATTAATAGAAATGATTTTCGTTTTTAATTATTATCGGATAGGAAGTTATTTTTATCATTTTCAAATGCATACAAAATTAATTCAAAAACCACATGACTGTTGGCCACGTGTAATTAATTTCAAGTCTTTAAATCAATTTAACTTGGTTTATGTGGCTAGCTTTGGTTTTGTGTTAAAAGGATTTAATCAAACGTTAGATAACAATAAAATGGAGAAGTCCACTAAAGAGGGGTTTGTCACACCATCCATTGTCGGTCGAAGCATCTGTACAACCAGTGTATAGAACCTTCTTATGAAGGCTTTCTGGTGACTCTGAAAGTACCACTTAAACATCAGCATACATTAAAACATTAAAGTTTAAATTGCCTATGTGGTTGCTGATAAAAATAAAATTTTAACAATAATAAAACAAAAAGTTGATGGTACCAACATTTGTTCTTCAAAATGGTTGAAAAATTTTATATACAAACAAAAACTTTTTTAAAGATCACATCGATATCACAAAAACATTTAATATTGTAAACAATTATATAATAACTACAAAAGTTGAAAATGTGGGTATAAGAAGCTTTATGAAAGACTAACGTTTGAATCGTACCTAATTCATAGACCACAAAGTAAAAAAATTTGTTATATTAGGAGAGGATTTAAACTTATTTACATTGGGATTCCATGAGGTTCTTAATATACATATATTACATTTTGTTCAATTTTAAACTGAAATCAAATGTTCCGGCCTTTGAGAATGATTTTGGTAGTGCATTCAGTGCTAAGAATTTTTTTGATCTAGTTTGTGAAACAAATTAAGATCTAAATGTTCTTAGGTCATTGTTCGCCGAACATAGTCTAATCATAAGTACTAGCATAAAAATTATGGTTTTTAATTTCGCACAAAAAACATTTTAGATAAATATTGGTACTCTATGGCAAGTTATACATTCGAAAGAAAAATCGAACTCGAGATATTGATCAGACTTAACATTACGATGAAAGAGAAGATAAGAAAAGTGGGGTAGCAATATTCTGTCTGTCTGTCTATTCACCTACAGCCTAAAGGGCTCAGCTGATTTTTCTTAAACTTTGGAGTTAGCATTTTTTTAATTTTTCTTTTTTTTAAGATCAAAATTAACGGTACCGCTAAAGGAATTGTTTTTTCGAAATCTTATATAATATTTTTTTCCCAAAAACGATTCCATACATTAGAAAAAAAAATTGACAAAATTCATTTAGTGAAAAATAAGTATCTAATAGTTGAAAAAAAATTACGAAAAACCAAACGAACTATTTGCTTTGTTTTTGATTTTTTCAAAAAAGGTAGAACCAATTTTAAACACTTTTTTCATGTCAAAGCTCCCCAAAATTTTGAACAGTATTGTGTATTCAAATTTAAAAAAAAATCAATTCAATATTTCGAAAACCACTTGACAATTAAAAGTTTTTGATACAATCTACAAGATATGAGGAACCTTTTATTTTATCTATACTAGGGTGGGTCAAAAAATCAAGTTTTTTTTTTTTTTTTTTTTTTTGGATCCGACACATGAAAACTAGTTCCTAGTACTTACCAAATATTAGCTCTTGATATTAACGGGAAGATTATGCTCATCATAGTTTTCCATTTTCAATTAAGTATCATATAAAAATGGTCATATCTTATCAACAATAGATCGTTTAACCAATCGCATAGTTAATATTTATAGGAAATTGAACGCTCTACAAAAATGGTCTTATATACTTTTTTCATTAATCCAACCATTCAAAAGATATTCAACGTCAAAGATTGAAGTATTTTAAGGAAAATAACTTTTTTGTTTTGAATTTTGTAACTTAATAAAAAGTAATTATGTATTGTCAAATGAGTTTCAATTATTTCTATAGGAAATTGAGCGCTCTACAAAAAAGATATCTGTAGTTAATCGATTACTCTAGCCATCCAAAAGATATTCGCAGTAGAATTCCAATGCCTATTGATTTTAGTAATATTAAGTTTTTACTTTCTAGAGTTAGTACTTTCTAAAGGTACCTAGGAACTAGTTTTCATGTGTCGGATCCAAAAAAAAAGATATTTGAATTTTTTGACCCACCCTTATCTATACTAATGTTAAACAAAGGCACCCAGAAGTGATTTTAAAAATTAATGCTATGGTTATGAACATTTTTCTCTAGTAACATTCATTTTTTAAATTATTAGTCTTTCACATAAAGGAAATTCGTGCGACCAAGGCATGCACTTTATTTATTGTTATGAGCCTAAATCCCAAAAATTTAAATTGATAAATTACCATTGTACACATTCCGCAACCTTGATTAACTACTAGCACAACTTCAATTGTAGCTTTTTATCTTCCTCCAAGCAGTTCGCTCAAATGATCTCAAAAAATAAAAATTACTATGGCATTTTAAATCCTAATTCCAAGGGTGTAGAATTTTCGGGTTGATTTCATTTAAACAAAAACAAACCGATTTTGACACTGCAAAAATATGTCATTTGAAAAATAAGTAGAAAATATCGATTGCATCATAGTTTTTCATTATTCACACAGTTAAAAGTTCTTTCAGTTTGACACTTTTACTCCTTTTAAAAACTTTTTGAGAATTTTAGAAAGCCATAACCTCCGTGGTAACGTGGTACTTAATCCCATCTCCAATAATCACCTTCGTATGAATTTTCTCAGTTTTTCTCTGATGTTACTGGCATATGTGGATTCGAGAGCCAATATCTACATATATAATCTCCCCCTATTTTATAATGAGCGTCATCCGTGTCATCAACGCAGCAACAATATAAATGTTTGTTCTGTCAAAGGAATGAACAACCCCAGTGTGTTGGTGTTTCAATTTTATTTCAATTAATTTCAATTTATTTCAAAAACAAAATTAAATTTACAAAGATACATTAAGACAAAATCTTTTAGAGTATCAATCAATTTAAGTAACTTAACATTTCTTAATAATTCAAAATATGAAAAAAAAAACAGTAATAATTGCTAAAGCGAGAAAAAAAAATAATAATGTAATTATGCAAACTAAAGATACAAACAGTTAGAGAAAAAAAAAAAAATAAATAAATAAATATAAATATACATATTACATATATCAAAAAAATGTATAGAGAACAAAAATATAGAAGGCTAGACCTATAATGAGCTTAAGATTGATTTGAATAGTGCATAGTTTCCTCTTAAAAGCTGTAGGCATGGTAGTTCTTTGCAATTCATTTGGGAGTAAATTCCACAAACGAATTGCAGATACGTAAAATGAACGTTCTGCAATGCTGCGTGAAAAACGAGGCATAATAAGTTTAAGACCTCTTTGTGAATGGGCAAAATTGATGGTTTCACTTAAATAACTAGGACATCTATTATGGATGACACTATGGAGTTTCAAAACAAGTCTAAATTTTAAGTACTCGTCAAGACTCATTCCAAAGAGAATGTGTCGTAAATGAGATACACTAGAATGTCTCGGAATAGAGTAGTAGTAGAGTAGTGTTCAGCAAACCATTCAAAAGTATTATTTATTTTAAAGAAAAATATTTCTTAGAAAAAATATCTGATAGGATTACTAGATTTTCTTGAGAATTCACTTACAATATCACTTGTTTATGTAACTACATATTTATTTTTAAGGCTTTTTGAACTTTTGTAAAGATGTTTAAAATGAAAATGTTTTATACTCAGAAAAATTCAAAAATGTAAATAAAAATATACAATCTGAGTTATTGGCAAGAATTTTTAAGTTTGGGACTCAAGAATTGTAATTAATTGAAATGTGATTTTATGTAGGTAACTATAAAAAGTAGAAATTGAATAGAGTCAAATTTATTTAATTGTATGAGATTTGATTAAATTGACTGATAAGATAAAAATGATGTTTGGTACACTGTGGCGTATACGCAATATAAGATTATCTTACGTAGTTTTACAATTTTTTAAAACCCTACTACCCTGCAAGCACAAAAATAAATTATATTATTTTTTTAAGCACAAGACGTTACTTAGATAAAATGGTCCCTAGAATTTTGGTGATAGTGGGACAAAGAACATTTTTATAATTGATTTTCTTATCGATTCTCTAAAGAATTAAAATTTGTATGAATACTAACGGCAATAAATGAAGCAAATAAAAATAAATTAAAGATGCTTATCGAATTAATTGTCTATCATAATGTATACAATGCATTAGTATCTCTTGGGTAGAATATTTGTTGAGTCTTAAACTCAAGGAAATTTTTGTATAGGTACCTCCCCCAAAAACCACTTTTCATTCAATTAACTCAACTATTTAAACCACATACTTCAAAACTCTTTGCAAGGACTTAGATACATACATATGTGTATATTCTCTAATGAATTGTGTTTTTCTCAATATAAAACATCTCCAAGATTAGCATCTTCACACAAATTTAAGAAGACTTAAAAATAAGTAGTTACTCATATACTACCGATATTGTGAGTGGATTCTCAAGAATTTGCAGGAATCCTTCGGATGTTTTTTTCTGAGAAATATTTCTCTTAACAATAAATACATTCGAGTGGTTTGTTGGAAACACTTAGATTGTTCATTTCTTTGACAGAACAAAAATTAATATTGTTGCTGTATTGAAGGAGCACGTCATAAAATTGGGAGGGGGGATTGTAAAGAGAGTGCTATAGAATCCACATAACCCTGTTAAATTAGATTTTGGAATCAAACAAGGGCCATGCTTAGTATGGTTAATTTTAAATATGTAATTGATATGGAAATAAAGTAGGATTCCTTTTTTTCACGTTTCTTAAAACAATCGAAAGTAAAACCACATTTTTTTTTAAATTTATTAAATATTGCCTGCAGCATTTAACTTTAAATTAATATTAATTTTGATATTTTGAACATATCTGATTTTTGACTTCAATCTTTAAGAGAGAATCTTGAAAACAATCGGTTTTTAAATTTAAAAAGTATGAACTCAGTGAGACTTGGTTCTTAAACAAGCAAAAATAAATCTGTTTTTTTTTTTTAAATATAACATCTATTTAATTTTTTTTTTTTTTTTTTTTTTTGTTGGTGACCCTTAAAGCTATTTTTTCTTGCACCATAAAGATACTAAATATGTATGTCAAAAAAAAATAATTCTAGACTATTATCTGTTCAATTACAGCTTGAAAGGCTGGGCCGATGTTTTTTTTTTTTGGAATCTTAGAAACATTTTTTTTCTCTAAAACTGTTCCACATATTTAAAAAGAAAAACAAAAACTTTCATTTAATGGAAGCTAATTATTGGTTGAAAAAATATTTAACAAAAATGGTTATTAATGGTATGAGCTCCTGCACCTCAAATTTTTCTTGTTTCAATTTGTTCCTTGAAGGATATATTATTAAAAACAAATATTAACTTTTTAAATTTAATATTAATATTTTTATATGAATAGAATTCTATGAATTTGTCTTTTATTTGACAACTCATTTATTTAAATTCGTTGATAATATAAATTCTGTGTTCCTTAATGCAAGAATACAACCAACAACGAATTAAAGAAGGATTTTCAACTGAAGTAATACCTTAAGGCTTAATTTTTTTGAGTTAAAAGGCATCCCTGAAATCTTGCCAAATGTAATGTCTTCGAGTGGTTTGATCTCAATTTTTGATATACCCTGCAGTGTGGCAAAAGTAAGAAAGTTATGTTTGGTTATTTAGCAAGGATTCCTTTTTAAGAAATAAAGAACGTGCTCGTACATATCATATACGAATTTAATACACATTGTACATGTACATTATGTACTCGTATATAATATATATAAAGATTATTTACCTTTTACGGAACGGAAGAGTTTTGCAAAGTAAAAAATACAAATTCTATTCACATACAATCATTTTCATTGTCAATATTATGCAGCAGCAGTCTTATACATCAGGATTATAATTTTCCCCTAGAGTTTTTGTGAGACATAAAAGATAGGACGCATACAAATACCAAATACTGTCAATGTCCTCAGGTAATATGAATTTACAACAATGGATCTCATTTTTGGTTCGTTTTTGATTTTTTTTTGTGTATAGCTTCAGGAAATATAAAACATCTGAACCCTAATACGTCAACATAAAAGCTGCTAGTTTAAAACTTTTTCGTAAAATTTACCGATGTCTTATAGTCTCTTGACTTAATTTTGAATAATATATCAAAAGTTCTCCAAAAAATGTTTCAACGAGTTATCGTGCATAATATGTCATTTTTAAAACGCCTGGAATAATTTTCCAATCCATATGAAAACTTTACACAAAATCTTTTTTCTTAAAAAATAAAATACACGACTGGGTCGCACGAACTTGCTCTTATGTAAACGACTAAGAATTTGAAATATGAATGTTATTAGAGAAAAACTGTTCATAATAATAAAGTTAATTTTTTAAATGACTAAAACAACTCCTTTAGTCGTTGGAGCTAAAAACAGAATCCCATGAGATTCAAGCAAACATTAGCTTATGCAAAAACTACATTTATATGTATTTACTGCTTTTATAATAAGCTTTTATATACAACATTTTGAAAACATTTTTAAGGAAAAAATGTTGGTACGCCAACTATTATTATTATTGTTCGAATAAAAATTAAATTTCCATAAAATTTTCCAAAAAAAAATAATTTTTTTTTTAAATTCAAAAAATATTTTTTCAAAGTTAAGCTTTGAAATAATGTTTTTTAAACTTTTTAAAAACTTCTCTATAAAAAATTTCATTAAAATCCATTATGTCGACAATGAGAAATTCTAAATTTGAAAAAAAAAATGGTTCTATGGTAGGTACAGTCAGTAATATCCCGATTTCGAATTTTTTTGTAATTAAATTATAGATCGCGAACCGTTTTCGAGAAAAATACATTTTTCGGAAACTATTTGTTAACATTTGTACGGAGGGTACCGTTATTTTTAGGTAAAATACAGTTTTTTTTTTCTTACATCCTGTAACTTATATTGAGAAACTTTTATTTATCACGTGGTTTTAGAAATATTGAGTTTTGAAAAAAAATTGATGTTTTTTTAATCAAAAAAAAAAAAAAAATGCAAAAAAATAAAATGCTCTTATGTAAAAGTACTTTGGAATTTTAAATACATTTTATAAATATTAAACATGGATTTAATGAGATAAAAATGTTCAAATGCATGCAATCTCCGTCTGATTTCCGGAAAAATATGAATTTATGCAAACAAAGTTTTAAAATCGTTTTATTAAAGTAATTTTTTATATAACAAATTTCTTTGAAAATTTTTTAGAACAGTATTTGGAATTCCAATTTTAAGTGCTTAGTAATATGTATATATTTAAGGAAATAATTTCAAAAAATAATCGTTCACACGTTTTCAAGGTATTGATTTTTCAAAAAATAAATTGGATTTTTTTTTCTTCAAAAAAAAAAAAAAAAACAAAAAAATATTTTTTTCGAATATTTTTATATACAATATTATTTTAAACTTAAGGGAGCTCCTGGTGAAAATTTTAAGTCAAAATCGTTAGAGCCGTTGATAAGAAATTCGAAAATCAAAAAAACGGTTCTATGACACGTACCCTTAATAACATTTTGTGTACTAAATTTTCCTTAAAATTTTTATAAAAAAAAAATCATATGCAAATTGTTAGTATTTAACAAAATTTTAAAACGTAATTTAATAATTTAATCTTGTATCGGTTTTCAGGATATTGAATTTTCAAAAAAAAAATTGTATTATTTTTCTAAAAATCCAAAAACTATTTTTTCGAAAAAAATTTTAGTTTATATTTTTTTAAATGAAAAGCAGCTCCTGCATAAAAATTTTGGTTGAAATCGTTAGAGCCGTTGGTGAGAAATTCAAAATCAAAATAACGGTTCTACGACAGCTATACCCCTAATAACATTTCCCCCCAATTTTTTTTTTTTTTACCAAAATATAGTCCATATCCATAATATTACACTTAATTTTTTTATCAAAATCGTTAGAGCCGTTTTCGAGATAAATAAGATTATGCATTATGGGTGTTTGGGGGTACCGGGTCTAGGGAATCACCGAAGACCCTTAAGTACGGAGTTTGAAGAAAATACCTCCAGTAGTTTAGGCTGTAGTTCGTGGTACAGACATACAGACAGAATTGCGAGACCCACTTTTTTAGTCTTCGCTATCATCGTAATGTCAAAAAATCTCGAGTTCGATTTTTTTTTCCGAATGTATAACTTGCCTTATAGTACTCGTACCTACCTATAAGTCGCAAGTAAAAAGAAATGGCATTCGATAAGAGAGTTACTTTTTGTGATACTAATATGGTTTCTGTTTGATTTGCAATAGCAAAAAAAAGAAGCACTGCCTACTTCTAAGTTCGTTTAACTGTCATGCAGTAGGTTTTAGTTCATTGTCGAGCCACTGCCACCTAAAGTTCAATTTGGATCATAAGTAATTCGTTATTGTTGTTCTGTAGCGCTTGCCCTTGATGGTGACCACAATGACGAAGCCGCGCCAGCCATCCATACCGTAACTTTTTGGGTATGCATTGTCACCTGGTGAACCTCGTGTGAGTTGGTGTCTTCCCATACACGGACATTGCGATTGTTAGAGATAAAGATAAAGATGATTTTTCGGCCAAAATTGGTATCCTCGGACTGCCTCGGGTTCTGCTGTACACTTTCACGGACCACGGCGGGCGGTGTTCTCCGCCGATCTGGCTTTCCTTTGATGTATGTATATTGTATGAATATTGGCTGACTGATTGCCGAACCAGTCCTTAATTTTGGCTAACAAATGTTCGACTGTGAAAGCCATTACGTCAACAATAAAATGGCCGCAACGCGCCCTAATGAACACTCATTTTGAAAACAAAGTTTTATCATTTGGACGTGCTGTTCAATTGTGTAACTTGCCATGGTGATCAGTTACTGAATAATAAACAACAAATTTGACAGATGTCACTAAAACAACATGGTCGCTACAGGCCGCCAAAATCTACCCGCGCCAATTGAAAAACCCTTTATTATTTGTTTTATAAAAAGAATTTTAGTTACATACTCATTTTAAAATAAATATAATGTTAAATATGTTGATTAAATCCTAAAACTATTTTAAATCTATCAAATACTAGCGGATACGGTGAACGTTGTACCGCCCTTACAAATAACAATTTAAAAATCAGAACATAAGTTTAAAAAGGGTCAATTCCCAATTTATTAATTTTTAAGAAATTGAAAGTTTCATCTCATTTATTTCACTGGCTACAAAACAACATTGATCCTGAATAATTATTATTGATATCTCGGAGTGTTCTAACTGGAGTATATTGGCCTTTGTTTTAGTCACAGAGCATTTTGAGCTAAATCCATTATCTTCTAAATCATAGGTCCTCTTAGAACCAAAATACAGGAATATAAACAAAGCATTCTTGAGTTGACCCCATTGATTTTTATTTATTTAAGAAATTCAATTCTATGAGACTAATATTTCAATCAAAAGGAAAAGCATTTTTAAAATCGAATACCAGTTCTACCACCCTACAATCAACCGACAAATTATTTTTTTTTAGAATTATTTACCCTGGAACTATTCTCTTAGTATAATCTTTTAAATACAGATTTCAAAAATCGGATATTACGAGTAGCTTTCCGAACAATCAAAAAAATAATATATTCAAACAATTAAAATATCCGCGCCTTGTTGGAAAACTGCTGAACCGATTTCGACCAAACTTTACACCGACCTTACAACGACTATCTGCTATTTTGGGTTTAATCGATATAAAAATTTCGGTATTATATTTTCAAACATACATAAATACATATGTATACGTATACGTACACATTATGAAAAACTGGTACATTGAGTTTCATTGTAAAGATTTTATTTTATTTTCATTAAATCGTATCCTCCTTTAAAATATTTGATAAATAAATCTGCATGCAATTATGTAACTATAAATGTGCTTGAATATTAAATTGATATTACGTGAATATAAACTATTTTACTCGGTGTATTTATGTGTCGAATATTCTGTGTGTTGTAAATATTGATGTTCTTGTATATTTCATTTCATAATTTATTTTCTTTTACATTCATTAATTCATATTTTGTTTTTGTTTTATTTTTGAACAGAATAAAGTTGTTAATGTTGACAACACAAGGGTCAAATTGCAAATTTGGGATACAGCTGGACAGGAACGTTTCAGAAGTGTTACCCATGCTTACTACAGGGATGCGCATGGTAAGTATTTGGCAAAAATGTTTAAATTAAAAGGAAATGTGGTTTTCACGAGGTTGTATAATTGAATAAATCAAAAGCAGTGCCTTAATGAAGTTTTATTTCTGTTTGAATTTGAAAGTTTTATAACTAGGAAAAAAAAAAACAAACATAATTTGAAACTATAACGATAAATTTAAATTTATAATACATCAGGGTTATTCATTTTTCGGTTTTATAAAGCTTGGACTTTGCCATTAAGTGTGAAAAACAATATCATTCAAATGGCCGCCTCGGGAAAATTCGGAGCATGCGATTCTTTTGATGTAATTCGTAACCACTTTTTCGTACATTTCGGGCGGTATCTCAGCCATAACTTGAGTAATGTTGGTTTTTAATGAGTTTAGAGTTCGGGGATCATTCGCGTGAACACCGACTTTTGCGTAGCTCCACAGAAAAAAAAATCTAACGGTATCAAATCGCACGATCTTGGTGGCCAATTGACATCGCCAAAACGTGAAATTACGCGACCAGCCATAATTGGTCGTCTTGTGTGAAGGAAATATTGTTTGAAAAATCGGTGTTTATTGTCTGTTATTCCAACATCCAAGAAGCGTATCTGCGGCATTGTGAATGGTCATCAGGTTTCAATTCTTGCGTAATTTGAATTTTATAAGCATGAAAATGCAAATCCAAATGCAAAATACGTCGTATTGAGGTGTACTACACGAATAGTTGCAGCGAACACCGAGAAATCGAAACAAATTCGGATCATCAGCGACAAATCGCGATAAACGAAGCAGGGTTCAACGTTCAGCGTGTATGTGTATCAGCGGAGCTCTCCGCTCGACACATTCCGCTGCACTAGACATACTTCTCAACCTGACACCCCTAGATATTTACAGCAAACAAATGGCCGCGAGCACAGCCATACGTCTCAAATCAAAGCCATCTCTCAATGGACCAATAACTCTATTGGCCACACCACCATTCTGAATTTATTCGGAACTCTCCCAAGTCACTCTGACTACATCACTCCTTTTTTGGTTTTCTATAAGAACTTTGAAGTCACCATTCCCTCAAGGTCAGCTATGGAGGAAGGGGCTTTGATAGGAAATAAATCAGTAAATTTTTATACAGATGGATTGAAGACTGAAAACGGAGTGGGTGGTGGAGTGTACTCAGATGGACTAAACCTTAGTCTCTCCTTCCACCTACCAAACCATTGTAGCATATTCCAGCGGAAATTCTGGCGATAAAGGAAGTATTGTCTTGGCTTAAAGAAAACGTGGTATCTAGCACGGATATCCGCATCTTCTCAGATAGTCAGGCTGCTTTGAAATCCCTCGCATCAGTCTCTGTAAACTCCATTACAGCCCAAGACTGTCGTTCGTCTGGAGATGGCCAAACAGTTTAACATTCACCTATT
Organism: Philhelius festivus; assembly: GCA_963931855.1. Classification (NCBI taxonomy): domain Eukaryota; kingdom Metazoa; phylum Arthropoda; class Insecta; order Diptera; family Syrphidae; genus Philhelius; species Philhelius festivus. The sequence continues at coordinate 156,201,905 of OZ007556.1, forward strand.
CTGGGTGCCGGGTCACAGGGACATTCCGGGGAATTGCAAAGCCGACGAACTCGCCAGAATTGGAACGGAAACGCCTATCTTACACGAAAAGGCAAATATAGGTATGCCCATAGCTACAAGTAAACTTATGCTGAAACGAATCGCTCTGGAACAATCAAACAAAAGATGGCTTAATACTACCACTTGTATGGCGACCAAACAAATCTGGCCTAAACTGGATTTGAAACGGTCAAAATGTCTAGACCTCACTAGATCTCAGATCAGCTCCGTAATAGGTGTCATAACTGGATACTGTCTCATAGGTAGACACGCCGCACGACTCGGTGTACTATCAAACGATTTTTCCAGGAGTTGCTTGGACGAGGAGGAAGAGGAGACAATCCCACACCTTCTTTGTACATGTCTTGCTCTCTCTTACAGACGCAAACTTCATCTGGGAGAATATTTCTATAATGAACCAAGCGATCTCATAAACACAGACATTAAAAGTCTCCTTCGCTTCATCAGAAGCTCCAAATGGTTTTAACTGGTAGGAAACCTTTTCGTTCCCTATTAGATCGTGGTATCGCAATGGACCTCTAATGGTCTAAGTGTGTCAGACGCTTTAATGACAACCACTTTAACCTAACCTAACCTAACCTCTGATCATCAGCAACGCTACCTACCTACCGTTTTGCAAAATTACAAGATTCTACGATGTCGGGAAGTACTCCATAATTTTTATGATCTGTCAGTCAGTCAGTCAATTAGTTACGGTTTTTGTGATTTTTAAGGCTTTATATCTCAGGAACCGCTTATGCTAGAAAATGTACATTTGGTGAGGCGCCTGTATCTCACTAGCTTAGCAAATATTCGGAATTTTAAGTTTCTGACTTCATTGGTACAGAAGATAGAGAGGGGTCAAAAATCGCCTGAGTTTGTTCCTATAAAAAAAGTGTAGTGCCAGAACTTGGCTGGGCACTACCGTGTCCTTTGATTTTTTACACACATTTGGACATAAAGGTTTTTAACGACCTTATTAATAAACAGCGTTGGTAAATTTTGATCATTTATGTACCTTACACCTAAACTCTCGGTGAACTAAGAGTCATAGTTTGGCAAGCTGTGTGAGCTATAGCTCCATTTTTTTCGAACCACAATTCTGCATTTTTCTCTTAGTCTGGCTTAAAATTTCAATCATTGTCAGTATTGATAGCCTCATCGGTCATTAATTATAATGGGTCACGAATCAAAACGAACATTATTCTCGACATCTAAGTTCTTAAGTATGAAATTAATCATCAAAAAGCAAAATTTTATAAGCGTCAATTCTTTAAATATTCAGTAAAATTTTAAAACGGTGACATTAAAAATGTCTTTAAAACACCAAAACTTTTAGTGCCAAAGGAAACACCTAGTTTTTCGCCTTTGATATAAAAGCGACGCGAGTGATTTGCAGACCCTCTTGGATCTCAAGTCGTGAATTGAAATGCATTCGCCTGCATTCAACGTAACCACTAAATTTGGGTTGGATACACATAATTTTTAAGACAGGGCCACCAATGAAGAACAACGGATCTCTTGATCACCATACCACCTTTATAAAAGATCAAACTTGCTGTCCAAAAAAATATTAAGTTCCCAAAATATTTTGTTAGTTCATGTTTTGACTTAAAAAAAAATCTAAATATATAAAAGTCGGGTTTGTTCGAACACTTATAACTCGAGAACGGCTGGACCGATTTGCATGGTTTTTGATTTGTTGTATTTGTCTCCTTCTCGAATAAAAGAATAACTATTAAAAACATTGGAAAATTGACGAAAAAATAAAATAAAAAAACATCGTTCCGTATTCGCCACTTCTTTCAATTCGGTGAAGTCCGTTAAATACGTTTGTAATTATATCACGAAAGGCGGCGATATGGTTGTCTTTGGCATCCAAACATCCAATACAGACGATGAAATCACTCGCTATCGAGTTGGTAGATATGTGAACTGCAATGAGGCAATTTGGCATATATTCGCATTGCCTATTCACGAACTTCGGAAGCAGGGTGATACAGTTCCTGATCATCCGGATATGCATTCTCCTTATGCTCTTGGTCGTTTTTACACAGTTCATCCGAAGAATGATGAATGTTTCTATTAGCGGTTGTTGCTGGTACATGTTCGTGGGCCAACATCATTTGAATCACTACGAACTGTTAATGGTATAGTGTGCCTAAAATTTCGTGCAAAATATCAAGAGCAAAATTAGCTTGAAACAGATACTTATTGGGACATTAGACATTAGGATGAATTAGACTAATCAGTTCAAACGAATGTACCCCTGTTGAACCCAAAACAGAAGGAAGTATATGATACAATAATTAATGCAATTGATGATGGAAATGGTGGCTTATTTTTCCTGAATGCCCCTGGTGAAATAGGAAAGACATTCCTCATGTCATTGGTTTTGGCCACTATTTGTGCGAGATCCGAAATTGCGGAGGAATTTCATAGGAATTGCGGGATGAGAAACTGACTTATGGTATAAAGCCTAAGCAGAAACTAGAAAAAATGGTAGAAATTTTAATTAAGAGTAATGTTAAGATACTAAAATTTGAGTTTTAATTGCAAAAATCATGAGGAAAAAATTCGTCATCATGAATTGCAATCTAATTATTACGAGCTGTCAAACTCTATTCCTGTTCCCCATACCATTCACAACTGCAAGGAATGAATTTTCCGTTTTACCTTGAGCCCAACTTCAAACGAGCTGTGAAATTCAGATATTATTTTCAATCGTACTGCACAAATGTGAAATAGATCAATAGTTCCCGCTCATTACGGTGTTCAGAAATTCAAAACCAATGTGAATCAGTATCTCTCGTTAAATCCTTTCTAACATTGCCAACAAATCGCACTGTGCTCAACCATTTTAAGGGTAGTAATAACACCTTTAATGAGTGAAAAAAAATATCCTGATGACTAATAAAATTACAAATTACCTTCACTAAAAAAGCACATGAGTTAACCCTTAATCCTAATTTTGGAGATACCGTCAAATACAGAGAATCGTTTTTTAGTCGCACATCACGATTATGGAATAATTTACACAAGCAAAAAGTTCATCGACACCTACCCCCCGCCCCCTTAATTTCTCCATAGCTCGTGGTATTTTTATGTTCAACATTATAAGGGTCTCGCAGTTACCCTTGAGCGCATTTAAATTATAAAAAAAAGGTAGTGTAAGTTTAGAAGCGGAGTTTATATATGAAAGCAACAATTTTTTAAATCAAGGATTGTTCCATTATGCAGAGGTCACTAAAGTATTTCATTTAATCGATATTACTGTCTCGAAAATAGGGAGCTATTGATACGAGAAAAGAGAATTAGCAACATTTAAGGAAGTTGGCGTTGGAGTAAATTTATTGTTGAGGGCTCACAGTCTTCAACATACTTCACAGACTCTTTTCCAATACCGATTTTCCACAAGTTTATCCAAATTTTTTTCCAGAAGCTAAAAAACCAAGAATACTCGTATATTCGTAGTAGTTTTTTTCTTATTGATGATTTCATATGATATCTCATATTAATGATATGTGTATGTTTGAAACCAGGTTTCAGACATATAAACAATACCTATTTTCAAAATCAAAAATACGTACATAACCATATTCTCATAATGTATGGGTCTTATTCTGCATTTTTCAATGGAATATTTGAAATCTTGTATTTACTACTAGCTATTGCGTAGATTTCAAGGGAAACATTCAGATGTGGGTTGGTCTTTCCGCAAGTTCTGACCTACATAATGTTTGGTTATTTCGGAAGTAGATTTATATTTTTTTGTTTAAATTATACAGATGCCATTTTCAAACCAAATAGCTATCTACCCGCCATCTACATAAAATCGTTTTTTAGTCGCACATCACGATGATGGAATAATTTACACAAGCAAAAAGTTCATCGGCACCTACTGATTTTTCAATCATCGAAGTGAATGTAGATAGAAAGCAATATTTTATGTTATCAAAGTCCAGATCAGAGAACGTGAATAATGAAACACAGCTATTGTTATTTTCTTTGTTTTTACATACAATTTTAATGGTTTTTTGGACAAGTTATAACAAAATAAAAATGTCATTTCTTAGTTTAAAAAAAAAAGAAATTAAACAAAATGGCGCAATTTTTAAACAGACTAGTATCAAGGTATTAGTATGATAGTAACTTTAAAGTAGTTTACTAACTCTTTCTTAATTTTATTGACGTTTGTAAATGTCAAAGAGTCATATGAAGTTAGCACGATACTAAAAAAAATAAAATGGGTATTCGATGAGTTTAACTTTAATAAAAGGGTAGAGAAAGCATGATGCTATATTCGAATAAAATTTGCAAAATCATCGTTTTAACCAAGTTGCGTACTAAGACATCTTTAACATCGTACTAATTCAACTATCTTTAATTCTACAAGCAACATAAAAAACATACTAAAAATATTTCTAATTTAATAATTATTTTTAAAATAACTGAACACGTCACCAAGTGCTTTCTCTGTGTCATTTTATTACTCTATTTTGGATTTTAAATAAAAAATCATTTTTATCTAAGGTATAACGACTTTCCACCTTAACTTATATTTTGGATTCAAACGTATTTAAATGATCGTCGATATACAGTCCTTTTTAAATCCTGCCTCTCCAACCCTATCCGCCTAACATCAGAGGTTCCTCCAGGAAGTCATTTAGGTCCTCTTTTTTTCTTATTGACCATTAATGACGTGAATCTTATTCTTAAAGGATCTGACCTATAGACCTACGCTGATGACATGCGTTTTTCTAAGCATATAAAATGCATGGACGATTTTCAACTTCTTCAAGCTGGCCTAAGCAATTTCTTTACTTGGTGCCAACACAATTGTCTTGAACTGAATGTGAATAAATGCTAAGCTATTGTCTACTCCCAAATACGCCCTCTCTTGCCACAAAGTCAATATTTTATTAAGAATGAGCCAGCTTCGATTGTGACTTCCATCCGTAACTTAGGTGTTATATTATTAAAAGAGCTAATTCTACTCTAAGGTTTAGTCAAACGTTCGTGAATTCTCAAACCCTTATGTTACTAAGTCTCTGTATGTCACGTTTGTTAGACCTCTTCTTGAGTACGTCTTTGTTGTATGGACTCCGTACTACCATGTTCACATTCAACGAATGGAAGCTGTTCAACGTAGATTCATTCGCTTTTCCTTGCGCAATCTTTGTTGGCACCAGTTTTTGGCTGGAATCATTGAAAACGTTAGTCTGCTTGATAAATTCAAACTAAATACTATTAATCGTCAATTGAGGACCATTCCTCTCTTCTGTATCCCCTTCTATCGTACCGAATATAGCCGAAAAATCCTTCCTCAAAATTGATCTCCAATCATAACATTCCTTCTTCCCAACTCAACTTAGCTTTAAGATCTCAATTGTTATTTAGTTTGTGCTTGAAAAGGGTGATTAAATTTTAAGGGCCGATGTTGATTTTGAATAAAACACAAATTATTTAGAAAATTATTGTCATTTCTTTTTATTATGATAATTTATAGTATGATTCAATTATGTATGGAACAAAACATCGGCCAAATGGCACACCTCCATCCTATTCTTTCAAATAACCCAAAAGAAAGAAGTTCAACGGTGTCAAATCACATGATCTTGGCGGCCAATTGCCATCGCCACCACGTGAGATAACACGGCCATTGAATTTGTAGCGCAAAAGAGCTATTGTTTCGTTAGTTGTGTGGCAAGTGGCACCGTCCTGTTGAAACCACATATCGTCCACATCCATATCTTCCAATTCGGGCCATAAAAAAATCGTTATCATCTCACGATAGCCAACACCATTCACAGTAACTGCCTAATCGGCCTCATTTTGGAAAAAATACGACCCGATGATGCCGACAGCCCATAAACTGCACCAAACCATCACTCTTTGTGGGTGCATTTGTTTTCCGACAATCACTCTTGGATTATCATTCGTCCAAATGCGGCAATTCTGCTTATTGACGAATCCACTGAGGTGAAAATGTGCCTCATCACAGAAGATGATTTTCTATCGCGAACAGCAGCAATATTTTAGGCAGTACGAACTGTACGAGCATGCACTGGTATTTTCACATCTCGTACAGACCCGGTTTGCTCAAATTTTTGCACGATTTTTCCGATTGTACGCACATTTGGACGATTAAATTGACCGAAAAAATCACGAAGTGCACGATATGCATTTTGATTTGAACGCCCATTTTCATAATAAGCCTTAATAACTTTAACGCGTTGCTCGATTGTGTATCTTTCCATGGTTCAAATTGAGTTAGTCTGAAATTGACAAATGTCAAATGAAATGCAGAAAAAACTTGACGTTTAGGTGTGGTTCACATTCAAAATCGGCCATTAAAATTTAACCACCCTTTATTAAGGTATTACTATGGTACTACTTAACCATTTGCTAACTTTAAAGTAGTTTACTAACTCTTTTTTAATTTTAAACATTTTCTAACTAGTATCGTACTAAATCAATTTTCTTAATAGTTTTCTTCTAAACACATCTAAGAATGACAGTTCTAACAAAAAAAAACTAAGTAAACAGACCTTTTGTGGCATTTGCAAATAGCACGATACTAAGAAAATAGTTATTCGATGAGTTTAACTTTAATAAAAGGGTAGAGAAAGTATGATGCTAAATTCAAATAAAATTTGCAAAATCGTCGTTTTAACCAAGTTTCATGCTAAAACATCTTTAAAATCGTACTAATTCAACTAAAATTTTGCGTCAGTATCCTTAATTCTACAAGCACCATAAAAATCATCCTAACAATATTTCCAATTTAATAATTATTTAAAAAAAACTGAACAAGTTACCAAGAGCTTTCTCTGTGTCGTTTATTACTCTATTTTGGATTTTAAACAAAAATCATTTTGTATCTGATTGTACCATCAACAACAACAAATTGAATTGAATTAGCAAACTTTCTGCTCGCCGAAACACAGATATACATAATTATATTCAAACAAATAAAACATTTTTATTTAATTTGTTGACCCAATGTCAAATTGGAGATTTTTGTTTTATTCATTAAAAACTTTGGTTGCTCATTAAACACTCAGAAATTTAAATGACAAAAAAAAACATGTCCTTTTTATAGCACTTCTTCTTTTGTATGATGTCACAAATAAAGTCAGTTTCGATAACATCCGGGCATGGCTTGTGGAAATTAGAGAATACGCTCAGGAGGATGTGGTGATAATGCTTCTTGGTAAGTAAGTTTTGTTGTCTTAGAACTGAGTAAGTTATCCTTACAAAAGATTCCAAAGGACAAAAACAAAAACAAAACAAAAACGACAACGAAAACGAAAAAACGAAATGAAAGGAGTTTTATAATTTACCAACCTTTTTCGTTCCTTACCAAACTAATTACTTACTTTTGTTTTGTCGTTGAATTATAAAACTCACTTTGAATTGGTCATCCTTTCAGGTAACAAGGCTGATTGTGGCAGTGACAGACAAGTGAAACGAGAGGAGGGTGAACGACTGGCCCGAGAGTATAATGTTGCTTTTATGGAGACATCCGCCAAAACAGGACTCAATGTTGGGCTGGCGTTTTTAGCTGTTGCCAGGTAATTTATTTTTTTTTACCTTATAGTTCCGAGAATTCCAAGCCTTTGGAAAGAGAGAAATATATATTTTTCTTTTATTTTAATTTACCCTCAATGAATAGCATTATTTTGGTTGTTTAATTATTTTTGGAATTTTTATTTCATAATTTGAATATCTAATTTTTGCGCATGAAAAGTTATAATGTTAATTTATGGTGCCTGCTGTTGGGGTTTTCGTAATTACTTTGTTCAAAAACAAACCTTAAAAGTTTGGCTTGAATAAGAAGGTTATACAAAATAGAAAAGTTACTCATATTACTTTCAGTTATGATGTTAGTATGAGTTGGAACTAAATTTGTTCTTTTTAATTATATGTTAGTTAGTAACTTATGGAAGAAGTAAAACAAAAAGATGGATTCTGCTAATTCACATTCGCTCGACTTACTAATTTTATATACTTTTGTTATACTATATTGTTAATCTACTATTGTAAGTATAAGAATCATAGCCAGGTTCTACTTTTCACTTTCACTCGAAATGGAATTGAAAAAAAAAATTTAATAAAATTTTGATGTTCTACAAATGACTTTTATCGATATTAATTTTATGATTTTCGAAGTTAAGTTGATTCGAATTTCTGTTTTCTAGATTTCGATTTTCAGTTAATTTAAATTTGATCAGATCTAGTTTTGAGAACTTATTTTTTATTGTGAATAGAATAGCTTTGGAACAAATTTTTTTCTGCGAAATTCTTACGTGCGTCCCATTGATGTATCCTATGGCATCAGGGATATTAATTTTTTCCAAAAAATTAAGTTTATATTTTCTTGTCTCTTCATTGGTCATTTAAAATTAGCCGTTAAGAATTTGTGTCAAAATCTTTCACAGAGTACTTCGACCAAGACTTATATAAACATCTTTTCCAACTGATCTTTGGAAATTTCGTTCGGCAAGAAAAGCATTTCAACATTTTTCTTTTTTTACCGTATTTTAACGCCTGATACCTTGTTATTATATAGAATTTCTTTTTTTTTCAAAATTTACAAACACAACTTAAATAGCAGTCAAAAACTTTCACAAACAAAATAGTTCTGTATTTGCCAACTGAAAAGTGATAGATGACACCTTAACTTGACTTAACGTGATTTCGAAATTATGAAAGGGAGTAGAATACTGAACACAAATTCATTTGATTTAAAAATACATTTTCATTTCGATTTTACTCCATTTTTAGAACCTGGCTGTAAATATTTTGGAAATTTTTTTTGAATGGGCTTAGACAAAAAATGAGTGTATATAAAAGTATTCAGAATTTGATAATAATTGAATTTGTATTAGATAAATATAAATTCTATAAAAAACGTTCTACTTTTAACTTTAACTTTTTTTTGCAAACATTTTTATGTGTGCTGAAAACTTATTTGCATTGCGCCTTCCCAATAATCAGATGAAGTTAATAATTAAACGAAAATCTCCTGATTTCAGAATCACATACATATGTACAAATATAAAATTTAAATTTTTAAATTAAATACAAAGAAATCCATGTTTAAGTTATGTTCATTATTCAAGTGTGAAATAAAATTTCAAAATGTACAAATTTTACTACAGCCTGTAGTGCTATTCCATAGTACAAGGTGGCGTAAAAGTGTTCACCCTATTGGAAGCTGCTATAGGTAGTATTTGCAAATGGCGGCAAATGTCATCTCAACTTTTGACATTTGTGATGTAAACAGATACAAAATACACGTCATCAAGACATGAATTGCTATATTCCTAAGGAAAGCGGAATGATTGTTTCGAGCCAAAGCTTTCATTTGTAAAAAAAAACAGGCAAAAATATCGGGTGATAATTTTTCCGCCATTTTCTTGTAATATTATGTTTACGAGCAAACAAATTAACTTAAATATACTCTGAAATTAGGGACTTTTGTAAGATGGGGCTTACAATTAGCCCAACTTGAGAATCAGAAGACATTGCGAATCTGAAAAATAATGAATTTTATTAAAAGTGAAACGTGTGTTTCTTAATTATGATGTCAAGTAATAATAGGTGCGTTTTATTATCCACAAATCTATCTGGATCCGGATCTGGATCAACCCTTGAAAATAAAACGATACGGATCTTACTGACAGCAGTGTTATAAGCCCGTCTCTTTTTATCCTTGGATTTGTAAATTTTAAATTATGTCTTGTCTTTTTTCTTTACACTATAGCTTACACTACCTTACCTTAGTGTAATAACTAATTTTTGGATCTTTGAAATAGATCTCGATAGAAAACAGGATCCCAAATTGTTTTTGTAATACATGTTGAAACTTAATCCAGATCCGGATCCAGATATATTTGTGAATAATAAAACGCACCTAATGTTATAAAATTACTGAAATAGTTGCTATAAAAAATATACGATAATACTTAAGAGTGAAGGTGACAGAAAAAATTCTGACAATTCATTTTACGGGTTTCTTCAACGTGTGTATTTTTACTTGCAACTTATAGGTACTATAAGGCAAGTTATGCATTTGTAAAAAAATCGAACTCGAGATTTTGATAAAAGTTGACATTACAATGATAGCGAAGACCAAAAAATTGGGTCTCGCAATTCTATCTGTCTGTCTGTCTGTACGACTACAGCTAAATGGCTCGGACGATTTTCTTCAAACTTGGTAAATATGGGTTTTAATTTTTTTCCCCCGGATGTTTTTTTCTTTTTTTTTTAGAACCACAAATAACGGTACCTGCCATACGAATTTTTTTCGAAATCTTATAAATATTTTTTTTTCTCAAAAACTGTCCCACGGTATGACCGATTTTGATCATTTTTTTATGTTAAGGCTCCCCAGCAGTTTCAATAATATTGTGCATTCAAATTTTCAATTTTTTTTTTTGGATTTTTAAAAAAACTTTCAAAATATTCTTTTGAAAACTCAATATTTCGAAAAACCCATGCTCGATTTTCTTAAAACTTGATAAATAAAAGCTTCTTAAAATAATCTACAAGATATGAGGAACAAAAATTTATTTTACCCAAAAATAACGGTACCCTCCATAAAAAATGTTTTTCGAAAATCGTATTTTTCTCGAAAACATTTTCGAGAATTTTGCTTAAATTTTTTTTTTCGATTAACTTCTAAAATTTATAATTTAATAAAAAAAATTGAAAACAAGATATTACTGACTGTGCCTACCATAGAACGATTTTTTAAAAATTTGAATTTCTCATTATCGGCATAACGGATTTTAATGAATTTTTTTAGAGAAAAGCTTATAAAAAGTATAAAAAACATTGCATTTCAAAACTTTAAGAAAAATATTTTTTTTGAATTTTGAAAAAAAAAATTTTTTTTTTTTTTTTTGAAAATTCAATTTCTCGAAAATGGCTCAATATTTTTTTTGTAAATTTAATTTTTATTCGAACAATAATAAAAACTTTAAATTGGCATACCAAAATTTTTTCTTAAAAATGTTTTATTTTTTAAGAAACCACTACAAAGACTTATAATTTTTGTTCTTGCATAAACCCATATTTCCTTGAATCACATGGCATCCTATTTTTACCTCCAACTACTAAAGAAATTTTTTTAGTCATTTAAATAATTAATTTTATGCTTATGAACAGTTTTTCTCTAATAACATAAATTTTTGAAATTATTAGTCTATTACATAGGAGCAAGTTCGTGTTACCCAGTCGTGCATTTTATTTTTTAAGAACACAAGTTTGAGATTAATTTGACAGCAACTTTAATTTAAATTAAAGAAGATTCAAGAAAAGTGTGGGGATTTATCAAATTGCTTATTAAGAGGCTTTTGTATAAGCTCCGCAATTTATATGAACCTGGTATCTTAGTATAAGTAAAACTCTTTTGAGTCAAAATAGCTGTTTTGACCATAAGACCACACAAATTTGTTTTCGTCCCGGTAATCTCACATGGACTAATCAGCTGACTGTGAGGGTCTTGTCAATACGCAATTTTTGTTAAATTCAATTTATCTTACATCAATTTTTTGACAAAAATCCAATTTATAGTTCACATTAAGATTAAGATTAAAATGCTAATCATTAACGCTGGAAGATTTTTCCCGTGGTCTGGAATTGTTTCTATAGGCGTATTTTATTGGTAATCTATATATAGTGCAGCAATGGAAGTCCGAATAAAATGCTTTTTTGACTGCATATATATGCATATACACTTTTACTTTAAATTTTAAAGCTGGTATGCTTTGCATTTATACGTGTCAAAATCAGCTGATTTGGAAAAGAAGTAAAATAAATATGTAATTTCTTACAAAACTAATACAAATTGAAATGAATAAAGATCCAAAACAGAAAAGGGTTATAATAATTTCTGAGTTTTTTTTTAACAAATCATCTTAATTTAGTAGATATTTCAGACCAATTAAGTGAACAAAGTAAAAGGAAACGAAAACTTAAAATGAAATATATACCTACGAATAAACAATCCACTTTTGAATAAGCTAAGGGATGCGTTGGAAAAGTATACGTTTTTGTATGAACAAAACGTAAAGATGTGGTTTATGCTGAATTAACATCACTGACAAATTTGTTCTCAAACAAGTGGCAAAATTATTAACAAAATCAAATCTTAATGGCATGTACATACATACATATGTACACAAAGTCAAATAAAGGCTCGGTGTTAAAAAAAATCATTTTCATGTCCTTTTTAATCGTTTGGCATCGCAGCCATCCTTCAACGAATTTCATACTCTCTCGTGACAGATAGGGAACTTGCACACGCATTAAGAAGCAACATTTTGACCATTGACTATTAACGTTTACCGTCTAATCGTAAATTAATATTTCAAACCACATAATTTTGGCTCTTGTGAAAATTTACCATAAAATGAACAAATATCACCGAACACATTCTCAAATAATCAAAACCTGCCAACCTCACAAAAAATAAAACTTTTGCAACTAATTTGAGTGTCACTGTAATCCAGATGCTCCAAAACTTTATCAGCACTATTATGTGCACTCTTATTACTGCCTAGTTTATACGCACTATTCCTTTGTTGTTGTTTACTGTGTAAAATTTTACTGCGTTGCCTATACATTTCCCAATAAAAAACGGCTAATATCAGCCAATTTGGTGGAATAAAGGCCAACAAGCTATTTTGAATCAATAATTCAATAAGTCTAATTAATATCATTTTTCTACTTAACTGATTTATTTAAGCACTCTATAGAGTTTGTATCATAAAACTTTCATTATATAAAAATCTCTTGTCAAACAGAATAAAACGTCCAATTTTAAGAAATCTGCCCTTTAAATGTTCGCTTGCACTAAGATGCCTTTTAGATCCAGTTATAAATTTTGTAGCTATAGAATTAACTACATATATATCTAACACAGACTTCTTATAAAAAAGTATATTTTTTTGAAAAGCAGAGGTTAAAAAAAACCTCTTAGTTTGTAGACTGGGTATACCCTTTTGTAAAAAATAATTTACCAGTGATGGTTCTTAAAGTTGCCTCTCCTGTCTTTGACTTTAACTACACAGAAGCCTTTATTTAATCAAAAGCAAATGAGATCTTAATATATAAATGACAGAATACATATGTACAACCTATGAATTTTCATATCAACATTTTCTCAACAATTATTTATGAAATTTTTGACCAAGTTCAATTGTAGATTTATTTAAGAGTTGATTCTCATCGGCTTTGTTGGTCGTAATATTGATTAAATGAAAGATTTTTACATTTCCTTTTTCCCAACGTTTCGACGGTGGTTGCCATCGGAACGACCAAACAGCTCCTTCGTCAAAGAATGGCGAATCATAGATCAGATATTCGTTTAAGAAATGCTGGGAAGACAGCACTGGCTTGCCACAGCGTTGAGACTGGCCACCAACTGAACTTTGAAGGAGTAGAAATCCTTGCTAAAGAGAAACACCCATCCAAACGTTACACTTTAGAGACATTATACATAATAAACAATAAAAGCAATATGAATCGCAAACAAGACACACAAAACATTTCAGCGGTTTGCTGTTCCTTAGTTTCGGACAACACATCCAAAATTTGAAACACCTTGGACTAAACTTCCCCTGAAGTGTTTAAATCAAACATTTATTTGTTTTTAATTTTGTATTTAATTAAAGTTGTACATAAAATTTTTCATGTAAGTTTTGTAGCATGTCCGCCATACACAGTATCACTTATGTAAAATAACTTTTTTGTATAAATAAAGACATCCCCTGAAGAAGACGGCAACCACCGTCGAAACGTTGCAAAAAAGGAAATGTAAAAATCTTTCATTTAATCAACAATACGACCAACAAAGCCGATGAGAATCAACTCTTAAATAAATCTACCATTTTCTCAACAGTTCAAAGAAAATGTATAGAAATATATCAAATTAATTTTTAAAAAGTTGTTGGTTTTACATTGCATTTTATTTAGGTGGGAATTATTGGTGACCTCTTAAATTATTATAGAGAATAAATAGGGCGTGCAAAAAATATTCTAAATAATACATTCATTTTAGCTACAGTAGTTAGGTAAAGTTAATTTGGACAATAAAAGGGCTACTGACTCTTGAAAGAAAGTAACCGATACAACGAAAGTATCTCTTGTCATAATAAAGAACTTCTAATGATAGCTTTTTGGACTCCGAAAAATATTTTTAATTGTCCTCCTTTCCTTCTGAAAACAGAATTGTTAGTCACTAGACCCTGACTTTTCATAAACTCTTGCTGTTCGTATTTATGTATATTGTATACTATATTTAAGTTTTTTCAAAGAAAATTTTAAATTTGATATATCAATCATAAATGTATTAAACCAAATAGCAAATCGGTTTAACCTAAACGCAAATAGATTTAACCCAAACGCAAACCTATTTAAACTAAAAGTTATTAGCCCTATTATTGAATTAAACTATGGTTATGCGAATGGTATACTTTCAAGCTTCATTTTTTTCTTTTTTTAATTGTGAAGTTATTTTGTTAGCACACTATTTTTATTTATATTTATAGTATGAGGTAGGATATTAGAAAATTTTCAATAGTAAAATCATTTACTCTTATATTTTCAGACAACTTAAATGCAGGCGAAATGAATCCCTTGATGAAGCCAAATTTAATGTGCAAGACTTTGTAAGAGAACAAACACAACCGAAACAAACCTGCCCGCAGTGTAATATGTAACGAAAAAGCTTGTGTATTTTAGTAATGTTTAATATTAAAAAATATTAATTTTTTGGTATACAGAATTTTGTATGAAAACAATTTTTATTGATAAAAATGATAACAAAGAAAATAATATACTATTATAAAGTACAGGAAAAAAATTAAACGAATATAAATTTAATTTTTATTTGTGAAATGTGCAGTGTATTTTGTGAACAAAGCTGAAATTTACCTTTCCGATAAAACTACCTTAAAAATATTATTTATTTACCCATTAATTTT
The DNA here is from genome assembly GCA_963931855.1 of Philhelius festivus. Taxonomy (NCBI): domain Eukaryota; kingdom Metazoa; phylum Arthropoda; class Insecta; order Diptera; family Syrphidae; genus Philhelius; species Philhelius festivus. The sequence continues at coordinate 156,216,943 of OZ007556.1, forward strand.
ATTGTATTAAATGATTTCTAAACCTTAGTATACATCTCCCTTGAAATCGCTTGAACTTCGTCAAGATCATATCCTGGTTAAAAGCTGAGTCATTTAATGGTTTAAAAATACAACTATTTTTTATAAATCTACAATTTCTAAATTGCCTATTGCGTTCAAATACTTATATTTGTCTCCGTTTTTTTAAATAAACCAAAGTATTTCAATTCCTTTCGTTGTTTTTTTAATATTTTTTTCAATTTTCAATTATTTTTTTTTATAAATTTAACACCTTTCACCTAAAAAGGGGAAATAGACCTCTCCTTGAACGATTTTCTTCTTGTCTTGACCCAACCTACGCATCTTACCTTCGGTCGCATATCATATGAATCATCTTTTATTTGAGCAAAAAAAATTACGTATACGCCACAGTGAACACAAATTTAAAATAAAATAAAGTTAGAGTTTTAAGCTATGACCTGGACTGGCTAACATCAGTTAACGGAACTGAAAATTTAAAATATTTGTGCATGAATACCATAGTATTCTCAATACCATGCCACTTGTGACACACTACAGAACGTAGTACAGTTTGACAGCCAGTCATATTCTGGCAAACAAAAATTTTCAATCTTTCAAATAAAGATGTTTTATGTCGATTCCCTTTACACGCTAGAGTTTTCGATCCCGGATCAAATTTTTTTCTTTTAGTGAGCATATTTCATATACTACATGTAAATCTCTATTCAAATACAGATTCGAAGATTTTGATCTCTTGAAAAAAAAAAAAACATTTTTTTTGGTGTGAAAGAACGTAAAATCTGCCGAGAGATCGGATTCTTCATACAGAAATTGATTCCTCGTGTGTCTCTGCCAAGAACTTTCCGTTTTTTAAATTCGTTGCCATTTTGAAATTACAAATTTATTAAAAAATCATAAAAAACATCAATATGACAATGAGTTTAAGTAAAACTATTATCCAATTTAGAAAAATGGTGCTGTTTTCACTAAGGAGAAGACTATACTCATATACCACGCTCATACCATTTTGCTCTGCTGTTATTACCATAGTATAGACTGACTGGCTTGTGGTTTATTCGTATACTATGGTGTCTATACTAGATGTGTGTCACGGGCATTATCTTCTCGCATCCTTTCGTTTAAGAGTGAATAGTCAGATTGCTCTGGAATTCAGCGCGTTGTTCTGAATATAACATTTTTGAATTTTAAATAAAATTATTAATCGAATTGCTATCTGTAGTCTTCAGATAAGTATACTTATCTTACTGGTACGTGGAATAGAACCCTTTAAAATATAGAATTGCTGTTAATTGGGCTGCTTTAAGTTGCTATTGTTCCTACATACACTTTTGAAATTTGTTTTTTTTTTGTTAAATCTCATTGCACATTTCACAAACAGAAATATAATACAAAAAAGTACTTACTATTATGTGTATATATAACTATAACCCTTGAAAAGTTTTACATAAAAAAAAGAGTTTTGAATATCCTTAACATACAAAATATATAAAAAAAAAATTAGAAAAAATGGGAAAATTTATTAGAAAATAAAAAAGCACACTAAAATTTATATAAATTATTATTAAAATATGTATAATTATATATTATAAAGCATTTTACATACACAAATTATGTATAAATAAAATACAATAAAATTAAAATGATTTTTATAAGCTGCATATCTCTTACTCTCTCATTAAAATGACCAATTGTTATATATCTAAAATTTAAATGTTAAAACATTTAATTAAATAACAAAACAAAATTATCTCTATAGGTTGTCAAATATGAAATCAATATGTTTCCGCAATTAATTTTGTCAATTCTCTAAACGGATTGTTTTATCTTTTTAAACTTATTTTATACAAACAAAAGTATATTGAAGAAAAAAAAAGACACTTTTTAACACACACACACACACAAATAATGCTGTCGCATACAATAACGTAGGGAAATATTAAATGTAAATATTATAATAAAAATTTAATACAAGAATAATTATATTCTTAAATGTATTGTTGTATAGCGCGATAATGAGGATTAAATATTTTATATTATTATAAACATTGGCAATATGAACATAATTTATGTTGCATATGTATAGCGAGACAAAAAATGTATGTAAGATAAGGTATGAAACGTATCAAGAGAAGTTTGAAAATAATCTTGACATCTGAACCAATTCAAAGTTTAAAGGTTTTATGATAAAATAAGAAAACTCTCATGAAAGTCAACATTTTCATAACTTTTTTAACTTTGCGGTGAAGATTGATTAAATTTGAAGTAAAAGAGTGGGATCGTTATGCAAAAACTTGTACAATTTATATTCTTATAGTATAAAATTCCAAGTAAAATAGATCTCCATTTTTATTGAAATTTTTACTATTTCCAAAACAACACTTTTAAAAACTCGACTGCTTATTACTAGATGGCGCAAAAGTTGTCACCCGGTGTTCTTTGCCTGTAATTTTTTTATGAAAAACTTATAATGAAACAATTATTGCGCATTTTTTAAGAGTATAGCGATTCATGGTCTTGGTGACGTTTATTTTGTATCTGTTAACATCGCAATTGTCAAAATTGAGTTGACATTTGCCACCATTTGCAAACACTTTAGCATCTTCCACTACGTTAACAACTCTTGCGCCCCCTTGTGTATACTACTTAGAATGTGATTTTTGACACCCTAATGGTCTTCGGCTTCATCGGTAGGGGTCTGTACACTTATGTGTTTAACTAATTTTGCTCACACTAAATGAACGTTGGAGAAGATTTAAAGGAGATACCGATACACATTGGTTTTGAATGTCTGAATATTATAATGGGAGGGAATTATAGAGTCCGCATTCGTGTAGTGCGGCTAAAGAAAGAATCTCTGAATTCAACAGTACGTCTGAAAATGGGCACAAGGGTAAACTGATGGGCACTACCTGAAGTGCGAGTATTGCAGTTAAACTTTTTACTGGCTATTTCACTAGAACACTTATTATAAAAATTTATGTAAAATAATGAAAGACAAGAAATATTACGGCGGTGCTCGAAAAATTCAAATGTTTCTGTTATACAAATTATGTTTGTTCTTATGTGGGCTCAAAGTCAGTTGATTATTACTTTTTTATGTTGTGATGTTTCGGACGTGATAACACCCTTCTTCAGACCTATTTATCAAGTGGATTTTAATTTAAAAAAAACATATATACATTATATACAACAAAAGGTCACGAAGAAAGGAAATACATATTTGTTTCTGTTATACTTCCTATTCAGAGTTTCAGAATCAGTTGACTTACATATTTACATACTCGTTATGTCAAAATTTAGCTGTTCTTATTCGTTATTCGCGGCCTAGGCGTATTCATTCAGTCTCATTTTTAAACTATTGCTAAGTAAACAGAAAGTTTAATTTAATTTTGTGAAATTAATTGTATTTCTTATATTTATAATATCCAATGATTTAAGCTGCATTAATATATTGAAAATTAATTCAATTAACTTAATATTTTATGCAATGAAATTGAATTTAATGATCGGTGAACATTAACGCAATCAATTAAAATAACTTTTATCTACTTTTCTTCGGTTACTTTCCGGTTTCTTAACTTTAACTTCCATTAAACTATTTTGTTATATTTTATTTTCAATTTGAATCTAATTGAACTTCAAACTTATTCGGCGTTAGTTATCACGAAATGTGAGCTTTTCAGTAATATTTTCACATCAACACAGGAACTGTGTATAATACTTTTTTTTAGTATTATAAATCTATTACGATGGGGCTTATGATAAGACTAGTTACAAATTTTCAACTTCTGACATTTTATATTAGTGCTACAAAATATGTCTTAGCATTGTTCCATTTTATAATTATCACACACAGCAGTGAACCCCGAGGCCATGTAGACAAGCAATTTGGATACTTCCCCTCGCTGCCAAACTCCAATTTGTGTATTTACTTTGACGTATATAGTACGCTACTTGACAAGCAGGGTGGCTGCAACTTTTGAAGTTTTAAATTTAATTTATATTTATTTACTGATTTCGCTTTAACACGCACGCACCTGAAAAACACATTTGTATTTATGAATGTGAAAGTCACACAAACATACAAATACTTCAATAGTTCATTTTGCAAGTGCATCTGTCAGCTTGATTGCTACTAGCTTCAGTTGACGAGCAAGTTCCTTAGATTTATTTTCTTTTTGTGAATAGAAAATGTGTGTACATTACAACTTGCGTGGCAGTAGTACGTGTTGGTCTCGGTAAGTTAAGACGGTTGTTAGATCTGACAATTTTATCATGTCTACCAACAGTCCAACAATAAGCGGAAAATTGTCAGTTACGAGGCCACACAGGCAAGTAATGGCAAGCAACTTGGGTACACACACTGCCACTCAAAATCGTATTTGTGTATTTGCTTTGACGTAAGCGACATGTCACTTAACAGGCGCGTTGCCAGGAATATTTGAAATTTTACATTTTATTTATGTTTATTTACCGACTTCGCTGAAACGCACAGGCAACCGAATGTGAACGTCACATGAACAATCAAATACTTCAATTATTAATTTAACAAGTGAACCGAACTTAGCAGATGTTTGTTTACAAATAATGGGTCCACCCGACAGTCAAATTACAACTTTTTCTCATTGTTTTCCCTAAAAAAACACCAAATTCGGTTTCTAAGAAGAAATTCTCATATGCCATAAACGATGACATCTGACGATTTCAAATGAGTCTGACAATTTCCTTAAGGGTTGGCAATGATAAAAATCGTGTGTTCAGACGTGTTCGATTGTCAGACACCTGAAAATTTCATCTGACAATTAATATTATATGATATTTGTAATTTATTCCACGGACTTTCATCCAAGAAGTTAGAAAAGATTTGAATAATAGTAAATATTGAACACAGTTGCCTAAATCTATACTTTAAACTAACAATCCTAAATTTTTTCAGCTTTCATCTCTGTCAATTAAAATCCAAAATATTAAAACAAAAATCTGAGCTTAATGTTTATTGTATCATTTTTATATAAAGAAAAACTTCAATTGCCAAAACAAAAAAAATATACAAGATTAAAAGTTAATTTTAATACAAAACAAAAAAGAAACTATTAAACCCACGTGATAAAAAATAACTGTTTAGATTAAACCAAACCTAAGACACCTACTCGTATAAAAACAATCACATTTACCCAAAAGAAAAAGTATCTTCTTAATTAAAAAAGTTGCATATTTGATATTTATACCTATATAGTATACCTATACAGATATATGTTGTGTACATAAAATATATTTATTCAAAATAAATGTTAAAGAATATTTATAAAATGCAAAATATTTAAAACTATAAAGAAAAATACTGTCAGTTGAAAAGAGGATATTAATAAAAAATGCTTGCTGCCTCATGAACCAAAAATATTGTTTAAAAAAATTGAGAAGCATAACCTAATTTATTGATGCATATATATTATAAAAAAATAAAACAAATATTAATAGAAAACTGGTATAAATTAAATTGAATATGTTTTGAGAAAAATGAAAAACAAAAAAACAAAAACACAAATGTTCCCAATACACATGCTATAGAGACAATATAATAAGAAATATAAATTATTTAAAAACTGAAAAGGCAATGCGTATTCTTTGATATATTGGTATGCGTAAAACGTAGTACTTACATAAATGATTTTGCTATAATTTTTCAGCGAGGTATAGATGTTTTATGAAATACTTAACTGGCTTCTGTGGATGAGTACTCTTTTCTTTTCACACTTTTTCAATTTTACAAAACAGAAGCTTGACAGCTTCATAGTAAAGTGTGTTTCGTTTGCTAAGGATTTGTTCACTTTATCGTTTTATTCTGTATTTGTTCTAAAAATTTTGTGTAATTGTGTGGTGCGTTGAACTGTCACGCCGGAGTTTTGGATTCGATTCCAAGTCACTTCCAACTAAATAGCAAAGAATATTTTTTTTTATTTTTTTTTTTTCAGATTGCTTGAGACATTTTTTTCGTTTTATTTTGTGCGAATACTAAAGGGGTTTTGAGTACCAGTAAAATATTACAGACAGAGGGAGCGATAGAAAAATATGGCATATACCGATGCATATTGGTTTTCAAGTTCTGCATATACACATGAGAGCGAAACACAGCTACGAGTAGGTAAAGAATTCCACTTAACGGCACGTCCAAAATTGTCAACTGTAAACTGAGAAGCATTCCAAAAGACGCGAATACTATGTTTGAATTTTTGCAACCTGACTTTTTCAAAAGAACACTGCTCAGAACAAAATAACGATGTAATTATAGGGGTTTTTGTTTTTTAGTTCAGAATAGACCTCTGAATCTGAACAGTGTCCCAGCATGTCAAGCATGTTCTGAAAATCCTCTGAACTAAGCGTGCTCTGAGCGCTCTGATTTGTTTTTGAAACACACCTGACCACTTAGCTGTCACCTTTTTTTTAATTTGAGACTGTCAAATGCTTGTGTAAAGTATTAAACTCTGTCTGCTCAGTTATTTTGTTCTGAGCTCAATGAGTGCACTCTGAACAAGCTCAGAAAAAAGAAAAAAAATATTCGAAGCTCTGATTTTCTGAACTAAAAAAACACAATTTATTTTTTGACAACTTGAACTCAGGCTGTGCTTTGAACTAAAAAAGAAAAACGCCTAACGAGAAGAGCTCTCTTCATAAAAAAAAGTGCTTCGGCTCAACTTTCCTTTAAGATAGCACGAATTTTCACACGCAGATAGCTTTATTCGCTAGATGAGCACATTTTAATAACAAATATCACAATTTTAAAGTGATTTTTTATAATTATTTTTAATAAATTCTTAAAGTTCCTCAATTCGCATACAAAATGCACTTCTTTTTGTTTATTTTGACATTTCTGTGTTTTTAATAACCATCAATTTTCATAACGCTTAGCAGGGCACACAAAGACTTAGAGTAAGGCCTGAGTGAATAGATCTGGCTCCGAAACAAATGTGACCTGAGCACTCGAAACAATTTAAGAAACACAATATTAAGCATTAAACTGTCATTGCATCATTTTTTCGATAAACTGCAACTTTTTAGCTTTTTTTTGTGAAATTGTTCTTTTCAAGAATTTTATTCTTTTTAATTAATCTCTGGTTAGTACAAAATGGAAAAAAATTAATGAAGTTTGCCGCGATCAATCTGCTCGGTCTTTTTTACTGAGTTAATCGAGCACGCCCCAATCAATCTCTAAGCTAAAAAATGAAATGCAAGTTTAGCGCTCAAAGTTATTGTTGTTTTTTTTGACAACTCTGAGTCCCGCTCGGGAATAAAAAATAAAAACACCTCTATTATCACAAAATATAAGGCAGTTTTTTTCTTTTTAAGCTCAGGAAACTGAGCTGTCAAAAAAGATCTGTGTTTATTTTTTAGTTCAGACACATCAGGGCCTCAGTTTCTTTTTCAACCAGCTAGCTCAAGCGCGATTTATGAGTTCATAATAAAATGCCCAAGCAGATGGAGTACAAAGCTGAGCGTGGCTTACTTCACTTTTTTCATGTGATATGACAGACAGAAGGCGGAAAAAAACACAAACTAATAAAAATTGAAATAGATCCATTTAACAGTTCAGTATTCCAGCATGTTTCATAAATAAATCGGAGAATTCTGATAAAACTGCTCAGAGCGCAACTCGACATGCTCAAGCTCTGATCAATGCTCTGCTCAGAGTTAAAAAAGAGAAACGCCTATAGTTAACATAAAATCTGAAAACAACACATCAATCAGTAAACAAATTAGTCCAATGAAATTAGTATTTTATATCTACAAAAAATACTGCGTCGAATTTTTTTTTGTTTCTTAAAGAGTACCTATTGGAGAGTGTAAAACCAAAAAGTTCGAACAAAAAGCGCCCATGCGTTGTCCGCCATTTTGAAAAAGGCTTTGAAAAGCTTGAACTCGATTTTCTCGGCTGCTATCATATATAGAGCTGTATTTTTTTTTAGGTTTGTACGTTAATACATCTTCTTTAACTTTTGTTGAGAAAAAAATTTGAAAACTCTTTCCAAAAAAAAGTTATCGACGAAAAACTGTCGAGATTTTGAAGTGAAAAATGGTTTTTAACGTTTATCTCGCCTCATGTTCATCTGATCGAAAAAATACTTCAGTTGTTTTTTATAGATCACTTTATTTCCTACATTTTAGTATATTTAAATTTTATGTGCGACAAAAACTGTAGGAAATATAACCTGTCAAAATGACCAATATCCTGCGAAAATTAAAAAAAAAAGAAATTTACTTTGAAAATTTTCAAATTTGATTATGTTCTCTTTGATTATGTAACTCTACCTCGGTGGTGGTGTGGAAAAGAGTTTGAACTGTTTTTTTAAATTTCATAATGAACATAATCAAATTTGAAAATTTTCAAACGTGAGTAAATTTTTTTTTTTAATTTTCGCAGGATATTGGTCATTTTGACAGGTTATATTTCCTACAGTTTTTATCGCATATAAAATTAAAATATACCAACATGTAGGAAATAAAGTGATCTATAAAAAACAACTTAAGTATTTTTTTGATCAAATGAACATGAGGCGAGATAAACGTTAAAAGACATTTTTTACTTCAAAATCTCGACAGTTTTTCGTCGATAACTTTTTTTTGGAAAGAGTTTTCAAATTTTTTTCTCAACAAAAGTTAAAGAAGATGTTTTAACGTACAAACCTAAAAAAAAAATACAGCTCTATATATGATAGGAGCCGAGAAAATCGAGTTCAAGCTTTTCAAAGCCTTTTTCAAAATGGCGGACAACGCATGGGCGATTTTTGTTCGAACTTTTTGGATTTATACTCTCCAATAGGTACTCTTTAAGAAACAAAAAAAAAATTCGACGCAGTATTTTTTTTAGATATTTCGAATTAATTAATTTAATTTGACTGGACTAAATAGTTCGGGGATAATTCGTATAACAATTAAATAGGTCTGTTCGTTTGTTTTTTAATATGAACCCTGCTTTGGGCTAAGACTTTTAGCTTTGGGAAACAAAGCGAATTGTTATATTATTTGAGTAAAAAATTGAATTTTAATAACTAAACCAGAAATGCTATCTGGAGTATACGAGGATATTACCCCATCCAATCAAACCATACATATAAACTGAAAACACATTCTATAAATTAAATTATCCCTGGAATCATTACTGATCTAGTGAAGCAAACATTCTGGACAACACCTGGAAAAAAGCCTAGGACAAAATGCCATAAGGCAATATTTCTTCTAGAAATAGTTTTCACATATCTACTCGCTCAAATACTGTGGGAAAGTAAAGTACTCATATTTTTGCAATTCAGTCGATTTTGAATACCAAAAATGAGATGGTGTCTCATTAACACGCTATCTGGTCTGCAGATGCGGTTTTACAAATTTTCGACGAATTTGAATAGCATTTTTTGAACGACTAAAGCAGTATACAAGAATTTATTGTATTGTTATTGGTTACTTTTTAACTATACATAAATACACAAAATATGTTTACATTTTCACCGAGTCCTTGGCTCACTCGTCTGTTTAACAATAAAGATTATAACAGACTTATTGAATTTATATATTAAGGCAGCATTTTTCTATTGTAAAGTTCAAACTATATAGCCGATTCAATGTAGCCGACGTATTTTAATTTTCTGGAGTACATTCACATATTGTTACAGTTTAAAGAGTTCACGTTTGTATCTTCTCCTCCATCGCCCACCTTTCATACAGATGCAATTATCCGTCGAAGAATATTTCTTTCGCAAAAGCCAAGAATTTGCTCACCCCATTATGCTTATCTTCCAACGGCAAGACTGGTTTTATAAGGATTTCTGTAGAACATAACTTCCTTGCTAACTGGTATGGAATTTTCGAAGCCAGTAGTGAAGTAAATTGTAAGGTAAATGAGAACTTACAGTTACTGCTAGCAGTTGATTTAATTTAGTTTAACATTTGTTTTGGCAGTTTAAGAATTTGGTAAACGATAAAATTGTATTTCAAAATAACTTTATTATTCAGGTTCATTCTTAGGTATAATTGTGCAGGAATAAAGTTATTTTCATATCGATATTTCCAGTATGAACCTACAGCTCCACTTAAAACTGCGTTCTGAACTTTAAAACAGCCTCCCCCTGAAATATGCAAAATAAGTTTACGTTACATAACACGCCATTTTCAATTGGCCTGAATGATACACAAGATAAGAATCGCATTTAAGTAACGTATATCCTAATGTCACTTTCCTTTACACACACAAAATCAATTTCTGTTTGGATATATTGATCCTCGCCAGTTTTTCCGTTCCTTCACACCAAAAAAATCGATTGTTCGTTAAAAGGGGTCAAAATTATCAGATTCCTATTTAAAAAGGGATTTACATGAACATAAAGCACGCTCTTGCAGCCAAAACACCAAACACACAACAAAAGCTAAGTGTACACGATTGGTAGATCTTACAATATTGTCAGATCTGTCAGTGAAAAACATGCTTACAATGTCTTACAATCGTGTAGTCTTACAATTAATTGTCAGAAAATTTGTCTGACAATTAATTGTTAGATCATTGTCTGACAATTAATTGTAAGAAACCTGACAATCATGTGTACGCTAGCTGACAATCGTGTAATCTTCCAATTAATTGTCAGAAAATGTATCTGACAATTAATTGTAAGACGGTAAATTGTAAGGTATTTGATAATCGTGTACACACACAATTTATTGTCAGGCCTGCCAATTTTTATCGTTGTCTGACGTTTCTGACAATGAAGAAATTGTAAGATGTTCGTTTTTTAGCATCATACAATTTTTTCATTGTCAGAAAATTTGCAGCCAAGGTTTAATTGTCAGTTTGCATAACCAACAAAAACTGACAATTAATTGTGTGTGTACACGGTTGGTAGAAAATCTACCAATCTCTTACAATTAATTGGTAGGTATTAAGCCGGTTATCTGAAAATGAATTGTCAGCCAACTTCTGACAATTAATTGTAAGGGATTGGTAGATTTTCTACCAACCGTGTACACACACAACTTAATTGTCAGCTCATTGGTAGATAATTGTCAGACATTGTAAGGTCTTACAATATTGTAAGATCTACCAATCGTGTACACTTAGCTAAACGAAAATAGAAATTGTGTTTGCTTTCTAAATAGTCTACCAGTATCTGCCAATGTGAACTCGGGCTAAGAGAGAATATTTTTAAAAATTCCCCACTGTCAAGATTATTCACCATACATCCCCTCAAACTGTACTGTTGACATTTCCACTTGTCAAATAAATTTCTTTTCAAAACATGTGCTCCTTCTAAAGTTCAATAATAAATTATTCTTCCAAGTTTTTAATAAATTTTTTAGTAATTGCAATAAAAAATCTTCAAAATGGGAACAGATCAGCCCGCTCATCGGGCAGGGGCCCTCAAACAAACAAACAAAGCCCATAAAACAGGAAGGCATCGTTCCAAAGGGGCTGTTGAAGCTGCAATCAAGGGTAAGTAATTGCGCATCTTCAAGGCTGAGAATCTGGGATATTTATTGATAAGTTTTGTGAATTTTCTAGGTAAAGCCGACATAAAAACTGTATCTCATCGTCACAGACAGCAACAAAACCGCGAACAGCGAAGAGATCAAATGAATCAGGTAAGTGCAATGTCCAAAGAGAAGTCCAAATCTTCAATGCGATTTTCATTTAGATTCGCAAAAACAAACGCGAAGAAGTTATTGCAAAGAAACGGCAAATAGGTGGACAACACACTGCTCCCTTCCTCGTTTGCATTTTGCCTCTCCATTCTCAGATCGACCCTTATTCCGCTCTGGCCATTCTAGAAGGATGCGACGAGGAAGCAATAGTAGACAAAAGTGCAGCTGGGGTTACGTATATCAATGTCCCTCGATTCAAGCAGAGATTTGCTTTCGTTGTACCACCTCATGGCCGTGGTAACGAACTCACTGTGCTCGACTATTTGAAAGTGTGCGACACAACATTGTTCCTAACCTCGGCAGCGATGGGTGAGGACGATGTCTTGGACAAATGGGGCCACAAGATGTTCAATATGATTGTCGCTCAGGGAATTCCTACCCCAGTTGTTGGAATCATGGATCTGGAGTCGGTAAATCCCAAACGCCGCCAGCAAACCAAGACAGGCATTCAGAAATTCATCAGTAAATTGCTTCCTGATGAGAAATGCATGCAACTGGACACAAATGCCGAGGGAATCAACGTCCTGCGTCGCATTGGGGGCCAGAAAAAGAAGATTCTCCCCAACAAAGCCAATCGACCACATCTCTTTGCTGAGAAAGTGGAATACCAACCGCATCCAGATGCTTCATTGGACACTGGAACTCTCAAAGCAACTGGTTTCTTGAGAGGAACTCCATTAGACGTCAATGGATTGGTCCATATCACCGGTTTAGGGGATTTCCAGATGACACAAATCGAAGCTCAAACGGATCCCTATAAACTCGAAAAGAACAGGCCAGATTTGCCCGATCTTCGAGTCGTTGCTGTGGCGGATCCGGCGAAGCAAGTGAGTCTCCAGGTGGAGAACATCCCAGATCCAATGGATGCTGAACAAACATGGCCCACAGAAGACGAAATCGCTCAGGCCAATGAAGAGACAAAGAAGACCAAGGTTATCAAGCGAATGCCGAAGGGTTGGAGCCAGTATCAAGCAGCTTGGATTCCAGATGTGGAGACTGTCGAGGAGAAGGACGAAGACAGCGAAGAAGACGAGGACGGTAACAGCAACGACGAGCAGGAAGACGACGACGACTTCATGTCATGTGAAAACAACTCTGAGGATGAGAATAATGACGCAGAAAGCGAAACTGAAGAGTTTGTTGAGACGGCCTCGATGTCCGAGGGTGTTGTGAATGACGAGAAATACGATCAGGACATGGACTTCCAGGAGGAACGAGAGACATTGAAGAAAATCCAGGAAGCACGAACTGATCAGATGTGGCCCGATGAAATGGACACACCTCTTGATATTCCCGCGAGGGAGAGGTTCCAAAAATTCCGGGGATTGGAATCGTTTAGGTGAGATTTTCATTAAAAGTTATTTAATAGAGAGACTTACTATCTTTCACCCCTTTTCAGAACTTCCCCATGGGATGTAAAGGAGAATCTACCAAGTGACTATGCGAGGATCTTCCAATTCAAGAATTTCGATCGCACAAGAAGGCGAATCGTTGAGGAAGCCAAAGATATTGCTGGTGCTTGTGTAAGTAAAAAGAACTTGTTTTGTCATTTTCGAAGCTAAGATTTGTATCTATACAGAATCCCTAAAAAACGGTTTCCTTTATTACATGGTTGTCACTGAAATGTAAGGCAACGAATAATTTGCCAAATTTTATTGAAAATGGTCATTATTAATATTAAACTATTTTTTTTGGTCGGTAAGATAAGATAGTTTTCTAGAAAGAGCGAATTGTTCTAGTCAACCGCGCCTTATGTCCCAATGCAATTTTTGAAATCCTAATAATTCGGCTTCTTGGTTCCAGGGTGAATATCAAAGAGTTTCGGTTAGTAGATAAGTGGTTGTACAGGGTTGGCCAAATACAAGTTTCTTTTTAAAACTGCAATAAAATGAACAATCATATATTATGGCTTTATTAGTAAGAGCAAACATTCCCATTAATTATGGAAGACAAAGTCTTCGCAGTGGCCCATTCTGTCACTCCAATTTTCTAAGACCTTGTTGATGGTTTCGGGCTGTAGCTCAGCGATTGCTTGAATGATATTGGCCTTAAGTTCTTGAATCGTTTGCGGATTGGTGGCATAACATCGGTCCTTTACGGTTCCCCCAAAAAATAGTCGGAACGTTTCGAATCGCATATCCGAGGCGGCCAATTGACATCGCCAAAACGGCTGATAATACGATTTGGTAATTTTGTGCGCAGAAGATCGATTGTGGTATGGCTAGCGTGGAATTGCGCGCCATCCTGCATGAACCAGAGGTCTACCAAATCCATGTATTCAATTTCAGTAAAAAAAAAGTCGGTTAACATGGCTCGGTAACGCCCACCTGAAACGTTGTGACTAGCCTCATTTTCGAGGAATGGTCCAATGAATGACAATAACGTGCGGGTTTTTCCAGTTAACGTAGCCGCTGAGATGAAAATGCTCCTCGTCAGAAAAGAGGATTTTTCGCCCAAAATCGTTGTGCAATTCAAGCTGCCCGAAGGCCCAAACTGCGAAGCGATTACAAAGCGGATGGTCGTGCATCTTCAATTGAGGACCTTGCATCAAAAGGGGGGCAGGTCCACATTTTGGTGCAAATGAGGGGCAGATCAAAAATTAAAAAAATCGCAGTAATTACTAGTATTGTTTATTTAACCTAAAACTTGATTAAAAAATGTGAAAATAAGCAAATTTTTTAACACCATATCATTTTTTAACATTCGTTAAATAATTTATTTTTCAAAGAGTTTTTTTTGATTTCTCACAAAAAGTTAAATGTGGACTTGCATCCCTTTTGATGCAAGGTCCTCAATTGCTGATTTAATTGGGCCTTGTAAGCGAATAATCCGAGATCTTTGTGCAGATTTCTCCTCATGCTAGTGCGTAAAATGTTGAGCTGTTGAGATCGATGGCGAGTTGATGTTCGTGAATTGAGTCTCACACTCTCGGCTACAGCATCAATATTCTCGTCTTGCGCACCGTACGACGGGGACCATGAGTGTTGTTCACTAGGATACTAGTCTCACGAACTTTTTGCACAAACTTGCGTACAGCAGGCGCGGTGGGTGCTTCATTTCGGCCAAAACTTCTTTTCAAAAAATGCACTGTTTGGGCTACAAAGCACTCACTTTGGAAATAAGTTTTTTCAATATTTCCCAACGTTGTTCAGGCGAAAATCGCCTCATTTCTTTCCGCGGAGGTATGATACTCATTTTCAGTCGAAATTTCGAGCAGGAAACAGCTGTCAGTGTCAAAATAACCTATGATTTAATAAGAAACGAATAGATGGCTCACCCTTTACATCGGATTAATTCAAGACACAGGAAAAATTATTATGACAACGAAGAACATTAAGGCAATCAATTTTTGTTATCACGAGAATTATTTATTAGTAGACAATCGATCTAGAGATTTTGATCAAATATAACGTAACGATGACAGAGAGAAAACAAAAAAGACAACGAAATCAAAAATGAAAAATTGTGTTCTGCTTTGCTTTCTGCAGTTTGAGACGAAATTGCTCATTGTAGATGATTAGTCGAAGTCTTAAGTTTAAATTTCCCATACCATATACAGATGCCGAAAAGTAAGACATTTGGGTTTTGTTGTTTATTTCATCAGCATGAATCAATCATGCTTGTTTTTTTGAATAAATGAAACATTTCGTTGATTAAAGATTTTGGACCCTCACTGTGCGAGCTCCTACAAACATCCCTTGACGAGCTCAGTATAATTTGGCCAGAAGCACCGGACTTACCGTCAACCTAATCAAAACAGAATTGATTTGCTTGAAAGGAAACAACAAATTCCAACATTGGAGTATACAGAAATACTGAGGAAAATTCTAATATACTCATACTTGGGCAGCCCTAGATAAGGCAACCAATTTTAGAACCACGACAAAATTCAAAGACTGGTGTGTAATGGCAGTACCATTACACTTAATTATTCAAACAGAGTAAACAATACGACATTGATTTCAATCCAGTTGGCCTAACAGATTGTCCTAGATGCACGGTGGGTTAGGGTCGTGCATCTTTTCAAATAAAACAATCTTAAATAAATCAATCAAGCTTCCGAATTTTTGTTCTGTTTCAACCGGAAATACATGCAGTTCATAAGCACGAAAAGAGTCTTAGAACATGTGTGCTAGTCAACAGTAGAATTTCCATCTTTATTGACAGCCGGATGCCACTTAAAAGAATTCTTCCAAAGACGAAACTGCTGGACCGTGGCCACGATGAGTTCAGATTACTCTGCCCAACTAATAAAATTATGTACTCTTCTATGGGTCTCGGGGCACACAATTGCATATAAATTTTAAAAAAATCGGCTAGAGCAAGAAAAATGTAGAACTATCTGGAGGTTCCTCAAAGCTGCGAACGACCTATGGTTAATAGTTAATAATTGAGACTTGTGCTGAATCCATTGTTACTATACCAACATTTCTCACAATTTGGCCATTTTTGCATTCCATTCGTTTCTTTTTATAAAAAAAAAGAGGCATAACAGATTTTAGAAAAACTGTGACTTTCAATCATTTCTGTGGGCGTGTTGTCGGCAGTAATGGAGAGGATCAACAAATGTTCTGCCCGCTAAAACAAAAACAAAAACAAAGTGGCAACACCATGGGGCCTCCATTTAAAAAAAAAAATAAATTGGATACCGAAGTTCTACAAAACGATCATGTTTCGGTGGTTCGAAATTTCATCATAATATTCATTCGATTCCTATAACTTGATATACACAAGGGGACTTATGGGAGATAAAATTTGACGTCGGAAAGCCATTTTCGTGCTTAGGACAAGAACGTTGCTGGTGGAAAAAATTATGGTCCTTTGATCTTCAACAAACAACTGCTAGGGTTGGCACCACAGGGCCTCTAATATCTGATTCCTTTAGCGTTTTTCTGTACTTTTTAAAACTTGGTTTACACATAAAGTATCTAGTATCTTGCAGTGCATTAAGATTAAAGGAATCGAACTATTGGATTTGACAAACCCTATGGCCACAGCAATATTAAGAAATTGATTCCAATAAAGATCTTTTTGACTCCCACTGACTATTCCACAATTACAATTATCTTTACTGATTGCTCAATGATGCAGTGTGGTGTTGGTTCAGGAATCTTCTCTATGACTTTGGGTACATCTAGGTCGTTTAGGGACTTTGGTAGTGTTTTTCAAGCTCAATTACTGGCTATCACTCAAACAATATCCAAACCAGAACCGGAAAACAGCTATTGTCACAGACAGTGAGGCGGCTGTTAATTATAGTACATCATCCTTCAAATTGGTCAAGCAATGCGTGGATGATTTTATACACAATGTCACTCTATCTGGGTTCTGGGTCATTGTGGCGTGGATGGGAATGAATGGGCGGACGAGCTGAACAGGCAAAGATCAGCCTTTCATAACTCAGGTAGAGCAATTTAACTAACTACTTTATATCTAGAAAGAATTGGCCCACCTATAATAACTCCAGAACACTTGATCTGATATGCAGACCCGGGCAAGACATAGCCAAGATCGTATCTACCTGAAGCGGATACTGGCCAATAGGAGAGCATACAACGTAGCTAGGCATTCCTCACAACACTCACTGTCATATCTGTGGGGTTTGATTCTTTATATCCCGAGCTAGCGGACTGAGGGATTTGACGGAAGCGTTCCAGCACCAGTCAACAAGCTGCCTAGCTTAGCACAATGTAGATTGTGTCGGGTGAGTTTGGTGGTCCGGCTGAGTCAGTGATCCAATTTCCGGATGATTGTGCAAAACCAAACACACAATAAGAGACATCAAAACCTAATTGATACTTTCATATTTTTTAACTTAATTCGAACTGGATGACTCGGTGAGAATGTCCACAATTTCCCATATCAATTCCATCAACAGGTTCATAAGAGTTATGGTATCAAATCCACTTCTCCGATTGAGTTCTTTTAACGTTTGAAGACTCCTCAACTTCATTATTATGACCTTAGTGGAAAACCTTTTATTTATCGATTTTTTTTTTTTAAATTCATGTATGTACCCAAATTGTATGAACCTGTTAATTTTATTTCTAGCCCGGCTGGTACGTAACGCTACACATCGCAAACGTCCCAACAAGCAAATGGATCAAGTACAAATCTGCTCAGCAATCTGAAAATCTTGTGATCTATGGACTTCTTCCGCACGAACATCAAATGTCTGTGATGAATGTCATTCTCAAGCGTATACCAGATTCGGAAGTGCCAATTAAATCGAAGGAGAAGCTTATCATTCAATGTGGCTACAGAAGATTTGTGGTAAATCCTGTCTTCAGTCAGCACACTAATGGTGACAAACACAAGGTAAGTCAACTTATTGTTGTTAAATTCATCTAAATTCTTGGTTAACATTTTTCTTTTTTTTCTTTCTATTTAGTTTGAAAGATATTTCCGACCAGACTCAACTGTGGTTGCCACTTTCTATGCCCCCATCCAATTCTCACCTGCACCAATATTGTGCTTTAAGGAAAATCCCGATTCTTCGTTGGCTTTGGTAGCACGCGGTTGTGTACTCTCATGTAATCCTGATCGGGTGATACTCAAGCGTGTTGTCCTCAGTGGGCATCCTAAGCGAAACAATGGCAAATCGGCTACAGTTCGGTACATGTTCTTCAACAAAGAAGATGTCGAGTACTTCAAACCGATCAAACTACGTTCGAAGTGTGGACGTGTGGGTCATATTCGCGAGTCACTGGGTACACATGGACATATGAAGTGCACATTCGATGGTATACTTAAGTCGTACGATACAATATTTTTGTATCTGTTCAAGCGAGTTTTCCCTAAGTGGACATACGAAGAGTGTTTGGTGTCTTGTGAGGATAAAGATAATAATGCTATGGTCGAATAAAACTGTACACCATTTTTTTTATGTAGCTATACATAATTGATTTTTTTTTTTTTTTTTTTAGAAAAGTTGAAATATATTTAACAAATTAATCCAAGTTTGTGTGATTTCTTTTCTTTTTTTTTTCAAAATGACCAAAATCGAGAAGTTGAAAGGATTCGGAATATAATTGAGTTTTAAGGACACAAGTTCTATTTGAATAATGGTGAGTTGTTTTGATTTAAAAGTAATTTTTAGTACAAAATTATTATCTGTCAAAAGGAGTTCTAAATTAACCCTTTCGCTACACAGATTTTTAAGAAAATTAAGAATTTCATTTTATTTCTTTAACGGACTTGCCGTGTTGATTGGAACTGTATTTCCGACGTTCGATAAGGTTCCACTTGTGAACTGATCAGTCGTTAATTCTTCTTTTATTCTGACCTAAGGAGAGTGTAGAGGAAAGAATAGGTTTGTTCGTTGAGCCCTGAAGTCACCCTGGGGTCGCCCTAAATCGTTTTTTGAAAAACCTGAATTCACCCTGGTTTGCAAATTCTGTGTTTTTTGAGACCTGGGGTCGCCCTGAACTCGCCATGAAGTAGACCTAGGTATTTTGCTGGGGCGAGTACAGGTAACGATTAAACTGTCAAAAGTCATATGAGATTTCATATGTTGTCGTTTGGCGATTCGCATGTTGCATGTTATTGCTTGTATTTGCAATTAAATGTTTGTTGTAGTCATCGGACGAAACGTTCAGCAATAACGCGAAATTGTTTTCGTTCATTTTTAAAACTAATTTATAACAAATTTAAAGTTTTATCAGATCACAAAATGATTTTGTCTTGTTTTTAGCTGTCAACAAAGCAGTTGAAAGCCCTTGGGTGTTTTTTGAAAACCGAAAACCCCAGTTTTTGTTGACAACTCTGAGGGTTGTCAAGAAAACCTGGGTCAACCCTGGGTAAAGTTCAACGAACGAACCTAATAATTAGCAAAGTTTGAGGTATATGCGCAATATGCGCAATAGTGCTGAGATTTTTCGTCGTCATGACCATAGAATCATTTCAGACTTCGACCCCATCACGAATTCCGACAAAAGTATATTATAAAATCCGTTTGTTAAAGCAATTTATATGAGATTTTCACTAAGATGGATTCTGTGCTAATTTCGGGACTCGTAATAAGTTTTCTATTACGATATAATTTGTGATAGTTGTGACTGAAAGCAAGAAAAAACGTCTGCATTAAGAAAAAAAGAAATTGTTGTTCCATCAAGACAATTTGCCAGTCCGCTCAAAAAGTAAATACTTTCAAATTTAAATTGCTCCTTGGTGCACCTAATCCGCTAGATTCAATTCTGTCTCTAAGAATTTGAAGAAATGTTCTCAAAAATCCTTGAATGCCGTTGAAGGTTTTGAAAATCCTATGGAAGGTAACGTAAAGAAGGCGGCATTAAATCTTCAAATGTATCTATGATTAGATTAGGTAGGTATATAGAAATGGCGACCACCGGCAGTCTAGCCCTTTGGCCTAATTAGCGCTGAAGTGCGCCATTTTGATACCATAACTCCTATGAACTTATGGATGGAATGGATATGGGAAATTGTGAACATTCATACGGAGTCATCCAGTTTGGATTGAGTTAAAAAATATGAAAGGATCAATTTTATTAGGTTTTGATGTCTCTTATTGTGCGGTTGCTTGTGCACAATCATCCGGAAATTGGATCACTCAGGCCCATTTGCTGATACGGAACATAAGTACTTATGTTCCACATAAACTCTTATGTGACAGTTTACGTAGAGGAAAAAGTAGAACATAAGCGCTTAAGTTGAACATAAATATTTAAGTTTCGTATCAGCAAATGGCCCTAAGTCAGCCATCTACACTGTGCCAAGCTAGGCAACTTGGTGACTGGTGCTGAAACATTAGTCAATCCGATTGATCGATCATCCGGCGCCCGTACCGTAAGCCTCCGTCAAAGCCATCAGTCCGCTAGCTCGGGATCGGAGTCAAACGGAGAACACGGCACAGAAGTAACCGAAGTTCGTCCTAGAACTATTTCGTCGCGTTGAGAAAAGAGATCAAGTCTTTGATCTTCATTTCCGGAAGTGTGTCAGTCAATGTCGTCGTTTAGATTTACAATATTTGAATACAAGTCGATTACAACCTGCTTCTATAACCTAATGCAGATTGAATAAATCTGTACAGTTTCCTCCAGCCTTTTTCCCCGTTCAGAATTTGTATTATGTCAGCAGATTGAATCTGGTTCATTCCAAAGACATCTCGTCGAATTTCTTGGACGAACGAACATGATCCTAGAATTCATTCATTCAATAGGTAGGTTTAGTCTATAAGGTATGAAGTTAAGTAGCAGTATTTCTCCTCTGGCTCAAAGAAATAAGGTTATCATGTCGGTTGTTCAAGTTGCTTAGACCACCAAGATTAAACTGAAGCTGGTTATAATACTCTCTATATTAGGATGATTTGGCCTGATTAATGAGGGTCTGTCGGAATTGTTCATCCAATTTGGAGATCAGAAAATGATCCTTGAGAAACGCTCGGTGAAACTTTGAGGCTCTGCATTTAGTATTGAGCAGTGATAAAAAGTAGTCCTTTAAAACTGGCACCCAAAGTTCATACGCAATAGTAAGCTTCGCTCCATTTACTAATTTCATTAATTTCCAGAAACAAGTAGAAGAGCTAGCCGTTAACAATGAGTTGACAACTTTTCTGTTGTATTATTCCTTCTTCTTTAAACAAAGATCTGTGTTTTTTTTTTCTATTCTACTTACTAAACTTTGAAAATTGGATTATTGAGCTAGCGACATACGGCGAGAAACACACTCCTTGTCAAACCACTTTAATTCGTGCTTTCTTTATTTAACAATATTTGCTTAACGGGGGTGCGCTTTCATTACAACACTAACCAATTTATCCATAACAAGGGCTGACGAAGATTCTTTCAGTAAAGATATAGTTCTGGGGCCAAATTACCGCATCAGTTATCGAGTAATACGTGACTGAATTATGTGAGTTTGGCATTACCGCTTACGTTATCGAGCAATAAATTACTCCAATTTGACATTTTCATTCGATCACTGATGGGACTCACTCACTCGTTACTGAAGCGGTAATTCGGCCCCTGTATTCAATCATCGTTGAATGAGACTGAAAGGATCACATAATTCCCAGAATTTGTTTCCTTTACTATCCTTCTGGATGTCTTTTAATGCACGGAAGCACAGGAATAATTCAAATATGATGAAAGAACTATGGAATACAGACGCCTATCAAGCTCGCCGTAAAAGCTCCTAAATAACAAAAGACATATTGGTAAAATTACATGTTTAGGACCCTAGTCAATAAAGGAAATGATTGAGGTTTATATATACCTATCTATTAATGTACAAATATACATAATAAAATGCTTGAATTATAAATAAATAAACTAAATATGTATTTCTACTTTTATTGCGGTCTATGTTTGTTTATAAAAGGATTAATAATATCAGCTAATTTTTGTGGTTCATTCAAGTGCACATGATGCGTTCCATCTACCTGGTGATATTCAAAAGTGGACTTCTGGGTGAGGACGTCTATCACTTCATCATAATTTGACTTATCCTCATAGTACGGTGCTTGCAGAGCTTTGATAAATAAATGCGGACAGGTTATTCTTTGAGCCATATCACAAACTAGTTCTTGTGGCAGGGCGTAAAACAAAAGAGACTTAAGTCGTTCATCTCGACTGAAGCTGAATTTTGTTGGGTCATTTGCAGATGGTCGTGTATTCCTCTGTAGAATGAACTGGCAGCAGTCTTTGTTGATAGATTTCCCCGATCCCTCGTGCAGTCTGTCCACCAATTCATCAAAATTATAACTAGGTGGTTGTTTATTACTGCGATTCCTTTCGTTTACTTTGAGTAGCGTTTCCAGTCGCTCACCCACAGTACTGATGAGAATTTCTTTTGAACGCAACAACGGCTTGAGGACATCTAGAGCGATATACATATCACATTTGTCAGGATACAAGGAACTGAATACGAATCCATTGATAGCACTCATCGAATGGCAGATCATCGAAATTTTATCCCAACCAAACTCACGCATCATAGTCAGAACAAATGTTACATAGTCTACAGCATGATAGGTACAACCATTTGGTAGCCAGGAAGATAACCCATGACCGGGTAGATCGATGGCTAGAAATCCTACATGTGAAGGTAAAAGTGGGGCAATTGTGTCGAAAGTCCCGGCATTATCCTGCCATCCATGAAAACCAACAATAGGGCGAATATTTTTTGGTCCATACCACTTGCCCGATATGTGACCCCACGGAACATTGAACTTGATTTCCTCAAACTAAAATTAGAAATAATTTGAAATTCCTTCGTATTTTCCTTTCTGATATCAAAATAACTTACATCCTTTGTGACGAAATTACTTGAATGGGATTCCCTAGTCACATCCTTTGGGACAAAACTAGTTGAATAAGACTTTTTACTCTCCCTATGCAATCCATGAAGGGATCTTAAAAGAAGTCGTGATGCACTTGAAGCCGACGACATTTTGCAGATGTGATAGATCAGCGTTGAATAGAAAACTGAATTTCTAAACACTGTGCAATGTGATTAAATACTCATTTTCTGCATCTCGAAAGCTTTCGCACATGTGCTTGGGGCTACCCCAAGTGTTCATAACATGTAGTGGCTGTGTGCTCATTTTAGTTGTGCAATGCATAAATTAAAGGGAATTGACAATAGAAAATGTAAAAATAGAGCATTTTCTCGGAAAATAATTTGAAAGCTCATTTTAAAGAGAATTTTCACGCTAAGTGCATTTCAATGTTTCCCGGTAAAGAATAAAGCGATGTGAATGAACGTGTGGTTCTTTGAAAAATTGTATAATTTATTACAAGAAAAAAAGAACAAACTGCGATACATGACGATGGGTTTGTTGATAAACAATCGTTGTTTTCTTAGAATTTTCTATCAGACGCAGAAAAACGATTATGGTTGGATGAAAACAATTGCAGTTGTGCAAAATACCTGCGTGTTGGGTTTTAAAGCTTACGCCAGTTGGTTTTAATTTTGCAAGTGTTTCTAGCAAGATACTAATGGAGCTTACTTCGATTTTTAGACAAATATATCTGGAAATAAAATGCACGACGGTGCCACGTTCTAGTTGTTACTCTTGTAGTTGTAATGGATTTCTTAAAATAATTTGAAATAAAATTTAAAAATCGTACGGACGGTTTTCAATTATTCAATCATTAACGCCATTATCTTGGTATGAAATTTTTAGGCATGATAATGAAAGAGATAAGAAATTATCAATATTAGTTTCCGCCCACTCATCTAAATGCTAAGGCATTTAGCTGTGGGTATAACGTATAAGTAACACTCTATATGGCTGAGAGGCAAAGTATTTGCCAAAAATGGAAGCAACGACAACCCGAATGGAACCTGAGTTTTATTGTAGATCAGAAGAAAATGTGACTAAAAATAAAATCAAAACTAAATAACGGTCCAAAAGATCAAAAATATGGGGCAAAATAATAAAAATAATGATGTTCGACAACATCAATATCCTATGTGAACGCAAAGTAGTGTGTACAGTTATTTTCCCATGGAACCATGTTGTACAACCATGTTCTTCCTTGTGAACCCTCCTAAACCAAACTGTTTCTTGAGGCATACTATCAATTACTACGTTTATATGCAGTATCGAAAGATCGAGTTGGATTAGGGTCGGATTTTCGACCCAGGTTTTTCGTCATTTGAGTTGAGAGCTCGATTTGGAGTTGAGTTGAAATGGTGTTGAGCGATTCTGAAACATTTTGTTAAGCCAAGTCTGCTTTTAAACGAAGCAATATTACCTTGCGATTTTTAAGCCCGTCGGAGAGAGACGTGTGTGGTGGCGGGGTTACACAAGGCGGAAGATGACTCCAAAAGAGAAACTAAGATTAAAAATCGCTTTCGTGTAAAAGCAGTACAACTCCTCGACCCAGGTTTTTCGTCACACATTTCGACTCGACAACGCTGAGCGAGTGAGATCGAGTCGAACGAAGCTCATTTCAACTCAATACCCGTTTACAAAGGGTCGAAGCGTGCTTCAAGTTCGCTTCAATACCTCATATAAACGTAGTAAGTAAATTGTCAGCAAGCGAAAAGGCAGATAAAAAGCAGATAAAGGATTCCCTTTTTGAATTGTGGGGAGAGAAGATAAATTATATCCGAGGAAGCAGGAAAAATGGACAGATTTATAAAGAAATAGCTGCAGCTTTTGAAAGAATGTCCATTGTTGATGAAATTTAAATCATTGACGAGACAAGTACTAGTAGAAAAACTGAATGAAATGGATGCCGACAATAACAACATTCTAAAAGAATATATTGAATCAGCTAAGGGAATTTCATAGAGGTGTATTGAAATATTTAAATAAATGAAAAAAATAAAAATATATGTTTTTGTTAACCTAAATGGATACTAATAGCATTCCGTATGTTTGTTGCTTGTTCACATAAACAAGAAATTAAAAATAATTGGCAAGATGAAAGAAACGTCAAACGAAATCCTGATTCTGTTCGGTGCGAACGCTTCAACGAGATTCCGTAATCTTGTTGCTGAAATCCGAGATTTTAATTCGGTGTGAAAAGCCTATAAATCTTACTGCTAGGAATTAGTTTATTTTCATTTTGGGGCTAAGGTCGTTTGCCGGTTTAGGAATTCGTTCCTAAAAAAAAACAAATTCTTTCATAGGAATTAAGTCTGAATGTTATTGGGAGTTTCCTATTTTGGGTGTCAGTTATGTCGATTTCCTTTGCACACTAGGGATTTTAGGGATTGCGATCCCTTGTCAAATTTTGACTTTTACGACAGATTTTACGTTCCTTCACACCAAAAAAATCGATTTTTTTTGACAGAGATCAAATCTTTCGAATCCGTATTTGGAGAGGGATTTGCATGTACATATACGAAATACGCACACTAAAAAGACAAAATTTGACAAGGGATCGAAATCCCTAAAATCCCTAGTGTGTAAAGGAAATCGACATTACATTATTTTTGATTTTGAAATGGATAACAAAAAACATACTCATATGTATGTAAGTAACTTTGAGTATATATAATATACATATATATACTCAAAGGTAAGACTGCTTTTACACGAAAGCGATTTTTAATCTTTGATTCTCTTTTGACTTCCTTTCGATTGCATGAATGCTTTTAAACACAGCAATTTTTAATGAAAGTCAACTATTCATCTATTGAAAAGGAGTCATCTCTGCACTCTTTACTCTAGTGAGTAGATCGAAGTTCACCTTCACTGAGCGAACGCCAAATAGAAATAAAACATACCTGACAAGTAAAGAAAACCAAAAAGAAGAAAGAACGATAACTCCAATTTTTCCAATCCCAGCAAATTTGTGTACCCCCGCCACCACACACGTCTCTCTCCAACGGGCTTAAAAATCACCAGGTATACTTCTTCGTTTAAAAGCAATCTAAGTAGTCCTATTGTCCACATTTGACGTTTCAGATATACACTCACACCAAACTTCAGAATCATCAGAATCAAAAAAAGGGTTCAGTTGGTAACGGAGAGAGACTCCGGGTTGTCAATTGAAAATGACATTATACAAAAAACATGTAAATAATTATCTTCGCTCCTGTAATAGTTTTTATAATCTATCCTTCTGATCATGATAAATTCAGTGAAATTCGTTATCAAAACCACTTCTATTAGGTATATGTCACAATTAATATTTTTCTATAATTGAATTAAGCACCATCTAAACTTAACATTTCAACAATTTAAATTCACTCTGATTGCTGACTTAAATTGTATTCAGGTTTAGTTTTGTTTTAGCTTGGGTGTTAAAATTTGGTGAACTGGCTATTCACTTGTTCAAAAAAACACGCCGGCAAGAGTACGATAACTTAGGCGCCAAGAAATTATAACGGTTTTTTATAGAACAGATCAATACAAGCATTTTTTAC
This sequence comes from Philhelius festivus, assembly GCA_963931855.1. Classification (NCBI taxonomy): domain Eukaryota; kingdom Metazoa; phylum Arthropoda; class Insecta; order Diptera; family Syrphidae; genus Philhelius; species Philhelius festivus. The sequence continues at coordinate 156,243,487 of OZ007556.1, forward strand.
TATAGGAGGGGGGGTCTATCTATCCCCGTTTGGGCGGGAGGGCAATTTTATAAAAAAGGTACTAAAATGGAAACAAAAATATTAAAAAATAACGGTAACACTTACAACTAAGTGTTATACCTTTTTTTAAAGCCAATACTCTGTTCTATTAGGTAGTTTTTAAATCAAGTGAAATCTATGCACAGTATTTGAAAAAAACGAGTTTCAAACTCAAATTTTGGGAAAAAAAACATAAAAGAAAAGTTTAAAGTTTAATTTTTCAAAACTGCAAAGTTATATTTTATTATTTTTTTTTTCCTAAAATTCGTTGCTCTAATTTATTCTTATTCAAAAACTGAAAACTAGATGATTTTATGTCGTCTAGTTTTTGAGAAAATTGAAAATAACTAAAAATACTTTTTTATGGGATATTTGGTTTTCTTTGCTTGCTTACGCATTACGGCGTATAAACAGTGAGGTATGTATGCAACCCCCCTGCTTGGGCACACTATAGGATTTGGGGTAGGTGCGAGGTTGGGTGTATGCAAGGTTTCTTTTGCATTTACAGAATCTGGATTTAAAGAAACTTTGAATTTACCCTATGGCTTATATCCAATGTCAACTAAATATATGTACGTAGCCCAAAGTTGCAAATTTAAAATGTTCAGACAAGAAAATTTAATGCATTATGAAAAATTCACATTACCTAGGTACTACTGTACGAATGCAGCAAATTTATATAATTCCTTAATTAATATGTATGTTTATTGTTTGTGTCTAACATTTTTAATGCTAATATGGTACAGTTTATTGTTTACCAAGGTCATTCGTTATTCAACCTTTGTAAGATTGAAGTATTTTTTTCTTTGAATAAAGAATGGCGACTAAGCATCCACTACTTCATCCTAAATTAAATAACTTTTCAATATTTAAAAAAAAAAATATTTCAAAAGCATCGCGTTCTTAGAAGAAATTGGTCTTATTCCAACTAAAACGTCAAATCCCTCACTGTGTTGCAACTTACCGATAAAGGTAGAAAAATATAAAAATTTCAAGTTCGGTTGGATGTGGCGGCGCTCCGAAAAAAGCTCTAAAAAAAGGTGACACAAATTGTAAGAATACAATAAACCCATAACCAATAACCCTAAACTTTTTTTTTCATTTTTTTCATACACATCACCCCCCCCCCCCCCCCTCCCATAGTAAAAAACGCTTGTATTTGACTCTTCTACAAAAATCCATTATCAATTTTTGGCGCCTAAGTTATCGTACTCTCCCCAACACGCCTTATGTCATCCCAAATTAAAGTTGTTGAAAAGTTATATTTTTGTTTAAAAAGCGTGATTTCATTGGGACTTATGTAAATACATATAAATTCAAATGACCTAGCACCAGTTAAGCTCTATACAATCGCTTCAAAACCTCTACTTTTTATATCTCATACATCGAATCACTCATAAAGTACGCCGATAATTTCCCAAATGACTGTTAACTTTGTGAAAATTCAAATAACGCATCACGATACAGGGGATTTCCCTATAAAATTTCATTCATTTCAAGCCAATTAGACTTTGATCGGTCAAAATTGATGGCATCATCTTTATGAATTAAAAAAACGTCGACTGTTTAAGTTTCTACTTCGTCTGAGAATATTTTAGATGATTGTTCTCATTGTGGCTTGAAAATGCAGTTTTTATTTAAATGGATGATTCAGATTGGGTTCTTCTTTTGATTCAGAAAATTTTGTATAAATTATCTTGGAGTTTTTATCATTCATTCGTTAGATTTTGTTTGCACATAAGCTTCAGCTTCTTTGTGATGTAATAATTCATCGAACCGTTTTGGTAACATGAACCCAATGCCTTCACCCCGTACAGTCCCCATGTCGTAGTGTTTAGTGTATTGAACTGTGTCACTGTCAGGCTGAAGGTGTAGTTTCTATTTTTTCCGATACCACACCGTGGCGTAGTCATAGTGTTTAGTGTTTTGGGCGTCACTGTCACGCCGAAGGCCTAGGGTCGATTCCTTGCCGCTACAACCCAAAAACAAAAGAATGTTGTTTTGTTATGGGTACTGCCTCTTACAACAAAGCGACAAATCCTCCAAATATATATTTTTTCGAGAAAGTTTCTCATATTAGCCATTCGAGCTAGGCAGATAATAGTAGGTCCTTCCGTTCCTACTGAAAACAAACAGCCAGCATTTGTTGATGTTTGTAAATCTCTAAGCCCTGGCTCTCTAATAATAGCTGTTGCGCGTCAAACTTACTTTTAATACTTCCACCTTAGAGGAAGTTAAAAATCTTAAATATGTATCAAATTAAAACACCAACACTTAAATACTATAGTTACATACTTAAAAATTGAATTTCTTATTTATTTTATTGTGGTCTATACTTATTTATAAAAGGATTAATAATATCAGCTAATTTCTTTGGTTCGTTCAAGTGGACATGATGGGTGCCATCTACCTGATGGTACTCAAAAGTAGGCTTCTTTGTTAGTACATTTATCACTTCATCGTAATTAGACTTGTGTTCATAGTAGGGTGCTTGTAAAGCCTTAATAAATAAATGTGGACAAGTGATCCTCTCTGCCATGTCACACACTAATTCTTGTGGTAGGGCATAGAAGAGCATAGACTTCAATCGATCGTCTCGACTGAAGCAAAATTTGGAGGGATCTTTTGCCGATGGCTTGATATTTCTATTCAAGATAAATTGACAACAGTCTTTTTCGATAGATTTGCCAGATCCTTCATACAGTCGGTCTACCAATTGTTCAAATTCGTAACTTGGCGGTTCTGATTTGTTTAGTTTCCTTTCAGAAACTTTTAAGAGTGCCTCCAACTTCTCGGCAACACTGGTCACAAGAATATCTTTAGGTCGCAGCAATGGCTTCAGGACATCTAGAGCAATGTATAAATCACATTTATCGGGATATAATGAACTGAATACAAATCCGTTGATTGCACTCATTGAATGGCAGATCATTGAAATTTTATCCCAACCGAATTCGCGCATCAGAGTGAGCACGAAAGTGACGTAGTCTACTGAATGGTAAGTGCAACCCTCGGGAAGCCAAGATGATAGTCCGTGACCGGGTAAGTCGATGGCTAAAAATCCAATATGTGATGGCAAAAGTGGAGCGATTGTGTCGAATGTGCCGGCGTTATCCTGCCAGCCGTGGAAGCCAACTATAGGCCGTGTGTTTTTAGGGCCATACCACTTGCCTGCTATGTGTCCCCAGGGAACGTTAAATTTTACTTCCTCAAACTGAAATTTATTTGAAAATATTGTCAGTTAATGAAATGAACACAAAGTGCATTTAAAAGAAAAACCGACCTCCTTTGTAGCAAAATTCCTAAAACTGGACTTTGTGCTCTCTGCCATTATTTTTTGAAGAGACCTCCTTAGAATGCCTGAACTTCCTGCAGCGATTGCCATGAACGAATGTTTTTATTTGAATTGAATGCACTGAGTGTGATGTGTTCGAAGTGATAAACTTTAAATTACTACCCTCAACAGCTAAAAGCTTTAAGGTTTATATAAATGCTTTGAGTATCTTTTGGTGTGTGACGCAAAAGTAGAATTCGAATTTGAATGGCCTCACTTCAATGGATTTTCCGCAGAAATAAACTTCTAGCGAAAATTCCTATGAAGAGACTATTTCTGAATTTACATGAAATTGGCTAATGAGAAATCACAGACGCTGAGAATTTCTTCAAAAAAAGATACTCGTAATTAATGACGAAACCGTTGCGTTTAGAGACAAAATTATTGGATATTTCATCTTCTAACTAACTGTAATTTATGAATAATAACAAAAATTAAAAGCAGAAATTCCCCTTAAATTTATTATCGTTCCATACGTTCAACCATAAGCCAGAAGTTTTAATGCACGACTGTCTGCGCGTGTTTGTTCTTGTATTCTAGAGTATAAGGATACAAAAATTGGTATACAATTGACAATTGGTAGGTAAAAAATCCGAAAAATCATTCTCAATGGTACATCAAACGGTGCAACCGATTTTGATCAAATTTTGTATGTTAAATTTTTTAAAACGTTTGAAAAGTATGATGAATTAAAATTTTAATTTTTAATTATTTGTTTGCTAGCCTCGAGCTCTTCCAAGGTTGTTGGTAGCGTAGACTAAGGACTTGAAGTAGCCCTAGAGAAAATAATTGAGTGGAGTGAAATCGGTGAGTGGTGAGATCACCTTGTGGAACTGGTCGCTTGTTTGGCATGTAGCGCAGTTATGTTGAAACCAAAGCTCAGATATATCGGTGTTGTGGAGGCCACAGAAAGTCGGTTAACATCGCTCTATATACCCGAGACCATTGAAGATAAGGGTGTCTACTTTCTCTTTTTGAAAGAAATGAGTTTTGATGTTACGGTAATGCTATAAGCCGTACCAAATAGTCATTTTTTGTTTAAGCATTGATGCGTGGTCAAACACTTGTGGACTATATTCGTTTCCCTAACGGCAATTTTTCTTGTTGACCTATCAGCTAAGCCAGAAAGATGAGTTTTTGCCAAAATCCAGACAAATCCAACAATTCGTAGCGTCGTCGTCTATGTCCATCCGGACGAAACTGGAAACCTTACTGAATATTTTGACAGCTATAATATGTCATTGGTAACTTTGACAGCTGCTGAAACAAAACAATTAGAAAAAATATCATTGATATTCATTCTTGATAAAAATCATGAATTATATTTTGTGTACTTTTAAATCACCAATAAAAATGGCAATGGTATTCAGTTCTGAATGTTGAATGATTCTTTAATGTGCCGAATGAGGCTCCGAAGAAATAGCGGAGTTTCTTGAATTCCGCAAAGCAACTGCCAACTACTACCACTTGTTGAAGGCAAGATATTGTCGTAGTTTGACATTGGGCGCAATTACGGGGGCTCTTTGAAATATTATGTTTCTCTTAATTCTAAAATATGGCGCTTTTTTTAGATTTTAAAAACTGATTTTACTTGGGGGTCGTGAACATCCTCCTGTAAAAAGTGTTTTTCCGAGGACGTGACAAATCCTACAATATTACTCTTGTCACGTAAAGTTCTTCTCATCATCGCTTTTCGAAGAGAGCACAAAATTTTAGGTCCTCTTAATTTTTACTAACTTACAAAGAAATGGTTGAGAGTTTTAAGGTACTATGCAGGGTTCGGACTTCATAAATCGCAGATCACAGTAAATAGGCCAAGAAATCGGCAAGAGTACGATAGCTTAGGCGCCAAGAAATTATAACGGTTTTTTGTAGAACAGTTCAATACAAGCATTTTTTACTACGGGAGGGGGGGTCTATCTATCCCCGTTTGGGCGGGAGGGGCTATTTTATAAAAAAGGTACTAAAATGGAAACAAAAATATTAAAAAATAACGGTAATACTTACAATTAAGTATTATACCTTTTTTTAAAGCCAATACTCTGATCTATTAGATAATTTTTAAACCAAGTGAAATCTATGCACAGTTTTTAAAAAAACGAGTTTTAAACTCAAATTTTGGTGAAAAAAAAACATTAAAAAAAAGTTTAAAGTTTAATATTTCAAAACTGCAACGTTATATATTATTATTTTTCCTAAAATTCGTTGCTCTAATTTATTCTTATTCAAAAACTGAAAACTAGATGATTTTATGTCATCTAGTTTTTGAGAAAATTGAAAATAACTAAAACTACTTTTTTATGGGATATTTGCTTTTTTTGCTTGCTTACGCATTACGGCGTATAAACAGTAAGATATGTATGGGGGGCATGCTGCCCCCCTGCAACCCCCCTGCTTGGGCACACTATAGGATTTGGGGTAGGTGCGAGATTGGGTGTATGCAAGGTTTTTTTTGCATTTACAGAATCTGGATTTAAAGAAACTTTGAATTTACCCTATGGTCTATATCCAATGTCTACTAAATATATGCATGTACGTAGCCCAAAGTTGCACATTTAAAATGTTCAGACAAGAAAATTTAATACATTATGAAAAATTCACATTACCTAGGTACTACTGTACGAATGCACCAAATTTATATAATTCCTTAATTAATATGTATGTTTATTGTTTGTGTCTAACATTTTTAATGCTAATATGGTACAGTTTATTGTTTACCAAGGTCATTCGTTATTCAACCTTTGTAAGATTGAAGTATTTTTTTCTTTGAATAAAGAATGGCGACTAAGCATCCACTACTTCATCCTAAATTAAATAACTTTTCAATATTTAAAAGAAAAAATATTTCAAAAGCATCGCGTTCTTAGAAGAAATTGGTCTTATTCCAACTAAAACGTCAACTCCCCCACTGTGTTGCAACTTACCGATAAAGGTAGAAAAATATAAAAATTTCAAGTTCGGTTGGATGTGGCGGTGCTCCGAAAAAAGCTCTAAAAAAAGGTGACAAAAATTGTAAGAATACAATAAACCCATCTATCGGCACATTTTTCCATGGGCCTCAATATTGGCTAGAGATTCGGGAGGTGCTTGCTATAGTTATCTCTTTTGTGATCAAAATGCCTGTAAACACGGTTTTAATACATTGAACATTGAAAAATTGACTTGACTATTTTTAAGTAACACCTGACTTACTCACAAACTGACTGACTGAGACGCGAAATGCCATGCAATTCTACCTCCTCGTGGTGCATTCTTGGTAACCCTAAATGATTTGCTGTACTTTACTTTCAAATGAACCACATTAACATTAATCCTCAAAATGAAATCACCGTTGTTAAATACCCAAAATCAAAAATTTCATAAAAAGTAGTTTTAGTAATTTTCAATTTTCTCAAAAACTAGAAGAGACAAAACCATTCAGTTTTTTGTGTTCGATTTAGAATTAATAGTAGCATTGACCACAAAAAGCCAATTAAGCCCTTCATTTCACAATTTTGAAAAACAATTGGTCTAAACTCTTTTTTTCCATTTTTTTTTAATAAAATTTTGAGTTTGCATGCAAATTTTTCAAAAACTATTGACATAAATAATTTAATTTAAAATTACGATTATAGAACAGACTTCTGGCTTTCAAAACCGGTATAGTATTTTATTGTAAGTGTTGCCGTTGTTTTTTAATATTTTTTTTTTCAATTTAAGTAATTTTTTCTTAAATCGCCCCTACCTCCTAAACGGGGCGAGATAGCCCCCCCCCCCCCCATAGTAAAAAACGCTTGTATTTGACCCTTCTACAAAAATCTGTTATCAATTTTTGGCGCCTAAGTTATCGTACTCTCCCCAAGAAATCACAGTAAAACCAAAATTTTCGCTGTAGAAATACATATGTATATTTTTTTGATTAGGTAACAAAAAATTATAAGCAAGGAAACCAAAGTTAAATCACATTTAAATTATCGTTGATTGTTAAAACAACATAACATCGGCTAAATGTGTAAAGCTGCTAAGTTCACTTTTGGGCGAAATCGAGATTTTGATGTCATTTTTTAAAGAAAAAAATGCTTTATAAATCCCTATAAGAACGTAAGTCCAATTTAACTTGGTTATTGATGAATCTCAATGCACGTATTTTTGCTATATCCAAACCTTCAAAAAATAATAAGCGAAAATTTGCTAAGTCCCGGTTTCTCCGTTAGATTGTGAGTAAAAAATTCAGGTAAGAAAGTTAAGCTAGAACTTCAGCACGTGTGGATTGTTTTTTTCTTTTAATCAAAAGTGTTTGTGAAACTATTTTTCGAAATAACGGTTTCTCCGTTAGCTCCGTTAAAAAAGTCAGTCAAGAAAGTTTTGCTAGAACTTCAGCACGTGTGGATTGTTTTTTTTTTTTAATTAAAAGTGTTGTGAAATTTTTTTTCGAAATAATTCCCAAGAAACGAATAAAGGTAAATGTTTGTTCAATTTCTCCCACTTTTATTTTGTTTGTTTACTTGTAAAACGGCTTAGAGCAGTTTTTTTCATTCAGATGTCGGGGGAAAATACTTGAATTAGCTCGTGCAAACCTTGCGTCAGCGGATTCACTTAATAATCCTATTCTACAAAACGATTTCCATGAAAATAATAGAAATTCTGCAAATCAAAATCAAAAATTGTTATGAAGCTGAAGATCGCTGCATCCAAATTTATGTTTTCATTTAGGATAGCAGATCTCGATAAGTATCAAAGATATAGAATATTTTAAACCCCAAAATGTTGGGCGCAAATTTTCCTAGGGGCGATGTCCGTTACTTTTTTAAATTATATCTCGTTATATTTTATTTTAGTGAGTTTTAAAACTTTTAAGACAAAAAAATTTTTAGGAGAGGATATAGACCGCAATAATTTTTTTAGAAATAAAATAAATATGACCCAATGTAGAATATACGTTTCTCTAGGGGCGATGTTTCTCCTTTTTTTATTTTTTTTATTAAGCTTATTTAACCATTATTTAACCATGAAATTAACAAAAAAAAAACAAAAAGTTTGGACCCTTATAACTTTGGATTGACTAATCGTAGGTATAAGAACGGTCCATGAAAAAATTAGAATTTCCAAACTCTAAAGGCGAAGTTTTTTCTTTTTGTTTTATTTCATGTTCTTGAGTCATTTGTTGTCTAGCAACAAATTACAACAAAAAGGAAAATAAATATCTACGTTTTGTGTTAGTTAGTTAGGATGTTGGTTATTTGTAATATTTTTATATTTTTTATTGCATTATATTAATAATTGTATATTATCAAAATTATAATATTTACTTCATATGAATTTTTATTTTTTCGATTCAAGTTTTAATAATTCTGATAATAATTATACAAAATTGGAATTATATAAAGAAAAGATTAATTGTTATACAAACAAAAACAAAATTTCAGCAAAGACAAAGAAAAAGAAAATGCCAGAATGAATATACTTTATAGAATAACTATAAAAATAATTAAATAGATATTATGAAATATGTTTAACAAATTTGAATTGGAAAATATGTATTGCTTTTAGTTTAGCTAAAACAAAAAAGGATGGTGTTGAGCTATTAGTTTAGCTAAAACAAAATTATACTAGGTTTAGTTCCAACGATGATTCAAGTTTTATTCCTCTTGTAATGCCAGCCATCTAGAACAACAGTCACAACTGAAGAGAAAATATACATTTTGTAACTCTTCCTCAGTTTTATTCAAGTAGTTCAGACATCCAAATTCTGCTCACCGCTTACAAGTATGGCACTGGCACCAAGTTTGCTAGAACACAAATGACTCAAGAACATGAAATAAAAGAAAAGAAAAGACATCGCCTTTAGAGTTTGGAAATTCTAATTTTTTTATGTACCGTTCTTATACTCGTACCTACGATTAGTTGATCCAAAGTTATAAGGGTCTAAACTTTTTTTTTAACTTTCATGTTTAAAAAAATTTAATAAACAAAAAAATAAAAGAAAAGAAAAGACATCGCCTTTAGAGCTTGGAAATTCTAATTTTTTCATGTACCGTTCTTATACCTACATACGGTTAGTTGGTCCAAAGTTATAAGGGTCTAAACTTTTTTTTTTTTTAACTTTCATGTTTAAAAAACTTTAATAGACAAAAAAATAAAAAATAGAAAAAAAACATCGCCCCTAGAGTTTGCAAATTCTAATTTTTTCATGTACCGATTTTTTCCCTACGATTAGTCAAGGGGTCCAAACTTTTTGTTTTTTTTTGTTAATTTCATAGTTAAATCATGGTTAAATAAGCTTAATAAAAAAAAAATAAAAAAAGGAGAAACATCGCCCCTAGAGAAACGTATATTCTACATTGGGTCATATTTATTTTATTTATAAAAAAATTATTGCGATCTATATCCTCTCCTAAAAATTATTTGTCTTAAAAGTTTTAAAACTCACTAAAATAAAATATAACGAGATAAAATTTAAAAAAAGTAACGGACATCGCCCCTAGGAAAATTTGCGCCCAACATTTTGGCGTTTAAAATATTCCAATATCTTTGATACTTATCGAGATCTGCTATCCTAAATGAAAACATAAATTTGGATGCAGCGATCTTCAGCTTCATAAATCGTTGGGTCAACTACAAAACCAGCGGTTAAAGATTAAAAAAAGAACGTTTGACGATCTACAAGCTTTAAAAAATATTTTGGCTGAAGATTATCACTCTTATTACGATAGTTTTGCCCTATGAATAATGTAAATATTTTAAATAAAACTAAAAGATACAATCAAAAACAATAACAAATTTATATAATGAAAACCTGCTACGTCCTTCCATGCGTGAAATTTAACAAAATTTTAGATAAGAAAATATGCTAAATCCAAAAATTCTTGATAAAATGAAGCAAACATACAAAAAAATAGATTTTCCTTTAAATAATGCTAAGGGAGGTAAACGTACAGAAACGGGATTTTGGAATTCTTTAAATATACTCTAATTTAGGTTTTATGTAGTTTTTTAACTCTCCTGTAAAATTTGCCAAAGTGGACTTAGCAGCTTTACACATTTAGCCGACGATAAGTGATATTTTGATTTTTTACGGAAGAGAAAACAAACACATGTTAAAAAATCCTTAATACTCGTAGCTTAAAAGTCGAAACACTCTTATAAAATGTTTGGGTTAAAAAAATGACAATAACTACACGTCCAAAAATGTATGATTTTTTGTACGAGTATCTCCTGTGAAAAAAAATAAAATTTCAGTTATGTTGTCTAAACAATCACCGATTCATTTACATAGAATGTGTGAACAAATATACTCTTACTCGATAATGAAAATGTATAGTTTAAGCAAAAATATATGAAGCTAGGTAATCAAAATAAATTTACAATCTACAAATTTGTACTTTTTGAAACAAGAACAAATTAAAGAGCAGTAGAACTAAAAACGTATATAGCTGACAAGACTTGCACTAAAGAGACGAGAATCTTTTTAAATTTTGACATTTTGTTATGAGCACATTTATTTCTATGATCAGTGCTGCTATTCAAAAAAATCTGAAGAATCGCAGTAGATTGTAGGAAAAGCGCAGTGGTGCAGTAGATTTAAAAAATAAGAAAAAAGTGCAGTAGATCTACTGCTTTCGCAGTAAAGTCCAAACGCTGGTACTATGTTCGACCTCTTATATATACATACATATTTATTTATTTTTACTTTTGACATATATGTAGTTATACTATATGGCTAGTTATGCTTTCGTAAAAAAAAAATCGAACTCGAGATTTCGATCAGGCATGATATTACGGAAAAAGTGGGTCTCGCAATTCTCTTCGTCTGTCTTTCCGACTACATCTTAAACGTTTCGGTCAATTTTCTTTAAACTTGGTAGAAAGTATTTTTTTTTAAGACCAAAACTACGATACTTGCCATAAAAATTGATTTCGAAATTTTATTATAGGATATTTTTGTTTCTCAAAAACTGTTCGACAGATTAAAAAAATAACAACATTTCATTTAGTTAAAGCTAAGTAATGCTTGAAAAAAATTTGCCTTTGATTATTTATTTTTATACTCAAAAAATATTATATCTAAAAATAACGGTACCCACCATTTTATGCAGAAGCTTCTACAAAATTTGAAAAACATTGAAAATTCGATTTCTGAAAAACGGTTCAATATTTTTTTTTTTTTTTGAAATTTATTTTTGAGAAGCCATAGGGCATCTTGATTTTACCCCCAACTTCTAAAGGAGGAGCTTTAGTCATTTAAAAAATGAATTTGATGGTTAAACACATTTTACTCTAGTAACATTCATTTTTAAAATTTTTAGTCTTTTACATAAGAGCCAAGGTCTGACGATTCAGTCGTGAATATTATTTAAATCCAAGGAGGATTTTGAATTTTGTAATGTTTGTATGTATGTACTAGACTATATTTGCAGACAGTCACTTAAAAATTTCATATTATAGTGCAGATGTGTTAAATATGGTACTTAGATCACTTCAGTTCTTAACTAACTTTAAATATTAGCAACGATTCTAAGAGTAATGAATTAGAAGTGCAATTCTAAGAAAATCTAATTTCACAAGAAAAGATCGCTCTTTTTGTGTATGTTAGATATGAGGAATTAAATAAATACTACAAGTACTAATTCATATTATTACAAAAGAATACTTTATTTAAATTAATTAAAAATAATTCAGGTTATAAGTTAAGACAAATGTAAGTAAACGTGAGAGGCACGTGCTTATTTAAGTCAATCACAAATTCAATTGGATGTTGAAATAAGTACGTCACATGATGACGTTTAGAGATGATGTTCACGGATGACGTTTACAACAGAAGTTCGCAGTTGATGGTACATTTACATCATTTCCCCTTTCCTATTTCAGTAAATCAGTCTCTCTGGAGGCTTTCGAATACGGCTGGATCTTCGTGGACTGATGGGAGCTGGTACAGCTACATTGGTTGGGTTTCTGTAATTAAAAGAAGTATTATTAGTAATAGTTTCTGGAACATCTGGTGGCTGGGTCGATTCTGGAATGTCAGGCTGGACTTGAGATGCTGATGTTTCTGAATGTTGATCAGCGGACAATAATGACGGTCAAGGCTGAGTATGTATATTGAAGAAATTTGATGAGTGTTCTGGCTGCGTAGTCTTATCGTTAGACGATGAAGATTGTCGAGTCGGGATAAAGTTGGCATTGTTAAAATTGGCACTTGGAATTGGTAAAATCGGATCATTTACTTTAATGCTTGGCTTTGCGGTATATCTGGGTCTAAGTTGATTTTGATGCCGTCTCAATATAAATGTGTCGCATTTGACTGTGTACATCATCCTTCCCAAATTGTTTACCACAGTACCTTCCTTCCATTTCGGACCTCGACTATAGTTTCTAGCAAACACTAACTGTCCGATAGCAAAACGAGGTTGTTGGATTGAGTGCTCAGGTTTATTGCAGTTTGAAGTTTGATTTAGTAGAGATAGCAAGTTGCGAGGCTGTCTTCCATGTAAAATTTCGGCTGGGGACTTGTTTGTAATGGGGTTAGGAGTTATTCGGTATGTCCTGAGGCAAATAGATAAAGCATTTTCTGCGCTGTTTGGATCATGAAGAATTTTGGATATCGAAGTTTTAAAAGTTCTAACGAATCGTTCGGCTTCTCCATTGGAGGCTGGATGAAATGGAGCCGTTGTGATGTGATCTATACCATTTGATGAGCAGAATTGCTGAAATTCTTTAGCAGTAAACTGCGCGCCATTATCAGACACGATAATTTTTGGCAATCCTTCGATTGAAAAAATACTGTTCAAGCCTTTGATAGTAGCAGATGTAGTTATTGAATTCATTTTAATAACAAAAGGAAATTTTGAGAAAGCGTCTATGCATATAAACCAATAACTTCCAAGATAGGGGCCGGCGAAGTCGATATGCAACCTTTCCCATGCTTCTTGCGGCTGCGGCCATGAACTGAAGTGTTGTTTGGGAAGCGAACTACGCTGCTGGCAGTTTTCGCATGTAGCTATTTTAGATTCAATGCTTTTATCGATAGTTGGCCACCAACAATAGCGGCGAGCTAGCTGTTTGGTGCGAATAACACCCCAATGGCCTTCGTGGAGCATTTGCAAAATACGATTTCGGAGGGCTAATGGAACTACAACACGAGTAGAACCAGTTTGAAGCAAAATAACATCGTTTTCAATACTCAAAGAAAATCTGCGGGTAAAAAAAGGTGCAATCTCTTTTTCATGATCTTGTAGTTTTTCTGGCCATCCTTGTAAAATATATTTTCTAACGCATTTAAGAATAGGATCACGTTTTGTATGAGCTGCTATGGTTGTGGCGAATATTGGAAAATCTTCCAAAAGAGTTTGAATCTCCATATTTAATTGCAAACAAACTTCGTTATCAAAACAAGGATCAGGTCCTACGGGGAGGCGGGACAATGCGTCAGCATTTCCATTTTTATGAGTAGGGTTAAAACGAATGCTATACTTATAGCCCATTAGTATTATTGCCCAACGCAGCAGACGGTTGGCTGTCATCACCGGTAAATCTTTATCTGGACTAAAAATGGCGGTTAATGGCTTATGGTCAGTGTAGAGAATGAACTCACGACCGTATAGATACTGATGGAATTTAACAATTCCAAAAACAATAGATAAGGCTTCTTTTTCTAACTGGCTATATCTTTTCTGATGAACATCTAAAGTCTTAGAAGCATGCGCAATAGGTCTTTCAGACCCATCAGGAAAGATGTGAGAAATTACGGCACCTATGCCGTAAGCTGACGCATCCGTGGCTAATACAATGGGGTAGTTTTCATTAAAATGAACTAAATTAGTTGTTGAAACTATTTGGCTTTTTAATTCTCGAAAAGCTTGCTCTTGTTGCTCCTGCCAATTAAATTGTACACCTTTTCTACGTAGCTGGTTTAAAGGAGCACAAATTTCCGAAAAATTGTTGATAAATTTATTGTAATAATTTACCTTGCCAATGAATGCTTCCAATTGCTTCAAATCCTTGGGTCTGGGTAAATTTTTTACAGCTGCTACACCATCTTCCGAAGGATAAATACCAGATGCGGTGATTTTGTGTCCTAAATACGTGACCTCAGGCTGCATGAAAACACATTTGCTTCTCTTACACCGAAGTCCACTTTCCTGAAGGCGCTTGAAAACTTCCTCCACGTTTCGGAGATGCTCCTCATCATTGCGACCCGTGATGATTATGTCGTCAAGGTAGTTAACAACGTGCTCTACTCCCGAAAAAATTTGCTCAAGTAACCTTTGGAATATCGCAGGTGCTGATGCGATACCAAAGGGCAATCGTTGGTACTGAAACAATCCAAGGATAGTATTCACAACTAGCAATTCCTTTGCGTGATCATCGAGTACCACCTGCAAATAAGCATCAGATAAATCTATTTTTGAGTATTTTTCACCACCTTGAAGTTTATAAAAAAGTTCCTCTACTCTAGGAATTGGATGTTTATCTATAGCAAGTTGTGCGTTAACAGTTACTTTAAAATCTCCGCATATACGAATTCCTCCATCTCGCTTTGGGGCTATGACGATTGGCGCTGCCCATTGGCTGAACTTAATTGGCTTCCAAATACCAGCATCCACAAGGCGCTTAGCTTCAGCCTTAAAAGCTTCCATTTGAGAGAATGGTAATAACCGTGGCTTACAAAATTTTGGTCTTGAATCTGCTTTCAACTGCAGGCTGGCCTTGAAGTTCAGACATGTGCCTAGGGAAGAATCAAAAATTAACTTATATTTTTCACAAAGTGCATTAGTTTTTGAATTCAAAGATTGCGCATCTGATGAAATAGCTAATTGGTTAACACTGCAATTAGTTTTGTTGATTTCTAAGTGGAAAGCGTTGAACCAATTCATGCCAAAAATATTTCCACCTTCCTTTGACTTTGTGACTATGAGCGGCAGTAACTTCTCTTCACCATCGAATTCTACGCACACTTCACATAGGCCTAATACTGGAACTGGGTTATTTCCATATGCTAGAAGTTTTTGTGACGTTGCTCTAAACGGGGGACATCCAAGTTGATTGTAGCTAATCATACTTATGATTGAACAGGTCGCTCCGGTGTCCAGTTGAAATTCCATGCGAGTGTTATTTACATTTAGGCTAATAAAAAATTTATTATCATGCTTACCGCTTTGTATTGAAAATATCGAATTTATAGTATAAATTTGCTCAATTGACTCGATGTTATTTATATTTTCTCTATTACGCGGATTAAATTTATGTTGATTATGATGCATGGAACAAACAGGAGCGATATGACCTATTTTTCCACATTTGTGACACCTTAAATCTCGAAATTTACAGTACTTTTGTAAGTGGTGTGACCCACAACCGGAACACGACTGTACAGTTATTTTATTGCTCTCTAAACTTTCCCGTTTGAGATTACCGTTTATATTTTGTTGCCTGATGTTAACTGGATGCATGCCCGCTTTGTCTTTGTTCGACTTGATTTTACTGTAATGTTTGCTTTTGTTTTTACCTCTCGTATAATTGTTATTGCCGTATAATTGGTTGACTTCTACTGCTGTTGATTCGTTTGTAATTGTGCGTATTGTCTTTTGGGTAGCTTCAAAAGCTTCCGCTATTGTCAAAACGTCAGCCAACGATGGATTGGCTTTCTGCAGGGCAGCGGTACGCACGGTGTCATGTGGTGTGTGCAGCACCATTACATCTCTTATAAGCTCGTCTACATATTCATGCTTACATGAATCATTACTACATGTGTACTTACATTGCCTAGCTATTCCCCTTAACTCTGCTATCCATTCACCATAACTTTGATTGCTCTTCATCTTTGATCGAAAAAATTCACATCGTGCTGCTAACACATGTGTCTTTGACTCAAAATGTTCCGTCAGTTTTGCAACTACATCCGTGTATTTCTTATCATTTAAATCGTTGGATCCATACAGCTTTTGTAAAAGCTCGTAGAGCTCAGCTCCGATCCATGATAGAAAATATGCTTTGCGAGACTCCTCCTTAGTTACCTCATATGCTTTGAAGTGTTGCTCCAATTGCGATTGATACGTACCCCAATTGTCTTTTGACTTATCAAAAGTATGAAACGCAGGAACTGTTCCAACTGCAATCCTAGATGAATCCTGAGATGCTTGTGCTAAATGTAAATCCATCCAACTCTTTTGGTCATTTAACATTTTCTCCATGAAAAGTTTTTGACTATCGAGTGCCATAGAAAAAGATCGTAAGAAATTTTCCATTTCCATTTTTTTTACGCGGGTACTTTAATTATCTCGTCGCCAGAATGTTAGATATGAGGAATTAAATAAATACTACGAGTACTAATTCATATTAATACAAAAGAATACTTTATTTAAATTAATTAAAAATAATTCAGGTTATAAGTTAAGACAAATGTAAGTAAACGTGAGAGGCACGTGCTTATTTAAGTCAATCACAAATTCAATTGGATGTTGAAATAAGTACGTCACATGATGACGTTTAGAGATGATGTTCACGGATGACGTTTACAACAGAAGTTCGCAGTTGATGGTACATTTACATCAGTGTACATCTTTTCAACTTTGAAAACATTTATCATTCACAATAAATATTATGTAAATTTAAATAAATAAATGATGACGAATATCGTAAATTATTTTAGAATCGTGCCAGACATACACCCGCCAGACCACAACAAAGCAGTAGATATAAATACATACAAAGTTTCAAACTATGGCGCTTATAGTCCTCTTAACCAGTTAATAAATATTTTTAATAAATTCTCTGTTCTTATTGAATCTACAAATATAAATCTCAAATCCAAACTCTTTAAAAATAATTTCTATGCTCAAAATCGATCAAACTTTGTTTATAGATAAATTTTAGATTTTAAGAAATATTGTAAGTTTAACGTTAGCATTAACGTATTGAAATAAATAAATAAATACATTCAATTATTGGAAGGTGTGTTGAATTTATATTTGTTTATAGGTATATGATTTTCAGACTTTGAACCACAAATTAATTTTGATTGGAAGCTTTTGTGGTGAATAACTTAAAATTCACTCACGTGGACGAGAAAAGGTTAATAACTTATAAATTCAAATGATGTTAGGAGAATGTTTACCTTATTTAATGTAGTCAATTTTATGTCCATATCCAAACATTGATAAGCTTGCGAACACCTAAGTAGATATAGAGTTATTTGGGGTAAGATATCTGCCAGCGGATATAAGTTTATAATAATGCGGATTTATTAAATTTGTGGGTTATTATTTTCTGTTGCATTTAAGATTACAACTTCTAGCAAGTATTTTTAATATTGGAATTGTGTTTTGTAAAATAATATATATTATATGTATATTTTTAAGATAAGAACAAAAAATTGGTAATTATTGCACATCAAAATCGCTTTAAAAAATGGCTGAATCAGAGAAACCAATACAAACTACATATATGTATATTTTTCAGATTTTTACTTGCGACTTAAAGGTACTATAATGCAAGTTGTGTATTCGGAAAAAAAATCGAACTCGAGATTTCGATCAAAGTTAACATTACGATGATGGCGAAGAGTAAGTGGGTCTCGTAATTCTGCCTGTCTTTTGACTACAGCCTAAACGGCTCGGCCGATTTTCTTTAAACTTGGTAAATATTACTGTTAATTTTTTCCCCCCATATGTTTTTTTCTTTTTTTTTTTTAAGACCGAAAATAACGGTACCTGCCATACGATTTTTTTCGAAATTTTATAAATATTTTTTTTCCTCAAAAAAAAATTCATTTAGTTAAAGCTAGGAAATGGTTGAACAAAAATTGTTATTTTTGTACCCCCCTTGGAACCACTTTTTTGGTTTTTGATTTTCTCAAAAACGGTACAACCGATTTTGATAATTTTTTATGATAAACCTCCTCAGCAGTTTAAATATTATTGGGTATTGAAATTTTCCAACAAATATTTTCTGGATCTTAAAAATAATTTTTTTTTCAAAACTCATTATTTCAAAAACCCCATGCTCGATTTTTTAAAAACTTGAAGAACAAAAGTTTCTTAATATAAATTACAAGATGTAAGAAAAAAAAACGATGCCCTCCATATAAATGTTAAAAAATGTTTTTCGAAAATCGTATTTTTCTCGAAAACAGTTCCGAGAATTTTGCTTAAATTCTTTTTCTTTTGATTAATTTTTACAATCTATAATTTAATAAAAAAAATTGAAATCAAGATATTACTGACTGTACCTACCATAGAGCCATTTTTTCAAATTTAGAATTTCTCATTATGGACATAACGGATTTTAATGAAATTTGTTATAGAGAAGCTTCTAAAAAGTTTGAAAAACATTGCATTTCAAAACTTAAAAAAAAAATATTTTTTTGAATTTTCGAACAAAAAATTTTTTTTTTGCAAAATTCGACATTTCAGAAACAGCTCAATATTTTTTTTTTTGTAAATTTAATTTCTATTCGAACAATAATAAAAACTTTAAATTGGCGTACTAAAATTTGTTCTTAAAAATATTTTAAAAATTTTGTATATAAAAGCTTATTTTTTTAAGAAACCAGTACAGACTTATAATGTTTGTTCTTGCATAAGCTAATATCTACTTAAATGACATGGCATCCTGTTTTTAGCTCTAACTACTACTGTTAAAATTATATTAAAAATTAATTTTATGCTTATGAACAGTTTTCTCTATTAACATTGATTTTTGAAATTCTTAGTTCTTTACATAAGAGCAAGTTCGTGCGACCCAGTCGTACATTTTATTTTCTAAGCTTAAACTAACATTTGCCAAAAAAATGTTTTTGATTTTTTTAATAAAATCTGTTGAATAGTTTTTGAGAAAAAAAAAAGATATTTTTTAATTAAAAAAATATGGCAAGTACTGTTATTTTCGATCTTACCATGTGTTCAGCGTATAGCCGAACTCACAGACGGAATGGAAGATATTGATCCTATTTTTGAGGAATATTCCTCAATAACTTCCAGGAATTTCTTCACCTTATATCACTTTCCATCGGAAGCGTCCAGAAGTCTTCTCAAACCTTTCAATTGGACAAAAAAAAATATTCCGACAGCAGCATTTTTATTTGATTTTGTTTCGTTTGTGTTTGCTTCAATTACTCGTAAGTTTGTTTGGAAATAAACTACTTAATCCAAAACATGCAAAGGAAAAATATTAAATAATTATCGCAGATTTTCACCAGCACTAATTCAAAGGCAGTTTCAAAGTTGAGTGGAAGTAGTTAGCACCGTTCCACTGGATTTCAAATCGAGTGTATCCTTAAGGCTAGCCGCGCACTAGCAATTTTTAGTTGCGAAACTGTTTGGTTACTTATAGAAAACAGATGACCTGTTTGGTTGAATGTCGGTGAATTTGCAGATAATTATATGTTCAATAAAATGGCGAACTTATTTTAGGCAATCGTTTAGTTTGTGTCAAAACACAAACTTTTTAGTTGCTCGAACCAAGCAGTTTCGCAACTATAAATTGCTAGTGCGCGGCTAGCCTAAGTGAAACCATTGGAAAACGACATTAGTAAACTCCTTTTGTAAAAAATCCTCCAAAAACTTAACGTCATCACTTGAAGATGATAAAGAAAATTAAATGTTTGTGTTATTCATAACAAAAAATTACATTCCAAGCTTTTGACGTTTGAGTAAGAGTTATGGTTAAGAGCGAATAGAAGTGTTGATAATCTCGTCCGGCTGATTTTCAATAATTTTCTATCTGAATCCCGCCATAAAAATCAAGTTAAAATACAAATCTTTATTATTGTACCATTGCGTTGCATTTTTCTTTTATCAGATTCACCGGCTTATTGATTTAATAACGTAATATTTAATAAATAAAATATTCCATATAAATTCGATGGCGGGTAAAACGCGATCTGCAGATAAAGAGAAGCAGTCAACGGGAGCAGGGGGAGTTAGAGGGATAATTTTAATTTTGGTGGGGGCAATACCCCCATTTATTAGGCTTAATACAAGCTATAGCTTAATCTAACTTAAAACTAAGAAAACTTATACATAGCTACGAATTTTGGTTAGTGGAGAATTGATTCAAAAGACGGAGTTTTAGGCAAGAGGTACTAATGTTAAAGTCGAAGGTTATTGGGTTTGAGTTGACATTCCTTAGCATACGTGAGACTGGTTCATTAGAGCCATAAATCGTACGGTAGATGGGTATATAAAAGAGAAGGGGATTTCGTATGTGGCGGGAGTTGATATTAAGGAAGATAGAGTTATAAAGAGTTATACAGTCAATAGAACCTATAAGAAGACTATGAATGAAGAGAATTTCATGAGCTTTTCTTCGTTCTTTTAGAGAATTTAGGTTGATTAGTTTAAGGCAGTCTAGGTAGGGAGCCTAAATAAAGAACGTGCACACACACCTAAGCAATTGAATACACCTATCGGAAAACCAGGTAACAAAGGCAGTTCCACTTCAGATTCCTCTAAATCCGTCCCAGCTGTGTCATTTATTGATTTGGAAGAAAGATTTTCTTTGCTAACCGAAAAAAATAACTAACCAAATTGCTATGGAGCCTCACGTCTCAAACATAACAAACAGCTGCTTTCTGTTTTTACACATCTTGGATCCGTCTATGCTAAGAAGAGGGCAAATGCAAGCGGAATTTTGGTGGAGAACGAGAGAATGTTGAACATTATAGCCACGAGCAGTCAGACAGAAGAAGACGAACAGCAACAACAACTATGATTATCACCTCTCTTATTTTGATTATGTTATTTATCTAATTTTTCATTCTTTTGCTTTTTTCTATTGTAATTGTTTTGTTATTGTATTGTTTTTGATTGATTTTCTTTCTTATACCTGTCCTTATGTAGTAATGCTACTGCTTTGGAAAGTAGATAAGCCGCTTGTTATTGACCTACACGTTTATGAGTCACTTAGCTCTCCTATACACCAAAATATTAACCAAAATGGAATTAAATGACAGCGGAAGCGGAGTGATCTCCACGGGCGATAGCAGTGATATAGTCTTGCGATCAATGATTAGGGTGTTTTGCAGTCGTAGGCAAGGGCTTAAAGTTTGTCATCTTAGGCTAGTCGCGCACTGGCAACTGTGATCGAAATCAAATAGTTTAATCACCAGTTGAAATAGAGCCGCGCACTGGCAACTCTTTACTCCTTTCTCTTTTGCGCTTATAGAAAACAGCTCAACTGTTGCGAATTAATTTTAGGCAATCGTTTAGTTTGTGTTAAAACACAAACTTTTTAGTTGCTTGAATCGAGTTGCTCTAAGTGCGCGGTGTCCCATATACATAAGCCCATATGTTTCATCTTAGCAACTAAACAGTTGCGAAACTAAAAATTGAATGAGCGCGCCTGGCCTTAATGCACAAAGCTTGCTACCTAAAGTAGATGAGTTTAGAGAAATATTTGTTAATTTTAAAGTTGATGCGAAACTTGGTTCTTGTCAGGTGTGAAAGATGCTGTCTTTGCTTTAAGTGATTACAAAATTTTTCGGTCGGATAGGAAAAAGCGCACTGTTGGAGGTGTAGCTATTTATGTAAGAGAAGGTCTTAATTGTAAGCTTAAATGTTATTCGCCCAATGGATGTAATATTGAATACCTTTTTGTAGACATATAGTTGTCGAGGTAGATTCTGTTCGTTTAGGTAGCGTTTATAGACCAAATAGGAATGTGGACTTAACAGCTGTATATTCAATAATGGATGAATTTTCAACCACAGCCATAAACGTTATTGTATGTGGTGACTTTAACAGCAATATCTTCGTTGAAAGTCAACTTAGCGTAAATATGGAGGCGTTTGATTTACATTCAGTAAATACCCAAATGCCTACTCACTTCACTAACACCTCAAGTACCCTTCTAGATTTGTTTTTTGTTAATAATATTAACAAAGTACTTTTTTATGATCAAATTTCTGCAATTGCTTTTTCAAAACATGACCTCATCTTTCTTAAATGCCAGCAGCACAACTTATAATTACCGAAACTTTAAGAATACAAATAGTGCTGCTCTATGGTATGAACTCGCCGGATGATCAAGTTGAATTTCTTCACAATAATATTATAAATTATCTTTTTGATACACATGTTCCCTTATCAACCGGCAGGGTAAGGCCTAAGGCAAGTGCTTGGTTCACCAATGACATTTGTTTGTTAATAATACAAAGAGATCATGCTTATCATCGATGGAAGCGTTTTCGTATAGAGGAGTACTTTCGTGCTTACAAAAAGAAAAGAAGTTGTTCGTGAGATAAAAATTGCTAAAACACAGTTCTATTCTAATTAGCTTAATACTAATATAGATGGGAGAAAGCTGTGGAATAACCTTCGTGGTTCGTGCATTAGGAGTAGGCAAGCAGAAGTTGACCTGCAAAAGTGATATGGATATACATAAATGAACTGAATCTTAATTTTTTATCGATTCCAGATACTAATATCACCTGTGGTAATAGAGTCTCATGTAACAGTCCTGTAGCACCTACTGATACACCGTTATTCTTCAAAAGAATAGAAACCACGGATGTAGTTCAAACTATAAAAGCTAATGCAGTAGGTATAGATGGAGTACTTTATATACTCGTTATAAATAAGGCTGTATTTCTTGAAACTCAGAATCAGCGCTGCCACAATGTTACAACTATAACACTTTTTAAAAAATCTGTTTGTTAATATGTTTTTTTTTTTGTAACACATTCTTCCATAAAATATTTGTCTAAATAACTTCTCCTTATATTTCTTTTTTAAAACAACTGGCAGTAGCTAGTTTTCTTATTTTTGGTTTATATTTCACTCACAACTGATAGAAACTACGTTTATAATGTTTATATCCATGTTTGAAGTAAACTTTCGCCCATTTATATACCCGCATTGAGTTGAAATTGGCCTTGTTCGACTCGACTGTGTAAATGATATAAAATTTTGCCTTGTTATCTATTATATCATATTCTTTATTTTAATACTGTTATAATTAAAAAAAATTGTCACATCGGTTCTGCCTTATTTCCACAAGAAAAACTGTCATTTTGTGCCAAACGAAGGATTTCAGGAGTATTCGGAATGCTTCGTTGAATTACATTAAAGCAAATATATGAGTTATAAATGGCGCAACATTTTAAACAGCCTATTATTAAGGTAATAGTATGATACTACTTAACAATTTGCCAACTTTATAGTAGTTTACTAACTCATTCTTAATTTTAAACATTTTCTAACTAGTATCGTACTAAAAGAATTTTCTTAATAATTTGCTTCTGAACACACCTAAAACAATGACATTTCGTGTAAGAAAGTAAGTACACGAACCTTTTTGATGTTTGCAAATGTCAAAGAGTCATATGAAGCTAGCACGATACTAAAAAAATAAAGTAGGTATTCCATGATTTTAACTTTAATAAAAGGGTAGAGAAAGTATGATGTTAAATTCGATTAAAATTTGTAAATTCGTTGTTTTAACCTAGTATCATACTAAAACAGCTTTAGCATTGTACTAATTCAATTAAAATTTTGCGGCAATATATTTTCTTGTCTGCGTTTAGAAAATAAACAATGTTTAAGGAACTTTCCTAATACAAATGTATGTTCATTGTTCATACATTTTTATGTTACCCGTTCCCCGTTTTGAATATTATTTTTGTAAGCAATAGGTATAGTCATTGATTT
This sequence comes from Philhelius festivus, assembly GCA_963931855.1. Classification (NCBI taxonomy): domain Eukaryota; kingdom Metazoa; phylum Arthropoda; class Insecta; order Diptera; family Syrphidae; genus Philhelius; species Philhelius festivus. Next base: position 156,267,484 of record OZ007556.1, read on the forward strand.
TATGTATATGTATACACATACATAGAACATAATATACCGATGACGCTGTTGGAGCGCCAAAAGTTTTAAGAGTATACGAGTATCAATCGGAGCTTTAATTAGCTCGGTGAAAATAGTTTAACTATATTTTTAGCACAAAGAGCATCGATGTGGTTTAGTTGTTCAACGCATTGCTTAGATAAAGCGTGTTTTAATATTTATTAAGAAATGAGAACTATTACAGGCGTTTTGCCATTTTTGCAAAGATCTTTACAAGTTCAAGGTTCCTTTAGACAAATTATACAAAGATACTCAACTGGTTTCACCACCAGAGAGGTGAGTTTCTCTACTCGATTATTGAGTTTAATAAATTAAAGCTCATTCTCTGAAATCGGCATTGTTTATTCGTATCTGTAACCATACTTATACTATTTTCATTTAGTTTGAAGAAATACAATTCAGTGTTCCATGGGGCCACATCGCGGGCAAGTGGTATGGTCCCAAAGATAAACGACCCATAGTTGGATTTCATGGGTGGCAAGATAATGCGGGAACTTTCGATACACTAGCTCCACTTTTACCACCATATGTTGGCTTCTTAGCAATTGACTTGCCTGGTCATGGATTATCTTCTTGGCTTCCGGATGGGTGCAGTTACCATTCAATCGATCATATCAAAATTATGTTTAGTCTTATGCGTGAGTTTAAATGGGAAAAGATTTCAATGATCTGTCATTCGATGAGTGCAGTAGATGGATTGGTATTCACTTCCTACTTTCCTGACAAATGTGACATGTTCGTAGCTCTCGATATTGTTCAGCCTATTTTGGGCAAGAAAGAAGCCACGGTCAACTTTATGATTGGACAATTTGAAGAACATTGCAAACAAATGGAAATATCTCTTCAGAAGACAAATCCTCCATGTTATGGTATTGACGAACTGGTTGAAAGACTATACGAAGCAAATGGAAAATCCATTTCAAAAGAAAATTGTGAATTTATTTTGAAGCGTAACATTAAACCCTCAAAAACCCAACCAAATAAATATTACTTAAGTCGTGACAGCCGATTGAAGTCCATGATATTTAGTGTATTTCCACATGATGACCTTGTAGTAATGGCACACAGAATTAACTGCCCACACTTATTTATTAAGAACCAAAGGGCTAAGCACTACAATAGTGACTCAGAACTCAAAGAAGTAATGAATGCATTAAAAGTGAATCCTGCTTTTGAAAATTATCTTGTTGATGGCACTCATCATCTTCACTTGAATGAGCCTCAGAAAATAGCTGACATTTTAAATCCTTTTATAAATAAATATAGACCTGAATAGGGATTAATAAAATAATTGACGTTTTATTTATATTTTAATATTTATATTCAGATACAATCATATGGGTGGTTTGTTTTGATTCCGCCTTGATGACGAAAAAGGAACCGAACTTTTAACTCTTCTCTCTGACAATTCCGTTGACATCAACTGTCAAAAGTACTTTGAATTTGAAGTTTTCGTTTCTTTTGCCACATTGCTCTCATAAAGAGGAACAAACCTGTATATTAAGCAAATGATAACATCTTGCAACAGAAGAAGCCAGTGCGCACAATCGACTACATAAAATGGAAAATTAATTTATTATTAGACATATGTATATGTAAAATTAATGGAACAAATGTTTAAATAACTTAAAACTACTAGGTATTAATACGTATGATAAACTACTTAATAGTTTGCTAAATTTTAAGAGCAGTAAACAATTTTTTTTCTTAATTTTAAACACTTTTTATCGTATTTTGTGGTGAGATAGATTTTTTTAAATAAATTTCAACAGAACATACAATTAAACAAAAACAAAAAACTAATGTCGATTTCCTTTACACACTAGGGTTTTCGATCACGGATTACAAAATGAACTTTTTTATTTATTACCTGTCTCTGCGCCATATAAAAAGTTGGATTAAAATATTAAGGTACACATTTTTTAAAGTACTATTAGTTTATTTTAATAACATCATAAAACAATATTTGCTCAGCACATATTTCCAAGAAAAATAAGCTTGAATTAGGAAAAAAAATTGAGGCAAGACAAATTATTTAAGCTAAAAATTAAATATATCAGAGATCCGTCAAAGGATTAATTTTATTTTATATTTTAATGAAAGATATATATTTTTAACAAAAATAAAATCTTGGTTGCATTCTTTCCAACCATTATTGGCCATTAAATTACAAGTTTTGGAACATGACCAAAGTCAAAACCGTGTTTTTTAAATCCGATTCAGTGACACAAATTTGTACACTGCGTTCAAGATCGGATCAGGATGGATGGATGGAACATTAAAATATTAATTCTAAGTCACTCAGTCCTAACCCAGCTAAAAGACGAAAAATTTTTTGTTTCTTTTTTTTATTTTGAAAGCTCAATATCATATTAGGTATTTATTAAAGAAATTTTCATTCTTCATTCATTTCTTCATGAAAAAAAGTTTACATACATTTCAAAACTAAAAGATAGGGTAACTTTCGAGCGCTGTATCTCGCAAGTTCCTTGATATAAATTTCAAAAATTTTGGGAAAACATAGAGAAGTTATATATCTATGAAAAAATAAATCAAACAAATCCAAATTTCATTTTGAGCCTTTATTTCCGGAAAAGCATCACTGTGCGGCGCACTATGGGACCAAATGGTGCAAACCATCTCAAAAATCCATAACTTTTTCGTTTCTCAATATTTTTTTTTGAAATTTAACACACTTATACTTGTATAACCAAGAATTTAAAGTATTAAAACGTTTTAAATAGAAATAAATTATTTTTTTTTTAATAAAATCAAATGACAAATTTGTAGATTTCGTTTAATTTATCTGGACAAAATTTGTTGGAGCAAGAATTATTGCAACAATTTGGATGAAATTTGTAGTTTTTTTCTTTTACCGGTGAAAACATTTGAAAGTAGTTTTTGTAAAATCCGCCCACTACCACGTCCATATTTATTTGATTTTTGTCACTTTCTTATTTATAGTGAATAGGAAAACGAAAATTTTTATTTGAGGTTTTTTAAACTTAAGACATCACATGTATATTTTTCTTCCCACTTTCACTCCCCCTTTTTTTTTATTTTCAGCTTAAAGTTCATTAAGAGCAGGCATTTCTTAAATTAAGTTTTATATCTAGAAGTGAATTTATGAAAATTATTATTTTTTTAGTAAAATTCGTGTACTGCCACGCCCCTGTTTGATATATGAAAGTTTTACGCCCTTAAGACAAAAAAAAAGGAATTCAAAAGTACACCTTATTACTAGGTATATTAATTAATGTCTAAAAGTACTTTAGCCTCGTCAAACAATTCTTTGGTATCAGTTTTTGTTCTATGTTTTCGCAGACTAGATACATATGAACGGATCAGATGTACATATATAATAAGGTGTGTAGAACATCTTCGTTCGTAGCTGATTCTGAACATTTTCTTGCAAATAAATTCCCTCTGTTAACTTTTTGTCTTCTTCTGTTTTGTTATTTATATGTATCTACATTTGTATTATATGCAACATAACCCACACACCCCTCCCACCCTAAAATTCTTGGCATTTATTTTTATTTAATTATGATTTTTTTAAATTTAAATATGAGTAAGGAAGTTTAAAATTGGAAAACAATATTTTATTCTAAAAGTAAAATTTTGAATTTTAATAATATTGAAAATAACTGATAAAAACTTATTAATTTTGTGGAAACATAGTCGATTATATGATGTTTATGAAAATGTGTTGCACATGTTTTAACAGTTATTTTTTTTTTGAATTTTTGACAAAAAATAACATTTTTTTTAAAATTTTGAGCTAAAAGTAATAAAATAATGGTCTAAAACTTTTTGGAATACACATTTATGTGCATCAATAAAGGTATCATATTTTTGCCAAATTTTAATTTTGTTCATCATTTAACAACAAAGTTATAAGAATACGAACTTTTATTCTAAAATCTTATTTTTCTTTCTCATCATACGTTTTTTCTTCTTAAACAAAAATTCATAAATATGCGAAAGTTTTTATTTTTTATTCCAAATTTATAATATTTTTAGAATACTAAACTGCCATTAACTAAACGGAGGCAGCCGGAGCTAACAGAGAAAACTTCAATTGAAAACAAAAAAATTAAAAAGATACTGCACCTTACTCATTTTTTTTATTAATTTACTGGTAAATTTAATTTTTAAAAATATAACTGTTTTGTAAAGAAGAGAGCTTGGGCTTTTTAAAAAGGTATAATACTTATACATTCTGTCCAAAAAAAAACGAAATAATTGACTTCAAACTCTAACTTCTAATAATTCTAAAAATAAAAATATCGAAATGTCATTTTAACGGTAATTTTAGGTACGAGTACCTAGAACAAAAGTAAAATTTACTGTGTTTGGAAGAACCCTATTTCTAGTATATAATACCACCATTAGATTTTTCAAGTTACGAATTTCACCAAAACCATTTTTGAGATAGATTTCATCATTTGGTCCCATAGTGCGGCGTGCGTCGGCACGACGCTACTTGCCACACAGCTTGTGCCATTCTTTTCTAAACATATTTTTTATGTGACTCATTTATCTCACACGGAGGCAGTGTGAACTGCCATAAAAGCGAACCTAATCCATGTCATTGGTTGAATTTAACCTTATTTATGCCAACGCGAACATTTGAATGATTGAATTTTCCTCAGGTGATTCATAGTCTGACGAGATGCTTAAGCTCTGGCTCTTGTTAGAAGCTAAATTTTGGTCTGAACAAAACTTTCAATCATTGTGCGTTAGTGAATAGAATAACATTTACTAACAAATTTGGTTTCATTATATTTCATATTTATAAAAATTAGGTACATCTGGCTATCTTTTATGTCAAAAAATCGGTACATGGAAAAATTAGAATTTCCAAACTCTAGGGTACTAACTAAGATCTTCACAGATAACACTTCCAGCAGTTTTTTTTTTGCAAAACCTGTAATTATTACCATATTACTCAATTGAACTAGTTGATAGTTTATCTTAATATAATGATTGAGTGAATTTCACACGCATAGTTTCACATTTATAGAATTTTAGAAATGAATTTGAGGTTTAAATGTTTCTATCAAAAAGCATTTGACTTCTGCAAGCTTACATTGCCTAATGACGTCTATTACCCCATAAAAGAGAATTTCTTTTTTGGAATAGTTACATTATGCCAAACAAATAAGGAAAAGCTTTATTTACTTTCTTGGGAAGAGTATCAATAAAGTTTCCCTTAAGTTTTAGTGTTCATAAGTTTTGCGTGATTATCGTATGCTGTCGTTTCTTGAGAATGATACTCACGTCGTACGTTCCGCTTTTTTTAAAAAGAACTCTTCAAGCTCAAGAGCTGTTGAATAAAAGTATAAAAAGTTACTCATCTACTTTTATCACCAGAGGGGTGAGTTTTTTTAATTGAACAAATGAAAAGAAAAAGTTTTTTTTTATCGTACTTACACCAAAGTTATAATTGAGATAACAGTTACAGCAACTATAGCCGCAAAAAAAAACAATTTGAGTTTTTTTGCAGTTGCAAATCCAGGTGCGTTTCATAATTGACTTTCAAGTTTCAAGTTCTCGTAATAAAAGCTTTTTGTTGGTGAGAGAACACGAACCACTCAGAGAAAATGTTGTGATCATTTACGGAGAAATTTCAAAATTTTTAAGTCTGTTCGATTTGAGAGATTGGAAATCTAGAATTAAACTTAATTTAATTTTTAGTTCAAAATAAAAATATTCCGAAAATATAATTTATTGTTGCAATACTTCAGTTTTTAAAACATTTAATTTGGAGCCTGGAAAAGATGTTGTTCAGATGTTGCTTTGGTGTATCCAATCGTATTATTTTTTGCATATCTAGTACACTCTAATTTTTCTTAGTTTGAAGAAATACAGTTCAGAGTGCCATGGGGGCACATAGCGGGCAAATGGTATGGTCCCAAAGACAAAAGGCCAATTGTTGGGATTCACGGCTGGCAAGATAATGCAGGAACCTTCGATACCCTCGCTCCTCTATTACCCAACCATATTGGCTTCTTGGCAATTGACTTGCCCGGTCATGGACTTTCTTCCTGGATTCCAGCTGGTTGCAGCTACCATTCTATAGATTACATCAATATCCTCTTTACTCTAATGCGCGAATTCAAATGGGATAAGATTTCCATGATTTGCCATTCGATGAGCTCGATAAACGGGTTCATATTTACATCTTTGTTTTCTGACAAATGTGACATGTTCGTTGCCCTCGATGTTCTAAAGCCTATTTTAAGAAAAAAAGAACATACAATCAGTTCGATTATTGAACAATTTGAAGCGAATAATAAACAGATGGAAATTTCTCTCAATGACACTAAGCCGCCATGTTATGAGTTTGACGAAATGGTGGAAAGACTGCACCAGGGGACTGGCAAGTCAATTTCGAAAGAATGCTGTAAATTTATTCTACAACGAAACACTAAGCCATCGGAAAAAGAACCAAATAAATATTACTTTAGTCGAGATGGCCGATTAAAGTCAACAATGTTTTACCTATTCCCACATGATGTTGTTGTAGAAATGGCACACAGAATAAAGTGTCCACACTTATTTATTAAAGCTCAGAAAGGTCCAAAATATGACCTGAAAGAAGACCATGAAGAAGTACTAAATATATTGAAACAAAATCCGGCTTTTGAAAATCATAAGGTTTACGGCACGCATCATGTGCATTTAAATGAGCCTCAAAAAATAGCCCAAATTGTGAATCCATTTATAAACAAATATAGACCACAATAATGCAAAATAAAAGTCTGTGTTTTTTTTCTTATATTGTTGCTAAGAAAAATCTTATCAAAATTATTGGTATCATTTTCAAAAAAAAAAAATGTTTTCGAAAATGATTTTTTAAAAGAAATAACTTTTTGTTAAAAACTGTCGCATACCATTTAAACTTTTTGGGAGCTTAAGGATAAAAAAATAACCAAAATCAGTTTACCGTATTTGAGAATATCGAAAAAACAATGGTTTTATAGGATATATGTACCTATAAAACGGATTCCCTCGTCTACTTTTCAAAAATACTTGTTGCGCGCTCCGAAAAATGTCTTCAAAAAACTGTAGAAAAAAAAGAAGGAATTCGAATTTTAACTTCAGAGTAAGACCATCGTATTCTCCATAAAAATTACGATTTTTTGGAACTTCTAATTGTATTTTTCCCCTTAAAGGATTTGTCAATTCCTCGCAAGGGGCAGTACACCCCTGACATTCTGCATGACAGTACAACGCACTTACCATCATGCCAAGGGGTACTACAAAACTATATAATAAAATATTAGGGTATGGGTTTATGCTAACCTCTCTAGGATATTAAAAAAAATAACAGTAAGAGTCACACGGCGGTCAGCCATCAGACGAATAGGGGGAATAACATGTAGCATTCGAAAACATGCACGTGCCGTAACTATTCGGGACTGGTGGAAGTCTGATCATAGCCTCTCCGTGGCGGCCGCTAGAAACAAGCCTTTAAAAAGGTTTGGCTAATATGATCAGGCTGGTTCCTCAGGTTGGCGACAGGTTAATTCCCTGTCCCGTAAAACTTTATGAATTACGAGACCGACAACAAGCCTCGGAAACGGACTGATCACACGACGACAACCAACGCAACGAAAACTGAAAAACGATTTACGAATTTTCTTATGGAACGTACGATCGCTCTATAGAGCTCGAGCTGCTCAGCAGCTAGCCGATGCCCTGTCAAAATATAAAGCTGACATAACAGCTCTTCAAGAAATCAGATGGACAGCGAATGGTGTTCTACAGAAGAAAGAATATGACATATGTATACTATAACTGTCATACAAAACACCATGTGCTGGGGGTAGGCTTCCTAGTCAGCGAAAAAATGAAGTCTACCATCATCGGCTTTAACGCTATAAGCGAAAGGCTATGCACCCTTCGCGTGCGAGGAAAATTTACGAACATCAGCCTCATTAACGTTCACGGACCTACGGAGGAGTCCTCAGACGAAGAAAAAGAGACTTACTACGAACAAGTCGAGAGGGCCCTCAATGCCTGTCCAAGGTATGATGTTAAAATCATCCTTGGGGATTTGAACGCAAAAATAGGTCGGGAGCCGGTATTCAGGCATTACGCAGGCACCCATAGTTTGCATGAGAACACTAATGGACTTCGAGTCTTAGAATTAGAAGCATCGAAAAACATGGTCGTCAGGTTCCCACGTAAAGATATCTATAAAGCCACCTGGGTATCACCTGATGGAGTCACTCGTAACCAAATAGACCACGTGTTGATAGACCGTCGCCACTACTCGAACTTGATGACGGTACGAACGTACCGAGGTGCCAATATCGACTCGGATCACTATCTTGTTGGTATGGTTTTCCGAGGGCGGATTGCCTTGCGAAGACGCATTGCATCCGCCGATCAGGTTCGAATCAACACGGCTGCCCTGCGCAATGAAAACACCAGTAACACCTTTGGTAATGCGTTAGGACTCGCCCTAGAATCACTTGATTTAGGGAGAGTAAGTCCTGGAGCCAGTATGCTGGGCGTAAATGAGAAGTGGACACGCCTTAAGAATATTGTCATTAGTACTGCCAACTCCATCTTAGGCAGCAGTCGTAAAAATCGGAACGACTGGTTTGATGATGAATGCAAGCTAGCGACTGAACGTAAGAATGTTGCGTACCGAGCAATGCAATAATCTCATAGAACGCGGGCACGCGAAGAGGAATATAAAGAGCTCAGAAGAATAGAAAAACGGCTACACAGACAAAAAAAATCAGCCTGGGAGAAGAACCTAATCTGTGAAATAGAAAATAGCGGAGAGCGAGGTCCGCACCAGGCGCGGAAGTTCTACCAATCCGTCCGAAACATGACGCAGTACACACCACGCTGCACATACTGCAAGGACGGAGAGGGAAATCTGATCACCGATCCTGAAAGCATACTGGAGCGATGGGAAGTGTACTTTAATGAATTGCTAAATGGTCAGCTCACTGCAGAAGTGGAGGCTCCACTACTTCAAGAAGAATACCCTATGTTGCCGCCACCAAGCATAGAAGAGGTTGAGAAGGCTATAGGCCGGCTTAAACAGAACAAAGCCCCGGGAGCCGATGGCATATCAGCCGAATTATTCTATCACGGCGGGCCAGCCTTACGTCAAGCAATTCATGATATTATAGTACACGTATGGGAGCAGGAAGAAATGCCAGAAGACTGGCGAAAAGGCATAATATGCCCCATACATAAGAAGGGAGATGTCACAACGTGCAGCAATTATAGAGGTATCACGTTGTTGAGTACCGCCTATAAGATACTCTCCTCTATCCTACAAGACCGGATAACCCCATACGCTAAAACCGTTATCGGACAATATCAGTGTGGTTTCATTCCAGGCAAATCAACAACTGATCAGATATTTACCCTTAGACATCCCAACATACCATCTGTTTATAGACTTTAAGGCCGCCTATGATAGCATAGCCAAGGTAGAACTTTACAAAGCCATGAGAGAATTCGACATCCCAAATAAATTGAATAAATGAATTAAATATGTAGGTTGACCATGACCAACGTAACAAGCCAAGTAAAAATAGCCGGATTGCTATCCAGACCAATCAACATCTTTAATGGACTCCGACAAGGGGACGGTTTGGCCTGCCTCCTCTTCAACCTGGCGTTGGAGAAAGCAATCCGTGACTCTGGCACGTTACTGGCTTACGCAGACGACATCGACATCATCGGAAGAACCGAACAAGCTGTACACGATTCCTTCATCCAGATCGAGCAGGCGGCACAAAATCTGGGGCTGCACATTAGTGAAGGTAAAACAAAGTACATGGTGGCGTCGAATGCGAGAGGAACAGTTGGTCAAACAATCAAGGTTGCGGAGCACGAATTTGAAGTGGTGCAATCCTTTAAATACCTTGGGTCAATAGTAGCAGCCGATAACAATATAGAAGAAGAAATACGCGGGCGGCTTCTCAAATCCAACAGAGCCTACTATGGTCTGTCAAAGCTCTTCAAATCCAGAAATCTCACCATAACTTCAAAACTGCTGCTGTACAGGACCATGGTCCTGCCAGTACTCACATATGGATCCGAGACTTGGGTGCTTAGCAAAAGGCACTCCGACCTCTTAGCTGCGTTCGAGAGAAAAGTCTTAAGGAGAATTGTTCCGGAGACGGTACAATCATGAACTGTACGCAATCTACATTGAAGCAGATATCGTGACAAAAATTAAGCTCGGTAGACTCCGGTGGGCAGGGCACCTAGCTCGCATGAGCGAAGAGGAACCTGCTCGGAAAGTTCTTTGTGGTACATTCTATGGTAGACGACAGCGTGGTAGACCATGCTTGCGCTGGAGAGATGGCGTAGACCAGGACGCCCGAAGCCTTGGGGGGCGCAACTGGATGGCGTCGGCTAGAGACCGGGATAGGTGGAGAGACTTGTTGAAAGAGGCCAGGACCGGAACCCGGTTGTCGAGCCGATGATGATGAAGAGTCACACGAGTTGCTTTGGTCAGATTCTATTCTCAAATGGCAGCAAGAGCCGGAACGTCAAATGACAATGACCTGAAAGTATGCACCTAGAACATTATGACACTTTGCGTGAATCTGTCCTCACAGAGTTATAAATGGAACTGCTCATATGCTTGGTAACTTCCGTCAAATATTCTACGTAGATACATATATACAGCCATAAGATTCCAATCTGGATTTGATAAAAGAAAGAAGTAAATATTTTTCAGCTATTATACCTATGTACATATGTATGTTATAGTTGAAAGTACTTTGTACTTACTAACGTAATCAGACGAATATTATTACCTATTAACTGTACGTACTTAGGATACAATAACAAAAAAATGTTAAATGAAGATAAGAACGCAAATTATTTAACGGAGTTATCATGTTTCTACCAAACACCACAGATATATACATACTTACTTCCGAGCTCTCTGAGCAGAAGAGGAATACTGTGGCTTCCAGAAGAAAAAATTGGGAGAAGTGTACGATAAAGGAATTATAGATACCTCATATCAGATATAATGATATTTGAAATGTTTATCAATTGGTAAAAAGAACTTCCCAAGGTTTGAACATTGTAGCAGAGATCAAGTGGTCGTTTTAGATATGTCTTTATACTATGTTACACCGATAATGTATTGAACTTCACTCTAACGCTGTTAGAACTTTTCAACATAAACGACCTAGATCTACGGTCTACCCAACCTGTACTGTGTTAATATAGATGCAGTGGTATAGAAACATATATATTAATTTTACTCAAACAAAGCTGCTTAAGTTGATGGCCTTATTGTTTAACTGTTCGAAGTGACAGACGTTGGGCTGGTATTAGGGGCCAAAAAATCTGCAAAATATTCTTGGTATATTTTATGGAAAGCATGGTCATCTAATGGAAAAAGGTGTATCGATCGTTTCTAGAGATAATACGAGTAGGTGCGTTTTATTATCTACGGATTTATGTGGATCCTTATCTGGATCTATTTTGAAGATCAAGAAATTAATTCTTTTTCTGGCGAGTAGATGACTTTTTTTTGTAAGCAAAAGGGAGATGAGCATACAACACAACTGTCACTACGATCCGTATCGATTTATTTTCGAGGGTTAATCTATATGGATCATTGGTGATAATAAAATGCGGCTAATATAGGTAATCTATACTTCTTTCTGTAATAATTAACCTAATTTCTATTATTTGATTATAAATATTTCCTTTATGTGAAAAGTGTTCTTTTCCTTATTTAGAATATAACGTCGTGTAAACAGCGTCATGTGTCGCATAAATCTGAATGAATTTGATGGATGACGTATACGTTACTCTGACATATCTTTTTTCCTTATGTTCACCTTACCATTAAAAGTCATCTACCCGCCAGGGCAAGAACTATTTTTGGAGCTTTGAAATAGATCCAAATAGAGGTAGGATCCCAGTATTGTTTTTGTAATATGTATGTAGATACTAGCCGCGTTTTATTATCGCCAATGATCCATTTAGATTAACCCTCGAAAATAAAACGATTCATACTGACAGTTGTGTTGTATCCTCATCTTCCTCTTGCTTATGATTGTTGATTTTCAAACGTGTCTTGTCTTTTTTCTTTACACTGTAGTTTACACTACCTTACAAGCCATCCACTCGCCACAAAAAGAACTAATTTCTGGATCTTTAAAATAGAACAGGATCCCAAACTGTTTTTGTAATACAAATGTTAAAAAATAATCCAGATCCGGATCCACAAAGATCCATAGATAATAAAACGCACCTACTAAAACACACATTTTTTTATCAAGATAGAACTCAAACAACTTACAAAATACAATTTTGGAAGAAATTAGATTGAAAAGTTCTTTTTTATTTAAATTATAAAACCGAGTTCTAAAGATTTCATACCATAATCACAGCAATATCTTTAAATAACCTCCAAATTTTGTTTTGTTTAATATCTTGAATTGACGGGTTTTACTTTTATATAGCGGATATTTGTCTTCTTGATGCATAATAACATAAGATTATAAACCTAATATGCCAAAATATTTATTTTAAAATTGTTATCTTTGAATTGTATAAAAATACAGTGTGTTTTGGAAATAATCTTAAAAAATTTTAAGAAAAAAGATTTTTTAATTTAATTGAAGATTACGATTTCACTTTGTAAATAATAATGATTTCGAAGAATGGGCATGTAATATAAATATTACAATAAATCACTTGCGACTATGTGTCGCTCGACTATGAAATGGCAAAAAATAGTACAAATTATTTTCAATGTGAATGAACGCACATGATAAATAGAAATCATATTTGTTGATATAAGTGTGTTCCTGCCGACTGAACATGACCTAAACAGTGCGAGTTAAAATAAAATCCTTGGAACCCACGAAATGGGCCACCCTATCTACTCTCGTTCAAGAAAACTATTGAATATTAAATAAAATAATCCCTAGACAAAACAGGCTACAGTAAAAAGTATAACATAACATTTAATTAAAAGTAAAATTATATCTTTATTTTTTTTTTTAAACAAAAATATCCCAAATTTCTGACAAAAATAAAAATCTCTTATAACTAACATATTTATGACTTTTAACTTCGCGCTATTGTACGATATGGCGCTTTAATTTGCACAGCAGTGTAAAACCTACATATGCTTTGCTGAAAAGATAAATACGAGTAAATATCTTTTTAAACATAAAGACAATAAATCAGAATAGGAACTTCTTGTTTGCGTATTTACTCCCGAAATTATTATACATACGAGTAATTCTATAAGACCACATTCAGAGTTTATACTCGCAAGGTTCAAGATATTTCTTTCTCTGATAAAAATAAAAGAAATGTTTCGGTTTGAAGAGATTAAAAATCCGATTGCAGTTAATTTCGAAAAGAAAGAAGGATCACCAATTATTAATATTTATCCTTTGGACAAAATTCCAGTTGACATTGCCGAATCGTGGACTTTTAAGCCAACTTGTATGTCAATCCAGTACAAAAGTCGAGCAGAGGCTTATGCTACTTTCGAAGTTCGTGAAGATGATATTTGGATTGTAACATTTCCAAAATGTGGCACTACTTGGGCACAAGAAATGACGTGGATGTTGGCTAACGGTTTGAATTTTGATGAAGCAAATTCAATTGATTTGACAGAAAGAAGCATTTTTTTTGAGTAAGCAAAAAGAAAATTGATTTCATTTCGATGAACTTTACGGTAATTTGTTTCAAGAATTGAAGGTTTAGTTCCGACAAACACGTGGAAGAACTTTCAATTGTTAAATGAGCAAAAGTCACCAAGAGTAATAAAGACTCATTTGCCTATGGGTTTGCTTCCTAGAGACATTTGGCGGAAAAAGTGTAAAGTGAGTATATACAATGATATTAAAATTATTCAAACATTTTGAATAAAATTATATACTTCTTGCAATTTTCAGGTAATCTATGTCACTAGAGACCCTAAAGATATGATTGTCTCCTTTTTTCATCAGTGGAATAGTAGTTTGCAATGTAGTGTAACCATCGATGAATTCGTTGAACAAATCTTAACCGATAATATGGTGTACTCTTCTTTTTGGAATCATGTTCTTGAATTTTGGTTAATTCGTGAGCAACAAAATATCCTCTTCTTTACTTATGAAGATATGAAAAAAGATTTGCAGGCGATCATAAGAAAAACATCAGCATTTCTCAAAAAGAACTACACTGAAGAACAAATTCGTCTACTGATGGAACATTTGTCATTTGACAACATGAAAGGTAGGCTTATTTATTTAAGCTATAAATTAATGCATCATGTATTTCAATTCATTTTTTCGTTATTTTTTAGCTAGTACAACATGTAATAACCAAAGTCTGATAAAAACTTTACATTCTGCATACCAAGTAGAGTATGATGAAAAAACTTCATTTAAATTCATGAGAAAAGGGCTAGTTGGAGAATATAAGAAGGAATTGGCACTTACTTATATAGAAAGGATCAATGCAAGAACCAAAGAAATGTTTGAACCGCACGGACTCAATTTATATTGCTCATGATCAGGCTTAACTATTCCTAGACAAAAGGCATCACAATATAGAGCACGGGGAAACTGACGGTTGTTTCAATATTCTATGCATTGTTGGAATTTGTTTGTACAATTAGCCGAGGCTACAGGATCAGACGTATAAAGACAACAGATCCTGATGAAGCCTCACCCTTTATGGAAATTCGACACCACTAACCATTTTTTTGTGCGATTGCCAGTCCAAATGATGTACAAATCTACTTATGCACCCGTGTATTTTCAATAATTCGATTTTTTAACATTTAAAGCAAAAACAATTTGTTTTTAATTTAAATTTATTATTCTTAATATATATATGTATGTATGTACATACATCGATTAGCAGTGTAAAATGATTCTTATTTTAAAAAATTCGCAGTGCGTTGAAGTATGATTCTGCATATCTCCGCGACTTTGGCCTTCAATTATACCAATTTTTTTCAAATCGGTTAAATAATTTTTGAGAAAATAATACCCCAAAAATGCATGTTTCCTTTTTATATATATTTTTATATATAGAACAGGTTTAAATAAGATTTGAAGACCATCAGTCCAAACGAGTTTCAGAATATACATGAAAACCTTAATTAAAAGATTAAAACGTTTTTATTTATTGAAGTAAAACTTCTTTTCCAGCGTTGGGGGTACAAAATTTTCTATGCGGTTGTCTGTATAATTTTGCAAACAAGACTGAAAATTTACCGAGTGCTTCATACCACATGCGACCGAGAACGATGTGCGAGGCAGTGGTACCACTTTACTTCAATTGAAGTAGATCTACTTCTTTTTTCCAAAATATTTTAAAATCTACTTCCTACTTCGCACCATCATATCAGCAAAGTACTGAAATCTACTTCATTTTAAAATTCTCTGTTTCAATCTACTTCAATTTTACAAAATAAAGCCCAAATCTACTTCTTTTTCTCTATTGCACTCTAAGTAGTAGCATATAACCTCATAATTACCATAAAATAAAAGAACGTCAACACAATACAAATACACAAATGAGTAATTTTATGCGAAGTTTCTTTAAAATTAAAAGAAATGTATTGACAATTTTAAATACATATTTAATAGGTAATATGTATTCATTTAAGGAAAAAAATTTTTGTATGCAACATTTTTTCTAAAAGCAAGTAAAAATCAATTTTGAAATCTACTTCGATTTTTCTCAATTTACTTCACTTTTTTCTTCAAATCTACTTCGACTTTTTTTCCGGAAGTGGTAACGCTGGTGCGAGGAGAAGGTAAACACAAATTGACAGCACACAGCTGTATCCTTAACTTACAGAAAGTGAGACAGCAACCCCTATCACAACTGCAAGTACTACAATCAGCGTTGCCCTCCTACTACAATCGTAGTGTTTTTACTACACTTTTTTTCAAAGCGAAAGTGATATACAAAACCGTTTTTGTTAGAGGTTATGAAAAATGTTTGCAAACCTGATCTCAATTTAGATTTCAAAAACAAATTCATCACGTTGCGTATACGTCCATCTATTTTGGATTTAAATTCGAAGAATTTTGTTGTAGAAACGACATTGAAAATAATATTAAAAAAAAGTACAAACGACAGATTTAATTTAAATGATAATGAAAAAACAAGTCATTTAACTCTTCTTGACCCTATCGAAATTTCAAAAGGAAACATTCCTTTTTGAAAAACATTGCCCCTTTTGAAAAAATTTCCATTTCATATACAAGCAAATGAAACCATGATAGATAAATGACGAATTCGGTCCATTATAGGTTCACAAGAAACGTTGAAAGAATATTTCAATGAAGACATTGTTAAATTTTGGGTCAATTTATTGAGTACCAAAACTTTTCTTGGAAAGCCAGTTTTTGAAAACATATGTAGTTACATGCTTACTTTGTGTAACTTGCCTCATAGCAGTGCAACTGCAGAGAGGTTTTTCTCAAGTTTAAATGTAATAAAGGACGATTTAAGAAATAATTTAAATATTTCAACAGTTACTTAAAATAACTCTCTAAAGACGTAGAGAGAAGTTTTCAGTTCCCCGCAAAATTAAAAAGTTTTGCACACAAATTCAGTTATCACAATACAAGTCATTATAAAGAAATGAATCATTTACAGCCTTATGTACTAACTCGTTTTAGCGACGGAGTAAAGTTACTTCAACTTTACAACGGCTCTAATCCTGAAAACCTTATTTATAATGAAAATGCACGAGGAATAGCGGTGGAATAAGATAGAACTGGTTCATAGGAGATTTAAGACCGTTTTAGTATCTAAATATCATTTTGAGATGACATCTTGTGAAATTTAAAAAAGGAAGGTAAGTATTTTTTTTTTCGTTTCTTACTAAAACAAAAAGGATAGATAGTTTGCATTAATAAATTATTTATATTTTCCAAACGCTCTAACAGTTGCACGGTATTGGGAACGCAATGTGGTTGGTACACTCATTTATTGAACTTTATACAATCCAATTTTAAATGTACCCAATTTCCAATATGCACAAAGGTGACATGTCAAAACGATACGTTATCCGTCAAATACAGCCACATGATTTTTACAGTTATTGTTTGCACTTTTTTCGAGGTTATTTAAAACACTTTATAAACACCTTTTTTATCGCCTAAAGAGAATGTTCTTTTAATGAAAAAACCACAACAACTAACCAACAAAACAAATAAAAACATAATTTTATTTAAAAAAAAACACACAATAAAAGCTTTTTTTTTAATGAATTATGTGCCAGAAAAATTTCTCAATCCAAAACCACTTCCCTTTGTAAAAAAGACACATATATACATATATATATATATTTGTTATGGTTTTATTTAATTAATACATTAAACACTTTATCCTACAAAATACTGAATACTTATATACTATTTAACTTAAAACTAAGCACTAAAATTTATAAAATTATTAATGCGAAATATAAAAAAACACTTGTAAGCAAACTTTCTACTTTCTGTTGTCAAATATAAACTAGCATTGCCATATGCAAGGAATTTTGAATTCAGTGTCAAACTAAAATTAGCATTGCCTACAATTAGAAGAGTTCTTTGGCGCGAATACAATGAATGCGATAAGAAAAAAGAGATGTGAGCGTGATCAAACATCGTCGTTGGTGTAAAATCAATTTCAAGCTGTGAAAACAGACGAGGATATATGTACGTAATAAAGCATTTTCTCGTCGACACTTTAAATGAAATTAATAAATGAAGTAAGGACAGTCGCGCACATTTATTTTTAGTTTCACGTCTGTTTGTTTGGTAAAATACAACCTAATGTTTCATTATGTTTCATTTTACTATATATTTACCATATGCTTCATTTTACCCACCAAACAGTTGCGAAAATAAAAATCGAATTTACGCTCCAGGCCTAAAGAATTGCGGAACGATTTTATATCAACGAAAAAGTGACAGTGAATCACATCTCGCTCTCGTCTCGTGCTCTCATCGCATTATGAATCGGGCATAATTATAAAAACTTTTGTCTGTCGTTTTCATTTGGATTTTAATGTCGCCATCTGACAAAATCGCTTACGACGGTTTTTAACTTACGACTTTTTGAAGCTATTTCGAAATTAAATGTGCGCCAATGAGAAAAAACATAATTTAACTAAGGCTCGTATTCACCGAGTGCTCCTAAACGGCTCTTAACTTTACGAGGCTCTTAACTTGAAATTTCTGTGGGGTATTCACCAACCACTCGCAAGTGTTTTTCGAAGTTCGAAAATGAGAGCCACTCTCTCTTGTTCAGGCATACCCAAACTGTGAAATGTTGTGGTATGTTGGTCTTGACAGCAAATGGATACTATTCTAGTTGGCATTGCTCACATGGATTCGAGTCAAATGCGTGCGTGGCACACGCACAAGCGAACAAACTTTCGAAGAGAGCGCTCTTAAAAGTTAGGAGTGGTCCCGACCACTCCTAACTTAGGTTGCTTGGTGAATAGGTTTATGAGCTTCTTAAGTTATGAGCGCTCGGTGAATACCGGCCTAAATGTCGTCGTGAAAAATTTCGTAGCATTGAAAATTGCGGGACGATTTTAAAACTACAAAAAGTTGACAGTGGATCATGTCTCGGTGTCGTTTCGTGTTTTCTTCACATTACAAATCGTGCATAATTATAAAAACTCTTGTCTGTTGTTTTCAATTGGAATTTAATGCTACCATCTGACAAATTTAAGCGGAGATAAAAATGCACTAAAAAACGGCTAGTATTGAAATTTTTATATTTTAGACGTCATTGTCCTGTGCGCCAAAAAGAGCGCCACCCATTTTGTTCAACCTTGGCAACAAACATACATGACTTTCTTGATTTTTTCAAGAAAGTGCCAGATAGACTAAGCTATCATTATAAAACTAAATGCATCATTTGTATAATTGAAACAGTTTTGAGTTCCACTTTCACTTCAAACTTCCTTACTTATTTTGCCTACCATTTTCAATTCGAAAAAATATTTCAAAAATTACTTTAAAATTGAGTTTTTGTTGATTTTTGTCTAGTAGCTAAGCGAATCTCGTCAACTTTATTTTGTTAATATAACCAATTTATAAATTCATTATAATCTTAATCAACAATTAGTTCTTGTAGTTGTTGGTTTACATACAATGTTTGTACGTTTATAGGTTAGAATCTTACAGGGGCTTTGCATGAGGGAAAAGATGCTTAGCTTCTAGCTAACATACGTAAGTACACACCTTTGAGTATATATAATATGGAGGGCTCGTTCCTATCCCTAATGCATTATTGTAGTACTTGAAGTTGTGATAGGGGTCACTGTCTCACTTTCTGTAAGTTAAGGATACAGCCGTATCCTCCGATTTGTGCTTACCTTCTCCTCGCATATAGTTCTCCGTCACATGTGATATGAAGCACTCGGAAATAACTTTGTCTTACACAAATTTGAGTAGCGCCCCCTATGATAGTCACGCATTTGGAATAGAAACGAGCCCTCCATATTATATATACTCAAAGGTACACACACTCTTTTTTGCTGCAGTTATCTGAAGAAGGGTGTAATCATACCCGAAACTTCACAACTCAAAAAATAAAAACAATCATTAACCTTGAGCCTAATTTAGGACAAACATCAATTTCGTTTTTAAAAAACTATATCGAAAGATATACTCGTAGTATATAATAACAAAACGTGCTCTATTAGGATCTTGTTTCATTATCCAAAAATTTGTTTTTTGTCAACAAATTCTTAAAAAATGAACAAAGACAGGAAATAAGAGATGGATATGTATATATATGACTCTTTGATCTGAAAAAAAAAATATTAAAACTCTGGCTGCTTTTACACGACAGCGAAGAAGTTTACTTTTTTCAAACGAAAAAGAGTCATCTCTCCCCACTCTTTACTCAACTTAGTTAAGTAAAAACTGAATGAAGTCCAAATGTAAAATGAAACATACCCGAGAAATCCACAAAGAAGAACGATAGCTCTACATTTTTACACACCTCATCAATTTCTTTTACCTCCAACATCAAATACGTTTCTCGCCAAAGGGCTTAAAAATCGCAAAGTGATATTTTGGCCTATTATACCACATCTGTTATTCTGCTATAAATTTTCTGTTATGAATCATAAAAAATTGCTTTCTTAAAAGATCTTTTATGTTTGATATTCAGAGGCTCGAACTTTTATAAAAGTCTGTTATGCAACTTCGAAAACAAAATCTATTATCAAACTGAACCAAAATCTACTACCATAATCAGCTGTGATAAAGTAAAATATTTCAGCTGACATAAATTAAAATGGTGACGAACAAGAAAGTAACCTCGTACACACCTTTTGTGTTGATTTTGTCACTTATTTTTCAGGGAATACGATCAAAGCAATACTATTCTACTTTGTTTATATGATACGCGTTTTAATATATTTTCTTAGATTTGTGTCCTTTTGAGAACATTTCGTTGATGAAATAAAAGATAAATATACATTTTACATGATATACCTGTACACTCATTCACATATTTTATGATAAAAGTAACAGATTTGTATCTTTTATTCTTTTATGATTTTTAACAGATTTCATAGCAGATTTTACATAGCATGGTGAATATCAAAAATACGATTCGTAAAAGATTTTTTCTGAGTTCGAATATTTGACAGTAGTTCATAACAGATATATTAGCAGATCTTATAACAGATTTTAGCTGCCGAATACCAAAATTACACTGAGCCTTCACTTGAAATAAATGATTGAAAGAAATGTGTCATGTAGCCAATATTTCTTGTGGAGCCCCCTTATGTCTCGATTTTTGTTATTTTTAGACATAATTTTTTCTATTTATTTCTTGTCTTCGTAGAAGAAATAAATGCAGATATAAATTTTGACGTTTCGTGACACGCCAACTTCACTAAACACAAATTTCTCACAAGACGTCGAGTCTTGACACCAATTCCCACATTTTCATGTAACATTCCTTCATTTCATTGAAAAACTCATGTTATGTTTTCACTTCGTATAGAAATTATGTCCTGTGAAGCTAATGTAATTTTTCTACCATTTTTACTGTCTGTTGAAGTACATACAATAGACGTGTTTTTTTGGAAAAGTTATCCGTAGTACAGTAGGATTTTATATGAAAAACAAATAATACAACATCCGCAGTAGGATCACTACCGATACTCGAATAAACGTCAAATATCTATCCGCAGCAGGATTTCACTTCTCCTTTTATCGGCAGTGATCCTACTGCGGATGTTGTATTTGTTATTCATATAAAATCCTACTGTACTGCGGATAGCTTTTCCAAAAAAACACGGCTTATGTTGTTTGGTTGTTTGCAGGCCAAAATTAACATTAAAAGAATTAAACATTGAAGATAGTAAGTCTTTTGATAAATTTGTTTTTAAATTAGTTAGGGCATTCAGAGTCTTTTCATGCTTGTGGGACTACTCAATTATGTCTTGGAACAAATGGTCTTCAAGGTCATGCAAATCTTTTTTGATCAAAAATGGATTGACCCGAAACCTGTGCTTCCTTTTGTATTCTTCCCGTTTTGCCTCTTCCAGTTTTTCCACTGCGTTTATCACTAAAATCAAACAACGTGATTTACCTGGTGAGATTATGGCGAGGACATAATTTTCCCACAGAGTTAAAGAAATATAATCTTCAGATATAATAAGGGTATTCATGTAAGCGCGGAAAACACTCGTAAACCTCGTAAACCAGATAATTTTATCTCCACAGAAACGAGCTGTCAAAATTTGTATGGGAAAAAATTTCTGCAAATCTCATAAAATTATCTCACAAATTTGCTGCGGAGAGTGCAGAAATAAACCTCGTAAACTAAAGAAGTATGAATTCTGACTTTTAATTTGACATTTCACAAAAAAATTCCCACATTTACGCAAGTATTTCTTATAGCCTTTCCACACGGAACCGAAAACACGGTTTTCGGCAAAAAATCGATTTTCGTCGAAAACCTGCATCGAAAACACAAGTTTTCCCATACATTTTTGTGAACTACAAGTTTTCGTTTTTGACAAGTTTTTGATAAAACCTCTAGAAAACCAGTTGAAAATTAGAGATGATGGAAACAAACACACCTAATTAAAAATTCAAAGCTCAATTGAAATGAAATGAAAACATTCAAATACCCATATGAGACACAAAAAAAAACATCTGACGGCCACTCAGAAGAAAAATGTACAGTTTCAATTGACAGTAAGTGTCAAAATAATTTAAATGACAAGCGAAAACTTGTAAATATTCGGTGTGAACACTTTTTGAGGTTTCAAAAACTTTTAGCCGAAAACTGGGGTTTCGGTTCGGTGTGGAAAGGCTATTAGGGGGTGTTCATGAAAACATGCTGCGGAAAGTTATATCTTTCTACAAAGCGGTAAATTATCTCGTCACATGAATACCCTTAATGTCTGACATAATAGCAGACATAAATATTTGCTAATGGAGGTGCGGCCTTATAATTTATAAAAGATTTGTTGACAGCTCAAACTTTTGTACGGAAATTCATCATCATCATCATCGGCTCGACAACCGGGTTCCGGTCCTGGCCTCTTTCAACAAGTCTCTCCACCTATTCCGGTCTCTAGCCGACGCCATCTAGTTGCGCACCCCAAGGCTTCGGGCGTCCTGGTCTACGCCATCTCTCTAGCGCAAGCATGGTCTACCACGCTGTCGTCTACCAAAGAATGTACCACAAAGAACTTTCCGAGCAGGTTCCTCTTCGCTCATGCGAGCTAGGTGCCCTGCCCACCGGAGTCTACCGAGCTTAATTTTTGTCACGATATCTGCTTCAAGGTAGATTGCGTACAGTTCATGATTGTACCGTCTCCGGAATCGTCCTTCCTCACATACGGGGCCAACAATTCTCCTTAAGACTTTTCTCTCGAACGCAGCTAAGAGGTCGGAGTGCCTTTTGCTAAGCACCCAAGTCTCGGATCCATATGTGAGTACTGGCAGGACCATGGTCCTGTACAGCAGCAGTTTTGAAGTTATGGTGAGATTTCTGGATTTGAAGAGCTTTGACAGACTATAGTAGGCTCTGTTGGATTTGAGAAGCCGCCCGCGTATTTCTTCTTCTATATTGTTATCGGCTGCTACTATTGACCCAAGGTATTTAAAGGATTGCACCACTTCAAATTCGTGCTCCGCAACCTTGATTGTTTGACCAACTGTTCCTCTCGCATTCGACGCCACCATGTACTTTGTTTTACCTTCACTAATGTGCAGCCCCAGATTTTGTGCCGCCTGCTCGATTTGGATGAAGGAATCGTGTACAGCTTGTTCGGTTCTTCCGATAATGTTGATGTCGTCTGCGTAAGCCAGTAACTGGCTGGACTTGTTGACGATGGTCCCTCTTGTTGCCGTGCCAGAGTCACGGATTGCTTTCTCCAACGCCAGGTTGAAGAGGAGGCAGGCCAAACCGTCCCCTTGTCGGAGTCCATTAAAGATGTTGATTGGTCTGGATAGCAATCCGGCTATTTTTACTTGGCTTGTTACGTTGGTCATGGTCAACCTACATATTTAATTCATTTATTCAATTTATTTGGGATGCCGAATTCTCTCATGGCTTTGTAAAGTTCTACCCTGGCTATGCTTTCATAGGCGGCCTTAAAGTCTATAAACAGATGGTATGTTGGGATGTTAAATTCTAGACATTTTTCCATCGCCTGCCTAAGGGTAAATATCTGATCAGTTGTTGATTTGCCTGGAATGAAACCACACTGATATTGTCCGATAACGGTTTTAGCGTATGGGGTTATCCGGTCTTGTAGGATAGAGGAGAGTATATTATAGGCGGTACTCAACAACGTGATATCTCTATAATTGCTGCACGTGACATCTCCCTTCTTATGTATGGGGCATATTATGCCTTTTCGCCAGTCTTCTGGCATTTCTTCCTGCTCCCATACGTGTACTATAATAATTATCATGAATTGCTTGACGTAAGGCTGGCCCGCCGTGATGGAATAATTCGGCTGGTATGCCATCGGCTCCCGGGGCTTTGTTCTGTTTAAACCGGCCTATAGCCTTCTCAACCTCTTTTATGCTTGGTGGCGGCAACATAGGGTATTCTTCTTGAAGTAGTGGAGCCTCCACTTCTGCAGTGAGCTGACCATTTAGCAATTCATTAAAGTACACTTCCCATCGCTCCAGTATGCTTTCATGATCGGTGATCAGATTTCCCTCTCCGTCCTTGCAGTATGTGCAGCGTGGTGTGTACTGCGTCATGTTTCGGACGGATTGGTAGAACTTCCGCGCCTGGTGCGGACCTCGCTCTCGGCTATTTTCTATTTCACAGATTAGGTTCTTCTCCCAGGCTGTTTTTTTTTTGTCTGTGTAGCCGTTTTTCTATTCTTCTGAGCTCTTTATATTCCTCTTCGCGTGCCCGCGTTCTATGAGATTGTTGCATTGCTCGGTACGCAACATTCTTACGTTCAGTCGCTAGCTTGCATTCATCATCAAACCAGTCGTTCCGATTTTTACGACTGCTGCCTAAGATGGAGTTGGCAGTACTAATGACAATATTCTTAAGGCATGTCCACTTCTCATTTATGCCCAGCATACTGGCTCCAGGACTTAGGCCGGGCATTCACGACACAAAATAACTGCGCAAACTGACATTTCACTCAAGTCGGTTTGTGCAAAACACGATAGTACAAGTAAACTGCACAGTTCTCAGTTTTAAAAAGTTTTCATTCTGTAAGCATGTGTTCATATCATATAAACATCGGCTCCGGCACCAGCCATTATAAAAAAAAACAATGTACACAGCGTAAATAAAATTTTTCAACTGAGCGGTTGCACAGTTTTTGACATTCACGACACAAATAACTGCACAAATTTAAGACTTGAGCAAAAATATTAAAATTTTTTAATTTTTACACAGTTAACTGCACAAACCGCACAAACAACCCCATTCACAACACAACTAAACTGCGCAAACACCAGTTTGCGCAGTTATTTTGTGTCGTGAATGCCCGGCCTTACTCTTCCTAAATCAAGTGATTCTAGGGCGAGTCCTCTCCTAACGCATTACCAAAGGTGTTACTGGTGTTTTCATTGCGCAGGGCAGCCGTGTTGATTCGAACCTGATCGGCGGATGCAATGCGTCTTCGCAAGGCAATCCGCCCTCGGAAAACCATACCAACAAGATAGTGATCCGAGTCGATATTGGCACCTCGGTACGTTCGAACCGTCATCAAGTTCGAGTAGTGGCGACAGTGCCTCCGGAGTGACGGAAATTCATAGCGGAATAAAAAAAGGTTGTGAGTACTGACGTACGCGCGGTAGAAGTAAAACTTCTTTTCCTTCAAGCAAAGCCTATAAGCGTACAGTAGAGATGAGCCAAAAATCACGAACTGCTACTTATTCGCAGCTAATGAAAATTCACATTCACAACCTGTTAACAACTTGCCAATAAACTGTGAATGGCTAAACTGTGAATGAAAAAATATCTCATCGCTATTCACAACATAACATCATACATCACACAACTGCGAATAGTGAAACCGTGAATGTGAAACTACATTCGCATCGCATTCGCAACCTTGTGAATTGATATGAATTGGTTGTGTGGTTGTGAAAGCAGGAGATAAGAAGTTGAATTCGGTTACTGTGACGACAAGTAGGTAAGATAGGTAAGGTAGAAAAAGGGTTGTAAGCTCGAAAATAGAATGTATTATACACGTGTTTGACTGGAAACTAAAAAAATGCGCTCGGTATGTCCAGTCTATTTAGGGGTGTAATTCAGTTGTAAGTTGTAACAATATTTTGTATGATACATTCATGGTGGGTTTATATTTTTAATGGTTGCAAATTGCAATCTGTGTTTTTTGAACCGTTTGTTGCCTTGTAGGCAGAGTTGCCGGATAGAAATATTGTAAGGTATTACTGCAGCATAAAAAGAGGAGTATTTGGAAAAAATAGTAGTACAGACATTTTTTTAAGGGTACATCATAAATAAGTGTGTGCACCAAAATATATTTTTAAATCTTATTTAAAAAAATAATCAAGAAAAAAAAATCAGTTAAAAAAAATATAAATCAATAAATTAATTATGTATTTTAATAACAAAAGTAAAAATATCTTTTCAATTGTAAAGTGTTAGATATTTTAGGTCTTTAAAAATAAAATCCACGGCTGGGTCTCAAGAACTAGCACCAATGTAATAGACTACGAATTTTAAGAACGAATGTTATTTGAGAAAAGTGTTCATATGGATACAATTATTTTTTAAATTCTTTTAGTAATAAAAGCATTGTATATAAAACTTATAGTATTATCAATAAGAGAAATATTGTGGCGACATCTTCTAAATTTAATAATAAAATATTCTCTTTTTACTTCTTGTTTTGTATCTACTCTCTATTGTAAAATCAGCGCTAATTTCAGCTCCACCACAGGCTAGCGTTCGCAATACTAAATTACGCTCCATGATAATACTATAGGTTATGTATACAAAGATAAGAGATCATAAAACAGAATGCTGTTCAAATTATGTTAAGACAAAAGTTATAAGCCGTTGTAGTGGTTTATTCAAAAAAATAAGCTTTTATGTATGACATTTTTAAACTAAAGTTTTTATAATTGTACGATTGAAAATTAAATTTCCAAAATAATATCGTTTTGGAAATATCGAATTTTCTAAAAAACACTCTTTTTCACAAATTCAAAACATTTTTTTTTAAGTTTTTTTTAAAAAAATTTTAAGCTTCTTAGAAGCATCTCTAGATAAATTCAAAATTAGAAAAAAAATGGTTTTATAGCAAGTACAAGCTGTAATATCTTAATTTAATTTTTTTTTTGTTGCTCAGGAACTGCTAAGTGCGATCGCCACATCCGTGCCTTGCTAGAGGTTGTTTTCGAGAGCTAGGCAAATTGTATCGGAGAGTAGAACCCGACTAATTTAATTTGTCACAGTGAAGTGAATCCTGTTTTTTGTTTACTTTTAATTTCGACATACCTACTTGATTCTGGGTAAATAAAGTAACAATCGAAGCCAGCGGTTTTAAAGTTCCTTGTTTTAACTTTTTTTTTGTTTTTGCATAACGTTGTGCAATAAATAATGAACTAACTCTATTAAAAAAAAAAACTTTAATTCTCTATAATTAAATGAATTAAAATACGAAAAAATCGCTTTTTCTTTAAAAACTCTCTATTTCAGGTAAGCAGCGTCTCTATTTGTATGAGATTTTGCATGTTTGTGTTTTACTTTTCAGTACCCACTGAAAGTCACGGAATGAAATTCACAGTTTACATTCACAGTTTATATTCGCAGTGAATGAAAATTAGCATTCACAGTTATACCTGTGAATGCGAATTCACGACTCAGCTCATCTCTAGCGTACAGACATTTTGTATGCTAAAAACATATCGCTGTCTTTTACTGATAAAGTGATAACGTTTAAATTTTGTACCCCCAACGTCGGAAAAGAAGTTTTACTTCAAAAATAGGAGAATAAAAGATCACGCCGAATAGGCCTACGAGTAATTGGCGCAAAATTTTAAACATTTAAAACCTACTCTAAATCAATTTAAGAATGGGAGTCGACTCTAAATATTGAGTTTAAAACGAGAACCGACTTTTTGTTAATTTGAAAGGACATAAACAATACTTTAACTTATCTTTTAAAAGTATACTTTATCCATATTGACAAATGGTCATTTCACACCAAAGCAAATCGAAGAAAAAATGTTTACTGATGTTTTATTCGATTTTTTAAAGATGTTTTTTGTTAATAGACTGAATCACTGAATATTATAAATTCGAAACAATCATACAAAAGTGCTCTACGATTAACAAATCTGTATATACAAATGTACATATCTTATGTATGCATGCCGAGACGGGTATAGCTAAATGAATCTGCACCTTGCAACAAAATTTAGTTTTTATGCTGGGAATTTGTTATTTATACTTTATTTCCATCTAAAATAATGTAAATATTTTATAAACAATTAAAATCTGTACAGAGGTAATACATATATAAAATGTACTTTTTTCGGCGAAAAACTATTTGGTTTGTTCTTTTTACTTTTTTTTTGGTTTTTTTTTTAGTTGTGTGAGTTATGTATCTGTCAAATTAAGGGTTGTTCAACGCAAATTTGCTTAGGTTCTGTTGTAAACCCCACATAAGTTAGAAGAGTTGTCTAACGCGATTAAAATTATGAAAAAGTTTAACAAAGTCTCCAAGCTAAACGACTGCGTTAAGTAGAGTCGGTTTTATTGCTTAAAAGAGAACTCTTTAAAATTTTGCGCCATTGTATCATTTAAAAGCAATCTAATCTTTAGTGTAGATGTTGTTTAAGGCTAGCCGCGCACTAGCAATTTTTAGTTGCGAAGCTGCTTGGTTCGAGCAACTAAAAAGTTTGTGTTTTGACACAAACTAAACGATTGCCTAAAATAACTTCGCCATTTTATTGAACATATAATTATCGGCAAATTCACCGACATTCAATCAAACAGTTCATCTGTTTTCTATAAGTAACCAAACAGTTTCGCAACTAAAAATTGCTAGTGCGCGGCAATCCTAAGCGAACCATGACAACCCTGTATCTCATTTTAATAGACGATATCGATCCATGAACGAGCCTATAACAATATTGTCAACTGTCACTGTCAGCTTTGCAATCTGGTTTTTTGAACATCAGCTTCAGTATTGTTTTGTTTTTACTATTTCAGGTTTTCAATTTCCAAACATTTTAATTGTTTTTTTTTATGGAATTTACAAATTCTTTTGTTTAAAATTTGAAACAAGAATTGAAAGGTTAGTATCATGGTAATGTTGGTGAAAAACTTCAACAACTATTTTTGAATAATGACAAGTAATTGCTGGGAATATATCCATTGCTATGTACGTAGCATGTGAACTATTAGGCAATTAATAAATAATTATTGGTCACGATTGATCTATCAACACATGTTACAAAGGTCACCTATATGTACTGGGGTTTTAATTTTCAATGCCTCTTTGAAATAGATCATTATTTAGTAAGCACTCATTTCATTATACTTATCTCTATAATGCACACTTATATTTACTTGGAAAGCAGAACCTTTTTATAAGATATTGCAATAGCTAGTTATCAGGAAATAGTTTCTAATATAAAGATACGTGTTTGATAGTTTAAGTTCGCAACAAACGTCCATACAATCATGTCAAAAAGCTTGGACATTGGTCCCAAGCGTTATACAGATGCCGGAGAACTAACAGGAGACAAGCCCACTAGAGAGGTGAGTCGCAATTTGTAATTTTGATTAAGCGGCTCATATTTCAGTTGAAAATCTTCTAGTTTGTGGAAATAAAAATTCCGATTCCATGGGGACACATATCTGGCAAATGGTATGGCCCGCAAGATGTTCGCCCGATTCTGGGCTTACACGGATGGCTTGACAACGCTGGGACTTTCGATACGTTGGTACCTCTTCTCCCTCCTCATGTAGCTTTCCTATCGATTGATCTACCTGGACATGGATTATCATCTCGCCTTCCGGACGGTTGCTACTACAACTTGATTGATAATTTACTTGTAATCCGAATGATCATGAATCAATATAAATGGGATAAGGTATCAATAATTGGCCATTCTATGTCCGGAATAATCGCTTTTATCTTTGCTGCAATATTTCCTGACAAAACTGAGATGATCATATCGATTGACGCCCTGAAGCCCCATCAGCGATCAGCAGAAAAGACGATCAATACCATAGCGTTCCGATTGGAAGAGACTCTTAAAGAAGATCAACGCAATCGCAGCCAAATCGAACCACCCAGTTACACATATAATGAACTGATCGAAAGGCTATTCCTTGGCTCGATTTATTCTGTGGAGAAAAATTATTGTAAATACTTGCTAGCGCGAAATATCCAAAAGTCCGAAAAGAATCCAGAAAAGTATTTCTTCTGCAGGGACCGAAGAGTTATGTTTTATAACTATACAGTTGCGCCACAAAACGTTGTCGTTGAAATGGCAAAGAAAATAACAGCTCCGCATATGTTCATTAAAGCCCGAAACTCAACCTACTTTGAAGAAAAAAAGTATTACGATGAAGTGCTCGCTGTTCTTATGCAAAAAAACAACTTTGAATTTGTTGAGGCTGAAGGGACGCATCATTTACATTTAAATAATCCTGCAGAGATAATTGATCCCGTTAATAAGTTCATTGAGCGATATGGACCAAAGCGGGATGTTGTAAGCAAACTTTAAGTTAATGCTATGGGTGTATTTATTATAATGTTTGTCAAAGGGCGTCTAATTATTAATTTAAATTAATAGAAGGGGTAATTTGTACACATATCTATGTGATTCAATAAATTCGTATTTATTTTTGTAAACATTTGTTTTTTTCGGATTCCTTAACTTGCTAAACTTTAGCTGGCTTAACTAGAATAGTAGCAAACGTTGTCAATCGAAACTATAGGTACTAACTTATGAAGCACAAATACTTGTGCCAACGATTTTCTTTGCGGGACAACTAAATTTTAAAAACTGAAAATGTCAAAGTGATTTGATGATATAGGTTTTACTTAACTATCATATGAGAAATATAATATCATTCCGCAAAAGTGCCATGCTAGAAAATATGATAAAAAATATCAAGCAGGAAAATCATCTTGCGAGAAAACTATCATGCGAGAAATACGAGTATGCCATGCGAAACAAATATTTTACGAGAAATATACCATGGAAAAGTTGAGGTTGTTAAGAAGTAAGTTAAATGGGATTTAATGATAAAACATAAAGTCATGCAATCGTAAACTCGACAAAATTACTACTTTAATTTCACTTAAAAAAAATTAAATTTGGTGGTGCAACAGCTCGGAGTGAACCAGGACCTAGTGACTTACAACTCTCAACCTTTCCTGTGTGCGTGTTACCAGGAACGGAGAGGACCTACAATTTTCTGCCGATTCCGAACGGCTAATGAGCAGCTCTTTCCATGACAAGAGATACTCTTGGAGAATTTGTCAATTCCTCGCAAGATGCAGTACACCCCTGAAAAAACTTTCTTGCAGCGGCTGAGAATTGAACTTGAGACCTTCCGCATGACAGTCCAACGTACTAACCATTATGCCAAGGGGTACTAATTTCACTTACTGCAACTAATTCAATGTCTCTCATTTAATTAATGGATAGCCAATAGATTGGCATCATAAGTGCTCTCTCACCTGCAAGAAAATTTAAAGTTAAAGCCATTTGAAGTGGAATATGTGTCGATCTTATTCCTGATGGTTATCTAGCAACCGCAAAACATACACACAAGTTTCTTCTTTTTTTTTTAAGTTTTAAATATATGATTTATGTGTTGAAAATGACGAATTAATGAATACCCAAAAAAAAGTCGTAAATGTACATTTGGTTAGGAAGTTCAAGAATATTTCGTCGTCGTTCTATGAAAACTCCCTAAGACCATTTAAAAAAAATGTGATTTAATTCTTATTTAATTCATTCCGGATAAACCATTTGCGAACGACGACGATTTGCTTTATTCCTTAAGTTAATTGTTAATTTTCTTCATTTCTGGTTCTGTTATTCGCATTGCATTGAAGTATCGATTACCGTTTACTTACTTTTTATTTCAGCTTGTATAAGTCTTTCACTTTATTTCACAAAAAAATTAAACAAAATCTATGTATTAAAGAAATACCTAAATATTTTTCATCTACAAACCATTTATTTTGATGATCAACAATCAGCTATCGCCTTAGCCGATTACACCTGTGGTTTGCTTTATTTTTCTACAAGAAGCACCTCTAGGAAAATCTGTCTATCACTCTTCTAGTACTCTACGCTCGATTAAAGGGTTTCTAGTAATGTTTTCTGAGCGGCTCAAGTCTTGCGTAATTTTGATATTTTTGAATTCGTAATCATTTGATGAATCTGAATCTAGAGACAAGTCGGAACATTCTGATAACAAAAATAAGTTTACTTCCCAACGGGTATAGTTTTAGAGGCGGAGAACTTTAAATCGGTAACACTGTTTTATGTGTTAGCGGATTTTAAAGGTCTCGATTGTTTTGAGATGAATTTGGTTTGGCAATCCATTATTAATAGACTCACGCCGGAGCAACGTCTGCAAATTTTTCGAATTTATTTTGAAAAACATGGTTCAATTCGAGGAACAAATCGGACATAACATGTATTTATGGTGCTCATAATCGTTCAACAGAACCAAATAATTCAAGGAACTATGAATGGTTTTCGCAATTGGTTTACTCTAAACGATAATACGTATCCAGTAAAACGTGTTGCTGCATTTAGACTTTCGGTGTTGTGACCTGTGTATGTTGTTCGTTGTTAGTCGTACGCGGAACAACGGGAATGTAATTGATAAAAACGAACAACAACTAAGAACGAATGACGAATGTGCAAATTCAAAAGAACGTGTGTTTAAATGAACATTGTTTTGCAGTGCCGCGCAACTCGTAGGAACATTTTTGATTTTTTTATTAGTGACTGGAGCATCAGAAGGCTTGATTATAAATTACATACATATATGTACGTAAATAAATAAAATATCTTGTTAATGGGTTTTATCTTCTTAGTACGAATAATAAAATAATAATCAGAGAAACATGTTAAAAGCATGATACTATAATCATTTCTAGCAGTTTATAAAATAAAACAGGATTTGTATGCAATAAACGTTTCCTTTTCAGCAGCCAACCAACCATTCGTCTAACACGATCTTTTTTTTTTCAACTATTAATAGTGCCGCCACTGCCAACAATGTTTTGTTATCCATTTTGTTGCTAAGAACGAACTGAAAAAAAAATCGAATTGATATAAATGCTTCTTCCTTGGTCGTTGTTGGGAGAAGAACTAAAAACGAACAACGTACAGCGAATGAAGAACGAAAGTCTAAATGGAGCTTTATAAACAGTGCGCGCGAACCAGAAACAATTGAGCATTTGGAAGCCAAAATTCGACTTGTTATTACTGAAATACCGCCTGATTTACTGTGAGTGTGTGAAAAATGGACCTCCAGCTTGCTGCATGTCCGAAATCATATTCAAACATAAATAAAAAAAATTATCTTTGAATAAGGACGTGGATACATTTTTCTGTTTTTTTTTTTCAAATTAAAGTTCTCCGCCTTTTAAAAAACACCCTTAGATTTGTACTTAACACCACTATGTACTATTGGCCGTTTCAATCCGGCTGTGGAATCTACACCGTGAAATTAGATAGTGTTGTATTTTACCGAATATATATATTAATTCCGATCTAAATAAAAGATATGGTTTTGCAAGCGTCTGCCGTTGATGAAAGATTTATTAATAAGTAGTATCAGTTATTTCAAATAAAGAATACAAGGAAAGAGAAATAAGAAAAAAGAAGAACAGATATATTTCTGATAGAAGGATACAAATGTATCTGTTGAATGATTAACCGGTGTTGCCAATGTATTTTTAAGTGGTAGTAACAACACCCCCTCTCAACGCGGGTTGCTCTTCTCCTATTCCAAGTCCTTTGATGCATTTTCGATGTGAAGGTCCAAATAGACTTTTGGTGAGGACGTCAGCTAGCATCTCAGCCGTTGGTAGATATTGTACTTCAATTTCACCTTTATCAAAAACTTCTCTGATGTAGTGATGTCGAATATCGACATGTTTAGTTCTTGAGTGAAATGTAGGATTTTTCATTAATTTTTGAGCTCCTTGGTTGTCGCAATAAACAATAGTAGGTTTAGTGTCATGATTCAAAAAGCAAAGTTCTTTTAGTAGATTTCGAAGGTAAATAGTTTCCTTTGCAGCTTCCGTAAGAGCCATGTACTCTGCTTCGGTGCTTGATAGGGCTACGGACTTCTGCTTTCTTGACTCCCATGTTACAGCAGCGTTGGCTAGAATGAACGCAAATCCGGTGTATGATTTTCGATCATCGATATTTCCGCCCCAATTTGAGTCGACGTATCCGAAAAGTTGTGGTTTATCGGATTTCCTGTATACGAGTCCAAGATTTTGAGTCCCTTGTAAATATCTAAGCACCCGCTTAGCTGCCTTCCAGTGTTCCTGTCCAGGATCCGAGTTGTACTGGCTTAACACACTGACAGTATGTGCTATGTCTGGACGTGTTGAAACTGCCAGGTACATGAGTGAACCTATCAATGACGAATACGGTGTGCTTTCCATTTCAGATCTTTCTTTTTCAGTTTTAGGTGCCATATCCTTGCTAAGTTTAACGTTTCCATCCAAAGGGGTTGCAATAACTTTGGATTCATTCATTCCATAGTCAAGCAATATACTTTGAATATATTTGGATTGGTTCATAGTCACAGTATTTTTAGACATATCTTGATTAAATTCAATACCAAGGCAATAATGCAACTTACCGAGGTCCTTCATTTTAAATTCTTGTGACATGTAGTTCTTCAGGTTTTCATATGCATTTAAATTATTTGTCGCTATGATGAGGTCATCAACATAAATAACAACAACCATGTAAGTACTCGTATCTTCGGTTTCCATCAAATAAATACATTTTTCTGTATTCAGCGGTGTCAGCCCCAGTTCAAGAAGTTTCTGCTCCAGCTTGATGTACCATCTTCTTCCAGATTGCTTCAACCCGTACAAAGCCCTTTTAAGAGAGCAAACAAGATGTTCTTCACCAGGCTTAATAAAACCTTCAGCCTGTTCCATTAATATTTCTTCTTCGAGATCGCCGTTTATGTAGGCCATCTCGACATCTAACTGAAATAGTTGTAGATCAAATTCTGCTGCTAGCGCCATTAGAATCCGAATTGAGCTTTGCCTAGCTACCGGTGCAAATGTCTCCTGAAAGTCGATACCCGGTTGTTGGGAGCAGCCTTTAGCTACTAATCTGCCTTGTGCCTCTCGATGCTTCCATCAGCATTATATTTTGTTCTCAACACCCATCTGCAACCTATCACCTTTTTGTTTTTCGGACGTTCGACGAGCTCCCAAGCTTTAATGTCACGAAGAGCATTAAACTCTGACTCCATCGCAGCTCTCCACTCGCAGGAATTTGATCCTTCCATTGCTTTTTTCAATGTTGGGTTGATAAGAACGTTGACTTGGTTTGCTTCTTCTGCTTGTTCAGCTTCTGATTTCAGTTTCGCCTCAAGCATGCTAAACAATTTGCGGGGTCTACCCCTTCTGCCAGTCCTTTCAATTTTTGGCCTTCCAGGCCCCCTCTTAAGTGGAGTTTCTTGTTTATCACAATCTGGTTCGCTCTTTTCAACAAAGTCGTCAACACTGTCATCACCACAAACTTTTGGTTTACTGTATTTTATGTCATGTTGATTTTTATTTTTAATTTTGTTTTTGTTTTTAACGTTTTCAATTTTTGTATCTGACGTTTTTTCAAAATCAAAAATAGTTTCAAATTCTTTAAATTCAATATTATTATCATATTTCAACACTTCATTACATATAGATTGTTCAACAAACTTTACATCTCTGCTGACAATTACCTTTGTTCTTTCTGGATCCCATAGACGGTAGGCTTTTGATGTGGTTGAATATCCGATGAAAGTGCATTCTGTTGATCGTGATTCAAATTTGCCTTTACTCGGTTTTTTGTTAAGAGCAAATGCGTTACATCCAAACGTTTTAAAGTGCGACACATCTGGTTTGTACCCATATCTGACCTCAAAAGGTGTCATGTTGTTGAGTTTTTTAGTTGGACATCGATTTCGGATGTATGCAGCTGTGGCAATAGCTTCACCCCAGAAGCTTGGTGCAAGATTTGATTGAAGCATCATACACCTAGCCATTTCGACTAGGGTCCTGTTCATTCTCTCTGCAGTCCCATTTTGCTGAGGTGTATACGCTACAGTATGCTCTCTTCTTATTCTAGCTTGTGATATCAGGTGTGAGAAATCTGGCCCACAATACTCTAGGCCATTGTCCGTACGCAATGTTTTTATCTTGAGTTCCGTCTGGTTTTCTGCAAAATGTTTGTAATTTATGAATGCTTCCTTGACATCGCTTTTTGCCTTCAGGAAACAAACATCAACGTATCTTGAATAGTCATCTACAAATGTTGCGAAGTACGATGCACCTCCGACTGTTGTTGTTCGCATTGGTCCACAAACGTCGGAGTGAACCAACTCCAACAATTTGTTAGTTTTTGTCTGCGATTGTTTGGGAAAAGGCTCAGCGCTTTGCTTACCTCGAATGCAAATCTCACATACGGATAGACGACCAGCAGGTAAATTTGGAATACCTTTAACCATACCTTCGGCGATAATCTTTTTCAAATCTTTTTCGTTTAGGTGACCAAAACGCTGATGCCATTCGTCCAACTGGCTTAGTTTGGCACTAGCAGCTGATGTTGATTCGGAACTTGCTTCGATAAAGTAAAGATCTCCCCTTCGAGCCGCTGTGTGCCGGTCCTTTCGAGTGGTAGACTTCATCGAGTTTCACCCAAACATCGTTTGATGTACAGCAATGTTTTATGTGGCAAAGTTCTGATGGCGACATAGACAGTATAATGTCTGCTCGTGCTTTTTGATCAGCAACAACCCAGGAATTAATTTCGCTTGCATTAGTCACTACGCCATCTTCACCCGCTTCTGGCTCTGGTTTTTCATTCGATCCATTGACGTATTCCCAGTGGTCGTTTTTTACCAAGATGGCACATATTTGGAGCTTCCAAGTATCAAAGTTATCCTTCTTGATCTTATCGATATGAACAGCGTGCGCGGACATCGTTTATATCTAGAACAATCTACGACGTAATTTGTATGTCTGATTTTCTTGCGAAATAAACTTATTTGATAAATTTTAATTATTAATTATTTAATACTGCTCAATGCCCATAACCTGTTGTATTTTACCGAATATATATATTAATTCCGATCTAAATAAAAGATATGGTTTTGCTAGCGTCTGCCGTTGATGAAAGTTTTATTAATAAGTAGTATCAGTTATTTCAAATAAAGAATACAAGGAAAGAGAAATAAGAAAAAAGAAGAACAGATATATTTCTGATAGAAGGATACAAATGTATCTGTTGAATGATTAACCGGTGTTGCCAATGTATTTTTAAGTGGTAGTAACAACAGATAGTAAAGATACTTTTCATTAGTATGCATGCAATAACTGACGTAGATAGTGTGTAGTATCCAGAAGTTCTGAGATTTTATAATTCAAGATACCTATTCACACCATGGCAATATGTTCACCGTTCCTGGACGGATGTAGAATAAGTTTATTAAATGTTGGAAGTTAATCTAACTGAAGGATTTTGGCTACAATCCGGTAAAGAGATCTAAAAGCTCATCCTCACACAAAAGAAGATTGTTTAAGCCATCTTCTACTGAAAAGTTCTCGAAGATAACCTGGATGCATTGTCTTCCATAGGTGAAATCGATGAATTTCGATAGTGATTTTATCTTTAACACGCCTATATGGAGAGTAAACGTGCTATATGGGTTTGGTTACTGGTGATATTCTCTTGAGTAATTTTTTTGTTTGATTTGGAGTCGCTGTTAATCAGTGGCACTGGCTAGAAGGCTCATGTTCTTCAGGTCACATTTGATGGCGGATTCGTATTTTTATATTCCCAAAAACCATTCGCACCATTCCATTTCACCAATTATTGGAAAGAGCTTTCGAATGATTTGTTTTTCGTCAGCCGATTGGGCATGAGTAGCCATAATAAATTAAATACAAATATAATAAACAAACACGAGGGCCTCTTTTTAAAGCCGAAACAGCTAAAAGAATTTAATTTTTTTTATAGAATGAGGCAAATTTAACAAAAAATATTAAACGCCTCCATCACAAAACGCAATTTAGAAATTCAATGCGAGTCAAAACGAGATATCGAATATACGTTTGTCGATAATCGGGAATTCACCATGTATCCTTACAGTTTAGTTAAATTTTTAAGGAAATAAAAAAACGCTACACGCTTCGCTACGACGTCTTTCGATTGACTTTTTTTAATTTATCCGGATTTTTAATTCAGGTTCAAACTCGTCGTTATAAGAATCAGGTATTTAACTGATTTAACAACAGTTACAGTTAGTAATATACATAGGTATATGGAAAGTAATTTTTTTCTTTAACTCGAACTGACAAGTTAATTAAAGCCTTTAAATTTCTGATGAAGAAAGTAAAGTTTTGATTATCTACACTTACTATGTACCTAGGTATGTACTTTTTGAGAAAAAAAAAAATAGTTTTTCTGATCAAATCATTTCAGTTGCTTTTATTTCCACCATCATAATTAGTCAGTAATTTTTGACACCTTACAATTTACGGACCAATGATGGTTCTTCAGCTTGTGGGTGAGCCAAGTTCCATTCGACAGCGCGGATGATGGCAGCTGGGATTGGTGGGGGAGTTGGCAAAAGGTCTCCAATTGGATGGTAACCCTCAGCATCAGCGATGTAGGAGAAAACGACGGGTACACCATCGGATGAGACGTATTTGTAAGATCCTGAGATAGCATTGGCGTCACCAGCTGAGCTGACATCGATACCGTTTGAGGTCTGGAAAGCATAGTGGAATGATTCACCTTCTGGGGAGATGACATTCTCAAGAGCCTTAGTTTCAGCTGAAAATTCATCTGAAACGGCGGCAGCCAAGCCAAAGATGGCAACAAGAACGACCTGTGGATAAGATAGAAAAGATATTAAAGATATAAAGATATTAAAGGATAAGAATAACTTACGAATTTGAACATGTTGATTTGAGTAGTTTGCTTGAGGGCTCTAAAGAAACTGATAACTTATCGTGCAACAATGGCACCTTTTATAGTTATTATTAAATTCTTAATAACAAGCCAACCTGGTGGCTGTCAATATATGATGATTTAGTTGAAGGCATCTCAAGTCAATTTCGTTTGTTAATAAAATGCAACCGGTTTAATTTCGTTATGCTAAAATTATTTTTTCTCTAAGATGCTTCTAGGAAACTTGTTTAACTTTAAAGCTTTATCTTAAACATATTGCACAGTCTTGGCAAATTTTAATCAAAAAAAGTGTCTAATATGAAAGAGGTTACTGCAGAAAGTGGATTCATACTAGAGCAACTAGTTTTCTCAAGGCATTAATATGCAAACATTCTTGTGTTATTTAATATTATATTTAACTGTTATCATAATTATCACACTTATAATATTCATTCTTTATTTTACGCAACTTTGAATTTTTTTTCAAAATCAGTTTTAAAAATAGCCTGATCGTTACTACATAATTGTTCATACGATGTTCCACTAGATTGTTTAGGTGTAAAGAATAAGTTATGTAATCGTAAAACATATACACACATATGTAGGTGTGTTTTGCTGAGCAATTTAAAATGCTAAAAAAAAGAACTTAATATGGCTAAGGATGGTGATCATCGAACGCTAATAAAGTTAAAGGTCTCATACATCTCTAGTTACCATGCAATAATAGTCAATTTTTACAAGCGGTCATAAGACTAACGAGTTTTCACAACTCACAACCACTCAGAAGCTGTGATCAGGCGCGGATAAAGGATTTTGTTTCCGGGGGATCAATTTGTATGTATTTTTACCTACATTTAAAAAAATCGATCGATATTTTATTGTCCATGTCCGTTTAATACTTAAGTTTTTTTTTTTTTAATAATGCTAGTATTTTAATTGTTTTTCAAAGAAGTACTTTAACAAGACATGGTGGCTTATACCAACAGTAAAATCTGCTATCACCCATCCTCTGCGTCTTTATAAGACAAGAGAACACCTGTCAAAGCCTTCAGTTCGCTAGCTCGAGATTTAAGGAGTCAAATGGAGAGCACAGCACAAAAGTTCATCCTAGAGCCATTTCGTCGTTATAAGAAAAGAAATCAAGTCTTTGATCTTCATTTCAGTTCGTCAATGTCGTAAAGGAATGCCCAGCTTCGCTGCATGCTCTCCTATTGACCAGTGTCCATAGGTAGCTACGATCCTGGCTATGTCTGCCGGGTCTGCATATCAGATCAAGTGTTCGGGATTTATTATAGGTGGGCCAAATCTTTCTAGATACAAGGCAGTTAGTTAAACTGCTTCACCTACAGTGTGATTCGCTAAACAAATATTTGGAGAATATTGCCCTTCATAACTTCGAGTATATATTTAATACAGAGCAGTTATGTGATGTGAAGTCCACTTTTCTCGCCAAAACACAAATCCGTCTTTTAGCAGAGAAAAAGCAGGGTAATGTCTAAAACGGGTCTAAAGCGGTCACGAAGAGACTTCACAATTGAATCATACCTTTGTATATGTATAAAACTTATAGTACTATTAAGAAGACGGAAGATTGTGGCGACATCTTAAGGCTAGGGACTGCAATTGCTAGATTTGTCTTTGCTAAATTTAATAATAAAATACTCTCTTTTTTTACTACTTGTTTTGTATGTTATCCTACTCTCCACTGTAAAAGCGTGCGCTAATTTCTACGCCACCACCAGGCTAGCGTTCGTAATACAAAATCACGCTCCATGATAATACTATAGGTTATATGGAGGGCTCATAGCTGTACCTAACCAAGTCATTTTAAAAAAATCCAAAACCAACGCCAAAATTTCAGCAAAATTGACCTCTATTTAGAGCTGTCGCATGAGATTTCATATCTATTTCTTTTGTTGTCGTTTGTCCATCCGCATGTTGCATGTTATTGATTGTGTTTGAAACTAAATGTTTGTTATACTCATCAGATGAAATATTCAGTAACAACACAAAATTTGCTTGGTTCATTTTTAAAAGCAATTTAAAACAAATTTAAAGTTTTATCAGAGCAAAGAACTACTTTTTCTTGCTTTTAGTTGTCAACAAAACAATTGACAGCCCTTGATTTTTGAAAACCGAAAACCCCAATTTTTTTGGCAACTCTGAGGGTTGTCAAGAAAACCTGGGTCAACCCTGGGTAAAGTTGAACGAACGAACCTATTATGTGCGTTTAATTATCTACGGATCTATGTGGTTCCGGATCTGGATTATTTTTTAACATGTATTACAAAAACAATTTGGGATCCTGTTCTCTATCTAGATCATTCCAAAGATCTAAATTTTTCTTTCCGGATTGCCAAATAAAATCGACATTAAGTAAACGCTATACTGATACAATAAACTGTGTGTTACCTTTATAAATAAAACTTGTGGTACTATCAAGAAGACGAACGATTGTGGCGACATCTTAAGCATAGGGACAGTATATGCTAGTTTTGTCTCTGCTAAATTTACTTGTTTTGTATCTTATCCTACTCTCCACTGTAAAATCTAGCGCTAATATCAACGGCACCATCAGGATAGCGTTCGCAATACAAAATCACGCTCCATGATAATACTATAGGTTATATATGTATATACAAAGGTGTTACATAGGCCGGTATTCACCGAGCGCTCATAACTTAAGAAGCTCATAAACCTATTCACCAAGCAATATTAGTGAAGATCTACGAGTGCTCTTAAAAGTTAGGAGTGGTCCCGACCACTCCTAACTTACGAGCGCTCTCTTCGAAAGTTTGTTCGCTTGTGCGTGTGCCACGCACGCATTTGACTCGAATCCATTTGAGCAATGCCAAGTAGAAGAGTATCCATTTGCTGTCAAGACCAACATTCCACAACATTTCACAGTTTGGGTATGCCTGAACAAGAGAGAGTGGCTTTCATTTTCGAACTTCGAAAAAC
Organism: Philhelius festivus; assembly: GCA_963931855.1. NCBI lineage: Eukaryota > Metazoa > Arthropoda > Insecta > Diptera > Syrphidae > Philhelius > Philhelius festivus. The sequence goes on from OZ007556.1 coordinate 156,309,138, forward strand.
ACTTGCGAGTGGTTGGTGAATACCCCACAAAAATTTCAAGTTAAGAGCCTCGTAAATTTAAGAGCCGTTTAGGAGCGCTCGGCGAATACGAGCCATAAAGTTGTAACAAGTGAAAAAGCCTTGCCAGCTGCGAAATTGTTTGCAGGATTTCAACGACCTTAGGGAAATCTACAGATATTTGAGAATACCTTCATGCCACTCTACCCACTTGGTCTTAAAAAGCGATGCGAGTGGACACCGCAAGGTTGTCATGAGGATGGTTTTTGATGAGATTTGAAGAATGCATAATAAAAATAAATCTTGTTCTACAAAATCACGTGTACCGCACTTTTTTCAAAATAGCTCTCGTCAAACTGCTATGATAAAAACTTTCACAAAATAATCCGCTGTACATTTTCTTTAAAAGCAGCCAATTTGTGCTGCGCTTCCCATAAGCTAAAATGACATAAGAAATCAGTTGGATGCTTGTATTCAAACAATAATAGGTTTGTTCGTTGAGCATTGAAGTCACCCTGGGGTCGCTCTCAATCGTTTTTTGAAAAACCTGAACTCACCCTGGTGAATAAATTCTGTGATTTTTTTAGCCCTGAAGTAGATCTAGGTATTTTGCTGTGGCGAGTCCAAGTAACGACCAAACTGTCAAAAGTCATATGAGATTTCATATCTATTTCCTTTGTTGTCTTTTGTCGATTCGCATATTGCATGTTATTGTTTATGTTCGCAATATGTTGTACTCATCATTTTCAATATTTGGTAACAACGCAAATTTAATTTATAACAAATTTTAAGTCTTATAAGAACACAGAATTATTTGTTTCTTGCTTTTAAGTGTCATCAAAACAACTGACAGAACTTGGGTGTTGTTTGAAAACCGAAAACCCCAGTTCTTTTTGACGACTCAGGGCTGTCAAGGTTAACTCTGGATAAAGTTGAACGAACATACCAAATAACTGTTGATGAATATTTGTTACTTCTCTGTTTTGTAAAACTAACGGGTATTTAACTAACTAACAATAAATTAAGCAGAGAACTTTCAAAGGCAACGATCGCGATTTTTATTTGTTTGTTTGTTATTTTTTTCGCCTTCTGTCTGTCATATCAAACGAAAAAAAAAGTGAAGTTAACCGCGATTAGCTTTTCTCACTCCATCTGCTCTTTAATTTTATTCTGAGCTCATAGAGCGCGCTTCGAACTAAGTCTGATTAAAAAAGGAAACATAACCTGAGCAATCTGATGTGTCTGAGCTAAAAAAGAAAAACAATCTATTTTTGACAGCTTAGTTCCCTGCTCACGGCTTTAGGGGTGGCCGTGGCGCGATGGATGCGTGCTCGCCTGTGAACCTCATGATCACAGGTTCGATCCCTGCCGTCGTCTATGTCGTTTTAATTCCATTAAAAACCTTCTAAAATTGTCATCAATCGGTTGCTGGTTTACTCATTACATGTTGTTCAGGCATAACACTAACAACATGTAATTGAGTTAAACTAGTATGCCCAACAAGGATGAACACGAATAAAATAATGTGAATTATAAGCGACATAGAAATAAGACACGGCATTCTCCGCTTTAGTTCAGCCGCCATCCCTGGAGATAAAATATCTGAGACTGAAGTCTCAGAACATCGTGCCACACATCTTTCCTATCCTTCTTTCTCTTCCTTAACTTCACGCCCGCGCTGTGTTCAAACATTTAAAGGGTAATCACAATCCCTAGAGCGCGTGTAGATTATAAATACTATTGCGCAACGGCTTTGTTAAGGAGACTTATTATTTTTGTAGTTGGCGTACTTAAGAGGATCTAGTGTTTCTTCCGACTATATTTTGTAAATGAGTTGGTGTATATACAACACCGATGTTCTTAGGGCAACTTGACAATAAATAATATTTTTCATAAAGTCGAATCGTTACATTTTTTCAAAATCGGGTGTTTTTGTTTTGAACGATTTTATTTGCCCAGCTCTCTGGTTCAATTGACGCTTTGAGAAAATAAAAACCCATATTTCTGTTTTCAAACTAAAATATTATCATTTATTATTATTTTTGTCGCCTTACAATTTGCGGACCAATGATGGTTCTTGAGCTTGTGGGTGAGCCAAGTTCCATTCGACAGCGCGGATGATGGCAGCTGGGATTGGTGGGGGAGTTGGCAAAAGGTCTGAAACTGGATGGTAACCCTCAGAATCAGCGGTGTAGGACAAAACGACGGGTACACCATCGGCTGAGACGTATTTGTAACCTCCTGAGATAACATTGGCGTCACCAGCTGAGTTTACATCAATTCCGTTTGAGGTCTGGTAAGAATAGTGGAATGATTCACCGTCTGGGGAGATGACATTCTCAAGAGCCTTAGTTTCAGCTGAAAATTCATCTGAAACGGCGGCAGCCAAGCCAAAGATGGCAACAAGAACGACCTAGATTAGATGGGAAAAAAATCATTTGAAACACATTTAGATCAACAAGGCTTATAGTATCTTACGAATTTGAACATGATGATTTTGATTGTTTGTTATTTGAGGAGTCTGAGAAAACTGATAACTAATCTTATCACAAATGCAGCTTATATACTAACTAATAATCTTAACAGGTCCTAAATATTTATGATCTCAAAAGGCCGCCCATATAATCAATACCTGTTCGATTAAAATAAACAGCCGGTTTTTTTTTATTTGAAGATAACGGATTCTATAGTCTAACTTTTAATGAACTTTGAAATTCTTTCAGTTTAAATCAACGAAACATAATTTGTTCATATTTTAGTATTTTATTGAAAATCGTATACTTTATGATATGCAAACAAAATTAACAAGTTATAACCACTCCATCCATAAATGGCTTGCCTGCTGCGGGTAAAATTAAGATACATATGCTACGATGAGGTATTCCTCGAGGAATGTTAATCTTGATCCTTAAATCTGGGAATTTAGCTAAGAGGGTAGTATTAATACATTTAGACAATGGACAAATTAAACGTAAACATATAAATTGATCGAATGGATCACGCGTTCTTATAGCTTACAAAGCTGAGGATGTTAAGTTCAATTTAAAATTAAACAAAAGCAAACATAAATTAAGGTTTTTTTTCAAATCTTATTCTGCAGGTTCTCCTTCGTTTTCTGCACAAACAATACCTACAACAATAGAATAAATACTAGATATTAGATACATGTACTTTTCTTGAGTATAATAGATGCAAGGACGCATTTAGAAATTATTGATATGAAAAAATGTATTTGTCAAGATATGCCAGAAATTAGCAATTCAATTGAACAGAGACACCTTGGAATCGGTTGGTTCTTTGAAACTATAAAAAATGGTATGTGTGAAAATGTCCAAATACCCCCAAAATCTCATCTCAATAAGTCCAAAAAAAAAACTTAATTTGGACTTTTGGATTGAGTTTTTTGATTAGTTTTCATTTGTACAGAAGGAAACAGACAGACCAGAAACGCCCGAAGTTGATGGTTAACTCATGGGTATTCCAAAAAATGTGAGTATTACGGTGGAATTGGTTTAGGCAAGGAACTAGCGATTTCATTAGAACACTGCTTCGGTTATGTTTCTATCGATCTATTATTTTTGAATATTTTTTTGAATTCTACCTAAATATTCAGCAGCATTCTTTGCAACGTGAAATATGTGGTCATTTCAAAAAAGGATTTTCTCTTTTTCAACTCAAATGTCGCTCATGGATAGCGGTATGTATGGTAGCTTCAACTTTGACGATGAACATTTCTACGCGGTTTAAAATGTCCTATATTGGACAATGTTGTCGAAATCAGAACTTAATGGCGCTATATCCCTTTGCATTCAAAGGGATATAGTGGTCGCACGGTTAAAAAAAAACTTATATTTCAAAGGCAAACGTTTCAAAACGTTTGAACTATGCAAAAGCATACGTTTTGAAAACAGATAATTTCTGGAAGAATGTTTTATTTCTCGACGAGAGCAAGTTTAACGTATTCGGGCCCGACGGTCGCAGATTTGTGTGGAGGAAACCAAACACAGCATTAGATGTGAAGAATTTGCAATCAACGGTGAAACATTGAGACGGAAATGTTATGGTCTGGGGAGCTATGGGGTGCAATGGTGTGGGAAATTTGGTTTTTATAGATACAACAATGGATAAAAACAAATATTTACAAATTTTAAGGGAAAATTTGAAAGCCAGCGCTTTAAAAATTGGGTTAAAAGACGACTTTTTGTTAGTGCAGGACAATGATCCCAAACATTTGTCGAGGATAGTAAGAGAGTGACTGCTCTATAATGTTAAATCAACATTGCCTCATCCTCCCCACTCCCCAGACCTTAATCCCATTGAGTATCTTTGGGATTATTTGGGGAAAAGGGTCCGAGAATCAAAAATTACCAATAAAAACCAACTCAAAGCCATTATCTGGGAAGAATGGAACAAAATTTCTCCGGAAGTCACCTCAAAACTTGTTCTGTCTATGAAAAATCGCCTTCAGGATGTGATAAAAGCGAAAGGTTATCACACTCGCTACTAAAAATATGAATATAATTAAGTTTTATATCACTGTACGTGCAATTTTTTGACCTATGATTTACTATTTTGTCCAATTTTTTTTTATTTTTTTCTTTTCTATGAAGTTTGTATTAATCAAGTTTGTTTTATTTTGAGTTCTACAATAATAAACAATATAAAAAAATGAAAAAAGAATGGTTCAAAAGCTGTTTTTTTTAAATAATTCAATCTTTCCTTTTGAAGAATCACCTGTACGTACAATTTTTTGATGTAGTGTACCTGACAAGTAAAGAAAACCACAAAGAAGAAAGAACGATAACTCTGCAATTTTTCCAACCCCAGCAATTTTGTGTACCCCCGCCACCACACTCGTCTCTCTCCTACGGGCTTAAAAATCGCAAGGTAAAATTGCTTCGTCTTACTAGATATGGACTGCTAGTAGCCAACTTCACGATGGTTCCACTTTTAAGCTTTCTTCCTAGTGACAATGTCAAAAATCAGTTCCTTTTTTTAAGTGACATCTTTTGATCCCGCATTTTCGTTAGAGAGAACCTTAACTGGCTGAACACAATGGAGACGGAGCTGCAACTGGAGCTGCAACTGGAATAGCTGTCAAAATATTCAATACACGTAAATTCAATGTTACGAACACAACACAACGCAACTGCAGTCGGTGCTGCAAGAGTTGGCGAACTTTTAACTTTTTCGTGCAGCATTTTTGACATTTCAAATTTTATATATCTGTCTGTGATTTTAAGTGTTGTTTTGTTGTATTGTGATTTCGTGGTTAAATTTTAATTAAAATAATGGACGAAAATCTTCAATTTCAGTGTCCATTTTATAGTTTCAATTACTTAAAATATTTACAATTTGCCAAAGATTCAACACCTGACCCAACAAATGACAACAAAACAATGAAAGCTGTACAGCCTCATTGTGGGCACATAAAAAAAAGTACGTACGACACTTTTTGACAGCTCTTCCAGTTGCAGCTGCAGCTCCAGTTGCAGCATTCTATTGTGTTCAGCCAGTAAAAGGGGAACCACTTTTTTTGAGGATTTGTATGAAAATGAGCGACTAGCAGTCCATATATAGTAATACCATTGTATATAAATTCTTATAGTATTCTCATGACGAGGAACGCCACGTAATTTACCAAGCGGCAGAGAAAACAACCAAACCCAATACCCAAACCGTATATTAGCAAATTAATTTAACATTTTCTCATATGCTATCCTTTTCTCGGCAGAGAGAGACATAAACAACAAACATGCTATATTGCTATAGCTATTCAGAGCACACCGACTTGCACCAGCCAGTCAGCGCAGGCGCACACAAGCATGCATACATTATATTTATATGCAGAAAACCTACTGAGAAGGACAGCCTACGCTCGATTAATGGCGGCGGCGGCGGTGCGGTGGCGACGGTACTTTGCGAATGAAATTTTGTGTATAAGTTTTTTTACAACGTTGCTTTGTTTTTTGGATACCTCTATTAGAAATGAAAATATGCATTAGGTATATGAATGAGCGAATAAGGTAGCAATATATTGCCAGAGAGGGGTTTGCGATTGATGGCGGTCCATTGTATTTAGTTTTTGCATATACATACATGTATGTATGTATTTATGACATGCATTCGTAAAAACAATCGAACTCGAGATTTTGATCAAAGTTGATACAATAACGTTAGCGAAGACTAAAAAAATGGGTTTCGCAATTTTGTCTGCCTGTCTGTCTGTTTGACTACCTACAGCCTAAATTGCTCGGCCGATTTTCTTTAAACTTAGTGGATATCACTTTGAATATTTCCTCCCCACGTTTTGTTTTTTTTTTTTTATGACCAAAAATAACGGTACATGCCATACGAATTTTTTCGAAATTTTATAAATATTTTTTTTTTCTCAAAAACTGTTCGACAGATTTTAAAAATAAAAATACAAAAAAATTTCATTTAGTTAAAGCTAGATAGTATAGTTGAAAAAAAAAATGTGCGAAAAATGGTTATTGAGGGTATACTCCCCATGGAACCTTTTTTTCGTTTTTGATTTTCTCAAAAACGGTACAACCGAATTTGATAATTTTTTTTTTGCTAAAGCTCCCGAAAAACTTTAATAGAATTGTGTAAGTATTCAAATTTTCAAAAAAAATTTTTTTGGATTTTTAAAAAAAACTTCAATTTTTTTTTTCAAAACTCAATATTTTGAAAACCCAATGCTATTTTTTTTAAACTTGATAAATGAGAGTTTCTCAATATAATCTACAAGATGTGAGATTTTTTTTTTATTTTACCTAAAAATAACGGTACCCACCATAAAAATGTTAAAATATTGTTTTCGAAAATCGTATTTTTCTTGAAAACGGCGCCTAGAATTTTGATATTTTTTTTTCTTTCAATTAATTTTTATGATCTTTGATTTAATAAAAAAAAATTAAAATTAAGATATCACAGCTTGTACTTACCATAGAACTATTTTGTCTAATTTTCAATTTCTCACATATCGGCATTACGAATTTTAATGAAATTTTTTATAGAGATGCTTCTAAAAAGTTTTAAATAAAAGTTTAAATATCAAAGAATAGAAAAGCTATGAAGCTGTTTACGAACAAGAATGCTAGCAACTTTGACATCGCTTTTTGATGATTTAAAAAAAGGGTAACTTTGGTGTACCCTGACCCATGTTAAAATAAATTTCTCTGTCAGTACTCACAGTAGGGACCTCATTCTGCACTTTTTCTTAGTATAATACTAACCTTTAAAACTACGTTTAAATTGAGCTGATATATTTTTAGGGTTGCCAGATATTCGATTTTAAATGGTGTTCAATTTTTCTTGCCCGAGCAAAATTTTGACTTTGAGGTCAATTTTTTTTTTAATGCGTCATAAACACAAAGTTTTCTTATTTTTACCTGATGAAGAAAACAATAATAAAAAAAACTCATTAAGTGCACCCAAACACCCATACGACCCAAACTCAAAATAGTTGGTCTATTCATTTATTAACACATTAATTCTTCATATATCCTAAATTTAGTGGCAGTCAGCTTTTGTTCATTTAAAAAATGTTGTCAATTTAATAAAGTAGTTTCACTGAGAGTAAATTAGACCTAACAAAACAAAATTTTAGAGAGCAAATAGCAACAATATTCCTTTCATCTCAGACAAAGATAAGAGCATAAAAGTTGGTCTACTCTTTTTTGGGTGCAAAATAGTTGATCTAAGACTATTTAAATATAGTTTCAGTTAACCGTTATTAAAAAAATGACAAGCACTGGTTTTATTAATGATTATTGTATGATTTTATACAAGCTAGCGAGAGTTTCATGTCAATCCTGGCGCGTGGCGTTGCATTATCAGGAGACCTAAGGGAATCAATGATTAAAGCGTTTGAAACAGGATTGTCTAGCTACGAAATCCCTGAAAATTTTAATTTACCGCCCTCGTCAGTGCAGAACATAATAACAAAGTTTAAAAATTCTGGAAATGTGGATATATGCAACAGAACGGGACATCCACTAACAGCAAAACCTCGCGATTGCCAAATTTTTAAAGAAAATCGACGATATTTATCTGCTTCAATAACGGTTCAGTGGAGAGAACAAATTCAAAAAAGTGCTTCGGTGGACAGTTGTAAGCAGATGATGAAAAAATGGGATACAAATTTTATAAGGTTTATTTCAAAATATTTAAGTTTTGCATAAATTACGACAACTTAAATCATTAAAAACGCAGGCAAAAGAAATATCACTACTGACACCAAAGCAAAAGAAAAGGCGCATTGAGTGGGCCAAACAACTTAAAAATTTGGACTTTTAGTCAATGGCGGTCCGTTAATTGGAGTGATCAGTACAGATTGGAAGTTTGTGTTGGTGATGAACGAAGACCAGTGATAAAAAATGCTAAAGAAGCCTTTCACAACTCACAAGGACTGCCTTAAACAAACCGTAAAGCTCCCAGTATCTCTAATGGAATGGAGGTGCATGTCGGGATGTGGTATGAGTAATTTGCATTTTGTAATTGGGATGGCTAATGCTGTCAAGTACCGCAACATTTTGGAACAGGAGCTGCCTCCGTCAATACTACGTCTTCAATATAGCAATGCGGAGTATATTTTCCAACAGAATGGTGCTTCTTGTCATACGGCTAGGTCAACAATGGTATGGTTAACTGCTGAAGCAATTCTTTATTGGAATGAACTTCCAGCAGCCCTAATCTTTCACCAATCGAAACTGTTTGGCACACGATGAAGCAAAAATTGCGAAAGGAACCGCGTCGAACTCTTCAAGATTTGAGATCCACAATTACAAATAATTGGGAATTTTTTGGTGCCGAAGAGTATCAAAAATTAGTTGACACTATGCCAAGGTGCATTATAGAAGCAGTGATTAAGGCCAAAGGTCGCTTAACAATGTGGTAAAATCAACATAAAGAATCATAGACCAACTATTTTGCATCTAAGAAATGTGTATAAATCGTTATTTAGTTTTGTAAAGAGACTCCTTATCAATATTTTATTAAGCCACTTTCTTTTTTTGTCCACTTTTCCTATTTAAAATGAATAGGACTTTATATGTATATCAAAAAATAGTTTTTGTTTCGAAATAGGTTAAGAATGAACACATATTTGCATTCTATCCTCGGTAGACCAACTATTTTGAGTTTGGGCTCGTACATCTTTTGATACATGGGAAAATCTTAAACAGGTAAAAATTTTGGGTTTTTTACCTACTTTTATTGCAGCACTTGGCAATCGGAGTGGTTTTTCAAAAATTGATAGTTTTTACCTAATTTTTAATACTGTGCAATCATGAAGAGGGTTAAAAGTATACTTATAGAGCAAGAGCCCGTGAACCCCAAACCTTCTTTATTTTATAAAAGCTGAAAGTTTGTCAGTGCATGCTCCCAACAAAGTTAAGAACAATGAACTATTATGAAGTTTGTATTTTACTTGTATTAAAAAACAGTTGAAATATGAAATAAAATGCACGACTGGATCGCACTAACTTGCTCTTATGTAAACAAATTTTGAATTTTAAATACATTTTACAAATTTACAACATGGATTTAATGAGATAAAAATTTTCAAATGCATGGAATTACCGTCTGATTTCCAAAAAAAGTATAAAATTCTGCAAACGAAGTTTGTAAATCGTTTTATTATAAAAGTTATTTTTTTTATATAAGAAATATTGAATATTTCACGCGTATACAAATTTTCTTTTTTCCAAGAAATGTTCATACTTTTTTGAAACCCAATATTATAATATAAGTTTTTTTTTATTTTAATAAATTAATAATTCGCAAATCGCGACCTTAGAACAATAGGGTTCTTACTGACTTTTTTTTTCAAAACTGAGTTATACATGTGGTCGTAGCAAATCGAGTATGCTCTTTCGATCTGTTTCATCCATATTTGTCTCCATATTTTTTGTCTCCTTTAGTTTCCTATTAAGTCAATAAAATGCAGGAAGCAGAGTTCTATGTACATCAATTTATTAAAAACTAAGTTCACAAAGTTCTAATTGGTAAATAGAACCTAGTGTAGTTAGAAAAAATTTTAAAAAAATGCACATAAAACTTTGTTACACAACAAAGATTGTAGATTGAACTTTGTTGCTTCAAAAGGCTATTAATTTTGTGTTAAAGTTGAATTTTATCTGTGCTGTGTGATTTTCAAAATGTTTGTTCTAAATATGCATACATTTTAATAAGTAAAGGTGAGTATTTCTATTTCAAAAGAAAATAGGAAATCAAAAGATGTACTGTATTAAATATACCACTCATTTAAAATGTCCTGTTAAAGATAGCTTTTACAGGAATGTTTTCAGTACGAACTATAACCTTAATTTTCCAAGTTTGATAAATGTGTTTGATACATTAAGTAAAAAATTTACGATGGAACATGAGGTCCACTTAAACTTAAAAAAGATTTTATTATATCATGTAAAGGTGAAAAAACTTGCCATATTTGCCAGGCTTGGATGCATCACAAAGCCCGTGTAGGGCTTACTAGAACGGAATATCAAAAGATAAGCAAGCTAGATTCCAATGAAATTGTGCCAGATACTCTAGTTGTTATAATGCCACCTCGTTAAGAAGGATTCAAGGCTGTTAGCTTTGCCAAACGTATTATAACTTTCAATGAAAGTTTTGCGCCTCTTGGAACGAAAAGCAAAGAAATACCTTTTACTACAATTTGGCATGAGGGTACTTCAAGTCCACTCTGAGTTCATAGTACTTTACTTTTAAAAAAGTCAATATATAAAGTCAACTTTTGTTGAACCATCATCATTTGTTCGCTCCCAGCCAATAGAAATATCAATCGACAGAATAAATGTTATTGAAAAAAATCTCTCCCAACTGTTTCCTGAAAATAGAAAACAATTCATCAATCTTCCTGTGATCGAGCTTAAAAATGGTGCAAAAACAATTTTTTCTTAATAAATGATTAAGTTTTGTTGACATAAATTTATGTTTTCTTTTTGATGTGTAAACATCTTTCCCGGCGGTAGAGTGAATTGAAAACGTGTGTAAAACTTATACGTCCCGTGTAACCCGTTACGGTTACACGTTACGGTTACACGTTCCGGTTACACGTTACGGTTACAAGTTCCGTGTAGCAATCTACCTTACCGACGATTGCATTTAACACCATGTTTACATTGTTAATAGGTGCGTTTTATTATCCACAAATCTATCTGGATCCGGATCGGGATCTTCCCTTGAAAATAAAACGATACGGATCTTACTGACAGCAGTGTTATAAGCCCGTCTCTTTTTATCCTTGGGTTTGGAAATTTTAAATTATGTCTTGTCCTTTTTCTTTACACTATAGCTTACACTACCTTACCATAAAAAGCCATCTACTCGCCAGTGCAAAAACTAATTTTTGGATCTTTGAAATAGATCCCGATAGATAACAGGATCCCAAATTGTTTTTGTAATACATGTTAAAACTTAATCCAGATCCGGATCCAGATAGATTTGTGAATAATAAAACGCACCTAATATTGCGTACTTACGACATCGTGTTTACATTGGAGACTTTGAGTACTGAAATCTCGATCTTATTACTTTCCATTGCTGGCTAGAACTTAATTCAATCCCTCAACATTTCTTCACCTCTCGACCAATTAGGCCTATTCTGCCACATTTGTTATTCTGCTATAGATTTTCTGTTATGAATCATAAAAGATTTCCACCTTAAAAGATCTTTTATGATTGGTATTCAGAGGTTCGAACTTTTATAAAAGTCTGTTAGGCTAGTGACTGTGACTGAAATCAAATAGTTTAATCACCAGTTGAAAGAGACCCGCACACTGGCAACTCTTTACTCACGCTCACACTCTTTTCTCTCTTGCGCTTATGGAAAACAGCTCAACTGTTACGAATTAATTTTAGGCAATCGTTTAGTTTGTGTCAAAACACAAACTTTTTAGTTGCTCGAATCGAGTTGCTTTAAGTGCGCGGTGTCCCATATAAGCCCATATGTTTCATTTTAGCAACTAAACAGTTATGAAACTAAAAATTGAATGTGCGCGCCTGGCCTTATGCTACTTCGAAAACGAGATCTGTTATGAAACTGAACTAAATCTGTTATCATAATCAGCTGTGATTATGTAAAATATTTCATCTGACATAATTTAAATAGATGACGAACAAAATAGTAAACTCTTAGGCTAGGCGCGCACATTCAATTTTTAGTTTCGAAACTGCTTGGTTCGAGCAACTAAAAAGTTTGTGTTTTGACACAAACTAAATGATTGCGCGCACGTTCAATTTTTAGTTGTACAACTGTTTGGTTGCTTATAGAAAACAGATGAACTATTTAGTTGAATGTCCGCGCAGGTGCATATAATTATATGTTACACAGAATAGCGAACTCATTTTAGGCAATCGCTTAGTTTGTATCAAAACACAAACTTTTAGTTGCTCGAACCAAGCAGTTGCGAAACTAAAAATTGAATGGCCTAAGGCCATTTGGTGTAACATATAATTATATGCACCTGCGCGGACATTCAACTAAGTAGTTTTCTATAAGCTACCAAACAGTTGTGCAACTAAAAATTGAATGTGCGCGCCTAGCCTTACACACTATGGGTATCCATACAATGGAACACGATTTTATCTCATATGTTTGTGGGAATACCATGACCATTCTCTACTTATATGTTTATAATGATATGTGTTTTGATGTATTTTCTTTCATTTGTCTCCTTAAAAGAACATTTCATTGACGAAATAAAAGATAAATATTCATTATTACTTGATGCACCTGTGTACTTATTGAAATCTTTTATGATAAAAGTCACAGAAGTTTGTCTTTTATTCTTTTATGATTTTTAACAGATTTCATAACAGATTTTGGCATGCTGAATACCAAAAATGCTATTCGTAAAAGATTTTTTCTATGTTCGAACGTTTGACAGTTCATAAAAGTTTTCTGAGCAGATTTTATAACAGATTTTAGCGTGCTGAATACCAAAATTAAAATTTATAAAAGATTTGTTGACAGTTCAAACATTTGTATGGAAATTCATAGCAGAATAACAGAATAGAAAAATAAAAGTTCTCGCCGAATAGACCTAAATATGTGAAAAAGACGAAAGACAAATCACCTGGTGTAAAATTTCATAAGGGGTTCATTTGATGTCTTAAAAAATCCACTTCACGTTATTGAAGGACGATAACAATTTATTTTATGCTCGCAAAAAATCAAAAATTGTTCTTCAGGGCAATCAGTTGACATCTGCTATGAAATATTCTCGATACGTCAAAATTTAATTTGTCCCTTATCTGTCATCCCATATAATTATTTTAATTATCGAATTAGATATTCTTTATTATATCAAATATCAAAATATACTTTTAGCATTCACTATATCAAAATATAGATCGTTCTCCATCTGTCAAGCCATGAACTGGATGATGACTACGACTTCAATGTATTAAAAAAATTAGTTTTTGCCACTTATAATTCCATTACAAGGTGGGAATGATGTCAATCGGTTTGTAAATCTCTGACAGAGGGAGTAAGATAAAGTACAGAAACCTAAAACAAAAGTTAAAGGATTGGTTTGATTTTGATAAGGTGAACGCTCCATCTAGTGGTTTTTTCAACAAAAAAAATGTTTGACTTTTTTTGCTACATGACAAGTATATTTGTTGGCGGCGTTAAGCCAGATATACATTGTTCAAATGCATTAAAAGCACGTACGAGTCTATTATTTCAGTGGCGAGAGAACGTTGTGTTTTTACGAATTTCTTTGGGATTTTTGTAATTTTATCCGAGTAATTTGTTTTATTTTGTCTGTCCATTTTATCATACAATTTTCGTTTGCTGTTTTAATATTTTAATCAGTGCTTATGCTGTGCTGTGTTCTCATCTCTTCAACGTACTATACGCAAATGAACCAATAAATACATGATCAATCATCAACCTTGCATATACAATATTTCTATACAGTACGCTAGATTGAAAAGATTTTGATTTTTCTTCAAGCCTACATCCAATCTATATACGTGTGACTTTTTTACTAATACACTTACAATTGCTGAGAAAAGTGCGGAGTTATCGTTCATTCTTCTTTGTGGTTTTCTTTTTTATATTTGGCGTTCGCTCAGTGCAAGTCGCTTAACTGAGTAGAGTAAGAAGTGCGAAGAGATGACTCCTTTTCGCATGAACAAAGTTAACTTATATTAAAAATCGCTGCGTTTAAAAGCACAGACGCACTCGAAAGGAAGCCAACAGAGAAACAGAGATTAAAATCAGATTCGTGTAAAAACAGTTTATTTTTTATCAGATAACATCTCTGTTTGAATATAAGGGTAAAAATATAATGCTGTCACAAGCAACATCCCTGGTTAAACATAAGTCAAACAAACTTTACGTTACGTAGCGGAGTCTACTTACTCCTAACACATGCCACGAACTACTTCATCGAAGCATATTGTCGATAAGGTTTTTGGGTCATGTGAAATGAATGTGTCGACATAGCAGTGCGAACTTTGGGAATCGAAGTAGTATGCCGACATGGCGTGTAAAAAGGACCGAACTAGTTCGTCGAAACAATTTTTTATGATGTTATTCGGTTTTAGTTGTTTAAATTTACAAATCGCCTGAAAAAGCAAGAATAAAATTCAATCTCCTTAAGCAAGAATTCAATAAAGCTCTGATCAATGCAAAAAAGTGGTTCTGGAGCATTAAAATTCAAATATTTTTCGGTCATTTTCACTTTTCATTTAAAATTTTACAACTCGTACCATTTCACAGCTGATTTTGGCATGTACTTCTACGTCGGCGTATTGGTGTGTAAATGCCCATACAAAAGCGAAGTACTTTGTCGATTGTTCGTCTTGATCGATGTGGCGTGTGTGAGGGGTATATTCTAAAGTTACAAACTAGTACGATTGCATTGTATGTTTATTGGGTACGTTCGATAACAAAAATTCGGCGCTCGGACGAACGTTGATGTTTACACATCTTAACCGTGAGTCCTGGCACTCACACTTTTTTTATTTACAGTTCAGTTAAAAAAGAAGAATTTTAATAGAAATAGTTTACAAATCGATGTATAATGTACATAGGGCTTTTTAAATATATCTCTATAATTAATTTCTATATTCGGGTTGCTGTAAAAGATTTAGTATTTTCCTTTATAACTCGAAGTATCAAAAATGTAGTTAGGGCCTTCACGATATTATGGGCAGTGTGAGCTTTACTATTAATTAACTTTTCTTTAATTATGTTTATTTGTTTTCCTTTATAAGAAATTCAAAAAAAAAAGGAATAAAAACGTTCAACAAAAATTCTTATTTCTTTCACATCTATCTGAACAATTAAATTTCTTATCATGTTACTTAGTATCAGGTAATTAGAACCTTATTGTTCTATGCTCAAATGACTTAGCGTTGAGTAACAAGGTTCTATCCATTTTTTCAACCACCAGTTACTGCAAAATTATGAATTAAATATGTTGTAGATTTTTAAATTCAGATCAACATAACTTAGTACAAAATTTGTGTTTTCAAAAAATCATGTACAATGTACATAGATCCGAACCAAAATATAAAAGTTATTGACAAACAAAATTCAATCTCTGTGACTTGAGTGTAGTTAGAACCCTATTGTTCTAAGGTCGCGAAATTTGCTCAAAATTCGTAGGTAAACATGAAAAGAAATATTTGTTAGTAATTTGAAATTGGAACGCCAAATATCTCCTTTTTTATTTCTTTTTAACAAAATGTTCTAGGTTATGCATACAAAATATTTTTTGCAAAAGAAGTTATCTTATTTTATTTTCTAAATATTAGTTATGTGTATATCAATAAATTTCTAAAAGTGGTATACTACATTTTTTCTAATTTTATTTTTTTTTAATTAATTTAAATTTTCCATACTACATTATGTTATGTTTGTATGCCGAAAAGAGTATAGCCAAATGAATTTGCCGCAAATCGCATTTAAAGATAAACATTTGTTTTTCGTTACATGCGGTACGTGGATTGAAAGGTGGCACTCCCTTCACGAATAACAATTTTTTTTTGGGTGGCAAATTTTTGTCAAGAAATATTTTTGAAAAAAAAATGTATGAAAAATCAAAATTTCTTAAAAAAAAATTGAAAAAAAAAATTTATTGGAAAAAAGTTTTTTGAAAAAATATTTTTGATAAAATGTCCAAAAATATTTTTGGCAAAAGTTCAAAAATATTTTGGTCAAATGTCCAAAAATAATTGGCCGAACCATTGAATTTCATCTTATCTCTCTAAAGATGGAGGAGGTTTACCTCCTCGGAGTTCTAACATTTCTTTCCATTTGTTAAAAAATAAATCAAAATAAAATATTCTAAATTCGGTTTTATTACCAAATTCTGTTTGGCACTATTTCGGTTACCATAACGAAATAAAGCCAATTTGAAATTATTTTGTTTTCAAAAATGAAATAAAACCAAATTTAGAATTTGAGTTTATTAAGTTCAAATGCCTCTAGATCTAATTACAAAGTCGAAAAAATGGCAGCCTCGCTGATTAATCGTATCAAAATGTAAGCAAACCAGATTGTATGAGAAATGAAACAAAATTCACAAAACTATCATACACTCTCAATACTATTTGTTTGTATACATCTCGCACCTGGCATATACAACTTTATATACCAACCTACAATTGATTCTGACAGCAAAAAGAAACGCAGATAGGATTTTCTCCCTTACCCTCTTTTAAAAATATATCACTACCGCATCTCTTCTTTTATTTTCTTATATTTTTCCCTTCCACGTAGTATATCTTATATCACAACCGCATCTCACTGGCGATATTAATATTTCTGCGGCAGAGATAAGAAACTTTTAATTCAGTTCCATGAGACTACTATAGAGTTAATATACAAAGGTAATACTACGTTTTCATCAAAGGTAAATCCGGGATTTAAGGCTAGTCGCGCACTGGCAACTGTGATCGAAATCAAATAGTTTAATCACCAGTTGAAAGAGAACCGCACACTGGCAACTCTTTACTCACGCTCGCACTCTTTTCTCTCTTGCACCTATAAAAAACAGCTCAACTGATGCGAGGCAATCGTTTAGTTTGTGTCAAAACACAAACTTTTTAGTTTCGAGAATCGAGTTGCTCTAAGTGCGCGGTGTCCCATATAAGCCCATATGTTTCATTTTAGCAACTAAACAGTTGCGAAACTAAAAATTGAATGTGCGCGCCTGGCCTAAGTGGACTTACCATAAATCTCCCTTAAATCTCGTAGATTTACCATACAAATATCGCACCTCCGGTGGAACAACGACGTAATTGCAAATTTTAAATTTTCTGAGTTAAGTATGCCATAGTTCTAAAAAAAAGGTATTTCCGTCCGATGAAACAAAGACCCAATTGAAAATGTACTATTTGCATCCAGGGGGCAGAAATTTCTTTGGACCATTTCATTATTTTCAAACTAATATATCGCGAATACATAGCCTTAAATGTCACTTGTGTTCCAAATATCTAACAAACAACACTTTGATTAGTCAGTCAACGACGTATTTGCTATGTTTAATTTTCCTTTAGTGAAAAGTTTGTTCAATAAAAAAGAAAAAAAACATTGTATGTTTTTTTTAGTCAAAAACGTCTTCAAAATGTTAAATCGCGTTTTCTGAAGAATCGAGATTTTTGCACTTACGTCGTTGTACCACCGGAGGTGCGATATAATACTACGTTTTCACCAATAGTAAATCCGGGATTTAAGTGGATTTACCATAAATCTTCTTTAAATCTCGAAGATTTACCATACAAATTTATTTCGTAAATCTAGTAGATTAGAAATAAATCTCTAATAAATCTTCATAGGATCGATCGGTCGAAGTTCGAACTGACCTAACATCCATACCGTGCTGAACTATCTCGTTGATTTTTCATCGTTTGGCACAAATGAAACTTTCATTCTCTCGCTTCTACTTTATAAGAAAAATTGAAACAACATTAGCATTTTGATAGATGCTGTCAAAGTTAATCTTCTTATTAATCTTTCAGTGCGGTGAAAACACCACATAAATCTCTTGCCTTAAATCTCAGATTATCTTTTTCACCAAAAGTAGTATAAATCACCTCAAATGAAGATTTAAAATAAATCTCCTTGAAATCTTCTCGCAATCAGAAGATTTGCAAAACAAACAAACCCTATTTTGTAGAACGCACCTATGTAAACCCACTTTCTTCGTTTATAATCAACACAAAATAGAAATATCTGTTTATTCATGTTTACTATCCAATTGCAACTTTTTTTCTCTTGTCCAAATTGACAATTGAATGACAAGACAGAGTGAAAACGTCAAATAAATCTCAGTTTCTTTTATAAAAACACTTCAAGATTTATTTTAACAGCCCGATTCTGGCGTTGTGAGTTCTCACAAGTCACAAGCTCTTGTCAGGTTGATTTCTTGTGAGGTTGTTGTGATCGATAACATTTTTGGTATTCTTAGACAATCCTCATAAGAAACCTCACAACAAATTCACCACAGTAAACTGAATCTCAACAGTTGATTATAAATTGACAAAAAAAAAAAAAAACAATAATTATCAAATTCAAGAGGAATCCAAAAAACAAATGAAATAATAGAAGGTAATTTTGTATTTTTAAAGAAAAAAAGACGATTTATAAGAAATCTTACTTTTCATATTCGGATGCAATTTCTGCCATAAGATGCATCAGAACGAATCCTATTTCCATTTTTTGGGTAATGTGAATGAAATTTCTAGTCTTTTTTTTCAAAATATATATTAAACGTCCAATTAATGTCAAAACTCTAGTAATTTGTGATCTACTCTGAAGGAGATCATAATATCGATAGTTCTTGTGAGGCTCACAAGTTGTGAGTGTGCTGTTAGAATACTAAAACCTCACAAAATCATATTTACCTCACCTTGTGAGGTTGTTGTGACTTGTGAGGTTGGACAGAATCGGGTTGTAAATCTCTAGCGGATTTACTCTTGGTGAAAACGTAGTATAAGGTAATGCCTAAAACAATGATATTTCGTGTAAAAAAGTAAGTACACGAACCTTTTTTGATGTTTGCAAATGTCAAAGAGTCATATGAAGCTAGCACGATACTAAAAAACTAAAGTAGGTATGATGCTATATTCGATTAAAATTTACAAATTCGTTGTTTTAACCTAGTATCATACTAAAACAGCTTTAGCATCGTACTAATTCAATTAAAATTTTCAGCCAATCTTATATTTTCCTAGTAATTTCATTAGATTCTCCGTATCTACACTCATGTGCTACAACTAAAAATCGAACGTACCCCTGAAACGGAACTGATGCAATACAACAGTCAAAATGCTACATTGTACTGGATGTAGTAGTAAGGCTGAAATAAGCCCCAGTCCCCAGTGCATTTAGTTAATCTTTTTGTTATTTTTACTTTTTTTTTGTAAGTTGAAGTACGCACAATTTTGAAATTATTTTCAACACAAATGATACTCTAGACGTCAACATTGGCACGTACACTCTCACTAAGACTGTGACCATGTTGATCGATAATTTAAACCAACAATGTGTTGGGCATAGTGTGAATGCAGCTTTAACATGTGTCAAGTCTTTTATATGGACTTTCATTCTTATAGTAAAAGAAACCTGTTAAAGAAGTTTCTTTCATGAAAAAGAATTATTTTTACATTTTTTTTAATATTTAATTTGTACTAAAACGAGATACGCATGTAATACTCGTACCTTATAATACAAAATAAAATTTGAATATTTAGAAAAACTGGACTGGTTTTGGAATAAGATTCCGCTACCTCTTCTGGTTGAAATCCTGCATATTCTTCTGGTTAAGGTCGAGGTCGAGGAGTCTAAGAAAACTGATCACTAATCTTATTATGTTTATTATATCAAAAGTAAGCTGATCGATTTCATAACATATTAATGCATCCGGTTGTTATATGTTTAGATATCGCAGTTCTTAATCAGCATAATATGGATCTGTATGAGCTGGTCTTAATATATTTGTGTTGAAAAAGGTTGTTGTTAGGTAATTGATGCACCACTCAAGATCTTTGACCTTTTTAAGAGTACAAAGGAAGAACATTTTTCTGCCAAATTATATTGATTAGCCATGCATAACATCTTATCGAACAGATAGTTAAAATCAAAAAAGGTTTTATTCTGTTTGCCAAACCCTTTGTTCCAGGTTCTTGATGCAAAAGGGCATATCGATGATTTTTATATTTTGTTCAGCCGTCAACGGCCTTGGCTCTGATGAAAGCATCGCTTCCCATCGATCAGCGAAATCAAGCATCGTTGCGCACGGTTAGAAGTTGGATGGGGGAACGTTCAAATACAAACCGTGTGCTGTTGACATGTGTTTCTTCTCTTGTTATTTCTTTCTGTATGTCTCTCTCTGTTGTATTGTATAAGCCGATGGTCTGAGTTATCAGTCCTTTCAGTGTCGTAGATTTATCTACGGAGTAGTGGAATATGTAATGTAATGTAATATTTTGTTCATTGTACTCCTGATAATGCATTAATGTGACATTTTACCATAAAAATTAGGGTTTATTAGGGGCTGACATTGGTATTTATTGTGTTCTTACTGTTAATAAGAAAAAGGCTTACGCTTAAAGTTCCTCAACGAAAACGTCTACATATATTTTTTTCAATAAAACAATTTCAAGCTTTAACATGATACCCAAATTCTTTCAAAAGTTTTAAGTCATCAAATTATTAGTTTTCACTGTGGTATAAGCCTTATTAATTATTCTTATTAAAAAATTGATTCCAATATAAACTTTATTTATGAAATTACTAAACGGGTTTTATGATCAAACTCGACAAAAACTAAAAGTTTTGATAAAAAAATTGTTATTCTACTAATTTTCTTTAGAAGTAAACCAGGACATCGATAGCTTTGTTTAACGTAAGCATACAAAATCGCTATAATCCGAACGAGTTTTTGTCTTAAATGTCGTAAATGAAGATGGTAATGATATTATGGTCGCTTTTTTTGGTAAATGTATAAGTAAAGCAGAAAAATTTTACACAGTAAACAACAACAAAGGAATACTGCGTATAAATTAGCCAGTAAAAATAGTGCATATAATAGTGCTGATAAAGTTTTGGAACGTCTGGATTAGAATGACGCTTAAATTGGTAGCAGAAAATAGGGGGTTCACATTCTCAATATGGTTTGATGAATATTTGACGGATTGAAGCCATTAGGCTAGGAGCGCACATTCAATTTTTAATTGCACAACTGTTTGGTTGCTTATAGAAAACAGATGAACTATTTGGTTGAATGTCTACACAAGAAAGCGAAGGCATTTCAGGCATTCGTTTAGTTTGTGTTAAAACACAAACTTTTTAGCAGTTGCGAACCTAAAAATTGAATGTGCGCACCTAGCGTAATTGCGGTTTTACACTACTGCCATGTCACAAAATATTGAATTAATTTACACGAAGGCGAATAGTTTCGATTGGTATGTTTTATCAATACACTGGCATTTGTTCAGAAATGTCGTGTAACTTCGGCATTATGCTGAATTTATATGACAACTGACAAAATTTGCACAGAAATTTAGTTGAATTAATACGATGTTAAGGCTGTTTTAGTATAAAACAAGACAACGATTTTGCAAAATTTTAATCGAATACAACATCATACTTTCTCTACCCTTTTATATAAGTTAAACTCATCGAATACCTATTTTATTGTTTTAATATCGTGCTTACTTCATATAACTCTTTGACATTTACAAACGTAAAAATAGGTCTGTTTACTTAATTTTTAGCACGAACTGTCATTGTCTTAGGTGTGCTCAGAAGCAATTTATTAAAACAAGTTGTCTTAGTACGATATTAGTTAGAGAATGTTTAAAGTTAAGAATAAGTTAGAAAACTACTTAAAAGTTAGAAAATATATGAGAAGTATTATACTACCTCACCTTAATAATGGTTTGTTTAAAATCTCCAACACTGAAAAGAATTCAGTATAAAGCAAATAAAATAGTTTTTTTTTACATATGTAAAAATTAAGAAATACAGTAGTAACAATATGGATACGAGAACATTTTGAGTAGATTGTAGAAAAAAGATATATTTTCGTATTTTTGTAAGTGTTGATGGAAAATTTAATAGTGAGAAAAAATCTAAATCAATTCAATCTGCATTTTCATGAATATTTCAACTCAATCTGCATTTTCATGAGTATTTCAATTCCAGCTTAAAAACGAGATAAAAATCCTTCGAACACATCCGTGTAAGTTAATTTAACAAGTAGGAAGGTTTTGGCACATAATGGCCAAATCACAATCTCGCGTTCGTCGGTCCGGCGTTAAATGGGCGTTTGATCGTATATACGATTTTGTGTGTCAAAAAGCGCGACCGTAGCA
Organism: Philhelius festivus; assembly: GCA_963931855.1. NCBI lineage: Eukaryota > Metazoa > Arthropoda > Insecta > Diptera > Syrphidae > Philhelius > Philhelius festivus. The sequence continues at coordinate 156,331,503 of OZ007556.1, forward strand.
TTTGTAAAACGAAATTTAGCTTCAAACCTCGAGCGTTGACTGACATTTCCATGACATCTTTGATAAGTACCTACTTAATTGTTATATTCCAATGAATTTTGTTACTGTTTATTAATTTACGAGGTATATAATATTGCGTATTTTAAATTTTGGGAATTTAAAATAGTTAATTTGTAAAGCTATTTTCTTAAACAAGAGATGGATATGGCCGATATGGATGATCTTGATGACCTCCTTGACTTTTCCTTGTTCGGTGTTGTGAGCTATGCTGGGTATGAGGCATTTAAAAACAAATGTGGAGTGAAATCAAGTGTCTGTAAGTTAATTATGATTAAGTGTATTATCTTTTTCGATATACATTACCTACAAACTGTTCAAAAGAATCGCAAGATGTGCTTCCAATGCTTTCATGATGGTGCACCGTGCCGCTATCCACGCCGGCGCCGCCGATTGTTGATAGTTTGGTGGTTCAAAGTTAATAGGGTTCATACAACCGGGTTAAAGATTTCTGAAACAATATAATTATTTAAATAAAAACAGAACCACACTTTTTTTGATTTAATTATTTATAAAAAAAGAACTTCAATTACTTACTTCTTATTTCACTTCAATTTTCAACTTTCAAAACAAATACAAAATACGGCCGACAATGAACTGTCAAACGCCCGACCGAATAGAAAATAGATCTACTTTTGCTTTGGCCTGGCGTTGGTCTGACGTTTACGATATTACGATATAAAGCGGTAGCAACGCCGGAGGTAACATTTCAGATTGCCTCATAAGAGTCTATTGTTTTTATTCAAAATGTCAAAGCCCGACCGACCAAACGCGAGATTGTGGTTTGGCTATAATACACTGATACCAACTTTGGGAGATTATTAAGAGTGAGTTAAAGAGTGAATAAAGCATTTTTTTGGTGCTTGTATTACTGCGCTAGATATAGATTACCAATAAAACACGACTATAGTGTGCTAAGCAACCCATGGTTTTTAGCCTAGCTAGATTGAGACTGGGTTGGTGAGTTTTTTAGTGTTTTTATAACAAACTTTGTTTTGTGGGACCTCAAAGTACATTGAATTGAACAAACATTTTCTACATTTTGTAAATTTAACTACAACATAGGGCTATAAGTCAGGTTGATATATTTTCGTCGTGCATCACGAAAGCTCTGAACAGAACTTTTTACACCAATCTCATTCTCAACATAAACAGCGTTTTGTAGTGAATGATTGGTATTGTAAATACCTAACTTTTGCGTTATGTGATTTGACAGTTGTCGAGCGAATCTGATTGGTTAAAAGTCCCTAAAAATATAAATAGGACGTGTTCGTTTGCACGCTAAAACAAAAAAGCAAGATAAATCAACTGCTACATAGTTAAAGTCTACTACAATAAACACACTTCGTTTCAAGTTTCAAAGTCAACAGTTGCGTTTTATTATCTACGGATCTATGTGGATCCGGATCTGGATTAATTTTTAACATGTATTACAAAAAAAATTTGGGATCCTGTTCTCTATCTGGATCTATTTTAAATATTCAGAAACTAGTTCTTTTTTGGCGAGTAGATGGCTTCTTATTAGGTGTGTTTTTTTTGCAAGTCCATATAGAATTGTAAAAAAAAACGACATCGGGACTAAGCGCTTTACATGCAAATGCAACAACTACTTAAATCTATACAGAGTTAGCTAAGACCAGATAATTATCGAGCGTTAATCTAAGACCCGATAAAAATGGTAATGCCAAAATAGTATTATCTATATGTTATCGATAATTTGCTCAGAGACGTCAAAAGTGAAGTTTTTGGATTGGTTGATGCTAGTCGTCAATAAGCTGACAAATGTCATAGCGTACACAGTGCTTCCAGCTATGTGAAAAAAAAGCTCCTAAATCCCGATGTCGTTTTTTTTTACAATTCTATATGGACTTGCAAAAAAAACACACCTATTGTAAGGTAGTGTAAACTACAGTGTAAAGAAAAAAGACGAGGCACATTTGAAAATCAACAATCATAAGCAAGAGGGAGATGAGCATACAACACAACGGTCACTATGATCGGTATCGTTTTATTTTCGAGGGTTAATCTATATGGATCATTGGCGATAATAAAACGCGGCTAATATAATTTAGATTCTTATTCAATCACTGTGAAGGCAGAATTTTAATTGAAATTTTGTATTTAATTTCAAAACAGATAACAATCAGCAAAGAAAGTATTTATACTAATTGTTCATGTTTCAGCTATCAAAATTTTGTGGAAGTATGCAACGTTAACTCGTAAAACATGTTTTTTCAGGCAATTTATAATCCGATTAACTTCCACAAGTTTGGTGACTTAAGTCTCAGATAAACATATTTCTGACTGATGTTCGTCAAAAATTGACACCCCAGAAACTGCGCTTAACTTAGTGGTGCCATCTCTATTTCGCAATTTGATTAAATAGGTTTTTGAGATAAGAGATAAAGCTTTTATATGCCAATGAGTAACGGCTTCAAAGTTAAATTAATTTTAATCAATTCCTAACCGAAACCGTGTTTCACTTTATAATGTTTTCAATAAAATTCCAAATGAAAAACAAAAAAAGAATTCAACAACCCAAAATGCTTTTATTTAACATCACATTTATCCATCGTTTAGTTCAATTTACGGGACAAAATAACATCCTTGACTGGATGAGCCAAGTTCCATTCAATGGAGCGGATGATAGCGGCTGGCACTGGTGGTGGGGTTGGCAGATGGTCTCCAGCTGGATGGTAACCATCAGCATCAGCGATGTAGCTTGTGACAACAGCTTGTCCTTCGGGTGAGATGTATTTGTAAGATCCTGTGATAACGTTAGCATCACCGGCTGAGTTGACATCGATTCCGTTTGAGGTTTGGAAAGCATAACGGAAAGCTCCTTCAGGTGTGATGTCATTCTCAAGGATCTTGAAGTCAGCCTTGGAGTCTACATCCAAAGAAGCAGCAGCAGCCAAACCGAAGATGGCGACAAGTACGATCTGAAAAAAATTAAAATTACATTTTTAATGAAAATAGTCTTAACCAGGAATTAAGTCTTTGAAACTCACGAATTTGAACATATTGATTTAGGTTGTTGGGTATTCGAGTAATCACAGAAAACTGATAACTTATGATATCTCTTTTGAATCTTTTATACTAAGATTAATCTAATTTCAAATTCTTTTCTAGAACATAAGAACATTCCTCTCGTTTATTGCTACCTGATTGTTATAAAATCTAGGTTATTATGTTCAAAACTGCACAGACAGTTCGAGTTCATTTAAATAAATGCAAAAAATTCGATAATGTTAAAAATGTTAATGAAATTGTCATTTTATTTTTAACGACTAAACCAGCTTTGTTTCTAAATATAGCCAAACAAAATTTGCAATTAGCAACAAGGCCTAAATTCTTAAGATTTAAATTCTTTTGAAAACTGTAGACTTAAATATCTTCGCATGTGTCTTCATTTTTGAAAAAAAAGATCCAACAGATTCAATCATCTGCCAATACGAGTATATACATACATAATTTATGATTTACAATAACAAAATTCTTTCATAGCTCTTATTTCATTCTAACAATTCTTCTTCAATCCAATTTTAATTAAATCATACCATGCATTGGCTTAACAGACACGAGACATGATAATTGAAATTATTAAAATAATATGCACAACTGGGTCGCATGAACTTTTTCCTATGGTTCAAGGCTATATGAGTGGTTAAGCATTGATGATCTAAGTTATTCGTTTATTAGTATCGAGACATTTAAAGTGTGAAAAAATTCAAATTCAGAGCATTAAAACATTAGTTTTCTGTTTTTTTTTTTAACGAAACTGAAAACTTCTCTTGAACAATTTTTATGAGTAATATTACTTTCATATAATTGGTCTATATTATAGAAGTAACATAACTTTCAATATTGGAAGAAAATCAGTTCAGATGTTAATGAAAATATAAAACTGTGGGAGTAAAATATTAATAGGATAGATAGATAGATAAATAGAAAAGATTTTTATTGAATTATAAATTGATTTCTTACAATACCTTAGGGTTTCCAGAACATCTCTTTTAAAGAGAACATGTTCTCTTTTTTGACTCCGATCTTTCTTATTCTTTCTTTTTTCATCAAATTCGTTTTTTTTACTCTTTTTTATTTGTGTACTCTTTTTGGTCTCTTTTTTCCAAAATATTAATCTGACTCACTTTTCATTTATATACTTTTGTATTAGTCTCCTAAAATGAAGCATTAACACACTGAAGTACGCACCTATCCATTCGGGATCCCGCGCCGAACCCTGTTTCGAATATTTAACATGCGTGAAAACGAACAGACCGATTTAATGTCATGAATGCATACCTATATTTTTTTAAAATGAAGTCTTGATTGGGGGGGGGGGTGTGGAAGCGGTTTAACAGTAGATGTTTGGAGTTCCGAAAATGTCCTCTTTTTTTTCAAACACGTTATGGACACCCTACAATACCTACATGTTTATATACAAAAATCATTATGACGTGACATTTGCCGTCTGTCAGACTGACAATTAACACATCTTGGAGTATTATACATAGATATCACAGTTTGATTTGATTATACTCGTATTTAAAGAAAGAATGAAAAAGTTAATTTTTATCAATTCACAAATCTTCATTAATTATTCTTCCTCTATAATTTAACACAATTTTACAATATCTATATATAATAATACATTAACAATTTTTTTCTAGTTCCTTTTAAATATACTTAAACTGAACGCCCGACAATAAAAAATATAGATACCATTTGAAAGGTAATATTAACTAGAAGTTTCATCAGAAGAGATTATATGTGAATCCGTCGACTATTTGCATGTGAAAATAGAAATAGAAAATAGAAATAGAAATCATGGATTCTCCATACAAAATGTCTAAAATAATAAATACACGATACACACAGCTGTTTGTGAACAAAGTTCACTTCCAACGTGTTTCATGTTGCTTACATTCAAACTTTGTTGTTTCGTTCCGAACAGAGTACATCTACCTACAAAATTTTTTTTAGTGGGGGCTTAACCTCCATTTATTGAGCTTAATTCAAGCTATAAGTTTAACTTAAAAACTAACTTAAATCTAAACTTATAACTAAGAGTGGGGGTGGGACAAAAGGAGTTTGAGGTTGAATTTGAATTTGGATTCAAATTGACCAAACGGAGCATACGGGTCAGAAGTTCATTAAGGCCATAGGAGATGTGGTGTGATAGTAAATAGAAAAGGCGATGGTTTCTCAGGTTACGGGTGTTAGGGGCCAGTTATAGCTCATCAGAAAAGTCCATCAGAAAAATTAGAACAATCGAAATCTGAAACATTTTTCTGATGGCCGGTTATAGCTACCAATAATTTTACGTCAGAAAACAAACATTTTTTTCTTGTCATATCATCAGAAAAAATTTTTCTGATGCATTCGGAACAGAAAAAAATCGGAACACAAAACAAAAACGAAATGGAATATATTTTGAGTTTTGGCAATCAGCTGTTCAGAAAAATTAAATTCCATCAGAAAAAAATATTTAAATCCATTTTCTGAGTAAATTTAGCAACAAAATGTTGTAATTCTTTTTGTAAAAATTAGTCCAAGCAAGTATTCGTCTAATTGCATTCAAATTTTACTCAAAATCGAGTTGTAATATGGTGAAATTTGGAAGACAAAATTTTTTCTGATGGACTTTTCTGATGAGCTATAACTGGCCCCTTAGTGTTGAAAGAAATGGAGTTGTAGAGAGAGGAGCAGTCAATTGATCCAGAAAGAAGCCTGTGTATGAAAAGTATATCAGCAATTACTCTACGTTCTTGTAATGAGTTAAGGTTTAACAGTTGGAGGCGGTCACGATAAGGGGATAAAATCAAAGGATTATTCCACGGAAGGCATTGAAGTGCAGACCAAAGGAATCGTCGTTGGATGCCTTCTATTCTTGATATACATATGTATATCTTGATATGGAGACCAAACTTGAGACGCATACTCAAGTAAAGGTCGGACAAATGTTATGTAGAACGATCTGGTCACGTAAGGGTTGAAAAATTCTTTAGACCGTCTTTTTACAAAACCTAATGCTGAGTTGGCCTTATAGATTATTTCATCAATATGAAATAGAAATTTCACTACACGGTCACATAAAAGCCCAAGATCACTTATCTTTTCTACCATTTATATGGATTGATTATGAAGATAGTACAGACGGGAAGTTGTTTTAATGCGTTTACGTGAAAATGTCATTGTCTGGCATTTGCTAATGTTGAGCTGTAAGCAATTGTTGGTACACTAGGTTGAGAAACTTTCGAGATCTTTTTGGGGGAAGATGTGTCTTCAGGTTCTGCGATGATTTTGAAAAATTTCGTATCGTCAGCGTAAAGGGATATTTGACAACGTTTAATGACCATGTCAATATCGTTAATTGTAAGAATAAAGAGGAAGATGGCCTAAATGACTTCCTTGGGGGACACCAGAAGTGGCTAGAATAGGATTGGAAAGCGCGGATCTGAACCGGACACAATATTCACGATTCTCTAAGTAAGAAGTAATCCATTGCAGGAAAAGGGGCTCAAAACCTAAAGAAAATAGTTTAAAGACTATGAGGCTGTGAGAAATTTTGTCGAAAGCTTTGCTAAAGTCAGCGGACACCATATCAACTTTATTCCCGTTTTCTAAGGCTCTTAGAGTGAAAGAAACGAATTCTACAAGGTTTGTGGAGGTGGATCTGCTTGTTAAGAAACCATGCTGTGCTGGGGTAATTAAGGACCTGCAACGGAAACTAAGGAGTTCATATAAAACACTTTCGAAAGTTTTTGGGATATGTGATAGTTTAGCAATTGGTCGATAGTTTTTCACGTCACTTTTCGGGCCTTTCTTGTGAATTGGTGTTATGAGAGATGTTTTCAATATCTTGGGGAAATGTTCCCTGAGATAAGGATGAATGAAAAATTTTTAATAGAGGATTTGAAAGAGAAGAAGAACATATTTTTAGGAAAATGGCAGGAATACCATCAGGGCCCGGAGTGAACTCATCATTAAGTTGAGAAAATTTGTTTTCAATGGACGAAGGAGCAATGCAATCGGGCAAGAATGGACCCAGCGAAAAATTCGGTAAATATTAAAAATAGGTCCTACCTGGTTTAAAAGAATCCTTGGAGATTGAGTCCTTCAAAAATGATGCACAGTAATTAGCTATAGTGAAATTATCATTGGAGGTTTCATTATTGAATGACAAAGAGGATGGATACCCATCTGACTTTCTTTTGTAATTAATGAACTGAAAGAAGGATTTGGGAACGTTAATGAGGTAAGATTGGGTTTTATGTAAATATTGTTGGTAGAGAAAACCGTACAGTTAGTTGAACTAAAGATAAGCACCAAGTTACTTTGAGTAGTCAGTTGGGCATTGAGATCGTAGGAAATGTTGCACACATGCAACACCAAAAGCTGCAAAAAAGTGAAAACAGGTAAACAATATTGATTTTAACCCTTTTTTGGTGCGATCGCTTCTGAAAGAAAGGGTACACATCAAATTATGCCAGCACTAACACATGCGCTTACCTGCATACGATATATAAATGTGAAACTCCCATTTAATTATTAATAGTTCTCTCTTTCTTCTGTGTTTTCTTAACCATAACGCTTCTTAATATCGTGTTTTCTCGTGTATGTGAGACATAGCGGTACTCAAAATTGTTAAAACACATGTAGAGAGAAATGTGAATCGAACAATTTAATTTCTTGAGCTCACTGATTAAATATAAATACAAATGGTCGAATTTCGACCACAGGCGATACTAGTTCATACAATTTTGCAACGTTCTTCTCATTTAATTCGATAAGAACTTCTTCTTCTGACAAAAAATCACTACCAAGAATGCTTCTTCTGGATTCTCTTAGAGTTGGACACTTTGAATGATATCTTCTCTTTACTTTGAGTTGCATAACTACACTCCAGCGGTAAATCGGATTTATGTGGTATGAAGTTCAGACTGTGGGGTCACTCCGTAATTTTCTTAACGATAATCGTCAAAATGATAATCGTCGATGAGATCGTCCATGATTTGTTTCACGTAACTCGACCACTATCGTCTCCTCTATCGATCGCAGTTTTAAAGATTTAAATGCATTTCAGAAACTCTCAAACTGTAGTTGAAAAGTAAAATTGGCTGTCATAATTGTCAATAAAATGCATTTTTAAAGTTTTTGTTTTGTGTTTGGTGCTAATTTGAACTAAAGGAAAATTATTGGAAGTATATATAAGTTGAACGATACCCTTTTGACAAATTAATCATTTCGAGTCGAGTACCATCAAAAATACTTTCTTAGATAGTCGAAAGCCATGAACAAATCTAAAATAGATAAATTATTACAATTAGGTATAGATTTTTACGATAAATATCATACTTGCACATGAGTTGGAAGGAAAAACGATTTACGAATTTTCTTATGGAACGTACGATCGCTCTATAGAGCTCGAGCTGCTCAGCAGCTAGCCGATGCCCTGTCAAAATATAAAGCTGACATAACAGCTCTTTAAGAAATCAGATGGACAGGGAATGGTGTTTTACGGAAGAAAGAATATGACGTATACTACAGCTGTCATACAGAACACCATGTGCTCGGGGTAGGCCTAATAGTCAGCGATGAAGTCTACCATCATCGGCTTTAACGCTATAAGCGAAAGGCTATGCACCCTTCGCGTGCGAGACAAATTTACGAACATCAGCCTCATTAACGTACACGGACCTACGGAGGAGTCCTGAGACGAAGAAAAAGAGACTTACTACGAACAAGTCGAGAAGGCCCTCAATGCCTGTCCAAGGTATGATGTTAAAATCATCCTTGGGTATTTGAACGCAAAAATAGGACGGGAGCCGGTATTCAGGCATTACGCAGGCACCCATAGTTTGCATGAGAACACTAATGACAATGGACTTCGAGTCTTAGAATTGGCAGCATCGAAAAACATGGTCGTTGCGAGTACCAGGTTCCCGCGTAAATAAATCTACAAAGCCACCTGGGTATCACCTGATGGAGTCACTCGTAACCAAATAGACCACGTGTTGATAGACCGTCGCACAGTGTGTCGATTGTATGGCGGTAGTGGAAAAAAATCTGTTTTTCAAAAGTAAGGTAACTGTGCACAAAAATTGGTTATTAAATGCAATAAATAAGGAATTTTACTCAATTTGAGGAATTTTCACGCCCCTTGCCACGCCCACTGCTGACAAAAAGTTGGTTTAACGGAAACTTCCGTACGATAGTGAATTCAAGTATTAATATTCTGGTTAGTTAAGAAATTGTAAATTAATAAAATCGTGAAGTACGCCCACTGCCACGCCCACTTTTTCTATAAAATAGCTTTTTCTTAAACTTCTCGTAGGATATTGAAAAAAAGTGTCCAGAATTGATGTGTGTGATAAAAAAATTAATTTGAACCGAAGTCCACCCACTGCCACGCTCACAATTTTATTATTATTAGTTGGAAGCCAAACATTACAAAAAATTTATGATTTTTACGTTATACAAAAGTTGTAATATTTTAAAGGTTAGTAGGAATGTATATATGTATGTTCCCAAAGCACAAAAACTACAGAATATATCGGCATAAAAGATTTTGCAAAATAGAATGAATATTTTTATTGTTGACAAAAATAGTTATTCATAAAAAAAGTAATATCAAAAGGAAAAACTGAAAAATAAACAATTAAGAAGAAAGATTTTGATATATGGCCTGACATTGCTTTGGTCACCTTTTAAAGGTCTTGAATCTGTCTGAAATTCGAAATAAAAGGATCAGACTTTAAAAGTAATGTTGTCAGGAGGTCTTCGTTTGTATTAATGATTTTCTTGTGTGAGGGAGGTGATTTTTCCGTAATTTTTTATGACTCGCCTCTAGTGCTTCTTCAGACAGTTGTCTTAAAGGTATTTTTAAAGATGAAATTGTATAGAAAATCCTGAAGCTAAGACTCTTAATGCGATTGAAAATTTATGTATGAGTTCTTCATCAAATCTTATTATTTTTGCAGTTATTTTCGAATTCTGAAAAAAACTTCTTGCCGTGATTCCATAATTTGTTGACCCAAATCCAAACTTAGGCTTGTCAACAATGAGACCCAATCTACTTTTGAAGAATTTATTTATAAGATGATGAATTTTCCAGAAAATTAAGAATAATATTTGGAAAAATAAAAGAAGTTCTCAACCAGACTCCGTGGCGTCTCGCAAAATGATCGCCGTTTCGTGTACAAGCCTTCCACCTACGTTCAAGATTTTTGAAAAGAAGGCATACTTTTTCCAACAAAATCGTTCTTAATCTTTAAATCATTCAATATAAATTCAAAACACCTTCAACTTTTGTGTTTTTATTAAAAGAAATCCATTTTTTGATTTTTTTTAATTTTTTATGGTTTGACCTTGCCCTACAAAAAGTCATATATTTTGAAGGTTAGCAAGAAGTAGCAAGAAAAGTAAACATTTTCTCAAAGCACAATAACAACAAAACATAATGACATAAAATATTTCGCTACAGTTTGCTAATATTTTTGGTTTTGTTTGTTTTTTTTTTTTTAATACTTTTCGTGCTTTTGCTCTTTTGCCAGCGCAGCGCTTATAAATGTTTGAGCACAGAGAAAAAAGGTGACCTTTTAATTTAATGTCATCTTCAGGCTCCAAAATACCTTCTACATTAAATTTTCTTAACACAAACTGCAAAAGATTTGGAACTTCGATTGATGGAGCAGACAACCATATCTGAAAAATCTCTATTTGAACACATTCTGTTAAAAATGCATGAAAATAATAGGTTGTATTAAGGAAAAAGGCAGGTAAAGGCAGATGAATCTTACTTTTTTTAAAAGATCTGAATCTTGTCTTTATTTTCAAAAATATTTTTTTACAACAAGTGATGACACGCGAAAAATAGGTCTATTCAAATAAAGCACTCTCTACGCAATAATAACCTTGATTTTGACCTTGATTTAAGACCCTACAACTTGCATTTAACGAAATAAAAAAAACGTTAGAATAACTGTACTTATCAGAGGTCATGAAAAAATTAAAACTCAATTTGTTATTCTTTATAAATCTTGAGCGCGACGCATATTGCTTCGCTCTATAGTTTTCTCTTATTTTGAGCTAGCCAGTTAAGGTGACATTCAGAGCTGCGCTTATAGCTGGTGGCTAAGCTTTATCATAAAAAACCTTTTGAATAATGTTCTCGGGATTGTTAGCTTCAATTTGGCTTATTTGGAAACAAGAAAGTAAACATTTTTTTTTTGATTTTTTTCCACTACCCAACGCACTGTGCGTCGCCACTACTCGAACTTGATGACGTTACGAACGTACCGAGGTGCCAATATCGGATCACTATCTTGTTGCTATGGTTTTCCGAGGGCGGATTGCCTTCCGAAGACGTATTGCATCCGCCGATCAGGTTCTAATCAACATGGCTGCCCTGCGCAATGAAAACACCAGTAACACTTTTGGTAATGCGTTAGAATCACTTGATTTAGGGAGAGTAAGTCCTGGAGCCAGTATGCTGGGCGTAAATGAAAAGTGGACACGCCTTAAGAATACTTTCATTAGTACTGCCAACTCCATCTTAGGCAGCAGTCGTAAAAATCGGAACGACTGGTTTAATGATGAATGCAAGCTAGCGACTGAACGTAAGAATGTTTTGTACCGAGTTTTGTACGCGGGCACGCGAAGAGGAATATAAAGAGCTAAGAAGAATAGAAAAACGGCTTCACAATGGTCAGCTCACTGCAGAAGTGGAGGCTCCACTACTTCAAGAAGAATACCCTATGTTGCCGCCACCAAGCATAGAAGAGGTTGAGAAGGCTATAGGCTTACGCTATAGGCTATAGGCTACTGGCTTACGCAGACTACATCGACATCATCGGAAGAACTGAACAAGCTGTACACGATTCCTTCATCCAGATCGAGCAGGCGGCACAAAATCTGGGGCTGCACATTAGTGAAGGAAAAACAAAGTACATGGTGGGGTCGTATGTGAGAGGAAAAGTTGGTCAAGCAATCACGGTAGCGGAGCACGAATACAATATAGAAGAAGAAATACGCGGGTGGCTTCTCAAATTCAACTGAGCCTACTATAGTCTGTCAAAGCTCTTCAAATCCAGAAATCTCACCATAACTTCAAAACTGCTGCTGTACAGGACCATGGTACTGCCAGTACTCACATATGGATCCGAGACTTGGGTGCTTAGCAAAAGGCACTCCGTTCTCTTAGCTACGTTCGAGAGAAAAGTCTTAAGGAGAATTATTGACCCCATATGTGAGGAAGGACGATTCCGGAGACGGTACAATAATGAACTGTACGCAATCTACCTTGAAGCAGATATCTGGACAAAAATTAAGCTCGGTAGACTCCGGTAGGCAGGGCACCTAGCTCGCATGAGCGAAAAGGAACCTGCTCGGAAAGTTCTTTGTGGTACATTCTTATGTAGACGACAGCGTGGTAGACCATGCTTGCGCTGGAGAGATGGCGTAGACCAGAACGCCCGAAGCCTTGGGGTGCGCAACTGGATGGCGTCGGCCGAAACCCGGTTGTCGAGCCGATGATGATGATGATGTTAACAAAAGTTCTTGCGATAAAAACATATTTTCAATTGAATGTAAAAATATACATAAGAAATGTCAAGATTATTTAACTAAAAGAGAGAACTTAAAAAGAAAATTCAAAACAATTTAATACAAAAATGTAATATGGACAAGCAGAGGAAAAAATCGAAAATTTGAAGTTTTCCATTCAGGGGCCGTGGTATCCGCCCACTTTCTCCGAATTGGTGTTGGTTGAATGGAGCACTTCCGACTGCTGTAAAACTATGAAATTTGGTAGAGTGACAGGGCTTAAATTGCATACAAAGAAAAAAATATAAAATTTGAGGTTTTCCATTCAGGGGCGTGGTATCCGCCCACTTTCTCAGAACTGATGTAAATTATATATGGCACACTTCCGATTGCAGTAGAATAATGAAATTTGGTAGAACGATAGGGCTCAAATTGCATATAAAGGACTAAAAATAAACATTGAGGTTTTCCATTCAGGGGGTGTGGTATACGCCCACTTTCTCCGAATGGGTGTTGGTTGAATGGAGCACTTCCGACTGCTGTAAAACGATGAAATTTGGTAAAGTGGCAGGGCTTAAATTGCATACAAAGAAAAAATATAAAATTTGAGGTTTTCCATTCAGGGGCGTGGTACCCGCCCACTTCCTCAGAACTGATGTAAATTATATGGCCCACTTCCGATTGCAGTAGAACAATGAAATTTGGTATAACGATAGGGCTCAAATCGCAAATAAAGGACCAAACATAAAAATTGAGGTTTTCCATTCACCGCTCCACCAAATTTCATCATTCTACAGCAATCGGAAGTGCTCCATATAAATTAAATATTTTTTCAGAAAGTGGGCGGATACGACGCCCCCTGAATGGAAAACCCTAATTTTTGTTTTTGGTCCTTTATATGCAATTTGATCCCTACCGTTCTACCAAATTTCATTGTTCTACTGCAATCGAAAGTGCGCCATATATAATTTACATCAGTTCTGATGAAGTAGGCGGATACCACGCCCCTGAATGGAAAACTACAAATTTTATATTTTTTCTTTGTATGCAATTTAAGCCCTACCGATATCATCTTCTTTAAATCTCGAAGATAATATCCATATCGTGCTAAATTATCTCGATGATTTGTCATCCGTGCTTCAAATGAGCTTAATATATTAGTGAGGTATTTAACATTAAAGTAAAAAGGCAAGGAGAAGAATAATTAAAAATTTATAAAAATATATAGGTACTCAAGATCAGCTGGATTGGAGATACATTTTTCAGAGGGAGATTAGGTACTCGTATGATGCTCGTATTTCATAATCTCAAATGAAGCAAAAAATGTGTGTTTTTTTTATATGAATATATTTGAATTGTAAACCTGAACTAATTGCCAAAATCTGACACCGGATTCAAATACCCCCAGAAAATTGTATCTTATATTTCCATTTTGCTCTCGGAACAATTTATTTTGTATTCTATATGTTGGTCAATTTTTTGCGACCATCGAGAAATATCGTTTAGAATGAAACTCAATTTTTACTTAGATAAACAAACAAGTACGAATTTATTTGTACTACTAACACTTCTCAAATTCTCATCCATTAAAATCTTACAATTTACGTGGCAGAATCTATTCCTGGGCCTGTGAATGAGCCAAGTTATATTGGACAGCACGGACTATAGCCTCTGGGACTGGTGGAGGAGTTGGCAAAAGAGCTCCGGATGGGTGGTAACCATCAGCATCAGCGGTGTAGGTCAATTGGATGGTTTCACCTTCAGGTGAGCTCCGTTGATAACATTTTCGTCACCAGCTGAGTTGACATCAATTCCATTTGATGTTTGGAAAGCATAGTGGAATGAACCTTCGGGTTAAATATCATTGTCTAAGGACTTAACTTCGGCATGGACATCACTGTCCAAGGAAACTGCAGCAGCCAATCCAACGAAAGCAACCAAAGCGACCTGAAAACACACGAAATTTAGTAAATTTATAGACCAAAAATACTATTTCAAGTAAGGGAAACTCACGAATTTGAACATGTTGTTTATTTGAGTATTTTAAGAAAACTGATAGTTAATCCTTAGACAAGTTACGTTTATATACTAATATTAAAAAACAATATTTTAACATCATTTTAAACATGGCTGTTACACTGGGCTATGCATATTCTTGCATAAATAAAAACATGATATTCATATGAAAAAGATGAGAATATCAATAAATCTTTTTTAATATAATTAACCGGTTTTCGGTATGATCATGACTAATTAAATCCGCATGCGCTTTTTACTAACGGCAAAACCTGAACTTCTTAAGAAAAGCAAAACCAGCTATATAACATAATTCGCAAAAAAACAAACCAGCTTAACCTTTTGACTTGAATTAAGATTCCTTCGAGCAACCTGCATCAAGACCAGATCGACAAGTTTGATACTATACCCAAAAAATTATATGCAACATGCGTTTTACCTCTAACATTAAACAAATATTAATATTCTAATTTGGTATATAAACGTCCATCTCGGAAGGAAAGATTATCACTTTCTCTTGATAACTTGAGTAATCGACATCCCTAATCAAAATGTTCAGATACGTAAGTTTGTCTCAAATTGATCTAAAAATTATCTTACTTTAACAATATTTATATTATATCCACAGGTTGCCTTGATTGCCCTTATTGGCTTGTGCGCTGCTGCTCCTTTGGAAAGCGAAGTTGCTGCTGAGACCAAATCTCTAGAGAACGAAATCTCCCCAGAGGGTGTCTTCCACTATGCCTTCCAAACCTCAAACGGAATCGATGTTGACTCTGCCGGTGACGCCAATGCCATCCAAGGAGGCTACAAATACATTTCTCCTGAAGGAACAGCCGAAGGTTTAACATATGTTGCCGATGCTGAGGGTTACCACCCATCTGGTGAACATCTTCCAACTCCACCACCAGTACCAGAACTCATCATCCGTGCTCTTGCCTACCTTGAAGCTCATCCACAAAAGGAAGAACTTATTCGTAAGCTTTAAAAAGTGTATCAAACGTGATCAGCTAGACAAAATGATGATACTATGTTATATAAATAAATACAACTAAAGTTGTTTTGATATAAAACGAAAAAAAAATGTGTTTTAATTTATTCATCAATTCATATAACGGTATTTCAGCCGAAATTGGTAGCGCAATAAAATGCACGATCTTTAAACTTGTTTTAATTTTTTACCTTCCTTCTCAAGGTCATCGATAAAACAACCAAATTAATTCGGTTCGATTCAGCTTGTTGATAAAATGGTTCCCAAAATTCGTTCAAAAAAAAAAATTGATTTAAAAGATGATGACTAGCTTTTGGGTTTATATTGCAATTTTTGTATTTTTCCTTTGCAAGAGAATGATAGCATTTTTGTCTCCTTGGTGAGATGATTAAGTGAAAAATATCAACAAAAAATTGGAAATACTCGTACCATGCTCTCTAAGGCAAGAATTGATTTTATGTAAAACAAAGTCGAGGTTTTAAGAAATAAGACCAGAACCGACGACGGCATGTCTCAGCAATAAGGAGACGCGAGAGTAAAACTTACAAAATGGAAGGAATTGCCGAAGAACTAATTTGCACCTAAAAGGTTTTTACCAAGGACCGACAAAGTAACATGCATCGGAAAAAAGGTGCTTGGAAACAGTGATCGTCGAATTACAGGGAATAGTAGACATTTTTAAGCAGCAGCTTAATGAGTCTCATGTAGACCGATTTATAGTGCCTGAAGACAATCTCCACTTCCGTTCAATGAAAACCCAAATTCAGGTGGGCTCAGCTGTAAAAAATCTTTGAAACAACAATGCGACAGGATCTGATGGCTTGCCTGCAGAGCTCTTTAAATACGGAGATGGTGTTTTAATAGGGATAGTACTAATACATCAAATCATCAACCAGATATGGGTGGACGGAAGCTTCCCTGTTAACTGGACTATTAACTCCATATGGTCCATTTACCAAAAAGAAGATCCTATCTCCTCCAAAAACTATCGAGACATATCTCTCCTTTACATCGAATATAAGATCCTATCCAACGTATTGTATGATCAATTAAGCCTTTCTGCAAAACTGTGATCCGCAAATTCCAGTGTGTTTTCCGACGTGTCAGGTCGACCATAGACCAACTCTTCACACTGAATGAAATTGTGCTAAAGACCAACGAATTTCAAGTCCAGACTCACCATCTTTTCATCGACTGCAAAGGCTCATATTATAGCATTCATCATCAGGAGCTATAAATGGTGATGGCCAAACTCGAGACCCGGGAAACTGATGCAATATGCCGCGTGACATTAGAAAATCCGTGGAGCAATGTCCAACTAGGGAATATCTCTTCCCAACAATTCCAAAAATTAACATGGTTTTGGTAAGGAGATGCTTCATTCTGAAACAGATGTTGAGCAGGGTGCGTTGACACCGAAGTCACTTTCCCAAATCTTTCCAACATTTAGAGTATGCAGACGATATTGACATCATCGGCCATTTTCAAAGTTCTATAATAGAGTCCTTCACGGATATTGAGGACCAGGCGAGACTTGTTGGCCTAGAAGTAAATGAGAACAATACAAAGT
Organism: Philhelius festivus; assembly: GCA_963931855.1. Taxonomy (NCBI): domain Eukaryota; kingdom Metazoa; phylum Arthropoda; class Insecta; order Diptera; family Syrphidae; genus Philhelius; species Philhelius festivus. The sequence continues at coordinate 156,348,686 of OZ007556.1, forward strand.
ACATAACTGTCATTTCTAGGCAATGTCAAAAAATAGGTGTTTTAAAATAAAATCCAAAACAGAATATGTGAGACTCGATTTTACCGTCTTCCCTATCCCCTATGATGGCAATGTCAAGTTTTGATCAACTCATCTGTTTTGATTTTTTGTCTGTATGCATCTTAAACCTAAATCACAAGTTGAAAAATAAAATAAAAATATGTTTGAATCATATTATCGTAACGATTCTTTTGGCGTTGATAAATCTTAAGAATTAAAAACAACATAAAAAGCTATTTTTGTATTGTTATTCTACAATAGTAGAAACATATTAATTTTTTATTTTATTTAATTTAACAAACAGAAAATTCAAGATTCATTTCATTTAAAAGTCTAGAATTGACCATTCAAATATCTTCACTTATTATAACCTTCTCATCCTCTGAATGGGGATTGTTGGACGATTTTCAGGCGGTCTTCTTGTTGGGGATGAGCATTTATGTATTGAATGGACCTGATAATGTACTCTGGAATTGGTGGTGGTATTGGCAAATGGGCACCAGATGGATGGTATCCGTCTTCATCAGCTGTGTATTGGAGCTGAATTTGGATTCCTTCGGGGGAAATGTGTTGAGCAGATCCGGATACACCAGCAATATTACCACTCTCCTGGACTGCAATTCCATTGGTTGTGTCAAAGGCGTAGGCAAAGTTACCCTCGGCATCAGCTGGGTCATTTTGATAGCTACGGATCTCAGCGGTTTGATCAATGCTTGCTGCAGCAGCTAATCCCAAGAGGGCTGAAACAAGGACCTAATTAAATGAAAACAAAATTAGTAACGAACTTTGTTAAATATTAAATTCTATCAGTATGTTCTATCTCCAAAAATAGCCAAACAAACTTACTATTTTAAACATTTTGATTCAAGTGATGATTACTTAAGAGAAGCTTATGAAAATCTGATGACAAACTGCATTAGTCAAAATGCTTTTATACCCAAAATGAAATAAGTCGCAAACTAGAGCATAGTTTGAATAAATCCATTGAAATTGCTTCGTTACCATTGATCTTTAACATTAAATTGATCTTTAGTATTAGCATATTTGGACTTTTATTGAGATCCTGATTGAAATAGTTCTAAGAACATATGCTACCACTTGACCCCGTGAAAAAACCACAGGGTAAAAAAGTTCAAATTATTGCTACACTAGCCGCGCCGGCTAATTTAAAATCTTGAAATATTTGTCTGTATATGTAGGTACGCAGTTACTTATAAATGTTAATTTGCAATATGCAAAATAATTTTGTTAATAGATTATTAATAGGCTTTTGGTTTTTCTCAATAAATTCGATTAATGTCTAAGGCATTTTTCTGAGATAATGTCGCACGAACTTGCTCTAAATCTAAAACGTATAAAATTCGATATTTAAATTGCGGAATTCAAATTGCTTTTAATCCATCATAATATATATTTTGCAAAAGATTTGATTTACAATTTTATTTAAACTTTTAAGGAGGTTCTATGTATTTTTTTTTAAGTGAGCTCAGTCGTTAACGAGAAAGTCGAATATCAACAAAAGGTTCCATGGCGGGACTTTTATTAACGGTTATTAATATACATTTTTCTACAAAACTGCGAAGAGACAATTGTTGGAACAATATACAGAATTATTATTTGAAAATCTTAAGACCTGTTTTGAAATAAAAAATATCTTTCTCTCAACTGTAAAGACATTGAAATTCATGTTTCTCCCGAAAAAATAACATGTCAGAAATATTTCCATATTTTCGGGTTATTCATTTATATTTCGTAAGTGTTTCCATTGATTTCGAATTTCGAGGAAAATACAATGCACCACTGGATCGTATGAACTTGCTCTTATGTAAAAGACTAAACATTTTAAAAATGAATGTTACCAGAGAAAAATGTTCATAACCATTAAAATTTATTCTTCAAATGACTAAAACAACTCCTTACGTAGTTGGAGCTCTTAAAAAGTATAAGGTTATGCAATAAAAAAATTAAAAGTCGTTGTAGCAGTTTCTTAAAAAATTAAGATTTTATATACATACAAAATTCTTAAAACATTTTCAAGAAAAAATGTTGGCACAACAACTTTAAGCTTTTATTATTGTACGAATGCAAATTAAATATAAAAACAAATGTTGACCCGTTTTTGAGATATCGATTTTTTATTTTTTAAATTCAAAAAATATATTTTTGTATGTTTTGAAATGCAATTTCTTTCAATTTTTTAAGAAGCTTTTCTATAAAAAATTAATTAAAATCCGTTATGCCGAAATTAAAAAAAAAATTTGAAATATGTTTCTCTGGTGGGTACAGTCAGTAATACTTAGTTTAAAAAAAAGAAAAGAATTTTATAAAAATTCTAGGCACCGTTTTTGAGAAAAATACGATTTTAGAAAACCATTTTTTATTATTTGTGTGGTGGGTACCTTTATTTTTAGATAACATCATTTCTTTTTTCTAAAATTTTGTAGATTTTATTAAAAAACTTTAAACTGTCAAGTTTTAAGAAAATCGAACATGGGTTTCTTGAAATATTAATTTATAAAACAAAAATTTTAAAGTTTTTTTATTTAATTTTTTAATTTTAATACAAAATACTATCCAAACTTTTAAATTTTGGGAAACTTTAGCATACAAAAATTATAAAAATCGGTTTTACCGTTTTCGGGAAAATCAAAAACAAAAAAAGGTTTCACTATTACTATTAATAACCACTTTTCTAAATTTTTTTTCAAGAACTACCAAGCTTTACCTAAATTAATTTTTTTTAATTCTCTTTTAGAACAGCTTTTGAGAAAAAAAATATTTTATAAGATTTCGAAAAATATTCGTATGGTACCGCTATTTTTGGCCTTAAACTTAAAAAAGGAAACAAACGGGAGGGGCGGGTGGTAATTAAAAATGTTATCTACCAAGTGTCAAGAAAATCGGCCGAGCCGTATAGGCTGTCATCAAAAAGACAAGCAGACAGATAGAATTGCTAGACCCACTTTTTTCGTATTCTCTATCATCGTAATGTCAACTTTGATCAAAATCTCGAGTTCGATTTTATTTTAACGAATGTCTACCTTGCCATATAGTACCTCTATGTCGCAAATAAAAACAAACAGACGACCAGAATTGCGGGACCAACTTTCTTTATATATGTGTTGAACTTGAAATCATGAGCTTAAAAGAACACAAATTTATCATTTGTTCTCGAGTAATGTCAAAAAGTAAAAAAAATGTATTTATGTAAGATAATATTACTCAACGATTTTGATTAACTATTTTGCTATAAAATCTCGGCTGCGGGGTAATGAGTGCTATAGCATCTAGGCTAAAGGGTTTTTTTTTTAACATTTGATGACTTTTCGAATGCAAACATAAATAATTATTTTCAAAAGAGCTAGCAGTTGGGCGTTCGCAAATAATCGTATCCTTATCCTAGTCGCTTGACACAACATTTTAAACCCTGTACTTTGAAGAAGTTCCCTTTTTACGAGCAAAAATACAAATATTATAATGTACCCTCCCAGCGAAGTCATTTTATAAATAAATTTGACAGAAACTGAAGAAACTAATCAAAAATGCTAATCAGACATATCAATATCGGAATCAATTTACATACATACATATCAAAATATTGTCACACATGCAGCGTTTGACTACTGCGGTGTACGTTTTAGGGTAAAACATGATCACATTATGTATATCATTTATGGGTAAAGTGAACTTAAGACCAATTTAATGAACCCGAATTCATTCACATTATGACGAATTTGATTTTATCTGTTTTGTTGTTGAATGCTTACTTATACACCTTCTTTTGTTTTCAAACATTAATACATAAAACCATTCATTATCAATGTGTAAGTCATAAAATGATCATAATAGATCGGTTTTAAGGTGCAAGGGCAAAGGTTACTTGAACAACCTTTAAGGATATGTGTCAAAATTTCAGGACCTTTTGATCTTTTGCTTTCGAAGTTATATTGTAATAGTTTTTCTTTTTAAATTCAGAGCAGAGCCTAAGTTGTCAAAAAATAAAAATTATGTTTCTTTTTTAGTTAAGAGTGTTCAGAGCTTCAAATATGTGTTTCTTTTTCGTTCTGAGCAGACAGAGTGAAATGCTTAACACAGGATTTGACATGTGCAAATTTAACTAAAAATAAAATGCACGACTGGGTCGCACGAACTTGCTCCTATGTAATAGACTAGGAATTTTAAAAACGGATGTTATTAAAGAAAACTGTTCATAAGAATACAATGATTTTTTTAAATTCTTTTAATAGTAAGAGATAAAAACAGAATGCTATGCAAATATGAATTTATGCAAGAACCAAAATTATAAGTCGTTGTAGTGGTTCCTGAAAAAAATTAGCTTTTATGTACAAAATGTTTAAAACATTTTTAAGAAAAAATTTTGAGACGTCAATCTTTAGTTTTTATTATTGTACGAATAAGAATTTAATTTCCAAAAAAAATATCAAGCCGTTCTTGAGATATCGAATTTTCCAAAAAAAAATTACTTTTTTTTCTAAAAATTGAAAAAATATTTTTTTTTTAAGTTTCGAAATGCAATGTTTTTTAAACTTTTGAGAACCTTCTCTCTAAAACATTTCATTAAAATCCGTTATGCAGATAATGAGAACTTCAAAATTCGAAAAAATCGTTCTATGGTAGGTACAGTCAGTAATATCTAGATTTCAAATTTTTTTTTATTAAATTATAGACCGTATGAATTTATCAAAAGAAAAAAAAATTTAGCAAAATTCTCGGAACCATTTTTTAAAATTTGTATGGAAGGTACCGTTAGTTTTAGATAAAACAATTTTTTTTTTCTCAAACCTTGTAGGTTATGTTAAGAAACTTTTTTTTGTCAAGTTTGAAAAAAATCGATATTGGGGTTTTCGAAATATTGAGTTTCCAAACAAAAAATTTGAATTTTTTTTTTTAAAACCAAAAAATTAAAAATTGAAAATTTGAATATGTTATAATGTTCAAACTTTGGAGGAGCTTTAGCATAAAAAAAATAATTTAAATCGGATGTACCGTTTTCGAGAAAATCGAAAACAAAAAAAATGGACCCAGGGGGTCTACCAAAAATAAAAATTTTTTGTAAATTTTTTTTCAACCATTACCTAGTTTTAACCAAATGAAATTTTTCAATTTTTTTTTTTAAATTCTGTGGGACAGTTTTTGAGAAAAAAAATATTTATAAAATTTCGAAAAAAAATCGTATGGCACGTACCGTTATTTTTGGTCTTAAAAAAAAAGAAAAAAACGTGTGGGGGGAAAAAATTAAAACCCATATCTACCAAGTTTGAAGAAAATCGGCCGAGCCGTTTAGGCTGTAGTCGAACAGACAGAATTGCGAGACCCACTTTTTTGGTCTTCGCTATTATCGTAATGTCAACTTTGATCAAAATCTCGAGTTCGATTTTTTTACGAATGTATAACTTGCCTTAAAGTACCTATAAGTCGCAAGTAAAAATTGGTGGCAGCTTAGTGTTGAGGTGTGTTTCAAAAACAATTCAAAGTGTTCAGAAGAGGTTCAGAACATGCCTGACATGCTCGTACTCTGTTCAGAGCTCTATTCAGAACTAAAAAAGAAAAACGCTTTTATGTGGTTTTGGAAAGAATAGAAAAGAAAAAAAAATCAGAATTCCTTACATTTATTTAATATTGTTTATTAATGCCAAAAATACTGTCGAAACACTTTAAAAAAAAAAAAGTTGTTTCTTGTGTTCGGATGCCTAATTCTCTAGATGTTTTTGGTCATAATTCTGTGTATGCCAAAATTTGGTTTCTACGATTGTGTAAATCCAAAATTCTGTATTTCAAAAAAGAAAAATTTTGTCCAACAGCTACAAAATAGCCATTTAAGTCTTTACAGAATATTAATAAAGAAGTTTTAATTTGAAGAATTTTAAAAAGCTGAAATATAGACTTGCAGAATTTTAAGAAATACAGAATTAAGGATTTATGGATTGCTGGTTTTACAGAATTTTAGAATACAGAATTTAGTCCTACAGAATTTTTGATTAAATTGAAAAATGTTAGTCTTTTATAATATTGGAAAACAGAATTACGACTCGTCGCTGCTTTGAGCGTTTAAACGAAATAACATTCATAGAAACCACCAACAAATTCCTCAAAATGGTTTACGACAACCGGAACTTAAAGTTGCAGCAGCAAAATCTTACACATTTTTTTATTTAACTTTAGACAGACTTTCGCCACAAATTCGCAGAAATTAGTAGGCTTGGACAGTTCGGAAACAGTTCGTTTCCTCGTCTAAAACTTCTACTAACCCCCACACACCCTTAAAAACCCATTTAACTGTAAATATATTCAGGACAGAATAAAGTAGGGTTATGCGAAGCCTTTCAACTCACTAAATGGGTGATTCTACAAACGATGGAATTTTCGGCGGCCCCAGAAATATTTTGAAATCCGTTGAATTATTTGATCTGATTTTTTTTTATAAAATTAAATCTGACTGATATCTATCTGGCCTAACAATATTATTAGGGTGACCATATTTTATATTGCTCAAAAAATTCTTCAAAGTGTCCGATTCTCAGTCCCCTGACGTGTCCCCAGTGCGTTTTCGCAAAGAAAAATTATTACCGTTCTCTTATTTCAGGTCTCATACTAAAATGAATCCCACCGAAGTTACGCCAAATAATACGTCTTTGCTACGAAATAGATAAATATTTTTTAGTAATTTATTTTATTACAAAAAAAATGCATTAAACTTTGTCCCCCGCTTTTTGTATCAGTCCCCTGGCATATTGAAACAGTCGAAAATATCAATAACTAGGATGTGGATCAGATTTCCAGCACTGGCAATTTGAAGTACCAAGTCTCCTTACAATAAAATCGTGGTGCAACTCGATTCTGTTTCTTATGTTAGTATTGTGAAAAAGACATTTGTGCATGAAGTCGTGGAATGTCCGTTTAGTTTATCAGTCCTCTGGTGAGTTTTTACGAAACAAATTTATATGTAAGTAGGCATCTTTTTTAGCAGTATAGTATAGGTTTGATAAAACTGTAATATTATATATATTTTTTTGATTTTTTAAGTAAAACCTTAATATCTTTTTTGCGCAAAAACCATGAAAAACCTCAGTCCCCTGGTCTCAGTCCCCTGGCTAATAAATAAACAAATGATATTTTATTCCGAAACCTGAGGATTTTTAAGTTATGTTGAACTTCGAACTTCATTGCGAAATGTTTTTAAAATTTTTAAAAAGAATATAATTTATTTTAAATTGATTCTAAGTAGAAAAAAAAAATTATTATAATATATTATTTTCTTTTAATAAAATGCTAAGTTATTATGTATTAACCATGAATTTGTATGTTTATGAAGGCTAATTAAATTTAATTTCTATATTTCAGTGTGTACCCAAGAGAAAATACAAAAAAACTTAAGATTTATTCAGTCCCCTTAAAAAAAAACTCAGTCCCCTGAACATCCTTTTTCAAAAAATGTCCTTAAAATCATCATTTTTAATTTTTTTTACTGGCCGCTTTCAACAACGCAAAGAGACGTTCTAAGGATCAACTAGAACAATTCTTACGACTTTTGGCTTCCAAAAATGTCGTGCCGAAATTTGTATCATTTTATTCCATTGTTTGTAGAATCACCCAAATATATCTCGGCGGAAAAACAAAGGAAACTGAATTTTAGCTTTAGATAGACTAAGGATTTTTTGGAAGAGGATTTTGTAATATAGTGAAAAATCTGTTTTTTTTTTTAACTTTAGAATATCTCAAAAACTCGAACTAAATGGACAAATCGTTGGCGGGATTCAAATTGAGAACCTCTAAAATCTGTAGATTTTTTTTTTTATTTCGAATGTTCGCTAGTTTTACAAAATTCAAATCTAAGGTATAGCTTTCAAATATTAAATTAAAACACACTACATGATGAAAAAAGTGCATCTTTATGAAGATAAAGATTATTTCCACAAAAAAATAACTCTATTTAGTAAAAACAAAAGAGTATATGAGATTAAATCCTTTTTTTTTATTTATTTAAATATACCGAAAGGTTTGTTAAATTTTGTTTGCTTGTAAACATATTTCACATGAAAGTTTGCTGTTTTACATTTCAAACCGATGACGGCAAATTAATAGGTATCCCATGTGTCGTTTTGGCATACTAAAAAATGGCCTCCAACTGTTCTTTGCGAGTAGATCTGTTCGTGTTGTGTTGAAAACTGCGAATTTCTACAAATTTTAATCTAAAGTTGTTCATGTAAGTAGTCAAAAAAGTTCATTGAAAAGATGAAAAGAACATGGCTCCTCAAAAAGTGTTGCAGAAAAAAGGAAAAATATATGTATTTGTTTGGCCAATTGTAAGTGTGAAATACCACTCTGTACCCTAAAGAATAATGTTTACGATTATTTTTCAAAAATATTGTGCGATACTGTTCGAATTTTCACATAAATATTTATTTATTCTTTGAACATAAATTTATTATTAATGCCCGCGACGCGACGGCGCGCGGCGCTATGATTAATTAAAAATTAAAAAAAAGCAGCTGTATTCATTTAAATTCAAATAAACCCACCAATTTATCTACTAAAAATATCTTGTAGTTACAAATGTGTTTCTCATTAATTTGTACGATTTACATTTTAAGCAAACTAATCCATCAACACATCTCTTTTGATAAAATACAGTGCGTGGGAAAATGAAGAGATTAATATGTAGGTCAAGGAATAACTTGTTTTTTTTTTTGTGCGAAAAGTGACACGAACTATGTACAGCTTAAATAACTTGACGTTTACAAGCTATTTGAATAATTTATTAGTTCAGAAAAATATTTAAAGTTATACATTCCTGATGTTACATTAATCCGGAATTCATTCATTTCCATTATCATGCATCATTTTGGATCACGTATATTATAAAATAAAATTTATGAATACTACTATTTATAAATTTTATAATACAGGGTGTTCGCCGCCAGAAAGTTTTATTGTTTGTAGTCGCCATTTAGTGAACATATCTCTTCATTATTTGGCATGTTATAAAATATGACAAGTGTCAAATGAAGTAGCTTATTTACGGTTCGTGGGACTCTGGACTAATTAAATTCTCCCATTATAATCCTAGCATTGTTTTTTAAATAATAAACTAAATAAATAATTAATAATTTATTTTTAAGAAAATTTCTCTGTAGTTATCGCAGTAAATTAAATAATGTATATTAACCTATCGTTGCTAGCATTCAGTCAGTTTTTGCCCATACATATTATTACCGACAAAAATATATACGCCGCCGCGCCACCTAAGGGATTTTATGAAAAATATAAAAGTTTTCAAATTTTTAAGTCTTTTGGTATAATTTTAATCCCTGAAACTAAAGGTACTGTGCATTTTATTACTAGACCAACTTACAATAAGAAAGAGTTAAAATTGCATTGAATTGTATTAAAAGAACCAACAGAGCACGGGTATATTTCTTATTTGCGATATACATACATAAATGAAAAAATAATCGAACTCAAGATTTTGATCAAACGACATTAAGATGAAGAGAATACGAATTATTCTAAAGTAGGTACCGCAATTCCATCTGTCTGTATGTATGTACCTTTACCTACAGCCTCAGTCTCTGAAGCAATTTCTTTCAAACATATGGTAGATAAGAGGCTTATGTAATTTATTAAGAGGGAGTTTAAAATTTTTTCTTATAAATGTTTCTTATATACGAATTTTTCCCTAAAAAAAAAATTGGTACACGAATTTTAAGTCTTTATCGATATACATACATTTCATGACATTATTTCAAAAAAAAAAAAATCATTAACCCCTTTTCAATACATTGAATTTTAAAAGAATTTATGAACATTGTTAGAGTTGTTAAATAGATAAAGTTTTTCGGAACTTTTAATTTCTTTAGAAATAATTATAATTTCTTTTTCCCGACGTTTCGAACAAGTTTCATTGTTCGTGATCACGGGATAAGACTGAAATTTGATATGTGTAAAAGTTATTGTTTATTGGCACTCGCTAGTGATGGGCACTATCGAATGATTTGAACTATCGATAGTTAGTAACAAATTGATTTGAACTATCGAACGAATTCATTCATTCATTCGTTCAGTTCAAGTAGGATTTGTTACTAATTGCTTATTATTTGAATAATACAAATGTATCATATGAAAGCAATGAGGAAACATTGTCACTAACCCTACCTTTCTTATTTGTTCTAAAATATATTTTTTTTTGGTAATAATGGTAATGGTCACCTCACCTAATAAATATACAGTTTTATCTACTCTTGTTTGCTGTAACCAAAATGTTTGTAAAAATAATCTAAATGGGTCTGATCTGAACTTATAGTTACAATAAGATTGACTAGAGTCTATGATAGTTTTCCCAAAATACTCTATACTCAATGCTCTATATTGTAAGCCATAAATTGCAGAATGACATCAAATGATGGCTACTATGTCGGTGGATTAAGAAAAGTCAAAAAATGCAAAAAAAAAAGAAATTTTATTTATTGCTCCGGAAAAGAGCAATTTTAGGGCTTTCGGCTGACAATTAGAACGAAATACTATATGTACGTCATAGATGAATTTGTCCTCTATTTGTCAAGTCATAAAATGTCAAATTCCATCAAAGGATGGCCACGATGTCGGTGGATTAAGAAAAGTCCAAAAATGCAAAAAAAAAGAAGATTTTATTTATTGCTCCGGAAAAAGAGCAAGTTTAGGGCTTTCGGCTGACATTTGGAACAAAATACTATATGTACGTCATAGCTGAATTTGTCCTCTATTCGTCAAGTCATAAAATGTAAAATTCCATCAAAGGATGGCTACGATGTCGACCGATTAAGAAACGACCAAAAATGCAAACCTTTTATTTTTGCTGTAAATATGTTATGGATAACTTTTGTGAAACACTTTTGTATCTTCATAATTGACTAGCTCTATGCAAGAAAAATTTTAACATGTACCGATATGTTAAAATAATAGGAACACAAAAGACGAAACAGAACCCAAAATTTAATCTTTCATAGCCAAATACTGAAATATTAAACCCAAAATTTTAAAATAAATCCTACCTTAAGCCACAATAATATCTCAAATATTACCGAGTCTCAATCAAATCTCACAAATGACTATAAGAATATTATTCCAAAGGTAAACAAAACTTACTAAACACAAACATCAACCATCAAAAATTAAATGAATGAAAATAGTAACTAAATCAGTAAAATCGTTTAGTTCTACTATCAGGTAAAAAAAGTAATTGAACAAAAAAGTAGACTGAAATCGTTCATTGAACGAAAATAGTATACTAAAATCGTTCAAAGTAACTATCGGGTGAAAAACTACTTGAACGAAAAAAGTATTACTAAAAACGTTCAAAGCTAATATCGAGTGAAAAAGTAATCGAACGAAAATAGTATAATGAAAACTAGTAACTGAAAATAGTAACTGAAAATAGTAACTGAAAATAGTAACTGAATGACTGGGTACTATCGAATGAATGAACTCTTAGCTACTATCGAATAAGTAGATAGTTTTTATTCGATAGTTCCCATTACTAGCACTCGCTCTTGTCAAGCCAAACTGGACGGATAATGAATACTCTTTATCTACAACCAAAAACTCAGTTGCATAAAGTTGCATAAGACTGAGCTAGAGAGATTTGATTTGAAAAAGTCAGTAATTTTTTCTGAGTTTTTTTTAAGTGCAAAAAAAAAATCATGGAAAATATTTTTTCTTTGTTTTGCAGGTATGAGTCTTGGTTTTTAATAAAATGGTTTTGTAATTTAGATGGAAAACATATTTTATGCTTAGCTTTTTAAAACGGTTTTATAGCTTATTTCGTGTGACCCCTATTAAAACTTTTGAGCATGAATGTTTTTGATTTCGGGTATGATTAATTATTGTCAGGTAGTTTGATGGATAAGGATTCTTAACTGGATTTGAATATTTTTAGGTAAACAGATTACCTTATTGGGATGTCATAAAATTGAATATTTTTAGTGCAGGTATTTAGTTTTAAGGTATAAAAAAATAAAACATTGGGATGGAATTATCATTTAAGACTTGAACGAGCGATCGAGCAGTTGTACAAGGAAAAATTATTTAAAATGGATATACCATACAATATTTTGTTTGAACTTTTTTGAAAAGTTAATAGCACTGACGAGTTTATTTCTGCCGTAATAAGTGAACAGAACACCAACTATCCGCTGAAAATTTACCGGAAAATGAAGCAAAATTAAGATACTTTTATTGCGCTACTAAAAAAAAATGGGTCGCAGCCCATAGATCGAGTCAATTTTATAAACAAACATGAGCAATGGTTATCTTCATCTCTCCATATCACCGGACAAACAGAAATAATGTATGATCTCCCAACTACATCAAGGTCATCAAGAGGAAGGCCAAGGAAGTCAGTCAATGAGTGCGCAACATTCACAAAAAAGCAAAAACTAATCAATGCAACAGAGGAGATAAGTACTGCAAATCTCTCTGATGCATTAGTAATAAGGTATAATAAAGACCATGAAAAGGCGAAGAGTGATATGATCAAGGCAATTTCTACTGCAAGTCCACTTCGAGTCAAAAGAGTCAAGGAAAGCATTCCTACTCCACCAAAGGATCCCATAAAATATACTAATGAGAATGCATTAGCTTTGTTTATGGATTTGGGTCTATGAAAAGAAAAGTATAAAATTCTGAGAACTTCGTTGAGGAAACACAATATATAGATGTTCTGCCATCCTACAACACAATTACAGCTACAAAAAAGAAGCAGTTCCAGAAAACAGCGAAGTCACGGAAATATCAGTAGTTGTGAAACTACAAGACATGATGGATCATACTGTAAGGCGGCTTTTAAAAAGCAAAACAGAGAAACAAATAGATAATTGCACTCCCAAGAAGTTTGACCTTACAGAGTAAATGGGGCTGCGATGGATCATCTGGACAAGGTGCGTACAAGCAAAAAATTAATACATCAGATGGTGAAACAAACGCAAACATATTCATGGCATCAGTTGTTCCACTCAGGCTCAATAGTGCAGATTGCGAACATTGGAGGAACCCTCGCCCATCATCAACTCATTTCTTCGACCCATAATGTTCCAATATGCTAAAGAAACTAGTGACCTCATAAATACAACAGTCAACGATATAAAAAGGCAAATAGCAGATATTCAACCAACAATGTATAAAGTTAATGAAAATATAACTATATTGGTGAAACACGAGTTCTTTTTAATTATGATTGACGGAAAAGTTTTAAACGAATTAACAGAAACAAAGTCTACGAGCGGTCATGTCCGATATGTAAAAGAACCCAAAAAAACTTCAATAACCAGGATGAATTAAATAACGACGAACATAATTACGAATATGGAATCTCCCCATTGCATGCTTGAATCAGGTGCATGGAATTTATTTTGAAACTTGCTTATACACTTCGACAAGAGCGAGAGGAATTTGATGAATCTGTTGGGATCAAGGAGGCATAAATAAGAAGAAAACGAGAGATTCAAAGGCGTTTTCACGATGAGCTTGGACTTGATGTGGATAAACCAAAGCAAGGATTTGGAAATAGCATTGATGGAAGCACTTGAACAATGGGAGGCAACCGCTCAAATAACTGGGGTTAATGAAGAGGTTATAACTAGGATCAAAATAATACTTAATGTTTTGAATTGCAGGGAAGAAGTGAATACATTTAAACTTGGAGAGTACACCATAAAAACCGCAGAGTTATTGAAACAAAAGTACCCTGAAAAACTACTAACAGTTACTTTTCATAAAATTTTGGTTGATAGTCAAAATATAATCGAATACCAATCTCTACCACTTGGAGAATTGTCAGAAGAAGCTCAAGAGTCCAAAAATAAAGACTACAAGAAATACAGATATCAAAATACGTGCAAAGTTTCAAGAATTCGGCAGAATGAAGACTTATTTAACATGCTAGCAATCTCATCCGATCCACTTATTTCTTCCTTGAGGCATGTAAGAACCCAAAAAGATCTGAAAGCCCAATACTCACCAGAAATGATAAGTTTGTTACGCATTTCCCCGGACCTAGGTGATAGTTTCCAAGAAATTTAATGTTTGTATGCATTTTTCTACTTTTTGAATTGTAATCTATTAATAAAATATTTTATAAATACTTATAAGTACTCTTTTATAATAAAAATAAAATAAAAAAATCAATTAATAAAAAAAAGATTTTTTTCGCCACACTTTCATTCAATTTGGGTTGTTTTCTTTTTTCCCTCACTGTTTTACTTAAATTACACTCAAATTATTTCATAAATTGACTTTCAACCTTTTTAAAATTAAATACCAACTATGTTAACCACCTTAACTAAAACTTCTTATTTCAGCAGCAGATTCTGAAACACCCTGTAAAATATTTTTTCTTTAAATTCTCAAACTTTATAGCCTTGGAAATTTCCTTCAAGATAAATTGTGGTGATATCTTTATTCGCTTAAGAGATATGATTTTTGCAACCAAAAAAGTCAATTCGGGCCACTGTGCGTCGGGAAAAAGGAATTATAATTATTTCTAAAGAAATTAAACGCGGTAAGTTCCGAAAAACTTTATCTATTTAACATGAATAACGTCCGTTAGAGTTGTTTTAAAAATACATTATGTACATTTCTTATAACGGCTGTATAGCAGGTACCGTTAGTATTAGACCTACAAAAAATATCAACTCCACATTAAGGAAATAACGGTTGAGTATAAAATCTTAAAAAAATCGCTTCAGCGGTTTGAGCTGTAGGTCGAGACATACAAACATACAGAGAGACACATGGACTTGGGAGATCCACTTTTTTCAAATTCTCTATAATCGTAATGCCAACTTTGAGCAAACTCTGAAGTTTTATTTTGTTTTTCAAATGCAAAATTTGCCCTTAGTAACTATGGCAAGTAAAAATGAACAAACGATTGCATGTTTTTTTAAATATTTATTTAATTATGTAGGTATAAGTAAAATAAAATTAATTCAATTTTGACGCATGTTTAGGTTTAAATTAAGCATTCTCCTTTTACTCGCGATATTTTAATTAAGTGGTTCTCTACGAATTTATAACTTCTTACTTAGGAACCTAATCAAAGTGCAATTATGCTAATACAACAATAACATTATGCATAATGCTTAATATCAATGGTAACACAGCAATTTCGATGGATTTATTCAAACGATGCTCTAGCTTACGACTTATATTATTTTGGGTATAAAAGCCTTTGCACTAATGCAGTTTGTCATCAGATTTTCATAAGCTTCTCTTAAGTAATCATCACTTGAATCAAAATGTTCAAAATAGTAAGTTTGTTTGGCTATTTTTGGAGATAGAACAGACTGATAGAATTTAATATTTAACAAAGTTCGTTACTAATTTTTTTTTATTAAAATAGGTCCTTGTTTTAGCCCTTTTGGGATTAGCTGCTGCAGATAGCATTGATCAAACCGCTGAAATCCGAAGCTATAAAAATGACGCAGCTGATGCCGAGGGTAATTTTGCCTATGCCTTTGACACAACCAATGGAATTTCAGTCCAGGAGAGCGGTAATATTGCTGGTGTATCCGGAGCTGCCCAACACACTTCCCCCGAAGGAATCCAAATTCAACTCCAATACACAGCTGATCAAGACGGATACCATCCATCTGGTGCCCATTTGCCAACACCACCACCAATTCCAGAGTACATTATCAGGTCCATTCAATACAATATTGCTCACCCCCAACAAGAAGACCGCCAGAAAATCGTCGAACAATATCCATTCAGAGGATAAGAAAATTATAATAAGTGAAGATATTTGAATGGTCAATTCTAGACTTTTAAATGAAATGAATCCTGAATTTTCTGTTTGATAGTTAAATAAAAAGAAAATTAATATGTTTCTACTATTGTAGAATAACAATACAAAAATAGCTTTTTTATGTTCTAATTAGATTAATTTTTTGATGCATTCAAATCGAATGGTGTAAAAGGCAATGAACACTTTTCCTGGAGGTACACTGCAGGCCAAAAGTTTGAGTCCACTCTCATTTTTCGAAGCAAAACCAAATTCTAACACGAAAAAAACTTTTTAGTAAAATGTGAGTATGTAGAATTTATGAGGAGGATAAATAAAGACAAAATAAGGAGAAAAATATTTTCATTATGTTGTTTACAAATAGGAATTTATTTAAAAAAAGAAAAAATAATTTAAATCGATTTTTCGTCGAAAAAGCCTCCTTTACACTCGATAACTTTTTTTACAATTCTTGTCAATCTACCTATAAGTTTTTGAATTTTTTTCATTTGGTATATTGTCCCAGCAATACTGTAATGTATTCCACAACGCAGATTCCGATGAAGGGCATTGATCGGACCCTTCTATCCAGCTCCTCCCACAATAACTCTATAGGGTTTATATCCGGTGATTGCGGCGGCCACGTCATGACTTTTAAAATTTCTTCGTCTTCTCTCTGCTTAAGGTAATCCCGGCGAAGTTTCGACGTATGTTTAGGGTCATTGTCCTGTTGGAATACGAATCCTTCACCATTCAATCTTCATTCCATTCAGAGATCAAAGCGTTTTCTTCAAGTATCTTCTTATACGCCTCCTTGTTCATTTTTCCAATAATTCGAGTCAAATCTCCCACATATAATCGGTTTTTCCACATTTGTTAAAAAAACACCCTTTTAAAAAAAATCTGGATTCAAAATACAACTTTTACTACCTGAAGGTTTTGCGTATTGTTCAGGTAAAAAACCCAATCTTTAATTCAAAAAATCAACCCCCAGGCATTAATGAAGTCAGTTGACTATGTTGAACTCAAACTTTTGGCCTGCAGTGTACTTAATTTTAATTCCTAAGATTTGTCAATCCTAAATGAATCTTACGATAATATGATTTAAACATATTTTTATTTTATTTTTTAACTTGTGATATAGCATGTTCTGGGTTTGATTTCATTTAAACTTGACACTTAGATTTTTGACATTTTCCAGAACATTTTTCAAGGTCAAAATGTTTATTTTTCTCGAGAACGATTTCTTTAATATTGATACAAGAAAATCAGTTTTTTGGTTCGAATATCTTTTTGGGTAAAACAATTTCTCTTTTAAAAACGGTTATTAATCGACCTCTCATAGTATTTTATGATATTCCAGTTTCTTAGAACCGATTTCTAATAGATTTACACAGCGGTTTCTAAAAAACGAAAATACATTTTCAAAAAAAAATAAACATTTTTTTTTAAATAACTTGAATTAATAGTTCAGCTTAACTGGAACTGGAGCTAGGGACCGACCTAGCTGGAGAAGCTTGGAAGTTGAGGCCCTGGTCCACACGACTGTAGCACCAACTTAAGAAATTAAATAGTAATCCTTGGCATTATATTTAATACGCAATAAAAAGTGCTTCTTATCTTAGTCGTTCGGATTCATTGAAAAAGTTTAGGTCTCTATATCTGTCAACAATACAAACATAAGGTGCGTTTTATTATCCACAAACCTATCTGGATCCGGATCTGGATTAAGTTTTAACATGTATTACAAAAACAATTTGAGATCCTGTTTTCTATCGGGATCTATTTCAAAGATCCAAAAATTAGTTATTACACTGGCGAGTAGATGGCTTTTTATGGTAAGGTAGTTTAAGCTACAGTGTAAAGAAAAGAGACAAGAAATAATTTAAAATTTACAAACCCAAGGATAAAAAGAGACGGACTTATAACGCTGCTGTCACTAAGATCCGTATCCGTATTTTCAAGGGAAGATCCAGATAGATTTGTGAATAATAAAACGCTATTTTTTTTTCTTTATATTTATAACTTGTACCTGAAAAAAAATTTACCCACTTCCAATTTATGAACAATCTCTCCAATATTTACCCACTCCCATTTTATGAACAATCTCTCCCTGAGACATGTCGAATTTCCATCCTCCATGATCTCAAGCACCCTGCTTCCAGCATTCTAGGCCAAATGCTCACTTATCCGCGATGGCTTGGTCTTTAAACCAAGGCAAGGGTTTGGTCTTCCATGTTACCTTGAAATCAGGAGCTGAGATTCGAAGACACCTTTGCCTAGAGAATCGTTGTGAATTCGCTCAATGTGGTCGAGCCTACGTAGTCAACTTGTTTTGGCTTTCTGGATTACAACGACACTTGGCTTAGCTTAAAAAGTTCGCGGCTGTATGTCATTCTTCATTCGACTTCCTAGCACACAGGACCAACTATCTTTCGAAGAATTTTTCTTTCGAAAGAATCCAATATTGTCTCTATCTCTCTTTCTGATTATATTCCAACGCTAGGTGTCATAAATCAGGACTTCTAGCCCTTGATGAACTCCTTACCTACTTCGAAGTTGTTGCTACTCGTATCAACAATGTACTTTTTATCGATTGTTTTTGTCCTCACTTATTTGAAGAACAACAAGTGTTCCCTGTTCTTAAATCGTAGTGAAAGACTCTATACCAGAACGTTGGGAACGCACAATACCAAATCGTCCGCATAGACGAATTTGGATTAACTTGTAAAAGTGTCCTCTGGGATAAGATTAGTCCGCAACACATCGTGGCGTATTCTTTGATACGGATACATCTTAAGAGTAAAAATCAAGTTCTCCATTGCCTCTTACACATTTTGATCTTTATGCACCTAAACTATATTCTTATAAAAACACAGAAAAGCTTTTTTGGATTATTATTCTACAATAGTAGAAACATATTAATTTTTCATTTTATTTAATTTAACAAACAATTATTATTTAATTTAAAAGACTAGAATTGACCATTCAAATATCTTCACTTATAACCTTCTTATCCTCTGAATGGGTATTGTTCGACGATTTTCAGGCGGTCTTCTTGTTGGGGGTGAGCAATATTGTATTGAATGGACCTGATAATGTACTCTGGAATTGGTGGTGGTGTTGGCAAATGGGAACCAGATGGATGGAATCCGTCTTGATCAGCTGTGTATTGGAGCTGAATTGGGATTCCTTCGGGGGAAGTGTATTGAGCAGCTCCGGATACACCAGCAATATTACCACTCTCCTGGACTGAAATTCCATTGGTTGTGTCAAAGGCATAGGCAAAGTTACCCTCTGCATCAGCTGGGTTGTTTTCATACCTTAGGATCTCAGCCGTTTGATCAATGCTTGCTGCAGCAGCTAATCCCAAGAGGGCTGAAACAAGGACCTATTTAAAAGAAAACGAAATTAATTACAAACTTTGTTAAAAATTAAATTCTATGAGTCTGTTTTGTCTTCAAAAATAGCCCAGTAAACTTACTATTTTGAACATTTTGATTCAATTGATGATTACTTTAGAGAAGCTTATGAAAATCTGATGACAAACTGCATTAGTCGAAAGGCTTTTATACCCAAAATAAAATTAGTCGTAAACTAGAGCATCGTTTGAATAAATCCATCGAAATTGCTGCCTTACCATTGATCTTTCACATTAAATTGATTTTGAGTATAAGCATGATTGCAGTTTGATATATGTACGTATGTAGATTTAATAAGGTGTTAATAGTAGCGCTAAAAGCGAAGAGAAGACTTAATGACTAAATTAAATTAATGGTAATATGTAATTTGTTTCCTTTTTTATAATAACTTTCAGAGTAGAGCGTGTGTGTGTACTTGTTTGAAATTGCAGTTTTCTTTTGAGGTCCTGTATTGTTAGCAGACAAAAAATAAAATGCACGACTGGATCGGACGTACTTGCTCCTATGTAAAAGTACTTTGGAATTTATAAATTGCTTACAAATAAATATAAAACATGGATTTATTGAGATAAATATGTTAAAATCCATAATATTCCCGTCTGATTTCTAGAAAAGTATGAATTTATGCAAACAAAGTTTAAAATTCGTTTTATGTCGTTTTATGATTAAAGTAATTTTGACTCCAAAACTAATGGTACCTGCCATACAGCCGTTATTCAAAATCTTATTTATCTCGAAAACAGCTCTAACGATTTTGATACAATACTATACTCTTATGGACATGGACTACATTGTGATCAAAAAAAATTTAGGAAAAAATGTTATTAATGGTACCTGTCATAGAACCGTTTTTTTTTTATTTATGACTTTCTCATAAATGGCTCTAATGCTAGATACACACGAGGCAACCGTTGTAGCAACACACCCATGTTGAAGCAACCGTTGCTTCGTGTATGGTTGTGTTGCCCATTGATTTTGTGTTGCTGCAACCGATTGCTTTAACAGTATTGTGGTTGCTTCAACCAGTTGCCACGTGTGTAGTGAACAAACAAAACAAGTTGCTGCAACGGTTGCCTCGTGTGTATCTAGCATAACTATTTTAAAATGATATTGGCACAAAATTTTAAACAGCCTATTATTAAGGTATTAGTATGATACTACTTAACAATTTGCTAACTTTATAGTAGTTTACTAACTCATTCTTAATTTTAAACATTTTCTAACTAGTATCGTACTAAAAGAATTTTCTTAATAAACTACTTCTGAACACACCTAAAACAATGACATTTCGTGTAAAAAAGTAAGTAAACGAACCTTTTTTGATGTTTGCAAATGTCAAAGAGTCATATGAAGCTAGCACGATACTAAAAAAAAAAGTAGGTATTCGATGATTTTAACTTTAATAAAAGGGTAGACAAAGTATGATGCTATATTATTTAAAAATTTGCAAATTCGTTGTTTTAACCTAGTATCATACTAAAACAGCTTTAGCATCGTACTAATTGAATTAAAATTTTGCGCCATTGTATCTAAAAATATTCGAAAAATTTTTTGTTAAGTTTTTTGAAAAATATTACAATTTTTTTTTTTAAATCAATGTCCAATAATTTTTTGAAATTATTTCATAAACTCTACATTATATTACTAAATACTTAAAATTGACATCCAAATTTTTTTCTTGCAAAATTTTAAAAAATTTGTTATATAAAAAAGTAATTTAAAAATAAAACGATTTTTAAACTTTTTTTGCATAAATTCATACTTTTCTAGAAATCAGACCACAATTTTATGCATTTGAATATATTTATCTCATTAAATCCATGTTTTATATTAATTTATAAGCAATTTTTAAACTTGAAAGAACATAAGAGCAGGTTCGTGCGATCCAGTACTAAATTTTATTTTTTAATAAAAATTATAAAATTTTCAGAATTTTCGAAGATACATACATATTTATGTATATTCAATATGCATTTTTAGAATATCAAAAAAAAAGGGTTTCTCGAAAGAAAAAAATAAGTTTTAAATGATGCTGTCACTGAGGGAAAACGCTGAAAAAAATTATCGAAAAAATTAAAAATGGTTGCAATAGGTTTTCCGCAAAGCTCTTCCGCAAATTTCAATTGCCTAAAATACCTTTGATTTTCTATATAGCGAAATTGTGCCCTAAGGCAAGTGAACACCAATAGCAGTGAATTAGTTTCATTTAGAGAAATGAGCTTCAACTCTCTCTCCATCTCTCTTGTTGTGAGACCTTTTAACGAACTTTCAGAATTCCTATAGTGGAAACTTCAGAAATTGTTAAAGAATGCATATTTCCATTTCTTTTATTGAAAAAATAAATAAAATATGGTCCAACAGCTGGAAGAGAACCAGGACCTGGTCAGTTACAACTCTTAACCATTCCTTTGTTTATGTTACCAGGAATGGCGGGGACTTATAATTTTCTGTCGATTACGAACGGTTTATGAGCAGCACATTTCATGACAAGAGATATTGTTAGAGGATTTGTCAATTCCTCGCAAGAGGCAGTACACCCCTGAAAAACTTTTTTGCAGTGGCTGAGAACGAACTCAAGACCTTCTGCATGACAGTCCAACGCACTAATCCTTATGCCATGGAGTCTACGCTTTTATTGAAAACCCTAATTCAAAAGCAAAATACGTATATGAGAGATGCAATTTCACCAAATGAAAGATTAACTTTCCATAATTCTTGATCTTCTCCATAAATTTGTATGAAATGCATCCAACAATCAGTTAACCTTAGAGACAGCTGCTATTTAAAATATAAATACTACACGAAATTTGGATCTGTAAACGTTTTCTTTTCTTTAAGTGTTCAACAGATACATATATTATTAATTAATAATTAAAAAAAATAGGCGAAAATTGAGCGAGTTTTATCATCATCATCATATGTATATATTATTTCTGTTGTCAAACTCCTTTTTTCTCACTTATAAAATAGTCAAATCCACTAAGTTAGGTATCACTGAATAGGAATTTACACATACTCATGACATTGCACAAAAACTTTATGTTACACCTCACAATTTTGTATACATTTCGGCAATTTCAAATAATTCAATAAATGAATAATTTGACATAAAGAAAGCCTCACTTTTAACTAATTGAATGAGTGAACGAGGAAAAATATGTTATACTTCTGTAAGTTAAAATTCTCTTTCATTTATAAAATACCGAATGAGAAAAAGAGAATACAAACGACAGAAGTGACAAAAAAATATGTTTCTCCTCCACTAATTCAAGGTACAGCGTATTGTATCTGATTTGATCGTGTTTGAAATTAGAGACTTCTCTTGAGATTTAAAAAAATAAAACGGATTTTAGTGGTTGCGATAGTAAATAAAAGGTATTGAAATTTATTTATGAACGTTTTCTGAACCTAACAATTAAAGTAAGCTTAAGTAAACCATAATTTTCGATGGTGATTTTAGGCAGGTTCTTCCTGTTGTACGACATGGAAACCGAACTACCATAGTAGAGGAAAATATTAAACAATCGCCACTGTGGCGGGTAATGCAGAAACGAAAACTGACGCAAAACATGAGAACAGAAATGGAGAACCCGAAGTACAACACGATGTTTCACCAGACACCGTCAAAATTCCTAAGATATTTTTCTCTGATGAAAATGATATAATAACGAAAGTTTTTCCAACTACTAATATTAATGCCAACAATGTCAACAGCTTTATCAACACAGCTATATTATGCCCAAAAAATGAAGACTGCACAAAAATTAACGAACACATTGTCCAAAATATTGAAGAAGAATGTTGTAAAGTGTACTACAGTTGTGATTCAATTATATCTGAGGTGAAAGCTGATAAAACATTGTATCCTACTGAATTTTTGAATATTTGAAACCCGTCAAGTTTGCCAACATATAAATTGATTTTGAAGAAGACCACTATCGTCATGTTAATAAGAAATTTAAATGCTAAATGTGGCTTAATAAATGGGGCCAGAATGGTTGTCACATAACTAAATGGGTACACTATCACGGCTCAGCTGATTGAATCTGGGAAAACTTTTGTTATACCCCGCATAAATCTTACTCCATCTGACCCAACTATATGCCTTTCCAAATGATTAGTAGGCAGTTCTCACTGAAAGTTGCTTTTGCAATGACTATCAACAAGTCATGGACAACTGTGTGTAGCATTTTCAAGAGTCAAAAAATTAAACAACATATTTGTATCTATGAGAGAAAATGATAAACAAAAAATTCAAAATGATTTCATTCTTACATCAAATATTGTTTACAAAACTTTGTAAAACTTATATGTTCATATCAATAAAGAATTTATTTATTTTGTTCAAACATTCTATTTGAAAATTTAATTGCAAAGCCTTATTGAATGTGCGAAATTTTCGCACGGGTCTTCTGGTCTTCAATGTAATAGCCCAGAATTACATATTAGACTTTTACTTCAAGCCATTTTCTTAAAAGTACCTTAAATTTGGACAAGAGTTAAAAGTTTATTGGTGTTAAAATATTGTACTGAATTAATTATGCACTGAATTCCATATTGAAATTACACTATTTTTTTAACAACTTAATCAATATTAAACTTGTCAAATGAAAAGCTCATGTAATGTTTGCATTCTCTTTTAGCTTCCTTTTATGTTAATCTCTCACTTTTTCCTCAACCATTGTAAAGAAAGGAACTTATTTTCTCAATAAATTTTTTTTAATAATCGACATCTTGTTCTACAATCTTTTAATTATTTTAACAGGTTATGGGCCCAGACCCATCGTATTAAAGTAAATTGAAGAATCTCATTTATATTTTTTGTAAATTTTGTTAATTTTACAATACATTAAAATGACAACTTTCACCGGAAAAATTCCATTATTAAATGGAGAAAATTTCGACACATGAAAGCCTCAGATGGAGGCGCTTCTACATAAAAATCGGCTGTTGACAATTGTCAAAACTGACGTAGCAGAAAGACCCATTGACCCAGCCAACTTGGCAGAATGGATTAATAAAGATCAGGACGCCAGATGCGAGATAATAATCTGCATGGAACCCGCACAGGTATCGTTGGTGAAATCAATCGCCACTTCCAAGGAGATTTGGGACTTTCTTGAAGCAACTTACAATAGGAAGAACACCCGAACAAAAGTCCAGGAATTCCGTAAGTTAGTTAATATAAAAATGACTGAAACTGAAAGCATGGAAAGTTACTTAATCCAATTTAATTCTGTTGTGTCACGCCTACTGGAAATGGATGCTAAACTGGACGACAATTTGTTGGCTGCCCTGCTACTGGATAGCCTGCCTGAAAGCTACAAGGATATTCAAGCAGCATTCGATGCTGCCTCTGATTTCCCGAAGATTGATGTTTTGCGGGCGCGTCTACTGGAAGTTAGTCAAAGGAAAAAGCAAGATGGTGAGGTAAAAGATGAAGCCCTAAAAGTTAAATTCCATCCTAAACTGGATACTCAAGGATCAGGTATGTCGAATGCATTTCAATATAATTGTCATCGCTGTGGAAAAAAAGGGCACATGAAGAAGGATTGTAGAGTCAAATTATTTAAAGAAAGATTGCATTATGCCAAAAACCAAAAGGCAAATGAGGAAGGTTTCGTAGCATCGGAATTTATTGAGCGCTGTAATTGTGCGCCAATCCATAATTCGTTTAATAATTTAGAGGTTAATGAAGGTAAAAATTGGTACATTGATAACGGTGTCACTTCACACATGTGCTGTGTCAAAGATAATTTTGTCGAATTAGACACAAGTTATTCTGGATTAGTTCAGGTAGCCAACAAAAAGTTTGCGAACATTAAAGGAATAGGAACTGTGAGACTCGACACAACAGTTGATGGAAATATAAAATCGATCTATATCTTTATAAAACACTATTTATTCCAGAACTTAGAAGCAATTTAATCTCCGCCAGTAAGGCTACTGATAATGGCTGCAAAGTAATAATAGAAGGAAAACATGCATGTATAAGTAAAAATGGAAAAGTGTTATTACAAGCTGTAAAAGTCAAGGGACTTTATTTGATTAATAAAAATGATGTAAACGAAAATTGTAATTTAGTCCCACAGACTAAAACAAATTTAGAATTGTGGCATAAGAGGTATGGACATTTAAATGTAGCATCACTTCGCCAATTAAAAATCAATGGCATGGTTACTGGACTTCCAAATTTTGAGCGCATGAATCGTACTCTAGTCGAAATGGCCCGTTGCTTTATTATTGAAGCAAATTTGCCATCTTTCTTATGGGCTGAACTGATTAATACTTCTGCCTATGTACGTAATCGTTGTCCAACTTCGTTAAATCTCAACAGAACTCCAGAGCAAATTTGGACAGGGAGAATTCCAACTGTTTGCCATTTGCGGCAGATTGGTTGCAGTGCTTTTGCTTTAATTAAAAGCTCTCATAAAAGTAAATTTGATCAAAAGAGCGAGGAATTTGTATTGATTGGGTACTCTGACGAATTTAAGGCTTATCGTCTTTGGAAAAGAGGAACGCGGACAGTTATTAAGAGTCGCGATGTTCGTTTTATTGAAAGTTCAACTCAGGGAGCGGATCAATCAAGAGCTTATGAATTTGAAAACAAAAGTTGTAAAGTTGTAACGTGCAGGCAGACAAAATATATAATAGCTTTTCGAATTCAAAACAGGAAAAAGAGAAGTATGTGGAAGATGAAAATGTTAGCTTAGAAGATTTTAATATATTTTTAAATTCAAATCAATTGGAAAACAAGCATGCAGAAGATAATTTTAATTTAAAATATAAGCATGCAAAAGATGATATTAATTTAGAAAATTTTAATACAGAATACGTCAAGAAAGACAAGCCCAATGATGAAGAAATAAAATGCACGACTGGATCGCATGAACTTGCTCTTATGTAAAAGTACTCTGGAATTTAAGATACATTTTATAAATATAAAACATGAATTTAAAATGAAATTGCCGTCTGATTTCTGGAAAAGTATGAATTTATGCAAACAAACTTTAAAAAACCGTTTTATTATTAAATAAATAAATTTTGTATACCTATAAGAAATTTCTTTAAAATTTTTCAAGAAAAAAATGTGGGATGCGAATTTTAAGTATTTAATAATATTGATTTTAGGAAATAATTTCAAAAAATAATCGTTCATAGGTTTTGAAGATATTGATTTTTCAAAAAAAAATTTTTTTCATAAAAACCAAACAAATAATTTTTCGAATATTTTTATATACAATATTATTTTAAACTTAGGGGGACTCCTGCTGAAAATTTTTGGTTAAAATCGTTAGAGCCGTTAATGAGAAAGTCGAAAATCAAAAAAACCGTTCTATGACAGGTACCGTTAATAACATTTTGCCCCAAATTTTTTTTTTACCAAAACGTAGTCCATGTCCATAATATCACACATAATTTTTTTTATCAAAATCGTTAGAGCCGTTTTCGAGATAAATAAGATTTTGCATTACGGGTATATGGGGGGTACCGTTAGTTTTAGAGCTAAAAAAAAAATTTCAATTTCCCCTCTAGGGAATCACCGAAGACCCATAACTACCCAGTTTGAAGAAAATAGGTCCAGTGGCTTAGGCTCTAGATCGAGGTACAGACATACATAAATGCAGAACTTGCCCTATAGCACCTACATATATCGCAAGTAAAAAACATTAATTCTAATAAATTGAATCCAAGTAAACAATATTCAAAGAGTAAAGAAAAAGAAGATTATGAAAGAATAGCTCATCGTACAAGAAGTCGTCAACCTCATAATACAGAAAATGTGATTGAAAAAGCTTTTCATACTCAAGAAGATGATCCGTTAAGTTTTCAGGAGGCAATAGATTCACCGCATGCTGATGAATGGCTGAAAGCGATGATTTCTGAATACAGTTGTCTTATGAAAAACAATACCTGGAATCTCTGTGATCTACCGGAGGGGCGGACAGCCATTGGGAGAAGTGGGTTTATAAGTCAAAATACTTGTCTAATGGTGAAGTTGAACGTAGAAAGGCTCGTTTAGTAGCAAAAGGTTACACGCAAAAATATGGTGTTGATTATTTAGAAACCTAAGCGCCTGTAATACGACAAAGTTCTATAAGATTAATATATGCTTTATCATTGGAACATGACTTAAAGCTTAATCATTTAGATGTTTCGACAGCTTTTTTAAATGGGAAGCTAGATGAAGAAATCTTCATGAAGCAGCCAGAAGGTTTTATCGATGAAAAATATCCACTGAAAGTCTGTCGTCTTAACAAAGCTTTATATGGTCTAAAGCAGGCAAGTAGGCAATGGAATAAGACTTTGGACATTCATTTGAAAAACATGCATTGCATACAATCGAAATATGATCAATGCATTTACTTCAAAATTGATGATGACGAAATAACTATCATTGGAAAGTATGTTGATGATATTATCATCGCCTCAAACGCAGAAGGATCTATTTCGCTTATTAAAGAAAAGCTTAGCTCAAGCTTTGAAATAAAAGATCTTGGAAAACCGACTCTATGTGTAGGGTTAGAAATTAACCCTAGAAAGGTAATCATATTTTTTAGTACGTTAAAGGTAATCATTCGTCGAATCGACGAAGTAAAATTTAAATGCAATTTTTTCGAAAAATTATTAACAAATTCTTGTAGATGTTCATAATTTATTTTTATCAAACCTTTCTTTTAATAAAAACACACTTTTCATTTTAGTTTTTTAGATTTGTGACTTTTTATTCTCCTTAAAGATCTATGAAGAATCTATGAGAAATTTTAAAAATGATGTTCGTCTAATCGACGAAGATTACCTTTCTAGGGTTAAGAAGAATACTGAATTTTTATCCATTAATCAAACACGTTTAATTAATAACTTAGTTTTAAAGCATAAAATGAATAATTCAAAACCTGTTTACATACCTATGCAGGCTAAATTAAAACTACAAAAGGAACCATCGATTCCTGGTGAGCGGATTGCTATTGAAATTTTAAAATACCAAGAGCTTATGGGGTCACTGATGCACTTATCAGTTTTCAGTCGCCCTGATATTTCATTCAGCGTTAGCAATTTAGCTCAGTTTTCACAAAGTCCTCGGAAGAATGCATTTCGTGAAAGAAGCAATAGAACAAGGAGTTGTTAATTTAAAGTATCTACCAACCGAAAAAATGGTCGCCGATGCGCTTACAAAAGCTGTTCCTAAGAATAAACATTTGCTTTGTTTTCAACAATTTGGGATGAATTTTGACTGTATTAATATTGAGGAGGAGTGTTAAAATATTGTACTGAATTAATTATGCACTGAATTCCATATTGAAATTACACTATTTTGTTAACAACTTAATCAATATTAAACTTGTCAAATGTAAAGCTCATGTAATGTTTGCATTCTCTTTTAACTTCCTTTTATGTTAATCTCTCACTTTTTCCTCAACCATTGTAAAGAAAGGAACTTATTTTCTCAATAAATCTTTTTTAATAATCGACATCTTTTTCTACAATCTTTTAATTATTTTAACAATTGGAAGTTGGGTGTATCCAGTTTTTGAAATTTGAAGGAGTTATTAAACGACAACGAAGACACCACTTTTAAAAAAAATTATTGTGAGAAGATGTACCCAAACACTTTCCATAACAAAAAAAATTAGCCAACGAGAAATGTAAAGTTCTTACATGCTTTCGACTAACGTTCTCATATCACAATGTTTTGGACATGTAGTTCTCAAAACCAATTGATTCTACGGAAAAAAGTATCACAATCCTTGTTGTGAAGAATTACATAAGCTATAATTTCAAAATCGTTTTTAAGAAACAGTTATTTTTCAAAATTTGAATTTCAAAAACTGCATTTCACCCCCTTTCAAGCTCCAAAAAAACTTTAGCCCCGGTCCAAATAAAGCTTTCCATCATATTCATAATTCAGCTTTATCGGAATTTTTTTCAAAGTTTGCTCATTTTTTTGTCAAAATTTCCTGACTATCACCCCTATTCTGATTTTCGTTTACGAAAGTAGATAATACTTTCGTTTTCATTTCGTTTCGATTTTATCTGGAGAATTTGAATTCGTAAATCTAAAAATGTATGTAAGTATTTTTAAAAATGTATCTTTAAAAACTATTTTTTTGTCTTTTATGAAGGGGGAGACACATGTGTAACCGAAAACCTGTCTGAATGTTGGTACCACTGCAAGGCAAATTTGTACGAAATTAAGAACGTCATTTTCAAATCCGTACGAAAATTAATTTCGGTAACGTATTCAATTCGGAACGAAAATCATAAAAGGGGTGTATAAATCATTTTTGGAGCAAAAAAAAAAAACCTTATATACACTTAGCATGACTACCGTTTTTGACAAAAGGATCAGTGCCAGAAAAAGTTTTACTATTGAAGATAGTGAAGATGTTTATTCGACATGAATTTTCAATAAAATTGAATGCGGTATTCTTTTTTTAATTTGTTCTATCTCGTCGCCATCGTATATAAACATGTTTTTTAAATCCTCACTATCGCAAATTATGCACAAATTAATGCAATAAAACAATACCTGTTTTAATACGGCCATGCTCTGGTTAATTTAAAACCCACTTCCATGCATTCATTCGACATGTAGGTATTTATGGAAATCTTCCAAAAAAGATGCGAATTCACAATAAAAATTCATAGCTTACTGAATAATATGCAAAATCTATAAACAGCTTTGCGGATTTTATGGCTGTCACCTCGACAGTGTTGCAAATTTTATTTCTGACTGTCGTATAAATTCACTTGCAGTGGTACAGATTCCAACCAGTATCTAGCTCATTTCTCTTCATTTAGCTTCATCAATCAAATATCAAATATGTTCAAACTTGTAAGTACCTACATTCAATGCTTCATGAACGTATCAATATTAAAGTCCCTATCTCTTCATTAAGCTTCTTGTCACAGTCCTATTGGGATTAGTCGCTGCTGATAACCTCGACAAGGATGCAGAAATCCGTAGTCTGAAAAACGACCCTGCTGACGCCGAAGGAAATTTTGCTTATGGTTTCGACACAACCAACGGAATTGCTATCCAAGAGAGCGGTAACATCGCTGGTGTAAGCGGTGCTGCCCAATGGATTTCTCCCGAAGGCATCAAAATCGATCTGAGCTACACTGCCGACCAAGACGGATACCATCCAGCTGGTGCTCATTTGCCAATTCCTCCACCAATCCCAGAACAAATCCTCAGAGCAATCGAATACATCAGAACTCATCCACAAAAGGAGGAAGTTAGAACTTTGAATCGATATTCATAATAAAGTGACCTTAAAATATTAATAGCTTTAAAAACCTTTAAATACAAACAAAAATGACTTTTCTACTACGATTGTAAATCCGACATTTTTATTTTTAAATTCCGAAACTTAAAAGACATAATTAAGCTTTCGCTATTTTTGGCTTTCAAGTGCATGATGATGATGATGACTATATTGTATAATATTCCATTTTCAGCGCGTAGGAAGCAGAGGGTCATAATTTTTTTTTTTTGCTTAAAAATGCTAATTAGTCGTAAATTTATTGATGAGGGTGAACTTGTTTTTTTGGCATTTGTTGTTCAGCTTTTGATCGGATATAAGTTGGTGACAAGATGCCATTGAAAGATAATACCTACAAACATATGTAAATATTTTAATTTATTTCGACGTCACCCTTTGGATAGGTCAATAATTTGGTTTTAACTTATTTTTTTTTATTAATGTCACAAGATGTAAACAATGAAAATTTATATGGAATTTGTCAAATTTAATGAATGATATGGAACACAGTTAATTTATTAATGAATAGTATTAAAGAAAGGTTAAGTTTTCCAATGAATAAACTATATCAGAAGCTTAATTACCTATACTTTCAACTTGGAGATAATTTCTTAGAAGATCATGTATTTTACTCGTAAAAGTATTTAGTGCAAGGAAGTTTCAGATTGAGGTGTATGAGTAAGATATCAATTAAGCGGAAAAACCGGAATACTTTTTGGGTTTCCTGACCTATCCAGTTATAGAATTTTGTACTTTAAAAAAAATAAAAACATAGTTTAAAGAAAACTTGAATAAGGCATAATATTAGAAACCAGAAATTTAAATTCTCCTCAGAAAAATGGATGGAAGATAAAGAGGAAGATACGGAACTATGATTTTGCCTTATAAATACATTCGTTTAAGGGTGAATTAAGTTTGTTTTTAGAAATAATACCTGAAACCCATTCAGTGAAAGAGATAAGTTATTCATGTCGATTACAGAATTCGAAGAATTTTACTCCCGGTGAGTCAGTTCGATCCATTGATCTTTCGCATCCGCTATAAAACTTAATAATTATGAAATTCGCCGGATGAACTACATTGTCCATTCCTAAAATTACCTTTTCATTTATAAACTTTCATATCCACACTGTCAGTAACTTTGATGAAAGCATCGCTTCCCTTTAGGCCGAAAGGTATTAGAATTAAGATATAGTTTAGCTTAAAGCGCCCGCATAGGTCCAGTAAGTTAGTTTTTAGTTATTGGATAAGAAGCCTAGTTTTTCTTGAATTTTTTGTACCGTTCAATACCAACCGTGTGTTGTTGACATGTGTTTCTTCTGTTGTTCTTTTTACTTGCGACTTATAGGTACTATAAGGCAAGTTATGCATTCGTCATAAAAATACAACTCGAGATTTTGATCAAAGTTGACATTACAATGATAGTGAAGACTAAAAAAGAGAGTCTCGCAATTCTGTCTGTCTGTCTGTATGTATGTATGTCTGTCGGTCTGTCGGTCTGTCTGTCTGTCTGTCAGTTCAACTACAGCCTAAACAGCTCGGCCGATTTTCTTCAAAGTTGGTAGATATCATTTTTAATTTTTTTCCCCCACACGTTTTTTTTCTTTTTTTTTTAAGACCAAACATAACGGTACCTGCCATACGAATTTTTTTTTCGAAAATTTGTATATATTTTTTTTCTTAAAAACTGTTCGACAGATTTTAAAAGAAAAGATACAAAAAAAAATTCATTTACCTAAAGCTAGGTACTGGTTGAAAAAAATTTTCCGAAAAATGGTTATTGAGGGTACACCCCAAAGAACCATTCTTTTTGTTTTTGAATTTCTCAAAAATAGTACAACCGATTTTGATCATTTTTTTTTTGCTAAAGCTCTTCAAAAACTAAAATAGAATTGTGTATTCGAAATTTCAAAAGAAAAAATTTTTTGGATTAAAAAAAAAAAAATTCAAAATTTTTTTTTCAAAACTCAATATTTCGAAAACCTTATACTAGATTTTTTTCAAACTTGATAAATAAAAGTTTCTCAATATAATCTACAAGATGTATGAAAAAATTTTTTATTTTACCTAAAAATAAAGGTACCCACCATACAAATGTTAAAAAATGACTTTCAAAAATCGTATTTTTCTCGAAAACGGGGCATACAATTTTGATAAAATTTTTTTGTTTCAATCAATTTTAACGATCTTTAATTTAATAAAACAAAATTGAAATTAAGATATTACAGCTTGTACCTACCATAGAACCATTTTTTTTAAATTTTGAATTACTCATTATTGACATTTCAGATTTTAATGAAATTTTGTGTAGAGATGCTTCTAAAAAGGCATTTCAAAACTTAAAAAAAAAATATTTTTTGAATTTTTGAAAAAAAGATCATTTTTTCCAAAAATTCGATATTTCAAAAACGTCCCAATATTTTTTTTGGAAAATTAATTTTCATTCGTACAGTAGTAAAAAGTTAAAGTTGGCATACCAAATTTTTTTCTTAAAAATCTTTTAAAAATTTTGTATATAAAAGCTTTTTTTTAAGAAACCACTACAAGAACTTATAATTTTTGTTCTTGCATAAATTCATATTTGCATAGCATTCTGTTTTTGTCTCTTACTTCTAAAAGAATTTAAAAAATTAATTTATTTATCCTTATGAACAGTTTTCTCTAATAACATTCGTTTTTAAAATTCCTAGTCTATTACATAGGAGCAAGTTCGTGCGACCCAGTCTGTGTGTCTCTCTCTGTTGTAATGACTAAGCCGATGGTTTCAGTTGCCAGTGCTTTCAGTGTCTCTACAGCAACGAAAACTTACAACATATAAATCACAAATTTTTTTTAATTTACTTTTCACCATTCCGAAATATCCTTGAATGGTGAACCCATTCTATTAAGCACATTTTGAAGTCGCCCCCAAAGTTTCTTGCAGACTTTCTTATTAGATTTCTGGGTATGTCTGGTTGCGTCTTCATCATTTCCACCATTTCTCTAAATTGTTTCCGATTAGTTGCCCGTTTTCTATAAGAATTTGTTAAATAAACACTTAAACATTCGTTATGATAAACTTTTGACTGACATTTTTGTGTTTTCCATTGTTTATTTTTATTTTTTGTTTCATTATTTACTTCAGATTCGTCTCGAAATTGGCACGAATGTAAAATGATAGAAATTATATGGAGTGCGAATGGTTGGCGAATTTGGTAATACCAGACAAGTTGAACAAAATGTCGATGGTGCATGGCATGTTACCGATATTCGTTCAACTTTCTTTCGTCGGATTCAGTAATAGCAAAAGTTTGAAAATTTATTGAACCTGTTACTTAAGCTCATTCGCCGAATTCTGTAATAGGGATGATTGAAATATGTTGACTGACTATTTTGACTGGAATCGATGGTATGGATGTGAAATACGTTTGTATTCGGGAGGATGGTTCGCTCTATAAATGCCACACAGCTCCTGAAACAATGAAACTTTTGATATTGCCTCATGCATTAAAAATGTTGGATAAGCTAATATGAAAGGGTGCGGAAGTGCCCGGCGAAGTACGCGCTACAACAAGTACGCGAACAAACTCGAGCGATTTTTGACCCTCTTCTTACTCCAGTACCAATAAAGTAAAAGTGAAAGCCTTTAAGCGTATGCTAAAAGTATGAAAATGAGAGTATTACAAAGATTGGTTGATAACTAAGTAAGAAACATCAAATTCACGGTATTTACTGAAGTGATCAAAGGCAGGCGCCTTGTCAAATTTCAGTTGTTAAGCATTTGTGTTTTTTGAGATTTAGGACTTCAAAAATTGCAGAAACCGTAGGAGCGTATTAATAATAATAATATTAATAAAATTTGGGTTTGTTTCGAAAATTAAGAAATTTGATATTTAACTTCATAAGCTTAAAAATTGGCTCAATTTTAGATTTCACTACTTTTTATGGCTGGCTTTTCACACACAGGTTTTTGTACATAGGAAAACTTGGCTATCTTTCTTAACATTTATGTTTTTTGTTCCGATTATAATCTCTAACGGATATGATGTTAATGAGACTTATTTTACTTAAGGATGTTCATATGTGAGAACTAGGAGATGTTCTGGATTCGTAAAAAAATCGAATTCTAGGTTTTAAGCATTTTCTACCATGATAGAGAACACAAAAGTGAATCCCGAAATTATGTCTGTCTAGTATATCTTATCTGTAGCTCTGCCTAAATCTGAAGCCGTTGAAGTGATTAAAACCTTAGACTTAAAAGTTTTTCGGAACTGAAATAGAAAATTTCTTTCTGTTCCTTTACCTTATTGAAAAACAAAATACAATAATAGATTTTTTTTCTCCAAAAGTATTAAATTAATTATTTCTTTAAATGGTAAGGATAGGTAAAAAATTAATTTTGTATACTATACAAACTTAAATCTAGGTTACTGACTAATTAGATAATAATTATTATTAAAAATATTAATAAAAAAATTCAGTGGACTATTGGCCTCGTAGTTAGATCTACTGAAAATGTTATAGAGAGGCAATTGTGTTCTGGCTAATATCTAAATTCAAAAGACCAAAGGGCTTTAAATCGAACCGTTAAACAAAACTTGGAAGTACTCCCTATGAACTTAAAGTGATGGGAGATTAGTCGTAGTCAATGAGAGTAAGGTGGCAAGAATTAACATAGATTAGATTTATTTTTATTTTCTTTGATTCATACAATGTATAAAGGGTGGGGCGTCTAGTGGTATATTTCTAAATCCTAGGTTATTTTGACACTGACAGTTGTTTTCCAGTCCAAATCTTGACAGAATGTCAGTATCATACCTCCGCGGAAGGAAATGAGTCGCTCTACACTTTAAAAACGTTGGAAACTATTGAAAGCTTATTTTCAAACTGTGTGCTGTGTATGCGTAGCCCAAACAGTGGTTTTTTGAAAAGAAGTTTTGGCCGAAGTGGAGCACCCACCACGCCTGATATAGATTGTGCAAAAAGTTCGTGAGACTGGTATGCTAGTGGACAACACTCATGGTCCCGTCGTCTTACGGTGCGCACAGATGAGAATGTGGCTGCTGTAGCCTAGGGTGTGAGACTCAACTCACGAACATCAACTCGCTATCGATCTCAACAGTTCAACATTTCACGCACTAGCTTGAGGAGAATTCTGCACAAAGATTTCGGATTATTCGCTTACAAGGTCCAATTAAAGGCGCACGACCACCCGAGGCAGCCACTTAAACAAGGTTGTACTCCATAATTAATGGGAATATTTTTTCTTACTAATAAAGCCATAATACATGGCAAAAACTTAATTTTGTTCATTTTATTGCATTTTTGAAAAAAAAACTTTTAAGTTAAATAAAACTTATAAGTTAAGTAAACTTAGTTACAGTAGTTCTAAACTATATATACATATATTCTCCTAATATTCTGCTTCTAGAAAGGTTTTCAGTAGGGGTTTCTGAATTTCGACAGGTGTTTGCGTTAATATTATTGAAGCTACATCTGTCAAATTGGCTGTCATTTATTAAATCTGTATTTACCGTAGAGATTTAAAGTGTTCAGTAATATGTGGAAATGATTTAGTTGTTTTATGAAAGTACATAGGTCTTCTGTACGAACAGTTGAAAGTTGAGCCTGATATCGGTCGAAAAATGAGGCCCATTTTTGGATAACTGGGTTGGTCAAGCTAAAACAAATGCATACAAAGAAAGTCACTTTTTTGTGTGGAGTCTAGGCTGTAGCCCTCATCGGTCCATACGTTTTTGAGAACGACGTTGGCAAGGCCATCACCGTCAATGGCGAACGCTATCCATTTCTGTAGATTATAACCAATTTCTTTTAGCCCGAATTAAATGATATGAACACCGTCGACAAGGGGACTTTATCAGTACGTGCGGTACGTGCCACACAGGCTGTGCCACAGTGGATATTTCGTACGAGCGATTTCCGAACACGGCTATGTCAGTCTCAGCAGATTTTGCATTCCTTTCACGTACGAATTTTTGCTGATTGCTTACCAAACCAGTCGTCTAAAATTTGAACAAACGTTGAAGAGTCATAATAAAGTTTTATCATTTGGACGAGCTGTTCAATTGTGTAACTTGCATTGGTGATTTTGCATTGATAACTGAATAATAAACAACTAATTTGACAGATGTCACCAAAACAAC
Organism: Philhelius festivus; assembly: GCA_963931855.1. Lineage (NCBI taxonomy): Eukaryota > Metazoa > Arthropoda > Insecta > Diptera > Syrphidae > Philhelius > Philhelius festivus. Next base: position 156,385,329 of record OZ007556.1, read on the forward strand.
ATGGCCGCCAAAATCTGCCCACGCCAATTGGATAACCTTTTATTATAGCTACCTATTCGAAAAGTATTTGAAATTCTGCTCCAGGGAATCACATAAAAATGTTCTGTACCAAATTGTTAGCAAATATGGCCACTATGAACAGTGCGAGCAAGCACCCACAAAAACAGAAAGCCGATCGATTGTCGGCCGACAATGGTATACACGCATTAATGAAAAATCGTTGAATTTGAACCAGGTTCAAAGGTGAGTTTGGCATCCTTAACTGAATTCAAAAACTAAAAATATCTACATACATATCTTATTTGAATGCACTCCTTTTTTTTTACTTCCGCATTTGACGCAAACATTTCGATAGCTTTATTTTATGACATTTTTTCGGTTCCGCGCAATTTAAGCAAAATCTTCTTTTCTACATATTGCAAGCTCTCTACCTTCCCCAACCATAGAAAATTGTGAACATAGATGAGTTCGCTGCAATAACCTCCGCAAAATAATACAAATATGAAAACTAGTTTTTTTGTATATGTCAATTTATATTTCAATCTGTTTTTACGATTTTCGATACAAAATGACCAAAAATTAATATTAAAACAAGTTGAAAATTTTTTTAATGAACCTTAAATGGTTTAGTCAACTCGTTTATGCAAATAAAAAACTGCGATTTTGACCGCTTTTGGGTTTAATGACAAATTATTATTGTTGGTCCCACCACCACCGGCAACAATAACAATGGACAATGTGATCTGTGAACCTACTCAATTTCCAAGACCATGATAGCATGAATTTTCGAATTGTTGCTATAAAAGCACTGTCAATGATGCAAATGGTCAACAGTGCTTCTTTGCATCTCTTGGAATATCTTCATCACACTAAAAATGTTCAAACTTGTGAGTAGCATCTTTCGAGATGATACATATCATCTAAATGTTGACATTCCTATATATATATATAAATAACACTTTTGATTTCTTTCACAACACACAGATCTTGGTTGCAACCCTTTTGGGATTAGCTGCTGCTGCAGATGTTGACAGAGCTGCTGAGATTCGCAGTCTTACCAACGACCCCTCAGATGCAGATGGCAACTTCGCCTATGCCTTTGATACTACCAATGGAATTGCTGTCCAGGAAAGTGGAAACCTTGCTGGCGTAAATGGAGCTGCCCAATGGGTGTCACCTGAAGGTGTTCCCGTACAATTGACCTACACAGCTGACGAAAACGGATATCACCCATCTGGAGATCATTTACCAACCCCACCACCAATCCCAGAAGCTATCCTCAGGGCTATTGAATACATCAGGACTCATCCACAAAAGGAGGAGGGCATTCAATACCAAGCCGCCAAGTCGTCACCTTTCAGAGGATAAACATAATTAAATTCAGTGATTTCATTTAATTTATTTATTCTATCTTTGTGTTTTCATTTGCCAAGGTTAAACAAATAAATTGTTAGATCTTTATAAAAAAAAAAATAACAAGAATCTGTTAAATTTATTCATTTTAAATGTCTATGTTTTATAAAGCCCGGTTCCCATGCGGTGGATAGTAAAACATTATTCACATTTTTGTGTTTCTTCTTTGTAGTAAAAAAAGGCGTAAACTATTCTAGTTTAACTACTTGTCTATTAAAAGGTATGATTCAGATGGTATCAATAGGTATCTTTTATTAACATTTTTATTGAGGTAATTTTTTTGTTTCTGGTTTTCGTGTGAAGATAACCATCGTAAGTATTTGGTTTTCTTATAAATTGCATACTTCACTTTAATTTAATTACTTTGTTTAAATATTTGTGTACAAACATGTATGCGTACAACGAGACTTAGGTACGTCGTATTTCGACCAGTGCTCAAATTTCGACCATTTAAAACCTATTTATTGATCCGTGATGCTTTGCACTTAAATTGAACAAACCCACTCAAATTTTAACTTGAAAACAAATAATATAAAGTCATAACGGGTGCGCCATCTTTTATGTCGGTATGTAAACATTTAATAACTTTGACATTTATTGATCGATTGACATGAGAAGATATGTTTGTGAAACGTCAAGTCAGTACAATTTTAACCATGAACCGATTCACACTGAAACACCGTGCCGAAATAGTGACGCTTTACATTGAGATAAGTCTTCAGTTGTGTTAACTCGATATGCATAACTCAACAATCATCGTCTAACAACAATAGGTGCTTTTTATTATTCACAAATCTATCTGGATCCGGATCTGGATCTTCCCTTGAAAATAAAACGATACGGATCTTAGTGACAGCAGTGTTTTATCTCTTTTTATCCTTAGGTTTGTTAATTTTAAATTATTTCTTGTTTTTTTTTTTTTCTTTTCACTGTAGCTCACACTACCTTATCATAAAAGCCTGCTACCTGCTAAAGTAAGAACTAATTGTTGGATCTTAAAAATAGATTCAGATAGAGAACAGGATCCCCAATTGTTTAATTGTTTAAGTTAATGCAGATCCGGATCCAGATAGATTTGTGGATGATAAAACACACCTGATGTTTGTTGTTCGGTATCCAATTGTTTTGAGCACGGGAAAATTGGAATTTTCATGAATGCCCAAGAAACGGTTTGAGAAAGTGTTGTTGTACATAACCACATTACTGTTTAGGATGGCGAATATAATTCAAACTTCTTCGATACTAGAATGAGCATGAGCAGGGTTGTGTACTTAGCCTAATTTTATTTTATTTTGTTTTACGTTATTAACGAAGAGATACTCGAGGGAGTAAATATCTGTGCAATGCTTCTAAAAATACTTATGTATACAGATAGATAAAAAAAACAAACTGAACAATTAAACAACCTCCAATGCTCAGCCTTTAGGTACATGGACGGATTACTTCAAACGACTCCCTCCTTAGCACTTGAAATCCTGTTCCATCTAACAGCCCTCGATATTTCATAGCCAGCGAAGCAATTCGTCTGAAAGCTTCCTCGCAGTGGAACAATAACGAAATTGGCCCCTCCACCATTCTGAATTCATTGGGATCAATGCCAAGCATAATAGACTACACTATTCCACAATTACAGTTTCAGGTCACTATCTCCTCTAGATCTATAAGCGAGGGCTTGACATTCCTGGAAAACGAATTGACCCACTTTTGTTTTGATAGATCCAAAAACTGATCATGGGGCTGGTGCAGGTGTGTACTCAAAGAGTCAAAACTTAAGTCTTTTCCTAATCACTGTTGCGTATTCTGAGTACACATTTTGGCCATAAAAGAAGTCCTGCCTTGGCTCAATGAATGAATGAATGAATAATTGGGGTATAAAAACACTGCGACCTAAAGATCTATTGTGTCCCCCATCAAGAACTGGATGAGGTTGGCGCAATATTACAGTTCTTCCTCCAAATCTGCCCCTCTGAGGAATCGAAGTATTTGGAGTATTTTAAGGGATGATAATTCACTCTCTTTTATGTGGTGCTTGCCCAGATACCTGTGCCTTTGATGCACGAGTGCATCACATTTCCCCAGTATGTGGTCAGGTGTCTCTTCGTGAGTGTTGCAGAATCTGCAAGTCGCGCTGTTTACCAGGCCAAGGATGTTGAGGTGTCTTCTCAACCTACAGTGGCCTGTGAGAAGCCCTGTAATTTTCCTTAGGTTGTTCCTACTTAAGCTAATGCAGGTTAGGAAACGCTCTCGGTTGTAGTCCCCGAGTAGGAGTTTTGCCTGTCTTAGCTTAGGGAGTTCTTTCCAGATCTTTGATCTTTTTGTCTCCTCTTCTGTTTTGATTTTGTTTTTGATCACGTTTTCTCCTATTCCGCAGTAGGGCTCTGGCCCTGTAAGGGGTGTCGATGCACCTATTTTTGCTAAGGAGTCTGCCACTTCGTTGCCCTGGACACCAACGTGGCCTGGTACCCAATGGAGCGTGACAGTGTTATTCTTGCCCAGTTTATTAAGCTTAGTCACGCTTTCCCAAACAAGTTTGGAGCTGATGGCGTAGGAGCTTAGTGCTTTTAGTGCAGCCTGACTGTCTGACATGATGGCAATGTTTTGGTTTTGGCTCAAAGAAAACGTGATATCATCTTCTCATATAGCCAAGCCGCTTTAAATCCCTGGACTCTGTCTCTACAAACACAATAGTGTTTTTGAATAATAGTTCAACATTCAGATATGTTGGATGCCAGACCACAGAGACATTCCAGGAAATTGTAAAGCTGATAAAATCGCCAAAAGTAAAACCACAATTCCTTATTTTATCTGATCACAACTTGATCTGAAACGCTCTAAGCACTTTGAGCAAAGTTTGATCAGTGCTGTCAAAGGCGTAGATCTCCGTTTTTATTTGTTTGTTTGTTTTTTTTTTCGCAGTCTGTCTCTGTTATATCAAACGAAAAAATTGTGCGCTCAGCTTTTTAGCCCATCTGCTCGGTCATTTTGTTCTGATCTCATAGAGCCCGCTCTGAGCTATGTTGCTCTGATTGAAAAAAGAAACACAACCTGAGCGATCTGATGTGTCTGAGATAAAATGACACACAGATCTTTCTTTGACAGCTCAGTTTTCTGCTCTGAGCTTAAAAAGAAAAACGCTTTATAATTATACTAGCAAACTGGAAAATATAAACATATGTATGTATATGTGGTTCAACGAATATGGAGAAAGTCTACTTCATTCAGGTGGTATTACAACCGGCCATCTTATGATCTAAATGTGTCAAGCATTCACTTCAAGATATGATGTTCATTTTTTCGAACTTTGGGCCTTAATGTATCATTTGATGATGCTTACTGTTTGCTTGTAATGTTGAGAAAACAAATCAGAAAGAATAATTCAAAAAGTGCCGTTATTTTTTCTCTCGCTCTCTTGCAAAGCGTTCCACATGGAAAAATGCAGATTTTTTTTGCGTCAACTGAATAGGCACAGCAATCAAAATTGGAAATAAAAGCTAACGGAATGAAATAAAACAAGTTTTTCCTTTAAATATTTGTTTATTGGTTATTTCTAGTAGTGGGTGGGTACTGACACCTTTATTGGTAATTACTTCATGAATTCGGTCCGGCATGCTCTTTAAGCAGTTCAGCAAAATTTCCCTCCAAGCTAATTTAATGGCTGCAATTAGGGATTCTCTGCCCTCAAACTGATGGCCAGACACATAAACCAACCACCCCCATACATTTTCTATAAAGTTCAGATCGGAAGAGTATACGGCGCCCATTGAAGCAGTTCCACATTCTGGTCCTATATCCAATTTTGGACAATGCGCGCGGTGTGGATGGGGGCGTTGTCCTGCTGGAAAGTCCAGTTAATGGGTCCTTAAATATCCGCAAATTTAGGAAAATTTCTTTTCAAGATTCCTTTGTGGGTAAATGCAGACATTTTTGACTTTTGAACTTCAAGCTCAACAGTCTCATAGTAGTTTACTGAACCCCATACCATAACTCGACCTTCTCGACTATGATGCCGCGCTAAAAATCGTTCTTCTTTCCTCACATCGTGGAAATAATAATTACAACTATCAGAACCATGAAATTTGAACTTTTTCTCATCAGAAAAAACGACGTGGTGCCATTCATTTTTCCAACTCATATGAAGTCTAAAAAATTCTAAACGCATACCTTTTCTTTCCTCGTTTAGTGGTGGTTTCTTTTGAAGTTTCAATCGTTTTAAATGATTTGCACTGTTTATTATACTACGTTTCCACTGAACGATAATCTAGATTATTTTCCAGTTTGATTTAAAATAATCTAGTAGTGTTTCCACTGGACTTGTTAGATTTATTTTGACATCTAAAATCTTAATTACAAGCAGTGTAAGTTATTAAAATGTTTTTTTTTGTTCAGTTTGTCAACAGACTGTTTTTTTTTTTTCTTTTTTCTTCCATCAAACTGTTAGATTCATTGGAAATGGAAAAATGAATCCGTTCAGTATAGTAGATTTCAATTAGATTTATTTGAAATCTCGAATCGAGATGATTAATTTTTGTATGATAAATCTAGTGATTTCAAGAAGATTTCAAGTAGATTTGAGTAAATCTCAGATTATCGTTCAGTGGAGACGCAGTATTACTCTACGGAATCTTGAAACGCTTGCAGTTACACCGGCTTTTTGTTTAAATTTTACCGCAAAGTCACACGAATCAGAAACACGTCTTAAAATCTCTTCGATCAATTGCAGTTGTTGCCGTTTTTTTACTTCCTTTCATGTTTTTCCCTTATAAACTTTTATTTCTTAGGTGGGAATAAACAACACTAAAACTTTGTTAATTTTTTTAACAAATCGGTTTTAGCTCTTTCGACATTATTTAAAGCTTTTGATCTACGCATTTTTTTTTAATTTCAATTAAACGGCTAAATTTCATTTAAAACACTTCAAATTTTAATTAAATGAGTCAATTATCTCAAAACTCTCAATAACAATGAAGATAATGACCGATAATGATCATGTACCTATTCAGTTGACGCAAAAAATTCTGCATTTTTCCATATGGAACGCTTTGCAAGAGAGCGAGAGAAAAAATAACGGTACTTTTTGAATTATTCTTTCTGATTTGTTTTCTCAACATTACAAGCAAACAGTAAGCATCATCAAATGATACATTAAGGCCCAAAGTTTGAAAAAAATTAACAACATACGAGTACCTTAAAAAAAACTGTGTGCGTATTCAGTTGAAGCGGAGTGATGTACATAAGTATGAAATTAAAATACAATATGTCATTTTAGTCTTATCTAAAAGAAAAACGTGCAGTGTTTAAGTCAGCTATAAATTGCACTTGGTCAACAGTCATTAACTATAGGAAAATATTCCCTTCAAACTAATTTTAAATTTTTGAAGCCACGAATAAATCCATTACCTTTTATGCAATTTAAGCATGGGAATATTTTCACTATGAAGAAACAGAAAGGCTCCGATGTTTTATCAAAAGAATATTCAAACTACCCCACAACACTTTAAACTAAACACATGTTACACATAATAACTGCACAGTCAGCATTATTCCTATCAACCATAGGACTTAATTTTAGCTTCATACGGAAAATTAGTTAAATATCAGGAGAGTTAGACCTCCTTTAATATTAGCTTATATTTTGTTCTTACCAAGCCGAAATCTGAGATTTCAGATGGAAAATACTGAGATTTGAATCAGTTTAGCAAGATGACATTGAGATTTCGTTGAATTTCAGAATTTTTCACTGAAGTTTCTAGAAATCTGTTTCCGTCAATTTGAAATATCAAAAATTGTTAACCGAAATCTCGTTTTTCGTTTTGGTGAAAAAATAGTAAAAGGAAATTGTGAAGGAAAAAATTAACTGGGCTTATGATGAAGTAGGTTTGCAGTTGTCCTTGAGGAAGTTAATAGTTGGGGATATTTACATAGTGTGGTCTTATATTATTTAATATAGTAGGAATGGAGCAATCATGTAGCAATGGCAAAAAGCGAATAGTTTCATTATGTGTATAGTAATCTCGGATATGAAGGAGTGCCGAACTATTTCGACCATACATAAGGAAGAGTCACTGTATATAAATTATCACTTTATCAAAATTATCTCAAATGTCAAATTTGAATTTGAATTAGTGTTCAGCTACATACAATGACATTTTACAACTGTGTGCGAGTGCGTGAGTAGTTCTGATTTCGATTCTGGAATTAAATTCAGAAGAATTCTCTCTTCACTAATGAAACATTAAATTCTGCACTTTTCTGTACAGAACATATTCATTAAATACATCTTATTTAGGACCCGTATTTTTTGACCCGAGATTTGTCGTCAAATAGATAGTGAAGTAATTTCACTATGTACATATTTGTTTGTTCTTTAAAATATTTGGGAAAAATAAAACACGATTTTCAATATGAAACTTTTTTTTGTATTTTAATTAATAAAAAATAAATAATATGCACAATTATTTGTCGCATCACTATATCTTAATAAAACATAAATTCCATTGGTCTTCAATATTTTCAATTAAAAACTCTTGGGTTTTATATTGAATTTACTCGATCGACCTATGTATGATGAAAGAAAATTCCAAAAGAGACTTTGGAGTTTCTTTTTCACCATTAAAAGGGAACGATATGTGGATCCCAAGACCTTATAGCTAATTCGGAGTAATGGATCTTAGTGATAGCCTTAATGTGAGCACCCCGCTCTTTCTTGCTGTGTATCAAATGCCAAGTTGACGTTCATATTTTTAGATGTTACGAGTAAACCATTTCAATTTAAATTCACATATAACAAAACATGCCTTTTCGATTCGTAATACGAAAGGTATTTCGCCAATATACATACTTGTATGTGTTTTTAATAAATTCCAAAGATTATCACAACGAGTTAGAAGAACTTGGACACGCTTGATTCCACTTTAGATATGTATATGAACAAGCTCCTGTATCAATTAGCATTAATTCGCCTTATTTTAATTTCACTTTTATCAAAAAGATAGATTTTATTACAAAAAAAAAATCTAACAAAACTACAAAAAACATGTATAGCCGCAGACTCTGGGTAGTTATAATAGTGCTGTATTTAAATTTTATTGTAGTTTATTAAGTATAATAAAGTTATAATAAATTCAAAAAAAAAAAATAAACACATTGGCGCAAAAGTTTTAAACAGCCTATTGTTATGGTATAATTATAATGCAACTTAACATTGCTTACTTAAAAGTAGTTTACTACATCTTCTTAATTTTTTGCTTCTGTACACTCCTAAAACAATGACAGTTCGCGCATAATATTAAGTAAACAGACTTTTTTTTGACGTTTGTAAATGTCAAAAAGTCATGTGTGAAGCTATGACTATACTAAAAAATAAATGAAATAAAATGGTAGAGAAAGTATGATTTTAAACTCAAATAAAATTTGCAAAATTGTCTTTTTAACCAAGTTACAATACAAAAACCGTTTTAACATCATACTAATTCGAATAAAATTTTGCGGCAATAACTTTATTATTGTGACGTGTTGATTATGAATATGAATATGATTTTGATTCTTAATTCAAATCCAGAAGAATTATTATTATGACCAATCAAAAGCATTGTAAAATTTACCCAAATATCACTTTTATTTTTTGTTTAGTTTTCGTAGATTTGCATATTTTTATTATTTTATTAATTTTGTATTCAAATTAAATTATATTCATAAATGTATGCACGTGTATAATACTTAGCATGCTTAGCAGAACTGGGGGCTCATTCCGTAATTTTCTAAACGATAATCGTCAAAACGATAATCGTCGATGATATCGTCCATGATTTGCTTCACGTAACTCGACTACTATCGTCCCGTCAATCGATCACAGTTTTGGAAATTTGTATGCATTTCAGAAACTCTCAAACTGTAGTCAATCTGTCAATTCAATAGAAAACAATACAAAATGTCAATTTACAGTGGAAACTCAATCAATCAACTACAGTCACCTACAAAATTCAAAATTAATGTAAAACGATACCTATTTAGCTATCGTCCAAACGCTATCGTTTTGACGATTATCGACTTACGTGAATCAAAAAGAGGCAACGCTATCGTTCAAGCGATATCGTCTGACGATAATCGAGTTACGGAATGACCCCCCTGTATCCCAAGAAGAAATTATTTTACATATGTAGAATGTAGATATTTTTGACAAAAAAACACATGCACGTGTATGTAGTACAAAGTACACACGCTAATACTAGCGCACATATTATTTGATACAGTATTTTGTTTTAAATTTAAGTTGCAATAACTTGTAAACTAGAAAGATTATCGACCAATTTCAATTCTAAGAAAGAAATGTACTTGAACAAAGAACAAATTATTTATTTCAAAACATTGGTATTTAACAATTATAACAACTAAAAACTTAAAACACTGTTAATTTCGATCATATGAATGTCCGGTGACTGCAGGGGAGTTTATAATCAACTGAGGGCAGTTTCAAATGAGTCAGTTGTGCATAATTCCTAACTTGCGTTTCGGGGTCATTGTCCTGGTAGAACCGGAAATTTGGACGAATAGTTTACTTTTCGATACTTTGAATAAAATAATTTTTTAGTATATTGAGGTATGAACATATTTCTATTCATCGTTCACTCAATGAATTTGAACTCAAAATTTGCTACTCCGATTGCAGACATACAGGCCAATACCATTACTCTTTTTTCGGCATGTTTCACGATAGGTTTAAGGTTCTTTGTTGTATGCCCTGTATTTCGTTGTATGTCTGGACATATCATATCAAACTGGGATTGGTCCGCAAAAATAACTTGAATTTTGTCCGCTGTGTTTCTTCCCTTGACTCCAACACAATTTTCGCAAACAAACCTCTCCACGGCGCATGCTGTAAAGAAGAGGCAATCAAACCAACAATTTTGTAGTTTGCCCAATAGATTTCCCATTTTAATAGACGCTAATTTTTATTTTGGCTTTTAAAATCACACATTTAATTTGGAAACATTGATCGCAAATAAATTTAGAGCAACAATTTGTGGCGTACATATGTACATGCACTAAATTAGCTGCATCAAATTAGTTTAGAGATAAGCTTTTGGTCCAAAATTACTATTCCCCATTGAAAGAGTCAATAGGTTAAATTATGAATCCTTAATTACTCTATGCTCAGTTATATAATTATTATTATTAATTATTATTTTTAACTTTCATTAACGCTCTATTTATTTTTGAAATTAAATATAATAAGCTGTGATATACTGCAATTTTAAAATATTTATGCATTTATATTTTTTATCGCTCTTGCGATTTGGATAAATTTTATGTTTTAACACATTTTGTTTTCGAACTTTATTAAGAAATGTGTCTCCCAGGGTCATAGAAAGGGACCACCAAAAAGTACAGTGCAGCCCAACGGCTCTTAAAATTTAGATTACAAACAGCAATCACGACCTTCATATAGTGACTTAAAACACTCAAACATTTGAACCATTTGTGTGTGTTACCAGGAATGAAGGGGACCTATAATTTACTTCCGATTCCAACAAGGGGAATAATTTTTACTTCCAAGCAAGAGGTAGTACACCCCTCAAAAACTTTTTGGAAGCAGCTTTCTTATGTATATGTACTTTCAAATTTTACAGTGAATTAAAGTGTTTTCCAATAGAGATTTTTGAACTTTGTGAGTTGGTTGGGGCCATTTGTCTACATCTGTCAAATCAGCTGTCATTTATTAAGTCTATCTTTCCAAATTAACATGGAGAGTTATAGCGTTCAGCAACATGTGCAAATGATAAAATTGTTTTATGAAAGCGAGTCTTCTGCTCGAGCAATATTTCGCGTGCTTCGCCATTTTACCGTCGCCGTAATCGTCATTCCCATTTCTGGATGAATGAATGGGTTCGTCAACAAGCAAAATTGTCAAATTCGGTACGATCACAATCCACACGAGATCGGTCAAATTACAATGCCTCCAGAGAAAGTCACTGTTTGGTGTGAATTTTGGGCTGGTGGCATCATCCTTCCATATTTTTTTGAGATCGACCTTGGCCAGGCCATCACCGTAAACGGGGAGCGATATTGCTCAAAAATAACCAATTTCGTTTGGATGATATGGACACCGAGATGACTTGTGGTTTCAATAGGAAAGTGGCATACAACATAGCTCGCGTCGCAATAGACATTTTACAGGAACATATTTAGATAGTATCTAAAGTGGAAGCGATGTAAATTGGCCACTGAGATCGTGCTACTTGACCCCGTTAGACTTCTTACTTTTTTTTGGAGGGTTTTCTTAAGTCAGAGGTCTATAACAATAAACCACAAACCTCCAAACATAATGAATACCATTTGTCAAATTCAGCCTGATTTATGCACCAGAGTTATGGAAAATTGGACGTTTCAGAAGCGTGCCACACAGCAAAGTGGTGACGGATATATTAATGATGTTATATTCCATACATGGAAGGAAAATAAATACAAAATTTAAATAACATCTTACTCACAGTTCAGTTGGTTTTATTCAAACTCAAAAATAGGAAAGAAAATATATAATAAAACTACAAAACAAAATAAGTACGTATACGCCACAGTGTACCATATTATATATATTTCACAGAGTCATCTCCTTAATAAGTTATAATAATTTTGATAAAGAATGTTTGAAAATTCTGCGACATACATACATTTTTAAAATTTGTATTCTGTATTCAACATGGATTGTTTTTAGCTCTTACACTAAAAACGTGTCTCAAACGAATCTTTCTTGATTCGCAAATAAAATACTATAATGAGCCTTGAATTCAATTCCAATTCTCGGCACTTTTGTATAAATTAAGGTAGACAACAAAATACGGTGACTGCACATGTTGCTGATTCAGAACATAAGAGCTGCTTTTTAAACGGAAAGCGAAAGCGGCTTGAAGAATTTTCCTCCCAAAAAGTCCTAAATGATCTCATCCCTTTTTGAAATGGTTTATGCGTGATTAGTATCTATTAAATAAAGAGACACTTGAGTTTCCCTAAGGAGGGTTTTCTTACTCAATTCTTAGCCCAAAGAAGCACTGCATGGTATCAACTCTTAAACACTGACATCATTAACTGACAAAGTAATGACTCTATTTAGTAACCTTTTATCCAAGACGACATTGACGAAGCTGCAGTATATGTTCTTCTTTGATGACGCACAAGTTTGGCAGGGATACAAAACTCGAAATTGATTAAAATATGGTGTATGTACGTCAATTTTGTATTCCTAATTTTTTTTAAAGGTCTATCGTTATGTAAATATTCAGTTTGATATTTTTTTCTTGTTCAAAAAAAATAAAAATGTTGGCGGCAGGAATGGAAAGGACCTACACTACAATGATGAAATGAGATGCTCTTAGAGGATTTTTCACTTCATCGCAAGAGGCACTATATCTAGAAAAACATTTTTGTTTTCAGATGGCAGTGATGGCTGAGAATCGAATACCAGAGCTCCTGTCTGACAGTACAAAGCATCCTTACACTGCGGATTACTATATAAAAATAAATTGTATTCTGGTTTTAGAGCTGCTTTTAACTATTTCAAATCATTTACTGGTTACTTTTGTAGTATGAAAAGAACATTCAAAACATTTACCCAACTTTTAGGAAACATAGTATTAAAAAAGATTGTAACCGTATTAGCCTCTCATACAGTTACAAAATATTCTATAGTTTTCCAAAATCTAACAGAAAATAGCTAAATTTTTCAGTTTCCTGCCAAAGTAGGCATTTAAAAACTTTGTTTAATTAATTTCTTTGGAAATAAACACCATACATATAATTAAACACAAACAATTAAAATTAAAATTAAGAGGGGTCACCGACTAGAACACTACTCGCTTTACTCAAACTTCTTAAACTTCGTATGTAAGTAACTTTTTATTCCTTTTCTGGATGGGTCTTAATGTATTCGAGTGCCCTGATGATTCCAGCTGGGATTGGTGGTGGAGTTGGCAAATGGTCACCAATTGGATGGAATCCGTCTTGATCGGCAGTGTAGGAAAATTGAATTGGGGTACCTTCTTGAGAAATCCATTGAGCAGCACCGCTTACACCAGCGGCATTACCGCTTTCTTGGACAGCGATTCCATTGGAAGTTTCAAATCCATAATTGAAGTTTCCTTCGGCATCAGCTGGTTCATTATTCAGGCTATGAATTTCGGCATTCTTGTTAATATTATCGGCAGCGGCTAATGCCAAAAGGACGGTTACGATGAGCTATTGTAGTTGATTGATAGATGTACGCATTTGATGAGAAAATCTTTAAGGTTTCACCAATTTAACGAAATACTTACAAGTTTGAACATATTAAGGCTGAATTGGCTGATATCCCAAGAGAATCAAGAAAGATACTAATAGTAGTCACCATTCGAAGCTATGTTTTTATACAAAAAAAAATTGAACAAAAAAAAACTTGATCATGTTGTCGGTCTAACTTAAAGGTCAGTAATAAAAACATGCGTACGAAATATATATATTAAAAAAGTTGTTCCTATTGCCTTCTCGCATTATCATAACATCTAAAACACTCCTCTACGAAGACAGTCGATTAGCATAAAAATCGTTTAAAAAATGTAAACATCAAAGGTGTGATCGACAAATAATATTTTGTAGGAACTCATAATTCCAAAATGACTTAATCCCAATCCAATTTAAAACTTTATTTGGGCCGTTTAAAAGCACTAATAATGCCTGTAAGAATTGGATTAATTTAATTAGTTTTACAACCTTGTCTGGGCCCTTAATTCGCAGACGGCACTGCTTGTTGTGTTAGTCATAAAAAGAACAGAAATCGAAAGTTAACTCAAGTCGGTTGACTTGAATCTAGTTTTGAAAATCTTAGACTAGAACAGGAGATATCAGTAGATATATGTATGTATGTATGTATGTATGTATGTAGGTAGGTATACTTAAAGTTTATTGAAACATTCCGAAAAATAGAAGACTTCTCTTCTTGGTGTCAATAAATTAAGACACTATTACTTTAATTTATATTTGCAGTTAATGAAATCTAATTTATTTGCTAAATTTGATAAGATTGAATGTTATTTCAAATAGTGGCCGTAATTTAAGAATTTAATTTGACAAGTTGACATTTAAAAATCGATTTTTTTTGTTTGATGATGTAGTGTGTTCAATTTTTTTCTAATATGGTTTTGAGCAAGTATGGACTTTTGATGTTTTTCAATTTGATCGATAGCTGAGCAACTAGTTTCTAAGAAAAGAAACTAGTTCGTCTAGATTCAAATGAATTTTTTGAGATAGGGACTTTCCCAATTTCAAGTCAAAATTATCTTCGATGTATGTATACTTAAGCATATATAAATAAACGATGAACAACAGCGAGTTAGCAATTACCTATATGTATATGTATATTTATATATAATAGTATAATTTGCGATATGTGAAAGCGAATGCACAACTTTGAACTCCCCAAGTTCTACGTTGAAATACCGGATAACTTTTTACCACACACGCATACATTTGACGTTTATGTACTTCTAAAAACAACCATACTATACCATACAAACTTACTACCTCAACTTTCACTGAAAAATCGTGAGGGAACTTGGATTAGTTACAGCTACTTACAATTGGTGGAGACCTTACTAGCACTACAGTCTGGGCCTCAACCAAAATGCTTCTCTAGCCAGCTCGGTCCGTACCCCTCTGTCTCCAGTGTCGCACGCCAAGTTGGTTGAAGTCCTTTCCCACCTACGTGCGCTATCCAAGTCCCAGTCTTCTTCTACCGTGCTGAGCTTCGGCATTGGTTTCTAAGACTTTTCGTGCTGGAGCATTTGGGTTCATTCGCTCTACATGACCCAGCTTTCTCAGTCATTGGACCTAAATTTGTTTGACTAGGTCCGTTTCACCGTACATTTCTCGATAATATCTTCTCCCGGAGAATTTTCCTCTCGAAACATCCTAAATCGTTCTCATCCACTTTTGACAAGGTCCATGTAACTGCAACATACATATACAAGGACTGGGATGATAAGAGTCTTATAAAGCGAGAGTGCTTTGCTACTCAATTGCCTTCCTAGTCTAAAAAAGCAACGATTGGCAAAATTTGATTCTAGCGCTGGTGTAACTGTCTAAATTAATAGCCTTGCCTAGGTGGCTACCTCAAAATTCTAGCTGTCAATGGTGACGTTCTGTGCAAGATGTCAGTGTTAATTGTCCTTTCTTGATGACAGAATTTGCTTGGTCTTGCCCTAAACCGATCTTCTTCGCTTCCGCCTAAATGCTCACAAACGCGCCACGCTTTGTTCTTCTAATTATGTCAATGTTGTCGATGCATCCGAGTAATTGGACGGGCGTTTGAAAGATTGTGCCTTTAGTGTTGACGAAGGAGTTTTGCCCTTTTTTCTCTATAACGATGTTGAAGAAGCCACATGACAGAGCATTGCCTTGTCACAAACCTTTTTTGACTTCAAATGCATTGGTGAGATCTTTTCCTACCTTGAGAGAGTAGACAAGTTTGCTAGGGATGCCAAAACTAGAGATTGATGGTAAAGGCTTTGCTAAAATAATGCATGGAAACACGTATAGCACAAAAACAGCTATGTAATAGGGTTAGCATAATATATTTTCCAAACTTACTCAATCATCCCCTCACAAATATCATAAGAGCATTTTTCACACGCTGGTAATTTTAGTCCATTACTTGAAACGAAACAGTATGAAGTTCAATCTGTTATTTAGGGTGCTAATGAACACGGATCGTCCAGGATCAATGATATTCTTTTCGAATTTATTAATAATGCTTCGCCAAATTTAATGACAGAGGTAAACCGTTTCTTTTCGTGATGTTTAAGGAACACAAACCATTTCAGGCTCATTAAAAAAATCAATAATATTATCTTTTTCCACAAAAAAAGCCCCCAACCCACACCATTTACAAGCTATTTAAAACTGTCCTCAAAGACTTAACTGTTTAAATTATGAAAAACAAATCTTGAGCTAATTTCAAGCAGCATTCAGTCTAAACAGCCTTCATAAGTTTTCAATCATCGGAGTATCCACAAAAATGGCCTCCATCTTAAAGTCACTTTACCAACAAAATTCTGCAACCGTTTGTAACGGAACAGTAACTAGCGATTTTGTTCCTATTAATCAAGGCATAAGGTAGGGATGCATTCTTAGTGCTCTTCTCTTTATACTGTTTTTGAATGACTTCTACTCGGCACTACCGGATGGGATAAGTGTTGAAGACATGTTAATAAGAATTTTGCTCCACGCTGATAATATAAGGCTGCTCTCTGCGACTCCCGATTCTTTAAAATTATAATAATTAATAGCTTCAATAATCTAAAAAGTAAATCATTTTGCACTCAACAAAGTGGAAAATATACGAAGCTGCTTCGAAATCGGTATTTTTGTTTTCATATTTTGTAAGCACTTAAGAAATTATTACTACCCTTAAACTCTTTGAGCTCAGCTTAGGAAGGTTGTAAGGGATTTAAAAGGAGATACAGATGCATATTCTTTTTGAATGTCTCAATATCGTAATGAGCACATTCGTTAAAAATCGCATTTTCGATAAGACATCTTCATGCTTAAGTCTATCAAATGCTTTTGAAATATCAATCGCAAAAATCTTACTTTATCCAAAACTATGTTAAGATTTGTACCACTGTCCGGTGAGATATACCATTAGATCAACAGTGGACCTATTGCTGCAAAAGCTATACTGTCGTTCATTGAGAAGTTTTCGTTCTTCAAGATATTTTTTGAGCTGATAATTTATCAGCGTTTCCATGACCTTGGAAAGAAGAATAGTAAGTACAACTGGACGATAGTTAGAAGGGGAAGAAGATTCGCCTTTTTTAGAGACAGCCTGGAGTAATTGCTGTTTGTCATCCACTCGAAAATAGACCAGAAGAGTAGGAAAGATGGAAAAGCTTATGCAATGGTCTTGCCAGAGTCCAAAAACACCCCTAAAGAACAATCGCATGTTTACTATTCGGACCAGTGGATTTTTGTATATAGAGATCTTTCACTACTCTTGGCACTGTACGAGAGCGAGAAGAAAAGATTTGTCCCATAAATTCGTTTACGCTCTCAAGCACAGGAGGAGTCATGACACCTTCTGCCAGCGTCTAATTAACAGGAAACTGTGCTGCAATAAAATTCACTTTTTCTTGTGAGCTGAAATACGGATTGTTATTGAAGACGAACGTTTAAACCGAAGATAAAGTTGTATTTCGTACATTTTTTACAAATAACAAAAAAATTGTATTACCTTTGGGATATTATTATATTTTTTGTCTTTATTTTTGGTCATACAAAAATTTGGTTTGTCGAATATCATCGTTACAGGTCTTTTTAACTTGTGTGAACTTATTTTCCTTTTCCTCAGAAGAGAAATTTTCTTTTCTAGCACTAATTACATCTTTACTGCTCGAACCAAACAATGAATTCACTTTTGGTTGGCTAGATTTTTTACTGTACGAAAAAGGATATTTTCGCCAGATGAACAGAATCAAAGCTCTACGATAAATTGGGAAAGGAGTTCAACTGCTCTATGAAGTATAAGTGGACTGCATTGCATACAGAAGCTTAGAACCAAACTTGTAGAAAAACTTTGCTGTTCAAACACAATTTCATCACAATTATTGCAACCTCAAATATGTTAATGTGTCAAGCAACTTTGAAGGCAACATCTCACACGAGGTGATAAGCAAAATGCTTAAATCCTGGTGTGGCTTGCTGAACATCAATGCTAGAGCATTTAACAAAGATTCAGGAGGCATATCGTCGCCTGAGTTCTATCTTGTTCAAAAGACCATTTTTGGCGAAATTGAGTTAGAAATGCAGTTTTTATAAATCGAACATGCTCTTTCGAATGGCGTACTCCATTTTTTTCTATCTCTTTTAGTTTTAAAGTTATGAAGAACTATTTTGTTCAATAAACCACTTTATTAAATATTTTGAGTGTCTTTTTTATTCAATCAACCACTGCTTTTTGTTTTTATATGAAATTGAACAATTTTATATTAACTTTAAAAAAAAACTACCATGTATTTCTTTGTTGTTCAATATCCATATCTAATCCATTTAGTATTGTATGTTATTGAACAAAATCCTATTAAAAAAGTTATGCGGACGGAAAACCGCATTTTTGTTCAATATCATGCACTGTAATGTACCACACAAAATTAATGCTGATATAAAATTGGAAGCTGCAAGCACAATGTGATGTAAGCGAAAAGTTGGAACGTAATCTTCAAACGCTTTTAAGGTATTTTGAGAAACCCCTTTATCTTTAGACAGTTTTTGAATATTTGTCGTTTACAGTATGATAAATCCAGCTCATCCAGGATCTGATATTTCAGAATTCTATGATTCAGAATTCTAATATAGCTCCTTTATCTGAAGAAATCATTTTAGTACCTTCATTGGAAAATGTAGTACCAGCAGAAGGTTCCGTTTCATCTAAACAAACTACATGCTTTACACCAAGAGAAGCCCTGGATCGATTAAAAAAAATCGAAAACCATTTTTGTGGAAACAAAATAAACAAAAACGGATGGGTCAAGGTGGTAAGCAATATTCAAATGACATTCGCTTGCAACGTTAGTTGCAGTCATAATTGTTTCACCAAATTTTCTTATGATGAACGTGGGAAAATATTTGATTCATTTTGGACCTTAAGGCTAGGCGGGCACATTTAATTTTTAGCTGCACAACTGTTTGGTTGTATAATTATATGTTACACAAAATAGCGAACTCATTTTCGGCAATCGTTTAGTTTGTTTCGAAACACAAACTGTTTAGTTGCTCGACCCAAGGAGTTGCGAAACTAAAAATTGAATTTGCGCGCCTAGCTTAAAAGATTCTGAAAAAGGACAGTATTATTCCAAATTTGTGATAAGATCGGAACCAAAGTGAAAGAAAGTAGCTAAAGTAATTTCAAGAAAAAAGTTTACTTTCAATATAGACAAATACAATATCGACAATCTGGTGCCTGTTTCTCAGATCATACACATCATACATTGTATGATATTGACAGTTCTGCTGTATGATTTCTGTTTCTCAATTTTGTTGTATGATCCACTGCCATACAACAATGTATGACTGAAGATTACACTGGAAATATTGGAATGTTGTATGATTCTGTTTCTCAGAAATGTGTCATTTACATCATACAGCAAATTTACCTATAAATGATCATACATTTATTACAGCACAAAATTCTGTTGTAAAGTGGCTGCTGCATGTAACTTGTAACAACATTGTTTTCATCAGTCAAAGACATTCACAAAACATGGTAGAGCCTGTAGGGCATAGAGAGAGGTAGTTTCATTGGGGTTGTCTTATGGGCTTGCATTATGCCGATTTCATGATAATGGATTCCATTTCCAAGCTAACGAAGGGTTAACAATATTTGTTGCAAAGGTGACAAGGCTTCGTTGCAATTAGTTGAACGCACAATTGATCTTCCCAATTTTTCCACTAAAAATGTTTGGCAATCTAAATTTTTCAACAATATATGGATCTTTAAGATTGAAATTAACAGGTTCTTTTATTATTTTAGGGCGTCATCTGACACGTATATTAATTTCAACTAGTTCCAACAGGTCTTCACCAAAAATTGAGATTTATATTAACCTCACACTCAAATAATAATGAAATGTCAGAATCATACACGTCATACAACAAAACAAATGTAATACAACACTTCCAATGAAATCTGAGAAACAGAATGATGTGTATGTTGTATAAAAATGTTGTATGTTGTATGATGTGTATGATCTGACCAACAGGTCCCTGATCTTCTTTCAATGCATTACAAATAAAATCGTAATGGCACAAAATTTTAGTTGAATTATTACGATGTTAAATCTGTTTTAGTATGAAACTAGGTTTAAACAACGATTTTTATGAAAAAATAATAAGAAACCAATTGCAATAAAACTCAGTGGCGCAAAATTTTAAACAGCCTTTTATTAAGGTATGATAATTCTTAACGATTTGCTAACTTTAAAGTAGTTTACTAACTCATTCTTAATTCTTACAATTTTCTAACTATTATCGTGCTAAGGCGATTTCCTTAATAAATTGCACCTAAAACAATGAAAGTTCGTGCAAAGAACTAAGTCCTTGTGTGGCGTTTGTAAATAGCACGATACTAAAAAAATAATATAGGTATTCGACGATTTTAGTATCATACTAAAACAGCTTTTGCATCGTACTAATTTAATTAAAATTTTGCGCCAGTTTAAAACAATAACAAAATTTAAATTAAAAATTGTATGTAAAATAAATAATGTATTTATTTGAAAAAAGAAGGGTAAAAAGTGAATTCAAAAAAATGTTTAACAAATTTTGAATTTTATTACTACCGAGCAGCAGCAATATTTTTTCTGATCACCCATTATGTTCTAGTGCTTAACTCAAAGAATGAGTTAGAATTTTTTGTTCTATTTTCATAGTATTTTCGTAGTTTCAATGATTTAATTATTAAGTGCTTCTATTTTGTTCAATATTTAGCTTTTTTGTTCAATATCCACCAATTTAATCAACTTGTTTACAGCCCATACAACGTTGTTCAATATCCAAAATGACATCCCACTTGATTTTATTTTTTAACTATTTCAGGATTTAATAAAACATAGGTTTATAAATCATTTTACAAACAAAAATTATTGAGTTTAATGGAGAAAAAAACTCCACAGTATTTCCTTTCAAATTTAAGAAAAAATTTTGCTTCTGAAGTTAAAAAATCGTTTTCCCAACATTTTCCAAAATGGACTTTGAACAAGATAGAACTCAGGTGACGATATGTACAATCTGCAATAAAAAAAATTTTGTGGTGCAACAGCTCGAAGAGAACCAGGATTTAGTGACTTACAACTCTCAACCATTCATGTGTGCGTGTTACACATCTTACAGAAAAGAATTTCTTGGAAGCCAGCTGCCTGAACGTTCTCAATGGAGAAAAAAATACTTTTAATATATTAGTAACAGAAAACACTTTAACTTGACAGGCACCTTTACAAGTTATTGTCAGTTAATTTAAATTAAAAAAAAAAACTATGTTTTTCTTTGAATTTTTGTGAATTAAAATGTATTATGAATGTTTGCATTTATATATGTACCTATTTAAATAACAATGAAATTTTAACTAAAAGTCTGTGATATCTGAGGTCTTTAAATGCACTATTGAAGTACTGGCTATTATTCAGAAGGATAAGAAAGATTTTTTCTTTCTTTAGCTTTCGTAAGTCAATTTTCCAAAAAAAAATATAATTTTTAACATTTAACTTAAAATGTATAAGACAATTTAATAAATACCAAATTCACTTAAGAAAACGTATAATTTTGAAAAAAAAACTCGGTAAACAGTTTTTCGAACTTTATTCGAAAATTTGATTTAAAATATGTACCTATGTATGTATGTATGTATGTATGTAGTGTGTGGTTTTATTCGAAAAGTTTTTTTTTTGAATCGAATCTTGCAAGGAATTAAGAAAGAGTTTTTTTTGATACATCGACTTTGACTTTCAAAATATCAGTTAAAAAACATACATTTCTGCTCAGTTCTTTCTTAAATTATGCAGATGTGTCACTAGGTCATAGTTAATACAGAAGCTTTTTATAAAAATTATGTTTTGTTTTATTTTAACACTCTTTACTTCTTCTGAACTTTATACCAAAATGTTGACCTGTTCAAGACCCATTATCCGACATATCGGAATCGCGATCTTTCTTCAACCACAATCCTTTAGGAAAGGATTGAAATATTTTGTTCCAAAACATCCTTAAGCCTTTTGGGTACACGGCTCTGCACCATATTTCATTATCGGGATAATCAATGTGAGAGAACCTCCAAATCATAGCCCAAGGAATTGACATGAGTAAGTCTTTGTTTGATATCAGCACTGATATCGCTGTCTTAAGTTTAAACAGAATCTAGGTAAATGGTCTTTTACTATCTCAAATTATAACTACCTATGGCTAGGTGTTGCCGTCAATGACCGTTAAATCCATCTTATTCGGATCTTTCTCAATATTTACAAAAGTGCTTCCGACATCGCGGTTTTTTCTTCTGTGTGTAATTGGACAGATTTTTGAAAGATTGTGCCGCTATTATTGGCGCGATTTTTGCATTTTTTTAAGATTTATGTATGTTAAAGCAATTGCATGACAATGCATCACCTTGACTAAACCTTTTTGACGTCAAAGGTATCGGTAGGGTTTTGCCCACCTTGATGAAGCAGCGTGCATTCGTCTCTATGTATGCTATCATAATCATAAGCGACCTTGAGGTCGATAAAAGGGTGGTAGGTGCCGATTAGAAGATCTTGTTTTTTTGAGGATCGAGCAAGCAATGGCCAGGTTCCATTCCTGGTTATGCTTTTCATCGAACATAACCTGTTACCAAAGTATGACCAGCTGCTTTTAACAACTTGGCACCAATTCCGCCAGATGCAGAAAGTTTAAGAGGGCAAGGGTTTTTAGAGAACATAAGCCTAATGACTTCTCTTCCAGTTTGCGTGTTAGCGGGAATGAAAGAGATCTAGAATTTCACAGTAGATGAGAAGCACTTTTTAAGAAAAGATAAAATCTTGCCGGGTTTTTCACTTTCTCGCGAGAGGCAGCACAAGAATGAGAATGCAGCGTCTGCGAATCGAACCCAACCTTATGCTGTTTTTTTAAATGTGTTATCCTATTGATTACCATTAAGATGAAACAAAAAGTTTTTTGAAAAATGAAGTTAAACCTAGTTTTGACCGATGAAATAGCTATAAACATTGAACGCGCTTTAAGGCACAGGATTCTCTTATTTAATTACTAAATGCTTTATATAACCCAGAATAGAGCTCTAATATTGATAGGTAACAGAATTATGTTGTACACATTTGTTTCTATAAAACCTCGTAGAAATGTCTGTTAAATCTAATTATTGTACTATAGTTACTCTTCCCAAGCAATACTGTATTCTTTTACTAAAGAAATAACCTTATCAGTATACCTTTGAGGCTAATTTCGGACGTTAGGTAATACAACTTCAACATATGTATAACATTTAAAAGGTAGTCATACGTCCTTGAGTGCGTGTTTATTTATACAAAAAAATACACTTCAATTAAAACTCAAACCCATATTTTTGTATTATATTATATTACGCACTCAAGGACGTATGACTAGCGTTTAAATATTATATGTTGAAGTTGTATTAGGTACATAACGTCCGAAATTAGCCTCAAAGGTATACTGATGAGGTTATTTCTTTAGTGAAAGAATACAGGTGGGTCATTCCGTAACTTTCAAAACGATAATCGTCAAAACGATTATCATTAACGTTATCGTCAATAATTTGCTTCACGTAACTTTATCACTATCGTCTCGTCAATCGTTTTCGGTATAAGATCGTTCAGTTAATTTCAGATACTCTTATACTGTGACTGAAATGTCAAAATGAAATCCATGAAAGACAATGCTTGTTCGATAACTTGAAAATGTAAAACCATTGCTTTATTTCGGACTTTTCATTTTCGCTAGAAAGATTCCATTTAATCCACAGGGGACATAACTTGGCTTCCAAGATATTTGTCGTTTCCGAAACTATTTTGGATAATTTGCTTTGTGCAAGAACGAGTCCAAAATCATTGCCTGTCAACCATTGGTAACCTCCGCCACCCCAAGTCTCAATAGTTACAGCAAATCTTAATATTGATGGTATATATGTAGAACGACAACCATCCGGCAAGTTTATTGTTTGAAGTATCATTAAAAAGGCTTCTTTTGAAATTCGAAAACGTTGAACAAAACTATAATGGTTTAAATTATTTTACAACAATTAGTAAGAAGAGTGATTCATCTCTTAATTGTCTTCGTAACCGTATTGATTGTTTTTTTTTGAATTTTCATTTTCACTATGTACGTACATAGCAAAACTAAATTGCGACGAAACATTTTGACTTCAGTTTGATTAAATAGTAATGGAAATTAATGACAGACGATACCTATTTATCGTGCAAACGATATCGTTTTGACGATATCACTTTGTATGAAGGTTTTTATAATACAAACTCTATATACTACTGAAATAAATCAGCCAAGTAGAAGACTTAGCACTATTATTGGACTTGTTGAATTATTGATTCAAATTAGCTTTTTTGGCCTTTAGTCCACAAAAATTGGCGTTTCGTCCGGGTGATCTCACATGGACTCATCAGTTGACTTGTGAGGACCTTGTCAATACGCAATTTTTGTTAAGTTCAGTTCATCTTACATGAATTTTTTGACAAAAATCCAATGTGAACTATATCCAACAAAGATTAGGATTGTAATCATTAATGTTGGAATTTTTTTTTTTTTGCCCGTGGCCTGGCATTGAATATTTATATGAAGGTTTTTATAATACAAACTCTATATACTACTGAAATAAATCAGCCAAGTAGAAGACTTAGCACTATTATTGGACTTGTTGAATTATTGATTCAAATTAGCTTTTTTGGCCTTTAGTCCACAAAAATTGGCGTTTCGTCCGGGTGATCTCACATGGACTCATCAGTTGACTTGTGAGGACCTTGTCAATACGCAATTTTTGTTAAGTTCAGTTCATCTTACATGAATTTTTTGACAAAAATCCAATGTGAACTATATCCAACAAAGATTAGGATTGTAATCATTAATGTTGGAATTTTTTTTTTTTGCCCGTGGCCTGGCATTGAATATTTATATGAAGGTTTTTATAATACAAACTCTATATACTACTGAAATAAATCAGCCAAGTAGAAGACTTAGCACTATTATTGGACTTGTTGAATTATTGATTCAAATTAGCTTTTTTGGCCTTTAGTCCACAAAAATTGGCGTTTCGTCCGGGTGATCTCACATGGACTCATCAGTTGACTTGTGAGGACCTTGTCAATACGCAATTTTTGTTAAGTTCAGTTCATCTTACATGAATTTTTTGACAAAAATCCAATGTGAACTATATCCAACAAAGGTTAGGATTGTAATCATTAATGTTGGAATTTTTTGCCCGTGGCCTGGCATTGAATATTTATATGAAGGTTTTTATAATACAAACTCTATATACTACTGAAATAAATCAGCCAAGTAGAAGACTTAGCACTATTAATGGACTTGTTGAATTATTGAAAAAAAAAAAAAATTCCAACATTAATGATTACAATCCTAACCTTTGTTGGATATAGTTCACATTGGATTTTTGTCAAAAAATTCATGTAAGATGAACTGAACTTAACAAAAATTGCGTATTGACAAGGTCCTCACAAGTCAACTGATGAGTCCATGTGAGATCACCCGGACGAAACGCCAATTTTTGTGGACTAAAGGCCAAAAAAGCTAATTTGAATCAATAATTCAACAAGTCCAATAATAGTGCTAAGTCTTCTACTTGGCTGATTTATTTCAGTAGTATATAGAGTTTGTATTATAAAAACCTTCATATAAATATTCAATGCCAGGCCACGGGCAAAAAAAAAAAATTCCAACATTAATGATTACAATCCTAATCTTTGTTGGATATAGTTCACATTGGATTTTTGTCAAAAAATTCATGTAAGATGAACTGAACTTAACAAAAATTGCGTATTGACAAGGTCCTCACAAGTCAACTGATGAGTCCATGTGAGATCACCCGGACGAAACGCCAATTTTTGTGGACTAAAGGCCAAAAAAGCTAATTTGAATCAATAATTCAACAAGTCCAATAATAGTGCTAAGTCTTCTACTTGGCTGATTTATTTCAGTAGTATATAGAGTTTGTATTATAAAAACCTTCATATAAATATTCAATGCCAGGCCACGGGCAAAAAAAAAAAAATTCCAACATTAATGATTACAATCCTAATCTTTGTTGGATATAGTTCACATTGGATTTTTGTCAAAAAATTCATGTAAGATGAACTGAACTTAACAAAAATTGCGTATTGACAAGGTCCTCACAAGTCAACTGATGAGTCCATGTGAGATCACCCGGACGAAACGCCAATTTTTGTGGACTAAAGGCCAAAAAAGCTAATTTGAATCAATAATTCAACAAGTCCAATAATAGTGCTAAGTCTTCTACTTGGCTGATTTATTTCAGTAGTATGTATATAGAGTTTGTATTATAAAAACCTTCATACAAAGTGATATCGTCAAAACGATATCGTTTGCACGATAAATAGGTATCGTCTGTCATTAATTTCCATTACTATTTAATCAAACTGAAGTCAAAATGTTTCGTCGCAATTTAGTTTTGCTATGTACGTACATAGTGAAAATGAAAATTCAAAAAAAAACAATCAATACGGTTACGAAGACAATTAAGAGATGAATCACTCTTCTTACTAATTGTTGTAAAATAATTTAAACCATTATAGTTTTGTTCAACGTTTTCGAATTTCAAAAGAAGCCTTTTTAATGATACTTCAAACAATAAACTTGCCGGATGGTTGTCGTTCTACATATATACCATCAATATTAAGATTTGCTGTAACTATTGAGACTTGGGGTGGCGGAGGGTACCAATGGTTGACAGGCAATGATTTTGGACTCGTTCTTGCACAAAGCAAATTATCCAAAATAGTTTCGGAAACGACAAATATCTTGGAAGCCAAGTTATGTCCCCTGTGGATTAAATGGAATCTTTCTAGCGAAAATGAAAAGTCCGAAATAAAGCAATGGTTTTACATTTTCAAGTTATCGAACAAGCATTGTCTTTCATGGATTTCATTTTGACATTTCAGTCACAGTATAAGAGTATCTGAAATTAACTGAACGATCTTATACCGAAAACGATTGACGAGACGATAGTGATAAAGTTACGTGAAGCAAATTATTGACGATAACGTTAATGATAATCGTTTTGACGATTATCGTTTTGAAAGTTACGGAATGACCCACCTGTATTCTTTCACTAAAGAAATAACCTCATCAGTATACCTTTGAGGCTAATTTCGGACGTTATGTACCTAATACAACTTCAACATATAATATTTAAACGCTAGTCATACGTCCTTGAGTGCGTGTTTATTTGTACAAAAAAATACACTTCAATTAAAAATTAAACCCATATTTTTGTATTTTCTTAATTTTAATTTATTTTTGTTTTACTTTAATTTAATTGCAATTCGCAATTATTGTAAAAAGCTCTCCTTTATCTAATAACTTTCAAAAAGCTTCTCAGATGGCGTTCGGCAAAATGGACAATGACCCTTTTGCAGTACTTGTAGTTCAAAATCTTCCGCATAAAACAGCTATAAATTAAAATGAGTAATTTAATATATATATTTTTTTTTTTAGAAGATATTGAGGTTTTTTGAACTCACTAGTAAACATTCTGGACAAAATGTTACTTGCAAATCTGGTAGAATATTCCTATAGAAAATATTTTTCATCTGCTTTTCACGTCGCTTGACAAT
Source organism: Philhelius festivus (assembly GCA_963931855.1). Lineage (NCBI taxonomy): Eukaryota > Metazoa > Arthropoda > Insecta > Diptera > Syrphidae > Philhelius > Philhelius festivus. The sequence continues at coordinate 156,413,141 of OZ007556.1, forward strand.
AAGAATGTGATTTGGATCCATTGCTCTTAGAGCATTCCGGTCAAGGCTCAACGGTAAGGCACCAGCGACATCCTAAAAAAATTAATAAATCAATATCAAGTATGTAAACGTGTCATGATTTCGTATTTGAACTTACTTCAGAAAAGGGATCATGATCGTCAGGAGATTTCGGTGGAGCTAAGAGAAGCCTTTCAGCTTCTATGTCAGTAATGTCAATCTCCGGATGAAATTGAACCAATGGTAGTATTTCTTTATTAAAATAAAATACAAAACAATATAGAAATAGATATTTAAAAAAAATGAATGCACTAACCAAAAGAAACAAATGAATAGATATAATCTTGTTTACATGATGGACAACTGTTTCCATTTAAATGCGCACTATAATTAGAGCACTTATAGCAAAGTGGCAGCAATTCTTCGGGATCGTTGAATCCACCTTTGCAAGCTTTACTGTTTAAATAGTTAATCTGAAATATATCCATGCTTTGAAAAATATATTTTTGATTCTAAAATGTATTCGTGTTCTTACATCAATTTGCTCCTGAACTCCAGCTGGAGGTTTGAGTGTCTGAAGCTTCTTGTTAACTTGAAGACATAGTTTATTTGCTTCTAAAAGTTTAGCTTGCTTCGAGAGCGTATAGTAAATCGCACTATTTATATGCATATCATGTATCAAACTTTACTGAGAATTTTTTAACATAAACTTACAACATGCTTATGCCCTTAGGAGCTCCTTTATGTTCTATTTCGTTGACAATGTATCGACTGACATTAAATAAACTCACCGGAGAATAACTTGTAAATGGTTCTTTAAGGTAACTGTGTATAATACTATAGGCAAAGTATATTTTTGCAATACGCATATGGTTTTTGTACTCTTTGAAATGATGATCCATCGGAGATTGGTCCCTTTAAAGTAATTTAAAAGCGGTTATTAAGTTCCGTAATGATTATATTAAAAATTACAAAAAGTACTTACTCTTTTGAAATATAAACATCTAAAAACTGCTTCGCCATCAGCCAATAGAAATAGCTAGCATCCAGAAAACGTTCCTCCGCAATAGCCGAAGAACTAAGACTTTTTAAAAGTCGATTTGCGTCCTTACTTCTACCAGCCTTGAGGTAGGCTTAAAATTCAAGCTTAAATTAAAAGACTAAATCTTAGCAAAATAACTTTTCATAGATCTAACCTTCATGAGCTTCTATAAACCGATCCGACTCAGCTAGCCATTGTGCATGTTGAAAATACACCTTTGGCAGAATCTCAGGTACATTATCAGCCAATCGGAATGCTTCATACCAGTCTCTAGCTTCTACGTGTAACTGAATGACTTGAGATTCGTCGCCTAACTTCTTGTAAACTTCAGCGGCTAGAGGTAGAGCTTTCAGACGCTTCAGATGTGATGCCACAAGCTCCAGGGAGCTTTTTTCATTCAAACTCAATCTCCGCCCAATGTCATAAAGCCTAAAATATGACACAATTTAGCTAAAATTTTCAAAAGTCGCTAACATTTTTAGCTTACACATCAGCCCAACCCTGTTGTGAGACAATCTCGATGGCTCTGTCATTTTCCCCCGCCGATAAGAGCAACTCAGCTGCAGCCCTTGGCTCGTGCACTGAACAAGCCCACTCAGCACGTTTTCGTATCAATTCCCGTTTTGCTTCTTCGTCGCCATCTTTCAGATACTCCTGTGCCAAGTCGAACATTCTAAGATCGCTGTACATGGCTAAGGCACGATCGGTTTGTCCACACTTTTGAAAGAGTCGAGCAGCTTCTCGAAATTTACCAGCAAAAGCAAAGTTCTCGGCTAGCAAGACTTCTTTGGGAACTTCCGAACGCTTTTGCTTCTCCATTAGACCATGAATCAATTGCAACCACGGAAGGTTTCGTACTTTAACATAAGCATCTTTTGCAATATTCAGATGAAGAGATTCTAGGGCTGCCTGGGCCAGACTCTCCCAATCGGCTGTAGTCACTCCGAGACATGCAACTTGATATGCCTCTCTTTGATTATAAAATTTGCATATAAGAATTAAGCAAGCATTTTAAATATCTCTTCCATCTTACTCAAAAAATCCAGCCTCAATGAATTGCCACATGGTGGCGCCTAGAGCCAGTGGAATGTTATGCATTAAATTGCCACGCAAACAAAACGCTGTTGCTCCACACAGTCCAACAACAACACCAATCATATTCTGTGGACTGCGCGGTGGTAAATTACCAACCCGAACGCTGAGACCTCCTGTGGTATGGGTGTAACAGAGCATTGTATCAAGATGTGTGTTCCACGCAACAGAATTGACTCCTGAATCCTATTAAAGGAGCAATTGGGGTTATTAAACAAAAAAATACTTGGAAAATATATTATATCCTTGCAATGAAAGCTAAATCGACAGACTATACTTTTCTGAAGTTTTTGACTTTTAGAGAAAAAACTAATGTTTGTACTTTAAGTTTACAATATCTCGACAAAACCTAACAATTTTGAGATAGAATTCCAAAAATTATAGTCTGGTTCTACAGCCAGATATTACAGACAACAAGACGTAGAAATGTGAAAATACGAATACCTGGTAAAGCATAGTGTCGTTGACTACATCTCGCACAACCAATCTTCCAGCATCATCCACAACAGCTATACGACTTCGTGCAGCATTAAGATCTAAGCACCGTACCGCCGACATTACAGTTGTTATTAAAATTGGCAGAGCATTGTCGAGGAATATTCTAAATACCTAGGAAAGAAAAACAATTTAAAAAAAAACAGTGTGGTTAAATTAATTTGAGCTACCTGTCCACTTTTGAGTCCAATAACAAGCCCCTCTCTTCCTACTGGGCCTCCAGTCACCTTGATATACCTTATAAAACTGTCCATAAGCCACTCTCTCTGGAGAACACCATCGAAATCAAGACTTTGCAGACGTTTTTCCTGACACAAAACTATATGACGAGCACAAACCACCAACAGACTACATTCGAATCGTTTTTGGATCTTTTCTCTGACCTTATAGTGCATCGGTTGATCCTCTCCTGAACTCAACTCGTAGAGAACGATTCTTTCGGGTAATTGCACAGCCAAGCGATTTCTATAGATTGCAATTTTTTGCACTAGGTCTCGACACTTAATGCGAACTTTTGAGTTTGAAATCAAATGTTGTATGATAACGTCGCACATATTCTCACGAAATGCATACCGATCACGATACAATGCATGAACTGTACTCGATGCGATGCTATAGCAGGCCAACGTCCCATCTTGACATCCAACTGCATAGGCAAAACCACTTGGATGTAGGGAAACAGACCAAACCCACGAATCAAATGCGTCGCCCAGAGTTCCCAATCGAATGCCTTCCTTAGTGAATATCTGTAGTGTACGACAGCATCCGCTAACAATTAGACTTTCGCCATTTGGAAAATATGTCAGACATAGAGGATCAAATCCTAAGCTGCGTTCTTTTCCAATCATCTGACCTCCGAGAGTGTGAAATGACAGAGTTTGATTCCAATCGGCGACAGCAATTGTGTCTATGCTGTTAGAATTCGATGATGGACTACATTGAACACCAAATATAGCGCTACTCGAGCCACCAGGGCGTTCAATACGAGATTTTTCTTCTCCAGACTATAATAAGTAAAGCACACCCTTATTATGAAATGTTCACATTTTTATCAGGATAATAAGTTACCTTATTTCTAATTGATATTGTTCCATTGCTCAAACCGAGCACTAAATACTGTCCATCGTTGGTCCATGCGCAAGAGTTGATGCGATATGAAACTTTATTTTTTTGTACAGCCTTTTGCTCTGACGACCAGTAAGCGAAGTCGGAAGTGGAACATGAAGCTAGATGATGGGACACAGGGTTGAACGAAAGGCACTGAATAGTGTCACTATGTCTGTGGATAAATTTTTGCAAATAAATAATAAATTCTGTTCAATTTATTCAAACGGACGGTTCGTATATAAACGGAAAAAAGTGATGATTAGATACAAAACCACATGTTTTTGATGTTCTGACTGATGCGAAAGTTTTCAATGCATCGGACGTTACGAAATAGCAACTTAAAAATTCTATATTTTACCACCTACAAATTTGCGTTTCATGGACTTTGAAATTGCATAGCTGTGTTCTAAGAATATATTAAAAATGTTATTTTTTTATTATGTTTACTTTTTAACTCTTGCTTGCTTCAGCTTTCATACCAACATCAGTGCGGATCTTGTCCATCGGATTCCTTAAGCATATTTTTTGCACCTCCTATCAATCGACCTATACTTACATACAATATGTTGGTTTAACGACTACAGAATTAAATGTCTGGCGTTGGTTTGTCAAACGTTGCGGTGTCGGTGTAGGAGTTTTCTCTATAACGCTAGATTTGCTTTATTTTATAATCTACCCGCTGTTTTGCCCTGCATTTAGGTCGCAAAGCATAAATGAGGTTGCACCAACTCAGCCCATTGCATTGTGTCATAACACTATTGCAGAAATACAAGTAAGTGTAATGGTGTTTCGACATTGTAATGGGCACAAGAGAGAAACAACCTCAAAATGCTTCGTGGACTGTTTGGTCATCGGCAAGTTTTGATTGGAAACATTAATGGTCGGTGAGTTCAATTTTAACCACAATTAAAGCCAGTCGTTTCATTCTCTAAAAAATAACTATAACACCGCTGATCAGAATGAGTAGAATTGCTTGCTATATGCGAAGCAAAATACATAAACGAATACATAATCGAATCGAATTAGTTAACGATAACGCCTTTCATCAGTTGATTATTTTGAAAGTAATGAGCAATAAACCAAAAAGGTAGTTAGAAATAAGGAAACGAAAATGACAATTTAATATTTCAAGAACTAGTGCGAATCAGTTTGCGAAGCTTGTAATGGAAAAAACCCTTTTATGACTAAGGGCATATCAGCGTTTGGGTCAACAAAAAAAAAAACAAAAAGATTACTGGGAACAATTTTCAATATTACTGAATTTTTTTGGTGATCCGTCAATTTTATTTTTATAATTTTATGAGTATTTTTGTATGGTTGGACTACAAGCAAAAACTTTCGACGAAAACAAAAGGACCATACTGCAATGCTAAATGTACTTTTCCATTGTATGACGTTTAACATTTGTGTTAAAAAAAAGGAATAGCCCCGGCTCACTTGTGGAAAGACACTTAAAGTTATGAAAGCCTTAAAATTCTAAATTTATCTCTGCGATCAAAATCGAAGGTAGAAAATTTCGAATAATATAGGTAGCGTTTTTTTGCTTTGAAAGTTGTTTCATGAAAAAGGATCAAATGTTGGTACTTCCGACTTTTTGCCACATAATCTCAATTAAGCGTTCTTCTATTTAAACTTATTAGTACTTTGAGTTAAATTAACAAATTGACTTTTTACGAATTCGATCTTTGATCTTCACACATTATGGATGTGGTCGACAATATATCACCAAAAACTACACACACTAACAAGCAACAGAGAGAGATCGTGGATATGGATCCCTTGATACATCGTAGTACTTATTGTCAAAATTGTGGCAAATGCCAAGAAAAATATTACTTTTTCCTCTTCGTTCACATATACTTTGTCCATATCGAGGACAGAATTTTGACAGAATTGAAGATAAAAGACTAAGTTCGGTTTTCTTCATTTTTGTTTAACTAGCCGATAACTCCAAAGATGGTAAACTCTAGAGTTGGTACCAAATCAAAAGTCCAGCGGAAGTTGAAAATTGCATTTCTTCACTTTTTAAATTCCCAACTCCGGAGTTGAAATTTGAAAGTTGACCTACACGAGTTTTTCAAAATATCCCTTTTGAAATTTCTTAGAGATGTCTTTTTCATTTTAACAAATATTAATGCCGGAAAAAAAACAGACTATCCAAAGTTTTCCACTCAGTTGAACAAGAAGACTGGTTGGTTTCGAATACATACATTGGAATACCGTAATGTTACATATATCGATAATGAAGGTTGGCAGTGGCCAGTCTGAACTTTTATGGAGAACTATCCCTAACGATTTTTAAAAATATGGATTAGTTCCACCTTGCGATTAGATCCTGATATGCGAGCAATTTCTTGCCCTGATTGATCCAGGAAACTTAGCTTTAGAAAAAAATTCATATACTGCTTGTAATTGTTTCCTTCGTGTTTTAGGCATTCGAACGAATTGAGGTACAAGATTGGGAATCGCTTTCGAAACTTGTTTCACCACGACGCAAGGTTATAATGCTTATTCAACTAAAATATGTTATTGCCAATTGGATTGACCATAATAAGGTAACAATGTGAATAATTGAGAAATTATTGGTCCTAATTCACAAGATCTATTAGAGAATAAACGTAAACCTAAAGAATATTATGTCGATTTTCTTTACACATAAGAAATCAATTTCTGTGTGGAGATTTTGATCCCTCGGCGAATTGTGCGTTTTGTAATTTATAAAAGATAGCTGTTTGTGAGAGCTTGAATTTGTATACTTAAACATTTGGAAAAAAATATTTTTAAATCTGAAAAATTTAGAAGAAAGCCATGGAACACACACCCACCCTCGTCGCCAGAAACAAAAGAAAAAGATTCATTTTAAAATATGTCCTAATAAATTTATAATAAGCTTATTGAATAGAAAATTTCAAAAATCGAGGACAAAAGTGTCGATACAAACACTTAAAAAGCTAAGCGGGAAGCGTGGAGGGAAATTATCTGATCGTACTTATATTTTAATCAATAAAAATATCTTAATTCCCTGCATTTTATCATTTGAAACTTCAAAATATGAAAGATTACAATTGATATGTCAAAATAAAGTTTAAAATATCTTTAAGTGACCTTTAAACGCGGTGAATGGCGGTTAAGTAAAGAGGCCTTAAAGTACCGTTACTTAAATGTGAAAATTCATCATAGATACCGATGTTATACTTAAGAGATGTTTGGATTTCAAGAATGAAAAACTCTTCGTCTTCTTCGCTTCCCAAATCAAATTATGGTCAAGTTTCCCAAAACTAATTTTCTCGAAATATTATAGTTTTAAATTAATTTATCTTGAATATTGATAGCAACAATTAATTCGATAAACAACCTTAGAAAAAATCTAAATTCTGTTAGAAAATCACAAGTTTGTTCGGCCAACTTCTCATTAACTTTTTATATGAGTTGCGAATATCGAAAGTTGATAAACTCTAGAGTTGAAAATCGGATGCTGAAACAGTCAACTTTAAGTGAAGAAAAACAAAATCACAAGTTGAAAATAAAAATCAGTGAAATCACTTTGGATGGCTATAGTTCGCTTACATGCGTATATAGGTATTGTATAGAGAATAGACCTTTCGTTTGATGATATGGTCGATGATGATTGGTAAACTTTGAAAAAATATTGATTTTTATAGACAAGTGGTTAAGTCCACGATTTTTCCAAAAATTAATAAAAAACTAAATTTTGAGATTTGCAAAGATTGGCACATCCATGAAAAGGTCTGTTAATTCTCTATTCACAATTGAAAACTGCATTCTCTTACAAATTTTGGTTTCGGAAATATCTCCATCTGCATCTAATGACTCTTTTAGATTCGGATCAATTTTCAGTAAAAATCATTTGGGTAGTCATATATCGATAACCAGACCTCGCAGAACCTTCTGGTCTTCACCCGTGAAAATGTCCTAATAAATGTTTCAAAGTTGTTAAATTGTATCCCATACAATGGAAGCTTCAACCAATTTTGCTCGCTCTGCAATCTAAACTCAAAAGATGATTGCTTTCATATTCTTAACATATTATGCCCTATCTTTAGGTCACAAAGTCTTAATTACTTCGGAAAACCTGCCCTTTCAATGCAAGTTACAATTAAATTTTCAAACGAGTGGGAATGGAAAGCCCTAACCAATTATATTTATTTATTTTAAAAAATTTAAACTGTTTTGTGAATCAGGCTGACGACTAAGCCAAAGCTCTTAAATTCAAATTTCTAATAGTTTGTTAATAAATGAATACACTACCTCACCTAATGCATTAAAATGGTTATTTTCCTGTGCTACATTTTATTTCGTTGCCAGAAATTGGTGTGGCACCAGGAAGGAACATCTCCTAACCACTGGCTTTTTGTACTTTGTAAAAATAATGTTGGTGGTTAATTTTCTTTCAGGTCTAGAAGGTTGATGGTTCATCCATTAGACAGATATTTACTTACGAATACTTCAAAAGACCCTCAAGCTTGTTGGTCCATATAATAACAGATTTATCTGCACCGCCGGTGGCGAATTTTTTCCCATCTTTCGCATATGCAATGCAATGCACAGTGTCCTTGTGGGCTTTAAGTGTATTCAAAACACTTCCATCGATTGGGTCGTATATTAAAACCCGGTCGCCAGCTGCAACAACCAAATGATGACCCTCCGGATGATAGCATACTGCATGAACACTGAAAAACCACTTGCATGGATATTAGAATTTCTTTAGAATCAACCAAACGCCCCAACTAAACAAACCTAACGTCATCTTCTTTGGTGTTGGGTAAGTTAATCTTTTCAACCCACTTAAGAACACCTCTCATTTTTTGAGGAAATTGGTTGGTAAAAAATTTAATTTTAATTTAACATTTTTTAGTTGTGGAAATGGAAAACTAAGAACTATTTTCTTAGGTAATTTTTTATTTCTCTAACTTCCAATTGTTTGTGTGCTTTTTGTTTTTTTCTTCTGGGATTTGTTTATAATTTACTGTGATTGTCATGTTGCTTTGGTAACCGTGAATAAATGGAAATGATAAATGAACACACGAAACACACATCAACAATTCAGCACTCAGCAAGTCCAACATAAAATAGATCTCAAGGGTCAAATGTGAAAAATTTCCCTCTTAGGCTGACTACATACTGCGCAAAAAAGTCAATAACAACATAAACCCAGTTTCATCAGTGAATCTCATGCTTGCAGAATCGAAAATATTTAGGTATGATTAGGTAAACGAACTTCATGGCGAAATAGGGATAGAAATTGTGCCAAATGGATGTCTTCAGATTTAAACAAAACATATGCGTTGAATTGAATTGTATTAAAAGATACAAGAGATTTTTAGAGGAATTGTGAATATATCTTCAAAAACTCGATTGCTCGCGTTTTTCCTAGGATAATTTATATACACACAACCATTTCATCCATTGATTTTTTATTTTGTAAAACACAAAGCTCATGAATAGATTATAAGGTAAAGCAAACAAAAGTTTCCATTTTATCTGTTTTTTTTTTAAGAAATTGTTAAGAATTTAAAAACAAGGCTTAATTGAATGTTAAATTGGGGAATCAGACAAGATCTTCTCTTCTTCGTAAATGTTGAAACACTCCAATACAAGCAATAGAAATCTAGATCAAACAAAGGCATATATGGTGTGTTTCTTTGAAAGAGATAAAGTGCTCATGATTAGACACAAACAATTATCGCGTAGATGAGATTCATTGGGAGATTAATTCTAAATACCTAGTAGGAACACTTTTATTTTTGAATGAAATTAATCGAATCGTGTGAGTTGACCCTTATGAAAATTTTCCCCATAAAAATGGGGTATTGAAAACTAACATTAACATTCCCCTCAAACCTACTTACAATTATTGTGCTACGATATTTCTCCTTCGACCTTCTCCTTTGTCAAGCTATCTTGCTCTTGAACAAACATGACGCACAAAAGAGACCAGTGCTGAAGCAAGTACAGGAAACACCACGTCGGTCGTTGTTCTCGACATCAATTTTAGAGCAAAACTTTTTCTGTTCGGCATTTTTTTTGGCTCAACTTAAAACCAACCGGTTAGATTATTCGATTCATTTAACGAATAAACCATACTCTATTGTAGAAATACAATTGTTATATTTGGTCTTTTATCAAATATGCAAACCAACAAAAGACAACAAAAAAAACGGTTTCAAGAAAAATCTTTTCAATTTTCATATTGCTCGTAAGTCGCAACCCTGTTATCGCATTTACAAAGCCAAAAAGAGAGCGCATATTTGTACATCGTTAAAAAAAAACCCACGGCAAGGCAAGCATAGGATTTTCCTCAACTTATTTTCATCTCTGTCTGACTACAGTCGATTGCACTGAAAAGTTGAGAGAACGTGAGCGAGAAAAAGAATAAACTGCACGAAACAACAACAGAACACGACAGTGCGATGCCGCCATTTTCATTAATTCCACATTCTTTCGTCGATTCTTCTCTTTCAGTTACGTTTCGTCGGTGAGACTCGCGAGTGTTGTTGAATCGAAATCGAGTGTTTGAAAGAAATTTATTATTTTTATTCAATGCGCGACAAATCTGTGCTGTGCTGTGTTTTTGCCCTCGCAGTCTTCTTTTTAAATCATACCAAGCCTCAGACCAATTATTAATTGATTTAAATAAATAATCTGAAAAAAAGTTGCAGCAAGTTTTCTTTCCTTTTTCTGCATAAATTAGTTGGCGCCGCTGCTGGGAGCGTAAACCTTTTCAGCTTGCTCTAGGTTTTTTTTTGGTTCTTCTAGTTCAATGATGAAGAGAATAGTTCAAACGACGACGGCGACAAATAATCGAAAGGTAAAAAAAATGATCTAGTAATCCTCTTCACTCGGTGTACGTTTTTCCCAATGTTAACTTTTTTTTTTTTGAACATTTTATAACTTTATATGCATTTTTTTTTAATTTTACACAACGAGTCAGATTCGAATAACGCTGCGCCGCCATTGCATATTAGAGCTAGAAATTTCAATTTCCTCGCTCGTTGAGAAAAAAAAAAGAAAAAATATCGTGTGTGAATTATTTTGGCGCGGCTGCGGTTGATTTCTCGGAGTACGAGATAAAGGGAGAAGAAAGTAGTTTTTTTTTCTCTGTAACAGTGATGCCATACGATGAGAATATAAGATTATGAAAATTTTCAACTTGGATAAGTTTCGAAATAAACCTTTTACATAGAATGCAGTTCTTTAACTTACATTTTCTTCTCGCTACTACTTTTCTTAGATTCATGCTTTCTGAAATAATTGTTAATTTTTTTAGTAAACCTTACCGCGATAGCACTTAAGACTAAAACTATGGAATGAAAAGTATTTGCTTGGTGAATTGTTTAAGGAACCTTTCAACTATATTGAAGCTAGTTAAAGGGAATTGACATGCAAATCAATTCATTTCATAGAATTAAGCACTATTGCGGTGAAGCTTTCTAAAAAATGGTGATCATTTTAGAAGCCACGAAACTAAAGTTGATAGATTTTGGCGCAACTTTGCTTTAAGGTAGCACGAATTTTCATATGCAGATATGTAGTTTTATTCGGTAGATTAGCACTTTTAAATAAAAAATATCACAATTTTAAAGTGAATACACATTAAAACTTAGTAATTTTTAAAGTTCCTCAATTAAAATTCACTTTTTTTTGTTGTTTATTTTGACATTTCTCTTTGTGTAAGTATTACCAGAGTTTTATTTTTGGGACATTATTGGGAATTTTTGTTGATTACAGGGAAGTTTCTGAGCCCATCGATTTTTTTAAGCTAAAAAACTGTTGACATAGGCACCTGTCTGGCGACTTCCAATACCCTAAGCGGTGCACCGAGTTAAAATCAACAATTAAGTTGAAAGTATTGATATACAGTGATGGAAAAAATAATAGAAACAAGCTTCTTCTGTCTCTTTTTTTTAAACAAAAAGTTTATTGAAAAGAAATTGAAAATTAAAAATACATAAAATAAGTCTATAAAGTTTAAAATATACGCAATATTTAATTTTTTAATAAAAAAAAGTAGTAATGAGAAAAATTAAAATTAATACTAACAGCCATTTTACCCTGAAAAAAAATAATAGAAACAATATTATAATTGTGTTTTTCTTTTTGGTAAAGAGTTACTTAACTGTTAAATTGGTTCATATTCGTTTGGTACTTGGTCGTTGCACCTTTATTTTTAATGACGGCTTCACATCTCCGCGACATGGAATGAACCAACGTGGCGCATGTCTCAGAAGGTATAGAATACCATACATTTTGTATGGTATTGGCTCTGAAGTCTCCAATTTTCCTCTTAAGTATGCCCCACTGGTGTTCTATGGGATTAAGATTCGGGGACTGCGATGGCCACTCCATAACATTTATTTTATTTTTTAAAGTATTCCTTAGCCAATTTTGAGGAGTGCTTGGGGTGGTTATCTTGCATGAATTCCCATTTAATTGGCATGTTCTCTTCGGCAAATGGCAGCATAACTTCATTTATGATTTGGACGTAGTCAGTAGCACACATTTTATCTTTTATCCAAAAAATTGGACCAACCCTAGATGTTGAGAAGCACTCCCAAATCATGATATTTCCTCCACCATGTTTAACAGTCTTTTTTGTGTACCTTGGATCGAATTCTGCGTTCTAAGGTCGTCTGACTTACTTTTTTCCATCGGAACCAGATAAATTTATCTTTGTTTCATCTGACCATAAAACGTTGTTCCAATTTCCTCGTTGGGCGTGTTTATTTGCAAAATTCATCATCTGCAGTCTTGCTCAAGAATGGTCCTTTTCTGGGACCCCTTCCAGGAAGCCTTGCTTCCATTAGTCGGTTTCTTATTGTACGACTTGAAACAGTTGCACTTAGTTCTTATAAAATTTTAAAATAACTGTTATATTTTTTTTTATTAAAACGACCGAAACACGTGGAAAACTAATAAACTATAAAACGTCTATTTCAATAAAAATAAAATGCACGACTGGGTCGCACGAACTTGCTCCTATGTAATAGACTAGGAATTTTAAAAACGGATGTTATTAAAGAAAACTGTTCATAAGGATAAAATGAATTTTTTAAATTCTTTTAGTAGTAAGAGATAAAAACAGAATGCTATGCAAATATGAATTTATGCAGGAACAAACATTATAAGTCGTTGTAGTGGTTCCTTAAACAAATAAGCTTTTATGTACAAATTTTTTAAAACATTTTTAAGAAAAAATTTTGGTACGCCAACCTTAAGTTTTTATTATTGTACGAAAAAAAGTCTAATTTCCAAAAAAAAATACTAAGCCGTTCTTGAGATATCGAATTTTTCAAAAAAAAAATTACTTTTTTTTCTAAAAATTGAAAAAAATATTTTTTCTTAAGTTTTTAAATGCAATGTTTTTTAAACTTTTTAGGAGCTTCTTTATAAAAAATTTCGTTAAAATCCGTTATGCCGATAATGAGTAATTCAAAATTCAAAAAAATCGTTCTACGGTAGGTACAGTCAGTAATATCTAGATTTAAAATTTTTTTTTATTAAATTAAAGATTGTAAAGATTGATCAAAAGAAAAAAAAAAGACATAATTGCATGTAGTTATTAATGGTTGATCATTATGTAAAGCTTTGTTTCTATTCTATTCTTTTTTCCATCACTGTAGATGTCTGGCACCTTTACACACTGTCCATTTTCAGTACTGTTAGTAAAAAAAAACGTGAGGTTAAAACTGGAAAAAAAATATTTTTTTATGATTTTAACGGTGTTTCCTCACTATAATATTTTAAAACTAATAATTATACCACTAGATAACTACCTTAAAGAAAATCGCCAAAAAAAAGAACTCGCGGAGAACTTAAATCTAGTGATTTCGAACGATTTATGAGCAGCACCTTTCATGACAAGGGATACTCTTAGAGGATTTGTCAATTCCTCGCAAGAGGCAGTAAACCCCTGAAAAAACTTTTGCAGCGGTTGAGAATCGAACCCAAGACCATCTGCATGACAGTCCAACGCACTAACCATGCCAAGGGCTACTACTACTTGTTAAATGGTTAAAAAAAAAAAAAACTTACTAAAAGGAATCGATCGAAAACGTCAAAAAATATCGAGCAAATTGTTTCTTCATTTGAAGGGACATTTTGGGACTTAAATTAACTAGGATTTACACACTACTATCAGTCTTGAGCTAAGTAAAAATAAGACATGATAGCAAAATAACTAGGTATATTAAAAAGAAAAACAAAGCAAACATCAACCGCGAAACATTGCGAGAACAAGCATTGGTTACCGTGTGACCCTTTTTCAAACTGTCGTACCGCAATTAGTGACAAACATTGAATACAATTAAGCTTAAAATAAGCCAATATAAATTTTAAAAGACAAAGTGTGCTTTAATATCGATTTCCTTTACACATAAATCAATTTCTATGTGAAGATGTATGTAGATCCCTCGCCAGATTTTGCGTTCCTTAACACCAAAAAAAAATTGAGTTTTTTGACTGTGATCAAAATCTTACACGTACATGAAGCACGCATTTGCACACACACCAACCGAAAAATGTTCGATCCGGGGTTAAAATTCCTAGTGTGTAAAAGAAATCGACATAACATTGAAGCACTGGTCTACCTTTAACCTGAACAAATAGCTTCTTTATCTTTTAAAAGTAAACTTTATCCAGATTGATACGAGGCATTCCATACCAAAACAAATTAAAACATTGTTCTTTTTTGTCTTTAAGATTTTGTGCTTCGTAAAAGATTAAATATTTAAAACAGAAGCAGTCCTCAATAGACTGCGATGGACAAAGTAATTTGTACCAACGTATTGAGAATTAACGATACGAGTATATTCTTTTTTTCCATCTTGAACAATGTAAATATCATTTAAACAATCATGCGATCCAGACCTGCGAATTTCTGCACAATTTTATTTTTTTTATATGAACTTTGACAGTCTTTCGCCCAACATTTTTTAAAGTACACTCTTTTTCAGCGAACAATTATTTATGTTCAACTTGTGTGTAGGTATTCGTTTTTAATTTTATTGTTCGATAGTTGTGTTTAAATTCTTTATCTGTCAAATTTAAGGTTCAACTTAAATTTGCTTGCGAAACTCAAATTAGGTAGAAGAGATGTTTAGTGATACCTATAAAGTCTCGAAAGTAAATGACTGCTTTAAGTACCGCTGGTTGCATTCCTTAAACCAGATAACCACTCTTGAACATAATCGTTGCTTCGCACTTTATCTGTGGTCCAGGTTTATCCGGATTTTAAAGTGTAATTAAGTTTTCGATTGGCTATCGGGAACAATTCTTTGATACTTCTGAAATCAAACTTACAATTATTTTCTAAACTTATCTGAAGAATTAGAGTTCTGAAATGTTCATTCAAATGACGAGTTGTCAGTTTGAATTTGGGTTTCTCAGTCCTTGATTATCTTTAATAAAGTGTCAATACTGATCAGTGCTGCTTGTTTCTTATCTGGTTTCCATCCGGGGATAAAACGAACGAAAAAAAAACTTAATTTTTCATCACTCTTTTTTACCCCAAGCCAAGAAGAGAGAAAAACTTATGCGCATGTTTCACTATATTCCCCGTTCTCAACATATCGAAAGGGAAATATTTTCGTTTTTCAAGCTTCCCCTCTTGTGCCTATTATGTATGAGTGACTTGTGTTTTGTATATTTCGTTATCCCGTCCCGTTTTCCCGTATTTGAAATCAACCAAACTAACTGCTCTGTTTCTGTTCTTCTGAGCAAAAGAAAGACGCGTCGCTGCTTTTCTCAATTTTCATTGCAAGGTGTAGGTAGTTTTCTTGTTTTGACTCGGAGAAGAATTTCATAAACACCATTAACTATTGCATCTTGATTTTCCATCAACACAAAAAAATAATCAAGCTTGTATCTGTTACATTTGCAGGTGTACGGCGGTGCAACATCACAACAACAAACAGTCAACTCCACAGACATGAATCCAATGAACAGTGCAGTTCGAAAAATACACAATTTGTTATCGAGTGGCGCTGTGACCGTGACCGGACCAAATCAGCCGCGAATCTTAAAACAAAAAGTCGGTGCTACCATTGTTTCCTCGACAACAAACTCAATAACAAACAATGTCCAGCAACAACAACAAAACAGCTCTACCAGCAATAATATAGTGGGTAGATGTTACATTTGTGACGATGCAACAAATGGAACTCAAAATCAAATGCTAACAGACATGGTCACCTCACATACCAGCACCAAGTTTCCCAATAAAATTGGTCAACTGGTCGGCGATGCGTTTATGGTGATTGTCAGTGTGGAAGATGTGGTATGCCCGAGGTGTAACAATCTGATAAACTACTTGGACCGACTGGAGAACGATGTGGAGCGAGTTCGTAATAATATTATGAATTTGTTGCACAAGAAGTACGGGTTAAATGATGATTCGTCGTCGTCAGCATCTGTAGCGACATCATCTGCAACACCAGCACAAACGTTATCCAGCGGAGGAGGTGTGAGCGGAATTGGATCTGTTGGTGGTGTGAGTGGAGTAGTGAATCAACAAACATCGGCGTCAGCTTCACCGCCCATTAAAATGCAAAAGCTCAATAGTGGTAATGTAGTTAACCGTGTTGTTAACTTGAATGACGATGGAGCAGATGCCAGGTCTAGAAAGGGTGAGCACTAATTATCCATATAAAATTCTAGTTATTTTCCAGGTAATGGAAATAAAATATAGTATACATATAGGCGTGTTTTGTTGAGCTTACAGTGCTTATGGTGAAATGTTCCTCATTAAGCTACTACCTACACATTTTACTGATAACCTAATGTATTGTTAACTTGTCGGGAGCATTTGCGTGTAAAAAATTGGCCTTATGTGAACTTGAAATATCTAAAAAAAAAAAAACACGCCTTATATGCATATTTTGAAATACCATTATGTATGTTAAAACCCACATTTATACCTAATTATTTTTAGATGCAGATGTTTTTTTTAATTTTGCTTAAATTTTGTATTTTTTTTAATATTAGGCATCCATGCTTATTTTGAGATTCGAACGAATAGCTAATTCGATAGAATAGATATTTTCATTCGAATGAACTTTGCATATTTTGACATTCGAGCGAAAAATGTTTATTGTCGAATGATTAAATAAAATGAACCTCAATGAAATTCATTTCCGAAATCAGCTGTTTGAAATTTACTGACATTTCTATCTGACCAAACAGTTTTTTTTTTTTGGATGATTTTTATTATAAAAAAATTATGGTCTAAGAATATAAAAATAATACTTTATCATTTAAGAAAAATAAAGTAATGCTAACGGCCCGATAAAGTTTAAATTTGAAAAACATCAATAAAGCTGACATTTTAAAACATGGAAGCATTTAGAAAACAGTATGGTAAATTTATTGATATCAAAAAGAAGTAAAATAACGGTACAACTTCTCGTATAATAAAATACTTGATTTATGTTTTAATTTTCATTAAACTAAATTGTTTTCCAAATTGATAAACAAAAAAAGAAGGTAACTTCAAAGCCTATTTAATTTACACGTATCTGGTCACATTTGGATTTTGAATTATTATTATTTGTAAATTGTTTTATAAAAATATATAGCGAGACGTTCAAAATCAAAATGACATTTTTTTTATTTGTGAAAAGAGAAGACGGTGGGGAGCAGTTGTATAGGAGAAGTATAAAGGATGCATCAAATCCATTTGATACATCTATTACCACTAACATTATACTAAACTTACATGTTTTATGATTTAATTCGAAAGAAAAAATTGAACGAGAATGAAATGACATTTCTTTCGAACGATTCGAAAGTGAAAATTTGCTTAGTTCTCGAAAGATAAATGAACTTTCCATTAATAAAGTGAACTTTCTAATCGTACGAATCTCAAAATACAAATTACTAGTATTCGACATAATTTCTAGTGAAATCGAATGGCAAAATAAGGCTGATTAATTTTTGAAACTCTCAACTGCATCTTTTTGTTTTATTTTAATCACAATTTATGTGTAAATATTTCTTGTTTATATCGACTTACTCGTAGAATAACCGCGTTTCAAAATATAAATTCAAACATTCAAAATGTCGAAATGTAAGACAAAGATTATATTTATCCAAAAATAATTCAATCTTACTCTCATTACCATTAAAGGATGAAAAATAAAATCCTAAAGCATCGAAAGAGATTGACCGTTTTAATGTTTGCAACAAATGATAGCAACGATGCATTTCTGAATTTACCAATATTTTCCAGCCTTTGTCTAGGTTTTTTTTTTCTATTTTAAAATCAATTAAATTTGAGTTCTCAATTTCAGTTGTGTATCACGTGTATCCATGTCACGTCTACAAGAAAAACACATGTCTATCTTTTAAATAAACGTGTACAAAAAAAATCACGTGTAATTACAAAAGCTGGTTTCTTTCCATATTCGATATTTCAAAACCTAAGTATCTTGGTCGTATCCAAACTAAATCTATTTTGATGAGGAATAACGACCTAACCAGCCGAATTTTGTTAAGAAAAATCTTTGGAAAGAGTTTAAGAAACTTTCTAGGCAAAAGTGACAAATGATTTGGTAGCATATATTATGAAGTTGGCTTGGGTCTCCCGCTGTTACCTGTTGAACGAATTCTACTTACAATTTCTATACAGTACTGGACATTTAAAGTAGTACACATTTTTGTTTGTTTTCATTTTTATTAAAACAAACAACCAAATAGTACCACAAGTGAAAGTTTATATTTTTTGCATCGTTTTACACAATTTGTAATACATATAATAAAAATATAGAACTCTATTGTTTCATTTAATTACATCCATATTGATGGACGAAACTTCGTTATATACGAAAAATAATTAGCTTCATTTCACCATACGCCCATTAAATAACCATAACCTTAAAAGTTACCGCTCGAAGATATTAAAGTGGACAATAAGTGTATAACGAATAATAGATTGCATTCTTTATATCGAATACACTTAATGCAAACTTTATTCAGAATTACAAAGTAAAAAGTTTATTTTCAAGACTATTTCATACTTTGTTTTAAACTGATGGACATTCCTTGAAGTATTACGATTGATTGGTTCAATGAGAGGAATGCAATTGGCTATTGCGCTGGAACATTATTTATAAAAATAACCATAATACATAATAATGAAAGACAAGAAAGAAACATTGCGTCGGTGCTCGAGAAATTCAAATTTTTCTGTTAAAGTTCTATCACCTATCATTTTTAAAGCTCTCTTTTGGATAATATCCAAGAGACTCAACTGCTTTGGACAAATATAAGCTTTATAGATTACAGCCAGATCAGAAGGGATGAAAAATTGCTTACATTTTCGAAGGAAACCTAAGCACTTTGCAGGGTTTTTGGCGTCATCGAATATGTGGTAATTCCACACAAGGTGGTCTGTGATGCATATACTAAGAACTGAAAGCTTTTCTGTTTTCTCAATGCTGTATGACATATTAGTTGTGTTCAACCAGAAAAAGGCCAGTGTAGAGTAGTGTAGTGCAGTGCAGGTTCATGAAAACTGTCAGAGCAAACTCAAGCAAAAACGTCATACGTCAGATGTTAAAAAAAAGAAAACAAATTAAATTCGGCACAAGTAAAATGCCTTATGCCTGCGCTGAAGTCGATGGCAAGGAGACGAAATTCATTCCCAGTGCCTGTGACGACGTTGTTGGCTTTTTAGGCACAAAATCTCTTCCTCCTCTTCACCTTTTTTTTAATCGAACTTTCAAACAATTTAGATTTAATTAAGATATTATTGGATTAATTGGAGAACACTGAAAACTGAATCACCTTCACTCGAAGTTCGCTCCAATCTAAACTTTAATCAAAAATACAAAGCGCGGAAAAAAATCAACTTTATTCGTTAACAAAATACAATCGAATAATGACATCAACTGATTTTGACAGTTTTCACCAACCTGCACTAGCTCAAAAGGTAGTGCAAAATATTCTGAACTAGTGTACACTAGTTCAGCTCAATGAACGCTAATCAGTGTCAGTGCAGAAATTTTCTCAATGAACACAAAAAAGCTACACTTTTCTGCCCAGAGTAGTCCAGTGCAGCTGGTTGAACAGAACTATTGTGTTTAACGTTTCATTTAATGTCAAACAATTAAGGAGATTGTGATTATTTTTAGAACTATAGAAATTAAGTAAAAATACGACGGTTTTATACTATAAAAACTGTGTTTAAGTACATATGGCTTTGTTGTGTGGAACGTTCCATTCTATTCCATGGAGGATATTTTTGGGAAATAGCGCCAGAAAATGACTGTTCGCATTTGATTCAATCATTCAATTTCTTTTAAGTAAGTCCACCCCGTAATGTCAACACAACGGATTTACGAAATATAGAAAACAGTTTTATAAATTACCTTTGATCTTTTGATAGATTTATAATAGATAAATTAAATAATTTTA
This sequence comes from Philhelius festivus, assembly GCA_963931855.1. Lineage (NCBI taxonomy): Eukaryota > Metazoa > Arthropoda > Insecta > Diptera > Syrphidae > Philhelius > Philhelius festivus. The sequence continues at coordinate 156,433,305 of OZ007556.1, forward strand.
TAAAAATGCAAAGGAGTCCAAAGACTGCAAACAACGCAAAAGAATAATTCAAGTTAATGCAAAGTATGCTGAATTCTTAGAAGATTGCATTCTATTGTTTTTTTTTTTTGTAATGGATGGAGAAAAATGTGAAATTAATAATTGTGATATAAATTTATTAAATCGCGGTCTCAAAGTGAAGTCAATGAATACAATTTTTAATTGAATTCAATTATGATTTTCAAACATTGCATTATTTGACAACCCTGGTATAACTTGCCTGTCAAGTTAAAAAAAACCTTACATGTTTTATCCAATTTTGAGAAATGTTTGCCCAATTGCACTGCTAAAGATAAGGCCAAGATTACACATGTAAACTTATGTAAGTTGCATACGTAAGCAACTTCTAAAAAAATTACTAATGTAAGCGTTTCTTTAAGTGACTAACAGTAAATTTTATCAACTTCCGTAAGTTGTAAGACGAGAGAAAAACTTACAAGTGAAAACACGTTTGTTCTCACTTACTAAGTTCTCAAGGCTTAAACAACTGGGAGTGATAAGCATTCTGGGCACATCATATTATTAAGGTATTAGTATGAGGACAGTATTAAGTAGATTTGTCTCTGCTAAATTTAATAATAAAATATTCTCTTTTTTACTACTTGTTTTGTATCTTATCCTACTCTTCTGTAAAATCTAGCACTAATTTCAGCGCCACCACCAGGCTAGAGTTTGAAATACAAAATCACGCTCCATGATAATACTATAGGTTATAATATATATACAATGGTATGATACTACTTAACAATTTGCTAAGTTTTTAGCAGATTATTCACTCTTTCTTAATTTTCTAATTAGTATTGTGTGAAGGCTATTTTTTAATAAATTGCTTCTGAACACATACAATTATGACTGTTCCTGCAAAAAACTAATTCCAAAGAGTCATATGAAGCTAGTACGATTCTAAAAAAATAAAATAGGTATTCGATGATTTTAACTTTAATAAAAATGTAGAGAAAGTATGATGCTATATTCAATTAAAAATTGCAAAATCGTTGTTTTAAGCTAGTTTCATACTAAAACAGCTTTAACATCATACTAATTCAACTAAAATTTTGCGCCATTAAGATTAAGGAAATGGAATTTTTATTGAGGGTACGAGTACATATTCAGTGGAATATTGTTTAACAAACAAGCCTTTTTTTGGAACTTAATAAATATAATCTCAAAAATTATTCTATCTTAAAAGCTAAAACCAACTATATACATTGAAATCGGTTGCGCGTGTTCGAGCACAGTAATACGTGATTTGAATATATTAAGGTAAACAACAATGCTTTTAATACCAATTCTCTCGAATATTAAAACTTAACCGTATACACGCGCTTCATGGAATTCCCAACAGTTAACCCTTGAGCCAAACTTCGGTTGTTCAATTAAATTCTGGAATTCTTTCTTTAGCCCCACTTCACGAATGTGGAATGCTTCACCCGACTCCATATTTCCCTCGCATTTTAATATTCAGACATTCAAAACCAATGTGCATCGGTTTCTCTTTTTAAATCCCCTCCTACTTTCCTAAAACGCTCGCACTGTGCTCAAACATTTTTAGGGTAGCCATAATCCTTTTAGTGCTTGAAAATTAAAAAAAAAATGGATTTATATCTTCTGAAACAGTTTAAATTAACTCTAGTTCTCCTTGTACGCTTTTTTAAATACGCATTTGAAACCATATTAATTCTTTATTCCATATTAATCCAGTTATCCAGTTTTTTCACAAAAATTCTCTGTCGACAGTTTCATTTTCTTCATTCTTCATTGTCTGATGTACGAGTATGTACATACATACATACTTCTATCTTCTAATGAGCAATAATTATGTTAATCAAAGATTCACAGCTGTGATTCTCTAAGCCCCGACTATCACTACACAATTTTCTTCCGTATATTTAAAAATAAATCCCGAATTTTTCCATTATTGGCCGATATATTCACTGGACAATAGAAATCGTTTCAATCCGGTAAAATATGTACCTCCTTTCAAGGCCTGGTGTATTAATGGGCACATACTTTCGCAAATTATTTGGAACACATCACTGTCATGCTTACAGATAACATATTTGCATCTTTTTTTGTTTTTCATATTTTTGATAAATTTCTTTATTTCGTTAAAAGCCTCAAACTGAAATTTAAATGTGTTTTCAATCTAGTCGGAATAAGTGAAATTTGATATTATTTTCTTGAATTGCACAACACTATTTGCAAAGAATTGATTAATCTTCTTGGAAAATTGATTCTATATTCACATATTTATTCTGTAAAAATGTTGTCTTTTGATTTAACACTATTGATTTATCATTCACCACAATGACTTATGGTCCTTAACACCTTGAATTTTATAAGAGACATATTTACATATTTCATTTTAACCAAACTGCCCGATTGTATTTTTTCTTATTATTTAGCAATTTTAATATCTTTCATTCTGTTAAGTTCACTACTAAACCATTCTTTTTTGTTGCCGGAGCTCACAATTTCAATAGTTTTAAGGGATCAACTGCGTAAGCAACCAATTTACAAAAATCATTTTTCATTAAATTAACGTTTTAACAATTAGAGGTAACTAAAAAAATATATGTACATACATAATGTTAATGTATGTACATAATTGTTGTATTTAAAAATTTGAATTTGTTGTCTTATATTTTCCACTTTAACTTTTGTTTCAACAGATGCTCTCGTGGACATGATCACATATTTATTTTTTTCTGCTCAACTTTTAAAATGGTCATTGTTATTTTTGTGCCAATATCTTCTAGAGGGATTTTTTTTTCAATATTATGCAGATGGATTTTTTTTCTTTTGCAATCTCAAGACCTAATTTTATGGTTTTTAAAATAATTTTTGTTTTCTTATTTATAGTGAGTGCTGTTCAGCAGATCAAAATTACACCGCCACAAATTCAACAACAGCAAGTAACACAGCAACAACAACTACAAAAAAAGACAACAACAAAAATTTACAAATGTTTATCGTGCGATTTCAAAACTCAGGATTTGAAACTCTTCAACCCGCACTACGAAACATGTAAGCAACAAAATTTTCACTGCAAAATGTGCAAAAAAATATTTTCAAATTTGAATGCTATGAAACAACATATGACAGAAAAGCATAATGCAACATCAACACAAGCCAATACAATTGCCTCTAATTCACAAATTCAACAGCAAACAAGTATTGATGTGCACTCTTGTCAATTGTGTCAGGTGAACTTCACCAGTGAGCTGGCCCTCAAAAAACACATGGAAGTCAATCACAATGAATACAAATTGGTCGAAACTACTCAGCTCTATACATGTAATCACTGTCAATTCAAGTCTACTGACAAGCAAATCTTTGACGAGCACATGCGAAAGCACGTCAAACCAAAACCGTTTAAATGTCGCCTCTGTTCGACCAGATTCGAAACTCGTGAGCAAGCAACTATCCACGCTAAAGCCCATCAGCCTAACATTTTTAAATGTGGAACTTGTTCGTTGTCGTTCCCCAAGCGTGAGTTGCTGGTAAAGCATTTTGAAAGTCATCAAACCAAGACACAACAACCCCAGCAGCAGCAAACACAGCAGGTCACCCAAATTATCACCCAACAGCAACATCAACAACAGCAGCAACAGCAACAACAGCAGCAACAGCAACAACAGCAGCAACAACAACAGCAACAACAACAATCCCAGCCCCATGTTATTACTACGCAAAAGTTGTTACAAGAAACAATTGACGAGGCTCTTAGTGAGTCCTCAGAGGCTGGAGTGGATTCCAAAGCGATTCGATTCTTCACATGTCATATATGTTCATTGACATTCATCCAAGAAAACTATTATAACCAACACATGGAAACACATAAGTCGCAAACACAAAAAAAGACCACTTCCTCGGCGTCCTTAACATCAACTGTTTCTAGTGCGGGTGTAAGCACGTCATCGTCAACATCATCGGCGATTGTAAGCCAGAGCCTTATTCGTGGCGATGGAAAGGATACAACTGAAGCCGGCAGCTTGATAATGAGCTCTAATTCAAACAACGCTGCATCAATACTGGAAGCAGACATTGAGAGCATTTTTGAAAAAATGCATTCAGATAAGTCTGACAATGATGTAGGAGGCAATGGAACAAACTCTGGTGGCGGAGGAGATGGGGCAGCAAGTGATAATCTGGTGATTACGAGTCAGGAGAATGCTGTTGGTGGAATAACCTTCAATATAACCATCCCACAACCAGATTCCGCTGAACAGGGCAACGAGGTCAGTTCTACTTTAGATTTTTTTGTTTTTTATTTTGTTTTAATTTTGTTTAGAATTTATTTCGCGTCGTCTTTTATAATAATTTTTAAATCCATTTTTTTCTCTGTAGGGTGATGCCAAACAACAACAGCAGCAACAAAGGAGTGGAGACAACTCTGCAACACCTGTTGCTGTTAGCATTGACATGCCCGTCTTAGATCATCCGGATGAGGGCATCGATAAGTCCACAGATTCAAGTGAAAAACCCTCATCTACCGATGAAAGTTCGAAAAAACCAAGTAGTCCTGCAGGTGGATCAGGGTCCGCCGCCCAACCAGTTAGCATGCCAAGCTTAGATGATGATAATGAGGCTCACGACAGTAATAGTCAGCACTCGACTACAACAATGGAGCAACAGCAATCGCAGCAAGAATCACAAGTTTCAGCAAACGCAGAATCCGAAGAGCAACAGGAAGCTCAACACCAACAACAAGAACAAACTGAACAGAGTCAAAATGACGAAAACCAACAAAATATGGGTAACGCCGATCAGGTTCAAATGGACTTGGATGAAATGCAGGCCGGCGTTGAAGGCGGTCAAATCAAATTTATCCTCAATGAAAACGGCCAACTGCTTCAGCTGGACAATCACATCATTACTGATGCTGACGGCAATCAGATTCTGGTGCAAGATAGTGAACAAATTCAACAGCTTCTTCAGAGTGTGGGTGTGTTACAGACCAGCGACGGTTTAGATGGAGAGACACTTCAAATGATCGGCGATAACAATCAAATGGTGATTGTACAGCAGGGCGACAATGAACCACAGCTTATTGATGCATCTCTACTTAATGCCGATGGGCATATTGTTATTCAACAGGGACAAGATGGTGAGTTAGGAGAGGGGGCGCATGTTATTGGCGAAGGCGGTGTTCGAATTCCCGTTTCTGTATCGTATACTGCTGATGGACAGCCAATCGTCCAAGTCACTCAGCAGACAGATAGTGTTGACGGAAAGGAAATGGAAGGCACCGTCATCACAACAACAGCTGGCGGTGAAACAGCCGTCACTCAGAGCTTGTCCCAAGCACCCGGAAGTTATTTTGCGTTAGAGGACTTGATGCAACAACCTGAACAATCGAAAACCTCCGATTAGAAGTCTTAAATATAAGCAGTAGAAAGATTATACTGCATCTCGTTTTGATGTCAAGAACAGGATCTGGCGCCCAATGATTGACAAAAAAACCGGGTAATTGTAAAAAAAATCACCAAAACCATTATCATCTTGAAAACAAAAGAAATGTTAGAAATTATTTAAACGTTTAAAAAAACACAACTAATTTTAAAAACATTTCCTTCTTGTAATGTATATATTATAAAATATTAATTTAAAGATTTTTCGGCTCGGTTTTGAATTATAAATACACAAACTGTTTGCTATACATAAAATAGAACATGGTTTAATGCAAGTGGTAACACCGATTTACCCCAAAAACAAGAAAGTAAAATTAACTTACACCGTAAAATTCCGCGGAATTAACACAAAATGTCGTTTTTAAGAAGCAATGACTAAATGCATAAAAAGTAAACAATTATTTGAAACAATTAAATAATTCAATAAACAAAATACAACACTATTTTATCATCATCTAATATTATTATTTTGTAATTAAGCTATAAACTGATTTCGGTTATTTAAATATTTGTTTTGAGAGGAATTTTTGAACAAATGATTTTAGGAAAAACAATAAAAATAAAAAAAAAAATAATCTACATTATATACAGAGAAAATAAAAATCAGTTTAGACCATTATTTTCACGAGTGTATATGAGACAAACAAAAAGAAATATATATAATATTATAATTAAAATGTTAAATATAAGTAGTCATTATATAGAATTATAACCCAAAACAAAAAAAAAAAACAATAAACGAAAAAAAAAATCTAATTAATAAAAATATTCTTATAAAATGTTTATTTTGATTTTAAACAAAACAAAAAGGCAACAGGATTGGACGCTGTGTATAAAGTTTATTTAACATATTGTTTTCTTTCTTTTTTTTAAACAAAAAATAAAAATCACCCCTTATAATTGATTAATCGATGAAAACAAAATAGGGTAAAAGAAACGAAACAAAAATATATAACAAACAATAAAACAATTTATGCTTTTCTTTAAATAATAATATGAAACACTGATAAAATAGTAAACAAAAAGTATCATTTATATATTTTTTCTGATTCACACACTGGCAAATAGATTTTAAAGTATGTAATTGCCAATTCATTTGTATGCAATTGAACTTTATTTAAATTTATTATACAACAGGTAAGATATTTCAAAGAGAAATTAAGAAATAAAAATTGAGAAACCAGAAAAATGTTTGTTTTATTTTGAATTCTTTGAGCTGTAACGGTTTTGATTGAAGTGGAGGCAGCACCGTTTTCGAGTATCGATGTTAGTTTAGAGTTCTAGATGGGAATGCGTGATGTTTCGTTAAGATGGTATGGCATCACTGAGTTACATATATAAGTTGTGTTTCCTGCAAGCTTATGGGACTGGATGAATTTTAGGGTAGAACAACTATTAAAGGCGTTTTCCTTTTTAAGGTCTGTGTGTATTTTTATTTGTTACATATTTTTGAAATTATTTTACCTTTTGCACAATAATCCCTATCCGCTGTTTTAATTGTTTTTTTTTTTTATTTCTCCTTGTATCAAAAGTGACGTGTTTGAGAATTTCACTAACCTGCCCTGTTATTTAATAAGGAGCTAATAACGAGAACGCTCTTAACATGTTCAGGAGGTAAAAAGAAACATAAAATCTAAATTCTGAAAGGCTCTGAGATAGAAAAGAAACTGACTCTTTTTGGCAACTCGGGTTCTGCTCAGAATAAGAAAAAAACACGTACAAATTTGTCAGCATCTAACTTTAGACATTCCAACTTCAAAAAGTTTTGTATGATTCCACTGAAGGTTTATCGTATTTCAGTTAACCTAGGTCACTCACCTAGCACTCCAAACATTGCATTGGTTTTTGATAACTACTAAACAAACATACATATACTTTTTTTTCTTATAAAAATGATAACTGCTTGAAGAGACCTTTTTTCATTGTTTGCACCGTTTTGAATTCCATTACAACGTTACAACTATAGTTTAAATATTTGAATATTAAATTGACAGAAAATTTCCTAATGCAAATTGTGTTTTATTTTCTTTGCCATCAACAAAGTTTCGAAAATTTCAATAAATTACCATAATTTATTTCATTAATCTTGCAGCTAGAAATTAGACTTGTTAAATCTTCATTGGACCAATAGTTCTACAAATCGAACTGGCCTATATAATATCCATAAAGTTCTAAAGTATTTGTTAGAATCTCGATATATTCATTATTTGTCACTATTGAAATTTGTTATCTCATTTCCACTTCATATGAAGAAATGAAACACCATTTGTGTTTTAAAAGGTGCTGTCAAAGTTAAACTTCTATTCAATATTTTTGTTCGGTGGAAACACCAGAGAATTGCTTAAAACTAAGGTCCAGATTGCGGTTGCCGATTTTCAAATCGATGATCGACTTTTTTCGATCATCGATCGTCAATTACTCCATTTAGCTTTTCGATTTCACAGTCATTTCTTAAGGCTAGTCGCGCACTGGCAACTGTGATCGAAATCAAACAGTTTAATCACCAGTTGAAAGAGAACCGCACACTGGCAACTCTTTACTCACGCTCGCACTCTTTTCTCTCTTGCACCTATAAAAAACAGCTCAACTGATGCGAGGCAATCGTTTAGTTTGTGTCAAAACACAAACTTTTTAGATTCGAGAATCGAGTTGCTCTAAGTGCGCGGTGTCCCATATAAGCCCATATGTTTCATTTTAGCAACTAAACAGTTGCGAAACTAAAAATTGAATGTGCGCGTCTAGCCTTACGATTGTCATTTTCACTAAATTAATTGATTGTCGTTTTGATAATCGCTCTCTCAATATTTTTTTGTTGATATGAAAGAGACAGCTACAGTCAAAAGGACAATCAAAAAATTGATAATCAACTATCATCTTAGTCGATTTCACCGATGTCTAGAAGTTTTTCATGTGAACAAAATGTAAGTTTCTTCCAACTAATTAATTATCTTAAAGAAAAAACATTCAAATTTGTATTATATGCAGGTTAAAAGCGATAACGAATGAAAGGCAAATGGAATTTTTATTCAGATTGATGGAGTAAAATCTGGACATCGCGAAGGAGGTTTGTGCTAAGAGCCAAGCAAAGCAAAGATGGGAAGTTCTTTCTTTGGAGACGCTATCTTGATATCAATATACACTATCACACCTTGTTCCCTTGTATCCCACTTTTTTTTTCATAAAAATGCATATTAGCCCGACGCTTTTCTTGCGGTTCCAGAGGATTAGAGGTGTCTCTGTTTCTGGCCATAACAAAATTTTCTTGTGCATTTTCGGTATCTGTGTCTTCTGAAAAAGTATACCTACATAGAGAGGCTCTAAGCAATACTACACGCAAAACGATACTTTAGGTATTTGCATACAGGTCTATCATGGTAACAGATCGGGGAAAAAATCTGCCCGATTTGTACGAAATGTACGAAATTTGTATCATGGTAAACGTTCCGATTCACAAATCGGGGAGAATTACGAAAAAAAATGATGTGCGTTGGTGTTTTAGAATTTAAGCGATGAATGACGATAAGCTGTCAAAATAATAAGCAACGAGTCGCGTTCTTATGCGTTGCACGAAGATTTTTTTCTTTCCGATTTGCCCGCCAAGAAATCATAAGTGAAAAGTTTCCCGAAGCCTAAAGAAGCAAAATTAAATTAGCAAAAATGATAAAAGTGTAAAAAGATGAGTAAGTAAACATTTTTATTTAAAATAAATTGTTGTTATTATTGTTATTCATACAGAAATTATGTTTTACTCTTTTAGCAAAAAAAAAAAAAATAAAAAACAAATACAATTCGACCGTCTGCTTATTTTGGATTTAAAGTTTTGATAGATATACCTACGTAAATGTCAACAACCTGCGTTGGTATGCATCAATATTTCTTCTACGATTCTGTTACCATGAACACAATATATTCCCCGATCGTAGAATTCCCCGATCTGTTACCATGATAGACCTGATAATGTCGATTTCCTCTTACACTAGGGATTTTAGGGATTGCGATCCCTTGTCAAATTTTGACTTTTACCACAGATTTTACGTTCCTTCACACCAAAAAAATCGATTTTTTTTGACAGAGATCAAATCCTTCGAATCCGTATTTGGAGAGGGATTTACATGTATACGATATACCCACACTAAAAAGACAAAATTTGACAAGGGATCGCAATCCCTAAAATCCCTAGTGTAAAAGGAAATCGACATAAATGTATTTTGCATACTGCAAAACATTAAACAAAGTATATAACGGTTATTCCGGAACCGGATGTGAAGTTATACGTCGTTTAATCGAGTATCAATAATCGAGCCTCTAACCATAAACTATTCTGCTTTTGTCAAAATTGACGATTCCATTAAAATAAAAACAAACCACAGCTGATAAGTTTGACAGCCGCAATTCAGTTCTCACTTTATTGATAAAAATTTCATTCAATTTAACAAAAATAAAAAATAAGTAAAATGTTACTAATTAAAACGATTTTGATACGAAGGCCTTTTGTTTTATCAAGTTTTATTAAATCGAACCAAGTTCAAAACATATCTAGTGGCACTCGGTGTTGTCTAGCACAAAAGGTTCACACACCGCTAGTGAATCGACCCAATCTTGGCCAAAGAGATGACAGCAAGAAGATTTCACCACTTGGATATTTTCTGATAGTAAAGACGAAAAAAAAATATTTGACTATTTTACATGGTTATAAAGTTTTTCTCTTTAAGTTGATTCCTATAACAACCTTCGGTCTGGGATGCTGGCAAGTAAAACGTAAAATATGGAAAGAAAATCTTTTAAAAGAGCTTAAAGAGAAAACAATGACCGAAGCCGTGGATATTCCTGAAAAGTTGGCCACTTGAAATGTGAATTATTTATCAATCTGTAACAGATAAGCCTTTTCAGTTTGGAAGATCTCAATCAAATGGAATACCGCTTGATCAGAGTGCGGGGTGAGTTCGACCACCAAAAGGAAATGTTCCTTGGTCCAAGGTCATTTATCCGACCAGACGGTGCTGAGACAGGTGGAGGACTTATATCTAGCCGCGATGGATCAAATGGCTATTTGGTTGTAACGCCATTTAAACTATCAGGAAGAGAGTAAGTTGTAATGCATTTGTTCAAGTAATAATTCAGAGATTTTTTTCAAGCCTCCATAGATATTAAATTTTGTGTTGCTACAACTCGTAGTGAACAAAATTACTTGAAACTCGCAACCAAAACCATTTGTGTGGAATTGTGGGACACTTTTCATGAAAAAAAAAATACTCTTGAAGGATTTGTCACTTTCTCGCAAGAGGTAGTACACCACTGAGAATAGAACCCAAGACTGCGTGACAGTCAAATAACGCCCTAACCATTATGCCAAGACGTACTTTTTTCGCCTCTGAACAATCCAAATATGATTTATTATAAAACAAATCCATGTTGGTCAGATAACAGATCTGCAATTATCAGATACCAAACTGAATCATGTGTTGCAGTCATTATGTACGTGTATTTATTTTTTAGTAGTACGTCTTGGCATAATGGTTAGTGCGCCCGACAGTCATTATTATTCTCAATCACTGCAAAAACGTTTTTCAGGATGTACTACCTCTTGCGAGGTTTTAACAAATCCTCCAAGACTATCTCTTGTCATGCCGTTCGGAATCAGCAAAAAATTGTAGGTCCCCTCCATTTCTGGTAACAAGCACACAGGAATGGTTAAGAGTGTAAGTCACTAGGTTTATGAACCGTTATGGCCTCTAATTTATTTTTATTTATTTTTGAATGCAATTTCGATCTATATAATTAAATACAGTTAATATCTTCTAAAATACTTCAATTTAATTGTATATCAATTGCGGTCAAAATAATAGTAGTTTAAATAAAATCATTGGTAAGTCCCTGAATTTTCATGTTTTTGTGGAGCAATATTATGTGGTCAGACGAGTCCAAGATTGTGCTATATGGTGCAAAGGGATCTCGTCAATATGTAAGAAGGCCTCCAAACACAATATAATCCACGCTTAACAGCCAAGACAATAAAACATGGAGGATCCAGCATATAGTTTGGGCATGTGTTTTTTTATACCCATATGCTGAAGGTGAAATGCCACTGAAATGGGTCTTTCAATAAGAACAATAAGCATACAAGTAAATTTTTCGAAGCAGTGGTTTCAAAAAAAAAAAAAAGGTTAATGTCATGGAGTGGCCTTCGCACTCCCCAGACCTCAACCCTATAGAAAATCTTTGGTGCGATGTCAAGAAGTATGTTTCAAGTTGTAAGGCAACTACTAACACAGTTCTTTGGGAAGCTATACAGCAGTCTTGGAGGTCCATACCTTAAGAAAGATGTGAAAATCTTATTAATTCCATGGAACGTCGGTGTGCTTCTGTTATTTCTAATAACATGCAACTAAATATTAATTTAAGGTTCAAACACTCGACTACCACTTATGGTAGAAATTGTCTATTAACTTTCTCTTTTGTAATATTTAAAGGTGGATTTTGAATGCGCTACTATTTTCTTGATTTTGAAAATGTTTATTTTTTTTTTTTTCAGAAATAAAAAGCCTACAAAACCTTAACTTGAATATCAACTATTTATTTCTTTAAAATAAGTAGATTCATTTATTTTAGTTTTTGTTGTGTCAAAAGGTTCACTACTATTATTTTGAACGCGGCTATACATACCTACCTATTTTTGCGGGGATATGGAGATGAAGTTGCGTACATCTAGATATAAAAAAAGTCTTTCTATACGTACTATTTCAATAAATTGCTATAAAATCTGTTTTTAGTTTCTGTTGTCTCAGTCCCACTTTGTGCCGATCGCTATGCATTTATTTTATTAAGAAAAAAATTATTTTTTTGAAAAAAAAAAAAAAAAATCTATTTAAAGAAAATAGTTATTAATATTATGAGTATATGTCATTATGTATGTATTTATCTATGGTATCCTTATGTACATTTAAGTGAAACCATCTTAATCAATCGAGGTTGGGTATCAAGGCAGTTGGTTAAGGCGGAAACTCGCTCAGAAGGACAAGTTCCTGGAGAAGTCGAGCTTTGTGGTGTAGTGCGAATGGGAGAGAGTCGACCACAGTTCACACCAGATCATAAAGGCGGCGTCTATTTATACAGGTATGTATGATGTATGTATATATGATGGTTTGAGGTTTTCTGTGATAACTGAATGAAAAACCTATTTAAGTGTTCTTCTACCAAGCTTAAGACAAGAGTTATATCTATTTGATTTGAGACGTTATAGCAATTTTATATGATACAATCTCACCCTCAAAACTTTTTTATGATCTGTTAATGACAGTTCAATGATTAACTTTTACGGAAATTGCTCCCATTCGGCTCTGCCAAAGTTGAAAAAAGTCTTGAATTTCATTGTTACATAATGTATGTTCTTATTGAAAACTCCGTTATATATGTTTTAATTGAAAAAAAAAACTTTTATTCGAAAACTGAGACTTGAGGCTAAAAATCACCATATGCCTAGGTTCACGCACATGCACTACGAAATGTGTTACCCAGGCCACCTTATCAATTTAGCAAAGCTTCAGGTTTCCCAACTGCAAATCTTGACATCTTCAAGACCTTGCCAACTATTGGCCGAAACGATTTTTAAAAAAATCTTATTCCCGTAGCAAATTACCGATGTGTAGATATTTACGTATTATTTTTAAGATCCATTTTAAAAAATAAATTGAAATTTTTATGGGTCCTGACAGCAGTTTAGTTAAAGTCAAAACTTAGATCAACACCCATGTTCTGTATTCCGAGTGAAAGTGAATTGAAAACGAATTTCAATTTCACTTAAAATGAAAAGGCATGTTCTACATTCCGAGTGAATTCAATTCACTCCGAATTTATTTGTGAAATGTCAAAATCAGCTGAAAGACAATTTGCATCATTTATTAAAACATTGTTTCTTGTGCATAACGAAAATTGATTCACCATTATTATTAATAAGTGGTAGAAGGGACGAAAATCAATGATATAGAGTTTGTGGAAAAGTTTTACGTAGTAAAGCCATAATTTTAGATCTTCCAGAAGCAGCGTAAGTAAAAAATGGATAATGAATTAACATGGTCAATGGTCATATTTGAATTGTTTGTAGTTTCAAAAGAAGCTTCAGACTAAGCGAATAGACATTTTTTTACATTTTTGAAATAAATCCCTTAATAAAATCGACTTCAATTCCCTTAACACAAAATTTCTTCCTTCTTATTTTATAAATTGCAACACAACTTTTTCTTGTTGGGAGCTCTTTTGTATTTTCTTGTAAACAACAATTTATCAATCAATCAAATCAAAATCAATCAATCAAAATTTCGAATCTTTATTTACACGTTTATCAATTTCACCAAATAAAACTAAGTGAATTGAATTCACCGTAAAACGCTATGTATTCGAAATGTAGAACACGAATTTTCATCTCCGAAAACTCAATTCACAAACTTCATTTCGGGTGGAATTCAGAACACCAACATTTCACATTCGGAATGAACAAATCACAAAAGTCATTTTATGCGGAATGCAGAACATCAAAATTCACTTTTGTTGCTCGAATTCACAATAAGTGAAATGCAGAACATGGGTGCAAGTATGTATACAGGTGCATTCGGATAAGGTGCGACAAAAAGCTTCGGCATGTAGGTTGAATCGTACCCAAAATATTCCAGTATAGATGAGAAGTCCTTTTCGTGATAAGAGATATTCTGGGAAGGTTTGTGACTTCCTCCAAAGTTGTACAACATTCCTGAAAAACATTTTCGCTGCGAATGGAAATCGCATTCTGCATGCTAGTGACTAACACTTGTGCCAAGGGATACTACATTTTTTTATTACATTAAAACTAAAACTGATTTTGTTGATCTTAAAAGTTAAAGGCAAAAATATCAAATTGCAGTTTTTTTCCCAATCAAAAAGCAATTAATGGATTTTAAATCAGCCAAGTAGAAGACAACGCTATTTAATTTAACTTTTTTACATGAATGCAATGTGTTTTAATAAAGCTCTGATGATAAATTGATGATTCAAAGTGAATTTTTTTTTGACGAGGGGACATATTTTCAACTAATGGATTGAAATTCAAATGTAAAATTTTGTAAATAAAAAAAAAATATTTGCGTAGTACTGGAAACCCCGCCCGACCCAGCTAGTACACTTCTCTATCGTTTGTTAAATAGCAACTGAATCTTAGTTATTCTTTGAATACAAAAATTTTCCGTACAACAAAATAAATTCATTTTTATTCCTCATTAATTCCAACAGGGACCTTCCACGAATGTGCTCCGAAACCGGTGCAGCTCCTTATATTCTCGATGCAGATTATGCATCCAGCATAAAACATGGACCAATCGGAGGTCAAACTCGTGTGACACTACGCAACGAACATTTATCATACATCGTTACATGGTTTTCTTTATCAGGAGCAACTGCATGGCTTTGGTATCGTCAAATAATCAAAAGAAAAGCCTTCTAGTTTAAATCTGTTGTTTTTTTTATTATTGGTTCATTTAGTGAAAAATAAAATTATTTATTTTAACCTAAAATATAATATGTATTGTATATATATTGTTTCTGTCGCGCTTAACATCTATTAAAATAAACATATGTCTACATATTGCAAGATAATATTGATTATTTGTCAATTAAATTGGACACAAGATAAGAGAAAGACAAAGTTTCAATTTAATATAAATACAATATAATAAAAACACATAGGACAAAAATTAAGGAATATTTAAATGTAAAATTGCAACGTTTGAAGAATAATGATACTCTTGTATTAAAAAAAAATCTCGGTCTTAAATCATCTCAAATAAATACAAATTATCAAAAAATACTGTGTGTTTGTTTTGTGTTTCATAATGGAGTGTATCCAGTAAATACTTTCTGGAGCGAACGTGATAGGAGACACAGTTTTGAACATTATTTAACTCTACAGCTGGGGGATACTTCCCCATGTCCTCATCAAACTGGACCGATTGTATCGTTTTCCGATTGTTTGAACGTGAAAACCGATTTGTAGTAATTTCTCATGGTCAAGGATTTTTCTACCATCAAAAATGTAAGCTGGCTTCATCATTGATTGGTAAATGCGTTTATAGTCAAGAGCCTTAAACGATAAATAATTAGTAATGGTAATTATTTACTAGTCATACTAACTTACGACAAACTCATCCCATTCAGTACAGAGAACTATCGCATGTGTATCCCGAACCGCACTATACGGATCGCTATGAATTTGTACTGCCTGTTTGACATCCTCTGGGGAATCAGTAACTGACGGATGCGTTAAATCATCGATGATTTGTTCGGGTTCCACTTTTGGGTCGTAAATGTCTAATTTGGCACCTTCTTCCAGGAGAGTCTTGCACACAGTTATAGCTGGAGTTTCGCGTGTATCGCCAGTGTCTTTTTTAAAAGCGAACCCAAAGATAGATATTCTTTTATCCGATACCGTATTGAACAGGCATTCTATTATCTAAAACATACAATCAAATTCAAGAAGTGTAATCATTACTTCTCCCTTAATTCCTTTTACCTTTTGTGAAAATCTGGACTTTTGATACTCATTCATATTGATAACCTGTTGCCAGTAGGCAGCAACTTCGGGCAGATTCAAACCCTCACATATGTACACCAAATTGAGTATATCTTTTTGGAAACAACTTCCTCCGAAACCAACAGAGGCCTGAAGGAATTTCCTACCGATTCGGGAGTCTAACCCGATGGCACGGGCTACTTCTGCAACATCGGCACCTGTAGCTTCACAAACTGCCGACAACGAGTTAATACTAGAGATTCGTTGGGCAAGAAATGCATTGGCCGCCTGTAAAAAGAGGCATATTCAGAAACGATATGAATACAATTAATTTCTACCTACTAATTTAGAAAGTTCTGAGCTCCATGTATTTGTTGTCAAAACATTTTCCTTTGGTATCCAATGTTCATATATCCATGAGAGTTTCTCCACAGCCTTATGTCCCTCTGGAGTTTCTTCACCTCCGATAAGGACACGATCAGCGTGAAGCAGGTCTTGGATAGCTGTTCCTTCGGCGAGAAATTCCGGATTTGAGAGAATATCATAGCGAACACCTTAAAGAAAAATAATAATAATTTTAACTACGCTGTATAATTGTACGCTGACATAAAGAAAGGACACCCAATACCGACATCTAAACTCAGACAACGATATCAGTGCTTGAGATCGAACGAAGGATAACTCTTTCTAATCTCTGGTACTTTGGGCTAAAAAGGCAATTAAATGCCAAAGTGTGTATGGATGAGGAGTAGAGGAAAAAATACAACAACGAATAATATGGACTGTAAGCCGATGTAGTCAAAAAATTAACTATTCAAAGATCGCGGTGGCTCGTCATTTGAAACGAATAGACACCAATGCCAATGACAATGGGACTCGCAAAATCTTTGAATCCCACCTCGAAGGATGGCGCAGTAGATAAATAAATACGAAAGTATAACTTTAACTGCATACATATGTACATATACATATTATATCTATGATCTTAGGTCTTTTTAATGAAACCTTAATAGCATGGCACTAGTTTGAGGAAATAGAAGCATAGGAAAAAATCTGTGTTCGCGAAGTGGATTGAGAATTAGGTGTAGGTGGTAGATAGATAGAAAAGAATCCTGTCTAGGATTGGACTGGGATCAACACCTCTAAGTTCTTATAGACTAAGAGCCCACAGCAATTTTTGGGTGTGATTGATAACAAAAAATAATTAGCATAATTAGATAGGCCTTTTATAGTTATTTACAAATGTGAAAGTCTTGCATACTCTAGTGGGCGCAATAGTGCATAATAGTGCATCAAGTATGCAGTTCTTTCCAAGTCAAAATAATTGTGATAACAACTTTGCCAAACTGTAGAGTTAAGCCCCCTGATTGAAAATATCGAGGTCCAGCCTTCTGCCTGCCAGACGCGATAAGAATAGGCTACTTCTTGCACTAAGAAGGCCACCTTCAAAACGTCTTGGACCTCGAAATTTGCAATCAGGGCACTTAGCTGTTCATTTTGAAGTTATGTCAAATTTTGTATCCCAATTTTTTAGAATTTGGAAAGAACTGCATACTTGATGCACTATAATGCACTATTGCGCCCACTAAAGTATGCAAGACGTTCACATTCAGAAATAACTGTAAAAGGCCTATTTAATTATGCTAATTATTTTTTGTTATCAATCACACCCAAAAATTGCTGTGGGCTCTCGGTCTATTAATTTTAATTAGTTTAATAAATTATGGTCAATTTAAACTTCAGTTTTGGTCAGGTCAAACTGAATTCGAAAAAACTTACCCGGTTTCTGATTGGCACGTAATATATGCATTATACTCTCAGCGGCCCGCACTGGTACTGTACTTTTTTCCACAACAACTTTATTTGATTGTGCAATTTCTGCAATCATTCGAGCTGCACTCTCAACGTATTTCAAATCAGCGGCTCGACCTTAAATAGTTAAAATAAACAAACAAACGAATCTTTTTTATTAATAACGTTCATCAGTTTTTAAATTAAAAAGATCAAGCGAACCTTTTCCATTGCCAAATGTTTTTGTTGGTGTATTTACCGAAATAAAAATCAAATCAGCTTCTTTTATGGCAGTTTCAATGTCAGTTGAAAAGAATAAATTAACATTACGACACTTCTTTACAACGTCATCAAGTCCAGGCTGAGAATAAAAAAAATAATAAAACCTTTTAAATAGAGCAATATTTTAGTTGAAGAGCTAAAACCAGTGTTGGTGTTAGATCATGAATAAAGTTCAATAAACTCGCGTTGACTCATTTGCATGGGTATAATTTAGTTAATGTGATGTACATTGAATTTGGTTTTTACCGAAACATGAGTAATTCAAAGAGTTAAGAAGAAATTTTGAATCAATCATTTCATGAGTCTTAGGCCCTTATTATGATTGTCGTTTGTTAATCGAAAACGAATTTTAAGGAGCTTAAATTTATGCCATATAAATGGGTTTTCCAATTAGGTCAAAATAAATTACAACAATTTTGGCGTATTGTTATGTATTTAAAGGGCCTTTTGATATACATTCCATGTGATTGAATGAATGGACGCCACGCATCTGAGAAATCAAACTTTCTATGACCTAAATTGGCAATAGCATGGGTTATGCTGACTTTGAAGACACTAGGTGTTGACAGCTTATTGCCATATATCTTCAAATTCAGGCAACTAATTCAACAAGAAAACCATTAACGGAATCAATTCACCCGATCTCATGCCCTAAAATTGCTCGTGCAGAATTTTATTTCGTCACTTAGCGCCTTTGCTGTGTTGAAACCACATGCCGTTTACATCCATATCTTTCAATTTGGGCTGAAAGAAATTCATTGATCGGTAGCGTTACTGTCGATAATGAACACATTCATTCAAAATGGGCCGCGTGTCTGAAAATGATTTTTTTTTATGAAATGAAATCGACTTCATTAGTAAGATCAAACATTCCCATTAATTATGGAAAACAATGTCATTCAATGTCGTAAGCGAATAATCCGAAATCTTTGTGCAAAATTCTCCTCAGGTTAGTGCGTGAAATTTTGAGTTGTTGAGATCGATGGCGAGTTAGTGTTCGTGAATTGAGTCTCACACTCTCGTCTACAGCATTCTCGTCTGTGCGCACCCTACGACGACGGGAACCATGAGTGTTGTTCACTAGCATACCAGTCTCACGGACATTTTTTACAAACTTGCGTACCGCGGTGTGTGCTTCATTTCGGGCAAAACTTCTTTCCAAAAAACGCATTGTTTGGGCTACTCAATTTGAAATAAGTCTTCAATATTTGCCAACGTCCAACATTGTTTAAGCGTAAAGCGTTCCGCGCCGGTATGATACTGACTTTCTATCAATATTTCGAGCGGAAAACAGCGGTCAGTGTCAAAATAACCTATGATTTAAAAAGAAACCACAAGATGGCCCAACCTTTATGTATCAACGATAAGCTTTGCAAATTTTCGTTTGTTAATCCGTAAGAATTTAAAGTTTATGTTTCGTTGTATTTGTGAACCTTCAAATGTAGAAGGCAAATTGAAGGTTTTTTTTTATAATCTACACGCGCTCAAAGGATTATGATTACCCTTTAAATGTTTCAACACAACGCGGGCGTGAAGTTAAGGAAGAGGAAGAAGGATAGCAAAGATGTGTGGCACGATGTTCTGAGACTGAAGGTTGTTGTCTCAGATTTTTATCTCCAGGGATGGCGGCTGAACTAATGCGGAGAAATACCGTGTCTTATTTTTTTGTCCCTTATAATTCGCATTATTTTATTCGTGTTCATATTCGATGGGCATACCTACTAGTTTTAACTCAATCACATGTTGTTAGTGTTATGCCAAATTGAAGGTTGTTTTTATTTCGAATTATTTATAAATATGGCGAACATTTATTTGGCAGACTTTGATCCCATTTGTGAAGAATATTCTTCAATAACTTCCAGGAATTTCTCCACCTAAAGACTTTTACTTTGCGTTATCTCTTTTAGTACAAAATTATACACAGAATTCATTATCACGTAAAGATAATGATGGGTGATGGAATTTTTGGGTTTTCCATGCTAAGCGAACGATTTCAGAAGCATTACAACCAAACGAAAACGCTATAAGAACAGACATTGTATTCTGGCAATGAAATTGTCATTACAACGAAATTGTCAGGTATCTACATACAAACACACATCCATACATATACTTGTACGTATACAATTTCTTTCAAATTTAAAAATTAAAACAATTTTGCGGCACTTTTAACGCAATTAAAGAGTCAAAACTAAAAATAACTATAAAAAGGTTTATTTTAATCTTCTTGTCACCTCCTAACACCAAATGTTTGCAACGCTTCACAGGAGTTTGCTTGTAATACATTTCATAAGCATAACAACCTCTTAGGTTTTCTCTGCTTTCTTCCTAAAGATTGTTTTGGAGTGTTTTTTAAAACCTTGTAACTTCCTGTTGTAGTGTCTTCTGTCTATCCTTACACTTCTTGGCCTTTTTGTACTGTGTCACCTCAAATAACTTTTGTACTTATGGACATTTCTTCTTGACAAAATTCACTTATGTTACCCCTTCCTTTTTTTAATAATTTTTTGAATCTTATATTCTTCATTGACTTATTTCAAAGGTGTAATATTGTTTGAATAAGTTGAATAATTAGACATTTATGATTTTCACTAAACTCAACTCAGCAAAAGCAAATACGATTGATTAAGGCTGATATAGTGACGATCGCCAATCGACAAATGCCACAGAGGCCGCTATCTGAAGTAAACCCGAGTAGAGAAGGTAATTGAAACCAACAAGATCTGTTGAAGTCTAACATAATGCTTATGCTTTCACATATTCTTGAGGTGAAAATATTAAAGTTAAAGTAAAGTAAATTACTCCATATTTTTTGGAATTATGTTTTTACGACATAAACTCAACTTAACCAGTAAACATGTTTTATTGTAGAAGTTGAATCGCTCATTCCATTCACATTTAATAAAATACTTTGAGTGTCTTGACTGACCAGAAACCATTAAACGCATAATCAGATAAAATTCACCTGCAATCTTTTTTGAGTTATTTCACAAGCTTTTAAATTGCAATTGTATATTACATGTGTCCACTCCATGTCAAAAATAGACCAGAATTAAGCTTATCATACTTCCTCTTTTGAAAATGAACTGATAACAAAATGTTTTCATTCCTACTCAGAAGTAGTATCAATGCATACATATTAAGCGATAGATTAGTGAGTCAGAAAAAAAAAAACTCAATAGATTTGTAAAATTGTATGACAGTGATACTATGCTAGCTATGTACATTTATATGATTGAGCTCTTAGAGAATATTACAAATTACTTAACTAGGATGCCGACAATAGGGCGTGATTAATATGCGCTGACCTTAAGCACTACACGATTGCAGATGTTTTAACTTATTGCAGTATTAATTGAAAATCTTATTCAGACCCTGACATGAATCAAAATGTTAAAAAAAGCAAAGAATTTTATAGAAGACGCGAAATGCATTATTTGCTAATGCAAATAAACACTAATGGGTTGGAGTTCCTTCCAAACAGGTTTTTAAAGATCTGTTAACTTAAGAAAGACGTCTCTTAATATTTGGTCTTATTATCATCCTTTTTCCATTCGATTTAAAAAAAACGAGTTTTGAAACAACCGAATGGGCATTATGTTTCATTTATATTTTCTAAGAAAAAAGTTAATGACGTAAAAACAATTTCAAGAAAACATTTTAATGAGGCGTTAAATGAGAATTTTTTTATGGAAGTTAAAAATAAAGTTGGTGGCGGCGCGACAACTTGTGAGTGCCAGTCAATCGGCAGGAATGGATGTATGATTGTTTTAAAATTAAAAAACGTATTTGTATACTTATAAGTGAATGACACATGTTTGTATATAGAGGTTTTGTTTACACTTAATTATAATCATCAATGCGAGACAGCTGCAGCATCATCCGGTTTTTTAGTGAAGAATATGGTTTTTACGTTTTTTTTTTACTAAGCCCCTATTCAGTGTTCATGGCTGCATTAGAATAACTCTTAAAAACATACTCCTCACATTACTTGTTCTAAAAGCAAATTAAATTTAAATTAACTGTTGGAAATTAAAATACAACGAGCCTCGTGTAGTTATACTTAAATCTTTCCTGGTTTTATTTCATAAAATGTAAGAATTGCTTCGAACGGAGCTATATGAAAAAACCACTGTTGATTTTGAGGTTTCTCTGTTTATTTTTGCTTTTGGCGAGTTGATGGAATGTATAGGTAGGCTAAACGAACTTGGTAAGAACAATAACGCTCACTTCATTGGGTCATGTCGTTGTGGAGGAAAAAGAGGAGACAAACTCTAGCAAAAATATACAATGCTTTTTCTTGAATTATATCAGCTTAAGTAGGGAAAACCTATAGTCACCCACTCTAAACTATGAAGACAACTTAGTATTTTTGGCCTAGGGAATAGTCCTACAAGCATATTCTGAATTACTCATGAGGCATATCCGGGGACTTTTGCATCAAATAAAGCGTATACCGACAATCTAATAACGTACAGAACAGATCAAAAGGTCGAGGCCATCAGAATTTTTTTGCAGCGCGACTTCGACAAGATTCAACGATATTGCGATGACTCGAAGTTAAAAACCAACTTTAGGAAATCTGAAACTATTCTAGAACTCCAATGGTCATCCAAAGGGATACGGAAAGAACTATTGCAAGCTGGTGATCGTAGGGCCAGAAGGACTGCCACTGACTAGTAAAAGTGGAGTATAGTGCCTTGGCATCTGGTTGGATCAGTATTTGTATTTCGAAAGACATATAAAGGCTGCTCTTGACAGGTCTAGGAAAGCGTTTGTCCTGATGAAAAGCTTGTTTTACGGCAGACGGCTTGACAGCAGGCTGAAGGTGATTTGCTATAATATGGCCCTCATCAGGCCGATAACTGCCTATGGGTGCCCGGTGTGGTTCAACGTTGCCCCATCTCAAATGGAAATGATTCGGGTGTGTCTTAGACGTTGCCTTGGACTACACAGAACACCAGAGTCGGAATACAAACATTAATTTTCTAACCAGGTTCTATACAATGGAGCCAACATAAAAAGAATTGATAATTTTTTGAAAAGCTGATTCGGGATCACATTACAAAGAGCGATGTCCTCGACCAACAGAGTGCGAGAGTGTGCTTCTAAGCGGTTTTATCCCGCCCGATCCATTCCTTTACCCAGACAGTCGAGGGCTGATCCAGGATGGAAAGGCGATTTCGCTAATCTACCTGTGGCTAAGCGGCTCCTTTATAGTCGAGACTTGCCAGGAGAGCCAGTTGTTCTTGGTTGTTAGTAGTTGACTATGACGTCTTTGTCTTTGCCGACTTACCTAGATTTAAGGTAAATATTAAGTAAGGACAGTCAGGGTGTCACCAAAAAAAAATACGGGTAAAAACCCCAAAGACTGCCGTTCTAGTTTTAAGTAGTTTTAGTTTATTTTAAGTAGATTTAATTAGTTTTACTTTATTTTGTTATTTTCATATAATCAAAAAAAGTTATACAATGAGAGTTTTTTTTAAACTTTTTTTCGGGAAAAATAAAATCAATATAATTTAGTATAAAAATAGTTTTTAGGCCGACAGGAATTAGAATTAAGATTTTTTTGTTTTTTATAATCTACTCACGCTCAAGGGATAATGGGGGATATCGTGAACAAAATTTCCCTCGGAATTTTCCCCATCCTCGAAAATTGGAAAGGTCAATACTTCTGCACTGTTCATTGTAAGCTGGCGACTGGCCTTTTTAAATGAGAGCCAAAGTCACTATGAAACTTAATTTCCAATATCAATAAATTCGAAGGGAAACTTTCGACATTATTCGAGATGAAAATTTTGAAAGTTGGGAACAATTCCCAGGGAAATTTTATTCACGATAGGCCCCAATGATTACCCTTTAAATGTTTCAACACAGCGCGGGCATGAAGTTACGGAAGAGAAAGAAGGATAGGATATAGTTTAACTTAGAGCGCTCCCATAGGGCCAGTAAGTTATCGGATAAGTACAAGTAGGCTAGTTTTTATAAATTTTTTGTCTATCTTTGATAGTTATTAGATTAATGTTAGTAAAAATTAATTTGAAAACTAAAGAAATGCATCAAATAAATAAAAAAATACAAAATCTCTTCCTCTGAAGGTACTGCAAATAATCAAATTTCTTAAAAAGATACATTTGTGGCAAGAGCCGCAGTTCATTCATTCAGTTATTGCTATTATTATTTAGTTCATTTTAGTGATATTTAAACAATATTTGAAATGTGATCAGGATTTGCTTAACGAAATTGTTGTCAAATATTGATGCAAAGGTATTGGATTACCTCTCCTGTTCACTATTTGACTAAGCAAAATTTGTTGTACCTACATAGGTATGTATGTATTTCTCGAATTAAGAAAAAAATGATAACAGTTGATATTGAAATTCTTTAAAAATTTGATCCAACTTAATTTGAATAGAGGGAAATGCAGAAAATATTGTTCTTTCTGACAATCCAAGGATTTCTCATTAAACAGCAACGACATCGGTTTAGAAGAAAGATTTTACACTTCAACAGTAAATGAGAAGAAATAAAAGAGCCCATTGACAACATTCTTTCGTCCGCTTGTAGCCAAATGGCTCATGGTTACGAAAGTTTATTAAAACACCCATATAGTTTGGGATCTGTACTTATCTATATTTTATGGAAATGTTACCTCGTGCCTTTATAATAGACGCATTCATCTGCAATAATCCGAAAGATTAGGAAAAAAAGTCTAATGGGCTGACACATATTAAAAAAATTCTAATTAATTTTCAACAAATCCAGATTGCTTGCGAAGTTCGTACGTGATCTTAAAGTACTTATTAATGTATGCCTTGAATTAAATGCGTCTTTTTCTTATCTGAATCCAGGGTTTAGGCGGGCATTTTAAGTTTAAAATTTGAACTCACTCTTAATACAAAACATTTGTTATTTACTCAACTAACACACCAGAAAATGCTAAACAATCGCTCCAAATGCTACCCACTTCATTATTATAAGCAAAAGAACTTCTTTATTTGCAGAGGTGAATATTAACCAGACAACAAAATGTATTTTAAGTGCCTTGTAGTGCTGAAGCTACAACTGTGGCTTCTTTCGTTTAACAATTCACTGGACTACGTGTTCGTTAAACTGGGCAATAGCTTATAATAGGGAAATAATTTACAATGACCACTAAACCCGTCAAAATCCAAGGTAAAATATTTGACCTTCCTCATCGATTGGATCATCACTGGTACATCATATACCTATTAGGTTCTCCAAATAAACAATTTTTATTTATTATGCTTACCTCGTAAATTGGAAGTTTATCGGAATTCCATTGAGCAATACGTTCGACACTTTTGTCTACTACTGTGACTGTAATTCCCGGACACTTGTATGCCATCACACTGCATGTTGGACCACCAACATAGCCAGCCCCAATGCAACACACTTTGGAAACACCGATTTCTTGAGACATTATTAGATTTAGTTTTATTTTGTTGTTGCACTAATAATTAATGTTAAACCAATTAGAAGAATTACTGAGAAAAAACCCAACAAGTAAATGAAATGCAGGAGATACCACGAAATTTTGGCGTCCGGGTCAACAAAAAATTGAACGTATCTTCGACTTCCGCTCTAAATTATGAATGATATGAGAATTAAACTATGTTCTAATGTTTGTTTGTACATTAGGGAAATTATTTAACCAGAATTTAATTAAAGATATGAATAAGATAAGAAAAACGCGCAAATTTTAAAGATTTTCTTGGATAAAAATGTAATTAGTTGTGGTGGTCGGATCTTGATGGACTTGGTCGCGCAGCGCAGATGGTCGTGAAATGAGAAAGAAAATGAGCAAGAGCAGTTTTATGAGTTTTTTCATGAGAAATTTGCTTGACATATTCGGTCTGGTGTTGGTTGTTTGACATTTAGAGATGTGCAAGAAAAAACGATTTTTTCATTATTTATTTCGTTACTTCATAAAGGTATCCTTACATGCTGTCACCATCGGCAATATTTCATTTTATACAATATAAATGGTTTCTTGGGTTCTTTAAAGCTCAAATTTTGCTATTGTAAGAAAACACAAGAAAGATATGTTAGTTTAATATTTTGTAAGGATTTTTATGATTCGATATCATTGTATATTGATATCTTGTGTAACCCTCAAAAGCAATACCTAATGGTGAATTTTGTGATCTCATTGAATCAGCTGATTATTCGAAATATTAAAAAAGGCTTTTAATAATAATAATTAGGCTTATTCTCCCACATTTGTTATTCTGCTATAGATTTTCAGTTATGTATCATAGAAGATTTCAAACTTAAAAGATCTTTTACGATTGGTATTCAGAGGTTCGAACCTTTACAAAAGTCTGTTATGCAACTTCGAAAACGAAATCTGTTATCAAACTTGACTTAACTTTGCTATCATAATCAGCTTTTTTAAAAGTCTGTTATGCAACTTCGTAAACGAAATCTGTTATTAAACTTAAGTTAACTCTGCTATCATAATCAGCTGGTGATTATGTAAAATATTTCTTCTGCATAATTAAAATGGGTGACGAACAAACAAGTAACATCTTGTACACTATTTGTATCTGAACCTCGGAATACAATTTTACCACCTATGTTTCAGGGAATACCATGACAATAATCTACTTATTTGTTTATATGATATGTGTTTTAATATATTTCCTTACATTTGTATTCTTTTTTAAGAACATTTCGTTGACGAAATAAAAAATAAATATCCATTTTTACTTGATATACCTGTGTACTCATTGAAATATTTTATGACAAAAGTCACAGAAGATTGTCTTTTATTATTAGATTTTGGCCAAGAATACAATTCGTAAAAGATTTTTTCTGGGTTCGAACGTTTGACAGTTCATAAAAGTTTTCTTAGCAGATTTTATAACAGATTTTAGCATGCCGAATACCAAAATTATAATTCATAAAAGATTTGTTGTCAGCTCAAACTTTTGTATGGAAATTCATAACAGAATAGAAAAAAGATCTCGCTGAATAGGCCTAGAGATTTCTTTATAAGTTCAATGAACCTTTTCAAAATCATTTAACATTTTTTTAATAATTGAATTCTTTGGTTTTAGTTCTTGTAAATTTTGCATATTAAAGTGAAAAGTAATTAAAATTGAAAATTTAATTTTTTTTGATATTTTTTTACAAATTTAAGTATAAACTTCAATTTGCAAGTCTCTGTTTAATTCACTTAGTGATTCTACTTCTTATAAACATTTCTTGCAGTTTACATTTGGAGGACAATAAACTTGTTTGAAGCGTTTAAATGTTGAAAAGCAGACATCTAGCTGAATAGGCTGCAACTTTAATATTCCATTCTAATTTGAAAAAAAAAATCGTTTTCGAACTTAGGGTGTCCTATAATTCGTCAAGGATATTTTGGGATATTATTCATGTACTGCCTGAAGAAAATCCAAAAACATTTTCTGGAGAAAATTGAGGTCAAATCCAAAACTTACCGTGGGTAAGAAAAAATGAACAGGCTTTGAAATTGGATATCTGAAGCCCGCATTAAGATATCAACTTTATTTAACCGCAGGTATACAGCATTTTATATTTTCTAAGGTCCTAAGCGAAGTTTCTACATTGGTCAGGGTAGACAGAGGTAGGACTTTTCTTAAATACCCGAAAAATGATATCAATATTGGAGATAGACCCATACTGTTCCCAAGAATCATATCCCAAAATATCCTTGACGAATTAGGGGATACCCTGTGTATATTGAATATATTTCTGGAATTTACCATTTTACATTTCAAAGCCATATTTTATTTTTAGAAATCATACAACAAAATCATTTTTTACGGAGTAGTCTAAACTATTTCTAATATACATACATACTTACTCCCCCCGAACTGTGCCTGAACCATTGAAGTACAAATAACATGAGAATAATTTTTATTTTTCTTTCACATACATCAATATTTTTTATAACACTAGTTTTGTAGAGGACAATTATTACGATTGATAGTTCTAATTCACTTTTATTTGTCAAAAGACTAGCGCAAAATTGTAGTCGAATCAGTACGATGTCAGAACCGTTTTAATAGGATACTTGGTTAAAACGACTATGTTTCAAATATTAATTGAGCTTTGCATCGTACTTTCTTTTAAAGGTTATTAAAGTTAAAATCATCATCAATAGCTATTTTATTTTTTTAGTGTCGTGCTAGTTTTATATGACTCTTTAATATTCACAAACGTCAAAAAAGAACTGTTTACTTTGGTTTTGCACAAACTGACATTGTTTTCAAAAAATAGCCTTAGCAAGATACTAGTTAAAAAACGTTTAAAATTAAGACATTTAAAAAAAAAAACTATTTTAAAGGTTACAAATTTGAGGGGTTAAAAATAGCGAGGTTTCCTATTTTTGTGTCAGTGGTATAACGACTTTAATTGCTTTTCCTTAAGCCTTTACACCTTTGTCTTGACGATCCGATTATTAGAACTCAAGATATATTTAAGCTAAGCGTGAGCCTTATCGACTTTTTTGGAGATTTTTTTTTTGTAGATGTTTGCTTTTTATAAAATCTTTAATGAAAAAGCCGATAGGGTTCGCGTAAATTATCCAACACTTTATAACATCACTGTTTTCCATTTTCTCTGAACTATTAATAATTTTGATTCTGGGCTTTTTATTCAATAACACATTCACGCTATAGTTATCTCCTAATTTAATTGCGATGGCATCTTTTCCACTAATTTCTTTTTAGAACATGCAACAACTGTTTAATTTTTTGAAACCAGAAACTTGAGCACCACTATTTGAAGGATTAGCATTAGATTTGATTGCATTTTTTAATATATCTGCACGTTTGCATCTCTTAGACGCACTGTTTCACTATTTCCTACTGCACATGTACGTTTTGATTTATTCAAATCACTGAAATTCTTTTTAATTTTCATCTTTGATTTGATTTTGCATTGATCGTGCTATTGTAAAGTTTTTACTTTTCATAATCGGGTGAAATGATCGGAAAATGATAACCTCAGATTCATTGGTGCTCCTACAAAACCGAAGTTATGCAGGTCTGGAATTTTCAATTCTTACTTGAGACATCATGTATGTATTTGTTCAATATGGCAAATTATGGATTCGTAAAAAATTATACCTACTCGTGATTTTGATCAAATTTGGTATTACGATACTAGGGAAGTCGACAATTTTGTTGGTCATCCCCCGATAGATTTTTAAACAATTTCTTAAATGTCTATCACAAAAAAATTATTTCTCAAAAACAATTTTTGTAAAAAATCCAAGCTACCCTTTGCTAAGAATAATTTTTTCGAAAAATGGTTATTAACGGAACCTCCCAAAATATCATTTTGATATACTCGTATTTGTATTCCGAAAGTATCCCAGCTAACAGATTTAAAAAAAAATTCGTGTAATACAAAACTAAAGGTTCCTAACATATAAATCTTAAATGCCGGAAAAAAAATTAAATTTTTCCGAAAACGACCAAAAACGTTTTTATTAGACCATTCATATTAAAGGCCAAATTAAGCCGTTATTAATAGTATATGTACCTTAATTAAAACTATTGGCGTAAAATTTTAAACAACCTAGTGTTAAGGTGTTAGTATAATACTAAAAGTTTTTTTTTCAATTGGCGCGGGTAGATTTTGGCAGCCTGTGGCGGCCATGTTGTTTTGGTCACAGCTGTGAAATCTATTTTGTTTATTATTGAGATATTGCCAAATCATCATGGTAAGTAAATCGATTAAACAGAGCGTCTAAATGATAAAACTTTATTATCAAAATGAGTGACCGTTAACATGGCGTGAGTTGCGCTCATTATACGATAGACGTGGAGGCCCTTCACAGTGGACTTTTCAACCTTTGGTGGCTAAATTTTAGACGACCGGTTCAGTAATCAATCAGCCATCATTCATACATGTAGATACATCAATGGAACCGCGGCCCGTAAAAGTATGCGGCAGAATCGAGGCAGTCGACTACTCGACGGCCACAAGAACTTGGCAATTTACATTCCCCGCCGGGCACAAGAACTTGTCAATTTACATGAAAAATGTTGAGATTTGTTAAAATCATCCATCAATTGAAATATCAAAAGTTTTCAGCTGAAATCTCGCATTTCGTTTTGGTGGGAATAAAGTTTGAGACAAGTAAAGTAAGAAGAATAAGAAACAAGCTAATGCTAGCAAGTTATAAGCGGAAAATGATTAGTGCAAATTGTGTGTGAATAAAGCAAAGAAATCACACAAAACAAAAAGTTCTAACTTTATCGTCTTTTGCTATTATGACATCAAAGCCTGATAATTTGTAATGGTCCAATCCTTTCTGAAGTATACGAGTATATTGAAGCAATATTGATATTCAATCTTATTTTGATATTTATCAGTGAAGGGTTTTTTTGTGTGGTTGCCTTCGGGGGAAAACAATTTTTAACCATTGATACAAATTTTATTGTATTTCAATACAACAATTTGTGGTAAGAAACGAGTTATCCCGTGACTGTTTTCATTAATTTCGTTAATAACAATTATCACAGAATAAAAAAAAATAATGCGAATTTTGAATATTGTTTTTGTAGGTACATAATTCAATCTTCATATCCATCAGGTAGAGCATTTACTCGTGGATTATGGAAAAACGTTTTGTTCCCGTCACCCCAGGGAAATCTCTTATTTCGAATTCCCAAATACTCATATTTCACAAACTTTGGTCGCTCTTTTTCCGGCTCGTTTATAATGCTCAAAAATACAAATCCAGATATAATCACTAATATAGGAAATGCACCAAAAACGCTTAAGTTCCTCCAAAAATCTAATAAAATTGAATTGAATTGTATGTATAATTAAATAATTATATTAAAAATATTAATTTTTTTGTTCTCAACCTGGTGATGATGTAGGGGAATTTCGTTCAGGGCATTTTGCAGTTTGATCTTTAGGCTTTGGATTGTTACACTTAGCTTTTTTAACACTCAAGAAAGAATTCGTTTTCATGACGAAATAATTGTAAATGATCTTGTGAAATCCACGATTAAAAAATGCTTCGACGTTTTTCATGTTTGAATCGATTTTCTATTGTTTAATTTTTTTTTATTATTCTTTATGAAGGATTGATGTTTTTATTTAAATCAAAATACACAGCAGCTTTTGGGTGTGTAAGTTATGTCGGTTTCATTTACACACTAGGGATTTCGATCCCGGAACGAAAATTTTTCGTTTGGTGTTTGTGCATGTATGTGTTTCATGTACGTGTAAATCTTCCTTCAAATAAGGATTTGAAAATTTTTATTTCTGTCAAAGAAAAATAGACATTAGTTTAACTTTTGTGACATTTTCTTCAGCACATTGACAAAGCAGTTGGAGATACTTGAATACTATATCCAGCAGAAGTTGAAGGTAGCTGTCTTTTCTATAAATTTGACTTACTACCATAAAAAACAGTCTAGCACAAAAATTAATGTCGATTTCCTTTACACACTAGGGATTTCGATCCCTTGACAAATTTTTTCTTTTGGTATGCGTATTTCATATACATGTAAATCCCTCTCCAAATACGGATTCGAAGAATTGGATCTGTCAAAAAAAAAAAATCGATTTTTTTAGTGTGAAGGAACGTAAAATCTGTCGAGATCGAAATCTTCACACAGAAATTGATTTCTCACGTGTAAAGGAAATCGACATAAATCTCAATTTTGGAATTGATGTATAAAAAAAATATTGAGGTTTTTATCAAACGAAGCAGCTAACACTACGATGATCGAGAAGTCCAATTATTTGGTTTTCGTCTGTACGTCAACTGTGCTTGGAGCCAGTGTACAGGGTCGTCGAGAGGGCGACAAAATGAATCATCCAGGGCTGGCTTTTATTAGGGGCCCGTAAATTCGAAACAAACAAATCGTTTTTACTTATCAATTTGTTTTGGGAAAAAATAGAATTTTCATTTAATTCAACTGAATTTTCATATATTTCTGCTTTGAATTTCTACTTACTTCTTTGGGCCCAGATTCGAAAAATAAATAATTAATTTTCTACCTACATATCGATAGATATCTAAAAAACAAAAAAAAATTGCATTCGAATCTATAGTATAATGTTCAACGGTTCAATCTGTTGGCATTTCTGTTTCTACCTATCTGGAGATCTGAAGAACTAAAGATTTTCATCAGTTTTGACATTACAATAACAGAAAAGATGATAAAAGTGTTTATTCGAATACAGCATAAGCCGTTCGGCCTATTTTATCTAAACAGCATTTATAGATTTTCTCTATGATAGGTTTTTAAAATACCACAAATATCGGAACATGCGTTAAAAATTCTGTTATACACAAACAATATTCACAACAATTCACGGTCCCGTGCACATTAAACGTCAACTGCATGAAAATTTTGTCACAATAATTAGCGTTTTTCTTTTTTAACTCTGAGCAGAGCTTGAGCATGTTGAGTACGCTTTAAATAGACAGAGCTCTCCAATTTATTTTTAAAACACACTGGAACACTGAACTGTCAAAGGCATCGATCTCCATTTTTACTCCATCTGCTCGGTCATTTTATTGTGAGCCCATAGGAAAAAAGAGAATCACAACGTGAGCGCCTTGGTGTGTCTGAGCTAAAAAAGAAACACAGTTATTTTTTTGATGATAGCGGGTGAACGAAATGATAATATCGATACCTTCCCGTAAGAATGTATTAAGCGACATTTTTAAAATTGTTCAGGAAACGAAAAAAACGTCTCATTTAGTTATTTTTTTGTGTATTTTATTGGAAGAAACAGATTTGGAGAGGGATTTTTACAATACAAAACTTGACATCATTGCAAAATCGAAATTTTAATCAGATAAGAAGTTTTTGTCGCTTAGTACATTTTCGTGGTCAAAGCATTGGCGCTTGATACAATGTCAAATGGGCTTATGATGACAACAACAAAAAAACACTAAATAAATGGGAACAAAGTAGTAGCCTACTTGATAGACATATATTGAAAAGCAAAGACAACCATATCTGGAGTATTATAAGCGACAAAAATGGATCAAGTTCTATTTGGATGAGTGTGCTAAGCGAAAATTTCGGTTAAACTAAGCGACATATAACAATTTTTTTTCATGGACGTTTGGTTGCTTAAGACAATAATATTTTTAAAAATGTCGCTTAGCATAATTTTACTGGCGGATAATACAAATTTCAGGGAGCAACATTATTCCAGTGAGAAAACTTGGCGGTTACTACAATTTTATTTTCTCTCTAGTTTCTTTTGCAAACATGATAGGGTAGTGAAACCCAGGCCAAAATGTGGCGTTTAAGTTCTAGTATAGTTCCACATCAAAAAGTCATTTTCGAAAAAATTGTCGCTTAATACATTCTTACGGGAAGGTATCGATATAACTTTCTCCTGCTTGGAGCGCTAGTGCAAATAAAGGTAATGGTTAACGATTTAACCACTCAAAATCAAGGTTTTAAAGTTCGCCATTTGAATGCGCTGAATTTGTGGGTTTTGTTTAAGGGCTTTAAGGCATCAGAAGGTGTCAGGGGTTGTGAGTGCGGATGATAATGCATAGATATGACAACTATTTACAAGCTTTATCTTCTACTGCTGGAAAAATATCTGGGGAGTCAATTGGTAGAAGTTTGGGGATTCAATAAAAAGTTGATAGTTAAAAGCTTTTTTGACTGCAACATCCGCAACTTCACAGCCATCCTCGTAACTATGCCTATGTCACATTTTCTGTCAATATACCACTTAATTGTTCCGGTGTTGTTTCGTTTCTTAAGCTTTTTAGGATTTCAAGGTTATCTGCCAAGATTGCCGTACTTCCACAACTTTTTACAGTGGATATAGCTTTATTAATTGCTGCTGATTCTGGA
Organism: Philhelius festivus; assembly: GCA_963931855.1. Classification (NCBI taxonomy): domain Eukaryota; kingdom Metazoa; phylum Arthropoda; class Insecta; order Diptera; family Syrphidae; genus Philhelius; species Philhelius festivus. The sequence continues at coordinate 156,467,219 of OZ007556.1, forward strand.
ATGTAGCACCCTGTCTTCTTAAGGGAGAAGTCCATGTCAGATAGTAGAAGTTTGTGAATTTTGTTTTCATTTGAATACTGCATAAGACGAGTTATCTGTATGACATGTTTGACCATCTCTTGGTGTAGCATTTGAAACACTTCATCTAGAGTATTGTTTCTTTTTAAATTCGCCTCGATTTGTATTTATTCTTAGTGAATTTAATTTCCACAGGGAGGTAAACTACTCGTATCTGCTATTAGACTAGGAGCCCACAGCAATTTTTGGGTGTGATTGATAACAAAAAATAATAAGCATATTTAGATAGGCCCTTTATAGTTATTTACAAAATGTGAAAGTCTTGTATACTCTAGTGGGAGCAATAGTGCATAATAGTGCATCAATTATGCAGTTCTTTCCAAGTCCAAATAATTGTGAAAACAACTTCGCCAAAATTTAGAGTTAAGCCCCCTGATTGAAAATATCGAGGTCCAAGACGTTTTACAGACAGCCTTCTGCCTGCCAGACGTGATAAGAACATGCTACTTCTTGCACTAAGAAGGCCACCTTCAAAACTTCTTGGACCTCGATATTTGCAATCAGGGCACTTAGCTCTTAATTTTAAACTTATGCCAAATTTTGTATCCCAATTTTTTTGAATTTGGAAAGAACTGCATACTTGATGCACTATAATGCACTATTGCGCCCACTAGAGTATGCAAGACGTTCACATTTATAAAGAACTATAGAAGGCCTATCTAATTATTTTTTGTTATCAATCACAGCCATAAATTGCTGTGGGCTCTCGCCTATATTGAAACATGGTTCAGAAAATATGTTCGGTTGAGCTAAATATTATGACAAGTGCGGATATACTATTGAGTTTCAACGTTTATTTGTTTTTGAAGTCATAATATCATTGGCAGTATTATGGACGCGTTGCGTTGGATCGGCAAGAGCCTTTCTGGCCAAGTTTGTAGATTTTCTTTTGCAGAAATTCTGAAAATAATATACACCAGTTTTTAATCTTAGAGCCTCGACTTTAGCCGATTTAAGGTTATATTGCAATGTACCTTCAACAAGTGTTTTTGTTTTCTCTAGTCTGTTTCAAGGTGGAATACCTTGCCGTATATCATTTTAAGAAGGTTATTTAGTTTTTTTTTTTTTTTCAATTTCTTCAAATTCATTTCATTTTGAATTCCACTGAAAGTTACACCTTAACTTGAAATTATTTTGAAAGAGATATAGTAGTTTATCTAGTCTTCAATGGGAGTGGATGACAGTTTCTTTTTCTATTAAGGTGAAGTTTTTCTATTTTAGACAGTGGAGCCATTGCACTTTTACCTTAGGACCATGTATGAATTGCCCTATATGCCATTTCTAAAATAGATTTCACCTGAATCAGGTCTCCAGATATGATACTACATAAATATTGTCGACATTAAGCTCGTCAAGATTAAGCTTAGGCTATGAAAATTTGAATCAATATAAAAATAGGAACTGATTTAAATCACAACCGAAAGAGAGTCATAAGGCACGCGAAAAATTACATTTATCTCAGAACCGTATTGAACTGAGTTTTTAGTTTTTGTTAAACAAAAAAAAAAGAAAAAACATATAACGACGGAAATAAAATGTATTATATTTGGATTACAGTCCCTGTCCATATTATTAGACCCACTATGCATTTTTAAGAAATTCAGGGATTGTACTTGTTTATATGCATATATTTTTGACTTTTAATCGACTTCTAAAGAAGATTTAAGGCATAATGAAACAGGACCTGTATAAAGAAGTCATAAAGAATGTTGACCCTGGTCAGAATTCCGAAAGGTGAACCTTTTATTTTTATGCATCCCTGTCATAGAGCCCGGCTTGCAAAAATGTATTTATACAAGAAGCTCTTTGTTTGCTTGGCCGGGTATAACAGCACTGTCATGAACCCTATTGAAAATGTTTGATAACTGATGAAGAGGGAAGTTACTCAAGAGTTGATCACAACCAACAAGCAGCTCTTGGAAAAATGATTCATGTGTGGAATCATAAAACTCGCAAATGAAGCAGTTCAGTCTTGAATTAGCAGAATTCCGCTCAGAATTGAAATTCTCATTGGGGCGGAAGGAGGCTTAACTAAATATTTGAATTCTGTTATTTTCATCTTTGTCCAAATATGGTCTAATTTATAACAGTTATTATACAAAAAAGACAAATTTACTGCAATCAAATATTCAAAACAGTAATTGCTTTTGATTTTGCTTAAAATCTTTAAAATCTATAGTGTGTCTAATAATATGGCCAGGGACTGTATATTTCATGAATAACACAACCAATTTTGTTGTTATATTGCCCATAGAGGGGTGAAAGCTGCTAGAGAAACCATAAAACCAAAACAATAACCCGCAGAGATTATATGCCCTCATTATATCATTCGCTCGAAGAAGAATGTGTTTTAAACAGTCTGGTTGGTTGGAAACGTAAAACAACCCCTCAACCGGAAACCGTAGCAACAATTAATTTCTTTTTCATACTTAATCAAACAAAATTCATACACATAAGATTATCCTTTATAATTAGACGTTTTATTTTTCAATTCTGTAGGTTTCTCATATTTGTATATTTCGTTTTTCTAAACCATGGCGCAGCAGGATGAAGTTGAACCATGTAAGCTCAAGCCACGAGCAATATTTGGATTCGATGGAGATGTTCTATTTGGACTCAATCTTCATCCCGATGGTATGCATACTATTATTCCACTGGGCAATAAAGTCGTTATAACAAACACGAAAACGAATGAACAGGAGTTTTTAACAGGACACACAAATATGGTATCCTGTTTACATGTTTCTCACAGGTTTGATTTTGAAAACTTTATAAATTAATGCACATATTAAAAAAATCAAACCAAAATGTTAGCGGCAAGTATGTAGCATCGGGACAAATAAACCACATGGGATTCCGTGCATACGTTATCCTTTGGGACTATAAGGAGCGAAAAGAAATTGCAAGGCATGATCTGCATAAGGTACTCGTATATTCATTCATAAATTATAACCAAGGTTTGAAGAGAAAAGAATTATGTGCGTATAATTTTTTAAGGTGCGTTGTGAAACGGTATGCTTTACTGCCGAAGATAAATATATTGTTAGTATTGGTGGTGTTGATGATGGATGTGTCATAGTTTTTGATGTTGAAACACGGTAATTTTTATCTCCTTATATAAAATCAAGGCTTAGCTTAGTTTTATTATGTTGGCATAGTGTTTCTCAAGGTTATTACCAATACAATGATTAAACTAGAACTAAGCTTTTCCTTATAGTTTTCTTATAACAAAGTTTTGATGTTTAACAGTTTTTATTTTTCTTAGCACCCCAATCTGTCGAGCCGTTGCTGTCAACAGCACCTCAGGAAATCCGACATATGTTTGTCCATTAAATAAACTTGGATCTGTATTCTTAGTTTCAGGAGATCGTAAGTACATACATTTAAGGCCCTTTTCTTTTAAATTTATAATTACATTTTCAAATACATTCTTGCTAATCAAATATTGTATACTAATCAGAATTTTTCCAATTTTGTTATAATGAATTTCTATTGCTATTATTTTATATTGATTATAATACTTTTACAATCTTTATATTTTCTCTTCAATTTAAACATTGTAATATTTTCCTGAACATGTACTTCTAAAAGAATTATTTCTTATTGTACACTTTGCCTTATAATAAATACAAATACAAATTTACATAATTGTATTTAGTTAAGGAGTGAGGTTTGATATATCAAAAAATTAAATATGTTCGCCCCTAGCCGTGTTTTCGTGAGACTGTTCAACGCAGACAGTCAAAAACTAACACTTAATCCAACAGCATCAAATAACTGCAAGACTTTTTACCAGTCAAAGGTGACTTGATTAGTGCAGAATTCACAAAAGAGCTTTATATTCCAACAACATTATTGAATAATTTACCCGGGACGGTTTTCACTTGCTATTTCAGTTTGTAAATATTTAAGACCAGTATTCATCGACACTGTCCTGTTCAACATTAAGGGTCTCACAATAAACTCTTGATTGCGTGTGAATTAAAAAAATAATATTTTGCTTGGATGCAGTGAAAAATCATGCAAATATCCTCTTCTCGGGAGTTCTTGCAGGACTCGATTCTGACAAGGTAATTCTCTATGTTTTTTCGACTCATACAGCCTTATCATCGTATTTGTTCGGAGAAACCTACGATCGGAGAGATCTTACGATCGTAACGTTTATTTCCTTCATGGTATCTGTTTCATAACGGAAAAACCGACGTTTACCAACGCGTGCAGTTGACGTTAACGCCAATAAATTAATTAAGTGTTGATTCGTGTCAAATATGCAAAGAAGAACCATGGATATTGCAGCAGTGTTTTTGGAAGCGAAAATATATGAACAAAGAACATTAAATAAAGAAAAAGAAGATTCTTAAGAAATATATCAAATATTTTTCAACTGAGCGCCCATTTCCTTTTTTTTTTTTGAAAATTTTTCACTTATAATTTGCTGTGGGAGAAATCGGAAACCAAATATCTTCATGCATCGCATGAATTCACGATGCGTTACTGCCATTTTGACATTTCATCGGCATGCAACGCAAGGATTTGACATTTTCGACGCACACAAACTTTATTTTCGTAGATTTGTCCGATTGCCCTATCGAAACGGCTACAATAATACAAAATTCGTACATTTCGTAGAAATCGGAGAAAATTACGTTCCGATCGGGTACTATGATAAGGCTGATATTGGGCAATAACACAGCCATAATTTGATCATTATTCATTTCTAAAGCGTTAGGAATTTGTGTGTAACAAAGCCCAAAAATGTTTTGAATGTTTTGAATTTTTTTTGAACGAGATTAGGCATCGTGGCATTATAGACACACCCAGGATTGTATGTAGCTACCTGCAGCGAACACTAGTTAATAAGGCGCATGCAGCGAAGTTAGTCATTCTTCTCAACACTAACTGTCATAGCTGTAGGGACCAACGGGAAAAGCAAACAGTGTTCCATTTCCTCTGAAAGTGCCCTGCTTTGGCCAAGCCCAATCATTGAAAAGGGCATTTTCTGACGACATTGATGAACTTTCGGAAATGAAGATAAAAGACTTAATCTCTTTTCTCAACGAGACGAAATGGCTCTAGGACGAACTTCGCTTACTTCTGTGCTGTGCCTTCCGTTTGATTCAGTTGGATTGGCTAATGTTTCAGCACTATTCAATAAGCTGCCTAGCTTGGTGTAGATGGTATCGGGGGAGTGTGATGGTCCGCTTGAGTGTGTGATCCAAATTCCGGATGATTGTGCAAAAGCAAACAGACAATAAGGCACATCAAAACTTACTATACATAGATCCTTTCTTCTTTTTGAACTCAATCCAAACTCCGTGAGAATGTCCACAATTCACCATATCAATTATGGTATCAAAATGGCGCACTTGATCGCTAATTTAGCCAGAGTGCACGAACACGAACAAATTGGATCTCGCGGTTTCGGCTGTATGTTTGTATAAGCGTTTTCGTTTGGTAACCCGGAAAAATCTTCCCGAAATCTCTGATCCGGAATGCCAAACTTACAAGTTTCAACACTTTTTCTTTATTTATGAAGTTTCTGTTTCGTTGTTTTTGTGAAAAGCTGGCCATGAAAAATCGTCAAAATGGAAACCAGGAAACGCTTCCTTCACAATAGCCCTTCACAATATCCATTGTGGCTCATGCTGCATAATATGTGTTATATCGTCTTGTTAAAACCACACGTATACCAAGGCCCCGCTCATTCGATTCCGGCATTAAGAAATCGTTTATCATGGCCCTGGAGCGTTCGCCAGTAACAGTGCGACCTTATAACCGATGGCGTCTTGAAAAAAGTACGACCCAATCACTCCTCCTGCGGGAACGCCGCACAACACAGTGGCATCACACGAAGATTTTCAGTAAACGAAGATTTTGTTTATTTTCGTAACGGCTTAAGTTGAAATGCACCACGTTACTCACGATGATTTTCGACTAAAATCGAAATCGATTGTAAAATCGTCAGTTGGCGCCACACGATTTTGAAATCGGTGTCGAAATTCACGCTGCGCTAACACCACTAACCGATTATTGGTCAAAAAAATCGGCACAATAATTCCACGCTCTTGAAGAGTATAACACCTACATTTCTTCTCTGTTTGTATACTGCAGCTGGTCTATATCACAAAAATATCAAATATGATTGAGGTACGACGCCATTTGCAAAAATTATAACATATAGGGTGATTAATTTTGCGCCACCTTGTTTGTACCGATAAATAGAATATAAAACGAACTCTTGTAATAGACTTCAATATCTTCTGTTTTGTTTTAATTTGTTTCATTTGCCTCTTGCCTTAGGCAATGTATCGCAAACCGAATTCCAAAGAATACTTTTCTTTTATCTATTGGTGAGGCTCCACCTCAAAATAATAGTCGATATAAACATTTTAGAAAAAAAGTTTTTTGGATTTGTGTAAAAAAATTATTTTATTATGAAGTTCAATATCTCAAAATTTTTGAAATTATCTCGTAAAATATAAACATATTTTGAATACTAAAAATGTTTGAAAAAATGTTAAAGAAATTGTGTGTATAAGAAAATTAATTATTTTTAAATTTTGTTCTGCTTACGACACACCCATTACCTGTTACATTTTCAGATCACCTTAGAATGTGGACGATTGAACGGGAACGTAGAAAACTGAGTGTTCAGGAAGTTCAAGTTGGAAGACATCAGCGACGATATACTTCAATGGTATTAGATGATAATGACGAAAATATTTACATTGGTACTATGACTGGTGATGCTGCTCATGTCAGGCTAAATGTTGGTGGAAAAGAAGGACTAACTGCTGTTTTGGTGGGACTCTATGGAAAGCATAATCCACGCAAACCAATTGGAAAAGATTGTGAAAAATACGTGAATGGTATACGAGAAATAGTATGCACAGTGGATGGAAACCTTCTGCTCGGAACCGGAGATGGAACTGTGGAATTAGTTGCCCTAAGGAAAGAATGCTTTAAAAATTATCCAAATCCAACTTGGCCAAAGTTGAAGATGGTAAGATGAAAGTAATAAGAAATTATATTCAATTTACTTGAAAACATACTACCCAATTCCAGATAAGATCAACAAAAGTGAATGGAGCTGTTACAAGTATAGCTAAAAGCTCAGACACTATTTATTTCATTGGAACAAACAACAGTGAAATTTACATGCTTAACATTACTAACTTTGATTTGAAACTTAAAACGACTTGCCATAAGGAAGCAATCAACGAACTAATATTTCCCCAGTAGGTTTTCTGTTAATGTTAAAAGAAGTTATGTATGTATGTCCATGATGTATGACATCAACTTTTTATCCCTTAGAAGGTTGTCCAATGTTTTTGCTACTGCTGGCTATGAGTCTATACGAATTTGGTCAATGAAACGTTTGAAAGAACTCTTGCGAATAATGGTTTATAACTTTCACTGCACTGCAATTGTATTCACTCACGACGGATCGAGTATTGTGTCGGCGTGGAATGACGGCGTTATTCGTGCTTTCACTCCAATTACTGGGAAACTTATTTACGCTATACCCAACGCCCATAACAAGGGTAGGAATTCTTTAACATAATGCAATAAACTTCAATTATTTCTTTCTTCTTCAGGATGTAATGCATTGGCTATTTCTTCCAATGATAGGATACTTGTAAGTGCTGGAATAGAGGGACAAGTACGGGTGTGGAAGATTGAGCCTTTTCGCCAGAGTTTGATTGGGGTTCTTAAAGATCATACAGGACCGATAAGTTCGTTGGATTTCAACATATTCGACACAGAAGTAGTATCCGCAGGGACAGATGGATCATGCGTTATATGGGATATAAAGTAAGTAGTAAGATACAATAAAATTAATGCAATCGAAATTTAATTTTAAACTTGAACGTACTAAATCAATAGCCGAGTTAAAGAAAAGCTCAATACTTGTTGTAAGGGCTTTAATTTTTTTTTTTTTATAATCTACACACGCTCAAGGGAATATGATTACCCTTCAAGTGTTTCAACACAGCGTGGGCGTGAAGTTACGGAAGAGAAAGAAGGATAGGAAAGATGTGTGGCACGATGTTCTGAGACTGAAGGTGGTTGTCTCAGATTTTTTATCTCCAGGGATGGCGGCTGAACTAAAGCGGAGAATTGCCGTGTCTTATTTCTATGTCGCTTATAATTCGCATTATTTTATTCGTTTTTCATCCTTGTTGGGCATACTAGTTTAACTCAATTACATGTTGTTAATGTTATGCCTAAACAACATGTTATGAGTAAAATTATGGGAAATTTTAAATAAATAGGTAGTACCTGAGGTATTACTAACGAATGTTGGTAGGTGCCAACTTCTTGTTATAAAATTCATAACTTAACAGTGGTAAAATTAACGTTTGTTGATTGAATACACAATATTATTTAATAATTGGAATCTTAATACGAATAAGTTTTTTTTTTATGAAAAACTTGAAGCTTAGTTTTAAGATTATTTATGATGTTAGTATCGTTTAGGTGATCATTTAAATAATCTCAATACTCCACTGAGGACATTTTTGAATAACTTTTTTTTTTTTAAGTTTGTCGATACAAAAGACCATATGGAGTTCAGAGCTGTAAGATCAATCGCTAATAAAATTAAGTTGTTCCTAGTTTACAAGTTATAAAATTTTATATCTATGAGCGCTCATAAGACTTATGTCTTGTTAAGACCACACATAAACTATGATACGGAAAAAGTTGTTCAACAAATTGTGAAATAAATTGTATAAACATAAATTGTATAAACATAAATTGTATAAACATAAATTGTATACAAAAATAAATTGTATAACATACTTCAGTTAATAGGCTTCTAAACTAAAGAGCGATTGTTAACTGTCCTCTTATGTTTTTACTTCCGATACAGGTTGTGAACGGTAAGTTTTGCCTTTGCAAAAAAAAAAACAAAATGCACGACTGAATCGCACGAACTTGCTCTTATGTAAAAGTACTTTGGAATTTAAAATACATTTTATAAATATAAAACAAAACAATGAGATAAAAATGTTCAAATGAATGGAATTGCCTGATTTCCGGAGAAGTATGAAATTATACAAATAAAGTTTAAAAATCGTTTTATTAAAGTAATTTTTTATATAACAAATTTCTTTCAAATTTTTCTAGAAAAAAATTAGGGATGCCAATTTTAACTGCTTAGTAATATAGATTTTCAAAAAATAATCGTTCACACATTTTCAAGATATTGATTTTTCAAAAAATAAATTTAATTTTTTTTTTCAAAAAACAAAAAATATTTACAATATTTTTATATACAATATTATTTTAAATTTAAGGGGGCTCCTGGTGAAAATTTTTGGTTAAAATCTATAGAGCCGTTGATGGGAAATTCGAAAATCAGAAAGGCCGTTCTATGACAGGTTCCGTTAATATCATTTCCCCCCAAATTTTTTTTTACCAAAATGTAGTCCATGTCTATAATATTACACCTATTTTATTTTATTAAAATCGTTAGAGCCATTTTCGAGATAAATAAGATTATGCATTACGGGTGTATGGGGGGTACCGTTAGTTTTAGAGCTAAAAAAAATCAATTTCCTCTCTAGGGAATCACCGAAGAGTTCGAAAAAAAATAGGTCTAGTGGCTTAGGCTCTAGATCGAGGTACAGATATACAGACAGACAGACGGAATTGTCGGAACCACTTTATTCGCCTTCGCTATCATTGTAATGTCAACTTTGATCAAAATCTCGAGTTCGATTTTTTTTCCAAATGCAGAACTCGCAAGTAAAAATCAAATACGAGATTTTGATCATAACATAATACATAAATGTAATTAGATAAAAATGTCTGATTTCTATAAAAGTATGAATTTATGCGAAAACTCGTTTACTTATTAAATTAATTTTTTATATAGGAAATTCTTTTAATTTTTTCTAAGAAATAATTAAAGATGTTAATTTAAAGTTTTTAATAATTAATATTTGAAGAAATAATTTCAAAAACTAATCGGTTACTCATTTTAAAGATATTGATTTTTCAAAAGAAAATTGAATTTTGGGAAAGTCAGAAATCAAAACAACGGTAGTTAAAATTGTTCTTAGATTTTTTTTTTACAAAAATGTAGTCCATGCTTATAAAAGCATACTAAATTTTAAAGTTGTTTCAATTTCTCCCTTTAGTACCGATATTAAAGAAAATAGCTCCAGCGGGTTAGGCTTTCGGTCGAGTAATAGACATACTCGTACAGAAATACTGTCTGCCTGTACAGAATTGCGGGACACACTTTTTTCGTGTTCTCCTTCTCGATCATCGTAATTTCGAGTTCCATATTTTTCCGAATGCAAAACTTGCCCTTTAATTCCTACATACATACATAAATCGCAATCAATAATTGAGTAAGTTAATACAAACAAAATAAAATGCGCGACTGGATCGCACGAACTTGCTCTTATGTAAAAGTACTTTGGAATTTAAAAATCATGTATAAATAAATACAAAACATGGACTTAATGAGATAAAAATGTTCCAATGCATGGAATTGCCGTCTGATTTCCGGAAAAGTATGAATTTACGCAACCAAAGTTTAAAAATCGTTTTATTAAAGTAATTTTTCATACAACAAATTTCTTTAAAATTTTTCTAGAACAAAATTTGGGATGCCAATTTTAAGTGCTTAGTAATATAGATCTTAAGAAATAATTTCAAAAAATAATCGTTCACACGTTTTCAAGATATTTATTTTTCAAAAAATAAATTGGAATTTTTTTTTCATAATATTATTTTAAACTTAAGGGGGCTTCTGGTGAAAGTTTTTGGTTGAAATCGTTAGAGCCGTTCATGAGAAAGTCGAAAATAAAAAAACGGTTCTATGGCAGGTACCATTAATAAAATTTTGCCCCAAATTTTTTTTTTACAAAAATATAGTCCATGTTCATAATATCACACTTATTTTTTTTATCAAAATCGTTAGAGCCGTTTTTGACATAAATTAGGTTATGCATTACGGGTGTATGGGGGGTACCGTCAGTTTTGGAGCTAAAAAAAATTCAATTTCTCCTCTAGGGAATCACTGAAGAACCTTAAGTACCGAGTTTGAAGAAAATAGCTTCAGTATGGCTAAGGCTCTAGATCGAGGTACAGTATTACAGACATCCAGACATATGGACATACAGACGGAATTGTCAGACCCACTTCATTCGTCTTCGTCTTCATCGTAATGTCAACTTTGATGAACATCTCGAGTTCGATTTTTTTCCAAATGCAAAACTTGCCCTATAGTACCTTTATCGCAAGTAAAAATTAGTCTCACTTTCTTGACAGCAAAAGTGAGGAATTACGTTCTCATTGCAGAAATTGCCGAGATCTCAGTGATAATCGGTTATACCGTTTTTGAGAAAATCAAAAATAAAAAAATGGTTTTAAGGGGGTTACCATCAATAACCAGTTTTCGGACATTTTTTTCAGACATAATCTTACGTGATTTTTTTTTTTAAATCTGTGGAACAGTTTAAAAAAAATATTTATAACGAACAATATATTCGAAACGTTATTTTTGGTCTCAAAAAAAAAATAGGGGGATGGGGGGATTTAAAAATGCTATCTACCAAGTTTACAAAAAATCGGAGGAGCCATTTAGACTTTAGTCGAACAGACAGACAGACAGGATTGCGAGACCCACTTCTTTCGTCTTCCCTATCATCGCAGTGTCTGAACAAAATCTCGAGTTCAATTTTTTTACGAATGCATAACTTGTCATATAGTACATATTGTATGTCGCAAGTAAAAATATAAGGTGTTCCATTATCGGATTGGACACACTCCTGACACGACGTTGCATCGAGCTTCTTGAAATACCCTGTCGAACGGAGCTCCACTTTCAAGACAATGTCACGCACAAATAAAATGTGTTTTAACTTCTAGTAGTGATTCATTTTTGTGAGATGTTGTATTGTTTTTGTTGTTGACTATTTTTCCGACTTGAAAAGCAGTTTATGTTTTAAAATCATTATTGATTCTTTGTTTAAAGTGTCGATATCGTATTACACGAAGCTCTAGCGTGACCTAAACCAAATTTCCTGTCATAATTGTCAACGAAATATTGAAAAATATGTAGATTGTATATTATTGTCTGTCTTATAAAAAGTTTTCAACACAATTTTGTTAGACGATTCATGACAATTCTCGGAAAATTCTCGACAATTCATTGTCATGACAAATTGCTTATGATGATGATGAAAAACTTGATACATATTTCCCGACAATTTTACAAGTTTGTCAATTTTTTATGGAACAGAAATTTAACAATTGTTAAGTTACCATCATAAAAAGTAATTTGTCACCAGTCAAACTTGTCAATTTTTATGAAACAGTGCCTTGTTGGTCATCGTATAGTTGCCAGGAATTATAGGATTTAGCACTTGACGACAATTTGTTTAGTCGACAAGAGTAACATTATTTCGTTATTGTGTCTGTTACTTTGTTGAATTATTATACAAAACAATATCATGTTACCTTTTTCATCTTTTAGTCGAATGACAAGAAAACAAGTGATTTGTGCTAATACACAATTTACATGCGCTCGATACTACCCAACAGGTGTTCAGTTACTAACAGTAGGATCGGATGGCAGAATTGGTTATTGGATGGTGCGTTTTAACATTGGTTTCATACCTCATACTAAAAATTTTCAATTCCACAGGTTTTCAATGGGAGTCTTTTGCGAGAGCTAGAAGGATCCACTAAGGAGTCTGTCAATTGTGTTGCCTTCAATCCAACGGGGGATTATTTCATTTCTGTGGGCACTGATCAAATCGTAAAAGTATGGATACTTTTTTATTTTAAAGAAACTGTGTTCATTTTCTTACTGCAATTTATTGTAATAGTTGTGGGACTATCAAAATGGAGTAACAGTTTGTACAGGACAGCAACATGCATCTCCAGTTACAAGTTGTGCCTTTAGTCCTTGTGGAAAGTTTTGCATATCAGGAAGTTCAACTGGATCAGTTATTATTTGGGATATACCTAGGGTAAGTGTTGCTCTAAAATAAAACTTGGATTTCACTTAAAGGTTAATTTTTATATAGCAATTTTGGCCAGAGACCAAATCGAATTTAAAAGTGGGCAAAGATGCTCCTGTAAATCGCAGAAACAGTGATGTTGAAGCCAAACTTGTAACAAGTTCACGCTCGTCAGTTAAAGGAAGAATCAATAAAGAAAACATAAATGGATTAGAGACGAGTCGAAGTAATAAAGATGTTTTATGTTCTGAATGTCCACCGGTGAATAGCAAGCAAGGTTTGGACATAAATGAAGCTTATAATAATATGCCAGATGCTAAATGAGGACAACAATAAAATATTTGCACAATCAATCTACTTTATGTTTGAATATCCTTCAAAGCTTTTGGTATTTTGATTGACGTCGAAATTTATCATTTTTTATTTTTATGTGTACATAATGTCCTTGAGTTCGCATGTCAATGCTTAATTCATTTGTTATGCACATGCAACCGGATGATAGGATTTACTTCAAAATTGTTGGTATCAGAAAAATGGTCTCTTCAGAATTCATCTTCGAAAAACAAACGTTAATTTTTTAAGTACAAATATATACTAGGGTAATAGAGAGTTTTTCTGTAAGGTAGAGAGAGATCTGTTTTATTTAAAACTGGTTTTTATTTAGGTGCAACCAAAGTAGTTAAAACTGGGACATCAACTTTCCTTTCTTCTCATTACATCCAAGATTTAAGACTAATGTCGTTTTTATTTGGCAATCCGGAAGCCTTCTGGACTCTTCTGAAAGCGTTCACTTGGGAAAAAATGACAGTTCTGATTCTGAAAAGAAGATTTGAAATCAGAATCGAAATCAGAAGCACTCACACATTCATATACTTAAACGTCAAACTCAACAGCTGTGATTTTGTGTATGCTAATTGTGCGAAGTGTATCTTTCAACATATTTTTATTCTTGATTTTCATTATTGTCCACATTTGATGGTTCACATATATCTACATTCACAAAAAACTTCAGAATCATCAGAATCAAACAAAAGTGTTCAGTTGGTATTCCGGATCGGAGAGAGATTCCGGATTGCCAAAAAAAAACGACATAATAAATGGGTTTTCAATTGGCGGGAGTAGATTTTGGCGGCCATGTTGCTTTGGTGATATCTGCCAAATCTATTGTTCATTATTCAGTTCCTAATACCAAATCACCATTGCAAGTTACTCGATTGAACAGTACATCCAAATGATAAAACTTCATTATCAAAATGAGTGTAAGTTAGTGTTAGTGCCAACGCGTACGTCAAAGGTACTCAAAATCGGCCGAGAACTTTGCTTCGGTTTGTAAAGGTGTACAGCAGAACCCGAGGCAGACCATTCCTAGCCATGCACAAGAACTCGGCCTTTCGGAGACTTTAACTTGGCAAATTTTGTGTCTACAACCTTGCAAGATCCAGGAGCGGTTCACCAATTGACCAGGTGGCTATACGCATCTAAGAAAGTTACCATTTTGTATGGATTATTGGCCGGCAGCTTCATTGGTTCGTAAATTTTCGAAAACGGCGTTGGTGAGGCTGAGGCAGCTATCGTCCATAGCAGATAAATAATTTCTAAGGCCCCAAATTGAACCATATAGATCTAGACGACATGTGGTGTCAGGAGGACCATGCTAAGTGCAACACAGCGAACGCCACGATTGACTTTCTGCATGAGGTGAATAGGCCACAAAGACCATGCGATTTGACCACGTAAGACTTTTTCTTGTGAGGTTTCTTGAAGTCTCAGGTCCATACAAATAAACCACAATCGATCGATGCTTTTAAGGTGAACATATCAGAAGCTATTGCTCAAATTCAGTCGGATCTATGCGATTCATTGTAAATTGACCACTCGAATCAGTGCCACCGTAAACAGAGGAGCCGGGCATGGACCTTTCAAATTAAAAAAAAAAAAAGAATTTTTATAATACCTCACACACAGTTTGTTTTATTCCATTTCATTTACATTCAATTTACGTTCCATAACAAAAACAACATTATACACAACTCACTCCTTTTGTATGCCTTTACTCCAAAGCTCTTAAGAGTGATGTTTTTGGAGTTTTTGTCCAAAGCCTTTTCCGTCAGATTACTTGATAAACCATTTTTTTACATAATTACGATGTTAAGGAGTACATGGTTCGTTTGGGAAGACTAGTTTTTATGTACCATTACAAATGAATAAGCTTGAAAACATTAAAAAAAAAACTAACGCAAAACAACAAAATTTAAAATACATAATTGAAATAAAAAGTTGAAATAAATTAAAAACAAATCAATTTATTTATCAGCAAAAGAAAGGCGATCACATTGCGTTTCTTTAAAAATTCAGTGATCTAAGTGTTGCTCTGACACAGCCACCGACCAATGAAAATTTTGCAAGCTGACCACAATTAGATGTGGTTGTGGGCAACCCAATCGTATATTGTGAAGCACTAGACTGCCCGCTTGTTGTTGTCTTTGAACTCTGGAATAAGTTGAAACTTTGTTTAAAAAAAAATAATAAATTATATTGAAATACAAATATACTAACGAATATTTGTAATTTTAGTCAAGACATCAACCTAAATAGTATAACTAAAACAAAGTAAAAGTCGTAAAAAAAATTTAAAGCTTAGCTTTTTTGTTGTTGATGTGTTTTTATTTTATTCGAGTAAATTTATAAGAATATGTATAAGCAACAATAATGGTTTGTAGAGAATTAAAGATACATATATATTTGATTAATATAAATTTATTAAACTTTTTATACAGAGGTAATATTATTGTTGACAATTTAAGCTATAATAATTAATGAATTGGATTTTATTGGAACCTTAACATGGTTTGTATCCTAATAAGCTTTGCAAATTAATGCTGCTATTAAGTCCCTCTTTTAATTTGCAGAAATTATTTACACCTTAAAATAGCATAAGTTTAAATTAATTTTAAAAGTAAACAGCGGTCTAATGCCTCAAACTAGGTAGGTTGACCACATCCCTTACTTGTGGGGTAAAAGTGAAAGCCTTTAAGCGTATGCTAAAAGTATGAAAATGAGAGTATTACTAAAATTGGTTGTTAACTAATAAAAAAGTATTGAGGCAAATGTGATCGCAATATTTTTTTAAAAAACAAAAGGAAATATTTTTTTTATCATTTTCAATTTTTTTTAATTCCGATTTATGTAATTATCTTCTATTGAATTTGATTAAGTTCGGAATTTAAAAAATAAATATGTACATACAATACACACAACGTAAGACTTTTCACAAAAGTGAATATATTTCTTAATGTTCTGTCTATCTGGACGTCCTAAATACAATATACGCTGATAATTTTGACAATTTTTTTTTTTTTTTAAACTTTCCCTCTTTTCATGAGTAGAATTTTCTAAAGGGTTTTTCAATATGGGCAGATAGAAATGGAATAAAACAAGTTGAGTGTGAGCTGTGAGGTAT
The DNA here is from genome assembly GCA_963931855.1 of Philhelius festivus. NCBI lineage: Eukaryota > Metazoa > Arthropoda > Insecta > Diptera > Syrphidae > Philhelius > Philhelius festivus. The sequence goes on from OZ007556.1 coordinate 156,483,743, forward strand.
TAACACGTACATATTAACATTCTTTTTACTTGCGATATAGGTACGAGTACTATATCGAACTCGAGATTTTGATCAAAGTTGACATTACGATGATAGCGAAGACGAAAAAAGTGGGTCCGACAATTCCGTCTGTCTGTCTGTGTCTGTACCTCTCACTACAGCCTAAACCACTGGACCTATTTCTTTCAATCTCGGTAGTTAAGGGTCTTCGGTGATTCCCTAGAGGAGAAATTGAATTTTTTTTTTAGCTCCAAAACTAACGGTACCCCCCATACACCCGTAATGCAAAATCATATTTATTGATAAAAATAAAATGCACGACTGGATCGCACGAACTTGCTCTTATGTAAAAGTACTTTGGAATTCAAGATACATTTTATAAATATAAAATATGAATTTAAAATGAAATTGCCGCCTGATTTCTAGAAAAGTATGAATTTATGCAAACGAACTTTAAAAAATCGTTTTATTATTAAATAAATAAATTTTTTTATGTAAGAAATTTCTTTAAAATTTTTCAAGAAAAAAATGTAGGATGCGAATTTTAAGTATTTAATAATATTGATTTTAGGAAATAATTTCAAAAAATAATCGTTCATAGGTTTTGAAGATATTGATTTTTCAAAAAAAAAATTTTTTTTTCAAAAAAACCCAACAAATAATTTTTCGAATATTTTTATATACAATATTATTTTAAAGTTAGGGGGATTCCTGCTGAAAATGTTTGGTTAAAATCGTTAGAGCCGTTAATGAGAAAGTCGAAAATAAAAAAAAAAACGGTTCTATGACAGGTACCGTTAATAACATTTTGCCCCAAATTTTTTTTTTACCAAAACGTAGTCCATGTCCATAATATCACACCTAATTTTTTTAGCAAAATCGTTAGAGCCGTTTTCGAGATAAATAAGATTTTGCATTACGGGTGTATGGGGGGTACCGTTAGTTTTGGAGCTAAAAAAAAAATTTCAATTTCCCCTCTAGGGAATCACCGAAGACCCATAACTACCGAGTTTGAAGAAAATAGGTCCAGTGGCTTAGGCTCTAGATCGAGGTACAGACATACAGACAGACAGACAGACATACAGACAGACGGAATTGCCGGACAATTTGCAATTTTATTTTTTTTTTTGCATTTGAACATTATTATCTCATTAAATCCATGTTTTATATTTATAAAATGTATCTTAAATTCAAAAGTACTTTTACATAAGAGCAAGTTCGTGCGATCCAGTCGTGCATTTTATTTTATTTGTAAGGCCCATTATTTATGGAAATGACTTCGTTCAAATGTCCGAATCATCTTTTTACAGTAACACCGATCAAATTTTCAATAACAACTGAGTCATAGAACATAGATCCGGTTGAATTTGAGCCATTGCCTCTCGTTCATGCAGAATGTCAATCGTGGTGTCCGCTGAGTGGTACGTAGCACGTAGTGACGCGACGTCCTGCTTGAACCAAACGTCGCGTCGTCTAGGTCCATATTGTTCCATTTGGGCTATACAAAATTAGTTATCATGGTTCTGATCGCTTCAGCAACGTCGTTTTCGAAAAATTGAGGACCAATGACACCGGCCCAAACTTGAAGATGCATTGCCACCTAATTAACCTCGTGTGGGAAAAAAATGTTTTCGAAAATCTAATTTTTTCCTAAATTTTCATGAATTTTGTTCTGTATTGTCTCATTTCTATGATATATCTTTCAATAAAATGGAATTTTAAATTAAGATTTAATTAATATTCGCAGCACCTTTCATCTTAAAACATTTTTTTTTTATTTTTGACTTTGGCCGTTTTTAACGTCAATTTGATTTTCAAATGAACGTCATTTTTGACGCATAAATTACTATCTTCAAATATGTAATCGTCCTGCTTGCACTAAGTCTGTTTGATCAACGTCAGTCAATTTTTTTGCAAACCCATTTGGTGTTTACGAACACGTTCTCTATCTTTACGATATTTTAGTCATCAACTCGATTTTCTTCATGTAGAGTTGCTTCGCAAAAATTTGACCGAACATTTAAGTTAACTCAACTGCGTTATCGAAAAAACGCCTTTGCATAAGAATTTTGTTATGGGTGTTCTAAAAGTTGTAGTTTGCAGATTGCGTTTAAGAACATCTTACAAATGGATTTTTGACTCAAATGACGTTTTCGAAAACATTGCATATCTATCCTGCTTCTGAAAATGTGTGTCTAATAACATCCGTATTTTTTATATACAACTAGCTGATCCAACAGACGTTGTCCTATCCAAATTTCAATAAATTTGCTTATGATCATTTTGTGAATTTTCGAAAAGGCTAGAAATGAGTGATATTCTATCTATCCTAGTCTATTTTTTAAAGATTATTAATTTGAGCAGTACTTTCAGAGGAAAGCTAAAGGACAAAATTCAATGCACCAGCATTTATGACGGGAGGTAACCGTTGATATTCTCGAAATGCATGATGTGGTTTCAACGTGATTGACTTTGAACTATGCAGTTTTGTTCTAAAATTTAAGTCACGATTGAATTTGAGAATTCAGAATTTCAAGTAAGTAGTCAAAAAAGAAAGGCTTTACTTCAAGTGGTTTGTTGTGAAAACACTTTTTCCTTATAAGCGCCTCATTAATTGCAGCCAGATCAGAAGAGGCTAACAATTTCTTACACCGATATAGAAATACTAAGCATTTAGCAGCGCTTTTGGTGGTCTCGAGAATGTGGTATTTCCAATGAAGATCGTTGTTGACACATATGTATGTATATACCGAGTATTGGCAGATTATCGGTTTCTTCCATGAAAGTGCCATTCAGGGACAATGGCATAGGGGGTACATTTTGCGTAAACAATCGAAATGGGAATGGTCAACATAAAGTTGACAATGCGCTAAGCTTGGATTTACCGCCCGTGCTATGGTAACACAAGAAATCGCAAGCGTTTAAAATCAAATGATACGTCTGTCGGAATTATTATGGTAATCGTATGGAATTGAATCGAATAAATAAATAATTACAATTCAACAAAAAAAGGTCAATTGATTCACTTTATTGTTACTGTATAATAGTTTTAGCACAACACAAAAAGTTTCAGTCCGAAATTGAGATGAGTAATGATTCAGGAACATGTAATCGGTTCCAGTCTCCAGTCCAGGACGACCTTGAAAAATTAACTTCAATTTCAAGCCACAGCTACCTGCAGTTACAGTTTTATTTATACCTAAGACAAGGACCCAACCGATTCTTGTTAGAATTGCCATTTATGCATCATTACGTTATTTCGTCGAAATCTTTACTTTTGAAGGTACGAAAATGCCATTACGTTGGTTTGTCACGCGTTTCATAGGTGTGGAAAAGAGTAATGTATATTTTGTTCCTAAGGAATTTCGGTGTTTAATAGTTTTTACTTGTCAAAAGACGCGCTTAACTTGAAAACAAACTAATTAATTAATTATTTAACTAATGAATTCTATAGTCTTTTTAAATTGTTACTAAAAACTTTTATAGAATTAAAATTTTGAATAACTTTTCTTGTGTACATTTTTTTCCAAAATTTCAAAATGAGCAATTTTTTGAAAAAAAACCGAATTTGCTTCAAATTTAAAAACCAACGCCATAGTTCTAGGCGGGTCGAAAAGTGCATAACGATAAAGAAATACACTTGATTATTTTTTTTTATTTCATTGCTTTTTTTTCTCGTAAATTCCCCTCAAGAATCGTGATTAAATTGTAGACCCCAATATATGCCTTCCTTGAACTTTCCCACCACAATATTTATTTTCTTTATTTATAATTAGCCTTTAAAATCTAAGCATGTTACATGCGAATATCTTAATCGTCGTGTAAAAAAAAGATCGTATAGTAAGAAAAATCTTAAATATAATTTTATTTTTGTGTTAGAAAAAGGGTGATCACATCTGTCCAATTCTCTGTTTTCGATTTTATCGGTTGCATTATTTTTATATAACCCCCCCAAAAACCCAAAGTACCACAATTAAAGGGATGTGGTTCAACCATATGAGAATCAGACATAAGACCACTAGAAATATAGCTGAGGTCTTCTGATTACCTCAAGGAATCCATCGAAATAAATTGATTGAATTTTAAAGAGAAACTAAAAAAAAAAACGGGTTTTTGGCTATAAAGCATTTTGGACACAAACCTTATTCATAAAACTTAGTAACAATAGCAACATAACCCAAAAACAACAACAAAAAAGAAGAAGGCTTGCACTAGTATAAGACATTGCATAAAATAATATGCTTACAAATTTGTAAATTCACCTCAAACTTGAATCTATTTTATTTAATATGTTCTATGTTAATTAATTTAAATATTTTGTTTTATTTTTTATATTTTCTATTTGTTCCAGGGCCGAGATGATAAAAGGAATAGACTAGTTTCATTGACTTGTTAAGATCGCTTTGGTGGTTTGTGTCTCAATTATATACTAAGATTTACTATATTTTTTTAATTTTTAATTGTGTTTTAGTTCATCGGATTCTTTTTTACGTACTCTAGAAGAAGAATGAAAAATAATGAAATAGACTATGGGGCGGTCGAATGTCTTTCTCTAGCAAGGTCGTCCACGTCCCTCAATCGTGGTGGCTTTTCAATTTGAGCTAGAAACATGAGTTGTGAATCAAATTCTAAATTATAGGTTTAAGAACCAGAAATAAGGCATGAAGTGATCGCTCATTTTTATTTATATTTTTGTTCTGTTGGATACGGAAATGGGACATTCCAGAAGCTAAGTATTCAAGAAAGCCGTGTATTATTTTTTTTATATTTTAATAAAACATTTTTTATATTTTTAAAAAATGAATACAATTTTATAAAGCAAAACAAAACTGAAATCTTGTTAACCAGTTAATTTACGATAATACTATACGATTATTATGTCAAGCACATTAATTTCAACTTAAGATTTCTCGGAGAAGAAAAGAGATATTGGAAAGATTTAAACAGAATTGAATTAATTAAATTGGAATCCGTCAAAAAATATATTGAGATCATTTTATGCACCTCAAGTTGTAACATAACCTCGGAAACAGCGAAAGAACTTTTTTTTTTATTTTCAAAGACGAATATCTCGAAAACGTGAGGTCAAAGAATATTTATGACTTTTAATTCAGGTTCAGCTCACCAAAAACCTTCGGAAAAAGAATATTTTAGTTTCTGCCCTAAAAAAAATATTTAATTTTGTTGATTAGTGTTATTTATTTTCCTTAAGTCAAATTGAATGTTATAAACAAAGTACAAAATCCCAAGGATGAATGTGTATATTTTTTTTTAATAAAGGGTTTTTCAACTGGCGCGGGTAGATTTTAGTGGTCTGTGGCGGCCAGGTTGGTTTGATGAAATCTGTCAAATCAGTTTTTTTATTATTCAGTTACTGATGCCGAATCATCATGGCAAGTAACACGATTGAACAGGATGATCAAATTATGAAACTTTTTAATCAAAATGAGTATTCGTGAGTGCAAATGTTGCGCCCATTTTGTTTGTGGTAGACGTGGTGGCCCTTCACAGGTCGACTCTTTAATTTTTGGTGGCCAAATTTGAGACGATCGGTTCTGTAATCAATCAGCCAACACTCAATGAAATGTAAGTTTGGTTGAAAAGATCTAATTGGTCCGTGCAAGTGTACAGCAGAATCCCAGGCAGTCGGTTCCTGGCGGTGCAAAAGCACTCAGCCTTTCGCATTCTTCAACTTGGCGAATTTTGCATCGGGATTAGGGCCTCCACCATCACAGGATCCAACTAACCCATGAGCTCAAAGTTCATGTGCATAGACAACGCCATTTGTTCGCTTTCTGAACTTCGGAGCATTTCGAAGAGGACCCCAATTTTGGTCGAAAAATAATATCTAGCGACAAAACGCATTTTTGGATATATGGCTATCTTAACAAGCAAAGCAATCGTATATGGCATGACATCAACACGAGGCTCTCCGTCTCCAGGTGTTACCATTTGTAGGTGATTTCGGGTCGGCGGCTTCATTGGTCAGTACTTTTTTGAAATCGATATTGGTGAGGCCGTCACCGTCAATGGCGAACATTACAGAATGATGATAACCAATTTCTTTTAGCCCAAATTGAACCATATAGACCTAGATGACATGTGGTTACAGGACAGGCGCTACGTGAAACACACCGAACCGGGCACCACGATTTACGTTCTGCATGAACGATTTGAGGACAAGGTGATCTCTCGCAGAGGTGATGTGAATTAGCCACCAAGGTCGTGCGATTTGAGTCCACTAGACTTTTTCTTGTGGAGTTGCCAGAAGTCGCAGGGCTATGCGAATAAATCACAATAGATGCCTTTAAAGGCAACATTATACAGGCCGTGTCGCTCAAATTATGATGAATCTATGAGGAAGAGTCATTGAAAATTAGACCACTCGGATCGGTGCATTTGTTCCATGCATAATGGAATACATGGACCTTTCAAATAAAAAACTTACATTCATTCCATTCCAACATCTACTCGCCCATATAAAAAAACTCAAAAAACCCTTTACAAAGTATTAAAAATGTTAATGAGTACAAAACTCTCCCCAACTAACTTAAAAATTTTTTTTTTTTTTAATTTTTTAAATTTTGTATACAAAAAGTGTACAAAATTGTATATAAAAAATAATTTTTTTTTCAAGAGGTTTTAACAACTTTATTCAAATTTATGGAAATTACTACGTAAGGGAAGAATTTAGTTACAAAGAACAAATTTCATACCATTGTTTAACCATTTATGTTACATACCTATACATACATATTTTATGCGCTCAATTTAAGAAAAAACACAAAGTGACGTGAACGACAAGAGCAACTACATACGTGGCACGAGCGAGCTAGTCTTTGAAGAACTAGTTTTTCAGTTCCAAAAAATCACTTTAAGATTTGGGTAATGTTCGTATATGTATGTTACATAAGATACGAACCAGAAGAGAAAAAAAAAAGAAATTTTATTATTAATGTATGAAACAAAAAAAAAATTAGTTTGTTCTTCGAATTAAAAAAAAAAGGTGATCACAATTATCTCACCTCCATTTTATCAAATCGCTTGGCATACTTAACTCTCAAACCGCCACAATTTAAGGGATGTGGTCCAACCATTTGGAGTGCGAGAAATTGGACCACCAGGAAATATTGTGAATGTATTTAGTTATACCAAGAAATTTGTCAAAATATATTCGATGAATTGTAAGAAAAAGAGAATAAGCTAAAAGTTCTGTTTTAGGAAAATAATTTTGGACACAAACCTCACAATGCTCGCTCACACGGTGAAAAAGTCACATAGAGTTGCTTGTTCATTAAAAAAATAAAACACAAACAAAAGCTATAAAGCTTAACATGTGTAATGATCTGTATAAAAAAAATAAAAAATAATAAAAAAAAAATGTTTTTAATGTAAAAAGAGATAAGTAATATTAACAATTATGAGTGCAAACCAAAAACTGTATATTAGTTTATAATACCCTATATAATTCACATATGCATTTAAATTTGTATTGTTTATTTTATTATTAAGGTATGTATTGCAATTTATTTCGGTATTTGATTTAATTCCACTTTATATTATTTTATTTTTTCTTATTTATTTTTATAAAATTTCATTTTATTTTAGGGTATATTATATTGTTATAAGAATTCTTAAAGTTTCTTATAAGTTTTTTTTTTTATTTGACTTGACATCGATCTGGTTTGTGTCTAAATACAAACACATTTAAGAAAAGCTTAATATTTTAAATTCTTTTATAATTCAACGATTTATATTGCGCCTGGATTCGAAATAAGTATTTAAAATGAATACCTTTAATTAGGGCGGTCCAATGTCTCACTCTAAGTAGGTCAGCCACGTCCCTCAATCGTGGCAGCAGGGCTCCCTTATCATTTGTAAACACGAGTTGTGAAATATATTCTAAAACTAGGTTTAAGGTCGAAAAACAAGAGATGTGACATGCTGTGATCGCTCATTATTTTGTAAAATCAATTATTATTATTAATTTGTAAATTATATTTTTATTTAATGAATTAATCTTATAATGATTAAAAAGTTCGAGCGTTAGGAGACAAAGTAGAATTTAATAAAATATACCCACATTGTTTCAGAGCTAACCTGCAAGCTGTTCATCCTGTTTGGAAAAGTAACAATAAAATATGGATAGACATGAAACATTACATCTGTGCTCGATTAACGTTATAGCTTCGGGTAATGTATCATCACCTATAATTCTTAAATTAGTAAATTAGTAAGTTAGTTCAACGAGAACCTTCGCGACGCAACGTCAAATATGTGATGATTCCACAAAAAAAATGCACATACCGATTATTGAAAATTGTTCAGTTCAGTTTCCTTGATGCAAGTTCCACTCCTGGACAGTTGCATATTAAGTAGGTTTCGATTTAACGAGAACAAACAATGAAGAATTAAATTCTTCGCAGATTTGAATCGCCCATTGAACAAAACTCTGTCAAGATCAAAATTAGGGCAGACCATGGCTCTAGAAATGATTATAATATGTCAAGAGTATACTATAACATCTACAAAATAGTAATTGTATCAGAATTTTTTGTCAAAAGATCGTTGGCTAATAGGAGCACAATAGCATTTCTTTCGTGAATTTCAGATATTAACCGTCAACATGACTATCGAATTCTTAAAGATATATTTTAAGAACCCGATCAAGATCATTTTATAAGATGTAGTAGGGTCTATTTCAACAATCCAAATAAAAGTTCCTGATCTGGTCGCTATATGTAGATCTTTATTATTTATATATGTATATGGTGTCTGTGTCTTGTACAAACAAAAGAGACAACAAATACAAGGAAAAAAGAGATGGGTGCTCCATTGGCAAATTTAGATTTCAATCAAAAATTGAATCTTTTAGTAGAAATGCGATTTCATATTGATTTAATTGTGTTATATTAGTATAATTAGGTAAGGTTAAAAAATGTAATTCTTAATTTACTTTCAGTAGATGAATGTGAGCTTGGCGAATTTACCTATAATAATTTTAAACTGCTTCCGTTTCTTACTAAAAATAATTTGCTTTATATATTGGACATAATTTTCCCAATTGAAATAAATTCAAAAAACCTTAAAACACTTTTGCATACTGATAGTTGAAAATTGTTTTGATATTAAAATTGAGATTTACAAAATTGATTTTAAATCGAAAAATAACGCAAAATTTTCCAAAATCAGGATTGTGGTATAAATCAAAAATAAATTGATTTATTTACTAATTGAAAACCAAAGAATCTTGTCAATCAGATCTTATTTGTTTTGCTATGATGATGTGTATCTGATCAGATTATTGGATGATGTGGAAAATAAAACCCGACGCGTTCGGCTGTGTATAACAGGCTATCAGGATTTGTTGGTGTCGTTGTAATCTCATAGGAAAAAACAGCTGATGAACGAAACAGCTCATGTCAAACATAAATCTCAAGCTATCCAAAAATGTTTGGTATACTAAATTATCCAAGGGGAATTTTGAAGAACAACAGATATTTCAGCTGATGTATTTTCTTTGTTTTGTGTCTAGTCGTGTCGTTTTCATATAAAATGATAATTAAATTAAATTATTATTTAATTTAAATATAATTTGCAATGAGACTGGAATTCAGTATCAAATAGAAGATACCGAGGATATTTGCCAGCAAATAATTTGTGGTAAGTATTCACCTAATCAAATACATATTTTATTCCAATTATCTTGTGTAATTTATTCGTGTTCAATTTCTTTTTTAAGAATCCATATTCAGCTGTCAGCTGTTTTAACTTTGACAGTAAATGTTATCTATTCGGTTTTGGTCGTTCGCCCACGTTTCGGATACTAAAGTATCTTAGATACCCTATGGAGCTACCTGCCAAACGCGGCCAAACATCATTTCCATAATCTTTGGAAAGAAGAGACATATCTTCGGTAAAGAACAAAACCGATAGATCTCAACAAATCTCAGTTGTCAGCAAAGACACCAGAAAATTAATGTTCTTACCATTGGTCATCTAGAACTTGTCTGGTTTAGACGTTAAAATAAAATCCAGAAGAATTTCCTCTCTTTTCAGAAAAAGAAATGTCATTTTGAAGAAGTTCAGATTCAGATTTCAGAAGTCAAAACGTTTCTCTGAGGATGAATTGCTCACAAATTGTTCTACTAGCGGTAGATAATGTTTTTCTGATTGCTTTCAAATGATTTTTTATAAGAAAATATAAATTGCCTCAAATTCGCTGCCCTAGACTATAACCCTACTTAAATCGGATTTATTTACTTTGATGGGGTTTTTATGAGAATGAAAAAAAAAAATTCAAAAATAACTATACCTGCCATTCAGCCTTTATAAAAAAGTTATTTATCGTAAAAAAGACTCTAACGAATTTTACAAAAAAAAAAAATGATGTGTATTATTGTATAGATATGGCCTATATTTTGGTTGCCAATTGTTCTTACAATAACTGCGATAGAACTTTTTTTTTTTGTTTATTAACTGCTACAGCGATTTCTATCAAAATATTTATGCGGGCGCTCCTTTGTATTCGAAATAATATTGCATCTTCAAATTTATGAAAATGTTTTGGATTAATATCTATTTCTTAAATTTTGTTAGCCATAATGAGATTTGTTCCAGATATCAGATGGCATTATGTTTTTATTTTAAGAATTTCTTTAACAATAATTTAGAAAATAAATTTCATGTATTTCAAAATTTTTCTTTGATTATATTCATGTTTTTATATACGTAATATAATTCTTATGGCCAATTTCATAAACAAACACTAAAAGCACTTTTATCAAAAATCTTCTTAAATTTTATCAGACTTTTAAATCTTTTTAGTTTCACCAATCTATAAAAGGGATATTTTAGGGAAATTTTTGTTAAAATTGAGTTTTCTTCACATCCCTGAAAAATAAATTGAATTTTTCTTTCTAATAAACGAAATGAATGAGGAAAAATGAGAAAGCATTATGTGTTAAGCAAATACCAAGAAATGCAAAAAACAATCATGTAAGCAACAGATTTAGAAAGATCCTGTGGCATAAAATAGTAAAGTAATAAAAACTTGATTAAATGCACTGACGGGATTGTTTTGGTTAGTTTTAGGTTCTAAATGATGACCAACAAAATTGAACAACTGCTCCACAGATGCTTCGGATAGTCGGAACCCCATTTTAAATTCAATATCATCATGAATATCGTCGGAGAATAGATTCCTGTCAATGCACGGCTAATTACTGTATAGTGCTCTTCGTCGTCATCTGATGAAGACGACCAGTCTATTATTCTAAATAAAATGCAAATCATAAACATGATATCATTAACATTCAAATTCGAAATTTGCTTACCTATTTGTTTTGTATCCTCAAAAATTGAAAATTGAAATATTACAAAACAGAAATGTCAGCTGCTATATCTAGTTGTAAGCTGCATCTCATGACATTTCAATGATACTTTTAAAATTTAATGAGCCAAAAATGAGCATTTAATTTATAAGGGTGTTTAAAAGCTTGTTTAATTTAAAAGCGTTTAGTGAAAACAAAACATCCCATTTTAAGGTTTAGTCCTTCGGGAAATCGGCCATTAGAATTCCAAATATCTTGTTTATAAATGGCAGAAGGTAGAATCAAGTAGTGCAGGTGCAGTAGTGGACGCGTATATTTTGACTGTGCATGGCGGACATGTTGTTTTGTCTGTTCTAAATTTGTCTGTTTCATATTTTTCAGACACTAAAGACAAATCATATTAGCCGTGTTTTTTGTTTTGCAAGTCTATATAGAATTTGTAGAAAAAAACGACATTGGGACTTAGCAACTTCTTTTTTAAAGTTGGAAGCACTGTGCAAGCTATAGCATTTATCAGTATCAACCAGCATCCAAAAACGTCAATTTTGACTTCTCTGAACAAATTATCGATAACATATAGATGATATTATTTTGGCATCACCGTTTTTATCAGGACTTAAGTTAAGTCTCGAAAATGATCTGGACTTAGCTAAGTTCGTATAAACTTAAGTAGTTGTTGTATTTACATGTAAAGCGCTTAGTCCCGATGTCGTTTTTTTCTACAATTCATTATGGATTTGCAAAAAAACAAGCCTATTATTATGTTACAGCCACCTTTCACTGTGAGTTGGAAGTAAACAAAAATCTTCATAAAGTCACTGGTGTGAATTGTGGGCTTACTTTTTTTAATTCAATTTTAACACCTACCCGTCGAAAAATCAAATATTAGGCGTGTTTTTTTGGAAAAGTTATCCGTAGTACAGTAGGATTTTATATGAAAAACAAATACAACATCCGCAGTAAGATCACTGCCGATACTCCAAGAAACGTCAAATCTCTATCCGCAGCAGGATTTCACTTCTCTTTTTATCGGCAGTGATCCTACTGCGGATGTTATCGGCAGTGATCCTACTGCGGATGTTTTATTTGTTATTCATATAAAATCCTACTTTACTACGGATAACTTTTCCAAAAAAACACGGCTATTGTTTCATATAACGTATGAAACTTGAATAATACACACATACAAATCTTTCGGAAAAATTGGATTGAAATATCTCGCTGTCTTTTATAATTAATTTCATCTATGGACGTCAGCAAAGTAAGTAATAAAATTTCCGATTCAAATCGACGATGATTTCAAAAAGAATTGTCTTATAATGTGGCATGGCAACTCTAGTCGAATTGAGTGGAAAATGTAGGGTTTTTTTTATTAAAAGGGATATTTATTAGTCTGTGGGCACTTAGGCCGGTATTCACCGAGCGCTCATAACTTAAGAAGCTCATAAACCTATTCACCAAGCAATATTAGTGAAGATCTACGAGCGCTCTTAAAAGTTAGGAGTGGTCCGGACTACTCCTAACTTACGAGCGCTCTCTTCGAAAGTTTCTTCGCTTGTGCGTGTGCCACGCACGCATTTGACTCGTATTCACCGAGCGCTCCTAAACGGCTCTTAACTTTACGAGGCTCTTAACTTGAAATTTCTGTGGGGTATTCACCAACCACTCGCAAGTGTTTTTCGAAGTTCGAAAATGAGAGCCACTCTCTCTTGTTCAGGCATACCCAAACTGTGAAATGTTGTGGAATGTTGGTCTTGAGTCTTGACAGCAAATGGATACTCTTCTACTTGGCATTTCTCACATGGATTCGAGTCAAATGCGTGCGTGGCACACGTACAAGCGAACAAACTTTCGAAGAGAGCGCTCGTAGATCTTCACTAATATTGCTTGGTGAATAGGTTTAGGAGCTTCTTAAGTTATGAGCGCTCGGTGAATACCGGCCTTAATCTTTGTCGTTTGTTTTTGCTTAATTTTTTTTCTGGACTTCTCTGGTCATCTGCTTTGTGTTTTCTGCTCATTGTTTTTTAACTTGTCTGTCCAAAAAATTTGTTTGGTACTGTGATGGAATTAACTGACTCTGTCTGTCTCTGTGGTCGTTTAAAATAATGAATTCACTTGTATTTAGCTGTAAAATATAAATTGATAACACTTGTCTTTTTGCTGCTCTTCGACACCCAGAATCAGTAGAAGTTAGTATTTCCTTGTGATAAGCCGACGTGCGACGAGAACTTTTTAAGATGCTTTATTCAGCCTTTGGTTTGCTGGTGTGCCTATCTCTATCTGTCCAAAGTAGTCTTGGAAACAATTTATTTTCAAATGGATTCCTTGGCGCTCCTACGAAAACTCCTATTCACCAGTTCCGAGAGCCAAAAGTATTTTGGTTTCAACAAATCCTCGACCATTCAAACCCAACCAAGTATCCTAAATGGAATCAGGTGAATTTGATTTCCAGCTGGTAATTGAATAATCCTAAAGATTCTATTTCATAGAGATACTATATGTCTACGGAGCACTACAAACCTGGTGGACCGATTTTTTTGATGATTGGTGGTGAAGGAAAAGAAACACCCAAATGGATGACAAGTGGTGCTTGGATTCATTATGCTGCCAGGTTTAATGCTTTGTGCATTTCCTTGGAACATCGTTTCTATGGTGCAAGCCAACCTACTGGGTAAGTTAATGTGAAGCTTTTCTAAATTAATGGCAAATATTCAAAAATGTGCTTTTCTAGAAACTTATCAACAGAGAGTCTCCAATATCTAACATCAGAGCAGGCTCTTGCTGATTTGGCTAATTTTGTACGTGCAATGAATGTTAATTTGGATGTAACGGGTCCGAAAAAGTGGATTGCTTTTGGTGGATCATATCCTGGATCTCTAGCTGCATGGGCTCGAGAAAAGTATCCAGAATTAATACATGGCTCAATTAGCTCAAGTGGACCTTTGTTGGCTGAGGTTGATTTTAAAGAATATTTCGAGGTTGTTCAAAGATCTTTGGCGTCATATTCGGAAGATTGTGTGATAGCAGTGCGAAGATCATTTGCCCAATTAGAGATATTGCTAAGGCACATGATTGGACAACGAGAAATCAATGAGAAATTTCAGTAAGTAAACAAAACTCAGTTATTTAAACCAACTTTGATGACCCTGTCGCTGCTTCATGAATCATATATGATTTATAGCATTTTAATTTTACTTTGTTTTCATGAATATTTGAGTTCATGAAGTAACTTCACTGTCCCTATACAACAGGAATCCAAATAATACTAAAGGATGTAAAATAGGCGAATGTGTAGGGGAAATAAGATATTTTGTTACCACATTTTTTCATTCATTATGTTAAAGAATGTATCCTATTACCTATTCCACTAGATAATCGTAATCTTCAGCTACAGCTCGTAGAAAACGAGGCTTTAGTTGAGCTATGACATGATTCATTTAATTCTAACCTGAAATATTGTCACTTCAAAATATGTACTCGTATTTTGTTTCCAAAAAATTGTTGAAAAATATCCGTTGCGTAAGGTGAAAATGGTACAGTTGATGTAGTATTTGAGTGCTAACTACTAACACTCTGTCCAGCTTCAATTGAAAGGATTTGATCAGATGATAGATAATCATGTCCTTATTATTTTCATTGAACAAAGTTGAATTGAACATCAGTTGTAGTTGCAAAATAAATCGTATACCAGATATTCAAAAATAGTTATCTTATTTGATGCAGTATCCCTTAGAGAAGTTGTTTGATATATCACTCTGCAGGATTCGGCTTAGAACCGAACACAGCCGATTCCATATAAATGTTTTTTTGTTGTTACGAGACAAATCAACCAAGATTATCTTTTGGAAGAAATAATTCTCACATAAGCCGTTCAAGATAATATGAGAATTATTCGAGCTGCGACAACAATAATTTAATAAGATTTTGGAGAAAGTCTTAGCATTATACTTGGATTGAGATTTTCAAAATAATCGTTTTAATCTAGTATCATACTAAAATCGTTTTAACTACTAATTCGACTGACATTTTGCGACATTATTGTACAAAATTAGGTGTTCATAATGTGATAATTTCTGGTTGATCATTAAATTCTAATAATGTCTAATAAGGTGGATTACGATCTCAAATTAGCTAGATGCATATAATTCCAAAGTTTTTTACAGTTGGTGTTTGTAAAGAAAAAAATTCATGTTTAGAATACGGGAGCTTCAATAAGAATTCAGAACATTTTTTCCCACAAACTTGCTTGAAACAAATTTAGAATTTACACGACTTTAATAAAAACATCATTGACTATATCATTTCAAAAACAGTATGAATTACTTTCAAGAATATCGTAAACACTTCTTAAATCAATCAATATTGAGCTAACCGAGAGTTGATTCGAAATCGTTTAGTAGGCACAGTATTGCAGAACTGTTGAATAATTATTTTTTTATCAATTTCACTGCTTATTGATATGGGGAATACTATTTCATGCAGCATCTTGTAAGACTTTATTAATAGCCGAATTCAAAAACCCAAAATTTACAAAGCAAACATTAAACCACAGAAAACGCAATTGCAAGGGAATTTTAAAACTGCATTTTGGGACACTGCTTGATAGGAATGTTAATATTTGCATTTCGTAATTGTTTGCGTAGTTTGCGTTTAAGTATTTGCCCAATCTTGTGATTTAATTTTCTCACTAGAATCTTCAAGATGTGTTATTTTCTTCTTAAGCCCCTAGCAGGACCTGAGCGAATAGTGCTTGCTCCTAACCGTGCGTGATCTGAGCGCCACAATCTAGTAAGAAAACACACTTAAGCACTCTATCATTTCTTTTGTAAACTGTCTAAATTGTTATCTTTGTTTGTGAAATGGGTGTTTTCGAGAAATTTTTCTTCTTAATTCTTTTATGGTTAGTGCAAAATAAAAAAAAAATGAAGTTAGCATGATGTGCTCGGTCTTTTTTTTACCCAGCTCATCAAGTGAGCTCTGAGCTAAAAAACAAATGCAAGTTGAGCCCTCCGAGTCTCCATTGTGCTTTTCAGAGTGTGGGTAATGTAAGAATGAGAATAGTAAGAGCAAGGATTATTTGGAAGTCTCAGGTATGGGGTGCTTCCCTTAACCATCCTGATTTCTGAATGAAGTAAGGATTCTACCCAAGAGAGACAATTGGGGTTTGCAAAGCTTCAGTAGACACTCTGCTTTTTTCTTTGAAATATCTGATAAAAGGTTGTTTGAAACCAGACTAGTGTTAATTGTTGGCCATTTGTCATTTGCGGTCTTCAGAAAACTTTAGTGAATTCTATGCTTTTCTTTCTTCAGTGGCTTAAGTATCCAGGGTAACTTGGTTTAGTTCAAGTGATGAACCGTTTTTGGCCAGTTCATCAGCCATTTCATTTCCATAAATGTCACGGTGCCCTGGGATCCATCGAAAGGTGACTGAATTTGTTTCGTCGAGCAATCATAATTCACTACGGCAACGAGCAACCAGTTTTGATTCGTGACAATTGACGAAATGGTTCTGATTGCCGCCTGTCTATCTATGAAGATATCGATGTTGTTGTTCGTCAGTTCACATGTGGAATGATATTTTGCGGCCTCGCGAATTGCAAGCACTTCCGCTTGGAAAATACTAAAAAAGTTTGGAATTTTTATTGATCTATCTATGGGTGGGTTGCTGAGAAGATGCCTGACCCTACCCCAGCTTCCGTTTTAGAACCGTCTGTATCTTCCTTGTTGGAATATTTTTTAAAGTGACTGGGTTAAAAACTATTTACGGTGTAATACAGTCTGTTTGAATGTTTGAATTTTACACAATTTAATTCCTAGAGCACTTTGGCCACCAACTTCTTGAATGGATCAAGTGGGGTAAATTCTACTTTCAACCCAATCAGCAAATGTGACTATAGCCACAACTTTCGTCATCAATTGTATAATTTGAATCTAAAATATATTAACAATAAGGCTTTATGTTTTTTAATAATTTTTATATATAACCAATTTTATCCTCCAGACTTTGTGATCCAATTGAGAAATCCATTGACAATGAACTAGACATTGCTAATTTATTCGAAAATATTGCTGGAAACTTTGCTGGCGTTGTACAATATAACAAGGACAATTCTCCACATTCGAATAAAACAATAGATGATGTGAGTATGTGATTTAAGAAACCATTTCAACATTACATTTATCAAAATCTAAAGGTCTGCGATGTGATGGTCAATGAAACTTTGGGCACTCCAGTTCAAAGACTTGCTGAAGTTAATCGAATGATATTGCAAGAGAGTGGTGAAAAATGTTTGGACTACAAGTATGACAAAATGATTGCAGAAATGAAAAATATTACTTGGGATGAAGATAGTGCTATGCGTCAATGGACATATCAAACCTGCAATGAATTTGGATTCTATCAAACTTCCAACCAAACAGACCTCTTATTTAGTAATCGTTTTCCCGTGTCCTTTTTCATCAGGCAATGCATGGATATCTTTTCAGAAAAGTGTGTAGCAATCACAAACGTTCATCTTAAAATACATATTTAACGATTTTTCTATTTGGTTTTAGAATGGATTCTCTTTACCTGCAGTCTGCAGTTAGAAAAACAAATGAATTCTATGGAGCCTTGAATCCAAACACTACGAATGTTCTCTACGTCCATGGATCCATTGATCCCTGGCATGCGCTTGGACTGATTTCGTCTTCCAACCCCAATACTCCAACGATATACATTGAAGGTAGTTGTGAGAGTTCGTATTTTCGTTTTAAATATCAATAATTTTTTTTGTCTTAAAGGAACTGCCCATTGTGCCAATATGTACGAGCCTAGCAAAAATGATCTTCCATCATTGATTGAAGCTCGCAAAAAGATTCAAGACTATATTCAAAATATCCTAGAATATTGAAACAAGAAAAAACTGAGTTCAAAACGTTAGCATTGTTATGAATTAATAAAAATTTATTGTTTATTAAAAAGGGTGAATAAATGTTTAATTATGTTTGTGAAGCTTATGAGTTTCTCTGTTCCTTGATATAGTTATGTAATTAATTTGATCAACTGCATATTTTTATAACAATAATATACATAAATACATAGGTACAAATTTTCAAATCTATGAAAAACTTTTTAAATACAAAATTAAGAACTTTAGTTCTTTCGTGCTTCATCGAGTTTCTGATTGAAGGTCTTCCAATATGTCTGCACAGTTGGATTGTTAATAATGTGCTTCCTACACATGGCCCATGACCAAATAATAATTTTCCAAAACAAATCCCACACCACAACAGTAACTTTGAAAAAGTACTTCTCGAGTTCTTGCTTCGATGGGAGTTCAGGCTGTTTTGTGGAATACGCTTTACAAGCTGTAAAGTCGTATGATTTCAAAATTAATGGAGAAACTGAAATAAATGTAAATTTATTAAATAAATATTGGTAGGTATTTATGTGACCACTCACTATTTAGTTCCTTTTGAAATGTACTTGTTGACATTATATTCATTGATGTCGGTTTATTCATTGTTGACATTTTATTCACAGATTGCAGAAGCGATGCACAAGGTGCATAGTGGAACTTTGACCGGGACATTTTAAACAGCATGGGAGCAATGCGGACTATCGACATTTTGTTGAAGTTGGAAAAATAAAATATAACAGTCGAATGAAAAATGACAATAGAAATTCAAATAAGTGATGACTTCACTTGGTTTGCTTGAATATTTTATTTTGAACTAATTTGTTTCACTGTACGAAAATGGCTCAAAGTTTACAGAGCAATGAGCGCAAAAATAGGCGAATCGGCGAATGCTGATGCGAATACCAAATACCAATTTAAATATTCTATATCTATATGAAACAAACTATTGCGTCATTTTGTTGGAAATGGCAAATAGTTTCTGTTTTTCCATAAACTATTTTTGTCTCGTAGCTTTCGTTAGATCTTCGCCTCTTTTCTTTCCTGATTTTATACCAGATACTCAATTATGAAGATATGAGACTTTCGAGCCTTTTACCCTCGTAAGCCCATTTGTTTACTCGATTTGATTTGTAATTTCATTTAATACCGATAAATAAATGTGTAATCCAAAAACAATGTAATAGTAACATGTGTTATTCGATTTCAGCTGATTCTATTACGCAGACTGCTAAACAAATGATTTTCGAGCTTATAGGCAAACCGAAAGACAGCATAGCAGGTTCCTATTCCCATCTTTATAATCTGTGATTTTAACATTTCATAGAAGTTGAAAAAGCTTTGAAAAGAATAGTATTGCATAAAAGTAACACACCTAAAAAAAATCTTCGATATCTTATACCTACTATGTTCCACCAAAACGGAATACGAGATTTCGGAGGAAAAAAATTGATATTTCAAATTGATGGAAGATCTCATATTTATTATTCACATATTAATCAAAATGCTGATGAAAAGTTAATTCGTACTTAAAAATTTCTTATTAATACAAAAAATAAACTTCTAATTGAGATAAAAGTGAAGTGTAGGCAGATTGTGCTAAATTTTAGCTCTCATATGAAATTTTCTTCAAAGCTTAAATACCAAAATCTACCTACATAAGTGTTTAAGCCGACATCATTGGTAAAAACAAAATATGAATCTAATTAAAATTCACTCTACGCTTTTAAAAAGGTTTTTTCTTAACTATATTCAAGGTGAGTTTGTTATTATGAAGGCGGAAATTTTGTATAAAAAAGTCCCGAGCGGGACCTAAGCAGACAGAGCTGACTCCGATTTTTTTAAGAAACGCAATCGAGCACTGAATTATTAGGTTTGTTCGTTGAGCCCTGAAGTCACCCTGGGGTCGCCCTAAATCGTTTTTTGAAAAACCTGAAGTCACCCTGGTTTGCAAATTCTGTGTTTTTTGAGACCTGGGGTCGCCCTGAACTCGCCATGAAGTAGACCTAGGTATTTTGCTGGGGCGAGTTCAGGTAAAGAATAAACTGTCAAAAGTCATATGAGATTTCATATGTATTTCTTTTGTTGTCCTTTACCGACTCGCATGTTGCATGTTATTGCTTGTGTTTGCAATTGAATGTTTGGTGTACTCATCAAATGAAACATTCAGCAACAACGGAAAATTGTTTTCGTTCATTTTTAAAACTACTTTATAACAAATTTAAAGTTTTATTAGATCACAAAATTACTTTGTCCTGCTTTTAGTTGTCAAGAAAACAGTTGACAGCCCTTGGGTGTTTTTTGAAAACCGAAAATCCCAGTTTTTGTTGACAACTCTGAGGGTTGTCAAGAAAACCTGGGTCAACCCTGGGTAAAGTTCAACGAACAAACCTATTATTGGACAATTTTTTTTAAATTTTTAATAAACTGTCCAAATTGTCAGCTTTGTTTGTGAAATTGGTATTTTCAATTTTTTTTCTTTTTAATTAATTTCTGGTTAATGCAAAATTGAAAAATAAATAATTTAGTTCACCGCGCTCATATTTTTGATCGATTTGCTCGGTCTTTTTTTTCCCGAGGTCATCGAGCGAGTCCGATCGAGTTCTGAGTTAAAAAAGCAATGCACGTAGAGCGCTGCGAGTAAAAAAAGTAACATGGTTACTCAACTCAGTGCTTTGCTCGGGGTTAAAAAATTAAACCACCTATTATGGGTTGATTCTTCTTTATAAGAGTCGGGAAGATAATTTTCTTTTGATTATAACATGTTTAAAGTAAATTCACACTACTATGTTGTTTTATTTTTATAAAAAAAAGTGAACGAAACTAGATTAAATTATGGATGATTATACATATTTATGATATCCTTATATTCAATCGACTACTAAGTTGTCACTCAGGCAATAGTACCATTTTAGTATCCACCAGGGGCCAAATTACCGCATAAGTTATCGAGTAATACGTGACTGAATTATGTGACTAGCATTACCGCTTACGTCATCTAGCAATCGATTACGCTAATTTGACGTTTTCATTCGATCACTGATGGGACTCACTCACTCGTTTACTGATGCGGTAATTTGGCCCCAGATCCGTTAGATCACTAGCCGACCTTCATTATAGTTATATGTAAATAACATGTATTCATCTTCTTTTCTTGTCACTATTTGGGAAAACAGAAAAAAAACATCCACCGTCAGGCAAGAGCTAAAAGTACAAATCTGGATTTTATGTTGTTTTTGAAATATACTCATATATTTTCAATCCATTTCAGATTTATCTATAAAAATACTTAAACTCTATCACTTTTGCACAATACTGTTAACTTTAAAGCTTTTCAAATGCCAAAGCTCTCAAATCAACAATTTAAAAATACATTTTACAAAAAGCAACAAGCTCAATATATTTTTTGTTATTCTTCTAAAAATTAAATTCAAACATACATACATACATAGGTATTAGTAATTGGATTCTGCGGTCAATGCTTTGGAGATGACGAATACAAGTTTAACTTTCCATATTATTTTCAATTCAACAGAAATTGTGACGCAAATTGTAAATTGGTATGTACCTACCTAACCATTTGGCCTAGGAATTCAACACTGCAACCATTTTCATAATTACATTTTTTTACAATCATTCCTATTTCAAGCTGATGAGATTTTTAGAGTTAGGGCAATATCTCCAATTTGTTTGTATTTATTTCTAAAAGTTAGATCATCTAAAAATCTAAATATCTGGAAGCCCTCAGTAGAGCAACCAGAACCAGTCTACCCAGAAATAATGAAATGAAATATTGAACATCTCCACTTACAGTTTGCCAAGCCAAAGTATGCCGAACTTTCACTTAATTAAAACTTAGGTTGCGCGTACAGTAGTGCGACAAAGCGATGCGATACGAGAAGCGTTTGCGTGCGAGAAAAATATTTACATTGATTCTTATATACTCGTACGTGCGCACAATGAAGCGATATTTGATGCGAGTGTTGCAAATTTCTCGCATGCCATCTCACTCGCAAACTGTTCTAACTTTGTTCCAGAAAGTTCAAATCAAACGAGTAAATTTTTATTATTTCAGTGCTTGTGTTGTGTGGTGTAACTCTGATAATTTGTGTGGCAATAATTATAAATGAATTAACAACACAACCGCACAAAATCGCTTTTACTGTGTGCACTATGTCGCATCTAATTCTCGCTTCGAATACTTATCGCATCGCTTCGCTTCTCTCATCGCATCGCTTTGACGCACTAATGTACATAAATTATTTTTGTTCTTGGCTGTTGAATTTCATCGATACCGTTCAAGAGCTTGAAAAATATAAGCTAGGATCCCAGCTAGAATTATTTGTTGCAAGCATTAACACACACTGAAACGGAAAAAATTACAGGTTAAATAATGTCCGTCTACTACTTCAAAATTTTAAAGATCAAATAATTGGATTAACTGTCGTAAATTTGTCGTAAATACGTTGTAAGACCAAAAATTTTGTCGCTACGAATGTTAATTTTTAAAAAAATTACCCCTGGTAAGTTAACTTAACAGTCAAGTTAGCTAGCAGTACCACTTCTCAAAATAGGGTAAAATGACCTCGAAAAAGAAAAACGACAGCATAAATAAAATTGTAAATTTGTAGTAAATATATACGAGTAGTAAAAGAAAAAAAACTGACGCATCGTTTTTTCTATTAAAAATGCCATAAAAATGCAAAAGTCCTTAAAAGAGCATTTTCTCATAAGACCCAGCACTACCATTCTAAAACTTTCTGGCTTTCCTGTGGATAGCAGTAGAAAATTTAACCAGGGATTTTGAAAACCTCTTACAAGGAAATAGCGCCAACCAAAGACATTAGAAAGCATTTGTGGCTCGAAAATCCATAAAATCACTTTGGACCGGCATATTTCGATAACCAGACCACTCAGAAGCTTTTCGGTTGGATGTGTATATAGGAATTGAATAGACCTTTCATTCGATGTATGTCTCGATGCGTTTGGGCAACTTTGAAAATTTGAAGATTTTCTTAGACAAGTGGTTAGTCCATGATTTTTTCAAAATTCTCAAAAATTCTGTAAAATCACTTTGGTTAGAAATATTTCCAGAACCAGACCTTGCAGAAGGTTCTGGTTTTCACCTGTGGATAGCTCTGGCAAATGTGACCAGGGATTTTGAAAATTAGAGCCTCTTACAGGGCTTGGTTTTGGAAATAGCGCTAACCAAAGACATCAGTGGGTAGTTGGCGCTCGAAAATCCATAAAACATATCGCACCTCCAGTGCAATAACGACGTAAGTGCAATTTTCCTAAATGTTGAGGAATCACGTTTAAAGTTTTCTTGATCATCAAAATACTATAAGTTTCAGCTTTTGTGTCCATACAAAAAAGTGGCTTCTTTTGGGCAATAGCAAAGATACAATTACGTCGATTTTACCACTTATAAAACTTGACATTTAGGTAATTATGTCAATCTTAACTCAATTTCAGAAAAAATTGCAGTTACGTCGATATTGCACCGGAGGTGCGATATTTGGACCGGCATGTCTCGATAACCAGACCACTCGGGAATAGACCTTTTCATTGATGTATGTCTCGATGCGTTTGGGGAACTTTGAAAATTTGGTGATTTTTTTAGACAATAGTGGTTAGTCCATGATTTTTTCAGAATTCTCAAAACTTCAGTAAAATCACTTTAATTAGAAATATTTCGAGAACCAGACCTCTTAGAAGCTTCTGGTTCTCTCCTGTGGATAGCTCTGGAAAAAGTGACCAGATTTTGAAAACCGGAGACTCTTACAAGGCTTGGTTTTGGAAAGCATTTGTGGCTCGAAAATCCATAAAATCACTTTGGACCGCCATATTTCGATAACCAGACCACTCAGAAGCTTTTCGGTTGGATGTGTATATAGGAATTGAATAGACCTTTCATTCGATGTATGTCTCGATGCGTGTGGGAAACTTTGAAAATTTGAAGATTTTCTTAGACAAGTGGTTAGTCCATGATTTTTTCAAAATTCTCAAAAATTCTGTAAAATCACTTTGGTTAGAAATATTTCCAGAACCAGACCTTGGAGAAGCTTCTGGTTCTCTCCTGTGGATAGCTCTGGAAAAAGTGACCAGAGATTTTGAAAACCGGAGTCTCTTACAAGGCTTGGCTTCGGAAATAGCGCCAGCCAAAGACATTAGAAAGCATTTGTGGCTCGAAAATCCATAAAATCACTTTGGACCGGCATATTTCGATAACCAGACCACTCAGAAGCTTTTCGGTTGGATGTGTATATAGGAATTGAATAGACCTTTCATTCGATGTATGTCTCGATGCGTTTGGGCAACTTTGAAAATTTGAAGATTTTCTTAGACAAGTGGTTAGTCCATGATTTTTTCAGAATTCTCAAAAATTCAGTAAAATCACTTTGGTTAGAAATATTTCGCAGAAGCTTCTGGTTTTCACTTGTAGATAGCTGTGGAAAATTTAACCACGGACTTTGGAGAGCCTCTTACAAGGCTTGGTTTCAGAAATACCGATAAACAGGAAGGTAGTTGGGTCTTGAGGAATGATTGCAGAGAAATGACCGACTGTAAAAGATTGTTAAAAACCAATTTCTCTACAAAAAATTTATAAAAGTGCCTCATTCCGATTGTAAAAGAAATCCAGTTTCTTATTAATTTCCACAAGTAAATTTTTCCAACGAAAAAAAACAACGATCCCGTGTTTAAATAAATGCCTAAGATCGATCGGTATTGTGGAAATTTGCATTCTTCTGCAACAAGTCCTGCAATCTACATATATTGAAGATATAAGAAACCTGTACGGTCTATTCGGCAAGCTCTTACGAGAAAAATCCTTTGCAAGTATAAGCACCGATATCGATGAAGTGCACTTGGTGGTATCCACTTGTAGTTTGTAGTAGCATAAAAAAGCGAGATGGAGTAGAAATAGTCACTGCACAAGTGCATTCGTCTTGGCAACACAAACAAAAGAAATCTATAATAGGATTCACTGCATGGCAACTGATCCATACAAGTATTCATTTATTTTAAAAATTCTTGTTTTTTTAATTTTATTTTAAGTGTTTATTTACGTTTGTACATTAGCCTATAACTTAAATTTTACAAGTACACATAATTATTATATTGAAACAAAAATTGATTGTTGCACATCAAAAAAATTCTTCTTAAACGCAAAAAATACCAAAAACTCTCCAATATGTATACAAGTTTTTTGTTTTTATTTCTTTTTTTAAGAGCACATAATTGTTATTATTTATCTCGTATTTGTCTAATAATATTTTGTTATACTTTTAAAGTTATGTATTTGAGCTACAAAAAATTTCGTTGATATAAAAAAAATAATTTAGTTAACTTAGCTTGTAAATTTGAAATTAAGAAAGCAAGAAAGGAATTTGATAAACGCTTAATTACATTTCATTAGTTTGGAATTTTAATTGTCAATAATTGGCCTTAACCAAAATTTTGAATGTAATTTTCTTGGAATGCACTATATAATCGAAATCGATTTTATCTTTATGTAATAACGGAGTCTTGATTACTTGATTAAATGAAGTAGCACCGAGTGGGAAAATTTGAATTATGAAAATTTTATAATCCAATGACAGGCCCAAAAATCATTTGGCAAATTCCAAAATAAAAACCAAAAGAACTAATAATCTCAAAACCATTGTTAAATTCTGTTTTTGTTTCTAATGTTATGGCATAGGCTGCAAATTCTCAGTCTTTTCTAAACACTTGTAGCCAGTCGCATTTGCGATAGAAAAATTGTATAAGTAGAATATAGATTGTACATGTAAATGTTAAATAAATCTTAGTTAATAAAAGGAAAGGCATATTTTAGCAATTTGTCACAATCGTTTCGTTTTCTTCATCGTTATTCATTTTTTTCACATTTTTCTTTTTTTCTTTAGAGGCATTTATTTGCCTCTCTTTACATTATACTATACAACTAAAGTACTTTATTAGTTTGTGCGTTGAAAAAAACGTGTGCATTTGTATATATTTCTATAAATATCATTCCTGTGAATCTATCTGTGAGACATTATTGTCTTTTTCATTAACGCGCATAGAATAAATACAGAAATGCAAGTTTGAGTGGATTGAAATTAGGAATAATAGCTATGATAGAACTAGCATTAGAAAGGGGAAACAAAATAAATTAGTATAATCCGCAATCTTTAAGATTGTTCTTAATAATAACGTCAGTAACAGCATCGAATACAAATTGAATGTTATTTGTATCTGTGGCGCAGGTTAGATGGGTGTAAATTTCTTTGTGGTCTTTTCGCTTATTGAGGTTTTCAAATTTCATTCTGATGTAATTGGAAGCTTCTTCAAATGTGTTGGAACCTAGAAGAATAAGAAATATTAAGTGAATTTGAAACTTTTGCATATTTTTTCTTTTTTTGTTTTACCTGAGTATTCTGGGAAACATATCGTCAATGGGGATCTGTTTATTTTTTCTTCGAATAAATCTTTTTTGTTTAGGAAAAGAATTATTGAAGTCTCGACAAACCACTTTGAATTGCATATGGAGTCGAAAAGTTTCAGAGACTCAATCATACGGTTCATCTCTTCGTCTTCCGCCAGAACTAAATCATATCCTTGAAAAAATAAAATAAAACAATACATGAGTACTAGCTAGATAGATGTTGGATTAAGACAACTGGTAATGCATTTAGTTTCTAATAATGAGATGTAACAAGTAAGTTCTAAGATATTGATTGAAGAACAAAACACGGGACCTTTACTCGGGTTTTACTACAAGCTAGAATTATCGCGATGAGAACAACTGGACATTAAAGTTGTTCGATAGTGCTTTGACTGATGATTCTTGGCGGTCATGAAGAACTAAGGCCGTTATCGCATAGAACTAAAGTGAACGCCCAATTTAATTGATTGTCATTTTGATGAATGCTGTCTAACTTCCTTTCAGATATGACAAATACGGTTTTTATTAGAACGAAAAAAGTCGATTTCACTCGAAATAAGTCAAGTTACTTCGACGAAAATAAAATACGAAATAATATACGAGATCTAACCTATTCAACAAAAAAACATCCCCCAGGTGTTCAGAGAATGCAAAATATACCACACAGTACACTAAGAAAAGTGCTAAGCTTGAATCGTGGCCGCATGTACTATGGTTCAGAGGTTTTATTTTGATTTCTCTTATGAAATCTAAAACTATACTAAGTGGTAGGTAGGTAGGTACATACATGATAGATAAAGATACTTTGTTGATATTTACTGTAGTTATAAAAACTAAAAGCTTTATGAAACAAACGTTTTGATCGTTTAGAACTAGAACGAAATGAAAATAAAGATTTGTCTAGAGGAAAGTGAAACGATGAAAAAAGGGACATTCTCATCGTAGACTTCCCTAGAGCTAGTTGTGTGATACAACCTAGACAAATAATTGTACATTCTATCATCAGAAGTGGGATATTTAACCTAACAATACTACACAAAAATATAAAATAAAAAAAATAACGAAGCATTGAGGAAATAAAATTAAAACGAACTTTTTTTCAAAATCGAAGAATATGTACAAATTTGTTGGAATTGCGAAAGTTTAAAAGGAATATTGTGAATAATCAAGAAAATTTAAGAAATTTTAAGAAAAATCAAGACATTTTGAAAATTGAAAGGTTACTTTCGAGCGTTTGAATTGGCAAAAAATAAAAACCAGATATTTCAAGAGATCATCTAGAATCTTATAAAGATAAGTAATTTGATTATTTTTCTTAAATTGTTGTTAAAAAAGGATGGGGAAACCAATGTTGAATCGATGAGCAAATTTTTGTTAATTTAATGAGTAGGGAATATAATTCTATTAGTTATATAAAGCAAGCTAATCCCGGATTCCCTATTTTCGAACCTGATTTTTCATGAATTTATATAAAGAAATGATGCGACGATGTTGACTGTTGGTTGAAATTAAAAAGCTTAGAATATTAAGATATTGTTTCCCGAATTCAGTCATGGTTATTTGAAAGAGCAAATTATGGGTTGAAAAATGTGGTTTTAAGCAATATCTCTGGAGCGATTTCCGTGCATCACTAGTTTACACATATCCCATTGGTATAAACATAATAACCCATTTAAGAAAAGTAGTAGAAATTTGAAAAGGAGTGAATAAAGTTAATACAATGATTTTATTATATGGAAATAATTTATCAAATTAATCGGTTGCCATTTAAAATCCCTGAAGATGTGAGAATCCTTATTGTAATTGGTTGAGTAACAGATTCAAGTTTATGAAACTCGCTAACTTTTGTTATGCAATACTCCAAATTTCAATACGTCGGTTTTGCAAAGACCAAGTACACCATTCTCAAATGATTTTCTAAAACGAACTGCAGATACTTATCTATGAGCATATAAATGCTTTAGAATTGATAACAGTTGCTATTGGTGTATTAAGTTAAGACACATTCAGAATGACTGACCTTACTTTCCAGTAAATAACGAATCGAAAGAAATTGAACTAAAAAAAAAGTAATTTTCGTAAATAAGTCTGGTCACGTTGAAAGTATGTGATGGGTCAATAACGTTTAAATAAAAATAATGTAAATGGTAAAAAAAAAAAAATTTGTTGTCCTTTAGATTTTAGTTTTGATTGTTCTCTCATCAGTTAAAATATCGCTTCCAAATTTGAAAATATCGAAGAATCATGTAGCCATTCACTTCAAGGAAAAAACAAGGATTCTATTGTCCTCTCAGAAAAAAATAAAATGGTTATTAGAATTAAAGCAGTTACCTCTACAAGCAGCTTTCAACGTTATTGAAAAATGAAAGATGTCGATTAAATAATTATATGAAATATACTTAAAGATAGAACATTAGAAATAGTAGCGGATGCAACAGGATCTGTAGTTAGAAGGAAAGTTGTAGTAAATTTTCTGACAAAAAAGATTCCAGCCGGCATGATTAATTTAAAAGAAAAAGAAAGTGATGATTTGATATTATTCAGCTAGCTGGAAACAAATGCTTTATGTCTCTAAACATCGCTTTATGATTATATTAGATTCCACTAGCTGAAGATTGTATTAAAAAAAAAAAAAAAAACTAAATTTGTAACTCCTGAACATCACTTTGAGTTTTCACGAATGTCATTTGGATTAGTAAGAATGCCTTCCTATAAGGGAAATAAATAATAAAATTGCCAAGATTTATACAGATGATGTAGTTATACATTCAACCAATTTCGAATAATGCATTATGCGACTTGAACTTGTATTAAAAGCGCTCATATTAAGTGGATTTTCTTGGAATGTTGAAAAATGTAAATTCTTACAACTACAGATTGAGTAGTTTGAAAGAGAAATATTGCTGATGGTATATGACCGAGTATACTAAAAAAATTGATGCCCTAGTTTTGTCTTTATCTCTAACCAATTATTTATTATTATATTTCGTAAATTTATAACTTAATTCACTGTAAACACTAATTGCATAACGCGACTTACTAAAATACTATGAGCTATGACCTTTGATTGGAACCATGAATGTCAAGAGTCCAGATCATACATATATTGTGAACCAATTATCTAACCCAAAAACTTCTCCTTACGATATCTAACTCAGACGGAACTACACAAAGATGCAAGTAGTGCTCTTGGGTATGGAGCTAATATGTTTCGTCGTATAGAAAATAAATAATTACGAGTAGTAGCATATTCCAGTAAGGCTACTAAAAAACAAATTTTTTTAAACTCGACATAATCAAACAAGTTAAACAAATTATTCATTCCCCAACGTTATCGGCTTGATCTCATGAGAAAATATCATGAAGATAATTGCCATTTTGTTTAAAAAAAAAAAAAAAAAAAAACAATTTCAAAAATGAAAGTACATTTTTGGATGCCGTCAATGACCAGAAGTGTCAGAAAATTCATAAATTCTTGGGTGATTTGCTTAGTTGCTTGCTAAAGACCGGCAAAAAAAAAAAAAAAAAGTAAATAACATTGCATCCTATTGTAAAACAACCGATTCCTTTTCATACGATACATACTGACTGTATGGGTTCATTTGTTGAAAAATGTGAAGGAACACATCACTACGTACGTTTACCAAATTTATAATTGTATGTCCACTGAAATCATTACAAACTCTAGAAACAATACAGTGTATGAATTAACCTAAAAATTGTCAGTGATAGAGGAACAAATTTTACAAGTGAACAATTCAAGAAAATGTGTTTAACATATGAAATTGAACATCAAACAATTGCTCCGCTAATAAGCAGGGCCAATGGACAAGTAGAACGATATCTCGACACAATATCGAACCTTTTGAGGACCAATCTTGACACAAACTTGGAATGGACAACGAATACAATTAGCATTAGACACCGGAATATGATAACGTAGTTTTCATAAGAGATTTAGCCGATCATAGAATAAAAGAAAACGCAGTTGAAATGAAACTAAGATTTGATCTTAAGAAAAATTAAACCAACACGATTGGAAATTGTAACAAAATTGTCTTTAAAAGCAATGGTGGTTGAATGGATGAATATCAAGCTTTGTTTGAGGTTGTTGTAAGTCAACCTTTTGACCAGGTTAAATTAAAGCGAGGACACTCAAACACACTTGTAACAGCATCACCGGGATCTTTAAAACCAATTATAAAAGATGATTCTAATGTATAGATACAAAAGTAAATTTAAAAAAAAAATTAAAGTCAAGCTAAAATTAACTCTCAGCTATTTTAAATATTTCCGGTAGTATTTGATTTGAATTTAACTTTTTGTTTGGTTCATACAATAGACAAGCTTAAGATTGCCTCTGAGCTATTGTTGAGATTGTTGGAAGCATTTGATTTGTATTTTTTTTGGTGTTTGTTTCATACAATAGACAAGCTTAAGATTGCCTCTGAGCTATTGTTAAGATTGCTGGTAGCATTTGGTATGTATTTTTGGTGCTTGTTTCCTACAATAGACAAGCTTAAGATTTCCTCTGAGCTATTGCTTTTTTGGTGTTTGTTTCATACAATAGACAAGCTTAAAATTGTCTCTGAGCTATTGCCAAGATTGCTGGTAGTATTTGATTTGTATTTTTCTTTGGTGTTTGGTTCAAATAATAGACAAGCTTAAGATTGCCTCTGAGCTATGAGCTATTGTGGAGATTGATTTAAGAACAAACTTAACTTTTGTGTTGAATTCATAAAATAGGCAAGCTTAATATGGCCTCTGAGCAATTGTAAGGATTGTTTATAATATTCGATTTAATTTTGAACTTAATTTGTGTTACTATTTTCAAAATTATTGAGCCTGTTAGAATAGTTTTAAAAATGGTTTTGTTTTAGATTCTGGCAAGAATTAAAAAGAGAATGGAATAAACAGACTGTATAACTAAGGCGAAAACAAACTGTTTATGTATTAAATATTGTTTAGTGATATTATTTTATGTTTATCTTTATTCTTGATGTTGGTTTACTTCATGAGTTTTGATTGTTTAAAATTGTATTAAATTTTATAATTTTGCATCGAGAGCGATGCATATTGCAGGATGGCCGTGATAGATAAAGATACTTTGTTGATATTTACTGTAGTTATAAAAACTAAAAGCTTTATGAAACAAACGTTTTGATCGTTTAGAACTAGAACGAAATGAAAATAAAGATTTGTCTAGAGGAAAGTGAAACGATGAAAAAAGGGACATTCTCATCGTAGACTTCCCTAGAGCTAGTTGTGTGATACAACCTAGACAAATAATTGTACATTCTATCATACATATGTAGAAATGGGGACTACCGGCAGTCTAGACATGTAGCTGACATTCTTACGAAGTCTTCCAGTTTGGATTAAGTTAAAAAACATTGATCTAGCAGGTTTTAATGTCGCTTATTGTGTGTTTGCTTGTGCACAAACCATCTATACTGTGCAAAGCTAAATAGCTTGTTGACTGGTGCTAAAACAAGAGCCAATCCGATTGAATGATTATTCGGCCGCACCGCGAACCTCCGTCAAAGCCCTCAGTTCGGCACGGCACAGAGGTAACCGAAGTTCTTCCTAGAGCCGTTTCGCCGCGTTGAGAAAAGAGATCAAGTCTTTGATCTTCATTTCCGAAAGTTCTTCAAAGTCGTTAAAAATGTTTCAAGTTCAAATGTATTAAATAAATAAATAAATATGAATCTTGGGTTGGACTTTAAATTCCAACATTAAAAAAAAATCTTCAAATAACGAATTAAACATACCTGAAAGTGCTACGCAGAAAATAATAGCAGTTACACCTTCAAAACAATGAATCCATTTTTTTCTTTCAGATCGCTGGCCGCCAACATCAAACATTCTAAAAAAGGAAGAATTTTATGTAAATAAAATTAAATTAATACTTCAATTTAACCAGTTCGGATTTCTGAGATATCATTTGTGTCTCCCTATTATCAAGCATTTGAACAATTTCATCATTTTTTCGCGACTGGAGACAAATAAATAGAAAAAATTGTTATCAGATGTCTCCACCTGCTTGGTCAATGTGTTTCGTTTTTGACATCAGAACCGTGAACTGGCTTATACTATTATATAATTTAGTCAACCAAAACTCACTTAAAATGCAAACCTTTGCAGGTGAAATGTGTTTCCACAATACCGGTGGTTTTGACTCGAGTACGAAGTACATCTTCTTGCAGCGGAATATAGTTTGGTTGAGAAATTCTGTCTAGAGAGTTTAAATAATAAGCTGCCGAATCGTTTAGCTGATATTCACGAGATCTATTAAAAAAAAGGAAGGATTTAACATTTCTAGTTAAGTATATTATATTCGTTGTGTCTTACCTTGCAAAAGATTGCTGAACGCCAGCATCAGCCCATAATTTCTTCATTAGAAGTACAATTTCTGGAATGAGTATTCCTTCTTCAGCAGCTGATGCATATGTGAAGAATTGTCGTGCAATTTCCTTCAAGATGTTTAAAATTCAATTAAAATTAAAACAAAAAAACATATTTTAATTATGAGCTTACTGTTTTTGATGGATCAGCAAAATCGATCTTGAGATGACCCATCGCTCGTATAATTGCCATGAGACTCTGTATTGTATTGCTGTAAACCACACGACGATATTGTTCGCATTCTTCTTGAGAATATCCAGTTTCGTGGATAATTTTCATTTGTTTTACAATTGTGGATTTTCCTGATTCACCGGCACCTATAAACATAAATAAATACAAACAATTATAACTTTAGTACATTTGTGTTTGTGTAAACAATTCTTAAATCAAAGAGATAATTATGACGAATTTCCATAAAATCAGTTTTATTTATAATTTGCACTCTCAAAGCCGATTATGACTACCCTTATGTAGTAGCCCATGAACTTCTTGGCATGGTGGATAGGAAAGCTTGTTCATCAAAATTTGGGGAGGAAAATCGAGTAGAGCAAAGTATTTCACAGAAAGAAACTGGCGCACTGTTGATGGAAAAACCAGTACAACAATGAAAGCTAGGAGTGGTTATAATGGTGTTCCTCAATGCATATCTCCTATAAGTTTTAGGGCTCTATTCTGGATGCTATCCAACAGACTCAACAAAGGAATAGAGGGCATCCATCCAGATATGAGCGCTATACTCAAGTTTTGGGGGGATGTATACTCTTTAGATGGTAGTCAGATCAGATAAAACAAATTTTAGCGTTTTGTGGTAACATCGAATATATATATGAACATTCCACAAGAGATGGTCACCAATATTATGTACATGTGTGCAAAAATGGAAAACATTTCATTTTCTTTGGTGCAATTAAATTCCATGCTGTTTATACCCCATTTTATAATGCTGTCACTTCTGTTCCACTAACGAAGTGCAGATTTGTGAATCTGGGGTTCCAGCACGTAACTTGATACAATTGAGTGAAGTCGATACGATCAATTATAGGCAGTTCCTTATTTGCTTCAGTCGAATCGAATCAAAAACAATCGACTGGAACTTCTAACCCTCGATTGTACTCGTATTGACAAAACTTAATGGTATCAAGTGCCCCTGGGAACGAAAATGAAAGTGCTGTCGGCAGCGAAATAATGAAGTGAGTTTAGGTGTTTCAGACAAGAGATTATTTATCAAAATAAGAAAAAGTGTCGAAGACAAAACAGAGTCATGAGGCACCGTTTACAACAACTCCAATTGAACGTTGAGAAAGGTAATATCTAATACAACCAAGGAGAGACTCAACAATGAACACATTCTCGATAGGAAAGCTTAGTGCCAAGCACCGTCAAACTCTTTTTGAAATATTGAAGGGCAATTAACTTTGTTTTTTTTTTTTCAAAATTATGTATGGATTGGATCTCCTTTTCTGTGAGATATACTATCAGGTCACCAGTGAACTTGTTCTGTAGAAACCCGTACTAACGGTCATTAAAGAGCCCAAATGGCTTAACTCAGGAATTATCTCCTTTTCTTCGAGACATGCTATCAGGTCTCCAGTGGACTTGTTCCTTTGAAAACCATACTATCGGTCATTAAAGAGCTTAAACAGTTAAACTCCGGAAATATCTCTACATACTAGTGTTGAGCATAATCGAATGATTTAAAATATCGAGAAATTAGTATTCGATTGATTTAAAGAATAGAATGATCATTCGAATGATCTTCTCGCCTTTCCTACACAATTCCATATTCAGCCCTAAACGATGCATCGAGTGCGAAAATGAATATAAATATAAACCCAAAGTCGTTGAATACACACACACGAAATACAAAAATAACCAACTTCTAGAGTTCTCGATTTTGTGTGTTTTCTTTTCTGTCCTTTCGTTCAATATTCGCTTCTCGGTCTCGAATGGGCACTCGAGTTTCGAGCCCTCATTTCGCTTAGAGTAAGTAGATGAGAGAAATCATTCGAATAATTTGAGTATTCGAATGATTTAAGTGAAGAATCGATATTAGACTGGGCCAAAAAAATTTACTATTTTTTTTTTTGAAAGATATATCAAGAATATCATTCAGAATGACAAAAACAATTTTCGTAAAAGTTTGAGCCCTTAATATCAATTTTAAGAGGGCTATCATCGCTAATTTTGATTTTTAGTCATAATTTCATGTTTTGCGTCAGAACTGACAAAACATTGACGTAAAAAAAATTCATTTTGACTTACTTTTATATAAAATTAAATTCCCTACAAAAAAGGTCTAATTGAAAATTTTCGTCAGACAAGCCGTTTTTGAGTAATTAAGCTTAATAAATTGTTATTTTTCTTCGATTTTACTTTTTTAATTTGGAATTTTGTAACTAACGAAAAATAACAATTTATTAAGCTTAATTACTCAAAAACGGCTTGTCTGACGAAAATTTTCAATTAGACCTTTTTTGTAGGGAATTTAATTTTATATAAAAGTAAGTCAAAATGAATTTTTTTTTACTTCAATGTTTTGTCAGTTCTGACGCAAAACATGAAATTATGACTAAAAATCAAAATTAGCGATGATAGCCCTCTTAAAATTGATATTAAGGGCTCAAACTTTTACGAAAATTTTTTTTTGTCATTCTGAATGATATTCTCGATATATCTTTCAAAAAAAAAAATAGTCAATTTTTTTGGCCCAGTCTAATCGATATATCTCGAGATGTTTTCTGAATCGATTATATCATTCGAATGCGCCAATCACTACTACATACGTTACTTACTATGTTGTCTCACCATGATTTTGAAGTAAAAAAGAAATTTTAACATTGAAATGACCCGAAATAATATTTTTAGTGCGGCGAAAATATGTTAAAATTCTTTATTATGGAGTCAGGTAACGCATCCAATTCTTTAGGGCTCCTATAAATAAAGGAAATATTGAAGATGTCACATATAAAGTTCACATGAGAACAGTGGACGTACGGAGAGTAAAGCTAGTAGGTATGCAAAGTCATTTCGATTATAAATATAAAACGAGACCAAGGTGCATGAAAAATGGAATAGTATCGAAAACGATCACTCTCAGGAAGGAATTACTTGCACTTTTTTTAAAGAAGTTCCACAAACAAAGATGTTTTTCTGTGGAAGTGATCGAGATATTCAATTTAAATCATTTTTGAGGCATTTAAAGTTTTAAATGAATACATTTTGTGTGACTTACAATTCTCAACTTATCCTGTGGGTGTTTGTTAGTTACTCGACAGCAAGGTACGATTTTTTAAACCGTAACGACTAACAGTAACTAAATGACATATGATAGTTTTGGATGATTTGTCATTTTCTCACAAGAGGCATCCAAATAAACATTCCTATTTTTGGTGTGACATAAAGACACTTTTTAAATTATATAATGCTTACTTTAGGAAGTATCGCATTGGCCTACTCTTAGTTGCCCTAAGTGATCTAGGTGATGATATGGATTTCTTTTCACACAATACAAAAATAAATAATTAATAATACCGGAATTTGGTAACTCACGCCGATTAATAAGAAAACAAATATGAATCACACAAAATATAAGACTAAATTTTGCTTAAACATAATGCATTTTTTAATTTATGGTAAATTTTTCATAATACCCATCAGCATTTGCATATTATTA
Source organism: Philhelius festivus (assembly GCA_963931855.1). Taxonomy (NCBI): domain Eukaryota; kingdom Metazoa; phylum Arthropoda; class Insecta; order Diptera; family Syrphidae; genus Philhelius; species Philhelius festivus. The sequence continues at coordinate 156,520,484 of OZ007556.1, forward strand.
TACAGGTACAGGGTGGCGCAAAAGTCGGTAACCACAATGAGCAAATTCGGAGACGCGCAAAAATTAAACAAACCACCAACACGAAAAATCGTAAATGGTTGTTAAAGATGGTGATCAACTGATGTGATGTCGAAGTTAAATGAAAGGAAACATATTTAATAAGCATTTTTTATTTTATCTCTCCGGTTCATCATTAAAAGTAAAGTCTTTTTTAACGTCGAACAAATAATGGATCAGCAAAAGCAACAGCTGTGCACGCATCTACATTGCAAAAAAAAAGTAGTGATGCCGAAACGATGCTAAAATATTTGAAGTTTGTAAACTCTTCCAATAAATCTGAGGGTGCAAGTCAATCGTGTGGTTAACTAGTTTTTTGGAATGCATAGAATGAGGACTTTTACTGGAGTGAAGCGTGAGTTTTATAAAAACAATAATTTTTCAAGGTCACAACATAACGCAATAAATAAAACAAACTTTATTGACACAATCGCGTAGTTATTAAAAAGGTATTGGTGTTTGGGACACCCTTAACCATAACCTGTACAACACCGTCCAATAATTTCAGTTAAAATGAGGTTACCTACATATGTATATCCAACTCACCCAATTCTTCAATTTAAGAGAGAAAAGCAGAATATTGGACACAAATTTTCTAAGCAATTAATCATGCAATTTTGATGATCGACCCTAGCGAGGTACCCGTTCGGAGCGGAAAATTTTCCGATTTCGTGCGATTCGGAGGATTTTTGCTTCGAGGTATTCTTCCGAACAACTGATCGGAATTTTTCTCCGACATTTTTTTAACGCACCCGGCGAACTGCGTTGAAGTGCGATCAAGTGCTTTATTTGTGAAATTTCTGACAGGTTAATCCAATTGTTTTTCCGATTTCGTCCGACACAAATACTTCGTGGAACAAATTACGCCAACGCATTTGTGTATTTTTATTCTTTCCGATAGTATACCTCGAAAGCAATTTGAACCTCCGACAAAGTATGCGTTGCGGACAATTTTCCGCTCCGAACGGATACCTCGCTAGGGCCGAATGATAGAGAACGGAAAACTCCCAAACACCACTTCAGATTGTTATTAGTCAAATTTGCAGCGGCCATTCATCACATATACAAAAACTACAGAGTCGGAGTTTTGAAAATAAAAGCCTGTTCGTTTGTCCCTCCGGAAGTAATCCGAATACTTCTGAAATCGTTTATTTGGCACTAGAGGACATTTTTTCTTCGGGGAAGAAGAGAAAATCGATACTTGATTTGTAGAAAGAATCAAAACCAGAAGTAAACACACAATTTAAACGACAAAATCGTTGAATGTCGTTTTTGTTATGAATAACCCACAAAGATCTTCTTCTTCATGGTCGTCATCTTCAAGTGATGATGATGAATTTTGTATCTAAGATGTTGTTTTTCAGGTTGTGCTTACTAACTTATTCCCGAAGATGTACGAGTATTCCTTTCCGACTTAAGCATTAAAGTCTCCGTGCACAATTTTAACATCGTACTCCAGACAGCGTCCGTGAGGTAGGTATAATACTCCTGTTTGACAGTTCTTTGGCTTCAACTTTAGGGGATATGCGCATCAAAGGATTATGTTTTGGTGATCATTTTCATCATACCTGATAATATCTATTTATTTTCTGGATTTAAGTTTTTGAGTAGCACCTGAGGTGTAAAGTTTTCTACTTTGAGTATTATTGGCCTCCTCGAGTTTTCGTTATACATTTTTTTTTTTTGCGTACGTGGTTAACTTTATTTAAAACAGCAGAACAGATAATCCATTTTGTATTAACTAACTAAGCGCTCAAAAGTGGCCTTAAAAATAAACCGCACTACACAGCGGAAAATACGTTTTTATAACTCCTGATGTATCGGGTTTTTGCCACATTTGGTAAAAACTCGTGCTTTTCTCGCGATGACGTTTTTATAGTATCGAAAGTTAGTTGTTCCGAAATTTTGGTTTTTTGACGCTTTGTCGGTTATTATTCTTAAAGAGTTTTTTTTTAATGAGAATTATATGCAGTATAGCTTTTTTCGCAAAAAGGGGCGGAACAACTGGCTAAGAATGATCTTTTTGTATGAGATTTCCATAGTTCTAAAACATTTTTCCGATGATTCGAAGTTGACTGCAGACAAAAATTTAGTGACTGTTGTTGCACTACGTGTAAAAATTTAAGTGGCTAGGGAGAGACGTATCTTTAAAACACAGCTTATGAAGAACTGGTGAAGTTAAGGTTATGTGGAGTGAGTTGTATTTTATTGTATGCTGTTTGTAGACATTAAACTTGTTGGAAGTGCATCGTTATATTCTTGTTCAAATATCTGGTTTAAAATTATAATTCTCGGAACTCAATGCAATTCTTTACTGAAAGTGATCTCGTTTCAGATGTCTACGAACACGTTTATATGACAAGCTAGGAGTATGGACGCCCTTTTGATCAAACTTGACATTACGATAACAGATAGGGAAGACAAGAAGTGTGCTGAGAAGTTCTATCTGTCTGTATTTATTTGTCGTTGACGTGTCCAATGCACTACTCGTATATAAGTTAAATGTAAGATATAATATTCTATAACAACTTATCGGCCCCAACAGAGCTCAAGAGATAACAAAAGTAAACAAACAAATTCTCTTTCAATCTGAATTATTTAATTGGCTGATTCCAATTCCTTATAAGTCAATCACCTTAATGAGTAATCAAGGAAGCATATATAAACAACTCCGAATATGTGCCAATGCTATCACTTTCGTTTAAGAAAACAATAAGCAAATAGTTCCCAAAAGAAGTGTCGGGCCTGAAGGTGGCTACACCTATTTTACATTTCACTTTCCTCCTCAGCCGCCATTCACTGGTGAGATGGTGTTTGAATAAATGAATTTACGAAAACTTATTCTTTGCTCGAAGTAAGCGCGCCGTTTGGCTAAACAATGTGATTTCTTGATAAGATCACCGTGAGTGTGAAAAAATTCACCGGATGCATGTGCTATTTTCAAACTTTTTTTTGCGATATTCTATTGTTTGCTAATTTTAAATTCCATTTTCAAGTTCACAGTAGCGAAAAACTTTCTCATAGCTTATTCGAGCTCAATGCTCAGATGTATCAGGTTCACCCGTGCGACCGTGCGGCGTGTTGTTGGTTGGTCTACGTGCACAAATGCGTTCAAATTTCATCAGTAACAAAATGTACATAGATTTTTTTCAGTCAAACAAAAAATTATAGTCTTCTTTCCTCCAGTGTAGCAGCGCTTGTTAGGTGAATAAATTACTCGTAAATGAGGCAAATCTAGATAACAGAGGGGTATATCGATAGAGCTTATAAATGGGCGTCACACAGGAGGGGCGGAATCGAAAACAACAAGAGCTGACTCATTCGGGGGACTCTTCCTGTTCAGCTGTGTCAACTCGTATAGTCGTCGGGTAAGGGCTGCGATGCGATAAACGAATGACGGTGTGTTTTGTTTATAGATATGCAATGCGAGAACATGGGATTTTAATGAGCGCGAGTGATATTGCTCGAAACAATAATGATTAATCACAATCTGCACGTTCAATAATGTGTTCAATTGAAAGATCATCATAAGAAAAAAAAATTGCGATGTGACATAATTCAAAATGATTTTTGCTCAAATTTAGTTTTTGTGTAAAAAAAATAAATCAACTACGAACATTTGCCAATATTCAATTCCTTGATTTATATTAAATGGCATTGGAGAGTTAGTGAGATTCCTGCAAGTAGAGGAAAAATTGTGACACTTTTTACTTCAAAACCTCAGCCATTAATCAGCTGCAGTTCAATACCAGGTCCATCGCACACTGGGGCAATTCAACGAGAAGAAAACGGAGTTTATAGGAGAGATATTTAAAATTGTGGAATGAAACTAGCAAAATGGCCCCGCTGTTTTGAGTGGACTAATCCGAGTTGTTTTTTTTTTTTTGTTCGGAAGAAAAATGAAACATATAATGCAACTATTAAGATTGGAGCAAATTTTACTTTAGACTTTCAACTGTTTTCGGAGCACCATCATAGTTTATTTTCTATAACTTACAACTCTTTATTATTCGTGAACTGAACAATTTTCTACCGAGTCCGAACGGCCTTACATCGATATAGAAATCCTAAGCATTTTGCAGCGTTTTTGGCGATCTCGAGAATTGAGGGTTTTTCGGCTTCTTCGATGCAAGTGCCATTCCAGGAGAATAGCATGGGTACATTTTGCTTAAACGGCAATAGACAACATTGAGTTTTCGAAGCATTAACCTAACACGATTTTGTATTCCCCATGCTGTAAAGATCGTACCTAAATGTGCTTATTATACGATACTGTTGCCATTCCACTTCCGATGGAGATGGACGTTGTTGAATAGAGTTGTCGGCAAAACAATGAAGTGGATCAAAATTTTCAGACAAGAGATCATTTATAAAAATGAGGAAGAGAGTCGGGGACAAAAGAGAGCCTTAGGGAACTCCAGTATTAATTTTGTGAAGACCGCAATGCCGAATAGAAGAAACTAACGGCGAACTGGTTTAATTCAATTTAGTAGTGCTTAATTTGTCGTAATTTTAAGAAGGAGAATTTAAGGTTGCATATTGCCTTTTTTTATTTTTAAAAATGGACTTTAATATATGGTGCAGTTGGAAGCGAAAAAATGCACGATTGTTCCGAGAAAGAAGTTAATTTTTCAAATATCTATATCAACAAGTAGATCGTAAAAATTAAATTAGACAAAATTTTATCAAAATTCTAGGATCCGTTTTCGCGAAAATAAGATTTTCGAAAACCATTTTTTTACATTTGTATGGTTTGTACCGTGATTTAAATATTTTTTTTTCATATCTTGTAGATTGGGTAAGTGTTGCCAGGAATGGAGGGAACCTAAAATTTTTGCAGCGGCTGAAAATCAAACTCAAGATTGCATTAAGAAGCTTCTAATCGTCAAGTTTAAAAAAAAATCGAGCATAGAGGTTTTCAAAACTATCCCCCGTTTTTTTTTCTCAGAAGTCTATTACTCTTATCATCAATCTCCCTCGAATTTAATTTCCCCCGGAAATATGTAACTTCAAACCAGTTTCGAAATATTTTAGGAGAATTAATTAATTGAAATGTTTAAACTGTCAAAGTTTGTGAATTAAATAGTGAAATACAATACATTTTTGAAACATTTCGATTCGGTATTTTTTAAAATGTATACCATAGCCTTAAAGTGATTGAAATAGTAAACGTCTGCTGGGATTGACTATTTTTTAGAAGATTTAACTTTTGACAATAATGAAAACGACTCTGATGAGCTTCCCCATATACCACAATCTCGATACATGAACGTAGCTTAACGTATAAGGACAGATATGGGAAATAGTCTGTATCTTTTTAATAATGGATAATATTTAGACAATCGGAAAACAAATGATACTATTTTTTAAACACTGATAGAAGAATGTAAATGAAAACTAAATAATTTAACAATAATATTTAAATCATTTTAAATTTCATTTTCTTTGATTTCCTTCAGTCGTCGGTTCTTCTCAATTTTTAACTCTACTTCAATTTTTCTCATTTTTCAGTTTCAACATTATGTCGGATGTTTCCTGTTTGACCTGGATAAAAATCAATTGGTAATAAATGCCAAAATAAAAGAACAAAATTGGAAATAAAAAAAAAAAACGAAAGTAAAGCTTACATCTTATATTTTCAAATCCTCCAGTTAAACTAAAGTGTCACTAATTTTCCTTCGGAAAAAAATTGGCGATGCCTACATTTTTCCTTTTTTCTAAAATTGTTCATGATTGGAGAGTATCACACAGGGAAGGCGGATTGAGTTTGGAAAAAAAAAAAATTGAAAATTGGATTACAAAATACTATTCAAACTTTTGGAGGTACCATTAATAATGTTTTTTTTTTTAAATCTGTGGAACATTTTGAGAAAAAAAATTGTATGGCAAGCACCTTTATTTTTGGTCTTTAAAAAAAAAAAAAGAAGAAAAAAATTCTCTCTACCAAGAATATCAGCCGAGCCGTTTAGGCTGTAGTCGTGTCAAAAAGACAGACAGACAGAATTGCGATATCTTTTTTCGTCTTTCCTATCATAATTAAGCCAAACTTGATCAAAATCTTGATCTTTTTTTACGAATGCGTAAGTTGCTTTATAGTACCTACATATAAGTCACAAGTTAAAAAAAAAATATGCCGGGCGAATAAAAATTTGCATCTACCAAATTTAAAGAGAATCGGCCGAGAACTTTGGGGTATAGTCGAACTGACAGACAGAGAGAATAGCGAGATCCATTTTGTTCATCTTTCCCATAGAAAAGCCAAACTTGATTAAAATCTCGAGTTCTTTTTTTTTTCTTTACGAATGCATGACTTGCCATATGCATGTACATATATGTATGTACATATGTATGTATGTATTTATATTAAGATGATTTATTGACTAATTTGGAATTAATAAAGGCGAGTGGAATCGATTTAAAATCTTCCCGTCTGCTTTTTTGGTGACTGTAATTTTGGCAATGAAACAACTGGGTTACATTGGCTTAATGACATAAGAGGAACAAGACACAAAAAACATTTCTGCCGTCTGCCCGCTCTTCTCTTAACTTATGTCATTTTAAAAATAAGTTTTATGCTTAGACTAGGCTTAATTTGAAGTATTCTTTTCTACTTCTTTGTTTTTTTATGATTTAACAGTAATTTATATTTTATGTTAAAAAAAAATACAAATCTATATATATAAAAATCAATGCCACTTTTCGTTGTAATTCTGTAACTCAAGAACGGGCTTACCTATCCAAACCAAATGTTAAGGCTTTGTTTGGACTATTTAGTAGATGGTTTATGTGAAGTTTGCACAAAAGCGGTCGAGTGGTTCTTCATTTATCACATTTTTTGTAACAAATGAATTCAATAAATGTCGGATCATTTTGTTAGTGGGGATTTTGCTGTCAAATTGAAACTTATATTTTTAATTTGATTTATTCTTTTTTATATGAAGGAATAATGCCACAAGCCGGACGAGCAAATATAGGTCGGCGAACGCGTAATGCAAATGATGTGACATTACTAAGTCGATCACAGACGCGCACAAGCTAATGCATCGCAGTAAACGTAATGCACGAAATAGATCTGTTGACCCTGTACCTGTACTGAACCTTGCACGCCGATCACGAATACGTCGTGCTGCTCTTTTGGCTAAGATGATGCGTGCTGCTTTTAATTACAACAGTCCACATTGTGATGCGGCTAACTTTCCACGTGAAACGCCCGGCATGTGTTGTGCTAATGGAAAATTGAGATTTCCAGCATTAGAAACTCCACCCAAACCATTGTATTCATTTATTTTTGGACATCTCAAACGTCGAATCACTTTTTGATCCATATACAATAACACAATTCGGCATTTCAAATGACTTCTTTTAGTGCTACTAAAATTATTAGAGATAATTATGCCGACGTTTAAGGTAAATACTTCAACATGATTGTCCCATGCTTATTTCAATCTGAATCATAAAGTATTCGATAGTTTTAAAAATTCTGATCCAACATCTACCTAAAATTGCATACATGTTACAGATTCAGGGCCAGATTTATCATCAAGCTGGTTCGATATTGCCGTACTTCGACGCTGATCATCAATTTTTGCAATTCTATTTTATTGGTGATGAAAATCGTGAATTGGATCAACGTTGTGCAATTGTTTCGCATACAAGACGAGAAATTATTCGTGAGCTACAAAGGTTTTTCCATCAGCATAACGCATTAGTTCAATTGTTCAAAATTGCTCTCGATCGTATGCCATCTGATAATCACAAAATCGTAATAAGGGCTGATATAACACCTTTTGGAGACCATGCAAGGCGATTCAATGCACCCACAATTGATGAGGTTGCAATTGTAATTCTTGGTTATCAGTTTCAATCTCGTGATATTGTACTTTATCGCAGAAATGAGCAATTGCAACATGTTTCGGAACTTCATCGTATATGACACAATCATGTAAGCCGTTTCCAATAATGCAGGTGGATTATATTTCTTGGATGCGCCTGGTGGTACAGGCAAAACGTTCGTTATGTCATTGATTTTAGATATTCTAACTATTCGATCGGAACAGAAAATTGTATTGGCACTTGCATCTTCGGGAATTGCTGCTACATTATTAGAAGGTGGTCGAACTGCACACTCTGCACTAAAATTGCCATTGAATGTACAGGTGATTGAAACTCCAACTTGCAATATTTCGAGAAATTCTGCTATGGCAAAAGTTCTGCGATTAACGCCAATGCAAGATTTACATGGCAATCAACAGTGTTATGAATCAAGATGAGGCAATAAATTATCCAATTGAATTTTTAAATTCATTGGAACTAGCTGGTATGCCACCGCATTGCTTGAATTTGAAAGTTGGTTCTTTGATCATATTATTGCGAAATATTAATCCACCAAAACTGTGTAATGGCACCAGATTGGTAGTGAAAAAGTTATTGCCAAATTTGATTAAAGCTACGATCTTAGCTGCTAAATCAAAAGGAGAAGTTTGTTTGATACCACGTATCCCTATGATTCCAACTGATATGCCATTTGAGTTTAAACGACTACAATATCCTGTGCGTTTATCATTTGCGATGTCCATCAACAAGGATCAAGGGCAGACACTTCACGTTTGTGGTGTGAATTTGGAGGAATCATGTTTTTCACATGGTCAACTTTATGTTGCCTGTTCCAGAGTCGGTACCCCCAGCCGTTTGTTTATTCATGCCCAAAATGGAAAAACAAAGAATATTGTTTATCCAAATGTTTTGGATTAAGTTTTAAAATAGCTAGCAATTAATAAAATATTTTTTATAATTTTTCTTTATTATTTCACTTTATACGTAGCGAAGCACGTACCGGGCCGCTAGTAGCTTATAAAAAAGTAAGTCTGCATTTTATAGTTTTAATTGTTATGTTATTATACTCTTGAGTTAACAGAAACGTCAGGAAAGCCAACTTAACCTAGTTGTTTCATTTGCCAAAATTACAGTGACCAAATAAGCCGAAGGAAAGATTTCAAATTGATTCCACACTTATCTTATCATGTTATGTATTTATCGGTGGTAAAAATCATCTTCATTGGATGATGCCTATCCACACGATGTCTACCAAGTGACAATTCATTTGTTGAAAGTCAGAGAGAGCGCTACTGATCGATGGTAACAAATTTCTGTAGGCCCTATCTATGCGCCAGAGTTATCGAAAATTGAACCTTTCGAATGACCTCCAGTGCTTACTTGCGGAGGCGTCCATATGAACGATGTCATATTTCAGACATAATGTCAAAATTTAAATCCTTGACAGCTTGTTTTATTCAATTTTAACATCTACCCTTTATTTTATGTCATCTGTCTGGTGTTGTAAGATTCCAAAACTTAAGTGGCAACCTTCGTTGTTAAGATACACATTCTCCTTTATAATTGTTTTTGTTCGAAATGATAAATAAAAGAAATGATACTCGTATGTTCTTGACATTGTAAATTGTGGATTCTTTTCAAACAGAAACTCCCAACCGCAAAATATTTTTTAAGCTTTTAATAATTGTTTTGGTCGAAACTTTTTGTTGACAATGCATTCGATTCATTTGAAAAGACAAAACAAATTCCACACCAATTCTGTTCTCCAATAGAATATAATAAATTCTTGTTGAGTCTTGCTTTCGATAAAGCTCGAACTATGTACAAGTGTATTAATGGGTAATTCCCGCGAACAAAAAACAAACCTCAAGCCTACCCATTTAAAACTGAAGAATGCATAATTAATCTTTTAGCATTGTGTTCCTATGTATAATAATGACCTTTCGCTTCCTGCCAATACCCGCGGATGACTAACTTCGCTATATTACACAAAATTAAAAGCTTTCAATTTATTGTCTTAGTTATTTTTTTTTTACAAAACTCGCATGAATGAATGAATGAATGGACTGCCCGCGCAACAAATAGCGACAATGACAGCCCCAATTCATCAATCCGACTAAAAGTCATGGGGTTAACTCTCGCAATGAAAGACTCAAGTATTTGTAGATTTTCATTTGCAGCAGGGTGGTACACAAAGCACACATCGTCATCGTCATCCCCCATTACTGTGGCTCGGGACCGTTTCAACGAGGAATACCACCTTATTTGTTCAACTTAATTAAACATGAAAATTGTAAAAAAAAAAATAAAAAAAAAAAATAAAAAAAAAATGTAGTGGCAAATGTAATTTCGAATGAATGGGAGATTGTTGTCATGGTCTAGCTTGTATGAAGTATACAATGAATAGGAGAAAACCAACAAAAGGCCACATTGCGGTGGAGAGAATATAGAAATGAGTTTTGTACCACAGATACATGATGGCTATTCGAATCATATCATATGTACAGAGATTAGCTTCGCAAGGGGATATTAGCTACGTGAGTTTAGCTGCAGCTGAAGTCAATTGTGCTTCATCTTAATTTCAAGATAAGTTATAGGTTTTTTTGTTTTGTTATTTAATCATGTTATTTATTCGCATTGTTGAACCTTCAAATTGAATTAGGTGTAATAGCCTCCAACTATGTCTTTTACTACCGATTTCGCCCTTCAATCTTTATTGGTAAATGGAGAGATGAAAAGTGGACAGTTGTATAAGGTACGTTTTTTGGTAGGTGACGGGAAGTTTTTTTTTTAAATGATAATGTAAGGCATTACTACATTAGCTACTTTTTTTTGCAAAAATGCGTAATGTTTTTTTGCTAGTCAAGATATACTTAAACCTTTCTACTTTTGCAGAAGTTTAAAGATTAAAGAGATTTTTCATACTATTACTTTTTAGCACGATCAACGTATAGCCTTATTCATTCATAACATAACAAAGCTCTACGAATATCTTCACTCTATTTCTTCTAACGAAGTTCTCATTACTCTAGGTCTTTTGATGTTCAACAAGTAAAATTTAATCTGCGATATAGATATCTATAATTGAAAAAAAAATACTACAAAATATTATAACATGACAATAAAAGAAATTCTTGTCCAACGCACTTAAACCTGCATCGATTGCTGTTCACGCACGTTTCGTGTTTTGTATCACTTTCAAACATCTTAAGTTTGGTCTATAGTTTAACCATGAATCGTCTCACAATCGAACAACGCTCTCAAATTATTGAATTTTATTATCAAAATGCGTGCTCTGTTAAGAAAGTTCATCGCGCACTTCTTCCATGTTATAGTCAGTTTAATCGACCTACTGAGGCGGCTATTCGGGCTATTGTGACTAAATTTCACACCAAATTTACATTGTTAGACATTAAACCACCAACACGCTTACGTAGAGTGCGAAATGAGGAAAATATCGCAGCGGTATCGGCCAGTGTTAGTGATGACCGTGAATTATCGATTCGGCGCCGTTCGCAGCAATTGGGCCTTTGTTACTCCAGTACGTGGAAAATTTTGCGGAAGAATTTAGGTGTGAAGCCTTTTAAAATACAGCTGGTGCAATAATTGAAGCCGAACGACCTACCCCAACGCCGAATTTTCGGTGAATGGGCTCTTAAAGAGTTGGCCGAAGATCCAGTTTTTTATCGAAAAATTGTGTTCATCGACAAAGCTCATTTCGGGTTAAATGGATACGTGAACAAGCAAAACTGCCGTACTTGGAGTGCAGAGCAGCCAGAAGCATTGCAAGAGCTACCAATGCATTCAGAAAAAGTCACTGTTTGGTGCGGATAATGGGCTGGCGGAATAATTGGGCCGTATTTCTTCAAAGATGATGCGAATCGCAACGTTACTTTTTTGCGCAAAATGGAAGAGCTTGACTTGCATGAAATGTGCACATGCCACACAGCACGCGTCACAATGGACCAATTGAGAAGCGAGTTCGGTGAACAGTTTATTTCACGATTGGGACCAGTCAATTGGCCGGCTAGATCGTGCGATTTAACGCCTCTAGACTATTTTTTGTGGGGCTATGTTAAGACTCATGTCTATAGCGACAAGCCCGCTTCGATTGACGCAATGGAAGCCAACATTGAAGCATTTATTCGTGAGATACCGGCCGAAATGTTAGAAAGAGTATGCAAAAATTGGACTAAGCTGATGGACCATTTGAGGTGAAGCCGCGACCAACATTTGCATAAAATAATCTTCAAACATTGAATTATATCGACCGTACTATCGATTCAAATAAAGATTTCATGCATTTTTCTGAATTTTATGTTTTTTTTTTTTTAATTCCCGATAGCTCTTAAAAAATCACTCGTTATAACACGCAACTGTCTAGTTGGACAATTATTGCTTTCCGAAAGTTCCATTGAGCGAATTTAGTAATAATTAAAAAACGTTGGTTGTTCTTGAACTTCCCCATGATAAAAATGTAAGCCTTGGGTGATGGTTAGGTTAGGTTAGGTTAAAGTGGCTGTCATTAAAGCGTCTGACACACTTAGACCATTAGAGGTCCATTGTGATACCACGATCTAATAGGGAACAAAAAAGGTTTCCTACTAGTTAAAACCATTTGGAGCTTCTGATGAAGCGAAGGAGACTTTTAATGTCTTTGTCTATGAGATCGCTTGGTTCATTATAGAAATGTTCTCCTAGATGAAGTTTGCGTCTGTAAGAGAGAGCAGGGCATGTACAAAGAAGGTGTGGGATTGTCTCCTCTTCCTCCTCGTCCAAGCAACTCCTGCAGAAATCGTTTGATAGCACACCGAGACGTGCGGCGTGTCTACCTATGAGACAGTGTCCAGTTATGACACCTATGACGGAGCTGATCTGAGATCTACTGAGGGACAATAGACATTTTGACCGTTTCAGATCAAGTTTAGGCCAGATCCGCTTGGTCGCCATACAAGTGGTAGTATTAAGCCATCTTGTATTCGATTGTTCCAGAGCGATTCGTTTCAGCATAAGTTTACTTGTAGCTACGGGCATACCTATATTTGCCTTTTCGGGTAAGATAGGCATTTCCGTTCCAATTCTGGCGAGTTCGTCGGCTTTGCAATTCCCCGGAATGTCCCTGTGACCCGGCACCCAGAATAGGTGAATGTTAAACTGTTTGGCCATCTCCATTAGAGACGAACGACAGTCTTGGGCTGTAATGGAGTTTACAGAGACTGATGCGAGGGATTTCAAAGCAGCCTGACTGTCTGAGAAGATACGGATATCCGTGTTAGATACCACGTTTTCTTTAAGCCAGGACAATACTTCCTTTATCGCCAGAATTTCCGCTTGGAATACGCTACAATGGTTTGGTAGGCGGAAGGAGAGACTAAGGTTTAGTCCATCTGAGTACACTCCACCACCCACTCCGTTTTCAGTCTTCGATCCATCTGTAAAAAAGTTTACTGATTTATTATCTGCCAAAGCCCCTTCCTCCCAAGCTGACCTTGAGTGAATGGTGACTTCAAAGTTTTTATCGAAGACCAAAAAGGGAGTGATGTAGTCAGAGTGACTTGCTAGAGTTCCGAATGAATTCAGAATGGTGGTGTGGCCAATAGAGTTATTGGTCCATTGAGAGATGGCTATGAGACGTATGGCTGTGCTCGCGGCCATTTGTTTACTGTAAATATCTAGGGGTGTCAGGTTCAGTAGAATGTCTAGTGCAGCGGAAGGTGTCGAGCGGAGAGCTCCGCTGATGCACATACACGCTGGACGTTGTACTCTGCTTAGTTTATCGCGATTAGTCGCTTTATCTAAGGCCGTCCACCATACGGTCACCCCGTAAGTAAGTATCGGTCTGATGACCGCAGTGTATAGCCAGTGAGTAATTTGTGGAGACAGGCCCCACTTGTTCCCTACGGCTTTTTTACAAGAAAAGAGAGCTACCGTGGCTTTCCTTACTCTTTCCTGTATATTAGGTTTCCAACTTAACTTTTTGTCTAAAATAAGACCCAGGTATTTAGCTTGATCTGAGAAAGTGAGTGGAACACCTTTAATCGATGGAGGGTCTAGTTGAGGAATTTTGTATTTCCTTGTGAAGAGGACTAGTTCAGTCTTGTGGGGGTTAACACCAAGCCTTGGGTGATATTTTGATGTATATATTTTGACCACGTTGAAATGATATGGTAAGCTTGGAGTTTAAGTGCTTATTAAATGAAAGTTTATAGTTAAGGGTTACCAGTAAATACTTGTTTGTCATTTACCATTTTTGATGGCATAGTGCCATCTGAGGTTGTTAGAAATAATAACGACGTCATCAACATAATGAAGCACTTCCACAACTATATCTGCGATTCTAATACCACCCAGTAAATGTGATAATGTAGATCATTCAGGCAGAGGCTAAATAAGATCGGGCTTAGTAAAACCCTCGTTTCACATCAAAACAGCACAAACTTGAAAAGTTGTATTTTATTATTGGTTAAATTGAATATATCTTCGATTGTGGAATAAACAGCCCGAAATCCAGTTTAAATGTAGATTTTGATTCCATAACTAGTATGAACCTGTGAATGATCCGAATTATCCAGTTTGGCTTAAGTTCAAAAGTATGTATCTAGTAGGTTTTGATGTCTTTTCTTGTGTGTTTGCTTTTGCACAATCATCCGGAAAAAATTTTAGTACGCCAATGTAAAGTTTTTATTATTGTTCGAATAAAAATCAAATCTACAAAAAAAATATTGATATTTATACATATTTTTTTTTAAGTTTTAAAATGCGATGTTTTTCAAACTTTATAGAAGCTTCTCTATACAAAAATTTTATTAAAATCCGTTATGTCGATAATGAGAAATTCTAAATTTGACAAAATGGTTCTATGGTAGGTACAGTCAGTAATACGAGTATCTTGATTTCAAATTTTGTTTATTAAATTATAGATCGTAAAAATTAATGAAAAGAAAAAAAACTAAGCAAAATTCTAGGAGCAGTTTTCGAGAAAAATACGATTTTCGAAAACAATTTTTTAACATTTGTTATTTTTAGGTAAAATAAATTGTTTTTTTTTCTTACAATTTATATTAAGAAACTTTTATTTTGCAAGTTTTAAAAAAAATCGAGCATGGGGTTTTAGAAAAACAAATTTCGTAATCCAAAAAAATGTGTTTGGAAAATTCGAATACCCAATAATATTTAAACTGCTAGGGAGCTTTAGCATAAACAAAAATTATCAAAATCGGTTGTACCGTTTTTGAGAAAATCAAAAACCAAAAAAATGGTTGCAAGGGGAGCACCAAAAATAACCGTTTTTTGAAATTTTTTTTCAACCATTTCCTAGCTTTAACTAAATGAAATATTTTGATTTTTTCTTAAAAAATGTGTGGGACAGTTTTTGAGAAAAAAAAAATACAGTCCACTCCCTCTAAGTCGAACTTTCACGGGATATCAAAACTAGTTCGAGTTAGAGGGAGTTTTAGAAAAATTCGAGTTAGAGAGAGTTTTTTTTAATGATTTATTGAATTTGATAACAAGTAAAATAAATAAATAAACCTAAGCTTCTGCTTTTATCGCTCAATAATCTATAATTATGTATTATAAAAAAATATTTTTCAACTTAATTATTTAAAAAAAAATTGTAATTTTAGACATCACAGTCATCACAGTCGCCGTGTCATCAGTGATCGCCTTTTTAAAAAAAGATTCTATTTTAAATAAGCAATTTTGAATTTCTTCTTTCATTTCAATTGCAGATTGCAATGTACCAATTGCATTTTCAATTTAATTTTTCTCTGGTATTTTAAAGTCTATTAATTCAGCTCCATCTTCTTCTTCAGCTCTATTTTCACCGTCATTAGTATCATCAGCATCTACTTCCAAAATTGACTCGTTATCAGGTATTTCAGTGGCTACGATGCCGTCATCGACTTCAACATAGTCCTTCCAATATACTCCTTCAACATTATAATGAGCTTCTGTTAGCCTTTCCCATATTATCTCGATTTCTTGGGTGTCTTCCTTGTTACATCTAAGTAAGCTAAGCGGAATATCATCTTCGTCATCCCACGTCTCAGACTTAAATTCGGCCTTTTGAAACAATTTTCAATTGTCAATGGAGTAACGTCCCCATGCCTTTAGGATTTCGCGCACACAATCGAGAAGTGATAAGTGACCGTTTGAATATTATTGTGTATTCAAATTTTCCAAAACAAATTTTTTGGATTTTTAAAAAAAACTTTCAAAATTTTTTTTTGAAAACTCAATATTTCGAAAATCCCATGCTCAATTTTTTTCAAAACTTGATAAATAAAAGTTTGGAAAAATAGTCTACAATATATGAGCAAAATAAATTTATTTTACCTAAAAATACAAATAAAAAAATGGTTTTCGAAAATCGTATTTTTCTCGAAAACGGTTCCGAGAATTTTGCTTAAATTGTTTTTCTTTCTATTATTTTTTAATATCTGTAATTTAATAAAAAAAAATTTGAAAACAAGATATTACTGACTGTACCTACCATAGAACGATTTTTTAAAATTTTGAATTTCTCATTATTAGCACAACGGATTTAAATGAAATTTCGTAGAGGGAAGCTTCTAAAAAGTTTAAAAAACATTGCATTTCAAAACTTTAAGAAAAATATTTTTTTTGAATTTTGAAAAAAAAAATCAATTTTTTGTTTTTTGAAAATTCAATGTCTCGAAAACGGCTCAATACTTTTTTGTAAATTTAATTTTTATTCATACAATAATAAAAACTTCAAATTGGCGTACCAACATTTTTTCTTAAAAATGTTTTAAAATTTTCTTATATAAAACCTTATTTTTTAAGAAACCACTACAAAGAATTATAATTTTTGTTCTTGCATAAATCTATATTTGCTTGAATCACATGGCATCCTATTCTTACCTTTAACTACTAAAGAAGTTTTTTTTAGTCATTTAAAAAATGAATTTTATGCTTATGAACAGTTTCTCTAATAACATTCATTTTTGAAATTCTTAGTCTTTTACATAGGAGCAAGTTCGTGCGACCCAGTCGTGCATTTTATTTTTTTTTATTTTGTAAGTAAATACATTTACGTGTCATGTTATTCATTTATTCGTGCGTTAAGTTATGTTTCGTGTTATTTATTTATACTCTCAGTATTTGCGCTCTTTTTTTTTGCAAATAATATATATAATTTTTGTTAGTTTTACGTTTTGCTAATTTCTGTTTCCCGCACAAAACACATCCCGGGCAGTAGGGATAGAAATGAAAAATCATGACATAATTTGCACAGTGAAGCAATAAGAAAATATAGAGATAGGGATGTCAGACATTGAGTTGGAGAGACAGATATCTTGTGGAGTCGGGGTGTAATGTCAACTTTAATCAAAATCTCGATTCCGATTTTTTTCCGAATGCATAACTTGCCTTATAGAGTAAGTAAATAACTTTAGTATTTTGTATTTTACGTATACGTATATACGTATATATATATTTACGTATATTTTTCTATTGTAAACGCATATTTCTTTAATTTTGCGTTCATCTCGGAGTAGTATTTTTTTGTTCGTTCAGATTTTCCTTTTCTCACAGGCGAAAGGAAACTTTGTCCACCGATGACTTTGCCACTATTGCAATCAATGGAATTTTTTTCTCTGAGAGTGGTCGGGGTTCAATAAAAGTCTTTATACCGAAAATTTTCTCTGGCGGAAGGTCTTTTCATCTAGCCATGATCAAACGAGGGTTTAACACAAAAGACTCAATCAAACCAAATTGATTGTACACACAATATAAAACTAAATGATTCCCAAAACACGTTTTTGATCGTAAATGCAAATTCCGGCAAAGTAACCATGAATTGTGCGCCGGTATAACCAACTCAATTGTTTCTTTTTTTTCTAATATAATACATCATGTTGTATTTAGTTTACATTTTGAATTTTATAATTTGTTTAGACCTGTAATTTCAGATTATAATATTATTTGTAATTTTAATGAAGCTAATCTTGATGCATTTTTGATTTTATCAATGGTATTAATTGGCAAGCATTGTTTGTTAATAATGACTTAAGTGAGTATTATAATTCATTCTTAAATATTGTAAATACTGCTACTGACTTATAAATACTTAAAATACAAAAAATTGTGGCTCAAAGCCTGTGTGGTTCAATAAAATAATCATTAATCTTAATAACAAAAAAAATAAGGTTATAAGCAATTTCGCAAATCTTATAATGATCGTGAACTGTATAAACAATAACGGGTTCTACAAAAAAAATTTCTTTAAATAAATTCTTGTACAATCAATACCTGTTTTCAATCGAGTTGAACTTGAAGGCAAATAATAAATTTTTTTAGAATTTTATAAACAATAAGAAACAATCATACGGCATTTAAAATGATGGAATTACATCTTCTGTTATTTGTAACTTATTCGCTAAACATTTTCAACCTGTTTATTTAGGTTGCTTTTGCAAAATGATCTTGATAATTTATCGAATTCGTGTATAAATAGTTCGTTATATGGTTATATCTTAACATTTCCAAATGCCAAAGTCTAATGTTTTGCCGCAACCGCTCACCAATCAATTTTAGGTAAAAATAAAATCACAAAGCACTGTCCATAATAACATCTAAAAAGATCTTGGTGTAATTTTTGACAAAAAGCTTAACTTTCAAAATAACCTAGATTTTTTGGTTGCTAAAAGCAACTTAATTCTAGATTTTATTTTGCGTAACTCTAAAGAGTTTTCTCATCCACATACATTGGAGAGCCTATACTTTGCATTTGTAAGGTCTAATCTTCAGTACACTGCAATGTAATCTGGAATCTTGCGTATGCAATTATGTAGCTTTTAAGCCTTTAAATAATTATACAAAAAATATGTTTCAAATTCAGTCCATTTCTTAAGATATGTTAAATTTCCAAGGCGTTTTCAAAATTTTACAAGTCAAAAAAATAGCACCGTATCCAACTCACATCTAACAAAATAAAAATTGCACCTGTTTTTAATAATATTTGGTATTTTTTTTAATTTGTTAAATTTGAGGTTGAAATCAATATTTGGTAACATGCCCTTTATTTCTATAACAGCAGCTTTGCATAGAGCTTACAAGCCGTTGACATCTTTCAACAGAAATCGGTTCCCAGCAGCTCTTAACGGTAGACCAGAGTTCTATATCTTTACTTGGCCTGCACCGAGACACTTCCGCATTAACATCAGCCCAAAGATTTTCAATCGGGCTTAAGTCTGGCGACCGTGCAGGCCATTATATGACAAATACTTTGTTATCCAGAAACCATTTATTGGCTAGTTTTTTGGTGTGCTTCGGGTTGTTGTCCTATTGAAAGACCCACTTCAACGACATCTCCTCAGAGGCATAAGGCAACATCTCATCCTCCAGTATTTTGACATCTATGTAGATGTTTATCCATAATACTTTTGATCCAGTATATGGGTTCTATACTGTTATATTAAAAACTGCCCCAGATCATTATACTAGATCCTCCATGTTTAATAATCTTTGATGTGTATTTGGGGTTAATTTCGGCATTTGGAGACCTTCTAACGTATGCCCGCGAACATCTTCCAGCAAACAACACAATTTTGTTTTTATCTGTCCACAAAACATTTCTCCACTTTGTCGTCAACCAATTGACGTGGGCTAGAGCAAACTGCATACGCTCCATCACATGTGTTTTTGATAAGAGTGGGACCTTTCTTGGGCTGCGGGCATACAAACCGTTATCCTCCAAACTCATCCGCACAGTTTCTACGTTTACTGTCACATTAAGCGCTGCATTCACCTGAGTAGCTGGCATAAACGGTTCCTTTTTGCTCTGTCGGATTATAAGAGGGGAAATTGCTCGCTTCCGCACACGTTTTTCTGTAAATGTTACAGCATTTCTGCTAAATTTCCGTCGTCAAGCAATATCATTTAAATTAAAACTTAAGTAAAACAATAAACCCAAGTCTATTGACCTTTTTTCCAAAAAGCAAACAAAAAACAACTGACCTACTTAATTGCAGCCAAAAATATAGCAGTTTCTTTTGTAACTGGCAAATAAAGTGCATACTTTTTTCTACAATCTGCCATTCTCAAGGAAAAAACGATAAAAATTAATATTTTTAATATTGCTTATCATAATTCTGAAGCATTTTAAAATTTTATTTCTGTAAAAAAAAAACAGATAAAACATCATGCAAAACTAAAAAAGACCAGTAAATAAATCAAATCATTTCCACGCGAGCATAAAACGTATAAAATATTAAATAATGTGCTGCAGTTGCACACATAGATGCAGCTAGTCATTTTATGAAAATCTCGTTCATAATCAATGAGCGAATCCGCCTTTCCTTCACCCATATATTTCGTTCAATAAAAATGTGTAATTCCGACTATACTTTCTCTAGACAAAACTTCAACCTCTAGGTGCCCCCAACTGCCATGCACACATTGTATAGAGGCATGAATGCAAGCTCCCTTTGGTGGCATGTTGTTCTTCACAGTGTTCCATGTCCATGTATCTCGTTAATCAAATAAATTGAGTGACAGTGCAAAAGCATAAAAAAGCGAATGAATGCATATTGTTCCTCTGGGACATCGTGTCGCGCTGTCTACGTTTTATTCAC
Organism: Philhelius festivus; assembly: GCA_963931855.1. Taxonomy (NCBI): domain Eukaryota; kingdom Metazoa; phylum Arthropoda; class Insecta; order Diptera; family Syrphidae; genus Philhelius; species Philhelius festivus. The sequence continues at coordinate 156,540,973 of OZ007556.1, forward strand.
AATCTATCGCCATGAATACGCCGACCGCCGACGACAAAACAACGGTCGTCTCAACGGCACCACCAACCGCATTATCAATCTAATTACTGTAATTTTGCATAATTCCACTCAACTCATCGGGAACAACTGATACTCGTACCTACAAACAGTAACGTAATGTATTTTTTGTTGTGGTGCCTCGCAAACTATATAATCAAGGTTCTTGTCTAAGTAACTTTTTTCCAAATCTCGTTATCAGGTACTTATTAGGAGAGAATAGGGTAGGCTATCGCTAGCAAAATGAAACAATTTAATTAAATCCACAGAAAGTCGATTTAACTCTTCCACTTTCAAGCTCCAAAGCCTTCTTTTTGCTAAATGAAGCTCATTAATTTACTCTTCTTAACATGGTTTTTGTTTTTATAGTCTCACAATAGTGTGTGAGGGGCTAACCCGTCCGTCCGTCAAGTGGTTCGTCGTGCTGTGTAGTATACTCGTATGTAGTTGGATATATGCCGGCAGCTCTGTCAGCTAAAGTGTGACTCAATTTGTGCACATACTTCGTTTGAGCGTTCCATTGTGAGGTTTTAAATTACTCATTCTTATTAAGTTGAAAATAAAGTGATAGAATTTCTGAAAATTTAGCACCCATTTTTGTTAGTTTTGTTGATTTTCATTATTTTTTACTCTTTCGGTATCTTTGATGAAATTTTCGCGTAGGCTTACTTCATTGACCGTGAAGTGTCTACATTTTATTTTTGAAATAAAAAATCGAATCAATATTAAAAGCTTCTTTAAACGATGACAAACTTTATTTTTTTGCAGATAAATTATTACAAAAATTGTGTACATACATAGTTCCTTCTTTTCTTTTTATGGGAAACATTCATTACAAAAAGAAAAACAAGAAAAATGAAAGTTGAAACTATAAAAATGATTGCATGGTAAAATGGTGATTTTTTTTATTGTTGGACAACGAAACAAATATTTGGAGCTGGTTTGGTATTATTGTGTTGGAAACATGTTATTTATAAAGAAGATGCTAATTTATAGCTACTTAACTGTGCTCATGTTATAGAAAAAGATGAAGCAAATAGATTTCAAGTAAAATTAGGCTAAAGAAGTGATGAATGAACAATTCTTAAGTTTTTTTTTAAAAGGACATAACCTGAAAATGTAAGATTGTCTTCAAAATTGCACTTTAAACGATCTTTTAGTTCTTGATTTGATTTGATCTTGTAAGGGTCTAAGCCAAGATATTTTCGTAAAATTTGCTGAGAGACTCCCAATTCGTTTTAAACTGAAGCATTTAAAGCTGGGATATTTTTTTCGTTGTGTTGACTAGAATTTATCCCCCATAACACATACATTCTGACTGGTGGGACGATTCTTAAATTGGAGTAAGCGCCTTTTAAAGGTGCGCCCACTGGTAATAATAATTTTAAAACGTTTGGCGAATTTCATGGTCTTACGGCGTTTACTAGTAGTGAGTGTTCACCTGGCAGGATTCGCATCAAAGCCACTTTCCAAAACATAAGCCTAATATAGAAACAAGTCACTACCGACCAAACCGAAAAACCTTTCATGACTGAGTTTTATGAAGAATAATTTCAAAGTTTTGGTCAAGTACTTGAATGCTAGAGTCGAAAATGAAGATTATTTCTAATACTGTGATAAGTAGCACTAGATTTTTAATGCTATGCATCCACAAAGCAACCTGGCGCTCTCCTGACGGTCAAATCGGCCATGTGCTAATCGTCGCAAGGCATCTAAGACGTGTACATTTTGCGAAGTAATAGTCGAGTCAGATTATTTTCTAGTTGCGGCTGAATTCAAAGCTTGACTATCGACCGAAAAGAAATTGCAAACCGCCTAGAGGAAAAAAATCGATGTTGGACGCCTTAGCATACCTGCATTTCCCAAAGTCTAGGGAGATCTATTGAGCGATCGCTTTCCGCGATCGAAACAACTTCCAGAGATATTATAAAAAAACGCCCCACAACTTGCTGCGGGTTTTAAGACCAGAACTTATAGGCTCTTCACAGGAAATAGCAGATATACTTAAATAGCATGCTAAATGACATAGCCAAGAATACAACCCACTTTCAAACAATGAAAAACCAGTACCAACATCGAGTAAACTAAGCTATAAAATAGGCGTAATAATAACAAGGCAGGGACTACATATGCATCAAATCATCAACAGATTATGGATGAACGGCAGCATCACTGGACTCTGATCCATATTCTTCTTTTACAAAAAAGGTGATCATATGTTCTGCAAGAACTATTAAAGCACGTCCCTTCTAAATGCCGCATATAAAATCCTGGTGTGCAAGCGATTTAGGCCCTTCTGCAAAATTTCTTAGTCGGCAAGTACCAGTATAATTCCCGACCCGGCATCTTTACAACAATTTCAAAGTCGCATCTTGATGGCGATGGCCTAACTCGGCATCAAGAAAAACTGGGGCCAAATTATCGCATCAGTTATCGAGTAATACGTGACTGAATTATGTGAGTTTGGCATTACCGCTTACGTTATCGAGCAATAAATTACTCCAATTTGACATTTTCATTCGATCACTGATGGGACTCACTCACTCGTCACTGAAGCAGTAATTCGGCCCCTGATTAAGCTGAAACTGAAAAACTGAATGGCAAGCTATACAGAACGATGATAACCAATTTCTTATGGCCCAAATTGAACTAAATGGATGTAAAGAACATGTGGTTCCAGCAAGTCGGCGCAACGTGCCACACAGCGAACGCCACGACTGACATTTTGAATCTTCCTCTTGCAAAGGAGACATGAATTGGGCCGCATGTCTTGCGATTGGACGCCGCTAAACATTTTCTTGTGGAGTTTCCTGAAGTCGCAGGCCTATGCCAATAAACCGCAATCGATCGATGTATTTAAGGTGAACATAGACTGTCTATAAATTAATATTGTTAGGGGTCATCAACGCATCCACGGGTCCATTAACCAACGAATTTATGTGCTCTTGTATCTATTCAACTACGTTTAATGCTTCCCTTGCACACTGTTCCATCTCAGCATAAGCTAACGCAAAAAAGACAAGTTGTTAACATGATTTTGTTTACTAGAATAATGCACAGATGCTTCGTGCAAGGATTCATTCGAAACGTGCACGTGCAAAAACATATTACAACAATGTTGATGAATGAGAAGCTATTGCAATTATTACTGCTCTTGTATTTACGGAATGCGAACTTTAGGTTCCTGTGCAACGTAATGCAAATTATTTGTCCTTTTGGATTGGCCAGACAAGAAATGAATGTAGACGAACATCAGTAATATTTTGACAATAATAAAAATTAATACCTCTCGACCAATATTAGCTGCAGCTCTCCGAAAAAATCAAAATGATCGAGAACTTGGAAGATAATCATAACTCAGAACTGCAACAACTAGAGCCTACTGACAGACTTCGTCAAATGTATGTCATAGGGAAAACCACTGCCTTTTAAATTCGGCAGTAACCAACCTTATCCACATTCCTAGGGATGATATCATTAGAAAATACAACTTTGTAAAAAACGATAACACGCAGTTAAGTTGCAAAAAGAGTGGGTAGGCAAAACAGAAAACTTCACACAAAAAAAAAACCAGTGCCATCAAGTGGTACACGGATAGTTCGAGAACGAGAGAGAGGGATTAGTGCTGGATTTTTGGGCCTAGAACCAAACTTTTCATATAAATGGGACAATCCACTAGCATTTTCCAAGGGGAATTCAATGCCGTAGCGGAATGTGCAGGTCGAAATCTCGAAAGGAATTACCAACACCATAATATTGCCATTATGTCTAATGCACTAAGCTCATACGTCATCACGTCTAAGTTGATGTGAGAATGTGTAGGCAGGCTAAACGAATTTGGCAAGAACAATAATGTCTCGCTTCATCGGGTACCAGGACGTGGCCCGGAAAATGAGAAGGCAAGGACTACTTTAGAGAAAACAGGATCAAAAGCGAAATAAAAAAAAGCCAAAGTATCCAACTGGAAAGAACTCCCAAAACTGAGGCAGGCCAAACTACTTCTTGGGAACTATAACCTAGATCGTTTCAAGTACTGTATCAGCTTAAGTAGGAACAATCTGAGAATAGTAACAGGAATACTCACAGGTCACTGTAAACTAAGAAGACATTTGAGTATTCTTGACCTAGTAAACAGCCCCACATGCAGATTTTGCAATATTTATGATGAAACGTGATGCGAAAGCTAATGCATCAAAAGAACTCTGGGACGCTACCGGATACAAGAGACAGATTTATACTCTCTGAAGGTACTCCAAGTAATTAAACTCATCAATAAGATTAACTTGCAGGAAGACATGTTATGGGTTAGCAACTCATCTAGCTCTGGATGGGGGCACAATAGATATTCATTCATTCAACTACCTTACATGCGATCTCCACTAGTGATGAATCCATTGCATGCTTTCATCATCGCAAGTAGAGAGCGCTATCGCAGCTATATTTTCATAGCGTGCGATAGAAAGTATGCTCTCATCGCATACCATTCATCGCTTGCTTTATCGCAAGGAGAAATACTCATTTGTTCTGGTCTTCCCAAATTAAATTTCTTTGAGTTTGAGTTTTGCGTGGGAAGAAAGCTTTTGCTTGAGATTTACGTTTTTCTAACAAAAGTTAAAAAAATCTGATTTGAAATTGTCCCAATTTGAAAGCCTTTGCAATTTGATCCATTAAAATTATTCACTATACTAAAAAAGTATGCGATGAAATGCCCAGCCACAAAAATCTAACAATTCTTTTGCTCTCTGCTTTGGCTATTGCGATTGCGATGGAGACGGTATATTATGTAGATTGATTAAAATTAATCAATTTGAAAATCTTACAAGAACTTCGTGAATTTGCTGACAATCTCTTTATGCACCAGCTCCTCGCTAGGACTATCGATTCGTTATATCTTTTGGAAATGATTCTCATTCATACTAACTCACTTTACCTTAGATCCACTCCTCTCTTTCTCATCACCGCACAAACTACGACCACTTTGAACCAACCTCAAGCCAATAACACCTTTGACTTCCATATTCGTTCTGGCTCACTCCGAAATTCCGTTTAAATAAATATATGCTTTTTACATTTTTTAATAAATTTCTGAATCTTAAAAAAGATTCACATCAAATTCAATTGAAAGTTCAATTCACGTCAACCTCCAAATGTGTCTCGCCCAGGTACGACAGTGGGCTTATCTGTTAGATGCGATATCTATGTTTACGACTCTTTTAAAAATCCTAACATTGATATTAATTGATTTATCCAATTACTCTACTTCGCCCCAATTGTTTTCAACGCCGGCAAAACCATTGCGTAAGCTTTTCTATCTGTCCTACTCTAACAGCATTTGTCCAGCCTGTCCCTAAAAAAGGCGAATCTTCTTCCCCCTCTAACTATCGTCCAATTGCACTTACATTCCTTCTTTCTAAAGTCATAGAAACGCTGATAAATTATCAGCTCAAGAAATATCTTGAAGAACGAAAGCTTCTTGATGACCGGCAATACGGCTTTCGTAGCAATAGGTCCACTGGTGATTTGATGGTATATCTCAACGAACAGTGGTACAAATCTTTACATCGTTTTGGAGAAAGTAAGATTATTGCACTGGATATTTCAAAAGCATTTGATAGAGTTTGGCATCAAGGTCTCTTATCGAAAATGCGTGCATTTGGTATTGATAAGACGCTACCTTTCAAACCGCTCAATACAAGTTGTATTGGGCGGTTTTAAATCTGAAGTCCATACAATAAATGCTGGTGTGCCACAGGGCTCCGTTTTGTCTCCGACTCTCTTTCTGATATTCATCAACGATTTTTTGTCTGAAATCTCTAATCCATTAAATTGTGTTGCTGATGACAGTACCCTCAGCTTCTCATATTCGTTTCCAGATACATGTCCTTGTTCTTCGGATGTGAATCTAGAACGGCGACGTATGATAAGCTCATTAAATTCTGATCTTGATAGCATTGTCAAATGGGGAATGAAAAACCGTGTACAATTTAATGCTTTAAAAACTCAATGCTGTCTCCTGTCGTTAAAGCAGAACTAGCCCCCTATGCCGCTATCAATGAGTGGCACTTGCATTGAGGAAACCAAACAGCTTTCAGATCTCGGTATGTGTGTCACAGACCACCTTGTGTGGAATGACCATATATTCGACGTCGCCAAAAACGCTGCTAAGTGCTTAGGAAGGAAGGTGCGAAGGAAAGACGTTGCAAGAAATTTTACCCCTTCTGATCTGGCTGTCATCTATAAGGCCTATATTCGTCCAAAGCTGGAGTATAATTCTCATATTTGGGCAGGTGCTCCAATAACTCACTTGAGTCTCTTGGATACAATCCAAAAAAGAGCTTTAAAAATGATAGGTGATAAAAATATGACAGAAAAATTTGAAACTCTAGAGCAGTGTTTTTCAAACTTTTTGAGTACGCGACCCCTGCTAGTAACAAAATTTTGGCGACCCCCCATTATAATGTGTCAGTTATTTAAAAAGCTACATACACTGAACCTCTTCCAAGCTCGGTCTAATCACACAAAATTTTACTTATTCGCGATAAAATTTTCTCCAGTATTGCCAAAAAAAAAATTATAGCAGGCCTTGCACGTCCGGTGCAAGTGGAAGCAGAGGAAGCAACAAAAAAAAAATAGACTTTATGACGTAAAATATCTTAAATATGGTTCACAGTTTTAAATAATAAGCCTCAATGTGTTCTTTTTTGTGAAATATTATTTGCCGAAAGTATCAAAGCTTATGCGACATCTCTCAATAAAACATTCCAAAGAAGCAGATAAGCTGTTAGAATTTTTCGAACGAAAATTGAAATCCCTTAACCAGCAACAAAGTACTGTGGTTCAGGTAAGAAAAATAAGTCTTATTTGAATGCCCTTTATTATTTTTGGATCAAAAATAATTGTATCTGTTTTTGTCTGAAATAATCGCGATATAAATGCATACATATGTACATAGGTAAAAGGGTATGTACATGTCCTGACCGGCTTTAATTCGCGAAAAATACCTACGCTTTTTTCCTTATTTGATCTATTTTGCTACATACATTATGTATTGTAATTTTGATTTACTGTTTTGTTTGATAGATTATTTTTGTTTCAAAATATGTTTTAGTTATCGAGTGCCAATGAGAAAGCTTTGTAGTTAGCTATCAAGTAGCATACCGAGTCGCCAAAGCAGGGAAACCTGATACAACTGCTGAGAATCTTATTTTGCTTGCGGCTCTTGATATGGTTGAAATTATTTTGGGCAAATGTAGGCAGATAAACTTAAAAATATACTACTTTCTAACAATACAATTGAGCGGAGAATAAGTGACATGGTCGTTGACATTCAAGAACGATTGAAAAATTAAAGAAGCGTCCACATTTTGCTTTGCAACTGGATGAATCTACTGATGTTTCAGACTGTGCACAGTTTGTGGTATTTGTTCATTTTGAAGCAGAGGAAAACGTGTAAGAAGAAATTTTATTTTGCAAAGCTCTTCCTGCTAATACTACTGGCCAGTGTTTGTACGATATGTTTTTAAAAAGCTCACACGACAACGAGATTGATTGAACAAAATGTTTTGCTATTTGTAGCGATGGTGCTAAAAAGTGGGCTCATTGCAAAATTAAAATTAATAATGCCAAACGTTTCATGGACACACTGCCTTCTTCATCTACAAGTCCTGGCATCCAAGGTGTTACCTTACTTACTGAATTAAATGATGTGCTTTAAGATGTGATTAGAGTAGTGAACTCTATTTAAGGCAAGGCCTTGCAAAGTCGGCTGTTTAGGATCATATGTGATGAAATGGGTTCACTTCATTAAAACCTCCTTTTTCACACAGAGGTCATATGGCCGTAAAAAGGAAAGGTATTGATACATTCTGGAATTGAAAGCCGAATTATTGATGTTCTTACAAGATTCAAAATCTGAAAATTCGGATCATTTTTCTGATCCCACCTGGCTCTTAAAGTTACTCGTATCATTTCTTGCTGATCTTTTCAACCACTTAAATATTTTGAATAAGAGCCTCCAAGGGAAAGAAGAAAGCATTATAACTGCAAAAGATAAAATCAGAGGATTCCTCGCAAAACTTTACAAACAAACAGTTTTGATTATTTTCCCTGCTTTCAGAAGATCCTCGAAGAAATTTCATTAGATGAATCGATGTCATTAAACTCTCATATTCATCTCATAGTACAGAGTTTGCATAATTTAGAGAAGAAACTATTAAAGTTACTTTCCGGAACTGGATTCTGAAAGTGGAGATGGACAAAGATGGGTTTTAAATCATTTTTTGAATATGTCGATCAAACTCGCCAATCTACCATCGGTAAAGAGGAAAGAAAATCATTAAGATTTAGCTCCAGATGGCATACTGAGGATGAGGATGGAATTCAATTTGAAAACGATTGACAATTTCTGGATAAGGAGAAGAGGAGTCACATTCTCTTCAATGTTTGACATTAAAACTTAAAAATAAACAGACTAAATTTGGAAAATGATTTAATCTTAAAAGTGTCAAAAACTAATCCAAGATTTCAACGTTTACGAGTATTAAAAAATAAACAGGCACATAATATGTCACACTAAAAATTTTTTTGTTTATTTATTTTTTTTCAGTACAGGACTTTTGATTATTAATCTTACCGGCTTGCGACTGCGACTCCCTAAGACCCACACTTTGAAAAACACTGCTCTAGAGCACCCTCGCAATGTTTCTTGTCTTTCACTATTTTACCGTTATTTTTATAAACACTGTTCTAGTTAAATAGCCAGCTGTATTCCTCCCCTTAAACTATTTAACCGTAATACACGCGCTTCAAGGAATGCCCATCAGTTTACCCTTGAGCCCAATTTCGGACGTACAGTTACATAAATTCAGAGATTATTTCTTTAGCCGCACCACACGAATGTAGAATGCTTTACCCGACTCTAAGTTTCCCTCCCATTATCTCCTCTTAAATCTTCTCCCACTTTCCTAAAACACTCGCACTGTGCTAAAACATTTTAAGGGTAGTCATAATCCCTTTAGTGCGTGTAAATTAATAAAAAAAAAATCACTCTACTTAATCCACAGTAATTTTCTTCATTTTCAAATCAGATCTGATCTAACTATTGAGAGTTTGACAATATTGTTGCCAACTTTCGAGGGTATTTTGTCCCACTGTAAGATGTGAGTAAATTTTCGAACCCCATCTCATTTGCTGTAATATTTTGACAAATCATGTTCTTCAATGTTAAAGCGCGACACGGAAAAAAGCAACAAAATAAAAAACACTTCATTGAATGAGTCACCTCACAGCGTGTAAGACATTCCCTTTCCTAAAATAGGTCAACCAACACCCATTGGAAAATCACATTCAGTAGAATGCTCTATGGTCTCTCATATTACCGAAAAAAGTTAATGTGATTTGCAATCTCTCATACAAAATTCTCACAGGTTTACTTAAGTCTAATTGGCAATCCAAACTTTAATTCGACTTTCAAGAGAGAAAAAGTAAGTTAGGTACACACTTTCACCTAAGGCAGGATACAAATGAATTACTTTTTGCTTCTTTGAATATTCGGCTGAATGACATCGCGGTCAATCTGAACAATAAGTGACCTCGTTCCTTCACCAGTATTGACAAAAGAGACACACCATCAAATGTTAGGTAACTCAGTAGTTCAATGATTAACTTCGACTCAAAACGATTAGAAAATATAAAAATTACGAAAAAATGTTTCCCCGGAACTCAATCGTTAATCACTCATCGTCGTGGTCGACGATAACCGTCTGGTGTCATGCTTGGCTCTCTTGGGGTGGAAATTAAGACAAAATGAAATTTAAAAAAAAAGCTGATGCATCTGCCGGTACACCGGTTTCCACTTCAGCAGCGAATCCGACAAAACGCGAACCAAAAGGTAGGTAGGTTCGAGTCGGACTTATTCATCCGTGAACATAACAGAAATTCAACAATTCCCAGCGTCACTGGCCGCACAGGAAAGTTGCAAATCATAATTTTGTGTTCCCAAGACCCAAAAGACTAATTAAAAAGACTTTTCTTTTTTCACATAAATTTCTCTGCAATGGGTCTTTAATGAGACTCCAACAGGTAAACTACTCGTAAGACGATTTCGTATGTCCATCGGAATGTGAATTGCAGCTGATATTTTGAAATCGAATCACTTTTCAAGCTAAAAAGGGCAACTAGAACGTTTGTTTGAAAGGAAGGAACAAGTTTTTAAATGAAATAAAAAGCAAAAAAAAATATATATATAGAAAAAGACGCACCCAAAAGTAGAAGTTTCACCTCGGAGGCAGCTCGCTCGCCTTCGGCTCGGAGTGCCCGATCGATTTTCTTCGATCGCTCGATTGCTTCCTTATCTCTAGCTGTACTCACTGCACAACCCATGGTTTATGAAAAAAATTATTTTATTTTACTTTTTTTTGTTAATTTTTCTTGAACACGATTTTTGTATTCCCAAAACGACGAAGACGACAGGCGGCGGTTGTTACACTTTTTTTTAACTTTTCAAAGCGAGCACTTTTGTTTGATAATTTTTTGCTCAACACTTGTTGCACTTTTCATGTATTTTTTGTCAGAATGAGGAATTATAAACTAAATACCGAAGGATTTTGTGAATTAAATCAGAAAATAAACTAAGAAACTAGGGAAATAATTAAAAAAAAAAATTTGTGGCTTAATCGAAATGTGAATCACTTTTCTTCCTTCATTGGCAGCATCACAAAAAAACTAAACAATGGTATTTTAACGAAGAACGACGAAACTCACAGTTGGATTTAACGAAAGTTTTATGAGGTGAAGTTGGGTGTGGTTGGAAATGAGTTTTAGCGTGAGCATTCAGTGGGGGATATGAATGGAAGTGATCAATGAAGTTCGACAGCATTCAGTAGTTTTCGTTTAAGGAAATTCAATGAAAAAACATTTTCGACTTTGTTGGATCATTTCAAATCTGACCAAATATCATATTAATAAGTACACAGTAAACATCACTTTACTAATTTGTAACAAAACTCTGAGAAGGGTCTTTAATAGTATTGTATGTGATTGGGTAATTTAACAAATAAAATTGGCAGAGCATGAGCTTCTGTTAATTGGTCTACATTTATTCGCTTTTTACACCTGGGAAAATTAACTTGATCTGTGTATTAGGTGCGTTTTATTATTCACAAATCTATCTGGATCCGGATCTGGATTAAGTTTTAACATGTATTACAAAAACAATTTGGGATCCTGTTTTCTATCGGGATTTATTTCAAAGATCCAAAAATTAGTTATTACACTGGCGAGTGGATGGCTTTTATGATAAGGTAGTGTAATCTATAGTGTAAAGAAAAAAGACAAGAAATAATTGAAAATAAACAAACCCAAGAATAAAAAGAGACGGACTTATAACACTGCTGTCACTAAGATCCGTATCGTTTTATTTTCAAGGGAAGATCCAGATCCGGATCCAGATAGATTTGTGAATAATAAAACGCACCTAATCTATCTGGATCCGGATCTGGATTAAGTTTTAACATGTATTACAAAAACGATTTGGGATCCTGTTTTCTATCGGGATCTATTTCAAAGATCCAAAAATTAGTTATTACACTGGCGAGTAGATGGCTTTTATGATAAGGTAGTGTAATCCATAGTGTAAAGAAAAAAGACAAGAAATAATTGAAAATTTACAAACCCAAGGATAAAAAGAGACGGACTTATAACACTGCTGTCACTAAGATCCGTATCGTTTTATTTTCAAGGGAAGATCCAGATCCGGATCCAGATAGATTTGTGAATAATAAAACGCACCTATTGATTGAAACAACCTTTTTGATTTTTTTTTATAATCGGCGCACACTCAAGGGGTTTGTATACCCTTAATATGCCAGAGACACAGTGTGAGCATAAAATGATTTCTCGGTATATGTAAGATAAATGGTTTTCTATTATTTTTGTATGTACACATGATTGTCATATTTCTTACAATTAATTGTTAGGCAATAGCAGTGTTTTTTTGGAAAAGTTATCCGTAATACAGTAGGATTTTATATGAAAAACAAATACAACATCCGCAGTAGGATCACTGCCGATACTCGAATAAACGTCAAATCTCTATCCGCAGCAGAATTTCACTTCTCCTTTTATCAGCAGTGATCCTGCTGCAGATGTTGTATTTGTTTTTCATATAAAATCCTACTGGACTACGGATAACTTTTCCAAAAAAACACGGATAATGACTACGTTTCCACTGAACGATAATCTAGATTATTTTCCAGTTTGATTTACAATAATCTAGTAGTGTTTCCACTGGACTTGTTAGATTTATTTTTACATCTAAAATCTTAATTACAAGCAGTGTCACAATTGCAAGTTTTGTTGGCTATTAATAATAGAATAAGAATGTTCTCAACTGAAATTAAAATTTTAGTTTTAAATTATTTAAATGATGAAAAAAAAATCAAGTTTTTGATGGCGGCCTTAAACAGACAATCTGAATGTCAGAGGAAAAAACACCAACACCCATATTAATAAAGATGGTTTAGTGGAGGTATATCGTTAAGTCCTGGACTAAGTGAGAAATTTCATTAATAAAACAAATTTTCTGCTAAGTGACGTTTACTAATTATGATTAAGCTAAACCACCGACGTAGGTAGTTTAGCGAAGGAATAAGAAATAAGATTGTCAAACTTGTTTTGTTTTATCAAAAAAATTAAACCAAAGTGCGAAGTGCGTGTCTTCACGATTTGTCAATCCATTTTGCTTTGAAAGCCAAGCAGTTTAAAAAAATAACAAATACGAAAGGATTTAAGGTCATAAGTGGATTTCGACAAGTCATAGGAGCATTTCACAGCACTCATATTATGATTAAAAAAACAGGCAGGAGAAAGCGGTCAACAATATGTGAATGTGAAGTACCTAAATTAAGACAGCTTAGTAAAAATTATATAAATATAAATCCAAACATGTTTTTAATATTGCTTCCTTATCTTTTTACCCTCCGTACGTAGGCAGCTTGGACGTCAATTTAAAAATAAGGGAGATAGTTTGTCAATTGTCACTGCCGTGAAAGCTCGCCAGATTCCCGTATATATAAAAGACCGACAAGCTTTCTGGACTTTTCTAAAAGTGTTCACTTGGGAAAAAATGACAGTTCTGATTCTGAAAAGAAGAGAAATTTGCTTCTGAATTTGAATTCAGAATCGAAACCAGAAGCACCCACACATTCATATATCTAAACGTCAAACTCCACAGATGTGATTTTTTGTATCCTAATTGTGCGAAAATTATCTTTCAACAAACGTAATTCTTGATTTCCATTATTCTCCATATTTGATGTTTCACATATACAATCACAAAAAAACTTCAGAATCACCAGAATCAAAAAAAGTATTCAGTTGGGATTCCGGATCGGAGAGAGATTCCGGATTGCCAAATAAAAACGACATAAAACACAAGCAAATGATAGGCAGACACAGAATATAAAAAAGAGATGGCTTACTTGTTGTAGTAGATTTTCCTAAGGGATTTTTGATAAACTCCTATTCCACGGTTTAGCAAAACCATGGAATATAGGTGGAATAAGCGTTTTTTATTAATACGGCTGCAAATGTATATTTTAAAAATAATTGCTCTGAGGAAAACAAAAATGTTACAGCATAAAAGATTGAAAACGAGAAACATGTGGGTCATGCACTCTGGCATAAAGAGGCCATTCAGATGGTGATCCTCCAGAAGGGCCAATCATTTTCTTTTCTTTTCTAGAAATAATAAAGTTTAACTAAAGAATTACAAAACAAAAACACCTTACTTGTATCTCTGTTGGTCAGATTATGTATTTTAACTTGGATCTCACGAGGACTGAATTCGCACCTGCGAATTTGTACAATTTATTTGTATACATGCAAATTTTTTCTAGCGCCTCGCAGATCCTTTATTTTTTCTGCCCAAGCCTGCACCAACAGTGCTTCCTCTTTCTTCGACCACAACGTCCTTCTTTTTGATTTTGTTTTCTTTTCCTTAGAAATACAAATATTTAAAATCTTTTTTTCAACTAAAATACAATCGTATTTACCATTACGCTCCAGCCAAAAGTTTTTGCGGCATCAAGTAGTTTGAAGCTGTTTACAGTTATTAAAATGTTTTTTTTTTTGTTCAGTTTGTTAACAGACTGTTTTTTTTTTTTTTTTTTTTTTCTTCCATCAAACTTACTACGTTTATATGCAGTATTGAAAGATCGAGTTGGATTAGGATCGGATTTTCGACCCAGGTTTTTAGTCATTTGAGTTGAGAGCTCGATTTGAAGTTGAGTTGAAATGGTGTTGAGCGATTCTGGAACATTTTGTTAAGCCAACTCCTCGGCCCAGGTTTTTCGTCTCATATTTCGACTCGACACCGCTGAGCAAGTGAGATCGAGTCGAACGAAGCTCATTTCAACTTAATACCCGTTTACAAAGGGTCGAAGCGAGCTTCAAGCTTGCTTCAATACCTCATATAAACGTAGTAACTGTCAGATTTATTCGAAAATGGAAAAGTTCAGTACAGTAGATTTATTTATTATTTGAAATCTCGAATCGAGATGATTAATTTTTGTATGGTAAATCTAGTGATTTCAAGAAGATTTCAAGTAGATTTGAGTAAATCTCAGATTATCATTCAGTGGAGACGCAGTATCACATTTAATTGTCAGACAAATTTTCTGACAATTATTGCAAGGCATTAGGTGTGTTTTATTCATTGCTGCATAGCCAGCGCAGCATTCAAGTCCGAATAAAACGATCATTATAGAAAATGTCAAAATCTGATATCAAAAAATGTTTGCTGTTGGTAAACAAGAAGTAACTTCCTGCTGACTTCAAACTCACATTGTCAAGAGGTGTAAAAATGCAGCAACGCCTTTGTTTCTTCTTGGCTCCAACGCTTTGGTTTATATAGTTAAAAAGTTTTTTTTTTTAATTTGAAATACTCGAAAATTAACTAATTTTATTTATTTACCTTTTCTCCATTTTTGAATAATTTATAGACGATGCTCCTAATGCCATATTCAAATGTGAAATGTCATTTAACTTTCAAATATTAGCAATTGCCAACATTCGCGAAAAAAATAATTCTAAAATTGACTGCATAGCGCCATCTTCGTTTCAATAATTTGAAGTTCTATCACCAGCACAGCTGCCATTTTTTTTACTGGCTTCTTTTTCGCCAGCAATCAATTTGTTGTTGTTTCCCGAGGGAAATTTTGCTGTGCTAGCTATGCAGCAGTGTATAAAACACAGTTATTGTTTTTTACTGACAGATCTGACAATATTGTAAGATCTACCAATCGTGTACACTTAGCTTTAGTATTGCCAGATATACCAATTATTTTAAACTTTAGCTTCGATTGCTTTTACCCGAGAGCGATTTTTAATCTTTAATTCTGTTTTGGCTTCCTTTCGATTTCATGAATGCTTTTAAAAACAGTTGCGCAAAATTTTAGTTGAATTATTACGATGTGAAAGCTGTTTAAGTATGAAACTGGATTAAAATGACGATTTTGCAAATTTTAATCGGGTTTAACATCATACTTTGTCTACCCATTTATTAAAGTTAAAATCATCGAATTCCTATTTTATTTTTAAGTATCGTGCTTAAGACTTGTATGATCTGTATTATATTTCGTATTCTTTCAATGCGTCTAGTTTTGTCCCTTTCTTGACAAAAATTTTGTGGTATTAAGTTCGTCTCAAATCATGTGTGATTGTCGGTTGTTATTCATCAAATGATATAT
This sequence comes from Philhelius festivus, assembly GCA_963931855.1. NCBI lineage: Eukaryota > Metazoa > Arthropoda > Insecta > Diptera > Syrphidae > Philhelius > Philhelius festivus. Next base: position 156,556,755 of record OZ007556.1, read on the forward strand.
AGTATTTTCTTACGTAAAGGCCGATGATGGATATTAAGTCAAATTACATACATACATCCAAATAAATTGAAAACAGTTGAAGAGCTATTGAACAAAAATTTCAAATATTTTATACTTCACCAATAGGTGTGTTTCTTTTCAAACTCTGAGAAGACCCCTGTGGAGAGTCATGACAAGTCGAGTAAGCTTTATCTGAGCAGAGTTAGAACAGAGATCTCCGATTTAATATAATAAATGGAACCCAATTGATTACCGAGCTGTCATTTGGTTAGAGATTTTCTTACAAAGCTGTCAGACGAAAAATTGATTCACTTATTTTTTTGTATTTCATTGATTAAAAGTAAAATGGATAAAAGAATTTTGTTGCTAGAAGAGGATAAAAATATTACAATTTGTCTAGAATATTGTATTATCATTTATTAACCTGCAGTGGGAGAAATACCAGCTCCGACCGCCATATTAATTTGTTTGTTTCATAACGTCAGTAACTCAGATTTACGCTCTATGTGCTCTGTCATTTTATTTTATTTGAGCTCATAGAGCTTAAGTATTTTTAATAAACAAGGGTAGGTACTTATCCCCTTTCACCCTATAAATATTAAAATTTCAGAAAATCGTGTCTTTGTGGCCTAAGAAAATGTCCTTATAAGTATTTTCAAAAACCATTGCTCTTCTTACCATTTTTTAAGGTACGAAAATGTTATCTAAGTATTCGCCTTAGTATTTTTGAGAAACTTTGATTCCAAAGCTTTTTGACTAGTTCACAATAATTCGTGACGAAATAAATTAGAAGCAACATTCTTTCGAAAAGCATTTCAATAAAGATTAGTTGCACAAACAGTTATTCACCCATTTTCAAAACACCTTGCTTAATTCAAAAATAGCCTCGGAAAAGCATTTTTATGATTCACACTCGTCGATGTCCTAAATTAAGAAAAATTCGAACGAGCGAACTGCAATTTATCATTGTAATCGTGTAAATATTTATGTTATCTCATAAAAATTATGATTACCCTACAACAGGAGTAGCGCTCCGTGGCTATCGTATCCCATCGAGAGCTGCAGCACAACCGGAAGAATGCGCATCTATAGAACTTCCAGCGCATCACATCGCCATGGTTAAAAAATACTTACCTACCTACCTACAACTGCAAGCAAATGTGCTGTTAAAATTCCAAAATCAATATGTGATCTAAAAATCTGGATCCAATAAAAAAAAAATACAATACGATTCCACGTCTCGGTCAGAGGTATCAGAAAGTTAAAGATAATGAGATCCCACCATTTGGATTGGAATGATCTGCTACAGCGTGTGATCACTTAAATTAGCTGCGGGCGATATGTCTGTTCTGTTCGGGTTGTGTTTATTGTTCTAAGAATCTTTTCTTTTTTTTTTTTGATTTTGTCTTCTCGCCTTCTCGGGACTGTAATAGATGCTCCAAGTGTAAATAAACATTTGAAGCATAGCGAAAGAGTAACGAGCGATCCCGCACAATTGATTTTTGGGCGGGCTGTGTTTGCCCTTTGACGCAACGACAACATTCCTGTCATGAGATATATTGTATGGTCCTTCGACCATATGGTCTTGGAAAATATTGCGAGATAACAACGGTGAACTGTTTTTTTTTTGTTTGTTTTAGTTTAAACGAAGAAGTCGCAATCGAAATTGCTAATAAATATCTCTGGGTTTTAATTTGGGAGCAAACAAGACGACCTATCGACTTAATGTTCATTAATACCTTGAACGTCGTGAAGGTATTGTGAGGGCCAATACAAAAATTATTTTCTTTGCAAAATACAAACTTTCAGTAGTGAGTATCTCCATCCTCCCTTCAAGAACAAGCTTGAGTCTGTGGACGGGAAAGAATCACTTTAACTAAACTATTAATGGCGCAAATGTTTCAACAGTCTAGTATCAAGGTATTAGTTTGATGCTATTTATAGGCAGTTTACCAACTTTTTTTTAATTATAAAAATGTTCTCTACGATACGCTATTGCTATTTTTTCCTGAACACACCTAAACCAATGACAGTACGTGCAAGAAACAAAATAAACAGACATTTTTTGACGTTTGTAAATTTCAAAGAGTCATGTGAAATTAGCACGACACTAACAAAGTAAAATAGTTATAGTAAAATTTGATGGCTTTTTACTTTAATAAAATGCTAGAGAAAGTATGAAAGTTTGAAGTATGATTTGTAAAATCGTGTCATACTAAAACGAACAATTTTTACACCGTATCTACTAGCTCGATTAAAAATGTGCGCCAAAGTTTCTGCTTTCTTATACTAGGTTCGTTCGTTCAAAATTACCCAGGGTTGACCCAGGTTTTCTTGACAACCCTCAGAGTTGTCAAAAAAAACTGAGGGTTTTGGTTTTTAAAACACACCCAAGTGCTATAAGTTGTTTCGTTGACAACTAAAAGCAAGACAAAAATAATTCTATGCTCTGATAAAACTTTAAATTTGTTATAAATTATTTTTAAAAATGAACAAAAACAATTTGGCATTGTTGCTGAACATTACAACTGATGAGTAGAACAAACATTTGATTGCAAATACAAGCAATAGCATGCAACATGCGAATCGACAAACGACAACAAAAGAAAGAGATATGATATCTCATGTGACTTTTGACAGTTTGGTCGTTACCTGAACTCGCCACAGAAAAATACCTAGATCTACTTGAGGGCGAGTTCAGGGCGACCCCAGGTCTCAAAAAACATCGAATTTTCTCATCAGGGTGACTTCAGTTTTTTTTCAAAAAACGATTTAGGGCGACCCTAGGGTGACTTCAGGGCTTAACGAACAAACCTGCTACTACGTTTTCACCAAAGATAATCCGAGATTTAAGGCAAGGGATTTATGTTGTGTTTCCACCGCACTAAAGGATAAAAAAAAAATTAACTTTCACAGCACCTATCAAAATGCTAATGGTGTTTCAATTTTTCTTATAAAGCGGAAGCTAGAGAACGAAAGTTTCATTGGTGCCAAACGATAAAAAATCATGGATATAGATCAGTTCGAACTATAGAACAATTGATCCAATCAAGATTTGTTTTTAATCTACTAGATTTAGGAAATAAATGTCTATGGTAAATTATCTCTTGGTGAAAACGTTGTATTATGATAAGTCAATCACCATTTGAGTATTCATTCGTTCTAACCATTAGTGGAAGGTTTAAGGACATTTACATGATGAAGTTTTTTCAATCGTATGAAAATGGAACAAATTATGACGACAGTCATTTAAAAAATCACAGACCGCTGAATTGATGTTTTTTTTTGTGTTGAGTTTAAGAATATTTTGACTATCTAAGGTTAAAAAAGGTAGAAGTGGCTACCGGCGGAGAACCGATATACTTAGAACAAATGTTGGCACATTGTGATACCACATGGGCCCAGGGAACCTTTCCTTAATCTTTAAAGCATTTTGAGCTCTTTATGAAGCGTGTAAGATTACTGTAGTACTTTATTTTATTATTTTAGTATTTTCTAGATCACCCGGATAGGTGTTGGAGAAGTCACCCAAAACGAGTCTTATCCTACGTCTTGGGGATAGAGTAGAGGACATGTACATAAAAAATGAGAAACTGTTTTCTCTTCCTTTTCATCCATACAACTTTTGTAAAAATCACTTGAGCAGACATCGTGTGGTGTTCCTACCTACACAGTTTATGACAGGTTATGACACCTATTATGGTGCTGATGTGCCATATGGATATGCTTAAAGATATCTAACTAGCTTTAGTCACCCAACGTACCAAGACAATTGGAAATGAACCACATCACTCAAAATAATGTTAGTTTAAAAGTCATAACTTTGTTCATTCTTTTCCAGCAAGGAATTCTCCAATAAGGAAAAGTGCAACATTTTCCGTGGTGTGCTGACTTTAATTCTTATGTTAATTGGACAAACATCTTTATCCAAAATGCGGTGCGAAGTGAGTTCTTAATAGACGTTTTCCCTTTTTATACTCTGTCCAACAAAAATTGTCAGTACAGGGAAGATAGGACGTTTGTCTCTCATTCTGGTTGCATTGCCATGCATAAGTGTGTCGCCTTTAAAAGCTCTCACAGGGATTCCGTAGTTTAAATTATAAATCGCCGCAAATGAAAGTAAAAAACGCGTAGAGCTACCGTCTGCCGATTCAAAACGACTGAAAACAATATTCAATTTACCTTTTCCCACAACGCCAAGCGGTAAGATAATAGGCGGTTTTTTTTTTAATTGAAAAGCAATACGACAACACTCAACATACTCATCTTCTTAAAATGTGTTCTCAAAAGCTTCGAATCCCAAAAGCTCCTTAATAAAAACCACTGAAAAAGCTCTTTGCTTACAATTGAGAATGATAGTGGTAACTCTGTTTTGATGTAGATAAAGAGCGCACGATCGTATTGAGTGACACTTGACACTCTTGTCTTGATCTTGACAGTATCTCATCGTCATCAGCAGTGGGATACGACGGTCGTGTTGGGGTGTACAACTTTTTGCAAAGAATTACAACAACAATTCCTTAAGAAAAGTCAATGGCTTGCTCTTTTTTTAGTGGCATTTTTCCTAACGCATTGTAGTGAGGGTGCATCAGGCGCCCACTGCTTTAGAAAAAGCTCTCCCATAAGGCCTGTACTGACAATTTTTGTTGGACAGAGTATAGTTCCGAAAAGACCTCTGAGCAGAATCCGAGCATGTCGAGCATGTTTTGAACATCCTCTGAGTTGAATTTGAAATACATCTGAACACTTAGCTGTCACCACTTTTTTTAAACTTCAACTGTCAAATACTTGTACCTATTTGTGTTAAGCATTTAACTCACATATTCCAAGCTCTAAAATTATAAGGAAACACAATTTATTTTTTGACAACTCAGGTTCTGCTCTGAACTAAAAAAATAAAAATGTCTAAAAGGTTCAATACCAGACATCATCTCCAAATCGACACACCTGTGGTTTCAGTCATGTTCTCAGCTACAGTGGTGATATGATGTAAAAAAAAAAACAGATTAATTACTACGTCTAAGCGGGCCTCAACGGGCCTGTTTAGAATTCTAGTGGGTGGCAAATCTGTGGGAACCCTCATGATCAGAATTACTGAACTCACGTTGTTCTCTATCGAACAACGTATTGACAAGTTTTTAGCATCGAATTGAAGCTGCATATGTTTTTTACCGGCTTCAACAATAAAACATAATTTTATTAAGATTTGACCGCGCCACAATATGAAAGTGTAGTTTTTGTTTATTTAATATTAGACTCGAAAAGTTCCCTCCGGACAGTACTTAGAAAGGTACAATCGAAAATTTACGAACTTGTTCAATTGATTTCTGGTTACCTTAATTGTGGGTACAGCTTTCAGGTTGATAACCTCAACTATTTTACCAAGCTAAATATTTTCATATCTAAATTTGTTCATATCTTTTAAAAGAGCTAGAGCATCCATAAATCTCAACCTATGTATGTACCTACTCTCTGTATATGATAAATTAGCTTCTGTACCTATTCGTACGAGTGCACAAAAACAATTAGAAAACGAATAAATTATTCTAACAAACAAAACCAAATTACCCACATGACATTAACTTGGCGCCAAAGAATGTAATTTTTCAAAATATGTCAAAATATCGAACCCACAAAGAAAAAGAACACTTGTCTGCCTCCGCATCCGACACACGCATAGTGTTCAATTGGGCGCTTAACTATTCGAAATTTGACACAGGAACACACAATCCTGTAATATGACACCCAATATGTCCTGATGATCGCACATGAAGATCCCTTGCTTATCCCTTTTTTACTTATCCTTATGGAACACTTGAAGTCAGAGAAAATGAAGGCAGATAATTTTTTGATGACAAATGATGGGACGATCATCTCAATTTTCCCTCATATCTCGTCGTATATTTTTATTTCGATTTGAGTAGCCCAACAAAATGATCTAATGATATACAAAAAATATAATGGAAATCTCCTGCAAGTCGAACATATTCTATAGGGACTATCAATCAACTCTTTTTAAAATTCAAAAAAGTTAACTCAGCTATCCCTTATCCATCAGCAAGACACCGAAAGGCAAAAAGCAAAACGAAAAACCAACACCGACAGAGTCCATTTGAAATTCATTCAGCACTTTCGGTTGTCAATAAATTGGACTGTTTAATGATTGAGGCCTTGAACTCGGCTTTGCTGGCAGCACATGTTTTCATTTCTCGGAATAGGTAGGTTTTTCTTCATCCCATCGATATTGTAACTCGCAGCCATCATTAGTCAAGCAATCAATTTCATCAGGTCGTCTAGTGTGAATTGTTCCAATTTCAGAGACACCGACTTTCTGGAGTTTGTTCCGTTGATCTAAATTTAAGAGAACGTTGAACGATCAAATCTCGTGGCACCGAACTAGTTGTGGCTTACTTATCGCCATAGCATCGTCATCCATACAAACTTATTGTGCTAAACATATCTACGATTAATAGCTAACCTGTCGTTACGTTTGAGTGTTTTTTTTTTGTCTTCAAAAAACTTTAATATATACAAATTTTTTAATTGAAGTTTTTGATTTAGAGTAGGAAGGTGTAAGGAAAAAGGCCAAAGAGATTTCTACTCTTCTATTAATAGTGTTATAAGATATGGTAAAGCTTTTGTCAATTACGCTTACTTGCAGGAATATGATAACTGCGTTTTGGAAAAGGAATTTTGTTTGTAATGAAGTTATTGGATCATTAAAAAATGCAAAAACTAAACAGAGAATTAGCCTGACTAAAATGTTGTCTGTGCCAGCTTGGGTACTTCTGGAAAAATTGTGTTACGATTTTTTTTTGAAAACAATAGAATCAAAAAATGGTTTGGGCATTTTTAGATTGCGATATTTTGAAAACGTTTATTTGGAAAAAATGAGGGTCATTTTCTTTTTGAACAACCTAAGTAGTAAAGAAGAAATTAATAACATATCTGGAAAATAACAAGTTCCATAAAATTTATTTTAAAAAGTTGAATGAATAATGTCGACAAAATGAATAGTTTAAAGTTCAGACCTAAGACCTAAGCACATTCTAGAAAACACCCAGCATAAATACAAAAAATGGAAAATTTAACTTTGGAATTCGAGGCATAGGTATTTACTTATTTAAACTTGATTTCAAAAACATTCATCAGCCTGTTTGAGAAATATTGAGTTTTCAACAAAAAAAAAAAAAAACGTGCTTACCAAACTAACGACCATAGTATTCAAGATCTTATAAACTGTTTTTGAGATAAGTTACCATTTTATTAACGGTTATATTGTAGGTACCTTTATTTTGGGAGCTCGATTAAAATTTAGTTTCCCCTCTAGGGAGTCAGCTAAAGATGTTGAGTCCCCAGTTTGAAGAAAACTATTTTAGCCTTTGAGAATACTGTAGATCGAGGTAGAGATATTACAGGACCCCGAGTTCTATGTTTTACGGATCTCTTTTGCCTGTAGTACCTATTACAAGTAAACATACTTAATATGGAAACGACAGCACTTACATAATTCTATAGCATTTTTTAAGCCATAAATCTAAACTAACTTCTATTTATTAGTATGGTTGATTGTTTAAAATTAATTGTTTTTAAATTAATGCTTTGAAAAAAATAAGAAAAATCTAAAAAATGTATTTAACAGTATATATGAATTAGTTTAGATTTTTAGTATATCGACGCCCTTCAGTAAGCTTGGTTTCTATTGTTTCTTATGAAAATAATAAAACAATTTAAATTAGAGCACAGAACACTTTATCAGCAGAATATTTTTAGTTCAGGAAAATAGGTTTTTACAAGGAAAAAAATTAGCCAGAGTCTGAAATTTGGCACGAACTATGGTAGTGGGATACTTAATAAACTAGCTAGCTCGGTTACGAGGGTGCAAAGGTCATTAAAACTGATTTTTTAAATATATCTCAAAAATGCTTTGTTTTGCAGAAAATAATTATAATTTTACAAACTTGTAGCTAAGGAAATTTTCTACAAAAATAGTCGAAACACATTTTTTTCGTATAACACCGTTAAAAAGTTACAGCAATATAAAGAATCTCAAGTATCTCTACATTAACTCTGTTGTCGACATTCTTCCACCTTAGATAAGTGCCAGGTGCGTTTTTGTATCAGATATATCTTATTCTACTGAGTTAAGCAAACAAAATGTAGTACACATTACTTTAATTAATCTCTGAAAGGTTAGATGAAAAAAACTTGATTTTCGAGGTATGATTAATAATAATTAAAAAAATGTACATATAATAAGTGGGATATGCTGAAGCGATGTGATTGTAAGCGGGTTTTACTGTAATTAATTTTCAAATTTTTTGAAACGTTAAGCACGTGAAACCTTACAGCCGAAAATTGTTCATAGTTTCACTATGAATAATACTAGTACATAATCCCTTAGCGCGAGTGTCGGTCAACGTTCGATTCGATAAAACTCGATCGTATCAAAACTTTGGATATTTTTAAATTTGTATATAAAGCTTTAACTTGTTGGACTCATTTCGTCGCTTGGATAAACATTTGTCGTGTGAAAAATTGAAGTTTTGAGGTTTGAATGCAGTTTTGGTAATAGATTTGTTGTCTACAATTCTGTGAAATCCGTATTTTTTTTTATCTATTTTAGTTCCCGAGATAATCAGTGTGCTTTTTGTCGTATATCCAAGGTCACTAACGATTTGAGTCTTTTTTTTTGTCGTATGTGTCAAAAAAAGCTACATATACCTACGACAAATTTTAAACACACGACAATTTTTCCCATGCAAAACCAGTTTTGCGTCGATTCGGAAAATAATTGTCGTATTATACCTTTTCTTTGAACACATACGACAATAATTTACTGAAGTCTTAGTATGCGTTTGTCGTATGTCTCATAACAATTAGGAAAGACGTGTGTAATTTTTGAGCTCAGTTGCAATCATGAGGCGTTTTTCTTTTTTAGTTCAGAACAGAACCTGAGTTGTCAAAAAATAAATTGTGTTTCTTTTTTAGTTCAGAGTGTTCAGAGTTTCGAAAATGTGTTTCTTTTTTCGTTCTGAGCATGTTCTGAGCGTGTTCAGAGTGCGCTCTATGAGCTCAGAATAAAATAACTGAGCAGACAGAGTTAAATGCTTAACACAAGCATTTGACAGATGGAAATTAAAAAAAAATGGCGACAGCTACATATGTAAGTGTTCAGGTCTGTTTCAAAATATACTCAGAGCGCTCAGAGCACGCTTGGTTCAGAGAATGTTCGGAACATGCTTGACATGCTCGGACTCTGTTCAGAGCTCTATTAGTCCAATCAAATTAGTATTTTATATCTACAAAAAATACTGCGTCGAATTTTTTTTTTGTTTCTTAAAGAGTACCTATTGGAGAGTGTAAATCCAAAAAGTTCGAACAAAAAACGCCCTTGCGTTGTCCGCCATTTTGAAAAAGGCTTTGGAAAGCTTGAACTCGATTTTCTCGGCTCCTATCATATATAGAGCTGTATTTTTTTTTTTAGGTTTGTACGTTAAAACATCTTCTTTAACTTTTGTTGAGAAAAAAATTTGAAACCTCTTTCCAAAAAAAAGTTATCGACGAAAAACTGTCGAGATTTTGAAGTAAAAAATGGTTTTTAACGTTTATCTCGCCTCATGTTCATCTGATCAAAAAAATACTCAAAGTGTTTTTTATAGATCACTTTATTACCTACATTTTGGTATATTTAAATTTTATGTGCGACAAAAACTGTAGGAAATATAACCTGTCAAAATGGCCAATATCCTGCGAAAATTAAAAAAAAAAAAATTACTCACGTTTGAAAATTTTCAAATTTGATTATGTTCATTATGAAATTTAAAGAAACAGTTCAAACTCTTTTCCACAACACCACCGAGGTAGAGTTACGGCGCATTTTTTTTAATATGGGGTCTCCAGGAGGTATAATGCAGATCCAACGATGTTGATAGCAACGTTTTGGGAGCCGCCGGAGAAAAAGTTTTTATTGCGTTGTTCAATGGGAAGGAAAATGGGTCACTGGATTCTTTGCGATATAGCGACTTTGTTAAAACGTCAAAAAAAACTAAGTTTAATTTAATTTACTGGAAGATGAAGACGCATGTGAAGACTTTTCCTCACCTGAAAACATTGAAGAAACTACCATTGACGATCCCAGCACAAACAAAGTTAATATGGAGGGCTCACAGCTGTACCGAACCAAGTCATTTTAAAGATTTCAGCAAAATTGACCTCTATTTAGAGCTGTAATGAACTACATAGTTCATTTATAGAGCTACATAGTTCTGAACTATAGTTCATTACAGCTCTAAATAGAGGTCAATTTTGCGGAAATTTTGACGTTGGTTTTGGATTTTTTTAAAATGACTTGGTTCGGTACAGCTGTTAGCCCTCCATATGATCATTGATATCCGCACGCCTAGCCCCAAAAAAAAAGGAGATAAGAACGACATGAAAAAACTATGCCACATTGAGCTATCGATAGGCTGAAATAGAAACGAAAACGATTGAATCGTGGATTATACCTCCTGGGGACACCACATTCAAAAAAATGCGCCATAACTCTACCTCGGTGGTAGTGTGGAAAAGAGTTTGAACAGTTTTTTTTTAAATTTCATAATGAACATAATCAAATTTGAAAATTTTCAAACGTGAGTAATTTTTTTTTTTTTAATTTTCGCAGGATATTGGCCATTTTGACAGGTTATATTTCCTACAGTTTTTGTCGCACATAAAATTTAAATATACCAAAATGTAGGTAATAAAGTGATCTATAAAAAACACTTTGAGTATTTTTTTGATCAGATGAACATGAGGCGAGATAAACGTTAAAAACCATTTTTTACTTCAAAATCTCGACAGTTTTTCGTCGATAACTTTTTTTTGGAAAGAGGTTTCAAATTTTTTTCTCAACAAAAGTTAAAGAAGATGTTTTAATGTACAAACCTAAAAAAAAATACAGCTCTATATATGATAGGAGCCGAGAAAATCGAGTTCAAGCTTTCCAAAGCCTTTTTCAAAATGGCGGACAACCCAAGGGCGTTTTTTGTTCGAACTTTTTGGATTTACACTCTCCAATAGGTACTCTTTAAGAAACAAACAAAAAATTCGACGCAATATTTTTTGTAGATATTTCGAATTAATTAATTTAATTTGACTGGACTATATACTGAACTAAAAAAGAAAAACGCCTATGATGTCTCAGTACTCAGTCTCAGGTATCGGACGACGAGTCTTCTGCTCTGAGTTTGTCGGAAGAAATTTATACGTAATGACTATGATAATGCATGCAATAAATTTACGTTTTAATTACTTTTGTCTTGTTTGTTAATTGTTTAGCATGGGCGCCGAAATATTAGGTAAGGACTTTTCAGCTGACGATGAAGACAATGATCCATCTTACCAACCTCCAACAGCAGACAATAGGAACACATTAAAAAAAATTGTATGATCATGCAAATGAATTTATTTTGCCAACTCCAGAATCCAATGAAATGCAAATCCGAAATCTGCCATCCGATTACATATAGTAGCTCATGTAAGCTTCTGATTTTTTGTTCTTATTAAATTATACTCGTAGGTAGCAATTTCATTTCAAAAGCATTCAGTGTAACGCCAACAACCTTAAGAAAAAGAAAGAGGAACCCGTCGTTATGGAAACAAAATTTAAGAAAAAGTCTTCGTGAGCAAGGTCTTTCGTATGATGGAAAAAATGGCATAACAAGACCTACTAGAGCATTGGGCCCGACCTGTACATCACTTTGTTTCTATGATTGTTGCAATAATATAATAGATAATGAAAAATAGGACATCCACACCTATTTCTAGAATTTAACGTCTGAAGGAAAAAAGATTTTTTATGGAAATTCCATCAAGAAGTATTTTTTAAGCACACTTAGCATAACAGAAAGAACCATTTTTACTACTTTTTCTCAAAATGTTACAATAAAGAGCATACAAAACCAAGTACAAAGCGCGATCGAAAGCGTACAGATGAGGATCGTATTAAGAACGATAAAGATCATATTTTTAGTTTCGCCGTTGTCTATTCTCATTATTGTCTTTCGACGACGTCAAGGCGATACTTAGAATCGCACTTAAATTTACAAAGGATATACGATTTATATAAAGTTAAATATGAAAATCCAGTTTCAATTGATGTTTACCGCAACATTTTCAATACAGAGTTTAATCTTTCTTTCCATCAGCCACAAAAAGACTTATGCGATAAATGCTCTCACTACAAAGCAAATAAGGAAAGCTGTACAGAAGCTGAAATTTTACTTTATGAAAAGCATTTGCAAGAAAAAAGGTATACTAAGGCAGAGCGAGACAAAGATTTACAAAATATTGATCAGAATAATGCTACTTTAATGTATGGCTTAGAAAATGTTGTCACCTTGCCTAAAATGTACACTTCAAACTTTTATTATAAGAGAAAAAACTGTGTTTACAATCTTCTTTTTTTTTTTATAATTTACACGCGCTCAAGAGATTATAACTACCCTTTAAATGTTTCAACACAGCGCGGGCGTGAAGTTAAGGAAGAGAAAGAAGGATAGGAAAGATGTGTGGCACGATGTTCTGAGACTGAAGGTGGTTGTCTCAGATTTTTTTATCTCCAGGGATGGCGGCTGAACTAGTGCGGAGAATGCTGTGTCTTATTTTTATGTCCCTTATAGTTCACATTATTTTATTATTTTATTCGTTTTTCATATTTGATGGACATACTAGTATTACTAAATCACATGTTGTTAGTGTTATGCCTGAACAACATGCAATGAGCAAACCAGCAACCCATTGATGACAACTTTATAAGGTTTTAATGGAATTAAGGCGATATAAACGACAGCAGGGATCGAACCTGTGATCATATCATGAGGTTGACAGGCGAGCATACATCCATCGCGCCACGGCCACCCCCAATCAATCTCACTGGCACGCTTATTATTCCTGAATTTGCTAAAGTGACTTATTGTGTTTTGTGGAATGAAACTGTTTGCGAAAGATCTGGGAATGATATAGCAAGTGCACTCATTAAAATGTTGAACAAAATTATGGAAGACCATCCAAATATAAGAACTTTAATCTTATGGTATGGAGTGATTCATGTGTTCCACAGAATCGAAACCGCATCACATCAACCGCTATTCTACAGTTCATACACGATCACCAAAATTCGGTCGAAGAAGTAATACATAAATTTAGTGAACCTGGACACTCCTCCCTGCAGGAAGTGGACTGCGTCCATAACGTGATCGAAAAATATCTGAGAAATATCGAAATACCAAGCCAGCTTACTCTTATGAACTTTTTAAAAGTATGCCTTAAAACCTGAAAAACGTAACTTTAAACAAGTTCAATATTTTAAATGCAAATCAATCTATTACCACAAAGACAATATCAATGAAATCGGGATAAAAACAACTTTCAAAGAATTATGCTAAAATAACATTAAATTACTGATAAAACCTCGTTTAAAAAATCCTACAAAAACAAATCTATGGAATGAAGAACTTTAAATAAATTCAACCAAAAATATAGATGTGAATAAGGAAAACGATTTAAAAAGCATGATAACTACCTTGAAAACGCCGAGGATATTATAATTATATATATTTTCAAAAAACCAATATAGTTTTTTTTTCCTTATTTTTTATTATTATTTTATCAATTAAAAGATGTGCTGTGAAAAAAAAAAAAACAAATTTAAGTTCAAAAACAATTTATATATTTATTTTTGTTTATTTAATTTATAAGAAGTAAGGTTTTGTTTTATATAAATAAATGTATTTATTTATTTTTATTTAATTGTTAGTTTTTTTTTTACTTTACTTCATAAATGTCGTTTTGTCGTATGTAGAAGACTGTTCCATTGAAATATTTGATAAATCTTTGTCGCATGTGTAAACATTTTGTCGTATGTGTTTGTGAAACTAGGAGACTTGGTGAAGTAGTCCCTTACGACAAGGGCATTCTGAGCAAAATTGGCTCTCAATTGTTCCTTAACAAATATTTCGATTTTATTTTAACGTTATTGAACTAACAATTTATTTTTTTTTTACATAACTCATACAATTTTGAAGAAAACCTGACGTGGGGTTTTTGAGAAAACAAATTCTGAACTTCGATGTCGTTTTCCCAAAAGTAGCCAAATGTAACATACGACAAACATTTATCCAAGCGACGATTTGTGAAAACACAGTTGAATTTCGTTGAAAGTCTTTAATTGGTTAACAAACGACACTCGCCATAAGGGCCATATATGTTTACACATCAGAAACTAGTATTAGTTTCTATTTATTATTTTTGAGTCAACAATTGTTTAAATTGAAAATGTCTTAAAATTCATGCAAGCAATTTTTACACCCTAAATTGAAATTTTCGTTTTCAATTTCATGTAATGTAATGTAATGTTATTTTATCATTAAATTTTCTTCAAATTACAATTTAAACAAATTGTATGCAAACTAAATTCTGATTTAAAATTTATTTCAAATACCCTTTCATCATTTCAATGATAGAAATCAATTTTAATGAACAGCTGATTTTCGTTTCTTTAACTTGGAACACAATCGTTTCACTGAGTGTGTTGGATTCTCTTTCTATTCTGTCAGTTAGTTTTCAATGATCAGCTCTAACCTCAAATACCTAGAATTGGTTGTTGTCAGTTACTGATAGGATCTTTTACTGAAACCAACTTTTCAATGATTGCTATAACTGGTCTGTCAAAAAATTAAAATCAACATTCCACCGATTTGTTTCAATGATGCATTTCAATAAAAGCTATTACCGAGGCCTGACTTCAACTAAATCGGTCGTCGCACCTTTGTGAAACTTCAATTTCGAGTTCCTCTTCAATTTGCTACCAATTTTGCACAAAATTAACTGCTCTCTCAATAAGCTGTTGAAATATTACTTTTGGAATACAATGTTTAGGAAAATCGAATATTCTTAAGATAAACTTGAATGGCAGTGTTTAAATGAACAACCAAAGGAGTGGTAGACCTGTTTCGATATGGAAAAATGTACGTTGGTGTGTTTTTTGGTACTCGTATTTTAAAGATATGTTTCAGGGAGAATCTTTGAAGTTTTTCCACTTATTCGTATTCTTCTTATCCCAATACCTGACATGTATATCGCATAACGGACCTGGCGGTTGCTTCAAAAAGTTTACATTTAGAATTTTGAACTTTTAGAGAATATTTTTTTTGTATTATAATAAGACGATATTTATGTATATTTATGTACATACATAAGTCCTTAAATCCCAACAAAGTCCTTTGGGAAATCGGACATTTGTCGTTCAGACTCAGCAGAAAATTGTAGGTCCCCTTCATTTCTGCTAGAGCACACACATAAATGGTTGAGAGTTGTAAGCCACTGGGATGAGGCTTATGCTCTGTACGATCCCTTGACCTCTAAATAATTTATATATTTATTTTTGTGTTTTTCACTTGGACTACGAGAATTGGAACTATTTTATTTTGTGTCTCATACAATAAGCATTGAAAATTTGGTGTCGTTTTTTAGTTAACTGTTAGATACAAAAAGACTCTTTTTCTTTAAGCCTTTTATCAAATATTTTTTAAGTGAGCACATTTAGAAATGATCTATCGCACAAGTTGACGATTATGTTACAAATCTTATGAAACGATGCAGCCTCTGTATCTACATAAATGTATAACGTCCTTTTTTAAATCCACATTTAATGAACACTAATAAAGGAACTATTATCACTTCGTATAAACAACTTAGGTGAATTCCTTAAACATGTGTATTTGCAACAGCAACCTGATCAAATATAGTGCTTCAATTTTCTGTTTTGTTTGCCCCAGTAGTAGTAGAGAATATTTGAAGACAAAAAAAATACAGTTTTATTCCCATGCACGCACTTAAAAGTGCTATAAAATCCTTTTTTACGATCCTTCTGGTTTAACATGAATGCAGCGCAGCAATTTGTTTGCCATTCATCTCAAGAACTCATCCCTATGTAAACGTTTAATTTATTTTCTTTTGTTTTATGTTCCTCTGAGGCTAGACGGAGTCAGACATTTAAATCATGATCATCGCGATCGCGATCATGATCATCCATTCGTTGTCATTGATTGTCTGGATTTATTCTGTACATCTTCTGCATGTGTTCTTTCATGCAGCAAACATGTGCTCCCCAATAAAATGAATAATATAAAATCCATACCCCGAGCCATACCCTCGGCATCAAGGTATAAACGATCATATAATATCTCATTCAAGGCAATTACTCAAGATCGAGATCATATAGCTGGTTGAATCTATGCGTAGAACAAAGCCAGAACATGTGTGTTTCACTAAAAATACTCAAAAAACCCTATTGCACTATCTTGAAGATATAAATTTGAGGGAAAACGCTTTTCACTGAAGATCAGCATAAATGATTGAAGTACGCCGACATCAGTAATCCATCTATCAAACCAGGAGACCACCCAGAATCTCTCTCTCTATCATATGCCACATCATATTGCAATGTTAACTTGGGGTAAACATATGTAAATCATGCGTGCGATCGGTAGCATTTAGGTTTTTGTAGCTTTGCTGATCGCAGTGCGGTTAGTGCGGTGACGAATAAGCCGTCTATACCGCAACCCACCCGTTTTTGTTTTTCGTGAAGAACACCCTCCACCAGACGATCACAGACCGATCTGGGTTCACATAGCAAATTTATCATACCAGGAAGAATCAATTTCTCCTGTCTGGTGGATGTTTTGAGCTATCAACGCATGATCGGCTGCCGATCACACGCCACCGATGGAAAATCGACAAAGCACTTCCCCTTTTAATTCGGTACTGTGCCGGTTGGCATAATGATTCTAAAATTAACGTTGGAAAATCAATTTTTGGAAAATCTTTATGTTCGCAGGAAAGTGACTTTCTTCGATCTTCGGCTTGCGATGCAATTTGTTTACACTATCATGCGTCTATGTTTGTTCGGATTTCCTGAGTTGTGTCGTATCGTAGTCGTGCGTTTGTGCCTGTTGGAATGAGCTGAGAATCACTGGCGTTGTCGTTAGGTTTAACAATCTGTTTGTGGTTGTCCCGCTTGTCTTGTTCTGGCTGTACGGAGTGAGTTATGTTTCCCGTATGGCAATGACGGTGGGGCAGTGTTGGTAAAGAGTTAAAGATACCGAAAATATCGATCTCCACACTTGAGATCTTTTTGCAGGTTTACTTCACCGTGTTCTTATTTGTCCAGGGCCAGATTTGATTTGTATTTTCATATAGGCGTTTAAATTACAAATAGGAAAACTATAATGAAAAGATCAGGCTGAATAAGTTGGCAGAAGTCTAAGGCGAGCCTGTTAGAATGATGGTGTGTAACCGATGCATGCCATTTGACATACTCAGAGATTAATGAGGATTTTGACAACTACCCAGGGTAATGAAAAAGAAATGGTGGCGAATGAACCTTTTATGGGTTAGCCGCGGCTTTCATATAACTGTGTTTTGTAACTGGTAACGGATTATTCAGCCCGCTACCCTAAGATTGAGTACGAACCTGGCTCTACAACTACTCTACTCTACTCTATACCGCGAATACTTCAGGAAGATCGACTTTTTGGTTGTGATTTTGTGAAAAAAGCTGAGCAAAATTGATCATACTCAACTGATTTAATTTCCAAGCCGTTAGACATTCCAAGAAGCTAAAATAGGGACTATTTGATAGTAGTTCAAGAACGGATACGTTTCGTAATGTCGCAGAAAAGAGCATATGTTATGAATAAATTTGACGTTATGTGGCTACTATGCAAGAGACTGTTAGAACGTTTACTAACGGCAACTCTTTTTATTTCTTGGCAAGTTCACCAACGTAGGCCAGTGGCAACATTGGCAAAATGACAAAAGAACTGCTACCAGTGATGAGCTGAGTTTCACTTGGAAACATGCATCAAAGAACAAGGCATACGAGTCAATGTTGCAGACTAGAATCAGATTTGCTGAGAGAGCTGCTTGGAAGTTATACGAGCAAAAAGGGAAAGGGAAGTGGTTGGTCGAGTTTATCGAGGATTGTTAAGACAGGGTTTATTTTATAACATTCTTTAAAAGGGTGATATGATCTAGCTAAAGCGGCAATGCCAGAAGAGAAGCTTTCCTAGGTGGGAGTGGGTATGCTTAACTGCAAAGATAGCTTATACAATAGCATTACTTCCCAGTCCACTCCAATTAACTTGGATGATGAAGACTTCAATTTCCGTCCACTGTCACAAGAAGGGAGATGCTCTTGACTTTGCTCACTATATACTATATGAATGACTGTCGTAAAGGCCGCATATAAATTCTTAATAGCTGTACTGTGTGATAGTTTAAAACATCTTGTTAAGGTGGCAACCGCACTTTTCTCATGTGATGTGGTGAGTTGTGGAGATGTGTGTTGTGTTCTCGAATGTGGACACTGATCGATCTTGTTGTATTCCAAACTGTCATAATTTATTTACGCTTTTATTGAACAGAGTTTTTTCTCTTTTCAAAAACATTAAATTCCCTTTCCCATATACAAAAAAAAATATCAGCGACAAAGGGATTCCGACAGAACACATCACTCAGCTTATCTCCCAAATATGGTTCTACGCATATGAAGTACATGGTAGCGATAGTGACACACCACTTCAAAACACACCAAACAAGATAAGTGTGATTCCGGATTAGCAATCTAATTGGCGTTTGTCAGAATGGTCGTAGCTCTTTCGATCAAATACTAAGACTACAAATTAATAAATGCGGTTTAGTGGCGGTCTATTAGTAAGTCCTGGATAAAGTGAAACATTTCATTAATGTATGGCTATAGTGCGGCCCTGTTTATGTGAAGGAAGGCCGTTGATTCATGATCTTTTTATATTCTCGCCTTTGTATCTGAAGCACCTGTGAAATGATACATGCCAGATATTCAAAAAAAAAAAAAAAACTAATTGCTATCCAGACTCTAAACCGAAATTACCCTGCATAGGTTATTGGTGCCACGGATACCTACCTAGATACGTTTTCTTCTTGTAACTATTTTTGTTTACATTTAGGAATACCTATTTTATGTCGTGCTGATGCAGTCTTTGTTTATAACTCGAGGGTATAGGTACTCGTATAATAGGTATATAGAGATAGAGAACCAAAACTGGTGCTTAAAGATTTTCCTAATTGGGTAAATCTATTAGCAGTTGAGAGGGAATTATTATTAGGAATACTCTCGACGGGATATGACACGCGATTGGTGGTGAATGATTAGGTGTAATTTGTGAGCTACCGATTGGTAAAGGATATTTAGGCAACTTGGGGATGAAATGGTACCTATTTTTAAAATGAGTTTCTTTGAAGTTGTTCTTTTGATTTTTTTTTATTGAGAAACAACTAAATTCAATTTAAAAAAAAATCACGATAAGGCCTTGGAGGAAATTTATGAGTTTGGTCTAAGAAAAAGTGATATTAGGCGGAATAAACTTTATGCCACATTTTCTATAATTTTTGTTTGCAATGATCAGTACACATTATTTTAAGAAATTTCCTGTACACAAGCGTATAGGTGTTCTTAAACTATTATAGAAATGTAGCCTAGGGCAGAATTATTTAATTGCAATAAATGGCTCCAACGTGGCAATGTCTTTTATTTAATAAATAATTTCAAGGGCCTGTAGAACACCCATCGATTTTGTAATTATTCTGTTTTTAAATAATTTTTTAATTCTAAGATGTGTTAACCTACTAGGAAATAAGATTTTTAAATCTGTGGAAAATACTCATTTTTAAAATCTTTTTCCATTGAAGACAAGAAAAAAATCTCAGGGAGCCAAATCTGGTCGTAGGATGGGTGGGGAAACAGCTCTATAGCACAACTCAGCTTATTTTGTGGAGCATTCCCGTGATGAAAGAGTACTTTTTTTTGAACAAGGTCCCTGAAATCCTCATTGTTTTTTTCTAATAATAAGTAGGTAGTCAATGAAGATTACGGCGTGAGAATCGCATAAAATGGTTGCCATTACTTTTCCTGCTGATAGAACCGTTTTTTGTTTTTTTGTTTTTTGAGCACTTTCGGTAGAATAATTCTACTCTTTTGTATAGTGGTGTATCCGTTAGTATGCTATATGCATTATAAATTCAAAACTGGGCGATTTTACTACTCGAAGAACTGTTAGTAGAGGTACGCCGCAAGGCGGTGTCCTTTCTTCTCTCCTCTGGAACCTGGTCGTAAATAAACTACTAGTGATTCTTGAAAGGGAGGGGCACAGGGTGATTGCCTATGTGGACGATGTTGCGATAGCGATATCTGGTAAGCACCCTAACACTCTGAAGGAACTCCTACAAAATGCCTTAAACAAGCTTACTACTTGGGCAGATCAATGTGGACTCGGTGTCAACCCCCACAAAACTGAACTTGGCCTATTTACCAGGAAATATAAAATCCCACACATAGACCCTCCCTTCATCAAAGGTATACCGCTTAAATTCTCAGACAAAGCAAAATATCTGGGTATTATTTTGGACAAGAAATTAAGCTGGAAGCCCAATATCCAAGAGGGAATCAACAAAGCCAACATAGCTCTTTTCTCTTACAAAAAAGCCGTAGGTAACAAATGTGGTCAACAAACTAATATAACACACTGGCTATACATCTCTGTCATTAGACCGATACTTACATATGGAGTGACAGTATGATGGACTGCGCTGGAAACAGCAACAAACCGCGATAAGCTCAGCAAAGTCCAACGAACAGCCTGTTTAATCATGGGTGGAGCTCTCCGCTCAACTCCTTCTGCTGCACTTGATGTTCTTTTTCATCTCATACCGCTAGATATTTTTAGCAAACAATCGGCCGCTACCACAGCCATTCGACTTAAAGCCTCCTCGCAGTGGATCAATAATGATATTGGCCACTCTACTATACTGAACTCTTTCAGTACTCTACCTAGTAACATCGATTACACCACCCCTCATCCAAAATTTAATAAAAACTTTCAAGTGTCCATCCTTTCCAGGTCTTCTTGGGAAAATGAGTCGTTTTTGATAGACGAAGCAATTTCTATACAGATGGATCTAAAACCGATGACGGGGTCGGTGGAGGCGTATACTCCGAAAGATTAAATCTTTGTCTATCTTTTCGTCTTCCCAATCACTGTAGCGTGTTCCAGGCAGAGCCTTTAGCAATAAAAGAAGTCCTCTCTTAGCTTAAAGAAAACGTTATATCTTCTCAGACAGTCAAGCTGCCATAAAGTCACTGGACTCTGTCTCCATCAGCTCACAAACAGCCCAAAACTGTCGATCATCTCTGGTGGAGATGTCAAAACAGTTTAACATTCACCTTACATAAGTGCCGGGGCATAGAGACATTCCAGAAAATTGTAAAGCTGACGAACTTGCAAAAAACGCAACAATCTTACCTTTGTTGGATAGCAAATCTAACATCGGTATACCCCTAGCTATTGTAAACTTATGCTAAAGCATGATACCATAAAGAAAGCTAATCATAGATGGACCAACACCCCAACTTGCCGGTCTACTAAACTTATCTGTCCATTGTTTGATGCTAAACACTCAAAACAACTAATTTCTACTGGTAGATTGCATATTAGCTCCGTTATAGGCGTGGCGGCGATCGTCTTGTACAATGTTTGACTCTTTTAACCATTTCTGCAGTTATGACATCACTCCGGGCTCAGCGTCATTTAGGCACTGTGAACCACTTATTCACATACATATACATATGTACATAAATGTAGATGCATATTCATAATATTTTTGAAATTTGTTCTCAGTCTCCTTATTGGTTTAACCATTGGGGGTGGCCGTGGCGCGATGGTTGTGTGCTCGCCTGTCAACCACATGATCACAGGTGCGATCTCTGCCGTCGTCTATGTCTTCTTTAATTCCATTAAAACCTTCTAAAATTGTCATCAATGGGCTGCATGTTTACTCATTACATGCTGTTTAGGCATAACACTAACAACATGTGATTGAGTTAAACTAGTATGCCCAACAAGGATGAATACGAATAAAATAATGTGAATTATAAGTGACATAGAAATAAGACACGTCAGTTCTCCGCTTTAGTTCAGCCGCCATCCCTGGAGATAAAATATCTGAGACAACAACCTTCAGTCTCAGAACATCGTGCCACACATCTTTCCTATCCTTCTTTCTCTTC
Organism: Philhelius festivus; assembly: GCA_963931855.1. NCBI lineage: Eukaryota > Metazoa > Arthropoda > Insecta > Diptera > Syrphidae > Philhelius > Philhelius festivus. The sequence goes on from OZ007556.1 coordinate 156,578,902, forward strand.
CGTAACTTCACGCCCGCGCTGTGTTGAAACATTTAAAGGGTAATCATAATCCCTTGAGCGCGGGTAGATTATAAAAAAAAAAAAAAATCCCTGGAGATAAAAAATATGAGACAACCACCTTCAGTTCCAACATCGTGCCAAACATCTTTCCTTATCCTTCTTTCTTTTCCGTAACTTCACGCCCGCGCTGTGCTGAAACATTTAAAGGGTAATCGCGAGTAGATTATAAAAAAAAGACCACGCTTTATTAAAACACAAAATTCACTTTTGCCATTTTTTTTTTAATTTCACGGCCTTAAGTTCTGCAAACTACACAAAAGGTTCAATATTTAAAAAATTATTCATGTCTATTACAGAATTCGCAGAATTTTACTCCCGGTGAGTTGACTTGATTCGCATCCGCTGTAAAACTCAATTATGAAATTCGTCAGATGAACTACGAGTACATTGTCGATTCCTAAAATTACCTTATCATTTATGAACTTTCGTATCGACACTGTCAGCTACAAACATTTATTCAACTGGCCTAGGCTGTGATAATAGGATCGCTTTCGATCAACGAAATCAAGCATCGTTGAGAGTGGTTAGTACGAAGATGGTGGACGGTTCAAAACCACCCGTGTGCACTTTTTTTTTTTTTAGATTTCTTGCTCTCTGGTTGCATTGCTATTTGTGCGTTTTCTATTAAAATTTGTTAAACAAACACTTTAGCATTCAGTATGATAAGCTTTTGACTTACGAGTACATCAACTTTCATTCGTCGGATTCAGTAATAGCAAAAGTTAGGAAATTAATTGAAACTGTCACTTTAGCTCATTCGCCGAATTCTGTAATAGGGGTGATTATTTCGTTTGTTTTGATAAAGGACAAGAAATAAACAGTGATGGTGAAAAAACAACATTCCATATGTTCCGAGCTCCACCTATTTCTGAAGTTACTTGCGCAAAAAAATGCGAATTGAGTGCACAGCAGAAACTGGGAATTATGTCAATGGCCGACTTTAATTTTCAGCGTTCATTCCAGATTCGAAGTTCCCGTTGGCGATGAAATGAAAAATGTGATAAAGAATGGGAAAGATTATCTAAAACGAACATTGAAGTTCCAAGTTACTCTAATGTTATGGGGATGTAATTCTGGATATGGCATTGGTAGTTTACACTTTGTATATCTCTCGTATCTCTCGTTGTATGTTGGCTCTGAATTCCTCTTACGGCTTCGGCTTGATAGCATAGACCAATGCTAATGGTTTAATGTAGCCCCATAGAGGTGTTAAATCACACTATCTAGGCGGCCAATCGAGAAGATCGTTTCATTAAAAAAAAAAATGTCTTGTCCATGCCACTGACCAGAGAAAAACTTGTCTCTTCAGCTATCTCCACTGTCTGTAACGTTATGGTTATATTCATACAAGAAATACGTAGCTCAATAAAACAACCACTGGCAAGGAAACCACCACTGGCATGGAAACTACACCATACAGTTATATTTTCTGAATGTACTGATGGTGTTTCTTGAAATACACTAGGATTTTCAACTAACCAATAACGACGAAGTCGTTAAGCCAAAAACGAGCTTAAACGAACTACGAACAGAAATTGGCGTTAATGCTCTTAAAATTGCTTTCACCGATTCGGAAGTTTGGTAATACATTTTAATTATTTGCAGTAATCTTCATTCTTGAACTTCACTATGAAAAAAATGTTGTTTTTACTTAATGTTTTGACAGTTTAGTTATTGGCTTAAGAGTGCGTTCACAGTAAAAGTTCAAAGTTGTCAAATCCCAAATGGAAAACTTTTTACTTAAACAGCGGCAGTAGCTCCTTGGACGTACGACAATTATTTTTGCTGGCTAAAAATCGGTAACAGGCATTAATAGCCGTGTTTTTTGAAAGAGTGAATAGCTAAGCTTGCAACATTTTACATACAAAACAATAAAAACATCAAGAGTGAATATAATTTGGTCAGCAATCAGAGTGAATATAGAATGAACAAAAATTGTTGATATATTGAGAAGTAGATGACGCTTAAATCGAGTGCAGAAAAGCATTTGCTTGGTACTGGGATGTGTTCTGGAATGCATCTTTTTTTCTCAGAGATTTTTATTATGTCAAGACAATTGGAAATAAATTTTTTTTTCGATTTTCTTTACTGAGTGGCTATCAATTTTCCATAAAACGCGGCTAATGAAGGTGATTTGTATTCTGCGTTCAGATCCAAAATTCGATACAGAAAAAAAGGTTTTTCAAAGGTACTGAGGAGATGAAAAATCCTCTGAGAGTATCCCTTGCTACGAATTATGCTTCCCATTTTGGCCATACGGAGTCAGAAAACCGTAATCATTCCGAAGACATGTACACAGAAATTTTCTACGAGCTGCCGCGTAACCAAATTAAGTTCACTTTAGTTTTATGGATCTCAAAAAACTATAGTAATAGAATTATAGAATTTGTGGAATAGAAGAATACACTTTCATCTGAATTTGACGTTTCGTTCGAATTTATCATTCTCAACTAAGTACGCTTAACTATTGGTGGTCATGGTATGTAGTGCTTTATGGCAATAGTAGAAACATCTATCGTTGTATGGTAAGCAGCAAATGTTCAGGCCCAATACAATCTTCCTTGGCTCAAAATTTTAACACAAATGTTTTGATAAAATACGTAGATATTACAAGCAAATTGTTTTTGTTTAAACCATTGCATTGCCTAGAAATATCCCTGGATTGTATTAATCTGTGAAATGTGTATTATTTCTGGATTAAAACGAAATCTTTTAAACTTGTTTACGATTATTTGGGTAACAACTGCAATTTACCGTCATTCATGTAACATTATCGGGGAAAACGATAATTATATTAAAATATCTACAATGTTATCTTCTCAAAAGAAAACCAGGCCCGTATACTCGTGGTGCATAAAGTATACCAATCTTTTTCAAAATGGTGTAGAGCTATTGAATTGTCGACTTTATGGCCGCATCCAAAAGCCGTATCTGGATCATCTCAATCTGCTGCTTGCGGATGCCACTGCCGCACGCCACCGGTTAAGCACCCGCAATCTCAAAATAGCTGTATCGTTCGTTGGGTCTGATTTATCTGCTCCGCAATTGAAAATTACCGCATGAGCTCGAGTCGAAAAACATTTCTCCCATAGGAAGAGGGTAAAATTTGTTGTCTGCGCACATTGGATTGGCTGACGGCATAGCATGGCATCATGACGACTCGGGTAGGGAATTTCGAGAAAAAAAAAACAAGAAAAGAAGATCTCGGTGGGCGGATCAGTAAGACATTTTCCTGCAAATAATTAAATTTAAATTGGGAGCGAAAACAAAACAACATTGGGCAAGAAAAAAATAAAAGACATTCAACTATACCAACATGCCGAAAATCGAACGGCGAGGACGACCAACGAGGGGATCTACAACCAAAGGTGATCTGTTCACTGATCACCACCTTCGCCGAGCCGCGTAATAAATCGACTTTTCCTCGAATCGATTTACGATGCAATTTATCACTATTTTAATTGATGAAGTCTATTGGGGGAGAAAAGAAATTTATATTCACCGAAACGTTTGGGTACGTAAATCAAAATAGCTTTGTTTTGCTATTTTTAAAGGCTGAGCTATGAGCTGTATTCACCTACCTACTTGTCGAGAAATGCAGCCCGCTATTTAAATAGAATTTATTACTAATATTAATTTTTAATGCCACTTAAACCCAGATTTTCAAGGTGCATACAAATTTGTGTAATTTGTTAGTAAACAGTTTAGGCTAAGAAAATGGCGACAGTTACACCCTTTTCAAAAAATTTGGTTCGCATCATTTCAAAATTTACGTACTTTTTGAGGCAACTCGACGAGCGACGATGCGACACTCTTTGCAAGAAATCTTTTGGGAAAAGATCTAATAAATTGTTTTTAAAAATGACAAATTTGTTTAAAGCTAAATCTAATGACACCAAGACAATTTTGTAATCATTATAAATTTATATCACAGATAATGGGGTAACATAGATTGTGCATCATGTGCAAACAAAAATTATCACTTTTCAATCACTTTATTGCTTTTTCTTATTTGCGTCTTACAAAGTGATCAATTTTTATTTATGTCGTCAATGGTTTTGTGTTCATGTTATATGAAGATGGCGTTCTTGTAATGAATATGTAAAGAAATATTACCTCTGACTTTTTTCAGGCCCATTGTTCTCGTACTGTAAATTGCTTAAATTTTGAACAGAACATTCGCAAGAGATAATTATTTCCGTACGTGTGAATTTCAATCTAAAAAAAATATTCAACTCTAGGACTGCCTCTATTACAATTATAAAAGAACGAGTGAAATTAAATTGTTTTTAAAGGAGGTGTTACCTTCCTTTCAAATTGTATTTCGCTTCATTTTGTTTCAATATGCAATATGCAACTAGTAAATACCCTACAAACAACCAAATTCGTTGAAAATGACTGCGCACAGTCTAATCAAAGGTCTAATCGTTCATTTATTTTCATTGCTGTAAGCTCTCATAAGAAACTTCGTTTGCAAAACTTATTTTAAAAAGTGCAAGTATTAGTTAATTTAAAAAAATTAATATCTAACACAAACATTTTAAATGACACACAGGTAAGGTATAAGCATCTTAATTTTCTTAATTTTAAACATTTTAAACTAGTATAAACAATGACAGTTCGTTCAAAACCTAAGCAAACACACCTTTTCCATATTTGTAAATATTAAAGTGTCATGTGAAGTTGTGCGATATTTAAAAAATATAACAGATATTTGATGTTTTAACTCTAATAAAATGAGTATACATATCGTCCCCTCAGAAGCAAAGTGGCTTATCTCAAAATTTAGCGATTTTGAGTTGAGTATACAGAAAAAATCACAAAAAAAATATCTATTTTTCTGTCAAACTTTCATAAAAATACTTCTTAAACTGAAGGCGTGAGGGCGTTTGTGTCCTTTTGCATTTTAGATATCATCCCTGAACTATTCATCTGTAAACTGACGCTTTCAGTTTCGTGTCAGTCGTCATTTTGCTTGTTTGAATGCTAAACGCCATTATACAAAATATATCATTTATCTTACGAAAATAAGAACTTAAAAATCAAAAAGTTTTGTTTTTAGCAGTGTAAGAAGTGTCACTTTATCAAGGCTTTTGAAAATCTTAAACAATATTTATAATTCGAATTGCACCAATTTTTTTTACAATGTATGTATGTAGATTGAACAGATCTCAGTTGCTTGTCAAACTAGCGAGAACGTCAAACAGTGTTGATAATATGCCCGAATGGTCTGTTTCACCTCTGCAAAATCTTTCAGAACAAAATATTTGTTACCTTATTTCACCTAGTTATTTATTTATTTTTTTCGTTTGTTTCATCAATCAAGATTGATATTTTTGTTAAAAAATACTTCTGAAAGTATTAAAGCTTTATTTAAATCCTGAATAGGTTTGTTAACTTTTTTGTTTATTGAAAATAAGTGTTTAAATAAAAAAATATAAATAAATAAATAAATTTGTTAATAAATAAAATTATTGGTTTCATTTCATTACAAAACGACACTTTGCAAGCATTTCTGGAAAAAAAAACATATAAATAGTAATTATTTTTATGCAAAACGACATAAGTCCGACCATTTTTTTTTTTTAAGTGATTTTCTTAAAAATGTATTTATACCAGTCGATAAAGAAAAAAAAATTATAATTTTCTTGTTCTACGACTTTTGCCGCCTCGCATAACCTCTAGACGGAAATTAGTTTTTTAAGACTCAAATTATTTCAAATCACTTTTGTGAAAAAACTATAGATTTTGAGATAAGCCACTTTGCTTCTGAGGGGACGATATGTATTTTGTCGGCCTGTGGTGGCCATGTTGTTTTTGTGATATCCGTCAAATCTGTTGTTTATTATTCAGTTCAGTTACTGATACAAAATCACCATGGCAAGTTACACGATTGAACAACACGTCCAAATAAAAAAACTTCTTACCTCAAAGCCGTTCCATTTTTCGTCGTGCACAAAAACTCGCCCTTTCGCAGACTTCAACTTGGCGAATTTTGTTTTGGGACTTACTTTCAGCCGTACAAGATCAAACTGACCGAGGAGCCCAAAGTTCATGACCATAGACAACGCCGGCCGTTTGTACGTTGACAGTTGACTACGCTTTGGAGCGTTTGGAAGAGGACTCTATATTTGGCCGAAAAAACATCTTTAGCGACAAGGCGCATTTTTGGATGAATGGTTGCGTTAATAAGCAAAATTGGCGACGCCACCAACCCACACGAGTTTCACCAGGTCGCAATGCATTCTCAAAAAGTTACCGTTTGGTGTGAATTTTGGACCGGCAGGTGGCGTCATTGTTCCGTACTTTTTCGAAAACGACGTAGGTGAGGCATTCACCGTCAATGGCTACAAAATGATGATAACCTATTCCTTATGGCCCAAATTGAATCATATGAACCAAGCTGACATTTATTTCCAACAGAACGACGATACGTGTCACACAGTGGACGCCACATTTGAAATTTTGCATGAACGATTTGAGCTTGAGTTGAGGGTAAGGTTATCTCTCGCAGAGATGACGTGAAGAGTGCTCACGAAGTTCATGCGATTTGACCCTGAAGTCGCATGTCTACTCTATACCAAAAATTTTCTATTCAATCCGTCTTTTTGAACAAGCGACCACTTGGCATTATAGGTAGACTCGAAAATTTAAATCATTCACTGGCCTCTTGGACCAGCTAATGACAACTAGTTTCCCTCACATTCTATAAACCACATCTCAACAAGTTGATTTTGTTTATAACACCAAATAGAATATTTATCATTTTTTAGTTTTGTATATAAACAGCGATATGACTCGACTGAAAAAACTGACCTATTCCAAGAATAAAATCCAAAACAATAGCTTCCGTAGCATAATACGAGTAAGATATAGGAACACGTTCATTCATTGAATCTCTAAACTAAATAAAAAACAAAATTCCCAATTCATAAAGCATCTTCGGCATCAGTGGTAGCCTTTGTTACCAAAATATTTACATCAATCCACGTACTTTTAAATATTTACACATTGCAGAGGATCAGCAAGTCTATAAGGCAACCGATAATCACACAGATGTGCTCCTGCGGGACTAACAACATAATTTAACAAAAATTTACTTTTTTTCTTGATTTTTTTGTGTTTCTCTATTTTTTTTTGTTAACAAAATGAAAATGAATTAGTAAATATTTACAATTATTCACCACGCGATATGCGTAATTGGCTTTGGGTGAGTGTTTTGGTTGAAATTGATTAGGCCACTCAACCAAGTACCGACCTCAGATGACAGATCTTGCAATTGGATAGAAAACGCGCGTTTCCCCTCCGATCCTGGCGCGCTCTTACTTTAAATGCGATTAATAAACAATCACAGGCGTGATCATCACTTTGCAATACATTCTATTCCATAACGTTGTATAAAGTTTAGATTTTGATCTTACTTCGGTCTGGATTTTCTTCATCTTCCACCAGACACCACCACCATCTCCGCCTCCTTCCCCGATCAACTGAAGATCGCTAAAATGAGCTCCTCGATCATTTGTTGATATCTCCAGAGTATACAAACATTTTCCATTTGGTTTACTATAATGCGCTTTATAGTAAACTTTGGTCAATAATATTATTCTCTAACATGGCGATCTCATAACGAGCGTGATTCGAGTGATGATTTGATTATAATGATGGGCAAGTTCGTATTGTTGATGGGGCCGGAGAGCACGTGACCGACCTGTGACGTCAGATGTGATAAAATATATACATAGTAGTCAAGTCCAGCATATTGATAAAATGTTTATAATCGAGTGAATAGAGTGGTAAAGGCTGAGAAACAAATCAAACATTCCTAATGAAAATATTTATACTTATATAATTGTGTATATAGAGTTAGTGCTGCGCCTGACACCGCCATCGCCACCGCCCGAAAATATAGCTATTTTGTTAGCCGATATCCTTGGGATTGGAGAGTGAGAGTTCACAGATATAAGTTTACTTTTGGGTCTTATGTTTATTTACGAACACGGCAGGTTGTTGCTATTAGATAGTTAAGAATAGTTTTGATAGTAGTTATTGAAGAACTATTTAAAAAAAAAACATTATTGTTTCCCTGTTATGATTATATTTGGAGTGCGGGTATTTTGGACAAATATTTTTTGTTTAGGCTTCATTGAAGGCTGTCTGGTTAGAACTAGACCCTCGATTTTCAGGGGGCTCATAACTTTAGTGTTTATTATTTATTAGAGTATCTGAGTTTTATGTAAGATGCTTTGACAGACGATGGAAGAGCACTCTTTGGTCTTATAGTATTTTTAAGTGTCGTTGCATACATTTATAGAGATACATAATAATGGGTGTGGTTATGTATCACATATAGGATCATATGGTCTTATGTCTTTTTCGCAAAGTGACATACGAATTTACTCCAAACTAGTTCGACACAGATAGACTTTTGTCTTATATTTAATTATTTATTTAATTTATGTAAATTATTAACATAAATTGCTTATCGACCTCTACATGAAGATGGCGGCACTCGTCGACAAAAGCGCATTTTTGGAAAGGAGCTGATTTAAATGTCATTCATTTTTGACGCGCAGTTGTTGTTTGACATTCGTTTGAGTGAGTCGATGTGAGCATTTTTTGAGAAATTGGAAAAAATAAAGGTTTATGTATGTAAAGACGATAGACGTTTGGAACTTTCCAAAACTGCAAAAACACTGATGGTTACATCAATGAAGCTCGTCAAATGCTGCACCGTGCGTCGAATAAAATTGAGAGAGATAGCATCAGAGGCTATGAAAATGTGTTTCAACATTTCCAACTTCTTATTGGCGTAGTTATCCAATAAAAGTCAGAGTATTGGCCGCCATCGATTAATTAATGTACTCGTATGTACATGAAACTTGGATACACTTTTGTACACCAGTGGACTACGAAGGGAAAGTCGGCTCGAAGAAAGTAATTTCGACTGTTTTTTGCAATAGTGATAGACAGTCATTGCCATAGTGTCCAATGTTTTTGTTAGGACCCTGTCTACTATCTATGTGGGCAGATGCAAACAATATCATACTGGATTCAGAGTTCAGCTTTACGATCGGACATGACGCAATTCCATACCGGTATAACCAATGTATAATTAGACATTTAACAAGGAGTTTTGGTTTTTGTGAGAAAATAAAAGAATTCAAGTTCTTTGGTGAGTTCCAAGTTATATGCCGATATAAAGGATTTACAAACGAAACCAATCAATCTTACATAAGAAAATCTAAAGAATATCATTCTAGAATAAAAAAATGGCTCTGAAAATTTGATGATGAAGTTATTTTGGGCGAAAAATTAAATAAAAATAAATGATATCAATTTGTCATTTTACACATAAAAAACAATAAAAGTAAACAGTAAAACAGAAACGGAAGCATATTTATATTTTACTCAGCTGTTTATGCAAATAACTTTACTGTTTCGTATCCAACTTAACAACTATTTCTCCAAGAGAATAGAACGTATTGGAAATATTCGGCATTGTTTTTTTTTTATTTTAATGAACAAGAGTAGTAATTTCAGAAGCATTCAAGTGACGAGTTTTTACCTTTGTAAAATTTATCCCTACACAGCCTTTTCCGATTCCTCAAATTATCAAAGAGAACCAGAAGACTCATCTCTATCTCGGAATTTATACTCGTAGTAAACTCTTCCATCATTTCTTAATTGACAAGCTTTATTGACACAATAATCACTGGTTTGGCTTTTTAAAAGTCTCAAATGATATTATTCATTGACAGCTATATAACTAACTCCTAACCTTGAAGAGGATACTCGATTTTTATGATTTAAGGTACTAGTACGGTACTTAAGGTACTAGTACCTTAAGAACCAAAAACAATAGAGTAGTGTTTTTGGGAATATTTTGACTTTATTATCTACATCTAAGAACGCACTCAACTTTATCTGTCATCTGTCAATATTTACTTTATCGTGATGAGCCTATCGACTAACAACTATCGACTTATTCGTTTCATCTACGTTTTCATTACTTTAATTACTTTTTCACTCGATATTGCATTCAATGAATGATTTCAGTATATGTAGGTACTGCTTTAATTCATTTTACTAATTTTTCCATCTTGTTCTTTGTTGTAAGATATTATAAAGTTGCTACCAATCCTTTAATGGAATTTTACAGTTTTTGGAATGTCAAATAGAAGACGAATTCTATTTCGACCTACATAGATTATTTTGTACCAAATGTCACCTTAAAGTCTAAAATGGTTCTTTTCCGGATGAATAAATAAAATCTTAATTTTTTCACAACTTTTGGAGGTTTCTAAATAAAGATTTAATTTTAAGCCATTCTTTGATGGAATTTTATAGTTCATGGCTTCACAAATAGAGGAATTCTCTTTCGACGTACAAAGAACATGTCTTTTTAAATGTCATGAGGAAGCCCTAAAATTGTTTTTTTTTTTTTTGTCTGGAGCATAAACAAAATCTTAATATTTAGCCAATAGTCCTCGCAGCTAGACTTGTTAACTTCCCATAGGGAGTTATTGTAATCGGTCCGATTTGTCAAATTGGAATTTTTGACATTTCTCGACGTTTCAAGGTCCCTAGAGGCTATTTTAATCATTTTTAGAGAGATGTCTGTGTGTGTGTGTGTACGTACGTTCTTGTACCATTTTTCGTCGTCGATATCTCAAGAACGAGTAAGGATATCGACTTCAAATAAATTTTGTTTAATAGGTAATAACTTCGAAAGAGGCTGAAAGGGCGTTTATTAAAATCCAGTGACTAGTTTTTTTACTATAACGGTTTAAGAAAAAAGTAAAAATTTTGGTTAGTTTCAAATATCTCACGAAAAAATAATGCTATTGGTTTCAAATAAAATTTAATGTACTCATTATAAGGTCATACAGATTTGGTATGAATTTGGAAAAAAATGAACATACCGTTATTTTTTTAAATAAAAAAAACTGAAAAAAAAAATTTCATAACCCAAATATTCTAAGAACGGTAAACAATTTGAAACTCAAAATAATTTTATTTTATGAAAAATAATGTATTTAACAACTGGTGAAAATTTCAAAAAAAAACTAGTTTACAGTTTTTTTTACAAAAAATAAAAAACTATATAAAATTCTATTGAAAATTGCTAAAAATTGTTTTTCGACTCAAAGTTCTCGAGAACTAGTAGCGATACTGACTTCTAATTTAGTTTATTTTATACATAGTATAATTTTGTACAATTGGTAAAATGTTGACAAATATTGAATTAGATAATAGTTTTTTTTTTTTAAATAAAAAAACTATTAAAAATTCTAGTGAAAACTAGTTAAAATTGTATTTCAAGTCGAATTTCTTGGGAATGAACACCGATAGTGCCTTCTAACGTATGTTGTTTTATACATCCATACCTTCCCGTAAGATGGTATACTAAGTGACATTTCTAAAATTGTTCAGGAAACGAAAAAACGAAGAAAGTTCTAGTTGAATCATAGTGTGCTAAGAGACAATTTTGGTTAAACTAAGTGACATCTAACACAATTTTTTGTTGCTCACGACAATGAGATCTTTATTAATGTCGCTTAGCATAATTTTTTTGGCGGATAATACAAATTTCAGGGGGCAACATTATTTTAATGAAAAAACATGGCAGTTGATAAATTTTTTTATTTGTACTCTAGTTTCCTTTTCATGCATAATAGGTTGGCGAGACCCAGGCCAGAACGTGGCCCTTAACATATACTTAGTATATTTCCTCATCAAAAAGTCATTTTGGAAAAAAGTGTCGCTTAGTACATTCTTACGGGAAGGTATCGACATAATACAATTATAAATATATGGTTAAATTTTGACAAGTATAGAATTGACAGTTTTAACAAAAATATAAAAAAAAATCTACTAAAAAGTGGTAATATTTGTTTTTCGACTAGAATATCTTGAGAACGAGCAATGATACTGACTTTGCCACTATTTAATTTTATACATAATACAATTTCTAACAAATGGTTTATATTTGACATATATTTAGTTTCAGAGCGGATATATTTTGTAAGTACCCTTCCATCAATAACCAAACCATATCTTTTATATTTGAATATTTCGTTTTTAAATTTTTTTTCAATTAAAATGTTTGGAACCGAAATAATAAAGTAATTTCTATAATATAATACATAATTTTATAGTTTTATTATCAACTTAGTTTTTAGAAGAATGTATGTACTGTACATACGTATATGAATAAGGTTGTCCAGTTGTACCCAAGTCCCACATATTCAAATTCCATTAATAGCTATGGTAAAATTGAAGAAAACGTCACAATATGTTTTTATCTAAATACGAGTATAAAGTTTTCAAGACTACAAATGGGAAGTTATCAGTGTGGGTCGCACCCAGCCTCTTTTTTAATTTTATATTAGCTTGTAATTTTAATTGCTTTTTAAAAAAATTAATAATAATAATAATTTTAAGCAGCTTCAAGATCAGTTTATTTCTAACTATCGATAATTCAATTCGTTTGATAGTGCACATAGCTACCATTAGACCTTAATTTATTTATGAAAAATAAATACGAGGTGCGTTTGAAATTATTAAAATTAAAACATTTTACCTTTGTAGAACCTTTATGGTCTCCATATATGTATTCCTTTGGTGTATGTTAGTATGTATAGTGCAATAAACAGTTACTTTTAAGATTGGATTTTTCTTCTATGAAGATATAATATTAACATCAAAACGTTTTTCACCGGAGACAGGTGCAAAGAAAAATTATAAAATATTTGAAGCAACTAACTAATTTTACGATCTTCTTAAAAATAAGAGATAAATAACTTTTTAAAATAAAACACACCTGCTATCAATTTATTTCGCTCAACATGATTTTGGCAATGAAATTTTAATCTGCAGTCGGTAACCCTTCTGATATATGTCACAAATTTGCGAAAATTTATAATGCTCACTACGGCAACTTTATAAGAGCTTTAGATTTCTAAAATCTATAATAGTCAGAGTGAAAGGCAAATGCCCTATTCTCCCTGTAATGTGGTGAGAGTTAAAATTTAGAGTGATCTGCGTACAATTCCAATGGATTTCGTTCTGGAAAATTTCCAGAAAGTTAGCTACAAGATAATAAAGTAAGAAATCTTTTTTTTTTAATTTGTGTCTAGTTACATGAAAAATGTACAATAAAAAATAAATTAAAAAAGAAATAGATAGATGTCGAAAACGCCCAAAGAGGATTGAATGAATGAATGAATAAATTGGGGTATAAAAACACTGCGACCTAAACATCTATTGTGTCCCCCATCTAGAACTGGATGAGGTTGGCTCATCATTACAGTTCTTCCTCCAAATCTGCTCCCCTGAGGAATCGAAGTATTTGGAGTATTTTAAGGGATGATAATTCACTCTCTTTTATGTGGTGCTTGCCCAGATACCTATGCCTTTGATGCACGAGTGCATCACATTTCCCCAGTATGTGGTCAGGTGTCTCTTCGTGAGTGTTGCAGAATCTGCAAGTCGCGTTGTTCACCAGGCCAAGGATGTTGAGGTATCTTCTCAACCTACAGTGGCCTGTGAGAAGCCCCGTGATTTTCCTGAGGTTATTCCTACTTAAGCTAATGCAGGTTAGAAAACACTCTCGGTTGTAGTCCCCGAGTAGGAGTTTTGCCTGTCTCAGCTTAGGGAGTTCTTTCTAGATTTTTGATCTTTTTGTCTCCTCTTCTGTTTTGATTTTGTTTTTGATCACGTTTTCTCCTATTCCGCAGTAGGGCTCTGGCCCTGTAAGGGGTGTCGATGCACCTATTTTTGCTAAGGAGTCTGCCTCTTCGTTGCCCTGGACACCAACGTGGCTTGGTACCAAATGAAGCGTGACAGTGTTATTCTTGCCCAGTTTATTAAGCTTAATCACGCATTTCCAAACAAGTTTGGAGTTGACGGCGTAGGAGCTTAGTGCTTAGAGGAATAGTTAGAGCAAGTGAACAAGTAGTGTTGAATTTGACATGAGTAGATAGGTATCTGATTCTATTTTCAATTCTAAGTTGTTTTTTTCGTGGCGAATGGAATGCGATTTCAAATTGATTTATTTTAGTCATGGTAAGTATCTATTAATTCTATCATTCTTAATTTAATTTCAGTAGAGAAATATGAGCTTGATATTTTTTCCTTTGATATACCTAATTTCCTTCGTGCTTTGGATAATAATTTTCACAATTGAAATAAACTAAATAACCTAAAACCACATTTGCAAGCTGACAGCTGAAAATCGTTTTAGTATAAGTACAGTTATTGATTTACAATCCAAAAATAGATCAATATATTGATTTTTGCCCAATGGAATGCAAAAATGATCAAACCGGCATTTTGACAGATCTAAACCGAAATTAAATTGATATTCTTTACCAATGGAAAACCAAACTAGTTGTTTTCCGAATTTATGATACTTATAGGTACCTAAAATCTCAACGGAACGATTTTGACTGAAAAGCTGTCCATTCCGTTAAGGTAAGGTTTGTTCATTTACTTTAAAATATTTGGATTCTATTTCGTGTAAATTATTTTCTTATTTTCAAGTATGAATCTGTATGTCAAGTTAGACGAAATTTTAATAGATCGCAACAAGGAACTCATTTGCATTAATGAAAAGCGAGAACTTAGTATTAAGTCATTACGTACGAACCAGTGTTGTACCTACCCAATTAAGTTAATCAGTCAAGTCCAGAGCCCGGCATAATGTAAGTGATTTAATCTGGGTAGGTTCGGCCATTTAATTTTTATTAATTGCAAAGAAAAACAAATTTTTAATTTGGTGCTGTGATCATTCGGCTTGGACCTCCAACAAAAGAAAACATAGCGCGATCGTTTAGCGAAATCATAAATCTTTCGCTTTAAGCACACGCAGCCATATTGATTCCCATCATGTCTCCCGCTAACGTCTTCGAGTTGTAGGTATGAAGCGAAGTGAATTGGCATTCACTATGGTACGGTGGATCGAACGGAATCATATCATAAAATGGTGATTTCTTTTCTTTTGTCTGTCTGAAAAGATGAGCACAAAACAGAAACAAAATTGTTGGCATCGAAGTCGAAGCGAGCAGGAAAAAATTCTTTGGCGACTGTTCAACGATCTATCTATCGGCAGACGCCCGCCTGCCGCTGCCTCATCCCGCATACTACCGGGCCGGGCCTATGGAGGGAAAAGCGTGGTTGCTGGTCGCTCTGGCTCCCCTTCGTCACTACTACTGATCTTCTATAGAAAGGCGGAGTTTGTTTACATGAACGAAACAACATGCGATTGGCGGTTGCGTGTGAGAATTGCTTGAAAGATCATTTAATTAGGAACAGAATGGCGGGAACCGGTTCAATTTTTCTTCATGTTGTGTTTTTGCATTTTTATTTCATTTTAGAATTTCAATTTTTTTGTTTTTCAATTTGTACCTATTCTCATAAATTTCGAAAATTGATGGGAGGTCAATACTTAAATCTACATAGGTAGGTATATGATTATTTCAAAATAAGATATTCACATAATTCTAAAATAGTAAAATTAAGATAATAATAGCCATTGGCAATGAAGAATAAATTTTTCTGTAACAATCAAGCTGCCTGCCTAAAGGCCTATAACTGCACAGCAGCAAGTTCATTTTATTTAAATAATAAATATTTCGTTCTAGGTGGTAGCCTTAATAAGGAATCTAGAACTTTTTCGCTATTAATCAAGTATCATTTTAATAAAAAAATTTAGTTTCAAATGTTTCTGGGTAAAATTTTAGTCGAATTATAGTATATGAGTTGATATTTTAGTATACGGTATTCCAACAAGAAGTTCCATTTTAAATTTCGCGCCATTTTTTAATTTTTTACATTAGTAATAGCTAGGGGATTATTAATTATGAAGTCGGTATAGAATACGCACGTCTTTTCTTAACGTGTTGAAATTGTAAAAATTCACTGCGAAAAAAGTGACGAAGCTCACTAAAATTTATCTAGGTAGGTAGGTACGTTAATAAACAAAATTGTGGCATATGGGGCTTTGAAATAGTGGAACAATCTCTTCATCCACAATCAGTGACAGTATGGATCGGTTTTTGGGCTGGTTTTATCACTTTTTTTTTAACGAATGCATGAATTGATTTCCTTACAAACCGATTAATATGCTATTGACTTTCTTCTTCTTCTTCTTCTTCTTAGTTTCCGGTTACTATTGGCAGCAACACTTTAACTCCTCCTGGAACATAGGGCGTCAACCAGATCCTTCCATCTTTCTCTATTTCCAGCACGATACCTCAGCTGTGCCCACGACTGCAAGTCCAGTCCTAAGCCACAATTCATTGTTTGATATTGTTTGCGGCCACCGGATCCTAAGGATGTAACGCAGACAACGGTTGACAAAGCCTTGCAACCTTCTCGAGATGTTGGTAGAGCATTTCCACGTTTCACAAGCATAAAGCAGCACAGATTTGACATTGGATTCAAAGAGTCTCAACTTAGTACGAAGCGATATTTTTGTGGAGCTCCACACGGGAGAAAGCATTCCGAATGCACTACGAGCTTTATTTATTCTATTGATGACGTCCAGGTCTGTTCCACCGTCGGGTGCCAGATAACTACCCAGATAGTTAAACTGAGTGACCTCTTCTATTGTCTCCTGCCTAACAGTAACCTGTTGTTGTTGGTTCCGGCTGGGTGTGCATTATTTTTGTCTTTTTGGCGTTAATCCTTAAGCCAGTCGTCTCACCATTTTGTTGAAGGGAGTGACACATTTGGTTTAGGGCTCCAGTTCCGTTTGTCATTAAGCAGATGTCGTCAGCATAGTCCAAATGGCTAAGCTTGTGAAATAGGCCCCACTGTATACCAAGTCTCTCACCTTCACCCACCGTGGCAGTCATAACATCATCGATTGCAAGTAAGAATAAGATCGGTGACAGTACATCACCCTGTCTTACTCCTTGTAGCACCTCAAAAGCATCGGAAAGCTGTCCACTGTGCAAAACAACGCACCTTGCGTTGTTGTACGATTCTTTTATAAGAGCAACAATTTTATCAGGAATTCCTCTAACAGCAAGCGATCTCCAGATAGCATCGCGACTGACGCGATCGAAGGCCTTTTCGAAGTCAACGAACATGAAGTAAAGCGGCGATTGATACTCCGATGATTATTCAAGGATTATTCGCAAGGTGTTAATATGATCGACGCATGATCGACCACTGCGAAATCCCGCTTGATGCCTCTTGAGAGTCAACTCGATCTTGGATTTTATCCTTTCGAGAATAATAGTTGCCATTAATTTAGGAAAGACGGACAAAATGGTGATACCACGCCAGTTATTACAATTCTTAAGATCACCTTTCTTCGGTACCTTGACGATAACTCCGTCTTTCCATTCCCTAGGAAAGGTTTCGTTTTCCCAAATAGCCTCAACAAGTGGCAACAATATATCAGCTGCCAAGTCGGGGTCTGCTTTGAGGAATTCAGCAGGTATGCCATCCAGTCCAGCTGCTTTGTTGTTTTTTAGAAGTAAGATCGCGGTTCTTAACTCTTCACTTGTCGGGGGGTCAATATTAAAGCCTCTGGAAGATCTACGTATGTCCGGCAGTAGGAAATCGGCATTTGCATTCTGGTCATCATTTAACAGTGCACAGAAATGCTCCTTCCACCTTCGCAACTGGTCTTCTATTGACACTAGAATACGACCGTTCGTGTCAAGAACAGGGTGGTTGTTGTTGTTACTTTGTTGACCTACAAGGTCCTTAGTAATTCTGTACAACACCCTTGCGTTACCTCTTCTTGCAGCGTCTTCCGCGCTCTCAGCCAATTCGTCCAATCTGACCCTCCTATCTCGTCTCACACACCTCTGCACTACCTTGTGGGCTGCTCTGTACTCATTCCGCAGAACCAATTTCCGATGAGCATCAGTCTCCTTATTTAAATTTATTTTAAGTGCTCTGGGGTGTTTAGTTTTGTCCCAGGTGTCTTGGGATATCCAAGTGTCTCTATCTCTAAATTGCCTCGGTACCGTTTCAGATCCAGCTTCCATAAAAACCCTTTTAACTGTGTCCCACATCGTCTCAATGGGAACATTAACATTTAAGCCCACATTTGACGTCTTGTCGTTAAGGGTGGTGGCAAAATCACGACAAATATTTGGGTCACTAAGAGCGGTTGTATTGAATTTGGGTCTGGTTGATGTATTTTCTGAACGGGCACGCGGCCGGATAGCAGCTGTTCGTAGCTGAATTGTTGCTAGTAGCAGGTGATGATCGCTACCTACATCCGCACTTCTCTCATTTCTCACATCGCAAAGTGCTTTTCTCCATCGTTGTTGAATTATAAAATGGTCGATTTGATTTTGTGTTTGACCGTCAGGGGAGACCCAGGTGACTTTATGGCAGGTCTTGTGTGGAAACAGGGTTCCACCAACCACCAACTGACGAGCGTTACAAAAATCGACCAACAAATCACCATTGTTATTTCGCTGACCCAAGCCATGTCTACCCATAACGCGTTCAAGGCCAACTTTGGCATTGAAATCCCCCATGATGATAGTTATGTCTCCTTTTGGAACGCTGTTGTAGACCGAGTTCAGCTGAGCATAGAACGTGGTTTTGTCATCCTCCGCTGCATTGTTCGTCGGGGCGTAACACTGGATGATGGTGCTATTGACTTTAGCGACAATAACTTTGAGCAGGATAGCGCGGCCCCACATGCTACCTGGCTTGTGAAACAATGGCTCTATTGCGTGACAAATTTTCTTCTAGAGTGATTTTCGAAATGGAGACTTCAATTGGCCGCCTTTAACGTCAACGTGTGATTTCAAAACATTAGATTTATGCCTGAAGGAAAACATAAAAGTTGTTATTCGCGAAAAACAGCCACAATTACAATTATAAGAAAACGTGATGCAAAATTTCATCAAAAGAGTCATTCGACATATTTATGTATATTGTATTCCAATATTAACCGCAGAATTTAGACTTTCCGATGCGCAGCATTTGGGTCCATTCGTTCTTTATGACCCAGCCATCTCAGTCGTTGGACTTTTTGAAAAACATCATCACTTCTAATTTTTTTAAATTATTTTAAACAAAACCTCTTGTTCGATTAGCCTTTATATTACGAGTTTATGGGAAAACAATTATAATTTTAACTTAGTGCAGTAATTAAGTTTGATTCTACACTAACTTCATTTTGAAATTTATGACTTTTAGTACAAGTATGTTTGCTTTGTTTCTCGCACGAACTCCTAACTGTTTTAGTTTCAAATCGAGTTAATTCAAAAAAAATTTCCTTAGCAATCCAATAGTTAAAAAGTCTCACAATTAATAAAAAAAAAATAGTGAACTGATTTAAAATTAAATGTTATACACGGCTGGATCGCACGTACCTATGTAAATGCTCATTACAAATCCGACTCTGCTTAAAGCAGTCATTTAGTTGCAAGCATGTCTCACTTTTTCATAATAAATAAAAGCTAACTAATGTGGGTTTCGCAACATAAAGCAAATTTTTGCTGAACAACACTTTATTTGACAGACAGAACTCAGACAGAACTCAGACAAAACTACACCAAGACATTGAATTAAAGATGAACACGACCAACTTCAAAACAAATAATTTTTCGCTGGAAAAAATCATAAAAATATTTCGTCATATTGAACTTCTTATACAAATTATAAAATAATTCTTTGTTTTCCAAAATGCGAATTTCGTTACACGGAATCCTTCGAGAAACGAGAATTTGGTTATATGTAAATAGTTTTCAAATTGTAAATTGACAACTTTTAACTTTGACTGTGATCGCGCTTTTGAATTAATGACTAAACTGTCAATGTGAACATATTCAGCAAAAACAACATTCTCGTCATGCTGAAGCTCACGAACGAAGAACATTTACAAATAATTAAAATTTATTACCAAAATTCTGAGTCGGTAACGGCAACCTTTGGGAGCGTTAACGCCAATTTCTTGTCGTAATTCTCGTCCCAGTGTATGAGCAATTCACACGGCACCCTCATGAGATGGAGTTAAATCGAGAACTTAAGCCACTCGAACATATCAATCGACGTAAGTTTTGGAATAAGCTATGGAAATGTTGGGAGAAGATGACCAATTTCATGACAAAATCATCTTCAGTTATGATGCGCATTTTTGGCTACAAGGCTTTGTCAACAAAACAGAATATGGTCCAGGTGAAAACTCTCATGTGGCTTCGAGAAACACCACATCATCCACAGAAAATAAGTGTATATGTACATATCGTCGCCTGAGTTCTATCTTGTTCAAAAGACCATTTTTGGCGAAATTGAGTTAGAAATGCAGTTTTTATAAATCGAACATGCTCTTTCGAATGGCGTACTCCATTTTTTTCTATCTCTTTTAGTTTTAAAGTTATGAAGAACTATTTTGTTCAATTAACCACTTTATTAAATATTTTGAGTGTCTTTTTTATTCAATGAACCACTGCTTTTTGTTTTTATATGAAATTGAACAATTTTATATTAACTTTAAAAAAAACTACTATGTATTTCTTTGTTGTTCAATATTCATATCTAATCCATTTAGTTTTGTATGTTATTGAACAAAATCCTATTAAAAAAGTTATGCGGACGGAAAATCGCATTTTTGTTCAATATCACTGCACTGTAATGTACCACACAAAATTAATACTGATATACATAACATTGGAAGCTGTAAGCACAATGTGATGTAAGCGAAAAGTTGGAACGTAATCTTCAAACGCTTTTAAGGTATTTTGAGAAACCCTTTTATCTTTAGACAGTTTTTGAATACAATAATTGTCGCTTACAGTGTGATAAATCCAGCTCATCCAGGATCTCATATTTCAGAATTCTATGATTCAGAATTCTAATATAGCTCCTTTATCTGAAGAAGTCATTTCAGTACCTTCATTGGAAAATGTAGTACTAGCAGAAGGTTCCGTTTCATCTAAACAAACTACATGCTTTACACCAAGAGAAGCCCTGGATCGAGTAAAAAAAAATCGAAAACCATTTTTGTGGAAACAAAATATACAAAAACGGATGGGTCAAGGTGGTAAGCAATATTCAAATGATATTCGCTTGCAACGTTAGTTGCAGTCATAATTGTTTCACCAAATTTTTTTATGATGAACGTGTGAAAATATTTGATTCATTTTGGACCTTAAGGCGAGGCGCGCACATTCAATTTTTAGTTGCACAACTGTTTGGTTGCTTATAGAAAACATATAATTATATGTTACACAAAATAGCGAACTCATTTTAGGCAATCGTTTAGTTTGTGTCAAAACACAAACTGTTTAGTTGCTCGACCCAAGCAGTTGCGAAACTAAAAATTG
The DNA here is from genome assembly GCA_963931855.1 of Philhelius festivus. NCBI lineage: Eukaryota > Metazoa > Arthropoda > Insecta > Diptera > Syrphidae > Philhelius > Philhelius festivus. The sequence goes on from OZ007556.1 coordinate 156,600,270, forward strand.
AATTTGCGCGCCTAGCTTAAAAGATTCTGAAAAAGGACAGTTTTATTCCAAATTTGTGATAAGATCGGAACCAAAGTGAAAGAAAGTAGCTAAAGTAATTTCAAGAAAAAAGTTTACTTTCAATGTAGACAAATACAATATCGACAATCTGGGGCCTGTTTCTCAGATCATACACATCATACATTGTATGATATTGACAGTTCTGCTGTATGATTTCTGTTTCTCAATTTTGTTGTATGATCCACTGTCATACAACAATGTATGACTGAAGATTACACTGGATACTGGAAATATTGGAATGTTGTATGATTCTGTTTCTCAGAAATGTGTCATTTACATCATACAGCAAATTTACCTATGTATAAATGATCATACATTATTACAGCACAAAATTCTGTTGTAAAGTGGCTGCTACATGTAACAAGTAGCAACATTGTTTTCATCAGTCAAAGCTGGGGAAACAAAATTTATTTGAGAAGTTCTCTGGCTCGACATTCACAAAACATAGTAGAGCCTGTAGGGCATAGAGAGAGGTAGTTTCATTGGGGTTGTCTTATGGGCTTGCATTATGCCGATTTCATGATAATGGATTCCATTTCCAAGCTAATGAAGGGGTAACAATATTTGTTGCAAAGGTGACAGGTCTTCGTTGCAATTAGTTGAACGTACAATTGATCTTCCCAATTTTTCCACTAAAAATGATTGGCAATCTAAATTTTTCAACAAAATATGGATCTTTAAGATTGAAATTAACAGGTTCTTTTATTATTTTAGGGCGTCATCTGACACGTATATTAATTTCAACTAGTTCCAACACGTCTTCACCAAAAATTGAGATTTATATTAACCTCACACTCAAATAATAATGAAATGTCAGAATCATACACATCATACAACAAAACAAATGTCATACAACACTTCCAATGAAATCTGAGAAACAGAATGATGTGTATGTTGTATAAAAATGTTGTATGTTGTATAAAATGTATGATGTGTATGATCTGAGCAACAGCCCCTGATCTTCTTTCAATGCATTACAAATAAAATCATAATGGCACAAAATTTTAGTTGAATTATTACGATGTTAAATCTGTTTTAGTATGAAACTAGATTTAAACAACGATTTTTATGAAAAAATAATAAGAAACCAATTACAATAAAACTCAGCGGCGCAAAATTTTAAACAGCCTTTTATTAGGTATTAGTGTGATAATTCTTAACGATTTGCTAACTTTAAAGTAGTTTACTAACTCATTCTTAATTCTTACAATTTTCTAACTATTATCATGCTAAGGCAATTACCTTAATAAATTGCACCTAAAACAATGAAAGTTCGTGCAAAGAACTAAGTCCTTGTTGGCGTTTGTAAATAGCGATTTTAGTATCATACTAAAACAGCTTTAGCATCGTACTAATTTAATAAAAATTTTGCGCCAGTTTGTTTAAAACAATAACAAAATTTAACTTAAAATTTGTATGTAAAATAAATAATGTATTTATTTGAAAAAAGAAGGGTAAAAAGTGAATTCAAAAAATGTTTAGCAAATTTTGAATTTCATTACCTACCGAGCAGCAGCAATATTTTGTCTGATCATCCATTATGTTCTAGTGCTTAACTCAAAGAATGAGCTAGAAGTTTTTGTTCTATTTTCATAGTATTTTCGTAGTTTCAATGATTTAATAATTAAGTGCTTCTATTTTGTTCAATATTTAGCTTTTTTGTTCAATATCCACCAATTTAATCAACTTGTTTACAGCCCATACAACGTTGTTCAATATCCAAAATGAAATCCCACTTGATTTTATTTTTTAACTATTTCAGGATTTAATAAAACCTAGATTTATAAATCATTTTGCAAACAAAAATTATTGAGTTTAATGGAGAAAAAAACTCCACAGTATTCCCTTTCAAATTTAAGTAAAAATTTTGCTTCTGAAGTTAAAAAATCGTTTTCCCAACATATTCCAAAATGGACTTTGAACAAGATAGAACTCAGGTGACGATATGTATATGGTGTGGTTTTCATCCGGATGCGGTAGTTTCCTTGGACCGTTTTTTTTCGTTGACTAAAATGACGGTCACGTCACAGTCAAAGGAAGTCGCTACAGAGACATGTTACAACGTTAATATTTTGGTCAATTACAAGGACTATAGACATTATTGATAAGGAGTTTCAACAAGACGGTGCAACATGCCACACAGCGGGTGTAACAATCGTCTTATTGAAAACTCAATTCAATGAACCTATCTATGAAATAATCCTATCGACTGCCCAACTACTAGACCGTTCGATTTAACACCAAATCGACCTCTGAACATGCCCTTGGTGGACATATGAATGACTTCGAGTTCCATACACAAATGTTTGTATTGTACTTCAAGCCAATAATCAAATTTTCAAGATATCTCATTTGTTTTGGGTTTTATTTAAAAAAAAAAGTTTTCAAGTTCTAATCGTAAAATCCGATACTTATTTTTTAAGATTTTGATTTGCGGTCAAGAAATAGCTCACGCTTACGGAATAAGTCTCCAACATTTAATTTCAGTCAAATAGAGTGTTGTTACGGATTTTCTTTACTTCTGTGATTGAATCGCTTTGAGTTCTTCCAAAAGTTTATTCTAATAATTTCCCATGCGTCAACTGGTTAAATTCTTCGATTAAATTTGATCCTTATTGGATATAGTTTTGACGTTTTCACATATGTTTCCATCAAATAAAAGTCAAAAATATTCTCAGGAACAAAGTTAACCCGATTTTAATCCAATTACTCGTAACACACGGTCTTAATTGTGATTAAATATTTATGATATTTTTAAAAATTTATTTTGTTTCATAGAAACACGTAGAACGATTTTCGATTTTGACAGAAGATTTTTAACAATGCTATTAAAAAGATAATCCTCAAAAACACTTAATGGAAATGAGATATGCAAATGTAAAAGACTTAAAATGAGTCAATTATATGCAATTTATTTATGATTGAAAATTGTTTTCAATTAATAAATAATAGATACACAATTTCATATTTTGCAGTCACTAACTATTCGTAAGTAAATGAGTTCAATTACCTTTATATCTCCTTTAAAGCAAAAAAGGCCACATTATATTCATTTGCATATAGAAATGATCCATAAGAAAAGCACAAAATAATTGTATTCTTGTCTCCTTGTTCTCTATATTCTATTTTTTTTTATTATTATTATCCTCTATTTTTAATTTCTTAACTGTCCTTAAGTCTCCACAACTCTACCTGAAATAGTGTGAAAGTGAGTAAGTCAGCAGGCGGTGTGCAGTTCGTTTTACACTGGTCTTACCATTTAAGCAGAGTTTCATTTGCAAACTTTAACGAACAAAAATTTCATCTGAGTTACTGAAAAACTTAGCAAATTTTATTACTTCCATTAAGATTTTTTTATTTACTTATTTATTATTGCTCGTTTAAATTTAACCTAAAAAGCAACTATTGAGATTTAATATAAAAAACAAATAAATGTATTATTTTAAAGAACTAGTCCTAGTCCTAACTTCCCCTTAAGATATCGGCTTAAAACTCTACGATCTCCATATGAGATGCAAATTCTTACGTTACGTGCTTACATTCTCCCATTTACATAAGACGTCATTCACAGTCGATAGTATACGTAAATATTGCAAATTCCAATCAATCCAGAGATCTTTTTTTTTCTATAATTTTGTTTTGAATCAGTGTCAAGAGGATTAGTTGCAGTTCAATCTCAATAATTTAGTTCCCTCTCAAAAATATCTTTGTCATTTGTTTAAACATTGTTCAAATGTCATAACAAATTTTCAAATTTCGAATGATATTTCCAATAATTTTTTTTGCACACAAAATTGTTTCAACTTTGTAATTTTTGTTTTAATTCCGAAGAAAAAAAAATTAAATCGAACAAAAAAAAATCCTATTGGCACCGATTTTAACTCAATTCGATTTAGAATAAAAACTCAATCTAAAATTAGAACACAACTCAAGTGATATACACACATTGAAATCCCATTGTACAGATCGTTCTTAAAGATACACACGTTCCATTCCAATTAGCATCCCGCGCGCACAGACACCCCCACACACTGATATGCAAATCGCATTTAAAATGTATCTAGATACAATCTGAATGTGTATATCTCTGGATCGCTAGATCTCATTATCGAAGCCTTTAAGGATGGTATCATGCGTAACTGCGAGTAACTTTTGCTTTAGTCAGTTTAAAAAATCGGTACAGTGCGGTAGAACGGCTCCTGATCCTTGGTTTTTGTTTAAATTATATTTTTGAAATCGGTATTGGTAATCGAGTTTAGACTTAGAGGTGCCATAATAGTGTTGTTTGCTTTTGACTAAAAGTGATTTCTGTACATCAATGATGATTAAAAGTGAAGACATGCTCGATTCTGGTGCACCGCATCATCAGCATCCTATCTATCGGGGATTGCCTTCCAATATTCTATCGACCGCCAATTTCCAGCCATTGCAATATGATCAATCCGCGATCCGTTTGCATCAGAATTCTCCAGAACTTTGCGATGAGAAACCGAATATTAACTACCTCGATAGGAAGTATTATATGCAGCAGAGCCCCTCACCCTATACCAACCAGCATCACCATGTTCAGATGTCCACCCCTTCCGGTAGTCCACAATCTGTTCTTATGTCGACCGGGGGCCTTAATATGTCTCCAGTTCCGAAAATCGAAAACGCCATGAATTTAGGAAATTTTTCTCTCAACGGCAATAGTGGTAATAAATCTATTTTGATTCCTTCCTCTTTGGGGCAGATTAATCATTACACTTCGACCATTAAATATTGTCCAAGTAGTTCGGTTTTAAATTCTCTTAATAATTCGAATAACTATCACAATAACAATAACAATTCGAACAATAGCAATAACAACAACAACAGCATTTCCAATCATGAAGTGGAAAACTTGGATATAAAAACTACGGCGGCAGATATGCTGGCAGCCAGTGGGGCCATTCAGAGGATTCAACACGTCAGTTCCAGTGGAACAAACTGCATTGATTCGGTGACTTATTCGAATAGTTCGTCACCTGCGAAATCAATTAATGGTCAGACGGAACAGGTGGGGCAGAGCCAGCAACCAAACTCAACTCCCCCGGATACAACGAAGAAGTCAGGAGCAAGAAGACCGGAGAAACCCGCTTTGAGCTACATTAATATGATAGCTATGGCGATTAAGGAGTCGCCTAGTGGAAAACTGACACTTAGCGAGATTTACAGTTATTTACAAAAAAAGTGAGTACCGTAAAGAGATATTTCTTAAAGTCTTTTGCTTTGAAGTCGAACGCAGAAATCAATAGTTGATAGTATTTTTGTTGGAACAATAGTAGGGAAGTGCCGACGGTTTTTCTTTTTTTTTTATGTTTTTCGGTTTCGGTTTGTTTAATAAAACCATGAAATCCAAACTTTGAAGGTATTCGATTCTTATTTGTTGTTAAACATAATGGCGCAAAATTTTAATTGAATTAGTACGATGCTAAAGCTGTTTTAGTATGATACTAGGTTAAAACAACGAAATTGCAAATTTTAATCGGATATAGCATCATACTTTCTCTTCTCTTTTATTAAAATTAAAATCATCGAATACCTACTTTATTTTTTTAGTGTCGTGCTACTCGTAGCTTCATATGACTCTTTGACATTTGCAAACATCAAAAAAGGTTCGTGTACTTACTTTTTTACACGAAATGTCATTATTTTAGGTGTGTTCAGAAGCAATTTATTAAGACATTTCTTTTAGTACGATACTAGTTAGAAAATGTAATGTTTAAAATTAAAAATGAGTTAGTAAACTACTATAAAGTTAGCAAATTGTTAAGTAGTATCATACTAATACCTTAATAATTTGCTGTTTAAAATTTTGCGCCAATACCTTAAATGTTAGAGTGGCTGTAAAACCGCGTTTGTTAAACAAATATCTATTAATTGTTTTTCAAAATGAAAGCGAAAACAAAATTAGTCGTTTTTCCTTGTAAATAACAGTGAAAGTAAAAGAAAAATATTAAGCCAATTGCCAAAAACTAAAAATATTTTTTTTTCAGGTCTTATATTAAGTGGTTTTAACCCGTTTTATTCCGCAATTCGGAAAATAGAATTATGGTTACGTACTATTATATAAACAATTTATATTTCTTGTATGAAATTTGGTCAAAATCAGTTAAAAGTTATTTGAAAAATGCTAAAGCTCTGAGAAATATATGTATGGTTTTTGTAGGTTTGTTACCATTTTTAGGCGTGGAAGTTAATGCATTCTGGTGGACTCATAAACTCTAAAGTTCAAGTTACTACTTCGGCGCAAGGTGGCGCAAAAATCGTCACCCGCTGCACAAGTTTTAACACGGTTGTCTATGTCAAAGTTGAATTGACATTTGCGCCATTTTCAATAGTTATAGCACTTTACAATATGGTGGATGTCAACTCCCACGTATAAATGCATATTAATATTCTCAAATTTGATAAGATACCAACTTTTAATTTTGATATCATGACGGATGGTAATGTCAGATTTGTCAGGAATGTTAATAGTAATAGTATTGCCACTTTTTTCTCTAAAATGTACATAAACATTATTTTTATTAAAGATTTTCAGTATCTAATCCTAGATTTTGGCATTTAAATGAAGCTTTTACTTAAGGGGAAGATTAAGTTTTTCTAAAACAATATTATTGTTTACATATATATTTACAGTATTGACACTGACATTCAATTATTTGTGGATGTTTTGTGGAACATTATACATATGATCCTGTTTTTGTAATTTCGGTGTGGTTTCATTTGATTTTTTATATGGTACTTTCATGGCGATGCTTTTAAAGCCTTTGTAAATCGCGGGAGGAGTTTTGAGGAGTTCCGCCAAACCGTAGTTGCAATGGTAATTTGTTAACTTTTAATCGGATCTGCACTAAAGTATTGTCCGTGGAGTCAACACTTATTCTAAGATAGATATACTGCTTAACTCATTTGAAGTTGCTGCTACCAATAATGAAGTTTTGTCTCAGTCAGCTGACAGGTCCTATAGCTTATAAATAGTTCTAAGTTATAATCAGTACAAAAGTGTCAGTTCTGCTTTGAATACTAACTTCAGGACTTCAGGAAAAATCGTGTAAAATTTAAACAAGCCAGAAATTACATTACTAAAATTACTTAATTCAATGAACCAAATTCTAACATCAACTAAAAATATTGCAGTTGTCCTAAATGCAGCTATTTTTAATCAATAATTCAACAAGACCAATAATCAAAGTCTTCTACTTGGCTGATTTATTTCAGTAGTATATAGAGTTTCTATTATAAAAACCCTTATATGTATGTAAATATGTTTAGTCATTCGCTAAGAATATTAAAAATTCAACATCTTCATCAGTTACCATGCTTATCTTAAATGATAACCCCGTCAATAGTTTTATATAAGGTCAATGTGTTTGTAGAGCAATCGGCAGTAAACTCTACGTTGCCAGATAGTGATAGAATCCTACCTGTACTTGAGAACGTAAGCTTTTCCTTACAACCAATACATTTTTGAACTTGTACAGTCGCTAGAGTACTCAAAGATCTCGACCGCTCACCCCGATGGTATACCACCTATTATCTTGAAGATGTGTTTTCCCACATTGCTAAACCTCTACGTAAGCTCTTAGCAATTCCTAAAACACTAGTCTACCGTCATCTTGTGAAATATCTTGAGGAACGAAAACTTCTTTATGAATGAAAGTACGGCTTTTTTTGTAACAGATTTGGGGGTTTTTCAACAACATTATTGCGCCTTAAAGCATTTGACAGAATTTTGCACTCTCTCTTATAGAAAATGCATGCTTTTGTTATCAATATGTATCGCTTCTTCATTGGTTTATTAATTACCTTTCTGACGGACGGAAGTTCTGAAAATAGAAACTGGTATGCCGCAATGCTACGTATTGTACATGACATTATTTCTTATCACTATAAATGAACTTTTGTCTAAAACTAATGTTTCGCTGATGGAAGCACTCTTAAGAACTATTCACGTGAGAGCGACCAATGACCAACGAATGAACGGACATTTGCCCATTTTGACATTTCGTTCACATGCAATTTTTTTGGCGTTTACTTAGACAACTTAGAATGATTTTGAGGTTAGGAGTGCGCGAACAATTCAATCGTTGCAGTCTGCAGTGTGGATGGTATGTGGAACGCGAATAGTATTTGACAGTTCGTAGCAATCATATTGCAATTCGCAGCAACCAATTTATTTTCTCAAATTTCTCTTATTTTAGCAATTACAACGCAAATTTTAATATACTAACATTATATTGAGCTAGATTTCTACCCCTTTGTAAAGTTTTTTTTTTTAAGAATTTAGGCTTACCTATATGTATTGTTTTAAATCCCATTTATTTTTTTGTTCGTTGGTTGTTGGTCGCTCTCATGTGAATAGTCTTAGTTTTTCATACTCCTTTTCAGAATCTGTTCCCAGTTCTTTGGATATTGAGCTGCAACTGCAGAATATGGTGAGCTAGTACAGTTCAGATGTAATCTGCATCGTGTGGAATGTAAAGCTTCCTGATGTCGTTATCACTTATTAGAGATTACCTTTGTGTATAAAACTTCTAGAACTCTCATGAAGACGAACGATTGGGGCTACATCTTAAGCATAGCGATAGTACTTGTTAGAATTGTCTCTGCTAAATTTAATAATAAAATATTCTCTTTTTTACTAATTGTTTTGTATCTCATCCTACTCTCCACTGTAATATCGTGCACTCATTTCAGCGCCACCACCAGAATAGCGTTGGTAACACAAAATCACACTCCATGATAATACGAGTACTTTATATATACAAAGATGATACTAAAAAGTCAGCGAAATGCCTGGGTTTACCAAGACGTTGTAAGAACTTTGTTACCCCTTCTGATTTGGCAACTATTTATAAGGCCTATTTACCACTGAAAATAGAGTTCAACTCCCATTCGTAGCCTGGTACATCGAAAATGTCAGAACAGAATTCAGAATAGAGCTTTAAAGCGACAAGTCAATTTTCATTGCAACAGATGTTTCATTGAAATTTTGTTGAAATGTCTCTTGGTTATCAGGCTTATCACTGTTTTATCACTACTTCTTCAAAAATTGCTATTCAAGAAAAAGTCAGCTGAATTCCTCCCCTTAAGCAATTTCATACCCTTGGGCTTAACTTCAGAATGTGGAACTCCTAGCAGACTTTGTTCTTTTTTCTTTCCATTTCATTATCCAGATATTTAAGACAAATGTACATCGCCTGTAGATTATGCCAATCATATAATTTTAGGTATAAGTTGTATACGTTTTATCAGCTTCCAAAGGACTACATAATCTTATATCAAATCAATAAATTGAGCAATTTGGGTGAATAAACTAGTCTAATTAAATTAAATATTGGATTCAAAATGATAGTCTAGAGCCTCGGCCTTTCTATCGAAATCGCAGTCATTTGAGCTTGAATGGAATATCAGTTAATGAAATGGTATTCCAAAACTATTACCTCTACTTTGTTAGATGTTTTTCTTGTCACCCAGCCAAATTTTGTGACTCGTGACAGCTCGATGCTTCAGGCTTCTCAAAGCATGATCTCACTGCAACTTTCTAAAATCTTAATGTGTCCTCCAATTCAACTAGCAAAACAATTTATTTTAGAGTCTTCAAATCTGTTAACATGCAAGCCCTTGTTTCACATGTTCTTAACTTCAACCTGTATAATATTTTCCAATTTGCAACTGTTGATGAACCGGTACAATTTTTCACCTCAGCGATGAACAACCTCTTTGAAACACACATACCGATCAAAACAATCCAAATAAAAAACAGTAAATTAGGATGGATATATAGAAAAAATCGAGCAGTTAATAAAAAAGAGAAATGCTGCATATAAACGTTGGAAAAGATTTCGTGTTCCATCATTTTTTAATTATTATAAAACTTTACGAAGCTCTGTTAACGTTGAGATAAAAAATTCTAAGCAAAGATTTTATGCCTCTAAGTTCAATAACATTACTTCACAAAAACTGTGGAGGAATATCAAATCTCTTGGCATTTCAAAACAGTCCGAATGCGCAGATGATGCTTGTGATGGAAATGAGCTGAACAATTATTCGTAAATTCCTCCTCCATCGAGGAAGTTACTGTAGACGATGGTTTTATCAACAGTACCCTTGTGGCTGATTTAAAACCAAGTTTTAGTTTTCATAGAGTCAATGAAATGCAAGTCTTTAAGGCAATGAGTTCGATTAAAACAAATGCGATTGGTCTAGACAAAATACATCCTAGATTCATCAAAATAATTCTTCCGTTCCTTTCACCTTATATATCCCACATTTTCAATACTATTTTAACCACTACCTGCTACCCTAAACTTTGGAAAACCTCCAAAGTTATCCCAGTCCCTAAGAAATTCAACTCAAAACAGAAAGATTACCGTCCTATTTCCAGTTTGCCTTTCATCTCAAAAGCCTTTGAAAATATAATGAGCCAAAAAATTACTTTTTTCTGAGCACCTATCGACTACTTTCACCCACCAAGTCTGGTTTTATTTTATTTTTATTTTATTTATTTATTGATCTACAAGCGTCTTAGGCTAACAGATTGTGAAATAAAAATATCTTAAAATATTTACATGTATTTGCATAATGAACATTATATAAAAACATATTTAAAAAGTATAAATATTAGGACTAGATTAGCTTTAAACAAATCTCTAGAGCAGCTTAGTTCAATAAACTGGCAAACTTCATTGAAATGCCTAATTGATCTACACACTGGTTCATTACTACCATAGCTTGTTCTGTGATATTGCTCAAACAGCAAATTTCTGGAACGTAAAAATCTTAACGGCGCAAAAATTGGAATTTTAAAAAGTAAGGCAGGGCATTTTATATGATAACATAAAATATCCCTCACAAGCATTATACTATGAATAGTTCGTCTTGATTCGAGGGATTTAATTCCAAGGAGTAAACATCTTGCTTTATAATCCGGGATGAAACTCCACAACACAGCTGTACCTCAAGAAATAGATAAAAATCTCGTAACAACGATGGTTCTCCTCGACTTTTCTAAAGCCTAAAAAAAGTTAAAATACTATTTCTCCTTTCAAAACACGGCTGTTGGTCTCATTCAGGAGTTCTTGTAAATAATGAACTCTCCTATTTTTTCCTATCAACGCATGCAGGCGTTCCACAAGGATCAATCTTAGGTCCACTTCTCTTTACCCTATTCAAAAACGATCTACCTTTGATACTCAAATATTGTAAGACCCATATGTATGCGGACTATGTTCAAATTTATTTGAGCTATCGGATTGGAATGGTTGAGGATGCAACCGCTAGAAATAATGAAGATCCGATGCGTATTGTGGAATAGTCTCATCAAAACCTTTTGAAACTAAATTCAAATAAATGTCAGGCTATTGTTATTAGTAATACTGCGCTAGAAACGTCATATTTTCAGAAGATTGAACTTTTAATGGCACTGCCCTCACCTACGTTGAAAAAGTTTAAAACTTAGGAATTATTTTTAATCAAACTCTGTCATGGGAAAATCACGTTTTTTGTGCTTTGGGTAAAACATACGCTGCATTGCATTTCCAAGCACTTGTATTCTTATTTAAGCTAATGCAGAACAAAGTTCCTGAGTACCTTCTTTGTGCACACAGTGGGTTGTGGGTCTTTGGAATTTTCTGCCTTTCAGCCTGAGACGACTTAACAACTGCAAATCGTTTGAAAATTTTTTAAAAATCCATTTCAGAAGCTAAAATCATTATTCAAGTAAGCTTTACAGTTTCTTTAATTTTGCCACTGCTTAAGTTTTTTTTCTAGTTTTTAAAATATACTAGCCGCCCGTGCTCGCGTTGCTAACTACGAATATTTTTTTTTTTAATTGTGAATCTAAACCATTCTCAGATCCCCTTGAACACACACAAAAAATTTCATCAAAATCGGTCCAGTCGTTTAAGAGAAGTTCAGTGACATACACACTCACAGAAGAATTATATATATTAAGATTTAATTAATATAGTTTTTTCTTTTTAATTTAGTTTATACCCGAATATGTACAAAGTATAAAAAATAAGACACTATGTTTTAATATACTTAAGTTTTGAAATCAATAAATAAATAAATACAAATACCTTCTTTACTTTTACCGCTTATTATTGTTGCTTTGAAAACATTGAGCAAAAATTAATGTTAATATCCGTTGTACAGTTTTGGTCTAATGAACATTATCTCCAACCCAACTAACAAATTTTATTTACGTGGTGGCATTACAGTGGGGTAGAATGAATTCAAAAACTTCTTTTAAGTATTTGATAGGTTAATCGTCACTTATTATTGTTTAATAGAGGATACGTATTTGACTGCGTTTTCAACTTAATTTGGTGGTTTGTTTTGTTGATCCAGGATTCCACGTTTTAAGAGAAAATCAATGGAACGGTTTTTGATTAAAAAAAATATCTTTGACATTTAGAAAAAAATTTATTTCAGGTACCATTATTTGTACTCTTAAGGAAAACGAGTAAGGGGGGATGCTGTCTACCAAGGGCCAGCTGTTTAGACTGTAGTTGAATAGATATAGAAGAAATTGCGAGGCACATTGTTGTTCGTCTTCCCTATCATCGTAATGTCAAGTTTGATCGAAATCTCGATTTTGATTTTTTAACGGTATTTTAACTTGCCAGTAGTTATGTATATAAAAAAAAACATTTATTAAAAAAAATTATAAGATTTCTAGTTTATTTTTTGTCGGTGGAAATCTTTAAAAGACAGTTGGTAATATTCGGTTCCAAGTAGTGTTGGACTCTTACCGCCAATTGTGTGATAAAGCGTGTTTCTTATCCACTTCTCTGACCATAGTGAAAGATCACGATGTAGATTGCTATTTTTAATGTACCAAGGGCATTTAATATTCTGCGAAGGACTTTGTTTCTGAATTTTTAGATGGGTTCAGCATTTGGTTCATTTTATACATCTCTATAGCTGGATACCATACATCAAAACGGGTTTAAGGACTTACTTGTATAACAGTATTTGGTCATGGATAAATAGGACAGAGTTTTTTCCTAATAACCAGTACATTTTTGTGTACTTCAAGCTTAGTCCTTCTCTTTTTTTTATAATTAGTGCTTTCGATGTTGGACTCAAGGACAAACTGATGAACGTTCCTAAAAGCGAGAGTATTATGGTTAAATTGTTTCAGAAAACGAATGCAACTGGCTATTTCGCTAGAACAGTGGCTTATAGAAATGACGCTAATATAAAGAAAAAGAAGAAACTTAAAGGTCCTTCAAGAATATCTCTTGTCATGAAACGTAGTTCTCATCTAAGCCATTTCTTTCGGCAGAAAGTGGAAGATTTCCTCCATTCTTGGCGACGATGTCCACATATGAATGGTCGATAGTTGTAAACTTATAGCCCCTGTATCTTTATTAGTTGTTGGTAAGGCTATATAAATCTTGGTTTCGTTATACATTGATCCTAGGAGTTTTGAGATTTTTAATTTACGAAAAGTTTGTTTATTTAACCTTTAAAGGACCTGTGTTTACAATAGTCTTATCATGCTTTTCCATTCTCGTTAATACTTGTAAAGGGCTGGGGGTGAGAGCCATTATGTTAAAGCCTATTTCATTACAAATGATTTTCAACTAGAACTCGAAATAATATAAATAGTTATAATTTTTTTTCTGAGTGTTGTATTTGAAATTGAAGACAGATTAAAAATTCTCATAGTTGAGAACTATAAAACAGTTGCAAATATTTCATACTTCTATGAAATTTTCATATTTCGAAAGAAATAGACAAGCTAATGAGAAAGTGGTTTTAACTAAATGAAAATACAAATCATAAATAATCATAACACATAATAAACCACAGTTGTTCATAAGGACGACGTTATTTAATTCATTTAATACTCCAGTTAAATTGAAATAAGTTAAATTCCTTATTCTGGTAAATACAAAATTTGTGAAGCAACCCAATAATAAACCGACGACATAAGTATGTTCTTAACATCAAAACAAGTATCTTAAGCTTACCTATATACATATAATTTCCTCATCTTAAATCAGATAGAACGCTCTATCTAAAAACAGACTGCGTCAAAGCGTCCTAAATTTTCGGAAATAATAATGCTTAATAGCATTTATTGGGCGAAAGTATGGTTGAATTTTGTAATGTTTGTGGAACTAAACATGTAAGATTAATTGGCCAAATAAACAATGTAAATTGAATGCCCTCCGATGGTCACGGGCGTCACTGAAATTTAGCTATAGTTACAGTTGACGAAATCGAAAATATTGCTTAGAATTTAAATTATCAACTGTCAGAATTCTCAATTTGACGACCAATTTAAATTCGAAAATCAAATTTGTAACACTAACACTATTGGACAGCACTTCCAAATGATTTCTTAGTATCAAAATGAGTTTTCGCCGCCGCGCTGTCTGTGAAAGTGTGCACAGAACCGGAGGCAGGCGATTCCTCGCCGTGCACAAAAACTTGGTCTTTCGCAGATTTCAACTTGGCGATTTTTGCGTCAGAACTCATAGGCAACCCCGCCGTTTGTTTGCATTTGGAACGTTTGTAAGAGGACCCAAATTTTGGCCGAAAAATCATCTTTAACGACATGACGCATTTTTTGATGAATGGCAAAATTGCGGTAGATGGGTTGTCACCAACCCACACGAGGTTCACCACCCTAAAAAAATTACCGTTCAGTGTGGGTTTTGGGGCTTTTGTCGTATTTGATCTGTTTTTCGTTTTCGAAAAGACGTTGGTGAATGTCACCTAGCGTTGCCAGACGTCCCGGCTTACCGGGGACGTCCCGGATTTTAGACATAAATTCATCTATCCCACCGGGCAGCTTTTTTCCCGGGTTGAGGCTCAAACTAAAAAAATAATGCCGAATGTACCTAAATATCTTTCAGTGATAAGGAACAATCGCTGCATTGTGATTTAATCTTAAGAAATTGCTTTTAAAATTTTAATCCAACAAACCTAACTTAACGAAGAATGTATTTTTGCAAACTAACATCTGTCATTAAAATTGACAAAAGATTTTTCATTTCGTCAATACCGAGCGCTACAGAACGATGATAACCAATTGCTTACAGCTCAAATTAAAACAAAATATAATTTTCACAATTAAAATAAAGGAAACAAACCTAAGACCACATCTTTAAACTGACGTTTCAAAAATATTTTGCTATTAGTACAGGAAGGGGTTAATCTGCTGAAACATTTATATTTGCACAATTAAATCGAAAAATAAAGCAATATTTTCGCTCAATTGAATGCAGAAATTGCCAAAATTGCCTTTTGACAAATCTAAATCGAAAATAAATTGATTTATTTTACCAATGGAAGACTATATAAGGCTCATTTTTATTTTATTCACAATAACCAAAATCCATCAATCCGTCGCCCACACGTGAGGGATAAAAAATATTTGTCGTACGTTTAGTAAAATCGTGTTTTTTTTTTTAATAGTACAGTTGTAAGAAGACATTCAAGAACTGTCAAAACACCAATCTTTTAGTTTCTTTCACTTTTAACTTGAAATTGCTGTGCAAAAATTCTTATTCTACTTAAACTCCCAAAAGTTCTGGTCGTGCTAATCTTAATTTAACACTAAAATGTGCTACAGCACAGTTGTGTGAAGCATATTTTTCATGTGGACAATTATAAAAAAATCTTTTAGCCTTTCATAGCAAATGAATTAATGTTGCTTATAAATAAATTTGTTTAAACTACTATCAATTATTGTTGTTTTCTTTCTCAAGTTGTCGGGCTGATTCACTAGTTTTATATAAAGTTTAATAAAAAAATAATAATATTATTTACGATATCTTAATTTTTTATACATATCTAGTAATCGGGGGGTCACTTGGTCCCACACCAGCTAGGTTGACTACGCCACTGGTTTCGGGTTAATATGGTTCAAGTTATGAATAACCCTAGGTGAAATGGTTTGCACAAAGGACTGTCACGTTTGCGTTGAGAGAGGTCTAAGTTCGAATACAGATTGTACACCTTACATGAGGTTTTAGTTTTTCTTTTCAAAGGTGTTGCCTCTTGCGAGAAAGTGACAATCCTTCAAAAGTATCCCTTGTCACGATTAAGTACTTCTCATCTCAGTCGTTTGGATTTGGTAGAAAATTATATGCAGGTTCTCACCTGCTTACTTTAAAAACATGTCCAAGGGAATGGTGGAGGGTACAATTTACTACCTTTAAATAATTATTTAAAGAGTAACAATTCTTCCAAGTCAAATCTGTAAGACGTTAATAGTTCGTATGAACAAATTTCTTATAAGTGTACCGTAAGAACATGCCTTATCTTAAATAAGGAACATAATTCTTTACTCAGAAACACAAGACCAAAATTAAAAAAAAAACATCACTTTTCGATTCGTGTAAACAATTTCAAAAATCAGATGGGTAATAAATTAAGAAATGTTCTGCTCGACCGGCAATTTTATTCGTTTATTTATCTATCGTCCGAGAATTGTCCAATGCCCCCAGCTCAACTTTTTTGATTTGCAATTTATCGAAAATGAAATTCACCCGAAACCGGAAGTTATTATTTTTATTTTGCCCGAATTGAGTGTTTGTTGTCGTAAGAATAAAATATTGTATTACGCATTTTTTTATGTTTTTCAGATTTGAATTCTTTCGCGGTCCATACGTGGGATGGAAGAACTCAGTCCGGCACAATTTAAGCCTGAACGAATGTTTCAAAAAACTACCCAAAGGTATGGGCGTTGGCAAACCTGGCAAGGGAAACTACTGGACTATTGAACAAAATTCCGCTTACATGTTCGAAGACGAAGGAAGCCTGAGACGTCGGCCTCGCGGTTATAGGTCAAAACTGAAAATGAAACCGTACAGTGCTGCTAATGGATTCTACTCACCGTCACCGTACGATGGTGGATCAATGGTGAATTGGAGGGTTTGTATATATCGCTGATTGTGTTTTAATTTATTTTTATTTTGCTTGTTCTTTAGGATAACCCGAACTTTTATGCTCCACAAGGTTACAGTTCTTACGAATACTCGACACCATCGGCATTTGCTACGGAAGCATGGAACCATCCCCAAACAGCTCTGCCACAGTATTCGAATATTGCTACACATCACAGTGCGGCGGCGCTGCACAATGGAAACTCTTCACCACCACCTCCTCCTTCATCAACGTCGTCTGGTTCGATGCAAAGTACAAATCCGGGCCTGGATTATGCCAACTACCAGTACAGTACGAGTTCCTATAACATTGACAACGGTAAGTAGGAGTAGAAATATTCAGAAGGGATTTTGAACTTCACAGTTCAAAAACCACCGACGCATCAAGATCGGCGCGCATCTTTCTTCTTATAAATCCCGTTGATGGTTGAAGAGGTCCATGAAAATGGGCATCGACTAGTATCTATATGGATGAAGAGATTGCACTTAGAATTGGGGGAACATGTGTTGGGCTGTAAACGCATTAACCATAAACCTTGTCTGCGACCGCGACGATCCATATGTGATGAACCAAAACAGTTTATTACACTTTTCAAGTGCCACAGACGATATTATAGAAATTCTCTTGAGTTGTTTATGTGGGGTCTTAATGATTGTTAATTAGAGAAGACAGATCAATTTAAAGAAGGATTCTCGGACAGCAAAGACTTTTGATGATGCTGAAATTTGATACTAGTGATCGAAGTCATAATTGTTATGTGTTCATTTGGACTATTAAGCTTTTGAATTTGGAAAATAACTTTTTATTAGAATACCATCACTTAGTTTTTGTTATAGAATGGGTGGGTGACTCTTTGATTATTTTTTGAGGCAGTTTTTTTTTTATTTTTATATTTCATACATACTCGTATGTATGTACATACATTACATACATACATATATGAAATATCCCTAATTGTCTAAGACTAATAACTCGGGTATCACGATGCATCTTGGGAAATGGTTTAACACACATCCATACTTTAATAAATACATAGATGGGGAAGAAATGAAGAGCACACAGAACTCTATAAGCTTGTGCATAAGTAAACAGGCTATTGAGTGCAATGCATTTAATTCAAGCTGTGAATTCGAAGGTTATAATCTTTTCCTTACCATCGAATACAAGTTAATAAATCAGGTTGATGTGGAAAATGATTATTTTTGGGTTTTGGTAAGTCTTATATCCCTCGGATCAATTAAAAGTGAATAAAACGCTTCAGCTCACTTTTATATTCACTCTTTTTTTGTAATTTCAAAATCAGTGCGACGTGTCATATTTCACACTTTTCTCTCAAATTTTACTCGCGCCATCTAAGGTTACAACATTTTAACAATTTAAATTCACTTTATTAATGTTCACTTTAGGGTTTTTTTTTAGTTCAGAGCAGGTCCTGAGTTGTCAAAAAATAAATTGTGTTTCTTTTTTAATTCAGAGTGTTCAGAGCTTCGAATATGTGTTTCATTTTTCGTCATGTTAATGTTCTGAGCGTGTTCAGAGTGCGCTCTATGAGCTCGGAATAAAATAACTGAGCAGGCAGACTTAAATGCTAAACACAAAGTTCTCGTTTAAGGAATTAAACCGGCTCTACTTAACGCAGTCGTTTAGCTTAGAGACTTGGTCTAACTTTTGCATAATTTTAAACACGTTAGACAACTCTTCTAAGTGATGTTTTACAACAGAACCTAAGCGAATTTGCGTTGAACAACCCTTAATTTGACAGATACATAACTCACACAACTACAAAAACACAAAAAAAAAGTAAAAAGAACAGACAACTTTAAACCAAATAATTTTTCGCCTAAAAAAGTACATTTTATATACTACCTCGGTATAGATTTCGATTGTTTATAAGTTATTTACATTATTTTAGATGGAAATAAAGTATAAATCGCAAATTCACAGCATAAGAGCTCAATTTTGTTGAAAGGTGCAGATTCATTTAGCTATTCTCGTCTCGGCCGGCGGCGGCGCGCGTGCATACATAAGATACATATATGTACCAACATAAATTTGTATTTACAGATTTGTTCATCGTAGAGCACTTTCGTACGATTGTTTCGAATTTATAATATTCAGTTATTCAGTCTATTTACAAAAAAAACATCTTTAAAAAATCGAATAAAACATCAGTAAACATTTTTTCTTCGATTTGCTTTTGTATGAAATGACCACTGTCAATATGGATAAAGTATACTTTTAAAAGATAAACTAGCTATTTGCTGCTGTTAAAGTAAGACGAGCTCTTTAACGTTAAAGTATAGTTTATGTCCTTTAAAATTAACAAAAAGTCGATTCTCGTTTTATACTCAATATTTAGAGTCGACTCCCATTCTAAAATTGATTTAGAGTAGGTTTTAAATGTTTAAAATTTTGCGCCAAGGATTTGACAGGTTGAAATTAAAAGAAAAATTGGTGACTGCTAAGTGTTCAGGTGTGTTTCAAAAACAACTCAGAGATCTCAGAGCTTGGTTCAGAGGATGTTCAAAAAATGCTCGACATGCTCGGACTCTGTTCAGATCTCTATTCTGAACTAAAAAAGAAAAACGGTTTTTATGTTCATTCTAATTGGTGACCTAAATTGTTTTCATTTTTAGTTTCAGGTTCGCTTGAATGTTTGAATTTGCTCACCTGGCTGTTAATAAATAATATTGAAATATTGACAGTTGTCACTTCGGTTTGACAGAAATATGCAGTAAGCATGTAAGAGAGTATCCACATGTATCTATTATGGGTGCAGCATTGTATGCATAGATATATGTACGTCTGTTATAATAGGCGTGTTTTTTTTGCAAGTCCATATAGAATTGTAGAAAAAAACGACATCGGGACTAAGCGCTTTGCATGCAAATGCAACAACTACTTAAATATATACAGAGTTAGCTAAGACCAGATAATTTTCGAGAGTTAATCTAAGACCCGATAAAAAATGTGATGCCAAAATAGTATTATCTATATGTTATCGATAATTTGCTCAGAGACGTCAAAAGTGACGCTTTTGGATGCTGGTTGATGTTAGTCGTCAATACAGCTGACAAATGTCATAGCGTACACAGTGCTTCCAGCTTTTTCGAAAAAAGCTCCTAAATCCCGATGTCGTTTTTTTTTACAATTCTATATGGACTTGCGGAAAAAACACACCTAATATTCCAAAACCAAAAAAAGAACGAAAAATTACTTATAAATATCGTTGACTTTAGAAAAAACCATGGTTTTAGTTTGTAACTGTGAAGCAATCTGCTTACATCTTCTCTTATTAGAATTTGTCTTTCATTTCGTTTGATGCTAGCTGAGTTTCGGGATACCCGTCTTTTTAGAAATGATCCTAAACCGGTCACTTTTAGTTCACTTGTCAATATTATTCAAATTTTCTTCCAAAGGAATATGTATATTCCAGCCATTCTAAGGATTATTCCAAATCAGCTTAACCAATAAATATAAAGCAATAAATATACTAATTGTAAGTCAAAAATTAATTTCATTCATCACTGATTTTAATTAATTACTAATTTTGTTAATTAATCTATTTATATTCGACGGCTAGTTAATTACGAAATTCCTATTTAATTTAGCCGAAGCGCTTAGTTATTTTAAATCAGAGGTTAGTACTTACTGTTAACAAACTTTCGTGCAAGTGGACCTTAATATTGGCCTAGCAAATACACAATCACAAATAATTTTGTTTTCAGACTTAAATCTTTATTTTATATTTATTCGTCTTTAATATTTAAACCTACGAGTATTTAACGGATTGATTCGAAATAGTTAAAACAGAAAAAAAATGTTCAAGAAGCCCTTGGTAATGACCGTATTCCTTTTGAATTTTTCAAACATGCCTTGTTAGAAGACTTCATTTCATCACTAACCATTGAATTCAACCAAATTTTCGCGCGTGTAGCAGTTTCTAACATCCTAACAGCTTCAAGAAATCAATTATTTTTCGACTTCGCAAAAAGGAAGCCATGAAGATCCATCAAACTACAGGGGAATTTCTTTCCTAAATACCAGTGCTAAACTATTTCGCCGGGTTAATACATAGCAGGCTAACATAATGGGTTAATGAGAGAAAAATGTTGTTCGAATTTTAGGCAGGATTACGGAAAAGTAACTCAACAGCAGACCATTATACATATATATTGAAGAAAAAGAATAAATTATATGCGTTCTTTGTTGACTTCCGTGCAGCCTTCAATTAAATTTTGCGAGGTGCTCTTTTCTACAAATTATCTAATATAGGACTATCCCAGTAAGATCATTAATGTGCTTTGTATAATATGAACATACCACGGCTATGGGGTGCAGTTCAATTCCCAATAACGTGTAAAGCAAGGTTGTATTCTGAGCGCTTTGCTTTTTATACTATTCCATAAAAGATATTAAGGATGCAGTCAGAGGCGGAATAAAAATTGGAGGAGCAGTTATACCTGCACTTATCTATGCAGACGGATAGAGCACAAGTCTGAAGTTATTGTTCTTTCGAAGCCGTAGAACGATGTCTGCGTTACTTTATTAAAATAATTTTTCGTCTACCAAAAAACACCCTAAATTACATGCTCTATTTAGAAACTTAGATACCACTTATGATATGATACTTTTCGCATTTACTTCAGCTACATTGTTAAAGTTATGGAGATGAAAAATTAAAAGATACCAAAAACCATTCTTTATAACATGATTCAGATGAGAGGATCAATGATGGTAGAGTGGGAGAACCTGACAACCGAATGCGGTATAAATTTAATGATTGCTCAAAATGAAAACCTGTCTTCATTGAGAATCAAGTTCAACGCCATGCTTGAAAAACTTGGTAAAGTCGTGTATGACAGAAATGCCAAATCCTCGTTGTTTATAGATGCTTTACATTCTTAACTTAACAGGAATCCAATCAATAAGATAAACTTTGTTTTTAAATCGAGAGGGGAATTATTGAATTTAAACTACTATGTATATAACACTTCTGGGGCCTGTTTCAGCGCTATTACATCAACTACATCAACTACATCTTACAACTACATCCTACAACTACATCCTACAACTACATCAGTTACATTTTTCTGTTTCACACATAAAACTGAAAGTGTTGTATGATGTACCTGGAAAACATAGTTGATGTAGTTCATTTGACATTTCTTCTGCATACGAGTATTTTTATTTGAGCTAAGTTTTCATGGTTTATTGTTTAATTCAAATCTCGTGAAAAAAACTTAATTTAACAAAAATATGTAAATATTTTCGATGATGACTTTGAATTTGATATGCGAGTTGAAAGAAGAAGTAATGTATTTTTACAAAGAATCAATTTTAATTTGGAAGATCCATATTTTGTGGAGCGATTTCGAATGCCAAGAAATTGTATTGAATTTTTGGTTGAATTGAATTTTTGGGTAAATATTTTATTTTCTAATAACGTATCTAATATCCTTTAGGCTAGTCACGCACTGGCAACTGTGATCGAAATCAAATAGTTTAATCACCAGTTGAAAGAGAACCGCGCACTGGCAACTATTTACTCACGCTCACACTCTTTTCTCTCTTGCGCTTATAGAAAACAGCTCAACTGTTGCGAAGGCAATCGTTTAGTTTGTGTCAAAACACAAACTTTTTAGTTGCTCGAATCGAGTTGCTCTAAGTGCGCGGTGGCCCATATAAGCCCATATGTTTCATTTTAGCAACCAAACAGTTGCGAAACTAAAAATTGAATGTGCGCGACTGGCCTTAAACTCTTTCCAACTGCTTCTACATCAAACATTTATAGTGTATCAATGTAGCAAGATTTTACTAATAGTTGTATTACAACAATGTAGCTCAAAAAGCTGTGAAACAGAATCATACATTTTTCCAATAATTCCAGTGTATCATCGATATCTACACTGATGTACTACAACTGAAAATCGAAAGTACCTATGAAACAGAATTGATGTATTACAACAGTCAAAATGATACATTGTACTTGATGTAGTATCGCTGAAACAGGCCCCTGATCTTCCAATTTAATTTACAGATATTAATGTGTCGTTTTCATACTTCTTGTCATTTTCAATTGAGATTTTGCATTCAATGCATTATTGGTTTCAACTTCGTAAGAAAATTAAAGTAAAAAATAAAAAAGTGTTTCTTATTGAAATATATTTTGTGAAACAAAAAAAAAAAGAATAATTGAAATGTAATGTTTAGCTAATTGTTCCTATTGTTGCCTTTGGGTCGTTCGTCCAGTGCTTGAGAAAAAAGATTTTGCCAGCTCCCGATGAATGTTGAAAGCTTAGCTATTTGTTTCTTTGTTGCATTAGACCTTAGAAAAAAGAAAATTATTTTAAAAAAGGACACACGAAACCATTATTTCATATCTATGAATATACTTACATATTTTGATAAAAATATCCAAAACTTTGCAGGGACAATATTGTAAAATAAATTAAAAAAAAAAAAAACAAACTGAACGGAGAGCCAAAATGACATTTCATTCTTTAAAGAATTGTAAGTGATGCCAAAAAACTAACATATTTTTGTGATCACTTTACAGAGAGCAACCGAAAGTTGATAATCAAAAACGACAATCAACAAAACGACAGTCAACTCACCTTAAGCGATTCTACCCCAGTTTTAAAGGATTTTCGGATGAGGTATTTTGTTTATTAAACAGAGAGAAGGGGTGAGATGTTCTGAATAGTTATCCATAAATGAAGATGACTTTTGAAATCAAAATTAGAAGATATATTTATATTTAAATTATCAGTCTATTAGACGGTCATAGGCCAAACCATTTAGACTGAAGAAAGGTATATACTCATCTCATCATATACATATAATGTCTTATATTTTGAAATAAAGTCAATTTACTTTAACAAACTGCTATGTTAAATTTGACTTAAAGTTACTTATAATTCTAGATGAATGTTAAGTGACTTAAAGACTGGAAAGCAGTAAAAAAGAACTATAGTCTATTAACTACTTGTCAATTGACCGCATTTTTAACTTGATTTTAGAAAAAATAAATAAGAGGCCATTAGGGCTTTTAAAGAGCTTAAACCTAGTGTCTTAGAACTCTCAACCATTCCTACAGTTTTCTGCCGATTTCGATTGGCTAATAAGCAGCACTTCTCATGAGTTACTCTTCGAGGATATACTACCTACCACTTCCTCGCAAGAAGCAGTACACCCCTAAAAATATTTTTGATTTGACGTCTTTTTGATCATAGGAGTGAATTCCCAAGTTAAAATATTCAAAATAACTGTGGACTATAATTAAACTGTTGTTGATGATGTATGCCTTAAAAAAATAAAAATAGTAAAAATGAAAGAACTCGTTCAAACAACAAAAAATATATATGTGCACCATACTCATTTATAAATACATTTTATAAATATTAATTTGTATTGTATTTATTGGTCGAAATTTCTATTAATTTAAAAAGACCAATGAGCTTTATTTCAACTTAAATTTATTTTTCAGTCTTTCAAGACGGCACTTATTTAATTCTGGTCTTGACAGTGTTTTCTAATGCGGGGAATCAAAAACTGCGTAAAATTTAATGCTTCAAAATCTCAATGCTGCCCCCTGTCATTGGGTGATATGCATAAAAGATAGTAAATGCTTTTACTTGAGAATTTCTAAGTAATTACTTTTTTTGATATGCATAAAAATGCAGTAAATGCTGAAAATAAAGTATTTACTTGAGGCCACAGTACTTACTTTTTTCGGATGAACTTTTTCAGTAAATACTTTATTCCGTATGCATAAAAAGTAGCAAGTACTTTTTTTCTGTAGGAATTACTTCTTTTTTTCAAAGTCAAAGGATAGCAACATGAAAATTTAAAAGTACATACTTTTTTTGATTTAAATACATAACTATGTAGCTTCGAAACCATAAAAACTTACAGTCTTAACTCTATTCTCAAAGGATTCACGTCGCTGATATAAATTAAAATTAAGTTACTGTTGACTGTACTGAAATGGCGGAATTTGTACGCGTTAGTTCACAAAAGGTCTATAAAAGTCGAAGATCGGGTTCAGAATCAAATTTTAAACAACTCTATCGTTTTGAGAGGGAAAACGTAGATTGGTTGAGTGAATACTTCATTAATAAGTCATTGCAAAATCGTAATTTGTAGTTTTAAAACTTGACACACCCTTACATGCGGTCTCCACTAGCGATGAATCCAGAGCATGCTTTAAAGCATGCGTTCATTATCGCAAGTGGAGACCGCCATCGCAGCTATATTTTCATCGCTTGCGATAGAAAGTATGCTCTCATCGCATACCATCCATCGCTTGCTTTATCGCAAGGAGAACTGTCATATTGTTCTGGCGCAACCAAATTTAATTTAACTGAGTTTGAGTTTTGCGTGCGAAGAAAGCTTTTGCTTGGGGTTTACGTTTTTCTAACAAAATTAAAAAAAAATCTGATTTGAAATTGTCCATAGAACTCATTTATATCCATTAAAATTATTCACTATACTAAAAAAGTATGCGATGAAATGCCCAGAAACAAAAATCTGACAGTTCTTCTGCTCTCTGCTTTCTGCTTTGGCTATTGCGATTGCGATGGATTTATCGCTAGTGGAGACGGCGTGTTACTATTTGGAGCCTTTTGTTAGTTCGCGGAAATGGTGTAAAACTTTCTATTTTCTTATACGCCTGTTAACTTAAAAATATAATTTATAATTTTACGAGAAGCAAACACTTATGAAAACTGTTATATATGTATGTATATTGCGATACTATACCAATAGTCTTCCGTTAGTTAAAGGAGTTAGTGGTTTTTAGTTACTGGCGAAGTTTTAAAACTTGCCCTTAGTCGCCAAGTTTATATAGAGTCTTATGTTGAACAAATGGTTCATATATATAATACTTTTTAAGGAGCTCAAACTGAAACAAGAGGAGGGGCAATCACTCATCAAGAAAAGATGCGAATTTTTTTACGATACGTTGGAGATCCTGGATTTCAAGTTGGCGTTGGTGAGAAGGGCAACAGTAATTTAATATAGGGATTAAACGGTTAATCTGGCAAAAAACTATTTGCTTACTAACCCGATAAGAAAAAAAAAGTATTTACTATCAATTTCCGATGAATTCTAGTATTTACTGGGATGAATTTAGTATATACTGAAAGTATTTGCCAGTTAGTAAGTACTAAACTTTATGCATATGGAATGAAGTAAATACTTTAAATTTAACCATTTGCTTTAAGTTATAGTATTTACTATTATCTTTTACTTGTAGTAAATACTTCCGTTTTATGCATATCACCCATTGAAGCGGAACTCAACTCCCTATACAGCTACCCCTTAACGACACTTTCACTGAGGAAATCGAATCTTTCAGTTCTTGGTATGTGCGGAATTACCACATATTCAACGTCGGCAAAAACTGTGTTAAGTGTTTAAGTTTTCTTCGACATTGCGAGAAATTTTGGCATGTGCTCAAATAATCCACTTGAGTTTCTTGGATGGAATCCCATAAAGAGCCTTAAAAATGATAAATAACTTTATAAGAAACATTTAGATCTCTCGAGCACCGCCAAACAGTTTCATGCCTATGAAAGTTTATCGTAATTTTTATAAACAGTATTCTAATGAAATAGTCAGTTGCATTCCTTCTCTAAAACAATTCAACAGTAATACTCGAGCTTCAGGGAATATTTTTAAGTTTAACCTTGAGCCCATAACTTTCAAGGCACTGTTAATTTCAGAAACCTCTTCAAACCGCACTGCACGAATGTGTAATGCCTTTCTTGACTCAATACTAACCACCAATTACGATATTCAAACATTCAAAACCAATATGCGTCGGGTTTTTTCTTTCAAGTTCTTAAGTTCTTTCCAACTTTTCTAATAGCTCTCTGCAAACGAGTAAGGTCGTGATGTTTCCTAGAAATATTTGAGTGGAATTAACTTTTATGTAATGGACTCTGTACACCTATAATTTATTAACCGTACATGTTATGAACTTAATATTAAAGTGTAATCTAAATAAAATCAACCACTCACGGTATAAAACCTACAAAATAAATAATTTATTTAGCTTAAGTTTACAACAAGTCACTAATCTAAGCTTTAGGTCTAAGTTGACTAGAGTATATACATAAGAATATGTATACCTATCTTAAATCTAAAGACTAAGTTTACTTAAAGAGCCATAACTATATAGAGTCCATTACATAATGGTTCATTTCACTCAAATATTAAAGTCGAATCAATGAAATTGGTCAATAGTTAATAATATATGAATACAAAATTATTCTAATTATGAGTCCAACTTCTAAGGTCATCTTAAGTGAAGATATTCGTTCTTAAGTTTCACAACCCGAATGTTACTGGCTCTATTTTTTGCTCCTATTTTGATATTCAGAACTTCAAATCCAATTTGCTCCTGCATCTTCTATTGTTTGCACGATGCATATTCTGAGCAGTAAAAATCATTATGGTGAGCGCACAATGAAACACAAAAAAAAGTTTGTTTATGAAAAAAAAAACTTTTATAAAATTTGGGAATATAATATTATTATTTACACTTTAAAAAAGTAGGCTAACAATTTCACAGATCAAAAGTACGAGTACACACTACACAGTGGACCCTGCGCCTAAGAAGTATTTGCTGGAAAATTTGTTGACTCATTACAAATTAGCAGGAATAACTTAAAACTAAAAAAAAATCTCAAAACACGATAAAAACTTATTTCGATTTTGGCTTCTTTATTTTTTGAAATTAAAAATAGTACATACAAAAAAATTCACCCATAAGTCTAGCCTACTGCAAATAGTCTTCATAAGATATAGGTAGATATGTATTTTATTTCATACGTCTTTCTACGTATATCTTTCTACTAAATAAGTAATTTTAACACTATTATAAGTTTATACATCTACGAAAGAAAAAAATGTTCATTCTTTATAAATATTTAAAAAAAACATACACATTAATTACTGAAATATCATTTCAATATCATCTCTTTTTTATTTCAGGGATTCGATCTATGTCGTTGTCTCAAATACCTTCGATGTCATCACTTACACCCACAAGCTCACCTTCCAGCAGTTCATTAATTGATCGCAAAACTGGGTATTTACCGCCAATAACTCCACCATCATCAATGCCCACACCGCCTTTGCATCACCAGAGTTCTTTGAATATTTCTGCACCTTCAACATACTTTGAACCCATAAAGTATTCCAATTAATTAAATTGTAGTTTTATAAAAAATATTTACAATATTGCATCTCATATTTTTTTTA
This sequence comes from Philhelius festivus, assembly GCA_963931855.1. Classification (NCBI taxonomy): domain Eukaryota; kingdom Metazoa; phylum Arthropoda; class Insecta; order Diptera; family Syrphidae; genus Philhelius; species Philhelius festivus. The sequence continues at coordinate 156,628,539 of OZ007556.1, forward strand.
GATTTAAATTATTAAAAATTATTTATTGTACAGCTATTGCGAAAAAATCAAAAATATAATTTTAAGTTAAATAAATTAAAAAAAAAACGTAAAACATAAACTTGATACGTCTAAACATTGAACATATTAATAAAAATTAAAAAAAAATAAACTAAATTTGATTAAAAGTTGTTAACTTAGACATGACATTTGGTTGCGATTTTTCGATTTAATTAGGTAATATTTTAATATTTGAAATTTGATTTTTAACGTGCTTTACACCAAAATTCTGCAAATCAGAAACACCAAATCTAAACCGCAATATTTTTGCGAAAATTTCAGTTTTGGTGAAAATCCTAATATCCTTCCCATAATTTTTTTTAAACCACAAGTTTTATATAAAACCTACCTAGCTGAAATTTAGAACCATAGAGACACACCTTTTAAAAAATTCAGCGCTAGTCAAATGTCAAAAAAGAAACTGATTAGATGTTTTCTAAATAAATTAAAGCCAGCTGACAATGGGAAAACTAATTCGAATTTATGTATAGTAATTGAGTTAAAGTTGACTAATTGGATTTCTTAACAATTGCCAACAAATTTGTCCGTGGTAAGTCATATTGTTTCCCAATCAGAAATCAAAGCAATCAAACGGCGTTGTCTATGGTCATGAACTTTAAGCTCCTGGGTCAGTTGGACGTGTATATGCTCAAGTCCCGAAGTAAAATTTACTAAGTTGAAGTCTGCGAAAGGCCAAGATCTTGCGCACGGCGAGGAATCGACTCGGGTTCTCCTGTACCCTGGGGGCCTATTCCAGTAAGGTGTCACTCGAGAGCTTATAGTCGAGTCGAGTGAGAATTGGTATTATTCAACACGAGTGAGGTTCAAAAACATGACATGACTCTCAAAATGTTGAACGCACCCTTTCAACCGTAGCTAACTTCAATAAACGATAATTTGACATGTTACAGACAAATATTATTATTTCGAAATACAAGTTCTCAATTCAATTTGTTGAAAAATAAATGTGGCATAATTTAATTTAAAATAATATAGGATAATAAAATTTAAAAGAAAATGATTAGTACGGAGATGTTTCATGATAGTGATAGTGATTCAGATGAGGACAGGAGGTGCATTTTCAAGAAAATTAGAGATGCAACAAATCCTTTGGAGCTTCCTAGCAACGTGTAAGCATGAATGGAAATAAAGCAATAATGCCAGCTGCTGTTTTGGATGAGCGCCAGTTCCAACTGGTTCTTTTTCTCGAGAGGACGACCTTTGACCAAACGCAACGCTTTGAGGGATACCTTGTTCTGCACAAGTGGAGAAAATGAAATTTGCTTTTTTGGAACGCCGCCGCCAGTACCTTGTTGATGGGATTTGTTCTGGGACAACTTCTTTTGTATGTTATTTTTATAGTCGAACCAAACCTTTAAATAAAATAAAATGTTTCTTAATTAATATTATGTTTCTCCATTTGATTTATTAAGAAATTCAAAGCGAATCAAAAACGAAGTTCATTTTGTTTAACTTATCATGAAATAAAATGACAAATAATTATGTACCTTCTTCCAACCATTTACATCTCTTAAAGGCGCATTGAGGCTTTTGCTAAGGTCCTCCCAAAACTCGCCGGCTTTTTTCCTTGCTTCGACTCACTGGATTCTTCCCTTTGCAAGGTGAGAGTGGGTTAGGAAAAAATCAACCAAAATTTCATACTGCCTAGCAGACGTAACTTTTAATCTATAATTTTTAAATTTAGTTAAAATATGCTTATTCGCTATTATTTTAGTTTGTTTTTTACTTACATTTTCGTATACACTACTTGACTCGACAACTTTTTAAACATGACTGATTTGTCACACAAAAATACTCACTCTAGTGTTCAGGAATACCCTTTCTTCACTCGAGTGATATTTGACGTTTAACGTTCGAGTTGGGGAATACCCATTATTACTGACTCGTGTTCGCGAATACCATTTCATGTGAAATTTTCCCATGTCACATAAAACTCACTCGACTCGTGTTCAGGAATAGGGCCCCAGACCGTGGTGATTTCCTCGGGGTATCTTGCATGCCGTTGTCGCACGAATGATGAATGATGATCAATTACCGAACCAATCATCTCAAATTTGGCTACGAAACATTGAAGAGTCGACTGCGAAAGGCCACCACGTCTACTGTAAAATCGGCGCAATGTGCGTAACGTTTGCACTAACCAACACTCATTTTGATAATAAAGTTTGACGTGCTGTTCAATAGTGTAACTAGCCATGTTGATTTGGCATCAGTAACTGAATAATAAACATTAAATTTGACAGATGTCATCAAAACAACATGGCCGACTTAGGTCGCCAAAATCTACCAACGCCTATTGAAAAATACCTTAACATTGCTTGCAGAATGATCATTGTCATTATCATTGCCTTTCGTCAATTGAAAGTTTATCAGTTAAAACACCATTTTTGTTAATTCTGGCAAGAAATTTTCATCAAAGGTTGGTGAATAGGGGCGCAAAATCACCATCATTGTTAATTACAGAAGTTGGAAATAAACAAAAAAGTATTTTTTTATTAAAAATTCTATTAAATTTATATATGATGTAAGAACGTACCCAAAAATTTATTTCCTTAAATTAAAAATTTCATCAATTCTTGTTATGGGAAAGTAAAATTTTATTTATGTATATTCAAATCATTGACGGCGGAAAATTCATAATCATTGTTCATTAGTATATAAACATAGCTTACAAAAATAATTTGTAAAAAAAATGTTTGATTATGGTAAGACTGAAGGGCCGCAACTTATTGTTTTGTTTCGGGCGGCAAATATCCTAGCTTATCTACACCGCTAAATGAGAAGCACTTTTTTACAACAGATACTCTAGGATGATTTGTCAATTCCTGACAAGAGGTATGTAGTACACTCCTGAAAAATGTTTTTGCATCGGATGAGAATCGAAATCCTGAACTTTTGCTAACCAAACAACTTGAAAATAGGTTTCCACGTCAACGAAGTTATTCCAAATGTCAAAACACATACAATGAATGTATTTTGCTTCGAAATTGCAAGAAATTAAAATCACAGCCTATAGTTTTTGGAAAAAAAATCCATTTGAAATTTTCAAAAATACTGTACACTTAATTTGGTATTGCGGGGTAATGAATATAAGGACTGTCATTTATTTAGTCTGTCTTGCCAAATCAACATGTTATAGCGTTCAGAAACATGTGCAAATGATTTAATTGTTTTATGAAAGTGGCTCTTCTGTTCGAGCAATATTTCGCGCGCTCCGTAGACAGGTTCACACATAAATAATTAGGATAACCAACAATTTTAAGTTAGGACGGGTTAAATTTAACAGGAACTTGCTATGATTCCCTTGATATCTTATAAAGTTGGTTGGTTGGTCTAAAAATATGAGTCCCACTTTTTTAGGTATCACCATTTTCGTTTTTCGCACAAAAGTGTTACTGTAACAAAATTAAATGCACTTCAAAATCGAATTCTTTGGCATTTATGTACCTGAAGTTTTTAGTTGTCAAAAAGAATAAATATTTCGTTAAATATGCCGAAAGATTTACATAATATTCGACAAAAAAAAAATAACAAAATTGCGTTGAGTAAAAACTTTAATTTGTTGAAATTTTCTTCAGGATCGACTACATATATGTTCAATTGCTCCTACAAATAGGTACACAATTTATAAAAATGCTTTTAGACTCGTCTGACCAAAACGTGTCTACAAAAAATCTCAAGAAAATTTACAGCATATTTATCTACAAAACCGAGGGAATATAATGATTCCAGATTGAAAAGCGAAAATTAAATTAGAAAATATAATACACTATAATTATATAAGTTTTTAAGAAATAATTAACCTTTTGTTTATCTTTTTTCTTCACAAAACATTCGCAGAGTAACTGCCCACATTCCTGGTATAACATTTATACAAAAAACAATATTCAAATGATTCGATGAGTTTCCGTTTGAATCTGTAAATTTCTTAAAAATAGATTTTAACGACACCTATATTTTCTTACCATAATGTTGTATTTCGAGACTCGTACGAATATTTTGGTTTGTGTATATACTGTATTTTATATTTATTAATATAGATAAGAACCTTTTGCAAGACAAGAACCTTCGGATACATTCCGAGGGGTTGAAAATTACCTGCTTCGTTTTCGGAGTCGTAAGTCCGAAATTTCAATTATAGAAATATTTGAATTGTGACACTGATTGTGACATCGAATTTCATTAAATTCATCATGAGGCGTGTTTGTTTTTTAATTTAGAGCATAGTCTGAGTTGTCAAAAAAATGTGTTTCGTTATACATAATGTAGTTCAGAGAGAGGAAAGAGACTAAACAAAATATTTAGGCCTATTCTGCCAGATCTGTTATTCTGTTATAAATTGTCTGTTATGAATCATAAAAGATTTCCACCTCAAAAGATCTTTTATGATTGGTATTCAGAACTTCGAACTTTTATAAAAATCTTTTATGCAACTTCGAAAACGAAATCTGTTATCAAACAGAAAAAAATCTGTTATCATATAATCAGCTGTGATTAAGTAAAATATATCTGACATAACTAAAATAGTAAAATGGGTGATGAACAAAAAAGTAATCTCTTGAAAACTTTTTGTATTTGTACCATGGAATAAGATCTTACCACCTATTTGTTTCAGGGAATACCATGACAATTCTATGCTGCGTATACCACGATAAGAATAATCTGTTAATCGCATGTTACGCACCTTGGAACTGCCATGGTATTTCCTGAAACAAACATAAATGGTTTCTTCGTATTCCATGGCATAGTACACCAACATTTTTGTCAGATTTATCTAATGAATGAGTTCCCACCTTACTTTATTGACATTTTCAGAGCGAAGACAACAAAAGGTTACGCAGGAGCAGAAAGAGATTTACTGCTCCTTTATGGAGCAAAATCCAATTTTCAGCCAAACCAAACATACTGATAAATCAGTGAGAAATATATGGGAGACCCTAGTAGATCTTCTTAACAGCACGAGCGGTGCCACTCACAGAGTTGAAGAGTGGAAAAAAGTAAGTATAAAAAGTAAGTAAGTATTATTCCGAATTAGGCTTAATTTTTTTTAGGTTTTCGACAATTGGCGGTACGCTGTTACCCACAAGCTCCGCCTTCAAAAAGCTGAATTGAAAAAAACTGGCGGTGGTTCCCCAAAAAACATCAAACCAATAGATAAGTTGGAGGAGAGGGCGATGGCCTGCTGGGGTCGCATTGTGGTGGATGGCCATAAAAATGTTGCTGTGGCAGGCTGTTCCAAGTTTGAACCCAGCTACGAATTGGAAGAGGATGTAGCAGGTGATCAACAAATGGAGTTGGGTTACGAAGTGGAAAGCTTGATCTATTTGGATGCTTCGAACGAAGGGGTTGGGACGAAAGAAAAACGTCAGCGTAGGAGTACCACTCAAACTCTAGGTAAAATCTTGTAATTTTAAGTGCGATTTTGTGAGATATTTATATTCCATCATGTAAATAATGAAGTAAGGTAGAACATCTGGCAATTTCAAGAAATTTCTTTGAATTGGTAGATATTTCTTAAGGTTGTTGAAAAACAATGTAGTAATTTCAAAACTAATTGATATCTAAGTTTTAATTTAAGTTCTCTAGGTGATTCTAAAACCGGTTTTCAGATTAAACAAAATAAAAAAAAAATTCCGTCTATGACTAATTTTGGCATTTCATACGTAATTATTGAACATGAAGAAAATAGTTGTATATGAATTTTTTTTGAAATATCTGTTAAAATTGAAAATTGTTTTTTAAATTCAGCATAACACGAAATATGCAACTCAGAACCGTTTTAATAATCCAAATAAGGCAAACGGTTTTGAAATGACATCGTTTTGTAACTAAGATTACATGAAATTCAATGAAATTTCATTGTTGAACATGAAGAATTCATTGAATTTCATGTAATCTTAGTTACAAAACGATGTCATTTCAAAACCGTTTGCCTTATTTGGATTATTAAAACGGTTCTGAGTTGCATATTTCGTGTTATGCTGAATTTAAAAAACAATTTTCAATTTTGACAAATATTTCAAAAAAATTTCATATAAAACTATTTTCTTCATGTTCAATAATTACGTATGAAATGCCAAAATTAGTCATAGATGGAATTTTTTTTTATTTTGTTTAATCTGAAAACCGGTTTTAGAATCACCTAGAGGACTTAAAATAAAACTCAGAAACATCTTAGTCTTCGAAAAGACGCAATTAGCTTTCAAGTGACAGAGTGTAATAAATGACTTCTTGAAATTTGCAGATATATCAAGCTTTGCTTCATAGATGGAATTATAAAATATAGCTGTTGTACTACATGAACATTTTCCTAAATTCTATACAATTATAGATGATGACTTCTATCAATTTCTCCGCACTTCTGAGGAAAAGAAGCAAGTGCAGGCTGACCTAATCTGCTCCAAATTGGACAATGTTGTCACTAGCATCGAAGCTCTCACTGTAGCACAAAATGCTACAACTGCGGCCATAGAAAAATTGACTATGGCAATTAAAAGGCAGTAGTTATATGATAATTATTATAAGTCATACAAACAAATAAAAATATATTATGTAAATGATATTTTATTATAGTATTTTATTTTATATTATATTATAAAGGTATCAAGAAAGGGAACTTGGTTAATTAATTGATTGTTATTCAATTTTCAAATTGCCAATGCGCTATTTGTTCTATCTCAAATTGGCGACATATCGTTCTCGAACCCGAGAACCAATGCTGTGCCATTCGGTGCGATTTCTTCGCTGGATTTCCTCATCATTTTCAATTTCGTTTTCGGTTATTTCTTCGAGCTCATCTGTGTCGTCAAGAAATTGTTCTATGCCCATAGTATACAAATTGTGTATGGAAAATATTGCATAGATTATTTTGGCTGCTCTTTCTGGCGAATAGTGGAGAACTCTTTGGCGTGATAAGCACCTAAACCGGCTTTTGATAACCCCAAAAGATCTTTCCACAGAGTTCCTTGTGGACAAAAACCGCTTATTAAAGACTGAATGAAGTGAACCTTGTGGTGGGTTATTTATTGGAGTAAATAACCACGGCTCAAGTGGAAAACCAGAATCACCTAGTGAATCGGAAAATAGAAATTTAAGAATAAACCTACGCATGATATATTGAAAAAGTATTTACCAATGATATGTGAACGTTGATTTTCTGCCGTTGTAAATGCAGCTTTGAGAAATCTCCTCACAGGTGAAACCATCCATATGGCGGAGTCGTGGACTGAGCCTGGGTATCGTGCATCGGCATATATCACTCTTAAGTTAGCATCCGTTATAGCTAACACATTTATGCTATGGTAGCCCTTCCTGTTGATATATAAATGGCCTGGTGCATCAATGTCGTTTTTAGGTGGAGCGACAATAGGTATATGAGTGCCATCAATGACTCCAATTATACCAGGCATGTTGAATTTTGTTAAAAAACTGTCGAAAAAGACAAATCATTAGAAGATAAGAACTAAGCTTAATGAATGCAATCACTTACTCTCTTTTTATCTCTGCGGTGTCGAGAATACCACTAGGGAATTTAATTGCGTCGTTTAACAAATGCGCGTTAATAAGGTCTGTCACGACATGAATGGCTCTCGAAGTACTGGGTTGCGAAAGCCCAAAAATGTGGCCGCTACCAATTGATGCCTGATACGAACCGTACCCGTAAAAGTGAAGTGTTGAAAGAAACTATAATTACAAAAATATATGGGTAGGTACAACTATATAGATCATAAATGCATTCTTTTTAAATATTTTACCTGTATTTGAAATGGAATTGTCGTATTTGTGGCTCGCGCAAATAGTTGCAGTTTGTCCATCAAAGTTCTGGCACTCAATTTGTCTAACCTAAACAACTGTATGAACCGCACATCGGGAAGATCAAAGGGATTACTTTTCAACCTTAGCTCCATTAAAATTGTCCTGTGCCTTCGTCTGCAAAAATAAATGTATTTTAATTTTCTTATTTGCTTATTTGATATGTATTTTAATATATTTTCTTACATTTGTCTCCTTTTAAAGATATTTCGTTGACGATATAAAAGATAACTATCCATTTTTGCTTTATATACCTTGAATCTTGAAATCTTTTATGATAAAAGTCACAGAAGTCTGTCTTTTATTCTTTTATGATTTTTAACAGATTTCATAACAGATTTTGGCATGCTGAATACCAAAAATGTAATTCGTAAAAGATTTTTTCAGAGTTCGAATGTTTGACAGTTCATAAAAGATTTCTTAGCAGATTTTATAACAGATTTTAGCATGCCGAATACCAAAATTATAATTCATAAAAGATTTGTTGACAGCTCAAACCTTTGTATGGAAATTCATAACAGAATAACAGAATAAAAGAATAAAAGATCTCGCGGAATAGGCCTAATTGTTTTCTTTTTAATAAGCACCATCAACAAAATTACATTTCAAAGTGGCGTCAGTTGAAGTATGTATGTTTCAAAAATAATTCATATAGCGACCAGAGTGCACTCGGTGTGGAGGACGATCAAATCGTACTTTATGCCCCCGAACTCTGTTTAGAGCTCTGTTTTGAGCGGAAAAAGAAAAACACTTCTTATGATCACCAATTTCGAAATAGAAAAATGAGTGAATATAAAAGTGAGTATAAGAGTTTTCTTCACTTTTAATTGCTGCGATAGTTATAAGTTTTACCAAAATACGACTTAAATGTTTCAGTTACGATTAAATGCCAATATTGTTTAATATCGCTCATTATTATAAACACTAAATTTTTAGTTGTTAAATTGTATTTCATAATGAGGTACATATGTATTTTAGCAAATAAAATTAACAAACATTTCTACTGTTTATCAAACGCAATGTTAATAAACATAAAAATCATGTAGGAACGTCTGTACAGGGTGGCGCATAAACATAAATTGTTCCGAGAGTCCAACGAGTTTATTGACAAACTCATAATAAGGGATCAGGCTAATTTGCAGCTTACCTGTAATATTTATAAACAGACAAAATTGCAGAATATTGGGTATAGAAAATGCAAAACTAGTTGTTGAACACACTTAGATGCACAGTTCGGCGTAGAAGAACCTCAGAAAGGATCATTGGACTATATTTTTTTCGAAAACGACGAACAAGTTGCGGTAAATGTGGATGACTTCTTCCAATACCGGGCAATGATTGAAATTGAAATTTTTTGTAAGGCCAAAGGTAGAGAACAATTCATAGTTGTGGTTTCAACTAAATGAACCCACAGCTTACACAACTCATCCATCTAAGGATAGGCGCGAACATTCAATTTTTAGTTGCGCAACTGCTTGGTTCGAGCAACTAAAAAGATTGTGTTTTGACACAAACTAAACGATTGTCTAAAATGAGTTCGCTATTTTGGGTAACATATAATTATATGCACCTGCGCGGAAATTCAACCAAATAGTTTGTTTGTTTTCTATAAACAACCAAACGGTTGTGCAACTAAAAATTGAATGTGCGCGCCTAGCCTAAGGCTCTCCTGAGTGAAACTTTTGGTGTTAGGATAATATCTCGTTTTTCCGATATACGTTTTTTGGATATACCTAAAAAGAAAGGTGTATACCAATAAGCCAAGAGCCATTTAACAGCTTAAGCCCAATAGCAGGAAGATCACTGGGACCTGAAATTCTAAGAAAAAAAAAATGGAAACTAAAGTTTGTGAATAGGATAAGGTTGAAAGGATTCACAGAATACAATATATCTTATGCGCTGGATTATAAGTGTACTACTGAATTTGGCAAATTGAGTTTTTCAAAATAAATAAATTTTGTTTTCAAAACAAATAAAAGCCATGGGACAGTTTTCGTTTAAGGGCATTTCACTATGCATATTCGATTATTATTGATGTGTAAACATCTTTCCCGGCGGTAGAGTGAATTGAAAACGTGTGTAAAACTTATACGTCCCGGTTACACGTTCCGGTTACACGTTACGGTTACACGTTACGGTTACACGTTCCGTGTAGCAAGCTACCTTACCGACGATTGCATTTAACACCATGTTTACATTGTAAATATTGCGTACTTACGACATCGTGTTTATATTGGAGACTTTGAGTACTGAAATCTCGATTTTATTACTTTCCATTGCTGGCTAGGACTTAATTCAATCCCTCAACATTTCTTCACCTCTCGACCAATTAGGCCTATTCTGCCACACACAGAATCGAGTTGCTTTAAGTGCGCGGTGTCCCATATAAGCCCATATGTTTCATTTTAGCAACTAAACAGTTGCGATACTAAAAATTGAATGTGCGCGCCTGGCCTTATGCTACTTCGAAAACGAGATCTGTTATAAAACTGAACTAAATCTGTTATCATAATCAGCTGTGATTATGTAAAATATTTCATCTGACATAATTGAAATGGATGACGAACAAAAAAGTAAACTCTTAGCCTAGGCGCGCACATTCAATTTTTAGTTTCGAAACTGCTTGGTTCGAGCAACTAAAAAGGTTGTGTTTTGACACAAACTAAATGATTGCGCGCACATTAAATTTTTAGTTGCACAACTGTTTGGTTGCTTATAGAAAACAGATGAACTATTTAGTTGAATGTCCGCGCAGGTGCATATAATTATATGTTACACAGAATAGCGAACTCATTTTAGGCAATCGCTTAGTTTGTATCAAAACACAAACTTTTAGTTGCTCGAACCAAGCAGTTGCGAAACTAAAAATTGAATGTGCGCGCCTAGACTTACACACTATCAGCCGTATTTATTAGAATTCCCTAAACGCGTGAATAGTTATGCAATGCATAAGGACTTATTCATCCACTATGCAAATTCATATTTATAAAACATTTGCCTACCCTGCATAGTTATAATGAGCTTGTGTCAAATAAAGTACCAAAAAGTAAGAATCTATTACATTTAGCCTTCATAACACTCAGCTGTTTATCAAAAAACAAAAAAAAAACATCTTGTCTGTCTATCGAATTTAATAAACAAAAAGGAAGCTACCAAAAGCTAAAAGAATTCCAACAATTAACTTTGATTCATCAGATAAAGTATGTTATTATCTCTAGCACAATACTGGAAATCAAATTGTTATTCGTTTCATTATAGCTGGAATACTCCTCAGACAAGTTCTTGAGGCTACAATTCAATAATGCAAGATAATAATTACAATTTACAACACTAACACACCGGATGAAGAAGGATGCCTGGAGAGACATCACCAACAAGTATATATTTATCTATTTAATTCTAAACAATTTTCAATTCAATTTGTTATTAATATATTAGTATAACATTTTTGTTTCAATAAATAAAATTAACACAAAGTTTTAGTTTCAATATTAAGTCAAAGGCATTTTTTTGTTGATAATCTTTATAATTCAATGTGATGTCAAAGTGAATGTGACAGTTCAATACTAAAATGTCCTTATGTAGGCACTATTCAACCTCCAAACGCGTTTAGCTTATAATGCCCCTATTCAACGTCACATAAGTTTTATAAATAACAATTTTGCGTTTAGAGGCATTATAAGGGTTGCATAGCCTTATGTACTCACTATAATGAGTTTATAAATATGGCTGTATGGGTATCCATACAATGGAACACGATTTTATCTCATATGTTTCTGGGAATACCATGACCATTCTCTACTTATATGTTTATATGATATGTGTTTTGATATATTTTCTTTCATTTGTCTCCTTTAAAGAACATTTCATTGACGAAATAAAAGATAAATATTCATTATTACTTGATGCAACTGTGTACTTATTGAAATCTTTTATGATAAAAGTCACAGAAGTTTGTCTTTTATTCTTTTATGATTTTTAACAGATTTTGGCATGCTGAATACCAAAAATGCTATTCGTAAAAGATTTTTTCTATGTTCGAACGTTTGACAGTTCATAAAAGTTTTCTTAGTAGATTTTATAACAGATTTTAGCGTGCTGAATACCAAAATTTAAATTTATAAAAGATTTGTTGACAATTCAAACATTTGTATGGAAATTCATAGCAGAATAACAGAATATAAAAATAAAAGTTCTCGCCGAATAGACCTAAATATGTGAAAAAGACGAAAGACAAATCAACTGGTGTAAAATTTCATAAGGGGTTCATTTGATGTCTTAAAAAATCCACTTCACGTTATTGAAGGACGATAACATTTTATTTTATGCTCGCAAAAAATCAAAAATTGTTCTTCAGGGCAATCAGTTGACATCTGCTATGAAATATTCTCGATACGTCAAAATTTAATTTGTCCCTTATCTGTCATACCATATAATTATTTTAATTATCGAATTAGATATTCTTTATTATATCAAAATATACTTTTAGCATTCACTATATCAAAATATAGATCGTTGTCAAGCCATGAACTGGATGATGACTACGACTTCAATGTATTAAAAAAATTAGTTTTTGCCACTTATAATTCCATTACAAGGTGGGAATGATGTCAATCGGTTTGTAAATCTCTGACAGAGGGAGTAAGATAAAGTACAGAAACCTAAAAAAAAAGTTAAAGGATTGGTTTGATTTTGATAAGGTGAACGTTCCATCTAGTGGTTTTTTCAAAAAAAAGTTTTGACTTTTTCGCTGCATGACAAATATATTTGTTAGCGGCGTTAAGCTAAATGCATGAAAAGCACGTGCAAGTCTATTATTTCAGTGGCGAGAGAACGTTGCCCTTTGTGTTTTTTTTTTCAGCAAAATTGTGTTTTTACAAATTTCTTTGGGATTTTTGTAATTTTATCCGAGTAATTTGTTTTATTTTGTCTGTCCATTTCATCATATAATTTTCGTTTGCTGTTTTAATATTTTAATCAGTGCTTATTATGCTGTGCTGTGTTCTCATCTCTTCGACGTACTATACGCAAATGAACCAATAAATACATGATCAATCATCAACCTTGCATATACAATATTTCTATGCAGTACGTTAGATTGCAAAGATTTTGATTTTTCTTCAAGCCTACATCCAATCTATACGTATGACTTTTTCATTAATACATTTACAATTGCTGAGAAAAATGCGGAGTTATCGTTCATTCTTCTTTGTGGTTTTCTTTTTTATATTTGGCGTTCGCTCAGTGCAATTCGCTTAACTGAGTAGATTAAGGAGTGCGAAGAGATGATTCCTTTTCGCATGAACAAAGTTAACTTATATTAAAAATCGCTGTGTTTAAAAGCACAGATGCACTCGAAAGGAAGCCAAAAGAGAAACAGAGATTAAAATCAGATTCGTGTAAAAACAGTCTATTTTTTATCAGATAACATCTCTGTTTGAATATAAGTGTAAAAATATAATGCTGTCACAAGCGACATCCCTGGTTAAACATAAGTCAAACAAACTTTACGTTACGTAGCGGAGTCCACTTACTCCTAAAACATGCCACGAACTACTTCATCGAAGCATATTGTCGATAAGGTTTTTAGGTCGTTTGAAATGAATAAGTGTCGACACGGCAGTGCGAACTTTGGGAATCCATGTAGTATGCCGACATGGCGTATAAGGCTAGCCGCGCACTAGCAACTGTGATCGAAATCAAATAGTTTAATCACCAGTTGATAGAGTACCGTGCACTGGCAACTCTTTACTCACGCTCACACTCTTTTCTCTCTTGCGCTTATAGAAAACAGCTCAACTGCAGCGAATTAGTTTTAAACAATCGTTTAGTTTGTGTCAAAATACAAACTTTTTAGTTGCTCGAATCGAGTTGCTCTAAGTGCGCGGTGTCCCATATAAGCCCATATGTTTCATTTTAGCAACTAAACAGTTGTGAAACTAAAAATTGAATGTGCGCGCCTGGCCTTAAGAGGATCGAAATACTTCGTCGACACAATTTTGTATGTTGTTATTCGGTTTTAGTTGTTAACTAGTGGTTTTGATCCCATTAATCTTAAGTTCACTTTATAATTTTTTGATTATTACATTAAAAGTATCCTAAACACAAGTAATAATGGAAAATGAACAAGAAAAATGTGTTTGGACTCGTTCCGAAACAATAATTTTACTAGAAATAAGTAACGGGTGATTTTTTTGAGGTTAGGATTTTCATGCATTAGTATTTGACAGATCACGCGGGATTTCAGACATGGTGTCAAAGAGAAAGATGCTCAGTATGCTTTGACATTTCATCATGAATAGACTTACAACTTAGACAACGTCGAATTTTCAGTGAATGGGCCCTAGAAAAGTTGGCAGAAAATCCGCTTTTTTATCGACAAATTTTGTTCAGCGATGAGGCTCATTTCTGGTTGAATGGCTACGTAAATAAGCAAAATTGCCGCATTTGGAGTGAAGAGCAACCAGAAGCCGTTCAAGAACTGCCCATGCATCCCGAAAAATGCACTGTTTGGTGTGGTTTGTACGCTGGTGGAATCATTGGACCGTATTTTTTCAAAGATGCTGTTGGACGCAACGTTACGGTGAATTGCCAAAAATGGAAGAACTGAACTTGGTTGACATGTGGTTTCAACAAGATGGCGCTACATGCCACACAGCTCGCGATTCTATGGCCATTTTGAGGGAAAACTTCGGAGAACAATTCATCTCAAGGAATGGACCGGTAAGTTGGCCACCAAGATCATGCGATTTGACGCCTTTAGACTATTTTTTGTGGGGCTACGTCAAGTCTAAAGTCTACACAAATAAGCCAGCAACTATTCCAGCTTTGGAAGACAACATTTCCGAAGAAATTCGGGCTATTCCGGCCGAAATGCTCGAAAAAGTTACCCAAAATTGGACTTTCCGAATGGACCACCTAAGACGCAGCCGCGGTCAACATTTAAATGAAATTATCTTCAAAAAGTAAATGTCATGGACCAATCTAACGTTTCAAATAAAGAATCGATGAGATTTTGCAAATTTTATGCATTTTTTTTTTTAAAAAAGTTCTCAAGCTCTTAAAAAATCACCCGTTAAATACAACAAAATAGTTGATTATTTCAAAACGTTTTTACAGTACATGGTCCAAAAATACATGTGTTTAGGTGGAAAGCGTTATGTACAGCTATGTAGAGATATTTTTGGATTTAAGTATAAGTGGAAGGGATAAATTGTGGAAAAATAGTGGTTTTCATTTGAATATTACCCCTAACACACACCACGAACTACTTCATCGAAGCATATTGTCGATAAGGTTTTTGGGTCGTGTGAAATGAATATGTGTCGACATAGCAGTGCGAACTCTGGGAATCGAAGTAGTATGCCGAAATGGCGTGTAAAAAGGACCGAACTAGTTCGTCGAAACAATTTTTTATGATGTTATTCGGTTTCAGCTGTTAAAATTTACAAATCGCCTGAAAAAGCAAGAGTAAAATTCAATCTCCTTAAGCAACAATTCAATAAAGCTCTGATCAACACAAAAAAGTGGTTCTGGAGCATTAAAATTCAAATATTTTTCGGTCATTTTCACTTTTCATTTATAATTTTACAGCTCTACCATTTCACAGCTGATTTTGGCATGTACTTCTACGTCGGTGTATTGGTGTATAAATGCCCATACAAAAGCGAAGTACTTTATCGATTATATCGGTATATATCTAAAGTCACAAACTAGTATGATTGCATTGTATGTTTATTGGGTACGTTCGATAACAAAAATTCGGCACTCGGACGAACGTTGATGTTTACACATCTTAACCGTGAGTCCTGGCACTCACACTTTTTTTTTTTTATTTAATACACGTCTATTTGAATCAACTAAGATCAAACAAGCAGAACAGCAAACTAAATAATTCAGTCATAAAAGTGAATTCCAATGAAGACCTATGCCGAAACATTTTCAAAATGAAAGGTTGAAATTCTAAGCCCTTCGATGCAATCTCAAACTAATCTCACTTAACTTAACCATCTTATACCGCATTGACCTTATTAAGTGTATAGGTACCTCACTCCTCTCGTTTGTAATTGAGACCATTATACTCTACAAAGCCGAAATAATTCAAGCCAATAAAGTCCAATTATACTCCCATTATATAGTTCAAAATCCCATCAAGCAGTCATCGGCTCAGCACGATCATCTCTATTCCTATCTTCGGTCCAAGATCTAGCTGGATGGTATTTCTACGTATAGTTTACCTTCCAAGTCCACGCGAACACATGAGACCACTGAGACAACAGTCTCCTGGGATAATCGGGATTACCACACCTTAAAAAGTTAATACGTCCATCACCACATGTTATATTTGCATTGCCAAATGCGAATCCTTTTGACAGTCTCAGTAGTTGTAGTCGTTGGCCCATTAGGATTTTCCACATCCCCGATGCTATTGTCAAGTGTAATGTTGACGCAGAGAATTATTCGATTATGGAAAGAAAACATTCGTTGTGGGATTTAACAGAGTCAGAAAAACAACACCACAACACAAAAGTTCCTTGTGTCACCTCAACGAGACAATGGACATTTTCCATCAGGACTTACAGTGACAACAGGACAAGCAGGCGAAAGAAAAACACCAGCATCCAGAAAAACGTCCAGCCTCCTCCAATTGGTCGATTCAATGCAACGACCACACATCTCTGAAATCTGTTCTTCTGGGCCTCGAAAATGTTATGATAGGTGAATTACAAAAATATTCCCGAATCTCGATGTTTGTTCAATGTTCACTAAAAAAAAGGTGAAAGAAATATTAATTTCTTCGGAAATGAATTTTTGTCAACCCATCAACGGTTTACCCGGAGCGGAGGTTGAATATACGAAAATCCCGAAAAAGTGCGTGGTCGTTCGAAAGTTATTTTAAAGTTTCAAGTGTGTTTTTCTTTGAGATAAATTATTTCCTCGTCATTAACACACCTTTCTGATGGTGGGTTTCCTTTATAATTTTTTTGTTGTTGTTCAGTGAGAGGGGACGCTCATAAAATTTTCATGAATGAATTTATTATTGAATTTGTGAGGCCATTTGAAGTGGTGGTGGTGGTGGTGGAACTGACAAGGACTCCTGTGATGTTATTCAGGTGCTTTATAAATTGTTGTGCCTCCATTGACGGGAAGACATTGTGGTTGTCATTACTTGAAATGTTTATCTTAGCTCTGGCAGACAGTTGGGCATTTTCACACTGACAATTGGAAGATAAACCCATATCCCATACCACCCATTATGTGTATGGATGGTCTCATTTTTGTAGGTCCTTTGAAAAGGTGCACAAGGCATTACTAAGTGCGTTTTAGGCATATACCTGTATTAAGCCCTTCAAGGGTATTAATTAATGTTAATTGAATATACAAAATGGCCGCTGGCGATATAAAGGTGGAATTAACGTCTATGGTAAAAAGTAAATGGGTTAAAACGGTTGAGTGGTGCAATTTTATTTTTGAAATCAGTTAATATTAAGCTCATACCTATAACTTTTTAATGGCCAAATCACAATCTCGCGTTCGTCGGTCCGGCGTTAAATGGGCGTTTGATCGTATATACGATTTTGTGTGTCAAAAAGCGCGACCGCAGCATTTGTAAAACGAAATTTAGCTTCAAACCTCGAGCGTTGACTGACATTTCCATGACATCTTTGATAAGTACCTACTTAATTGTTATATTCCAATGAATTTTGTTACTGTTTATTAATTTACAAGGTATATAATATTGCGTATTTTAAATTTTGGGCATTTAAAATAGTTAACTTGTAAAGCTATTTTCAAAGTTAATAGGGTTCATACAGCCGGGTTAAAGATTTCTGAAACAATATAATTATTTAAATAAAAACAGAACCACACTTTTTTTGATTTAATTATTTATAAAAAAAGAACTTCAATTACTTACTTCTTATTTCACTTCAATTTTCAACTTTGAAAACAAATACAAAATACGGCCGACAATGAACTGTCAAACGCCCGACCGAATAGAAAATAGATCTACTTTTGCTTTGGCCTGGCGTTGGTCTGACGTTTACGATATTACGATATAAAGCGGTCGCAACGCCGGAGGTAACATTTCAGATTGCCTCATAAGAGTCTATTGTTTTTATTCAAAATGTCAAAGCCCGACCGACCAAACGCGAGATTGTGGTTTGGCTATAATTCTTCGAAAGTTACAGCGAAAGAGAAATTCAAGGCATTTAAATGAATACAATCCACCCACATTCCATTTTTAAATCACTCTGACTCTGAGAGAAGTTTTTGCAAGGGATTTTTGTACAGAAACTAGCTCAGCTGTACTTATTAGATCAAAGTTGTTCCTAAAAGGAAGACCCAAGATTTTTCATTTGATTTTTTTATTTAAAGCCTAGTACTCAGTTCAAGTGAAAATGAAAATTTCATATAAATGTGGCGGCTGGTTCACTTACATGAAATCCCCAACGAGAGGTGAGTACCAAAATGTGAATTGGAAAAACAATTATGTTCCACAACTTTTTCCATGCCAAATTTTCATTTCTCAATGTACAACCAATAGGAAAAAGTTTAAGGCAGCGTGGAAAACTGTGACATTTGTCAGTTAATTTAAATATTTTGTTTCAAAATAAAAAATTGAAAATTTATAAACAGAGATAAAGAATGGATAACGAATTTTTTGATACTGCTCTCGAGAGTTTACTTAATGAAAGTATTCAGCATTTCAGGTGAGTATCAAAAATTTACGTGGAAAAGTTTATTCTATTTTATTTATTTATTTTTCATTTGACGCTAGGTGAGTACTAGTACAGTACAGATGCGGTTTTTGGGCTGGCGGTTTCATTGGGCCAAATTTCTTTGGAAGTGATGCAGATGCGAACGTTTCAGGGAATAAATTGCGTTACCGATTGATTTTCACATACTTTTTTTTTACTGGCATTACCTAATGCTATGGACTTCAGCAACAATTATGTTTATGAGGCTACTTGGTCCAAAGCTCCTGAAACAAATTTATCGCAGATATGATTTCTGGAAATGAAGAATTTAATTGTGCGTTTTAACGCCATTTGACTTTTTATACTCGCGATGAATACATAGTAGGTACTAAAAGTGAAGTTACGCATTTGTAAAAAAAATTAAACTCGAAATATTGATTAAACTTGACATTACTGATAGGAAAGACGAAAAAAATGGGTGTCTGTCTGTCCTTCTATTCGACTACTGCCTAAACGACTCAACCCATTTTCTTAAAACTTCGTAGATATCAGTACTGAATTATTCCCCTGACACGTTTTGTTGTTCTATTTGTTTAATTCAAAAGTAACGGTATTTTCCACTTCAAAATTTTTTATTATGCTGAAGCTCTTAAAAACTTTGAATGGTATTTTGTATTCAAATTTAAAAAAAAATGGTCATTTAAGATTTTTTTTAAACTCAATATATATTTCGAAAACCATGTGCCTTGTTTTTTTTTTTATTTTTTTAACATTTTGTGAAAGATATGGAAATATATTTGTTCTATTATCGAAATAACAGTACTCACAATATATAAATGTTTAAAAATAATTTTCGAAAATCGTATTTTCTCGAAAACGACTCCTGAAATTCTGATAAAATTTTTCTGTATAGTTTAATTTTTACTATCTATAATTTGATAAAAAAAAAATTAAATCAAGACATTACCAACATTTTCTACCAAAAAACAGTTTTTTTAATTTTGTTGTTTTTTTATTTTCGACACAACGGAGTTAAAATTGTCGTTTCGAAGAACAGAAAATGGTTGTGCTATATCCATTGTTGAAAACTTACCAAAATCTTCTGTGAAGTATGGTTTTCTAAATATGTATTTGCATCCAAAGTGATTTTGCTGAATATCAAACTCAAATCTATAGAAGTCTTCGCATGGAGATATTTCCGCATTTAAGGTGTTTGGAGTGGTTGCAGTTTTATTTGCAAAAGAGAGAACGAAAAGAGCTTTCCATGGATATGTTAATCCCTCAAAAACAATTTGTTTTTTTGAGATTTGTGAGAAAATCATGAACAAATGTAACCATTTTTTCACAGTTTCCCAAATTCCATACATACATCGAATGAAAGCTCTATTCAATTCCTATGTACACATCCAAACTAAAAGCTTCTGCGTAGTCTGGTCATTGAAATATGCCCATCTATAGCCAAAAATACTTAACAATGTCCCCGGTTGTCGCTATTTCGAAACCAAGGCTTCTTGTAAGAAATTGCGATTTTCAAAATCCCTAGTAACTTTTCAAAAGCTATCCACAGGTGAAAACTAAACGTTTCAGTGAGGTCTGGTTTCAAAATGTTTGTTCTTGCATATCATATTTTCTTAAGAAATCAAATTGCATTCTGTTTTAAGCTCCAACTACTAAAGGAGTTGTTGTAGCTAAAACATGAATCTTATGCTTATAAACACTCCCTCGCAAATACCATTAATTTTTAGAATACTTAGTCTCTTAAACATAAGAACAAGTTCGTCCGATCGATTTCAAAAACAAAGTCTACACCAAAGCTTCACCGCTAATATATGAACTTAAGGAAAACATCAGAGCTGTTATGTGCGAAAAACTTCCACTAAAACTTCCACTGTCACACCAACACGCAAAAACGTGATTCAAAATTTCATAAAAGAAAAGGTCCCATTTCTTTTTTTGTAAATATTTTGAAACCTTATAGCTTATTAGTGGAATAGCCACTAGCAAACGGAAAGTGTATAAAATTTCCTACAAAACAAATCCTTATTCATATTTTCGCTAGAAGCTATATTAAGTGAGATGTGGGTGTTGCAATGTTATCAAATCTAAATTATAGAAATTTAATTTACATAGAAATAACAGACAAATAATGTACATTGATTGAGGGCAATTTCAATGACGTGAAGGGGGTTAAGGGGTCGAGTTAAAATGTCATTAATTGGATTTTTGTGAATAGCTTTGTAACCAATTTTGGTTTACTATATTTATTGCCTGGTGCATATACTGGAGGTTTTCCATTTTTAACATTTATGTAATTCGTTGAGCAATTCCATTAATCATTTTGTCTCATCTTTAAATGCTGGTTGCATCTTGCATGTCCAAAATGGCGGGAAGAATGGTGAAGTAACGGCCATAGTTAAATCGTTGTCAATGCTGAAGAAGTGAAGATGTGGTAAAGTCATTTCTGAAGATTCCTGATAAATTGAATATGTTGATGCTATAACTATATCCATTTAAGTCCAGCTAATCTTCTGGAGCTGCCTAAGTTCTAAAATCAGGGGATGATGAATTGGATAGAAAATATGTACCAGATTATCTGTAAAATATGGTTATAGGACAGAGGCAGAGTCAATAACCTGATGGAGCCACTTTCTTTAATGTGGTCTTAGACGAGGACCGTCCACTACCTGGAAAATAGATTCATATTGCGGTAGATCTGGAAAAATATACTCAGCAACTTCAAATAGACATCCATCATTCTTACATCGACCGCTTATGCCAGTACTTACTTATAGATGCGAGTTATATACTATAGAATAATGTCAAATTCTGGTATCCTTGCCAACCTCGTCCATTTGTTAAGATTAAGGATGACGATGATGAAAGCAGACTGCTGCATCAAGGTCGCCTGACATCTCGCGATAACTTTGTTATCAACAAATGTTTTAAACAATGGAATGGGCGACTTATGTACTTCACATCGATCTTGAAAGAATAGATAATCTCTCAAAGGTTTGCTAGTGACGTGAATATTTAGAAGGAAATGTCGAAGATGGGCTTAGCAAGACCATAGTGTATGCAATCATCTTATACAGAACGTTAGCGAAGACAGCCAGATCTTTGATGTAATAAACGATCTTGTTTTTGGGCTCTACTCAGATACCAGCTATGAAATCAAAAGAAAAATAACTTCTGCCAAAGACTGGGTCTTTGGCTAGGAAGCTTATAGTTGTTCCAAAAAAGCAACAAAAGTCTACTAAGGGGTGGCCGTGGCACGATAGTTGTGTGCTCGACTGTCAACCTCAACAGGTTCGATTCCTGCCGTCGTCTATGTCTTCTTTAATTCCATTAAAACCTTCTATAAATTGTCATCAATGGGATGCTGGTTTACTCATTACATGTTGCTTAGGCATAACACTAACAACATGTGATTGAGTTAAACTAGTATGCCCAACAAGGATGAAAAACGAATAAAATAATGCGAATTATAAGGGACATAGAAATAAGACACGGCAATTCTCCGCTTTAGTTCAGCCGCCATTCCTGGAGATAAAAAATCTGAGACAACCACCTTAGTCTCAGAACATCGTGCCACACATCTTTCCTATCCTTCTTTCTCTTCCGTAACTTCACGCCCACGCTGTGTTGAAACATTTAAATGGTATTCATATTCCCTTGAGCGTGAGTAAATTATAAAAAAAAAAAAAAAAAAAAAACTTATCATCACAATCCTGGTATATGGTACAGAATTATGGAAGTTGTCAAAGTTGTGAGAAAGTCTAAGGCTGATCTCGTGTTGATTTTTGATCGCGTCTGCGTAGACGGGGACTGGAGCCTAAGATATTTCATATTTGGAACACCAAAACTGTATGGAATGCACAAATACAGCCACAAAAGTATAAAGATTACGACTGTGTGGGACGGGACAGTAGAGGAAATTACGACTGTGGTGACATACGAAAGTTGACGAGGACATAAATGATCTTGGTGTGCGAAGCTGGATACAACTATCTAGGGACCGATCTTCTTTTATATCTTTTATATTTGGTATAGCAACTGTGCTAAAAGAATTCAAAGTCATATACCTACCTATGCAAAAAGCCTTTTGGACTGAGGATGGATAAACTCTCGAGTATAATGCTTGATAAATATTCGATAAATATATTTACTACTAACTCAATGAGGATAAAATTCTACTTTCATTATTATGACAAGATGAGGAAGTTTTGGCAGAGTATCTAAGTCTGGATACTAGAGTCTTGTTAACCGTGCTTTCCCAAAGGAACTTCATTTATTTAAATCGGTTTCGAAATTTAATTTTAATCATCTTCCCACTACTAGAATGTAGAAACTTTTGGGATTTTGCAACAATACTAAAACCAATTTACAAAAACAAGCTTACCATAACACCGTTGAATTAAGCTCTGAATGTGAAGATATACAAGGTGAGAGTATTCGTATTCTTTCCTGAAGCTCCTAAAAAGCATAATGAAGCAGATAAGTTGCTTAACAGATGTGTTAAAATACGGACAAGAAGTCAATTTTGGTGTGGCAGTGGCTAATATGTTCACGTTGAAAAGGCTTTAAGAAAAAGATTTGCTGTACAAATCTCAAATTGAAAGAAAAACAAGTCTTTTCGGTAATTATTTTTTTTTTCAAACTTATTTATAAAATTGGTAAGCTTAAATGTTGGCCATTAAATAAAAATGACTGAAAACAAATTTTTCTAATGACTTCTTCGTACAAAAAAAAAACGAGTTCGATTTTTTTTACCAATGCATAACTTGCCTTATATAGATTCGCAAGTAAAAATGGAAACAAAATAGAGATTTATTGGAATTGATTTAAATATTAGAGATATTTTCAAGAAATTTTGAAAGAAACAGCTTCTCGTTGAAGATTAGGTTCAAATATCTCTTTGGGGAATATGAAAAATAACAAAGAAGAAATAAGAATTAAGGGTGGGCCAAATACAAGTTTCTTTTTAGAAATGCAACGGGAAGCAGCTGTCAATGTCAAAATAACCTATGATTTAAAAAGAAACCCCTAGATGGCTACCCTGTATTCTGTAAGAAATTTGAAGCAAATTAGCTTATACACCAGGAGGAACGAGAGGAGAAGAACACGACGGTTGTCATTGAGAACACCATTTTGTGGAGTTCTCAATCAATTGATATTTTTTGACACTAAACGGCATCAGCATCTCAAAAAACAAAAAAAAAAATACTAAATGAATTTAATTTTTGAACTTTGACAAATGATTGCAGACATTTTGTTAAAGCTACATCTGTCAAATTGGCTGTCATTAAGTTAGTCTGTTTTGCAAATACATATAGCGTTATATACAACATACAGCGTTCAATACCACCTGAAAACAACACCCTTCGAGAGAACTGTTTGCAACGTTGTGAATAAATGCGAGTTCACCGGTTCAGTAACGCAAGATAACAACTAGGCGAATTTTGCATCATGACTTGGACTTACGTATAAATTTCAGCTACCCCAGGAGCTAAGAATTAATGATCATTGAGAACGACATGTGTTCGTTAACTGAATTCCAGGGGCCCTATTTTGTAAAACGATTATCGTTGAAATTACTTCATTATCGTTGAAATGCGATTATGTTTAACGAGAATCGTTTAATTTTAACAATACTCGTTAGTTCTGACGACTGCCATATACTTATCGTTTAACTTTCGTTTTATCGTTTCTTGATTTATAATTTTTTTTTCATTTCATTTATATGTATGTATGTACATTTTTGACATTCCTAATAGTCGAGAAGTTGGTTGCACTTCAAAAAAATGTTTTTTTTTTTCGGTAAAGCTTAACAACATCTTTTGTACGCCTTTTTCGTTTTACTTAATCGCTCTTTGTCGTAACTATCGTATTCCTCAGTATCGTTGACTTGCCGTTCGTTTCGTAATACAAAATAGGGCCACAGAGCAGTTGTGGAAGTCGACCACAATTTCGGTGGAAAGAGCATTATTCAGCTCAGCGCCAAGGCCGATTTCTAGATGAACGGGTTCCGCAGCAAGTAAAAATGTCGAATTCGGACCGATCACAATCCACATGAGATCCACCAAGTATAGCAAGTCACTGTGTGGTGTGTATTTTGGTTGGACTAGCGGCATCATCGATCCGTTTCCGTATTTCTTTGAGAACTTCGTTGGCCAGGCCATCACTGTCAACACAGAGTGCTATCGGTCGACGATAACCACTTTGTTTTTGCCCGAATTGGATGATATGGACACCGACGACATGTGTGTTCTTTTACAGGACGGTGGCGCGAGCGATTTTTGAGTACGGTTATCCCAAGCGGAAGGTATGTGGATTGGCCACCGAAATCGTTTGATTTGACCTCGTTAGACTTCTTTTTGTGGGATTTTCATAAGTCGAAAAGGTATGCCAATGGATCACAAACCAAAACTGCCCTGAAAGCCAATGTAATCAATGCCGTTGGTCAAATTCAGACTTATTTATGGACCAGAGTAATGGAAAACTGGACGTTTCGGATGAGCGCCATACCCATCGAAGCTGCGGTACTCATTTGAATGAGGCTATACCTATTATATATAAATGTACCTATGTAAGAAGATATCAGATGGAAATTTAATACTATTCATCTGTTTCTTTGGGAAATAATATTAAATTGGGTTCGCGTTCAGTTTATTAAACGCAAGTTCAGGTTCCTAAGTGCGTGAATGTGAAATTTCGTCCGCCCCAACTGATTGGAATGTAAGTATGAGTTTTACATAGGTAAAGGCTTACATCTGAACTGCTTCTCATCTAAGCTAAGCCCTTCGGACTGGGCATATAATTGTTGATCCCCATTATTCCTGCTGACAACATCCACACAAGAGTGGTTGAGATTCTAGTTCTTCACGACCTTTCCCGCAATTAAATCTATTTTTTTTTTTTTTCAAAGTTACGGACTTTTATTTCCAATCCATCGCTGAAATTATCCGTACACACACTAAGGAATTCCCATTTTTCCCAACATTTAATCCATTGCACATATTACCTACCTATAACCACCACTTGCTCTATCTAGCTACCTACCTTTAAATAAGTTCTTTCCCTGCTTTAAAATATAACACTGATTGACCTTTCAAAAGAAATAAAACCACAATTTCCGCCGTATTTATCATGATTACAAACCTAAACTCATTCCCACTTATACCTATTTTCTTCATAATATTTCTAGGTACCTACCTAGTAGATTACGCGATCCGCGTGCTCTTTGATATAATCCTCTTGCAACATCGTCCTTTTTAATGTTGTACATTTGGGAAAAGCCCATCGCATCAAGAATGGATATTCCAACATTCTCAATCTATCCGAGTCGTAACCAGACATCTACATTACGAGTATCTACGATGTTAAAAACTACCGGAAATTGGGAATTTCCGAAGTTCTACATTTTTTCGCGCTTGTCCGACAGTTCATGTTAATGATGCCAATAACGATGAGGAGATAGCCAGCCCCTGCTACCGTAACTTCGTCGTCGTATAGCTTAGTCCTTCGAATATCCTTAGCGCCTGGGTATCATTGAAAGCCGCAATATGGCCGGAAAAACACAGCATTAGGCAACCTAATGCCAAACATATTGCGTCGTTACTTTGTGGTTTGTCGATTACATTATCGGGGAATTCCCAGCGCTGGATTTGTTTCAGTCGAAGATAATCCATTGTTAAACCGCTCACGTTAGTCCATCTCGCAAGTATCCATCGCCAAAAAGGAAGCAATCAAGCAATAAAGCCTTTTGTTCTTAGCAAATCGATTTTATAGTCAATTTCGGAAAATATTCCAATAGATGGAATAAAATTATAAATACAAAAAAAAATTGGAGAAGATACCATGACGTCACGTTTGAGTTTAGCTGTATTGGAGACATTGGGTTTGACACACAAGCCCACAACATCAACCAATCATCGAGAAGTGGGTGTGGCGGAGGTAGATTCGGTGACGCCTTTTCAAATAATTTACCGTTGTGTGTGTGTTAAAATACTTCAACTGTGTGTGGAGAGAAACTTTTTTAATGGATTTCATCGTAGTTGGAGTGACATCCATTGATCCATGGCGCTCATAACTCATTCCATTCCCCTCGATTTATCTGCAACCCAACGCACGATGACAACGAGAACGACAATAAATTTCTTTCTATCTAAATTGTCCATAAAATGATGAGCGTTGACGAAGAACGGTGGAATAAGGGGGGCTAACCGGAATGCGACAACCGCAAAGATTTCAAGATGCATTTCGAATAAAAGAATGAAATGATATAGATACCTACCTACCTCCATCTCCTTAGATACTCGTACTTGGTTTTATTTTGAATTTATATTTATATTCAAGGCAGATATGACAGATGGAAGAGAAAATGAAAATAAAACACATTTTCCAGACTGTCTGGCGGCGGCGGCGGCGATTCTTTATTTTTGTTTTATGAAATTAAAATTAACATTTTTGAAATAGTATCTATATACATATCCCGATGGGTGAAGTTATTATATATGTATGTAGGTATCATCAAAAATTCGCAAAAAATGAGAGCTAATCTTGGGAGATACAATGGTCTGATGTCAAGACAAATTTAGGTTGGTTTCTGCATTTATTATGACATGTGTGTATATAAAACAACAGTTTATCATTGCCTTGAAATTTTTTGTAGACAATGGGTCTTAAATAATGATAATGAATGTAAGATGAGGTGAGGGTTTCTAAATCTATTGTAGGTTGATTTGTAAGTCTCCACTCCATCTCCAAGATCTAGAATGGTATTTTCAAAGGCAAACAACAACCCTACTTACTTGTTTACGTTATAAGCAAGGGTACCGCCGCCGTACAATCTGGTGATGGTTAGTGCGTGTGAATCTAATGCAGATGTCCTTGGGTTCGATTTTCAGCCGCTAAAAATTGGTTTTCATGGATGTGCTGCCACTTGCGACGGAATCACAAATCACCATGAGTACCTATCTCTTGCCATGAAAAGAGCTGCTCATCTTAGCCGTTAGGACTCGGCAGAAAATTCGTGAAGGTTGTTGTGGACTCATATATACGGTAAATTTGCTTGTTAACTCAGCGATTCATCGAAAGATGCTCCGCGTGAGTTGCTTGATGATTTTTCCGCCAAAATGTGGTCCTTTTCCAAACACTCCCAAGCCCAGTCAGTGAACAAACCGCGTTGTCTTTGGTCAAGAGCTTTGAGTTCCTGGGTCAGGTGGATCTTGTACTGCTGTAGGCCCAAGTTCCGACGCAAAATTCGGTAAGTTGAAGTCTGCGGAAAGCCCAGTTGTTGTGCAGGGCGATGAGTCGACTGCCTGCGGTTCTACTGTATACACTTTAACGAACCACGGTCGATCTTGCGTCACTTTGACGTACGAATGTTGGCTGATTGATTATATACTGAACCGGTCGTCTCAAATTTAGCAACCAACACCACCACGTCTACCGTATAAAATGGGCGCACTCATCGTTTGAACATTAATTTTGATAGTGAAGTTTCAACATTTGGACGTGCTGTTCAATGGTGTAACTTGTCATGGCGATTTAACATTATTAATTTGACAGATGTCACCAAAACAACATGGCCACCACAGGCCGCCAAAATTCGCGTCAATTGAAAAACTCTTTATAAACGTAATTTTATATTCAAGAGCACAGTGAACACTACAAAGCCGTTGGAATATATGTATACAACAGGGCACTACAAATACGCCAATTTTTATCCCGGCTTATCAAAACAATATCTTACCGAAACTCTTGGGTAGAATAAGAGATAATGTTGAAAACTTGAACGGTTTTTTTTGGTATTAATGATTCTTTAGCAAAGATCTGTTTGATATTGCCAGCTAAGGCAGAATTAGGTTCGATGTATTTAAAAGTCCGACCAAAGAAGAAAACTACAAACAAATGGAGAAATAAAACAAAACCGACCAAAACTACGAACTTAAGTGTACATGATTGGTAGATCTTACAATATTGTCAGATCTGTCAGTGAAAAACATGTTTAAGTACAATGTCTTACAACCGTGTAGTCTTACAATTGATTGTCAGAAAATTTGTCTGAGAATTAATTGCTAGATCATTGTCTGACAATTAATTGTAAGAAATCTGATAATCATGTGTACGCAAGCTGACAATCGTGTAATCTTGCAATTAATTATCAGAAAATGCTTTTTTTTTACTTTTTTCTCACAGTGATGTCATTCTACAAAAGTGGAAGAAGACCTCTACTAACTTGACGTGCGAAACTGGAGACAGTCAGCTAGAAACCGAGCTAGCTGGAGAAGTTGTTAGTTGAGGCCCTGGTCCACCCCGGACTGTAGCGCCACCTTAAGTAATATGTCATAAGTAGTCATAGTGCCTTATTACTACTCGTATTGTGTTAACAAAGCTTTGCAATGCCATATACATTTCGTCTAATTGGCCTCTTCTTCCTTATGTACATTCCAACTGGACTAACACAATCTTTGTTTTTTTGGAAGACAGCACTCCGTTTAAAAATAAATTTTTCATACTTATCAATATATGTTGAAGCTTAAATCGATTGATTTTAAACCAGGGAGAAATACATAGGTATATCACTTTCGGAATGACATTTCATTTGAAAAGATAACACCAGATGACAGTTGCAAGTTCTCATATTAGAATTCATACATTGCGAACGCATTTTGGGGTTTTCGTTGTATACAGAACGAAACTAGGTAGGTATACTTATAAAGAAGCATTGCAGTCTTAAGAACTATTCAGATGTTTAAAACAAACAAAGAAACAAATACAAGAATGTCGTGCACGAAAAATTCATTCGTTGCAGTTTGGATGGTATGTGGAACGCGAATAGACTTTGACAGTTCGTCACAATCAGATTGCAATTCGTGAGAAATTTCTCTTATTTTAACAATTAAAATGCAAATTTTAGTAGGTATATCTCAACATTAATGTTAATTAGTTTTTTTTTACCATTTTATCTAGTTCTTGTGAAGAATTCAGGCTTATAATGTGTTAAATCCCATTTGTTCTTTATTATTCGTCGGTCTTGCTGGTCTTTCTCATGTGAGTTATCCTTAAGGTAGGTAGAGTAAGTGCGGCAAATATGGCCTACCCTTAACATTTTTTTAAATAAAACCATACATTTAAGTCGAATTCATTTATTTTTTTCGTAAACAGTTTAACAAATTATTTGTACTTCAGTCTTTAGAAACTATAACTAAAAAAAAACACATAACAAAAAGTTCAAAACAAAAACTTAAAGGAACTTCATATTTGAGTTTTAAAAAAATTGCGGTTAATATGGCCCACCTGGTGTTAAATATGGCCCAGGGTAGGCCATATTTAACACAATGTTTTTTAGTGGAACTAAATACTTAATATTTATTGGGCGCTGTGGGGAACAAAATTTCCCTCGGAATTTTCCCCATCTTTGAAAATTGGGAAGGTCAATACTTTTGCACTGTTCATTGTAAGCTGACGACTGGCCTTTTTTAATGAGAGCCAAAGTCACTATAAAACTCAATTCCCGACATCAATAAATTCTAAGGGAAGCTTTCGAAATTAGTCGAGATGACAGTTTTGAAAGTTAGTCACAATTCCCAAGGAAATTTTATTCACGAGAGACCCCATTGACTTTGGAATGAAATTGGTCTTTGGAATGAAATACCTTTCCTGACTTTCTTATGAATAAGCCGTTTCTGCGCGAAAGCGTTTTTTTTTTGTTCGGTATCTGTTTGCTTTCCAACATCATTTTCTTCTTCTTAGTTTCTTTTCTCTCTTATTCTTCAGATTTATTGATTCTTCTAGAGAAGTTTTATAAGGAGATGAGGAAATAATCTCCGATTTTCCTCGCTTTCGTCCACGATTCGATGTTTTTTTTTTAACCTTTACAGGAATAGGAGAAATTTCATGAGTCGTCTCATGCCCCCTCAATATCACATGGATTGGTAGGAGCAAGATTTTCTACGTTGAATTGAGATTTTGTTGAATCAACTTCTTCTATTGATAAAAAATCGTGGTCTTGAAAGATATTTGTTTAACAAATAGCCATATCCCTATCGACGAAAAACCTTTAACTGCGATCTGTCCAGTTTGAGTCTTAAGAGGCCTCCGCCCAAAATATTGTGAAAAACGTGAAATTGGGCAAATTCGTGCAAGGTTTGTGAAGTCAATGCAAGTCGTATTGAAATAAAATAAATTACATATGAAAGAATTACATTTTATCTTGAAAAGCGTCGAGCCACTTTTTTAATTTTTTTATATTTTTCTTATTTAATTTTAATATTCCGGTTGCTTCTTTCGTTAAATTCCACAAAACTGCAAAAGTTGTGCAAGGTTTGTGAGAAATTGAAGTGGAAAACTTATAATATTTTTACGTCATTTTAAAGGTAATGAAGAGACTTAGAAGAGCGTCGGAGCGGATTTTTAATTTTGGGCTCTATTTTTGAATAATCATCTTTTGAAAAACATTAAAATTGCTAATTTTCCAATGCATTTTTTAATGTGTAATTATGTGAAAAGATCATCATAACTTTCCCAAAATGACATAATGCTTTCTGAAATTGTTTATATTAAAAAAAAAGTAATCAAAAAGTAACTTTTTATTGCAAAATAACACATTTTATAGAAGCCTTTTTTTTGCACAAAAGTCGTTACTTTTGTTTACTGGCTGTTTTTAGTTCATCTATTTGCCAAAACGTGGTTTTTTTCGAAGATAGCTATTTTTTGTTGGAACTGAAGCAAAAAGAAGTATGACGAACATGAAAGGCGAGTAGGCTTTTGTGTATAGGAGAGGTTCAGTAAAGGGGTGGTGTAGAAGGGGAAGAAATGGATGTGAGCAGAACTACGGTGACGGTGGATGATAATATTTGAGGGCTATGGTGGTATAGGGATTGGTAAGCGATGAGTATGGTGTGAATGTAATAGGCTTTTCACACCGAACTAAAATCTCGGATTTCAGCAACAAGATTACGAAATCTCATCGAAGCGTTCACACTGAACAGAACCAGGATTTCATTTGACGTTTCTGTCCATTTATCCTGCTTTCTCGGATATAATTTATCTTCTCTCCTTCTCTCCCCACAATTCAAATTTCAAATAGTCACTCGAGACTCGACTCCATTAACTGCTTTTTATCTACCTCTTCTCTTGCTGACAATTTGCTGACAAAGCAGAACATTTCTAAAGGTTTGTTTGTTTTGACAATCTTGTGTTTGAAAGTAGATTTTGAGGAGATTTTGTCGTAATCTAGTAGATTTGGAAATCTGAAAATGTATGGGAAATCTAGTAGATTTGGATGAGATTTTGAGAATTTTGCTCGAAATCTAGATTTTGATTTGGTGTGAATAGCGTATAAAATGAAGCAAAGGAGTAGATTTAACTTGTTGGATTGTTTTGTGTGTTTTTAGGAAGAAAAGTAACTACTATGTACATTGGTTGGTATGCGAAAAGTATTGAATGTATTATTATGAAGCTCGGTATGTTTGTTATGATAAGAAATCGGTTTGTATCTTATTTTGTATTGCGACGAACGACGAGGTGAATATCCTTTTTTCGAATAGGTATTTAATATTTTTTAATAATTTGGACAAATATTGGATTTCGAGGGAATTATTCATTCTAATTGAAAAATCTTGAAATTTTTCATTTTTGAGCTAAAATTTTCAACTTTTTCATTTCAAGGCAGGTATTAGTTTTTGCAATTTTGAGATGAGATATTAGAGTTTTTAGGACATTACCCAACCCCTTTTTAGTAAAATGACTTTTTTAAATCAGAATACAATATTCTCAGAAAATAAAATATTAAATTATCCTTTCTTCGTGAGCTTTTCTTATTCATAAAAATGGTGTTTGTCCTAGAGTGGGCGCAAGGTCAATTATATATTTTGTTTATTTTTTTGAGTTGTAACATTTCGGGTGTTATTACACCCAAGACTAAAAAAAACACGAATACAAAAAACACTCAAATAAATAAAAAAAATTGGTATACATTCTTAATTATTGCAATTACAATAATTATTGTAAGTACAATCTTTTTTTTATTTTATTATTGTATGAAGATATGTATTGTATACTTAAATGTTTCTAATTAAAATTTTGTTCATGAATAGGTTGGAAGGAAGGTGTGATATCAGCTGAAACGTTACAACTCAATATAATTAATCCACAAACATGATTTTCATAAACAAAATGGCGCAAGATTTTAAATATTTAAAACCTACTCTAAATCAATTTTAGAATGGGGTTTGACTGTAAATATCGTTTATAAAACGAGAACCGACTTTTTGTTAATTTTAAACGCAAAAACTATACTTGAACGTTGAAGAGCTCGTCTAACTTTAACAGTAGCAAATATGTAGCTACTTTATCTTTTAAAATTATACTTTATCCAGATTAACAATGGTCATTTCATACCAAAACAAATTGGAGTTGATTTTTTTAAAAGATGTGCTTTGTAAGTTGATTGAATAGGTATTAGAAATGCGAAACAATTGTTCAAAAGTGCTCTTCGATCTTAAATTTTCCATTATTGCAGCGGGCGATGGATAAATAAATCTGTTATTATCTATTATAATTATAAAATTATTTATTTAGAAAATACAAGAATATTATAAGAAGTATATAAAAGAAAATAGAACAATGACATAATGGGGGCTATCGTGAACAAAATTTCCCTCGGAATTTTCCCCATCTTCGAAAATTGGAAAGGTCAATACTTCTGCACTGTTCATTGCAAGCTGGCGACTGGCCTTTTTAAATGAGAGCCAAAGTCACAATGAAACTTAATTCCCAATATGAATATATTCCAAGGGAAACTTTCGGCATTATTCGAGATGACAATTTTGAAAGTTGGGAACAATTCCCAGGGAAATTTTATTCACGATAGGCCCCAATATGCCGTCTGTCGAAATAATTGACGTGTATTCTTACATTAAAAAATAAAAAGAAAAAAGTATATAGTTTAATTGCAGAAACAAAATTATTGAGTTGAAACAAGGTATAGCGTTACAAAAGAATTAATTAAAACAAAAACATTAGTTAGTTTGTTTGATTTAAGTTACTGTTGGCAAATACATGTATACAAAGCAAAATTATGAATTTATTTGTTTAGTTATTACTATATTTAATGGCATAATCACAGTAGATATCTAAAAAAAAAAGAATTGTCCAACGTATCGTAAATTATGAAAAAGTTAGACAAAGTCGTTTAAATTTTTGCGCCAATATCCTTAAAATTAAACTATAAAAACATTTTCCAAATATTTAATCATAATATAATTTACCAATTTGATAGATAAGGAGTAAGGTATAACTCTTTATCTCTTTATGGTGTGATTCAAATTCGCTTCATGTCTTTCACTCCTCAAAAGGATCCTATTGTTTTTAACTATCTATTGGATGAAAATAAATTGACAAGAGTTTATGAGCAAAAAGATCTAATTGTTGTGTTTCAGTCTAAGTTAATGTTTGACAAACACTACCACTTCTTCTTAGTTAATCAGGCCAGGAGCATAGGTTTTATTTTCTGCACAGGTAGATTCTTTAAGAAATCTGAAATATTTTTAGCATCCACTATTTGGAACCCAAATTACGAAACATTTTTAGACAAAACTGAAAACTTCAACAAAAAAATTCACAAGATATACAGAATACAAAATGTTTAGACAGCATTCAACTTATATTGTAGGCTAAGTCTATTCCATATCCTTTTTTTGTTTCAGCACAAGTTTTGTTAGACGAAATATTTATTTATAAGATTATTTCTGGCAGAATTGAATGTCAATTATTGTTTAACAACATAAATATACACATACACTGCCGGGTCGTTCTTATCGTAATAATACCATAACGTTGAGTATCTAATTTCATCGAACAAATTTATTACTGTTTAAGCAGTTTATTAAGATTATAACACCCTATCAAAATTTAGAACACCTTATTCCCTATGAACATCACGACCCATACCTTTTCATATGGTTCCCACCAAAATTGCACAATCAGCGTGGGCACTTGGCTTTTTGTGGAAGTTTTAATCTTTTTGAAAAATATGTTCTTAAATGTAGGTATTTATGTAATTTGTTTTTACTTATTTAAAAATTTAAAATGATATGTAGGTATGTACCAAGTTTAACGAAAATTGGGCGAGTCGTTTAGGCTGAAGTCGAACAGACAGAATTTCGAGACTCACCTTTTTCGTCTTCGCTATCATCGTAATTTCGAGTTAGATTTTTTTTTTAACGAATGCATAACTTGCCTTATAGTACCTATAAGTCACAATTAAAAATAGCTTTTTAGTTAAAAGTGAACAAAAAAATTATGCATGAACATGTACATAATGTAAATAGCTAAATACACACATACGTATGTATTAATTTTGACTTTTTTGGGTGTTTAGCCTTTTCTTAATCCCTTTTTACTTTTTTTATCAAATTGGTGACTACTAAGAATAAATATAAATAATGTAAATTCAGCAAAAACTCGATCACCACCAAAATTATTTTTAAGAGAGCAAAATTCGTATTCAGAATTTAAAATAAAAAAACCTTTCTAATTCATGCAAGTCTTTCTTTTCCATTTTATCGAAACCTGCAATTACAAATATATAATGTACATGACTACGTATCTATAGGTAGGTCGAAAAAATACATATCTGTAATAAAGGTACAAAATCTTACATAATAACTCTGAATTATTTTAAATTCAAGGTCAACATCACCAATTTTCCATTTTAGGTGTATACCTACATACCTACATACATACACAGATATGTATGTAACTTCATTTTGCTCGACATATTGGAGCTTCTAGGTAGATACAAATAATATTTTTTTCTTGCTCAAATGTTTCATCGCCTAATACTTCACACAACGGAAAGGTTGAACCTACCCTTACCCCTCTATACATCTTTACACTACCCTTTTCTACAAACAGATCAAACAGAGCAGAGGACACAAAAATAAAAAAAGCAAATGAAAGAAGGTTGTGTGTAGGCTGTAACTTCTCTGCAACCCAAATGCAACTTTCGAAGATCAAACATGTTGAAAGTACAAATGCGGAGTAATTATTTTAATTCGAAGTTCCAATCTTCGAATCTGAGTTCGACATTTTGGCCGGAGGCCTCTTAAGGTATGCTCGACCGAATAGCTTAATTATGTCGTAGTTTGATAAGGCTTTATAGTTTTTGATGACCAATCGTCCAGTTTCCTCGGTCAAGTATCTACTTATTTAAGGGTCCCATAAAAGTCTTGTCCAGCGGCTGTATCTTATAGCTCGAATGCGGATGAATGGATAGAACGTGGATACGATTTTTTCTTGCGAGGTCCACAAGCTCTATATTTCTTCCATGGTTTTTGACTTCATTTAGACATTTTAGTCTTCAAAATAAAAAATTAAAATAATTTAATTTCATTCAAGCAAACGTGTCAAATATGGCCTACTGGGCCATATTACCAACACATGGGGTAGGCCATATTGAACACATTGTGTTTATTTCATTCATTTTAATTTTAAATACACTTCATAAACTTTTTTTCTTAAATAATATCACACAAACTAAGAAAATACATAACAGTATTTAATTTTAGAAAAAAGTTACCAATTTAATACAAAATTCGATATAAAAACACTTAAGGAAACTTGCCAAAAAATTACATCAAAAATACAAAAAACGGAAAACGCCGTATATTTTCCACGATCGGCGCGCCACACTCACCACAAAAGGCTGATGCTAAACCGGTTTGAAGGCGTTCGCAATGAATTTTTTTTTATTTCGCTGTGGGTTTTGGTTTGCGAAATAGAGCAGTAGGCCATATTACCCACGTATGCCATATTTTCCGCACTTACTCTATATCAGGACAAAGTATCCATTTAATCAAATTTAAACAGGAGCATAGGTGGCCACATTTTATTTCAATTTAATTTATCTTAAATCGGACAATAATCCTGCAAATAAATCTCTCTACATATCTATAGGTAGGTACCTATAAATTCTTCAAATTATTGTAGGCAATATCTCTAAATATTCCAATGATTACCCCCAATCATCCAACATATCACCCTTGGATCCTCAATCCCATTCTCTCAATTAATCATACTGGAAAAGTGGACTTGTATGTGTAACTTCATTTCCAACATGATGTCCTCAACTCCCCTTCAATACTATCGTGAGTATATTGAAACAGTGACACTGACATCAGAGGTAAACTTTTAATAAGACCCCTTTAAACCCCAACCATCTGGGTACATCTGTATATGTATATAACTACCCCGAGTTATTTATTGAGAAAATATTTTCATTTATAATTTAATTATTTATTGTTTTTGGCAGCTTAAATATAATTTTTTGTTTGTCGAATATTTTCAGAGATAATAAATTCAGCTTTTTATTGAGTCCTCACAGATTCGTTATAATGCTGAAGGGTCCGTAGGATAGATAGGGACGCATGTTGAAGGCTGGTATGCTCCTATATTATTCTTTAATTTGGCGGTGGTGCTCCTACGTGAGTTTTGGGTGCTCCTATACATCAGGAATAAAATTCCCTAAAATATCATTGCTGGCGATGGGTGTGGTTATGTCTTTCAACCCTTTTCATCCCCGTTATCGGACGAGTTATGTTATGGCTACCCGACACGACACACACCAATACAAATTAAAAATATAAAAAAAAGAATACATCAACCGCTGGCTGGCCGGATGATGTTGATGATGAACAACTTTCGTTAAAAAATATTATTGTTTTGATATATAATTTTAAAATGCGATTTAAAAAATCTGCTCTTTTTTGATGACGGACGTGGAGGAGAAGAGTCTTCTTTTTGCTTCGTTGTTTTTTTTCTCGAATGAACGGGTACGAAACGAACGCTTGTTTATCCATCACTTTGCGATTTTATTGTTATTTTATTATGTTTTCCCCTTTTTTCTTTAACTTTATTGTCAAGTTGATAGAAGGATGATCTTATTCATGTACGAGTAGCATGTAGGTCATGAGGTCAAGTCAAAGAACTTATGTAGGTTTATAAATTCAAAATAGGTAGGTATGTGTTAAGGCAATGTTTGTTTTATAAAAAAAAATAAAAACAAATAATGGTAGATACTTTTACTTATAAGAAGATGATAGAATTTGAGACCTAATCATACTCTAAAGTGAATGTATAAAAGTGTTAATTAAAGAAGCTTTTATCTTCAAAAATGTTTGCTTTTTTTCAAGTTTGTATATAGATTGTTGTACTTTTAAATTAAACTGCTAGGTACTAATTATCTTCTGATGCAAGAGTTTTAGTTTATTTTGTTAGAAAAAAACCCTTATACCTAAAACTGTACTCCTGTCAGCAAAAACGGAGCCCCTTAACGATAGATAAGAGGCCTAAAGCTACATCCCTCTGACAATTAGCCACCATTTGACGTAAGTATCTACCATTAGTAGTTATACCTTTGTTTATAAAACTTTTAGTACTATCAAGAAGACGAAATATTGTGGCAACATCTTAAGGCTAGGGACTGCAATTGCTATAGATTCGACTTTGCTAAATTTAATAATAAAATATTCTCCTTTTTACTACTTGTTTTGTATGTTATCCTACTCTCCACTGCAAAAGCGTGCGCCAATTTCTGCGCCACCACCAGGCTAGCGTTCGCAATACAAAATCACGCTCCATGATAATACTTATATACCTATACAAAGGTTATACCTTTGTAAAGGGTTTTCCAGTAAGGACTTGACAACTTTTTTTTAAATAAAACGCAAACCATTTGAGATATTTCAAATTATATTATCGGCTTGAAGTACAATTAAAACATTTATGAATGAATCATATGGCCACCACTGGCACGTTTGTAGCGGTCGATTCGTTGGACCCAATTTTTGATGACTCGGCCACACATTGTTGGCTCTGACCTACTCCAACGTCGTCGGCTTGTTGGCATAAGCCCCAAAGAAAATAGTCTAGAGGCGTTAAATCGCACGAACGAAGCAAAATACGCCATAATGTAGTCTTAGCGATGTCCAATTCTTGAGAACGCCCGTGGAATTGACTGATTTGGATCGGTTGCTACGGACGTCTGAACGACAGCTATATTTTCGACACTTCGACCAACCCGTTGTTTCACTGACACGGCAACATCACACTCAAATTTTTGCACTAAACTTGTTATTACCTGTG
Source organism: Philhelius festivus (assembly GCA_963931855.1). Taxonomy (NCBI): domain Eukaryota; kingdom Metazoa; phylum Arthropoda; class Insecta; order Diptera; family Syrphidae; genus Philhelius; species Philhelius festivus. The sequence continues at coordinate 156,667,262 of OZ007556.1, forward strand.
TACTAGGGTGAGAATTACGACCGAAAATTGTGTAGACAATTTTTATAATTTGCAGGCGTTGCTCGTTCGTGTACTTTACCATGATGAAAATGTTGAGTTTACTGAATAAATTGACAATGACAGTTTGGTGATTAGTGAAAGGGTGCGTTCACAAATCAAATTCAAAGTTGTCAAGTACCTATTGGAAAACCCGATATATAAAACTAATAGTACTCTCATGAAGACGAACGATTATGGCGACATCTTAAGTATAGGGACAGTATACTTGCTAGATTAGTCTCTGCTAAATTTAATAGTAAAATATTTTCTTTTTTACTACTTCTTTTATATCTTATCCTACTCTCTACTTTAAAATCGTACGCTAATTTCAGCGCCACCACCAGGATAGCGTTAACATAACAAAACTACACTCCATGATAATACTGTAGGTTATACCTACATAATATTATATACAAAGGTTATACCAAACAATTCACTTTGTTAAAGTAAGGCAGCCTACATCAACATTGCTGAATCCATAATGTTAAATAAGTGAAGATGTGCTGAACACCTCCAATCATGCTTTTTTTTTAACCCGAACCCTGTTCAATCCTGTTCAAATGGATAGAATTCAACAAAGTTGTGTCGACTGATCAATAATGTTCTAGTCTGGACGTGTTCATCAGCCACAATAGTCTAGTCAGCTGTCAGATTTGTTTTGTCTGAGTTCGGTCGGTGCATTATTTTATCTTGTGGAATTTGTTATTGTTTTTCTTAAAGATAAACAATTTATTCTGAAAATATTTCAACAAAAATGATACTCTAAATGCCAACATTAACCCGTATAAACTAACAAAGTCTACTTGACCTTGACTTGTTGACCATGTTGACTTACCGTGTAAATAAAAAGTGTTGATGGACATATAGTGTAGATGAAGCTTAACCGGTTTAAATTTTTACATTAACGTTATTTAATTATGTGTTAAAAATTGAATTTTAGTGTAAAACGAATTTTGGGAGCGGCATAAGGACATTTTCTACAAAAAAAAATCGAAATAGCCAGGTGAGTCATGTTGAAATATCATATTTTCATTTGGAATACCCTAGATTTTAAGAGTAAAAATGGTTTCTGAGCTTTATAAAACTTATTAAACCATTGAAGTGCCTGTATAATTTCACGCTCATAAATATGCAAGCAATATACCTAAAAGATTTTTAAAATGTCAACAAAAGTTCTCATAAATTATATTTGCATTGGAAATAAGAAGTCATTTAAAGAAGAGTACGTAGAAATTACAGTTCATGCCAATTAATGGCAGACATGTTGTTTCATTTTTATTTAATTGTTTTCCTATTTTATTTTACAAAACACTAAAGACAAATCACGATGATAAGTAAACACCATTGAGCAACACATGCAAATGATAAAACTTGATTATCTATCTAAAATATTCATCTTCAACTAAGAGGCCTCTTTTTACTTGCGATATACCTAATGTCTGTGCGCCTCGTACGACGCACGAACGGGACCATGAGTGTTGTCCACTAGCAGTGGCATGGCGTTGCGTTCCATCTTGGCGCCCGGGGCGGGAGACCCATTTTGCCGCCCCCATTCAATACACAGGCAATGTGAGACAAAGCTGCATCTGCGGATTCATCGCCATGCATGCGTTTTTTCTTGTGAATTCTTCTCGTTTTGAGTTTGATTCCGAGTTTTTCGCAGAGAGTTTTAGCAAAGTCCATTACGGCTTGGACGAAACGGTCTCTACTCTCCACAAAGAGAGCTTTTGAAGCGTAGAGTTTCTGAATACACTTATCCACACTCAGTCCTCGTTGCAACAGGTAAATCTGTGCGTCTTCTTCTTCAGGTAGCACTGCAGCCCAAAAGCCAAGAAAAGTGAGGTAGTTGATTGACTGCATGGCTGTCAGAAGAAGACTGGCTCCCGATCTTGTTTCAGAAGTTTCAAATGAATCCGTCAATTCTGTCAGTACCTCAAGAACTTTCTCAAACTTATTTTTAAACGTCTTGGCAGCTTCATGTCTAGCGCGTTTCAGTGACTCGTTTCACTACTTGACCTGTGACGGCAACCAAAGCATTCCACCGAGCAGTTGATGCAGAAAAGAACGCAAATAGCTTCTCCAGAGTTCCAAAAAACGTCACGGAATTCACTGATTCAGAAGCAGCATGTACCCCAGTCAAGTTAAGTGAGTGTTTTGCGCATGCAACGAATCTGGGCTTGAACTCCATTGTGGATCCCTGACATTGTGGCAGCGTTGTCATAAGCCTGTCCTCTCAAGTTCTGTATGTCCAGTCCGTCTGATGTTATCTTCGCGATTATATCATTGCTGAGATCTTCTGCATTTTTTCCTTTTGGTTCGAATAAGTCGTTGAAAAATTCTACCACGGCGATCTTTTCTCCTTCGATATGTACGTATTGCAGAACCTGGCTAATTTGTTCTTTGTGGGAGATGTCTGGTGTACTGTCGAAGATTACGTAATAATATTTAGCTTCTTGAATGCGACGGATGATGGTGGATCGAACTTGCTGTCCCAGTAAGTTTATCAATTCATTCTGGGTTTCTAGAGATAGATACGAAACTGGGACTCTTGCTCTCAGCTTTATCTTTGACAGATGTTCCATTAGAAGAGGGTCATATTTAGCTAGGAGGTGCACTAACTCCAGAAAATTCCCGCGGTTGCAACTATCATCTCCTCGATGTCCTCTGAAGGCCAGATTCTGTTTGGCTAAGAACTGGATAATATTCAGCAACCGGTACAGTAGATCCCTCCACTTCTTCTACTCACTTTCGAAAACTTCCTGTTGTTTCTGATAGATGATTTCTTTACGGTTCAGGCGAACTTCCAACTTCTTCCATTTCAAGAAGCTCTGCTCATGATCCATTAGGCTGTTCTCATGGTCTCCGATTCTTGGATTTAGCTTCCACCATTTGTTGAATCCTTCTTCAGATGCGAAGTTCGAGCCAGAATTGCCAAACAGCTTGCAACAGAAACATGTATGATATTGACTTCCTGTCAAGATTTCGGGCGGGAAACAGTTGTCAGTTTTAAAAGTCAGTGCCACTAGTTGGCCCATCCTTTACTTGGGTCACGCCATTATTAGTTTTTCTTATGTGAACTTCAGATTTGGAATACCTAAGTACATTTAAAAAAAAGGAATAAATCACGTGATATTAAAATCAAAATTTCCGATGCCAAATCCTATCAAATGCTTTCATTGAACTTTCTCTTTAAGGCAATGGTTAATCCCTCTATTCGAAGACTTATATTTTTAAATGATTACCGTTGAACACAGTGCTACGAAAGTCGTCTTACCCGAGTATTAAAGGGTTTCAGTTTTGAGGATATTTGTAAAGTTTGTGGTAAATCAGAATTTTCATTATTTCAAATTAACTTTCAATTTTTAGGAAGGAACACCTAAAATGTATAATGTTCTGTTTCCCATCATTTTCAAAAACATTCAATATGGTAAGGACGCATTTTGGAGTTTTTAGGTAAGTGATTTGAAACTAAAGAACCACGTAGCAACATGTATATTTCTTTGTCAGTTCACTCCATCTGTCAATGAAACCGAACTCGTTATAATATATTTCCTATAAATCAAGAAATACAAAAATAACATAAATGGAGAAAATTCGGAAGGCATAGGGACATGTTTCCCTAATTTCCCTATTAATTTGTTTGATTTTTTTTCCTGTCTAAACTCATATAGGTACCTAGATAGGAAAATATTTTTTTATCTATTTATGTGTCTTCAGCCCAGAACTGCTCACTTACTCAGCTAATATTTAGTTAAACCGTGTTTACACCTTAAACATATTAACCAAGCCCAATTAGTTGACAAAAAGTGTACAGAAAAAAAAACACAAATAAATAAATAGATTCCTTGCAAGAATCTATCTGCACGACACGACTCTTCCCTCTTCGTTAAAGCCCAAAAAAATATTTATCTTCCAATTGCTTATCCAATCCAAAAATAACAGTTTTCTTTCTCGTTTTATCCTTCGAACGCTTCAACTCAACCATCTTTATTTTAACGGAATTCCTAGCTTGTAAAAGGATTAAGTGCAGATGCCATCTCACTCTCTCATCGGCAGGGTCCTTCCACTCTCACATCTCGTTTATAATTTGAATGGCTAATGCCTTCCAATGAAAACACACTTCAATCCACCCCCATGCGTACAAATGCAAGGACTTCTTCCCTATCTATGATCGGCCGACGACACGACGACGACTACGTCGTCAAGAAGAAAATGCGTTCAATTTTCCAGGATAATATTTATCCATAACAATGTGTATATTTACCCTGCACCTTGTTTCATTCATTAGATACACACATCGACTATCGAAGTGTGTGTGTGCTTACAAATTTTAACCAACTCCGTTGAAGAAGGCGGGTATTCAGCACATCGCTCTGAATTGAAGCCTCATACAGATGAACATATTTCTAGAGCAGGGGTGTTTTGTGTTGGTGTAATTCACATAGATACAACTAATAATGGAGGATTCGCTTGTGTGTGTTGTGTATTGGCCCAACGAACACATCCAACAACAGAAAAAAAACCATTGAAATAACAAAACTGCCTGACTGGCTGCCATGGCATGGCCCATCCAAATCCATGCGAAGCCGAATTCCTATCTATCTGTACATTTCATTCATGTATCTGAGAGATTCCCTCTGCATCCCCCATCAGGAGGAGGAGGAGGAAATGAAAACAAGTCTGAAGTGATTTTTGTGGGATCGTGTCGAGGTGAATGTTATTTCAGATACAGATTCAGTATCAGACGTGTGACTGTCCGAAGCGGATGGAAGTGTATCCATCCAAGAAATCTCGTGCGTGTATTGTTGTGTCTAGCTCGATTACCGTTGGAAAAATAAAATAATATTATCATTCTAACGAGGTGTAAAAAATAAATATTTAAAAAAATAACACAGACGAGAAGAACCTACATATTTGCCGCAAGTTAAGCACCTGTGTCATTCATATTAAAAAAAAAGGATTTACGGTTAATTTTTTTGAATTATGAATTTTTAATACTTCTGATTGAGTGGAATAAGAATTTGTGTGACAAAACACAAAAATCGTGGTGAACTGTGAAGTGAAACAGATTTTTAGTAAGAATTTAGTACATTTTTAGTACATAAACCAAAAAATCAGAAAAAAATGCATACCCTGTTCACCGATCAGAACTCTTTTTCGCGGCATTATGCCCAAACGGCGGGCTACCCCTCGGCCGGACCAGGTATGACTCCTGCAGCTGCTGCCCACTACGCCTACGATCAATATTCCCGTTACTCGTATCCAGCGACGGCATATTCCCTGGGTGGACCTCACCAGAACAAGGAAATTGTTAAGCCACCATATTCGTACATAGCTTTGATTGCCATGGCGATTCAGAACTCTGCGGACAAGAAGGTGACCCTTAACGGTATCTACCAATACATAATGGAACGGTTCCCCTACTACAGGGACAACAAGCAAGGGTGGCAGAACTCTATTCGTCATAATTTAAGTTTAAACGAGTGTTTTGTTAAGGTAGCGCGCGATGACAAGAAACCCGGAAAGGGAAGCTACTGGACACTGGATCCGGATTCCTACAACATGTTTGACAACGGATCGTTCCTGCGACGTCGACGCCGCTTCAAGAAGAAGGATGTCCTCCGGGAGAAAGAGGAAGCAATGAAGCGACAGGCTATGATGAATGAGAAACTGGCTGATATTAAGCCCCTCAAACTAATGTCTAATGGGATTCTTGACATGAAGCATGCTCAATTCAAGAAGGAACCTCTTATGGATTTAGCCACCGGGTGTTTGTCGAAGGAAGCTCACCTTTCTGTCGGGACAGCAGCTATGCTCAATTCCTGCCATGACAGTCTTGCTCAGCAAATGAATCTAAATCTGGGCACATCCATGGACCATGGCTTCAGCGTTGACTCATTGATGAACGTCTACAATCCAAGAATCCACCACTCCGCCTATCCGTACCACCTTAACGAAGAAAATCTGGCTGCGACGGCCGCAGTTGCCGGTGGCCAGCTCCGACATCCACACCACCATCACCCACATCACAGTAATCCACACCACCACCATCCGCATGGAGGCTGGTACACGCCCGAGACGCCACCTGAATCCGTCCTCAACCACAATAATAACAACAACAATAGCAGCAGCAACAACAACAACAATAACAATGCCATGTCATCAGCGACCAGTAATCATGTTTCATCAGTAGCGGCGGCAATTGCTGCTACCACCAGTCCAACAATAACCACCTCCGTCGGCTTCCGGGATATGGTCTTCGAGCACAATCAATCCTGCCAAGTGGATACAGGCAGTCCCAATGGAAGCATTCAGTCAGCTAGTCCTCCAGCGGTCACCATTGGCGGCCATCACTCGCACCACCATGCCACGTTAAATCACCACCATCACCACCTGCATGCCGGCAACCTGAGTAATCTGAGTAACCTGAGTAATTTGACACACTACCGGCCCCATTATCAGGACTATGGAATCAAATATGGCGTCTAGAGATGGTTGACTGACGGCCATTACCGGTTTTTGTAGGTTATATATTTATTTTTACTTCTGTACAAAAAAAAGTTTTTTTTAATTTTTTGTAAATAAATAAATTAGGCTAAGAGTTTTGTTATACATGATAAAAATATGTCTTTATTTTATTTTATTTTATTTTTGATTCGAAAAAAGGCAATACAATGTGTGTGTATATGAAAGAGATGTAAACAATTTTAGAATTATAAATATGTAATAGTATTACGCGTTTTTGGCGATTGAGAAATCCGTAGATACCAGACGCATTTTGTGATGTATTTAAATATATATGTATAAAACGGCATTATGTATAAAAAAAACTATGATGAAATATTATAAACTTTAAAGAATTTAATTTAAGACAAGAAATAGAAAAAAACGAACGTTTTACTGAAAATTAAATCACTTTAGTGTTTTTTTTTTAATTCTCTAAACACTAATTCTCTAATTTTCCCTATTTATTTGCAAGTTTTGATTTCGTGTTGAAAAAAACAGCTTCGAGATTTTGATTAACTTAAGCCCGAAAAAGTGGATCATTCTTTCCGTCGGTCGCATCCACTGAACCAAAAAGGTACATAATATCAATTAAAAATTTTATTGCGACAATGAACTTTTTAATTAAAACTCGTCCAATAAACTAGTTTGTTGCGACAATAAACGGCTGTTTATTGATTTCATTTTTCCATAATTTTTCAATAAACTGTTTATTGATTTTAAGAAACGTTTATTGATTTTTAAAAACGTTTATTGATTTTTAAAAACGTTTATTGAAAGAGTTTATTGGCGCAATAAACTGTTTATTGCGGCAATAAATGGTTAATTGCTATAAACGGTTAATTAAAAAACTCAGTTTATTGGCGCAATAAACTCATTTATTGTCGCAATTAACTCAGTTTATTGGCACAATTAACCGTTTATTGTCGCAATAAACTCGTTTATTGCCGCAATAAATTCATCAATTGTCGCAATAAATTCATCAATTGGCGCAATAAACTCAGTTTATTGGCGCAATGAACTGTTTATCTGTGCGTTTGTGATCTAAAGGTGTAAAGATCGACTTAGAGTTTAAATGAGTGTTTGGATTTGCTTCAAAGATTGGGGCAGATCAATTTTATGGGATGCTCTGCGGAAAATTCAAACATTAGTTTTAGCTTTTCAACAACTTGGGACTTCCATACAATAACTTCTTTTTTATTTGAATTATTCTCGAAGACGGCTTTAACGATTTTGATTAATTTTTTTTTTCATTTTATTTCAAAAGCGATTGCTGAAAAAATTCGGATATGTTGGTAAATTAAGGTTTTGAATTGATGTTTTTTTGAGAAAATTTACTTGATTTTTGGGATATTCCTATATATTTTATGTATGTCTTGACGGACATTTTTATAGTTGCTTTCTTAACAGATATTACATAATTTACAGAATTATTGTACCTTAACGTAACATACTGACTGATTACTAACTTAAGAATAAACAAATAAGTCTATATACAGTCCGTGACCATATTATTAGACGCACTTTGAATTTTTTAGAAACTCGTGAATTTGTACTAGGTTACACGCTTTTTTTATAATTCACACGTGCTCAAGGGTATGTTAAAAGACACTTATATCTAATGTTAAATACAGCACGGGCGATAGGAAATTATTTTTATTATTTTTGACTTTTTACCGACGCCGACGTCTGTATGTGGCTTAAGGCATAATGAAACAGGACAACTCAGAATTAAATTATTATGAATTGCTGATTGTCCCAGGTCAGATTTTCGCATGGTGAACCTTTTGGTTTTTTGCAAGTTGGAGCTCCCTTTCATTCATCCCGGTCTGTAAAAACTTACCTATTTTCAAAAAAACTAATATCTCCTTGTTGGCTTGGTCGGGTAACAGCTTTGACATCTTTGAACCCTATTTACAATGTGTGGAAACTGATTAAGAGGAAAGTTACTAAGGAGTTGATCACAACTAAAACGCCGCAACTTTTGGAAAAAATCATCCATGTGCGGAAAAATCATCATTCAGTCTTGCATTGAAAGCATGACTTCAGAATTGAAGCACTCATAGCGGCAGAATCAAGTAATTTTTCTCTTTGTTCAAATATGGTACTTTATAATTAATAACAATTATTATGCAAAAAGAACAAATTAACTGGTAATCAAATATTTAAAACAGTATGTAATTATTTTTGATTTTGCATAAGATCTACAGTGCGCCTAATTATATGGCCGGGACCGTATATGTATATCTGTGGTGTTTGGTAGAAACATGATAACTCCATAAAATAATTTGCATCCTTAAATTCTCTTTATATCGAACTCGAATCTAAACGGGTAAGCCGATTTTAATAAAATTTGGAACATAATTTTTCAAAGAATATTTTCAAAAGTTTTCCAAATTTGAAGAAAATCAGTCGACCCGTTTCAGCTCCATGTAAAGTGAACGCCAAAACCCCAATTATTTTATAGACTTATCATGTTTGTACCAAACACCACAGATATGTAAATGTTTGTACATAAATTGATGTCTATGTCTAAAACATCTGGACAGATCCTGATTTGGACAACAAATTAGATGTTTTCTATTTTTCTTCGATTTTTGAACATTCATATCACGATTGAATTAGAAGCGGATTGGACGTTGGCGTTGATCCGTAATTGTTTTCGTTCATTCATATTGTCATTGGATAGCAGCACTATCAATAAAAGCTCTCTTATTGATCCGCCATTCTTCTAAGACAAGCCATTGTACATCAGCACTATTGGTAGTACTGCGAGCTCATTACACAAGATTCAATTGAGTTTGAAGCAGATAGAACTACCGAGCTGCAAAATCAGGAAAAACTCAGACATGGCCGAAATCCTTAAAACGTGTTAAATTATCATTTCGAACGAATCCAAAATTGTTCATTAGAAATCACTCGAAGCGTTTGGCCGTACTCTGCGTGCCAAACTTTGCCCTTAGATGAGCTAAACACATAGGTACAGGAAATCATCATATCTTTGGAACCGAGTCGAGAAAGTCATGATATCGATTAACATCCGTATGCATTTGCTGCCTCCAAACATCTCAAAAAAAACTTTTCGAGATCAGAAATGGCAAAATTCCAATTGAACGCGTTACGATATTCACCGGACTGTTATCAAATGCTACTGAATATTCAAGGCGTTGTCGATAAAATATTCCCAAGATCAATAATCAATTAACAATATCCGAACGTGCTATTTTGGCAAAAAAGATGAATAATGTCAACAAGCTTAATAATAAAATTCAATTGAAATTACCCGGCTAAACAGTCAAATACAAACCGATCAATGCAGTATTGGACAAAGAAGAAGTTGTCTATTATCCGACTGATTTTTTACCCGAAATACTGCCCCACGTATTAAAATTGAAGGTTTGATCCCCAGTGATGCTAATTCGCAACTTAAAGGCACCGAAGTTGTGCAACGGAAATAGCTTGATTATTATCAGAAAGTTGTCATCAAATTTCATCAAGGCAACAATCATCGGTGGCAAATTGAAAGATGAAGACTTATTGATTCCAGTTCCATTTCGAATCACCAACCACCAACAAAGCTTAAGGCCACTCTTTGACTATTGCTGACTTAAATTTGGAAAATTCATGTTTTTCACACAGCCAATTGTTTTTCTTTGGGAGTAGCAGGACACTGTACCTATAAATATCTGCTAAAAATTCGTCCTATAACTGAACCCATCCATCCATTATCTGAATATAAATAATAAATACATCCCGTATGAAGCCGGGGCGGGTCGCTTGTAATTAAATAAATTAATAATAAAACTAGATATATAAATAAATATGTTTTTGAACATTACGTAACTATACACTGAAAATAAAATCTAGGTATTCATATGTACATATATGACAAAAATGTAGGTTGATATGATAAAAATTTTGTCAATATACGTCCAACAAAAAGTTTTATCAAATTGATAAAAATCACAGAATTTTGTTGAGGTAAAAAAAAGTATCTTGTTGTATCCACAAAATTATTTTATTATGCTAACAGATTGATTTGTTGAAATACCAAAAATATTTTGTCAATATGACAAAATTTCGTAGAATTTACAAAATTAATTTTTCATATTAACAATTCTTTTATTGTATTAACAAATTTTTTTGTTAATGTTAAAAATTTGTTTTTTTTTTATTATTATCGGATTAACAATTTTGTTTGTAAAATTAACAAAATTGTTTTGTTAAATTAACAAAATTGTTTTGTTAAATTAACAAAACTTTTTTGTTATATTTTGTTAAACTAACAAAATATTTTGTCAATTCGACTATTTAGTCAATTCAACAAAATATTTTGTCAATTTTACAAATTTCTTTTGTTGATCCACAAAATTAATTTTGTCAAAATAGTTTTTTTTTGGGATTTAAGTCCACAAAAATTGGGATTTTGTCCCTACGATCTCACATGCAACCATCTGTGAGGGCATATGGACAATTCGCAATTTTTGTTAAGTTCAGTTAATCTGACATCAATTTTTTTGATAAAAACCAAATGTGAACTATATCTTACACAAAAGAAATTTCATGATCAAAAAAATATTCACGCAGAATGTTTTGGTTTCCTTACAAAATAGTTTTATCTATCTGATAATATTATTTTATCAATATTACAAAATTAGTCAACCCCAGAACAAAATATTTGTCATTTTAAGAAAAACGTTTTCATTTTTTGTTAAATTGACAAAAAAAATTAACAAAGACTGTGATATTGTCAAACATTTACAAAACAGATTTTTTGTAGATACAACAAACATTTTGTTAACATCACAAAAAAGTTTGTCGATGTGACAAAAATCTCTGTTTTATTTTGTTATATTAACAAAACTTGGTTTGTTAAACTGACAGTATTATTTGTAGTGCATATTTTGTTAAACTGACAAAAAATCATGCTGAATTATAAAAATTTTGTGAAATCAACGAAATCATTCTTTCGTATTGACAAAAATTTAATCAAAACGATAAAATTGTTTTGTTGTAGGTCAACAAAACGTTTTTGTCAACATTCTTGTTTAGCTTAATTCATTATTTGCAGAATCATTTTCAAAAGTTAATTTTGAACTACAAATATTTGAAGCTTTCGAACGTGATTTACTGCGAATTCTCTCCAGGCCAGCGACCCATATAGCTTTGAAAAACTCATTCGCAAAACATTCGCTTCATGTTCATCCTAGTCCTAAATTAGTACGATGTTAGTTAAAATGAGATGGAGTTCCGAGAATTTTGGCTTCTTACAATAAAAGGAGCAACTATAAACAGTAGTGGACCAAAGAGACTGCCTTGTGGTACACCAGAGCTTATACGCGTTTATCGAATCAGAAGTGATTCCTATAAAAAGAATTTGGTAAGTAGTTCCATTGAACAAAAGCTGAAAAAACCCTTGTATAAGGGTATGAAAAGATGTTTAAATGATTTAAATTGCTTGCACAAGGTACGAATTGTTTGTTGCAAAACGAAAGTTCTATACAGGGTGTCCTCTTATTCATGCAGGATAATTTAGGGAATGATTTTTGGGTACCTATATTCTAAGAAAAAAAATCGCTTCAAAGTAAGGGTCATTCTCCAATGTTGGCGACAATTTTTGCGGATTTGAGAAAAGTCTCTGTTTGTATAAAGCCCTGAATTATGTTAAGGAAATACTAATGTTAGGAACTTAGCTTATGACTTTTTTGCTTTAAAAAATGACTAGCCATTATAAGTGCATTTAAACAAACTGCAAAACTAATGTCTAAACATGTTCATTTTTTCTTACAAATGTTTGACCTCAAATGTCAATTTATTCCATAAAATGCTGAGTAAACATAACATTTTACTATTAAAAAATATTTCACCGGTTTAATGCTGTACGCAGGGGTTAAAGTTGCTTGGAAACGCTATGATATAAAATAATATTGATAATATCTACGTTTATGAGGTGTGCAATGGAATTTGCAACTAATGCACGAGAAAGATACCATGAACTTCCTAGTGAACGAGTATTTAGAAATACTTATCATATAGGCTTCGACTTGTCAGCTTCGGATGTATTGTTAAATTCAGAGATTTGTTCTTTAGGCATACAACACGAATGTGGAATGTCTTACCTAGCACAATATTTCCCTCCCATTACAAAATTCAGATTTTAAAAAAGTAATGTGCATCGGTATTTTATTTAAGTTCTCTCCAACTTTTCTAAGCGCTCGCACTGTGCTTAAACATTTAGTGGTTGTCAAAATCCCTTAATTTCCCATAAAATATAAAAAAACAATCAGCTGCTGAAAAAATATTGGAAGCTAGCAATCAGCATGAGACGCTTAGCTTTGAAATTCAATATTTCCATATATACAATTTCTAATGGAGAGGAGAGTTGCGCAGAATCCACACAGAGGGCGAAATTCATCATTTCAATGCAAATGCAGCGGTAATATGCCGACAGGTGTAATTAGAAACCAGTTAATCGGACCCTTCCCTTGTACAAACTATCTGGAGTTTCTGCGCAAAATGATTTACCAGGAACTTTTGAATGATATTCCACTGATGCATCTACACAACCTACGTCATCGTGAAGTTAAGAATTGGCTAGATGAAGAGAACGGCTATAGTTCGATATGAAGAAATGGAACAGTTCACTTACCTGGAAGGTCTACTAACCTTAAAGTATTTAAAAAAAGAAAGAACTTGTTTATTCAATCGAAAAAGCAACTTTAATATAATATTCTCTTTTTTACTACTTGTTTTGTATCTAATCCTACTCTCCACTGTAAAATTTAGCGCAAATTTCAGCGCCACCACCAGGCTAGAGTTCGCAATACAAAATCACGCTCCATGATAATTCTATAGGTTATTAAATATATAAAAGATAAAACTGCAATCAGACGAGTGACAAAACCTCATTATTTCTGTCATTTTTGACGTATCTATTTTTTTTTTGTTACAAAATAAGATTCTCACAGTTAATAGCTAAAATACTGACAAGATTTTTTTGTCATATTGTCAGTCGTGTAGAACCATCTTAGTTAAAACTTTGCCTTTTTAACTAAGATGGTTCTACAGTCATTTAACCAATTGAACCACAATCAGAGTTGTAAAAGAATGCAATCCTTAAAACCGTTCGTTGAGTTGAATTAAGAGATAGCATTCATTGACTTCACTTTGAGACTTCTACTTAAAATTTTTAATCACCATTCATTTCATATTAAATGAGATGGCAATCAGTTTTCTCTCAGTTCAAATGCCCACCTCCGTTTCTTTTAGTGGCACGGGTCCGAGTGGTATAATTTTTAAAAGACTCTTCCTTGAGCGATGGCTTGTGTTATGTTCACCTAAAAGGTATCGGTGGATTGTCACTTATTTCTAAAACTCTACAAGAAAAAGGCTAGCAGGGTCAAACTGCAAGACTGGTGGCCAATTCACTTCACCTCTGCAAAAGATAACCTTACCCTCAAATCGTTCATGCAGAATGCCAATAGTTGCACGTAGCCTTGCTGGAAACACAAGTCGTCTAGGTCTATAGCGTGCAATTTGTTACATAACAAATTGGTTATCATTGTTCCTATCCCCTTGACGGTGACCGTCTCACTAATCGTTTTCGTAAAAGTACAACTTATAGTAAATGATTACTTTTTGAGGATTCATTGTCACTTGTTAACACAGCCATTCACCCGAAAACGCGCCCTGGGCGCTAAGATGATTTTTCGCTCAAAATTGGAGTCCTCTTCCAAACGCCAAATCAGCGAACAAATGGCGTTGTCTTTGGTCATGAAATTAGAGCTCCTGAGTCAGTTGGATCTTGTACGGGTGTAGTCGGACCTACACCAACATTCGCCAAGTTGAAGTCTCGGATAGGCCCGAGTACTTGTGCACGGCGAGAATTCAACTGCCTCGGGTTCTGCTGACCACATGATGTTCTCGGATGTTTTTTGAGCTCCTTTGACGTACGAACGTTGGCTGATTGATTACCGAACCGGTCATCTCGAATTTGGGCACGAAACGTTCAAGAGTCGACTGTGATGGGCCACCACGTCTTTTGTAAAATGGGCGCAACACATGCAAGGTTTGCACCAATAAACCCTTAGGACGTGCTGATCAGTGGTGTAACTTGCAATGGTGATTTACCATCAGTAACTTAAAAACAAACAACAGATTTGACAGATGTCACATATTGAAATGACGTTTATTTCATATACAAACTTTTAACTGAAATCATTTAATTTGTATTCAATTTTATTCTTGCGAAATCACATATGGTGAGCAGTTTAGACTCCAGTAATCTGATAAATCCATGATCTATAACTTGAAACGCGTGTAAAAACCCCTGGATAGCCTAGAGTACAACCAGAAGCTGCACCATAGGAAGTAATACCAACCAAAATTCCAGATTCAGTCACAATTGGTCCACCGGAATCTCCTTTACATGTTGAAGTTCTACTTGGCCCCTGAGCACAAATGTTAGTATCTCTAAACAAAGCAGATCCATAAATTCGCGAACAAGATGAATTCGGTATGATTTTCAAACGGGCGTATTGTAGTTGATTTGAAAAATTTGTAGCCTCTATTTGAAAAAGATGAAATATATTTTTAGAAAGCTTAAAGAACTTAAAGAACTTACGATCACTTGTGATGCCCCAGCCAGATGCAATAACGTTATCGTTGACATAGGTATTCTCGTAACCATCTAGAGGTGGCAAAGCAACAGGTGCAATATTATATCCCAAATCAAAATTCGGTATTTTTAGAAGACAAATATCGTTTGCAACATTTTTGAAGTCCCACTCTTCATGTACAAACAATTGGCTAACTGGAACTACTGTTCCTGATCTAAATTGTGCGCTTCCCATTAAGGCATATACTCTAGAGGCTCTGAAAAAAAAAAACAAATATCTCATTAATTTCCGAATGCTGGAATAAAGTAACTTGAGTGTGCTCGAACTGTGAAGCTTAGGCCGTTCTCGAAAACGTCAAATCAACGTCAATTTGATCGTTAAACGTCATAATTTTTTGACGTAGATATTACTATCATCGAATATTCAATTGTCTAGCTTCCACAAAGTCTGTTTGATCAAAGTCAATCAACTTTCTTTCAAACGCATCACTTGATTTTCACAAACACGCTCTCTGGCTTATCAATATTTTTTGACGAAAACTAAATTTTTGTACCGCAGAGTTGCGCCGCAAATGATGTTATCGAACATATGACTTAGGTAAACTGCGTTATCGAAAATAATTCTTTTGCATGAAAATTAAGTTTTGCGTTTTAGAACAGTAGACTTTTTCAGTTTGCGTTAAAGAACATTTTGATTTTTGTAACAGATGACGTTTTAGAAAAGAGCACCATACATTTCAGATATTTGCAAGCTTCCAACGCGAAGCTGAGCCGACAGTTCCGCGAAGCCTACACTGTGCTGTGTACACCATAATCCTAGAACATTTTCAAAAGACTTACCCTTCCACACAGTGAGCAGCAGTTAAAATCCAGTTGGGAGCTATCAGAGATCCTCCACACACCGCCACCGTAGACGGTCCCTTTTGAATGTAAAGACCAACTTGATATTTAAATTGTCCTGTTGCAGCCATATATCCATTTGTGATTCGGGGCTGTGGTTGTGGAACATCAAAGGCACTGATCAATACAACTACTGTCAGAAGCAAAACTACTAGCAGAACTTTCATCATGATGCTCTGCTCCAGTTCAAACCGTCAACTTATTTCCAATAACTATAGCAATTATTATTGTCTTATATACCTTCCTCATAAGTTACCTTTGAAGAGGCACTAAGAGAGTAAGTTTGTTTGATCAACTCGAGAGTATTTCCGTTGCTCTTTTAAATGGTGATTTTTCTTTAGATATTTTAGGGTTCGTAATGTGTTTGCTTTCAATTATGAATTAGTTCAATAAATTGAACATGTATCGTTTAAGTGCCTACTTGACTTTGTTGTTGGCACAAAAAAAACCCTAACTTTTTCCTTTTAGATTTATTTGTATGCAATTATGTTAGCAATCGCATAATATCAGAAACTGTTGGTCTGGTGCATATATAAGGTCGTGGTTAACTGATTTTTCAATTTTTTTATAAAACTTGAATAAAAATCCATTGTTGAAGTTAGATATGAGCGATTTTTTTGTGATTTTTCAACTTAATAATTTGCTGGTAAAAATATTCTCTTTGAAAGTACCTATTATAACTACAGAACCGACTTAAAGGGGATGTTCTATTTTACCTTAAAATTTGTAGTATAGGGAAAATTCTAACAATATTGATAACTTATGAGTATTTGTTCAAAGTCCACAATCAAAGTTAAAATACGTTTGAATATTTTTTAAAAAAATCAAGAATAAAAAATTGAAAATAAAAGAATTTTTTACAAAATTGATTTTTTGACTCCTTAACTTAACAGAGACTTTATTAAAAGTTACTTTTTATTACTTCTGGAATGCTTATTCAATAATATTTACGGATTTTAATGTTAAAAATTTAGAGCATTCCTAGAATTTCAATGCGTACCTAACCTACGCACCTTTAAAACAAAAACACCTTTTTGATTTAAAGTCGCCATTTTTCTGCTTTATGATGTGCTTTTTGATGTTTCATAAAAAAAAAGTTGGAATGTCATTGTTACAAATGTTACTATGAGTTCCTTTTCATTTTGAAATGAAAAAAATTGTAAAGTGTGGCTCATCATGTTATTGGAAATTAATTAAAAAACAAAATCAAAGTACATACATTTAAATTGAATGTTAAAAAAAATCGTGATTTCAAAATGTGTGGGAAAAAATTCTATTTAAAAAATTCAACTCAATCGAATGATTACAAGATTAAAAAATAGTAAACTAATCGGAAAATAGAAAAAATAATTAAAATTGAAAATATCTACCAAAATCAAAGAAAATTAAAAAAACACTTCAACTTTGAGTGAAGAACGTCATAATGTAAAGAAAAGCAACTTTTAAATGAACGACCGAACTTTACTCTTGCTAACTTTTAGGAGACAAAGAACGCGCTTCTCAAACTAAAGGCTCCATTTTGTTGCCATGTTGCCACAATGACGATGTTTTTTTTTATTTTTCAAAAATTTGTTTTTATACCCTAATGACACCATTTTGAGAGATCAATAACAGAGTAAACACCAATTTTTTGAATCATGAAACGCTATCTGTATATAGATCAGGATCATACCTGATAATAAATAAAATGCACGACTGGGTCCCACGAACTTTTTCCTATGTAAAAGACTAAGAATCTCAAAAAATGAATGTTATTACAAAAAACCTGGTCATAAGCATACAATTCATTTTTTTAAATGACTAAATCAACTCCTTTAGTAGTTGGAGCTAAAACCAGGATGCCATGTGATTCAAGCAAATACATATTGGCTTATGCAAAAACAAAAATTATAAGTCTGTACTGGTTTCTTAAAAAAAATAAGCTTTTAATACAGAATTTTTAAAACATTAAAAAAAAGTTTTTATTACTGTACGAATAAAAACTAAATTTCAAAAAAAAATATTGAGCCGTTTTTGAGATATGGAATTTTCCAAAAAAGCATAGATGTGTTTTTTTTTTTAATTCAAAAATTTGTTTTTAAAGTCTTGAAATAAAAAGTTTTTTAAACTTCTTGGAAGCTTCTCTATACAAAATTTCATTAAAATCCGTTATGCCGATAATGAGAATTTCAAAATTCGAAAAAATGGTTCTATACAGTCAGTAATATCTTAATTTCAAAATTTGTTTTATTCAATTATAGATCGTAAGAATTATTCAAAAGAAAACAAATTTTATCAAAATTCTCAGAGCCATTTTCCAGAAAAATAGGATTTTCGAAAACCATTTTGTATTTTTATGTAAAATATTTTTTTTTCTCACATCTGGTAGGTCATGTTGAAAAACTTTTATTTTTCAAGTTTAAAAAAAAATTTACGGGAGGGTTTTCGAAATATTGAATTTCAAAAAAAAAAATTTGAAATTTGAATTTTTTTTTTTTAAATCCATAAATTGTTTCGAAAATTAGAGTTCACAATAATATTCAAACTGTTGAGGAGCAACAAAATTATCAAAATCGGTAGTACGGTTTTTGAGAAAATCAAAAACACAAAAAAAATATGGTTCCAAGGAGTGTACCAAAAATAAACATTTTTTGGAAATTTTGTTCAACAATTATCTTAGCTTTAACTAAATCAATTTTTTTGTTTTTTTTTTTTTTTTTAATTAGTGGGACAGTTTTTGAGAAAAAAATTATTTATAAAATTTCGAAAAAAATTCGTATGGACCGTTATTTTTGGTCCTAAAAAAAAACGTATCGGGGGAAAAATTTAAAAACAATATATCTTCCAAATTTTGCTAAAATCGGCCGAGCCGCTTAAGCTGTAGTCGAACAGACAGACAGAATTTCGAGACCCACTTTTTTCATCTTCGCTATCATCGTAATGTCACTTTGATCAAAATTTCGAGTTCGATTTTTTTACGAATGCATAAGTTGCCTTATATGTAGTACCTATAAGTCGCAAGTAAAAAACGATATTCTATGAATGAATGAATGAATATTGAGAGGGAGTTTGCACTGTGACCTAAAGATCTATTGTGCCCCCATTCAGAGCTAGATGAATTGCTAACCCTACAGCTCTAGGATCAAGTTCCGTCGCAAAATTCGCCAAATTAAGGTCTGCAAAAGACCAAGTTCTTGTGCACGGCCATGAATCGACTGTCTTGACTTTTAGGGACCCACGGTGGTGTTCTCAGCGGGTTGGGTACGATTAACCGATTTTTAAAATGTCGATTTAAAAAAATCGATCGTCAAAATGTCGATTTTCAAAAAGTCGATTGATAAAAATGTCGACTGATCAAAATGTCGACTATCAAAAATTCGATTTTAAAAATGTCGATTCGAAAAATGTCGACAGTGGCAAAGTGAATGATGCTCACATGCATGTGGCGCCGCCACTGTCGATCATAGTTGTGTTTATTTTTTGTTTAAATAACAACTTATGAAAGAAACATTTTTTTGGGTTGGGTACGATATCCCGCTTTTTAAAATCCCGTCTCTTATAATCCTGTTTTTTATAATCTCCTTTCTTATAACGACGCGTAAGCAGTGAGCATTTAAAGAATCGATACGCTCCCCTTTTTTTTAATTTATAAAATTGAATTAATAATAAAATTAAGTAACATATTAAAAGAGATCATTCTTGTTTTATTTAACTCTATTTTGGATAAAAGTCGACATTTTCACCGACAAGTTTTCAGTCGACATTTTAATAGTCGAAATTTTAAACTATCGACTTTTTTTGTCGATCAAACTTCAGTCGACATTTTAACAGTCGATGAAATTTATATTTGTCCAGTCGACATTTTTTTGTCGACATTTCGTACGCTTCCCGTTCTCAGCTGATCTTGCATCCCCTTGATGAACGAAATTTGTCTAATATATTACCGAATCGGTCGTCTAAAATTTTGCCACAAAACGTTGAAGAGTCAAATGTAAAAGGCTACGCAACGCACACTAACTAACACTCATTTTTATAATACTCGTAAGTTTTATCATTACGGCATCAGTCACTGAATAATAAACAACAAATTTGACAGATGTCACCAAAACAAATCTAACGGCGCCAATTGAAAATAATTTTAATATGGGGTTTGCGGATTATATCAACTTTAAGGAAACCGAACAGCTTTCAATTCTACGTATGTGCATCACAGACCAGCCAATGTGGAATGACCAATATTCGACGTCGCCAAAAGCCCTGTTTAGTTTTAAGTTTCCTTCGACGATGGAAGAAATTATGTACGCTTTATAATCTGGTTGTAATCTATAAAGACTGTTCCAGGCTTAAATCAATTCTGATATTTCGGCGAGTGCTCCAATAAAAAGTGTTCTAGTAAAATAACAAGTTACATTCCTCCCAAAAAAACTATTATTAGCGCTTCAGTGAGTGGCAATCAGCTTAGCCATTTTCAAACGTTCTGTGAAATTTAGAGATGGCTTCTTTAGCTGTGGAATGCTTTTAATTCTCAATCTGCATCGGAATATCCTTTAAAATTCTCTCCAACTTTCCTAAACGCTCGCATTGTGCTCAAACATTTTAAGGGTATTCTTAAACCCTTTAGTGCGCGCAGAATTAAAAAAGAAAAACTTTATAATTGATAATTGCTAATAATTGATTGGTTCAATTTATGATTGACCAATATAATATCGAGATCTTCGTCACTGTTTGCGTTTTATACCAAACATTCGTAAGGAAGGAAAGTTCAAGTAGACATATATCACACTCATTTCAATTAGACCTCTATTTATTTAATTTTCAGTTTTTAAATATAATATAAATATTCCAACGCAAACGAAACTTCGCAGATTCGAGCTGAATCTTTCCGTGAGACATACAAAATAACGCAAAATTGGTACCCATAATGCATACAAAAAATTACAGAGACTACCTAAGCCTTCGGCTGGCTTGGCCATTTGGTTGCAACCCCAAACAAACCATATTTGTATTTCTGGACAAAACGTTTTTATTTCTTATTTTTGATATCATTGAGAGGCACCTCTCATCAATACCCTCGTTAGTAAGCTGTGTGCTGTGGTGGCAGACGATGGAACCTTGATGTTTATCTGATGGAACCTTCAATGCTCAATGGGGATAATGAAAATATGCTGACAATTGAAAATCGGAGATTGGTAGGGCTTTAAAGAGTGGATACAGATTTGTAATCAGCCGTAGCCATTCGTCGTTGTCGTCAGTTTTGGATGGTGGATGCGTTGATGAAGGAATTTAACAGCTTCAGATATGCTGCATCATAGTGTATGTGGGTTTTCATCTTTTCAAAGCGATGTTGGCATGCGAAGTCCCAAGACAGTAGACAAGGAATCCGGATGAACTGTGGCTTATAGTTTTGCTGTATTTTGTCTCTTTGCTCTTTGTGTTGACGACAGCTCAGAAGATGTCTCAACATCATCATTGTATACGATATGATGGTTGGTAGGTATTTTAATTCGATATTTTAATGAATTTTGATTAATGATGTGCCAGACACAGCATAAATAAAATACACAGAAGGAATCAAAGTAGATAAGTAGGTACCTTGAATTCGTTAAGTGAAATTTATTTGAGGACATCTAATTAACCATAACTCCCTTCCTGTGTGCATCGTTTAATTCTGTCAGAAATAAGAAATCAGGAGGATTGTCTTAACTTAATAGTTTATGACATGAAAAAAGGGAATAAGGTCGATTCAAATTTCAAATGAACCATTTACTGGTTATAGGGTGACACGAGAAGGATCGAATAATGATAACCCTCAAATAGCAACTAGATCCGGAACATCAAACGATAACGACTTTGAGAGGATATGAACTTAAAACATAAGAGCACTTTAGATCCCGGGTGCTACTCAAAGCTTGAATCTTTTAAGGTCGGACAAACGAAATTCATCCGCATATACCAGGGTTGCAATTTGTTGAATTAAAAAAAACACTGAGTCATAAGTCTGTAGATGACTTGACTTGACTTACCAGCTATAATTCCAACATCTTCACCTCACACACATGCTTTTGTCAAGCATGTTTGAGAATGTGAAAGCCCCTAATGGTGCACGAAAATATGATACATATCAGTTTGACACTTGGAGCCTGATTACACGATTCTTTTTTTGACAGTTTGGGTGAGGGATGTAGAAACGTAGCTTCATTCCATTACAGTTCGTCAACTGACACCAAGTATGTCAAAACGACGAAAGACGAAACAACTGAAAAAAAATCGTGGAATCAGCCCTTGAAGTCTTTTTTCAGCTATAGACGGTTTTCACTTTGAACTAAATCCTCCGAAGTTTTGCTTGACGTTTTGATACTTTATCTTACTTCCTTGGTCAGAGATTTATAAATTGATTCACATCATTCCCATCTTGTAATGGAAATTGTCAAAGTAAATATGAGCGGAAAAAACATGGCTTGACAGATGGAGAACAATCTATATTCTAGGGTATATAGAATATTTAATTCGAAATTTGGGGTTATGTGGTTTGGCAGATAAGAGACCAGTTAAATTAAATTTTGACGTATCGAGAATATTTCATTGCAAATGTCAACTGATTGCCCTGAAAGTGAATTTTCCGGAACAGAAAATTAATTTTTTTTTCTCAAAATCGAAGTAGATCTACTTCTATCGAAGTAAAGTCCGAACCCTGATCTCAACTCTGAAAATGCATTTTCCGGATCATAAAATAAAATGCAATCGTACATTATTAACGCGAAGGAGATTTCTTAAAACATTGAATGAACCTGTAATTTAACACCAGTTGTTTCGTCTTTCGTGTCTTAGAAATATTTTTTAAGACGTGAAGAAATGTTGGGGAAATGAAAATATCTATTGAAAATACTAAAATCGAGATTTCAATAAATTGACAACATAGGCAAACTTTCTTTGAGGCGCCTCAAAATTTCCAATGTAAACACGATGTAGTAAGTACGAAATATTCTCAATGTAAACAGGGTCTAAAATGCAAACTTCCATAAGGTATCGTGATATACGGTACGTGTAACCCTAACGAGCTACATTGAACGAATAACCGTAACCGGCTACACGGAACGTATACGTTAGACCTTTGTATTTAAAACTTATAGTATACTCTCATGAAGACGAACGATTGGGGCGACATCTTAAGCATAGCGATAGTACTTGTTAGATTTGTCTCTGCCAAATTTAATAATAAAATATTCTTTTTTGTACTACTTGTTTTGTATCTTATCCTACTCTCCACTGTAAAATCGTGCACTAATTGCACCACCACCAGGATAGCGTTGGTAACACAAAATCACGCTCCATGATAATACTATATAGGTTATATACACGAAGGTTAGACCCACGTTCTTGGTTTACCCTACCGCCGGCATAGTTGTTAACACATCAAAAAATAATCGGCAGCCAATTTTTAGTTCCGATTCGGAGTATCGCCTTCGTTTTTTCAATAAGTTATAACTTGCGAAATTCGATGGCCTTAAATTGGTATTAGCTGTAATGAAGCCAGTTAGTAGGTTTGTATTGTACTATATACTCGAGAATAAATAGATAAAACCATTAAATTTTATCAAAAATCTTACGTCCCCACGTCATTTGTATTTTTACCAAACTTTAACTAAAGGAGACACTAAGAGAATCACATGTCAGTCAATAAATCACTTTGAAATAAAAATTCTATAATCATCTCATAATTCTCCATCCTAGACACAAAGGCGACTCTGACTATCACTATTCAAAAGTGACCGCATTGCGCATCTACATACGAAAACAAAACAAAGATCCCATCATTGAGTAGGTTTGCTCTTGAAATTGGATTTTCACCCTTGATCGGATCACTTGAACGAGAACAATAGGCTCACCAAGTTGTGTTGGAAATTTTCAAATTGCAAAACAATTGGATTACCCCTGAGGTCAATTGAGAATGAATAATCTAGTGCACGTGTTGGTTGTTCAGTGTTCACTTTTTTAAACGATCACCATAAGGAGAGGCGGCTTCCTTTTACATCCTCATTGTGGCGATGGTTTAGCCTATTCTAAAGATACAAATATACACACTTGCAGCTATAGTCTTATTCGATCGGAAGTGAAATTCAAAACGATCGGCTAGTTTAGCATTTGAAAAAATTTTATGTCCATAATTTGGAATACGATGCCCTCGTGCGCGAGTGGGAATCCCTTCAGCTGATATTTGAGAATTTACCCGCTGCACTTGCACCATGGCACGATCTATTCTTTTTTGTGTGACAAGTGCTGGAAGCATTATATATATGAGTGTACTAAAAACACAACAACAAGAAATAATAATAAGAGAACGAGCTTTTGTTTTTCTTTCTGGGTCTTATTGAATTTTTTAAATCTTTTTTCAGGGATTTTAAGGTTTACAATTTTCATGATGAGTTTTATGTAACCGTTGATACTAATAAAGTACTAAATTATTGGAATACCAAAAGTAAATATATTGACATAGAACTTGTGTGGGCACAGATTTGTTTTACTTCCTAATTTTTCCAAAATTCAATACTTTCTAGTTTTGGACCTTTTTGTCAATAACTTGAGCGATTTCGAATCAATTTATTAAGACAGAACATAGAATCTTCTTTAAAAATCTTACGGCCCACGTCAAATTTAAGAAAAACAAATGATGGGTTCAGTATTTAAAAATAAAACTGAGTCAATTTGTTTTAGTTTTTCGACGCTACTTTCCTTGCTTTCCTGAACTTTTTGTGAAGTCTAGGTAAACAGGAACGCTTTTATAGGTGAAACAGCCAACATACCACTGCCAGGCAGACAACTCTATTCAATTTGGACGATGATAGAAGGAAAAGATTCCCGACCACCGAACTTAAGCTGGTTCGGATGGTCAACAAGCTGCGGGGAATGACTTGGGAAGGAGCATTATACCAACTTATCTGTAAAATTTGGTATAAATGAGTATATTATGTTGCGTGAATGGAGCTTCGGTAGAGTGTGTTCTATCCATCAGAGGCATTAATCTTTTTAACATCGCCTACACAATCTTCTCTGCTCTTAAATGTGAAGCAGTTCGTCAATGAGCTAATACATCCATATCAATGTTGCTTTGGGTAATAAAATTCCACCATCGACCAAATATTCACATTACGGTGTAACTTGGAAAAATTCCAAGAATTTCAAATCGACACATCCATCACTTTTTCATCCATTTCAGGACCGAGTATGATAGTATGAGACTAGTTTTATAGGGCAGCATCTAGTTATGGCATCCCTGCCGAACTCTTCCGTTGGTCTGGGATGACAGTGGAAATAAGCGCACTGGTCACAACATCTCACTAAAACCTTAAAGTTCCAAAAAGATTTAAAACAAGACAAAGCAATGCCGTTCGACTTCTTTGACATCGTTCTGGAAAAAAAGTACACAGCTCGCACCGGCATTACTAGGGTTAAGTCTTTCAATTTTGCTTTGATGATGAATGCTATCAGACCAAAAACATAAATGTTAAAAAAAGAGCCAAGTTCTTCAACCTTTGTGTAACAAGTCAGCCGTGAAAAGTACTGAGATCTAAAAGTACGCCAAGTTCTTACTTCATGAAGGTTAAATACCGAATATTTAAAGTAGAATAATATTGAAACAGCTTCAATGTAATAGAGAAATTTTATTATTTAATGATTTGATTACTGACTAAAATTTGATGGGTTCACTGGTCAAGTTTTTAAAACCTTTCGAATTGGACATAAAAAAAACCACGCCCCCTGGATGGAAAACCTCAAATTTTTTCCTCCGCTTGCATGACAAGACCTACCGGTTGTGCAAAATTACAAAATTCTACGATGTCGGGAAGTGCTCCATAATTTTGATGATCTGTCAGCCATGTCAGTTACGGTTTTTGTGATTTTTGAGGCCTTATATCTCATGAACCGCTTATGCTAGAAAATTTGAAATTTGGTGAGGCGCCTGTGTCTGACTAGCTTAGCAAATATTCGGAATTTTAAGTTTCTGACTTCATTGGTACTGAAGATAGGGAGGGGTCGAAAATCGCCTGAGTTTGTTCCTGTAAAAAGGGTGTAGTGCCAGAACTTTGCTGGGCACTACCGTGCCCTTTGATCATATGCGGATTTGAAGTAGATGGAATTCGTTGGTCTTTTAAAGGTTTACCTTATTGTGAGAGTGTGAGGAATTGGTCTATGGTTAATCTGGCGGGCCGGTAACCACACTGGCACTTAAAAACTTTATGCAGAAAGGTTAAGAACCGCACACAGTACAGTTGATAGGATCTTATATGCGGCGTTGAGAGAGGATTTGCCTCTTGTAAGTTCTGGCAGATATGTACAAGTACATTTTTTTATAAAAATCGGGATGATTTGATGCATGCACCTTACCAAAACAATTCTCAACCAAAGCTTTAGTCTTATAATCAGCAAGTTGCTTGTATTTTTTTTTATAAAATTACCGGGACTTGTTTTGCTTTCTATATAAGATCCTCTTCTCTAGTCTTCTACTTGCTCGAGAGTATTTTGCTTTAACGAAAGAAGACAGCATTGGCTTTTCGAAGCATTAAATTCAACGCGGTTTTTGATTCCTCAATGGACAATGCTGTTTTGATCAGAATTTAATGAGCTTATCATACGCTACCCTTCAGGTTACACTTCCGAAGGACAAGGAAATAAGTCTTGAAACAAATATGAAAAGCTGAGGGTATTATCATTAGCAAAAGAATTTAATAGTTAAGAAGTTTTAAATAGGACCAGGGTTGCAAAAGCTTAAGTCACTTGTTAGCTTAAGCTTGGCTTTAATTCACAAGCTAGTGAGTGACTTATGAATTAAAAAAAATATAATTCAGCAGCTACGAACTGACTTATGAATTAAAAAAAAATTAATTCACAAGTCAGTTGGTGACTTGTGAATTGAAAAAAAATAAATCATAAGCTTCTTAGTGACTTATGAATTAAAAAAAATTAATTCAGAACCTACTAAGTGACTTATGAATTAAAAAAATTTAAGTCATGGGCAAGTAAGTGACTTATGAATTAAAAAATTTTAATTCCCAAGCTACTAAATTACTTAGGAATTAAAAAAATTCAAATCATGAGCAAGTAAGTGACTTATGAATTAAAAAAATTCAAATCATCAGCAAGTAAGTGACTTATGAATTAAAAAAATTTAATTCAAAACCAACTTAGTGACTTATGAATTAAAAAAAATTTAATTCATAAGTTAATGGATAAATGCTGATTAGAAAAATTATGAAATGGATAATTTATAAGCTAGCGTGATAATCTTATGATTTAAAAACTAGATTTGAAAGCTTTCGTTAATAATTAAATAATTATGTAGTCAAAACAAGCTTAAAAATTTCCAATCTACCAACTAACTTATGAATTAAATTTTTTTTAATTCACAAGTCACCAACTGACTTGTGAATTAAATTTTTTTTAATTCATAAGTCACTTACTCCCTGATGACTTGATTTTTTTTAATTCACAAGTCACTTAGTAGGTGGTGAATTAAATTTTTTTTAATTCATAAGTCACTTTGTTGCTCATGACTTAAATTATTTTTAATTCATAAGTCACTTACTCCCTGATGACTTAATTTTTTTTAATTCATAAGTCACTTAGTAGCTTAGGATTTAAAGTTTTTTTAATTCATAAGTCACTTAGTAACTTAGGATTTAAATTTTTTTTAATTCATAAGTCACTTTGGGGGTTGTGAATTAATTTTTTTTTAATTCATAAGTCACCAAATATCTTATCAATTAAATTTTTTTAATTCACAAGTCATCTATAGACTTATGACTTAAGGATTTTTTGATTCAAAAATTCGCAACCCTGAATAGGACATCGTTGATAAACATGAGGAAGAGAGTCGGAGACAAAACGGAGCCCTGTGACGCACCAGCATTTTTACTTGCGACTTATAGGTGCTATGATTCAAGTTGTTGAAAAAATCAAACTCGAGATCAGAGTCGACATTACGATGATAGCGAAGACTAAAAAAGTGGGTCTCGAAATTCTGCCTGTCTGTCTGACTGTTCGACTAAAGCTCCGCCGATTTTCGTCAAACTTGCAAAATATCGTTTTTAAATGTTTTCCCTTACACTTTTATTTTTTAAGACCAAAAATAACGGTACCTGCCACACGAATTTTTTGTCGAAATTTTATATTTTTTTTTCTCAACTGACCAGCGAAATTCACAACGAGGCATTGATCGTTATTTGAAGATATTGCGCTTGGTGATATCGAACAAGCTATTATCTAAATTAGGTATGACAGCGTCCCACAGGTTCAATCGAGAGAATCAATATGATTTCAACGCACTGAAAAATCAGTTCCGCTGTTGAACAAAAACATGCGTTTAACACCCTCATAAAAGTTGTGAACGATGAAGCTGCAGGAACTTTCTTCTTTGAAATAAAACTTGAAAAAAATTTTCCAGCGCATTGATTTTGCCAACGATATACCGATACAAGATCTACGAAACAGTCAAAATCGGTTTAGTGGTTCTGTTGTCGGGTCTCGGGTGATTTTTGCCAAACATTGTCAGCGATTCTACGTTCAACTTCACTCCAGGAATTTAATGCATGTTTAAGGTTATGATTGTTTTTGGAAACACATAAAGACACTCAAACTAAGTTTGAACAAGGGTGGCGAGTTGAAGAACGAGAAATCTGGAGAAGTATTTTCAAAACAAATTGCTGGAAATTGGCAATGGAAAAATTATAGACTTCTTCATCAAAGATCAAAACTCATCCCAGGATAGAAGAAAACGGAGAACCGATACACGTAGACTAAATATTGTCCCGTTGCGCCGTACAGCTGGTGTATTCCGTTCCTACATAAAATGATGTCATCAACTATCCAGGCGAATTTTAAAATTGTCCGGATTGAGACTTCGGAATCTTCGTTTGAAAGTTGAATCGGTCATCATATCATAATGTTGGGAAATATACCTACATCGTCTTTTTAACAGCACCACCTTGCGGTGAAGCTATAAAATATGATATTTATGTTAATATCATAAACGACGTTTTTTCCTGCATTCGGATCTACTCAAGAGTAATATCTTAGTATTTCCGGTCAATATTGGGATTTCGTCCCGTCATGGGGCTTACAGTAACAAAGACATTCATAACGAGACGAGGAGATCTTCTAACAATTTACTGTCAACCAATTTGAGCACACCGTGATCGATGAAAATCAATACTTCATTATCAAGTCCCGTGGTTTTAGCAGCGATTCAGACCAGCTAGATTTTTGCATCCATAACAAAAAACCCTGTGGGGAAGTTCGATGTTGGGCAGCTGTAATCGATAATAGATAACCCGGTAGTTTTCCGATGGAGTTTCTTTAATAGCCTACGAGTATTGAGAATCATACAGCATTAAGCATTGTCAACCATTGGAAATTGTGGTTTAACTTTGTTGAAAACGGTACAACCGCTTTTGACCATTTTTCTTATGCTCAAGCTTCCCCATAGTTTGAATATTATTGTGTATTCTAATTTTCGAACAATTTTTTTTTTGGATTTTTTAAAAAAAATCAAAATATTTTTTCAAAACTCAAAATTTCGAAAACTCCATGCTCGATTTTTTTTTTAAATTATAAAGAAAAGTTTCTTAATATAATCTACAAGAAGTGAGAAAAAGAAAACGGTACCCACCATACAAATCTTAAAAAATGGTTTTCGAGAATCGTACTTTTCTCGAAAACGGTTCTGAGAATTTTGATAAAAATTTTTTTCTTTCGTTTAATTTTTACGATCTATAATTTTATTAAAAAAAAGTTAAATTAATATATTACTAATTGTACCTCCCATAGACCCATTTTTTCGAATTTTGTATTTCTCACTATCGGCATAACGGATTTTAATGAATTTTTTAATATGTAGAGAAGCTTCTAAAAAGTTTATTTTTTGAATTTTTGTTCTTGCATAAACCAATATTTACTTGAATCACATGGTATCCTGTTTTGAGCTCCAACTACTAAAGGAGTTGTTTTAGTCATTTAAAAAATGAATTTAATGCTTATGAACAGCTTAGTCTCTAATAACATTCATTTTTGAAGTTTTTAGTCTTTTACATAAGAGCAAGTTCGTGCGACCAAGTCGTGCATTTTATTTTTATGAATTTCAGACTTGAGACCATCCAATACAACTTGTGTAAAGTATTTAAAATTTAAAAAATTATTCTTTGACAATATTGTCCACATATAATTAATTTTTTAAAGTGTTAAAACTACCGGCGACCACCCATAGAGCGATTTTGTGCGTATCGTTTTCCCAATGCCCTTCCAATCGTCCTTGTTTTGTGTCCTCTCATCATTGTTTGAACCACAAAAATTTAGTACGCTCAAGTGTTTCCATGTGTTTGCTTTTGGTTCTGTTTCGCATCGCCGATAAGGCACCGAATCGGCTCCGAATGGTCTTGTTGTGATGCTGGCAATTTAAAAAATTTAAAAATCTTGTGCCTTCCATATGGAAATATGTAAATATAAACTATATGTTGTGGCCCGAATGAGGCCAGAGATTCGAATCAGTTATAGGTTTATCTGCAATGTATCACCGCACGGAAGCAGAATGGCATTGTTTGCATAGCTCGGAGCTATTTGCAGATACATACGCATACATAAAGATAGGACGTTCTTTTCGGTCCGGTTGGCCGCTTGATGTGTCTTGTTTCCTTCAGTTTTTCCTGCCTGTCCAAGTCCATGTCCCGGTGAGGTAATATTGACACAAAGATTGAAAAGAAAATATGGATCTTTGACAAATAAAACAAATCATCAAAATCACATCAAAATTGAAAAATCAAAGAGATGCACACGTTCCGCTCTGGTCCAACTACGGCAAACGAAATAAACAAATATCGTAATTAAATAAGCAATTTTTTCGGGAGGGTTATCGTTATAGTGTTTTGTTTTGTATCTATTATCGCATTGCAATATAGCCAGCTAGATGCACTGGATGTTGCTGTTGATGCATCTCTTTGGCAGGCAGGGCGGCGCAATCGTCAATCGTCATCATCTTCATCATCAGAGCGGCACTATCATCGATGATTATCGCATCTGGTGGCGTTTAGGCCACCGCTCTTGAAATAACAAAATCCTTCTCGCCCAACTAAACACATACCCATAGAGACTGTGCCTTCTATATAGCTGCTACTTCTAGCTACTAATTTGGCGAGGTCTGCAGTGCAGATGAACTGGATAGTGTATCTAGAGCTCGCTTATGATCATAAACGAAATAAATAACTCACACGGCATGACTGCGCCAAAGATCAAAAGCGTGCGCACACACCCATCTCAATCAAATGCCGATTCGAAGACATCATCGCACAGCACGAACTGAACGCGTCGATTTTTCACAAGCCGTGTGATTTGCACTAGAAAATTGCCAATAAATTTTCATCTCTTTTGCAGATGGAAATCCATCTCATGAAGATGATTTAGATTGTGCTGCTCCTGTCTGTCTGTCCTTTGATCCTCAATCAATGCGCCAACTGATATCTCGAGACGCTAGTGTGGTTAATGTGCAATGCAGCAGACAAATGATGGGATAATCATCTTTCGATTGGAATCAATTCGGATCGTCGATTGATGTGATGGTGAGATTTAAGGGAATGAAACTTTTTCTTAACAAATTGATTGACCTTTTTTTTTTATTTTACTATGACCACGGGTTAAGAGTATCTTGCCAAAAGTTTTCAAGAGGGGATTGCCGAAGTACGAGGCCATTTGTCGGACATCTATTTCATTTCAAATAGCGATTTTGAAAGGAAGAATATTTAAGAGGCCAGGACTTAAACGTACGAGTATACCAGAATTACAGTAGATTGGTCAAGATTAGATTGTAGAGCTGGAAACTCGTTCTATTTAGGAGAACAAGAATTTACTTAAACATCACTTTTAAAATAAAGGCTTGTTAATGCTTACTTACTTACTTACTTATCCGTCTCCCGATCCATGGAGGGTCTCTGCCTGAGATATTGCGGTCTTCCATAGGTTGCGATCCTTCACGAGCTCCCTCCAGTCGTCGAGACCAAGCGCTTTTGCGTCTGTAGCCACCGGATCCCTATAGCGGAGGTTCGGTCTTCCTCGTCGCACAGTGGAAAATAATTGGATGTTTCTGATCAAAAATCTATAACTTTTTTGTTTTTGAAGATAGAGTATTGAAATTTTGCACAAATACAAAGAAGAGTATTGTTTTAATGAATTGCTTTTAATATAATAAAAACGATAATAATATTTGCATATTTAGAAAAACAAACTAAAAATTTATAAAAACTCCATGGAACAATTTATAGTAAAGAATGATTGCAAATAAGGTGTGACAAAAAGCTAGAACTTGTATGTTGTGTTGAGGCAAGACGAAAATTGATTAAGAGGGGGGTCTTTATCCCCAATTTAGTTGGAGGGGAACACACACAAAATTATTTAAAAATACTTACAATGTCATGCAGTTTTTTTGAAAGACAGAAATCCATTCTTTAATTTGCTTTTTAAATCGATTTATTTGAGCAAATAGTTTTTGGAAAAATAATTTTCAAACTAAAAGTTTTGAAAATTTAATTTTTTCAATACTGTTATCAATTAAAAATCAGATGATCTATTATTTCTAAGACACGAGAAAATTATAATAAAATCCCGATTAAATTAAAAAATATACATATATGTATGTATGTATAAAAAAAACTTCATGGAATAATATATGGGTACCGACACATATATGAGTAGAAAAAATAACTATAATAACATACAGTGAGCGTCAAAAGTGAGTAAACACCTATATAATTTCTGGAGTAACATGGAATTCGATCAACCAAATAAGCAATGAATTCGGATAATAAAAATCAATAAAAATAAATCAAAACATAAATAAAAATTCAAAATATAGCTTCCTACAATTTTTCCTAATAGAAACTAAACATACTCCATATTAACGCGTCACAAGTAAGAGCACAGTAAAACATGATGGTGTGGTGATGTATATGGCAGCATATTCGATCGGGAATCTTGTTTTCATTGAAAGTACAATGAATAATCAAGACTATCTAAACATCCTAAGCGATAACCTTCAACCGACCTTACGAAAATTAGGGATGCTTAGCAATCGGATCTCTTAGCAAGACAATGATCCTAAGCATACCTCGCAGTTTCTTAAAGAATGAATATTTTATAGGACTTCAAAGCACCTCCATCACCCTCCCCAATCGCCGCACCTAAGCTCCATACAACATTTATGGGATCATTTGGACCGGAAAATTTCACAAACGAGCCATCAAGAACAAAGATGACCTTAAAAGGATTTAATTGAAGAACTGTCCCAAATATCCTCCGATGTTAGAAATAACATTGTTGTTTCCATGTCACGCTGACTAAGAGATGTTATAAAGTCTAAAGGTGACCAAATGAAATACCAAGTTTTTTACTTGAGGTACTACGAGTATATTTATAAATAATTTTAAGATATAACAGATGTTTACTCACTTTTGACGCGTAATATATGAAGTTTATTTAGTTTTTATTGGGTAAAAATGCATTAGTTTGTTTTTTGAATTTTTATTTTGGTTTTGATTTATTGCTATTAAATATAAATTTTATTTTGTATAACTGGAATTCAATTTTTGTTTATTTTTTGGTTTAAATTCCATGTAACTAAAGAAATCATTTACATAGGTGCTTACTCACTTTTGACGCTCAGTGTATAATACGAGTATTAGAGAAAACTCGATGGAATAATATATAATCGTTTATATATAATGCACAGTACTCTGCTCAGATACGAGTATAAAAAGGAAAAACGCATAATTGATATGACATTAGCCGTGTTTTTTTGAAAAAGTTATCCGTAGTACAGTAGGATTTTATATGAATAACAAATACAACATCCGCAGTAGGATCACTGCCGATAAAAGGAGAAGTGAAATCCTGCTGCGGATAGAGATTTGACGTTTATTCGAGTATTCAAATAAAAAAGGTTTAAGGAACATCTCGATTAAACTGTATTCTAAAAGTCAAATAATGAAGTTGGTTTTGATAATTGCTTATACGAGTATCTTCAAAAGTATAAGTCCTACGACCATCTGGTTTTCAGTTTTTAATTCAAAATTTATAAAAGCATTGAATTTTTAAAACAAAAATAGTATCTACTAAATAATGTAAACTTTAAAAAAAATCACTTCGAAGAAAAAAATATTAGTTTGTTTTTTTAAGATTTTGAGTTTGAAAATTAATTTCTCAGAAACTATGTAATAAAATAATTTGATTTGAAAAGTAAATTAAAGAATTAATTTCTAGCTTTAAAAAAACATATAATATGAAATTGTAAGTCTTGCCATTGCTTTTTACTATTTTTTAAAACGGCTCATGTAGCGATTTTTAGTTTTCTGGCTTTAATCATTATTTTACTGATAACTTCCAAAATCGCACGTTATCGCAGCTGATTTTTATAAATGTTTGTTTATAAGAAACTAAGCTAGAAATTAATATAAAAAGCAAAGCATCGCGAAGCATCGCTAACTACTAAAAGTCTCTGTGAACTTGAAAAATATTTTTTTTTTATTTAATTTTACATTTTAATTAATTACTTGTGAAAGAAATCAAAATTTATAAAAACATAAAGTTGTTTTAATATTTCCATAAAATAAGCTTTTCAAAAATGTATAATACTTTACACCTATTCCTACAAAGTCTTATAGAAAACTAAATTTCAAAGTGATGAACCAAACGGCCTTGAATTGAAAATTTAAAAAAATAATAAACTTTAATGCTTTAAAAAAATAATTCATACATATATTTCAAAAAATTCTTGCACTTTCGTAAAGATTGACTGTTTAGCTTTCAGATAAAATTCAAATGTAAAATTAAAAAAAATGTAGTAAAAATCCTTTATGATCAGCTGTTGTTCTACCATTTTCCACTGTGCGTCGTCTCGAACCTGGGGCTGGGAGTCGAAGATTTTCTTGGCTGGAGCGTTGTTGTTCATTCGCTCGGTGTGGCCGAGCCAGTGTAATCGACGTGTTTTGGCTCTTTTGACTACATTCACATTTCACATCTTGGTACATCTCGTATAATTCACGATTGAATTTTCTCCTCCATTCACCCTCTTAGAAGAATTTTTCTCTCGAAAGTGCCCATTATCAATTCCCCCTTTTTACTTATCGTCCAGCACTCGGCGCCGTAGATTAGAACTAGTAAAATTAGTGTTTTGTATAGCGTGCACTTTGTCTTTCGAGAGAGCGGTTTTGAACCCATTTGTTTGGCCAAACCGAAGAAGCAGCGTGTCGTTCGTGGAATTGATGTTTGTTCCGAGGTAGGTGAATTCCTAGACTTCCTCAAAATTACTGCTACCAACAGTGACGTTTTGTCATAGGCGATAGACAGCTGAGGCTTTGTTTGTTGATAGCATATACTTTGTTTTGTCCTCATTCACTTCAAGACCAACGCGTTTTGCCGGTTCATCAATAGTTGTAAATGCTTCTAGCACAGTTCGCTTGGACCGGCCGATGATGTCGATGTCATTCGCATGGCCAAGCAGTTGGGAAGACCTGTTGAAGATTATGCCTTCCAGGTTAACACCATTCTTGCGCACTATCTGCTCCAGGGCTAGGTTGAAGAAATCACATGATAGCGCATCTCCTTGTCTGAACCCTGTACACGTTTGGAATAGCTCGGATGAGCTGTTACATATTTGCAAGTTGCACCGCGTATTTTGTAACGTCATGCGGCATAGCTGGATCAGTTTTTTCGGGATCCCGAGTTCCGACATCGACAATAGAAGCTCTTGGCGAATTATGCTATCATACGCGGCTTTGAAATCGATGAAAAGATAGTGGGTCTCGACTTGAAATTCGTTTGTCTTTTCCAGGATTTGCCGCAATGTAAAGATTTGGTCTATCGTTGATCTGCCTGCCCTAAAGCCACCTTAGTACGAGCCGATCATAGTGTTGCAGAAAAGTTTTAGACTCTCACATAGTAAGGGGGATAGGATCTTGTAGGCAACATTAGGCAGAAATATGCCTCGGTAGATCTTGCAGATCCTAGGATCGCCTTTTTGTAGATTGGGCATATGAAGATTGTTAATGCTTAGTGTGCAATTAAAGTTTAAAGTAATTTATATCAGATTTTTCGAAACAAATAACTAGCGAGGTCAAAATTCTAGGGGCCATTTGCTAGAAAAATATGATTTTCGAAAACCATTTTTTAACATTTGTATTTTGGATACAGTTTTGATATTTTATAGCCAATACAAAATAAGGCAGTGTGCAATATAATCCACAGCTAATTAACTGTGAATATACAAAACACATTCTAGCACACCCTCTAACTTTTTCCTCGACCTACATAAGTCATGTTAAAAATTTGAAACGCCTGGAAGACAAATTCATCCATTTTTATACTGATGGATCAAAAACTGATGATGGGTTGGTGTTGGTGTGTACTCAGATAGGCTCAACTTAAGTCTCTCCTTTTATCGTCCTAATCACTGTAGCGTTCCAGGTAAAACTTTTGACGCTAAAAAAAGTCCTATCTTGCCTCAGAGAAAAAATAAATATCAAAGAGTGATATCCGCATCTTCTCAGATAGCCAAGCCGCTTTTAAATCCCTGGACTGTGATTCTACAAACTCTATATAACAGCCCTTCACTGCCGAACATCTCTCAAGGTGATGGCACATCATTTCAACATTCACCTACATTATGTTGAGTGCCGGCCCACAGAGACATTTCAGGAAATTGTAAAGCTGAGAACTCGTCAAAAGTGGATCTACACTACCTATTTGGCATATAAAGGCATACTCCTCGCTACAAGCAATCTTAGATGAAACAACATCACCACTTTTCTGGTGACAAAACGAACCTGGCCGTAGCTGGATTTGAAGAGCTCTAAGTTTTGTTATCTCTTAGGAGAATACACACCGTAATAGGTGAACACTGTGTAATAGGTAAACACGCAACGAGACACGAAGTATTCTCAAATGATTTTTTGCAGAAGCTGTATGGACGAGAAAGAGGAATAACTGATTTCCCGTCTTAAAGATGTAGGCTCCATCTATGTGAGAGTTTTACTATAATGATCGAAGAGACCTGGCAAATATAGACATTAGTAGTCACGCACGCTTCGTAAAGAGCTCTAAGTGATTCAAAAAGTAAGGAGAAAGTCTACTTATGGTCTAAGTGTGTCAAACAATCACGCTGATAGCCATGCTAAGCAGGTTTTTTTTTTTTTAGATATACTGATCTTAAAGTGCAAAAATCCTTTCATAACAATCAACTTTTAAAATGGCTAATCTTTCACTTCAAATTCGAAGATAGTACTTTAAATTTTTTTTACAAATTTTGCGGACTAGAAATCAAGATCGATATGTAACTTGACCCCATATGTCATCATCTTCATCATCATGTTCTGTAACCCCGCTCAAGGCATAGGGTGCCAATAAATCGTCTTCATACTTCACGGTCTCTAGCTAGATATTTTAACTGTGTCTACGTCATTTTTCGGGAATCCGCTTCTGATAAGACTTTTCCATGTTTTTCTTGGTCTTCCAACCCGCCGCGCCGCCGTGCTGTGCAATATCATCGTTTGGTTCCCTCAGTGTGTGACCAATCCATTGTCATTTTTGCTTTCTTATGTCGACGTCCAGCCGGTCTTAACTTATCTAGCGGCCCAATTTCTGGTGAGAAATAGTTTATGGCCAGTGAATCTTCAGAATGTGACGTCGACAGCGATTGACAAAATGTACCAACAAAAATCTTTTCAAGTTTCATTAAAAGTTTTAAGAAAAAAAATATACATCTCCTTATGCAATAAAACGTCAAGTACACCCAAAATTTGGGTTTTTAGCTTTTCTATATTAAAATATCGTCTGGCTGATGTTGTTTCTTAGTTTTGAGCGACATCGGCAGCCACAGCCGCGATATTTTCGGCCGAACGACCAGTTCGGTGGCGATCAAAGCGCCAGAATGTTTGCCCAGTTGGAGCGGCACGATTAGGAAATCGACGTCAAAATTAACACAATTATTTCAATCTCTTGCGGCGTATAGCGCTTTGCTTGTCTGTTTGTATACTGCAGCTGTCTAGTTCACAAACGTCAAATATGATTGACGTACGACGCCATTTGCAAAAATTATAACATCTATCGATAGGGTGATTAATTTTGCGCCATCTTGTGCAACTTTATTATCTGGAGCAGATGAAAATGAATCCCGATTTCAGCAAAAAAATCTTTACCAAGAAGTAAAATTTTTGGATTTGGGACAATGTCATTGTAGGCTGACGGCACCTTTATAACGTCCTTTTTTGAACACATCAATGGCATTGCCATCACTATTAACGGAGAACACTAATAAGCGATTATAACTAAGTTCTTTTGGACGAAATCGCATGATATGGATGTGAATGGCATGTGGACAGTGAACGGCGCTACGTTCCTCGCAGCTGATGCAACAATGGACAGTCTCCACGACAGATTTGAGAGTATGGTTATCTCACGTAAATGCGACTGACCACCCAAACCTTATGATATTCTCTTTGAGATTTTAAGTCGCATTCTAAAAATCCACAAACGACTTGTGCCTTCAAAGTCAACAAAACTCATAAATGATTTCATATTCCACACTTATACTGCTATGGATAGACCCTTTATATGTTTCCCAATCAAACCGAAACATTTTTATAAACTCAAAAATTTCAAAAACAAATCAAGTATTAGTGTGTGTGACATTCATAAGAAATGTTCGAATCCATCACATATTACTTATAAATTGTTTAACAGTCTTTATTTACAATAGTATCATGTTACAGTGATTCAAAAGCAATAAAGCCCAAATTTATTTCAACGAAAACGACACTGTCCTAATTATCGATTGTCCTAATGATAAAGCGTAGGCAGTTCGGCGACCGACAGCGACTCGAGATCAGCATAAAAAGTGCTTACAATCTCAAAATACCATAAAAGAAAAGAATAATAATAAAAAAACTTAATGTTTACACAATAAATTCGATGGACTACTGGGTGCGGTGCGGTGTGCGGAGGACGTACGATTAGTGTGCACTCTGCGCACATTTAAACGGCCCTCATTAAAAGAAGACCGAAAAATATTATAAGTAAACTCTGCTCCTGACCGTGTTGTGTAAACAGGAAATCGACCAGAAATCTGGGAACCACAATGAGCTGACGAAGAGATAAAGACTACTTGTGATCTGGGAGCACCTTGGTTCTCTTCGCTGTGCAGCATGCTCGAATCGCACATAAACATTTTCGGAGGAAAGTAGGTATTTCGAGACTGTGTAGACTTTGAATCGAATTCCTCATAACTTCCAATAGACACACTGTCGACTTGACTCTTTTTTCCTCGAATCAATCAAAGCTAATAACGACGAGAACATATTGGCTACAATAGAAGTGTAGTTTCACCAATTCAATGGAACTTAACGGCTATAAAATTTCAATTAGCTCGAATTGCAATGATGTTGATGTTTTGTATGTAAACATCTTTGTTTACCCAATACTATAAATCTGTATCTGGATCTGTATATCCCACAGATAATTAAAAGTTAACCGTAAAAGGGACCAAGCGCCAGCATTGAATAATTCTACTTTTTTCGAACAGTCTTTTCCGGTTGTCAGTGGGAGAATGGGATTAAGAAACCGCATGGAACATAGAATGACATAGGTGAATTAATTTTGCTTTTTTAAAAATTTCAACAGATTTTCAGAGTTTTTCCATCAGGATCATCTTTTCTATTGTGTGAATGGTGGTGGCGTGATGGCGTGGCGAAAGGCGATAAACAAACCTAAGCACACGGTACGGTACGTTTGTTGTTCGAAATGTGTTTCCCTTTGATAAGGAAACAATAGGATTTTTTTTTATTGTTGAAATACTGTTGATGCTCCTTTTCTGTTCCTGTTTCTGTGAGTTATCTTTTGTGTGTTGTGGTTGAATTGATTTTTTAATTTTGAGTTGAAGTACGAGTATTACCTTCTTCCATTTGAGTTTAGAAAACTTCATCAAATCGTTTTGCTTGAAAATATCGAATTTATGAAAAAAAACCTTATAGTATAATCCAATTGGGGCATCGTGGATAAAATTTCCAGCTTTCAAAATTGGCAACTTGAATAATGCCGAAAGTTTCCCTTGGAATTTATTTATATTGAGTTTCATGGGGAATTTTGTTCTCATTTCAAAAGGTTTCCAATTTTTGAAGATGGTAACAATTCCGAGAGAAGTTTTGCTTAAATTGAAATAATAAAAAGTTAGACAATTTTCTCAAGAAAAATTGTCAGTTTTTTCTGACAAAATCCCTCTGGTTATCACAGGTAATAAGTTGAATCAAAATCATTGTAGCTATTTTTGAGAAAATTTGACTGAACCAAAATTTGTGTATGGCAGTTGCACATTCTAGATGATTTAAGACGAAAAGTTGAATATTTCTTCATGAAAAGCACTTTAAATTTCTAAATAAATTGAATTATCCGTTAAGGTTTCAGCTCGGTCAGACGTATAGGCACACGAACCCACAGACTTAACTTCGAAAAGATTCATCGATATTGGATGACTGGAAGTTGAAAATCATCTTTCAGATATCAGAAACTATTCTGCTTAGGACTTGGTTGCACAATGCTCCAAGGGATACAAGAAAGAACTGGGACAAGCTAGTGATCGTAGGGCTGGCCACATGGACAGAGCCACTGTCGAGCGTAGTAAAGTACGTTGGCATCTTGTTGGATCAGTATTTGCATATATATTGTCATACATATATGTAGGTACTGATCTGGTCAGGGTTAGGGGAGACTTTGTCCTGACGAAAAGGTTGTTTTACAGCAGCTGGTTTAATAGCAGGGTGAAGGTGATTTGCTACATGGCCCTCACTTGGCCGATGACAAAACATAGATCTACCATTAACACTGCAACAACCCTACAAAGACAGCACTAACTAATTGTGCTTACGAAATATGACTTGGCCATTCTCCTGATTTTGAAGGTGTCCAAATTCCTCAAAGTGAAAACCATACTTCGAAGCGTTATACACTTGAATCACTTCAGATATTAAATACCAAAATCAATATGAATCGTAGGCAGGACACATAAAACATCTCAGCGAGCAGTACGCTCGTCATATGGACAATTACTTCCTGCTATTTATCTCTTTAAGGTTTCTCTTTTAGTTTAATAGGCTTTTCACACCGAATTAAAATCTTGGATTTCAGCAACAAGATTACGAAATCTCGTTGAAGCGTTCGCACTGAACGGAATCTTTCATCTTGCCAATTATTTTTAATTTCTTTTGTTTATATGAAAAAAAAAAATTAATCATGATAATTAAAAATTCTTGATAGTAAAAGCATCCATTTAGGTTAACAAAACATATTATTTTATTTTTTTCATTTATTAACTTCCCATAGGGAGTTATTGTAATCGGTCCGATTTGTCAAATTGGAATTTTTGACATTTCTCGACGTTTCAAGGTCCCTAGAGGCTATATCAATCATTTTTAGAGAGATGTCTGTGTGTGTGTGTACGTACGTTCGTACGTTCGTACGTTCGTACGTTCTTACGTTCGTACGTTCGTACGTCCGTACGTTCTGGTACCATTTTTCGTCGTCGATATCTCAAGAACGAGTAAAGATATCGACTTCAAATAAATTTTGTTTAATAGATAATAACTTCGAAAGAGGCTGAAAGGGCGTTTATTAAAATTCAGTGAGTAGTTTTTTCACTATAACGGTTTAAAAAAAAGTAAAAATTTTGGTTAGTTTCAAATATCTCACGAAAAAATAATGCTATTGATCTCAAATAAAATTAAATGTACTCATTATAAGGTCATACAGATTTGGTATGAATTTGGAAAAAAAATGAACATACCGTTATTTTTTTAAATAAAAAAAACTGAAAAAAAAATTTCATAACCCAGATATTCTAAGAACGGAAAACAATTTGAAACTCAAAATAATTTTATTTTACGAAAAATAATGTGTTTGACAACTGGTGAAAATTTCAAAAAAAATCAGTTTACAGTTTTTTTACAAAAAATAAAAAACTATATAAAATTCTATTGAAAATTGGTAAAAATTGTTTTCGACTCAAATTTCTCGAGAACTAGTAGTGATATTGACTTCTAATTTAGTTTATTTTATACATAGTATAATTTTGTACAATTGGTAAAATGTTGATAAATATTGAATTAATAGTTTTTTTTTTAAAATAAAAAAACTATTAAAAATTCTATTGAAAACTAGTTAAAATTGTATTTCAAGTCGAATTTCTTGGGAATGAAAAGTATGTTGTTTTATACATCGATACCTTCCCGTAAGAATGTATACTAAGCGACATTTCTAAAATTGTTCAGGAAACGAAAAAAACGAAGAAAGAAGAAAGTTCTAGTTGAATCATAGTGTGCTAAGAGACAATTTTGGTTAAGCTAAGTGACATCTAACAAAATTTTTGTTTGCTCACGACAATGAGATCAATGCAATAGACAATCAAATCTCTTTAAATAATTAAAATACTTTTCAATCTTAAAATAATGTTTGTTTGAATTTTACAGCTAAAGTTTGTTTCGCTGAAAATTTGGTTATCTGAAAAAAAACTAAATATAAAGTTTTCAAGACCACAAATGGGAAGTTATCAGTGTGGGTCGCACCCAGCCTCTTTTTTAAATATTTCAATACACCTCTATGAAATTCCTTAGCTGATTCAATATATTCTTTTAGAATGTTGTTATTGTCGGCATCCATTTCGGTATTTTCATTTCATTTGGACATTCCTTCAAAAGGAACTATATTTTTCCTTATAAATCTGTCCATTTTTCCTGCTTCCTCGGATATAATTTATCTTCTCTCTTTCTCTCACCACAAATCAAAGAGTGAATCCTTTATCTGCTTTTTATCTGCCTATTCGCTTGCTGACAATTTGCTGACATGGCAGAACATTTCGAAAGGTTTGTATTTTTTTTAAGCGATCTGACAACAAACAATGTGTGATGGAGATCAGAGATGTATACGATGGTCCATAGACGTACAATAATATTGGGCAAATAGTATGTCAAACAAAAATTGAGCAATCACGTTTGTGCTATGATATTAAATCGTGTGAAAATGAAGTTGCTGAGTTCACCCATAGCTCTTCCAAAATACACAATAAATATCTTATTTCATATAATATGTTGCGACACCTTTCAATATCAGAAGCATAAACGCCTACATTGAAAAATGTTAGTTAGTGTTGAAGAAAAAACTTAGCACAGTTGTTATTTTATTTTTATTTGAACATTATTTGAAAAAGTTTTGTGTTTAAAATTCAAATAGCAGTATCTGTTTTCGCAAGATTAAATTACATTTTCTTGCTTCTGCTAATGCGCCCCTAGAATTTGCGCCCTGTGCATTTGCCATTTGCACGTATTACATATGTATATGGTTGGTCCGGCCCTGTCTAGAGGAGAAATCGAAAGTTTTTTTTTAGCTCTAAAACTAACGGTACCCCCCACACACATGCATAATCTTATTTATCTCAAAAACGGCTGCAACGATTTTGATAAGAAAAATTATGTATGATATTATGGTCATGGACTACATTTTGGTCAACAAAAATTTTGTGGCAAAATGTTATTAACGGTATACCTGTCATAGAACGGTTTTTTTTATTTTCGACTT
Organism: Philhelius festivus; assembly: GCA_963931855.1. NCBI lineage: Eukaryota > Metazoa > Arthropoda > Insecta > Diptera > Syrphidae > Philhelius > Philhelius festivus. The sequence continues at coordinate 156,710,949 of OZ007556.1, forward strand.
TCTCATTGACGGCTCTAACGATTTTAACCAAAAATTTTCAACAGGAGCCCCCTTAAGATTAAAATAATATTGTATATAAAAATATTTCAAAATAAATATTTTTTGGGTTTTTTGAAAAAAAATCCAAGTTTTTTTTTTGAAAAATCAATGTCTTTAAAACGTGTGAACGATTATTTTTTGAAATAATTTCCTAAAATCTATACTATCTACTAATTACTCCATATTAGCATCCCAAATTATATTCTTAAAAATTTTTAAAGAAATTTGTTACTTAAAAATGTACTTTAATAATAAAACGATTTTTAAACTTTGTTTGCATAATTCCGAAAATCAGATGGCAATTCTATGCATTTGAACATTTTTATCTCATTAAATAAATGTTTTATATTTATTAAATGTATTTTAAATTCCAAAGTACTTTTTATGTAAAAGAGCAAGTTCATGCGATCCAGTCGTGCATTTTATTTTAAAATTGGTAAAAAACGTTTTTAGAAGCTTCACTAAAACTTTTTTTAATCCTTCGCTTGGAGTTAAAAATAAAGGTCCCTCTCAAAAATTTTTTAAATGTGATCAAAAATGTTTCCACTGGCTAAAAAATACAAATTATGTACTTTTATTTAAAACATTTTATTTTTTTCAAAAAAATTTCTACTTTTTCGAAAACAATATAACGGATTTTTATTAGTTTTTTTATGCGGAAGTATTGATATTATAGATTACCAAATTTTCCAAGATAAAAAAGATTCTTTAAATTTTTTGAATCGAAAATTTTTATAAGCTTTATTTTTTTAAATTTAAAGAAGCTCTTGTATAAAAATTTTGATCAAAATTGGTGGAACCGTTAATGAGATATTCGAAAATAAAAAAACAATTTGTTTTACAGGTACTGTTAATGGCATTTTTTGTTAAAGTTTTGTTGACCAAAATTCACGTCTACAATATTACACAAAACTTGTTGGTCAACTAATAAGATACTAACATACTCGTATGTATGAAAATTTACATTTGTTTGCTCATCGGGGGCCTAAATATACATATACAGTGACTTAAGTTTAATTATTTTTATACAAAATTTACATGATCGTATCGTATTTAGGGTGTTAATTCCCGGTCTCAGTGGTGATTTTTTTGGGTTGTGGGCGGTGGTAGGCTCACCCAATGTCATCGTAGAACGAGAATACTTCCTCGTTGTCCATCATTACATTGTCATCCAGAGTTTCCATCACACTGAGGTACCTCGGTTCGGGATGCCGTTGTTCTGTGGTCATCCTTCTCATAAGCTGATTCGGGTGGTCGATGACGTTCCGCATTAGTTTCTTCATTTAATGAACTAAATATTTGTCCAGTGAGAGTAAATTCACTTCTGATTAAAGATGCTCGTTCCTGTAGTGTTTCTGAAGTTCACTCTCGAAATAAAGTCCAGTGCAGATCCTCAGTATCTTCCTCTCAAATAGTTGAAGTTGCTTCATAGCTGCCTTCGAGATGGAAAACCAGATTGGGAAGGAATAGCTGATCTCTGGTCGCAGGAGCTGCTTGTAGATTAATATCTTTCTCGGTTGGCTAAGACCTGTTCTTCTTTTCAGCAATGTGCAAAGGACTGAAGCCCCAGCTGGCCCTTTTCAGAACATTTTTTGAGTGCAGGTTAAACCTTAGCAACTCGTTGAAGTGCACTCCCAGGTACTTGACGTTTTTTGGCTTTGCGGCTATGGTGGATCCCTCAGGGAGTCTCATGACCAGGTTTCTGCAAATTGTTGCGGTGTGAATGTCTCTACCAGTTGAAGGTCTCCTGAAGCAGACAAGTTCCGATTTGGAAGTGTTGATTCGGATGCCACATTTCTGGAAGAATTGGACGAGTCTGCTGAAGTAGGTTTCTACTTTTCGGACAGCGATAGGTGGTGACATTGATGTGGCGTTGGTGAGCGAGTAATCAGCATACAGAAGGTTCTGGAATCCAATTGGATGTTAGTCGCAAGTCACCAAGCCTTCGGCGACTCCAGCTAGGGAATTACCGAAAACCTTTAAGTAGTTTGTTTGAAGAAAATCGCTTCAGCGACTTAGGCTGTAGATCGATGTAAAGGCATCCAGACAGATAGACTTGCGAAATTGTGGGACCCACTCTTTTCGAGGTTTCGAATTTCGAGTTAAATTTTTTTTCCAAATTCAAAACTTTTCCTTAATAACCTTTATCGCAAGTAAAGAACTGTAGTTGAGTAGGGTTAGTGTATCAGTTGTTGTAAAGGAAATTTAAATCAAGAATATACAAATACAAACATTGCGGGACGGTAATTTGAAAGTTTGCATCCATCTGGTAACATATACGTTTTGCGAATCGCCGCACATTATAAAGGGAGCAATTGACTTCTTTTCTTAAAAATAATAATGAGTAGTAACTAGTGCTAGATGTACTACGTTATATCATTGTATCATACGAGTATTATCAAAATAAAATTTCATAACTTTTCATAAAACTCTTCCTGATTTTTTCTAAGTAATAACAATAAGTCTCCCTGCGTGACCACTTGCCATATAATAAATTAGCTACGCGAGGAAAAAACTCCATTGAACTGCATTCGCCGCAGGAGAATATACATATATGCATTTCGTTTGGAATATTAAGGGCTCTCCTTTTGGATATTAGAAGCTGCATTCTTCTCACCTGAAAATGTTAGCGCCTAGACAACCCCAGCAGGGCACCTGCAAGTGGTATCTGCTGCATAATGCATATTAAAAGAGCACCGAGAGGAGTAGTCGTGGTGTAAACACAACGCCCAGAAGCGTTTACTAGCGCCTCGGAATTTCATGGCGTTAGCATCCCGTGTCGAAAGCATTCCCTGGAATCGGAGTTAAAGGCGCTGCCGGGGTTCACCCCTTCACGTGGTGCTGGTGACTTATATTATGTTTTCCTTTTTTCGGGAGCAAGAAAACTCAATCTTGAATCTCACTTGGTTATTTGGCGTTCTGTGTTTACATAACGACAACGAAGACGCTGATGATGATTATGATGACGACGGAGTCAATTGCCTGCACTAGGTACTGCCGGAGGATGATTGCAGCTCGCCCTGATTACTGCTACAGCTTCTGCTGCTTGTGGTCGTTCCAGTGGCGGCTGTGATGATGAAGACCTTTAGTATGGTACGCGCGTCATGTGGTTACGCTTTGGTGGTTAATCTCTTTCATATGGTTTGGATTTCCTGGTTCGTTTGAGATTTTCCAACCGAACGTTGGACTTAGCCAAAACATATTATTTCTGCAGTCCAGTTGAGGAATTTTGGGCTGCTACCACTGACAGGTAGCGGAACTGAATCGTACAACAGAGACTGATGACCAAACGACGATGGATAGAGATAAACGGACGCGCCCTGGTCAGTAATAAAATAATACATGTGGTTTGTAGGAGTTTCCCTCGGGATGTGCGTGGAAAATTGATTGGGAATTTTCTTTCTGTGCAACAGACATTCTTTAAAGTGGCATAGGTGTTGACGGGGGATTAATTTGCATTCGTATGTTTTGGATAATTGTACACACCTTTATACACCGAAATGAGCTGCTGAGTGGACAAAAAGGAAATTTATGGCTGAATTTTATTGAATGTAAACATGAAGACCTCGTTGTGTCATACAAGGGGTGTGTTGCGAAATAATTAGGCAATTGTTTGCTTTTCGTAAATCGTAATGCGGAACAAAAGTTTTTAAATTAGCAAAAAGGAACTGTTACGGTTGATCGAAATGTTTTTACTGAATGGAATAAAATAGGTCTACATCTACACTAATATTTCGTCCCTTTTTTATTTAACTTGAACCAACAGACTAGCACGAGGGAGAAATTTCTTCAAACAAAGTTGCATGTTTAGGCTAGGTTGGTTTAAAGTGTATGGCAGCATTAATAACCGACGCACTTAGCCAATAAGTCTGTCCGTTGTAATACCTTATTAATATAGTTTCGGGCTCATTAAATAATATGAAGACTTTCCATGCCTGTGTTTGCAAATTCACTAGCAATACAAATCTGGAAATGATTCTTCTTGGTCCATACGGCCTTGGCCTCAGGTTTTGAAAATAAGGAAAGCCGCTTTCCGTACTTGAGCATTAGAATATGTCCAGTTATGACACATATAACGGAGCCAATTATTTGAGGAAATCGGACACTCAGTCAGAGGTAATAGTTTCAGCGTTATCCAGATCTGTAGATCTGTTTTGTTATCAACCAATTACTACTTGGATAAGGCTTTGTTTTTTTTTGTTATCGAATCTTGTTATAGCAAATCAGACCAAAAACATAAATGTTAAAAAAAGAGGCAAGTTCTTTCATACAAAAACCTTTGTGTAACAAGTCAGCCGTGAAAAGTACTGAGATCTAAAATACGCCAAGTTCCTACTTCATGAAGGTTTAATATTACCGAATATTTAAAGTAGAATAATATTGGAACAGCTACAATGTTATAGAGAAATTTTATTATTTAATGATTACTGACTAAAATTTGATGGGCTTACTGGTCAAGTTTTCAAAACCTTTAGAATTGAGCATACACAAAAACTTTCCAAAGTAAGCCCATCAAATTTTAGTCAGTAATCATTAAATAATAAAATTTCTCTATTACATTGTAGCTGTTCCAATATTATTCTACTTTAAATATTCGGTATTAAAACTTCATAAAGTAAGAACTTGCCGTACTTTTAGATCTCAGTACTTTTCACGGCTGACTTGTTACACAAAGGTTTTTGTATAGAAGAACTTGGCTCGTTTTTAACATTTATGTTTTTGGTCTGATCTCACTCCTTTTTGCAAAGATTTTAATATTTTGCCATGTCAAAATATCGAAAGATAGAAGGGTGGACTCTACCTACTAAAATCAACTTAGTTTATAGCTTCTTATATTTTTTGGTATATTTTCTTTTTGTTATTGGTTGTTTTGATTTGCGCTTCAATTAACATACCTACCTTAATCACTGAAATCGAAAGTGCTCCATATAAATTAAACATTTTCTTAGAAAGTGGGCGGATACCACGCTCCCTGAATGGAAAACCTCAATTTTTATTTTTGGTCCTTTATATGCAATTTGAGCCCTACCGTTCTACCAAATTTCATTGTTCTACTGCAATCGGAAGTGTGCCATATATAATTTACATCAGTTCTGAGGAAGTGGGCGGATACCACGCCCCTGAATGGAAAACCGCTAATTTTATATTTTTTTCTTTGTATGCAATTTAAACCCTACCACTTTACCAAATTTCATCATTTTACAGCATTCGGAAGTGCTCCATTCAACCAACACCAATTCGGAGAAAGTGGGCGGATACCACGCCCCCTGAATGGAAAATTTCAAATTTTCGATTTTTTCCTCTGCCTACATGACAAGACCTACCGTTATGCAAAATTACAAGATTCTACGATGTCGGGAAGTGCTCCATAATTTCGATGATCTGTCAGTCAGTCAGTCAGTCAGTTACGGTTTTTGTGATTTTTGAGGCCTTATATCTCATGAACCGCTTATGCTAGAAAATTGATATTTGGTGAGACGCCTGGTTACATTATCAGAACACCCTCACATAATTTTATAATAATATTAAACACCCTATGATAATGAAGAAAGATACAAAGTATCTTTCCATATACCAAATGTAGCTCACACAATGATTCATAATTTCATTGACGATATCCGATATTATAAACATAAACTTACCAAATGTAATGCTTACACAATAATTCATAATTTATGATTTCATCTCACAGCGAATGATGAAATCCGATATTATAAACATAAACTGCATATCAGCAATTTTATTAAACAAAGAGCAGCATATGATCTTCAATCATATTGCTGAGTAGACAGTAGACAAATATAAAGTATAAAAGGGTTTCTTCGATCACTTGAAAGATCAGTTCTAATTAGTAATTCCAACGTATAGCTGAAGATTTCCTCCCACCAGTGGTAAGGGATCTGAAGCTCTTAATAAATTTATATTATTAAAAAAACAATCACTAGTGTTTTATTTAATGGTGGTATTCTCACAAGAGAATACAATATATATTATTTTTTTATTTACGAAAGGAACCGTAAACAAAACTGGCGCAGTCGGTAGGATCTCGAAAGATCAATGAATCGTACTTATTAAAGTTTTATTCGGGATTTAAAAAATAATCGTCCGTACTAATTGAAATAGTTAAATATCGGTTAAGTGATATAACCAAAAAGGTATAGGACAATAAATTAATAATATTCAGTGAAAAACATAGTGAATACAGATCCGCGAAGGACAATTTCACGAAATCTCATAGAGGGAATGTTGGACTGGAAGAAAAAAAAAAATAATATAATATATTGAATGCAACTAGAGGAAATTAAAACTCAAAAGGGAGCAGAGCACCGCAGAAATACTACACACAAAGTGAAATAAAAAAAAATAATATATATTCGAGTGAAAATCGAATTTCGAACTAAAATCGAAAAAATACTAATTAGTATCTCACTCCAACTAAAATGAAGAATTAATTAAAAACAAAACTGGGACAGAAGAAAAAGTTTAAACAAAAATATATGTATATAACCTAAATTGAAAAAGTGAAAGAAGGAAGAACAACTTTACGAGGCAGAATAATCCAAGACGAAAGCCCCAACGAGATCGAATAATTAAATGAGGAAATATAATCCATATAGGATTCCACCAGCATTAAAACCCGACGAAAAGGAAATCAAATCAACAGATCCAGTAGCAGCAGATCAACGAAACAGTGAACCAGTATTAAGAGTAGAAAATCAGGTAAAAATGGCTTCAATCAACCTTGACCCCCTAAAATTATTAAAAAATTTACCAACCTATAATGGGAAGAATTGTAATTTAATTATATTTATTAAAAAAGCAGAATTTGTAATAAATTCATGTAGTTTGTATAACGAAGGTTCACAAGAATTTATAGTGAGTGAAATAAAATCAAAAATAACAGATTTCGCCCTAGAGGTAGTATTAAGGAGTGGCGACCCTAATAATTGGCAAGACATAAAAAATATTCTAGTAAAGAATTTTGGTGAGAAAGAATCTTTTCTAAAATTAAAAGAACTAGCAGATAAAGTTTATTCAAAAAACATTTCTCAACTATATAATACATTCTCAGAAATCCTCTGTAGACTAAATAATAAATATTATTTATCTGAAAATAAACCGGAAGAATACAATCCTTTCAATAATGAAGCGTCATTATTATCTAAATTTTGTGAAAGAATACCCCCGAACGCAAGTTCAATAATAATCAATCATAACATAACAACCCTTAGCGAAGCATTCTATAAATTAGAATCTTGTCATTGGACAAAAGAAGATATTCATAATAGGAACGATAGAAACATTAAAAATAATGAGTACAAAAATAATTTTAATAACAATAATAATTTTAATAATAATTATAAACCTAATAATTTTAATCCAAACTATAGAAACGATAGAAATTACAAAAATGATTTCAAAAATTTTAATTATAGGAATAATAACAAGAGAAATTTTAATAACAATGGTAAACACTTTAATAGAAATCAAAATCAAAACGAACAGTATTATAGGCAACCGAACAGAAGTGGTAATTTTTCCAATCAAAATCATAATACATTTGTTACGCAAAGAAATATTCCAGAACCAATGGAAGTGGATCATTTAACCCAAAATACATCAAATTTTCAAATACATGCCTCAGCAGACCATTACCCTGCATAGATGTCCATATTTTAAATAAAAAGCTTAAATTATTAGTAGACACAGGAGCTGCAACTTCTATTTTGAAAGAAAATATATTTCCAAAACATTTTGAAACTAAACTAGATAAACCACATACCATTTAAACATTATTTAGAGATAATTTAATACGTACAAAAATAATTTTGCCATTACCAAGTGAATTTAATAAAAAAGAATCGACCATGGAATTTTTAATTACTCCAATTACGAATAGTACATTCGACGGAATTTTAGGAAACAATATACTTATACCATTACAAGCCGAATTATCATACTATACTCATACTGTGAAAATTAATAATATAGAAATACCATTACTATCAAAACCCAAGGATGATTATCCTCTAGAAAATTATATTCTAGAGTTATCAAATACACAAATAAACTTATGTAGAATTGATGAAAATGAAAATTTAATAAATAAATTAATTAAACCTTATATGAACGCGGAAGAAAAGAAAGCACTAATTCAAATACTCAAGAATAATAAGAAATTATTTTATAAGGAAGGAGATATTTTAACTAATGTTAAAGAAGTTACTCATAAAATTGAAACGAAAAATAATAAACCAATATATACACGATTGTATAGATACCCAGAAATACACAAAAATGAAGTAGAAAACCAAATAATTGAAATGTTAGATCAAGGTATAATAAAAGAAAGTAGTAGCCCATATAATGCACCTATCTGGGTTGTACCCAAAAAGATAGATAGTTCAGGAATCAAGAAATGGCGTATTGTCATAGATTATAGAAAACTTAACGAAATAACCGTGGAAGACAAGTTTCCTATTCCAAATATTGACGAAATATTCAGTAAATTGGGGAGAGCCCAATATTTTACTACTCTTGACTTAGCGAAAGGCTTTCATCAGATATTGGTGAACCCTGAAGACAGGCATAAAACTGCTTTTTCAACAGCTAATAATCATTACGAATTTAATCGGATGCCATTCGGATTAAAAAATGCCCCCGCTACTTTTCAGCGAATGATAAATCACGTATTAGAAGGACTTGTAGGAAAAATATGTGTTGTCTATTTAGACGACATCCTTATATTTAGCACATCATTAGAAGAACATATTTCTTCAATAAATAAAGTATTTCAGAAACTCAAGGAAAATAATTTAAAAATACAAATAGATAAATGCAAATTTTTTAGCAAAGAAACAGAATACTTAGGTCATGTTATTACTACAAATGGAATAAAGCCAAATCCAGATAAAATAAAAGCTATCGAAAAAATACCCATTCCATGCACAACTAAACAAATAAAATCGTTTTTAGGACTAACAGGTTATTATAGGAAATTTATAAGAGATTATTCAAAGGTAGCAGTGCCTATGACAAAATACCTGAAAAAAGGAACAAAGATAAATATTAAAGACCCAGAATATATTACGGCTTTTGAAGAACTGAAATTACTCATATCTAGTGACCCTGTTTTAAAATATCCTGATTACACTAAAGAATTCGTGTTAACAACAGATGCATCAAATTATGCAATTGGGTCTGTCCTTTCACAATCAAATCATCCATTATGCTATGCATCTCGAACCCTTAACGAACATGAACGTAGATATAGCACTATTGAGAAGGAATTATTAAGTATTGTATGGTCAGTAAAATATTTTCGATCATATCTCTACGGTCGCAAATTTAAAATACGAACCGATCACAGACCTTTAATTTGGTTAAGTAACCTAAAAGAACCAAATTCAAAACTCCAGAGATGGAAAATAAGTTTAAATGAATATGACTTTGATATCGAATATTTAAAAGGAAAAGAAAATCGTGTAGCAGATTACCTTAGTCGACTTGAAATCAATGCAATCAATGCAAATGAAGATACATCGTTAGCCACAAATCATAGTGGTATAGAAGAAAGAAATGATCATATAGGAATTTCAGAATTACCTACAAATATGTTTAAGCATCAAATAGAAGTTATAGAGTCAGAAGATGAAAATAAAAATATAAAATGTATATACCAAGGTGTAAGAAGACTAACTATTAAATCAAAAGATGTAGGCGATTATTTTACTGAAGCATTAAGGGAATTTTTACCCGATCACGGAAAAGTGGCATTATATTGTCCAAGTGATAATTTATTTTGCAAAATTCAGGAAAAATATGTTGAGCTTTACAGCAATCAAAGTAAACTGATATTACTAAGATGCATTACGCTTTTAAAAGATTTAAGTAATACAAATGATGCGTTGAATCTCATTGAAAAGATTCATGAACAATATAATCACCGAGGAATACAAGAAACATATCTTGAAATTAAAAATGAATTCTATTTTCCAAAATTAAGGGAATTAATAAGAAGATACATAAACAATTGTACTGTATGTCAAACAGCGAAACATGATAGAAATCCAGAGAAAATAAAATTTGAAATAAGTAAAACTACACTTAAGCCAAATGAGCTTATACACATGGATATATATATTCCAAGTAAAGATATTTACTTTTTGACAATTATTGACAAATTTACTAAACATTTGACAGCTTTTCCCATAGCTAGTAGAAACGCTCACAAAATAATTGAGCAACTTAAACTTAGAAACTCTATACTAGGCAAACCTGAAGAAATCGTATGCGACAATGAATTTAATACACTGAACCAAAAAGGTGCATGATTTTCACGAATAATTTCCTATTTTGCACGAATCTGTACATCGAAATTGAACCAAACATCGCGTTCGTGTGATCTAGGTATAATTGCATGAATGTATTCATAGGAGTAGGAACGAGTCGTACGGGCGCATGATTCGTTCTTAAAATGTATGTATCTTATGTTCATAAATCCAATGTTTGTATGCTTAGGTTATATGAATGAATTTCATTAAAAGTGAATTTTTTGTCAGTTACTATACATAGAATTTATGAATATGTTCATGTATCCTATGAAAATTTTACCTAAAGTATATGGTGTCAGTCATTAAAATTATGTAAGCATTTCATGAAATATATGAATCGTTCATAACTTATATGAATACCTAGTCATAAAACGCATGAATTTTTCATAAAAATTATGAAATCAGTACATAAAACTTATAATTCTGTCCTTAGATTTTATGAATGCAGACATTAAAGCTATGTACAGTTTTCATGATAAATATGAATCGTTCATTATTTTTATGAAAACCTAGTCATAAAACGCATGAATATTTCATAAAATTTATGAACTCAATACATAAAACCCATAATTCTGTCCTTAGATTTTATGAATGCAATCATTAAAACTATGTACACCTTTCATGAAAAATATGAACCGTTCATTATTTTTATGAAAACCTAGTCATAAAACGCATGAATATTTCATAAAATTTATGAACTCAATACCTAAAACCCATAATTCTGTCCTTAGATTTTATGAATGCAGTCATTAAAACTATGTACAGATTTCATAAAAAATATGAACCGTTCATTATATTTATGAAAACCTAGTCATAAAACGCATGAATATTTCATAAAATTTATGAACTCAATACCTAAAACCCATAATTCTGTCCTTAGATTTTATGAATGCAATCATTAAAACTATGTACAGATTTCATAAAAAACATGAACCGTTCATTATATTTATGAAAACCTAGTCATAAAACGCATGAATAATTCATAAAATTTATGAACTCAATACCTAAAACCCATAATTCTGTCCTTAGATTTTATGAATGCAGTCATTAAAACTATGTACAGATTTCATAAAAAATATGAACCGTTCATTATATTTATGAAAACCTAGTCATAAAACGCATGAATAATTCATAAAATTTATGAACTCAATACCTAAAACCCATAATTCTGTCCTTAGATTTTATGAATGCAGTCATTAAAACTATGTACAGATTTCATGAAAAATATGAACCGTTCATTATTTTCATGAATACCTAGTCATAAAACGTATGAATATTTCATAAAATTTATGAAATCAATACATAAAACTTATAATTCTGTCCTTAGATTTTATGAATACAGTCATTTAAGCTATGTACAGCTTTCATGAATAATATGAACTGTTCATTATTTTTATAAATATTTAGTCATTAAACGCATATGAATTTTTCATAAAACGTACGTTTCATGGCTAAACATTTAAGAAAATAAAAAAAAAATTATATTATTCTTAGAATGCTCACAAAGCTTTAATGACTGATGTCACAAAAGTTAAGAAAAAATATTTTGGGTTTGATATATTTCATAAAAGTTATAAGAAGTTTAATAATATTTATAAAAATTCATACGTTTCATGGCTTAGTATTTATAAAAATAAAGAAAAAATTATATTTTTCATAAAATGCTTACGTAGCCTTAATGAATGCGTCCTTCGTACATATGTATCCATATCTCCTAGAAGTTTTGTATCAAAAGGTTGGGATCGCCTAAAATTTAAAGCAGAATTTCATATTTGTTAATACACGATTATATTGTTTCAATGAGAATTGTCGAAACATATAACGAATCGCTCAAGATATAAATTATTATTATTTTATTTTCTAAAGTAGATTCTTTTTCCAAAACTATACTTACTTTTGTTTCTCAAATGCATCTTCTGAATCTATAACTTGGACCTTTTTCAGTATGTGTAAAGATTCTTGCCAAACCTGAAACTTTTTCTTCAATAATTTTAGTTCAATTAAAAAAAACATTTAACTATTTAGGTACATCTTCATCTATTTGAGCCATACTTAAGTTTATGAGCCTAATACAATTTTTATAATGAAATATGAAAACTTTGTTATATGTATATTATAAATTATATAAACAAATTAACTTATGTGATTAAATTAAATAAACAAAACTTAATTATATAATTATATTATTATATATTATTATATACTTAATTAAGAAAACTTAAATTAATACAGCGGCTTCATCTGCGGAATGTCCATTCGAATGTTTTGCACTGTTATAATGAAAAGAAAAAAAGAAGAAACAAATTTGTATCTTAAATAGTCATTTTAGTTGAAGTTTATTTATTTGGAAAGAACTAAATATTTTTTTTTTATTTTATTATTAATTAATATATAATAAATTACATATTAACTTAAATTATATAGCCCTAACCACCAGGCTTTCAGCTAGAAACAAGAACTTAATATGTATATGTATTATAAAGAAAATTTAGTGTTGAAAATAGATAATTTATACATATGTATAAATTTTGTCCATCATTACTCAAGAATGTTTAAAAGAATTCTTGTTTAAGGATTGTTATGAACTATGAAATGACACTGAGATTTACATCTGGTTTTAAAGAAAACAAAACGTAATCTCTCAACTGTGCTCTTCAGCTTTTGAAAAATGTTAAGAAAAAATTATAGAATGTATATAAATATCGCAAGAAATTGCCGAATAGAAAAGTATTGAACAATAAGAAATATTATTTTTTGTTAAATCAACTCAATCATGGCAATACAAACATACAAATTATAAAAATTTAGTCTCGTTATGAGTAATGTGGTATTTTTTAATTCTTCTCTACCATGCTATTTTGGATTGATAATTTTCCGTTTGTTTTCATTAAAAAATCTCTCATAATTTTAGAGAATTATTTTTAAGAAGTTCTCAAGAAAAGTAATTAATAATTCAAAATTGCTCACCTTGTTTTTAACGCTTCTGTGAGTAGAAACATTTTAGGGGATTTGAGCTTAGAAACATTGATTTCGTAAAAGTAATGCTCAATAAATGTCCATAATTGTGAGCACGCCAACGGATACTCCAAATTAAACAAGTTGAAGCACTTGAAACATATATCAAGTGCTCTTAAGAAGCTTGAAAACATAAACTTTATGCCATCAAGGTAAACGTAATAGCTCGAAAAATTTTCAAAGTCCTTATCCCCAACGGCAAGAATAAATGGTTGTATATTTTCTGATTTGCTTTTTAAAAAAGATATATGGTCATCGAGCTCTTGTACGCTTGACCCAACAAACATGAAAGCCTCTTGAGAGCTTTTAATGGTGAATCTAACAGTGCTACTCTTGCCAGAGTTATCTTTTCGGCTGGCCTTTTGTGTTGGTATCAAATACCCGTGGAGACACCAAAATAGTTTAACTGCAGCACTATCTACAAAAAAAAATTAAAAAAAGTATTAAATCGTAAGCCACAACTTCGTGTGAACAATTATTTTGAATCTACTCGTAAAATAGCCTCAATAATTATAATTAAACGGATTTTTTCTAGTGAACTGTATACAATCGAGTAAAAATCGAAGAAGACAAATTGAATTAAACTTAAAAACATGAACTTGTTGCCATAAAGGTAAATACAATAGCTCAAACAATTGTCTACGAGTATAAATAGTTGTGAATTAATAAATATTTGACGAAATATTTAGATAATGATTATTTATGTATGCTGAGAAAAGATAGTTTTAACGGATAGTGGCATAATTGCATCTTGAAAAATTTAATAATATCGTAGTCTTATTTCATTAAAGCCCATTTCTCTTTAAAATGAAATAAGACCGTCCGAAAACATTAAACGTACCAGTTTTAATAGCATTTTCATCAATTCTTTTTACTATACATCTTAGATTTTTGTCTCGCAGGTGGTCTTCGTCTAACAAAAATGTTCTTATTTTGTCAACCTCCTCTGGCCACTTTAAAAGAACACCTGGCTTGTTTCGGAAAAGAACCCCAAAATCCTTGTCAATTTGAAGTTAGAATTTAATTTCTTAAAAATAAAGCTTACCAAGCGATATCCCCCGGGCTTCTTATATTCCGGCCATTCCTCGAAAATATTTTGCAATGTTGTCTCTTTAAATATTTTATCCAGCCTGAATTGGCTACAAGCCTGCCAACAGCTGTCTAATTCTAAATTTGATAAATTATCATACTTGATGCTTCTTATACATTCCTCTGCATCAATTTCCGGAGCTGATGGCGAAATAAAGGTGAAGAAAAGAAAATTATAAGAAAATTATTGTAAAAATTGTAAATAAAAGCTGTTAAGCTTAATCAGTCTTAAGATTAACGTTGAAGTGAAGGCATGATTTTCAATTTCGGTATGATTTCCAAAAATCGGGATGATGTTATTGTTGATTTTGATTTTTAGAAAGTTACCAACGAAAAACGATGTCATATAAATGATCTTGTTTCTATGTTCCTTTATCAAGCCCCATTTTACGAGACTACTACCGATTCATAAATTTGTGTGTTGAGACAAGAATCCTAAACTTTTAATCTTTTACCAAAAATTGTATTCTTGTGTGGGTATTGCGTAACAGTTTCCACACAATTTACAATGAAACAAGAATTTTAATAGTTATTTTTTTTTAATTTATTCAAAAAAAAATCATTCTCTTTTATGATCAAAATTTAAAAAGCTTGAGAGTGTTCCGGAGTGAACAAAACCAATCATTTGCGAACTTTTTTGTGGATTTTTTAACTTTCATTGGATGCAATTTTATATAAAATATTGCGTTTTTACTAAATGGTAGCTTTTAACTTTAAAATTAAAATGCATTTTCTGTCAAGTGTCTTTTTGAAATTAAAAATTTTAGTATCAAATCATACAATAATGATTAAATAACTAATGAAAAAGGTTAATAATAAATTGAATACACTTAATAAAAATTGTAAAAAATATTCACAAGCATTTTTATGTTGAATGTATGAAGCTATTATCAAAGGTTTTAGTAGGTAAATTTGCAAAAAATACTACATTTGCTTTGAAAAAAACAGTTCCTAAATTGTTTCGATCGTTTTTTAAGTTGTTTTTTAAGCAATAGAGTAAAAAAATTTACTTTCTTTAAAATGATTTTGTTGAAATTTCGTTTCTATACACGCTTTAAAATCTTATTTGAAAAATCGTCATTTCACTCCGGAACACTTTAGGAAAATAAATTAGGCTTTCATTATAAGAAAGATACAATCGTAGATACTACTCGTAATAACTAGTTATTTGAATAAAATGATAGGATTGAATGAAACAAAAACAAATTCAAGAATCTATGATAGTTTGGCAAGGGTATAGATAGTTAAAAGAAATTGACAGGGTTGTAAAAATGCATTTTTGCTTACTTACATTTCGCAATTAAAAATAAAATGCACGACTGAGTCGTACGATATTGCACTAGCAACTTAAAGCTGCATCGTAAGAAAGTATTAAAAATGTTTTTTTCTTTCAATCCTGAGTTTTAATTTGTTTTTAATAGAAATGTAGAAAAAAACACTTACTGAATTCCCTTACATTTTTTTTCTTTGATTTCTCAGCTGGCACAACAGACGTAGGCAAAATGGATCTTTTAACAGCCAATCTAGAGCTGGTTTTCGCATTACAATACTTGGTGTATATTTTACCTCTTTTACCGGTGCGATAAAACTCAATCTTTTCGCCTTTGAATCTTTGCAATATTTGTTCCTCTAGCATGTGACTAGTATATAAATGCAAATGAAGATCGTTGTCGATGAAATAGTCACATATTAAAGTGATTAAAGCCTGTCGATGGATGTCCTGAAGCCTGGAGTTTTCTTCATAGAATTTTTCTATATCTTTTGCCCTTGGCGAGCTTTTTAAAATTGAAGAAAGAGATATACCAGGCGCAGTGTAATCTTCTGTTATTGAAGAAGTAGGCGAAGATGAAAATGATTGCCTAAATGAATTATCCCCCAAAGTAATGATATCGATTTGCTGTTCGTCGATACCTAGAGAGGTTCTCCACTCCGCTAGCTTGTATTCAAACATTGCAAGATCCCCAACAAAACTGTTTTTGAAAAGCAGAGGAAAATGTTTTTCCTTTATAATTTTAAGCACTTCAATTGTTATTCGCTCAGCTGTTGGAATGTCAATAAAAGTTATTTAATTTCGTTTTAAGCCTGGTCTACAGTAAAATGTAATTTAAAAATTAATTATCTAATCAAAATTCCACCGAAGTTTTATGTTCTTTACTGTACTTGCGCGTATAAGACACCATTATTCAATCTAATTGCATAAACAATTTTATTGCAGGCAAAAAAATCGGTTTTGCATGGTGTGGTGAAATAGTTTTTTTTTTTTGCACGCCATAAGTTTATTGAATCATTGTAAATTAAGTACCTATTCGGAAACTTGTTACGAATCCCGAAAAAAAATATCACAAAATCCATCGTAGTGGAAAATCTCATACAAATTAACATTACGAACGGATTTGGTGATAGCTATTTTTGGGATTCCTAAAAGTTTCCGATTACGATAGAATTCGTGATAGGCCAAATTACATTTTTTTTTCCAAGCTAAATATTTTTAACATGCAAACAAAAAATACATATAACAGACATAAAATCGGTTTTGAAATTTTAATTTTTGCTATTTTTCAAATGATAATTAAGAAAACAATTCTCTCTTACAAATAAACAGTTGTGACAGGTGTCCGAGATTCCAACTGCTCAGGAGTTCTTTTATTTCGAACTGGGACTGGGACTCGTTTGACATAGTTTCTGTTTCTGGAACTATGCTATATACTATTTGTCCGGCCGAAACTTGAGTACTTGTTGATGGTTGTACCAATGTTATATAATTGTTAGTATCCATTCTGAAACTTAAGGTATGTGTCAGAAAATATCCTTAGGTTTGGAGAAAAGGATATGGAAATGTATATCCCCTTTTCTCTTATACATCTTAGTTGTTCAATTAATCATTGTAAAATTGCAGCTCAAAAACTCAGAATATCAATATTTTTCACGCTCAAATCATGCCCGATGTTATTTATAAGTTATTTTTTAATGATGTTTTAGGTTTTTTATTTAGGAGAACAACTGTGGAAGGGGATATACATGTCTTTGATGTTATATTAAGTTTTTCTGGTGGTAAAAACACAAATAAGCAACCTTACAGTTTAATATTCATATAGTGTTTCCGAACCTTTTGAAAATAGTAAACTTGTAAAAAGATTAACTTAATTAAAATTAGCATTCAATTTCAGAATCAAACTATGTATGTAATGGATAAATAAATTAGATAATTGATCCACTAAAATCGATACAAAAATAAATAATAAAATAAATGATATAATAATATATATATTTCAAACGATATCATATTCTTGTAAATTCATTTTCGTCTTTGTTATAAAGTTTAATATTCAAGTGTTATAAACTTCAAAATCAATTAGAAAACTGTCCAGTATTACTTATCGCTAAGTTTATAGAGTGTGTTTGTTATTTCGATGTACCTACCTTCAATAAATTTCTATCTGACATTTTATCTAACGTGTATTTACATTGAAAAAGATTAGGCTCTATATTTTACCATTAATTTTGTTGAAGTAAAGTAGATATTAAAATCTCAGACCAGGTCTGTGGTCAAGCAAATCTATTTTATCTATTGTAAAGTGTAATCTTTTATTCGAATCATATTTCTACCTTTAGCTGTTTTAATAATGGTTAATGGTGGCCCAACGATTTCATCGGGATCAAGAATAAAATATTCACCTAAAATAGAAGGATTTATATCATATGCAGTAAAATGGGGATCGTAAAATACTTCATTCAATTCCTGGCAAAAAAGAAAAATTTTGTTTAGATGTTGGACTAAACATACTATAGCAAAAATTTTATAATCATTAAACAATTTGGATACGTAATAGCCAGTTTGAAATTTAAAGCCGTTGATTTCAGCCTTACTGAAATATTCTAAGTTTTCCTCCTGGACCCCCATCTTCTTGCTTATTAAGGAAGAAAACCCAGATGTTATTGCATTCGTCTTAAAAATTTCAGGTTGTTCGTTTTTATTATTTGAATTTAAAATCTTGTTTGCAAAACTTAGTTGAAATTTTTTGGCCAATGTGAGACAAATATTTTTTCTGGAAGTAATAGCACGTGAGTAAATCTTGAAATTTTTGTGCTTCGCTTCATATTTAAAGCACCAAAAATTTCTAGGTGGACCTGATTTTTTTAAAATAGTTGGGTAATGAGTAAGAATATGAAATTTGGGCTTTAAACTATCTTGGAAAAGTAATAGATACTGCTCGTGGTGTGTCTTTATTTTGTTCTTCAAAGAAGAAATCGAAGATTCATTTATTTCAAAACATAACGTTAAATCAATTATTTCTATTAAATTCAATAGAAAATGCCAAACTTCATCATCTAATGGAACTAAATCCCCTACCATGATTGGAAGGTATTGAATAAAAGTAAGCATTTCTCTTGCAGACATGCGTAAATGTCGCTTTTGGAGATGTGTTTGAGATATTTCATTTGATATATTGCCTATTTCATGTGGACCATATTCAAAAGTTTGTTTTCGTTTGTTTAAAACTTCTAGGGAAAAGTATTTTTTTATTTGTATAAAATTTAACAAAACGTGGCAAAGATCATAGTGGCATATACCCTCAAACAAGTCATGCATTACGTCAACACTGTAGTTTTCAATAGCATGAAATGAAGGAATTATATTAAATGGACAATTACTTGAAATGCCAGTTATTTGGCTGTTATTTTGTATGACATCTTCATCATAATTACATATACTTCGCATTTCATTGGGATCCTCAAAACACATTGTTCTACATTTATCCTTTTCCAATCGACAGAATCTACAAAATACACCAGAAAACGATTTGTTAAAACCCATTAATGTATTGAGTCCTAAGTTATCACCTAAAACCAAGCCTAAAATAAAATGAATGCGGTATACTTGACCATCAGATGCTTCAATCTGAAGCCCTTCTTCTTCTAGAAATTTCAATTCATTTACTAGAGGATCTAAGCATTTACTATTACCAAACGTTTTCATATCTCTTGTTTTTATTACAGCAGCTAAAAATATATTATCCAATTTAGACTCCTTAATAGGCATACAAGAAAAGGAATAATAAAAATTACATACTGAATGAACTGAAGAATGAGATCCAAGAGGATTATTTATTTCAAAATCATCTCCATATAAGAAATAAGGAATCAATAACTTATTTGGGTACATTTTGACCTTTTCCTTCCATAATTCTCCATTGATAAAGTTTATGATTCTATTACTTTTTTCCAACATTCGCATGTGCTCTAACATACTAACAAGAAAATTGTTTGTCTCAAACAAAAGTTTAAACTGGGATCGTAATGGAAGAACGACGCCTCTAGTTAAGTTTTCGTCCAGTGATAACTCTCCATGATGGAAAACCGTTTTCATTTCGTTATTGATAACAAAGTCGTTAACGTCATTCATAAATCCACCGTTTTTAAGTTTTTGTAATAAGAGATAATCGGATGCACATTCCTCAAACGGGTGTTTACAAGAACTAATTATACTTGAAATTTCATTTAAAACTTCATGGTCATGGGAAAGTCTAATTTTAGAGAAGCTTTCAAAGATTTGGAGCAATGGTGCGACTATAAGTGTGGATACACTTTTTTGAATGTTGAATACATCTTTTCTAGAAAAATTATCGTTTGCATGTAGCGATAAAGAAAATTTAAACGCATTTTCGAGCAAATTTCTTATTTCTACGTTGAAATTGTCTTTTTTGGCGTGACATGGTGATAAAAAAGATGGAAGAACTAGTTTCTCTTCCATGTTAATATCGTTTACCTTGATGAAACTAGATTCTTCTAACAAAGCAGTAACTTTTTTTGAACCTCCTTCATTAATACTATACTGTTGTGCTTGAATTTCAGAATTTGAAAATTTTAAAGTGGAATGTAATCGTAGCATATGTCTTTTAAAAGTTGAGGAGCTACTAAACAATAGGTTACAATCCACACAACGATAATTACTAGAACAATTTAAATCATGTCTTTTTTTGAGGTGATGCATTAGCAATGTAATGTTGGTACATTTAGTGTGGCAAATAAAACAAATCATTTTGACTAAAGAGTTAAGGAAATATATAAATACGAGTATAAGATAAAAGATGTATATATATGAATGGAAATTTATTAATTTTCTGACATACCTTCAAATACCAGTTTGATATAACAGCCTCCAACCTGGTAGCAGCTCAAAGTTACCAACAAATAAAAGCAACAACCTTGATAGCAGCTCACAGTTACCAATTAATTAAAGCGACAACCTTGGTAGCAGCGCACAATTACCAACTAATGAAAGCGATAACCTATTAGAATAAAGGAAATTTAAAAGAATTTTGGATCATTTTTTCTTCGAGATTATGTTAATTATTTTTAAGCTTTTGAAATTGATTATTGTCATACAATTTTTTTTAAGTATTTTTTTTTTTTGAACATTTCATAAAATTTTCGAAAACGGATATTATTGTTATTATTGATTGAAAAAAAAACTGATATCTAATAATTTTGGAAAATCTCAAACAATATCTGTTTTTGAAAATTTATTTATGCACATAAATTTCTTGATTTTCTGACACACGAGTACCTTCAAATACCACATTTATAGCAGCCTCCAACCTGGTAGCAGCTCAAAGTTACCAACAAATAAAAGCAACAACCTTGATAGTAGCTCACAGTTACCAACTAATTAAAGCGACAACCTTGATAGCAGCTCACAGTTACCAACTAATTAAAGCGACAACCTATTAAAATAAAGGAAATTTAAATGAGTTTCGTTCATTTTTTACTTCTGGATTATGTTATTTGTTTTCAAGCTTTTGAAATGGAATATAGTCATTAAATTTTTTTTAAGTATCTTTTTTTGAACATTTCAAAAAATTTTCGAAAACAGATATTATTGTTATTATTGATTGAAAAACAAACTGATATCTAATAATTTTGGAAAATCTCAAACAATATCTGTTCTTGAAAATATATTTATGCATACAAATTTCTTAATTTCCTGTTACCAACTAATTAAAGCAACAACCTTGATACCAACTAATTAAAGCGACAACCTGTTAGAATAAGGAAAATTTAAAAGAATTTCGGAGTATTTCTTATTTTGAGGTTACATTTTTTTCATAAAGGAATACATATAGTCAGCTAGTTTTTGAAAACTTTATGTCGACAATCAGATTTTTGTAAAATTTTGTAAAATTTTCAAAAACAGATGTTATTGATATTCGATGAAACAATTAGGTATCTTCTATTCTATATATCATAGAAAAAATGATTTGCATTCGCTTAAATTCTGATTAGAATCTTCTGATAGAATATTTGATACCTACTTTTAATATTTATTTCAATAAATTCTGAATTAAACAAAATTTTGTATCGCGAAAAAACTCGACATTGAATATTTGGCTCCTCTTTATAATATGCATTGGAATATCTAGTTTTTCATAAATTTCAAATAAATACCATTAATGATTAATATAATCTATAACAAAAAACCTATAAGACAACTAATCGACGAGTAAATAGAAAGAAGGTTTGTAGAGATTTCCAAGAAATTTCATTTTAAATTTTTCAATTAAATTTTTTTAAATTAAATTTTTTTAAATTAAATTTTTTCAATTTGAGCAAGCGGTTAAAAATCTAAATTTCGAATCGATTGTATATAATTACATCGAGAATACCAACGAAAATGCATTTTTTTTTTATTATCTCCTGCTGTATGTATCCTAGAAAAAATATTTGCATACGCTTAGATTCTGATTAGAATCATCTAAAAAGTGTGAATTACCAATTTCCATTTGAGCAAGCGGTTCAAAATCTGAATTTGAGTCAATTTTATGTAATTGGAGGTAATCGAGAATACCAACAAAATTGCAGTTTTTTTTTATATAATCTTAAGAAAAACACACTTACCTGAATACCAAGTACTTATGTAGGTTCCAATTATTATTTCCAATTATTTTTGTTTTTAGTTTTAAAATTCACTATTTCACGCTATAAATTAAATTGGATTATCTCCTGCTGTATGTATCGTAGAAAAAATATTTATAGACGCTTGGATTCTGATTCGAATCATCTACAAAGTGGCCTTTACTAATTTCAATTTGAGCAACCTGATCAAAATCTTACTTGTAGGTGGAATGTATGTATATAATATGTAATTGCATCGAGAATATCTACGAAAATGCTTCTTTTTTTTTGGATTATCTCCTGCTGTATGTATCCTAGAAAAAATATTTATACACGCTTGGATTCTGATTAGAATCATCTACAAAGTGGCCTTTACTAATTTCAATTTGAGCAAACTGATCAAAATCTTACTTTTGAGTCGAGTTGCATCGAGAATACCAACGAAAATGCTTCTTTGTTTTTTGGATTATCTCCTGCTGTATGTATCCTAGAAAAAATATTTATACACGCTTGGATTCTGATTAGAATCATCTACAAAGTGGCCTTTACTAATTTCAATTTGAGCAACCTGATCAAAATCTTACTTGTAGGTGGAATGTATGTATATAATATGTAATTGCATCGAGAATATCTACAAAAATGCTTCTTTTTTTTTGGATTATCTCCTGCTGTATGTATCTCAGAAAAAATATTTATACACGCTTGGATTCTGATTAGAATCATCTACAAAGTGGCCTTTACTAATTTCAATTTGAGCAACCTGATCAAAATCTTACTTGTAGGTGGAATGTATGTATATAATATGTAATTGCATCGAGAATATCTACAAAAATGCTTCTTTTTTTTTGGATTATCTCCTGCTGTATGTATCCTAGAAAAAATATTTATACACGCTTGGATTCTGATTAGAATCATCTACAAAGTGGCCTTTACTAATTTCAATTTGAGCAACCTGATCAAAATCTTACTTGTAGGTGGAATGTATGTATATAATATGTAATTGCATAGAGAATATCTACGAAAATGCTTCTTTTTTTTTTGGATTATCTCCTGCTGTATGTATCCTAGAAAAAATATTTATACACGCTTGGATTCTGATTCGAATCATCTACAAAGTGGCCTTTACTAATTTCAATTTGAGCAACCTGATCAAAATCTTACTTGTAGGTGGAATGTATGTATATAATATGTAATTGCATAGAGAATATCTACGAAAATGCTTCTTTTTTTTTGGATTATCTCCTGCTGTATGTATCCTAGAAAAAATATTTATACACGCTTGGATTCTGATTCGAATCATCTACAAAGTGGCCTTTACTAATTTCAATTTGAGCAACCTGATCAAAATCTTACTTGTAGGTGGAATGTATGTATATAATATGTAATTGCATCGAGAATATCTACAAAAATGCTTCTTTTTTTTTGGATTATCTCCTGCTGTATGTATCCTAGAAAAAATATTTATACACGCTTGGATTCTGATTAGAATCATCTACAAAGTGGCCTTTACTAATTTCAATTTGAGCAACCTGATCAAAATCTTACTTGTAGGTGGAATGTATGTATATGTAATTGCATCGAGAATATCTACGAAAATGCTTCTTTTTTTTTGGATTATCTCCTGCTGTATGTATCCTAGAAAAAATATTTATACACGCTTGGATTCTGATTAGAATCATCTACAAAGTGGCCTTTACTAATTTCAATTTGAGCAACCTGATCAAAATCTTACTTGTAGGTGGAATGTATGTATATAATATGTAATTGCATAGAGAATATCTACGAAAATGCTTCTTTTTTTTTGGATTATCTCCTGCTGTATGTATCCTAGAAAAAATATTTATACACGCTTGGATTCTGATTAGAATCATCTAAAAAGTGGGGTTTACCAATTTCAATTTGAGAAAACTGATCAAAATCTTACTTGTGGGTCGGATGTATGTAAGTATATATGTAATTGCATCGAGAATATCTACGAAAATGCTTCTTTTTTTTTGGATTATCTCCTAGGGTATTTATCCTAGAAAAAATATTTATACACCCTTAGATTCTGATTAGAATCATCTAAAAAGTGGGAATTACCAATTAGAATTTTAGCAAGCGGTTCGAAATCTGAATTTGAGTCAATTACATATATGTAATTGGAGGTAAGCGAGAATACCAACAAAATTGCACTTTTTCAATTTCAAATAATATAATATAATATAAAGAAAAACAAACTTACCTGAATACCAAGTACTTATGTATGTATGTTGCTCCAATTATTATTTTCAATTATTTTTGGTTTTAGTTTTAAAATTCACTATTTCACGCTATAAATCAAAATCAACGACCCGGACACTTTGAAGACCGAACACCAAATGAATACTGAACGCCACATTTTTGATACAATGCGATCGCGACCACACAAAAACACCAGACGAAACGGTAAAGTAGAAAAAAAATCTAAAGAACGCTCTATCGCGTCCTAAAATTAACGGGATGTTCATGAAAAATATGTATCAATACATGCACGAAGGGTTTCGCATGAATATATTCTTGCACTTAATATTCCATTCCTGTGTTTTAAGACTGGAAGCATAAAATGTATGTATTGGTTCTTACGTTTTATGTATGAGTATTCATAAGTTGCTAAACTCACCACGCTGAACTAAACACGTTCAGAAACCTTTACAAAAATATAAGGCCATGTTTAGATGATGATTGCTCATGCTCACTAATGCCAAATGTGAACCCGATGCTGTGAAAAAAAAATATTATACAAACAAATTTAAATTTCATTTTGCTCTAACATTTAATTGGCCGATCAATTAATTGTATGCGAAAAAGAGTTGATATTTCTCCAGTTAATATCAATTTCGCTCGTTAAACAGCGTACTGCAAAAAGAAAATCATAATGAAATTTTTGGTTTATGATTTTCTTGTGTTATTTTTGTAGAGGATTTCTGTTTCCGCATCAGCAACGTGCTAGGTTTTAATATAATTTATGTAAAAATACATACATGAATATTATTGTCAATTATGGTTTACCTTTTTGTTTTTCTTCATTTAAATTCAATAAAACGCATTTCTTCTATTTTTTTAACTATATATGTATATATTTCGAGGACCTATTTGCCTCATCATCATTATCTATAAAAATAAAATATGTACATGCGTTTTAATAAAATAAATACATAAGACATTTGATTATATACAAAAATTGCCAGAATTATTTCTAATGAATAAATTACCAGAATTATTTATAATAAATAAATTATTTTGGTAATTTTTGTATTTTATTTTTATATGTACTGATGATGAGGCAAATAGGTCCTCGAAATATATGTATAGTTAAAAAATAGAAGAAATGCGTTTTATTGAAATTAAATGGAGAAAACCAAAAAGGTAAAATATATTTATATAAAATTAATTGAGCAATACAAAAATCCTAATACATTATTTTCAATGTACCTACTGAGTGATATTTATAAAAGTTGTCTATTCTTAGACAACAACTATCCAACATTAGAAAATGTGGTCAATTGTTGTCTTTTAACTGCAAGACACAAGAGTAGACTGTCTTAACCGTGAATAATGATATTTATTTTTATTTTGAAGCATATTTCCACCAATTTTGAAAATACAGTACAAACTCGATTTACACAACTAATAGAAATTAAGGCAGTTGCAATAACCGAGGTTGTTGCGCTTACTGGGTTATATTTTTTTTAATACAAAATTATAGTTGTAATGGCTTATTTTGTTTTAGAGATAACGAAAATGTTATTAAACAAGATTATTGAAACCAAACAAATCGTTTTTGTTGGTTTGATGATTTTAATGAACAGATGCATAAACACAAAAAGTTGCATTAATTGTTGTAACATTTTACAAAAGTAGCACTTATAGAATAAAGATGTGCTTCAATTTTCGTGTTGCGAAAATCGAGGAGTTGCGCGAATCGAGGGTTGCGTTAACCGAGTTCATACTATAGTTAGACAGTGTCTAAGTAGACAATAATCTATAATAAATTCGATTGACTGTTTCTACAATCTAGGTAATTTTTATCTTTATGTGCACAATTTAGCGTTAGTTACATTTTCCAAATAAAATCTTTCGTATTAATTTCCATTTCTTAAAAATTTAGCTTTTTAATGTGTGCATGTGAAGATGGCCTTATTTTGCATTGTAGGCAATTCATACATTAATCGTAAGACTGATACCTAGATTTTATGAATCTTGAAAACAGTGCATAGAATTCATGCAAAATATGTAATTCAATCATGAATTGAAAGATCGAGTACATAAATTTTATGAATACATATCATGCATATGTATAGCATTCATAAAATGTATGTACATATTCAGTCTTTTTATTTATGTATGAAATACATTTTTTACATGAATTCAATTTACATTTTCTAAGGCCTGTACCACACTGTTCTCGTATTAGTGGTGTTTATTTTTCCAAACCCCGAGGGAAATTGACGAAAAAAACTACCGCGGCGGTAAAAATTTTGCATGTTAAATCCAACAACAACCAATCCCTGGGGGTGTTTAGCAAAACCCAGATAATTCTCGGGGCTTAAGTTAACCATGTTAAAAATGGACTACAAGCGATTATTTTATACATGTTATGGACAGTTTGTATGGAAACTACATTTTTCTTCTGTCATGGCCCAGCGATTGTTCTTTTTGTCCATTCCCGCGGGGTTTTAAAAAACATAACAATTATTTCAGTTTATTTAATCGATCAATCATAGATCAATAAAATATACTTAAAAGGTATCGACACATCACATGAGAACAGTGTGGACCTGACTTAAGATTAAATTGGTCAATTATAAAATCTTATTAATAAAAAAATATGTTATTTTAAGTCCATTTTCAAATTACTCGTACCTCATCTGAATTCAATTAGAACGGAACTTTTAATCCAAAAACAAATCCAATTATATTAATCTGACATAACATCTTACTGCCTAACTAAGACATAAGAGTAAGTGACATAAGTGATATATTTATTTTTATTCAATACAGCATATTTCCATGAATTTAAAGTAGTTAGAAAGTGTCTAAGTAGACCGATTTAAGGATCTCCCAAACTAAAGCGGAACATTCGCTGATGATTCGAAAACAACAACAAGACCCTGTTTACATCGTGACTGCTCGTTAAGCAGTAAGCCCCCTATTACACGATGTTTCACGAGACCAGGCTCACATAAGTGCAAAAAAGGAAGAAGATATGAGGAAATGAGATGTAAAAAAATATTTCCGGTGATTACCGGGCTGATTTTTAGTAGTCTCATTTTGACGTTTCTTTTTTTCATATTCGTTTTTTGTTTTGTTGTTTTCGAATTAGATTAAGGCCAACGAAAAAAACCATAACAAAAACGAACAACTATCTCACGTAAACTGCCTCACGGGATACAAATTTAAAAAGAAAATCAAAAATGAGACATGTCTTATGAGGCAACGTGTAATAGGGGACTAAACAGTCACGTCGTATCTACATTTGGTAGATTTCAATCATATCATTCCGTTCAAAACTGAACAAAATGGAGCAATTCCAAAAACAATTTTATATTTCCTTCTTATGTCTAACAACATATTGTTAATATTATTTTCGCGTCGTCAGTGAATGTTCCGTTTTTGTTTAGGAGAGCCATTATGTATGAATTACCTACTCTGGAAAATAAGACCGAGTTCGTATGACGAGCGGTTGAAAATGGCGCTATCGAAAAAGTGGTTAACTAAACTACTAATCTAAAGGCCGATTCAAACATAATGCACTGGCAGTTTCTATAATGCCTCAACTATTATTGCTTCTGCTCACTTACGTCAGCTTAAGCAAAAGAGCCAAAACAGTGTTGATTTGACATGCACATAGTAGTCGCTTTGCTTTATGAACTCACCACATTTTTATTTTTGAACGCAATCATTCCTTTGGGTGAATTTTATGTGGTGATGTGGTGAAGGTGAAGTTGGTCTTTCTAGAAAAACTTTATCTAAGACTGGGATCGTAGTTTTCATGAATGGTAATCATGTAGGTAGTTAAATATGAAAAAAGCAATTTTCTAAGACTAGGATCGTAGTTTTCATGAATGGTAATCATGTAGGTAATTAAATACAAAGTTCATGAAAAAGGCAATGTTTTTAAGACTAGAATCGTAGTTTTCATGAATGGTAATCATGTAGGTAGTTAAATACAAAGTTCATGAAAAAAGAAATGTTTCTAAGACTGGGATCGTAGTTTTCATGAATGGTAATCATGTAGGTAGTTTTATACGAAATTCATGAAAAAAGCAATGTTTCTAAGACTAGAATCGTAGTTTTCATGAATGGTAATCATGTAGGTAGTTAAATACAAAATTCATGAAAAAAGCAATTTTCTAAGACTAGGATCGTAGTTTTCATGAATGGTAATCATGTAGGTAGTTAAATACAAAGTTCATGAAAAAAGAAATGTTTCTAAGACTGGGATCGTAGTTTTCATGAATGGTAATCATATAGGTAGTTTAATACGAAATTCATGAAAAAAGCAATGTTTCTAAGACTAGAATCGTAGTTTTCATGAATGGTAATCATGTAGGTAGTTTTATACGAAATTCATGAAAAAAGCAATGTTTCTAAGACTAGAATCGTAGTTTTCATGAATGGTAATCATGTAGGTAGTTAAATACAAAATTCATGAAAAAAGCAATTTTCTAAGACTAGGATCGTAGTTTTCATGAATGGTAATCATGTAGGTAGTTTTATACGAAATTCATGAAAAAAGCAATGTTTCTAAGACTAGAATCGTAGTTTTCATGAATGGTAATCATGTAGGTAGTTAAATACAAAATTCATGAAAAAAAGCAATTTTCTAAGACTAGGATCGTAGTTTTCATGAATGGTAATCATGTAGGTAGTTTAATACGAAATTCATGAAAAAAGCAATGTTTCTAAGACTAGAATCGTAGTTTTCATGAATGGTAATCATGTAGGTAGTCAAATACAAAATTCATGAAAAAAGCAATTTTTTAAGACTAGAATCGTAGTTTTCATGAATGGTAATCATGTAGGTAGTTAAATACAAAATTCATGAAAAAAGCAATTTTCTAAGACTAGGATCGTAGTTTTCATGAATGGTAATCATGTAGGTAGTCAAATACAAAATTCATGAAAAAAGCAATTTTCTAAGACTAGGATCGTAGTTTTCATGAATGGTAATCATGTAGGTAGTTAAATACAAAGTTCATGAAAAAAGAAATGTTTCTAAGACTGGGATCGTAGTTTTCATGAATGGTAATCATGTAGGTAGTTTTATACGAAATTCATGAAAAAAGCAATGTTTCTAAGACTAGAATCGTAGTTTTCATGAATGGTAATCATGTAGGTAGTTAAATACAAAATTCATGAAAAAAGCAATTTTCTAAGACTAGGATCGTAGTTTTCATGAATGGTAATCATGTAGGTAGTTAAATACAAAGTTCATGAAAAAAGAAATGTTTCTAAGACTGGGATCGTAGTTTTCATGAATGGTAATCATGTAGGTAGTTTAATACGAAATTCATGAAAAAAGCAATGTTTCTAAGACTAGGATCGTAGTTTTCATGAATGGTAATCATGTAGGTAGTAAAATACAAAATTCATGAAAAAGCAATAATTTCATGATCGGGTAATGTTTTTTATGAATCTGGATTCATATACAAAAATTGTATCGAAGAACTTTATCTAAGAACAGTGATCATAATTTCCATGAATGGTTCATGCTCTTGCCACATAAAAACTTAAAAAATCCAGGTTTATGATTCATACAATCTAGGAATAGGCATTAAATTCATGAAATTGATACATGCAAACCAAAAATCCAGGTTTATATGAACCATCCATAAAACTAAGGACTGTATTCCTAAACACTATGAATTTTTCATAAAAAAGTGCACTTTTTGGAGCATGAACCGTTCATGCTCGTATGAATAAAATCATGAAATCTATGATCAGTGATTTTAGACGAAAATTTCCCATACAAAAATTTTCAGGAATAGTGATTCATAAAAACAACACCCAGTCATAAAATCTACGACCGTTTTTTCATGAATTTTCGGAGAAAATCGGCGATTTTGGCTCTAACATCGCCGTTCATAGATTTTATGTACAATTTTTTTTTCAGTGTAGCCTAGCATTTAAAGAATATTGTAACGAAGAAGGAATTAAGATAAAACTTGTAACTCCAAATCATAAAACAGGAAACTCAGATGTAGAAAGAGTGCATGGTACACTCAATGAACATATAAGAATATATAATGTACAAGAAAAGAAAAAGAAGGTATTAAATTTAAAAGAGAAAGTAATAAAAGCAGTTAGTATATATAACTGTACAATCCATTCAACGACATTAAGAAAGCCTATAGATTTTATTCAAAACAAAATTAAGGTAGAAGAGTTAGAAGAAATAGGACGAAAGATTCATAAAGTTAAAGAAGATAATATTAATAAAAGAAATAAAAATAAAATAGACTTTGTTGAACCAGATTTAAATAAAGATTTATACGTAAAAGCAGACGTAGTTAGAACAGCAAAGAAGATAGCTGCAAAATATAAGAAAACAAAAGTAGAAAAAATAAATAACAAATATTATGCTAATCAGAAAAAAATACATAAAAGCTTTTTCAAAAGAAAATATAAATATCAAAATAGCGATAAATAATTTAATCTCTTTACAGGCAATATGAAAGCCATAAATATTTATTTATTCTTCATCATAACCATGGTGAAATCAGAGTTCTTATTGCAAGAAATTCGTAACCAAGCAGGATATATTATAATTAAACAAGAGCCAATTGAATTGATTGAAAGATATGACAAAATACTTCACATTATTAATTTAGAAACTTATAATGAAATAATTAAACAAATTGAATTTTCTATAGAAACAGGCTATAATAATTTTAATGACTTAAGATTAAAAAGACTAATGACAGAAGCATTAGGAGATACAAAATCAAAATTACATAGTATACTTCCTTATTCTAGACAAAAGAGAGGAATAATAAACATAGGAGGTAGTGCACTCCATTTTCTTTTTGGTGTTATGGATAATGATGAAAGATTAGAAATTGAGAATCATTTGAAAATAATAGAAGAAAACAATAAAAATGCTATAACAGAATTAAACAAACAGATAGGGATTAATACACAATTCCAAACAGAATTAGAAACTATGGCAGACAGAATAAACAAACATCAATACGTGCTTAGAAATTTCATTAATTCAACAGAAGTAAAACAAGAAAATTTAGCTAAAAGTATATTATCTTTACAAATAAATACCGATATAATGTTGTTAAACAATGAAGTTGAGAAATTACAAGACAATATAGTCTTTTCAAGATTAGGAATTCTAGGAAGAAATATTCTTACAAAAGAAGAAAATAAAAGATTTAATATATCCGTACAAAAACTAGAACATATAGAAAGTAGTTTAGTAACTAGAAATAACAATTTAGTTTTTATTTTAAAAATACCAGTATTTACATATAAATATGAAACCATAATTATTTTACCTGTTCCAAATGAACAAGGACTAGAAATCGAAATATCAAAGTATAATTATATAATTTATAACAAAACATTGTATGAAAATAATGCAATTAAATATGTTAAACATTTAAGAAAAAGTCCAATATGTATACAAAATTTATATGAAACAAAATACGAAAATTGTAAGATTAGATCTAATAAAGATCAAGAATTAATAGAAATAGAAGATGGCCTTATATTAACAAAAAATTTAGTAGAAACAAGTCTAAATGACTATTGTAATAATATTGAATATAAAATTACTAAAAATAACCTAATACATTTTAAAGATTGCAATATCAAAATAAATGCAACTTTGTATTCAAATCAAAAAGAAACTTTCAAGCAAAATATTGTAATTCCATTATATAATACACTAAACTTCACAAAAATAAATGTTACTTTAGAAAATATACATATAAATCAAATCGAAAATTTAAAAGAATTACAAGAATTAAAATATCAGAACAATGTAAAACATATTATATCATATACAAGTATAACAATCATAATTGTTGTAATTGCAATATTATTATTATATTGTAAGCGTAAAGAAACCCAAAAAATTAAAATTGAAAATAGAATTATAGATACTCAGGAGAGCATCAAACTTAAGGAGGGAGGGGTTACATTATCAGAACACCCTCACATAATTTTATAATAATATTAAACACCCTATGATAATGAAGAAAGATACAAAGTATCTTTCCATATACCAAATGTAGCTCACACAATGATTCATAATTTCATTGACGATATCCGATATTATAAACATAAACTTACCAAATGTAATGCTTACACAATAATTCATAATTTATGATTTCATCTCACAGCGAATGATGAAATCCGATATTATAAACATAAACTGCATATCAGCAATTTTATTAAACAAAGAGCAGCATATGATCTTCAATCATATTGCTGAGTAGACAGTAGACAAATATAAAGTATAAAAGGGTTTCTTCGATCACTTGAAAGATCAGTTCTAATTAGTAATTCCAACGTATAGCTGAAGATTTCCCCCCACCAGTGGTAAGGGATCTGAAGCTCTTAATAAATTTATATTATTAAAAAAACAATCACTAGTGTTTTATTTAATGGTGGTATTCTCACAAGAGAATACAATATATATTATTTTTTATTTACGAAAGGAACCGTAAACAAAACTGCCTGTGCCTGGCTAGCTTAGCACATATTCGGAGTTTTAAGTTTCTGACTTCATTGGTACTGAAGATAGGAAGGGGTCAAAAATCGCCTGAGTTTGTTCCTGTAAAAAGGGTGTAGTGCCAGAACTTGGCTGGGCACTACCGTGCCCTTTGATAATGGAAAATAAGGTAATGTTGTTCCACTTTTGGCTTTTGGCTTTTGTTATTTTGGCTTAACTGCTTAAATTAAACATAGTAATGACTTGGAATGGAAACTTATTCGGACATCATTTTGCTCTTTATTTTATGTCAGAGTTCCACTTTAACGTCTTATTTAAAATAAAACTTGAACTTTTTTGCTTCGTCTGAAAATATTTGCGATATAACTTTGTGGTATAACTTCATATTTCCTGGGGAAAAAGCCAAGATCTTCTTTGCGGAGGAGTGTTTTTTTCTAATAGTCTTTTTTAACATATGTTAGTAAATTTTCAATTTAGCTATTGCAATATACCATTTGCTAAGGCAATCACTTAGTAGATCTAGGTTTATAAGAAAGTTAATAGCTCTCTTAATACCAAGTTGAAAAGGAGTGCATTTAGAACACTATCTTTTAGAACAGATCTTATTGTAGAGCAGACACTTAGTTTTGACTTGATAATCGTGGTAATCAATGCTAGATTAATGACTTGACCTAGTGACCTTTTCACAAGGTCATACATTAAAGCTGTCAAAATTTTAAATATTTTCAGTTTGCCAAATGATCCTTATTTGGAAATAACCTTCGAAAGAATACTTGGATCTTATTTTTGAGTGTTCTTTTAGAAGCGTGTTTGATTTTTCACTTTTATTTCATCAAATTGTGGATAATTAAATAAAAATTTGTGCTGGTTATATACTATTCATCAGGGCTAAGAGCTTTTACTATGAGTTAGACTATAAAGAATTAGTAGTGGTTTAAATTCACCTATAAATCCTACAGCCTACAGCCAATTCATATAAGATTATATGGAAGTTTTAACTGCTTCACGCCTAAAAATAAATGTTTTGTTACTAGGTTCATCCACTTTCTTCGGCGGCTTAGCTTAATCACAGTTAGTAGATTGCGCTATAATAGGTTCGAAAAACATTAATTTTGATATATTAAATTTCAAGATTTAAAGTGTAATTGATGGAGATCTTATGACCTACGAATTCAATGGATTCCGTTGATGTCAACAAGACAATACCGTGAACTATACAACCGATTTTTTAAACTCACTGGAA
The DNA here is from genome assembly GCA_963931855.1 of Philhelius festivus. Classification (NCBI taxonomy): domain Eukaryota; kingdom Metazoa; phylum Arthropoda; class Insecta; order Diptera; family Syrphidae; genus Philhelius; species Philhelius festivus. The sequence goes on from OZ007556.1 coordinate 156,745,273, forward strand.
TTGTTCGGATTGCCGAACAATATCAATATCAACCAACTGTATGTTTGTAATGGCACCCTGTTTGATATGAAGAAACTGATGAACAGCGCCATCGAAACAAAAGAAGACGTTTTAATACCACGCATACCAATTATTCCAATCGGTATTCCATTTGACTTTAAACGCTTGTGGTTTCCCAAGTTTGCAATAATTATAAACAAACTACGAGGGCAGGTATTGAATTAATGCGGCATTAGCCTTAATAATCCTTGATCTTCGTATGGTCAGCTATACACCGGTCCCCTGTTCCCTATGAGAAAACGATCAGCTTTTCTTGCTTATGTTTCAGACAACAAAACGAAAAATGTCGTGATTGATGAAGTATTGCAACAAAATAGTGAAATAGTGATGTCACACCAAATGACTTCAATTAAAGCATTTCTTTATTTTGACTGTTTGCTTGTGGGTCAATGCATTTCGAGGGGTGTACTACCAATAGAATTTATCTTGCATGTAAAATATTTCAATAGCCTTCTTTTGAATGTATTTCTTCTAAAACTTAATACCAGTGGTCACAGTCATAAATAGGCACCATGATTACTCAGAAGTACGATTCTACACATTTTTACTACTTTCCAAATATAGTAAGCATCATGTGAACTAAGGTCTTAAGGTCTCGTCATAAATGCACATATACTGGTCACAAACGAACGGACGCACATATACATAGCTTTGAAAGTGAAGGGTCGAAGAATGGTTTTCCTAAATTAAGACAAAATTTGAAAACTTCGACAAGTCAATGGTCCAACAAAGCCGTGAAATCCATTAACCACACAAGAATCTCCATACAAAACTTTGAAGTACATAATTTATGATTCTATTGAAAATTTTATTTTTTGTGTTATCTATCAAAATAACTTCTTCCATGAATTTCAGTTTCAGAAAAATCAATTCATTTGTCTCTAATTTTTGAATTTATACATTTAAAGATATCTTAAGCAGTAGCTACATTAATGTCGTCTGTTGTGGTGAGGAATAGTCTGCCGTTGAATATACACACTATTCAATTGTTGCAATTTGTCATTGCAAATTGAACAGAGTTATTTTTCTTTCCGCGAACACTATCTTATCTTTTGCACAGAAGAAAATGTATTCGACACAGAGTTTTATAGTGCAATCGACACAACACATCACGTCAGAGAGTTACATTTCTATGAATATTAAATACATTGGAGTGCTAGCGATACACCACACAAGCAAAATGTGGTTCCGCATTTAGACACCATTCTAAATTATAAGAAATTCGTCGAAATATTTTAACTGCGCACCAAGCATTTCGCTATCACAAACAGTAAAGATTCCAAAGTAATTTCACAGTCCAAGTAAGTGACACTTAAATAATAGTCAATTTGACAGACTTACGTTAAGGACTATTCACATGGGAGCGGCGAGCAACGAGCGACCAATGATCGCATATTGATTCATTTTGACATTTCCTTCACATAGTACTTCTTTTTCGATAAAAATAAACAAATGAAGAAGAATTTTGAATTTTTGAACAATTCATTCGTTGATGTGTGGATGGTATGTGGAATCCGAATAGAGTTTGACAATTCCTAGCAATCAGATTGCAATTCGAAACGACCAATTTATTTATTTACATATGTATACGAGTACCTATTAGTTTTCTTCCATATTGTCTAGTTTTTTGTGAAGAATTTTAAATGTTATCATTCCCATTTGTTCTTTTATTCGTGGGTCGTTGGTCGCACTCATGTGAATAGTCCTTTAAATTTCACTTATTCCGGTAAGTGTGCGCTCTGTGAAATTGGATTCTAATCCTATGATCAACATTCTAATAGAATGTTCACTTATGTGGTGTATGACAAAGGTTTTTCAAAACACTTTTTTTTTAATAGACTTCTAAATATTGAGGTTGACACATTATTAGCTTAAATATTTTTATTATATAAATATTTACAGTAAATACAAACAAAAATGCTCCACACACAAATTCTCACCACCCAAAAAACCATTTCTTGCCAGCTGATTTCGCTCACTTTTCGCTTTAGAATTACATTTGCCTTCCAATTTCCACAACACCTATTACCTTTTGTTGTATTCTAAGTTTAAAAATATTTTTTACTGTCCCACTGAGGTGCACTAATAACTAATAGATAAAGATGTATATATGTACATATACACTGCATCATATTGGCTTGATCAGCTTGGCCAGTTTACACAGAGTCATCTTAATGGCCCATTTAATTTCGGTCGTTCATATTCATCCAAATGGATATTGCATTGTGAAAAAGCAGCCATAGGAATTTATGAGGTGACCATACTTCTCAAAGAAAAAAATGCAAGAAACAAATGATTTGATTATAAATAGAACTGACCTACATAAATGATAAACGATGAAATTGAAGCCATAGTTATTGGCAGTGTTGCGGCTAGAAGTCGGACAAAAAAAAAATGGAAGAAAGAAATGTGAACTAAATGTTTGGGTATGAAAAAAGTCCAAAATTCGATATTTGTAAAATTATGTGGGGTGATGTTGGGGTCGAATTCGCTTCTAGTCATGATGGTAAATTAAAACGTAGAGTGGGATTTCTTCACCATCTGAAAATTCCTTTGTCCGATAGTGACATCACATACAGGTCGTCTTGTGATAAGTCTCACCAGCGAGTTCGGATGCCTGCTGAAGTTTTTCGACACCCTTTTTCCTTTTTTGACCTGCGGCGATATACCTCTTAGAGTGCTTCTGACACGGAGTCATGTGAAGGCAGCGGTTACGTGTGAAAAGGGCCTTTTCGAGTTGCTCTAGTGCTCTGCTTCCATTTTTTGTAATCACCTATTAAAGAAACTAAACAAAAGGTTGTTATTATAAATAAATATGTATAAAGATTTTGGGACATGAAATAATTTCAATTCAGTTTAAACTTATTTTCTTATTCTTGCTTTAGCAGCTGCAACGTCTTCAATGATGTCCTCATATTTTATTGAGCAAGATAACTTTCAATAAATAAAATAATGGCTAGCTGCAAATCCAGTTTTATATAAAAATGCGTGTCTTAATTTGTTTCAAAACTTTTTTTTATTAAACTGAGTTCTTTTTCAGAGGAACCACTAAGACCAGCGGTAGAACAGGCGTCACGTCCTCTTCTACTATCCGAACCGCAATAAATTACCTAATTCTAATGATTCGTTGTTATTGAACAAATTTATTACGTTGTTGGGTTGAGGTTGGCCCGATTTATATACAGGGTGCGTTTCATCTTTCAAGTCGATGTTTTTTTTTTTTTAATAACTGTTAAATTAAATATAATTATATAATTTATATTTAATTAATTGATTATTTGGTCTTTTAAATTACACATGGACTATGATGTCTGTCAAGTTGGCGCTTTTGGCCGTGACGCAAAGGCGAGCTCTTTTGAGCACATTTTGCATAACAACTTCGCAGACTTCTGTTGTAATTTTAGCAAATTCGTTTTAAATGTTGTCCTTAAGCATCAAGGTTGTGGTTGGTTTGTTGACGTACGCCTTTGCTTTCAAGTACACCCAAAAGACTAAATCGGGGAAGGGTGTTTAATTAAGCAAGGGGTAATTTTATCTACCAATTTTGTTTTCATTTAATCAGTCTATCAATTTGTGTACATTCTTGGGTAAAGAGAACGTGTCCATATTTTAATTAATAGGTTAAATTTTTCGGATTAATCACGTTTTTGTGAATTGAATTTTAATTGAGTATCTAAACAATTTCTGTATACAACATTTTGTAATGGTTAAAAAAAAAACTGAAAATGTGTTAAATTTTGGATATATTCGGGTTTTCCAATAAGGATTTAACAACTTTTTATTTTAAATAAAACGCAAACCATTTGAGACATCTCAAATTATTGGTTTGAAGAAAAATTAAAATATTTATTTATGGAATTCGACTTCGTCCATATGTCTATCATCACAGACACGTTAGCGACTCGTTGAACCCAATTTTCGCTGAGTCGGGTAATAGGCGGTCAATCGACAAAACCATTTCTCATTTCTCGTTAACACTTTCATCGAGTTGAGTTTTCAATAAGTTTATTGTTATATCGACTGTGTGGCTTGTGGTATCGTCGACCAAAGAAATAATTTTGAAACAAGTATCTGTAGCGATCTACATTTACAGTAAAGTGACGGTCATTTGCATCAACAAAAAAAAAAAAACCAACCCAATGACACCACTCACCGGCATGAAAGCCCAACCATACAGTTTGCGATTGAAGTCGTATTTCTTGGAGCACATGAGGAATTTCACTTGACCAATAAAGCATAATTCTGTTTGTCGACGAAGCTATATAGTCAAAAATTCACTACATCACTGAAGATGATTTAGCGATGAAATTGGCCATTTTCTTCCAACATTTCTTGAGCCTAATCCTAGAATGTACATTTGTCGCTTGGCTACAGTTCTTGAACTAACTTCATCTTTTAAGTGTGCGGGCCAACATTTTTTCGCAAAATTCGCCATTGTGCGGTCTAAGCTGTGTCCAAATCTCGAGAACGCCGCGCCGCCACCTTGAAACCGACCGGCCGATGTCTCACTGGCACAGAAACATCAAGCAGCGAAAATTTTCTCTCGAATATGTTCACTAGATGATTTCCTTGTGTACTGGGACGAAGATTACGAATAGAAATTGTCATCACGTCAAATCATGGGATCGTGCGTGTCTATATAACAAATTGTTGATATTATTCAGCCGGACGAAAATTCTCAAAAAATTTGCATCCTAGAATAAAAATTGTGTATTAATGTGACATCGTCTTGTTGGAATCACATTTTCTGTAGACCTAATCGATCCAATTTGGGCACAAGAAAGTTTTCCAAAATGTCATGTCCGGATAGCCGTTATACCACAACCTATAAGGCATCCTTAAGGAAATATGACCCAATGACGGTGCTTGTCCAAATAGGGCTCCATACAACTACCCTATGAGGGTGCAGGTGTTTCAATGTACTTCATGGCTCATAATGAGTTTTTGCCAAAAATGGCGGTCGTCTATAGGGAGCTGTAAAATTCTCGCCATTTTCGTCACAACATTAATCTTTTATGGCATACGTTGGCTTACTTTTCACCCAGTTTTAATTATAGTTCTCAGTATTTTTTCACGTAATTTTCTCCACGTATTTTCAATTGAACAATTATTTAAATAAAATATTTTAATAATTTGAACACGTTGTTGCTACGGTAGATGCTCCATAGTAGATTGTTTTTAATCACTATTTACCCAACTGACAAATTTTATTTACAGAAAAATGGCAACCAAATAAAAGTTACCCTATATAATATAGAAATGTAGCTTATGAAGGATTATACATAGGTTTGAAAAAGCGCTAGTTCGCGTACTAGCAATTATATCCAGTTGCTATAATTCTTTCTCTACTTCGAGAAATTATCTAATGAAAATCTCGTCGTTGTTGGATTTGACATCAACGTCGTTGTTCTGGTACCTTAGGGGCACAAGAAATTTAAAATAGTCATCCCGAAATCGGAATTCGATATTGATGAATAAAGAAACTTTTGGGAACTTGCTAGTGTTACTTAAAAAAGAGATAAAGGAAAATCCAGAAACTATAATTCTATCATATTTTTTGGTATATGTTGAGAAAAATGTTAAACAAGATCCCACAGTATAGCACGATGACTTGGAGAAAATTCCTTATGTTCTAGTTGAAAAATATTGAGCCAGGAAGATTACTGAGGTCATACATTATGGATTCATTCAGCTATAATTCTGGGGTTGATGAATCTGCTAGTCAGCTCGGGAGCACTGGCAGGATTTTTACTAAGGTAATATCAGTGGCAATATCTACTTTATCTTCGGTCCCAACGTTCATCTTCAGATAACGCAAAAGTACTCGCAACTCATTTTGCTGCTAGCTCTAAGTTGCCTGACAGCAACAGTACCCCCCCTTGTACAGTTGTAAGAGCACTTCGAAATCTTGATATAAGCAAATCCGCTGGTGCTGATGGTTTACCCCCCATTTTTCTGAATGGGTGTTCTTCATCGCTGGAAAAACTATTGCGTAAGATTTTTCATTGCTCCTTATGTTCAGGAAGCTTCCTTAGAAGATGGACAACAGCAGTTGTTCAGCCTGTTCTCATAAAAGAAGGTCCTTCCTCCCCCTGTCCCTTCTTTCCAAGGTAATTGAATCGCTGATAAATCATCAGCTCAGGAAATATCGCGAAGAACAAAGGCTTTTTAATGACCGACAATGCGGCTTTCGCAGCAATTATTCAGCTGGTGATCTGATGGCATATCTGTCCGAAGAATTGAACTGATGTTCAAATTGTTTTAGAGAAATTATGATTACTGCTCTTGGTATTTCTGAGGCATTTGATAGAGTTTGGCACCAGGTTCGCTTATAAAAATGGGGTATATGAGATCGTGTGGAGTTTAATGTTTCAAAAACTCATTGCTGTCTATTGTCTATGAAGAACAATGTACCCCTTATGCCATTGTCCTTGAATGATACTTGCGTCGACAAAAGGCGAAAAGCTTTCAGTACTCGGTACGTGTGTCAACGACGATTTTCGTTAGAATGATCACATTTTCGAGACCGCCAAAAACGCTGCTAAATGCTTAGGATTTCTATATCCGTGTAAAAAATGTTTAACCTCTTTTGATCTTGCTACAATTTATAAGGCGTTTATACGAGTATACATATGACCAAAACTCGAGTATGACTCACATCTTCAAGCAGGTGCATATAATCCAAAACAGAGCGTTAAACTGATAGGAAACAGAACTATCATGGAATCATTTCCATCTCTACAACATCTTCGGAATATTGCATGCCTTTCCTTGTTTTATCGCTTCTTTCACAAGCAAAGCTCACTCGAAGTAGCCAGTGGAATTTCTTCCCTAAATCATTTCACCCGTGATACCCTTTTCACTAGGAATACTCAATAGTTCATCCTTTAGCCTAATTTTAGTAGTACCGTCAAATATAGAGATTCGCTTTCTTAGTGGAACAACACGATTATCGAATAATTTACTGGGCACGATTTTCGTTTCCCATGTCAATTTGAAAACATTCGAGACCAATGTTCATCGACACGTGTGAATTACAAAAAATCCATATCTGATCTACTGTTGTCTCCAATTTCTCTCAAAATGCTGGATTGGCCTTTTCTTTAAGTATTCAGCAAATGCTTCTGTCTTTTGATGAGAATCGTGCATTCCCTTGTTTTTCGCCGAAACCATTTTTTTTTTTATTTTTGGAGTTGAGATCACTTGGAATTTTAATTGAATTAGTCGATCGATTTGAGCAGAAGTCAATTATTTCTTTCTCCTTCTTTGCTGTCACAACTATGAAAATACATCAAAATAAAGTACACAAATATTAACATTTAAAATTCGATAGTACATACCAGATGGTCACTCCAATTATAGTATGTTCTTCATAATAGTGCTTTGCCATTGTCGACGACTTGAAGGAATTTCCTTTTTTTTGAATTGTTTATTTTTGCTGCAAATATTTTCAAGAAGAGCATCATCATTTTTTTGTTTACTTAATGTAAATATTTAAATATTTATAAGAAAAACATCAGACTGTTGTTTGAGAAAACACTAAATGCGGGTGTGATATGTTCGAAAACACAATTTGCTTTTCCTGAACGTATTTTTATCTCTTGGCTTTTCTTGTGTTTTTTTTTTTTTTCAATTTCCATTTCATTGTTTTATTCAGTCTTCTTATGTGTTTTTCATTAAAGTGGTAAAGAGGATATTAGTTCGTCCATCGCTTGTGCAAAATCCAAATATTTTTTTTGTTTAGTTAAAGTCATCTTGTGATTTGTGTTTGAAAAAATTGCACTATTTGAAATTAATTTATAATTATTATGAATTCCATTTTCAGGGACATGCTTCTGGAATATATTGAAACAATATCGTTTTTGAGTTAAGGTATTTTGAAGGTGCAAGGTGAAGGCATAAATATCAGTTTAACTCGGAGAACCTTTAAGAATTCGCTAAAGCTTATTTTGTAGAGTCGTAAGGTTATATCATGATCCAATACTTTGTGTGAAAAAGAACCAAAACAGACTCCGATCTTCTTAAGGCAGAAACTTCATATTTAAACAAACAGGAAGTCACTAGGTGAAGACAAACGAATATCTCGAGTTTCGTATTAATTATTCGACAGTCTCTAAGTTCCTTCCCCAACCAGAAACTTTAAGGAATTAACGCTCCAAAATTGACCAACTTCCTTCTCATGGTGTCTTCTTATCTAATTTCGGAGGCCTAAATCTACCTTAACACATATCTCTTTCATTCATTATCATTTTCTATGATTCATCTTGATTAATTGTTGAAATATTTACCAATATTTATGTTTAAAAAACTGTTATAAAAACAATGTTTTCCCAAAAAATTTATATCCGTACAAGTTGCATTAATAAATATATCAATAGCCGAATTGAAAACTTAATTTACATTCAATCGGGCGATATCGAATCTAGCGGTGAACTATCTTCATACCGCACCGTCTAGTTGGACTTATCCAATCTCAGAAACAGGGTGGCGTATCCATTCACAGCTTTCTCACATTCATATCTGTTTACCACATAAACAAACAGATCTCCTCAAGAACAAGCATTCGCCCGATTACGATATCCATAAGATACAGATACAAATTGTGAATTTTGAAAATTTTATTTTCGTATTTCGAATAAATTAAATCGGGTTATCCGATTCGAGAATATACTGCGCCCCCTGCGGTGACTGTGTGTCATTATTAAATCATTCGTTGGGGGATTCGTTATTGAGAATGGCGGTCTTGATGAGTATCGTGGCCCAGTTAAAGGTGAGAATAAGATCCTCGCCTGTGGTAGATATAGGTATATTGAAAATGTTATTACTTCATATGCTAGAAAACTTTTTCGATTAGAACGTAATTCGAAAAATTTGGTGGTTGAAGTATGGAAATGGAACTCCTGGCGTTTTAGCTTCCGATATCCATTACCAAATGCAATAAATTCGCCTATTTGATTGGTAGTGAAATGAAAAATTATATTTTACGGATATTTATACTGAAGCGATGATTATTTGCTGAGTTTTCGTATATTTGCTCAGTGGGATAATCGTAATTTAATACATTTTGAAACCGAGACGCAGTAATTTTGAACGGTACTGATGGAAGAGAATCAGTTAATTTATTGTTAAATAGAAAAGATATACAAAATTGTTTCTTGAAGAGTGTTTGACTCGTGGATGGATCTGAAAATAAAATGATTATTCTTTGTAGTTTATTAGTAATATTGTGTATTGGGGTTTTTATTTTTGAAGGGTTAAGTAAAACAACAATAACTACTTGAGTTAGGTAAGATTTAATATAAGCGACCAATCCAAATACCAGACTCCATTTGTGTGACTTGGTTTCGCACGTTAATTTTAATTGAAAAAGTCGTACAATGTGCATGGTATATGGTTAATCCTGGTATATATTTTTTGCAATCGTGCGATTTTTAATTTTCTTTCAATGAACAACATGCCGAAGTCAATGTGAGGAAAATATCTTTGAGCACAAAACTTCTTGAAAGCTAACCGTTTTTCAAGAACAGAAAGACCCCTAGGGTAAAGGTAAGTAAGTAATCAGTCAGTTCCAGAAATTGTTTCTTTCAACGTCATTGTTTTTCTTTCAAAATATGATAGACGTTAAGGAATACAAATTTGACATACTATATACTTATGACATGAAAACAGTCTTCTTCGGCTTTCAAATTACAAAAAGTGCATAATTAATTGAAACTTCCGTTGTACGGGCACTCATTGAAAGCTGGCTCTTTGTACCGTCATTGAGTAGTGGAAGTACTTTTCTTCCATTAAATTAAGTTTGATTTGTGAATATATAGTTTTATTTTACTTTCTAAACTTCGAGCCTCTACTATGTGCGCAACAGTTAGTAAGGTTGTGCTTGAATGATGCGATTGAACTGCTTCTTTATATTAGTTAAGCTGTTAGGATCGAACCAAACTATTCCCCACAAGCTTGTCCTAAGCTTTTCCACTTTAGCACCAACCAGTCTTTGTTCCTCATCTCGTAAAGACCGTTTTTTTTTGGTAAACGTCGTTCGGAACTGACACTACCTTAACAATGTAATCTGCGACTGAAGGGCATTTGTATAAATTTAAGGAAGATCCGTTTTTCAAAAAATTTTAAGGGAACTTTTCGATCACATCGTGCTCATAAACTTCCCATACCTGCAATGCGTAACATAGCCTGATGAGCCCACTGTCGTACCTGGGCGAAACGCACCATGGAGTTGAGGTCACTTGAGATTTTAATTGAATTTAAATATTTTATACTTAGGAGAGAGTACGATGTGTTCGTTTGTGAAGACGGTCTTCCAAGATAGATTTAACCAGCTTTGGGGGATCTGGCTTTCTCATCTAGGTGTTTGGAGAAATCAATGGCTTAATTTAGTTTCTCCAGGTACTTGCATTCATCCGCTATCTCCAAATCGGTTTTCATTTAAATTCCAACTACGTGTGTTTTGGTTCCGATTATATCAAGAAAACAACATAATTTTTTATTTGTCCGTGTTCATAACGAGCCCCCATTTACTGCATTACTTGACTAAGCGGTTAATCAACAATTGGAGATTTTTGAGTGATTCTGATTTCTGACAGTAGCACTAGGTCATGACCATTTAAAAGTTCATTAACAATCTTTTCAACAGCAGATATCCACGCTTCACACCAGTATCTGTTTCGAACCATTCTGGGTAGTGCGAACGATCACAGATAGCTGCTTTCGAATCTGCAAAAATTTCTTTAAAAACATGAATGGACTTTGTAAATACACCCATTCGCGAAAGTTTGTAAAAAAGTGCGTTTCGATTCACAAGATCAAACGCTGATTTGAGTTCCACGAATAATGCGTATATTTTTTTGCTTCTTGTTTGATATGCTTTCACAATGGATGTCAGCGTTCAAATACGAGTATGGTTCACTGTTGGGTAAGATTCTAACCATTTCTCAAGTCTAAGAGTAAAGGTTTTCTTTTATAGAAGAAGTGCTTAAGTATTTCTGTCCCTTGTTGGTAGTGCGGACATTTCGTAATGGAACAAACAATTTTGTGAACATATTTAAAAATTTGTCTAAAGCCCGTAAAATTCTTCGTATTCATAAAAAAATGAGAAGCGATTTTCTACTCTGATTTTAGTTTTTACTTTGATTTCGATACCCAATGAAATTACCTACATATATTGTCGGTAACTCCCAACACATTTATTTATTGACTCAATTGATTAGTACAATAAAATTAGGTGGTTGACATAAAAACAGTTTGTTAACGAGATGGACTTTGCATCTTGTTGTTCAGCTAAGTCCAAAGCATACAGTTTTCTTTTCGGTCTTCTACTTCATTGTCATCAGATCTTTCTATAAATCTTAATATATATAAATCTCGTGTCACGATGTTTGTCCTCAATGGACTCCTAAACCACTTAACCGATTATAATAAAATTCGCACACCATGTGCAGTTCGATCCAACTTGAGAGATAGGATAGTTTAAATCTCAAATTATAGTCGCAATTTATTGCATTCATATTATAATGAAGAAAATACAGTGAAATTAAACCTGTTTTTTACTTATTTGTGCTTCATTGATCAAAACTTTATAATTTAATTTGAATATTATGTATGTAAGTATTATCACATAATTATAAAAAACGAACGTCTTCAAGAGAATATCATAAGAACAAGAGCAGCAGGAGAACGAGACATAGCCACAGTAGGAGCACAGGAACAATAATTTCAATTTATACATGTAAGTAATATCACATAGTTTTATAAAAGTTAATTAATATATCAATGAGAAAATGGCACAAAGCTCTCCTGAAGAAATCGATCAAATAATTTCAGCCGAAATTCCAGACCCATTAATTGATCAAGAATTATTTGATATTGTCACCAAACACATGATCCATGGGCCATGCGGTGCTTTCAACATGACGTCACCGTGCATGGAAAATGGAAAATGTAAAAAAAACTTCCCAAAGCCGCATACGAATGACACGATCACGGATATTGATGGTTATCCAATGTATCGCCGCAGAAGTATGAGAATGGTGGCCATACATTTACAATGCGACTGCCGAACTTTCCAAATCAAGTTGAGTTTGATAATCAGTGGGTGGTACCATACTCACCACTACTTTTAAAAATTTATAAAGCTCATATCAATGTTGAGCTTTGCAGTTCTGTTAAATCAATTAAGTATAATTGTAAATATGTAAACAAAGGCAGTGATTTGGCCATATTTGAAGTACAAAACATAAATAAAAATGACGAAATAGCACGATACCAAATGGGCAGATACATTAGCAGCAATGAAGCTATTTGGCATATTCTCAGCTTTCCCATCCACGAAAGAGATCCTGCTGTCCAACATCTGGCAATACATCTTGAAAACGGTCAACGTGTATACTTCACTGAAGAAAATGTTCCCCAAAGAGCGTTCGAAGCTCCGAAAACGACTCTAACTGAATTTTTTACATTGTGTCAAAAACCTGATGTTTTTGGCCAATTCGCGAAGACATTGGTGTATGGTTATGTTCCACGTTATTTCACATGAAACAAATCCAGTAAAAAATGGGAGCCACGGAAACAAGGAAAACCACATCCTTCCATTACAGGCATATTCAAAGCTAAGACATTGGGGAGCCTTTACACGGTACATCCAAAGCAACGTGAGTGCTTCTATTTACGTTTGTTATTGGTGAATGTTCCCGGACCAACGTCTTTTGAATTTTTACGAACAGTTAATGGTCGAGTATTCAATACATACCAGGATGCATGTCGTGAACTGCAATTGCTAGAAGACGATAACCATTGGGACTTAACGCTTGCTGATGCTGCGTTGACATCAACACCGAATAACATTCGTCAGTTGTTTGCAATTATTTTGACGGCATGTTATCCCTCGCAAGCACAAACTTTGTGGGAAAAATATAAAAATTGTATGACAGAAGACATCTTGCACAGAATTAGACAAACAAATCAATGCCAAAACATAGATTATACACCAGAGATGTACAATGAAGCATTGGTCTTGATCGAGGATTTATGTGTTCTTATTTCAAATTTACCACTTAATCATTATGGTATGCCATCACCTAATCGTCCAGCCACCGACTTAGTCAATACCGATTTACAACGAGAAAATCAATATGACCATGGAAGTTTAGAAACAATTATCATGAACAGTGAACCATTACTGACAGCAGAACAAAAAATTATTTATGATCGGATTATGCTGGCTGTTGCTGCTGAACAAGGTGGTTTTTTTTTCTTGGATGCACCCGGTGGAACCGGTAAGACATTTTTAATATCGTTGATTCTTGCCAAAATACGGTCGCAACAAAAAATCGCATTAGCAGTAGCATCGTCAGGCATTGCGGCTACTTTACTGGATGGTGGGCGAACAGCACATTCAACATTCAAGCTGCCATTGGACGTTCATAATAAACCAGATGCAATGTGTAACATCAAAAAGAATAGTGGAATAGCTGCAGTGTTGCGGAAGAGTTCTATAATAATTTGGGATGAGTGCACAATGGCACACAAATATTCACTTGAAGCATTAAACAGAACTATGCAAGATTTAAACAGCAATAATAAACTTTTCGGTCGTGCTATCTTACTTTTGTCTGGTGACTTCCGGCAGACCTTACCGGTTATACCTCGCTCTACTTTCGCGGATGAGATTAATGCATGTTTGAAACAATCATTCTTATGGCGAAGTGTTGAAACACTTCGATTGACCATAAATATGCGAGTACAATTGCAAAATGATCCATCAGCACAAATATTTTCCGAACAACTATTAGATATTGGGAACGGTAAATAGAACTGCAACCAAATACGCAATGCATTAAACTACCTGACAATTTTTGCACTGTTGTTCAGGATAAAAATGAATTGATTCAGAGTATTTTCCCGGATATACAGAATAATTATTTGAATCATGAATGGCTTAGTCAACGGGCGATTTTGGCAGCCAAAAACGTTGATGTTGACGAAATTAACTTCCAGATACAACAGTTGTTACCAGGCGATCTGATGTCTTTTAAATCAATCGATACTGTTGTTGATTACGGAGGAGAATAATAGGGGAACCACAGCAATGCGTGGCCGGGTCAGCTAGTTTATTATAAGTTTTAATTAGTTTAATATATTTTCCGAGTAACACATAAAGTTATGAAATTGCTTGCATTATCTACCTGATTTTTAATTGACTTAATGAATTATTCACTGGTTCAATGAACGATTTCATTTAAAATATACATTGTTTGAATGAAATTTTAGGGGGAAATATAACACAATTATGTTGTTTCTTCACGTATATTCAACGATGGTTTTATTCATAATATGAAACTTGGCATAAAATAAGAAATATTCGATATAATATTTTATCTTTGCTATCATAGCCTTGATTTTTTTTTCAGAATTAAGTGTTAACTCATTCTCCTTAGTCCAATTGAACATTTCTGAGAGATCTTGGATATTACGGAAAACGAGGTCATCACTCAAGCCAATTCTATTTGAAAAATTCATCTGGGTAAAGATGGTGTTGGGAAGGTTTGTGGTGCTGGTGAGGTCTGATTTGATTATTGATATTTAATTTTTCAAAAAAAAAATTTACGAAAGAAGTGGGTCTCGCAATTCTGTATGTCCGTTTGACCGTTTAATTTTTGGCACCACATATTTTTTTTTTCTTTTTTTTTCTAAGAGCATAAATACGATTCTGTCATTCTATTTTTTCGATGTTATAGAAAATATTTTTTTCACAAAAATACCTAGATGATGGGAAAAAATATTGCAAAAACTAGAACCATTCTTTCGGTTTTGGAACCACGCGCTGGTTTTTTGGAAACTTAATTGTTAACAGATTTTTAACTTTAACTACAAGGTGTAGAACATTTATCTAAAGTAAAAGTAACCACGGTACAAATGTTTAAAAAAATGGTTTTCGAAAATCTTCTCGCAAACGGCACCTGGTTTAAATAAAAAATTTTCTGCTTCGATTAATTTTTACGATCTATAATTCAATAAACATTGAAATTTAGATATATGTATTTGACTGTACCTTCCATAGAACCATTTTTTTTTTCAATTTTTGGCTTTCTCATGATCGGAAGAATAAATTTAATTGAAAGTTCTTATACAGAAGCCTTTAAAAATCTTAAAAGAAATTCGTAAAAAAAAATATTTTTTTGAATTTTTTAGAAATAAATAAAATAAAATGCACGACTGGATCGCACGAACTTGCTCTTATGTAAAAGTACTTT
The DNA here is from genome assembly GCA_963931855.1 of Philhelius festivus. Lineage (NCBI taxonomy): Eukaryota > Metazoa > Arthropoda > Insecta > Diptera > Syrphidae > Philhelius > Philhelius festivus. The sequence continues at coordinate 156,760,593 of OZ007556.1, forward strand.
GGAATTTAAGATACATTTTATAAATATAAAACATGGATTTAATGAGATAATAATGTTCAAATGCATAAAATTGCCGTCTGGTTTCCGGAAAAGTATGAATTTATGCAAATAAACTTTAAAAAATCGTTTTATTATTAAATAAAATTTTTATATAAGAAATTTCTCTAAAATTTTTCAAGAAAAAAATGTGGGATGCAAATTTTAAGTATTTAATAATATTGGTTTTAGGAAATAATTTCAAAAAATAATCGTTCATAGGTTTTGAAGATATTGATTTAATTTTTTTTTTTAAACCCAATAAATATTTTTTCGAATATTTTTTTATACAATATTATTTTAAACTTAAGGGGACTCCTGCTAAAAATTTTGGGTTAAAATCCTTAGAGCCGTTAATGAGAAAGTCGAAAATCAAAAAAACGGGTCTATGGCAGGTACCCCTAATAACATTTTGCCCCAAAATTTGTTTTGACCAAAATGTAGTACATGTCCATAATATCACACTTAATTTTTTTTATCAAAATCGTTAGAGCCGTTTTCGAGATAAATAAGATTTTGCATTACGGGTGTATGGGGGAGCTAAAAAAAAATTTCAATTTCTCCTCTAGGGAAACACCGAAGACTCTTAACTACCGAGATTGAAAGAAATAGGTCCAGTGGTTTAGGCTGTAGTGAGAGGTACAGACATACAGACACACTGAAACATGTTTTTTGTGTACTAAATTTTCCTTAAAATTTTTATAAAAAAAATTGATATGCAAATTGTTAGTATTTAATAAAATACATTTTAAAACGTAATTTAAAAATTTAATCGTGTATCGGTTTTCAAGATATTGAATTTTCAAAAAAAATATGTATTATTTTTTTAAAAATCCAAAAACTATTTTTTCGAAAAAAATTTTAGTTTATAATTTTTCAAATGCAAGGCAGCTCCTGCATAAAAATTTTGGTTAAAATCGTTAGAGCCGTTGGTGAGAAATTCGAAAATCAGAAAAACCGTTCTATGACAGGTACCCCTAATAACATTTCCCCCTACATTTTTTTTTCACCAAAATATAGTTCATGTCCATAATATCACACTTAATTTTTTTTATCAAAATCGTTAGAGCCGTTTTCGAGATAAATAAGATTTAGCATTACGGGTGTATGAGGGGTACCCTTAGTTTTGGAGCTAAAAAAAAAATTTCAATTTTTCCTCTAGGGAATCACCGAAGACCCTTAACTACCGAGTTTGAAGAAAATACCCCCGGTAGTTTAGGCTGCAGTTCGAGGTACAGACATACAGACAGACAGACGGAATTGTCGGACCCACTTTTTTCGTCTTCGCTATTATCGTAATGTCAGCTTTGATCAAAATCTCGAGTTCGATTTTTTTCCAAATGCAGAACTTGCCCTATAGTACCTATATCGCAAGTAAAATATTGTTTTGAAAATTTCATATAATGGGTCGTAAACAGTTTTTTATTTAATTTAATTCTTATCTGCACAATAATTAAAGATTTGCATTTGCTTACAAATATTTTTCCCCACAGATTTTTTTCTTCTTTGTTAAGACCAAAAATAACGGTACCTGTCCTAGGAATTTTTTTTCTCAAAAAATTTCTACTAGTTAAAGCTAGGTAAGGGCTGGAAAATATCTTACAAAAAATAGATATCTTTGGTACCCCCTTGGAATAACTTTTCTTGTTTTTGATTTTCTCTAAGACGGTACACCGATTTTGATAATTTTTTTTTATCAAAAGTTTAAATATTATTGGGTATTCAAATTTTCAAATTTTTTTTTTTGGATTTTAAAAATAAATTCAAAATTTATTTCTCGGAACTCAATAAAAACCCAATTTTAGTTTTTTTTTAAAACTTGATAAATAAAATTTTCTTAATATATAATCTACAAGATGTGAGAAAAAAAATATCTTACCTTAAAATAACGGTACTCACATATGTAGGTACAAATGTTTAGAAAATGGTTTTCGCAAATCGTATTTCTTACGATCTATAATTTATAAAATAATAAATTTATAATTTAAAATTTTAAAATTTAAATTTATAATTTAATAAAAAAAAGATTTGAAATTAAGATATTACTGACCATAGAACCATTTTTCGAATTTTGAATTTTTCACTATCGGTATAACGGATTTTATTGATATTTTTTATAGAGAAGCTTCTAAACAGTTTAAAAAACATTGCATTTCAAAACTTAAGAAAAATTATTTTGTTAATTTGAAAAAAAAAATCATAGTTTTTTTTTGAAAAATTCGATATCTCAAACAAAAACGGCTCAGTATTTTTTTTGAAAATTTAGCATTTATTTGTACAACAAAACTTTAAAAATGTTTTGAAAATTCTGTATATAAAAGTTTATTTTTCTAAGAAACCACTACAACGACTTATAATTTTTGTTCTTGGCATAAACTAATATTTGCTTGAATCACTTGGCATTCTGTTATTATCTTCAACTACTAAAGAGGTTGTTTTAGTCATTTAAAAAAATTAATCTTATGCTTATGAACAATTTTTCTCTAATAACAATTATTTTTGAAATTCTTAGTCTTTTTGAAGCTTTTGAATACAAAATTTCATTTAAATCCGTTATGTATCTATAGGTTAACCCTGCCGCGCCGTAATAAGAAATCTTCGATGCTTGATAAGAATAGGCAAAGTATTTGAGCATAAAGCCCAATCGTGCATTGTTTAACCGATTTCAATATTTTTTTTTTAAATAAAGAACTAACAAAATTGTTGACCAATTTTATATAAATCAAGCTGACCACTTTTCTAAAGTCAATTCCTTCTATGCCAAAGTTTAATTCATTTTTCCGTTTAATTGGCTAAATAATAGATAGAGTTCCTAACAAATAATCGTATTTGGAATCTCCAAGAAGAGAATTTGAACTGGGTTGATGGTTTTTGAATTCAAAACGAGCATTATCTAAAGTGGAATATTCCCACTTAACAATATGTGATTTTAACAACCCTTCACCCTTATCTTATTTATCGGAATAAAATGTGTGTTTCAAATTGAATTCTCCGCTGTATTTTGTTTATATAATTTAAATATTTAAAATTGAACCAACCGCAGCCAAGGGTTTACATAAAGATTCGTAAAATCTCCCTCTTTTCAATATTGAATATATGTACCTAAATACGTACGAGTATCTACGAGTATAGCTGCTGATGCCTGCTGACCTTTTATCTGCAATCCCAACTATCTCCCATTGCTACAACATGTCAACTATTGCAGCCTCTCAACGATATGGCTACCATTTGACAATGTGACTGTCGCCTTTCCAGAGTGCTTCAGATTCATTCATATCGAATACAGTCGCTTCAAGAATTCAATTTCCCCTTGAAATAAGCAATTTCCTGCCTTTGTCCTAAATAAACACACCATACGATGACGACTCTGTCAAATTGAAGGAACCAACTTCAGCCAAGCCACAAAAAAAAATGCTGTTAAAATAATAAAAATCGAGTTCCGAAATGCAACTTCATCAGACCCAATATCCTACCACTTATTAGGACATTTTTTGACAAAGCCCCAGCGAACATCAGGCTGGTAGGCTATTAATCCATCTGAGGATGTAATCGGCAGCCAGCATCAAATCGGAACCCGAACTAAAAAACAACGCTTAGGGTACAAATTTTCGAAATTTAACGAGGCGAATCGGTTGATATTCTCATCACCTCGGTTGGATCCAATCTTCCTCATCATTTTAATTTGTTTCTTATTCTTCCTTATCCAAAGAATATAAGTTTTATTTGTTCGTTTTCTGTGGCGACAGAACGTCTAAAGATCGAAAACCTACACATAAAGGGGATTCTCTTTTTGGATGGACAAGAGGAGATGCAGTGAAATGTGATAGGTGTGCATAGGCGTTGCGTAAACAATGTCAGATTTGTCCGTGTCGCTGTGTGGTCTTAGTGTGGTCATTATGTGGTCAACTATAAGGCAAATGATTCATAATTCGAATTAGCTATTTAATAAAAGTCCATCATGCAGCCAATAGGGATTTTCGAACTTTGATAAGTGGTTGCGGGTTGCGGCCATATTGTTAAAGCTATTTCTGTCAAATTGGCTGTCATTTATTCAGTCTGTCTTGTCAACATGAGATGCTACCCTTTTTTGCCCCGAGCAGGGCCTGAGTAAAAAGACCTCGCTCCAAACCGAGCGTGACCTGAGCGCTTCGATCTATTTAAGAAAAACAATTGAGCACCGAACTGTCATTATATCATTTTTGAATGAACTGTCAAAATTCTCAGTTTTGTTTATGAAATTGGTGTTTTCATGAATTTTTAAAATAATTAAAATAATTACTGGTTAATGCAGAATGCTCTGCTTTTTTGATCAATCTGCTCGGTTTTTTTATTGAGCTAAACAAGTGAGTCCCTATCGTGCTCTGAGCTAAAAAAGAAATGCAAGATGAGCGCTCAGAACGCTCCTAGTTAAATAAGTAAAATAGTTCGTTTTTGAGTCAAAAATCAAAAAAACTGTTCTATGACAGGTATCCCTAATAACATTTCCCCCCAAATTTTTTTTTTGACCAAAATGTAATCCATGTCCATAATATCACACCTAATTTTTTTATCAAAATCGTTAGAGCCGTTTTCGAGATAAATAAGATTTTGCATTACGGGTGTATGGGGGGTACCCTTAGTTTTGGGGCTAAACAAAAATTTCAATTTTTCCTCTAGGGAATCACCGAAGACCCTTAAATACCGAGTTTGAAGCAAATACCTTCGGTAGTTTAGGTTGTAGTTCGAGGTACAGACATACAGATAGACAGACGGAATTGCCGGACCCACTTTTTTCGTCTTCATCGTAACGTCAATTTTGATCAAAATCTCGAGTTCGATTTTTTTTCGAGCGATTCAGTGAACAATCCGCTAACACCCGAACGTCACTGAAACGAAAGATCTGTTGTAAATATCGCCGCTATCCGTGAGAGTGGCAAATACGGGGCCGCGCACAAGAACTCGGCCGTTCGCAGGTCACAACTTTACGAATTTTCGTCATGACTTGTGTCGTCAACTGTAAAAACTTCAACTGACACAGGACCTCGGAGTTAACGAACTTAGACAACGACGACGTGGGCTAGTTCTCGAGCAGATGAAAGTTGACCCTGATTTCGTGCGCAAAATCATATTCAGTGATGAGACCGATTTCTGGATGAATAAGTTCGTCAACAAGCAAAATTGTCAGATTCGGGACTATCGAAATATACCAAATTGCAATGCATTGGTGTGCACTTTGGGCTGGCGGAATCATTCCTCCATATTTCCTTGAGAACGACGTTGGCCAGGCCATCACCGTCAACCCCGAGAGCTATCGGTCGATGATCACCAATTTCTTTTGGGCCGAATTGGATGACATGGGAACTGCCGACATGTGTTTTCAACAGGACGGTGGCGGCGGCCGGCGGCGCTACGTGCCACACAGCCCTTGGCACAATGGACATTTATCACATGCGGAGGCGATGTGAATTCTTGTGGGATTGTCTTAAGTCGCAAGTCTATGCCAATGAACCACAAACGGCCTAAAGCCAACACAATCAATGCCATTGACCAAATTCAGCCTGATTTAAGCGCCAGAGTTATGGAAAATTGGACGTTTCGAATGCGCCCCATCCTGCGAAGTCGCAGCGAACATTTGAATGATTTTATATCCCATGTATACCCAGTCCGGCCATAAGTTCTGTTTCATTTTTAAAATGCAATAAAAAAAAGTCGCGTTCATTTTTCACCATAAAATTTATTTATAAAATTAGTTAACAATATATCTAAGTTAAAAGGAAAAAAATGTTTTATTCAAAATGGCCGCCTTTAGTTTTGACACAGGCTTTTAAACGTTGCTTTAAGGCTGTCCAAATTTCTATGGGGTCTTACAGGCCCCTCGAGCTCTGACCACAAACTGTAGTCCAGCGGATTTTAATCTGGACTTCCTGATGGCCAATCTGCAGCAGGGATAAAATCCGAGATATATTGCATCTAAGCCACTCTTGTGTCGTTTTGGCTTTGTGTGCCGGAGCAGAGTCTGGTTGGAAGACCCATCTCTGTTCATTGAATAGGGTATTTGTTAAACCCTTAACAACCCCTTCCAGAACATCCTCCTGATATTCTCTTGCCCCCGTTTTCACAAAAATGCAGTGATGTGACACCTTGATGCGATACCCCCCACCAAACCATGGTTGAAGCGGGATGGTGTCCGCGCTGAACCCTCGGAACAATTTTTTTAGCTTCTTTAGATGATGTGGCATAGACTTTGCCGTTTTGTTTGTTATACACTTCTTCGATGGTAAAGATTTTTTCATCTGTAAATAAAATATATTCATGTCCATTTGCCGCGTGCCACCTTAATAATTTTTTGCTTCTTTCGAGCCTAATTTTTTTTAAGTTGGGAGTCGAGAGATGTCGCGTTGCTCGACGATAGGCTTTCATGTGAAGGTCATCTCGAATTACCGTTAACATGGATCGAGCCGATATATCCAGTTCTCGGGACATTATTTTTTGTTTCCGAAGAGGATTTCTACGAATTCGTTCACGCACAGCTTTAATTTTCGCACTGGTCCGAGTGACGCGTGGACGACCACTTCTTCGCCTGTCCTCTACTTCAGAGAGTTCATAAAATCTATTTATGGCCCGATAAACAAACATTTTCGATATACCGAGTGGTTTTAAAATTTCAAAAATTTGGTTCGAATGTTTGCCGCATTTATGTAAAGCTATTACCGCTACGCGATTTTCTTTAGTGCCCACTCCATGTTAACTGCTGGAAAGCTTAAACCAAACTAGCTTCTATATTCTATTCTTTACTTATAAGTACACGTGTTAAACAAAAAAATAGAGGGATTATTCCTATTGAAAATTATGAACTAGATGTACATTACCTACTTAGATTCTTGTAACAGAATTTATGGCTAGACTATGTAAATATGTAAATACATTCCAAATAATATCTCACTTAATTTTTTGTTTCTTAAAACTTACAGTTAGGAAACGCTAAATTGAAAACCCTTTACATGCGTAAACGAAGGGTTTTAAATAAAACTGTCCTTAGAGTCAATTTGATTCGCCCTTGAAAACGCTTGTTTTGAAAACAAAAATCCACCAAAAGGTTTTGTCTGTTGCTGCTTTAAGTACGAGTATGTAGAATTATCTATTTAACAAGAATCGGCGCTTTATTACACATTAAATTTAATTGATTAATCGATTATATTATTTTTAGTCATATTCTTGGCATTCAAGGCATTCAAGCCATAATAATAAACCTCTAACACACATTCACATCTTTAATGACAAAGAAGGTGGAAATGGGATTAATTTATATACGTGTCGGTCGTCGTCGTCGCCCGTCGCATCGGGCGATGGTGTCTTTGTATTTCGGAGTTGAGTTTTTGAAAACAGGAAATTTATGAGAGGCGTGGCAGTTTCCGAATGTTTCCCCGCCTTTGTTAGAGGTTGCCAAACTCGTTTCGCTGCTCAGAAATGACGAAGAAGAAAACAATTCTACCAATATGGGGTAGATTTATTTAGTTTGCAGTAGTGTTGGTAATGACGTCGTCATCGTCGCCGCGTTAAAGACCTACGACCAAATTGCTCACCAGAAATTACGCTTGCGCTAGTTTTTGAAAATGGGATGAGCACATGAGATTTTGAAACGAAAAACGTAGAGACGCACTAACCAAAGAAATACCTACCTATTGCAAAAATTAATTTTTACTTTGATCTTTTATAGAGTAGTCGAATTTCATATTGGGAATGTGTTCGATTAATTATTATTGGTGCCCATTGTTGGATTAAAATTGAAAAAGTTAATTTTTCGTTTTATGTTCTTCTATTAGCTGCTATTATCCGACTTTATAAGAAGCAAATAAGTATTTAAAATTATTTAAATCGTGTGTCAATTGGATAAAAGTCGTTTTAAATTTTGTACAGAATTTGATTTTATAAAATAGTGAAGTTGGTGTGTTTTTGGAATTATAAAAAAATTATCAAATTTAATCGAAATTTGAATCCAATTGACAAACGACTTTTTATTTAATTTGTGCGTGATTTATGTAATAGAAATTTATTTCGGCAGGAGTGCTGTAAACTGTCGGTTTGATTATCAACATAGTTTTTCTTTTTGCAATTATGTGGGAATATTTTTGGCAAAACGAATGAGTTTATATTTTTAGTTCGGTTTTGTTGACTTTGTTACTTTTTGTAAAAAAGTTTGTCATTCAATTCAATTAATTAATAAATGAGGGTACCTGCATATGCAGCTATGCGAAAACTTGTTTGAAGAAACACATCTAGACCTTAGTTGAGTTTTTGAGGGTTATCCATTAAATGCTTCTTATCTTTAAATTTAAAACAAACAAACAGTGAGTGATATATCATATGAAATTTTATATTTGTTAACAAGGACCAAATATGCCATTATGTATCAAACATAAAATCATTCAAATAGCCCCTATAGCTTTTCTGGGTAGCGCGCATCCAATAAGTCCAATATTACATAACTCTGGCGTATATGACCAATGGTATTGATATGATTTTTAGTTTATTGTCAGTGATTTCGTGTAGATTTTGATCATTCTCAATCCGACAATTTTCCTAGTTGAAGAAACCCATTCACCCAGAAATGGGTTTCATCACTATATACGATTTTTCGACCGGAATTAGGACCATCTTCCAACAGCTTGCGAGCCCAGTTATCGAACATTCATCGTTGTCTATGGTAATGAAGGAAAAATTAAATAGATAACATTTTTTGGCAAAAATTATACACAATAAAATTAAAACGATTAAGCTCAAATGAAAGAATATAGAGACATTTTTTAAGATATTTACAAAAGAAATTCTCAATTGGGTCTTAAAACGTGTGTGGTTATTACAGTGGACGCTCGTTAACTTGAACACGGACGAAACCAGGTGTGTTCAAGCTATAGGATTGTGCAAGTTACTGGATCAAGTTAAAAAATTGTTGTTTTTATTTAATAATGATTCATTTTTATGATTTTAAAACATAAATAATGATATTATTAATAAATACTTTTAATTGAAACGTTTTTCGATTCCTAAATACGCACGTGTTCAAATGAAATTCAGAAATTCACCGATTATGAAGAATAAAACCTTATACGGAAATGCTTAAGAAATTTCCTGGGATTCCCCTTTACAAAAACCGTTTGCATTCTGTAATCTGTACCAATATCCCAGGTACCTTGCATAAATTCAAAAATTTAAGAAATTCAATATTAAACTTTGTTCAAGTTACAGAGTTCCTATAAATTTTACTTTTGTTCAACTTATAGAGTAGGTAGGGGAAAAATTCAAGGTATTGAGTCTTAAGAATAGTCCGTTCAAGGTGTAGAATGCGTAAAGGGAAAAAATATTTGTTCAAGTTATTGGAATGTTCAAGTTATCGTATGTTCAAGTTAACGAGAGTCTACTGTAATTCTTTTGATATGGCGAAGCAAAGAATTCCACAGACGTGAAGCATTAATGAAAAATTGGCGTTTAGGGAGGCGTAGCGCCCGTAGCGGGGTTGAATCAGTTGGTCAGACATGGCTGAAGAGCCCCTCGTTATTTTCTCAAAAAGATAGGGTGGTTGGGTTCTGAACAGAATAGATGGTGCAAAACTGAAAGAAATTCTCGAGTGGCATTTTAATTAAACAATACGAAAAATTTAATACCCTGTCGTACCTATACGCAGCCCCGGATCTACGATTTTTTCGAACCGGGGCAAATCCTTGATAGTGGCGCCCCCTCCCTTCAGTGTTCGAGAAAAACTGTTAAAACTGCCAATAACTAGCATTTTTGTGACCATTTTTTAAAATAATAATCCTTTAATAAATTTAAACTTTTTATTATCTAATAACTAATAATTTTCCGACTACAACTTCACACGGCGTGCTTTCTTTTCTGCGAAAGACTCTATTAGCTCCTCAAAGTCCGTCGCATAGGCAGTTTTGTTTTCAATGGCAAGGATCGCGAAGCCAGATAGACGATCCTGACTCATTGTAGAACTTAGATAAGTTTTAATTATTTTCAGTTTGCTGAAGCTTCGCTCATAGCTTGCAGATGTTGTTGGTAATGTGCAATAAATTCTTAAAGCTATACTAAACATTGGGAAACGCTTCATGCTTGTATACAGATGTTGTAACAGGTCGAAGGCACTTGATTTTTCATTAATTTCATGTACTAGCTCTTTAAATACGACAAGTTCCTGGCAAAAACCAACTGCATTCAAGTCTTTTGAATATTTTAAAGCTAGATCGGCTCGATTTTTTTGCAGATCTTCTTTCGACATATTTAAAAAGGCATGGCCACTGAGGTTGGTGAATTTTTCATGTAGACTTTTTGCACTCTCTACTTTTATCTTAATTTCTGTAAAAATTTTGTCAAATACTACTCTTATATCTTTGGAAAATAGCCTAGTCGGTTCTAGCATTCTTGTTTCGTCTTCACATATTTCGTCGTGTTGCTTTTTCTTTTTGGAAATTCGTTCGTTTTTAAGAACCGGCTCAGTTTCCAACTTTTCTGACACAGGTGTAGCTTCTTTGATCCAATATTTTACCGGTTTTTCTCTCATTTCTTGCAAGATCTTACCAAGGCCTTGCATTAGCGCCACATAACGCGAAATGATAATTTATCTTCTTTTTGTATTTCAAAGTTCACTCTATTAATCTCTTCGTTCTTAGATTCTGCGCCTAGAGAGGATTCTTCAATTTCTTCCAGAGCTTTGACAACTTCCGGTAAATTATTTAATAGAGTAGTAACAGCTTTATATTTAGCCGACCATCTGGTTTGACTTGTTTTTGTATACTTTGGCATTATTTTCCACCGCGTGTTGGATCGGACAAAGAAACAATAAAGTTTTTGTACAAGCCCGAAAAAGGCTAACTGCTTGTGGGCATGTTGAAGCTGCATGCACGCCAACGAGATTTAAAGAGTGCGCTAGACACGGTACGAACTCTGCCAGCTCGTTCATTTGCATAACTCTGGATTGGACTCCTTTGTATATGCTGGCCATACATTAGATATGTTGCCGAAAGATTGTCCACGACATTTTTGCTCATCCAAACCATCAGCTTCTAGTTTTTCTAGAATGCGCTGTGTGATATATTCTCCAGTCTTTCCGACAACTTCAATAAAATCAATAAAACTTTCCTTTATTTCACAACAAGTTTCTGTTATTTTGATGCATAGAATCACCTGGCTCATTTGCTCTGTGTGAGATATGTATATCTGGAGTGCAGTCAAACATGAATGTGAAATAGTTGGCATCCTTGATCTCATTGAAAATTGTATTTCGAACTTTGTTTGCCATTATATAGATGATTTCATTTTTTATTGTTTTTGACAAAAAGGACACATATTCTTTTTTTAATTGGTTCAATTGATACTTGAGGGTAGGATCATATTTATCGAGCAGAGTTATTAAATTAAGAAAATTTCCTTGATTAGGCTGAGGACCATTTTCAGCGAGATCACTCGGTGTTTCTTTAGAACCTATAAAAGAAGGACAGTTTGTGGCAAGGTACATGACAGCGTCCATTACTACATGTAGAATGTGTCCATTTTTCCTTCTCGGAGTGAATTAATCGCTCTATACGTCGCTATCGATGCCCTGACCTGATTTCATTTGTTGCAGACGGGTTTTCCATTTAATAAAACATTCTTTATGCGTTTGTGATACTCGAACTTCATGCTCATCTGTGTGTACATCTATATGAAGAACGTCACGTTTTTATAAAGGGTGAGCCAAATACAAGTTTCTTTCTAAAAATGCAATAAAATACACAGAATTAAATTTTGTCCTTGTATTATGACCCTATTAGTAAGAGCAAACATTTCCATTAATTATGGAACACAGCGTCGCGTCGTTCAAATGGCTGCCTCGGCTGGAGTCAATTGGACCTTGTTAGCGAATAATCCGTGGTCTTTGTACAGAATTCTTCTCAGGCTAGTGCGTGAAATGTTGAGCTGTTGAGATCGATGACAAGGTGATGTTCGTAAATTGAGTCTCACACTCTCGGCTACAGCAGCCACATACTCGTCTGTGCGCACCGTACCGTACAAAGACAGGGACCATGAATGTTGTCCACTAGCATAAAAGTTTCACGAATACTTTGCACAAACTTGCATACAGCAGACGCGGTGGGTACTTCATTTCGGCCAAAACTTCTTTAATAAAATGCACTGTTTGGGTTGCACAGCAGTCACTTTGGAAATGAGTTTTCAATATTTCCCAACGTTTTTCAAACGTAAAGCGATTTATTTCATTCCCGTGGAATTATGATACTCACTTTCTGTCAAGATTTGAAGTGGATAAATAGCTGTCAGTGTCAAAATAACCTATGATTTACAAAGAAACTACTAAATGGCCCACCCGTATATTGATATGTTTGGATTCCAGTGAAGCACACTAAGAAAATTCCTAAGTTCACAACCCAGCTAACCACACTGTCCAGAATAATCAGTCGTGGATCCGCCTAGAGACCTTACAGTCGATTATTATAATTTATAAAAAAAAAAATGATACAATGACAGTTCAGTGCTCAAATGTGTTTGTTAAATAGATCGGAGTGCTCAGATTACGTTTGGGGCTAAATGGAAAAACACCTCATCTTGACAACACAAACTTAATAAATTATAGTTAATTTGACAGATCTAGCTTGGAAACTATGGCCGCAATCACCTGTCAAAGTTCAAAAAAACCTTTACATACTTCTTGTATAAAAAGGATTTTGTTTAGAAATAAGTTTGGTTTCGTTTTGTTAGGATAAGAGATATTGCAAAACATGAGATTTAGGGGTGTCAAAAGGAAGTTTGTTATAAAAAGTATAACTTGATTATAATGCTTTACTACAGATGTACACAAATCCTTCTAAAAATTAAATTCTTACTCTAATCATGAAACTATTTTGTATGTTTAAGTTATTTTTTTTTTAAAGTATCACTTACTTTTTGCTATATGCCCTTATTTCATAACTTATACATCAATTTAGTGTTTAAAATTATAAAATAATATAATAAAAGTCCGAGAAACGTACATGAAATAAGTTAAAAAATTTTATCAATTTTCGTTTAAAATAAAAATTAATTTTAAATAATCTATTTCATCATCATCATCGGCTCGACAACCGGGTTCCGGTCCTGGCCTCTTTCAACAAGTCTCTCCACCTATCCCGGTCTCTAGCCGACGCCATCCAGGTGCGCACCCTAAGGCTTCGGGCGACCTGGTCTACGCCATCTCTCCAGCGCATGGTCTACCACGCTGTCGTCTACCATAGAATGTACCACAAAGAACTTTCCGAGCAGGTTCCTCTTCGCTCATGCTAGGTGCCCTGCCCACCGGAGTCTACCGAGCTTAATTTTTGTCACGATATCTGCTTCTAGGTAGATTGCGTACAGTTCATGATTGTACCGTCTCCGTCCTTCTCCTTCCTCACATATGGGTCTCCTTAAGACTTTTCTCTCGAACGCAGCTAAGAGGTCGGAGTGCCTTTTGATAAGCACCCAAGTCTCGGAACCATGGTCCTGTACAGCAGCAGTTTTGAAGTTATGGTGAGATTTCTGGATTTGAAAAGCTTTGACAGACTATAGTAAAATCTGTTGGATTTGAGCCGCCCGCGTATTTCTTCTTGTATATTGTTATCGGCTGCTACTATTGACCCAAGGTATTTAAAGGATTGCACCACTTCAAATTCGTGCTCCGCTACCTTGATTGTTTGACCAACTGTTCCTCTCGCATTCGACGCCACCATGTACTTTGTTTTACCTTCACTAATGTGCAGCCCCAGATTTTGTGCCGCCTGCTCGATCTGGATGAAGGAATCGTGTACAGCTTGTTCGGTTCTTCCGATGATGTCGATGTCGTCTGCGTAAGCCAGTAACTGGCTGGACCTGTTGACGATGGTCCCTCTTGTTGCCGTGCCAGAGTCACGGATTGCTTTCTCCAACGCCAGGTTGAAGAGGAGGCAGGCCAAACCGTCCCCTTGTCGGAGTCCATTAAAGATGTTGATTGGTCTGGATAGCAATCCGGCTATTTTTACTTGGCTTGTTACGTTGGTCATGGTCAACCTACATAGTCGTGTCAATTTATTTGGGATGCCGAATTCTCTCATGGCTTTGTAAAGTTCTACCCTGGCTATGCTATCATAGGCGGCCTTAAAGTCTATAAACAAATGGTATGTTGGGATGTTAAATTCTAGACATTTTTCCATCGCCTGCCTAAGGGTAAAGATCTGATCAGTTGTTGATTTGCCTGGAATGAAACCACACTGATATTGTCCGATAACGGTTTTAGCGTATGGGGTTATCCGGTCTTGTAGGATAGAGGAGAGTATCTTATAGGCGGTACTCAACAACGTGATACCTCTATAATTGCTGCACGTTGTGACATCTCCCTTCTTATGTATGGGGCATATTAAACCTTTTCGCCAGTCTTCTGGCATTTCTTCTATAATATCATGCATTGCTTGACGTAAGGCTGGCCCGCCGTGATGGAATAATTCGGCTGGTATGCCATCGGCTCCCGGGGCTTTGTTCTGTTTAAGCCGGCCTATAGCCTTCTCAACCTCTTCTATGCTTGGTGGCGGCAACATAGGATTTTCTTCTTCTTGAAGTAGTGGAGCCTCCACTTCTGCAGTGAGCTGACCATTTAGCAATTCATTAAAGTACACTTCCCATCGCTCCAGTATGCTTTCAGGATCGGTGATCAGATTTCCCTCCCCGTCCTTGCAGTATGTGCAGCGTGGTGTGTACTGCGTCATGTTTCGGACGGATTGGTAGAACTTCCGCGCCTGGTGCGGACCTCGCTCTCGGCTATTTTCTATTTCACAGATTAGGTTCTTCTCCCAGGCTGATTTTTTTTGTCTGTGTAGCCGTTTTTCTATTCTTCTGAGCTCTTTATATTCCTCTTCGCGTGCCCGCGTTCTATGAGATTGTTGCATTGCTCGGTACGCAACATTCTTACGTTCAGTCGCTAGCTTGCATTCATCATCAAACCAGTCGTTCCGATTTTTACGACTGCTGCCTAAGATGGAGTTGGCAGTACCAATGACAATATTCTTAAGGCGTGTCCACTTCTCATTTACGCCCAGCATACTGGCTCCAGGACTTACTCTCCCTAAATCAAGTGATTCTAGGGCGAGTCCTAACGCATTACCAAAGGTGTTACTGGTGTTTTCATTGCGCAGGGCAGCCGTGTTGATTCGAACCTGATCGGCGGATGCAATGCGTCTTCGCAAGGCAATCCGCCCTCGGAAAACCATACCAACAAAATAGTGATCCGAGTCGATATTGGCACCTCGGTACGTTCGTACCGTCATCAAGTTCGAGTAGTGGCGACGGTCTATCAACACGTGGTCTATTTGGTTACGAGTGACTCCATCAGGTGATACCCAGGTGGCTTTGTAGATATCTTTACACGGGAACCTGGCACTCGCAACGACCATGTTTTTCGAAATTATTTAAGTTTTACGGGACAGGGAATTAACCTGTCGCCAACCTGAGGAACCAGCCTGATCATATTAGCCAAACCTTTTAAAAGCCTTGTTTCTAACGGCTGCCGCGGAGAGGCTATGATCACACTTCCACCAGTCCCGAATAGTTACGGCACGTACATGTTTTCCTATGCTACATGTTGTTCCCCCTATTCGTCTGATGGCTGACCGCCAAGAATAAAAAATGATACTTAATACAGTTACTTTTTAAGCACTCACTCTCTGGATAACTTCAGGTTTCTAGGCATTTCTAAGCTTTTTTTGAGTTTGCTCTTTAATTTTCTACATCTAAAATAAAAATTACGCTGTCGAACATTTTTTTAATTCCTTGATAAGTTCGTAAATTTTTGAGGCACATTAACTTTTCTGGGCTGAATTTCTTCGTTTTTTTTTTTATATAGAATATGCACAAAAATTTTTATTACCATATACATATAAATGCATCAAAAAATTATGAAAAGAAATGTGTAACGATCTATTTTTCAAAAAGAGCGAGGGACGTGTTTTTCTTATTTCACCATTTCAATATTATCAGTGGTACACCCAAATATCAACATAGATTATACTTAGTGAAGTAACTACAATAATTATTTCAATTTTCAGGTGGATCAAACATTGCATCAAAAAGTTACAAAGTTTTGAAATAAAAAAACATTGAAAGGGACAAATTTCCACGTAATAAAATAGCTGTATATTTAAAATTAAAGCATTTTGTGTTGAAATATACATAAACATATAGATCATCTTTCTATTTAAGTCCTATTTAAAAAATTACACCAATAACAACTATTTTAATGAACTATATTTTTATATCTGCTAGTGACATAAAATCCTAAAGTACGCTGGATTTCCTTATATGTATAATGTACATATATCCCGGCGGCATAATTTTTTTCGAACAAAATTGTATACCTACGTTATTATCAAGTTATCTCGTAGGAATTCATATTACTCGTAATTCTATTCATCGTACGAGTATCTAAGCGAAATGAAAATAAAATACGCGATTTCGTTTTGTATGAGTTTGCTCAGTTCCATAAACTGCTCTGTTTAAATATATTTTAAACTTCTCATTTATCCTATTAATTTGTTTCAATTAAATAAAAAAAACCACACCCACACAAAATTGCCCCTTCCTTGTCATCAATCACCATTCAATTACTGAGCTCATTAAATTAGTAGGGAAAGGCAAAAGACAGGAGCATGTCACACTTCCGTATTGCCGTTCCATACACATCCCATCTGGAATATCGATATCCTAAACGAATGAGTCAAAGCAACACATCATCTCCATATCACACTCATTTAAGGTCTTTCAGGTTGAAATCCATCACATTATCCGAATGTCTATGTTCTTGTATACTACATCTCCTCTTCCGTCCCTAAATTGTAAGTCTGGAAAAACATTTAAAAAAAACACACAATCTGTTTTCACTGTTCTTGCTGGAGAAATTCGGGTTAACCAAATACGTCGCCATAACACTCTCCCTAATTTGACATATTGTCGAGATGCTGTAGCTGTCAAATGCAATCAAAACGCCTCATCATGTCTGTACATACAAACTCGTATACTGCTTCCATTTGTAGTCGTCCTACTATGAAGGTCTTTATTTCTCCATGGAGTGAAAACTCCACACTCCCTTATCGTTCCCATTAAGTCGAAGAAGAAAATAGTTGACTTTTCATAAACAAACAAACACAAATACAAAAATTCCAACAACTAATAGACAAAGATTGTTAAGATGACGTTTACGTGTCGAGCATAACGAGTCGAAGAGGAATTCCAAAACTCAACAGACAGTCGAGTTTCCAAGCTGTTTCATCTCAAACAGTAGCTGTTAGCTGGATAACGATGAAAACATGTGCTTCATGTGCAGCATTTCAATGTTCCATTTGTGCAAGATATGGCTGTCAAAATACTTCTGTCAAATAGTTCGTCGAGTCTACTAAGCCCACAGCCAATTTGGTGCTGGTGAGCAAAATCATATGGCGGTCAGCATAAGATCCAAACTGACACCTAGCATTCAACACACTATTAAGCAACAAGCGAACGATTAAAAAGGTGGTAAAGCTGTCAAAACTTCACCCTGTACATAAATTAACAATTATAATATGCTGTTGCCTTCAATCAAATTGCTCTTCTCTCTGCCCACAAATATACATATCTATATATTTCATATACATATATATATGTATCTCCATTCAAAGTGCTTGGTTGGAATAACAATAAAAGATAGAAAAATAGAAATGAGATCGAAAATAACATTAAACCCAGCACAGTGATGATGATGGCGATGATTAGCATGAATGCTGGAAATTTTGATGATGTCTGCGCGTATGATGGAAACAGTTTGGCTAGATTTAATGCTGGATCTAGACACGAAGTCTAGACTATCAAAATTTCTGAATTCAAATGTTTGTCAATGAATTTCACCAGTATCGAATTTATAACTCCAGATTAAGAAGTTATTTTTGGGCACGTTTTAACTTAAGGAGTATTGAAAAACAGACACTTTAAAATTACAGATCCGCGCATTTCCCTATGGCGCTTACCTCCGCTTGGAAGATGCTGTTGGACTGCCCCATCGGTATGGAAAGTTTGGTTCTTGGCCCAAAGCTTCCTGCACCAGTCCCTTCGTTTGTTCGCGATTCATGAGTGTAGCACTTTATGGGATTTGTTTTGAGGGTGTAATTGCTTTCTTATCCTACCCAATCTTTTTTGTTGCTTAGCTGTGTAAAAAAAGATTTTCTCGAAATTATGTCTTTTTTGGTCATACCATCTCTTGGGATGTAAATCAAGGTTTATGTCTGTGGACCAATAAAGATTAAATAACTTTCTCTGAGACCAATGATTTGGCCAGTTCCAGTTCCTTCCTTTGAGAATCTCATGATACCTCCCATTGCCGCACTTCTAATGACGTTGTGTAGAGGGGATAGATTGAGGGCAACCTCTATAGCAGATACACGCGAGCCACTACAAGACTCCACAACAAGGCTGATAATACACCACCCTGAGGACAGCCTCTTGTTGTGATTACTTTTTATACATTTTGTTCTGCTTGTGCCTCTGCATTTCTAGTGTCTAACATTTCTATCTAAATCTTTTAGAAGACTTCATCTGTAGATACTTTTGACGTGTATTAAATTTTCAATTTTCTTCTATACAATTTTGTTTGAATGAGTATTCTGAGTTTTTTTTTTTTTATAATTAGCACACACTCAAAAGTTTTTTGTATACCCTTAATATGTCAGAGACACAGCGTGAGCATTAGGAAAAAAGGGAGGAGTTAGAAAGGAGGTGTCGGTGTACATTGGTTTTGAATTCTTGAACATTGCAACGACTGGGAAAGACAGAGCGTGGTAAGGAATTCCACATTCGCGTAGTACGGCTAAAAAACGAATATTTGTACTTCATAGTACGACCGAAGTTGCGCTCGAGGGTAAATTGATGGGCATTCCTAGAAGTGCGAGTATTACGGTTGAATTGTTTAAGGGGAGGAATGCAACTGGCTATTTCACTAGAGCAAAGTCCGTTAAAATAACGGTAAAAAAGGGTGAGACAATACATTACGACGATGTTGGAGTGACGTAAATGATCCAATGATGTTGTTGTCACCAATCATTTTAAAAGCTCTTCTTTGAATACTGTCCAAGAGACTTAAGTAAGTTACTGGAGCACCAGCCCATAGATGGGAGTTATACTCAAGTTTTGGACGTATATAGGTTTTATAGATTGTAGCCAGATCAAAAGGAGAAAAGAATTTTTTGCACCGTCTCAGAAAACCCATCTTGCGGCATTTTTGGCAACATCGCGTATGTGATCGTTCCACAAGAGGTGGTTCGTGATGCACATACCGAGAATATCAAGATGTTCAGTTTCGTTGATGCAAGTGCCACTCATAGATAGTGGCAATGGGGGTATATCACGCTTTAACGATACAAGACAGCATTGAGTTTTCGAAGCATTCAATTCGACGCGGTTTCTTATTCCCCAATTTACAATGCTGTTTAGGTCGTGATTTAATAAACTTATCATATTTTGTCTATGCAGTTCCAGATCCGAAGAGGAGGGATGTGAGTCTGAAAATGAATATGAAAAGCTAAGAGTACTATCGTCAGCGAAACAGTTAATTGGATTAGAAGTTACAGACAGGAGATCATTAATAAAAATGAGGAAGAGGGTTGGGGAAAAAACGGAGCCCTGGGGCACACCAGCATTTATATTGTGGGTTTCAGACTTGAATCCGTCTAGCACAACTTGTATTGAACGGTTCGAAAGAAAATTTCTAATCCAACGAAGTAGGGATTCGTCGATGACGAAAGCACGCATTTTCGATAAAAGAGCAAGATGCCAGACTTTATCAAATGCCTTTGAAATATCAAGTGCAATAATCTTACTTTCTCCGAAACAATGTAAAGATTTGTTCCACTTTTCGGTTAGATACACCATCAAATCACCAGTGGACCTATTGCTACGAAAGCCATACTGCCGGTCATTAAGAAGCTTTCGTTCTTCAAGATATTTCTTGAGCTGATAATTAATCAGCGTTCCCATGACCTTGGAAAGAAGGGACGTTAGTGCGACCCTAAAAAAATGTCCAATTCATATGCATGATAAAATATTAATATCCAATATAAATAAAAGACAAATTTTATTGCTTAACTTATTCAATAAGAAATGAAATTAAACATTATTTCTTTAACAAAAAAAAAAACGTTAACCACTGTCACAAAAGAGGAAACAGATAAAACACATGTTATATTTTGCATTGACAACTTTGGCGCTATAGCATAGGGTCACGTAAAATCAAATCTAAATAAAGCGAAATTAGATTTTTTTTAGATCACAATATGCTTTTTCCTCTCCGTAGTCAGGTCCACTCAAATTTTGGTCAAATAAGTTCGAAATTAACTATTTAAGAATAATACTGGGCTATAACGAACGAGTTTGTAAATTTTAGTCAATTGAGCATCTTATTTTGTTAAACATTTTATTAAATTTAAAATAATCGAAAATATATTTTACAGTTTTGGGGTATCGCACTTACTTCATATAACACTTGGACATTTCGAAATGTCAGAAAAGGTCTGATTGCTTAGTTTTTGTTTACACGAACTGTCAATATTTTAAGTATTGGAATTATGTAATTGCTCAAACCCGTCTGGTGTCTTTCCTAGGCTTTGGAAAAATGCCAAGATAGTACCCGTACCAAGAAATTCGAAAGGTAAAGAGTTTCGACCAATACCTATTCTTCCTTTTCTTTCTAAGGTCTTAGAAAGGATAATGCAAAGGCCAAAAAGTACGGAACCTAGAATTCTTCGAGAGTCTCAGTATTCAACTCCAATGGAAAGTCGAAAGATGTCGGCTTCTTATACCATATATGGATGTGTAATTTACTGCAATTGTGACTGAGAGTTGACGAACACAAATTGTTGCATTCAACAACACTATGAGATGTGAGATGAAAATGGTTATGAACTTTTAGAATCGTGTGAAATAATAGCTGTTGTATGACAAATCGATCATGCAGGATGAACAAATCGTGGCGCCCCTATGTGGCACGTAGTGCCGTCCTGCTGGAAACAAATGTCGTCTAGGTCCATGGTTCAATTTGAGCCATAATCTCCTCACCAGCGTCGTTGGCAAAAAAGTACCGACCAATGACACCTGCGCGGCGGATCAATCCACACCACAGCGCACGGTAATTTTTCGAGGATTCATTGTCACTTGGTGAATTTCGTTTGGGTTGGTGTTGTCCCATATACGGAATTTTGCTTGTTAATACAGTTATTAATCCAAAAATGCGTCTCGTCGCTAAAGATGATTTTTCGGCCAAAATTGGAGTAATCTTTAAAATGCTGCGAAGCCTAGTTAATGAACAAACGACGCGACGGCGTTGTCTATGGTAATGCACTTTTGGCTCCTGGGTCACTTGGAATTTGACCCAAGTTCAAACGGCAAGTTCGCAAAATGAAAATCTGCGTTAGGCATATTTCTTATGCACGGCAGGGAAGCAATTACCTGGGGTTCTGCTGCACACTTTCATAAACTGTGGCGATGTTCTCGGCGGATCTTGCGTTCCTTTGACGCACGAATTTACTGATTAATTACTAAACCAGTGGTCGCAAATTTGGCCACCAGACATTGAAGAGTCGAATGTGAAAGGCCACCATCTCTACCGTAAAATAAGAGCAACGCTCGCAACATTTGCATATAATAATCAACAGATTTGACAGATGTCACCAAAACAACATGGCCGCCAAAGCCGATCCACGTCAATTGAAAAACTGTTTACCTAATCAATTGGTGATAGAGAGGATACGAATACGAATACAACAATTGTTATTTGCAGATGGCATTGCATCATTGAACTTGCAGAATCACCATAAACAGCTAGCATTTGAATATCTTCTTAATAAGCTTTTCACACGGAATTAAAATCTCGGATTTCAGCAACAACGTTATGAAATCCCATTGAAGCGTTCACACTGAACAGAACCAGGATTTCGTTTGACGTTTCTGTCATATTGCCAATTATTTTGAATTTCTTTTGTTTATATGAACAAAAAATGAACCCTGATAAATTAAAAATTCTTGATGATAACTGCGTTACTTATATTTGTTGGTTAGATTATATTTGTGGGTTAGATTATAGTTTTATTTTAATTTCCTCTGGGTTATAAACAATCGACCGCCCTTCAAAAGCTGCAGCCATTTCCTTATCAATGTGTCCATTTTTCCTGCTTCCTCGGATATAATTTATCTTGTCTCCCCACATTTTTGTTTGCTTTTTTCTGATGTCCATTTTCTACAAGTGCATTAATTATTATTTATTTCGTTTGTTATACTTTTGCTTTGAAAGAAAACTTACCAGACCTGATCGCTTAGGTAAAACAAATACATAATGAGAATGACAAAATAAATGGCGTTCAAACAGAAATACGTTTTTATAGTTATCTGCCTTTTCGCTTGCTGACAAGGCTGACTATTTCAAAAGGTTTGTTTGTTTTGTCAATCTTGTGTTTGAAAGTAGATTTTGAGGAGATCGTAATCTAGAAGATTTTGAAATCTGAAAATGTATGGGAAATCTAGTAGATTTGGATGAGATTTTGAGTATTTTGCTCGAAATCTAGATTTTGATTAGGTGTGAATAGCGTATAAAACTGTCAAAACGAAATTTCTATTCTATATCTATTCCGAATAGCAGCGCTCGCTTTGCAAGAATCGAAAAATGCTAATATAGTAGAGTCGAGTTAGCGATCGTTAAGTCCCATTGATATCGTAAAATAACTCTCAGCAATGATCTCTCAATTAAGGTTTACACGAAGATAACTCAATAAACTCTAACCTCAGTATGACATACAAAACTAAACTCAAATTGGTTTAATACAAACGTAAACATATCTTTCGCAAAAGAAAACCTATTTAAACTATTAGCAAATCATTTAAACTATTAACAATTAATTATAGTCTTAATAAAAATAATCTTAAGAGATTCCATTTCAAGTCAGAACTATTATGATTTGAAGCTAGATTCATAAGTTCGCAAGTTCCATAAAAAGTGGATGAAATTTGAAATCACAATTTGCAACTATACCTAATATTTTCAGTTCCAGTTATAGTTGAACAAAATGTCTTCGCTTTTCTGGTAAATATCCTGCATGCCTGAATCTGTCGACCACTTTTTGTGAATGCGAACGGTTTACCAATTGGGGCTTGATAACTTTGAACTGTCACTGTGAACACACCCTTAAACCAATTAACAAACTGTCAAAACAATCAGTAAAAACAACATTTTTAATATCATGAAGATCACGAACGAAGATTGAAATAGCGTTTCAACATGTCTCTGTAGCGACCTTCATCGACTGTATCTAACGGTCATTTTCATCAACGAAAAAAAAAAATGAACCAATAGCCTAACCGAACCGGCATGAAAACGACACCAAGCAGTTATTTTTTGTGGATGAAGTGGTGTTTTTTTAATCACATGAAGGTTTTCACCTCACCAATAATGCATATTCTTGATTGTTGATGAAACCGTTCAGCAGAAAATGTATTTACGCGAATTACGACCAAAAGTTGGCCATAAAACTCTTAAAGTTCCCAACACCGACCTGGAATTTTGGTAATAAATTTTAATTATTTGTTAAACTTCTTCGTTCGTGAACTACACTATGAAGTAGGTAAATATTCTTTTAATTGAAGGTTTTGACATTTAAAGTTCAGGTGCGTTCAGAATGAAAGCTTAAAGTTGTCAAACCATACATACATTTCTTACACACAAAATTATTGCATTTATTCATGGACCTTAACGCCGCGGTATGGCCCAGGCTCTTAATCGGTCGTTAATCTGTTGATTATTTTGTAATATGGTGGATTCCTTAAGAACACCATATTTCGCATGGTAAAGAAGTTTGAGCTGTTCAAGTTCAAGTTATCAAGAAAAAGATATATGAAAATTAAATTGTAAAATCCCCTTTCACAAAATTTAGTTCCAGTTATAAAAAATTGGAACTGTCAATACTCGAGACATGGAAGTTTGACTGTAAGAAAAAACTACCACTACGCTACCCTAAATGTGGATTTAATATTTAAGTTCTTTCTCTACATATACTTTAATCTACGTATAAGTTAAGGGTCTCTGTGCCAGAATTGTAAGGCATATTAAAAGGAGTGATACAAAATTTAAATATATGTATTTTCACCGAGCTTCATTGAGCTTAACTTCTATACTTGTCGCAATTTTTAAAAACCTCTTAACTCAGGAAACACAAAAAAAAAATTCAAAAAAAAAAAAATGAGATTTTAAGAACTAAGAAGGTTTTAAAGCTGCTTGATAAAGGTGAAAAGAACCATGACAAAGTTACGAGGAAATTCAGTGAGTCCTTCTGGACCTACGAAGTTTTTAAAGGAAAGCCGACCATTTAATATTCAATATCTTCAAGTAACAAACGAAAATATTTCCTTGAGAACTGGCAGTTGTCTTATCCAAAATTATTCCTATCTATCCCTTATGACGTTTTCAATTATTATCTCTATTTAGCTATTTGTCTTATACCTATTTCATCTAGAGGCAAAGTACTTTACAAACTGACAAGGCAAAACCTTAAAACAACACACCCAAATGTCAATCAAATACGGGGCTTGTCATTGCCTACATTTTTATTTGTTCCAACTGCGATACAATTTAAGAGGGATTCAGGCAAATACTACGATATGACCACTTTATAACCACAGGGAATGCTCTTCAGCCCAATGTTTACTTAACCGACATTGAAATTGGGTGTAAAAATGGCGCCCAACAACGAAACCCTCAATGAGCAGGCCAATCAACCCCTCACCACTGTGAAATAAAACAGCATCTATTTAAACAGAGCATCAGGGTTGCGAATGCTTTATAATCACCCTAAAAAGCCCTTCGGTTAGCTCAACCCAAAACCAACACCACTTATGCTTGACTCAGTCGTTTAAAATGAAACTGTATGAAATAGACTTTCAAAACCACCCCAGGGGTGAGTTCGACAATGACGTGGGATACTCTAGTCCTCTTCTTCGATATACTTTAACCAGTTCTCCCTAACCTACCTCAGTTCGGGTTCCGACCACTAAATTAGAGAACTTCATTTTGTTTACATTTTCAAAATACTTCCCCCATTAGACGCACACAGCAAACAGATGCTGGTGCGATTCTAGCGAATTCGGATAAAGCATTTATCTTCTGGATGATGCACCATCTTGTTCCATAACGATGCACACCGTTCACCTTTGTCTAACAATCGATTAAGAAAATTTTCCCGGAAAGTGCCGACAGAACGTCTGTTGGGGAGCTGATTAGTCTTCGAGCAGAAAGAAGATCTTCATAAGAAAACCCGTTCAAAGTTCTTTCTAATTAGATTCATAACCTAAAGCCTATAGACATCAGAGGGTGGGCCTGAGTAATGGGGCATCATTCATGGAATAATTATTCCTTCTGGTCGAATTTGAATACCAAATTACTCGAACACACCGATGACGGTGCGATGATGTTGATGGGTTTCCTGTTTATTTTGTTGATTTATGGGCCTCGAGAGTGCTCTCCTTTGAATAGAAGATTCGAAGACTCTCATCCTGCAAAACTATCTATCTCCGGTGCTCGGTGCAATTGCATAAACAAAAAATACTCGCTCCCGCTTACCCCTATCATCATCAAGAAATTCATAGAATTCCAAGATGCAACGTGTTTTGATATCAGCGATGCACCACCATCGCACCGACCACCGCAGCGCGAGCGGTAGCGGGGCAAATGGAGTGATGTTAAAATCGGAGTTTTTAATCAATTTTCGAATTATGGCCAATTCCAGTGGAGAAGTGTATTTTATTTAAGTTTATTAGGTCTGCAATGTGGCATGGGGAGCACGGACATATATTTGGTCATCGCCTTAACAATAAATTAAAAGAGTGCCACCGGAGCCAAAAGTCAGCATGTGGATCATGTTTTAAGATATTGCTTGTTTACAGACAAATGAGAAATGTTCGAAAATTGAGCGTAATTTTCAAACCTAAGCGATGCTGTTGAGATTGTGATGTGTTTGCGAGAATACTGCGAGTCAAAAAATAGGTCAAAGAACTTTCAAATTGATTTCATATGGAAGCAGGTCGCATTGAGAATACGAGTAAAAGTTGCCAAATGGAACATGCTTATCTGACAAGCATTTATTCGAAAATAATTTCTTTGCAAATATTTAATTTATTGATAAGATTTTTAAAAACCATAGATATAATAATTTGTATTACTTTTATACTCG
This sequence comes from Philhelius festivus, assembly GCA_963931855.1. Taxonomy (NCBI): domain Eukaryota; kingdom Metazoa; phylum Arthropoda; class Insecta; order Diptera; family Syrphidae; genus Philhelius; species Philhelius festivus. The sequence goes on from OZ007556.1 coordinate 156,786,875, forward strand.
TACATCAAATGTCAAAGTTTTTGTTTGGTTTAACTTTACCGTAACCCTATTTCCTGCTGCAAGATATAACATTAAAGTGTCAAAATACCTGTATCGCAAATAAAATAAAGGCTTTGGGCTTACAAAATCAACAAGAATGCATGTTTGCGTGACTTGTGGACGTCGGTGCATTGGCAACCTATAATTTTCTGCCGAATTCGAACGGCTTAAATGAGAGACACTTTCTCATGACAAGAGATACTCTTCAGTGATATTGTAATTTTCTCGCAAGAGGCAGTGCCCTTAAAAAAAAGGTTATTTGGTTTTTTTGGGTATACCTTGAAAGTAAGATGTATGCCAATAAATTAAGAACCGCGTAATAGCTTAAGGCCAATATCCGAGAAAATTATTGGAAAATGCTCTGGTAGGAACACTTCAGGTCGAATCGAACAGAGGGCACCATTTGAGAAATATTAGCTTTAAAAGACAACCACCATCCAGACCAAATTGTATTCTTTAGAAATGCCTCAAAACTAGAAGAAACAAGTCATGGTCTATATAAATACAAGCTATCTCAGAGCGAATCTTATTCCGAAAATTATTGTGAAGTCGTCTTGTGTATTTCCATCTATTTGGAAAAATTCTTTTATAATCCCTCTAGATAAGAATGGTAAAAAAGATGATATAAAAAAATTATATACCTTTTGCTAGATTATCGGTTATTCCAAAAATTTTCGAGGCTATTATTTGTGAATCTTTATGTTTTTATGTGAAATCAGTTATAGTTCCAAATTAACATGGTTTTACAAAAAGGCGCTGCTTTTTACTTAAAGGTTCTATAAGGCAAGTTATGCATTCGGAAAAAAACGAACTCGAGATTTTGATCAAAGTTGACAGTACGATGATAGCGAAGACTAAAGAAGTGGGTCTCGAAATTCTGTCTGTCTGTTTGTCTGTCTGTCTTTTGACTCCAGCCTAAGGCTTCGGCCACGCACCGAGCAACACACGACTGAGCGATTGGGCGACACGTGTCGCTCTGTCGCTTAAAACATTCACAAGTCGCTCAGGGTTTATGTGGCCACCTTCATACAATTTATTGTGTTTTAATTTTTTGCGTCGCTCAGCGACTCGTCGCTCAATCGCTCAGTCGCTTGTCGCTCAGTGCGTGGCCGAAGCCTCGGCCGATTTTCTTTAAACTTGGTAGATATTATTTTTAATTTTTCCCCCCAGATGTTTTTTCTTTTTTCTTAAGACCGAAAATAACGGTACCAGCCATACGATTTTTTTTTCAAAATTTTATAAATATTTTTTTTTTCAAAAACTGTCCCACAGATTTAAAAAAAAAATAACAAAAAATTTCATTTAGTTAAAGCTAGGAAATGGTTGAAATTTTTTTTTCAAAAAATGGTTATTTTTGGTACCCCCTTGGAACCATTTTTTGGGTTTTTGATTTTCTCAAAAACGGTACAACCGATTTTGATATTTTTCTTATGCTAAACCTCCCCAGCAGTTTAAATATTATTGGGTATTCAAATTTTCTAAAAAAAAAAAATTTTGGATTTTTAAAAAAGAATTTAAAAATTTTGAAAAACAATAAAAGCCTAAATTAGGATGGACCTGATCATGTGGTCTCGGTATCCTCCATACAAATGCTAAAAAATGGTTTTCGAAAATCGTTCCCAGAATTTCGCTTAAATTTTTTTTTTGATTAATTTTTACGATCTGTAATTTAATAAAAAAAACTAAATCAACTCATTACCAAAGAACCATTTTTTTCCAATTTAGAATTTCTCATTATCGACATAACGGATCCTAATGAACATTTTTATAGAGAAGCTTCTAAAAAGTTTGAAAAACATTTCATTTCAAAACTTAAAAAAAAAATATTTTTTGAATTTTTGAAAACGGGTTGGGTGCGATTAAGCGATTTTTAAAATGTCGATTTAAAAAAATCGATCGTCAAAATGTCGATTTTGAAAAAGTCGATTGATAAAAATGTCGAATGACCAAAATGTCGAGTATCAAAAATTCGATTTTAAAAATGTCGACTCGAAAAATGTCGACAGTGGCAAAGTGAATGATGTTCACATGCATGCGGCGCCGCCACTGTCGATCATAATTATTGTGTTTATTTTTTGTTTAAATAACAACTTATGAAAGAAACATTTTTTTCGGGTTGGGTACGATATCCCGCTTTTTATAACCCCGCTTTTTAAAATCCCGCTTTTTAAAATTCCGTCTCTTATAATCCCGTTTTTATATTCCACTTTCTTATTACGACGCGTAAGCAGTGAGCTATGTAAGGGGGCCATGCTGCCCTCCCGCAACCCCCCTGCTTGGGCAAACTATAGGATTTGGGGTAGGTGCGAGGCTGGGTGTATGCAAAGTTTCTTTAGCATTTACAGAATCGATACGCTCCCCTTTTTTTTAATTTATAAAATTGAATTAATAATCAAATGTAGTTAACATATTAAAAGAGAGCATTCTTGTTTTATTTAACTCTATTTCGGATAAAAGTCGACATTTTCACCGACAAGTTTTCAGTCGACATTTTAAACTGTCGACTTTTTTTTGTCGATCAAATATCAGTCGACATTTTAACAGTCGATGAAATTTATATTTGTCGGCATTTCGTACGCTTCCCTTTGAAAACAAAAAAAAATATTATTTTTTTTGAAAATTCGATATGTCAGAAACGGCTCAATATTTGTTTTGTAAATTTAACTTTTATTCGAACAATAAAAAAAGCTTTAAATTGGAGTACTAGAAGTTTTTCTTAAAAGTATTTTAAAAATTTTGTATGTAAAAGCTTATTTTCTTAAGAAACAAGCACAGACTTATAATTTTTGTTCTTGCATAAGCTAATATTTGCTTGAATCACATGGCATCCCGTTTTTAGCTCCAACTACTACTATTATAGTCTATTAAAAACGAATTTTATGCTTATGAACAGTTTTTCTTTAATAACATTCATTTTTGAAATTCGATACTGGAATTGGCTGAAAATTGCATTGACTCAGTTAAGAACAATACACAAGTATGTTGCGTCATTACAGACTTCAGAAAGGCGTTTGACAAATTTCTCATCAAGTTTTGCTATTTATATTAAGAAGACTAGGATTTAGTGAACATTTTGTAAGGTGGTTTCAATCATATTTATTTGATAGATCATATTCGGTACTTTTTAACGAATGACCTTAAAGTAAATTCTGGAATACCACAGGGTAGCCATTTGGGCCCAGTCCTATTTATTTTATTTATTAACGACCTACCCTCTGTGTTAAAGTACTCAGACTGTAATATTTATGTATATTTCTGTCTGATTTATACATATTTCGAATAGGTACTAGAGGTTTTGAAGAGTAGCAGTATGACCTTAATTATTTTTTTGACTGGTGTGTTCGTAATTGTTTGTTTCTCAACATCGATAAATGCAAAACTATAAGTTTTACGAGAAAGCTTTCTGTTTCTGCATTTAACTATTTATTTAACGACTTACTCTTTCCACGTGTAAGTGATATAAATGTTCTTGGTGTATTTTTTGATCGTAAACTTGAATTCATACAATACTTCAACGCTATAGCTATAGTAAATCCAATTCAATTCTAGGTTTGAAGGGATTCGAGACAGTTTTCGATCGTTTTATCATTTGTTCGACCCATTTTGGAATATGCCTGTCAGGTTAGAACAAGTGCAAAAAAAGATTTTTTGAGTTTTGCGCTCCGAGATTTAGGTTGGGAAAATTCCTATGAGCTTCCTTCCTACAACACCAGACTTAAACTTATCGACTTGCCTATAGCCTAGCCTTGGAGCAGACGATCGTATTTATCTTTTGACTTAATTGTAAAACTTTTAGACGGTAACATAGACCTCCTCCTCCTGTCTCGAATTAACTTAAACATTTCGCAAAGAAGTTTGAGGAATTTGGGTGATTGTGATTTTTTTCCAATTATATAATGCATTAGTGGTAAATTTAAATGTAAGGCTTGTATTAAACATAATTAAACATAATGCAAACATATTTCCAATAATCTAAATTTAAACAAATGCCAAAGTTAAATATAGTAAAAAAATGTTATTCATCAAATAAACCATAACGTTACTAATTCACCACCCTGTATTTTTTGGAAACATGTTCAATTCATGTTTCGGAAACAAGAACTTATTAAACATCTTGGTGAAAAATTGGGAAATTTTTAAAGAATATTTTTAAATAGGTTTCAAATTTCAATTAAGTAGAATAATTTGACTGAAATTAGTTGAACAGCACACGGAATGAATTAATTTGTCGAAGTTATTGGGTTTTTTATTAAAAAAAAATTATTAAAATATATTTAATATAAACTTTGTTTTAAATAACTTCTTATTTTTCCTTTCTTTGAAGTTCGCAAATACAAAACAATTATGTCTATGATTATCAACTCTGTTCTTGAATATTTGAGTTGGCAATTCAAAGTTTTTAATTTTTATTTACCAAAGTGATGTGCAACTAACCTGATCACAAACACAAGTCCCAATATATTTAGTAGACATCCTAACTTTTGGACGGTTTGTTTACTTTAGGAAAAATACTTTACCTAAAACAGAAATCAATAATTATCCTCAACAAATCCTCACTACAAAAGCGATCAATCTTCCAGCTTAAATGGGATGACATCCTCATGACACTTGTTCGAATGCTGCCACTAATCCCTTGGAACAACCACATCATTTTCTAAATCAATATTTTATTTATAATTAACTTCTAACATGATGCACACGACCATCCTCGATCCTGAACAAATTTATTTTAAACTTAAAAAATTAAGTGCCCTCCGGAGACCTAAGCGACTCTAGGCAAAGCAGAGGATGGACGGGCTGCATATAAAATACGAAATGAAATTCCAAATTTTCCTGGGGGGAACTGTTTGCGCCCTAAGTTCTATGAGCATTCGCATGATGGCAATTAAGGGAAGCAAAAGAAAACAGAAGCTTATCCTTTGGATAAACAAAATATCAGAATCCCATTTGGAACAAAGGTCGATTTGGGCATTTTTTTTTTCTGGGTATTCCCATGGAAAGAATTTTTTTTTCTCTAAACCATAAAAAGTTGAATTGGAATTTGTTGAATCTGTGAGAATGTGTTACTGGGGCATTAACTTAGCAACGATACAATGATTAAGATTAAATTTAGTTCCATATGAATTAATAGAATTTTGAATATGAACATGAAGCAGTGTTACCGCTGGAAAAAAATTCAAAATGTTACAAAAAAGGGGCCCGAGATAAAAAAAGGGGTCAATATAAGAAACTCGACAATAGTGAAAATGAAGAGAAGAAACAAACCAGTATACAGGAGTAAATCGAAAATTATTAATTATTATGAATTACATATTTATTTATTTATTTACTTCTAACAAGAATATAACTTTGATATAGACTTTATTAACAATACAAGTGTATATACACAATATAGTAAAAAAACAGTAATATTAAATCAAAACATAATAATAGTCAGTAGTAATCAAAAAACGAAGCGGACCAAGGTGAATACCCTGAGTTATTTCAGAAAGGTTATAAATGACTTTAGACATATAGTATAGAACCAATCTTAACAAATAATATTAAAGCAATAATTTGTGAAAATGGTCAAATTTGTAGCAGTAGACCTTTCGTTTATAAAGCCGTGTTGCTCTTCACAGAAGTGATTACCAACAATAATTGTATAAAGTTTATTTTTAACAATCGCTTCTAATATTTTAGGTATATGCTGAAGATTAGCAATAGGTCTATATTTATCTATGCGGTTTTTAGAACCGACTTAGTCCTAAGTTTTCCAACAATCTAAACATTTACCGCTATTCAAGGATTTATTACAGATTTCCCATAATGATATAGCTGAACTAATTTTGCACAATTTAAGAAGAATAGGTGACATATTATCAGGTGAGAGATTCGGACTTGGTTCTAAGGATCATAGGATGGAAAAAAATTCTTCTACGGATATACAAAGAAGCCTAAATCAACCGACGAAGCATTAGAAAAAGCTGAACCATCATGTACCGTTAGTGCTGGAATTCCATAAGTTTCCGCTTATCATTAATGAAGGATCAGAAAGATTGAGAACTCTATTTTATATTCAAGTGTCCAAATATATTGGGTGATATGCATAAAAGATAGTAAATGCTTTACTTGAGAATTTCTAAGTAATTACTTTTTTTGATATGATAAAAATGCAGTATAAATGCTGAAAATAAAGTATTTACTTGAGGCCACAGAACTTACTTTTTTCGGATGAACTTTTTCAGTAAATACTTTATTCCGTATGCATAAAAAGTAGCAAGTACTTTTTTTCTGTAGGAATTACTTCTTTTTTTCAGAGTCAAAGGATAGCAACATGAAAATTTAAAAGTAGGTACATACTTTTTTTTGATTTAAACAATAACTATGTAGCTTCGAAACCATAAAAACTTACAGTCTTAATTCTATTCTCAAAGGATTCACGTCGCTGATATAAATTAAAATTAAGTTACTGTTGACTGTCCTGAAATGGCGGAATTTGTACGCGTTAGTTCACAAAAAGTCTATAAAAGTCGAAGATCGGGTTCAGAATCAAATTTTAAACAACTCTATCGTTTTGAGAGGGAAAACGTACGAGTAGTTTGGTTGAGTGAATACTTCGTTGGTAAGTCATTGCAAAATCGTAATTTGTAGTTTTAAAACTTGACACACCCTTACTATTTGTTAGTTCGCGGAAATGATGTAAAACTTTCTATTTTCTTATACGCCTGTTAACTTAAACATATAATTTATAATTTTACAAGAAGCAAACACTTATGAAAACTGTTATATATGTATATTGCGATACTATACCAATAGGCTTCCGTTAGTTAAAGGAGTTAGTGGTTTTTAGTTACTGGCGAAGTTTTAAAACTTGCCCTTAGTCGCCAAGTTTATATAGAGTCTTATGTTGAACAAATGGTTCATATATATAATACTTTTTAAGGGGCTCAAACTGAAACAAGAGGAGGGGCAATCACTCATCAAGAAAAGATGCGAATTTTTTTACGATACGTTGGAGATCCTGGATTTCAAGTTGGCGTTGGTGAAGATATAGGCCTTCATCAGAGTACTGTATCCAGAACAGTTAATTTTGTTGCAAAATTCATAAAAGATAAAGCTTCTCATTGGATAAAATTTCCATTGAGCTATGAAGAACAGCTGGGAGCAAAAAATGATTGGCTAAGCAAATACAGGTTCCCATTATGCATAGGAGCCTTGGACTGTATACTCACGTGGAAATATTACAACCTAGATTTTGTAGCATCACTACAATAAATTACAATCAGCAACACTGACAACAAAATAAATGACGACGTGCACAACGTATATACATAAGTAAATAAGATAATCCTCTTACGGATTAAAATTAAATACCGTTTGCGAAATCCCGCACATCACATCACCAGATTAATCTACAACAAAATCAAAATGCGATAATGAACAGATTCGTCATTCGACATCGACAACGAACAGTCATCGTTTACCAGTTTCTGAAGTCCTATAAATTGTTAAATTTTATTTTGTTATATTTTTAAGTAAAAATTAAATATTGAATTTATTTTATTAAAGAGCTTTTTCTTTCATTTCGAAGAGCTAAATTGGTGACCCCGATCTCCGAAGAAAGTTAGTTTTTGCAATGACGAGCAAGCAAGACGACGATGGCAAAACAGCAAGCCCAGTGGACGTCCTACCTGTTGACCACACCAGCATCGAAACTCAGACGACTGAGTTTTCGCAGATGTTCAATGTCAGTCGCATCAAAACTCAGGAATTTTTTACATCTGACCCAGAGCTATGGTTTTTCCTCCTGGAATCGCAGTTTGTTGTAAATCGAATCAGTGCCGACAATTCAATGTACCACACCGTAGTCTCTCAGCTTAGTCAAACGGTAGCCGAGAAAATTCGTGGATTTTTAAGACAACCTCCTGCTTCAGGAAAATACATCGCCCTCAAAAATCTGCTCATCAAAGAATTTACACCCAGTGATCATGGTAAGATTAAAAAACTTCTTTCGCAGATGGACTTAGGAGATAAAAAGCCCTCACGCCTTCTTGAGGAAATGCGAAATCTCGCTGGAGAAAACTTCGAGGACAAATTCCTCGCAGCACTGTGGTTGGGCTGCCTACCCATGAACCTCCAGCAAATACTGTCTCCCTGGAGCGACGAACCACTCGACAAGGTGGCGAAAATGGCCGATCGAATTATTGAAACCACAAACGTTGTGTCAGTGGCTACAACCCAGCAACCGAGCAATTCTCACAAAGAAGACCCCTCGCTTGCACCATTAGCCAGGCTGTCAACGCAGATGGACGACATCAGTAGACGTTTTCGATTGCTCCAACAACGTGTCCGTCGCGATCGCACTCCATCGCGTTCCAGGCAACGAGACTCACAGGGCCTTGGTTCTGAGAAAAAAGATTATTGTTGGTTTCACAACAAGTTTGGATCGAAAGCGACTAAATGCCGACCACCATGCACGTTTTCGACGGAAAACTAAAATGCCGAGTTCAAATAGAGGCGAATGAACTCGGTGCTTCATCAGCTCGCCTATTTGTGTATGATAAAACCACCGGACGTAATTTTTTGATTGATACTGGTGCGGACGTATCTATCATTCCACCAAAAAATCGCCTCATATACTCCACAAACAACCAACAATCTAACTTCCTCAAACTTTATGCGGCAAACGGATCTGAAATTAACGTTTATGGACAAGAGAAACTCGTTCTATCGCTCGGCCTACGAAGAACCTTTCCATGGCATTTCACGGTTGCGAATGTAGCGACGCCCCTCATTGGCGCTGATTTTCTTAAGTTCTTTAATCTTTCAGTAGATTTACGAAGCAGAAAATTAATAGACAACTCTACCGAATTATTCAATGTGGGCAGCATTGTTTCCTCTGACACTCCTCAGGTAAAATTGATCGATACAAATAATCCTTTTTCGTATCTGTTAAAGGAATTCAAAGACCTGTTCGAAAAACAGCCATCAAAACGCAAGGCAATAAAAACAGGAATAACCCATCGCATCTTAACAACTGGTCCACCAGTCACGGCAAAACCACGCCGACTACCACCCGAAAAACTCAAATCTGCAAAGGCCATATTCCACCAATTCTTAGAACAAGGCATTTGCAAATCATCAAAAAGTAACTGGTCATCTCCTTTGCACATGGTTCCAAAAAAGGACAACACGTGGCGACCGTGTGGAGATTATAGACGCCTCAACGACAACACAGTACCGGACAAATATTCAATCGCCCATGTTCAAGATTTCGTCAACATCTGCCATGGCAAAAAAGTCTTCAGCACCATCGATCTGGAAAAAGCCTACCATCAAGTCCCAGTTGAACCATCTGATGTACCAAAAACAGCGATAACCACTCCTTTTGGATTATGGGAATTTCACTACATGACAGAAGGCCTCAAAAACGCAGCACAAACGTTTCAGCGGATGATCGACGAGGTTTTGCGTGGTCTAGATTTCGTGGTACCTTATATCGATGATCTTTTGTGTGCCTCCGAATCAGTCGAAGAACATGAGCTTCATCTTCGAACCATCTTCACAAGGCTACGTGAATATGGTCTTACTGTCAACCTATCGAAGTGCGTGTGGGGTAAGTCAGAGGTTCAATTTTTAGGTCATCTTGTGACGCCTGCTGGAATCAAACCGTTGCCTAGTAAGGTCGCAGCAATTCAGGAATTTGAAAAGCCTACGATAGCCAAGGACCTACGGCGATTCATAGCTATGATAAACTTTTATCGTAGGTTTATTCCGAACGCAGCTACAATCCAAGATCGCCTCCAAAAACTCATCGAAGGTAACGTAAAGAACGACAAACGGCAGATTAAATGGACATCCGATTCCGAGGCAGCATTTTTCGAGTACAAGGAAGCGCTTTGTAAAGCCACTCTTTTAGTTCATCCTACTGCTAACTCCAAGGTATCGTTGGCAGTTGATGCATCGGATTTCGCCTTAGGTGCCGTCCTTAACCAGACGATAGCCGATGAAACCAAACCACTAGCTTTCTTTTCCAAGAAGCTAACAGATCCTCAAAAAACTTACTCAACGTACGACCGAGAATTGATGGCCATTTACGAAGCCATCAAACATTTCAGACCATTTCTAGAGGGAAGAGATTTCTTTATATTAACAGATCATAAGCCTTTGATCTACGCTTTTCAGCAAAAAGCGGACAAAGCCTCACCGAGACAAGCTAGATATCTGGATTTCATTAGTCAGTTTTCGACTGATATTCGTCACGTGTCAGGTAAATACAACATCGTTCCAGATTTGCTTTCCAGAATCCAAGAAGTTACCAAACATGATGCCATCGACCTCAACGAACTGGAAAAAGACCAATCAATTGATTCAGAGCTACAAGATTTAATAGCAAACAACAACACATCTCTTGTTCTGAAAGCCGTTAAAAACATCGAGACATCAACTACATTAATATGCGATATTTCAGGTACGTACATTCGACCATTCATCACTAAAAAATTTCGAAATACCGTTCTAGCAAACATCCACAATCTTGCACATGTCGGAAATCGAGCTACCTTGAAGCTTTTACAACAACGCTATGTTTGGCCCAAGATGCGAAAAGACTGTACCCACTTCGTCAAACATTGTATTGTGTGTCAACGATGTAAGATTCAAGTACACAACAGGGCACCACTCGAAAAGTACAACGAGCCTGCAGAACGATTTGAACATCTACACATGGATCTGGTTGGTCCATTACCGCCGTCAAATGGATTTTCGTATTTGCTAACAATCATAGACCGAGCAACTCGTTGGCCGGAGGCTATTCCCATCGCTGACATCACGGCAGAGACCGTAGCTAAAGCATTCGTAAGTGGCTGGATATGTCGCTTCGGAGTTCCATCTCGTATAACAACAGATCGTGGACGACAGTTCGAGTCCAGTTTATTTCGGCAACTCAACAACATGTTGGGCGTTCATCATCTAAAAACAACCGCATATCATCTCCAGGCGAACGGCATGATAGAACGATGGCACCGCTCATTAAAATCTGCTTTTAAAACGAAGATGCCCGGGAGTTGGTCAGATGAACTAGCACTTATCATGTTTGGTCTTCGAGTCGCATGCAAAGAAAACATCAATGCATCACCAGCAGAGATGGTCTACGGTAAGACACTTAGAATACCTGGTCAATTTTTTGTATCTCCGCAGGAAAACATCAACGACAATGATTTTGTTAGAAAGCTTTCTCAATCGTTAAAAAATTACTGTCTCATGGTCCCGATTCATCATAGTTCATCCAGACTGTTTTTTACTCAACCATCCCTGGATACTTGTACGCATGTTTTTGTTCGTGTAGATGCAGTACGAAAGCCTCTTCAGCCGCCATACAATGGACCATTCTTGGTATTAAAAAAGTACAAAAAGTATTTTACAGTCAACATCGACGGTTCCGTCCAAAAAATTTCAATCGACCGTCTAAAAGCTGCATTCGTTACAGTTGATCGAGAAACCACGTCTACAACTACTACTTCAAGCAAACCGTCACCAGGAACAGAAAAATATAGAACGCGTTCCGGCAGATTGGTTAAACTGCGCTTACCCCTGCCCTCACAATAGAGGGGGAGTAATGTAGCATCACTACAATAAATTACAATCAGCAACACTGACAACAAAATAAATGACGACGTGCACAACGTATATACATAAGTAAATAAGATAATCCTCTTACGGATTAAAATTAAATACCGTTTGCGAAATCCCGCACATCACATCACCAGATTAATCTACAACAAAATCAAAATGCGATAATGAACAGATTCGTCATTCGACATCGACAACGAACAGTCATCGTTTACCAGTTTCTGAAGTCCTATAAATTGTTAAATTTTATTTTGTTATATTTTTAAGTAAAAATTAAATATTGAATTTATTTTATTAAAGAGCTTTTTCTTTCATTTCGAAGAGCTAAAATTTCATTCGGAAGAATACATTAACCGAAAAGGGTATGCTTCCATCAATATCCAGGCAATTTGTAATTCAATGGAATATTTTACAAGTGTTGATTGCCGATGGCCGGGCTCAGTTCACGATTCCAGAATTTGGAGAAACAGTGCTGTGGAACCCATTATGAGAAACTCCACTAACATTGTTTTACTGGGAGACGAAGGATATGGGATCACACCTTGGCTAATGACACCCTTTAAAAACCCAACGAGTAACCAAGAAACAGCTTTCAACAAACTGCATTCAAAAGGAAGGGTCATAATTGAAAGATGTTTTGGCCAAGTGAAGAAAAGATTTCCAATCTTACAAAATTGCATACACGCCTTCACATAGAAAGCGTTCCAAATATAATTGTCGCTTGTTTCGTTTTGCACAATATTGAAAATACTTGAGATGACAACAATTTCGATTTACTATCAGAAAGCAGAGAAAATGGGAACACCGTTGATGATTAACACGTTATGGCCAGTGTACTTGAAACCCGAAGATCTGGTCAAATCAAAAGATTGGAGTTAGCAGAACTTATTTTTAACTTGAATGCTTAGAAATTTATTGTGCATTAATATGTATGTACATATATATGTATTTATATCTTTAAAAAATACAAAATAAATAAATAAATTATAATGAAATGAAACTCTACGATGTGTCATAAATAAAATTAAAAAATTCTGTGCAGATTAAACAAACATAAACAGAAATTCCAAAAACTATTGTCTTTCAATAAAACTGAAAGTAATGCGTAAAATATTTTATAAATTGAAATAAGTAGATCCACTGTCAGTAACTATATTAGTAGTTGAACTATTGAAGGATTGTGAGTTGTCTGCTTCTTTTCCCATGTTGATCTTCATTTCCATTTCTTTTTGTTGCATCCTTAAAAGCTTCAACTGCTTGAGCAAAACCAAGCGTTGAAGCTCTCCATTTGTGAGATTTTTTGTCTCATCTGTCTCATCAAACTTCAATCTCCTCCGCTTTGTTACTCGGGAATCTTGTGAGAGATCTTCTGTTTGATCTGGAAAATCTGCTGTTGAACGAACTTCTCTCTCAGTTTCTTCTTGATTGGTATTATCTGCTCCCACAGATAAACCACCTACATAGGCATGTATGAATGTATGTATACGAAAATTTATTAGTAAAATTAAAGCATAATGTATGTATTATACATCAATATAAAATAATGCTTACCAGGAATGCAAGAGATAGAGGGATTTTCATCAGCGCTCAAAAAATCTTTGAATATTATTCCCCATTCTTTAAGCTTAATGGTCTTATTCCCCGTTTTCTTTAGGTCCGTCTTTTTCTTTACATCCGACTTAAAGTTATTGACCCTTTACCTTTTACTTACTTGGTCTTCGCTGAGTTCAACACCATTTTCAGATTTATATTCATTTAGCCTCTGACTTCGCTCTTTTACTGCCGGTTGCTGCGACTTATTCATAAGAACACTATGTATTTTTACATTACGCACAAAAACTAGGTGCATTTGGCTTATTGACAAACCTTCGTTCTTCATTGTTGCTCAGTCGACTTTCAATAAATTATTGATTGATAAAATTTCATGAACAGATGTTTACAAAACAACAAGAAGGGCAACAGTAATTTAATATAGGGATTAAACGGTTAATCTGGCAAAAAACTATTTGCTTACTAACCCGATAAGAAAAAAAAAGTATTTACTATCAATTTCCGATGAATTCTAGTATTTACTTGGATGAATTTAGTATATACTGAAAGTATTTGCCAGTAAGTAAGTACTAAACTTTATGCATATGGAATGAAGTAAATACTTTAAATTTAACCATTTGCTTTAAGTTATAGTATTTACTATTATCTTTTACTTGTAGTAAATACTTCCGTTTTATGCATATCACCCCTGTAAATATTTTTTCTTAGAAATTCATGTTCAGAACTTACATAGTTGGCGAAATTTGCGCCGAAAATATGGATTGGACTTGGTATTTTTATATATTATATATGTACAGGTATTCAAGAACTTAAAAAACTTAATTTCAGTTAAAAAAAAATATCAACAGCAAAACAGAAATTGGTTAATAATAATAAATAAATAGAGAGAAGTATATACAACATAAATATATGTAATATAAATAAATTAGTTTATTTTTTTTTTAATATTGTGTTCCGATATAATTTGTGGAATCCAATTTTCCAAATCATTTTTGGTTTCAATTAAGAGCAGACATTATGGAATCACAAGTTTTGACATTCACTCTATTCATCAACTTATTTTTAATAAGTATCAGCTTTGAAAAAAACTCTTTCGGCAGATGGACTGCTATGGGACAAAGAAAAAATGTTTGTAACAAACTTGAATAAATTTTCAAACATACATAAATTAATTTCAATTGCTTTTACATTTCCCTATTTCATACCAGAATTCTTGTAGTATCATTGGTTTTATATCTGCTTTGATTGAAGCACAATGACTCAATGACCTCAATGAATTTTCCTGAATTGGATACCAGGTTCGGAAAACCGGAAACTAGCTGCACATAGTTAAATTCAATTTTTTTAATAACTTTGGAATCTAGAAATTACACTACCGAAAGTTTTTTATCATTAATATCTATTATTTTTAAAATTTCATCAAGAATAATAATAAATCGTAAAAAAGGGCCGATCTGGCAATTTCAAAAAAAGTCGGGCCACTGGGATCGAATACAAAAAAGTTGCCATTTGGCCCCTTTAGGGTCCAAACGGCAACGCTGAATTAAAATATTCCACTAAGAATCTTCAAATGAAATGTTCGATGTGGTCGAAAATAAGTTGTAGGAAGTAGTTCGACAAAATTTTTTGATCTGAAGGTTTTTTTTTTCAATAAGGGCGGGTAGATGTTCAAATGAAATTAAACAAGCTGTGTGTGAGGTATTAACAAAATTAATTTGTTATTTAAAAGACCCATGTATTCCATTACGTATGGAATATACAATCATTCAAATTCTTACCTCGGCTTCTTACGGTGGCATAGATTCGAGTGGTACAATTTTCAAAAACTCTTCAGCATAGATTCGACTGAATTTAGGTGATGGCCTGTGTTAGGTTCATATTAAGGGCATGGGTCGCATAAACCTGCGACCTTAGAAAAAGTCTGGCAGGGTCAAATGGCATGACCTTGGTCACCTCACGTCACCTCTGAGAGAGATAACCTTCCCATCAAATCGTTCATGCAGAATGTCATTCGTGTCGTCTGCTGTCTTGCAGAGCTGTAAAGGAATGCAATTAATTGGTAATGCAGTCACTCCAGCCATAGATAATAATTGACTAAATTTATAACTACCAATTAATACTGTATACAAGTACTTTAACTGCAAAGTTTAAAGTCAGTTAGTTACTATCATTCTGCCTGTATAGATAATGAAGGCAGTTAATTTTTGACTGTTTTAAGTCTTTTAGTCAGTTGAAAGTTTTTTGCACTGGTGTGATTTAACTTTTAGTCAATAAGTTTGTTGACTACAGTCAATTAATTTAAAGTTTATTAACTTATTTTTAGTCTTTTAACTAAAATACTTCAAAATTCTATATAAATATAAAAATAAAACATGATGGAGGAATGGCAGCATTTATGCGGCATGTTGAATGTGGCGTTTGGCATGTAAGTAACATATAGCAAGAATTATGCCACATGCATAAACAACATTCAACATGACAAACTTACATCATACACCAAGCAAAACGCAAAGCTAGCACTTGAAACATAGTACTTGTAACATTGCAACCATTTGTATCGCTTCCTACTTCCTTCTAGCATTATGCCTCTTGTCAGATTGCGTAACTACATTATACCACCGACATCACACCCCACTTGCACTGTGCCATATTTCCGTCATGTTATATTTTTATATTTATATAGAATTCTGAAGTATTTTAGTCACAAAAGGCTACGTTTAAAAACGTATTCCTAAAACTTGTAGTCAATTAATTTATTGACTAAAAGTTGAAACAAACCAGTACAAAACACTCTAAAGTGACTATAACCAGTCAAAAAGTAGTGCAGTTATTTAACTTTTAGTCAATTTACTGCTTTCCCTTACTGTACAGACAGAATATAAGTAGTAACTGCTGACTTGAGCGTTACAGTTAAGATACTCTTGTAAGTTAAACACCTTCTGAAAATTAGTCTTTATAGACAAATAACTACAGTACCAAAAAGACTGCAGTTTTTACAACTCTGCTGTCTGGCACGTAATACTGTCCTGCTAAAACCACATGTCGTCTAGGTCCATATGATTTAATTTGACTCCGCCAGCCCAAAATTCACACCATAGGGTAACTTTTTGAAGATGCATTGTCACCTAGTAAACCTCGTGTGAGTTGGTGTCTTCCCATATACTGCAATTTTGGTTTTTAACGGATCCATTCATCCAAAAATGCGCCTCGTCTCTAAAGATTTCTTTTCGGCCAAAATTGACGTACGCTCTCATCACAGTCAGCTAACAAATGGCGTTGTCCTGGTTGGTGGGCCAGTTGGATCTTAGTCGGTTGTAGACATAAGTCCCGACACAAAATTTTTTCAAGTCTATGAAAGGCTGAGTTCTTGTGCAAAGTAAGGAACCTGTACCTTGCATTCTGCTGTGCACTTTCATGGAGCGCGGGGATCTTCTCGGCGGATCTCTTGTTCCTTTCACATATGAATAACGTTGGCTGATTGATTACCAAATTAGTAGTCACAAATTTAGCCATAAGACGTTTTGATGAATCGACTTTAAAGCGCCACTACGTCTACCGTAAAATGGACACAACGCATGCAACGTTTGCACTTACGAATCCTCATTTTCATAAAAAAGTTTTATCATTTGAACGTGTGCTGTTCAATCGTTCAACTTATCATGGTGATTTGGCACTAGTAACTGAATAATAAACAATGGATATGACAGATGTCATCGAAATAACATGGTCGCCTTAGGCCGCCAAAAGTCTACCCGCGCTTTTTGAAAAACCCTTTATAAATTATAGTTACATACTCGTAGTTCTATTCGTGAATAGATCGATTGTGCACTAAATATGGTGCAAAGGATTGCTTTATTATTCACTATTTTGAGTTTTTTTCTTTAGAGATACTCAAGTAATTTCGCCAAAAAGAATTCGACTACAAGCCAATATTTTGTTTGACTGAAGAAACTTTCACAAATCACGAGCCCTCTAATACATTTAAAAATTGAAATTGTATGAACCTAAAGATTTTTTACTAAAGTAAAGGCCAAATTAACACCCATAAACTCGATTCTTCGGAATGTAATATGTTGTTTTTGGAAAAAGCATTTTTATTAAAAAACAAGCAGATTCGAAACACACGTTCTTGAATTCTAAAATCATTAACTAAAGGGACGAATTAGAGCCTTTTAAATGTCGATTACATAAAAAACAATCATATTCTTATTTTAAATAATAAGTTATCTTTTATTTAAATTTACTTAAGAGAAACGATTTTTTTTTTAATTTATTTAAGAAGAGTTGATGCATATGCGGGGGCGCCATATGCTGGATGAGAGGCATAAGCAGCTGGAACAGCATATCCGGCGGGGTTAGTAGCATAAGCAGCATAAGAAGCTGGTGCAGCGGCATAAGCAGCTGGTGCAGCGGCATAAGCAGCTGATGCAGCGCCATAAGCAGCTGGTGCAGCGGCATATCCAGCTGGTACAGCCCCATAAGCCGCTGGTGTAGCATAAGCGGCAGAAGCATATTGGTAAGCTGGATAAGCTACAGAGTGATCGATTTGATGGGCATTGTAGCTGGAAGCGTATGGTGCGACATATGGAGCGCTATATCCGATTTGGGCAGCATAAGCTGCTGATGGGTGGTGAGCATGAGCACTATAAGCAGCAAGAGGTGAAACCAATCCA
This sequence comes from Philhelius festivus, assembly GCA_963931855.1. Taxonomy (NCBI): domain Eukaryota; kingdom Metazoa; phylum Arthropoda; class Insecta; order Diptera; family Syrphidae; genus Philhelius; species Philhelius festivus. Next base: position 156,804,751 of record OZ007556.1, read on the forward strand.
GGAGCCGCAACAGCAGAACCAAGCACAGCCATTAAACACAGAATTGTCTAAAATCGACAAAAAATCATTATTTAAATCTTAGAGGGTGTTCACATTATGTGGTTTTGATTAACTTACAAATTTGAACATATTGATTGTTTTTTAAAAAGAATTTTTTTTTGATCTGGAACTCTTCTTTGGATGAAGTGAATGTGCGATGTGAGTTCCAACTGCGATGCGGATAACTTTTATATCAAAATAAAACTAAACTTAATTCATTGATCAGCTGTTCAGCTACATAATGTGGAGCAATAAAGTTGGTTTAATTAATTTTAGTCACATATCCTCATCGGGTACTTTCGATTGTGTGCACAATTGTCTGAATGGCGTGGCGGTGCATAATGAGTGGATGTTCATTTATAGTTTAATACATTACCGCATTCTGTTTAATTTGACACCGCACCGGTGGAATAAATAAGTCAAATACGGTTATATCGAGAATGAGATGTAGACTCGAGACCTAACAGAACACTCGCCGCCGCTGATGGCTGGTGCAGTTTATGTAACTTTTTTTTTTTCAATTTTTAGGTTTTCGTTTGGTAATGGTTATTCGGTGTGATTAAATAATTAAGTGCATGTGTTTGAACAATTTATGCATGATATAAGCATGCACCTCCTATGTAAGCATTTATAAGTCTACATATTAACTTCAAACTAGCAGACTCTTTTTAACCATTTTTTTCAAATTACAATTTACCAACACTATATTTTGTGATAAAGTTGGATCCGATTAACTGATCTGGTTCACTGTTAAACATGGTGTCCTTTTGGGGAGAACTATATTTTGTATAACTAAAAGAAAAGTTTCATTAAAAGGAGCTCGCCTCAGACCCCAACATATGTAAAGTGTACAATACACACAGAACTAGCGTAAGTCATTTCTGAGGTGAGAGATAATATTGATACTTCTAGCCGATCGAATGGATGCGCGCATGGTTAACAAAGACTCATTATGGTTATCAAAGATCAATTAATTGACAATTGAAATAATTTTTCAATTAGTTGGTATATTGCTCTTATGAACGCGAGTTAATCCAATGTGAAAAAAAAAAACTAAAATAAATTCTATCGTGAATAGAGCTGATTGACAGTTGACCTTTAAATTTTATAAATAATTTTCCAGCATACCTTTCATATTTCATTTCATTTCTATTATTGTCATTGATTTGGATTAAAAATGTAAATAGTTTTTACAAAATAAATATCGCTATTTAAATTTAAGTGTTTCCTTTACTTAGGAGTATGATTGTTAGCAATAAAAATTAGATCCCTAGTTTTGGTGGAGCTATTATAAAGGAGCCCAGATTTTGTAAAAGAAATAATTTGAAAGCCGCTTATTGGATGTAGCATAAGCGGCTTTCAAATTATTTCTTCTTCTAGAAATTTTAAATTCCAAAGTAATTTTTGCATAAAAGCAATGACGTCCGATCCAGTCGCGTAATTTATTCATTTTCAATGGAAACGCGAAACACGAAATCAAGTTTAAACGATCACGTGATGATATACGTACTAAATTCACAGTTTAGTAATTCAATTGGGTGAATGGAATCTACTTGCGATATATATGTAGGTACTATAGGGGCGATTCCATTATAGCGGGTGCAACATTTAGACTCATTTGAAGTGCATTTAATAATAAAATAAGCAAAATATTTAATGACATTATTACTTGAAGGGATACATTTTCACCTATTTATTTTTAATCCATTTAGAATTCTAAAATATAATAAATAATTTAGCAGAAGAATGGTTTCAAAGTGCGATCGCGGGTGCAACAGAATCGGCCCGACTTTTCTAGATACTAGTACAAAAAACACAAATTCTGTTAATTGTGAAACATTTATCATGCTATTCTTACATATATTGAACGACGTTGATTCAAATAACTAAATAAATAAAAATAAAGATAAAAAAGAAAAGTAAGCAACGAAATATTAACTTTTAAATCAATCGCGGGTGCAACATCAAATTATCGCGGGTGCAACGGGTCTAACTTAAATTAGTAAACTGATTTAAAAAACTGGAAAAAATATAAAATAAGCACATATGTAACAAGTCAGTACCCTTCTCTATTAATTATAATCTTGTTTTTTCAAATACTTCAATATTTTTTCGAAAATACATATATGTATATTAGAAGTACTCCTTCTTCATCGATATCGGTTAAGGATAACCCCACATAACGATATTGTGATATTGCAGCCTACCTGGTGCAAGAAGGTACAAACCTGCGGAAATAACTTTTGGAAATACTGCTGCTGTAAAAACAGAACGGTATTTTAGAGCATGGATCTACTGGTAATATAGGGGGTTCAAAAGACCCTGTTGGAGATTTAGAATTTAATGCTTCGTCTTCTGACTCAATAAAAACATCGAAAACTTAACTTCACGAATGCTCATGGTCATTGTACTCTTCTCGATTCTTAACTTCCGACTCAATCGATTTCACATCTTTTATACCCGGCACTTATCTGCTAATATTATCCCTTTTATAGAAATCACCTGTCATCGTTCAGTTTTTTAGACATTGTTTTGGTGGAATCAGTTTTTTTTTTTAAATACATTTTTTACCACTTCAACTACGTTAGTGGGACTCCTTGGGCGATTACGTTTCACTTGTGCGACTTTTTCAGTCTACAGGGACTGATGTAATGAGTGCCTGCCTTTTTTTGTGTTGCCTGCATTTTTTCGTTTTGTCTGATTCTGGTCAGAATTTTAAAATTTGTATGTGCCTTCATTTTCCCTTTCAATACATCTCTCCACATTAAATTTCTACGTCCTTTTTCTGCATGAAGCTCAGCATTATTTGTTAATTTTTTGTCAATTTTCTGTAACGCAGTCTCTTTTTCTTGTTTCATTTCCATTTAACCATATATTTTTTATATAAAAAAGAACAAAATATTATATTACATAATTAAAAAAAACGTGAACAGCAGAAATTATTATTCAAAGCATATTTTATCAATAAAATACAATAAATCACGTTATAATGTTAGTAGTCAATAAGTTGCACCCGCGATCTTAATATTGCGATCGCGGGTGCAACCAATTTAAATCAACGTTTTTTGTCGTTCAACGTACAATATATTCCTAATAACGACTGATTTAATTTTAGTTTTGTTTTCTTCTTACTTTTAGAAAGTTTCAAAACGCTAGCACTTTATTTCTGCCAAAAAAGTAAACTTTTATATCTTTTATATCGCGGGTGCAACAAACTTACAATGGCTATTTGCAATCAATAATGCTAAATATATAATAACAAATTCGTACATGTTTTTATGCAAACGATTAAATGGCATGTTCCTTCATACGTCTATTGAGTAAAGCATAACTTAAAACTGTCGGAAATAGCTATTTTGAGCGTATGTTACCAGTTGTAATAATTGCAGTTCGTACCGACTCTTCGTATGATAATGTTGCCAAGCGCAAACAAAAATGTTCTCTATAACTTAGGTCTCAGTTTTTGTTTTTATTATTAAATATAGTATTTCTACTTTGAATATTTATCAAAAAAAGTAAAAAATATTGTAATTCAAAAATTGGTGTCAAAAATCGTCTACAGCGGAATCACCCATAGGGCAAGTTCTGCATTTGGAAAAAAAAACGAACTCGAGATTTTGATCAAAGTTCACATTACGATGATAGCGAAGGCGAACAAAGTGGGTCCGGCAATTCCGTCTGTCTGTCTGTATGTCTGTACCTCAATATACAGCCTAAGGTACTGGAGCTATTTTCTTCAAATTCGGTATGTACTTAAGAGTCTTCGGCGATGATTCCCTAGAGGGGAAATTGAAATTTTTGTTATAGCTCCAAAACTATAACATTACATCCGTAATGCAAAATCTTATTTATTTCAAAAACGGCTCTAACGATTTTGATAAAAAATAAAATGCACGACTGGGTTGCATGAACTTGCTCCTATGTAATAGACTAGGAATTTTAAAAACTAATGTTATTAGAGAAAACTGTTCATAAGGATAAAAATATTATAATTTTTTAAATACTTTTAGTACTAAGAGACAAAAACAGAATGCTATACAAATATGAATTTATGCAAGAACAAAAATTATAAGTGGTTGTAGTGGTTTCTTAACAAAATAAGCTTTTATATAATATATTTTTAAAATATTTCTAAGAAAAAAATTTGTTAAGTCAACTTAGGTTTTTATTATTGGGCGCATGAAAATTAAATTTCTTAAAAAAACTATTGACCCATTTTTGAGATATCCATCAATTTTCCAAAAACAAATTATTTTTTTTTCAAAAATTCAAAATGTAATTTTTTTGAAATGCAATTTTTTTAAAACTTTTAAGAAGCATCTCTATATGAAATTTCATTAAAATCCATTATGTCGAGTAGGGTAAGCTGGGGTACATTTGACACCGAGGCACATTTGACTTTGCGTTTTTCGGTATGATCGTGCCCTTAAAAAAGAAAAGTTTTGATGAAGGAAGAAGCTTACTTTGATTTGAAGAAACGTTATGAAATTTGGCAGCCTTTCTTTAACTTTTCGCGGAATACCACGTGTTTTCGTGTTTTCTGTGTCTCTGATCTAATTTTTGATCACCTAACCTAAAAAAATAAATTTTTTTATCGCGAATCAATATTATGATAGTACTACGCTTAAAGTTCAATAAATTGAAGCCAGTTTTGTGAAAATATAATATTAGTTATTACAAAAAAAAAATTTAATTAAAAAGTTCCTTCGGGGCACCTTTGACTTTTGCAAAAAAGATTTGTTTGACGTTGATTTTGGGAAATTATATATTAAATAAATTATTTAAAAAATGTCGATATCGATAAATTTGAATTTAGATTTATATGGACTGATTTTTTATGTTTCTAAATGAAATAATTTATATTTTTTATTCTTGTTGTTCTTTTTAGAAAGTGAATTTATTGATTTATTTTTTTCGTTATATTGTTGAATAAATTGTTTAAAAACAAAAAATTACTTTTGAATAGTAATCAAACAACAGCCGTGCTGGATCCGTTGATACTTTCAGAAATATAATGCACACGATGTGGGGTTTAATCAACCATTGTCAAATGTACCCCTTTTCGGATGCTGTGGCAAGGTCCGTCATATTTTTGCCTTGCCCCGGTAAGCGGCTCTGCCGGGGCTGACCGTCTTTCCGCACTACTCGTGGGAAAAAAAATGAAAAAAAAAGAAACAAACAGAAAAATAATGAGAAAAATAAATCGAGCCAGGGCTGACAACGCGGTCACATCTCCTGAAAAGGCTGTCGAGTCAACTCAGAGGTGCGAACGGGTTGTCAACCCTGTGGTTGCTACTAGTGGCGGGAATCCTTTTCCCTCTACTAGCCGCAACCTCTACAAAAAGGAACTACCCGTCAGTGGTACAGCTGTGACGCTCGGCTGTCCCAAGGGCGGTGATTCCACATCACACCCCATCCCCGCTCCTGCTAGGACGTCGCAAGCGACCCCAAGAAGGGACACTCCATCCGGAGAGGCAAAATCTACGACATGTGGAAATGACTCGAAGGATGAGGGCGCACCCCGATTGGCATCGATAGCGATTAAATCTGGAGGTGGATCCACAACTGTGTCACACGGACATAGTTCTGGGTTGACCAGAAAGAGGTCCATGAAGGCACAGGCCAGTCGAGATCAGCGTAATGCTGCGCGGATTCTGGCCGCAGTCGGTGTCATACCGGCGGAGGAAAGAACCCCCGAGCAAACGCGAAAACTCGAGTGGGCTAGTGGCTTCCTTAGCAGTAATAACAAATCGACCTGCAGCGACTCAACGTCAAAGCGCAATAGGTCTCTGGAGGGCGACAAGCCCGAAGCGAAAAGGCAGAAAGTGCATTCCAGCAGCACAACAGCCTTCAATAAAGATCTTTCTTTTAGAGACGCGCTCAAAGGCAAGATCATAGTCGCGGTCATTGACAGGAGTCATGTGGATGGTAACATCTCTCATGATCAATGGGCAGACGTCAAGGCTCACCTTGGTTTCAGATTTTTATCTGTCATCGAGGAGAATCCGGGACCTCTCCCTGACACAGCCGATGCAGGATGGTACCAAAATCGTATCAAACTCATCGCCTGTGGAGATCAGAGATCTTTCGATCTGTACAGGGCTGCTGTCAATGGCTTGCCAGAAGTCTGGCCGGGTGCCAAGCTCGAAGTTGTTACAAGGGAGAATATCCCTTGCCGACCAAGAGCACGTATAATGGTCCCGGCTCTTCATAACTGCCCAGACATGATTTTGAAATTAATCAAAACCAGCAATCCAAGCCTGCCTACTCACGACTGGAAAGTCCCAAAGGTTGAGAAGGAGACAGTGGGTCGCTATAGATCAGCTCTCTTGGTGATCAATAGGGAATCGCTAGCTCCACTGGCCGCGACCGAAGGCGTGATTAGGTATGGTTTCGACGAAGTCACAGTTCGCATCTATAAAAAAGATGAAGATTCGCTAAACGCGCCCCCCACAGAAGTCCCTTCAGCGGAAGGAAACGCTTCACAACCCCAAATAATGGAGGTCGATGCAACACCACACGAGGAACCACCGACCTCCAAAGCCCCGAACAAGCCATCCGACGTGGAGGCTAATTCTATAGTCGACAGCAATTCCGACATGGATACTGAAGACTCCACCTTAGGCATCACTCTGAGTGAGGAAACCCTACTTCATTCCTCCTCAGACGATGAAAACGCCGACAAAACAGTGGTGGAGGTTGATCTGGCTAAAAGTAGCAATGCTGCGATTAGTTCAGATTAATCTCCATCACGCCATCATGGCCACGAACAACCTGGTACTCCGACTGCATAAGAACAAAGAAGACGTTGTCTTGATACAGGAGCCGTGGGTCTCAAAATCCATCATCAGAGGCCTCAGGACTCCTGGTTATAATCTGTTGTATGCATCGGAGAAAGGTGAACCAAGGTCATGCATATTAGTAAAAAAAGACTTACATGTATTTTTACTCCCCAATTACAGCGACAAGGACACTACCACCGCTGTTATAACAACGGATAAAGCCACATACTGGCTCATATCCTCCTACCTTGGCCACGACAGCCCAGTTCCAGGAGACACCTTAAGGAAGGCAATTGCGGACGCGCAATCGAAGAAAGTGGGTCTCCTAATTGGAATGGACGCTAACGCCCATCACACGGTATGGGGTAGCTCTGACATAAATGAGAGAGGTGAGTCCTTATTTGATTACATACTAAGCACTAATCTACTCATTAATAATATTGGTAATGAACCTACATTTGTAACCAAGAACAGGAAAGAGGTACTTGATATTACACTTACCTCTGACTCGATCCATAACCTGATTTCAAACTGGCATGTCTCAAAAGAGAATTCCTACTCTGATCACCGATACATTCAGTTTGATCTCAGTGATGTGGCAAATATATCTACGGGATTTCGCAATCACCGTAACACTAACTGGGAACGATATAGGGAGGTACTAGCACAACTGCTTGACCACAACCTTCTTAAAAGCTCCTCCACCAAAGATGAACTAGACCTCTCGGTAAATCATCTCACCGAAGCCCTTAACGAATCAATGAGGACTTCATGCCCTGTTACCATTGTAAAGGGTAAAAAGAAACCTCATTGGTGGCACAAAGATCTAGAACCATTCAGGAAGAGCTGTCGCAAACTCTTCAATAGATCTAAATACACTAGATCCCCCTCTGATTGGGACTTATATAAACAAGCTCTAAGGCAATATAAAAAAGAATTAAGGAAGAGCAAGAGGTCTTCTTGGAGAAACTTCTGTGGAAAAATAGACAATACTTCAGAAGCCTCAAGACTCAGGAAAATTCTCTCAAAAAGTCCAACTATACCCAGTGCTTTAACGACAGATGCGGGCACATGGACTACCACAGATGAAGAATCTCTTAATCTGTTATTAGACACCCACTTTCCAGGTAGCTCTAATATACTTTACAACTCAACATCAGAGTCTCAAACCGCTACAAGCGACACAGTTGATCTAATAACGCGGGAAAAACTGCAATGGGCTGTAGACAGCTTTGATCCATATAAATCTCCAGGACCAGACGGAATCATTCCGGCCGAACTACAAAAATGCTCTGACATGATCATTCCACCATTGGAAATCATTCTGACGAGCTGCGTAAGGTTGAGATATATTCCTAAAGCCTGGAGAATGGCAAAAGTAGTCTTCATTCCTAAAGCAGGGAAACCCTCTCACGTTAGCCCTAAAGATCTACGACCAATCAGCCTATCATCCTTCCTTCTTAAAACCTTGGAAAGATTGATTGAAATTCACATCAGACATAACTTAAACCCATGTCTCATTTCCACAGCTCAACATGCGTACTCTAAGGGAAAATCAGTAGAAACAGCACTTCATTCGCTGGTACGTGGTATTGAATATTCCCTCAAATACAAAGAATACAATCTAGTAGCTTTCCTAGATATCGAAGGAGCTTTCAACAACGTCAGCTACCAGGCGATCACAACAGCAATGAACAAGCTGGAATTAGAGAAACCACTCATTGATCTTATAAGTCTCATGCTCAAAAGCAGGACAATAACTTCCAGCATGAGAAGTTTTACTACCACCAGATCGGTGAATCGAGGTACCCCCCAAGGTGGGGTCCTTTCGCCTCTCTTATGGAACATGGTGGTAAACGAACTGCTAACATCAATGGAAGCAGAGGGTTTCAAGGTGATTGCCTATGCTGACGATGTTGCAATATCTGTATCTGGGAAACATCCCCAAGTTCTCTCAGAACTCCTACAAAATGCCTTAAACAGGCTAACAAAGTGGGCTAAGCAGTGTGGCTTGGACGTCAATCCACATAAAACAGAATTAGTACTCTTTACGAGAAGGTACAAAATTCCTCAGATTAACCCACCCAAGATTAAAGGAATACCATTAAGCTTTTCCGACCAAGCCAAATATTTAGGCCTCATTTTAGACAAAAAACTAAATTGGAAGGCAAATATTGATGAAAGAGTAAAAAAGGCTACCGTAGCGCTTTTCACTTGTAAAAAGGCAATAGGATCGAAATGGGGCTTCTCCCCAAAAATAACCCATTGGCTATACACCTCGGTTATTAGACCGATACTCATTTATGGAGTTGTCGTATGGTGGACCGCACTGGACAAGATGGTAAATGTAAATAAACTCATCAAAGTCCAGCGGTCAGCAGGTATGTGCATCACAGGAGCACTTCGCTCGACACCAACTGCAGCCCTGGAAGTGCTTTTAAACCTAACACCTCTTGACATCTTCTCCAAAATGGTGGCAGCCAACTCATGCGTGAGACTTAGAGCCACCTCTCAATGGATCAGTAACAATACTGGTCATACAACCATCTTAGACAACTTCAGATCTATCCCAGATCGCTTAGACTATACCACCCCAAAAATGGTATTCGATAACAACTTCCTGGTTTCCATCCCTTCAAGATCGTCTTGGGAAGAAGAGAGACTCCTGGAAGACAATGCTGTACACTTCTATACAGACGGTTCTAAGACCGATTACGGCGTTGGAAGTGGCATCTATTCAAAACAACTGAATCTCAGTCTTTCATATAGACTTCCCAATCAATGTAGTGTATTCCAGGCAGAAGTAATGGCGATTAAAGAGGCACTATCCTGGCTCAAAGAAAACGTTATATCTTGCAAGGATATACGGATCTTCTCGGACAGCCAAGCCGCCCTCAAATCTCTCGCGTCTGTCTCCACTAACTCTCATTTGGTCCACGATTGTCGATCATCTCTGAATGAGATGACAGAACAGTTTAATATTCACCTTATTTGGGTGCCGGGCCACAGAGACATTCCGGGAAATTGCAAGGCCGATGAGCTCGCCAAAAACGGAACACTTCTGCCTTCTGTTAGACAAAAACATAACATAGGAACACCACTTGCTACATGCAAACATCTTCTCAAACAATATGCTCTAGAATCAACAAATGCTAGATGGTCACAGGGTACCACCTGCCTGTTAACTAAACAAATATGGCCAAGCATAGACCTAAAACGGTCAAAAGGCTTGATCTCCCTGAGCAGACAAAATATAAGCTCTACAATAGGAGTTATAACAGGACACTGCCTCATAGGTAGACATGCCTTGAGGCTAGGAGTCTACACAAATGACTTCTGTAGAAGCTGCATGGACGAGGAGGAAGAGGAAACAGTCCAACACCTTCTATGTACAGTACATGTCCAGCACTCTCCAATAGAAGGAATAATTATCTAGGTAATCCCTTCTTCGATAATACCAGTGAACTGGCAACAATCGACACAAAATGTCTCTCTAACTTTATTAAAAGCACGAAATGGTTTGTTTAAATTCATTACTCTCCCATGAGTAACTTCTTTAGTGGTATCACAACGGATCCTTGAGGTCTAAGTGAGTCAACAACAACTAGACAACCACTCCAACCTAACCTAACCTAACCTACCCCTTTTAAAGTCAAAGGTGCCCAGCTCCCGGGACACTTTTGACAAAATTACTTTTTTAGAAAATATTTTTCATTAAAATGTGGAAATGTTTTAAAACAAAAAATTATATGTTAGCATAATCTTGAATAATAAATAAATCAAATAAAAAACAAAACATTGGAATACATTCGGAAATACAGACTTTTAAAAACTAAGTGTCAAATGTACCCCCTTCTCCCCTAATTCAAAATTTGAAAAATCGTTCTATGTTAGGTACACGCTGTAATATCTTAATTTAAATTTTTTTTATAAAATTAAAGATCGTAAAAATTTATTGAAAGAGAAAAAGTTTTATCAAAATTCTAGTCACCGTTTTTGAGAAAAATAAGATTTTTGAAAACCATTTTTTATTATTTGTATGGTGGGTAATTTTAGTTTAGCATGGGGTTTTCGAAATATTGAGTTTTGAAAAAAAAATTTAAGTTTTTTTAAAAATCCAAAAACATTGTTTTTGAAAATTTGAATACACAATTCTATTACAATTTTTGGGGAGCTTTACCAAAAAAATTATCAAAATCGGTTGTACCGTTTCTGAGAAAATCAAAAAAAGAAAAAATGGTTCTTTGGGGGGGTGCCCTCAATAACCATTTTTCGGAAATTTTATTTTAACCATTACCTAGCTTTAACTAAACGAAATTTTTTTGCATTTTTATTTCTTAAATCTGTTGAACAGTGTTTGAGAAAAAAAAAATATTTATAAAATTTCGAAAAAATCGTATGGCAGGTACCATTATTTTTGGTCTTAAAAAATAAAGAAAACGTGTGGGGGGGGGGGAATTAAAAATGATATCTATCAAGTTTTTAGAAAACCGGCCGAGCCGTTTAGGCTGTAGTCGAACCACCCGACAGATAGACAGACAGAATTGCGAGACCCACTTTTTAGTCTTCGCTATAATCGTAATGTCAACTTTGATCAAAATCTCGAGTTCGATTTTTTTCCGAATGCATAACTTGACTTATAGTACCTATAAGTCGCAAGTAAAAATAAGTGTACCTACTATTATGGTCATGGACTACATTTGGCCGGTTCTCATTAACGGCTTTAACGATCTTAACCATATAACCATATAATATAAGAATATTTGAAAAAAATATTTTTTGTTTTTTTTTTTTTTGATTTTTGAAAAATCAATATCTTCAAAACGTGTAAGCGATTATTTTTTGAAATTATTTCCCGAAATCGATATTACTAAATACATACTTTAAATTGGCATCCCAAATTTTGTTCTTAAAAAAAATAAAGAAATTTCTTATATAAAAAATTACTTTAATAATAAAAGGATTTTTGTACTTTGTTTGCAAAAATTCATACTTTTCTGGAAATCAGGCGGCAATTTCATGCATTTGAAAATTTGTATCTCATTATTTCCATGTGTTATATTTATTAATATATATAATTTTTAAATTCGAAAGTACGTTTACATAAGTGCAAGTTCGTGCGATTTAGTTGTGCATGTGCATTTTATTAATTTTATTTCTCATAACGAAACATTTGCACCAAAATTCGAACCAGAAATTAACTTTCTTGAATGCAGTGCCACCCGGGGCATAATACACAAAACATGAAGTGCTTGTTAATTTGTCGTTTTTTAGTTTTGAACACAGAACTGAGCTGACAAAAAAAACACAATTTTTCTGTGTAATCGGCGTTAACCTACGTCTTCTAGTTTCCGAGTTATGAAAAAGCCCCGCTCTCAACTTTCAAAAACATCCCTGTCATTTTCTACGTATAAATACGGTATAAATCAATTTTTGTTTTTTTTTTTTTAATATTTCGTTTTTTATAAAACTTAACAAACAAAAAATGCATTTTTTTCACGTATTCAACATTCGAGTTTTGTTTTTTATGAACAAAGAATTTTTTTTTTAGTATGAAAAAAAAACTTTAAAAGGCTCTCCTGAAAATTTGCAAATTTCGACTTATGCCACTCTGCCGGAAAAGCGACGATATATATTTGAACGGCTGATTTTAAACTTGTGTTTTAGTCATAATATTTTTATAAATGTTTCAAGAAACGGCATTTAAAATAAATTAATTTTTTCATTTTCAAAACGGAATCTATAGTAAATACCAATTCATCTGACCAATTTATAAAATGTTTAATTTAATTAATAAAACAAGCTTACGTTTTTAAAAATTAAAATTTTTTAACCTTACGAAATCGAACAAATCTTTTTTATACAAGTATCTACATAATGTATATGTATTTCTTGAAATAATTTTTAATTTGCAAAAGAGAATCAAATATTGTGCCTAGGTGTAAGTTGACAATAATTTTTAATTCGGATAGTGTTTAATTACACTAGATAATTATCTACTGATAATTAAACACAGATTATAGTTTTTAAAGAAAGATTTTCATTTGTTTTTTTACAGACGAATAACTTTAAATTGGCAACACTGTTTTCTGCGACAGAGTATTTAAAAGTTCTTTGTTTTGAGGAAAGTTTGGTCTGACAATTCATCATGAATAGACTCAATTCGGAGCAACGTTAGGGTCGCCGCATAAACAACATGGCCGCCACAGACTATCAATATCGACCAGTTTCTATTAAAAATAAATAAAATAAATTTGGGGGTGCAACAGCTCGAAGTAAACCAGGAACTAAGGACTTACAACTCTCAACCATTCATGTGTGCGTGTCACCAGGAACGAAGGGACCTAACATTTTCTGCCGATTCCAAACAGCTAATGAGCAGCACTTTCCATGACAAGAGCACTCTTAGAGGGTTTGTCAATTCCTCGCAAGAGCCAGTACACCCCTGAAAATCTTTTTTTGCAGCGGCTGAAAATCGAACTCGAGACCTTCCGACAGTCCAACTCACTAACCATTATGCCCACAGTTTATATTGATAGAAAACCTTTAAGAAGCAAATCATGTTGGTACGCAAAATTTCTGAAACTAGCTCAACGTTGGAATTTGGAAAAAGACTTCAGTATTGGAAAAATAGCTAATAGGAGGATGGAATTTATAACTTTACTGCTAAAGTTCATTATTATAGTGAGGCTAAATATAGCGAGAAAGCTTCATATTTAACTCATTTTATAGCCATCAAGACTAATCTACTACAAAATAATTACTTTAGGTATATAGACAAATTTGTTTGTGATACAAGTATGACTTATCGTGCATCTACAGCTCCAAATGTAGATTCTGCAATACTTATGACGAAACGCCGGAATACATAGTAGAGGATGCGAAGCACTAATGCATCAAAGAAACAAGTATATGGGACAGGTATAGAAGAGAGCGATTTATCCTCTCTGAAGGTACTCCAAATGATCGAACACATCAAAGGGATGAACACTTGGAGAAAGAGCCAGTGGCGTAGCCACGGGGGGGGTTTTGGGGGTCTGAACCCCCCCCTTGGCATCCGCCAAAAAATGCAAAAAATAACAATAAACACAAGTATAGTAAACCCCAAGCCACCTAATAACCCAACATAACAATAAACCCAAGTATGGTAAACCCCAAGCAACCCAATAACCCAACTCGCCGGATTTTTTTTTTATACTATCAATAAATTATACTATGAATATCGTAGCGAAGCAGTATCAAAACCGAATTATCAAATAACAATAAATAAGATTTAAAAATATATTTTGGTGCACACACTTATTTATGATGTACGTATTAAAAAAATGTGTGTACTACTATTTTTTCTAAATACTCCTCTTTTTAAGCTGCAGTACTACCTTACAATATTTCTCTCCGGCAACACTGCCTACAAGGCAACAAACGGTTCGAAAAACACACATTGCAACCATTAAAAATATAAACTCACCATGAATGTATCATACAAAATATTCTTACAACTGAATTACACCCCTAGACCTACATAGACTGGACCTACCGAACGCATTTTTCTAGTTTCCAACCAAACACGTGTATAATACATTCTATTTGCGAGCTTACAACCCTTTTCTACCTTACCTATCTTACATACTTGTCTTCACAGCAACCGAATTCGCTGTATCTTATCTTCTGCTTTCACAAGCACACAACCAATTCATATCAACTCACAAAGGTTGCGAATGCGATGCGAATGTAGTTTCACATTCACGGTTTCACTATTCGCAGTTGCGTGATGTATGATGTTATGTTGTGAATAGCGATGAGATATTTTTTCATTCACAGTTTAGCCATTTACAGTTTATTCGCAAGTTGTTAACAGGTTGTGAATGTGAATTTTCATTAGCTGCGAATAAGTAGCAGTTCGTGATTTTTGGCTCATCTCTAATAAACTCGCATCTCGCAACGCTGTGACACTCAATGTCCATACATGTGAGTATTCCGTTTTTTGTTTTACTCGCATTGTTGTGTCGCCGCCGCGACGTTCACTTGTTATAACACGCAGTATGGTAGCTGCTATTAAATAGTCTCGTGGCTCGTAATATTCGTTAAGACGTGTCAAATCTTACTTGGGAAGTTTTTTTTTTATGCCCAATTCAAACGGTTTTAAAAACTTGACCAGTAAGCCCATCAAATTTTACTCAGTAATCATTAAATAATAAAATTTCTCTATTACATTGTAGCTGTTTCAATATTATTCTACTTTAAATATTCGGTATTAAATCTTCATGAAGTAAGAACTTGGCGCACTTTTAGATATCATTACTTTTCACGGCTGACTTGTTACACAAAGGTTTTTGTATAGAAGAACTTGGCTCTTTTTTTAACATTTATGTTTTTGGTCTGATGTCTTTTACGTGCTCATCGAGGCGATTCAATTTCTTTTTCAATTCTGGCTTTGCTGAGTTGGGCTATGTGGGTTTAATGGTTTTGGGGTTTGTGGGTTTAATTGTTTTGAGGTTTAACGTTTTTGGGTTTATTGTTATAATTTTTTTTGTTTGAAACCCCCCCCTTCAAACCAAGTCTGGCTACGCCTCTGGAAAGAGCTGTAGGTTTAGCAACTCATATAGTTCTGGCTGGGGGCACAATAGGCCAATCTTAAGGTCGCAGTGCAAACCCCCTCTCAATATACATTCATTCATTCATGACTTGTCGTGAGTTCGGGGTTTTAAGTATGTCGGAGAAGTGGTGTGTGTTTTAGAATTAGTTAAACAGAAAAACAAAATTATCAATACTCGTATGTCAGAAGCCTCTTAATAATTATTTTCGTGCTTAAATGTTTTATGTTATTCAAGAGTTCAAGCAAAGCTGCCTTACCAACTAACATACTTAAGTTTGGAGGTCGCAAGCTTTTAGCCCTTCTGTCATTAAATTATAATTGCCCTTAGCTTCTATTGCACCACTTAATTTTTAACGTCTTCTTTTAAAATTTCGAAAATATTTTGTTTTTGTTAATGTGTTTCTTTTTGTAACAACTTACAATCTGCTTTTATTTTAAATGTCATAGCAAAAGGCTGTAAAAACATCGTTGGCATCTTACAAAACATTCTAACAAAAAGAATGCACAATTTACCTCAAATGTTGCATTGTTTGATCTGCACTATGTGGTAATGTTTTTTCAGCGTCCATTTAATCCAGAAACACGTGTTCGAATTTATAGAATTTGGTACAATTTTCTCAACAAGACAAAATCACTATTTTAACTACATACACAGGACCTTTATTTTTATTCCCTCAATAGATATTAAATTAATCCACATTATTACAAAGGAATGGCCACCCATACCTGTGTACAAAATCATCACATCAATATACTCACCCGATACTAAAAAGAACATCACCACGATGAATCTATCAAATAGACAAAAAGAGCTATCAGAATGAAAAAGAGCATTAAGGACGAATTAAAGGGAGTGATGAGCCCAGAGCTATTTAGTCAAACAGAACCATGTGGATTGGATAATGTCTATATTTTTGTCCCGAGACACCCTTGCGGCGATATAAAATAGATACACAATGTATTCTTCTCCTTGGGTGTTTTAGGATTTAATTTGCTATTGTTGCAATTTTGGAACTCTTATGGAGCCACATAAGGTTTTGAAAAATGGTCTAAAAAATATAACACTGTTAGGTAAGAATGATCCAATATAATGTAATTTAAGGTATACGCATGTATAGAAATGATGTTCTTTTGAGCAGCTAGAAACTATCCATTTTGGAAGCATAACTCTCGCAAACTGTACTCAAGTGTTTGACAACATCTAAAAACTAGTAACAAGAAATTGTTCTAAAAGGTAGACTTAGGTAATTCGTAATTAATTGGTTTTGATTTGATAAAAATCTGTGCCACCGTTCACTGGAAAAATAAATTTTTGTTTAAGGCCAGGGCGACAAAAAATGACTTAAAAAGTTAGGAACCAAGTTTATAGAAAATCGAGTTATCCGTTTAGGCCGCTTCAAACTCTTTTCAATTCCTTATATTTAAAATGGGCCCTACCAGAAATCTCCCGCGGAATTTTATTTCCCATGGAGAGTTTCATTCCCAAGAAACATTTCTAGTTATCGTGAACTTCCCTCGGAATAATTTTTTCCAATTGAAAGAGCGACCAACATTAGGAAGCCTCCTCCAAAAATGGCAAATGGTTGCAAGAATTGTGAAGTCAATACAACAAGTATTGAAAAATCTAATTTAAAATGATATAATTACATTTTAGCTTCAAATGCGTTGGCAGACCCCTCTTTACCACTGGGCCCACTGGGCCCAGGCCCAGGGCCCCGCAATCACCAGGGGCCCCCAAATTGTTGAAACATCACTTAACCTCTATTGGTCTGTTTTCAAGAAATAAAATATTTCGATACAATTTTAGGGGCATAAAGAATGATCAGAATTCGTACTTTCGTTGCTGAACAACAACCTTTGCTGAACATTTTAAATCACATTCCCTGCGGAATTATATTCAAATTAAAACAGAAATATGAAGCACCTATAAACAATGCTCCGCTGTGAATAACTATCGACTGAAAAGGTAAAGTATCTTAAGTCGACTTAAGATATTTCGCGTTTTTTATTGAACCTTTGTGCCATTCTAAAGGACTTCAGTTCTATCTTATCGGCATCCCTATATCTCACTCCTTTGCTTTTTTGTTCAGTTCTTTTTTCATTTAGTGTTTCAGGCAGTGTTGTTTCATACGCGATTGAAAAGTTATTACTAATAAAACAAATCTACATACAACAAAGAAGAGTTGAAATGCACTATTGGATCGCACGAACTTGCTCTTATGTAAAAGTGCTTTGCAATTTAAAATACATTTTATAAATATAAAACATGGATCTAATGAGATAAAAATGTTCAAATGTATGAAATTGCCTTCTGATTTCCAGAAAACTAAAGCAAACAAAGCTCAAAAATCGTTTTATTATTAAAAGAATTTTTTATACAAGAAATTTCTTTAAAATTTTAAGTAATTACATAGTAGTATTGGTGCAAAATTCTAAAAAGACTAGCGCAAAATTTTAAACAGCCTGTTATTATTAATTTCTTAGTATGATACTACTTAAAAATTTGCTAACTTTAAAGAAGCTTATTAACTCATTCATAATTTTAAACATTTTCTAACTAGTATCGTACTAAGCCAATTTTCTTAGTAAATTGCTTCTTAACATACCTAAAACAATGACAGTTCACACAAAAAACTTAGTAAACAGACCTTTTGTGGCGTTTCTAAAAGCTGGATACTTTTACGAGGATTTTAACTTTAATAAAAGGGTAGAGAAAGTATGATGCTTAAGTTCGAATAAAATTTGCTAAATCGTTGATTTAACTTAGTTTCATATTAAAACAGCTTTAACATCGTACTAATTCAATTAAAATCTTGAGTCATTAATTTTAGGAAATAATTTCAAAAAATAATCGTTCACAAATTTTGAAGATATATTGATTTTTCAATAAATCCAATTAATATTTTTGGGAATGTTCTTATATACAATATTATTTCAAACTTCGGGGGCGAAAATAAAAAAAAAAAACGGGCAGGTACCGTTAACAACATGTTATTCAAAAATTTGTCTGAACCAAAATATAGTTCATGCTCATAATAGCCCACTTAATTTTTATTTTATCAATATCGTTAGAGCCTTTTTCGAAATGAATGAGATCTTACACTACGGGTGTGGTACCGTTAGTTTTGGAGGTGAAAACAATTTTCAATTTCTCTAGGGAATCACCAAAGGCCCTCGAGTCCCTTAGGTCCTTAAGTTTAAGTTTTTTCCCATACATTTAGTTTTTTTTTAAATAATTTAATAATAAATATCTAATAAAAAATAGTTAAATAAATCTAAACAGGTTCTTTTTGTAATAATTTTTTTCTGTGAACCAAATGTGATTTTATAATTTTTTTTTTAAGAAATTCAAGTCTTTGTTATTTTTATTTTTTTATTATTAAAGCTCTATAGAACAAATGTGATTTTTTTATATTAAGTACTTAAATAAAAACCAGAAAATATCATCTTAAATCTCTTTTGATCAACTTTTGCACACGCAACTCATCTTAAATGGACATAAGAATTAAAAACGCCCTTCGAAAACGCGAGGCAAAATATCTTATCTCAACTTAAGATATTGGAAATTAATATAAAATTCAGTTTAAAGAAAAACCAAACTATCTTAAGTAATATTTTTCCTTATAACGGCCGAAATATTAAAAATATGTTTTTGACAATTATAAAGTCTACATTTGAAAGATTTTTGGGAGGCAGCTTTGAAGTGTTTTTTTGTTTGAATCGCCAGTAAAAGAGGATAATTACGATATATGCGAGGAGACATCAGATGCATCGCTCATTGAACAATTTACTTATACCCAGCAGGAAGCAGAAAAAGGACAGTATATGGATGAAGTTCCATTAGATGATTATCAATCAGACAAATAATTATCCTAAATTACTCATTACTTGCACCGTTTTCGTCATTTTCAATAGTAGTATTTTTTAATTAGATACAAAATTTTTAACTCAACAGGACCACAATAGATCGTGGAAGAGGCCTATCGGGGAAACCACGTTAAAAAAAAACGTGCCAAACTACCTCACGGGTGGCGCGAAAACGTGTGCATATTATGAAGAACACAACTTTTTCAACTTTTTGCATAGCTGTTTCCCCAAAATGGTGATTCGTAGGAGAAAAAGTGTATGGACAATTTTTATAGATACTTCCATGATGAATAATTTTTGTCTCACCTATTTTTATGATAAAACTTGCCATTTAGCTGAAAAATGCAAAAAAAAAAAACAATTTTTGCAACATTTGACCTTGAATAAATGTTTTTCCACACGTCGCCGTCGGATCGATCGGGGCTTTCGACAAATTATTTGTAATAGTGTTCTCAACATTCATGCCAATTTTCAGCTTTGTGCGAGTTAATGTAACCTTACCCCTATTTTTGAAGCTGATTTGACGGGGCTAGTAAATAGTTTTTGTTTTTGTGCATTCAATGAGATAGATGAGATTACGCTTCTCACTATTTGTTCTATAAGTCAATAGTAGAGAAAATGATAAGCGTATGTTTTCGCGCATGCGGAATTTTCAGATATACTCTGGTAGTGTTAGTGTGCGACTTTGCTCATTTGATTTTTTTATCATCGTTCTGTGTCAAGTTTGTAATGTACATATTTTCAATTTGTGTTTTTTTAGTTAAAATGTTCCGTTTTGATCATCGTTCTGTGTAAAGTTTGCGTGTTTCATTTGTGTTCTTGAAGTGCATAAAAATATAGATACTATATTAAATCAAAATACATATGTCTAAGCGATCATACAAAAGTTGATCCGAAAAAGGGAAAAAATGCTGCAATAATTATTTATCTTTTTAATGAATTAAAAAAATATTATTTATTTAAAAAATTAAAAGAATAAATATTAATTCAAAGTTATGTGATTTTTTCTGTATACCTTTATTACACAACATAACATTTTTATATAATCATACAGGGGCCCCATTTTAGTAAAGTGCCCAGGGCCTACAAAAGGGTAAAGACGGCCTTGTGCGTTGCGTCTATTTCCAAATTTGTTTCGTATTAAATTTTAATTTTCCGGTTGCCTCTTTCACTGAATTTCACGAAACTCTTCAGGAATTGCAAGGTTTTGAGAAATTGAAGTGAAAAACACAAATTATATTTACGTCATTTTACAGGAAATGAACAGAACTTGAAAATAGTCCGAGTCGATTTTTAAGTTTTGACTCTATTTTGGAATAATCATCTCATGAACATAAAAATTGCTCATTTTCTTATGCATTTTTGATTGGTATGAAAAAAAACTAAATTATTTTCGGAAATCAATTTCGAATTTTGTGCAGTGTTATTATAGGATCTTAATTAAAAAAACAACTAAACTTAAGTTGGAATTCCCTAAAATTTCCTATAAAATAAAACAGAATATCCCAAACAAATATCGCCTATAAGCGATTTGTTGCAGGTGCGTAAAATAAGTTAAAGAATTTCTGAATTTCTCAGGACTGGCTGGACTGAAACAAAAAAAAACAAAGTGGGTTATTTAAAGGAAGGTTTCTTACGAGACAATTTACCACAATTTGTTTTAAAAGAAAAACAAAAAAATTGAAGCTTTGAAAAATAAATTTTTTTTTTGAATTTTTTTTGGCCATTTTTTTTTATCATAATTTTTTGGTCAAATTGTGGTAAATTGTCTAAGAAAACATAAAAACAATCAAGTTGCAACAAGATTTTTGAAAATCGGTTCAGTAGATCCGAAGATTAACTCTCCACAATGAGACAATGTGTTTTTTGAAGAGTCAACGTTGGCGCCCTCTATAATTCGGCCAAAATTAGAAAATTAAGACAAGAAAAAAATGTTCTAGTACTATTAACGCATGTATTCATTATCTAAAAAAAAAATTATGTTATTATATAATAAAGCTTCCGAAAAAAAAATTCCCAAAAATCGTGCGTTTTTTGGCGTTCTAGACCGTACTAGTACCTTAATTTACAATTGGTGTAAAATGTATTTAAAAGATATCAGTCTTTGGCATCTTATTCAGATAACTACTCTTTTCGATCATTTCAAGATAGTATAATAGTTTTTTGTGGATATTCAATTTAATTTTGTAAGAAGCAATCATTTATTTTATTAATGGATATTTGTTTTATATAATGTTGATTCAATAGGTAATAAATAAATATTATGTAAATTCAATATAAAAAAAAATGTTTTACATTGCGTTATTTTTCTGTGTGTACAAACTTTTAAAACATTAACTATGTTCCTTTATTCATTTAAAATAATTGGAATCAGAATTTTGCGTTTCTTTATTCAGCAGAATATTACAAATAAATCACTTTATTGTTTTATTTATCCATTGCGGCTTATTTTAAATGAGTTCTTTTTTATTTCATGTGAAGAAATGAATATTGGGTTTTCTCTTAAATTGGTATTAAATCGCATAAAATTGAGCCCTAGCTAAAAGTGTTTTTTTTTTTTAATCTCAACAAAACAAACAAAATAATTTTATTTAGTTAAATTTAATAATAATTAAATTTCGCAGTCCTCAATATTTTATTTAATTAAAAAATCCGCAGAAGAACAAAATCCCTCCATCTGAAAACACTGATTTGACAGCAACTCTTCTCTTGTTGTTTGGAATAATTTTTGGTTTTGGTTGAATCGAATTTTAGATACGAGTATCTAAAGCGCGGAACAGATTGAACCAGCAACAGCACCGTCAACAGCAACAGCGGCCGCCATTAATTTAGAACCAATGTATTTCAATTGTTCAACACACATTAGAACAGCAACAGCAACGCGAACAGCGTCGTTAGGCCAAAGTCCTAAATTTGCTGTTGCTGGTGCGGTGTTGTCAACTTTCCCACTGCAATATTCAGTGGCACCACAATGAAAAGCTTTTTTTTCCATATGAAATGTCAAGCAGATGAAATGACGTTGCTGGTGGCAATGTGTTTGAGAAATGTTTGCTGGTCAGCGTGCTGTTTGCTGTTGACGATGCTGGTGCTGTTGCTGGTTTAATCTGTTTCGCGCATAAGAATTTTAAGTTTTAAAATGCATATCATAGGACTTTAGTGGCGGTAGAGGACGAAAAAACAAGAGTTCCCAAGAGATTTGTTAGTACAATTTAGCAATGTGCCAAATTATCTTTTTAATTTTTCTTGTTTTAGGTTTATCAAGAATTACCAAATAAATAAAGTCTTATTCTAATACTGAACATCGTCTCAGATTCTTTCCTCATATCAAAATAAAATACAGGATTGGTTCGCACGAACTTGCTCTCATGTAAAAATCTAATCTAAGCATAAAATTCATTTTTAAAATAACTAAAACAACTCCTTTAGTAATTGGAGCTAAAAACAGGATGCCAAGTGATTTATTTGCTTGTTTATTCAGTGGTTTCTTAAAAAAAAAACTTTTATATACAAAATGTTTAAAACATTTTTGAGAAAAACTTTGGTACGCCAACTTAAAGTTTTTGTTACTGTGCGAATAAAAATTAAATTTCAAAAAAAAAATATTGACTCGTTTTTGAGATATCGATTTTTCCAAAAAAAAATTAATTTTTTTTTCATTAAAATCCGATATCCCGATAATGAGAAATTTAAAATTTGAAAAAAATAGTTCTATGGTAGGTATAGTCAGTAATATAGTTAAAATTCTTTTTTTTATTAAATTGTAGATCGTAAAATCGAAAGAAAAAAAAAATCTATCAAAATTCTAGGCCCCGTTTTCGAGCAAAATAGTTTTCGAAACCTATTTTTGAACATTTGTATGGTGGGTACCGTTATTTTTAGGTAAAAGAAATTAATTTTTCTCACATCTTGTGATTGTAAAGAAAGTTTCTTATATTTGTCAATTTTTAAAAAATTAGAGCACGGTGTTTTCGAAATATTGATAAAGGAAATTTAAATTTTTTTTTTAAATTCCAATTTTTTTTTTGAAAATTTGAATACCCAATAATATCCAAACTTTTGGTGAGCTTTTAGCATACAAAAATGATCAAAATCGGTTGTAGCGTTTTTGAGAAAAACAAAAAAAAAAATATTTAATTAATGAAATTTTGAGAAAAAAATTATTTATAAAACTTTGACAAGTAATAGTTTTTCAGGTACCGTTATTTTTAGTCTTGTAAAAAAAAACGTGTGGATGAAATAATTCAAAAATGATATCTGCCAAGTTTGATAGATTTGCGAGACCAAATTTTTTCGTCTTCGCTATCATCGTAATGGCAACTTTTAACAAAATATCGAGTTCGAGTTACGAATGCATAACTTGCCTTAAAGTACGAGTACCTACCTGAGTCGTAAGTAAAAATTATTTGCTGTGCCTAAGATCGTCAGGCTAAGTGCATGTCTGTGTTTTTTTCTGCTGAAGGTTTGTACCAAAAAGGATTTAGCAAGGACCACAATTTAGGTCTTGCCCAACCAACATTTTCGGAAGTATTATTGTCCAACTTTCTTAACGAGGAAAAGCTTTGTCCACAATGGATCAAAAGGTAAACCGCGGAAGAGCTAAGGAAGACGGATTTATATTGTTTCGAAAAATATAAGCTTCCATTAGCCAGGAGCGGCTGTATAGATTGAACGCACGTATGGAATGTTGGACCGCATACATCTCAGCACTTCTTCTGAACAGGATTATAATATTGCACTTGTATTGCTGCGTCTAGCCTAAATTCCTCCACCCAAATAAATGCGGAAAAATTCAAGAGAAATCACAACAAATTTCCCATGGAAATATTCTTCAAGATAGCAATAAATATAAAAATTAAACAAAAAGCCAGAAATCTGTACAGCAGCATTGAGGACACGTACAAAAATCACGTACGAAACTTTTTGACGGGTATTTCAGCAGCAGCTCCATTCACACTTTTAGAAATCTATTGTCTTCAGGCAGGTTTATACATTGAAGATGATTTGTAGGAAGCAATATCCGCGCCTGTTACTTACAATTTAAGGACCTTCAATTCTCAAGCTAGAAGTTCAGAGTAAACATAAATACATTCCCACAGTATTTATTAAATCTTTTTAACAAACCCTACTTCGTAATCTGTTAATAATTTCACCTTCATCTCTATGAAAATCAATCAAAACTTTTCTAAGACATCATCTAGGTTTTCCAACAATTTTTTGAGCTTCATGGGAAAATTAAATCTCCGATTGAAATGTATTGATTTTTCTTCCTTCATCTAAAGGCCAAAGTATTTACCAAACCACAAGTCTAATACATTTTCGGGATCAACAAATTTTATTTGTAAAAAAAATTATTTCCTTTTAAGTATTTTTCGTTTTTACGCTTGTCAGTGGAGCTCGCTCGCAAACTTCCATGTGATTTCTAAAAAAGAAAATAATCCGAGCATATGGAGCTCATAGTTTAAAAAAAGTAACTGAACCACAGGATTAAAGATCTAGTCCTGCAAAGAGAAAAAAAAAACGAAATTAATCTGAAATCCCACTAAAAACCGGATCATCTCTTTTTCTATTTCATCTCTGACAGCCCTTTATTTCTTAGCTGAACGATTGCACAATTGACAGTTGGCAAAACAAAAAAAATTGCCCAAGAAAAGTGCAACAATAGCAATTGCACGGAATAACTTAATGCCATTTTGCACTGAACAAGGGAACAAGGACCTATTGCTATTGATTAGGGTTTATGAGAATTCGAGACTGTTTCACTTTTTCAACATTATATAGCCTTTAGGGAATTCATTGTTCCCTCACTGAATTATTGGGAATTGGGGGAGAGAAGATCTTCTTCCCAGATTTCGCTCAGAGCAGATCAGGATTATAACTCACTGCGATTCAGTCTTGGATTTTTCACGGATTTTATTTTTCAATTTTTCTTTTTCCTTAGCGTGTAATTCGTATTTAATTTCTTTTTAATTGGGTGGTCTCAAGGTTCAAGGCATCACATACATTTTTTAAATAAAAAATTATTTTGTAAAGAACTCTCAAGTGAATGGATCAAAATGGAATGAAATTATATGCAACTTGAGCAATCATTTTTCATCGACGCGACGCACGGTTTGTATTCTTTAATAGAGTCAAGTGGTTCAAAAATATCATCGTTCAAAAATATAAAAAAAAAACAAGATCTCTCCAGACACATGGGCGACAGCCACTTGGTAAAATATATAATATTGATGATGCCCTTGTTTTCCAATAGGAACCCTCTTGAGTGGCCGCAATTATCGGGATGCATGAATATAATATTTGAAGGACGGATGGTTCATTATGATAATGAAATATCGACTCGGTGCGATCGTATTTCTAGTGAGCTGATCATGCAAGACAAAATTATATGCCTCGATTGAGCAGAGTATTTATATTCCGGTTTTACGGTCAATTCGGATAGGTAATCGGATAGGAGGCTGACAATTTTTTTTTTGGTCTCGTCTTTGTGGATACTTGAAGTTGAATTTAGTGAAAGCAACCGCGTCTCTGGATTTCCGGTTCTACTAAAATCCTAAATTTATAGAAGTTAGAGTTAACTGAATATTCGTTCTGATAAGTTAAAAATATGTATATGTATAGGTATTCAGTTGTCCCTCGAAAAAGTGAAGTTATTAAAATAAGGCGATTTCGGATATTGGAGTGATTCATGTTAATGGAACATTTTTTTTAGTTTTTGAAACAACTTTCGTATCCATTTATAAAACACAAAATAATTTCAACATTTATTAAGTTCAAAAATAAAATAAAATAGAATTAATTGCGGGTACACTTCATTTTAAAAAGTAAAGTTCAAATCTCAGTCGAGGTCAGAAAGTTTATCGATTTAACTTAAAAGTATAAGAGCTAAGCACCACTAAAAAGGAGTCTGATGATCCGCTTGGCACCCGTGAAACAGCTATAACTCCAGCCAATACTTGTGGGTAGTTCATTAAAGTTCTTGTAATATTCAATTCAAACAAAAAAAAACATTTGCATCGGTCTTAGCATTAATTTATTGGTAAAATAATTTGTCATTTTGGCTTCACTTGATCTTTCTATTGCAACCAGTGTTACCACTTCCGGAAAAAAAGACGAAGTAGATTTGCAGAAAAAAGCGAAGTACAGTAGACTCTCGTTAACTTGAACATACGATAACTTGAACAATCCAATAACTTGAACAAATATTTTTTCCCTTTACGCATTCTATACCTTGAACGGACTATTTTTAAGACTCAATACCTTGAATTTTTCCCCTAAGTATTCTATATGTTGAACAAGTAAAATTTATGCGAACTCTGTAACTTGAACAAAGTTTAATATTAAATTTCTTAAATTTTTGAATCTATGCAAGGTTTCTGGGATGTTGGTGCAGAAAGCAAACGGTTTTTGTAAAGGGGAATCCCAGGAAATTTCTTTAGTATTTCCGTATAAGGTTTTATTCTTCATAATCGGTGAATTTCTGAATTTCATTTGAACACGTGCGTATTTAGAAATCAAAAACGTTTCAATTTAAATTATTTATTAATATTATCATTATTTATGTTTTAAAATCTTTAAAATGAATCATTATTAAATAAAAACAACAACTTTTTAACTTGATCCAGTAACTTGCACAATCCTATAGCTTGAACACCCCTAGTTTCGTCCGTGTTCAAGTTAACGAGCGTCTACTGTAAATTGAGAAAAATTAAAGTGGGTTCCTTGCATACCTACAGCCATAATGAAATATTTTATTTATTTAGGCTGAACGGCTGAAATGATTTTGATAAGAAATCAAATGCACGACGTGCTCTTATGTAATAGATTAAGAATTTTAAAAATCAATGTTCATAAGAATAAAATTAATTTTTTGACTCTCTTAGTAGTGAAAGAAACAGAATAACATGTGATTTTTTGAGCAAATATGAATTTATGCTAAAAAAAAACTATAAGTCGTTGTAGCAATTTCTTCAATAAAAAAGCTTTTATACCCAAAATATTCAAAACATTTTTAAGAAAATATTTTGGTACGCCAACTCAATTCAATTCAATTTCAATTTATTATTATATAAAATATTTTTTTTTAAGTTTCGAAATGCAATGTGTTTTTCAAACATTTTTGAAGGTCTAGAAATAATCTCATTAAAATCCGTTATGCTAATAATGAGAAATTCAAAATTTTAAAATTTTTCTTAATAAAGCATAATTTTCGAAAAAATTTCTTGGCATTTGTATGCTGGGTACCTTAATTTTTTTCCCTTAATTTTGTAGATTGTATTAAAAAACTTTTAATTTTCAGGTCTTAAGAAAATCGGTCGTGGGGTTTTCGAAATATCTATGTAGTGTTTCGAACAAAAAAACATTTTGATTTTTTTTTTTTTTTAATTTTAAATTTTAATTAATTTAATCCATTTAATTCAATTTAGTCAAAAAACATGTACATATTCGTAAAATTTCAATACACAATAACTATTCAAACTTTTGGGGAGCCTTAGCATAAAAAACAGATCAAAATCGGTTGTACCGTTTTTAAGAAATCAAAAACAAACTAATGGTTCTAGGGAAGGTACTTTTAATAAATATTTCTCGGAATTTTTTTTTCAAGCATTACTAAACAAAATTTTGTGAATTTGTTTTAAAAAAATCTTTAGAACAGTTCTTGAGAAAAAAAATATTTATACAATTTTGAAAAAAAAAATCGTATGAAAAAATGTGTGCGAGTTAATTTTGTTTGAGTAGTGATTAAGTTTTTAAAAACTTAATCACTACTCAAACAAAATTAACTGGCGACCGTGACAGGACGGCTAAACCATAGAACAGAATAAAACAAAGTATGTTCGTTTGACCGTAAACCCAGAAACACAAACAACTTCCAAAGTACCCTGTAATCGGGGAAAGTGAAAAATAATAAAGTATCCGCCGGAATAGTATATTAAAGCCACGAACGAAAATTACTAAGCAAGTGAAAAATTAATATGCAAAAAACGGAGAAAAATAACAAAAGTGAAAGTAAAAAATTAAACGACCTACGTATTGTTGAAAAATTTATAAAAGTCCAAAAATTATTTGACAAAATACGAGAAGAAGACATTAAGAACAATAATATAACTAATTAAACAAAAGTGTTATTGTCTTACGAAAAAAATATAAAAAAGTGACCGAATTAGAATACTAATTGAAAATCGAAGAACGAGGAAAAGATTTGAACATCCCGAGGAACGAGGAGAGAATTCAACATACCTAAGAACGAGGAAAGAGATCATCCACACTGCAGATAAAATTATATAGTAAGAATTATTTTAAAACTAATACTGTAAATTATTATATCAAAGAAAATATATATTTGTAAACAACATTTTACGAAAGACGAAAAACATATAAATTTCTGACTGACATACTGGAGGACATAGTAGAGGGAATAAAAAACTTAAATTTAGCAATGAATATTACAGAAGAGACAGTGACTAGGCTCATAGCAGCCAATACGATATCTCTCCAAGCAGAGATTAAGTCTCTAAAAAGTGCGTTAGAGATTGTTACGAATAGCTCGGTTGTGACTGAGTATGAAACACAAAAAATCGAGGACAATGTCACATGTAATGAGACATTGGACGTAATAAAATCACTACCAGAATTTCCCGGAAATTCATTATCTTATGTTAGTTGGCGAGAAGCCGCTTATAATTCTATTTCTCTTTACAAAAAAGGTAGCCGCAAATATTTTGCAGCTCTGACAATAATGAGAAACAAAATAACTAATAACGCGAATGATATATTGACTAATCACGGAACAGTACTTAATTTTGATGCGATTATATCGCGACTCGACTTTGCTTATGCAGATAAAAGACCAATTCACATCATCGAACAAGAATTGAGTGTGTTACGACAAGGACACACATCCCTTATAGATTACTACAACGTAGTCAATCAAAAATTAACGTTGTTAATCAACAAGACTATAATGACCCATGGTACCGACTCAGACATTACAAAAGAATTGAATCTATCAAATAGAAGAAACGCCTTGAGGATATTTATTACAGGATTAAATCCACCCCTTTCGAATATCTTATTCTCCTTATCTCCAGAAGACTTACCATCAGCCTTAGCCAAAGCTCAAGAATTGGAGTCAAATAATTTAAGAGCGAATTTTGCGTTACAATTCAATAGAACACAGACTATACCACACGTTAACAATAACAATAACAACAACTTTAATAATTTGCGTTTTCCTACACGGAACCCTTTTAATAATAAACAACCTAAACCTGAACCTATGGAATTGGGAAGTTCAGCCCATCGTCCAATACCGAGGTATGAACAAAAACGTTTCGAAAACGACAAAAGAGCATTTAACCCATTTAGGCAAAATAATAACTATAATAATTTCAATAATTTCAAGCGGCCCAATAATTTTAACAATTACAAACGGCCACAATTTGAATCTAATCAGGCAGAAAAAAGAAACGGAGATGTAGCAAATAGCGCACAACCACCCTTCAAAATAGAACGGGTCAACAATCTTAATGAGGATGCTTTTTTAGGACAGCCATCGGATTACCATATATCCACAGAAACGGACCATATGGACAATTGAAAATATTAATTGACACTGGAGCTACATGTTGTTACTGTAGGCCCAATATATTAAAAAATAGACAGAAACTGATTACAAACAAGAAAGTTAGAACAATTAACGGTACAACTACGATAACACAT
Organism: Philhelius festivus; assembly: GCA_963931855.1. Classification (NCBI taxonomy): domain Eukaryota; kingdom Metazoa; phylum Arthropoda; class Insecta; order Diptera; family Syrphidae; genus Philhelius; species Philhelius festivus. Next base: position 156,834,754 of record OZ007556.1, read on the forward strand.
TTCTACGAAGTTTTTATATTTGACAAACACGTCAGGTTTTATGAAATAAACAATAATTTAGAGGCAGACTTATTGATAGGATGTAACCTACTCAAAAGTGCTAACGTGAAGATAGATTTTGAAAGAAAAGTTTTACAGTATAAAAATAGATGCGAGACTATATACATTCCAGAAGAGAAATGTAACAATATGATAGGTATAGGAAAAGATAATATCGAAAACAAAATAAGTGAAATAAAAGAAAAAATTAGGAAAGTACATTCAAATGTTAATATGAATTTACCATTCAGAACGGATATTAAAGCAGAAATACGAACAACTGTTGAAACCCCTATATGGAGTAAACAGTATCCTTACCCATTGTCTGCTAACGGTTTTATAAATAAAGAAATTAGGCGAATGATGAAAGATGGGATAATGAGACCATCAAAAAGCCCTTACAATTCACCAGTTTGGGTAGTGCCCAAGAAAGGAACGAATTCAGACGGCACAAGTAAAATGCGAATGGTGATAGATTATAAAAAGTTAAATGAAAAAACAGTATCGGACAAATACCCGATACCCGATACAAATGTCATATTATCAAACCTGGGAAAAGCAAGCTATTTCTCAACAATCGATTTAGAATCAGGATTCCATCAAATAAGAATGAAATCTGAAGATATAGAGAAAACGTCATTCTCTGTAAACAACGGAAAGTATGAATTTTTAAGAATGCCTTTCGGATTGAAAAATGCACCGAGCATATTTCAAAGGGCAATGGACGACATATTAAGAAATTATGTGGGAAAAATATGTCATGTTTATATAGATGATATAATAGTATACTCGAATAGTATAGACGAACATGAAAAACACTTAAACGAAATTATAGAAGTACTTAAAAATGCGAACATGAAAGTATCTTTGGAAAAATCAATATTTTTCCAGCCACAAGTGGAATTCTTAGGATATGTAGTAGGGCATAACGTTATTAAAACTGACCCTAAGAAAGTAGAAACTATAAAAAACTTTCCAGAACCCAAAACCTTAAGACAACTAAGAAGTTTTTTAGGCCTAACCGGTTATTATAGGAAATTCATTAAAGACTATGCTCAAATCGCAAAACCCTTAACCATACATTTGAAAGGAGATAACGGAAAAGTATCTCAGTATATTTCTAAAAAAACAAATATAAGTCTTGATGAAAAAGGTGTAAAATCATTTAACCAATTAAAGAGTCATCTAATTAACGAAATTGTTCTAGCACAACCAAATTTTGATAAAAAATTTATTTTAACGACAGACGCTTCGAACGATGCAATAGGAGGAGTATTATCCCAGGAGGATAAACCGATAACATTTATCTCAAAAACACTCAACGATACTGAAAGAAACTATGCCACTAATGAAAAAGAATTATATGCTATAGTTTGGGCATTGAAAAATCTTCGAAACTACCTCTATGGAGTACGAGATTTAGAGATCCATACGGATCATCAACCTTTAACTTATGCTGTTTCTACACGAAACCCAAACCCAAAAATGAAAAGATGGCACTCGATAATAGAAGAGTATGCCCCCAAAATAATATACAAACCTGGAACAACGAATGTTGTTGCAGACGCCCTTTCAAGACAAAATCTCAATCATTTGTCAGACAGTTCCTCAACGGACGCAACACAACATTCAGCAGAAAGTAGTGATGGTGAAGAAATTAAGGAAACTTCAAAACCTTTGAATCAATTCAAACAACAAATTTTACTTAGCAAGAATACTTATACCATCCACGAAAGGCTTCTAACATTTGGAAGAGTTAGACATATTATAGAATATGATACGGTAGAAAATCTGATTATTATTCTAAAAGAATATCTTCAACCAGGAGTATGTGCAATTCATTGTACGAGTGAAGACTTATATGAGATAAAGAAAAAATTAACCGAAACATTCAGCAATAAGTTCCTATACACGAAACTTTTCCCAATGGACGTCATCAGAGAAGATGATCAAGGCAATATTGTAGAAGAGACACATAATAGAGCACATAGAAACTTTCAGGAAAATTTAAAACAGATTTACAAAACATATTATTGGCCAGAGATGGCAAAACAATTCAAAGAATTCGCTAGAAATTGTATTATATGTAACAAAAATAAGTATGACAGGCACCCACAGAAAATACCAATTGGAGAGGCTCCAATTCCAGAGAAGGAGGGGGAACAGCTTCACATAGACTTATTTTACGCTCAAAATTTGAAATTCTTAACTTGCGTAGACGCTTATTCGAAATATTTAGTAGTAAAAGCAATAGAAGACAAGACCGGATTAGATGAAAAAATATTAGACCTACTTCAAGCTTTCCCGGAAGCAAAAAGCATTATGATAGATAATGAACCAGGTTTTTCAACAATGCAATTCAAGAATTTAATGCAAAGAATGAATATACAAATTTTTTATTGCGATCCAAAACACAGCTCTACGAATGGACAGGTAGAAAGAGTACATTCAACTCTAATCGAAATAGCTAGATGTATTAAACAAGAATATCAGTTAATAGATTACTTAGAATCAATATATAGAGCAGCACAGCAATACAATAGATCAATACATTCAGTTACGGGAGAAAAACCTTTTGAAGTACTATACAATAAAGTTACCCATGAAAATCTAAACCTAAAATTAGAAAAAGCACAACAAAAAATGTTAAAACATCATAACCAAAGGAGGAAACTTAAGACTTACAAACCAAAGCAAATTATCTACGAAAAGATAGCAGGATGTAGAAATAAACTAACACCTAGATATAAGAAACAAAGAGTAAGAATAGATTTAGGACGGAAAATTCGTATTAATAAAAGAAACAGAATAGTGCATAAAGATAATATTAAAACATAATCTTATTTCAGAAATGTATCTGATAATCATATTAGCAATCATCAAAATTGCCACGACCGACATTATTGACTATACGAGAGAAAACTACCTTTTACTAGAAAACGGCAACGCCGCATTATATCAAGACTATGGCACAATATTTCATGTAACCCACCTTTCATATTTCGAGAAATTATTACAAGAGACGGCTTTAGAAATTAAAAAGAATTTTTATTCGATTGAAGGCAATACAGATAACGACCTTTTAACCATTAGCAAGGATATTGATGTTACAGTCATAAAAACTCTTTTAGGACAATTACGTACAACGAAGAGATATAGAAGAGGAATTAATGAGATAGGAACAATCTGGAAATGGATTTCAGGATCTCCCGATCATGACGATGTCGTCCTCATAAATAATAAATTATCTGAATTAATAAATAGTAACAACAGGCAATTTGTAACAAACTCAGAAATTTTCACTGCTATTAAAAGACTATCAGAATCTCTACACGAGATCCAACATGAAGCACAATTAAAATTGGTTAGAGAGAGAAATAAATTAATTGTAATGGAATTACAGAATATAGTCCAAACAATCGCCTTAGCGAAATCAGGAACTTTGAATCCTGCGATATTAAATTTGAAAGACATAAAAGACATAACAGAACACGAACATGGCACTATGACCATAACAGACTTAATGGACGTATCAAAATTTAAAATTTTACAAAACGACGACGTAATTGTTGTTCTAATTAAATACCCTATTGTTAATCAAAATTGTAAATTATATGAAACTAGAGCTATAAGCCAATCAGATGGAAAATTGGAAATTAATAAAGAAATTGCAAAATGTAATAACGAATTTATCAATGTAAAAGATTGTAAACTAGAATTAAGATTTAACTTTTGTAAATTATCAAAAAACGAAACATGTTTATCTAATATTTTGAATAAAAAGAAAGCAATTTGTAATAAAATAAAGGAAAAGAACTTAGAACTTGAAATTATAAAAGACGGATCAATTCTTGTATCGGGAAAACATACTATTAATGATACTATTGTAAATGGAACATATTTAATTAATTTTGAAAATAAAACCTTAATCGATGGGAAACTATATGAAAACCCCACATCAATCATACAAAATTATTTGAAAACCTATACTGTAGACAGTTTTGTAATTAAGAATTATTTTGATTCATATAATGAAAAATTAAAATTCGAAAACATAAACATAATAGAATCTCTCCAAGAAGAAGCAGCCAACAGCCCAATCATGACGACATTTGTGTTAATAGTTATAATAACGATTATTGCATTATGCGTAATGTATTATTTAAAAATCAAGTCATCATACGAATCCAAAAAGAGTCAACAAGAAGAAGTCAGATTCAGCAACCTGTTAAAACGAGTAGAGCAGTTGACGGAAGAAGCGGGACGTTCTTCATTTAACAAGGAGGGGAGTTAACGTACGCGGTGCGAACGCACTTTTAATTGGAATACGTGACCAAACGTCAGTTATTTTGCATAAGTACATTTAGTCATTTAATAATTAAAAAGTATTGTGTTCCATACTTAGTAATTATGAATCAGAATATCAGAATGCACAAAACAGAAGTTCTTTGTTCCTTTGTTCAATATCATAATCCCAAGAGTATAAATACTCCTAGTAATGTAAATCATATCTTTAGTTTTTGTTTAAGTTCGAAAGACATCTGAGAAGCTGGAATCAGCTTATAATAAAGTTAGTTTTTAAAAACTTAATCACTACTCAAACAAAATTAACTTGCGGGGAAATTTAAAAACGATATGTAGCAAGTTCAAAGAAAATCGGTCAATCTGTTTAGGCTGTAATCAAACAGACAGGCAGACAGAATTGCCAGCACAACTTTTTTCGTATTCGCTATCATCGTAATGTCAACTTTGATCAAAATTTCGAACTCGATTTTTTTTACGAATGCATAACTTGCCTCATTGTACCTATAAGTCGCAAGTCAAAATTATGTGTGGAACATACCAATAATGGTCTACAATTTATTAAGAAACAATTTTTTTTTAACAGAATCTGTCATAGAACCTACTGCTTGATTTTCAACTTTCTCATGCCCGACTCCACGAATTTCGATACAAGTTTTGATGTTGGATCTTCTTTGGTTTTGAATAATATTGTATACGAAACTTTTTTTTTTTGAATAAATGTATTTTATTGAATATACTTAAAATTGAAGAATTTATTTATTAATAAAACTCCTCTGGCAAACAAATTTTTGAGTAAAACACTAAATCTGTTCTTAAACATTTATTATATATTATAAATAAATCCCAAAGTTACTTGTATTTATATTAGAGTAAGAACGTGCGCACCAGTCGTGCGTTTTATTTTTAAATAAATATGTGTATTTAAAAAAAATTGTTTTCGATTTGGAGTTACATACCCCTAGAGTGAAATAGAGAAAAAGAAGTAGATTTAGGCTCTACAAAAGTAAAATGAAAGTATGTTGAAACGGAGATTTGTAAAATGAAGTAGATTTCAGTATTTTGCTGATGGTTAAAAAAAAGAAGTAGATCTATTTCAATTGAAGTAAAGTGGTACCACTGACTGCAACTGCCCTTAACTCTAGAAGATAGATAGATAATTTTATTCATTCAAGGAAACTTGGTACATGTATATTTTAATAATGGATAAAATTAGTGATCATTCGATAACTATAAAAAATAGTGTTGAAGAACACTTCCAAAACAATATATATTCAAATAATATCTGATGTGGAGTGACAACCAAAATTTTATTATTTAAAAAAAAAATTATTAATCATTTGAGAAGGAAATTTAAATTCAAATATAAACTTAACAATCCAAAAATATTATGTTACAAAAAGTAGCAATAGGAAAGGTATAAATAGGATAAGGTTCTTAAAAAGTATTCAATACAATCATAGTCAAGTGTGAATAGCCAGACTTTAACTTTTTTTTTAATAATAAATTAAAAACAGGAGTTTTCCTTATTAACAGCGATAGTTTATTGAAAAATTTTGTATCTGTAACTGTGAAAAATAGGGAGAAAAATGTTTTACGTTCTAGTGGAACAGTACGCGTTTCTGGTTGGAGTATTGCCGCTTTGTTAAGGAGAACTCTTTTAAAATTTGCAATTCAAACTTTCAGAAAAAAACATATATGAATAAAGAATTAAAACTGTTCACAATTATGTGCATGAAAATAAAGGTTATAATCAGAAAGTTTATAAAAGTTAATACCTTAGTTTTCTTGCTTATAATTAGCTCATGAGCAGAATTTATAAATCTTCTTCAATTTTTGCAACACGTTGGGAATTGAATTGATATAAGTTTGAAATTTCTGGAATTTCTTTTAACAAATTGTTTATTACGAGTAGATTAAATGTTCCAGGCTTCTCATTAAATGAACAAAGTATTTGAGAATGAACGCAATATGTGCCTAGAATTTCGATTATTTTTTTTTCTTACGATTAATTTTTTACGATCTATAATTTATTAAAACAAATTTTAAAATTAAGATATTACTGATATTACCCTTGAACCATTTTTTCAAATTGTGAATTTCTCATTATCATTATCTAAGAAGTTTGAAAAAAATTGCGTTTCAAAACTTAAAAAAAAAAATACTTTTTGAATTTTGAAATTTTTTTTTTTGAAAATTCGATATCTCAGAAACGGGTCAATATTTTTAATATTTTTATTGAAAATTTAATTTTTATTTATACATTTTTTTAAATTTTATAATTGTTCTTCTTGCATAAACTAATATTTCCTTGAATCACATGGCATCCTGTTTTTAGCTGCAACTACTAAAGGAGTTGTTTTAGTCATGTAATCGTGTGACCCAGTCGTGCAGTTTATTTAATCTGTGACACAGTTTTTGAGAAAGAAATATTTTCTAAAATTTCGAAAAATATTTGTATTGCAATTTGCAAGTACCGATATTTTTGGTTAAAATAAAAGAAAAAATGTGGGGGCAAATTAAGATTTAGCATTCTACCAATCTTAAAGAAAATCGGCCGAGTCGTTTATGCTCAAGTCGAACAGACAGACCGACAAACAGACAGAATTATGAGACCCACTTTTTTAGTCTTCCTTATCATTGTAATGTCAAGTCTGATCAAAATCTCGGTTTTTGATTTTATTTAAGAATGCATAACTTTAAAGACATTTCTGAACTGTACCTATCCTTGAACCATTTATATCAATTTTGACTTTCTCATTATCTGCATAAGGGATTTTAAAAATATTTCAAAATTTATTGCATATCAAATATTAAAAAATAAAGAAATAAGTTTTTTGGAAAATTTTGAAAATATTCAAAAATTGAATTGAAAATATTTTTTCTTTCAAAATTTAATTTTTATTTGCCCAAAAACAAAAACTTAAAGTTGGCGTAGTAAAATGTTTCTTAAAATTGTTTTATAAATTCTGTTTACAAAAACTTCTTTGTAAAAAATAAACCGCTACAACGATTTATAATTCTTATTTGCGATAAAGGTACTATAAGGCAAGTTTTGCAATTCGAAAAAAAAATCGAGCTCGAGATTTCGATCAAAGTTGACATTACAAAGAGCGGGAACACGAAAAAAATGGGTCCCACAATTCCACCTGTCTGTATGTCTTTACTTTGATCAAAAACCTGAACAGCAGGAGTGATTTTCTTCAAACTTGGTATTTAAGGTTCTTCGGTGTTTCCCTAGCGAAACATTGAATTTTTGTTGTTCCAAAACTAACGGTTCCCATTTTTCTCGAAAACGACATTAACGATTTACAAAAAAATCAAGTGTGCTATTATAAGCAAGGACTACATTTTAGTCGTGAAAGTCTTAAGAAAACAATGTAATTAACGGCCTTATTTTATTTTCTCATTAACGGCTGTAACCAATTCGACCAAAATGTTTATACAGGAACTTCTTTAAAGTTGAAAAAATATTGTGTATGCAAATTTAAATTTTTAAAAAAGTTTAAGTATTTTTTTTTTATTTCAATATCTTGAAAACGAGTTTTTGAAATTATTTCCCAAGATGTATATTGTTAAATACTAAAAACTGATATACCATATTTTTTTTAGAAAAAAATTAAGAAAATTTTGTATATAAAATAAATATTTAATAATAATAAATGTGTTTTTTTTTTAATTTTGTTTACTTAAATTCAGACTTTTCTAGAAATCAGATGGCAATTTTATGCATTTCAAAGTTTTTCTTTAATTAAATCCATGGGTATATACTACATATGTTAAGAAGTTTTTAATTGCAAAGTACTCTCACATATGGACAAATATATGTGATCCAATCGTGCATTTTATTTACTCCTCAAAGAAGTGAATATTTTCCTGTAACAGATAAAATAGTATTCTATTCCATAATACTATTTTCGATTTTAATGCTTTCAAAGTGTTGAACTTATGAAAAAGGTTTCGTTAAATAATGAACTGTGGCTAAAGTTAAAGTACGACTCCAAAATGTCCTTAGAAATCCTATTTTAATTAAATTTATAAAATAAAACCAATTATGGTTCAGAAAATGATGCCCTAGACCTATAGAGTGGAATTGACCATGCTGAAATACTGGCTGAACTTTTAATTAACCCCGTGTCTTCCAATCAGTTAATTGAAACCTTCCATAAACATACGTACGCATATAGGTGGCACCACTCATGTTATGATTGCAAATATTGTTCAATCGAAAAAACCTTAAGGGTCAACTTGCACCGATTCGTGGGTGACAGACCGAAAGCATTCCAATTTACCTTAGCGCCCTTTCTGAAGCCTTGACAACGACCAACTGGACCTGAACATCAACGCTACAATATTTCGAAGGAAAACAAATGGACAGTTAAAGTGCCCGAAGGTTAATCGTTTCGCCCAATGAAGGGTTGCATGGAAATGAACAGTACCTACATCAATATCATACATAATCAATATTATTTTCTTTATTTCCCCATCAAGGATTTGCCGGCAACCCTTTTTCTTTTCGCTGTTTTTCAAGCTGTGATTTTGTTTACGAAATATGGAAAATCCAGAAAATCTTTTACGTAGTACTACCTACCTCCTTTGGACTACCATTTGGAAGGTTGCCAACGAAATAGCTTCATACACAAATGCCTTGAGTAAGATCAAAAGTTAACTTATCCTTTGGGGCCTTCTTCTTATTATAATAAATTTATTCCGTAAAAAAAAGCATAATTCTTTCAGGGAAAACTTTTGGCAATATTTAAAATATGTTGGTAAATTGCGCACATGATGAAGTTCTCATGGATTTTTCTTGTCTGATTTTATTTTCAGAGTTTTTTTTTTAATTCTGATTTAAATTTATTTTGAAAGTTAAAGAGTTTGTTGGTTTTACGGTTTGTTGATAGTTGTTGATGATCTATGTGCATACATACGATTCTTTGATGCAAGTTAGTTGATAACTTTTTGAATTTATCTACAGTCAATAGTGGCAGGAAAAGAAGTTTTAACTCTCCTTCCCAGTCGAATACTTATTATCCCATAGTGTGTATAAAATACAAACAAAATATTAGTGCAACTGTCACGATGTTAAAATTATTTTAGTATGATACTAGGTTAAAATGACGATTTTGCAGAATTTAAGAGAATTTAACATCATTCTATATCAAAATTTTACCAGTGTTAAGACCTCCGAATAACTCGTGCTAACTTCATTCCACTTTTTAACAATCAAGAAGTCGAAAAAGGTCTGTATATTTAGTTTTTACACTAATTGTCAATATTTAAGGTGTGTTCCGAAGCAATTAGAAGCCTAAGGACGATACTAGTTACAAAATTTTTAAAATTAGCAATAAGTTAGTAAACCATGGCGCCAATGGTTTTAAGCGTTTTGCAGATGATGGAAGTGCGTCCATAGTAGATGTTTTTCCAATATGGCCCGGTCGATTGGAACGGGGACTTTGCTCGTATGAACTTGATTTTTGGTTTTACTTTTGACAGTAGTAGAATTGAACGGAGTAGAGTTGAAATCGTTCGTTGATATACATATCTCTATTGTGAACTATTGTCCTATTGTCCCATTCAATAGGTATTATTTCTGTAAATGAGAGAGTAGATTAAATTCAACAACAGAGCAAGTTTACAGGCAACAGGCAAAGTCTTGGGCCAAAACCCATGTCCGAAGATCGACATTACAGAGTGCATTAGAAACAGAGGTTAACAAATTGGGCGTAAAGCAAAATGAACGAAGGAAGCCGCCATTATGTCACTTTCCGATAGCTCCTGTGCTAGAACAGAATATTGTGAAAACAAAATTCAAGAAAAGCTAAAAATAATTCTCGAAATTTAAAAAAAGTCTTTTACCTTTGGTAATTTTGACCTGTTAGACAAATCTCTGGAATTGACAATGAGAGAAACTTACATTTTTGTACAAATAGCGCCACTTCAGCAGTCAGGCCTAGGTGGGCCAGATAACTCATTTGGTTTGTGCGGTATTAAACAGCGCATGTATTTAATGCGCAGTTCTCGGTTATTTTGTTTTCCACTGTCATTCGGTGATGCGCGCATTATTACACGGAAGACTTTTTCTATTTTTGAGTCTTGTGCATTATTTGACAGCTATCTTTCATTTCAATTTTCGTTGTTCGTTCGGTGTTTGGTTTAGCAATTTAAAAAAAAAAAAAAATTAAAATACAAAAATGAAATCAGGGAATGATATCAACAATTTAATAGATTCATTTCATAATTGAAAATCAACTCGCATGTTAAAGCTTTAGTCCATTTTATTTAATTTTCATTAGCAATAGCCATATGAGAGATGTTTGCTTAACAAAGAAGAAAAATAAAGTGAAGCAAATTCGAAAAACAACGGAGAAGGAGAAAGAGAAACGTCAAAAACATGCAAGGAATATCCTACCCGTGCATGTCGAGATATCTTTCTTTCTGTTTCATTTTTTTTTTCTTTCTTTCTCTTTCGCACTTCATTCATGCAAGACTCAACATGTGCTGTGTAATAACGGACTTTCTCTTTGATCTTAGAATCTTTTTCGTTATGCCGAATATACACTGTTCAAATGCATGACAAGCATGTGCAAGTGTATTAGTGAAAAAGTCACACGTATAGATTGGATGTGGATTGAAGCAAAATCAAAATCTTTTGATTTTCTTTCGATCTAGCGTCCTGCATTGAAGTAGTGTTAGTGTATATGCAAGATTGATGATTGATCAAGCATTTATTGGTTCATTTGCGTATAGTACGTTGAAGAGATGAGAACACAGCACAACATAAGCACAGATTTAAATATTAAAACAGTAAACACAAATTGTATGATGAAATGAACAGACAAAATAAAACAAATTACTCGCATAGAATTGAAAAAATCCCAAAGAAATTCGTAAAATCACAATTTTAGCGAAAAAAAACTCACAAATCGCAACGTCCTCTCCTCTCACCACACCGTCGATGTAAAAACAAAAGATTGAAGACTCATGCTTGATATGTGTATATGCAACTTCCACCCCAAATTACCAATACACTTGCATATGCTTGTCATGCATTTGAATAATGTATATCCGGCATTAGCCAGTTTGGGTAAATATGTGTTAGAGCGGAGCTATTGTAGTGTTATAGCCACTATATTAAGAGTTGGATATAGCCAAATGCTGGAATAATTTCCAGTCGAGAGCATGGTGTTGTATTGGTAAAAAGCATATTTACCACAGCATGTGTAAGTATCTGAGTGGGATTGGAAAAGGATAACGTAGGAAGAGTAAGTGTGTCTGCGATGGGCATTCTACGTTCTAGGATTGATATAGAAGCGATCGGACGTGCGGTGGTCGATGCACGGCAGATAATAATTTCGAACCTTTAGTCCTGTTTTTTATTTAATCCTGTCATATAAAACCCGATAGGCCTTCAATTTTGAATTTTTTTTGTTTCATGGATTTTCAAACCACTAGATATATCTATTCTTTGTGTTACAGGAATTTTTTTTTTGGATTAAAAACAAAATGGAAATTTATTTTTGAAAACTCAGTATTTTGAAAACCCCATGCCAGATTTTTTTTTAAAACTTGTTAAATAAAATTTTTTAATATAATCAATAAGATTTGAGAAAAAAAATTAATTTGTCTCAAATTTTCTTTCCATTAATTCTTACAATCTATAAATTAATGAAAAAATTTTGAAAACATGACATTACTGACAGTACCTACCATAGATCGATTTTTTCGAATTTCGAACTTCTCATTATCGGCATAACGGATTTTAATGAATTTTTTTTATAGAGAAGCTTCTAAGAAGTTCAAAAAACATTGCATTTCTAAACTTAAAAAAAAAATATTTTTTTTTTGAATTTTGAAAAACAGAATCTATGTATTTTTTTCTTGGAAAATTCAATATCTCAAAAACGGGCCAATATTTTTTTTTTGTAAATTTAATTTTTATTCGAACAATAATAAAAACTTATTAAATTGGCGTACCAATTTTTTTTTTCTTAAAAATGTTTTAAGAATTTTGTATATAAAAGCTTATTTTTTAAGAAACCACTACAACGACTTAAAATTTTTGTTCTTGCATAAATTAATGTTTGCTTGAGAAATCATTAGCCATACTGTTTTCAGCTCCAACTACTGAAAACTTGTTTTATGCATTTAAAAAATCTATTTTATGCGTATAAAAAGTTTTTTCTCTGATAACATTAATTTTTTAAATTCTTAGTATTTTACATAGGAGCAAGTTCGTGCGACTCAGTCGTGCATTTTATTTTATTTTTTATTGGAAATTAAATCTGAGGTAAATTTAATTTAAGGGAATTTAAAAGAGGTTTTGGTTAGTTTTCAGCAGCCTTAAAAATATCTCTGGTGCCGATTGATTCCCTATCATTTATCATTCTAATGATGACTATCATTTTAATAACCCAGCCGAAATAAGGCACTAGATCAATTAGAGGTCAATTGATAATATTTTTATTATAAGTAAATCTTAAATTAGAACTTGCAAGGGTATCTTAAGTAATATCGTATAGAAAAATATTTATCCCGACCTCAGGGTTAACTACTTTTTCCGTCTTATTTTCATATCAAGAGGAATTCTTCCAGGGACTACCCTTTATAAGGATATAGTGTTACACAGTGTAAAGTGTAGATAATTTATAAGGATTTTTCGATTCACATTGATCTTGCAAGAATGTACATACATTACTACAAGGGGAAAAATCGAAGAAGTCAAAGCATTTCACACTCGAGATTTGCGGCTAAGGAAAAAACCTCTACATTTGACGGTACGTTCAAAGCGAGGCTCAAGAATAAATTGTAGAATAATGAGCATGAAGAATAATAGCATATATAGCTAACTTCACAATTGCTAAAGGGAAAAATGAAACTATCGCTATTTTATTTGATCATTGATGAGTGATTTTGATAAATTTTTTGATACTAAACATCCTTAAGAACTTTAACACTATTGCTTATTTAAATTTTGAAATTTTTTCTTATGAATTTTTAGTTAATTTGATATTGGAGATTTTTAAAATGGTTTTTTATTTTAATAAATTTATATAAATTTACCGAAGAGGGAATCATACTCGTAGCTTCCGAAATAATAAAATAATATTTATGAAATTAAAAAAAAAAAAAATTATTTTATTTTATTTTATTTTATTTTGGCGATTTAAAACTTAAAAAATAAACTTAGGCAATCTAAACTTATTCTAACTTAAAAACTAGGATTTTGGGTATTGAATAATTGGATTAATAGGTGTGTTTTTTTCGCAAGTCCATATAGAATTGTGAAAAAAAAACGAGATTTAGGAGCTTTTTTTTCCACATAGCTGGAAGCACTGTGTACGCTATGACATTTGTCAGCTGTATTGACGATTAGCATCAACCAGCATCCAAAAACGTCACTTTTGACGTCTCTGAGAAAATTATCGATAACTTTTAGATAATACTATTTTGGCATCACCATTTTTATCGGGTCTTAGATTAACTCTCGAAAATTATCTGGCCTCAGCTAACTCTGTATAGATTTAAGTAGTTGTCGCATTTGCATGTAAAGCGCTTAGTCCCGATGTCGTTTTTTTCTACAATTCTATATGGACTTGCAAAAAAAACACGCCTAATATCTGTAAGGTAATGGGCATTATTCGACAGGCGTAACATTCTGGAGATCGGTCCAAAATGGCCATAGGTTGGTGGACAGATCTAAGGCTACGTGGGTTAATGTTCAACTGAATCATTCCCAATAAGGCTGAGGCTGGCGAATCTATTGTCATGGTTGGGAGTTGGTGGATGAAAAATATATCAGCTGAGGTAGGGAAAGTCACTTGCGTTCTAAGAAGTTCTTGATGTACCATATAAGGAATATATTTAAATCATTTTGGAGTGAATGCGAATCGAAAGGAGTGAAAATTAATTAATTATCTTAATCCACGTAAGCAGAAAGGTCTCCGTTATTGATGACATTAATAGGTAGGATAAATAAGAGGGGACCAAGTGGCAAAAATGGGGCCAGATAAGGAAAACCTGAAAATTACCCTCTATCGGCGGTTTTCCTAGTAGAATCTTACTCATAAAATAAACGAAGGGCGAAAGCTAAAGGCTTTTAGCTTAAAGTTGATAATTTGGTGAGAGAATTTATCAAATGCTTTACTGTAGTCAGTAGTGATAACATCTATTTCATTACCTACCTTTAAGCACGGAGGAACTTAGAGACAAATTTGTTAAATTTGGAAATTAAATTTGCCTACCCTTGAGAAAACCATGCTGCAAAGGATGAAATTATTGATTTACAGTGAAAGTATATGGACTCGTTGATAATACTTTCAAAAAACTTGGAGATAGATCTTAAAGCTTAGCTATAGGACGGTAATTTAATACGTCATTTCTATTGCCTTTCACATGTTTTGGAAGGATGAAAGAGTCCTTCCAAATAAAAAGAAAAGTGGACTGAGAAATAGAGATTCAACGGATTAAACTGAAATTTTGTAAAAAGTTTAAGAAAATTGAATATCAAAATTTAAGAAAAAATGTATTTGGGATTTTCGAAAAAAATAAAAAAATCTGTTTCTGGAAGGAGTGACTCGGAATTTTTTTTCTAATAAAATAAATGTGTTTTTATAGCAAGCATTTAAAATTCAAAGTCTCATTTTAACCCAAAGCTTAGTATAAGAGCTACATAAAGCCAAAAATCATGTTTCATTACTCAACAGTTTAACTCATCTATGCCTACATGCATCTTAAACCAAAATAAATTTAAATCTCCTAAGTACTCCTAAATATAAATACATATCCAGCAAAAAAAAAAAAAAAGAAAAAACAAAATTTTACAGCAGCACAAAACTTCTTCCATCACTTCAATGAGGAAGTTAGACATCACGCTTAAGTCACAGTGATCCAATTCCTAATGCATTCGTGCCTGTCAACTGATCTGTCAGTTGGTGTTAAGCACATGTTCAATTAGTGCCTTGACATTCAATGTCGGCCTTGATTGATGGAGTCTAATACTGTGGGTATCATCGTTGCAACTAATCGCCTCTCACTTTTAGAAGCAACAAGAAAGCCAATTTAGCTGTTGCACGGTGAAAGAAACGTAGCATGGCAATGCTCAATCAGACATTGTGTTGAGATAGCTTTATAACGGTTTGTATAGAGTAAGACCTACACATTAACATTATTTTTTTTCATTTTCTTGTATAGTTTTACCTGAATTTGGAATTTCATTTCAATGACAAACACAATGACCTCGCATTTTTAACTCTTCAAAAGAAGAAGCAACACTAACTACATATAACTCGTTGCAGCACTGTCAATGAATTAGCGAAATTTCGTCACCTAAAGTGATCCCCTTCTTAAACGGATCTTAACCCTCATGGATGATAAATTATATTCAGAAAATTTATCAAAGAAGCGCACTTGACACACCTCGCCTCATCATCGAACACCTCATCAACTTATCAACAACGGTCCGATCCTCCTCCGATGAAAGTGAGAATCAGATACAAACCCACCCTCACCGATGAAGATCACATCCGATGACTATATGAACGACTATACGATGCTGCGATCGACACGATGATGATCAAGCCAGAAAAAGTAATTTTTTTTGGCCTCTTCAATCGTTCTTGCCTGCAACTTGTGATACCACCCAGCACACTCTAGCTCTTGGCTAAAAAAAAACCCAACGAAGTCATTGTTTGTTAAGGAGACGTGAAAGTGGCAACAATTTTACGCGTGCCTTCTTCCACCTTCTTGCCTTTGGGTTTTTTTTATTATTTTGAAGATGACATCAAGTGGAAGATTGTGAATGGAATGACGGATGAATGAGACGAGGACGACGAAGATGATGATGATCTGTGGTAATTGAGATTCCAATTCATTTTGAAATATTTTATGCGACTACACGACCGACACGACCCATGATCAGCGAGACGGTTTTTGTCTTCTCTTTTCTTCGAACGATCTTTAAATTAAGCCAAACCTAACTTGTTATAAAAAATTAAATAAATATACAATGGCAAAATTTAAGTCGAATTAGTACGATGTTAAAACTGTTTTAGGATGATACTTGGTTAAAACGACGATTTTTCAAATTTTACTTTTCGTTGTTTTAACCTAGTTTCATACTAAAACAACTTAAGGTTCGTACCTACTAATTGAACTAAAATTCTTCGCCTTTGTTTTTTGAACGAATTGTCATTGCGTTAGGTTTGTCAAAAGCAGTTTATTAAAAAAATAGCCTTCGCATGGTACAAGTTACAAAATGTTTAAAACTAAAAAGAGTTAGCGAACTGATTTAAAGTTAGTAAATTTTCAAGTAGTATCATACAAATACATTAGTACTACATTAGTACTAAGCTGTTTCGAATTTTGCGCTTTGTGCGCCTATTATGGATTACAACTCAACTTAGTAATCAACTTAGTTGAGTTGTCAGCAACACAACTCAACTCTTGGGCAACCAAACAAATTTTTCGTATTATGCAAGTCAACTTAAATCAGTTGTAATGAAAAAATACGTTGCCGTCTTTTAGGAGTCGATTTGCTGTCAAAATCAGCTGCTCAACATGAAATACAAAAGCAAAAATAAGAAATTGTATGATGGAAAGTTCTTTCGGTTTGTTTTTCGGTGATTTGGAAGATCAGTGATTTGGTTCGAAATAAATTTTTCCTAAAACAACCACAGCGTTCCTCAGCGATTCCACCAATTTTTAAACTTGCTACTGCTCTGCGTTTCATGAGCGAAGGAAGTTACTAGTTGTATTAAAAAAGTGGTAGATGTGATTGAGGAACTCATTTGTGGAAAATGGATAGATGCTCAGCTAACATAGAGCAACAAGTCGTTCAAATTGTGATGGCCATGTAGTTTTCAAACTAAAATACACTCATTACATTCTATTTTTATTAAAATTGTTGTTTAACTTACTATTTTCTGTCCATATTTTTTATCCGAATGCAGATTCTTTCATTAAAATCTTCTACACAACTGCTTCGAACCAGTTGTTTGATTTTGAAGTTTATTACAACCGAAGCACAACTCAACTTACTTACATAATACAAATAGACAACTGAAAAGTCAACCATTTTTTTAGTTGTCTGCCAAATGACAACTGGTTGTGTTTTGACAGTCAACTAGTTGTGATCGATAATACCAATTCTAAGAATGACAACTAAACCATAGTTGAGTTGTCTTCCATAATAGGGGTGTTGATTTTGACGCTTATTACAACCGAAGAATAACTCAACAACAACATAATACAAAGAGACAACTGAAAAGTCGGCCATTATGTTAGTTGTCTGCTAAATGACAACTGGTTGTGCTTTGACAGACAATTAGTTGTGATCTATAATACCAATTCTAAGAATTACAACTAAACTATAGTTGAGTTGTCTTCCATAATTCTTCACTTTAATTGATATATTTAATGTTGCTTAATTCGATTAAAAATTGTAAAATTGACTTTTTAGCCAAGTATCATACTCAAGGAGTCTAAGCGTTCTATATACCTTTAGGGCCTTCTTTTAAGCGTTTCTCATCTTTAAATTTAAATAAAAAAAAACTGTGCGTGAGATATCAATGTAGTTTTTAAGAAGGCCCATGATTGCCAATATGTATGGATTATATGACAACCCAATAGCTAGATCTTCAGGTAAGGTAAATGTACTACGTTGCGTTGCCTAAAAGCAACATTGCCTCTCCTTTATTTGAGAACATAAATCATTCAATGGGGCAGGTATATTTTCGCACTCGTGTATTTGCAAGAGCCTTTCGAGATATTGATATAAACGAAAATTTTTTTTTTATCTACACATGCTCAAGGGATTGTGATTATACTTTAAATGTTTCAAGACAGCGCGGGCGTGAAGTTAAGGAAGAGAAAGAAGGATAGGAAAGATGTGTGGCACGATGTTCTGTGACTGAAGGATGGTTGTCTCAGATTTATATCTCCAGGGATGGCGGCTGAACTAATGCGGAGAAATGCCGTGTCTTATTTCTATGTCTCTTACAATTCGCATTATTTTATTCGTATTCATCTTTGTTGGGCATACTAGTTTAATTCATTCACATGTTGTTAGTGTTATGCCTGAACAACATGTAATGAGTAAACAAGCAACCCATTGATGACAATTTTTAGAAGGTTTTTAATGGAATTAAGACGACATAGACGACGGCAAAGATCGAACCTGTGATCATGAGATTGACAGGCGAGCACACAAACATCGCCACACCCAATCCCCTTGTCCTGATGGTATTACCCCCATTATTCTTAAGAGGTGTTATTTTTCACTTTCAAAACCTTTGCGTAAGCTTTTCTATCGCTCCTACTGTTCTGGAGTCTTCCCTAGAAGATGGAAAGCTGCATTTGTCCAGCCTGTTCCTAAAAAGGTAATCCTTCCTCCCCTCGTTCTAGCGACCAATTTAAGTTGTGTACGTCACTTCTTTCCAAGGTTATATAATCGCTGATCAATCATCAGCTCAAAAAATATCTCGAAGATCGAAAGCTTCTTAATAACCGGCAATACGGTTTTCGCAGCAATCGTGGTGATCTGATGGCAAATGTCTCACCAAAGAGTGGAATAAATCTTTACATTCTTTTGGAGAAACTAAGACTATTGGACTTGATATATATATCGAAGGCATTCAATAGAGTTTGGGGTCATGCTCTCTTATCGAAAATGCGTGCATTTGGTATTAATGAACACCATATTTTTTTTTTGGATTAGAAATCACATTCTGGACGGTCTCAAGTCTGATCTTCACAAAATAAATGATGGTGTTTCCCATTGAAGAAGCAAAAAAGCTATCAGTACTCGGTATTTGTGTGAACGACGATCTTCATTGAAATGACCATATTCTCGAGACTGCCAAAACGCTGCTAAATGCTTCGGATTTCTTTATCGGTGTAAGAAGTTTTTCACCCCTTCTGATCTGGTTAAAATTAATAAGGCGTTTATACTTCCAAGACTCGAGTATAACTCACATATTTGGACAAGTGCAGCCTAAACTTCTCTTCATTTATTGACTGTCGGAGTATTTCATCTATTTCCTCGTTTTATCGCTTCTATCACAAGCAATGTTCACTCACAGGAGTTGCATTCCTCCTATCAATCAGTTCACCCGTTTCGCTAGGAATGCTCATCAGTTCACCCTCGAGCCTAATTTTAGTCGTACCAATAGACATAGACATAGAGATTCGGCTTTTAGTCGCATTTGAATTTGCGAACTTTCAAGACCAATGTTCATCGACACCTCCTTTCTCTGCCCCTAATATCACCATCGCTTATGTTATGTTTATGTTGCACATTATAAGGATCTCACAATAAACCCTTGAATTCGTGTGAATAATGAAACAAAATTGTATTATTTAAATATTCACTACGGCTTTGCGGGGTGAAATGCATCTTAAACGTCCAATTTTCCATAACTGTGGCACAAAAGGCAGCTTGGTTTTTCCCAACATCATTGATTATGTTGGCTTTGAGAGCAGTGTTATTTAGTGGCATAGACCTATGGCTTAAGAAAAACCCACAAGAAGAAGTCTAACGGAGTCAAATCGGACGATCTCGGTGGCCAATTCACATCGCCTCCGAGTGAGATAACCATGCTTAGAAATCGTTTGTAAAAAAGGTCTATTGTGGCGCGGGCTGTTTGGTACATACTGCCTTCTAATTTGGGCTAAAAGAAATGGGTTATCATCCACCGATAGCGCTCCCTGTATGGCCGGGGATTGCTTGGCAAACGTCGTTCTAAAAGAAGTATGGACCGATAATGTCACCATCCCAAATTCCACACCGAAAAGTGACTCTTTGGATGCATTGTAATTTGGTGGATCTTATGTGGATTGTGATCGTCCCAAATTTGACAATTTTTCTTGTTGACGAACCCATCACCAGAAATGGTTCGCTGAATATGATTTTTCACCGAAATTGGAGTCAACTTGCCACTGGCATCTTTTAACTTCCAACCCACTTTCATAAAACAATTTAATAGTTTGAAGACGTTACTGAACGCTATAACGCTCCACATTAATTTGACAAGTCAGACTTAATAAATGACAGCAAATTTGACAGATGTACCTTGAACAATATGGCCGTGGTCACCTGTCAAAGTGACTCTTTCATAATTCGACTAAAATGTTGAGCCAGTATTTTTCAAAACTTTTCAGCGCTAAGAAGTAAGTCTATTAAAATCTACAATGACAAAAAGTGCACATGTGTCCATTCAATACATTTCGGTTAACGCTGCCTTCCTTATCTCGCCCATAGGTTATCCTTCTTAATGCAGACAACAAATCGGTTCGGTATCGGTGTACCGAATTATTATCATATATTGCATATAAATTGAATTATTTCCAAAAGATGTCAACACGTGAACCACATTATCTCTGTGGCTACAGGCTAAGCCCCAGGCAAACAATTTAATAATTTTCCGACCCTCTTCACCCAAAATTGATGTTCTTTCACCCTTTTCGGTTGTACGGCTTGTTGTGTTGCATAAGCCTTTTGTAACAAACATAAGGAATTAATTAATTTCATCCTTCCGAAGTCCTTGTGGAGATTTTGCATTTCAATTTTATTGTCCATTTCAACCGTGGTAGGTATCTCTCTATGTATTTGCATTACAAAGGCAAAGGCAAAGGCACAGGCATATGGCCTACCTAAGGGTTGTAAACAAATCCCCACTTTATCTTTATTAATTTTTTTATATTTTCACCTTTATGTTGAGGTATGAACACACTCGAACGAGTACGTATAGTTAAAGTTTTCCCAGGAACATCAATTAAATTTTCACCGGAATTTCCAATCAAAGAGTTCCGTAGGGATTTGTAAACAATCCCACAGATACTTTGGAACTTTTTTTTATGAATGAAAAGATTCTTTCCGACAAACGCGGTTGTGGCAAAAATTTGTTTCTTCTTCCACTGCAAGCCAATTATGATGTGGCAAGTGAAGGTGATCCCACGGGGGAGATTTTAGGTGATCACTTGTAAATAATAAACGCTCATCTCTATGATCCTAATATTCCTCCTGATCGCATAGACACTTACTCAGTTCTTGGAAAGCGAACACCACCACAGCACCGGTCCAAGTCGTTGCCTCGTAAACAAAAGTTTTTTCACTCTGGTTGTTGTGAATGTCAAAGCGTGCTGATTGCGGCAGCGGCACTCTTTGATCCTCATCGGAAAACAGATGGAGGTAGGTGATCTGAATTGAGACGTGCTCCAACGCTTCTGCCATCGTCATGTGGTTAATTTTTTCGGGATTTGCCAGCGTTAGGGGGTGATGTACCTCTAAATATCTTCGAGTTTAAAAATTGTGGCTCTATGGTATTGGAGCGTCAAATGATGGTGCAGGCGAATTTGAGTGAATGAATATGCTTGAATGGTTTAATGAATGAACGGTTGGGTGGACGGATCAATTGGGTGTGATGTTGCGAATGAGGTGCTAGAAAAATCTGCAGACAAATCGGCAGCGTTTGATGTTGGCAAACAGTTCTGGGCTTAATTCGTGTACAGTTATAAGTCATTATTCAAATGAAGTATTTCTTAACACTAAACAATTATTTCTTTCATGTATAGTTGGAGATTGATACAAAATATTATTTGATTGTTAGCTATATGAGACCGGAAAACGAAAGAAATATAATTCTACTTACCTAGACATTTTAGAGAGATTGGAGCAAAATTTTAAACAGCCTATTATTTAGATATTAGTACGATACTTCTTAACAATTTGCTAACTGCATTAAGTTTACTAACTCATTCTTAGTTTTAATCTTTTTCTAACTAGTTTCGTACTAAAGCAATTTTCTTATAAAATTTTTTCTGAACACACCTAAAACAATGACAGTTCGTCATATGAAGTTAGCACGATACTGAAAAATTAAAATAGGTATTCGATGAATTTAACTTTAATAAAAGGTTAGAGAAAGTATGATGCTACGAGTATATTCGATTAAAATTTGCGAAATCGTCATTCTAATCTAGTTTCATACTAAAACAGCTTTAACATTGCACTAATTCCACTAAAATTTTGCGCCATTGTAATTATTCCAAGTAAGAAGTTAGGTAAATAGGTACTACATACATATGTACAGCTGAGAGCAGTGAAATATTAACCGGTTAAGTGGAAATGCACCTCGTCGCTCATGATGATTTTCGGCACAGAATCGTTGTTTTTCGTTGTTGAGATTAAGGATGGTTTGACAGTAATTCACACGCGACGGACGATCAGGAAATACATTACCTGCACTGTGCACTGTTTGTACTTTGTAAGGGAACATGTCAAAGTCTTTCACTAAAACTCGCTGAAGGGTCCGTTTGGTGATGTCCAATTGTGTGGCCTGTCCCCGTCGTCTGGTTGATTTTGTTCGTCCTCAGTGACATCGGCAGCTACAGCTGCGATATTCTCGGCCGAACGAACAGTTCGGTGTTTGTTGTATTAGCGCGACACGAATAATAAATCGACTTCGAAATTCACGCTGCGCTAACACCGCTGCCCGGTTATTGGTCAAAAAACTCGACACAAGTATTCCTCTTGCGGAGTATAGCGCTCTATTGTGTCATTGTGTGTCTGTTTGTATACTGCAGCTGTCTAGTTCACAAATCTCAAATATGATTGACGTACGATGCCATTTGCAAAAATTATAACATCTTCCGATAGGGTTATAGGACCACCTTGTATAATAAACTCTAAAAAAACGATCCAATGATATAAAAATGTTCGTTTGCAAATTTCTATATTAATCAAAAAATAGGGGACATTCTATGTTTGGCTTGAACTATTAAGTGAGTTGAAATAGTTGCAATTTAAAAAATAATTTCAAGCTTTCGAACATTTTTCTCGAATAAAATTGTATGTAGATATAGAATGTTTGTAATTCTTCTCGAACTTTAGAGCGATCGGAACAGAGAGTCATCCATTTACTTTCAACCAAATCGTCGTAATGTTTTCGAGAAAAATACAACATTTATTGACGCAAGAAAAAAAATATAAATTATTTTTTTAGTTATAAACATTTTAAGAAGAAAGATTGGTACGCCTACTTTAATTTTATTCTATTGTATACAAATATAAATTAAATTAAAAAAAAAATACTGATGCGTTTTGAGATATGGACATTTTGAAACAAAAATTGAATTTTTTTCAAGTTTCTTATTAAGTTTTGATATGCAATGTTTTTAAGACTTGTAGAAGCTATTTAAAAAAAAAACATTAAAATTCGTCATCCGAATAATGTTTTGTTAGATACATTCATCATTATCTTAATTTAAAATTTTAGTTTCTTGAATTATGGATTATATGTGCCGTTAAAAGTACGATTTTCGAACACAATTTTTTACATTTGTATGGTAAGTACGGTTATTTTTAAATTAAATAACAATTTTTTTCCTCCGATGTCTTTGATAGTATTAAAAAGCAGTTAGTTGTCAATTTTCAAAATATCTAGTGTGGTTTCCTAAGCATCGAGAACATTTTTTTTTGTAAATTTTAATAGACTTTTTAAACTTCTTAGGAGGTCTAGCATACAATTGAGCAAAATCAGTTGTGGCCTTCTTGCGAAAATCGAAAACAAGAAAGGTACCACTATGAACCATTTTTTTTCAACCATTAGCTAGCTTTTTCGAAATGAAATCTTAAGCCAGTTTTGAGAAAAAGAATATTTTTCAAAAACAAAATTGTATGCAAATTTATTAAAAACTTTCCGGTGGAAAATTTTAAGAAGGCTGCACCAAAAATTAAAATACACGACTGGATCGAACGTACTACCTCTTATGTAAAAGTACTTTGGATTTTAAAAATTGCTTATAAATAAAAATATAAAATATGGATTAAATGAGATAAAAATGTTAAAATGCAACAAATTGGCGTCAGATTTGTAGAAAAGTAGTAACATATGCAAACCAAGTTTAAAAAACGGGTTATTATGAAATTATTTTTTTATAACTAATTTCTTTAAAATTTTTAAAGAACAAAATTTGGCTGGGATGCCAATTTTAAGTATTTAGTAATATAGGTTTAAGGAAATAATTTCAAAAAATAATAGTTAATAATAGATGTTTCTTCACATAGCACCACAGATTTGATGATTTGAGGCAAGTGGTTATTTCTTTGGAAGCAGTAGATCTTGGAATGACTGGCGGTGTTTGGCGGAAATTGACAGAAAGTAAAATCACTGCACCACCAAAAATTCTCGAGTTATAACGCAGAGTTTTTAAGGGTTGATCAAGAGTTCTCAATGCGCGTTATGCGCCATTGTGAGTTCGTCCCAGATGATGATTTTTGAGGTTACTAAAACTTTTGCCAATGCAGAGTGTTTTGCAATGGTACATCATGTCGGTTGTTCAGTAGTTCGAAGATTTAATGATAATTTCAACGCCGAATGAACCGATCATATTCACTTTCACGTCCCAATTTACTCCACAAATATCTTCGATCAAGAGCAAAGCCTGGTTATGCATCTCCTCATTCGCCTCAAGATCTGGATTTCTTGAAATGTTATTGAGCAAATTGAGCTCTTGACATTCTGCATGAAATGTTGGACACACTATACCATTCACAGTTCGTAGTGATTCAAGTGATGTTGGCCTACGAACATTTAACAACAACAACCGCAAATAGCAACATTCATCATTCTGTGGATTAACTGTGTAAATACAACTAAGAGCATCAGTAGAACGCATATCCGGATGATCAAGAAATGCACCGCCTGGCCTCCGACGTAGAAATTTCTTCCATGAAGAGCTCCAAGGCATCTCTGAGTAAAGCAACGTTCGTGCGAACGGATCGCTTTGGCAAGTCGTAAAGAAACTGGATAATGTTGTCGCTGGAGGTGTTTCAGCACTAGAAGAATACAAAATATATAAATCATACAAGCTGAACAAGACAATATACTCAATGACAAATTAACAATCAAAACAAACACACTTTACAAAACTGCTAAAACAGACAACCAAACTAAAATGAGACGAATAAACCTTCAACAAAACCACGATCAACAAAAAGCATTACCACAACCACATACGAAGTTAAGTTTGGCAAACAACGAACTGACGAAAATCGTCGCTCATAAATAAAAATCAAAATAAATGTTGTGATAATTAAAAAAAATAAATAAATAAATCTGAATTATTAACATATATGTATGTAAAAAAAGTTTAATTAAACTTGTTTTACATTTATTAAATTGTAAACGCACGTTGAGCAACATTCGACGCTGTGAAATATACTTTTTGACCGTTCTCTACATGCACCGCCAAATGTACAACAGTGAGATAACGTTCGTGAACAGGGAATTAGAATATACGCCAAAACCTCATTGTAGTTTACATACATATCTACCAACTGTGGTCTATTTCACCAAATTACAATTACAATCACAATTTTGTAATTGTAAACTACAATTACAAATTTGTAAACTGATTTTCTGTTTCACAAACTACATAATTCCAAAACATTTGTAAGTAAAAAAAAAAAAAGTAGGGGAAATTGTAATTTACAATTACAACGTTTAATTTCCAAACTTGTAGACTACAATTTTTTTCACAAATTTGTAAGTCGGCCGATAGAGAACATCAACAGCTATGAACAAGCAAAATAAAATTGCTGCATCGGTGTCAATGAAACGTTTTTTTCATTCTTGTTTTTTTTTTGTAATTCATATTTATTTTTATCAATCTTAAGACTATTTTAAAGCTAGACAAAAATTCATAAGACTAGCCTACTTATCAATAACTTACAACTAACTTGCGGGCACTCTAAGTTAAACTATATACTTATAACTAATGCCTTTCGGCCTAAGAACTATGGCGCAAAATTTTAATTGAATTAGTACGATGCTAAAGCTGTTTTAGTATGATACTAGGTTGAAACAACGAATTTGCAAATTTTAATCGGATATAGCATCATACTTTCTCTACCCTTTTATTAAAGTTAAAATCATCGAACACCTACTTTATTTTTTTAGTATCGTGCTAGCTTCATATGACTCTTTGACATTTGCAAACATCAAAAAAGGTTCGTGTACTTACTTTTTAACACGAAATATCATTGTTTTAGGTGTGTTCAGAAGCAATTTATTGAGGAAATTCTTTTAGTACGATACTAGTGAGAAAATGTTTAAAATTAAGAATGAGTTAGTAAACTACTATAAAGTTAGCAAATTGTTAAGTAGTATCATACTAATACCTTAATAATAGGCTGTTTAAAATTTTGCGCCTATGTTTTTATTCATTTTTTTGTTTTATTATATTTGTTTTATTAGAAAATTTGAAAAAAAAAAACTAATAATCATATCATATTGAGGTTTTCCTTATATACTACTTAAAATTAGGTCCTTAAAATAAAACTTAAAACTACCTATTCTACCTAAAATCTACTAAAAAAACTAAAACAACCACAGCAGCAAATCTATATTTTTGTTTTTATTTTTATTTCTATATTTGTCAATTTTTGTTTTCCATTATTTTTTTTTTTGTATTTCTTTGTTAATATTTATTATTATTATTATTTTGTTTTTTTTTCCGTATTTTTTGTTTTGGTGCCACTATGCCTATTCTACTTAAAAGCTAAGCCCTAGACTAAAGAAAAAAAGGTATGTAATCCGGCCACGGCTCAAAAACCCCACCCCGACTACCCATTGTCAAGTGCCGACTGGAGCCACCAAAACTGGCTCTCCTGCTTCACCCTATCAGTTTTGTCCCGTTCGGACACAGCCCTACTGAACCGAAGGAGCTGTTTTTTTCAGTCTCATTTTCAATCCGTGGTCCAATTTGTTATATTACATATTTTCTCTGCCTTAACACGTTTCAAGCTAAACTTTTTGTTGAATGTAAAAGTATCAGAAATTTCAAAGGTAATTTATACGCGGTCAATAAATTTGTCTTTGCTTTTTAGCACGAAATGGTCACTTATATCACTATATCGGTGCTACTATGCCTACGACACGTAACGACATTCTTAAACTGGAAACGCGATTCTTATTGAAAATTACAAATTGTAATCAAATCTACACATCATCTTTCTATTGTAAGAAATTTTCATAAACTGAACAAAATTGTAAAGTTATTTCATTTGGTGAAACACAAACTTACAAAAAAAATTATATTTTACAAATTGGTATTTGTAAACTACAAAAAAAATAAATAGTTTTTGTGAAACGAAAATAATGAAATTTCTACAAATTTCCCTTTGTAATCTACAACTACAATTTTGTAAAACAATTATCTCGTTAAACGGAATTAATAAATTTTTCTACAAATTTGTTAAAAAAGCACTTGTACTCGTAATTTACAATTTGTAAGTTGGTGAAATAGACCACTGGATAGTACGTAATTCAGCGAACGGATTTTTTGCTTGAAAACAGGTGCGGTGATGTCGTGCCGATCACTTGATGTTTGTCCGGGAAGCAGTATTTGAACAATTTCTATCCATTTTAGATTACATGCAAATGTAATGTAATGTAATGGCAGACCAAAATGACGAACATACGTCATTGCATCTTGCACTTTCTTTTCAATTTTCCAATGTTTTTAATAGTTAATCTGCTATTCGGAACAAATCAAAAACCATGAAAATCGGTCCAGCCGTTCTCGAGTTATAAGTGCTCGAACAAGTCCGATTTTAGTTTATAAATTAAGATTAAAGGAGCTCCTGTAGAAAAACATTGGTAAAAATCGTTATCGTTATCGAAAATCAAAAAAAAACAGTTCTATGTCAGGTGCGGTTAATGATATTTGTTCCCGAAATCTTTTTTTACCAAAATGAAATCCATGCCTATAATAGCGCACTTAATTTTTTTTATCAAAATCGTTAAAGCCGTTTTCAAGATAAATAAGATTTTTGCATTACGGATGCAGGGGGGGTACCGTTAGTTTTGGAGTTAAGTTGGATTTTTTTCCAAAATGCAGAACTTGCCCAATAGTACCTATATCGCAAATAAAAACTGCATATCAAATTGATTAGTTAGAACAAAATCCCAGGTTTGAATCTAGAAACCGTTTTTTTTTAAATAATTTAACAAAAAATTCATATTGATATGATCATCATATCATTATCATCCAATAATTTTATAGCTGTATGATTTTTTTGTTGTACCAAATTTAAAGAAAATCAGCCGAGCTGTTGTCGAGCAGACAGACAGAGCTGCGAGACCCGCTTTTTTGTCTTATTCCTTATCATCGTTATGTCAAGCTTTGTCAAAATATCGACTTCGATTTTTTTACGAGTGCATAACTCTCCATTCATTGGATATTTTTTTAGCTACTTTCTGATTTCAATAAGTTCAACGGACATAATCGAGTTTGATGACTCAATAGCTGCTGATTATAATCAAACTCATTTGTTTGTAACGGAAGCATAATTAAATTTAAGAACTCACCACCAAGCAGCAAAAGACCTACCCCCATGAAGCTAATGTAAACATCATAAATTGCTAATATCCTTGATGGCATCTACCAGATGCAGAATTGATTTTTTGTTTATTCAATATTTATTCGCCATCCTCATGAGCCAGTATCGTTGCCTACATACCTATATTTAGTAAGTATATCAATGTCGTTTTGTACTTCGCCTTCAAGAGAAGCAATTAAGTTGGCTAATTTATGCAACCGGACAGTAAACAATTCCAAAAGCAAATATCT
Organism: Philhelius festivus; assembly: GCA_963931855.1. Taxonomy (NCBI): domain Eukaryota; kingdom Metazoa; phylum Arthropoda; class Insecta; order Diptera; family Syrphidae; genus Philhelius; species Philhelius festivus. Next base: position 156,863,725 of record OZ007556.1, read on the forward strand.
ACCCACGTACATGCTTACACAATATTTTGTTGATAATCCCAAACGGAATTCCGTTCACTCGCCTCGGTTCAGATCGATCATCACATTTCTATAAATTGAATCTTCGATGAATAGGAATTATTCGGTTAACCTTTAAATGCCACGATTCATTTCGATCAATAACCAAAGGTAGATTTTTTGGTGAATCGGGATGAAAGGTGTGATGACAGTTTTCGTCGCAAAAGGAGAAATGTGTTGGTATTGTCGGAGGTCTGCAAGCAGGTAGGTCACGTAGATAATTAAAATGTTTTGGTCCTGAGGAATAGAGTACGTCTGGAATACTATGTTGGCCCACCACCTATGGTGCCTTTGTTGCCTTGATATTGTGATGCTCAAAATAAGTATGTTTAAATGAGGATGATGATTAATGTGCATCTACTGTTGAAACTTCTCTGGTTGCAGTAGTTGAGTTTAAACCCTAGAAAACGTCGCGTAATTTTTTCAAATATTCGCTAAAGTTCAACAAATTTTGTTTGACTTCCTCCGTTTACCGAAGCTGAAAAGATAGTTTGTTTTAATATTTTTTGATATTACCCCCCCCCCCCCTCTTAAAATTTAAGGCTTTTCGTTTGGATGTTTATATAGAAATTGAATAGACTTTCATTGATGTATGTCTCGATGCGTTTGGGGAACTTTGAAAATTTGATGATTTTTTTAGACAAGTGGTGTTAGTCCATGATTTCTTCAAAATTCTCAAAAATTCAGTAAAATCACTTTGGTTAGAAATATTTCGAGAACCAGACCGCACAGAAGCTTCTGGTTTTCACCTGTGGATAGCTCTGGCAAATGTGACCAGGAATTTTGAAAACCAAAATCCATAAAACCACTTTGGACCGGCATATCTCGATAACCAGACCACTCAGGAGCTTTTCGTCTGGATGTGCATATAGGAATTGAATAGACCTTTTCATTGATGTATGTCTCGATGCGTTTGGGGAACTTTGAAAATTTGATGATTTTTTTAGACAAGTGGTTAGTCCATGATTTCTTCAAAATTCTCAAAAATTCAGTAAAATCACTTTGGTTAGAAATATTTCGAGAACCAGACCGCACAGAAGCTTCTGGTTTTCACCTATGGATAGCTCTGGCAAATGTGACCAGGAATTTTGAAAACCAAAATCCATAAAACCACTTTGGACCGGCATATCTCGATAACCAGACCACTCAGGATCTTTTCGTCTGGATGTGCATATAGGAATTGAATAGACCTTTTCGTTGATGTATGTCTCGATGCGTTTGGGGAACTTTTAAAATTTGATGATTTTTTTAGACAAGTGGTTAGTCCATGATTTCTTCAAAATTCTCAAAAATTCAATAAAATCACTTTGGTTAGAAATATTTCCAGAACCAGACTCCACAGAAGCTTCTGGTTTTCACCTGCTGATAGCTGTGGCAAATGTGACCAGGGATTTTGAAAACCGGAGCCTCTTACAAGGCTTGGTTTTGGAAATAGCGCCAACCAAAGACATTAGTAGGTAGTTGGCGCTCGAAAATCAATAAAACAACTTTGGACCGGCATATCTCGATAACCTGACCACTCAGGAGCTTTTCTTTTGGATGTGTATATAGGAATTGAATAGACCTTTTAATTGATGTATGTCTCGATGCGTTTGGGGAACTTTGAAAATTTGATGATTTTTTTAGACTAGTGGTTAGTCCATGACTTTTTCAAAATTCTCAAAAATTCAGTAAAATCACTTTGGTTAGAAATATTTCGAGAACCAGACCCCACAGAAGCTTCTGGTTTTCACCTGCGGATAGCTCTAGCAAATGTGACCATGGATTTTGAAAACCGGAGCCTCTTACAAGGCTTGGTTTTGGAAATAGCGCCAACCAAAGACATTAGTAGGTAGTTGGCGCTCGAAAATCAATAAAACAACTTTGGACCGGCATATCTCGATAACCTGACCACTCAGGAGCTTTTCTTTTGGATGTGTATATAGGAATTGAATAGACCTTTTAATTGATGTATGTCTCGATGCGTTTGGGGAACTTTGAAAATTTGATGATTTTTTTAGACTAGTGGTTAGTCCATGACTTTTTCAAAATTCTCAAAAATTCAGTAAAATCACTTTGGTTAGAAATATTTCGAGAACCAGACCCCACAGAAGCTTCTGGTTTTCACCTGCGGATAGCTCTGGCAAATGTGACGATGGATTTTGAAAACCGGAGCCTCTTACAGGGCTTGGTTTTGGAAATAGCGCCAACCAAAGACATTAGTAGGTAGTTGGCGCTCGAAAATCAATAAAACAACTTTGGACCGGCATATCTCGATAACCTGACCACTCAGGAGCTTTTCTTTTGGATGTGTATATAGGAATTGAATAGACCTTTTCATTGATGTATGTCTCGATGCGTTTGGGGAACTTTGAAAATTTGATGATTTTTTTAGACTATAGTGGTTAGTCCATGATTTTTTCAAAATTCTCAAAAATTCAGTAAAATCAATTTGGTTAGAAATATTTCTGGTTTTCACCTGCGGATAGCTCTGGCAAATATGAATATGGATTTTGAAAACCGGAGCCTCTTACAGGGCTTGGTTTTCGAAATAGCGCCAACCAAAGACATTAGTAGGTGGTTGGCCCTCGAAAATCCATAAAACCACTTTGGACCGGCATATCTCGATAACCTGACCACTCAGGAGCTTTTCGTTTCGATGTGTATATAGGAATTGAATAGACCTTTTCATTGATGTATGTCTCGATGCGTTTGGGGAACTTTGAAAATTTGATGATTTTTTTAGACTAGTGGTTAGTCCATGACTTTTTCAAAATTCTCAAAAATTCAGTAAAATCACTTTGGTTAGAAATATTTCGAGAACCAGACCCCACAGAAGCTTCTGGTTTTCACCTGCGGATAGCTCTAGCAAATGTGACGATGGATTTTGAAAACCGGAGCCTCTTACAGGGCTTGGTTTTGGTAATTGCGCCAACCAAAGACATTAGAATGTGGTTGGCCCTCGAAAATCCATAAAAGCACTTTGGACCGGCACATCTCGATAACCAGACCAATCAGAAGCTTTTCGTTTGGATGTACATATAGGAATTGAATAGACCTTTTCATTGATGTATGTCTCGATGCGTTTGGGGAACTTTGAAAATTTGATGATTTTTTTAGACTAGTGGTTAGTCCATGATTTTTTCAAAATTCTCAAAAATTCAGTAAAATCACTTTGGTTAGAAATATTTCGAGAACCAGACCCCACAGAAGCTTCTGGTTTTCACCTGCGGATAGCTCTAGCAAATGTGACCATGGATTTTGAAAACCGGAGCCTCTTACAAGGCTTGGTTTTGGAAATAGCGCCAACCAAAGACATTAGTAGGTAGTTGGCGCTCGAAAATCAATAAAACAACTTTGGACCGGCATATCTCGATAACCTGACCACTCAGGAGCTTTTCTTTTGGATGTGTATATAGGAATTGAATAGACCTTTTAATTGATGTATGTCTCGATGCGTTTGGGGAACTTTGAAAATTTGATGATTTTTTTAGACAAGTGGTTAGTCCATGATTTTTTCAAAATTCTCAAAAATTCAGTAAAATCACTTTGGTTAGAAATATTTCGAGAACCAGACCCCACAGAAGCTTCTGGTTTTCACCTGCGGATAGCTCTAGCAAATGTGACCATGGATTTTGAAAACCGGAGCCTCTTACAAGGCTTGGTTTTGGAAATAGCGCCAACCAAAGACATTAGTAGGTAGTTGGCGCTCGAAAATCAATAAAACAACTTTGGACCGGCATATCTCGATAACCTGACCACTCAGGAGCTTTTCTTTTGGATGTGTATATAGGAATTGAATAGACCTTTTAATTGATGTATGTCTCGATGCGTTTGGGGAACTTTGAAAATTTGATGATTTTTTTAGACTAGTGGTTAGTCCATGACTTTTTCAAAATTCTCAAAAATTCAGTAAAATCACTTTGGTTAGAAATATTTCGAGAACCAGACCCCACAGAAGCTTCTGGTTTTCACCTGCGGATAGCTCTGGCAAATGTGACGATGGATTTTGAAAACCGGAGCCTCTTACAGGGCTTGGTTTTGGAAATAGCGCCAACCAAACACGTTAGTAGGTAGTTGGCGCTCGAAAATCCATAAAACCATTTTGGACCGGCATATCTCGATAACCAGACCACTCAGGAGCTTTTCGTTTGGATGTGTATATAGGAATTGAATAGACCTTTTCATTGATGTATGTCTCGATGCGTTTGGGGAACTTTGAAAATTTGATGATTTTTTTAGACTAGTGGTTAGTCCATGATTTCTTCAAAATTCTCAAAAATTCAGTAAAATCATTTTGGTTAGAAATATTTCGAGAACCAGACACCACAGAAGCTTCTGGTTTTCACCTGCGGATAGCTCTAGCAAATGTGACGATGGATTTTGAAAACCGGAGCCTCTTACAATGCTTGGTTTTGGAAATAGCGCCAACTAAAGACATTAGTAGGTAGTTGGCGCTCGAAAATCAATAAAACAACTTTGGACCGGCATATCTCGATAACCTGACCACTCAGGAGCTTTTCGTTTGGATGTGTAAATAGGAATTGAATAGACCTTTTCATTGATGTATGTCTCGATGCGTTTGGGGAACTTTGAAAATTTGATGATTTTTTTAGACTAGTGGTTAGTCCATGATTTTTTCAAAATTCTCAAAAATTCAGTAAAATCACTTTGGTTAGAAATATTTCGAGAACCAGACCCCACAGAAGCTTCTGGTTTTCACCAGCGGATAGCTCTGGCAAATGTGACCATGGATTTTGAAAACCGGAGCCTCTTACAAGGCTTGGTTTTGGAAATAGCGCCAACCAAAGACATTAGTAGGTAGTTGGCGCTCGAAAATCCATAAAACCACTTTGGACCGGCATATCTCGATAACCAGACCTTTCAGAAGCATTTCGTTTGGATGTGCATATAGGAATTGAATAGACCTTTTCATTGATGTATGTCTCGATGCGTTTGGGGAACTTTGAAAATTTGATGATTTTTTAAGACTAGTGGTTAGTCCATGATTTTTTCAAAATTCTCATAAATTCAGTAAAATCACTTTGGTTAGAAATATTTCGAGAACCAGACCCCACAGAAGCTTTTGGTTTTCACCTGCGGATAGCTCTTGTAAATTTGAATATGGATTTTGAAAACCGGAACCACGTACAGGGCTTGGTTTTGGAAATAGCGCCAACCAAAGACATTAGTAGGTAGTTGGCGCTCGAAAATCCATAAAACAACTTTGGACCGGCATATCTCGATAACCAGACCACTCAGGAGCTTTTCGTTTGGATTTGTATATAGGAATTGAATAGACCTTTTCATTGATGTATGTCTCGATGCGTTTGGGGAACTTTGAAAATTTGATGATTTTTTTAGACTAGTGGTTAGTCCATGATTTTTTCAAAATTCTCATAAATTCAGTAAAATCACTTTGGTTAGAAATATTTCGAGAACCAGACCCCACAGAAGCTTTTGGTTTTCACCTGCGGATAGCTCTTGTAAATTTGAATATGGATTTTGAAAACCGGAACCACGTACAGGGCTTGGTTTTGGAAATAGCGCCAACCAAAGACATTAGTAGGTAGTTGGCGCTCGAAAATCCATAAAACAACTTTGGACCGGCATATCTCGATAACCAGACCACTCAGGAGCTTTTCGTTTGGATTTGTATATAGGAATTGAATAGACCTTTTCATTGATGTATGTCTCGATGCGTTTGGGGAACTTTGAAAATTTGATGATTTTTTTAGACTAGTGGTTAGTCCATGATTTTTTCAAAATTCTCAAAAATTCAGTAAAATCACTTTGGTTAGAAATATTTCGAGAACCAGACCCCACAGAAGCTTCTGGTTTTCACCTGCGGATAGCTCTAGCAAATGTGACGATGGATTTTGAAAACCGGAGCCTCTTACAGGGCTTGGTTTTGGTAATTGCGCCAACCAAAGACATTAGCATGTGGTTGGCCCTCGAAAATCCATAAAAGCACTTTGGACCGGCACATCTCGATAACCAGACCAATCAGAAGCTTTTCGTTTGGATGTACATATAGGAATTGAATAGACCTTTTCATTGATGTATGTCTCGATGCGTTTGGGGAACTTTGAAAATTTGATGATTTTTTTAGACTAGTGGTTAGTCCATGATTTTTTCAAAATTCTCAAAAATTCAGTAAAATCACTTTGGTTAGAAATATTTCGAGAACCAGACCCCACAGAAGCTTCTGGTTTTCACCTGCGGATAGCTCTAGCAAATGTGACCATGGATTTTGAAAACCGGAGCCTCTTACAAGGCTTGGTTTTGGAAATAGCGCCAACCAAAGACATTAGTAGGTAGTTGGCGCTCGAAAATCAATAAAACAACTTTGGACCGGCATATCTCGATAACCTGACCACTCAGGAGCTTTTCTTTTGGATGTGTATATAGGAATTGAATAGACCTTTTAATTGATGTATGTCTCGATGCGTTTGGGGAACTTTGAAAATTTGATGATTTTTTTAGACAAGTGGTTAGTCCATGATTTTTTCAAAATTCTCAAAAATTCAGTAAAATCACTTTGGTTAGAAATATTTCGAGAACCAGACCCCACAGAAGCTTCTGGTTTTCACCTGCGGATAGCTCTAGCAAATGTGACCATGGATTTTGAAAACCGGAGCCTCTTACAAGGCTTGGTTTTGGAAATAGCGCCAACCAAAGACATTAGAAGGTGGTTGGCCCTCGAAAATCCATAAAACCACTTTGGACCGGCATATCTCGATAACCTGACCACTCAGGAGCTTTTCGTTTCGATGTGTATATAGGAATTGAATAGACCTTTTCATTGATGTATGTCTCGATGCGTTTGGGGAACTTTGAAAATTTGATGATTTTTTTAGACTAGTGGTTAGTCCATGATTTCTTCAAAATTCTCAAAAATTCAGTAAAATCATTTTGGTTAGAAATATTTCGAGAACCAGACACCACAGAAGCTTCTGGTTTTCACCTGCGGATAGCTCTGGCAAATGTGACCATGGATTTTGAAAACCGGAGCCTCTTACAAGGCTTGGTTTTGGAAATAGCGCCAACTAAAGACATTAGTAGGTAGTTGGCGCTCGAAAATCAATAAAACAACTTTGGACCGGCATATCTCGATAACCTGACCACTCAGGAGCTTTTCGTTTGGATGTGTAAATAGGAATTGAATAGACCTTTTCATTGATGTATGTCTCGATGCGTTTGGGGAACTTTGAAAATTTGATGATTTTTTTAGACTAGTGGTTAGTCCATGATTTTTTCAAAATTCTCAAAAATTCAGTAAAATCACTTTGGTTAGAAATATTTCGAGAACCAGACCCCACAGAAGCTTCTGGTTTTCACCAGCGGATAGCTCTGGCAAATGTGACCATGGATTTTGAAAACCGGAGCCTCTTACAAGGCTTGGTTTTGGAAATAGCGCCAACCAAAGACATTAGTAGGTAGTTGGCGCTCGAAAATCCATAAAACCTCTTTGGACCGGCATATCTCGATAACCAGACCTTTCAGAAGCATTTCGTTTGGATGTGCATATAGGAATTGAATAGACCTTTTCATTGATGTATGTCTCGATGCGTTTGGGGAACTTTGAAAATTTGATGATTTTTTAAGACTAGTGGTTAGTCCATGATTTTTTCAAAATTCTCATAAATTCAGTAAAATCACTTTGGTTAGAAATATTTCGAGAACCAGACCCCACAGAAGCTTTTGGTTTTCACCTGCGGATAGCTCTTGCAAATTTGAATATGGATTTTGAAAACCGGAACCACGTACAGGGCTTGGTTTTGGAAATAGCGCCAACCAAAGACATTAGTAGGTAGTTGGCGCTCGAAAATCCATAAAACAACTTTGGACCGGCATATCTCGATAACCAGACCACTCAGGAGCTTTTCGTTTGGATTTGTATATAGGAATTGAATAGACCTTTTCATTGATGTATGTCTCGATGCGTTTGGGGAACTTTGAAAATTTGATGATTTTTTTAGACTAGTGGTTAGTCCATGATTTTTTCAAAATTCTCATAAATTCAGTAAAATCACTTTGGTTAGAAATATTTCGAGAACCAGACCCCACAGAAGCTTTTGGTTTTCACCTGCGGATAGCTCTTGCAAATTTGAATATGGATTTTGAAAACCGGAACCACGTACAGGGCTTGGTTTTGGAAATAGCGCCAACCAAAGACATTAGTAGGTAGTTGGCGCTCGAAAATCCATAAAACAACTTTGGACCGGCATATCTCGATAACCAGACCACTCAGGAGCTTTTCGTTTGGATTTGTATATAGGAATTGAATAGACCTTTTCATTGATGTATGTCTCGATGCGTTTGGGGAACTTTGAAAATTTGATGATTTTTTTAGACTAGTGGTTAGTCCATGATTTTTTCAAAATTCTCAAAAATTCAGTAAAATCACTTTGGTTAGAAATATTTCGAGAACCAGACCCCATAGAAGCTTCTGATTTTCACCTGCGGATAGCCCTGGCAAATGTGAATATGGATTTTGGAAACCGGAGCCTCTTACAGGGCTTGGTTTTGGAAATAGCGCCAACCAAAGACATTAGTAGGTAGTTGGCGCTCGAAAATCCATAAAACCACTTTGGACCGGCATATCTCGATAACCAGACCTTTCAGAAGCATTTCGTTTGGATGTGCATATAGGAATTAAATAGACCTTTTCATTGATGTATGTCTCGATGCGTTTGGGGAACTTTGAAAATTTGATGATTTTTTTAGACTAGTGGTTAGTCCATGATTTTTTCAAAATTCTCAAAAATTCAGTAAAATCACTTTGGTTAGAAATATTTCGAGAACCAGACCCCACAGAAGCTTCTGGTTTTCACCTGCGGATAGCTCTGGCAAATGTGACCATGGATTTTGAAAACCGGAGCCTCTTCCAGGGCTTGGTTTTGGAAATAGCGCCAACCAAAGACATTAGTAGGTAGTTGGCGCTCGAAAATCCATAAAACAACTTTGGACCGGCATATCTCGATAACCAGACCACTCAGGAGCTTTTCGTTTGGATGTGTATATGGGAATTTAATAGACCTTTTCATTGATGTATGTCTCGATGCGTTTGGGGAACTTTGAAAATTTGATGATTTTTTTTAGACTAGTGGTTAGTCCATGATTTTTTCAAAATTCTCAAAAATTCAGTAAAATCACTTTGGTTAGAAATATTTCGAGAACCAGACCCCGAAGAAGCTTCTGGTTTTCACCTGCGGATTTGAATATGGATTTTGGAAACCGGAGCCTCTTACAGGGCTTGGTTTTGGAAATAGCGCCAACCAAAGACATTAGTAGGTAGTTGGCGCTCGAAAATCCATAAAACAACTTTGGACCGGCATATCTCGATAACCAGACCACTCAGGAGCTTTTCGTTTGGATGTGTATATAGGAATTGAATAGACCTTTTCATCGATGTATGTCTCGATGCGTTTGGGGAACTTTGAAAATTTGATGATTTTTTTAGACTAGTGGTTAGTCCATGATTTTTTCAAAATTCTCAAAAATTCAGTAAAATCCCTTTGGTTAGATATATTTCGAGAACCAGACCCCACAGAAGCTTCTGGTTTTCACCTGCGGATAGCTCTGAATAGACCTTTTCATTGATGTATGTCTCGATGCGTTTGGGGAACTTTGAAAATTTGATGATTTTTTTAGACTAGTGGTTAGTCCATGATTTTTTCAAAATTCTCAAAAATTCAGTAAAATCACTTTGGTTAGAAATATTTCGAGAACCAGACCCCACAGAAGCTTCTGGTTTTCACCTGATGCGGATAGCTCTGGCAAATGTGACCAGGGATTTTGAAAACCGGAGCCTCTTACAGGGCTTGGTTTTCGAAATAGCGCCAACCAAAGACATTAGTAGGTATTTGGCGCTCGAAAATCCATAAAACCACTTTGGACCGGCATATCTCGATAACCAGATCACTCAGGAGCTTTTCGTTTTGATGTGCATATAGGAATTGAGTAGACCTTTTCATTGATGTATGTCTCGATGCGTTTGGGGAACTTTGAAAATTTGATGATTTTTTTAGACTAGTGGTTAGTCCATGATTTTTTCAAAATTCTCAAAAATTCAGTAAAATCACTTTGGTTAGAAATATTTCGAGAACCAGACCCCACAGAAGCTTCTGGTTTTCACCTGCGGATAGCTCTGGCAAATGTGACCAGGGACTCTGAAAATTGGAGCCTTTTACAGGGTTTGTTTTTGGAAATAGCGACATTAGTAGGTAGTTGGCGCTCGAAAATCCATAAAACCACTTTGGACCGGCATATCTCGATAACCAGACCACTCAGGAGCTTTTCGTTTGGATGTGCATATAGGAATTGAATAGACCTTTTCATTGATGTATGTCTCGATGCGTTTGGGGAACTTTGAAAATTTGATGATTTTTTTAGACTAGTGGTTAGTCCATGATTTTTTCAAAATTCTCAAAAATTCAGTAAAATCACTGTGTTTAGAAATATTTCGAGAACCAGACCCCACAGAAGCTTCTGGTTTTCACCTGCGGATAGCTCTGGCAAATGTGACCAGGGATTTTGAAAACCGGAGCCTCTTACAGGTCTTGGTTTTCGAAATAGCGCCAACCAAAGACATTAGTAGGTAGTTGGCGCTCGAAAATCCATAAAACCACTTTGGACCGGTATATCTCGATAACCAGATCACTCAGGAGCTTTTCGTTTTGATGTGCATATAGGAATTGAGTAGACCTTTTCATTGATGTATGTCTCGATGCGTTTGGGAAACTTTGAAAATTTGATGATTTTTTTAGACTAGTGGTTAGTCCATGATTTTCTCAAAAATTCAGTAAAATCACTTTGGTTAGAAATATTTCGAGAACCAGACCCCACAGAAGCTTCTGGTTTTCACCTGCAGATAGCTCTGGCAAATGTGACCAGGGATTTTGAAAACCGGAGCCTCTTACAGGGCTTGGTTTTCGAAATAGCGCCAACCAAAGACATTAGTAGGTAGTTGGCGCTCGAAAATCCATAAAACCACTTTGGACCGGCATATCTCGATAACCAGATCACTCAGGAGCTTTTCGTTTTGATGTGCATATAGGAATTGAGTAGACCTTTTCATTGATGTATGTCTCGATGCGTTTGGGGAACTTTGAAAATTTGATGATTTTTTTAGACTAGTGGTTAGTCCATGATTTTTTCAAAATTCTCAAAAATTCAGTAAAATCACTTTGGTTAGAAATATTTCGAGAACCAGACCCCACAGAAGCTTCTGGTTTTCACCTGCGGATAGCTCTGGCAAATGTGACCAGGGATTTTGAAAACCGGAGCCAGGTACAGGGCTTGGTTTTCGAAATAGCGCCAACCAAAGACATTAGTAGGTAGTTGGCGCTCGAAAATCCATAAAACCACTTTGGACCGGCATATCTCGATAACCAGATCACGCAGGAGCTTTTCGTTTTGATGTGCATATAGGAATTGAGTAGACCTTTTCATTGATGTATGTCTCGATGCGTTTGGGGAACTTTGAAAATTTGATGATTTTTTTAGACTAGTGGTTAGTCCATGATTTTTTCAAAATTCTCAAAAATTCAGTAAAATCACTTTGGTTAGAAATATTTCGAGAACCAGACCCCACAGAAGCTTCTGGTTTTCACCTGCGGATAGCTCTGGCAAATGTGACCAGGGACTCTGAAAATTGGAGCCTTTTACAGGGTTTGTTTTTGGAAATAGCGACATTAGTAGGTAGTTGGCGCTCGAAAATCCATAAAACCACTTTGGACCGGCATATCTCGATAACCAGACCACTCAGGAGCTTTTCGTTTGGATGTGCATATAGGAATTGAATAGACCTTTTCATTGATGTATGTCTCGATGCGTTTGGGGAACTTTGAAAATTTGATGATTTTTTAGACTAGTGGTTAGTCCATGATTTTTTCAAAATTCTCAAAAATTCAGTAAAATCACTGTGTTTAGAAATATTTCGAGAACCAGACCCCACAGAAGCTTCTGGTTTTCACCTGCGGATAGCTCTGGCAAATGTGACCAGGGATTTTGAAAACCGGAGCCTCTTACAGGTCTTGGTTTTCGAAATAGCGCCAACCAAAGACATTAGTAGGTAGTTGGCGCTCGAAAATCCATAAAACCACTTTGGACCGGTATATCTCGATAACCAGATCACTCAGGAGCTTTTCGTTTTGATGTGCATATAGGAATTGAGTAGACCTTTTCATTGATGTATGTCTCGATGCGTTTGGGAAACTTTGAAAATTTGATGATTTTTTTAGACTAGTGGTTAGTCCATGATTTTCTCAAAAATTCAGTAAAATCACTTTGGTTAGAAATATTTCGAGAACCAGACCCCACAGAAGCTTCTGGTTTTCACCTGCAGATAGCTCTGGCAAATGTGACCAGGGATTTTGAAAACCGGAGCCTCTTACAGGGCTTGGTTTTCGAAATAGCGCCAACCAAAGACATTAGTAGGTAGTTGGCGCTCGAAAATCCATAAAACCACTTTGGACCGGCATATCTCGATAACCAGATCACTCAGGAGCTTTTCGTTTTGATGTGCATATAGGAATTGAGTAGACCTTTTCATTGATGTATGTCTCGATGCGTTTGGGGAACTTTGAAAATTTGATGATTTTTTTAGACTAGTGGTTAGTCCATGATTTTTTCAAAATTCTCAAAAATTCAGTAAAATCACTTTGGTTAGAAATATTTCGAGAACCAGACCCCACAGAAGCTTCTGGTTTTCACCTGCGGATAGCTCTGGCAAATGTGACCAGGGATTTTGAAAACCGGAGCCAGGTACAGGGCTTGGTTTTCGAAATAGCGCCAACCAAAGACATTAGTAGGTAGTTGGCGCTCGAAAATCCATAAAACCACTTTGGACCGGCATATCTCGATAACCAGATCACGCAGGAGCTTTTCGTTTTGATGTGCATATAGGAATTGAGTAGACCTTTTCATTGATGTATGTCTCGATGCGTTTGGGGAACTTTGAAAATTTGATGATTTTTTTAGACTAGTGGTTATAGTCAATGATTTTTTCAAAATTCTCAAAAATTCAGTAAAATCACTTTGGTTAGAAATATTTCGAGAACCAGACCCCACAGAAGCTTCTGGTTTTCACCTGCGGATAGCTCTGGCAAATGTGACCAGGGACTCTGAAAATTGGAGCCTTTTACAGGGTTTGTTTTTGGAAATAGCGACATTAGTAGGTAGTTGGCGCTCGAAAATCCATAAAACCACTTTGGACCGGCATATCTCGATAACCAGACCACTCAGGAGCTTTTCGTTTGGATGTGCATATAGGAATTGAATAGACCTTTTCATTGATGTATGTCTCGATGCGTTTGGGGAACTTTGAAAATTTGATGATTTTTTTAGACTAGTGGTTAGTCCATGATTTTTTCAAAATTCTCAAAAATTCAGTAAAATCACTGTGTTTAGAAATATTTCGAGAACCAGACCCCACAGAAGCTTCTGGTTTTCACCTGCGGATAGCTCTGGCAAATGTGACCAGGGATTTTGAAAACCGGAGCCTCTTACAGGTCTTGGTTTTCGAAATAGCGCCAACCAAAGACATTAGTAGGTAGTTGGCGCTCGAAAATCCATAAAACCACTTTGGACCGGTATATCTCGATAACCAGATCACTCAGGAGCTTTTCGTTTTGATGTGCATATAGGAATTGAGTAGACCTTTTCATTGATGTATGTCTCGATGCGTTTGGGAAACTTTGAAAATTTGATGATTTTTTTAGACTAGTGGTTAGTCCATGATTTTCTCAAAAATTCAGTAAAATCACTTTGGTTAGAAATATTTCGAGAACCAGACCCCACAGAAGCTTCTGGTTTTCACCTGCGGATAGCTCTAGCAAATGTGACCATGGATTTTGAAAACCGGAGCCTCTTACAAGGCTTGGTTTTGGAAATAGCGCCAACCAAAGACATTAGTAGGTAGTTGGCGCTCGAAAATCAATAAAACAACTTTGGACCGGCATATCTCGATAACCTGACCACTCAGGAGCTTTTCTTTTGGATGTGTATATAGGAATTGAATAGACCTTTTAATTGATGTATGTCTCGATGCGTTTGGGGAACTTTGAAAATTTGATGATTTTTTTAGACTAGTGGTTAGTCCATGACTTTTTCAAAATTCTCAAAAATTCAGTAAAATCACTTTGGTTAGAAATATTTCGAGAACCAGACCCCACAGAAGCTTCTGGTTTTCACCTGCGGATAGCTCTGGCAAATGTGACGATGGATTTTGAAAACCGGAGCCTCTTACAGGGCTTGGTTTTGGAAATAGCGCCAACCAAACACGTTAGTAGGTAGTTGGCGCTCGAAAATCCATAAAACCATTTTGGACCGGCATATCTCGATAACCAGACCACTCAGGAGCTTTTCGTTTGGATGTGTATATAGGAATTGAATAGACCTTTTCATTGATGTATGTCTCGATGCGTTTGGGGAACTTTGAAAATTTGATGATTTTTTTAGACTAGTGGTTAGTCCATGATTTCTTCAAAATTCTCAAAAATTCAGTAAAATCATTTTGGTTAGAAATATTTCGAGAACCAGACACCACAGAAGCTTCTGGTTTTCACCTGCGGATAGCTCTAGCAAATGTGACGATGGATTTTGAAAACCGGAGCCTCTTACAAGGCTTGGTTTTGGAAATAGCGCCAACTAAAGACATTAGTAGGTAGTTGGCGCTCGAAAATCAATAAAACAACTTTGGACCGGCATATCTCGATAACCTGACCACTCAGGAGCTTTTCGTTTGGATGTGTAAATAGGAATTGAATAGACCTTTTCATTGATGTATGTCTCGATGCGTTTGGGGAACTTTGAAAATTTGATGATTTTTTTAGACTAGTGGTTAGTCCATGATTTTTTCAAAATTCTCAAAAATTCAGTAAAATCACTTTGGTTAGAAATATTTCGAGAACCAGACCCCACAGAAGCTTCTGGTTTTCACCAGCGGATAGCTCTGGCAAATGTGACCATGGATTTTGAAAACCGGAGCCTCTTACAAGGCTTGGTTTTGGAAATAGCGCCAACCAAAGACATTAGTAGGTAGTTGGCGCTCGAAAATCCATAAAACCACTTTGGACCGGCATATCTCGATAACCAGACCTTTCAGAAGCATTTCGTTTGGATGTGCATATAGGAATTGAATAGACCTTTTCATTGATGTATGTCTCGATGCGTTTGGGGAACTTTGAAAATTTGATGATTTTTTAAGACTAGTGGTTAGTCCATGATTTTTTCAAAATTCTCATAAATTCAGTAAAATCACTTTGGTTAGAAATATTTCGAGAACCAGACCCCACAGAAGCTTTTGGTTTTCACCTGCGGATAGCTCTTGTAAATTTGAATATGGATTTTGAAAACCGGAACCACGTACAGGGCTTGGTTTTGGAAATAGCGCCAACCAAAGACATTAGTAGGTAGTTGGCGCTCGAAAATCCATAAAACAACTTTGGACCGGCATATCTCGATAACCAGACCACTCAGGAGCTTTTCGTTTGGATTTGTATATAGGAATTGAATAGACCTTTTCATTGATGTATGTCTCGATGCGTTTGGGGAACTTTGAAAATTTGATGATTTTTTTAGACTAGTGGTTAGTCCATGATTTTTTCAAAATTCTCATAAATTCAGTAAAATCACTTTGGTTAGAAATATTTCGAGAACCAGACCCCACAGAAGCTTCTGGTTTTCACCTGCGGATAGCTCTAGCAAATGTGACGATGGATTTTGAAAACCGGAGCCTCTTACAGGGCTTGGTTTTGGTAATTGCGCCAACCAAAGACATTAGCATGTGGTTGGCCCTCGAAAATCCATAAAAGCACTTTGGACCGGCACATCTCGATAACCAGACCAATCAGAAGCTTTTCGTTTGGATGTACATATAGGAATTGAATAGACCTTTTCATTGATGTATGTCTCGATGCGTTTGGGGAACTTTGAAAATTTGATGATTTTTTTAGACTAGTGGTTAGTCCATGATTTTTTCAAAATTCTCAAAAATTCAGTAAAATCACTTTGGTTAGAAATATTTCGAGAACCAGACCCCACAGAAGCTTCTGGTTTTCACCTGCGGATAGCTCTAGCAAATGTGACCATGGATTTTGAAAACCGGAGCCTCTTACAAGGCTTGGTTTTGGAAATAGCGCCAACCAAAGACATTAGTAGGTAGTTGGCGCTCGAAAATCAATAAAACAACTTTGGACCGGCATATCTCGATAACCTGACCACTCAGGAGCTTTTCTTTTGGATGTGTATATAGGAATTGAATAGACCTTTTAATTGATGTATGTCTCGATGCGTTTGGGGAACTTTGAAAATTTGATGATTTTTTTAGACAAGTGGTTAGTCCATGATTTTTTCAAAATTCTCAAAAATTCAGTAAAATCACTTTGGTTAGAAATATTTCGAGAACCAGACCCCACAGAAGCTTCTGGTTTTCACCTGCGGATAGCTCTAGCAAATGTGACCATGGATTTTGAAAACCGGAGCCTCTTACAAGGCTTGGTTTTGGAAATAGCGCCAACCAAAGACATTAGAAGGTGGTTGGCCCTCGAAAATCCATAAAACCACTTTGGACCGGCATATCTCGATAACCTGACCACTCAGGAGCTTTTCGTTTCGATGTGTATATAGGAATTGAATAGACCTTTTCATTGATGTATGTCTCGATGCGTTTGGGGAACTTTGAAAATTTGATGATTTTTTTAGACTAGTGGTTAGTCCATGACTTTTTCAAAATTCTCAAAAATTCAGTAAAATCACTTTGGTTAGAAATATTTCGAGAACCAGACCCCACAGAAGCTTCTGGTTTTCACCTGCGGATAGCTCTGGCAAATGTGACGATGGATTTTGAAAACCGGAGCCTCTTACAGGGCTTGGTTTTGGAAATAGCGCCAACCAAACACGTTAGTAGGTAGTTGGCGCTCGAAAATCCATAAAACCATTTTGGACCGGCATATCTCGATAACCAGACCACTCAGGAGCTTTTCGTTTGGATGTGTATATAGGAATTGAATAGACCTTTTCATTGATGTATGTCTCGATGCGTTTGGGGAACTTTGAAAATTTGATGATTTTTTTAGACTAGTGGTTAGTCCATGATTTCTTCAAAATTCTCAAAAATTCAGTAAAATCATTTTGGTTAGAAATATTTCGAGAACCAGACACCACAGAAGCTTCTGGTTTTCACCTGCGGATAGCTCTGGCAAATGTGACCATGGATTTTGAAAACCGGAGCCTCTTACAAGGCTTGGTTTTGGAAATAGCGCCAACTAAAGACATTAGTAGGTAGTTGGCGCTCGAAAATCAATAAAACAACTTTGGACCGGCATATCTCGATAACCTGACCACTCAGGAGCTTTTCGTTTGGATGTGTAAATAGGAATTGAATAGACCTTTTCATTGATGTATGTCTCGATGCGTTTGGGGAACTTTGAAAATTTGATGATTTTTTTAGACTAGTGGTTAGTCCATGATTTTTTCAAAATTCTCAAAAATTCAGTAAAATCACTTTGGTTAGAAATATTTCGAGAACCAGACCCCACAGAAGCTTCTGGTTTTCACCAGCGGATAGCTCTGGCAAATGTGACCATGGATTTTGAAAACCGGAGCCTCTTACAAGGCTTGGTTTTGGAAATAGCGCCAACCAAAGACATTAGTAGGTAGTTGGCGCTCGAAAATCCATAAAACCTCTTTGGACCGGCATATCTCGATAACCAGACCTTTCAGAAGCATTTCGTTTGGATGTGCATATAGGAATTGAATAGACCTTTTCATTGATGTATGTCTCGATGCGTTTGGGGAACTTTGAAAATTTGATGATTTTTTAAGACTAGTGGTTAGTCCATGATTTTTTCAAAATTCTCATAAATTCAGTAAAATCACTTTGGTTAGAAATATTTCGAGAACCAGACCCCACAGAAGCTTTTGGTTTTCACCTGCGGATAGCTCTTGCAAATTTGAATATGGATTTTGAAAACCGGAACCACGTACAGGGCTTGGTTTTGGAAATAGCGCCAACCAAAGACATTAGTAGGTAGTTGGCGCTCGAAAATCCATAAAACAACTTTGGACCGGCATATCTCGATAACCAGACCACTCAGGAGCTTTTCGTTTGGATTTGTATATAGGAATTGAATAGACCTTTTCATTGATGTATGTCTCGATGCGTTTGGGGAACTTTGAAAATTTGATGATTTTTTTAGACTAGTGGTTAGTCCATGATTTTTTCAAAATTCTCATAAATTCAGTAAAATCACTTTGGTTAGAAATATTTCGAGAACCAGACCCCACAGAAGCTTTTGGTTTTCACCTGCGGATAGCTCTTGCAAATTTGAATATGGATTTTGAAAACCGGAACCACGTACAGGGCTTGGTTTTGGAAATAGCGCCAACCAAAGACATTAGTAGGTAGTTGGCGCTCGAAAATCCATAAAACAACTTTGGACCGGCATATCTCGATAACCAGACCACTCAGGAGCTTTTCGTTTGGATTTGTATATAGGAATTGAATAGACCTTTTCATTGATGTATGTCTCGATGCGTTTGGGGAACTTTGAAAATTTGATGATTTTTTTAGACTAGTGGTTAGTCCATGATTTTTTCAAAATTCTCAAAAATTCAGTAAAATCACTTTGGTTAGAAATATTTCGAGAACCAGACCCCATAGAAGCTTCTGATTTTCACCTGCGGATAGCCCTGGCAAATGTGAATATGGATTTTGGAAACCGGAGCCTCTTACAGGGCTTGGTTTTGGAAATAGCGCCAACCAAAGACATTAGTAGGTAGTTGGCGCTCGAAAATCCATAAAACCACTTTGGACCGGCATATCTCGATAACCAGACCTTTCAGAAGCATTTCGTTTGGATGTGCATATAGGAATTAAATAGACCTTTTCATTGATGTATGTCTCGATGCGTTTGGGGAACTTTGAAAATTTGATGATTTTTTTAGACTAGTGGTTAGTCCATGATTTTTTCAAAATTCTCAAAAATTCAGTAAAATCACTTTGGTTAGAAATATTTCGAGAACCAGACCCCACAGAAGCTTCTGGTTTTCACCTGCGGATAGCTCTGGCAAATGTGACCATGGATTTTGAAAACCGGAGCCTCTTCCAGGGCTTGGTTTTGGAAATAGCGCCAACCAAAGACATTAGTAGGTAGTTGGCGCTCGAAAATCCATAAAACAACTTTGGACCGGCATATCTCGATAACCAGACCACTCAGGAGCTTTTCGTTTGGATGTGTATATGGGAATTTAATAGACCTTTTCATTGATGTATGTCTCGATGCGTTTGGGGAACTTTGAAAATTTGATGATTTTTTTTAGACTAGTGGTTAGTCCATGATTTTTTCAAAATTCTCAAAAATTCAGTAAAATCACTTTGGTTAGAAATATTTCGAGAACCAGACCCCGAAGAAGCTTCTGGTTTTCACCTGCGGATTTGAATATGGATTTTGGAAACCGGAGCCTCTTACAGGGCTTGGTTTTGGAAATAGCGCCAACCAAAGACATTAGTAGGTAGTTGGCGCTCGAAAATCCATAAAACAACTTTGGACCGGCATATCTCGATAACCAGACCACTCAGGAGCTTTTCGTTTGGATGTGTATATAGGAATTGAATAGACCTTTTCATCGATGTATGTCTCGATGCGTTTGGGGAACTTTGAAAATTTGATGATTTTTTTAGACTAGTGGTTAGTCTATGATTTTTTCAAAATTCTCAAAAATTCAGTAAAATCCCTTTGGTTAGATATATTTCGAGAACCAGACCCCACAGAAGCTTCTGGTTTTCACCTGCGGATAGCTCTGAATAGACCTTTTCATTGATGTATGTCTCGATGCGTTTGGGGAACTTTGAAAATTTGATGATTTTTTTAGACTAGTGGTTAGTCCATGATTTTTTCAAAATTCTCAAAAATTCAGTAAAATCACTTTGGTTAGAAATATTTCGAGAACCAGACCCCACAGAAGCTTCTGGTTTTCACCTGCGGATAGCTCTGAATAGACCTTTTCATTGATGTATGTCTCGATGCGTTTGGGGAACTTTGAAAATTTGATGATTTTTTTTAGACTAGTGGTTAGTCCATGATTTTTTCAAAATTCTCAAAAATTCAGTAAAATCACTTTGGTTAGAAATATTTCGAGAACCAGACCCCACAGAAGCTTTTGGTTTTCACCTGCGGATAGCTCTTGTAAATTTGAATATGGATTTTGAAAACCGGAACCACGTACAGGGCTTGGTTTTGGAAATAGCGCCAACCAAAGACATTAGTAGGTAGTTGGCGCTCGAAAATCCATAAAACAACTTTGGACCGGCATATCTCGATAACCAGACCACTCAGGAGCTTTTCGTTTGGATTTGTATATAGGAATTGAATAGACCTTTTCATTGATGTATGTCTCGATGCGTTTGGGGAACTTTGAAAATTTGATGATTTTTTTAGACTAGTGGTTAGTCCATGATTTTTTCAAAATTCTCAAAAATTCAGTAAAATCACTTTGGTTAGAAATATTTCGAGAACCAGACCCCACAGAAGCTTCTGGTTTTCACCTGCGGATAGCTCTAGCAAATGTGACGATGGATTTTGAAAACCGGAGCCTCTTACAGGGCTTGGTTTTGGTAATTGCGCCAACCAAAGACATTAGCATGTGGTTGGCCCTCGAAAATCCATAAAAGCACTTTGGACCGGCACATCTCGATAACCAGACCAATCAGAAGCTTTTCGTTTGGATGTACATATAGGAATTGAATAGACCTTTTCATTGATGTATGTCTCGATGCGTTTGGGGAACTTTGAAAATTTGATGATTTTTTTAGACTAGTGGTTAGTCCATGATTTTTTCAAAATTCTCAAAAATTCAGTAAAATCACTTTGGTTAGAAATATTTCGAGAACCAGACCCCACAGAAGCTTCTGGTTTTCACCTGCGGATAGCTCTGGCAAATGTGACCAGGGACTCTGAAAATTGGAGCCTTTTACAGGGTTTGTTTTTGGAAATAGCGACATTAGTAGGTAGTTGGCGCTCGAAAATCCATAAAACCACTTTGGACCGGCATATCTCGATAACCAGACCACTCAGGAGCTTTTCGTTTGGATGTGCATATAGGAATTGAATAGACCTTTTCATTGATGTATGTCTCGATGCGTTTGGGGAACTTTGAAAATTTGATGATTTTTTTAGACTAGTGGTTAGTCCATGATTTTTTCAAAATTCTCAAAAATTCAGTAAAATCACTGTGTTTAGAAATATTTCGAGAACCAGACCCCACAGAAGCTTCTGGTTTTCACCTGCGGATAGCTCTGGCAAATGTGACCAGGGATTTTGAAAACCGGAGCCTCTTACAGGTCTTGGTTTTCGAAATAGCGCCAACCAAAGACATTAGTAGGTAGTTGGCGCTCGAAAATCCATAAAACCACTTTGGACCGGTATATCTCGATAACCAGATCACTCAGGAGCTTTTCGTTTTGATGTGCATATAGGAATTGAGTAGACCTTTTCATTGATGTATGTCTCGATGCGTTTGGGAAACTTTGAAAATTTGATGATTTTTTTAGACTAGTGGTTAGTCCATGATTTTCTCAAAAATTCAGTAAAATCACTTTGGTTAGAAATATTTCGAGAACCAGACCCCACAGAAGCTTCTGGTTTTCACCTGCAGATAGCTCTGGCAAATGTGACCAGGGATTTTGAAAACCGGAGCCTCTTACAGGGCTTGGTTTTCGAAATAGCGCCAACCAAAGACATTAGTAGGTAGTTGGCGCTCGAAAATCCATAAAACCACTTTGGACCGGCATATCTCGATAACCAGATCACTCAGGAGCTTTTCGTTTTGATGTGCATATAGGAATTGAGTAGACCTTTTCATTGATGTATGTCTCGATGCGTTTGGGGAACTTTGAAAATTTGATGATTTTTTTAGACTAGTGGTTAGTCCATGATTTTTTCAAAATTCTCAAAAATTCAGTAAAATCACTTTGGTTAGAAATATTTCGAGAACCAGACCCCACAGAAGCTTCTGGTTTTCACCTGCGGATAGCTCTGGCAAATGTGACCAGGGATTTTGAAAACCGGAGCCAGGTACAGGGCTTGGTTTTCGAAATAGCGCCAACCAAAGACATTAGTAGGTAGTTGGCGCTCGAAAATCCATAAAACCACTTTGGACCGGCATATCTCGATAACCAGATCACGCAGGAGCTTTTCGTTTTGATGTGCATATAGGAATTGAGTAGACCTTTTCATTGATGTATGTCTCGATGCGTTTGGGGAACTTTGAAAATTTGATGATTTTTTTAGACTAGTGGTTAGTCCATGATTTTTTCAAAATTCTCAAAAATTCAGTAAAATCACTTTGGTTAGAAATATTTCGAGAACCAGACCCCACAGAAGCTTCTGGTTTTCACCTGCGGATAGCTCTGGCAAATGTGACCAGGGATTTTGAAAACCGGAGCCAGGTACAGGGCTTGGTTTTCGAAATAGCGCCAACCAAAGACATTAGTAGGTAGTTGGCGCTCGAAAATCCATAAAACCACTTTGGACCGGCATATCTCGATAACCAGATCACGCAGGAGCTTTTCGTTTTGATGTGCATATAGGAATTGAGTAGACCTTTTCATTGATGTATGTCTCGATGCGTTTGGGGAACTTTGAAAATTTGATGATTTTTTTAGACTAGTGGTTATAGTCAATGATTTTTTCAAAATTCTCAAAAATTCAGTAAAATCACTTTGGTTAGAAATATTTCGAGAACCAGACCCCACAGAAGCTTCTGGTTTTCACCTGCGGATAGCTCTGGCAAATGTGACCAGGGATTTTGAAAACCGGAGCCAGGTACAGGGCTTGGTTTTCGAAATAGCGCCAACCAAAGACATTAGTAGGTAGTTGGCGCTCGAAAATCCATAAAACCACTTTGGACCGGCATATCTCGATAACCAGATCACGCAGGAGCTTTTCGTTTTGATGTGCATATAGGAATTGAGTAGACCTTTTCATTGATGTATGTCTCGATGCGTTTGGGGAACTTTGAAAATTTGATGATTTTTTTAGACTAGTGGTTATAGTCCATGATTTTTTCAAAATTCTCAAAAATTCAGTAAAATCACTTTGGTTAGAAATATTTCGAGAACCAGACCCCACAGAAGCTTCTGGTTTTCACCTGATGCGGATAGCTCTGGCAAATGTGACCAGGGACTCTGAAAATTGGAGCCTCTTACAGGGTTTGTTTTTGGAAATAGCGACATTAGTAGGTAGTTGGCGCTCGAAAATCCATAAAACCACTTTGGACCGGCATATCTCGATAACCAGATCACTCAGGAGCTTTTCGTTTTGATGTGCATATAGGAATTGAGTAGACCTTTTCATTGATGTATGTCTCGATGCGTTTGGGAAACTTTGAAAATTTGATGATTTTTTTAGACTAGTGGTTAGTCCATGATTTTCTCAAAAATTCAGTAAAATCACTTTGGTTAGAAATATTTCGAGAACCAGACCCCACAGAAGCTTCTGGTTTTCACCTGCAGATAGCTCTGGCAAATGTGACCAGGGATTTTGAAAACCGGAGCCTCTTACAGGGCTTGGTTTTCGAAATAGCGCCAACCAAAGACATTAGTAGGTAGTTGGCGCTCGAAAATCCATAAAACCACTTTGGACCGGCATATCTCGATAACCAGATCACTCAGGAGCTTTTCGTTTTGATGTGCATATAGGAATTGAGTAGACCTTTTCATTGATGTATGTCTCGATGCGTTTGGGGAACTTTGAAAATTTGATGATTTTTTTAGACTAGTGGTTAGTCCATGATTTTTTCAAAATTCTCAAAAATTCAGTAAAATCACTTTGGTTAGAAATATTTCGAGAACCAGACCCCACAGAAGCTTCTGGTTTTCACCTGCGGATAGCTCTGGCAAATGTGACCAGGGATTTTGAAAACCGGAGCCAGGTACAGGGCTTGGTTTTCGAAATAGCGCCAACCAAAGACATTAGTAGGTAGTTGGCGCTCGAAAATCCATAAAACCACTTTGGACCGGCATATCTCGATAACCAGATCACGCAGGAGCTTTTCGTTTTGATGTGCATATAGGAATTGAGTAGACCTTTTCATTGATGTATGTCTCGATGCGTTTGGGGAACTTTGAAAATTTGATGATTTTTTTAGACTAGTGGTTATAGTCAATGATTTTTTCAAAATTCTCAAAAATTCAGTAAAATCACTTTGGTTAGAAATATTTCGAGAACCAGACCCCACAGAAGCTTCTGGTTTTCACCTGCGGATAGCTCTGGCAAATGTGACCAGGGATTTTGAAAACCGGAGCCAGGTACAGGGCTTGGTTTTCGAAATAGCGCCAACCAAAGACATTAGTAGGTAGTTGGCGCTCGAAAATCCATAAAACCACTTTGGACCGGCATATCTCGATAACCAGATCACGCAGGAGCTTTTCGTTTTGATGTGCATATAGGAATTGAGTAGACCTTTTCATTGATGTATGTCTCGATGCGTTTGGGGAACTTTGAAAATTTGATGATTTTTTTAGACTAGTGGTTATAGTCCATGATTTTTTCAAAATTCTCAAAAATTCAGTAAAATCACTTTGGTTAGAAATATTTCGAGAACCAGACCCCACAGAAGCTTCTGGTTTTCACCTGCGGATAGCTCTGGCAAATGTGACCAGGGATTTTGAAAACCGGAGCCTCTTACAGGGCTTGGTTTTCGAAATAGCGCCAACCAAAGACATTAGTAGGTAGTTGGCGCTCGAAAATCCATAAAACCACTTTGGACCGGCATATCTCGATAACCAGATCACGCAGGAGCTTTTCGTTTTGATGTGCATATAGGAATTGAGTAGACCTTTTCATTGATGTATGTCTCGATGCGTTTGGGGAACTTTGAAAATTTGATGATTTTTTTAGACTAGTGGTTATAGTCCATGATTTTTTCAAAATTCTCAAAAATTCAGTAAAATCACTTTGGTTAGAAATATTTCGAGAACCAGACCCCACAGAAGCTTCTGGTTTTCACCTGATGCGGATAGCTCTGGCAAATGTGACCAGGGACTCTGAAAATTGGAGCCTCTTACAGGGTTTGTTTTTGGAAATAGCGACATTAGTAGGTAGTTGGCGCTCGAAAATCCATAAAACCACTTTGGACCGGCATATCTCGATAACCAGATCACTCAGGAGCTTTTCGTTTTGATGTGCATATAGGAATTTTGAGTAGACCTTTTCATTGATGTATGTCTCGATGCGTTTGGGGAACTTTGAAAATTTGATGATTTTTTTAGACTAGTGGTTAGTCCATGATTTTTTCAAAATTCTCAAAAATTCAGTAAAATCACTTTGGTTAGAAATATTTCGAGAACCAGACGCCACAGAAGCTTCTGGTTTTCACCTGCGGATAGCTCTGGCAAATGTGACCAGGGACTCTGAAAATTGGAGCCTCTTACAGGGTTTGTTTTTGGAAATAGCGACATTAGTAGGTAGTTGGCGCTCGAAAATCCATAAAACCACTTTGGACCGGCATATCTCGATAACCAGACCACTCAGGAGCTTTTCGTTTGGATGTGCATATAGGAATTGAATAGACCTTTTCATTGATGTATGTCTCGATGCGTTTGGGGAACTTTGAAAATTTTATGATTTTTTTAGACTAGTGGTTAGTCCATGATTTTTTCAAAATTCTCAAAAATTCAGTAAAATCACTTTGGTTAGAAATATTTCGAGAACCAGACGCCACAGAAGCTTCTGGTTTTCACCTGCGGATAGCTCTGGCAAATGTGACCAGGGACTCTGAAAATTGGAGCCTCTTACAGGGTTTGTTTTTGGAAATAGCGACATTAGTAGGTAGTTGGCGCTCGAAAATCCATAAAACCACTTTGGACCGGCATATCTCGATAACCAGACCACTCAGGAGCTTTTCGTTTGGATGTGCATATAGGAATTGAATAGACCTTTTCATTGATGTATGTCTCGATGCGTTTCGGGAACTTTGAAAATTTTATGATTTTTTTAGACTAGTGGTTAGTCCATGATTTTTTCAAAATTCTCAAAAATTCAGTAAAATCACTTTGGTTAGAAATATTTCGAGAACCAGACCCCACAGAAGCTTCTGGTTTTCACCTGCGGATAGCTCTGGCAAATGTGACCAGGGATTTTGAAAACCGGAGCCTCTTACAGGGCTTGGTTTTCGAAATAGCGCCAACCAAAGACATTAGTAGGTAGTTGGGGCTCGAAAATCCATAACAATTTTGGACCGGCATATCTCGATAGCCAGGCCACTCAGAACTTTTCGTTTTTCCAGGGGTCCTTTTCTTTGAGTTAATCCTTTCGTAAAAATTTCTGAACGAATTCATCATCACTTAAAAATGATGATGAAAGAAGTTGAAACGTTTGGGTTACAATCGATGACGAATATAAAAAAAACTCGCTTATAAGATGCTGATGAACTCTCATCTTGTACCAACGAAGGATTTCAGAAGCATTCGAAAATCGGAATGCTTGCGGACGACTAAGCAAAAGCCCCATAAATAATTAAACTGAGTAGAGTAGCTTTAGAGAAGAGAACTAATAAAAACAAATAAAACAGTTCAATATTTTTGATTGACCTCTCTTTGTCTCTTCTTTTCGAAACGATTCACTTTATTGCAATATTACAAATAATTTTATATGGGATTGTTCTGTTTGCTTATTTTTTTTTTTTGTTGTTGCACGAAGTAGGTAAATATTATGGTAATCAATTTTATTATTATTTTCAATTCTAGTTTTTTTATAACAATACACGATAACATCCGATTTACAACTCTATTTCTATCTATGTTTCTTTTGTGTGTTGTGTCCTGTCTACAAATTTATGAAAAAAAAACAATTATGAATTATTGCTTTAATTCGGAGCTTGTAAATGATTTCTTTTGAAAAAGCTTCAAAACTAACAAAGATGACAACAAAGAACATTAAAAAAAAAATACAAAAAAATACTTAAACGGAATGACGGATACTTTTTTGATTTAAACGAAATTTGCAAATGCGGGCTGTGTGTGTTTGCGGGAAATGTAGGAAAGAATATAAATGCACCAAAATTATGTCATGGTTCCAAATACTGGATTGTGACGGCAAATGCCGGGACCGTATTCCTCGTAGGCAGCCTTCGTGTGGCAGACTTGGTAGAACTCAGGCTAAAAAGATATATTGTTAATTATAAGAGGGCTGGCCAAAGTTAAATTTATGAGTAATTACCGTTCCTGCGAGCATACTGCCGCCGAACCAAACCGCATATCGTTGCATGTGATGCGTGATCACTGAGACATCAATTGGTTTTGGCTAAAAGACAAAGAAACAGAAATCATTGCTAGATAACCAAACAAGTAGAATCATTGAATTAACCTTAATTCGTCCTTCACTCAAGTTCTCACTAATTCTTAGGCGTGTGTCTACAGATCGCTTGATGTCTCGCTGTAGTCTTCTTCCAAAGTCCTTGAACATTGTTGATCCACCACTCAGTACGATGTTATTATAGAGCGGCCGCCTCACATCTATCGGACAGTTTTGGATGACATTGTCGACAATTTCCGACAGTGGAATTGTAAAATCCGGGTTTGAGAATTCCGGATGGAAAAATATCTCAGGACCTGTTAAGTGGTTAAGTTTTCTACCATCAATTGTAATTGATAAAGTTTATTTTCTTACCTAAGAACCTTTCATAGCCGACATCTACACTGAATGGTTGCTTGGATACCGCATTCATTCCCGTATAGTTGCGAATCCATTTGCCCGGTTCCGAGTCGTACTTGGCAAATTCTTTGGCGATATCGGGACAAATGTAGCAGTGCTTTTCTTTGATTGCTTTGGCAGTTTCTAGACTTTGTTCCGGGGGTATACCCACTTCACGTTCACGCAAAAGACTTTGAATGAACGAAGTAATGTTGCGGCCGGCAATTGGAATATGTTTAATACATGAACCGATCACATAGCCTTCAGCCTAAAAATGAATATTTGTTTTTTTTTATTTTGTAAGAAACATCGTCACATGGACAAATAGGTGTTTAACTTACAACTGGAATGACGTGGGTTACGCCATCACCACTGTCTACAACAATTCCGGTTAATGTTCGTTCTTCTACCGGTCTGGATGCCCAACTCGCTGCCAGGGCCAATACAGCCTATTAGAATGTTTGTGTTAAAAATTTTGATTTCAATGTATTTTATAATGTTTAAAATTTATTCAAAAGGTTATGTTAATCTAAAAGAAATTCAGAAATTCGTTAGATTTTTTTTTTTTTTTTTTATAATGCACTTGCGCTCAAGGGTATGTTTATAGACCCTTATAGTGTTAAACACAGCACGGGCGATGGGGAAATTAGGGAGGGAGAGAAAGGAGGTGACGATGAACATTGGTTTTGAATATTTGCAAATTGAAATGGCGAGGGAAAACTGTGCCGGGTAAGTTATTCCATAACCGTGTTGTGCGACTAAAAACCGAATCTCTATATTTGATGGTACGACCAAAGTTAGGCTCAACGGTGAGCTGATGAGCATTCCTAGCGAAGCGGGTATTACGGGTGAATTGATAAAGGGGAGGAGTGCAACTGGCTACTTCGAGTGAACATTGCTTATGAAAGAAGCGATAAAACAGGAAAATACATGAAACATTCCGATGGTGTTCAAGGGATGGGAATGAATCCATGATAGCTCTGTTTCCTATCAGTTTCTTACATCGATATAGGAATCCTAAGCATTTAGCAGCATTTTTGACGGTCTCGAGAATGTGATCATTCCAACGAAGATCGTCGTTAACACACATACCGAGTACTGACAGCTTTTCGGTTTCTTCGATGCAAGTGCCATTCAAGGAGGACAATGGCATAGGGGGTGTATTTTGCTTTAACGACAATAGACAGCATTGAGTTTTCGAAGCATTAAACTCCACACGGTTTCTTGTACCCCATTTAACAATGCTGTAAAGATCGGAGTTTAATGAACTTATCATACGATACCGTTGCAAATTCACTTCCGAAGGAGATGGACGTGAATTTGGGAACGGGTATGAAAAGCTGAGAGTGGAGTCGTCGACAAAACAATGAAGTAGATTAGAAGTTTCAGACAAGAAATAATTTATAAAAATGAGGAAGAGAGTCGGAGACCAAACGGAGCCTTGATAACTCCGTTCGAGCTATAAGAAAATTAAAGGCATACAATCTATGAGGAGACAAATTATACTGTGCTTCTAAGCACAAAATCCATTTCCATTACCTCCCAATTCCGTAAAATAAAATGGAATTCGGGATTCAGAAAATTGTGTAGAAAATAGTACTAGCTAATCCCAATGTTGATTTATTTGATGAATATCTTGAAGAAACCTGTAAACCCTTCGACGTAAACTAAAGAAAACAAATATCCGATGCAATTGCACAAATCATGTAAGCGTTAACGAAAAAAGTAGTAGCGAGCTCTTGATACCTTATAAACCCAACGTTCACCAGTAATAATGAAAAAATTTTTTAAAAAAATAGAGATCTTAGGCAAATGTTTTAATCACTTGCCAAAGTATTTGAAAATATTTTAAAACAATCGGAGATCTTGTGGGGCATAGAACTACATTTTTCAATCAATCAACTGCAACGTTTTAATGTATCATATCTCCGAATTATTGGTGTCACCAAAGAACCAACTCGTTCTTCTAAGTGATCAATTTACGTGAGCTACCTTGGTGGCGGATGAACCCTTTATGGCCCAAACAAAACTCTTATAGGTTACCCGGCCAGCTGTTTCAAAGTAAGGGAAGGAACCTGTTCCTTAGGGACGGGGGTTATCTCATCGGGTTAACTAACCTACCACGTAAAATAAGTTCGGTTATAAAAGAGACACAATGATAATGATTTTACAAAAATATCAAAAATATCCGCAACGTCAATATGGGGCAAATTTCAGACTTCGATGTTCGAACGAACAGAAGAATCATCCACAAGAAGAAATTCGACGTTGGATAGCATAACATATCCTGAGATCAAAGAGGTTACTCGGCTACCAACCACAAATTCCAACCTTCAGTCGTCCCAGAATCCCGATTTCATCAAAGCGACAGACAAAACTACTGTACCCCATACAAAGAAGCATTAGTATGATGATGAATTGGATGATATATTGCGTGGCAAAACAAAAGCAGCGGGAGAAGAGTTTCGCGCATGGAGAAGATGACCCTGCATAGAAAGAATAGGACCTACGCAGCTTCCCAAGTCAAAGAGATCGAAATAACCCTCGAAGCAGAGGTTTTCTTAACAAATTAAACCACTAATTGTCGGTATTAAGACTGGAAAAAAGGCTTTTAGAAACGGCACAGGTAACCAAATCACCGAACGACAGAGAATAGTAGTTGTATTTAACGAACATTTCCAAAAGAACATAAATGTGTTTCATGTAGAAAAACTACTTCCATCAGTCTGTATAAAAGAGGTTAACTCAGCTCTAAAAAAAAAAAAGATTAAGAACAACTTGCAGGATTTGATGACTCAACAGCAGAGCTCTTCAAATACGGAGGTGATATTTTGCGTGAATCAAATAATAAGCCTCCTGCAAAACCTATAATATGCCTTTGTGTTTGTGTTTCCAAACGTCGTATATAAGATCCTATCCAACGTGTTGTGTGAGCATTTTAAGACATTCTGCAGATACTATAGTCGGCAATAGTCAGTGTGACTTCCGGCCCTGCCCGATCGACCATAGACCAAATCTTTACATAGAGGCAAATCCTGGAAACTCACAATCTTTTCATCGACTTCAAAGGCGCATATATTATTCATTGTTAGGAGATCTACATACACATATAATGATAGCTTCACTCAGGATCACGGAAAACTGATCCAGCTTTGTGGAGTGATATTGAAAAATACGAGCTGCAATATGGAATAGCTCCTCAAACTCTTTAACGTATAAAGCTTCGGCAAGGAGATGCGATACTACAATCTTGTTCTGAAGCAGATTGTGCGCCGGGCAGGCATTAACACCCAAGGCTTTATTTTTTACTTTATGGTTTGCGGACGATATCAACATTATAAGGCGTTCTCACCTTTCCGGAACAGTCTTTCTAGGCGCCAATTAAAGCCCAGGCGAACCTTGATCGTCTTTAAGTAAAAAAGGAAAAGATCAAGTAAACATGCTTTCAAAAAATAAACAAACTAAAACAAACATTTTAAACAGCTGGCGGAGATTACACTCCTCATATTGAATTCTTTCAAAATTTGTCAATGAATATGTGGTCTTATGTGCGGGAAGAACGAATGGAGCGAAAAATACAACTGTGCACTCTCTACCATAATGTGAATGTAGTCGGGTGACTTTATTGGTTCGCCATATCGAGAGAAACGGAAGGTAGGTCAGAAAGTAAGATTCCATTGAATTTTTTTTTTAATTGACAAATCGACTACTGAGAGAGTTAAAGATAATAAACGTTTTTCTTTTTTAGTTCAGAGCAGCGCCTGAGTTGTCAAAAAACAAATTGTGTTTCTTTTTAAGTTCAGTATTCAGAGGTTCGAATATGTGCTTCTTTTTTCCTTCTGAGCGTATTCAGAGTACGCTCTATGAGCTTAGAATAAAATAACTGAACAGACAGAGTTAAATGCCGAACACAAGCATTTGAAAGTTGGAAATTAAAAAATGGTAACAGCTAAGTGTTTTATACTGATAGCTCCAAAATGGACACAGGTGATGGTGCAGGCTTTTTCTCAGAACCTCTTGAGCTAAACAACTCACTTAGGCTCCCAGATCATAGCAGTGTCTTCCAAGCGGAGGTCCTGGCAGTGACAACAGCTGCTAGACAGGTATCAATGATGGCGATACCACGGGCTGATATCACCTTTTACATTGACAGCCAAGCGGCAATAAAAGCGATTTCTGCCACTGTGATAAAATCGAAGCTTGTCTCTTGCTGTCGCGAAGAGCTTAAGGTTCTTGGCACGCAGCACAATATTAGACTCTACTGGGTACCGGAATACACCGGCATAACAGGTAATGAAAATGCCGATGAGTTGGCAAGACAGGGATCAGCGCTTGACGCTAGTCAAGCAGAGATGGTAACTATCCCACTCTGCAACATTAAACAGAAAATTTCAGATTTAATCCTAAATAAATCCAATGAAAAGTGGAGTCTACTTGGCACCTGTGATACTACTAGGAAAGTATGGCCTTGCTTTAACAAGCAGAGGACTGACAAAATTATGCAACTTAGTAAAAAGACCCTTCGCTCTCTTACGAGAGATTGATTACACTCAAGGGTAACACAATGGATCTACATTGATCTAAGTGTGACGATGGTGACATCAATTGTCAGCCCAACAACCTAACCTAACCTAAGTGTTCAAGTGTATTTCAAAAACACAGAGCGCGCTTGGTTCAGAGGATGTTCAGAATATGCTCGACATGCTCGGACTCTGTTCAGAGCTCTATTTTGAACTTAAAAAGAAAAACGCTTAATGTTTTAATATCTGCTATTTTTCTTACATTTAATGATTTTCAGATTTCTGAGTTGAGGGCGTATATTTAAAAAATCTAATTTTTAAAGCGAGCGCTTTTTTGGGACCTCAAAAAGTACAAGTACCTACGACGCTTGACTGTACGATCTTTTTATGTACAATCTCTCCGCAGTTCTTGAATAAAAATGACCGCAACTACACCCCTTCCACTTCCTTCCAACCATCAATCCTCAACAAAAACCGATATCTTATCTTTTTTGTGCACAAAACTTTCGATAAGAACTTTATGAAATGGCAATGGGAAAACAACTCAGTACCTACTTATACTAATTCTTTTTTTTTTAAATATGAAGGTTTACCTGAACAGCAATGTAGAGCCCCGGGACATTGAAAGTCTCGAACATAATCTCAGCAGTGTACTCTCTGTTCTCGGGAGTGTTTAGGGGGGGCTCTGTCAGCAGGAAGTGATGGTCTTCCGGCTCGGCCCGCAAGTATTTAAATATGCACTGCTCCAAGAAGCGTTCCATGAGATCCCAATCCTCTACCAAACCATGTCTCACGGGATACTGCAAAAGAATTAGCATTTTTTTTTTATTTTAACAAACAATCTATCAACAAATCTGACTCATCTGCATCTCACCTTGACTGAGTAACCGGTCGCATCGAACGCCTCGTCACCAATGAAGAAATCCAAATCCTCAATGCCCTTAGTCACTCGCCTGGTGCTCTGGTCACCGATGCGAGCCGATTCTTTGATGGCAATTGCCGAAGGTATAATGAATTGTGGTTCTTTGTTGTTGGCGAATCCCAGCTTTGTGTAACTGTGTAGAAATTGCATTCAAATTGATATTATTAACAGCAACAATAAAACTAAGTTTTTGCTTCCATTTTGAGGCAGAGCGAAAAAGTATGTCAATTGTTGTACACACACAAATTCATTGAACTTACCCGGTTCCCACATCAATTACGCATGCTGGTAATCTTCCTGCCATTGTTTTGTTGATTAGTCTATAACTTTATTAGCTTGACGAAATGCTTAATTGTTTAGTATTTCTTGCAAATAAACGTAAAATTTTAATTTAAAACCACACCTAGAGACGAATGTGTCACTTTTTGACTTTTTCGTTTATCGAGAAAAAACGTCGGCTACAGATAAAAGAATAAAATCCAATTTGGATGAACGGATGACAGACGAATGTAGTAGATGTGGTCGTAGCCAAAAAAAAAAAACAACGAATACAATTTTGACGAAAGGTTGGAACTGTTTGCTTGAAGTTTTGTTTTACAAAGGGTGTTTGTTTCATGCCGATTAAGTCTAGATTTACATTCGTGGATTTTACAACTCTCTTTTGAGAATTGATGAAATGTATGAGAAAAATTTAGAGGCCATTAGGTCTAGGCGCGTGACCGAAATCAAGTAGTTTAATCACCAGTTGATCTATCAGCTCAACACTTCAGTCACACTTGCACTTTTCTCTCTTGGGCTTATAAAAAACAACTCAACTATTTAGTTGAATGTGAACGCAGGGACATAAGATTATGTGTTACAGAAATAGGAAAATGATTTTATACAATTGTTTTTAGTTTGTGTCAAAACACAAACTTTTCAGTTGGTCGAATCGAGTAGCTGTATGAGCACGGAGTCCCATATAAGCTTATATGTTTCATTTTAGCAACTAAAGCCTAGTACTCACCTAGCGTGAAATGAAAAATAAATACGTTCCAAATTACACGCGAAGAATAAAAATGAAAATAGAATAAACTTTTCCACGTGAATTTTTGATACTCACTTTGAATGAAAAAAAAAATGACAATTATTTTTAAACTGATTCGTTCTTTCTGTTTATAAATTTTCAATTTTTTGTTTTGAAACAAAATATTGAAATCAACTGACTAATGTCACAGTTTTCCACGTTGCCTTAAACTTTTTCCTGATGGTTGTACATTGAGAAATGAAAATCATAGCGTGGAAAAAGTTGTGGAACATACTTGTTTTTCCAATCCACATTTTAGTACTCACCTCTCGTTGCGGATTTCATGCCAGTGAACCAGCAGTCACTTTTATATGAAATTTTCATTTTCACTTTTAAAACTGAGTACTAGGCTTAAGCAGTTGCGAAATTTAAAATTTTATACACGCATTTGGCGCTTGAAGAACAAATTTTACAGCAGTGGACAACCGAACCAAAGACCCTCTACATGACAGTAAAACACATTAACCATTATGCCAAGGGGTAAACTGGAGTTCAAACAAGGAAACATTTTGCCATTCTGTCATCCTCTCTCTATTGAAATTCATTAACGTCATCAAACAGAACTCGCAACACAAGAAATCCACATACAAAACCTCAAAAAAGATGAATGGAATCGAAAACAATACCCCTTGGCATAATGGTTAGTGCGTTGGACTGTCATGCGCAAGGTTTTAAGTTCGATTCTCAGCCGCTGCAAGAAAGTTTTTTTTCAGGGGTGTACTGCCTCTTGCAACGAATTGACAAATCCTCCAAGAGTATCTCTTGTCATGGAAAGCGCTGCTCATTAGCCGTTCGGAATCGGCAGAAAAATGTAGGTCCCCTCCGTTCCTGGTAACACGCACACAGGAATGGTTGAGAGTTATAAGTCACTAGGTCCTGGGTTCACTTTGAGTTGTTGCACCACCAAATTTATTTAAACAAAAAGAGAAAACAGAAGCTAGGTGTACACGATTAGTAGATCTTACAATATTGTAAGATCTTACAATGTCTGACAATTATCTACCAATGAGCTGACAAATAAGTTGTGTGTGTACACGGTTGGTACAAAATCTACCAATCTCTTACAATTAATTGTCAGAAGTTGGCTGACAATTCATTTTCAGATAGCCGGCTTAATACCTACCAATTAATTGTAAGAGATTGGTAGATTTTCTACCAACCGTGTACACACACAATTAATTGTCAGTTTTTGTGGTTATGGAAACTGTGACAATTGAACCTTGGCTGCCAATTGTCTGACAATGAAAAAATTGTATGATGCTAAAAAAAGAACATCTTACAATTTCTTCATTGTCAGAAACGTCAGACAACGATAAAAATTGGAAGGCCTGACAATAAATTGTGTGTGTACACGATTATGAAATACCTTACAATTTACCGTCTTACAATTAATTGTCAGATACATTTTCTGACAATTAATTGGAAGATTACACGATTGTCAGCTAGCGTACACATGATTGTCAGGTTTCTTACAATTAATTGTCAGACAACGATCTAACAATTAATTGTCAGACAAATTTTCTGACAATTAATTGTAAGACTACACGGTTGTAAGACATTGTAAGCATGTTTTTCACTGACAGATCTGACAATATTGTAAGATCTACCAATCGTGTACACTTAGCTAGACAGACGAATGCCAAACACCACAATTTCAACTCAATTATCAATCAGTGGCCTAACTTTGAAGATTTTCGCGGTTGTTAGACATAATTTATAAATATTTTTCGGATTAGTCACGCAGTTAAAATGTAAATAGTGAAATTTAGTACTCACCCCGAATGTTTCGCTTCAAATTACATTGAGCGTGGGTAAGTAGTAAAGTGCACTCTTTATATTTTAACTACGTGGTTTATCTGAAAAATATTTATAAATTAAATCAAGATCTCTAGGACAAGGGAGAAAATAGGATTAGCTACGTGATATTCGTAGTGTTGTATAAAGGGCTCTACGATGCTCAGGCTCGCCAAGAAACTTGATAAATAGAAAATAGCCGTGTTTTTTTGGGAAAAGTTATCCGTAGTACAGTAGGATTTTATATGAATAACAAATACAACATCCGCAGTAGGATCACTGCTGATACTCGAATAAACGTCAAATCTCTATCCGCAGCAGGATTTCACATCTCCTTTTATCGGCAGCGATCATACTCTGTATGTTGTATTTGTTATTCATATAAAATCCTACTGTACTACGGACAACTTTTCCAAAAAAACACGGCTAATATATTATTCGACCAGAAGAACAACACTGGCCCCTGTTTCTCGTATTTTCAATTTAACGAAACATTCCAGCGCTGCCTTCATTATTTGACAGTTGCCTGGAATCTTGAAACACAGATGTGTCATCACGAACATAAAACGAAAAAATAAAAAAGAAAAACAAAATAACAGAGGAAAAAGTCATCCAAGAAATTTTCTGTCCTCTCCATTGTTACGGCGAATTTTTCTAATTAAATTCTTTAATTCAAATTCCTTCTACGAAAAGGTTTTGCCGTTCCAAAAACAATAACAATCAAACTATCAATGTGGATCTTGTGAAACGCCTCCATTGTCCGTCGTCGCTCATTGATATCAATAATCTTCTTCTTTTTTTTTCTTTAATTTTATCGTCCTAAGTTTATTGTCCACCCTAAAAACAAAAGAAAGACATTCCAAATAGAGAAAATCACGATACATAGTATATTGTTCGAATTTGTTTAATTTAATCGCAGTCCGCAGCGTTCAATAAAGATAATTAAAAATGGACATGCATCCAGTTGAAAATGGACTCACGGAAATTGATTTCCAGCGTTTGGCGCAGACAATCGCCACAAGCATACAAAAGATTTTGCAAAACGGTAAGTGCACTGCCAGTTCAAGGTTCAAGGATGACCTAGGGTAATCTGGAAACCCTTCCTTTCAGTTTCAACAATGCAACGGATGGTCAATCAAATCAACAGCCCACAAGACTCGCCCGATTTGAAAAAACAATTGTAAGTTACGACAAAAGTGAAAGGCTTCAACTCAAGGCCTTTTCGTGCCGAGTCGATATTCGATATTATTTTGTCTTTCATTGTTCTCCCCTGTAAAGGCATCAGATTATGACCTATACGCATCAGCTGGTCTCGGATACCAATAATCAATTGAAGGAAGTCGAAAAGTGCAAAGAGCGCCATTTGAAGATTCAGCGCGATCGCCTGGTAGATGACTTCACTTCGGCGCTGACATCTTTTCAGGTGAGTACGCTGCTGGGCGGTAATTTACGCCGTGCCATGGGAAACCGTCTTGATAACTGCTTTATTGATATTGCGGTTTACTCGTTGTTTGATCGTTTTTGTTATCTTGAATGTCGGGGCATTCATCAGTTGTTTATGCTTTCGCAAGTCCAATAAATAACCCGTGAACAAACGGCGTAGCTGGTAGGATTTTCTTTTCTACATTGCGGTAATTAGGCAGATTTTTAAATTTTAATTGCCAGTTTTGTATGAAGCTATAAATCAAGGTAAACTAAGCAAAGTTCAATGATGCATTTAAACTGCGTTGGATTTGAAAAACGTCGATAAGAACAACAGACAAGCGACTGCGAGTGCTTTTATTCGTCTTAAAGCACGTAATATACTTCATTTATCATAAAGTTGTGTAGAACGATGAAAGAACACATCTCAAGTTCGCTGATCTCTAAATTTATTTCGGAGTTTTACTCTTAATATTAAGGCAGAAGTAGTTTCGCGTTTACTTGAAACATTGCACTTCCAACACCGCAACAGCTTTCTGGTAAGGCTAAGTATTTTGGTTTAGTACTTGATAGTAAACTAAACAAGTGCCATGAGAGTCAGAAGTGTTGATATCACATCCATTCTATATATTTATTTACATCCGAATGCCTATCAACACACCTGATTTATGTAGAGAGTACCTAAAAGATGATGACGATAGGACTTACCTAACTTTGTGAATGTTCTTGACCTTGAAAAATTTCTTTTCTATGAACTCAACGATCTTCCGAAAAGCTACTATTATTACAATAAAACTAGATAAAAATGGGAGGTGCGTAACAATTTGTAACGGGTTGGATTTTAACAAGAGATAGCAAAAGCAATTGCAAAAGGCACTGGCCAATAGTGAAACATGCAGCTAAGCTGGGCATTCCTTACAATACACATCGTCGTAGTTATCGAAATCAGAAAAAGGAAACAGTCATTCAATAAGTCTATATGTCCTTCTCCAGAATAACAGCCCAACTGGACGACGAAGCGATTTATTTCTACACAGATGGATCTAAAACGGATGACGGGGTCGGTGGAGGCGTATACTCCGAAAGATTAAATCTTTGTCTCTCATTTCTCAATCACTGTAGTTTGTTCCAGGCAGAACTTCTAGCAATCAAAGAAGTCCTCTCTTGGCTCAAAGAAAACTTAATATCGAAACACTGATATACGCATCTTCTCAGACAGTCAAGCTGCCATAGAGTATTGGACTCTTTCTCCATAAACCCACTAACAGCCCAAAATTGTCGATCATCTCTGGTGGAGATAACAAAACAGTTTAACATTCACCTAATATAGGTGCCGGGTCATAGAGACATTCCAGGTAACTGTAAAGCTGACGAACTTGCAAAAAATGGAACAATCCTCTGTCAGATAAAAAATCTGACATAGGTACACCTCTAGCTACTTGTAAACTTATGCTAAAACATAATACCATAAAGAAAGCAAACCACAGATAGACCAGCACCTCAACTTTCCAGTCCACAAAACTAATTTGGCCATTGCTTGATGCTAAAGCTTCAAACTTATTTCTATTGGTAGATTGCACATTGGCTCCGTGGAAACTGCCTAATAGGTAGACATGCTTTTCGACTTGGATGATTTTTGCAGAAGCTGCATGGATGAAGAAGAAGAGGAGTCAGTCTTTCACCTTCTATGTTCTTGTCCTGCCTTAGCACAAAGACGTTGACTCCACTTGGGAGACTTCTGCTATAATAATCCTAGTGATCTAAGAAATTCCGACATCTACTGTCTCAAAAGCTGCATTGCTAGCTCTAAATAGCTTAACGAGTAAGGAAGATCTTTGGAATCCTGTGGTATCACAACGGACCAAAGTTTGGTTTAAAGCCCCTTTTAGACGATCATTTCAGTTTCAGTTTCAGTTGAGCTATCAGTTAAGCTTTCAGTTAAACTGATGTCTAAATACAAAAACTGAAGCGTTTAACTGAAACTGAAACTGAGACTGAAACTGATGAAATTCCCATAAGTTTTCAGTTCAGTCATCAGTTAAACTGATGTGTAAATACTTTTCAGTTCAGTTGTCAGTTCAGTCCTCATTCGAGTTCATGTTTTTTTTTCAATATGTCGAAACAGAATGATAATTTGGTCGATTTCATTGAAATTTATCGCGTGTGTCCATGTTTATGGAAGACAAGTTACCCTTTTTATCACAATTCAGTTAAGAGAGAAGCAGAATACAAGCTCAACTGAACACCGGACTGACGTCTTAATACAATGCCTTTTTTAGCTGAACTGACAACTGAACTGATAACTGAAGGAACAACTGATCGTCTAAATATAATGCCTTTTTTAACTGAACTGACAACTGAACTGATAACTGAAGGAACAACTGATCGTCTAAAAGGGGCTTAAGTGTGTTGGCTTTTCCGGTAAGCAGCCACCTAAACCTAACCTAAACCAACAACCCAACTATTCGGAAAGTTATTCTTCGACGAACTGAAAATCAAAGTCTTGATCTCTTTTCCTTATATGACGATGTGCTCTAAGACGAACTTTGACTACTTATGTAAGGGGTATTCCTCGATCTTAAGACCGCGAGCTAGCGAAATTCAGGTAGAGAAGAGCTTATGAATTCCTCATAATATCCTATTAAATCCCCAGGTCAAATGAGTGTTTGGTATCAAAACGACACACTAGCGCTATTTGGGTCACTGAGCAACTGACTGTTTGTGGCCGCCATTTTAACCTATCTTCCTACCTTGTATTATTCCTAAACGTCAAAAACCAAATTGAGTTGGATCAGCTGCTATTGATCGAAGAGAAAAAGAGTGTAGGCTAAGAATTAAGAATATTCAGCTTACAATTTTTGCCCGAGACTCACTCTCTATACTTAGTGCTCTCTCTGTATTTTAATTTTGAGACACTCTAAAATTATAAGCCGCATTTTTTCTTCGCGTATATCACGAACTAAAATGAATCGGTTTAAAAGGTGAAAAGCCGTGGAAAAGCTGGGACTAAGAATACGACAAATTTTTACTCTGAAAATAATAATAAAACAGAAAGTCTGCCCATTACAAATTATTGTGATGATGAAAAGTAGTTTAACTATACTACGAAGAAGATATTCATTTAGAATTCAGTATGGCTCAGTGCAGCAGCTGAGGGTACGAAAAGGTTTCTAAAATTCTTTAGAACATCGCTATAAAGCTCATTAAATAAAGTTTGCCATATACGTGATTAAATCACGCTCTATATGATGATGACCGAACTAGGGAATCCCAGGAAAACTGATCCAGATGAGTTGCCTGATATATGTAAGAAAATACGTGGCCCGATTTGCAACTAGGAGCTATTCCAAACATGCACAGTCTTTCGGCAATGAGATGCGCTATCATGTGACTTTTTATATCTCGTTTCTTTTTTTA
Organism: Philhelius festivus; assembly: GCA_963931855.1. Classification (NCBI taxonomy): domain Eukaryota; kingdom Metazoa; phylum Arthropoda; class Insecta; order Diptera; family Syrphidae; genus Philhelius; species Philhelius festivus. The sequence goes on from OZ007556.1 coordinate 156,904,603, forward strand.
CTATTGGGGTATGGGGACGATGTTTCAACGCTCCTTAATAGAGACCTTCGAGGAGATTGTAGATCAAACGAAGGTTTTTTGTTCTTGAAGTAAACGACGACAAGACCAAACACACGCTATCAACAAATAAATATCTATCCACCGACTGGATCAAAATTAATGGAAATAATTTCGAAGAAGTTATGAAATTCATATACTTTGGAGAAAATATTAACTACACGAAAAACACATTAGTGGATATTCGACGAATAAATAACTCCGAAAACCGTTGCTTATTCGGTTTGGCGAAAATATGAGTTCAAAACTCTTCACTCCTAAGACGATGTTCAGACCATGTGCTTCAGGCAGCGATCTTTAATGAATCGGAAGATGGCTAAGTAAACAAGTAACTTAATTAAGCATCCCTAAATTTTACTGCTTAAAATCTATTTTGAAGATAAATGGGGATAGATGAGAAGTGATAAGTTCAGAATCACAAACACTTATAATTTAAACGTGATGAATTCATGAGAGTCTTGATCAAAAGTCTTAAATAAAACACAACTTTGAAACAGAAAAGATAAAGCCAAACTTGTTTCCACGCTCTAATGCATTTGGGAATTTACGCATACTCCTTGTTGTTTTAAGATGATATCTTTACACTTCAATGTCAAACTACCGCACCCTGCAGTGTCGACATTGAGTTGATTTGTATAAGTCAACATGGCTGTTCTAAAATAGACGTTTTTTACTAATCAGATTTTATCCATATAGATAGATACTTTATATTAGTTGCGAATGTGAGAAGACAAAAACGCCATCAATGGAACGTAGCAATTACGTACAATTTAGTTAAGCCATGTTCAATTGAACAGAAGTGCAGTTTACATTGCTACCAGAACGAGTTGAAGTTCAAATTTGAACTGAAATTCAGGTTCAGCTGAATTTAAGTTCAATCTTCTACTGTGAAGCTAGGAGCTATAGAGAACTTTAACAGAACTTAGATATTAATACCTATTACGATTGTCAACCATCAATAGAAAATTGATAAATATCGAAATTTCGACTTTTAAATTTAAGTTAATGTTTTAAATAACTGATTAATTAATCATCAATTTTCTTATGAGTAATTCACAATGGTCACAATTATCAAAAGTTTTAAAGATTGGGACGACAATCGTAACAAGAGTGATTGCAACCTTATTTAATTTTGTGAAAAAATGATTTCAGGTCATGAAACTATATAAAAATTAAAAATATTAAAGATAGTTCTATGAAAAGTACCGTTATAAGTGGTTTGAGAAAAAAATATCTCAAATAATTCAACATCAAACTCACATTAAAATCGTTAGATGCAATCTAAGGAAAGAAGTCGAAAATCCATCTGACATCAGTTAACAAGTTTAAAGAACATTTTTTTTTCGTTTTCATTATCATCATTTCTTTATCAACAGTCAGTTAAAATATAGAGTTGCATTTTTTTAACTATTGCCTTTTCTTAAAAACCACAGGCTCTTCAACGCAAAACAGTTGACATTGAAAAGAACGCAGTTCGACAGGCGAGAGCAAACAACTATAATATAGCTAAACCACCTGGGTCAAATAGCAACGGCAGTGCAGGCAGCAATGGCAGTCAAAATAACAAATCATTCTTTGAGGATAACTTTTTCAATCGCAAAGGTTCACAGAATCAGCAACAGCAGCAAACTCAAGTGCAAGAAGAAATCGATTTACAAGCTTTGGAGGAACAAGAACGTGCAATTCGTGAATTAGAGGTACATTTAAAATATATTTTCCCCATTAGTTTACTTGTTAAGAGCCTATTCATTCTTTTTTCTGTCTAGGACAACATTGTTGGTGTAAACGAAATCTACAAGAAACTTGGTGCTATGGTCTACGAGCAGGGATTGGTTGTTGATTCTATTGAATCTTCTGTAGAACAAACCAGCGTATTCGTTACATCGGGTTCGGAGAATCTTCGCAAAGCCAGCCAGTATAAGGTAGTTTAATAAATAAATTCTCAACAAATAGACATATATTCAAAAGTTCTTTTTTATTTAATTTTCTAGAACAAAATTCGAAAGAAGAAGCTCATCTTGGCGTCCATCTTACTTGCAATATTTATAGTTATTGTCATAATTATTTCTATGAAGTTTTCAAATTAGTAGTGAGTAAAAAAAAAAATCTAAAAAGGATGATATGAAATCGTAAACAAAGACGTCCTTTCCCCTTTAAAGAATGAACAAAAACAAATTCAATACACTCCAACAACAAAAATAACAACAACACGAAACATATTTTACTAAAAGCAAAGAATAGAACTAGAAAACAAAGCAAAGCAACTAGAACATTCAATTATGTGGTGAACACAGGAATTTAAAATACATATTTAAATTATATTTTCCTGGTTATCTATTATTTATGTTAACAGTTTAATTTTATATTTAAGAAAACAACAAATATGTATAAAATTATTCTTCTAAAAAAAAAAACAGAACATTGGATGATTACCTTTTCCCTACACTTTAATCAAAAAGGGATTGTTGTAAAGTAATCGTCTACTCACTCACTTTGTTGCTGGTGATGTGTGCGATCTATTTATAAATATAATTATTATTCAATTTTATTAATTTGTAAATTAAATATTATTATTACTATTATATCCCTCACGTTTATGGTAAATTTTGGCAAAACTAATAACAAAACAAAATGAATTTGAATTAAATTTAAGACAACAAAATGAATCAACAACAAGATTTACGACGTTAAACGTGAAAACTATACAAAAATATTATAAAAATTAATCTCTAACAAGAAACAATTATTGAGAATAAAAAGAAAAACCTACCAAATTCAAACGAAATTTGTTGTTGTTCTTTTTCAACAGTTTGTTAAAAAGTTCGAAATTGAAATTCAATTTCACTATTAATTACATTCTGTTTCGATCATTTTGAATTTTTAAAATTGTTGGCATATTAATTGCAATTGTTAAAAAGAAAAATCAAATCAAATAAGTTTACTATGCATTAAAATGACGCAGTACTAGTGAGAATTTTAAGTGAAAAGACAGAGTTTCAACAAAAGAAATGGGCGAAACATCTTGCGAGAAAATCCAATTTATTAGATCGCCCTGAGAGTGTAATTAAATGTGGATTGATAGGAAGGAAGTTCACAACAATGTAAGGTTAGTCGTAGAAGATTTAAGACCTTATAAGCATTCGAACCAAACGTACCTCTACATATATAATAATACATCCACAAAAAGTCATTGTATGGGTGCAATTTGACCTGATGGTGTCCGTATAAGATATCATTACCTTCAATTCTCATCACTATAGCCAAATGCTAACTGAATTTTTTGGTTTGATATCGAAGATATGGAAGGGATGTAGTTTGAACAAGACGGTACCACATCTCACAGAACATAACTCGTTAAGACTTTTATGCAGAGCAAAATGCATAAACTAGTTATTTCGCATTTTGATGATGTAAACTGGACGACAAGATCGTGATTTATCGCGTTTTAATTATGTTCATAATCTGAAAACTTTTTACGCTTTGAAACAAATATTCCTCACGTTATGAGCGATTTATTGCTCAATACATGTCAAAAAGTCATCGAAAATTACCAAGTGCAGCAAGAGTTTCCTTGGATGACTGCCAATTTCGAAAACGTCAAATTAACGTCACTATGATCGCCAAATGATTTGCATTTTTTGACACAGATATTGCCATTGTTAAATATGTAATCGTCCTGGTTCCACAAAATCTTTGTGATCATCTTCATTCTTGCAAACGCATTCGACGTTAACGAACACGTTCCTTGGCTTATAGATATTTTTATCGCCAACTCGATTTTTTTAATACAGACTATCCCAAATCGTTATCGAAAATAATGCTTTTGTATACAAATTTGGTTTTCGAATAGTTGACTTTTGTGTTTGAGAGCATCCTGAAATTGTGCCGCAAATACATTTTTCGAAAATGGCCAACATTTAAAAAATGGCAGGATCCAAATAATATTTACACTGAAACAAAAGTTTGATCGAAACCAAAATCGTAAATGTGTGTTATTTAAATTTACTTTCCGAGCCACTAAATAGATTGTCCATTATTTGTTAAAAAACTGAAAATTTAGAGAATGAATTACATGCTTTTGAATATGTTTCTGTAACAATATTCATGTTTTTACATATTTTTAAGCCACTTTAGCATAAGAGCGAGAACGTGCAACGCAGTTACGTATTTTATTCCACAGCATTGGTAGGTATAAGCAATTTAAAACTTTTAATTTGTGGATTGGTATTTATTATCAAAATCTATTTGTAGTTTTACACGTTTACAGGTACATGTGCATTAGGAGGCCCTAATATTTAGTTTTAAAACAGGTATATCAAAAAAAAAAAAAATAATAAATAGGTATCATCAAAATTTAATTAAAATGATAGTAAAACTCTATATTTTCAAAATTAAACAACAACAACTTACTTGGTAAATAAAATTGACCACAATGGTGATTAAATTATGCCATTCCAGAAAATTTGTTTGATATTATTTCATTCACTTTTAAGATTAAGGATTCAAAATACTTATAAAAAGTATCGGCTCAACTTTCCTTTTAGGTAGTACTAGTTTTTACACGCGGATAGTTTTATTCGGTAGATTAGCATTTTTAAATAAAAAATACAAAAATTTTAGAGTAAGGAAACATTTATAACTATTTTTATTTTAAATTTCAATACAAAATGCACTTTTTTGTTGTTTATTTTGACATTTCACTTTGTGTAAGTATTACCAGAGCCAGGTTATTTTTGGGGCAATATTGGAAATGTTTCCTCTTTTGTTAATTTTCTAAAGCTAATTGTACACGATTGGTAGATCTTACAATATTGTAAGACCTGACAATGTCTGACAATTATCTACCAATGAGCTGACAATTAAGTTGTGTGTGTACACGGTTGGTAGAAAATCTACCAATCTCTTACAATTAATTGTCAGAAGTTGGCTGACAATTCATTTTCAGATAGCCGGCTTAATACCTACCAATTAATTGTAAGAGATTGGTAGATTTTCTACCAACCGTGTACACACACAATTAATTGTCAGTTTTTGTTGGTTATGGAAACTGACAATTAAACCTTGGCTGCAAATTTTCTGACAATGAAAAAATTGTATGATGCTAAAAAACGAACATCTTACAATTTCTTCATTGTCAGAAACGTCAGACAACGATAAAAATTGGCAGGCCTGACAATAAATTGTGTGTGTACACGATTATCAAATACCTTACAATTTACCGTCTTACAATTAATTGTCAGATACATTTTCTGACAATTAATTGGAAGATTACACGATTGTCAGCTAGCGTACACATGATTGTCAGATTTCTTACAATTAATTGTCAGACAATGATCTAACAATTAATTGTCAGACAAATTTTCTGACAATTAATTGTAAGACTACACGGTTGTAAGACATTGTAAGCATGTTTTTCACTGACAGATCTGACAATATTGTAAGATCTACCAATCGTGTACACTTAGCTTTAGTGTTATGCCTGAACAACATGCAATGAGCAAACCAACAACCCATTGAAAATGTCATATAATATTCTTGCCATATAAATTTAATTAAGTAAAAAAAGGTTATTAATGGTACCTCCCATAGAAAGTTTTTTTTCTCAAAAACAGTACAATTGATTTTGACCAATTTTTGTATGGTATACTAAAGAATTTGAATAGCTTGACAAAAAATGTTGACATCAGTAATGGCGGTTTAAAGAAACGGCCTTCTTTGGCTTACACTGGCTCATGCTAACGGAAATTGCTCTTAAGGTGCTCTAACGGTAGAAAATTCGTCAAGAACTTCAATTTAAGAAGAAAAATATGCTAGCTTTTTTAACGCGTTTAAATAAAGAAATAAATTATATAAATATCTTGTTGATGTTTTCATATATATAATTTGTATGCCTGTTCCATTTTCTTGTCCGTAATAATTTTTTACATTGATTTCAATTCGTAATAAATGAAATGTTTTAATATTTTCAAAATTTAATTTTTTAATAGGATTGTATGATTACCTGTTAAACGCTCAATTCCTTAATTTTTGAATCTAATACCGAAATCCTCATTTTCTTACCGTGTTCCTTAAGAGTTCTGAGAAAGGGTAAGGTTTGGGGATGAAGTCCTATTTCGAAGATTTACCAAACAAAAATGGTAAAAAAGATCGAAAAAAAATCAGTTTATTTTTTACGATAAGGTTCCAGTTTCCAAGAAATGCTTTTTGAAATGTCTGCTACAAACCAACAAAATTTATTACTCTCATAAAAAGCTAGCACGATACTAAAAAACTAAAATAGGTATTCCATGATTTTAACTTTAATAAAAACGTAGAGAAAGTAGGATGCTATATTCGATTAAAATTTTGCAAAATCGTTGTTTTAACCTAGTTTCATACTTAAACAGCTTTCACTACTAAAACCTTGCAACAATATCTTTAACTATTATTTTTTTTTTATTTTCTTTACTCTATATTATTAAATACTTAAAATTGGCAAACCATTTTCTTTTAGTTTTTTAAGAAGTTTTCGACAAAATTAATTTACTAGTACAAAACTCCTATAACGACTTTTCGATTTTTTAAATTTCGTTTGAATAAATTCAAATTTTCCTTAAAATCAAACAGTGTTCTATTTTTTAGCCTCATAATATTTTAGATGTTTTAGAAAAATAATAAACGAATATAATGTATTTTACGTGACATCCTTGTTTTTGTAAATACATTTTTAAAATTCCAAATTACTTGTAAATAAGAGCAAATACGTGCCATTCAGTCTTTCATTTCATTTAAATTTGTTTGAAACATATCGCATCATAGAGATCACATGATAAATTTTGTTTAAATATTTTTTCTGATATGTCTTAAGCCCTGTTTTAACAGGGAAGAAAACCGCAATATTACGCTAACTTTCGTCCAGATATTTACAAAACCGCTATGCTGGGCGTATACGTTTTCGGGAGTTTCTTTCGTTTACAAAATGACAATATTTGATACAAAAATGAAAGTTAAGTCTGCCCTCATTACGATACTAGGATTCTAACACGCTTTTGTATATATTTAGAATGAGTCCGTAGAAACTATTCAAAACAATATAAATAAGTGAAGCTCGTAGTATACTTTTTAAAAACATTGGCGCAAAATTTTAAACAACTAGTAGTAGTAGTATGATACTACTTAACAATTTGCTAACTTTAAAGTAGTTTACTAACTCATTCTTAGTTTTAAACATTTTCTGACTACTATCGTACTAAAGCCATTTCCTTAATAAATTGCTTCTGAAACAATGACAGTTTATTTTAAAGTTTCGAAATATCGCATTGTTAAAGTTCAAAATATTTCGCTATGTTTTAAGTAATATTACACGACGAATACATTTTTTTGAACAATTATAAGACCAAATTAATGTTCGGGACATCAAAAATCTTCAAAAGGTAAGATCTAGTTTCTTGTTATTAGTATATCGTCGCTGTAGATCGAATACCTCGTAACCCAGAAAAAAATCGATTTTTAGGTAATGATGCAATTATATTGTGAAAAAAATTCCGGATCTAATGAAAAATATCCTGTGAACCTAAAAACCATAATTGTAGGGCCACGCCATAATTAACAACACGTCTCTCATTGCCTCTCATTGATTTAATAATAAGTTTTTTGTCTCTCCTGAAAAATCGACTTTTCTGGGTTACGACTTACGAGGTACATATTCGATCTTCAGCGACGATATAATGTTCTGTGCTGAGTTGCCATTTATGAGTTCAAATTGTTAAAGATAGTGCTTGCACTTACAATTGAGCTGATTTCAGTCACTCCACTTCAACAGAAGTATAATCTTATGCTTCGTTGGCAACTACATAATATATCAAATGTATCTATTCCGAAAAAAATCAAAACAGAAATTCTTCCGATAGATTTTCAGTTGCTTCAAGGAAAATTTAAACTTAACAAGACCTTCCTGCTTCTAACAATACTGTAAAAATGACAGACATTTTGTTATACCTTTTTTCTAGGATCAGTGCTGCCATTCAATCAAAATAAAAAAAAAAAATTAAACAGATTTTAAGTAAAGTAAGGCGAACCATATTTTTTAAATAGAAAATTCAATTTTTATTAATAATTTACGAAATTTTTCATATAACAATATAAAAAAAAATTATTATCTTACAAAATGTTCTTACAAAAATGTAAAATCTATAATGTCTATTATAAATGTGTTGTTTCATTTGCATATAACATTTAAATTAATTAATAGAAAAATATCTATTTGTAACACTTATGATCTAAAGAGATAATTATTTTACATATATGTAGGTATTTTTGTTTAAATATTCTATTCATATAAATCTCTTGAATACTTGTATAAAATGTACTTTAAATTAATTCAATGTACAATAAACTATTCTTTATTTTGTTTCGATAAAACAACACTAATTCTATCTGAACTACTTCAAGTGTAGTGAGAGCGTCGGGTATATAAGAGTTTTTTTTTGATCCGGTGATCCTTAATATTAATATCTAATAATCAAAATTCGAGTTTCAAATGAATAGTATTTCGGGTAAGACAGGTAGGTTGGTACCTTCTCTGGTATGTTTAGTTTTTTTTTTTTTTTTTTTGAAGTTTAACTTTTCATAAAGTTTTAAATTAAAAAAAAATATTTCTTCAAAAATTTTAACTTTTCATAAAGTTTTAAATTAAAAAAATAATATTTCTTCAAAAATTTGTAACTGTTTTTTTCAAATTGAAATTAGATAAAAATGGCCACCAAAGGTTTGTTTATTTTTCGATGGTAAACAATCTGAACTGAAAAATATCTACAGTCTCATTCCATGATACTTTGCAATAGATTTGCAAAGACAAAATGCGAGGAATATTGCCAAGAGCTGGACAATGCCTACTCCAAGTAGAACTCCGAGCACAATTTCCTTGTGAAGCAGAATCCAGTCAATGAAGGCACTATAGCAACCCTAAAATAAAAAAAAAATATTTATTGCAAATATTAAATGAAGTAATATTTATTAAATTTAAAGTGTTACTCACTTTCTCATAATAACTATTTCCATCCGATGGATTTGTTGTGCAATTTTCATCACGAGGTATCGACTTGGCAATGTCTGTGAGTACGCAGCAAGCTTCGGGAATTGTTTGATTTTTCTTGTTGGCTGTCCAGCTCTCAGATGAATCAAAATCACGATAATTTTCCACACCACAACAGGAGAATGTTCCCATCATTTGATCCCACATTAGAGTGACGGCATCGGTGTGTTCGCCAGTTGAATAATATTTAGTTATGGTTGATTGTAAAAATGATTTCGTTTCACTTCTTGCCTAAGGATCGAAATAAAATATTTAAAAAACGTACCGAAGAATAAAATACACAAAATGTACTCCAGTACCCGGTCTTTGTACGCTGAGGCTAGTCCACCAACTGCAAATTCTGTTACCAAAAGTAAAATCATAAAAACGCCATACTGAAAATGATAAAAAACCGACAATGTTGCAGGTAATAGTTAAAAAAAATGTATTTAATAAAAATTATTTAAATTTTGAGCAAAAATGAAAATGGGTTCTTCCACCAGTTAATGAAATTGTATTCATGTAATATTGTGAAACCACCGTAAACGTCAGAAAGCTAACGAAGTCGTAAATGAACTGTCAAACTTTGTTTGGGAAACTGTTTATAGTAAATCGTAAATATTAGTTTTTCTTTTTAAGCTCAGAGCAGGGAACTGAGCTGTCAAAAAAGATCTGTGTTTGTTTTTTAACTCCGAAAATTTAGAGCGCTCAGGTTATTTCTTTTTTCAATCAGAGCTAGCTTGGGCGCGCTCTATGAGCTCAGAATAAAATGGCCGAGCAGATGAAGTAAAACGCTGAGCACGGCTAACTTCACCTTTGTTTCTTGTGATACGAGTATAACAGAGATAGACGGCGACAAAACAAAAAAAAAAAAACAAAACTAAAGGTGTTAAGTGGACCAGATCGATCGACGGCCCTATTTTGATAAGCCTCATAAAACAAAACCAAATGATGCTAAAGACAGGGGTGAAGACTACTTCTGAAATTCTAAAACTCTTTTTTATAGTTCAGTTCTCCAGTGTGTTTCATTACTATACCTGAGAGTGAGAGCTCTGATCAAACTCTGCTCAATGTGTATTCGACATGCTCAGGCTCTGATCAGTGCTCTGCTCAGAGTTAAAAAAGAAAAACACATATTAAGACTATTCATACCACGACTGAAAATCATTATAAACATCCCAAAGTTTACGACGTCGTCGTTAGCGAACTGTCAAAATTTGTATGGAAAACAAATCGTCAACTTTCCGACACTAATTCGTGTAGTAAACGAAGATGGTAAGCATCATAAAGTCGTAAACTCTTTGTAACGGTACTATGACGTATACAGAGTAGCCATCTGGTGGTCTCTTTTTCAATCATAGGTTATTATGACACTGGTAGCTGTTTCCCGCTCGACAGAAAGTCAGTATCCAAAACTGTGCGTTTTTGAAAAATTAGAAATCGTTAATAGCAGTAATTTACAGTAGCTTAAAAACTCTATAAGCAAGATAAATTTCTGTGCCTGCATCTGCCAATACGAAAAAATTTCTTTTATACGAGACATTTGAAAGACCTACGTATTTTTGAACAAAATTTCAAAAGTGAAAGAAACTGTCAGCTATTAGTTCCGTGAAAACGGGCTTTTTGTAAAATTTCACTCACGATATACATATATGTATAGTTGTGGTCAAAATAATAGTAAGGTTGTAGTTTAAATAAATATAAATAGTAATAAAATTAAATAAAAATAAATAGTTTAAATAAAATCATTGGTAAGTCCTCGAATTTTCATGTTTTGTGGAGGAATATTCTGTGGTCGGACACATTAATTTGAAAATCAGATGACGTTTTATTTCTTTAAAATTAGTAGATTAATTTATTTTAGTTTTTGTTGTGTCAAAAAATTCACTACTATTATTTTGATCGCAGCTATACGAGGGTGTTCCGATAAGTACTTAGCCTCACCGCCCGATGGTGCCAATATCGCAAGAGAGATTTACTATCGTCTAGTACATTCTCTTAGACGGCTACTGTCAAAATGTCAGCCGCGTCAGACTCGTAATTTTGTTTTGACCAAATGTGGAAGCCAGCCTGTCAGCGAATTTCAGGAAAATGGAAAAAGACCAATATCGGTCGGTGATTCGATTCTTGTTTTTGGAAGGGAAATCGCGCAGCGAAATCAAAGAGCGCTTGGATGCTGTGTACGGTGAGGTGACTCTTCTCCTTTGATGGCGACCGTCGAAAATTGGTATAACGGTTTTTGATGAGCCCCGCCCAGGTGCCCGAAAATAGCTACCGCGGAAGATAACGTGTCAAAAATCTACGATCCGACTGAAGGTGCGCTAGATACGAGTAGCTGAAACAGAAGACATCTCAAAAGACCGTGTGGGTCATATCCTCCATGAAATTTTTGGCATGAGAAAGCTGTGGGCGCGATGGGTGCCACGTTTGTTCACTCCGAACAACAAGCGCAACCGTGAGACCACTTCAGAGCAGTGTTTGAAGCTGTCGAATTGCACTAAGAACTTATGCTTATCCACCGTATTCTCCAGATTTGGCCCCATGCGACTTTTTTTGTTGCAAACTTGAAAAAATCATTCGCCGGGAAGCAATTTGAGCCGAATGAGGAGGTCATCGCCGCTACGGAGGCCTACTTTGCAGACCTCGAGAAAATCTATTTTTCGGATGGGTTTAAGAAGTTGGAGAATTGCTGGATCAAGTGTGTCGAGCAAAAAGTAAACTATGTTGAGAAATAAATCGCCACTTTTCCAAAATTTTTGTTTTTCTTTTGTAGGCTAAGTACTTATCGGACCGCCCTCGTACATACACTTATGTTTATACATACAATTACATCCATACATACATATATTAAAATACAAAAAAAAACTTTGTACTTCGTTCAGACTGCAAGTGATTACACTTACATATATACAGATGGGGACTATCTTGACCAAATAATCTTGTTAGTCTTCAAAATTGTCCCCCAAAATTGACCGAATAATCTTGTTAGTCTTCATCGATTTTTCTGGAGCGCAAAATCTTATATCACATTAAACAAAAAAGAAACCAACTATCTTCCAAGTTCAAAGGTAATCTAAGTTCAAGGAGCCATTATGAAAGTTGTCAATGAATAGAAGTTGTTACGGTTCGTTGCCACTGGCAAAGGCCAATGATGTATTTATTATCTATGACTTCTATAGCTTAAAAAACAAAAGTATCACAAAAGCCATGGCAATATTACATAGGTACTTTATCTCAGATTCATCGTGAGATTAGTTGTGTTGTGTATAACACTGAATTGCCGACTGTGATTGCTACTTTGAACTACCAATCTACCACTTAAAGTGTTTTCAAACAAATTTAATTTAATTTTCTTTCGTTGCCACAATGGGTTATGATGGAACGAACGACACCCAGCCCCTATTGTTTGTTTTTTCTTCTACCTGAATACATTTAAAAAATTATATCTTTTGTTTAAAGTTTGAAAATAAACAACTTTATCGACTTCATCAATCAGATTTCATTGCACAATTTTCAATACGATATAAAAGTGTAAGAAAATGACAATATTTCTTACTAAACACAAAACTTGTTAGACATCATTTTCCTTTTTCAGAATGAAGACACAACTTTATAACGGCTACATGTGTTAAAACAAAACTAAGGCTCGTAAAACTAATTCGTATAATCAAGCCAAAAAAAAAAAACATAAAGAAGATCCATCAATTTGTTTATAAAATTTGCATTTTTATTACCATTAATTTGTGTGAACAGTTCATCGTCTTAAAAGACACTTTGTTGCAAAACTTTAAGTTTTTCAAGAATAAGTTATTAGTCGGTGTTTTGCTTAATTTTGAAATTGGGTTAACATTTTGAAAGTAGTTTGTTATAAAACAAAACGTGCATCGGATCATTGATTTGAAGGTCGTACTAATTTTGGTGGCCATGGGTGCAGAACTTAGATGCATACTTAAAATATAAAGGCATATATCATAGGTGTGCTCATATTATTGCTATTCACTCTGTGACATTTATGGTAATTTAACTTTTGACTCTCTAGGTTGAGGGCATTGAACTGTTACAAGTATTTAGTGTTTGCTGACATTAGGAGTTAAATCCAGCTATTAACAATTCAACCAGCGTCAGGGCTAGATAGGTTAGTTGTTGAATATAAGGTCTTAAGTCAATGTAATATAAATAGAACAATTTAAAATAGATTTATTTTAAATCACCTTGAGTGTGGAAAAAGTCGTGACCTGAAAATTACTTTAGTATTAAATTAAAATTGTATGAAGAAGAGGATTAGTTTAGATCACAATTTTTTATAATGGTTTCTTGAAATTAATTTGTTGAAGAAAAATGTACGACTAGTTTGCGAAAACTTGAACTTCTGACAAAAAGTTGTAGAGGTGCAACCAAGACAATAAAATCCTCGTAAATACATATGTCTCATAATCATTTTAAAGTGAAAAAGTTGTATCACCCTATTTGCCTATACTTCTATTTTTCTACTTTTACATAAGTATACAATGAAATTGAAGATTATGCCACAGTTGATTAGTCTTGACTGATATCTAGGAACACTAGCACAAAATTTTTAATTAGTACGATTTTAAAGCTGTTTTAGTATGAAACTAGGTTAAAACAACGATTTTACAAATTTTTATTTACCATTTTATTAAAGTTAAAAAGTATCGTGCTAACTTCCTATGACTCTTTGACATTTACAGACGTCCAAAAAGGCCTGTTTACTCAGTTTTTTTGCACGAATTGTCATTGTTTTAGGTGTGTTTGGAAGCATTTCCTTTATCACGATACATACTGGTTGCAAAATGATTAAATTTAAAAAGGACTTAGTTAACTACTATAAAGTTCACAAATTGTTAAGCATACTAATACTTTAAAACCGGGTTGTTTAAAATTTTGGTCCACTGTTTTTTTATATTTTAACATTTTTGTTTTTCTTAAATAAGTTAGATAATTGGTTGATTTTCAGTCAGTATATCTTTATGTAGTCCAGCGAAATTTTTAGCAATCGCTTTGTTGTATTATCTTTGTATGTACGTATAACCTATAGTATTATCATGGAGCGTGATTTTGTATTGCGAACGCTGGCCTGGTGGTGGCGCAGAAATTAGCGCACGCTTTTACAGTGGAGAGTAGGATTACATACAAAGCAAGTAATAAAAAAGAGAATATTTTATTATTAAATTTAGCAAAGACAAAACAGTTCCTAGCCTTAAGACGTCGCCACAATCTTTCGTCTTCTTGATAGTAAGAAATTGTAGTATATCACGAATATTTGACGGCTGAGGGTAGTGGGTTTATTTTGGAAATGGTTGGTATGGAGGAGTAATTTAAGCGGTACTTTTTGTATTATTAAGCTTTCTGATCTTTCTTCTTATCCCAACAGAGAAGAGATGAAGAACTAAAAAGTAGATGTAGTTTTATAGCTTTTATTTGTTACTTTTGAAGTTCTGAATATTAATATGGAAGTTCTATTTCCTTTCATTATTTCAATTGAATTTTATCCGAGATAATCAAATTAGTTATTGGAGTATCTATCTACATATCTATTACAAAATTCTAGGTTGACATTTTAGAAGGTGAGAAATATTTCTTGAATTGTAGAGGGAAATCTAAGAAATACCCTAAGGTTCTAAAATATTTGAATTCGGTTCTTCTTCTTGCTATAAAAATAAAAAGCACGACTAGGTCATACGAACTAGTTCTTAGGTTTGTTAGACTTAAAATTTTAAAAATAAATTTGATTTGAGAAAAAATGTTCATAAGTATTAAATTCATTTTTTAAAAGTCGTTGCAGCGGTTTCTTATGAAAATAAAAAAATTTTTAAAACATTTTTATGTTTATGTTTATGTGCAATTTTAGTTTTAAGTGTTATATAAGGGTTTTTTCTTGTAGCTTTTCCCTTAAAAATGTATTATATTCATTTCATTTTAGCATTAATTATATTGAAGTTGTAAAGAATTTGATTTTCTATTTCTCTTAAATACAAAATACATAAAATAATTTTCATTTCTCTATGTATTAAAAGTAAGAACTATCAAACTGCAATAAATAAATAAATAAAACATTTTGGTACGCCCACTTTAAGTCTTTATTATTGTATGAATAAAAATTGAATTTCATTTTTGAGATATCGAATTTTCAAAAAAAAAAATGCACGACTGCACGCATGCTCTTACGTTAAAGACTCAAAATTTAAAAACTTAATGTTGCACAATTTTAAACGTTGCTCGTATAATGAATAAAACTAGCTCTACTTAAAACAGTCCTTTAGTTTAGGGACATTGTTTAACTTTTTCATAATTTTAAACACGTTAGACAACTCTTCTAACTTAGGTTGGTTTCACTACAGAAGCTAAGCGAATTAACGTTGAACAATCATAAATTTGACATTTCTCGGAACCGTTTTCGAGAAAAATACGATTTTCGAAAAACATTTTTAACATTTGTATGGAGGGTACCGTTATTTTTAGGTAAAATAATCGAGCATGTGGTGTTTGAAATATTGAGTTTTGTTTGACCTATCTCAAATGGAAAAGATTCGGGTGTTTGAGAGGCAGTGTCTTAGACGTTGTCTTGGATTACACAGAACACCAGAATCGGAGTACAAACATTACTATTCCAACAGGACTCTATACAACGGAAACGGAGCCAACATTAACAGAATAGATAATTTTTTGATAAAGCTGATTCGGAGTCACATTGCGAGAGCGATGACCTCAGCAAATAGTTTAATCTACCCCAACACAGAATACTTAGAGAGTGTGTGTTTAAGTGGCCATATTGCACCTAATGCATTCCTCTATTTAGATAGTATAGGGTTGATCCAGGATAGAGAGGCGGTTCCGCTAATCTACCACATCAGCCGTAGTACTGTGGATAGGCGGCTCTTTTATAGTCGAGACGTCCTCGCACAAGACGGAGCTGAGAGACTTCGGTTCAGTACGACTGTGTCCGATCGGGACCTGAAAGACAGGGTAAGGCAGGAGAACCAGTTTTGGTGGTTGTCTAATGTTGATAGCGATAGTTGACAAGTTGTCATGGCCGACTTACCTAGTTTTAAGGGTATTCTTAGGTAGGGACACTCAGGGTACACTGAAAATAAAATCTAGGTATATATATGATAAAAATCTAGGTTGATTTGACAAAAATTTTGTCAATATACGTCCAACAAAAAGTTTTATCAAATTGACAAAAATTATAGAATTTTGTTGAGGTAACAAGAAATATTTTGTTGTATCCACAAAATTATTTTGTTATGCTAACAGATAAATTTATTGAAATAACAAAAATATTTTGTCAATATGAAAAAATTTCGTAGAATTTACAAAATTAATTTGTCATATTAACAATTCTTTTGTTGTATTAACAATTTTTGTTGTTAGTGTTATTGTTTTTTTATTATTATCGGATTAACAAAATTTTTTTGTTAAATTAACAAAATTGTTTTGTTAAATTAACAAAATTGTTTTGTTACATTAACAAAATATTTTGTTAAATTAACAAAAATTTCTTGTTATATTTTGTTAAATTAACAAAATATTTTGTCAATTCAACAAAATATTTTGTCAATTTTACAAATTTCTTTTGTTGAATCCACAAAAAATAAAATTAATTTTGTCAAAATAGTTTTTTTTTTTTGGAATTTAAGTCCACAAAAATTGGCGTTTCGTCCCTACGATCTCACATGCAACCATCTGTGAGGGCGTATGGGCAATACGCAATTTTTGTTAAGTTCAGTTAATTCTACATCGATTTTTTAACAAAAGCCAAGTGTGAACTATATCATACACAAAAGAAATTTTTTGGTTTCCTTGCAAAATAGTTTTATCTATCTGATAATATTATTTTATCAATATTACAAAATAATTCAACCCCAAAACAAAATATTTGTCATTTTAACAAAAATGTTTTTCATTTTTTGTTAAATTGTGAGAAAAAAATTAACTAAAACTTTGTGATATTGACAAACATTTACAAAACACCTTTTTGTAGATACAACAAACATTTTGTTAACATCACAAAAAAGTTTGTCGATGTGACAAAAATCTCTGTTTTATTTTGTTACATTAACATAACTTGGTTTGTTAAACTGACAATATTATTTGTAGTGCATATTTTGTTAAACTGACAAAAAATCATGCTGGATTATAAAAATTTTGTGAAAACAACAAAATCATTCTTTCGTATTGAAAAAAATTTTATCAAAACGACAAAATTGTTCTGTTAAAGGTCAACAAAACGTTTTTGTCAATATTACCTAGGAATTTATTTTCAGAGTAGCACAAAAAAAAAAACAAAAAAAAAAATTGCGTACATTCTTCCAATGTATATTAAAAAAAAAAACAAAAAAAAAATATAAAATCTGCTGCTGTGGCTGTTCTAGTTTTTAAGTAGTTTTAGTTTAGTCTTAGTCTATTTTAAGTAGTTTAAGTTGGTTTAGGTAGTTTTTAATTAGTTTTACTTTAGTTTGTTAGTTGTATATAAAAAATATAAAAAGATAAAGAATCCGAGTTTTTTAAATTTTCTCGAGAAAAAAAAAATAGATATAGTTTGAATTTTTGAATTAAAAATAGTTTTTTAGGCCGAAAGGTATTAGATTTAAGATATAATTAGTTTAGCTTAGAGCGCCCGCATAGGGCCAGTAAGTTAGTTTTAAGTTAGTGGATAATTAGGCTAGTTTTTATGAATTTTTGTCTACCTTTAAGATAGTTTTAAGATTAAAGAAAAAAATAAAAATGAATTTAAAAAAAAAATATATTGAGTTTTGAAAAACAAATTTGAATTTTTTTTTAAAAATCCAAACAAATTTTAGGAAAATTTGAAAACAAAATACTGTTGAAACTGCTGGGGAGCTTTAGTATTAAAAAATTATCAAAATCGGTTGTACCGTTTTTCGGAAAATCAAAAACCAAGGAGGGTACCAAATGAAATTCTTTGAATTTTTTTTTTAATCTGTGACAGTTTTTGAGAAAAAAAAAATATTTATAAAATTTCGAAAAAAATCTATGGCAGGTACCGTTAGTTTTGGTCTTAAAAAACCGTGTGGGGGGGCGGGGGAATTAATAATACTATCTACCAAGTTTAAAGAAAATCGGCCGAGCCGTTTAGGCTGTAGTCGAAACGACAGACAGGCAGAATTGCGAGACCCACTTTTTTAGTCTTCGGTATCATCGTAATGTCAACTTTGATAAAAATCTCGAGTTAGATTCTTTTCCCGAATGCATAACTTGCTTTATAGTACCTAAAAGTCGCAAGTAAAAATAATTTGTATATAAAAGCTATATATGTACGTATTCAAAATTCTTAAACATTTATTTATTTTTTTTACATAACTAAATTGCTAGTTTTACAAAATTTTCAAAATTTCTAAAAAAGGTTTATATTAAGATTTTAAACAATTTCATGGAAAAATGTTGATTTAAATGTTGTTTTATCAAACAAATTGTTATTTAAGATTGTACAAATTAAATAGTTACATTTTATTTAATGGAGAACATTTTTCATAATTGGTACGATAGATTGAAATAAATATGTTCCGGTATGTTCCTTAAATTTCTTTGAGGAATATTAAAGTTAATACGAGACAGAAGGTGCAAACAGTCTATGTAACCGTTGAATAATTTTACAATGAAAACAAAACATAAATAGCAGCGTCTGTTCTCGAGACTGGGTATATCAATAAGTCTAAGTCTGTTGTTATAAGGTGGGACATCATAAGGATTATCCCAACTAGTACCCTGAGCGCAAACCTAATGAATCTTTTTTGAACCTGTTCTAGTCTATTTTTATGACATTCGTAATATGGTGACCAAATCTGACAAGCGTATTCTAGAATGGGTCAAACAAAAGCTATAAAAAGCTGCTTTGTCACGAAAGGGTCGGAAAATTGTTTCGACTCCCTTTTTATCCATTCGAGTTTGCGATCAAATGTGACACCAAGAATAGATATAACGGTTTCACGGGATATTGATATACTATTAAACAAATAGTTAAACGAAATAAAAGAAAACTTTCTTGTAAAACACATACTTTTACATTTATCGATATTAAGAAAGAAACAATTATGAGTGCACCAGTCAAAAAACGAAATAAGATCATATTGCAATTCTTCACAATCACAAGTATTTGAAATAGTTTTAAAGATTGTTACATCGTCGGCGTTAATGAGGCACTTGGAGTATTTTAACACAGGTAAGTCATTTATAAATAAAATGAAAAGGATAGGACCTAAACGACTACCTTGTGGAATTCCTGAATTGATTTTAAACTTATTTGATTTGCAACCGTTAAGATCTATCGAATAAATAAATTGAACAGACAGGCCGACAGTATTGCGAGACGCACATTTTTCGTTGTCCCTTTTATCGTAATGTCAAGTCTGTTGAAGATCTCGAGTTTGCTTTTTCTACGAATGCTAACATATATACACAGTACCTCTATATAAAATAATAGACATTTCTTTTACTGGACGATAATCGATGTTAAATCAGCAACGGAGACCTTTTGGTCAGTCTTTTCATCACCTCTGTTTTATTTATTTATTTTCCAGATCGTTGACCTTATTAAAGTTCTGTACGTAAGAATACAAATCTTGGTATTACGGCCCAACTATAACACATACACATAGCTGTCTAAAATATCCATCATTACCTTGGCTCTTTAAAATTAAAACTAGTTGTTATTGTATCTTCATTCCAAGAAGGTTTTGAATATCTATTGCTACTATCGATGGCGATCGATTACTTGGACATAGCTAGCGGACCGCAAATGTCTTCCGCCTTTTCACTATCAATTTCAAATATAGATGAATAGAATAAAGGAAAAGCCTATACAGAAGCAGACCAATAGACCGTCATAAATCACCGGTATTGCACAAATATGCAGTTCAAGATACAGTATCTCTTGCGTGCACTACCATTGCAGATTTTTCCAATAGCTACTGGCCTACAGTTTCTGTATGGCGTTCATAAGGAAATGCACTTGCCTTGCATAAGTCCAACTTAATTTCAAGAAAATAGCCAAAGAGATTTATGTAGGAATTGTTACGGGACGCAATCCAAGCTGGCAGTGCCATCTAGCACGGTATTACGAAATACATTCACAAATTGTCTTTCTCTCCAAAAACCAGCAAATAATGGAGTGCAGGTGTACATTTACATAGAGCAGTTGGGAGCCCTGCCCAATGGCCACCCAAGTGAGACGAACTAGTTGGGCTTCAATCCTTTTATTTTCCAATTAATGTTTACGTTGACTGTGGTGGCAGTGCCAGAGGTATAGTCTTGGTGGTGGAGATTGGCTTTGGCTGAGTTCGTTCATCTTTTTGCACATCACCACCAACTTGATGGCAGTGAAAAAATTCTGACTGAAATTCGAAAGGTAAATTGGAAAGGGACGATGGTCAAGTAGTGTTGCGTATTTATTGCTCCATAAAGAGACAATACAAACAATGAACGGGCAGAATGAGTGTGCTCCACGAACCATGGATACCAGCGAATGTATAAACGGAACAAAGGTGGGTTCCGTGGGCATAATTAAAAACTCAGATGAGAAGTCATTTTGGATGGCAGTTCATAGACTGGTTTGGAGTTATGTAAGCGAGTTTGGTGACCTGATTCGGGAGTCGACAATTTATTACTATAATTATGAGTACTAGCCCGTAGTTTTGACGAAATTTAAAGTTAACAAAGCCCATGCAACCGGCCAGTGGAAGAATTATTTTGTCAGTTACATGTTGTTAATGATTGATGGATCAATATTCAAGGCTATGGACGTGTTCCATATAACCATAGGCTATGGTTATATGGAACACGGGATTATAAAATCATGTACGATTCAGAAGTTGATAATACCAATAAATTCTTCTCAGCCCAGTTGGTCTAAGGTTAATGTTTAGGAAATTAAAAATGCATATAAAAGCCCAGAATAGATAATAAGGTATTTTAAAAAACTCACCGTTGTCAGCAGACACTTTGACTCTCGTATCGCACCGCAATAACCCAGGAAACTCAATACGAACATTATCGCTCCGCATACGATTAGCACGTATGCCATTTGTTCTATCACAGCTGGCTGCGTAAAGTGCTGTAAATGAGAGGAAAAAAAAAATAAAATATTATTCAATCCAATTAGTTGACTTCGTTTATTCTTTGTCGAGTAATTAACCTCTGACAAAAAAGTATTCTTATTAGTGATTAAAGAACAGTTTCTTAAAGATAATTAACTTGAAGATAAACCTACTGTTGCTTAACAATGTACCTACTAACTTAAAACAACATTGCAACTAGAATTAACGAGATTGGAAAATAGGGTGGTTATATTAAGGTAGTAAATTTAAATCAGACAAATCTTCATAGAAACAATAATTGGTAACATTAGATTTTGTTATTTAAACATAAGGGTGGGTCGGTACATCCCTGAAAAATGAAATAAGGAACACTCTTTTCCGCATAAGAACATTTTATTTCTCAATATAATCTTCTTTTAGTTCGACACACTTCATCCAACGTTTTTCCAATTTGTTGATGCCCTCAGAATAATACAATTTCCCGAGCCCTCAAAATAAGTGTTTGTTTCAAAGATGACATCTTCATTTAACCCGAATCTCTTTTGCCCGAGCAATTTCTTCATGTTTGGGAACAAGAAATAGTCTGGGAAATATGCTTAATGAGGTAGGATTTCGTGTAACCTAAATCATGAAATTTTCCAATTGCGATTGCGGACTTGTGCACCGGTGCGTTGTCCCGGTGGAACAGAACTTTTTTCTTCGCCAAATCCGGCCTGTTTTGAGCTTAGAATCGATCCAGCAGTTCTTTGGAATGTGCACTGGTGATCAGCTTACCCATTTCAAGCTAATCGATGTGAATATCCTGCAAGCATCTAAAAAAAACCGTAGCCATGACCTTGTTTCCTGACAAACCATCTTTGGCTTTATTCCGCTTCGATTCCAACAGAAGTCTACTGTTTCGACTTTTCCATGTTTCATCGACCATTAGGAAACGGTGGAAAAATTCGGTCGAATTTCTCTTGACCATCATTAAACACTTTTTTGAAGTTATCAAACGATTACGTTTGTTGTCAATTGTAAGCAAATATGGCGGAAAGCTTTTTCGTTTATGCTGAATCGAAATCAATAAATAATCTATGTGATAGGTAGGTTAATAGAAATGGCGACCACCGGCAGTTTAGCCTATTTAGCGCTGAAGTGCGCCATTTTGATACCATAACTCATATGAAACTGTGGATACAATTGATATGGGAAATTGTGGACATTCTCACGGAGTCATCCAGTTTGGATTAAGTTCAAAAATATAAAATAATCTAGTAGGTTTTATGGAAATTGGATCACTCAGTCAGCCGGACCACCACACTCATCCGACACTATCTACACTGTACCAAGCTAGGCAGCTTGTTGACTGGTGCTGAACGAAACAGTAGCCAATCCGATTCAGTGATTATCCGCACCGTAAGGCTCCGTCAAAGCCCTCAGTCCTCTAGCTCTGGACCTAAGGAGTCAAACGGAGGGCATGGCACAGAAGTAACTGAAATTCGTCTCAGAGCCACTTCGTCGCGTTGAGAGAAGAGATCAATTTGATAAAGCTGATTCGGGGTCACATTGCAAGAGCGATGTCCTCGACCAACAACCTAATTTTTGGGGCTTACTACCCAAACGATGATTACTATGAGAGTGTACGTCTTAGCGGCTTCATCCCGCCCGATGCATTTCTCTACTTAGACACACGAGGGCTGGTCCAAGATAGAATGGCGATTCCGCTAATCTACCACGTCAGCCGTAAGACTGTTGACAGGCGCCTCCTTTATGGTCGAGACGTCCTCGCACAAGATGGAGCAGAGCGCCTTCGGTTCAGTAGGACTGTGTCCCATAGGGACCGGAGGGACAGGGTGAGACAGGGGAACCAGTTCTGGTGGTTGTTGGATGATAGAGAATGTTGACGAGGACTTATATATGTCTTGGCCGACTTACATAGATTTAAGTGTAGGTCGTTAGGTAGGGACAGTCAGAGTGGCACAAAAAAAAAAAAAAAAAAAAATAGTACATGTTTCGATGTACATACAAAAAACAAAAAAAAAACACACTGCTGCTGTGGCTGTTCTAGTTTTTAAGTAGTTTTAGTTTAGTTTTAGTTTATTTTAAGTAGTTGTAGGTAGTTTTAATTAGTTTTACTTTAGTTTGTAAGTTTTATATAAAAAATTTCAAAAAAAGTTACAGAATCCGAGTTTTTCTTAATTTTCTCGAGACAAAAAAAAAAATATATATATATACATAGTTTGAATTGAAAATAGTTTTTTAGGCCGAAAGGTATTAGATTTAAGATATAGTTTAGCTTAGAGCGCCCGCATAGGGTCAGTAAGTTAGTTTTAAGTTATTGCTTGGATAAGTAGGCTAGTTTTTTTTTATGAATTTTTGTCTAGCTTTAAGATAGTTTTAAGATTGATGAAAATAAAAAAAAAGAGAAGAGATCAAGTCTTTGATCTTCATTTCAAATGTATTTCCCATAAATTTGGCCAGATCAGGGAATTTGCAGGGAAAATGAAGGAATTTTTCATTTTACCGCTGGTCCCCACAGCTATGACCGTAAGTGTTGTGAGGAATGCTTAGCTTTGCCGAATGCTCTCTTATTGGCCATTTTTCGGTAGCTATGTTCTTGGCTTTGTCATGCCTGGGTCTGCATATCAGATCAAGTGTTTGCTGATATCGATTTTAATGCTCTCAACATAAAGTTCACCTCTACGCCATCGCCCTTAAACGTTGCTTTACCCTTTAATTTTTCTTGTATCAGCAGTTTTCTCATTTGTTTTTGAATAATAGAAGAGGATGACATTGTAAAGGCGATGCGAATGGCTTCCATAAAATCGAATGCATTTATCTTATGAATTCTAAAAATTGTTGATTCGGTATTTAAAATAAATAAATTTTCGGCTCGAATTCCGGCTGCTGATTCCGAAAGACTAACGAGCAGCTCTTTCCATGACAAGGTTTCCTCTTGGAACTTATTACTATTCCAATAGATGCTACTGCTTCCGAATTTACTGAATTTAACTATTCACATATTTAAAAACATTTTAACCACATCGAATTTTCCTCCAGAATGGAAGAAAAGAAAGCTAAAATTATAACACATACCTCCATTTCATTCAAAGGAGTTTGAAAAAATCATTCTGAAGGAGATACAAAAATATTTATAGATCAACAACTTGTTAAGTGCCTGCCAGTCTGGTTTTCGACCAAATAACAACTAGAAATCCACCTTATTCCTTGTCACATTTGAAATAAGAAGACAGTGACACTGTTAACACTATTAGACTTTTTCAAGGGCTTTGACACTGTTAATCAATTAATCCTTTGTCAAAATCTGCGAATCTGCTTTGAATTTTCCTCAGAGTCATGTAAATTAATTCTTTCTTACTTATACGTCAATAACGACTGTTGTTTTTCTTCTCCTGTTCTTGTGAATATCTTAGCTGGAGTCCCACATGGGTCTATCCTTGGGCCGATCCTCTTTTCGCTTTATATAAATGTGTTACCAAATACCACAGTTCCTGATATTTGTAAATTTTTAAATCTATTGAAGATTGATGATGAAAATATTGACTGTCAGCACTGCTAGAAACTTAGGAATAATTGATTAAAAATAGTTTTTTTGGCCCACAAAAATTGTCAATTGGACGATAATTAGAAGGTGAAGAAGATTCGCCTTTTTCTTAGGGACCTTAAAGAGATCAATAGATTAGGACAGATAGAAACGCAGTATTGAAGAAAACTTTTTCAAAGCAATGGAAGGAGTACTATACGGGACAGCGGATTTATGTATGTCAAGATCTTTGTGAACTCTTTCAACTGTACGAGTACGAAAAAAGATTGTACCCATGGAAACGTTTGCGATCTCAAGAATAGGAGGAGATATAACACTCTCTGGCAGCCTCGAATTAAAAGCAAACTGTGGTGCAAGCAAATTCGCTTTTACTAGAAAGCTGGAATAAGAAGTGTCACTGAGAGTAGTATTTCGAACATTTTTTACAATTAATCGAAATCCTACCAATATCCGTGCATTTGGTATCGATGAATTTTTCTTTTAAAATTTCCTTTCGGACTTATTAATACAATTCATATTGGATGGTTTTAAAGTCTTAAAATCAATGCTGATGTGTCAGAGAGCTTTCAGTTCTTGATTTGTGCATCACAAATCACATTGTGTGGAATGAACGAAGCAACCCTGCTTAGACTGCTTTTACACGAAAGTGATTTTTAATCTTTGTTTATCTGCGATTTCTATATTTTTAATAATTAGTTTGGTACTTAATTCAAGCGCGAGGAAGTCATCTGCCAAATAGAAAATGAAACACATCCGAACGAAAAGTAACAAAGAAGAAACGTCGATAACTTTGCAATTTTACTAACCACAGGAACCGCCACTATACATATACAGCTCTTCCCTAGAGGCTTAAAAATAAAAACCCGATATTGCATCGTGTAAAAGCAGACTTGGTGTTGAAGTTTTCTTCGACGATGGAAGAAATTTTTCACCTCTCCTGAAGCGGCTGTAATCTTTATAGTCTATATTTGTCTGGAGCATGAATACAACTATCAGTTGCATTTCACAAATAATTCCATCGCACTTCAGAAATTGCTTATCAGTTTCTTGTAAACAACTTCGGACGTGCTGTTAAGTTCAGAGATATTTTTCTTCAGCCTTACTACACGAATGTTGAATGTTTTTCTCAACTCAATATTTTCCCCCTATTGCGATATTTGCACATTTCAAACCAATTTACATCGGTTTCTTATTTTAAATCCTCTCCAACTTTCCCATTAGCGCGCTTAAAATTAAAAAAAAATGGTAAATTTGGTAACAGACAAAGTTATAATTCAATAAATATACATTTTGAGTGAAATATTACCGAAAGCTGCTCAGATTTCACTTTTAAGCAACTTTTCAATTACACTGGAAAAGTATTTTTCAAAAACCAAATTGATATTAATTACATCAGTAGTTTCCAAAAATCATCTTACATTCAACACTACACACGTTGACCACTAAGGGTCGTGCATATCAATTCGACATCCAATGCTTACTTCTTCTGACCCCATATTTTGCTGTCGCATCCAAAACTATCAATAACTTAAAATTTCTTCGTAGATATCCAAACAATGTTTACCACAAAAATTGCTGCTGGTACATGACAAACGCCAAGTACTTTTAATAGTACCCAGAGAGGTGCGGCCAGCCCGACGATGACGGTGGCGGTGGTAATAAAAAATTACCATCTGAATAGTAAACAAAAAAAAAAGTGAAAAGCACAATAAAAAATAATTGAGTGTGCACAGCACATGCATTTCAAATAAACAATCGTTTTAACGTTGATCTATTGTTTGACATTGAGGAAGCACAGGTGTATGCAACATGTGTGCAGAGGATTGAGTGTGACAAGCTTGTGAGTTGCAAATCCAAGAAAATGAAAGTGAAGAATCAACAAGCCGTGTGGGCTTAGCATTAGGTGGTATTTAGATATGTAAGTGCATATGCAGTTGAAAATATTAGCATACGAACAAGTATTCATAACACGCTCGACTAGGTTGCACATACTCGCTTTTGCAGCCAATGGAAATGTTTTCGAAAAGAAATTTAAAAAAAAACTTCAAGTACAACAATTTTAACCAATAATCTGATTTCCGAAAAAAAATCGAAAACGTTTAAAGAATTCAAAATTTTATGAACCTATCAGCTTTAAATTCTTTGTAAGCTTTGCTTCATAAATGCAAAAATACTTTATCGGTCCCAAATGCAAAATGTACGACTGGGTCTCTCGAACTTGCTCTTATAAAAAAGAAAGTAAGAATTTAAAGAGTGGGCGCCTCCGACCGCGGCGCAAGGGCCAACACTTTTAAGCAAATTTTGGATAAGAATTTCGCAGACTTCTGTTGTAATTTCAGCAATTTCGTTCTAATGTTGTCCTTAAGCATCGAGGTTGTGGTTGGTTTGTTGATGTAAACGTTTTCCCTTAAGTACCCCATAAAAAGAAATTGGGAAGCGTCCAATGAGGGGATCTTAGGGGCTAATCGATATTCCATATTTTGATCTTATTCGGCCGGAAAAATGTATATGGTTAAGTTCGCAACGTAGCACTGGCTGGTGTGTGATGTGTCAAAGTGTTTAAATAATTTCAACACATTTTTGCTGCGTTAGATATGCTCCATAATGAATTACTATGGACCATTCCCTACGACTGTCAAATTCACATAAAAATGGCAACCAATTAAAATCGACCTGGAACATACAAATTGCATACTGTACATTGTTTTTAAAACTCCCGTGAAACTTCTGTATACAAAATTTAATTTAAATTCAATGATTGTGAGAAATTCAAAATATAGTTCTACGGCAGATACTTTTGTTATATCTAAGTTTCAATATTTTTTACATTAAATGATAGATGGTAAAAATTAAGCGAAACTGAAAAAAAAGTATCGAAATTCTAAGAGTCGTTTACGAAAAAAAAATTCGATGCTTTAAAACAATTTTTTAACGTTTGTATTCGTATTTTGATTATTCTTTTTTTCTATTTTAAAGACAATCCAAGACAAGACAAGACATTTA
The DNA here is from genome assembly GCA_963931855.1 of Philhelius festivus. NCBI lineage: Eukaryota > Metazoa > Arthropoda > Insecta > Diptera > Syrphidae > Philhelius > Philhelius festivus. The sequence continues at coordinate 156,932,336 of OZ007556.1, forward strand.
GACGAAATAGGCTGAGTTCGTAATTGCAAAACTGCCACAGTCCTGCAAAAATTGCGTTCATAATTGTAAACAAACAGCATCATCTCTGCATGAGCATGGCAACATTTGTGTTCATAAAATTAAACTTACAGTCAACATGCGGTCAATTTGACATGTTTTTTTTATGTTGCTGAATTTGCAGGAAAATGGCAGAGGATCTAATGTGAGTAATTTTTTTTTGAAATTAATTTATAATCGTACAAATATTGATTTGTACATCTTTGATAAGAAATTAATAACTATCCATCCACAGGATTGAATACGAGGCCAAAGTCTGGTCCGATGCTGATATAGAAGCATGTTTTAGGCAGGGCAGGGGCAACAAACATTGCAATTACGAACTCAGCCATACTTCGATTTCAAACATCGCTACAATCCGTCTTTGGAGTTCACAGTTTCAAAATATTTTGGATCTTTTTTTTCTAAATCCTTCAACTTCTTTCTTATTTTTATACCTCATTTTTCTTCTTTTAAATTCAACAATTTTTCACTTTCTAATATTTTTTGAATAATTAGATTTATAAAACATTAACTTGAACTCTATACCTTCATAAACAGAACCAAGTTCTACATTTCACTTTCAAGCGAAATAGAATTGAAATCGATACAAAATAAAATTTGGTGTTCTACAATTCACTTTTGCCGATATCAATTTAATTTTTTTCGAAGTGAAATTGATGCAAATTTCTCTGTTCCAGATTTCGATTTTCCCAATTTTCAGGTGATTTTAATTCGAACAGATCTTGTTGCGAGAACTTGTTATTTATTGTGATATTTTTAGAAACAAAATTTGAAAAAAACATCCTCTTCTATTAAAGAATAGCGTTGGAACTTGATTAGGCTACGAAATTCTAACATGCGTTCGTTCCATCGATGCATCATCCTATGACGCCAGGATTATTAAATTTTTCCAAAAAAATTAGTTTATTTTATATTTTCTTGTCTCTAAGTTGAATTCAATTTTGGAAAAATTGTATTCTCCAAATCAAAATCTTTTACACATTACTTCGACCAAGACCGATATCAACTGCTCTTTGGAAATTTTCTTCGGCAAGAAAACGTAAGACCTTCGTGGCGATCAGCTGCAACAATGCAGGAATGGAAGTCTTACTCATTTGGAAGCACTGATGAAAAGGCGCGTTTATTAAGTCGTTAGTATGAAAAGAATCTTTTAACTACATACGCATCAGCGTCAGCAATTCCTAATGGGTTTGAATGGTCTTCTAACATTTTTCTTCTTTTTTTTTCTTTCTGCATATTCACGCTTAGTACGTTGTAATGCCACTGCAACCAACCAAACACTAGATAATTACAGTATTTAATATAAATAAATATATTTTATTATAAAATTTACACACACAAATTTAACAGTAATCATAAAACTTCACACACGAAATAGTTTTGTACTTGCCAACTGAGAAGTGACAGATGACAGCTGTTTTCGATTTCACTCAAAGGCCCTGAGTAATAGATCCGAATCTAACCTAAGTTCGATTTTAACCAAACATTCGTAGAAATAAAACAAATTTCAAGTATAAATACTTAAAAGCGGCTTTCCTGTAACTAAGTTAAATTTAAAATGATAGAATCACAATAGAACTTTACGAATCTGGTTAATAGAAATCTGTTTGTGTATCAGTTCACAATAACGAAATTATGAAAATGAGTCACAATTATTGTTATAAATAAGACTGTTGGAAAATTTGATCTGTTAGTACGAAATTTTAAAAGCAACTTTTCTACATCTAACAAAAAGTGACTTTAAAACCGATTCTATGAATGTCTATTACTAAGGGCCAAAGTGATTTCGAAATTATGAAAGCGAGTGAAATGTAGAACACTGAAAACAAATTCATTCGTTTTCATTTCGATTTCACTCGGGTTTTGGAACCTGGCTAATTAAGTTGAAATGTACAATACTGTTCAAACTTCCTAGGAGCTTCAGCATAAACAAGTGGATCAAAATCAGTTATACTGTTTTTGAGAAATTCGAATACAAAAAAGTGGTTCTATGAGGGTTAATGAAATATGGTCCCAATGAAAAATGGCCTCAAAAATGGGACATTTTTTATAATGAAAAGGACCCGAATTTGAAAATGGAAATATCACTGGCAGCAAATGAAAAAAAAAATGCTCAAAGCAAAAAATGTATACACAAAACAATAACAATTTTGTTTTATTTTGACAGTTTTGGGTGATTTTTCATAAATTGAGGCCGTTTTTCATTTTCAAGTTTTGGGTGATATTTCATTATGAAAAATTGCCCCATTCGCCTGGCGATTGAACATACCACTAGCGGAGCAACGAAGTTGCGTGAGCGGTACAGATGATCCAAAGATGGAGTTAAATTCCTTAGAATCTACGTAGAAGGCCCACACAGGGACAGGGACTGTTGATCAATAAATTGTTTGCATAGCTACATTTTACAAATTAAAATTTGCCGTTTTACAAAATACTTGGGGCCAATCTTACATTTTTGGTTTGGTGTCATGTTTAATTTGAGTTAAATTTCGTGATCGAAAAGCTTGGGCCATTTTCATAATGAAATATCAGCTTAAACTTGAAAATGAAACAATGACCCAAAATATAAAAAATCACCACAAACCGCCAAAATAAAAAAAAAAACTGTTTCTTAGTTTAATTTTTTTTTTCGTTCTTGTGTTTTATTTAATACTCGTATGTTTGTTTCCATTTTCATATTGGAGTATTTTTCGTATTTTTCTCGAAAACGGCGTCTAGAATTTTGAAACGTTGCATTTCAAAACTTAAAAAAACTATTTTTTTTTAATTTTTGCAAAAAAAAAAACAATCATTCAATCAATTTTTTTTTGATAATTCGATATCTCAAAAACGAGTCAAATTTTTGATTTGAAATTTATTTTTTTTCGTACAAAAATATAGTTGGCGTAGCAAAATTTTTTCTTAAATATGTTTTAAGATTTTTTTTAAGGAAATCGTTGCAATGACTCCTAATTTTTGTTCTTGCATAAATTCTTATTTGCATACCCAAAAATATTAATTTTTTTTAAATTTTTAGTGTATTACGTAGGACCGATAACGTGAAATCCAGACGTTCATTTTATTAGAATTGAATTTTGGTATTTGGTATACCCCATTTCTAAATATGTATAACACTTAGGGAACAATTAAAAGCACGAGGAATTGTAAAGTGTTCTTAGTTTCTTTTATAATTAAACGCCGTTAAATTCAATTCCGGTTGTGTTTATATGTACATGGTGGCGCAAAATTAATCATCCAATTTTGTTTTTGAAATAAATTTTTGCTAAATAAATAAAATGCACGACTGGGTCGCACGAACTTGCTCTTATGTAAAAGACTAAGAATTTCAAAAATGAATATTGTCAGAGAAAAACTGTTCAAAACCATAAAATTCATTTTTTAAATGACTAAAACAACTCCTTTAGTAATTGGAGCTAAACACAGGATGCCATGTGTTTTAAGCAAATATTAGTTTATGCAAGAACAAAATTATGTACATAATTCGTTGTAGGGGTTTCTTAAAAAACTAAGCTTTTATATACAAAATTTTTAAAACATTTTTAAGAAAAAATTTTAGAACGCCAATTCAAAGTTTTTATTATTGTTCGAATAAAAATAAAATTTACAAAAAAAAAATAACAATCCGTTTTTGACATATTGAATTTTCCAAAAAAATAGATTTTTTTCAAAATTGAACAAAATATTTTTTTTTTTAAGATTTGAAATGCAAGTTTTTTAAACTTTTTAAAAGCTTCTCTATAAAAAAAATTCATTAAAATCCGTTATGCCAATGATGAGAAATTCAAAATTCTAAAATCGTTCTATGGTAGGTACAGTCAGAAATATCTTGTTTTCAATTTTTTTTTTATTAAATTATAGATCCTAAGAATTAATCGAAAGTAACAAATTTTTAGCGCAATTCTTGGAACCGTTTTCGAGAAAAATATGATTTTCGAAAACTATTTTTTAACATTTGTATGCAGGGCACCGTTATTTTTAGGTAAAATAAAGTATTTTTTCTCATATCTTGTAAATTATATTAAGAAACTCATATTTATCAAGTTTCAAAAAAATCGAGAATGCGGTTTTCAAAAAAAAAAAAAATTTGAAATATTTTTTAAAAATGCAAAACAAAATTTTTTGAAAATTTTAGTACACAATAATATTAAAACTTCTGGGGAGCTTTGACAAAAAAAAAAATTATCAAAATCGGTCGTACCCTTTATGAGAAAATCCGAAACAAAAAAATGGTTCCAAGGAGGGCACCAAAAATAACTATTTTTTGTAAAATTTTTTTCCCCCACTACCTAGCTTAAACTAAATAAAATTTTTAGATTGTTTTTTACAAAATCTGTGCGACAGTTTTTGAGAAAAAATTTATTTATAAAATTTCGAAAAAAAAATCGTATGGCAGGTACCGTTATTTTAGTTTGTTGAAAATAGACCGAGCCGTTTAGGCTGTAGTGGAAAAAACAGACAGACAGAATTCGTCTTTGCTATCATTGTAATGTCAACTTTGATCAAAATCTCAATTTAGATTTTTTTTACGAATGCATAACTTGCCTTATCTTATAGTCCCTTAAAGTCGCAGGTAAGAAAATTATTTTGAGTGATGGAAGTTTAAAATTCTTTCTGTCCGCCACCAGTGTTCATACACATTTGTGCCGCCCGTTTTTCGTATTTTTCATGACTTTCGGCAAGACTTCCGCTGATAACTGTTCGCATTCTTGTCGAATATTCTCCTTAAGAGCTGCGATTGTCCGATGCTTGTTGGCACAAGCCCGCGACTTCATGAAGCCCCAATAAATGAAGTCTATGATTGTTAAATCAGGGCAATCTTGCTGGCCATGCTAAATCGCCAAAACGGGAGATTACGCAGCCAGGACACGCTTCTTTCACAATATCCATTGTGGTTCGTGGTGTGTTCATCAAGCCCCGCTCATCCAATTTCGGCAGCAAGAATCCGTTTATCATTGCCCTGTAGTTCGCCAGTAAAAGTGACCGTATTTCCGATGGCGGGCGTCCTCAAAAATATACGGCCCAATCACTCCTCCCGCATGAAGGCCGAACTACACAATAGATTTGAGTGGATGTAATGGTTTTTCGTGCATCACATTCACACGACCTTCCTTTGATGTGAAACGTTTAGGCAGGGTGAGTAGCAAAGTAAATACACACTTTATATCTCAAATACGCGGCTCATCCGACAATTATTTACAAATCGTGCCTAACAACCGCGAAAATCTTAAAAGTTATATTGCAGCTGTATAATTCACAAATGTCAAATTTGATTGAGGTATGAGCATTTGCAAAAATTATAATATCTTCCGATAGGGTGATTAGTTTTGCGCCACTTTGCACAATAAACGACGCCAGGTTAGTATTTTTATTTTGTATAATTTTAAGGAAATTACCATCAGAACGGTTTCTTTTTATGAATTTAGAGATTTTGAAATTTTTAAAATAAATTAATTTTGATAAGACGATGATGGAAAGAGAATCGATTACGTCGTTACGATACTAAAACTAAGCATTTGTTTCTACTCACATTGATGTTTTCATTATCAGCCATTTTTGTCAAAGCAATCAGAGATGCTTTGTCCACAGCCAGCCATATTCCAGCACTTAACACAATTGTTCCAGAGACCTGTTGGAAGAAAAACCAATGTTGAAACATGATTTAGGCATAGTTAACATTTTAAGTTACATTTGTAATAGAAATAAATTTAAAAAAATGTGATTCTAATTATAAGTATAAATAATACAAAAAAATGTTGTTATATTTTATGATTATTTAAAAACTATTGAAATTAAAACTTACGAAAAAGAAAAAGTTAAATATACATAGTATATATTTGGCAATCCAAAGACCACAATCGGCACTCATGATGGATAATGTTTATCTGAAAGAAACATACAAAGAAGTATTTTAATCATTGCGAGAAGTTTATTATGTCGTCATTTTGAATAATTAAAATATCGCATTTTTTTTTTAAATTAGGGTGAGGCTGTAGTAAGTCAATTAATTATTGTAAACATGTACCTACGCTTTTTGAAAAAGTAAGTAGAATGTTTATGAGTGGAAGTATGAAGAATTTAATTTCTCGTCTAAAGATGATGATGCCTACGGTTGGATAAAATTAGTCAAGTTTTTTTTGGGACTTTGAATTAGCATGAGTTTAATGTTTTTCAGAATACCAACTGCGTAGGAGAAAATAATTGTCAAGCAAGTATTTAAATCGTATGTGGAGGATTTCAGATTAAGAATCAAGTCATACGAAAAAAGAAAATATTTGTTTAATGATAGTGAGATGAGAACTTTGCGAAATGTTTTTTCTCATAAAGTGGTACGAATCAGGTTCTTTGAAGAAGATATCAACATAAACAGGAAAGATGTACAACAAAAGTTCTGCCTAACAAAAACATCCAAAGAATGTTTTTTTTTTTAAATCCGTTACGGGGGCTCTTGAAAAGTTATTCAAGTTCAAATTTTCCATGTAACTTTTAAATGGTAAATGCTATTGTCCTATTGATTAGTGTTTTTGTTTTTATACAGGGTGATTTGCATAAGGTGTGACAAAAAGCTAAGGTGTGACAAAAAGCTAGGGCGTGTAGGTTGGACTTAGACAAGAAAAAAATCGTATGGGAGGGGGGGTCTATTTCCCCCCGTTTAGGCGGGAGGGGCAATTTAAAAAAAAAACCACTTAAGACAGAAAAAAAAATTATTAAAAAATAACGGTGATACCTACAGAGTAATGCTATAGCGTTTTGAAAAGCCAGAAATACATTTTTTAATTTTGTTTTTAAATAAAAGTTGTTCGAGTGAATAGTTTTTGAAAAATTAATTTTCAAAATCAAAATTTAAAAAAAAAAAATGAAAATTTTGCTTTTAAACAATTTTTTTTTTTTTTTAATTTTACGTAATTAAGTAATATTTTTTTATTCAATATTCAATGCTCTTATTAAGTTTTGATCAAACACAAAAAACCGGATGTCAAAATGTTTTGTAGTTTTTGAGAAAGTCAAAAATAACAAAAGCTACTTTTGTTCTAAGAAAGGCCTTTTATTTTAGTTTTCAAAATTTTCATTTTTTTTTTAAATTTTGATTTTGAAAATTAATTTTTCAAAAACTATTCACTCGAACAACTTTATTTAAAAACAAAATTAAAGAATGTATTTCTGGCTTTTCAAAACGCTATAGCATTACTCTGTAGGTATTACCGTTATTTTTTAATAATTTTGTTTCTGTTTTAAGTGATTTTTTTCTTAAATTGCCCCTCCCGACTAAACGGGGGGAAATAGACCCCCCCTCCCATACGATTTTTTTCTCGTCTAAGTCCAACCTATACGCCCTAGCTTTTTGTCACACCTTATGCAAATCACCCTGTATATAATGATACTATGTAACACAGAGTACATCAAAATGAGAGAGTAAAGTCGACAAGGGAAAAGTATTCTACACTATTTTAGTAGTGCGGCTAAAGAAAGAACTTCTATATACAGAGTAAGTACTTCGAAAAGTACGTCCAAAGTTAGGCTTTAGGTTAAACTGACGACAGTACTAAGCGAGGAGGAATTGTTTGGGGGAAGGAATCCAACTGGATATTTCATTTCCACATTAGTGATAGAAAAAGCGATAAAATAATTAAAAATGGGGAACGTTACGACAGCAACGAGAATTTTGTTCATTTATGAGGTGGTTTTCTTTTAAGGAAATCAAAACAAAAAATTTAAAAAACCATTTAAAAATTGCATATGCCGAAATCCACATAAAAATAAAATGCCCCTCTGGATCGCACGAACGTGCTGTTATGTAAGAATTTTAAAAAATAATGTCATTAGAGAAAATTGTTCACTAGCACTAAATTGTTTAAAGGCTATAAAACAACTCTTTTTCTAGTTGGAGATAAAAACAGAATGCCATGTGATTTCTTAAACAACTATGAAATCTATGAAATGCAAGAACAAAATTTATAAATCGTTGTAACGGCTACGTTTTATGCTTATGTAATAATGTTTTTTTTTTTATGTTCTGATATGCAATATTTTTCAAACTTTTGAGACATTTTTTTATAAAAATTTAACTAAAATCCATGCCATAGTGAGAAAGTCCAAATTTGAAAAAAAATGATTCTATGGTAGAGTTAATAATTTTTTAATTTTGATTTTTTTTTCAAATAAATCGTAAAAATAAAGCGAAGGCAAAAATTTATATCAAAATTCTATGTGCCGTTTTCGAGAAAAATACGATTTTCTTAAACTAGTTTTAAACTTTTGTAAGCTGGGTACCGTTATTTTCAGATAAAATAATTTTTTTTTCATACATCCCGTAAATAGTAATATAAAACTGTTCATTACCAGGATTCAAAATTAAACGTTGGGTTTTCGAAATATAGAGTTTTCAAAAATTTATCCAACTTCGTTGAACCATTTTTATGGAGATTACCATTAATTAAAATTTTTCGGATTTTTTTTTCAACCATTAGTTAGGTTTTACTAATTGATTTTTTTTTGATTTTTTTAAATCCATGGAACAGTTTTCGAGAAAAAAAAAATATTTTCTAAAATTATGAAAATTATTTGTATGGGAGGTAGGATAAAGTTTTTTTTTAAATTTTTTAAGATCCAAATATAATTTAAAGTTTAAAAAAGATGCATAAGTTAAAACATTATTCTAACAATAAAACAGCATTTTCAATCTGTCAATAAAAATATTTTCAGTAAAGTTATAGACTAGACTAATTTGTAAAGTCTTTAAAATTGTCAAATCTTCTTACACTGAGAGAGGATTTTCTAACTCCGTAAGGAGGTTTTGACAGAGTTTAGAATATTTGAAAATTGATTATCATTCAACACTTACTCAATAATGAAAAAAGATTGGGGTGTTATTCAATAAATAGTTACTTTTTATTTTTAATACATAAGGAACTCAATATTCCATTTTGATTTCAGTTTACTGTAATTTATATTAAATTAAATTAAAACACATTATAAAAACTTAATTCAGTATAAAAATAAGGCACTAACTAGGCAAAAAAAAATAAAGAATTCTTCATAAATATTCAGTAATTCAATAATATGTAAATAAAGTCAACGAACATCAAAATCTTAAAAGTCAAAGTTAAAATATGTACATTTTTGGCCTTGATCTGGAGATTGCAGGGAGATCAATTGGCAACGGCAATTTTGCTACAACATTAGCCCTAAAGAGTAAGCCTATGTCGTATTAGAGTGGATCTTGGAAGTAATTTTGGATCATTGCACGTGCTTGTCATGTATTTAAACAATGTATATCTGGTTTAACAAAGATTTTCTTTTCAACATATGAAGAAGGATTTGACAACCTAACAATCCTTCAGCAAAGCTGTCAAAACCTCTTTTAAGTTCACTTTTGCAAAAAATACTACAAACACTTGTCTTAAGTTGTTATTACTATCTTTATTTCCTCATCATTTAGGCTAGGACCGCACTTGCGATTTCAATCCAACGATTTTTTAGTCGCAAAAATAGAACACATGAATTTAAATGAGAATGAACGCACTTGCTACCAACAAATCATGACGATTTAAAGGTCGCAATTTGTTTCATTTTTCTTGCGATGCGATTGTAGTAAACTTAAATGAAACACATGTACTCAAATGGATATGCCCACACTTGCGATTTAAATTACCACGTCTTGAAAATCGTAGTCGCAAAGAGAATTTGGCACGCACTTGCGATTTTTAATCCACGATTTCTTAGTCGCAAAAAGTAAGACACATGGCCTTAAATGTGAATGCACGCACATGCGACTTAAAAATCGTAGCGATTATAAAAATGAAACAAGTTCTATTTTTTCAAGCGATTTTTCTGTCGCCACTTATTTGTAGCAAATGCGTGCACTTACATAAAAAATAGTGTGTTTTATTTTTCGCGATTAAATAATCGCGCGGCAACAAAATCGCAAGTGCGTGCATGACAGTAATTTGTAGCGACTACGACTTTTTAATCGCCTCCACGAAAAATCGCAAGTGCGGTCCTAGCCTTATAGTGCCTCCAAGGTCTTAGTTTTTTTTTTAGAAAAGTACTGATGACAATTCCTCCTGCATGTCAAATCCCCCCGAACTTATCCTAGATTTATTTCTTGTCTTAAAAAAATAGTCGAACAGACAGACAGAATTGCTAGACCCACTTTTTTCGTCTCCCTGTCATTTTAATGTCAAGTCTGATCAAAATCTCGAGTTCAAACTCACGAAGAAATTTTGTTTTTTTTTCTTTTAATTTAAGAGTTTTTCATAACTACCCTTCAAAGTACTCGTAGAAAAAATTTGATTCAAACCTTGTTTCCTCGAAAGAAAGAGCCAAACTCTATTGGGGTTATAAAACTCGGCCTACGGTTATAAGAGAGTCTGCTGGTAAGAGAATTATTACAATGAAAAATGTATATACTTAATACTCGTATTGAATTACCATCTTTGCGAAATTTCCGGTAATGAGAGCTGAAGCGTGTAGGTTAGGATAGACTATAGTGTAGTTCACATTTAATCTAATTGTTATATCGATATGGGCAAAATTGTTCACCCAGAAATTATACATCTACGAGACAACTTAATCCATAATAAAGTTAACTAATGAAAAATATTACTAAACAATTATTATCTGACAGGAAAAGTCATACGTTCAATCGTTCCGATGTTGCTTTAAAATTTTTCAAATCACACAATATCAGTTTCATAAAATTGTCTTGGGTTTCCCTGTCTTAATAGACTGACTATCACGTAATACCTGCCCCAGGTGAAGGGGAGACGTAAAGTGCATTTGTGCAACATGTTCACAAAAGTGACCACTCTTCAAGTTAGTTAAATTCTACCAATCAAGTGAAGGGGTGTTACGTTATGGTCATTGCCGCTGCTTAACCGAAGAGCCGACCATTCAGTGCAACAAAACAACTTAAAAGTGTTTACTTTACTTTTCCTAACAAAACTTACTTTCACTTTATCTGGAAAGACGCCTTAGAGCACCACAGAAAGGCGACTTGATGTATTATTATAGTTAAAGATACTTTTCTTCTAAAATGTTCAAATTTAAGCTAATGGATAACGTCTATTCGGTGCCGGTTGGATTTATACGGATATTGTGCTTTTGGAAAAAAAAGAAGACAAAGATACGACCTGAGGTAGTTAAATGCCATGCAATCAATAATTTATATTAAGTCTCGAGTATCTTCACTTTCAATGCTGTTGATTACAACAATGATTGAGATGATTACATTCAACAATTAACACTTGATTTCGAGAAGTACGTATGCACATAGTACAGTATACATATTTGAATTACAATTTTGTGGGTAGATGCCACAGAAAAAGTAACGAACTTTCTTATTGTTAAACATTTTTAAACAAAGTTTAAAGCCCTATTGGCTTATTCGAACTCATTGAGTTCTCTTGCACTTGCTAAATTTAAATGTTAATTTACTGTAAGTGCAGAAAATGCAAATTAATTTCTGTATGCGTTGATTTGTCAATACCAGTTCTTGATGGAAGAAATAAGAGAACGGAATGATTAAGTTAAGATGTAAGTTGCATTCTTCATCGTTCATTCCAAACCCTTATCGGGTATAATGTCGGGTAAAAAAGCAACTCGAATGTATGCAACAAATAGAATTCAATTGGGATACAAAATCTAATTGACAAGTTTATGCTAAATGTTTCCAAACCTCTAGAGTCCAACTGTTAAATGAAATTAGCGCTACAAGACCAACTTAAAAAGGTGTGCCTTTTTTTAAGGCTTTTTCCATGTTAGAGTCTTAAACATGTAAGTAGACATTCAAGACCTAAGACTTCTAGATTTAAATGGATGATGATCCACAGGAAAATCCTTTGTCAATCAAATGCAGTCAATCAAATTGAATCAACAATTATTAGACTGTTTCTTAGATAATACAAGTGTGCCCACTTGTTCCATATTTGTTCACACACAAAGCCATGTAACGTCTTATAAAATGATTTATTGTCTTTCATTAGGATTGCATTTACATCTGTCACGCATGATGTTGAAATAAGGTGCACAGGCCCACTGTACGCACAGGTTTTCTCATGTGATGGCTTCAAATGCGACAATTCAGTCGGTATATGTTTTTAAACTGAATACTTGCTATATTGTGGAGGAAGAAATTAAATTGTGATGCCTCTACAATTATTCAAAATCTTCCCACTCCATTCGTTAATTTATCAGTCAATTAATGCGGGTAGGTAATGTTTGTATGCCGACTTAGATAATCTGAGAGACTTACTGTTATGAGTTATTATTCATAATCATCATTAATAACAGTGTTTTAGTTTCGAAGTAAAAACGTTCGTTTGCATCCAATTTAAGCGAATGGATTGTGAAAAAAATCACTTGAAACTTTTCAAATTGCATTTCTATCTAAATATAGAAATACATTATTGGAGCAACGGTGTCTTGTGACTTACACTCGTAACCATTCCTCTGCATGTGTTAGTCAGCAGTAATTAGGTGAGACCTAGTATTTCCTGCCGAGTTCTGTACCTTGAAACCACAGCAACTGCATCGGATGGAGAAAACATTTCACAATGGTTCGAAACGAAGACAGGTGCAAGGCAAGGTTGTATGCTAAGTCCATGACTATTTCCAATATTTATAGGGGATATCACCGATTTTTTGCTGGGAGCAGTTTAAAATGCTGGAACTTTCATCAAGCTCCTTCTTTTTGCGGATGATATAGTGCTATAAGCATACTCACCAGAATCTCTACAACTAATGATAAAAAAACTTTGTTAGTACTGCAAAACATAGAAAGTAGCTGCCTGTTTAGAGAAGTTGTAGGTTATGGTATTCCGAAAAAGTGGAGAAAGAACAAGTGGACAGGAACAGTGGACATTTAATAATGATCGTATTCAATAATGAATATAAATATTTAGGGGTCTATATTACGGAAAATAGCAAAATGGGAGGACATCCCACGGAAACATTACATGAAGAAAAATCTTCAACAATAGGCATAAAACTCACAGCCAGCAAATACAAATTATTTGATTCGGTGGCTGAGTCAATTTCGTGTAGTATGAAATATGAAACCGCTGAGCAACTCCTCCGATTTTAATGTCTGTGTTTATGAGATCGCTTGGTTCATTAAAGAAATAGTCTTCTAGATGAAGTTTGCATCTGTAAGAGAGAGCAGGGCATGTAGAGAGAAGGTTTGAGATTGTTTCCTTTTCCTCCTCGTCCAAGCAACTCCTGCAGAAATCGTTTGATAGTACACCGAGTCGTGCGGCATGTATACCTACTATATGACAGTGTCCAGTTATGACACGTATTACGGAGCTGATCTGAGATCTACTGATACTGAGGGACAACTAGCAATTTGACCGTTTCAAATCTAGTTTGGGCCAGATTCGTTTGGTCGCGAGGCAAGTGTTGGTGTTGACACATCTTGTATTTGATTGTTCCAGAGCAGTTCGCTTCAGCATAAGTTTGCTTGTAGCTATAGGCATACCTATATTAAGCCTGTCGGGCAAGATAGACATTTCCGTTCCAATTTTGACGAGTTCGTCGGCTTTACAATGCCCTGGAATATCCCTGTGTCCTGGCACCCAGAATAGGTGAATATTAAACTGTTTGGCCATCTCCCTTAGAGACGATCGACAGTCTTAGGCTGTAAAAGAGTTTGAAGAGACGGATGCGATAAAAATGGACTGATTCATTTTCTATCAAAGCATTTGACATTTTGTTTTTAAAGCCCAAAATACTTTTTTTTGATGTTTTGAATCGTAATGTTTTTTTAGCATTTTAAAAGTTTCTGTGTTTACAAAAACATATAAAATCGGTTATGTTGACATTTCTAAAAATAAACAAAAAAATATTTAAAAATGTTTTATGTTGAATCGTGAAAATTTTGGGGTTAGCAAAAATTTATTAAAATTTTTGGAACTGTTTTCAAGCAAAATACGATATTGATTCAAAAATATCGGAGATTCTAAAAATTGTATAGTATCGATATTTTTTTAATTAAGAATCCGATTTTTGTAAAATTAAGTATGTAATTTAAAAAAGTCAGGTAACAACAACAACAAAATAGGTAAGTCAAAAAAAGGCACTTTTTTAACTTCTTTCTGCATAGAATAATTGATTCAAATCAGTTGTACTATTTTAAATAAAATGTACTACTGGGTCACACTAACTAGTCTCTATGTAAAAGACTAAGAATTTCAAAAACGAATGTTATTAGAGCAAAAATGTTCATAAGCATAATATACATTTTTTAAATAACTAAAACAACTCCTTTAGTAGTTGGAGCTAAAAACAGGATGCCATCTGATTCCAACAAATATTAGTTTATGCAAGAACAAAGATTATAAAGATTATAAGTCGTTGTAGTAGTTTCTTAAAAAATAAGGTTTCATATATAAAATTTTTAAAACACTTTTAAGAAAAAATTCTGGTACGTCAACTTAAAGTTTTTATTATTGTATGAATAAAAATTAAATTTCGAAGAAAAATGTTGACCTGTTTTTGAGATATCGAATTTTCAAAAAAATTGATTTTTTTTTTTAAATTCTAAAAATATTTTTTTTAAGTTTTGGAATGATATGTTTTTCAAACGTTTAAGAAGCTTCTTTATAAAACAGTCAGTTATGCCAATAATGTGAAATTCAAAATTTGAAAAAAAAATGGTTCTATGGAATAGTCAGTAAGATCTTAATTTCAAATTTTTGTTTATTAAATTATAGATGGTACAAATTAAAAGAAAAAAAAATTCTAGAAGCCGTTTACGAGAAATGTAGGATTTTCGAAAATCAGTTTTTAACATTTGTATGGTGGGTACCCTTATTATTTTTATTTAATTTTATTTAATTACATCTTGTAGATTGTATTAAGAAAATTTTATTTGTCAAGTTTAAAAAAAATCGAGCATGGCTTTTTCGAAATATAAGGTTTTGAAAAAAAAATTTGAGAAATATAAGAAATTTTTTTTAAAAATTCTAACAATTCATTTTTGAAAATTTCAATACACACTAAAATTCAAACTTTTGGGAGCTTTAGCATAAAACAAAATTATCAAAATAGGTTGTACAGTTCTTGAGAATATCAAAAAAAAATATGGGAGTACCATTAATATAAAATAATTTTTCGTTTTTTTTTCAACCATTTTTTGTTTTTTAATTTTTTGATTTTTTTTTTAAATCAGTTTTTGAGAAAAAAAAATATTTATAAAAATTCGAAAAAAATCGAATGGCAGGTACCGTTGGTTTTGGTTAAAAAAAAAAGAAAAAATTTAAAATACTATCTATTCAATGAAAATTAATGAAAATCAACCGAGCTGTTTAGGCTGTAGTCGAACAGACAGACAGAATTGCGAGACTCACTTTTTTCATCTTCGCTATCATCCTAATGTCAACTTCGATAAAAATCTCGAGTTCGATTTTTTCACGAATGCATAACTTGCCTTATAGAACCTAGGGGTTGTAAGTATCTAAAAATATTTTTCCAGTTGATGAAAAAATCAAATTTTTTTACACTTCGAATCTCAAAAATATTATTAAAAAAAAAACTTAAAATTGGCGTACCAACAAATTTAATACATTATAAAAACTTATTTTAACGACTTAAAATTGCTATTCTGTTCTAGCTCCAACAACTAAAAAAAATTTTTCAGCCCATTTAAAACCAAATTTCGTGCTTCTGAACATTTCTCACTAATTACATCCACTTTTAAAATACTAAGTCCCTTAAACATAAAAATAAATAAAATCGTAAGACCTGCTTTCGAGATTAATAAGGTTAGTTTTGGAGCTAAACAAAATCAATTTCTCCTTTATCAACAAAAACCCTTAAGAAAAATTGAATTAAGCGGTTTAAGCTGTAGGTCGAGGTAAGCCCCGGCAGATAGAATATCATCTAATTGTCAATTCAGACCAGAATTTCAAGTTAGATTTTTTTTCTAAATGCATAACATCTTTTACAGGAGGGCTATACATCAACAAGCTAAATTAGTGATCCACACGAGGTCAAGCAAGTGGGTAATGCATCCACATCAGAAACCCATGTTCAGTGTGAATTGTAAGTCCTTCCCATTATCGGTTTGTATTTCTTCGACGACCTTTTGCATTGACATCAATGGTGAGCTGTCCCCATCGATGATAACCACTTTAATTGCAATGATATGATTTTGAACGAGATTTGGTTAAAACAAGACGTTGCTACGTGTTGTAAGGCTGATATCCTAATGGAAATTCTGTACGAGCGGTACGAGGTAGAGGTCAACTGAACTGCTGACCACCGAGATATTTCGGTTTGACCACGCCAGGCTTTTTCTTATGGGGATTGTTCAAGTCTTAAGACTTTGCCAATAATCCGCAAACAACCGTTACTATCGCTCAAATTCAGCCAAATTAATTTCGCATGAATGACCAAGACAAATCTTTTTTCTTCCCTAAAGTTCAAAACTTACACAAAGCTCAACCCCAAAACAGAAAAACCAAAGGTTATCGTCCGTCAATTATATTTCCTTCCATCACTAACTGCATTTAAAACAAGTTAGTATCTCCACTCAACTACAGCGTGGGGTCATCAAATTATTTAACGTCAAAACGGGGGAAACTGTTAAAGTGAGGGATCAATTTCCATTCGCACCATCATCGCATCCACCCCACATTATTGCCACATTGGCAACGCGATCGTTGATCTTTACGTTTGATTACATGAAATAGTTTGCATTCAAATTGGTTACCCCGTGAAGGCTGTAATGATCCATCCAGGGAACTAAAGTGTTGTGGGAATGATTATTTCATGCGGATCACTGACAGTGCGCCATTAGCGCAGACGACAGCATTTCTGATGCAGATGCTGTGTGGTTGGTATGGTTTGGATAGGCTTTGTGACGGCTGGCAGACTCTGACGATGTAATCCAATGTGTGTTTATTTATTGCAATTTGTCAGGATTTGATTTTAAATTTGCCAATTGCCAGATGCTTGCGGTGCGCTTCTGATAAATGGCAGAGTTCAGACAACAACAAACAATAAAAAAAAAGAGGATGTAAAACTTGCTTGCGTGAAGAACAACTTGTTTGCTCGTGTGTAATTCGATTGCGAAAGTTTTAAAATGTTTTTCATTTGCGCAATATTTGTGTTGACCTCTGTGACTTCAATGGCAATTCAAAAAGTCTTGGAATGGACTTTCAATTTTTGGCCAGTTAAGCCTGGGTTTGTCTTAAAATGTTATCTTGCAAAGATTTTTTGACTTTCACTAAATGAGAGTCGCATCAATTGGTCTTAGGAATGAATTTTCTTTCGGAGTATGCAGATGCAGATAAATAACATTCTTGACAGGTTCGCTTTTCATGTACACAGGCTCTTTGACCCTGAGACCAACTGAACTTAGGAATGACATAACTCATTTAAACATTCGAAGGAATGTTTCCACTTTAATTGCAAAATTTTAAATTCTTAATAAATCGAACGGAAGCAAATTCATTGACCCGTAATAAAAGGGAAGTTTTTGTGACCTCTGCTTTTTAACTAAAAAAAATATTTGCAAACAAAAATAACTGTTCTACTTAATTATGAGTGTTTACAAAATTTCATTGTAAAAATTTTATATCAAATTTTTTTCTGAAAAATCAAATCCTAATGCCCAACTTCTATTTCAGGACGACCAAATTTAAATGGCTTGAGATAGAGCCCTTCTTAAGTTGGGGAATTTCACAAACTTGCTTCCCAAATACATTTCGTGAAAATTATCATTTACCTACCTCAGCAACCTATATGGTACTATATTTACGGCTTCTTACCCAAAGCTGAACTTAATAGCCATGAGTACACAGGTACTAAGAGCTGTTTAACACGAATTACAAAATAGCTTTTCCTCCCCAATTGCCTAATAAAAGACTACCCAATCCCACACAGTAAAAACAAACAATCTAAATTTATTTAACAAACTGGTATCATCCGAATCCGAAGCCAAAACACCTTTAGACCAGAAACCAGACTCTCAGGTATATGTAGGTCTCAGAATAAATAGAACTCTTCCTCATTAGCATGTCATGTGCTGCGGTTTTTAACACGCGGTATACGAAATGGTGTGGTGTTATCGTCTCTCTGTCTCCCTTATTGCAGGTACGTCTGGCTGCTTCGACAGAAACTTATGGTCTTTAATACAAAGAACAAATGCAGCGTATCTGGGTCAAGCAATGTATCGTGCGACTCTCAGAAGACACAATTAAAACCAAAAAAAAAAAACACCGGCAGCAGCTAAATGTGTCGAATGGATTTCACCCAAACCGCCGAGCTTAGGTTTTTTTTTAGGAGAGAAGTACTCGTATTTGACTTGATACGATAGCGACGTGTTTCTCTGCTGCAAGTTTAAGCTAAATTCATTCATGAAGAAGCCACAGAATGAGTGAGAAGTGAAGAAAAACCAGTTTAAGAACGTACGAACGGTTGGGTTTAGTTGGTATACTTAGGCATAGAGGTATTATAAGGTGTCTGTAACTTTGCAACTGTCTAAAGGGAAATTCTGGCACGGACTGGTATTATAGGCTTTTCTCCCTGCAGGCCTTTTCTCCAGTTGCGAAATTCCAATCAATAAAGAAGAATGCTTTAACGCAGGTGAATATTTTTTTTTTGCACACAAATCGTAGGTACGAGTATCTAACAGGAGAACTTTTCAAGAGTCACTTGAAAGATTGTCCAGCTAATCTCAGATGGCCTTTTCGAAATAAGGACGATTTGATTTGCATTTGAATTCGAGGCCAATCTGTTGTATATTTTATTAGGTTTAAGATTACAGGGAAAACTCTTCTAGCTGGATAGTGACAATATTACTGTTTAAGTTATCTGTTCGAGGAAAGTCTTTTGTATTAACAATTTATATTTGGGCCAAATACAAGTTTCTTTTTAAAAATGTAACAAAATTAACAAAATTAAGTTTTTTCCATGTATTATGGCTTTATTAGCAAGAGCAAACATTCCCATTAATTATAATTATAATTATAATTATAGAACAACGTCTATTAAGTGTCTGTCTCGACTGGCTACGTAGTGGCGCATTCTGCTACTCGAATTCTCCAAGATACCTTGTCGACTACATATCCAATTATTATTAGACACTTTGTCTGAATCCAGGTAAGGATGCGGCTTTGTTCTGAAAATTTTGTATTCTAAGCTTAGATTTTACCGCTTAAGAACCTGACCGTGATGAAATATTTCATTGTTTGATATAAGTTTTCCACTGGTCTTTCGGAACTTATGAATGACTAAATTTGACAAGCCTGACAAAAAATCAAAAAGCATGAATAGGTCACAAGAACTTGTCCTTCTGTTCAAATTACTATATATTATATATTGCGTGTTATATATCGACGCCCCAGACGAAAAACATTCTGTACCTGCACTCCGACGAAAAATATTACAATTCAAGAGCTTAGGCGAAAAACATTCTAACTTGGGAAGACTGGACGAAAAACATTTTAATTCTTGAAGTCCAGACGAAAAACATTCTAGCTCGGGAAAACCAGACGAAAAACATTCTAACTCAGGAAGTCCGGACGAAAAACATTTTAACTTGAAAAGAAAAACTTAACTTGAAAAAGAAAACATTTACAAGTTTTAAAAATCAAGCTTTATACTCGTAATCAGTTCACTGATTTTTTCAAATATAAAAAAGTTGGAATTTTTTTTACGTAATTTCGAAAGTTTCCTTTTTTAAATCCAAAAATAATGCAGTGCAATATTTTTGTCTGAGAATTCAGAGATATGCTATTTTTCGCCCGATAATCTCGAAATAAATTGTTTTTCGTCCGAGATTTTCATGCTAGACTGTTTTTCGTCCGAGATTTTCATGCTAGAATGTTTTTCGTCCCAGATTTTTGAGCTAGAATGCTTTTCGTCCGAGATTTTTGAGTAGAATGTTTTTCACCGGAAATAATTTTTCACGAAATGTTATTCGTCTATGGCGTCGATATGGTCTATTATTCTCCTCGTTTAGCAGGCTCAATTTGCTTAATCGATAGTTTTGGGAAAATAAATTTTTCAATTATTAATTTTGACAAATAATGAATACAATTTTTTTTTCAAAATTTTACATTAGCCGTTCTTTTGAAAAACTTATAACAAGTCCAGAAATAAAATGTGAATAAGACTCTTATGATCACTTTTGTTTGCAATCTTTTTTTAATTTCAAAATCAGTAGCAAATGTCACATTCCACATTTTTCTTTCTGCAATTGAATTAAGCGCCATCTATACTCTCTATATTTTATCAATTTAAATTCGCTTAGTTGTGTTGTTTGTGAGGTAAAATGTGTCGACACTTAAAAAAAAAACACGCTTATCCGATATTGGATACGAGTTATTTTTGTTTTTAATATTCAATTAAATTCTTAGTTTTTAGTCAAATATTAAAATCAAATTATGGATGTATTTTTGAGAAAATTGAAAATTACAAAATCTACTTTTTTCTAAGGATTTTTTTTATATTTAAACATATTAAAACATCTCAGGGTGAGGGTATGCCCAGTGCTTACTACCATTTAGCCCTTAAAAAAAAAACAATTTATTTCAATTCGTCTAAATCAGAGAGAAAAAAAAACACACGACTGGTTTGCACGAACTTAAAACTGGATATTTTTAGAGACAAAATTTCACATGCAAAAATTTATTTTTAAAAGCCTAAACAACTCCTTCAGTAATAACAACTTAAAACCGAATGCCATGTGATTAAAAACCAAATATAAATGTATTGGATAAGAAAATTTATATATTATTTAAATTGTTTTTTTTTTTCTTAATAAGTTTTTATATATAAAATTTTTAAAACATTTTTAAGAACACATTTTAGTATGACAATTTTAAGATTTTTTTATTGTGCAAATGGAATTTCAATTTAAAAGAAACATTTACCCGTTCTTGAAATTTCTAATTAAAAAAAAATTGTTTTTCCAAAAGTCGTTAATATATTCTTTTATTTAAGTTTTGACATGCCATATTCAACTTTTTGGAAGCTTCTGTATACAAAATTTAATTTAAATACATTATGGCAATACTACGAAAGTTAAAAATAAAAAAATTGTTTCTGAAAAAATAATACGAAAAAAAATACGGTATTTAATTGAAAGATTTTGTTTCAATCAATCTGCTTAACAGTTTTTGAAAAAAAAAATAAATATTTTTTAGAATTTCAAAAAGGTGTATTGGAGCTAGCAATGTTAATGGTCTTAAAAGAAGAAAATAAAAAAAAGTGTCAGGGGAAAAATTTAAAAATGTTATCCATCAAGCTTAAATAAAATGCATGACTGGATAGCTCATATTTGCTCTTATAAAAGTACTTTAAAATTTAAAAACTGTTTGTAAAAAAAGCATGGTTTTAAGTTGAAAAAAAAAAAATTTAAATGGATATAATTGCCGTCTGATTCTTAGAAAAGTAGGAATTTATGCAAACAAGTTTAAAAAATCGTTTTATTATTAAATTCATTTTTTATAAGATTTTTTTTTAAATTGTTCTAAAAATAATTTGGGATGTCAATTTCAAGTATTTAATAATCACCCTTATTGTAGCAGGCGTTTCGCTTGAACGACAAATGTCATTTTCAAAAATTTGTATTATGAATGGCGTTTTAGAGTCGTTTATCGTTATTTTTCGAGTCGTAACGCCATACTCTGAGTGGAACGTAAGTTTTCGTATGAGAAATGTCACTCATCTGTATTATAACTGTTGTTTTTCGCGACTTCTACGACTCTAAGAACGCTATTTTTTATCGAATACAAATTTTCAAACGACTCATTGTCGAAATTGGATAAAGATGAAAGTTTTACATGTTAGTATTGTGTAATTTTTATTATATATGTTTTATTTAAGGGTGAAAATAACTAACCCAATACAGATGCAGTGTATCACTGAAACTTTTCTAGTGCTTGCAGCTCCCGCGTTAGGTCTTGCAGTTAAAACTGATGCAGTTTCTCAAAGCCTTCGAAAGATATTTCCAAAAACATTTCGAGAAGGAAGTCGTCTGTTAGGGTAAAGTTTCTGGTATCTTCGTTGTGCTCTTGAATTTCCATTGCACAACCCATAAACGAATAAAATGTCTGCGTATTCTTCTCTCGTAAGTAAAGGCATTTCAAAAAGCGCTCTTATCAAACTTGATAATCTGATGAATGAGTTTTGAGTTTTTCTATTCTTTTATACTACTTATTTAGTTAATTTACCCATTAAACAGTCATCCCCAAAATTTAACTTTCCCTGTGAAGGGTTAAGGTGATTAGGATTTTGACAGCAAGTCAAATAGGCATAAGTACACTTTTTACAGTACACAGTCTTGAAAATTAGCTAAAAAAAACTAACAATTCTTGGAAAACCGCACCAATTGCAAAGATTAGCAATAAAAGTAGGTACAAAACACAAATTTCGATTTTTTACCTGTTTTAGATCTTCCCAAGTATCATAGAATGTTTGGGTGTTTGGGTGCACTTATTAATGATTTTTGTTGTATTATTGTTTTCTTCATCAGGTAAAAATAAGAAAACTTTATGTTTTTACCTCAAAGTCAAAATTTTGCTCGGGCAAGAAAAATTGAACACCATTTAAAATTTAATATCTGGCAACCCTAAAACATATCAGCTCAATTTAAACGTAGGCTTAAAGGCTAGTATTTCTACTCAAAGTTGAAAATCAGACTTTACCGTAGAACATTTTTTTTCTTAGAATATTATCAAGAATCACATCACAAAGTATGGCACACGAATTACAGAACACCGTGTATTGAAAAAAAAACACAAATTGTTTTGAAATATCTGTTTGTCAATAACAGATTTTTATGTGGAACGCATGTTGATTCAAAACGTCTGGCGTTTAAGTATCGAAATACCGACTCTTAAACGCCTTAAAAGTGACTCGACAGAAGAAGTGACGAGTGTCGTTCAAGTGAAACGCCTATTATAATAAGGGTGAATATAAATTTTAGGAAATAGTTTCAAAAACTAATCTTTCACTAGTTTTCAAGATATCGATTAAAAAGTTTTTTTTTTATTAAGAAAATATTTTGTCCTAAATTTGTATATGCAATTTTTTGTTGGAGATTCAATAAGCTCCTGTATAAAAATTATGGTCGTTAGAACCCTTATCGCTTGACCGGCTGTAGGTCGAGAAACATACAAACGGAATTGCGTGACCCACTTTTTTTCGCCTTCCCTACTTCCCTATCATCGTAATGTCAAATTTTTATCAAAATTTTAAGTTCGATTTTTTGTATGAATACATAACTTTTCTAATAGGGATTTCCAAACATTGACAAGACATTACGGCCATTGTTGAAGCTACAAATGTCAACTTGGCTGTTATTTATTTAGACTGTTTTAAGAAAGGGGTTTCTGTTCAAGTGACATTTCCATCAATTGCTGTCAAAAAATCATATTGAGCGACGAGGCCCACTGTTTGGTGTGGATGTTGGAATGCCGGCATCATCGTTCCATACATCTTTGAGATCGACGCGGATGTTGGGCAACCAATTTTTTTTTTTGGCCTGAATTTAATGATATGGACACCAACGACATGTGGTTTCAATAGGATGGCACTGCCAAGCCCCTAGTGTACATGAGTTATTTCCGAACATGGTTATCTCAAGCGAAGGCGATGTAAATTGGCTCCCGAGTTTCGAGTGGTAAGAAACTCTAAATGGAAAACAATTTAATTACTATATATGACAAGAACAAACGTTCATCTTGGAACTACGATCTTTTTATTTTGTCATAGATTAAACACTCTACGTCTGAAAATTAATTTGTTTTATCTTTTAACTATAGAATTTAATTAAAGCAATGTACTTACTGTAAATGTGAGTTCATCAAAACGTGTTTTTTGGAGGTTTTCAAGATTTTGGCTTAATTTTGGTGGGAATCATAATGTCGTTTGAAGGGGATTATATACGTATAACGTATATAATATTTTGTTCTTTTTTGAAATTAAAAAAATAAACTTATAAGATGATATTCTATTCAACTAAAGTAACTCTTAAACACAGATAATATTCTATGTCAAAAAATGTTGCTTCACTCAAAATGAAAATCTATAAGTTTACCGTGATAAATTATATTTTTGGTAATTTACTATTATTGTAATAGCCCATGGTGCAATGTTTATAGCATTGGACGACGGATTCCCAGCCAGGTTTGTTCAAGGTTTCTCAAGTTGCTCATTCGAGGAAGTGTCCATTTTCATGAAAAAATGCCTCTCAACCTAGCCGTTCAATTGGAATGATTTAAAGTTGTTATTTACTAGGCAATAGTCCCCGCAACCTATTGCACTACCGTCCTTTGTATTAATGTGTTATTGGTCTCCAAGCCCTGATTTAGGCAACAAAGAGAAACAGATTCAATTCAAAATAATTATAACCTACTCGTAATCTATGCTCAGATAAACCAATCGTAGGCCTATCGCCTTTCTCCCCTTCAAACTAAGTCTTATTCATCAATTTGTTAA
The DNA here is from genome assembly GCA_963931855.1 of Philhelius festivus. NCBI lineage: Eukaryota > Metazoa > Arthropoda > Insecta > Diptera > Syrphidae > Philhelius > Philhelius festivus. The sequence continues at coordinate 156,956,843 of OZ007556.1, forward strand.
TTTATCTTGACTAAGATAATACACTTTAATAAAAAGTAAAAATACTTGTTTAATGTTGATAAATTTATGTTTAACAGTGTTTTGATAGTCTCAAAAATATCCAACTTTTTAAAGACGTATTTAAAAAATATAACCTTGGAACATTTATAACCAAAACAGGAGGAGGTCGATGACAAGACTTATTCTTATTATCATATCTAAATAGATGCTCTATACTGAAATTTACTGCGGAAAGTTTTTTTTTTAAACGAGTATCTATATAAGGCAAGTGTGAATCTTTCCGCCCCTTTTATTTAATAGTAATGGTAGGTATTGGTTTCATTGAAAAAAAAATCAACTTCTTAATGAATGTTAATATTAACAAGTATGGAAAAGTCTAAAAAAGTATTTTTAGTCTTATAATTAGTAGTTCGTGTATTCTTGCATCCGAAACGAATTATATTCAAATAGAAAATTTCTATGAATCAAAGCGCAAGGTAGTGCCGAGCCAAGTTCGCGACACTTTAGTACCTACCAATCAAGTGAGAAACTTCAAATTCACATTTTTTCAGAGCAATTCAAATACGCCAAATTTCAACTATTAGAATTAGCGGTTTCTGAGATATAGGGCTTCAAAAATCGCTAAAACCGTAACTGACCAACTCAACCAACTCACTGATAGATCATCAAACATCAAAACCATGAAGCACTTTCCGGCACCGTAGAACCTTGTAATTTCGCACAATAGGTCTTGCGGTGCATACAAAGGAATATTTGGAATTTTCCATCCAAGGGGCGAGGCATCCACCCACTTAATCACAATTCTTACCAATTAAATGAAGCATTTCCGGTTTTTGGTGAATGATGAAATTTTGTAGAACGGTGGGACTTCTACGTTGTTCAATGTCTTTTCTTTTTTCTAGTGGGTAATTTAACAATAAATCTAACGGTTTGTACACTCGTTCATTCTCTCATAAGTGTAGATAATTCATTTTTATGATTTTTTTCGTAATTTAAAATTTTTAGAGATTTTATTGTTGTGACTTTAATTCTTGTTTCCTTTGCTTCTGGTTATTCAAAACTGTTTAATTAGATCTTTTGGCCCTTTGGAATTCGAAATTTCAAACAAAAATTGAATTAAACGCGACCGGAACAGCTAGGACGGTCACTTATTAAGCAGAAACTTGGAAAGATCATCGGTGGATCGTGCGAATACTTGTTGTGTCTCGAACCAATGTCGGGAGTACCATCAGACTATTTCAAAAGACTGATTCTTACACTATGATGCCAAGTCAAGATAGAAATGTATGCACTTCCGCTCGTGACGACCACTTCTTCTGGGAAATCGACTATGTCCTATTCCTGAAGTTGCCACTCGTCTCTTTGATTTGAGAAATGTTAGTGTAAGTGAACGTACTGAAAGAAGCAGACTGGCAGAAAAGAATCTTAAATCATTTAACCCATCTGGGGTTGCCGATTTACTCTCACACAATCGTTTACCTAGACTTAAGTATGCTGATTGAATTCGAATAGGTCCAGATAGAAGATGAGGATGGAGAGGCACTCATTTTAGAATTTTCCGAGCCCCAAATGCGACAGTTATGCTTATTAACGTAGCCTCTGAGGTGAAAATGAACCTAATCAGTGAAGATGATTTTTCGATGAAAACCCGGATCATTTTGCTGCATTTCAAGGACCCAATCAGCGAAGATACGGACATTGCAGATGATTCATCGGCTTGAGTTCTTGTGGTAAGTGAACTTTAAAAGCCCTAAGACCTAAGTCTTTATGCAAAATACGGTGTAATTTCATTTGCGGAACGCCTAATTCTAAAGATCGACGAGGAATCGACAAACCTGGGTTTTCGTCAACACTGCGAATATTCTCAGTTGTTCTTGAGTGACGCACATGGTTTCGATTCTCCACATCACTAACTTGTCCCAACAGCTCAAACAGTTTCACTATTGCCGGCCGAGAAGGTGCTTCACAATGACTCAGAAGTGCTCTAGTTTTGGGAACTGTGACTGCAAAATTTTCACCATTTTTGTAGTGAATTTTTACAATTTAAATGCATTCTCGAAACGTGTATCGTTCCATTTTAAGCAATGGCGCAGTTTTTACTTTTCAAATGTAAACAGATGACAGCTTCAAATTGACAAAATGAGTGAAATCACAATAAAAAGCATAAATGTTAAAAAAAGAGCCAAGCTCTCCTATGTACACAAACCTCGTGAGTAACAAGTCAGCCGTGAAAAGTAGTGAAATCTCAAAGTACGCCAAGTCCTAAATTTAAGAAGTTTTATATTAAATGTCTTAAGTAGTCTTAAGAGACACATGTTCAATGGTTTAACAACCTAAGACTTTGAATCAAATATTATCACAGCTTATTGCCTATTGTTAGAATGGAACTACTTAAAAATTTTCTTATTTTACAAATTTGCAAGTTTGTTACCTTATTTGAAACACTTTTTAATTAATATCGTGATATAGCTATTTTTAAAAAAAATTGCACCTGAACATCCCTGAAACAGTGACAGTTCATACACAAATCAAAGAAAACACGTTGCCTCATTTGACATTTCGTCACTTTTCCGGCAGAGTGGCATAAGTCGAAATTTGTCGTTTTTTAGTTTTGAACACAGAACTGAGCAGAAAAACAAACGCAATTTTTTGTGTAATCGGCGTTAACCTACTTCTTCTAGTTTCCGAGTTATGAAAAAGCGCCGCTCTCAACTTTCAAAAACATCCCTGTCATTTTCTACGTATAAATATTGCATAAATCAATTATTTTTTTTTTAATATTTCGTTTTTTATAAAACTTAACAAACGAAAAATGCAATTTTTTCACGTATTCAACATTCGAGTTTTGTTTTTTATGAACAACGAAATTTTTTTTTCAGTATGAAAAAAACTTTAAAAGGCTCTCCTGAAAATTTGCAAATTTCGACTTATGCCACTCTGCCGGAAAAGCTACGATTTATAAACGTCAAAGTCACATAAAATAAAGTTAAAATGATACTAAAAAGACAAAACCGACATTTCATGATAATAGGCTTAGTTAAGTGTTAATATTTCACCTTTGTAATGTAATACCGCAATAAAATTAATTTATCAACATACTAATTCAATTAAAACTTTATGCAGATGTTTTGTGTTTAAATTTAAATGTACTGTCCTTCATAAGAGCAAATATGTGCAACTAAGTTCTGATCTTTCTATTGCTATCAGTAAACTGAGTCTAGTTCAACTTAGAACAAAAGTTAGCTCCATGATAAAGCACTTACATAAACATCAAGTACGAGTGTGCTCATAAAACAATAAAAAAAAACTGCGAGTTTACACAAAGATGATGACCTAATAAGTAATTTGTTTTAACATGGGTACAGCATGCCGTGACATTAGATACACGATACACCATATCCGTTCAAGCCAATCTAATGATAGCAATACAGAGAGGGTAAGGTTGAACATTGCTCTATTCGTTGTAAGCCTGTAAAAAGACTCTTTAACATCATCTGATATAAGAACGAACAAATTAATCAATTTATCTTTGGACAGTTTTTTTTTTGACTCTGTAAATTGTTTGTAAACAACAAATTTTACTCCGAAATTCAAATCACGTTTTCAACTTATTTATTGTAATTTAAGCGACGACGACGTTCGTTTTAATTTAAATAAAAATTAATCTTTCGGTTGAAAATGTTTGGAAATAAAAGGAAAGCCACGGAAGTAGTCAATTTTTGGCCTCATTTCGGTATTGGGCTTGTCGAAGGAAACCTCCGAAACATGCGAGACAAAATGGACAAAAATCAACAAAATCAACAAAAATCTACTCAAGGTAAATATTTTTTTTTTCACAAAAAAAACTTCAAAAAACAATGAGACCGATATGATAATAATGGGACTAGATTAAGTGCATGATACACCGAAATGGTACTGATATTTGTCAAACTAAGGGAGAGTTAATGAAGAACCCTAAGCAAACTGTTCACTCGGAAGTACTGATTAATAATGGGTTAGGTAAAGGGTGTTCACAGGGGGGTGTCAAAGGAGCACTTGAACCCCTTAACCTTAACCAAGAGTTACTTTTTTTTTTTTTACTCAGGAATTACAAATTTCCTTAGAGCCTTATAATTTTAAACATGGATATTGTCAGAGTACCTCGGCATAATGGTCTATGTATGGTACTGCGGTCAACTCGCCGATTCTATTCGTCTATGTCGTTTTAATTCCATTAAAAACCTTCTAAAATTGTCATGTATGGGTTGCTGGTTTACTCATTGCATGTTGTTCAGGCATAACAATAACAACATGTAATTGAGTTAAACTAGTATGCCCAACAAGGATGAACACGAATAAAAAAAGAGGCTGGGTGCGACCCACACTGATAACTTCCCATTTGTGGTCTTGAAAACTTTATATTTAGTTTTTTTTTTCAAATAACCAAATTTTCAGCGAAACAAACTTTAGCTGTAAAATTCAAACAAACATTATTTTAAGATTGAAAAGCATTTTAATTATTTAAAGAGATTTGAAATTGAGATAGTTGATTTTGATCGTGAGCAAAAAAATTTGTTAGATGTAACTTAGTTTAACCAAAATTGTCCTTTAGCACACTATGATTCAACTAGAAGTTTCTTCGTTTTTTTCGTTTCCTGAACAATTTTTGAAATGTCGCTTAGTATACATTCTTACGGGAAGATATCGATGTATAAAACAACATACTTTAGAAGGCACTATCGGTGTTCATTCACAAGAAATTCGACTTGAAATACAATTTTAACTAGTTTTCACTAGAATTTTTAATAGTTTTTTTATTTAAAAAAAAAAACTATTAATTCAATATTTGTCAACATTTTACCAGTTGTACAAATTTATACTATGTATAAAATAAACTAAATTAGAAGTCAATATCACTACTAGTTCTCGAGAAATTTGAGTCGAAAAACAATTTTTACCAATTTTCAATAGAATTTTATATAGTTTTTTATTTTTTGTAAAAAAACTGGAAATTGATTTTTTTTGAAATTTTCACCAGTTGTCAAATACATTATTTTTCGTAAAATAAAATTATTTTGAGTTTCAAATTGTTTTCCGTTCTTAGAATATCTGGGTTATGAAATTTTTTTTTTCAGTTTTTTTAATTTAAAAAAATAACGGTATGTTCATTTTTTTCCATATTCATATCAAATCTGTATGACCTTATAATGAGTACATTAAATTTTATTTGAAGTTAATAGCATTATTTGTTCGTGAGATATTTGAAACTAACCAAAATTTTTACTTTTTTTTTAAACTGTTATAGTGAAAAAACTACTCACTGAATTTTAATAAACGCCCTTTCAGCCTCTTTCGAAGTTATTATCTATTAAACAAAATTTATTTGAAGTCGATATCTTTACGCGTTCTTGAGATATCGACGACGAAAAATGGTACAAGAACGTACGGACGTACGAACGTACGAACGTACGAACGTACGAACGTACGTACACACACACACACAGACATCTCTCTAAAAATGATTGATATAGCCTCTAGGGACCTTGAAACGTCGAGAAATGTCAAAAATTCCAATTTGACAAATCGGACCGATTACAATAACTCCCTATGGGAAGTTAATAATGTGAATTATAAGCGACATAGAAATAAGACACGGCATTCTCCGCTTTAGTTCAGCCGCCATCCCTGGAGATAAAATATCTGAGACAACAACCTTCAGTCTCAGAACATCGTGCCACACATCTTTCCTATCCTTCTTTCTCTTCCGTAACTTCACGCCCGCGCTGTGTTGAAACATTTAAAGGGTAATCATAATCCCTTGAGCGCGGGTAGATTATAAAAAAAAAAAATTGCGTATGCCGACGATCTAATATCGTACAGAACAACTCCAAAGGTCGAGGTCATCAGAATTCTTTTGAAGACAAGATTCAGCGATATTGCAATGACTGGAAGGACTCCATTGCATGGAGCACCAAGGGATACAGGAAAGAACTGTCGTAGGGACACATGAACAGTCACTGGCGAGTAAAAGTGTAGTAAAGTACCTTGAATCAGTATTTGTATTTCGACGGACATAATGCTAATCTGACAAGGGCAAGGGGAGCCTTAGCCTTGAAGAAAGGGTTGTTTTACAGCAGCCGGCTTGAAAGCAGCCGTTCGGAATCGGAATCGCCAGAAAATTGTAGGTCCACTCCATTCCTTGTAACACGCAAACAGAAATGGTTGAGAGCTGGAACTTGTAAGTCACTAGGACCTGGTTCTCTTCGAGCTGCTACACCATTGAATTTATTTTTTATTCGAGATAAATTTTCAAAATAATTAAATTAATTATTTAAATTATTAGAATGATTGCCTTAAAAGTTTAAGCTTACACAAAAAAATGGAATTAATGAAAAAAATTGCAATTTTTAAAAATTGTAGGTATATATCCAAATATTTTTTGTTTAATTTTTTTAAGAATACATTTTTACACGCTAATTTTAATTATTGAATAATTATGCAGATAAAAATAAGTGTACAAAAATGTGTAAGTATGTATAATGGATTGATCCGACAGTAATAAAAAAAAAATAAAAAAAAAAAAAAAAAACTTTATGGTTGATACTTTTCATAGCGTCTTTCAGTAAGTTTCTGATGTAGTCAATGCTAGAAAGAAAATTCTGGTCAACACAAATATATAAACTTTTTCTAAAAAAAATCAATACAATTTGCGTATTGATAAGTCCCTCACTGGTGAACTGATGAGTCCAAGTGAAAACGCCGCCCGGACTAAACGGCAATTTTTGTTTACTAAAGGCCAAAAAAGCTATTTTGGCTCAATAAGATACATAGTCTTAAAAACCGCTGATGCCAGGTTAGGTTAGGTAAGTTGACGTGGCTATCAGCAGGTGAGCCGACACGGTTAGACCATGAGTTGGTCCATTTTTACGGTGCTTATGTGCGATCTGCTTAAAGATATTAAACCTTTCGAGCACTTCAGATCAAGAATTGGCCAAATCTGTTATGTCGCCAAGAAGGTGGTGATATTGCACCACTTAAGGTTCCTTGTATAACAACTAGCTTTAGCATAAGTTTACACGTGGCGATGGATATATCTATATTTGCCTTATCTGGCAATAAAGGTATCATTTTTCCACTTTGGGCGAGTTCGTCAGCTTTACAATTAAACTGCTGAGAAGAAAAAGGAAAACATTCCACTAATTATAGTTTTTGGGAAATCAAAGAAAACTGTTTATTTCTGAAACTTAAAGTTATTCTTCAAAACATTCTGAAGGAAAAATGTAAAGCTATTAAAGAAGAGTGACATACCAAACAATTGAAATCAAAAACTTTAAGGTCTGGCTTAATAATTCCTGTTAAAGTGAGTGGAATGTTTTCCTTTTTCCACTAATTGAAAAAAAAATCAAATAAATTATTTTAAATTAAGTTTTTTTATTCAAATAATATAATGGTTACAAAACATTTTATTCATTTAATATTAAATAATTCTGCAAAATTCTAAACAATATTTTAATAATAATTCAAGGGAATAAAAATAAACAGAAATAAAATGCACGACTGGATCGCACGAACTTGCTCTTATGTAAAAATACTTTGGAATTTAAAATACATTTTATAAATATAAAACATGGATTTAATGAGATAAAAATGTTCAAATGTATGGAATTGCCATCTGATTAATCCTTTTAATATTAAAGTAATTTTTTATATAACAAATTTCTTTAAAATTTTTCGAGAACAAAATTTGGGATGCCAAATTTTAAGTATTTAGCAGTATAGATTTTAGAAATAGTTTCAAAAAATAATCGTTCACACGTTTTGAAGATATTGGTTTTTCAAAAATTCCAAAAGAAAAATTTCGAATATTTTTATATACAATATTATTTTAAACTTAAGGGACCTCCTGCTGAAATTTTTTGGTTAAAATCGTTAGAGCTGTTTTTGAGATGAATAAGATTATGCATGTACGGGCGGTACTAGGGAATCACTGAAGACCCTTAACACCGGGATTGAAGAACATAGGTCTAGTGGTTTAGGCTATAGGGAAAGGTACAGACATACGGACATACAGGCAAACAGACAGACAGACGGAATTGCCGGGCCCACTTTATTCGTCTTCGCTATCATCGTAATGGCAACTTTGATCAAAATCTCGAGTTCGATTTTTTTTTTCCAAATGCAGAACTTGCTTTATGGTACATATATCGCAAGTAAAAAGAAGATCATTCTAAACGAAAAAAATTAGCCATCGTCTTCATCGCTATTCGCAATGTCCGATGTAGGCCATTGAAGAATTTCATCGAAAAAAGGCTTAATTTCCTCCGGGATATAGTGAATGATTTTCGAAATATCGTTCAACTTTTTTTTGTTGATTGGAACTTTTCTATCATAAGCCTGTGTAGAAGGGAGCTCGATCACATCCACTTTTTTAAGGCGAAAAACGATCATATCTGTGAACAACTCGCTTTATGACAGAAAAGTTCCTGTCACAGGGGAGGAAACTATGTTCTCGGACTGCGTAATATTAGGTGTGTTTTATTATTCACAAATCTATCTGGATCCGGATCTGGATCTTCCCTTGAAAATAAAATGATACGGATCTTAGTGACAGCAGTGTTATAACTCCGTCACTTTTTATCCTTGGGCTTGTAAATTTTCAATTATTTCTTGTCTTTTTTCTTTACACTATAGCTTACACTACCTTACCATAAACTCGCCATCTACTCGCCAGTGTAATAACTGATTTTTGGATCTTTGAAATAGATCCCGATAGAAAACAGGATCCCAAATTGTTTTTTGTAATACATGTTAAAACTTAATCCAGATCCGGATCCAGATAGATTTGTGAATAATAAAACGCACCTATTGTTGAATGACTTTGAATCTCCCACTCATAGTCAGTGCCATCAAGAGTCTTTTCAAAGTGTCAAAGTTTGATTGAACTTCTCATCAAAAAGCATAGGCTACTAACAAACCTAATAAACTTGAATAACGACCAACAAAATAAAAAAAATTATTTCAACGGAAAATTTCCAAAGTTGAGTGGAAAAAGGAAAATATTCCTGGAATCTGTTCCTTTTTCCACTCAATGATATTTTATAATCGCATTTAAAATATAGGTTTACATGGATTGTTTTCGTTTTTAGGCTTATAATGTGCGCTATAAAAATAGCTACGATTTTGCATCATTACTTCAATTTCCCATTTTTGAGGAATGTTTTCCTTTTTCTTCTCAGCGGTTGAATTTTCTGTGGCCCGGCACCCAGCTAAGGTAAATGTTAAATTGCAGCGCCATCTCCATCAGAGAATATCGGTTGTTAAGGGCTGTAATTGAGCTGGTAGAGACAGAATCAAGATAGGTATTAACTGGCTGTCGGAGAAGATACGGATAGCTTTGATTGATATAATGTTTTCCTTAAGACAAGACAGGACTTCTTTAATAGCCAAAAGTTTCTCTTCGGACACGCTAAAGTGATTGGGAAGACGAAAACAGTGACTTAAATTTACAGCCCGATTCTCCCCCTTGTGAGGAGTCACAAGTCACAAGCTCTTGTGACTATTCCTTGTGAGGATTGTTGTGATTCGATAACATTTTGGTATTCTCCCCCTAATCGTCACAAGAAAACTCACAACGAAACTCACCACCGCATGGTGAGATTTTTAAGTGTCATTATTTGAACAGCTCATTATTCAAAACGAAGAAAATACAAAATGCAAGTTAACATTATTATATTTTATTATTATTATTATTATTATTAAATAAACTGACTATCGTGAGGAGGCTTCAAGCTCTGATATCCGAGCATAAAGTTTTCCGAAAGCGACAAAACATTATAAATGTATTGTTTTGGAGAACGAATGGTTCATTTGTAGCTCTCAAAGTTTTCAAAAGCCGTCGGCGCTGCAAACTTCTTGATACGATTAGTTTCTAAAAAAAAATTTGTTTATTTAAAAATGTTACTTTTCATTTTCGTGGGAAAGATCGGTAATAATATTCACTAGAGCACTTACATTTTTGTGTATTCATAATTATTCACAAATCTAGAAAATTTTCTTACAAAATATGCTGAATGACAATCCAAGAAATATTAAACATTTATGAGTTGTGACCTGTTCTGAAGGAGATCACAGTTTCGATTGTTTTTGTGACTCTCACAAGTTGTGACTGAGCGGTAGAATTCGAAAAAGTCACAAAATCAATTTCACCTCTTCATGTGACTTGTGAGGCATCACTGACTTTGGGGAGAATCGGGCTGTTAGTCTGTCTGAGTATACACCTCCATCAACACCGTTATTAGTTTTTGATCCATCGGTGTAAAAATGCTACTGAGGCCAAGTTTAAAAATAATCGAACAGATCGTTTTTATTTTATTTTTTAAGATCTTGGTACACAATAGAATGAACAATTACATTACATTACATTTTACACTACTCCGTATAGATAAATCTACGAAGTAGAGACACTGAAAAGCACTGGCAACTGAGGCCATCGGCTTTAGAATAGAAGAAACAAGAAAATATTAATTCTGTTGTTTACCTATTTAAAGGTCCTGCATACAATTTTTCAAAATAGAATAAAATGTAAAATTCAACTGAATATCTGTTTGATTGAGTTCGCCCCCAGATCGAAATCAAATGTACGGCCTTAAGTTTTATTTTCAATAAAAGGTAAAGTAAACAGGAAAAATTACACATGTCAAGCCTTAAGTTTAACTCGGATTGTATAAAACATTTTCTAAATAACAAATCTTCAAAAAATATTCTTTAGAGCTCTTTCCGAGAATTCAATAACAAGAATTGTTTGCTAATGTCGATTCACTTGGTTTATTCTGAAGAAAAATTTACAAAAGGAAAACAATTTTCCTCAAAAATTAATAAAACACATCAATCACTTGCATGAATCTGGGTGGTTGAACCTCAGTAAATCGACCGAAATCTCTTAGTTTAAATGTTGAATTAAGGATCAATTACTTTTGTATAACCGGCTCTTAAAGTAGACAGAATTATATTAGAGTAATAATATTTAACAAAACTTTTTTTTTGTCTGTCGGGACCAAACTACTCGTAGAATGTCGAGCAAAATTTTGGTCCGAAAAATATGACCTCGACACGGCTTAGAATTGAAAACACAAACAAAATATTTTTAATGGATTAAATTATTTATTTCTTGAAGTTGTTACATTGAACATAAATTATATTGATATTTGTTTATAGCAGCAGAACGTAACTTCAACTGAACAAACAACATTTCAGAATGGAACATGTTGTTTGATTTTGCTAAATTCTGAGCTGAAAAGTTCCAAAATTATTTTTAAATTGATTAATACAGACTTTAAGGCAACGTGATTGGTGTTTTATTTGATTGACAATGTTGTTAAGATAAATATGTAAGTAAAAAAACCCAGAAAATGTGTTTTGAGGCATTTAAAAACAAAATATTTTAGATTCAGATTCGGGAACGTTTTTTTGCTTATACAGCTCTATGTGGTACGTACATACATGTTGGAAATAAAAGCTCAATATTGTTTTAATTCTTATTTAATTCAATAATTAGTATTTAAAGTTAAACAAGTAGTGGAAAAAAGTATATTACATTATTAAAGTTAACCAATCTATAAGGTTAAAATGAAACGTCTTCGTCCTTCGGCTGCTTCGTTATCTCTCTCGGTCGACTTTCGTCGTAATCATCAGTTGGGTTTAGTTACAATAACGTTTCAATTCTGGTTTGTTGTATTTTACAGGGTGATACTGACTTCAAAGAAATTTGTGCTACGAAACTTGGTATCCTACATACATACATTATATATTTATACATTATAAATTTGGAAAAAATAATTGTAGTAACGGTGAGTGTATTAGCAATTTCTCCAAAATATGATTTTATTGATAAACAAAAACAACTTGCAATATAGTCCGCCTAGTTCATTGCGACCTTAAAATAAATGCACGACGTATGAGAAGAACCCCTTTTTCGCCGCTCAAACTGCGAGGCGTAAAATCCGAGTAGATAAAACCAAGTATGAAACATGGTTGTTTCATTTCGTTGGTCTTTGGTTCAATTTTGTCATATTGATGACATAATGACAAAGAAGTTGTATGAAGGTATACTGGAGAATTTAGTGCTTTCGTGGGTCGTCGTGGTATGACCCTTATATAGAAGGACAACGACCCCAAACATACAACAGAATCAACAAAACTCTGGCTTCAAGGAAATAGAATTGATGTCTAGGAGAAGCCTTCTCCGTCCCCAGAACTAAATTCTATTGAGAATCTCTGGAATGAGATGAGTTTTGAGGTAAGTATGCGAAAAATTGCCGAAGATGTGTGATATTCGATTGCCCAATAAATTTGCCAGAAATTGTCAAATTCTAAGCCAAATCGAACGATGCATTTAAAAAGTTATTAAATTTTTAAATTTTATTCAACCAAATAGTAAATGTCTTCTAGATAGATAGATATATTTATTTCGTAATAATATTTTCAAAAAAGTCTGTGACCGCACATTTTACAATTCAGAGATTTGATAAATTATATCTTACAACTGAAACATTATCTTGGATAAAATAAAAAAAGTATATAATAAATAAATCAAAAGAACAAATCGAAGGAAAATACGAAAAAAAACCTTCATTCAAACGATAAAAAAAAAAGAGGCTGGGTGCGACCCACACTGATAACTTCCCATTTGTGGTCTTGAAAACTTTATATTTAGTTTTTTTTCAAATAACCAAATTTTCAGCGAAATAAACTTTAGCTGTAAAATTCAAACGAACATTATTTTAAGATTGAAAAGCATTTTAATTATTTAAAGAGATTTGAAATTGAGATTGTTGATGTTGATCGTGAGCAAAAAAAATCTGTTAGATGTCACTTAGTTTAACCAAAATTGTCTCTTAGCACACTATGATACAACTAGAACTTTCTTCGTTTATTTCGTTTCCTGAACAATTTTAGAAATGTTGCTTAGTATACATTCTTACGGGAAGGTATCGATGTATAAAACAACATACTTTAGAAGGCACTATCGGTGTTCATTCCCAAGAAATTCGACTTGAAATACAATTTTAACTAGTTTTCACTAGAATTTTTAATATTTTTTTTTATTTAAAAAAAAAAACTATTAATTCAATATTTGTCAACATTTTACCAATTGTACAAAATTATACTATGTATAAAATAAACTAAATTAGAAGTCAATATCACTACTAGTTCTCGATAAATTTGAGTCGAAAAACAATTTTTACCAATTTTCAATAGAATTTTATATAGTTTTTTATTTTTTGTAAAAAAACTGTAAATTGATTTTTTTTGAAATTTTCACCAAATGTCAAACACATTATTTTTCGTAAAATAAAATTATTTTGAGTTTCAAATTGTTTTCCGTTCTTAGAATATCTGGGTTATGAAATTTTTTTTTTTAGTTTTTTTAATTTAAAAAAATAACGGTAAGTTCATTTTTTTCCATATTCATATCAAATCTGTATGACCTTATAATGAGTACATTAAATTTTATTTGAAGTCAATAGCATTATTTTTTCGTGAGATATTTGAAACTAACCAAAATTTTTACTTTTTTTTTAAACCGTTATAGTGAAAAAACTACTCACTGAATTTTAATAAACGCCCTTTCAGCCTCTTTCGAAGTTATTATCTATTGAACAAAATTTATTTGAAGTCGATATCTTTACGCGTTCTTGAGATATCGACGACGAAAAATGGTACAAGAACGTACGGACGTACGAACGTACGAACGTACGAACGTACGAACGTACGTACACACACACACACAGACATCTCTCTAAAAATGATTGATATAGCCTCTAGGGACCTTGAAACGTCGAGAAATGTCAAAAATTCCAATTTGACAAATCGGACCGATTACAATAACTCCCTATGGGAAGTTAAAAAATTAAGTTAAATTGCATTTGACTCAAAAAGTTATTAAAAAAAAGATATGTTAATAAAATGTATTAACAAACTATTTAAAAAGTAAGCTAACAAAATAAATTAATTATGAATATGTAAGAATAAATTAACAAATAAATAAATTAAGAAAAAGACTAAAATATATTAACAAATAAATAAATAAAAAAAAGAAGACTGAAAAAAACAACAAATAAATAAATTAAAAATTAAATAATTTAACAAATAAATAAAAATAACAAATAAATAAATTAACAAATAAATAAATTAATAAATAAATAAATTACCAAAGTAAATAAGTTAACAAATAAATAAATTAAAAAAAAATAAATAAATTGACAATTAAATAATTTAACAAATAAATGAATTAAATAATGAATGAATTAACAATTGAAAATAAATTAAAAAACAAATAAATTAACAATTGAAAATAAATTAAAAAATAAATTAAAAAATAAATTAATTAACTAATAAGAAAATATTTTTTTTTTAAACTGGCATCTTGAAAACTGGTCAATAATTTTTTTTTTAAATTTAATTTTAATTTGGACAATATTAAGAACCTTAAATTGGCGGACCAAAATGTTTTTTTTTAATCCGCTGCATAGAGTGAAACTTTCTCAATCATTGTCTTTCATGGCTTAAAGACACACTCTAAGCGGACCAATATTTCCATCCCCTTGCGATGTTCAGACATTCAAAACCAATGTGCATCGGTATCTCCTTTTAAACCTTCTTCAATTTTCCTAACGCTAGCGATGTGTGCGCGCAAAATATACAAAAAGAAACAGAAAATATCTTAAGGCGATGCTAAGAGTCCTGAAGCCTTCTTTGGTGTTAGCACAGTTCCGACGGTCTCCTTTCAAACAATATTCACTATTCGGGATTCAAAATTTGGTCAAAAAATGCAGCGAATTTTATAAATTTATAAAAAAAAAAGTTCAAATAGTAATTTTTGTTGACCAATGTAAATAATGGTCGTTAGAGGTAATCTTGGAAAAATAGCAGAAATTGTTCGAAATGTGAAAGCTTAATTTTACAAACCATATTGAGAAAATAACTTTAATTTAATCCTTACAAGAAACAAGCAGTTGAGTATATTTAACACTGGCACACAAGGCATCTCACGTTTCGAAAGATCTAAAACACCGAAAGTCTTTCACAGCGCCTGTAAGTCTGCAGGAATTGGTAATTTGTAACGAAAATATTTTTAATATTCAGCAATAGAGAATGCCAAAACGCCCAAAACAAAATCGTCAAATTCTTAAAAATTATCACCCAGAAGGCAAAAAGATAGAAAAAGTATCAAAGGGTAGGGAAAGTGACGAGTTAACAAAATGTTTGTTAGGAGATTTAAAACTTTTTCGATTTGATTTAAAGTGATTTGACACAGAGCCTTTAGCAATACAACTATACAAACAAAAATAAGCTTTACGATAATATAAAACAGGTTTTCTTCACCAAAACTGGTGCCTCAGTCTGTGAGGGTTTGAAGTGCCGTTACTCCAAACTAATGCTCCACCCTCGATTTGTATAATTAAAGTGAACCAGGAAATTAACCCATCCAACTATAAATTCAGGTCCTAATTCAATCATTCATTAACATACGTTACGTTAACAACTATACATTTTGCAGTTTCTACTAAATCAAAATTAAAAATGCTGATTCAAGACAGTGGTCAGGTCATGTTGTATGCAAAATTTCTAGTTATATTAACTAAAACTTGGTTCATGTAAATTGTTATTTTGTGTTAATACTAATTACACACAATGTAACATTTTACAAAAATGTATCGTAAAATTTTAATAAAAATCGCATTCAGAAATATCAACAAGTTAAATTAATTTTATAGGATTTTTCCATTAGTTGAATAAGTTCTTTAGTCATAGTCGTCATACGATATTAATGGTTTCAAAGAAGTCTATTGCAGAAAAGTAGCCTAAGCACTTTTGCAATGATTGCATTTAAATATTCTTCCGCCAATGGTTATAGCTTTTATAATAATTTAATTGCAGCTCTCAAACATTCAATTAAATTTTCATTAAATTTACATATCACAAATTGTCATAATGTACGAGTACCTACTACATTTTCCATCAATTTCTCCTATACGGTACTAAATTTATTACGAGTACTTGAAACCACTCACTATAAATTTATAGATTGATACTGACGAAGTTGCTTGGAACATGTTTAAGTTTTGTTTAGCTTAATTTAAATTTCCAAAATTCCTCCAGTTTTGTAAATACCAAAAGTCAAATATGTAATTATAATTTTTTAGTGAACAAAAGAACAGCAGACATTATTAGCAATATTTTGTGACAAAAAAAAACTATAGGCAGACAGAGAAAACCGAATATTCAGGTTCTGCAGCTGGACTGTTGTTTTGCGACTAAATCATAAAATAAAAGGCGCAAATTTGCAAACTTGAATAATTCTGTGCAACCGGTACAAAGCCAACGCTTAAGCTTTTATTCCGACCAACAGTTACGATTACGAGACTTGAATTAAAAACAAAAAAAAAAAACAAAAAGGAACACAGACTTTTCTGCAGATTTATTTCCATCGCTAAGATTTTATTTAAACGCAGCAATCTAGAGATCTTGTTAGCCTTGTCAAATGTCATGTCAGTAGGTATCGGAATTCCGTCTTAAGTTCCCCTCCCAATAATGGTGGACATGGTTTGAAGAGTGTATACATATATGAATGAAGCCAAAACTGGATCAGAAAAAGTTGAAATGGCAATGCTTTTGCCTGAATTAAGTGTATGGCTGCAGATTAAATGCAATTAGTTTGATATACATAAGTTGCCAGTTGCCACCTTAGTGGCAAACTGTGTCGTAATTATTGAATATGAATGTAATTGGTGGAAAAATTGCCACAAGCCAAGTCAGGCAATAGAACATGTAAAGAAATCTCATTTGTAAGAATTTAGTTCTAATACTATTTCGGATTTCCGAACTCTGACAGGTCATGGCGGCCATATTGTTGAAGCTATATCTGCCAAATGAGCTGTTGTTTATTTTGGTTTTTCAAATCAACATGGAGATTTAAAGCGTGCAAAAACATGTTTAATTAAGTTAATTGTTCCATTAAAGATGGTCTACTGTTCGAGCAATATTTTGCGCACTTGGGCCAAACATCATATTCACGAAATAGTTTTTATAGTTCGAAAACTTATAATATAAAAAAGATAAATAAACATGGGCTCACTCACAATGTACATTGAGTTTTAAAAAAGAACCTAGTTTAGAACCAATTAAACATCTCTTAAACCAAACTGGATTTTAATCTGGTTTTCTGCTTACAATATTAGATACGACACACTAGTACACGAGATTAAGTTCAAAAGAATAAATTAATCGACGACGCGATTCCATAGTATCTCCCTCAAACTTTTTTTTTGCTTTTAAAGCAGTCAAGTTACTTTTAAGCTGAAACTGAATTTTCTTCAAACTTTTTTATAAATGTGATTTGTTGAAGATATTTAAATCTTATCAATAAGATATGCAAATTTTTACTTTTTAATATATTTATTTTGGCATTTTTACTTGCGATATATTTAATTTAATTTTGGTGGAGGCAAAACCCCCATTTATTCGGCTTAATTACAAGCTAATGCTTAATTTTAGAACTAAGAAACTTATAGCTACGTCTTATGGTTAGTGGGGGGGTTGATTCAGCAGACGGAATTTTAGGCAGAGGACGAACAAAGGTTATGCAGAGGGATCGGGTCACGTATAGGTTGGAAAAATCTTTGGACCATCGTTTAACGAAGCTAAGTGCTGAATTGGCCTTAAGAATTATATCGTCATAATGGGAGATGAGTTTAAGTACCTGATCACATAATATACCAAGGTCACGTATTGATTCGATGATAGATAGGGGCTGATCATGAAGAAGATAAGGACGGACGGCGAGAAGATTTGAAATGTTTTCGTGAGAAAGTGATTGAATGGCATTTGACAATATTTAAATCTAAACAGTTTTTTAGACACCAAACTGAAAAATAATCGAGATTGAGTTAGATGAAGCAGTCCTGTGTAGAAGAAATGGTCTTGAAGAATTTGGTATCGTCGCGTCGGCGTAGAGAGAAATATGAGAAAATTTAATGACCATTTCAAAATCGTTAATAACAAGAACAAAAAGGATAAGGCCTAAGTGGCTGCCTTGAGGGACTCCGGATGTTGCTAAGAAAGGGCAAGAGGATCTAAAATGAACACTGTAATAACGGTTTTTCAGATAAGATATAAATAGTTTATCGTAAGGTATGGATCAAACTCGAGATTTTGACTAGACTTTACGAAAAAATTGAGTCTCGCAATTCCGTTTTTCTAAATGTTTATTCCACTACAGCCTTAACGGTTCGGCCGATGTTCTTTAAACTTAGTAGAAAGCATATTTAAATTTTTCCTCTGACAGGCTTAAAATAAAAACGCGCCTGACATATTTTTTTTAAATCTATGAAAATAGTTTTTTTTTTTTAAAACTGTTCCAGATAATGATCAAGGAAAAATGGTTAAAAAACTCTCAATTAATGGCCCGCCCTAGAACCATTTGGTTTGTTTTCGATTTTATCTTTTTGCATTTAAAAAATATACATATTTATATAGTGAATAAAAATCCACAATTTTTTTAAACTTGGCAGTTAACAGTATTAATTTCAATTTTTTTTATCAATAATAGATCGTTTAAATTAAGCTAAAGTTATAAATTTTGATCAAAATTCTTGGTCCTGTTTTCGAAAAAAAAACCATTTTCGAAAACCATTTTTTAAGATTTGTTGTTGACTACCGTTATTTTCAGATAAAAAAAATATAATGCACGGCTGGATCGCTCGAACTTGCTCTTATTTAAAAATGAATTTTATTAGAGAAAACGATTCATAAGCACAAAATTCATTTTTTGTGAACTCTTTTAGTAATAACAATAAGACACAAAAACAAAATGCCATGTGATTTCTTAAGCAAGAATGAATTTATGCAACAACAAATCATAATCGTTAAGCGGTTTCCTAAGAACATAGGTTTTGATATATAAATTTTTTAAAAGATTAAAAAACAAATTGGTACGCCGATTTTACGAATAAAATTCGAACTTAAAAAAAAAATATTGACCCATTTTTGAGAACAATTGTTGATTTTCTTTCAAAAATCCAAATTTTGAAATGCAATGTTTTACGAAATTTTTAGAAGCTTCTTTATAAAAAATTTCATTAATATCATGTAACATGTAGGAACAGTCAGTTATATCTTAATTTCAAAAGCTTTTTATTGAATTATGGATTGTAAGAATTGAAAAAAGAAATCAAAATTCTGAGCCGTTTTCGAGAAAAATACGATTTTCGAAAACAATTTTAAAAATTTTTCTGGTGGGCACCGTTATTTATAGATAAAAAAATTTTTTCTTACATCTTGTAAACTTTGTTAAAAAACTTTCAATTGTCAATTTAAAAAAAAATGAACATGGGGTTTTCGAAATATTGAGTTTTGAAAAAAAAATTCAATATTCGAATACATAATAATCTCCACAAAAGATTATAAAAAATGATTATAACGTTTTTGAGAAAATGAAAAACAAAAAAATGTTTTTTTTTAATCTGTGCATGGCAGGTACCTTATTTTTAGCCGTATATTTTAGTCTTATATAAAAAGAAAAAAACGTGTGGGGGGGGAGTATTTAAAAAATGCTATCAACCAAGTTTAAAGAAAATCGGCCACGCCACAACGGAGCTGTAGTAGAACAGATAGACAGACAGAACCAGGAGAGACACTTTTATCGTCTTCCCTTTCATCAAGACCAATCAAAATCTCGAGTTCGATTTTTTTACAAATCCATAACTTGCCATATGTATGTATATATAGTAACTACATACATATATCGCAAGTTAAAATTTAAATTAAGACGTTACCGCCATGGTAGTTACATGGAACCTTTTTTTATGTTTTACTTTCTCATTATTGGAATAGCAGATTTTAATAACATGTTTTTTACAAAAAATTCTATAAAGTTTTAAAAAAAAACAAATCTATCTATTTGTACAAAACTAAAAACTTGAAGATGGCCTACTATAATGTTGCCTTTAAAATGTTTTAAAAATTTGACCTTGATATGAATAAAAATTTATTTTTTTAAAAAGTGCTAAAATAATTTTACTTTTTGTGCAAATTCATATTTACTTGAAAAGTCACATGGATTTTTAAAAAAATTAATTGTAAAATGATTTGTATGTATGATATTTTTTTTTTAATTCTGAATCTATAGAAGAGCAAGTTCGTGCGACCCAGTCGTGTATTTTATTCAAATTTACAAATGGTGAGTTCATGAAACAAATTTAGATGAGTTAATTTAGTTTAAGTATATAAACCGGGTTTTCAAAAATATTCTTAATATTATTCTAATCGATATTTGTATGTATTTTTATTTTTAAATACAAAACTTACCGGTGTAAGGTCCAATCTACTGCTTTTTTTGTTTAATCATCTACTGCGCACTTTTTTTGTTTTAAAGTGTCATTGCTGACATTGTAGGTTTTATGTTAATATTTATTTAGACATAGTTTACCTCGACTTAGAAATAAAATAAGAACCTTTTGGAAAATTTTAAAAGAATTAAAGGCTTTGTCTTAATGAATGAATATATTTGAATACCTAAATATATCTTTTGTAAGCCAAAAATACATCAGCTATAATGCAAAGGAATAAAACCAAACACAAGCCATACAAAATGAAAAGCAATACATTCTGTCAAAATTGCCTTAATACCGCCATTACTCAAAAATCTTTGGTTTTCAGCTAAAGGTTTAACCTTAGTTATGAGTCGCTCTTTACTATATGTCTTTCTCAAACACCAATCAAACAAACGTCGATATCTCATCTCAATCTCACATCTATACGCTTATATTTGTTGTAACTTAAATATATTATGTTGTTGTCTTCTTTTTTCCTAGAAAAAACCTATTTTTAGACAAAAGATAAAATTAATTATATTCCACAAAGCTTCTTTATAAACAAGTTTAGTTCATTTTCATTTCTTTCCCAATTTGGCATAAATAAAACTAAAACCTTCGAGAAAATCACAATTATCACATCCCCAGCAAGGTGCCATTACCCTAGCATGAGTACTTTCAAAAATAAAAGAATACCAACAAAACCACTTATTCACTTAATCAATGAGCACATCCCAACATTCGTCAAAGGCTTCTTATTAAATGCAAGTCTTATTAATCACAGAATCTAGGCACAAGCACTAGCGTTCTCGAGACATTAATTTTGTGTGTATTTCATTCATCTGATAATTAATTAATTTAACTTAAAAAAAAAGTTGCCAACCTTGAAAGTTAAAGAACTAAACGTGCAGTTATTATAGATTATTATCTAACAAAAACAATACCAGATGCAATTTCAATAATAAAAATTCAGCGATTGTTCACTTTTCTACACCTGGAAAATTAGCTATTATTAGCAAACGTGTAATAATATTTATTTTTCAAATGGTTTGTCATAAAATCGTCAGCTAAAATCTAATGTTAAGCTTGCCGATAGAAAAACTCCGTCCGCATTTTTCTTCATTTCTTTTAATAAATTATTCATTGCACGTGATTTGTCTAATGGGATATTTTGTCCAAACATTAAATCGACTCAAAATGGAAATGGATCTCAAAAGGGTGAATTTTAAAAAAATATTTATCACGCTAGTTTTTAGCGCCAATAAAAATGGCAACAATGACAAAGTGATATCATTAAAAAGATGAACGTCGATTTAAAGAATAAAAATTGTCATCGCGCAAACATTGTGGCATTTAAGTTCATTAAATTCATTGTTTTCTGTTTGTCCGCTTAATTGAGGCGCTACCATAATTTGTTCAAATGCAAATATGTATCTATAAACTTTATCAAAAAATTATGTGGAATCTTGAATTAATGCAGCTGAATGAAATTAAATGCTTAACAAAAAAAAATGATGTCAAAGAGTTGGCCCAAGGATTTGCGAACGATGTCGTTAGGTAACTATACGAAAAATTTGCTTACAGCAAAGTCATGAATATGAAAAAGTAAATTAATTTGGTGACACGGCAACTCGTGGAGATCCAGGGCCTTGTGACTAATAACCAATAACCCTTAACCATGTAAGGAGTGAAGGAGATCTACAATTTTCTAGCGAATCCGAATGGCTAAGATGACAATTTCATTTCCCTACAATATCCATCACCATCACCCAGGACACTCGCTAAATTTCGACATGAGATCTTTGTGAAGAATATGTCATGGACAACAGCTTTTCTTTGAAAATGAATGTCATGTTAAAGAATTTGTTCTTCCTTTTCCCTGTTGTCCCCCTTTCGGTTTGTTATATTCACAATAAGGTCATCATTTAAGCCTAGTTCGGTGATCGCTCTAAATTTTAGCACTCATACAAAATTCTCTCCAAAGTTTATCCAAAATAAAATTTACGAAAGCATTTTAGCCGAGTGCTTCGCAGCTTCAACTTAAGAATTATAGTTTTGATTCTAACTGTACAGCAATTATCTATCAATATTTAGAGCACCACATAATTTGTTCGGCACATTATTCTTGAGCTAAATTTTGACAGATTTTATTATTCATTAAAGCCTAGTACGCAGATCGCGCTTAATTTTATCTCCCACATTTTTCTCCAAACGTTCTCTAAATGAAATTTTTCCAAAGATTTTGAAAGAATTTGTTTTAAAGTACGATTGTTTAAGAATTATGAATAAGAATTATAAATTATGAGTAATTTTTGCTGTGGAAAATCTTCGTTAAATATTATTCCATTTCAAATTGAAATTAAGCTCTAAGCTTATTTCGTGCGCTTAAGCCTAGTACGCAGATCGGGAAAAATTTTGTCTCCCATACAATTTTATCCTGGGACAAATTTTGTCTTGGATATTTTTCCGAGCAGTACGCAGTTCGCGCGCACAACTCATACTTTTGTGCATTGCTGTACAAAATGTCTCCACTAAATTTTTCCAGGAAAAAGAATGATACAAGCATTATTTTGCGGGACAAATTTTGACAGCCACCGTATTTCCGAAAGTGATCAAGAGGAGATTCCAAAAAGGTATGAACGACTTTTGTAAGACAACCCGTTCCAGAGATACACTACAAAACACATTAAATTAGATTTTATCTCTCCAAACTCAAACTTTTGCTCGAGATTTGGAAAAGTTTTGAAGAGATTAAAATTGTAGAGATAAAATTTGTCTTGTTTCGATCTGCGTACTAGGCTTTAATTTTGACAGATGAGCTGTGTACAGTTCGAAGAGAAATTTTGATTTTTGATTTGGAGCAGCGTACCTCGGCTACAATGCTTGACATAATTTTAGCTTTTCTAAATTTGGGAGAGAATTTTGTGTAAGAGATAAAATTTAGCGCGATCTGCGTACTAGGCTTAACTTTGAACTTAAATTTTTGAAAAAGAAAATCGAAATCAAGTACAAACGACCTATCACAGTAAAAGAGACAAATCTATTTTGTTTGACTGAACGCAATTGAAATCTTTAAAATAAATTCTTTGGAATGAATGAATTGAACTTTTTTCTTCTTAAATAAGCTCTTTTCTGTGAGATATATTCTCTACAAAGGACGTACATATGTATGTCTAAATTTAGCTTGAACGAGTTTTTAACCTTATGTTTAGAGAGAAATATGTGAACTAAAATTTAGCCAGCTCTTTGTACTAGGCTTTATCACGGGAATAATATGCCAAAGATTTATTTCCTGCGGCGAGCATATGTCAATGTGTCAAAGTGATGTACAGTTGAAAACAAAAATTGTTTTTTTTTAGATAAATCGAAACAGGATTACTCTATCCGATTCATCTTTGAGACATGGATCGAATTCAAAATATGACGAGTTGGATCGACGAGTTGAGGAATCGAGATCACAGTTGCTTGTTGGTATATTTGTATTACAATTGCATTTACAATTTGGGAAAGTAATGGAGGATTTAAATATTACGTCATATTTTTCAATTCAGATTCGATTCGAACTGCCAATTCACATGTAAACGAAGTAACAACTGCGTACCTCTTGTCTTAAAAGCTTGGCTAATTTAAGGATTGTCTAAACTTTGAAGATATATTTGTACATCAGCTTATATTTTAGACGATTTTCATAACAGGCTATAGGTATAGCATAAGCTATCCAGTCCTGCGGCGGAGTCACATTCCAATGCACTAACCATTACGCCAAGGTGTACAAGCTACATTAGTCATAATGTTTGCAAGAACTGATATTTTCTTTGTAATAAAAAAAAGTCACAAAGGTTAAGAGAGTTTTATGGGGCAACCAACGACTAAAATCTTGACCGATAAGAAGTCAGTGTTGATCAAGGGATCTAAAAGACCATGACCATTTACAATAGAATTAGTTAACTCACAACTCGAAATGGGACTTGATTTTATATAATCCGGCCTCATCAGAATAGACCCATTTTAAATTTGTTTAAACTTTTAAGGCTAAAAACAAAACTTAAGTAAAAGCACAATAAGTTGGAAGTATGAGTATATGTATTTATTTTAATGTCAGGTACGTTTGTCCGGTTTCAATTCTAATTCTCAACTTTTGCAAAATAAAGTAACATTTTGTCAGGTTTATTAATTGATTTCACGTGTAATTTCACGATTAATGGAAAGGTATTAACCTTTTCGTAAGCTTTCTTCATTGAATGTGAGACATTAAAAAATAAATAAATGACTGAAAACATGATGTAGCAGTATTTCGCAGCACTCTCTAAGTTGAAAGGTATGATAGGTTTAATAGTATACATACATCAGTACAAAACGAAGCTATGTGGGTATATCTAAAGCGAAAAATGTATGATGCATCAGAAGTTGAGAAAACTTCTGTTATAGCTTAGATACCTCTACATTCAATTAAACACTTGATTTTCTATATATTTGCAAATTTTATGGCGTAAATGAAGCTTAATAGAATCGTGCGGAAATGTGGTCTTATATGTTAAACCGGCCGAAATAAGTTTCAAGTCTCCTTTAGTTTGAACTGCTGGAAGAAATACTTTACATAAACCAGATTATGACTCCACTTAACTGGAGGACTGAAATTGCAGAACTTTTTTTCAACTAGGCGAACTTCTCATATTTCTGACACAAGTTTCACATAACCGCAGTTTGTCATAAAAAATATAATTTAGCCTGGGAATCAAACAAACAAAAATATCTTAATACTTTTAATTTTTCAAAGAAGGCATATTTCCGGCTTTATTTATTTTCCAAAATATTGTGTCAGACATACGTTTTTTGAGGATAATCCAAAATAAGGGAATTCCCATAAGAATCTGTCAACTTTGACAGGTGACCGCGGCCATATTTTTGAAAATATATCTGTCAAATTAGCCGACAGACAGGCTTAATCTATCTTGCCTTTTCAACATGGGGAATTGGGGAGTTAAAGCATTGAATAACATGCGCAATCGATTAAATCGTTTTATGAAATTGAGTCCTCTGTTCGAGCATATTCAGCTACTAGGCCTATTTCTGGATGAATGTGTTCAACAAGAAGCAAAATTCTCAAATTATGGGCGATCACAATTCCCACGAGATCCGCCAAATTGCAATGTATCCAGAGAAAGTCACTACTGTTTGGTGTGGATTTTGAGCTGTCGACCGCCATTGACGGCAAGCGGTATCATTTTTCACTGTTTCAACTGAACGGCGGCGCTGCGTAGCACACAGCCAGTGCCAAAATCAGAAGAGTACTTTTTTCCAAATGGTATGGGTTGAGAAGACTTCTGGACGCTTCCGAACGTCCAATGGAAAATTACATTAGAAAACAAAAAGCGCTTCGGCACCGTGACGGAATAATAAGAAACGACATTTTGAAATTTCAAACTGAAAAGGTGTGTTCGATTCAAAATTTGATGAAGTTGAAAATATATGTCACAGTATGGAATTTTCAATTAAGCTGAACTCAGTTATGCGAAGTAGTTTGTGTGAAAAAGGCTCAAAAATAAATTTTATTTTGCAGATAAACAAATTTTTTCAGTAAACCCAAGTTGACTGCATATTTCTTGAAGGTTTTTCTTTGATTATAATGTAGATACATTTTAAGAGTTTACATTTAAAATCCAATCAAGGAAATATAATAATAAAATTTGCGATTTAAATTCCGAATTATAAGACTTAGATGTAACCTAAAGCGTCTTTCGGTCATATTCACCCTTGCTCTGATTTTCGTTTACGAAAGTAATGCTTTCACTTTCATTTCGTTTCGATTTGGTCTGGAGAATTTGAATTCGTAAATCTAAAAATGTATGTATTTTTAAAAATTTATCTTTAAAAACTATTTTTTTATCTTTTCTGAAGGGGAAGACACATGTGTAACAGAAAACCTGTCTGAATGTTGGTACCACTGCAAGACAAATTTGTACGAAATTAAGAAGAAGAACGTCGTTTTCAAATCCGTATACGAAAATCAATTTCGGTAACGAATTCAATTCGGAACCAAAATCAGAACAGGGGTGATTCTCTTTTTTAAGGCAGTCAAATCCTATTGATTAATACATTTTGAGTGATTTCCTCACAAATTCTGTAAAGCATTTTACATTAAAAAATTTGCGATTTTTATCAAGTCATTGCCTTTTGGAACTAAAAACGTATTTTTGTAATAGGTGTAAATACATAAATCTTATAGTAAAGAGCTTTGCATTGAAGTATTTTTTTAAGGGCTACATCTGTTCTATAAATTTTTATACAAACATTTATACAAAATACCGCGGTTTTAATCGATTCTCCCAAAGGTTTTGGGACATGACATCTGTCATTTTTAACAAATATTTTTAACTTTTAAAAGTTTAGTGACAAAGTTATGAGTTTTGGTAAGTTTCTTAGTTAAGTTGCTTCAATTTTAATTGCTGAAATGTAGTATGAGAAGTGGAAAACAATCAGCACAGACGTTTAGGCTAGGGGTTTTTGAAAAAAGGTCACACGAAATCTGAACTAGAGCGGAAATAAAAATTTTCAAGGAAGAATAAGAATGTTATAAATGCTCTTCACCATTGCGAAGAAGAAGGAAGTGCTCAAAACAAAATTTGTATGAGTAAGATCAGAAAAATCACCCCTTGAACTGATTTTGACATCGTCTGCCTGACCTAAGTCCCAAAAATTAAACATGTAAATGAACAAGATCTTGGTGTTAATGTATCTGTAAGTACGATTAGAAACTGTCTGAGTGGAAAAAAGCTGTTTGGACGATTTGACAGAAAGAAAGCAGACGAGCAACCTCTCAGGAATATGACCAGAATATACACAATAAAGTCTGTTAAGCATGGTAGGGGTAGCATTCTTGCTTAGGGATGTTTTTATTGGCTTTGGCATGGTATGGGACCACTTCATCAGATAGAGGGTATTAAGGACTATTTATAGTACAAGGAAATCCTACGGGATACAATTCTACCCTATTCTGCGGACGAAATGCCCTTGATAAATTTCAACAGGATAACGATGCTAACCATATGGCTAAGTCTGTTAAGCAATGGCTATTCATCCAAAAAACCGCTGTTAAGGAATAAGCCAGCTTAGTCTCTAGATCGTAATTCTATTGAGTACTTGTGGAATGTTGTGGACGAAGCCATAAATTGAACTGATACTTGAAATTTCGACAAACTTTGGCGGAAGGTCCAGCAAGCCTGGTACTCAGTATCTGTTGAACGATTCCGGAGCCTTCCTTCGTCTATAAAACGCTGGTATTCCGCTGTGATTAAAAATAAGGGTTACTCGACCAAATACCGGATATTTTCTTCAAATAATGTTAAAATTTTGTTATTCAATATGTTTTTTATTTGTTATTTACGAAATGTGCTATTTATTTTGTCCTAGTATACTTAAATTTTATAAATCATTTTGGTGTAGTTTTTCTTATGAGTTCAATATACCTCATTTTATTTTTAATTCAGAGATATGTATATTTGGTCTTACTTCCTCATGAGGCAAACAGCTCTTTAAAGTTTAAGAAGTGGGAAAAACTTGCATCACACGAATTTAAGACTACATGTGCTATTTATTTTATCGCCACTGTACATACATTTTACATTTGTACGTACCTACTTAACTTTTTTCGCTTAATAACAATTATCAGAAATTATAAGTAAAAAATCTCAAACATGCCCATCAATGATTTTTAGGAAAAGAAAGCCGTGATGAAGTGTACGTGATGAAGTATAGGAACGAACATGTGTATCCATGTATAAACATAGGTTTAATTTTTTTTATAAAAATAATGGTGAGTGACAGATGATTTGTTTATTTCAAGTACAACCCACGAAGAGAAGGCACCTTAAACGCTAGTAGAACATTTGAATCGGGACACCATAATTTTGACATACATACATATGTTTGTATGAACCTACATAATCTAGAATAGACAGGTTGTGTGTATACAAACATCAATTTCTACATAAATGTACTACCTACTTACATATCTACACCAACTCAAAATCTACTTGTCGCACTCACTATACATATATAATTAGGTACAAACAAGAAAGAAATTTGAAAAACAAAACAACAACACCAAAAACTTACGCCCACTAATGTCATGTCGTCGATAACCAAAACAAATGCACTTTACTCTTGTTTTTACTTACCACTTTTGTTTTTCTTGTAAGATACTCGTAAAAACGAATACAAATTTCTTTGCCCACGAAGGTTTCAAATATTCAAAACGAAACGACAAACGATTAAGTTATCCACAAATATCCCCGGAATCCACAATAGGGTCAAAACAGTTAAGCATTCATCACTGTTCTATTTTCCGGATACTTTCTACGAACTCGCAATTAATTTTCCCAACGATGACAATGTTAAAGAACAAGAAGCACGTCAAACTCGTCTATAAACGTCCAACTTAACAGGGCCACACTGTATTCGAGAGATCAGGCAAAACAAACGTGAATTTGCAGCAAACCGGACCGAGAGGATGCGGTGGAAGAGGAAGATGATTCTAATCACAGACCAGACACTGAATGAGGGAATTTATTATAAATTTCACTTTGCGAATCGCTCTCACGTGTTTGTAAATGTTTGCTTTGTTTTTTTCCCCGGTGAAAATTGTGACAAGTTTGTTGAGAAAATTCAAACCCATAAACTGTACGCGAAAATCGTTTATCGAAGTTGCCAAAAGAAATGTCGTCTTGAATTTATTCAAATATTTCAACGAGTAACAAAGTATTTTCGCCTCACGAACGTATTTATGTTTCTACTCTACTCCAACAGCGGCGAAAGCAAAGTGACAAAAGGCAAATGCAAATAGTGCAAAACACCTCCAATCGAACTCAACTAACTAAATAGCTGACACACACCACATGAATGGAGTGGTTTCGTTGCAAGAGAACTCAACTTGCTTGTTGTGCTCCCCGTTGGCCTCTCCAAAATCCAAAATCAAACTAAAGTCAGTCACGAAATAACCCTTCTCAACTCTATTCGGCGAAGTGCTGGAAGTGGAAGCGAGAACACACCAAAACAGAAGATTCACCTTAATCATATAATCGGATCGGAGATGGATTATTTGCTGGTGGAGCTGGCTGTGGTGTGGTGGAAGCATGCAGCTGGAGCCTGGAGCATTCCATGAGGTAAGTTAAAGTGTGAGATGAGTGGATATGGTATGCATTGGCATTCTCAAGCCTCAAAGAAGAGTGTGACGCTTTTTGTTGGCTTTTGGAGTGATGGTAGCATGATATGAGAGTAACAGTATGAATATCACTATCTCAATCACACATGTTTTTGTTTGGCTGTGAGAACCAGCAGTTAAATAATGCAAAAGCACTCAACCAGGGTTGTTATAAGCAACCTGTGGATTGTAGTCGTATGCCAAATTTGTATCCATGTAGGTCCAAAAGTTTAAGAAAGTGTGACGACAAAGGGGGTGTAAATACTCGTAGTAAAAATTCGTCTCTGAATGCATTCTTTGGCACGCACAAGGTTTTATTTTGTTTTTAGGTTCATAAACCAAGGGTAGTCAATCAAAAGCACATGCAATATAAAGTGTTCAGAACGCAAACTGCAGTGTTATAAAACGAAATTCATATAGTGATTCTTATTAATATTCGGTTTTTTACTTAAATAATTTTCAAGATGCAGTAACTTGTTTAAAAACAAACGGATTGTAACCATTTATTTTTAGTTTTAATATGTGTTTTATTGCACCATTTTCATGGGTTGACTTTATGGGTATTTACCATAAAGAACTTTAATACCCGAAAAACTAAGAAACTTTTTTTTTTAACTTTTATTTTGTATTCTGTTTTTAATGAAGGTTATTCATTCTTAATTTTAATTTCAGTTTGAAACAATAACTGTGGCAGTTTTAGTAGGTACATATATTTGAATTTATTTAATTTTTTTTAATTTGTAAAAGCAAACGCGATGTTCCGTAAGGGAAAAGATTCTTCGCTTGAGAAGAGAATATTAGTAATTAACCACAGGTTTAGCTTAAAATGAAATCGCGGAAATACCTACTAGATATAAAGCCTAATATTTTGGTGTTATTGTAAGAAGTTATCGCACCGAGAGACGTATCGACTTCAAGAAGCAAAAAGGCCAGCCAAACAAATTAACAGCTCACGAAGAATGCTTAATCGTTCGCAAAATAAAAAAAAAACCCGTTAAGCACCCCAAAAATCGTTAGTGAAGTTCTGGTTCAATGTGGGAAGCACGTGCCTCCGTCAACCATTCGTCGCACCATTAAGGCTAATGGTTTTAACGGTCAAGTTGCCAGGAAAAAGCCATACATAAACTTGCGCAACCCCCTTATTCGGCAAAATTTTGCAAAAGAATGGTGCTTATTTTGACATTCTCTTTCGTTAGAAAGTGAGTCGAATTCGTTGAAACTTAATTTTGAGACTCGGCGATTAGAATGTTAATCGAACAAATCGAAAGTTCACCCAATCCATAGAAAGTTCATTCATTTGCGAAAGCTAATTCAATTTTGACATTCGAAAGAATAGAATTAAATGTCATTTTTGTGTCGTTTGAATTTTTCTGTCGAGTAAACAACAAAACATGTAAGTTTTTAATTATTTCATGGAAAATAAACTACTTTTATTATTTTTGTTGTTGTTTTATGTTTAAAGGTCGCATTCCAACTGGACAAATCGCGAACAAAAGGAAAAGTTATTTAAAATAATGGAAGAAAACCCGGAGGTATAGGGTTTTTTTTACCACCCGCGTTGATACGGAAAGCATCCACTATCCTTCTCCTCTGCACTTCTTCAACACCATCTTCATTTATAAACAACACAAATGCCATATCTTTATTTTTTATTTATTATTTTATGTTTTTATCACAGAAATTTAAATTATTAAACAATAAACAAAACAATCACAAATAAACAAAGATTTCACTTTTTGGTTTTGACATTTCACAAACACTTCTCTTTTGTTTTTGATATTTTAGTGTGACCAAGTGTATACGAAAAAAAATAAAAATTTAGAACGCGTCATGACCAACTTATTTTTTTTAAGAATAGTTTCAAAACAGCTGAGTTGACACAAAAAATGTAATAAATATGTAGTTCTTTATGGTTAAACTTTACTTTATAATGAAAAAGTGTAGGTATTATTTATTTTGTTTCTTGATTATTTATCCAACATCTATAAAATATTTAGAAACAAAAAAAATGTAAAACGGTCACACTAATTCCAATAGAAATTCAGTAAATGTCAAACAGCTGATAATGAAAATGAATCTTTTTTGAAGTTCATTTTATGCTATCTTTCGCAAATGAATGTTATTCGTTCGAATCTCAAAATTAAGAAAGTTCATTCGAAGTAATAGAATCATTCTAACGAATAGACTATTCATGAGAATGTCAAAATAAGCATGAATACCAAATAAAATGCACGACAGGGTCGCACGAACTTGCTCCTATGTAATAGACTAGGAATTTTAAATTCTTTTAGTAGTAAGAGATAAAAACAGAATGCTATGCAAATATGAATTTATGTAAGAACAAAAATTTTAAGTCGTTGTAGTGGTTTCTTAATAAAATAATTTTTTATATATAAAATTTTTAAAATATTTAAACAAAAAAACTTGGTGCGTCAACTTTAGTTTTTTATTATTGTACGAATGAAAATTAAATTTCCAAAAAAAATATTGACCCATTTTTGAGATATCGAATTTTCCAAAAAAAATGATTTTTTTTTTCAAAAATTCAAAAAATATTTTTTTTTTAAGTTTTGAAATGCAATGTTTCTTAAAGTTCTTAGAAGAATCTCTATAAAAAATTTCATTAAAATCCGTTATGTCGATAATGAGAAATTCAAAATTTTAAAAATCGTCCTATGGTAGGTACAGTCAGTAATGTCTTGTTTTCAAAAATTTTTGTATTAAATTATAGATCTTAAAAATTTATTGAAAGACTAAAAATTTAAGCAAAATTCTCGGAACCATTTTCGAGAAAAATACGATTTTCGAAAACCATTTTTTAACATTTGTATGGAGGGTACTGTTATTTTTAGGTAAAATAAATTTTTTTTCCCATATCTTGAAGATTATTTTAGGAAAATCGAGCATGGGGTTTTCGAAATATTGAGTTTTCAAAAAAAAAAAATTTGAAATTTTTTTGAAAATTTGAATACACAATAATATCTATTAAAACTGTTGGGGAGCCTTAACATAAACAAAATGACCAAAATCGGTTGTACCGTTTTTAAGAAAATCAAAAACAAAAAAAATGGTTCCAAGGGGGGTACCAAAAATAATAATTTTTTGGAATTTTTTTTTTTTAATTCATAATAAAACTAACTACATAATAAAATTAACTAAATGAAATTTTATGAATTTTTTTTTAAATCTGTGCGACAGTTTTTGAGAAAAAAAAAATATTTATAAAATTTCGAAAAAAATCGTATGGCAGGTACCGTTATATTTGGTCTTAAAAAAAAAACAAATAAAAAAACATCCGAGGGGAAGAAAATAAAGCCCATATCTACTAAGTTTAAAGAAAATCGGCCGAGCCGTTTAGCTGTAGTCGAACAGACAGACAGACAGAATTGCGAGACCCACTTTTTTGGTCTTCGCTATTATCGTAATGTCAACTTTGATCAAAATCTCGAGTTCGATTTTTTTTACGAATGCATAACTTGTCTTATGGTACCTATAAGTCGCAAGTAAAAAATGTTATTAATGGTACCTGTCATAGAAAGGTTTTTTTTATTATTATTTTCGACTTTCTCAATTACGGCTCAAACGATTTTAACCAACATTTTTGTGCAGAAGCTCCTCTAAATTTAAAATAATTTGGTATATAAAAATATTCGATAAAATAATTTTTGGGTTTATAAAAACAATTTAATTTTTTTTTTTGAAAAATCAATATCTTCAAAACGTGTGAACGATTATTTTTTTAAATTATTTCCCAAGATCTATACTAAAAATTTTGTCTGTGAGGCCCCAAGTGTATATTGTAGGGTTTAGACAATGTGGACTAACACTGTTTTTTTTTAATAAATATTATTGATTGCCTTTAAGGCTTATTTAAAAAAGAGCTCCGCAGTTAATGCAGACTTCACTCAAAATTTAAACTGACGGAAATACATATTTTCAAAGTTACTTGAACCTGGAGAATTCACACTGAAAACCGAGAATTATAACTCCTTTTTTCATTTCTTTTAATTGAACTTACAAACATTTATACAATGTTATGCACGTATAGTTTTACAAAAAAATAAAAACTTTCATTAGTTGATAGAATGTACGAGTAATATCTGCACTTTTTGATTTGTAATACTTTTCGGGTTGTTTACCTTGAACTCTAATATTTTGTTCCATTTTTAAACCGTTTCTCCTGGTTTTCTTTGTATATATATTTGAATAGTACTATCATGAATAGGAACGCGACTAGGCGAACCAAGCGGCACCATAATTACTAAATTAGCAGAGATGCCTATGGCAGAGTTTTAACAGATAGGCATTTAATATATGACAGTGACAGCAATAGGAATACTCTATATAAAGTAGGAGAACAAAGGCACATACTATGTACATACATTGGAGTAGAATGTAGGTGTGTGTGGGGATTTGGTAGTTGTTATTTTCTGTAGGCAAATATTTTCAAGGTCAATACTTTCAATACTTTTTTGGCGATTACGTATTTTTTGGGATAGAAGAAAATTATTTCTGTGCATATTGTCGTCTGAGTTATTATCTTGTTCAAGAGCATTTTTGGCGAAATTTAGTTAGAAATGCAGTTTTTATAAATCAAACATGCTCTTTCGAATGGCATACTCCATTTCTTTCTATCTCTTTTAGTTTTTAAGTTATGAAGAACTATTATGTTCAAAAAACCACTTTATTAAACATTTGAGTTCGACTACAGCTAAACGGCTCGGCCGATTTTCTTCAAACTTGGTAGATGTTTTTTTCTATGGAATTTTTTTCGAAATTTCATAAATATTTTTTTTTCTCAAAAACTGTCCCACAGATTTAAAAAAAATCAAAATCATTTAGTTAAAGCTAGGCATTGTATATACAATGAGCTAGGTAATGGTTGAAAAAAATTTTACAAAAAATTGTTATTTTTGGTACCCCCCTTGGGACCATTTTTTTGTTTTCGATTTTCTCAAAAACTGTACGACGGTAGGTAACTTACGAAAAAAAAAAATATTTTCACGAGTATACAAATTTTCCTTTTTCCAAAAAATGTTCATACTTTTTTGAAAATTTTAATATTATCAAAAGTCTCATATATTTATAATATTTTTTTTTAATTTTTGGAAAAAAAGTCATTCTTTTTGGAAAATTCGATATCTCAAAAACCGGTGCAATGTTTTTTTTCGAAATTTAATTTCCATTCGTACAGTAATAAAACTTAAAGCTAGCGCACGATTTGAGGAGATTTTACTTAAAAACAATATTTTTTTGTTCCACGCTTAAAATAAGTTTTAAGCGTTTTCGCGTTTTTCGTTTCATACGTGGATTGAAAGGCACTCCCTAGATCACGAATATGCAATTTTTAATTCTGTAGGATGAATAGTTTGGCTAGAAATCACGTTTGAAAATGTCAACTTTGAGGGGTCTACGAGGCTCCGTTTAGCCGCAAATCGCGTTTAAAGATAAAAATTCTTTTTTCGATATCATTTTTTCAAATTTTGACATTTGACAATTTTCTCATTATTGAAATAGGGATTTTTTATAGAGATGCTTCCAATAAGTTTAAAAAACATTGCATCTCAAAGCTTTGAAAAAATTTTTTTTTTAATTTTTGGAAAAAAAATTGTTTTTTTTTTCTTGGAAAATTCGATATCTCAAAAACGGCTCAATATTTTATTTCGAAACTTAATTTCATTCGTACAATAAAAAAACTGAAGGTTGGCGTACCAAATTTTTTTTATATTATTTTCACTTACAAAATTATGTAATTGCAAGTTTTGTGCAAAAAATTTAACTCGAGATTTTGATCAAATTTGACTTTACGATAATAGAGAACACGAAAAAATATTTTTTTATCTAAAAACATTGTTTTTGAAAAATCAATGTCTTGAAAATGTTTGAGCGATTAATTTTTGAAAATATTTGCTAGAATCTTTATTTTTATTTTAAAAATTTTCATGTGGGGTGCATCAATAATTTCTTTAAATTGACACCAAATTCCTTTTTTTTTAATTTTTCAAAAATTGCTTATAAGCAATATGTAAATGCATAAAAAATATTTTTTCCAAAAAAGGTATCTGATTTTTTTATATATTTAATTATATAAATACCTATCAACGCACAACAATAATTTTTCGTTTTTGTACCTAATAAAAATTATTATTTTAATTTCATACAATTTTCTATGGGTATGTATACCTAAATACTATACAAAAGCTATTTTCTTTAATAAAAATATAGGTCCGTACCTATAAGATTTTCTTAAAGAAATAGTTTTTTAGCTGTGTATGTACATATCTATATTAATTACAAAAAAAAATACAATTGCCATTATCTAACTACCCACTGCATATAATTATTATAAAATTATTTTGGTTACCATAGCGAAATAAAGCCAATTTGAAATTATTTAGTTTTCAAAAACGAAATAAAACCATTTGAGTTTATTAAGTTCAAATTCCTCTAGATCTTATTACAAAGTCCATAAAATGGCAACCTCGGTAATTAATCGTATCAGAATTTAAACAAACCATATTGCATGAGCAATGAAACAAAATTCACAAAAACTCTCATACACTCTCAATACTATTTGCTTGTATTCATCTCGCTCATGGCATATAAAACTGTATATACCTACCTACAATTGATTCTGACAGCAAAAAGAAACGCAGATAAGACTTTCTCCCTTACCCTCTTTATTGTTGTCAGAATAAATATATATCTACCTCGTCTCTTTTTTTGCTTATATTTTCTCCTTCCACGTCAACTCTGTACTGCTTAACATAGCCACACTTACGATTTTGCGGCACAATAAGTTAACTTAAAATCGTGTTCCATGGGAGTACTATTCAAATATATATACAAAGTGGTTTTTCATCAACAAAAAAATGTTAAAGGCTTTGAACCAAGATACAACATTTTCCAAATCGCCCTTAGAGCAAACAATATGAGCATGGTGAACTTACATAAGAACATTTCTAAAATTGCTGAAATTGATAAAATAAAAATTACCTTTTTCCTAACATTCTGTACTGTAGTTTCTGCTTCTTAAATTTCATATTAATTCTCCAATACTTTTTATGTTCTAGTTTCTATATATGTTTCTAACTTCCTATTTGAGAACTACTTTAGGTTATTAACCCAAATAGTATTTTTTATACTCATTGAAGCATACACATCTGTCCAATTGCTCTGGAAGAAATTTACCCACAGGTCTGTTTTTATCGGATCAGGTATCGAAAAACTCTATTCTGACATCATTTTTAATTCTTACAATATTGTAACTTGGTTTAAAGGGCAATTAATGTATTCGTAAAAAGAAAATTAGACTATAGCAACAATAAACAAGTCAAACCCTTTCCCGTCTTGGAGCTGGCATCATTGAAAATTTAGATTTCGAGAGGTTTACCTCTACCTGAGGGTAACCCTCATTAAGCAATTCTTATGGGGTTATGTTTTTTTTCGTTTTAAATTTAATAAATCAAATCAATATTAAAATGGAAAATTAATTTTAATAACAAACTTGTATCCTACGAGGTTATCAAAAGTTTCTGGAACCTTGATTTTCTGTATGTAATTTAAAATTAAATTAAAATTGTTATTGGCAACTTCATGCGACGTAGTTGTGTTTATTTTCTTAAATCGGAATAAGAACGGAAATCGAATCTTCTTGGACACAAAGAATTGCCTATTTGAGTGGAACTTTTCACATGAATGATTAGAAGTTATCTTTGGACTAAATGTAGGAACTGAAGTTGCTTTTAGTGGGTGATGATAAAAATGTAACAAGAAGTGGTTTTATTAAAGCATGTGAATCAGAGATGTTGCGGTTTCGGTACATATGCCTCTTATTTTGATGCCAAAGGTGGTCGTTGTTAATGTTAAATAACAGAAAAGAGAACACAATTTTATATTTTAATTGGTTTTCTAATACACCATAAGGGGTCATTCAAATATTACGTAAGCAGATTTATTACAATTATTTACCCCCCCATCCCCCTTGTCAGCAAAAGTAAGCAAAGCTCTTACCCCCTCCCCCTATGCTTACGTAAACATTTTTCAACTATAAATGTATTTTTTTTATATTATAATTATAATGTTATAATTATAATTTTAAAAATAAGAAAATAGATTTAGGATAGAGATTAAATTTTACTGATACATTATTTAACATAGAGTAAGGGACACAAATATTTATAATCTTACGAACATAACAAACTTCTTTTAAAGTTTTGGTACACATATTAAATTCAAATTAACAGTCTTCAGTCCATGAAACCCGAATCTATGATTCTAAGTTTTCGATGACATTGGATTGCTTGGATTGCTGCTCATTGTTGTGAGTCTGCTCACTTTCATGCGATTTTGGAATGTCTACGTCGTTCTCATCGAGCCATTCAACATCATGGTGCTCTAAATTTTGAACAATGCACATCAGTTCATTAGCACGATGAGCAGCGACTCTTACAGGTCTAACTTTCCTATCAGTGTGCGTGACAGAGGAAATTTAGACAAGTGTATAGCGCGCGGTAATTCCCCTTATCGGTTCTAAAGCGAGCACCTAAACGTATGCATTATTTGCGGGAATCCCCGAAAATGCGTTTCGTTTTCAAGCATAGACAATTTTAGGGTTGCCATTCGTGTAAAAAAGTAAATAACTACCGATGACGTCTAGACTCCCCTACCCCCCATGTCATCCAAAATAAGCAAAACAAACTTGGTAGATATCGTGTTTAGATTTCCCCACCTCCCCCCCCCCCAAAAGATTTTTTTAATACCAAAAATAACGGTAGGTATAACTGATTTTTTTTTTTCGAAATTTTATAAATATTTTTTCAAATAGCTGTCCCACAAATTAAAAAAAAATTTAAAAAATTTCATTTGGTTAAGGCTAGGTATTGGTTAAAATTTTTTTTCCAAAAAATGATTATTTTTGGTACCCCCTTGGAACCATTTTATTATTGTTTTCGATTTTCTCAAAAACGGTATGACCGATTTTTATCATTTTTACTTGCGATATACAGTGGTGGACATGGAAATAGCACACTTTTTTTTTCATTTTGATCTTTTATTTGAATTTATATAAGTAACAGTTAATGATTAATTAGACATATGTTTTTGCTATTTTTAGAAAATTTGCATATTTTGAATTCATATTTTTTTGGATTGCGGTAATTTCTGTAAGTAAATAGATACAAATACCACAATTAATAAAAGATTTTATAATATAGCCTGGACATTTAATTAGCACATAAGCTGAAAAAGTAATTTTGCCTTTAAATTTCAAGATGAAAGTTAGTATTTAGTTGGAAATCCTTTGTTTGCAATCACAGCTTGACATCTTCTTGGCAGGCTTTCCACCAATTTCCTGCAGCGTTCTATTGGTATTGCATACCAAGCACTTTTGATGTTTTCCCATAATTCATCAAAGTTTTTTGGATTTTTACCTTCAATTTGGCGTTCAATATCATTCCACAGATTCTCAATCGGGTTGAGATCGGGAGACTGAGCCGGCCACTTCAAAACATTCACAAAACTACCTTCTAAACACGATTTAACTAAGTGAGAAGTATGCTTCGGATCGTTGTCGTGCATAAAACGCCATGTCAGAGGCAAATTGTCATCAGCATAGGGAATCATGTGATCTTCCAATATGTTCTTATAAACATGTTTATCCATTTTTGAGTTAATTTTTACAATTGGACCAACACCGTGCCAAGAGAAAGCTCCCCACACCATAACATTTCCTCCTCCATGTTTTATTGTTTTAAGGGTGTATTTTGGATTGTGTTGTTGGTTAGGAGGACGCCAAACATATTTTTTTCCGTCCGACCCGAATCTGCAGAACTTTGATTCATCGCTCCATAGCACGTTTTTCCAAAAATTAATAGGTTTCCGTAGGTGTTCCTTAGCAAAATGAATTCTGCACTTCAAATTTTTTTTCGAAACAAACGGTTTCTTTTGCGATATGCAGCCCCTTAGTTTGTTTTCATTCAAATGTCGTCTTATTGTTCGAGAAGAAAGTAAAATACCTTATTGTGACTCTACATTAGATTTTATTTGCTTTGATGTTTTAAATGGGTCCGCAGTCGAAGCTCTGTGTATTAAATGATCCTCTCTAACCGTGGTTTTTCTTGCACGCGGCGCTCTGGGGACTTTTTTTGTAGTTCCAAAAGTCTCAAAATGGTGAATTGCATTATAAACAAGCTTTCTGGAACAGTTTAATAAATCAGATATTTCCGTAACGGTTCTTCCTTCAGCTTTCATCTCGAGTATCAAAACCCTTTTATCAGTTGAGCAATGTGGTCCTTTTCTCATACCTATCGTATATTTTTACAGATATTCATTTTAAATCAACACGTACAAACTTACCGGTTTGATTAATGTTAAAAATCTTAATATTGAAATAATTCTGGATCACTGTGCTAATTAAATGACCAAGCTCAAACAGTGATATTACACGATTATTGTCTATTAACATAATTGTTGACAGAAAAAGCATACAAATTCTAACGGGTTCTTTTTCTTGAGTGCTCATAAGTTAAAAAAAAAAGAGAAATCCCGTTGTCTTAAGACAAGAGCTAAGGTTTCTATGCAATTTATTAAATCAAGTGTAAAGTGTGCTATTTATGTGTCCACCACGGTAGGTACTATAGGGCAAGTTCTGCATTTGAAAAAAAAAAATCGAACTCGAGATTTTGATCAAAGTTGACATTACGATGATAGCGAAGACGAAAAAAGTGGGTCCGGCAATTCCGTCTGTCTGTCTGTCTGTATGTCTGTAGGTACCTCGAACTACAGCCTAAGCTACTGGAGGTATTTTTTTCAAACTCGGTAGATAAGGGTCTTCGGTGATTCCCTAGAGGGGAAATTGAAATTTTTTTTTTAGCTCCAAAACTAACGGTACCCCCCATACACCCGTAATGCAAAATCTTATTTATCTCGAAAACGGCTCTAACGATTTTGATAAAAAAAAATTAAGTGTGATATTATAGACAAGGACTACATTTTGATCAACAAAAATTTTGGGGCAAAATGTTATTAACGGTACCTGTCATAGAGCCGTTTTTTTTTTTTTGATTTTCGACTTTCTCATTAACGGCTCTAATGATTTTAACCAAAAAATTTTACCTAGAGGTCCCTTCAGTTTTAAATAATATTGTATATAAAAATATTCGAAAAATTATTTGTTGGGTTTTTTAAAAAAAAAAAAAAATTTTTGAAAAATCAATGTCTTCAAAACCTATGAACGATTATTTTTTGAAATTATTTCCTAAAATCAATATTATTAAATGCTTAAAATTCGCATCCCACATTTTTTTCTTGAAAATTTCTAAAGAAATTTCTTATATAAAAAATTTATTTAATATTAAATCGATTTTTTAAAGTTTGTTTGCATAAATTCATACTTTTCTAGAATCAGGCGGCAATTTTATGCATTTGAACATTATTATCTCATTAAATTCATGTTTTATATACATTACATATATAAAATGTATGTTAAATTCCAAAGTACTTTTACATAAGAGCAAGTTCGTGCGATCCAGTCGTGCATTTTATTTTGTATGCTAAAGCTCCCCAAAAATTTGAATATTATTGCGTATTTAAATTTACAAATAATTTTTTTTTTTGATTTTTAAGAAAATTTTCAATTTTTTTTTCAAAACTCAATATTTCAAAAATCACATGGTCGATTTTTTTAAAACTTAATAAATAAAAGTTTTTTAAGACAGTCTACAAGATGTGAAAAAAAATGTTAAAAATAGTTTTCGAAAATCATATTTTTCTCGAAATCGGCTCCGAGAAATTTGATAATTTTTGTTTCCATTAATTTTTACGATCTATAGTTTTATAAAAAAAAATGAAATTAAGATATTACTGACTGAACCTTTTTTCCGAATTTCTCATTACTGGCAAATCGGATTTTAATGAAGCTTCTAAAAAGTAAAAAATAAAACATTGCATTTCAAGACTTAGAAAAAAATTGAAAAATAAATTCTAGTTTTTTCTTTTGGAAAATTCGATATCTTAATAACGGCTCAATATTTTTTTGGAAATTTACTTTCTATTCGTAAAGTAATAAAAACTCTAGGTAGGCGTACCAAAATTTTTTCTTAAAAATGTTTTAAGAATTTTGTATGTATATATGTAAAAGCTTATTTTTGTAAGAAACAACTACAACGACTTATAATAATTTTTGTTCTTGCATAAACTTATATTTGCTTGAATCACATTTCATCCTGTGTTTAGCTTCAAATATTAAAGGAGTTGTTTAGTCATTTAAAAAATGAATTTTATACTTATGAATAGTTTTTCTCTAGTACCATTCATTTTTGAAATTCTTAGTCTTTTGCGTTCGTACGAGGCAGTCTTGCATTTTATTGATATTTGAAAAAAATTTTATAGAGTTTGGCATCAAGTTCTGTTATGAAAAATGAGTGGATTTGGTGTCGATAAACTCCTTCTTCTTTGGAATAGAAATCACCTTTCGAACCGCTAAATACAAGTTGCGTTGGACAGTCTTAAGTCTGAAATTCATATGTACATACATATATGCTGGTGTACCACAGGGCTCCGTTTTGTCTCCGACTCTCTTCCTCATATTCTTCAACGATATTTTGTACGAAACTTCATATCCATTAATTTTTTTACTTACGACGGTACTCGGAACTTCTCATATTCGTTTCCAGATTCACATCCTTGTTCCTCACAAGTGGATATTGAACGGCAGCGTATGAAAAGTTTATTGATTTCTAATCTCGATGGCATTGTAAAATGTTTCGGAAACTTAATGCTGTCTTCTGTCGATAAAACGCAACCCAACCCCTATGCTGATATCCATGAACCACACTTGCATTGAGGAAAAAGAACAGCTTGCAGTTCTCCGAATGTATGTACGTCAAAGAACACCTTGTGTGGAATGACTTGAGTCTTTTATAAATATTGTTCTAGTGAAATAGCCAGTTGCATTCCTCCGTCCTCCCCTCAAACAATTCAACCGTAATGCTAGCGCTTGAGGGAGTGCCAATCGGATTACTCTTGAACCCAACTTCCGACCAGTGGTACCACTTTACTTCAATTGAAGTAGATCTACTTCTTTTTTTCAAAATATTTTAAAATCTACTTCCTACTTCGCACCATAAGCAAAATTCTGAAATCTACTTCCTTTTAAAAATCTTCGTTTCAACCTACTTCAATTTTACAAAAAAAGCCCAAATCTACTTCTTTTTCTCTATTTCACTCTAGGTAGTATATAACCCAGAATTTCCATGAACAAAATTTACGTCAACACAACACAAATACACAAATGAGTAATTCATCATGTTTGCACGAATCTTATGATAATTTTGGCAGACAGATTAAATCTCTACTTTTTCGTGTTGTAATGTCAACTGATAAAAATCTTATATTAAATATTTTTCTAAATGCAGGTAAAAAGTCATTTTGAAATCTACTTCGATTTTTCTCAAGTTACTTCACTTTTTTTTTTCAAATCTACTTCGAATTTTTGTTCAGAAGTAGTAACGCTGCTTCCGACGTACTGCTAATTTCCGAGATTCTTTCTTTAGCCGAACTACACGAATGAGGAATGCTATACAGGGGCCAATATTTCATTTCTATAAGACAACCAAGATATTTAATTTGACCACCTTGAATGTATGCACTCATATTTGAAATTAAGAAAAATTAGGAGCGAACATTTTATTTGTTTAAATTATTAATAATAACAAAGTTTTCAACAAAATTACGAATACATACAAAAATCTACATTTCTGGAATAAGATTTGTTAAAACTTGTGGCAAATCCTCCAAAAGCAGCAGCAGCGCAATAAAAACTCCCAAAACAATAAAAGTATAACACAAACACTTTTTCACAACAGGTCCTAGAATATGGTTTACAGCCTTGAATGGATTTGTAAGCGGGTTAAATGATGTTTCTGGTCGGCTGGTAGAGAAAATGAACATATTTATAATTTCATTTTAAAAATTTACATGTTATTTACTCTGGAGCTGGCAAAGCGTTAGGTGGATTCCGACCAAGCCCCACAGGATTTGCTACAGCTTCACTTTCAGGTAGAATTTCTAACTCAAGTTCCAGTTTACCCTAAAGTAAATTTATGCAAAATAATTTAAATCGAGAAGAATGGAAATTAGTTGGCCTTACAGCTATTCGAGCAATTCCTCCTTCTTCCGAAGGACCTTTACATGGAAACCAGCCTTTGGTGCTCCTGTCTCGAAATAAGTTCACTGACTTCGTTTTTTTCTTCATTTGGCTCTCGGTGCATGTCTTTTTGTTTTCGAAAGGTTGAGGGAAATTCGATAAACATATTTCCATGGCCCCCATGAAATCATCCGCGGAAAATGAATCGTTCTCCCAAATTTGTAGATACACGATAGGTGGTTGCTTGATCTCGGATTCTTCCAGCAAACCACTCTTCCTTTTGATAATCATCTAATTGAATTTAAAGATATCACTGACACAATGAGCTAAGAACGCAGACGTTATGATGTAGGTATATAAGGGGTAATTATATCTCAAAGGCAGGTAATGATTTGTTGCCTATGGTAGCCAATATTAAACTGAGCTTAATCAGAATATCCTTGTTCATGCACAGCTCCTGACAATTAATGAATTGAGTTTGAATAGAACTTGATATCTAAAGAATATTAGACGAGCTCGAAGAAGACAAAAAAAAAATGATAAGGGCCA
Source organism: Philhelius festivus (assembly GCA_963931855.1). NCBI lineage: Eukaryota > Metazoa > Arthropoda > Insecta > Diptera > Syrphidae > Philhelius > Philhelius festivus. Next base: position 157,001,088 of record OZ007556.1, read on the forward strand.
GATTGCCATTCGTCTTTTGGCAATTTTAGAGGCGCTTTGTTTTAGCCAGGCTTTTTCAATAAGAGGTTTCATTTTGAATAGCCCGCTATTTGGGCAGCTGTCATTTTTGAAGCTGTCATCTTTGACATTTGACAATTAAAAACTACGCCACCACTAAAAATGGAACGATACACTCTTTAACAAGGCACTGAAATTGTTAAAATTCACTAAAAAACGGTGAAAAATTTGCGGTCACAGTTCGCAAAACTACAGCACTTTGGGGTCGTCGTGAAGCACCTTCTCGGCCGGCAATAGTGAAACTGTTTGAGCTGTTGGAAGAATTTAGTGATATGAAGAATTGAAAGCGTGTGTGTCGCTCAAGAACAACTGAGAATATTGCTGCTTTGGAATAAGGCATTCTGCAAACGATATTACACCGTATTTTGCATAAAGACGAAGGTCTTAAGGCTTTTCAAGTTCAGTTAACACAAGAACTCAAGCCGGTCGATCACCCAGCAACAACGTATCTTCGCTGATTGGGTCCTTGAAATGCATCAAAATGATCCGATTTTTCAGCTGAAAATCATCTTCAGTGATGAGGCCCATTTTCACCTCACTGTTTGGGGCGGTTCTTGGGCTTGCGGGCGGTGTTATTGGACCTATAGGAAAATGAGGCTGGTACAACAGTTACGGTAAATGGATTGCGCTACCGATCGATCAAGAATAATGTTGAATGGTTGAAATTGAAAGATATTGCTGTGGACGACGTTTCTTTTCAACAAGACGGTGCTACGTGTTAAACAAGCGACGAAACAATCGCAATTTTGCAAGAAAAGTTTCCTGACCGTGTTATTTCTCGAAGAGGTAATCACAATTGGCCACCGAGATCTTGTGATTTGATGCCTTTAGGCTTTTTTCTTTAGGGCCTCGTGAAATATAGAGTATATGCCAATGCTGCACAATCGATTCAAGACCTTAAAGATGGAATTCGTAAAGTTATCGAGGACATATGTACAGCCGCAAACGTGCGAATTGGTCATGGAAAATTCATGAAAAGGATAACCGTAGCCGTGGCGGCCATTTAGTGACATCGTTTTTCATTGTTAATAACATACCTTCCTCTTTACAATGAAATAAACATCCATTCATTTCTCTTAACAAATACTTGTTTTTTTTAATATAAAAATGAAACCTGGAAAACCCTTTACTTGTTAATTTTTAAGATATTTCTTAGACTACAACTCTTCTTAAGCCTTTTCAAAGTTTTTTTTCAACAAATATGAATATCAAACTTGCCAAGCTGTAGAAAGTGAGTAGGGGAAATGTTTCTAGAGACAAATTCTCTAAAAGAGCCCCGAAACCAAAGGACGTTTTCCTTCTGTACCCTTATCATATGGCTATTGCCCCTCCGAATTAGATTATATTGAGGAACCCAAACCGTTACCCTCTCTATCCAAAAGTGATGGTAAATCTTCTAGCGATAAGCTTAAAGAAAAAATCGGTTACAGATATCGATAGAAGCGAAAAGTTTGACACGATGTTATCTGATCCATGGCAGGTGGGAAAATTGAGGTTCTTTGCTAGCTTGAGGTAAAATCCGGGAACATATAATGATTAGTGATGATTATGAATGATAAAATTAAAGTAAAATGAAATTTTTTTTTTCAAAATAGCACAATGTCATTGCAACAGATGTATTTTTGACAGCTGTCAAGTAAAGTAAAATACTCGTATTATTAAGTAAAAATAAGTAATTAGTATTTAACTTGGTTAAGAGACAAACTAATAGGTCTTTAAAGTTTAACATGAGGTTATTAGTAAAGCCCGATAAAATGTCTAATCTGTCAAAAATATTGGTGATGTCAAAATCTAGTTTGACTATTTGATAAGTTAATATTTTTAAAATGGTTTAGATGTTGGTTTTTTTTCACAGATCCTCTGTCAGTGAGTCATGGTTTCACATTGGTGATCCTAAGGCCAAGTAAATCTACCTAATATATAATCCAGCACTGACGATGACTTACCATGTCTTCAACAATGGAATATTTGATTGGGAATATCATGCGCCAATTAAAATTACCCTCACCATTTAATGAGCGATAATGGACGTCTGTGGATTGTGATGCTTCTGAATCCTCACACCATCTATGAAAGAAATTGGATTTTTAAGATTGTCAATGGATTATCAATTCAATGAAACATAAAACTCGCTAAGCAATTATTCATTAAACAAGCCTTAAAAGATATTTAACTTGTTTTTTGATAATAATTGGACAAATTAAAAAGTGCTTACGCTTTAATGTAGATGTCACTCATTTTGGTTCCAAAAACATTTTTTTCGTTAAATTTTACATCCGAACAGTTGTAGATTATAATTCGTAGTTCGTAAATTTTCGCTGGTACTGGAGTTATATCGATAGGAGGTGGGAGATTTTGTGTTTCGAAAATTTCTATCCATAATTGAACCTTTCCCTGAAGATGAGGAGAGTTTTGTGAGTCAGTAGAAGATTGTTGATTTTAATATAAAAAACATTAAACTAAAATGAGAATTAAGAAACAAAAAAAAAACTATTGCTCCATATTTATTACACAATCTAATTATTTTAAAAAGGTCCTCCCTATTACAAGTGTTTAGTATGAGTAAAAAATTCTACATTCGTATAGTACGGCACAAGAAATACTCTTAGTCTGTACTAAAGGGTACGTCCTAAGTTTGACTAAAAGATCTACTGATGATCTACAGAGAAATGCAGTTGGGTACTTCAGGAACATTATTGTCAGTCGATTGTCATACGGCCATTTGACAATGAAATTACAATTTGTATTATTGTCAGGCATGAGGGATTTTTAGAGAGCCGACACACTTAGAACATGAGTTGATCCATTGTCATACCACATTGAATCTAGGAAATTTTGTATGAAGAGAGCAGGATTGTCTATATCTATATTTGCAAAATCATTAAGATCATGTAGGAAAAATCTTCCAAGTGGGGGCGTTTTTGGGTGAGGAATATATTCCTCCTTTTCTTCGTCTATGCAGTTTCTTCAAAAATCGCCGCATTACGTGCTTGCCTATCAAACAGTGTCCAGTTAAAATACCTATTAGGGACCCTATGTACGATCTGCTTAAGGAAATTAAACTTTTAGAGCGCTTCAGGTCCATTATCTGTTTTGTCCCAAAGCAGGTGGTGAGATGCCTCACCTTAGGTTTATTCTCTGGATATCATCTTGTTTTAGCATTAGTTTACACCTACCGATGGGAATACCTATATTTGCCTTATATCTGTGAATATGTATATCATTGTTCCACTTTTGGCGAGTTTATCAGCCTGACAATCTCCTGAAATGTCCGTGTGGCCCGGCACCTAGCAGAGGTGAATGTTAAACTACTGCGCTATCTTTATCAGAGGCGATTTGAGCTGGTAGAGACAGAATTAGAGAGAATTAAGAGCTTGACTGTCCGAGAAGATGGGGATATTTTTGATTGATATCACGTGACAAAGTTCCACCTGGAACATGATGAAGTGATTGAGAGGACCTCCACCAACCCCGTCAATAGTTTTTGATCCATCGGCACACAAATGGATTGAATCATCATCCAGGAATGCCATACCCTCCCAGATTTCTCTAAAAGAGACAGTTACCTGAAAGTTTTTATCAAATTGAATGTGAGGAATGATGTAACCGATGCTGCTTGGAATTGAACCAAATGAGTTCGCAATGATATTTTATTATTGATCCACTGCGAGGAGGCTTTTGGACGAATAGCTGCGTCTGCAGCCGTTTGTTTGCCGAATATATCGAGGGTTGTTAGATGGAACAGAATGTCCAGAGCAGCGGAAGGAGTCGTGCGAAGTGCTCAGCTCATGCACAGACAATCTAACAGTTGGACCTTGTTTAGTATTAAACAATTAGTGATTTTGTCTAGAACTGTCTATCATACTATCATGGAGTATATTAGAATCGGTCTGATTACCGAGGTGCATCGCTAGTGAGTAATGTGGCTATGCATTAGAAGATTCCCACTGTGGCCTATTAAACTCTTTCTTGAATGTTAGGTTTCCAACTTAACTTTTTATCTAACTGAACCAAGTATTTTGTTTCGTGGGAAAATGTTAGTGGGTATACTTTTAATGGGAGTAGGGCCTACATGGGGAATTTTATATATCCTAGAAAAGAGGACAAGATTTGTTTTGTGAAGATTAACACTCAGTTCACATCGGTCGGCCAAGTTTGTTAGCTTGGCTATAAAAAAGATCTTTTAGGGTATTAGGATGATTTCCTGATATGTCATCCGCTTAGGCAATCACTTTGTTGCTTTCTATTTCCAGATATTTTAACAGCTCATCCGCCACCAAGTTCCAAAGAAGGGAAGATAGGATACCATTTTGCGGCGTCCCTCTGCTGATAAATCTCCTTGCAGAAAACCCGCCCAGCTTTGAATTTATAATCCTGCTAGTCGGCATTTGATTGAACAATTCTTCAAGTAAACCTTCTACATTGAGATATTACAATGCAGACGCGATTGCAGGTATATTAGCTTGGATATCAAGGAAGGCAAACATAGTATATGCTCTTTATGATGAAGGGAGTATTCGATGGTTCTTAAGAAGAGCTGTTTTACAGTACCTGTTTGGCAACTAATTCCTCATCATAAATACATATATTTGGGTGATTCTACAAACAATGGAATAAAATGTTACAAATTTCGGCACGACATTTTTGGAAGCGAAAAGACGTAAAAGTTGTTCTAGTTGATCATTAGAACGTCTTTTTGCGTTGTGGAAAGCGGCCAGTCAAAAAAATAAAAAAAATACGATTTTAAGGACATTTTTGAAAAAGGATGTTCAGGGGACTGAGTTCTATTTTAAGGGAACTGAACAGTGCTGCCATACGTATGATAACTATGCTACATGTATGATAATTGTATGCCTTGTATGATGTATGATTGCAAATCATTATCATACGCTAAATGTATGATAATTGTCTTACTTGATTGAAATAAAAAATTACGCTATTCAAATTTAAAACAAACCAAATCTGCTCTTTTTCTTAAAATTCTTCTGAATGCAGCCGTCAGCCTTCTACTACATTTTCAAAAATTTTTGCAGGTAGCTTGTTCTCAATTCCGCCAGAGATATGACTTTTCGGACCAGATTCTTCAAAGCTTGTCTATATTTACCCCGAAAAATGCTTTGGATTGCTCTAAAAGATCTAGTTTTTCTTCACTACTACCCCTCGCCAAACTGTTGACTAGATGTAAGTTAATTTAATACATAGATATGCAAGTATTAGACGATGAGTGGCATGTTCTGGTTTTCTACAAATTACCAGATGAAATTTTAAAGCAAAAAGAAGCAGACATATTTTGGGGTAATCTTCTAAAGTACAAAAATGAGAATGATGAAATGCCTTTTTATAACTTGTCAAGATTCATTTTAAATATACTGTGCTTGCCTCATGCGAATGCCGATTTTGAAAGGATATTTAGTAATGTAGGTCTTATTAAAACTAAATTAAGAAATTCCTAATCAATCGTAACAAACCTCATACTTGCCAAGGTCATATGAAATCTTGGGGTGATTGCACTAAATTTAAACCTAGCTCCTCTATGTTCCAGAAACTAAATAAAAGTATGTATGAAGGAGAATTTGGTGATGATTGTAATGAAAATGATGATATTGTCAATTCAATTTGCTAAGTTAAAAACAACAGCAGATTAAATTACCAATTTATTGATACATACTTATTCTCATATTCATACTTAATTATAAATTATTATTTATGCATTTCTTTATTTATAAATAAAAAAAAAATGTTCCTTATATTTAAATATATGTAACAATTATTAATAATGTAAATAAGTACTTTATTTTAAATCAAAGAAAATGTGTTCCTTTTACTAATTACATATATGTAATAAATGTTAACAAAGTAAATAACTAATTTGTTTAAAATAAAAACTGTGCTCCTTAAACTTAAATATATAAAATAAATGTTAATAAAGTTAAAAAAAAATTATTTTTTTATTATTATTTTTTTTAGGGAAATTTTTTATTTCGTGTAGGTACAAGGTATAATAATTTTTACTCTGGTGTGATAGAATTCACCACATTGTATGATAATACATTGCAAACAATATGGCAGAACTGGAACTGAATAAATCTTTATTTTTGTTTGTATTTTCTCACATATACACATTGAAATATAGAAATTAAATTTAATTAGTCTTCATAAACATACAAATCCATGGTTAATACATATAACTTAGCATTTTATTAAAGGAATATAATATATTATAATTAAATATTTTTTTCTACTTAGAATCAATTTAAAATAAATTATATTCTTTTTAAAAATTTTTCAAATATTTCGCAATGAAGTTCGAAGTTCAACATAACTAAAAATTTCTCAGGTTTCCGAATAAAATATCATTTGTTCATTTATTAGCCAGGGGACTGAGGTTTTTCATGGTTTTTGGGTAAAAAAGATATTAATGTTTTACTTAAAAAAATAAAAAATATATATAATATTACAGTTTTATTAAACCTATACTATACTGCTAATAAATATGCTTACTTACATACAAATTCCTCATATCTCACCAGAGGACTGATAAACTAAACGGACATTCGAAGACTTCTTGCACAAATGTCTTTTTCACAATATTAACATAAGAAATAGAATCGAGTTGCACCACGATTTTATTGTAAGTAGACTTGGTACTTCAAATTGCCAGTACTGGAAACTCGATTGATATCCTAGTTTTTGATTTTTTCGACTGTTTCAATATTCCAAGTGACTGATATGAAAAAGTTCAATTAAGTTTTTTTGTAATAAAATCGATTACTAAAAAATATTTATCTAATTCGTAGCAAAGATGTATTATTTGGCATAACTTCGGTGGAATTCACCTTAGTATGAGACCTGAAATAAGAGAACGGTAATAATTTTTCTTTGCCAAAAGGCACTGGGGACACGTCAAGGGACTGAGAATCAGACACTTTGAAGAATTTTTTGAGCAAGATAAAATAAGGTCACCCTAATAATATTGTTAGGCCAGGTAGATATCAACCAGATTTAATTTTATAAAAAAAATCTGATTTAATAATTGAACGGATTTTAAAATATTTCTTGGGCCGCCGAAAATTCCATCGTTTGTAGAATCACCCATTTACTATTAATTAATATTTGATAATTAAAATTTAAATTTTTGCTAAACATAACTGGAATTTCGTACAGTGTACATAATTTTGTTAATATGTAAATTCATAATGAACTTCTTATTCTTTGATACTAAACTTCTTTGACTTACATGTGTAGATCGATCATTGCTCTTAATTTACAACAGCGTCCACAAATCACAACAACAACGCACTCTTGTGCGAATATGCGTGGGTAGAAAATCGACAATAATTATAAATCATCACTGCGATTGATCGATGAAAACTCAGTTCTTTCTTTTGGATCAAGACCGCAGAGCACACCACATCATTGACTATTGCTAAGTATAATTTAACATAAACTTATATCTATATAGATAATTAACAATTTATTAAACTGCACCGACAATAAATATTATAACGTTTTGAATTGATTTGTGTTCTTGTGGTTTTTCTTATGTAACTGCAAGAATTATAATTACGTCCTTAATTAATTCGAAAATAGTACCCGTGGCGAGTAGTAGATAGAATTTTAGTGTCAATGCTTGTTCTTACGAGTAAGTGGATATTAATCAGTCGCTCAAAAGTTTTGAGTAGGAGTGATGATAGACTAATAGGTTTCACCCGCTTCTGGGGGTTCTTAAAAAAATGTATATACAAAATTTGTAAGACATTTTTAAGAAAAAATGTTGATACTCTAACTATAAATTATTATTATTGTTCAAATAAAAATTGAATTTAAAACAAGAAATATTGAACCGTTTTCGATATACATATGTATAATTTTTAAAAATTAAAAGTAAAAGTAAAAAAAAGTGAAAGAAATATTTTTTTTTTAAGTTTCGAAATGCAAAGATTTTCAAACTTTTTAGAATGTTCCGTATAAAAAAATCATTAAAATCCGTTATGCCGTTATTCAAAATTTGAAAAAAATGGTTCTATGGTAGGTACATATACATTCAGTGATATCTTAATTTCATTTTTTTATTGAATTATAGATCGTTAAGATAAATCGAAAGAAAAAAATTATCAAAATTCTAGGAGCTATTTTCGAGAAGAATATGATTTTTGAAAACCATTTTTTTTAACCATTTGTATGGCAGATATCGTATTTTTTAGATAAAATATTTTTTTGTTTCACATCTTGTAGACTGTGTTAAAGTCAAGCATATAAAAATTATCAAAATCGGTTTGAGAAAATCAAAAACAAAAAAATAAATGGTTCTAAGGGATAAGGGTTCTTTTTCAGGAACTATCTAGCTTTAAGTAAATGAAGTATTGTGAATTTTGTTTAAACAAAATTTATGGATCAGTTTTTGAGAACAAAATTATTTTTTAAAATTTCGATCCTAAAAAAAGAAGAAAAAAAAAATGTTTGGGGAAAAAATTAAAAATGCTATCTACCAAGCTTAAAAGAAATCGGCCGAGTTATATAGACTGAAGTCCAACAGACAGACATACATATTTATTTTACGAATACATAAAACTTGCCATATAGTACCTATATACTCATAAATCGTAAGTAAAATTTTATCAAAATCAATTGCATCGTTTTTGTGAAAATTTTAGGTAGAATTGGAATTACGCTGATGTGCACCATAAGGTGATAACATAGGGAGCCGTCCAGCTAAGATTGACTTTAAAATAGGATGTTATAGGTCTTATTGTTGTGGTATGACGTGTGTTTAATTTAACACAATCATCAGCAGTCAGGTCACTTACTCTCGCATTCGAAACCATCTTCACTAGGTATGTAAAGTCAAAACCCAAGTTCGTTCAAAAGCCATTTCGTAACGTTGAGAAAAGAGACCAAATCTTTGATCTTTATTTCCGGAATTTCGTCAAAAAAATTTCTTTCCGAATAATTTTGCTCTAATTTTAGCCAGAGCAGGGCATTTGAATAAGAAATGAATGACTATTTCCTTTTCTTGCTTGTCGCACAGGTACGACAGTCATTCTCATTATATTGTGAGGAATATCTAGCTTTTCTGCATACCTTTTTATGGGATTTTTTGTTTCAACCATAAACCAGCTTTTACTAAAAAGTTGGATTTTTTTAATCTCTGACACAGTTCACTTTGAGCTGTTGCACCACCAAATTTTATTTAATTTAATTTAATTTGTGACACAGTTTTTGAGACATTTTTTTTTCCAAAGTTTCAAAAAAATTAATGGCAGGTAACGTTAGTTTTGGTCTTAAAAAATGAAAAAAAAACCTGTCGGGAGAAAATTAAAAATTTCATCTTCAGAGTTTTAAAAAGTCGGTAGAGCCGTTTAGCTCGTAGTCGCATTTCAAATTTTAAATTTGATCAAAATCTCGAGTTCAATATTTTTTACGAATGCATAACACCTTTGTTATTGGAAGCAAAAATATATACATATAAATAAATAAATAAACAAAAATTTTGTTTTGTTAAATTTAAAATATAATCGATTAGATACTATTGCCATTACCCATTATTGTTCCATTGCTTAATCTCATTTCAAACAAAAGTCTATCAGTGATTTCCTTATAAATTTTAAAATCATTGTGAAATGGAAAAATATCGCTACGTGTTCGTCTAAGAGATTTACATACTTCCTTAACTTACATAATTCCTTAACTCTAAATATGTTCATATGTAGTAGCAAGTCATATTTTTTTCCGATATGTATGTATAAATTGGCCTGCCGGATAAATCAAACAGCTCTAGCGAAGCAAATAATACTTCTTGGTTACCTACATATTCGACACATCTATGAAATACATAATATACATATGTAAGAAACTTACTTGTTCAATTCCTGGTCGGTCGTTACGATATAAAGACCGTGTTTCGACATGCTCCGGAATAAGTCGATAGCCAAACGAAGGCAGTTCTTGAATATTCTTCAAGACACTCAAACTCAGGCGTTCTTGAAGATCTTCATCTAAAATAAAACCATATGTCAAAGAATTTAAATTTATATTTTCCAAAGTAAATACCAGTTGATATCTCAGTCGTATCCTCAATTATTACACCATCAAGTTGGACAGTATTCTTAGCAAACAAAGGAATACCCAAGTTATACTTTTTACAAATATCACTTAATAGCTCATATGGTGTCAAGGCATCTCTCCACACATTATAACCGGACCTGCATTAAGGAATTTTTTTATTTACTGTATGTGTTATGAAAATTACAACTTATAAATACAAACCTATTGAACTCATTAGAAATACCAACAGTAGCTCGGTGCTTACTCCTCAAGCGGTCTTCTAAGTCAATGAATGTAGATCCAATTAAATCATCGTAAAAACTTCCACGGTCAAAGAAAGAAACCTGAAGGATGTGCTCTCTGTTGAAAATAAAGAAACATAGGATGTAATATTAAACTTTCTGGTATGAAAGAAAAATTCATTTGAGTGGGAAAACTCTTATTTTGCAATTAATGCTACTTTTACCAGTAATGTTATATGAGGCTGTGAAGACAATAGTGAGCTGGGAATATGATTTAATGTGTTTAGCAACATGAAGAATTCTAAATTATTGAATTTTTTTTATATTATATGCGCACTCAAGGGGTTATGAATACCCTTATAATGTTAAACACAGTGCGAGGAATTAGGAAAGTAGGATATAGGATGAGAAAGAGATACCGATACACATTGATTTTGAATGTCTGCACATTGCAATGATTGCGAAACATTGAGCCGGGTAGAGCATTCCACATTCGTGTAGTGCGGCTAAAAAAAGAATCTCTGTACTTGAGAGTACGTCCGAAATTGGGCTCAAGGATAAACTGATGAATTTTTTTCGAAATTTTATAAAATATTTTTTTTTCTCAAGAACTATTCTGGGTTTTAAAGAAGCTCTATATTTCGAAAACGCCATTCTCGATTTTTTAATGCAATTTACAAGGTGTTAGAAAAAAATTTCATAATTAGTACCCAAGATAAAAATGTTAAAAAAAAAGTGTGAGTGCCAGGACTCACGGTTAAGATGTGTAAACATCAACGTTCGTCCGAGTGCCGAATTTTTGTTATCGAACGTACCCAATAAACATACATACCCCGGTTACAAGAGAAGATTGAGGAATCGAATCGAATCCGAATTGAGATTTCGATCCAGGTATATGGTGGCACTGGATCGAGAGATCGAATTGAAATGGGATCGAAATGACAATATGGTTTTGTACATACACTCGATTCTTCGATTCCTCGATTCTGGTATACAAGCATATTTTCGATTCGATTCAGCTCGTTTAGTGGGATCGGATCGAGAAATCCTATTTCAATCCGATCCAGGTATACATGGAGCTAAATCCTGATTCAATTCCGATTCAATTCTCCATATAAACGTAGTAACAATGCAATCGTACTAGTTTGTGACTTTAGATATATACCGATGTAATCGATAAAGTACTTCGCTTTTGTATGGGCATTTACACACCAATACGCCGACGTAGAAGTACATACCAAAATCAACTGTGAAATGGTAGAGCTGTAAAATTATAAATGAAAAGTGAAAATGACCGAAAAATATTTGAATTTTAATGCTCCAGAACCACTTTTTTGTGTTGATCAGAGCTTTATTGAATTGTTGCTTAAGGAGATTGAATTTTACTCTTGCTTTTTCAGGCGATTTGTAAATTTTAACAACTAAAAACGAATAACATCATAAAAAATTGTTTCGACGAACTAGTTCGGTCCTTTTTACACGCCATTTCGGCATACTACTTCGATTCTCAGAGTTCCCACTGCTATGTCGACACATATTCATTTCACACGACCCAAAAACCTTATCGACAATATGCTTCGATGAAGTAGTTCGTGGTGTGTGTTAGGGGTAATATTCAAATGAAAGCCACTATTTTTCCACAATTTATCCCTTCCACTTATACGTAAATCCAAAAATACATAGCTACATAGCTGTAAATAACGCTTTCCACCTAAACACATGTATTTTTGGACCATGTACTGTAAAAACGTTTTGAAATAATCAACTATTTTGTTGTATTTACTTATTTCTAGTAAGATTATTATTTCGGAACGAGTCCAAACACATTTTTCTTGTTCATTTTCCATTATTACTTGTGTTTATGATTCTTTTAATGTAATAATCAAAAAATTATAAAGTGAATTTAAGATTAATGGGATCAAAAAGACTAGTTAAAACCTAAAACCGAATAACAACATAAAAAATTGTGTCGACGAACTATTTCGATCCTCTTAAGGCCAGGCGCGCACATTCAATTTTTAGTTTCACAACTGTTTAGTTGCTAAAATGAAACATATGGGCTTATATGGGACACCGCGCACTTAGAGCAACTCGATTCGAGCAACTAAAAAGTTTGTGTTTTGACACAAACTAAACGATTGCCTAAAATTAATTCGTAATAGTTGAGCTGTTTTCCATAAGCGCAAGAGAGAAAAGAGTGTGAGCGTGAGTAAGGAGTTGCCAGTGCACGGTACTCTATCAACTGGTGATTAAACTATTTAATTTCGATCACAGTTGCTAGTGCGCGGCTAGCCTTACACGCATACTACATGGATTCCCAAAGTTCGCACTGCCGTGTCGACACTTATTCATTTCAAACGACCTAAAAACCTTATCGACAATATGCTTGGATGAAGTAGTTCGTGGCATGTGTTAGGAGTAAGTGGACTCCGCTACGTAACGAAAAGTTTGTTTGACTTATGTTTAACCAGGAATGTTGCTTGTGACAGCATTATATTTTTACACTTATATTCAAACAGAGATGTTATCTGATAAAAATAGACTGTTTTTACACGAATCTGATTTTAATCTCTGTTTCTCTTTTGGCTTCCTTTCGAGTGCATCTGTGCTTTTAAACACAGCGATTTTTAATATAAGTTAACTTTGTTCATGCGAAAAGGAGTCAACTCCTCGCACTCCGCCAAATATAAAAAAGAAAACCACAAAGAAGAATGAACGATAACTCCGCATTTTTCTCAGCAATTGTAAATGTATTAATGAAAAAGTCACACGTATAGATTGGATGTAGGCTTGAAGAAAAATCAAAATCTTTACAATCTAGCGTACTGCATAGAAATATTGTATATGCAAGGTTGATGATTGATCATGAATTTATTGGTTCATTTGCGTATAGTACGTCGAAGAGATGAGAACACAGCACAGCATAATAAGCACTGATTAAAATATTAAAACAGCAAACAAAAATTATATGATGAAATGGACAGACAAAATAAAACAAATTACTCGGATAAAATTACAAAAATCCCAAAGAAATTCGTAAAAACATAATTTTGCTGAAAAAAAAAACACAAAGGGCAACGTTCTCTCGCCACTGAAATAATAGACTTGCACGTGCTTTTCATGCATTTGAACAATGTATATCTGGCTTAACGCCGCTAACAAATATATTTGTCATGCAGCGAAAAAGTCAAAACTTTTTTTTGAAAAAACCACTAGATGGAGCGTTCACCTTATCAAAATCAAACCAATCCTTTAACTTTTTTTTTAGGTTTCTGTACTTTATCTTACTCCCTCCGTCAGAGATTTACAAACCGATTGACATCATTCCCACCTTGTAATGGAATTATAAGTGGCAAAAACTAATTTTTTTAATACATTGAATTCGTAGTCATCATCCAGTTCATGGCTTGACAGATGGAGAACGATCTATATTTTGATATAGTGAATGCAAAAAGTATATTTTGATATAATAAAGAATATCTTATTCGATAATTAAAATAATTATATGGTATGACAGATAAGGGACAAATTAAATTTTGACGTATCGAGAATATTTCATACCAGATGTCAACTGATTGCCCTGAAGAACAATTTTTGATTTTTTGCGAGCATAAAATAAAATGTTATCGTCCTTCAATAACGTGAAGTGGATTTTTTAAGACATCAAATGAACCCCTTATGAAAGTTTACACCAGTTGATTTGTCTTTCGTCTTTTTCACATATTTAGGTCTATTCGGCGAGAACTTTTATTTTTCTATTCTGTTATTCTGCTATGAATTTCCATACAAATGTTTGAACTGTCAACAAATCTTTTATAAATTTTAATTTTGGTATTCAGCACGCTAAAATCTGTTATAAAATCTGCTAAGAAAACTTTTATGAACTGTCAAACGTTCGAACATAGAAAAAATCTTTTACGAATAGCATTTTTGGTATTCAGCATGCCAAAATTTGTTATGAAATCTGTTAAAAATCATAAAAGAATAAAAGACAAACTTCTGTTACTTTTATCATAAAAGATTTCAATAAGTATACAGGTGCATCAAGTAATAATGAATATTTATCTTTTATTTCGTCAATGAAATGTTCTTTAAAGGAGACAAATGAAAGAAAATATATCAAAACACATATCATATAAACATATAAGTAGAGAATGGTCATGGTATTCCCAGAAACATATGAGATAAAATCGTGTTCCATTGTATGGATACCCATAGTGTGTAAGGCTAGGCGCGCACATTCAATTTTTAGTTGCACAACTGTTTGGTAGCTTATAGAAAACAGATGAACTACTTAGTTGAATGTCCGCGCAGGTGCATATAATTATATGTTACACCAAATGGCCTTAGGCTAGGCGCGCACATTCAATTTTTAGTTTCGCAACTGCTTGGTTCGAGCAACTAAAAGTTTGTGTTTTGATACAAACTAAGCGATTGCCTAAAATGAGTTCGCTATTCTGTGTAACATATAATCATATGCACCTGCGGACATTCAACTAATCAACTAAATAGTTCATCTGTTTTCTATAAGCAACCAAACAGTTGTACAACTAAAAATTGAATGTGCGCGCAATCATTTAGTTTGTGTCAAAACACAAACTTTTTAGTTGCTCGAACCAAGCAGTTTCGAAACTAAACATTGAATGTGCGCGCCTAGGCTAAGAGTTTACTTTTTTGTTCGTCATCCATTTCAATTATGTCAGATAAAATATTTTACATAATCACAGCTGATTATGATTACAGATTTAGTTCAGTTTTATAACAGATCTCGTTTTCGAAGTAGCATAAGGCCAGGCGTGCACATCCAATTTTTAGTTTTGCAACTGTTTAGTTGCTAAAATGAAACATATGGGTTTATATGGGACACCGCGCACTTAAAGCAACTCGATTCGAGCAACTGAAAAGTTTGTGTTCTGACACAAAGTAAACGATTGCCTAAAATTAATTCGTAATAGTTGAGCTGTTTTCCATAAGCGCAAGAGAGAAAAGAGTGTAAGCGTGAGTAAAGAGTTGCCAGTGCGCGGTTCTCTTTCAACTGGTGATTAAACTATTTGATTTCGATCACAGTTGCCAGTGCGCGGCTAGCCTAACAGACATTAATAAAAGTTCGAACCTCTGAATAAAAGATCTTTTAAGGTGGAAATCTTTTATGATTCATAACAGAAAATCTATAGCAGGATAACAAATGTGGCAGAATAGGCCTAATTGGTCGAGAGTTGAAGAAATGTTGAGGGATTGAATTAAGTTCTAGCCAGCAATGGAAAGTAATAAAATCGAGATTTTAGTACTCAAAGGCCCTTAGTAATAGACATTCATAGAATCGGTTTTAAAGTCACTTTTTGTTAGATGTAGAAAAGTTGCTTTTAAAATTTCGTAGTAACAGATCAAATTTAACAACTTCACGCCCGCGCTGTGTTCAAACATTTAAAGGGTAATTATAATCCCTTGAGCGCGTGTAGATTATAAAAAAAAAAAAAAAAGTCTTATTTATACCAATAATTGTGACTCATTTTCATAATTTCGTTATTGTGAACTGATACACAAACATATTTCTATTAACCAGATTTGTAAAGTTCTATTGTGATTCTATCATTTTAAATTTAACTTAGTTACAGTAAAGCCGCTTTTAAGTATTTATACTTGAAATTTGTTTTATTTCTACGAATGTTTTGTTAAAATCGAACTTAGGCTAGATTCGGATCTATTACTCAGGGCCAAAGTCTCCAATGTAAACACGATGTCGTAAGTACGCAATATTTACAATGTAAACATGGTGTTAAATGCAATCGTCGGTAAGGTAGCTTGCTACACGGAACGTGTAACCGAAACGTGTAACCGTAACGTGTAACCGTAACGTGTAACCGTAACGTGTAACCGGAACGTGTAACCGGGACGTATAAGTTTTACACACGTTTTCAATTCACTCTACCGCCGGGAAAGATGTTTACACATCAAAATGGGAAATGGCAAATGAAAAATCGTGCGCTTAGAATTTTTATATATTTTTTTTAAAGATCTATATAATTCAATAAAAAAGATTTGAAACGAAGCTTTTATCGACTGTACCGACCATAGAACCATTTTTTCGAATTTTGAATTTCTCATTATCGACATAGCGGATTTTAAAGAATTTAAACCAAACTTATCAGAACAGACATACATATATGTATATAATTGCAATAGCTATTTTTTGAATGCATACCTTTGTTATATTGGGAATTTCACGTGATGCGGTTAGCGAAAAAAGTGGTGGGTCTTGAAATTGGTTCATCTTTGTGTTATTTAAACTACTTTTAGTTCTTAAAATATAGAAAACCGAAAGTTAACATTTCAAATTAGATTTTAGTCAACTTTACCATTTTTGATATTTTTTTGTAGGCCAAACCCTAGAGATACTACATGCCAAGTTTCAGAGTGGGATATCCATACGTTTAGAAGATACAGAATTTTAAGTGTGAGAAACCCCTGCAAAACCAGATTTTTGTATGGAAAAGCCGTATTTTTATAAGTCAAATCGAGTTTTAAGTACATTAGATCGTTCTGATTTTTTTTATACAAGTAGTGTTTGTATACAATGTTAAAACTACTTGCCAAGTTTCAGATTGGGATCTCAATTCGTTAAGAAGATACATAATTTTGTGCGTGGCTCTAGTGCAAAAAACAGATTTTTATATAGAAAACCGGATGTTAGCAAATTTAATTCAGATTTTAAGTAGTCTAGGCCATTTTGATATTTTTTTTTATTTTATCCTAAAGTTCCTTATATAAAAGAGATACCATATACCAAGTTTGAAGGTATAAATACTCGTATATTAAAATTTAAATTTGTTTGCAAACAAAGAAAGTCTTATAGATTTGAGTTTCTACAAAATTTTAACCATTAAATGTTGAAAAAGTTAGAGGAAACAAAACCTAACACAAAACTGACGACTTTTTTTTTCAAAAAGATTGACTAAATAAATCATATAACAACACTGCCTGTTCGTATACTTAAAAGAAATTATTGTAATCATTTTTCTTTAGTTTAACTCATCCCAGGAAAAGTTTGTAATAGAAGGTAAAGGATTTGAGGAATATCTTATTTGAAGTCTTGTTTGCAAGAAAGAAAAAAAATTAAACTGAAAATGAAAAACTATCATCAATGAGATAACTAGGGATAATAATTTCTTTGAAAACTAACTGAAAAAAAAGAATTCTTAAATGTTATGTTCTCGCTTAATTTTATGGTAAAACAAAATGGAGAAATATTCCTATTTAATATTAGTTATAAATTCAGTTTTCAGGAATTTATATTCACAACCGGTTTCATTGTAAATAATGAGTATATAATTAAATAACAATCTGGTTAATGAGGGTATACATAATAGCATAAAAAAACATAAAGGGTGGACCAAATACAAGTTTCTTTTTAAAAGTGCAAAAATGTGAACAAAATTAAATTTGTTCCATGTATTATGGCTTCATTAGTAAAAACAAACATTCCCATTGATTATGGAACACAACGTCGTTCAAGTGGCTGCCGCGGCTGCCATCGCAGAAGCGCATTCTGTCACTCCAATTTTCCAAGACCTTGTTGATGGTTTCGGTCTGTAGCTGACGAATTGTTGGATAATATTGGCCTTAAGTGCTTGAATCGTTTCCGCATTGTTGACATAACATCCTTCCTTCACGGTTCCCCACAAAAACAAAAGTCCAAAAGCTCCGAGGTGGCCAATTCACATCGCCAAGACGGCTGATAATACGATTTGGGAATTTGGTGCGCAAAAGATCGATTGTGGCATGCGCTGTGTGGCACATGACGCGCCAACCTGTATAAACCATAGCTCGTCCAAATCCATGTCTTCAATTTCAGTAAGAAACAAAAAGTCGGTAAACATGGCTCTGTAACGCCCACCGTTGACCAAAACGTTATTTCCAGCCTCATGTTTGAAGAAAAATGGCCCAATGATGCCACCACTCCACAATCCGCACCAAACTGTCACTCACTGTGGATGCGGGTTTTTCGAGCACCATAGATGCGGCAATTTTGTTTGTTAACGTAGCCACCGAGTTGAAAATGCGCCTCGTCAGAAAAAATGATTTTCCGCCAAAAATTGTGGTCCAATTAAAGATGCTCTAAGGCCCAAACTGCGAAGCGATAACGAAGCAGATGATCGGGCGCTTTCAGTTGCTGAGTCAATTGGACCTTGTAAGTATATAATTCGAGATCTTTGTGCAGAATTCTGCTCAGGCTAATGCTTGAAATGATGAGCTGTTGAGATCGATGGCGAGTTGATATTCGTGAATTGAGTCTCACACACTCGGCACTAAACTACAGCAGCCTCATTCTCGTCTGTGCGCGCCCTACGACACGACGGGAACAATGAGTGCTGTCCACGAGCATACTAGTCTCACGAACTTTTTGCACAAACTTGCGTACATCAGGCGCCAAAATCTCCTTTTCAAAAACGCACTGTTTGAGTTACACTGCACTCACTTTGGAAATAAGTTTTCGATATTTCCCAACGTTGCTCAAGCGTAATGCGCGGAATTATGATACTGACTTTTTGTCAAGATTTCGAGCGGGAAACAGCTGTCAGAGTCAAAATAACCTACGATTTGAAAAGAAACCACTAGATGTTGTTGAAAAAGTCAATTCCTTCATTTTCGACAATCAAAGGATTTTATAAATGTGTAGTAAAAAAAAGACCCTTGTGTAAATGTCCCTCTAAAAAATTGGAATTTTGTTTAAACTTGACGAATTGCTCTATCACTTTAAACTGAGTGCTTCTGATTAACAAAAAATTTAACAGAATGCAAAGGGCATCGTCATCGACTTGTCAGCGCTTGGTCTACATTTGAATCCTTTCATTAAAGAAAACGGCTTTTAATTTAAAATTAATTAACTAGACTCAAGAATGAGAACCTCTGAATTGCGTCAACTGCTGAGGTATAAGTCTCCTGAACATTGTATACAAGATCCTTTCTGTCGTATTATGTGAACGTCTGAAGTCCTTCGTCAACAACCTGTCATTATGTCAGTATGAGTGTGGCCTTAGACCAGACCAAATATTCACACTACCGCATATCTTGGATAAGACCCACGACCTTCAAATCGACATTAACCACATTTTCATCGATTTCAAAGCAGCGTATGATAGAATCTATAGGGACGAACTTTAATAGGGACAATGTCCAGTTTTGGCATCCCTGACGAACTTTTGCGTTTATGCAGGGTGACGATGGAAATGATCTCACGGATGGTTTCAGGTCAAAAAAGGTTTAAGGTAAGACAATGTTCTATCGTGCGACTTCTTCATCATCGTTCTTGAAAGAATAGTGAAAAACACACGCGTCAACACTAGATACATAATCTTTCAAAAGTCCGTCTAATTACTCGGATACGCCGACAACATTGACAAAATTGAAAGAACAAAGCGTGATGTCAGTGGTGCCTCTGTGAGCATTGAAACAGAAGCAAATAAGATGGGCTTAGCCGTCAATTAGGGCAAGACCAAGTAAGTATATGCTGTCATCAAGAAAGGACACACAACACCGACACATCTTGGCAACTATAATTTTGAGGTAGTTAAGGACTTTGTCTACCTAGGGGCCGCTATTAGTTTTTTGGTAGGTAGAAATCACTCCGTTTAAACCTGAAATAATTTTATTGTTTCGTAAACCTTCTTAGGTAGAAATGGCGCCCACTGACAGTCTAGCCCTGTGGCCGAATTTGCGCTGAAGTGCGCCATTTTAATACCATTACTCGTATAAACCTGTGGATGAAATTGATATGGGAAATTGTGGACATTCCCATGGAATCAATCAGTTTGAATGAAGTTCAAACATATAAAAGGATCTAGTAGGTTTTGATGTGTCTTATTGTGTGTTTGCTTTTGCACAATCATCCGGAAATTGGATCACTCACTCAACCGGACCACCACACTTATCTAAAAGCATCTACACTGTGGAAAACTAGGCAGCTTGTTGAATGGTTCTGAAATAGTAGCCAATCCGATTGAGTGATCATCCGCCCCCCGCACTGTCAACCTCCGTCAAGCCCACCGTCTACTAGCTCGGGATCTAAGGAGTCAAACAGACGGTACAGCACAGAAGTAATTGAAGTTCATCCTCAGAAAATATCACAAGCGCTGAAATCAAACGGAGAATAACTTTTGTCAATAGCTGCTTCTTTGGTCTAAGAAGGCAATTGATTAGCAAAGTCATCTCGCGATCAACTAAAGTGTCCATCTATAAAACTCTTATCTCCCCGGTCCTTGTGTATGGTGGATCTTGTCGACAGAGGATTGGATAACGCTTAACGATGTTTCGAGAGGAAAATTCTCTGTTCCGTCTGTATTGATGGGGAGTAGAGGAGAAGATATGACCATGAACTGTACTACGAAAACGACCTAGTTCAAACGAATAAAGGTCCAAAACGACTGATATGGCTGGCTTATTTAGAGCGAATGGACCCAAACGGTCCGCCCGAAAGTCTTCGAATCGTATCGCGAAGAATGGCGCACTAGAGGAAGAGCGTGACTCAGGTGGCGCACACAAGTTAGAAAGGAAATCAACCAATTTGACGTGCGAAACTGGAGATCGCTACCTGAAGAAGTTTGTTGGTTGAGGCCCTGGTCCACCCCGGACTGTAGCGCCACCTTAAGTATGTAAATAAACTACACTAGAATTATATCACTAAGATGAGTTTTACCTTTATAAGCGTGTCAAGGCAAAGAACACTTCATTGAAAATCTATGAAAATTACCTCGGTATTAGAGCTTCCATTTGATATGTCTTTCCGAATATTGGATTTGACTGATTCGGGATGTAATGTGTTCGATCCGAGACCGTATTCGATCCCAATTGTAATTTGACATAAGAGTCCGACTGACTGTGCGTATCATGTGAACGAAATTGTAAGCCTTGTACCAAATAAATTCTCACAGTGACCTTAGTTTGTTCGTTCAGGGTGTTAAGTGATTGAAACTTTGAAGACATTTTGCTTGTAATAGAATTAAGTGTTACGGAACTGGCATTATTACAGTGGCATGGCGACAGTTTAATATGCATTTTTAAAGTGGCATAAACCTCTTCTTTAGGTGGTTTGTTCTTTTTTATTTTCACTCCATGGACTAGGTGAAAAGATTCTGCCCAATCGGACAGATAACTGAACTCAGCTTGTTTCTCTAATTCCGTGTCATAAATCACAAGTCTGTGTTTGGTGGTGGAATCAAAGTTTTGTTTTTGCTAAAAATAATTATTGGAGTGAAATAGAAATAAATAAAAGCATAAGCTCATATAGCTCACCAGGTACATTGAATTGTAAAATTTTGTCCACCAATTGAACTCAGATTCGTCAATTCGAGAACGAGGAGCTTGTTTAGTTTCGAAGTTCTTGTTTGGAAACAGCTGCATAAGCCAATTTTTACTTCGATTCATAAAACTTTTCTTCAGAATAGATTTTTTCGGTAATAGGGGAGAACTCTCCTCGTCAGCTAGAAGCAAGAAATTGCCTTTAATTTTTGGAAAACTAAAATTATTTTCATCAATATAAATACTTTCACCCATTTGAACAATTGTCGACTCATCATTTTCTTCTAGATCACAAATAGCCATTTGTTTTCTGAGATATTTTCTTGGATTTGCTATTAGCGTTGCACCAAGAGTCACCTCACGACCACGACTAGGGCAATCAATGTGAGTTGCAATTATTGCGGGCCAGTACTCGATTTGTTCAGGTAGATTCTAAAAAACAATTATTAAAAACAAAATATGTACTTTTTTGACAATGTCTCACAGTGAGGGCAATAAGGGAGGGCTCCGCAAAATGAATATTATATTAGGTCTCAAAAATAGTTTAACTTTGGGTTGTTGTAAGGGTAACATTTCGCTATGAAATGAAGGGGTTTCTATTGGATATGGGCAGCCATGTTGTTCTATCCGTTGTAAGTTTACTTGCTTTAATTTTTCAGGCACTAAAGACAAAATCACTAAACAGGGTTGAACAGGGTTGAAATGTGATATCAAATCATTACCAAAATAGATATTCTCTTGTGGTTACGAAAAACATGTTGGGCTCATTTGATGGCTTACAAGATCTGCTTGCCGCTGTCTTTGAAAGTAAATAGGAGGACCTGGCAATTTTTTTCCGGGACTTGTGCCTGCATCCGTTCAAAATCCAATTGACCCAGAAACTACAGAAAATCATCATGAATGAATGGAGATTGTGCTAGTTTTATTGCACTACGACTTAAAGGTCTATTGTGCCCCTAGAGCTAGAACTAGATGAGGTGCTCACCGTACAGCTCCAAGTTTATATCCTTGAGAAAATTAATTATTTGGAGCACCTTCAGAGAGAATAAGTCACTCTCTTCCATTTGTTAGAGTTCCAGATACATATTTCTTTAATGCATAAGGAATTCGCATTTGCCTAGTATGTGGCCCGGCGTTTCCTTATGAGTATTGCAGAATCTTCCTATTTAATTGTTTTCTAGACCAAGAATACTTAAGCCTATTCTAAGTTTAGAGCCTGTTAGATGACTCGTTACTATTTTTAGGTTGTTCCTACTTAAGTTGATACAGTTCATAAAACGACCTAGGTTAAAGTTCCCAAGCAATAGTTTAGCCTGCCTCAGCTTGGGGAGTCCTTTTTTTCAATCTCGGTTTTAATTTCATTTTTAATCACGTTTTCCCAGCAAGGTTCTGGCTTCATAAAAGCAGTCATTGTACCTATTTTTTGTTAGAGTCTGCCTTCTCAGTTTCATGGAAGCTGACAATATCTGGTTGCCAATTAGGTGAGACAATATTGTTCTTACCAAGTTCGTTTACATATAGCTTGACTACACATTTCCACACCAGTTATAAGAGCTGATGGCGTAAGAGCTTATAGTGCTTTGAGAGCAACATGGGTATCTGACATAATGACAATCTTTTGGTTTCGGTATTTCCTTGCAAGATCTCGATTTTCACATTTCTCTATACTATTGATTTTCGCCTGGAAAATGCTGGTGGATTTCCCTATCGGTATGGTTAAATTGTTTCTATGTCTAAACATTCTAGTATCAGTTCCTTTATAGTCGTTATCGATTCATCAATGTACGAATAAATGATATTGGATTTTCGGTTTCGCCTACCGCCTCTTTTTTGCAACTTAATTCTGCTTTAAGTTTTTCTTAAATTATATTTTGTAATCATAGCATCCCTTGGAATGTCGATAAGGTTGACTGACAGTCCATTTCCCTACGACTTATAAATTTGCCAGTCCCAGTTCTCTCCTTGGCAAAACCTATATTGGCTCCCTTAACAGCATTTTCAACGATCATAGAAAAATCCGTGCAGTTGCTGATTGGGTTCTAAACAAAGTTAATTACGGATCCTAATTTCAGTGAAAAAATCATCTTCAGAGGCTAGACCTATTTTTAATATAGAACAAACTTAAATGTCGGAATTGGGATGGTACCAATCCCCACGTCCACCAACATTTGATATCAACAGGTCAATGCTTCATGTCACACAGCTGATGCCAAAATTATCTTAAGCAGATGTGACGTAAGATTTGTTCTTGCGAATTTTCTTTAAGTCATAGGTGTATGCCAATGAGCCAGAAATTAACGGTGTTCTCAAAGTCAACCCGATGCCCGATTTTTGCTCAGAGTCATCGAATGTTGGACCTTGGAAAAAGTCGGAAACGAATGATGGGTACCGATATTTGCCTAAGTCATTAGGTATTAAGTTGTATGTAAAATGATTCAGACTTTCAGTCTGAAACTCTTATAATGCATACAAATACACAGATGGACAGACGAAATTACTTATTCTATGTCATGATAGTGTAATTTCAAAACTCAACCATTAACAAAAATTGACAAACAAAAATTGGCTATTTCACTAGATGATTGTTTCTAAAAACAGTCATATTATAACATAAAAGGAGACATGACACATTTCTGTAGTCCTCGAACAATGTAAAAGCTTATGTTATAGTTCTATCGTCAATCATTTTTAAAGTTCTATTTTTTCCAAAAGACTAAATTGAGTTGAAGGAGCACCTGTCCAGATATAAGAGCTATATTCAAGTTTTGCACCAATAAAAGCTTTGTAGCGTAGCCAGGTCGGAAAAAGTAACAAATTTCATGCATCATATAAGAAAATCTAAACAGTAAGCAGTTTTTGGCGAAGTCTGAAAGTTTTCACACGGCACAGTACTTATAAGCTTACCTTACTTTTGAGATTTACAAAACAGAAAGCATGCGTGAATTTTGATTTTTACTTGCGGTATACATATGTAGGTACTATAGGGCAAGTTCTGCATTTGGAAAAAAAAAATCTAACTAGAGATTTTGATCAAAGTTGAATCACGATGATAGCGAAGACGATAAAAGTGGGTCCGGCAATTACGTCTGTCCACCTGTATGTCTTAACCTCGATGGACAGCCTAAACTACTGGAGGTATTTTCTTCAAACTCGGTAACCCCCATACGCCCGTAATGCAAAATCATATTTATCTAGAAAACGGCTCTAACGATTTTGATAAACAAAATTAAGAGAGTTATTATGGGCATGGACTACATTTTGGTCAAAAATAAAATGCACGACTGGGTCGCACGAACTTGCTCCTATGTAATAGACTAGGATTTTTAAAAACGAAAGTTATTAAAGAAAATTGTTCATAAGGATAAAATGAATTTTTTAAACTCTTTTAGTAGTAAGAGATAAAAACAGAATGCTATGCAAATTTTAATATATGCAAGAACAAAAATAATTATAAGTCGTTGTAGTGGTTCCTTAAAAAAATAAACTTTTATGTACAAAATTTTTAAAATATTTTTAAGAAAAAATTTTGGTACACCAACTTTAAGTTTTTCCTATTATACGAATAAGAGTTAAATTTCCAAGACAAATATCAAGCCGTTATTGAGATATCGAATTTTCCAAAAAAAAACAACTTTTTTTCTAAAAATTGAAAAAATACTTTTTTTTTCAAGTTTTGAAATGCAATGTTTTTTAAACTTTTAAGAAGCTTCTCTCTAAAAAAATTCATTAAAATCCGTTATGTCGATAATGAGAAATTCGAAATTTTTAAAAATCGTTCTATCGTTCTGTCAGTAATACCTTGTTTTCAATTTTTTTTTATTAAATTATAGATCTTAAAAATTAATCGAATGAAAAAAAATTTAAGTAAAATTCTCGGAACCGCTTTCGAGAAAAATACGAATTTCGAAAACCATTTTTTAAGATTTGTATGGAGGGTACCGTTATTTTTAAGTAAAATACATTTTTTTTCTTCTGTCTTGTAGATTATTTTAAGAAACTTTTATTTATCAAGTTTAGTATAAGTAAGAAATACAAAAAATTTACTGAAAATTGAGTTGTTTTTTTCGATTTTAACCGATTTGAGCGAGCCAAAGACGAACGATATCTTATTTTTTTTTTACATGTTCTTAAACCTCAAACCCTAATACAACTTTTGAGCACTATTACATTTAAAAATTAGAGTACTTCTTTGCGGCCATACAAAAGTGACACACCCTATTAAGTATCTTCGGTGATTCCCTAGAGGGGAAATTGAAATTTTTTTCTTAGCTCCAAAACTAACGGTACCCCCCATACACCCGTAATGCAAAGTCTTATTTATCTTGAAATCGACTCTAACAATTTTGATAAAAAAAAATTAGGTGTAATATTATGGACGTGGACTACATTTTGGTCAAAAAAATTATAGGAAAAAATTTTATTAAAGGTACCTGTCATAGAACGTTTTTTTTTTATTTTCGACTTTCTCATAAACGGCTCTAACGATTCTAACCAAAATTTTAATTTTTAAGCAGGAGCCCCTTAAGTTTAAAATAATGTTTTATATAAAAATATTCGCAAAAATATTTTGCGAGAACTAAAGGGGTTTTCACTACCCTTAAAATATTTGAGCACAATGCGAACGTTTAGGAAAGTTGGAGACAATCTAAAGGAGATACCGATGCACACTGATTTTTAATGTCTGAATATCGTTATGGAAGGAAATATATAAAGTCACGAAAGCATTCCACATTCGTGTAGTGCGGCTACAGAAAGAATCTCTGAATCTAACAGTACATTTGAAGTTGGTCTCAAGGGTAAACTGACGGGCATTCCATTAAGCTCGATTATTAAGGTTAAATTGTTTGATGGGATGAATGCAACTTGTTATTTCATACCGACAAAATAATGAAAGACAAGAAACATTGCAGCGGCCGTGCTTGAGAGATTCAAATGTTTCTGCTATAGTTTTATCAGCTTTCATTTTTAAAGCTCTTGTTTGGATTCAATCCGAGAGATTGAAGTTATTGGAGCACAAGCCCATATCAAGCTTTGGACGAAAAGAGGCTATATAGATTACAGATCATGCACCGTCTAAGGCAACCCAAGCTCTTAGCAGCGTTTTTGAAGTGGTCATTCCACACAAGGTGGTGTGCGATGCACATACCGAGAAATGAAAGCTGTTCTGTTTTCTCAATGCAAGTGTCGTTCATAGATAGCAGCATTGGGGTTGGGTTCCGCTTGCGTGACAGGAGACAGCATTGAGTTTTGAAGCATCAAATTGTATGCCGTTTATGATTCCCCATTTGACAATGTTATTGAGATCAGAATTCAATGAACTTATCATACTCTGCCTTTCTAAATCCAGATCCGAAGAACAAGGACGTCAATCTGGATACGAATATGAGAAGCGGAGAGTACTGTCGTCGGCAAGATAATTTTTTGAATTAGAAGTTTCAGACGGAAGATCTTATAATGAATATGAAAAAGAGTAGGAGAAATATCGGAACCCTGTGGCACACCAACATTTATTTTATGAATTTCAGAATTAAAACTTTATTGAGCGGTTCATAAGAAGTTTTTAAACCAATGATGAAGTGATTCATCAGTTCAAAATGTACGCATTTTCTATACAAGAGCTTGATGCTAAAGTCTATCAAATGCTTTCGAAATATCGAGTGCAAACATTTGTGGAACCGTTCGGTGAGATAAACCATTAGATCTGCAGTGAACCTATTGCTAAAAAAGCCATACTGAAGGTCATTGAGAAGCTGTTGTTCTTCATATTTCTTGAGTTGATAATTTATCACCGCTTGCATAACCTTGGTCTATAGGAAGAGGAAGAGGAAGATCCGGATTTTTAGGGACATGCTGAACAAATGCTGTTTTCTATCCAATCGGAAAGAGACCAGTAGAGTAGTACAGATGGAAAAGCTTACGCAATGGGTTTGGCAGCGTTGAAGAACACTTCTTCAGAACAATAGGGGATTTGTGTATATCGAGATCTTTCAGTACTCTTGCAACTGGACGAGTGCGAAAAAATATTTGTCTAATAAAATCGTTTACCTTCTCAATAACAGGAGGAGTCAAGCTCGAAGATTATATTGAGAATCGAGTTAAAAATCGCAGCCATCTTATCTTAGCAGTAGTGCAAGGTTTTTCATCCGTCAAATATGGTTTTATGTTCAGCTAAATATTGGCTAAATTAAAATTCAGCCTCGTATTTTCTGTCATTTAATTTCAACGATTTTAGTTTTTTAAGTTTACTTAAGGCATTTTGGAAATTTTACGGACATGGTTTTTTTTTCAATAGAGAAATGAAATATAAATAGAAATAATTATTCGTTTCTTACCAAAACTCCTGCAGCATAGCTTTCCAAGAAGTTAATACTGTTCTTCAGTCTTGTTCCAGAAACACCGCTTTTGAGCAGAAGTTCGCCCATCAAAACAAAAATTTTGTACCTTCCCAAGGTAGAACAACTTAGTTTTTGACAATTCCTCATTCCAATAAATGTTACTTCTAAACTAAAGCCAAAATAATCTTAAACAAATAACCGCAAATCAAAAAGCAAGTTTCTTACAGAAATTTCGACATTATTGGTTGTATTTCTATTGGAAGGCCTTGGCTCAAGACTGTCTTTGTTCCATCAGAAGATTCATCATCTCTCAGTTGCAATAATTCACCGGATATCAAAACTTCAACCCTCGTAGCACCCATATTCGCTATAGGCACCCACTTTAACAAGGGCGAAGATTGGTACTTTAATTCTTTAAGTTTCTTAAGAGCCGCTTTTGACTTGACAAAGTTTTTCAAATTCAAAACTGGATGTTTGCTGCTGTAGATGCCTTGAGATTGTATGTGGTTTTGATTTGATGAATTCTCATCAACAGTATCAGTGAATGAATGCATAGCACTTTTTTCCAAAACTGATTTTAATGATTCCCTACGATTTGAATAACTCTTTACCGATAACTCAATAAGTCCACAACCTAAGTAGTCACTTAGCTTATGCTTGTCAGTGTCAAAAGCTTGAATAGCCAACAATGGTGGATTATTTTCATACCACTTTACGGGACCTGGTAATTTTCTTGCAGCAAACGTTACTGAAGTATTCCATATTGGGGACAGTGATGTGTAGACGGTGTGAGTTTCAATCAATTCTTCGCCACTTAAGACTTTTAGCTTTGCATCACACAAGCCTGTTTTGTCAGACCCAGGCCGAATTTTAGCTTGATGAACATAAGCCCGGCAAATGTAACTGCTTGGTTCTATCCTGGGGTGATAGTAGAACCGTTCTTTTTGTTCCCAGTCGTCGGTTAAGGGAAATTCCGTTTGTTCAACTTCAGTGGCGATTCGAATGCATCCATAGACCACACCACGTACACAACCACAGTCTCTGCAGGTATGTGTACAAGTTGGGTCCTAAAAATATTTTCTCATTAATTTCAAGGTACACAAAATTATATGCATGTAAATTTTAAATATAAACCATTCACAAATTTATTTAACCAAATAGCAAATCTCTTTAACCTAAATGGAAACATATTTAACTCAAAAACCAACAGATTTAATCCAAACACAAAACGATTTAAACTATTAGCAAATCAAATTAAGCACCAAATCTAATTGAAAAAGCTAATAGTTTAACCCGATTGGCGTTTGGATCAATTCTATTTGTGCCAGGGATAAATCTATTTGTGTTCGGGTTAAATGTTTAAGTTAAATTGATTCGCTGTTTAGTTATATAAATCTGCGAATAATATTTGTGGATTTAATAATATAATTTCAGTGTTCAAAATATAGAAAACATCTAAGTGTTGAAAATGAACAGTCATATTAAGAATTAGGATCACACAAATTTGTAACAAGATGATTACGAGTTTATTCTACCTCAAAGACTATGTTCTGTTATGTTTGGTCTAATGTCCTGATTTAATTTCTGAATCAATATTCAAACTCAGATAGATAATACTTATTTTATCAGATGACAAATTCTTCCTACCTTAAAAACAAAGTTCATGGGAATACCACAGCCAGGACCCTTGCAATCTATGTGTTGGGAATAGGCAAAGTATCTTGATTCCAGCTTGCAGATACCAAATTCCTTGCTTGCAGTCTTACCACTTCCCAGGCACATAAGCAAATGCAATTCAGGCCATTCGTCCTGAACTCGTGTTTGCATAATCGATTTGATTCTTTCTTTTAGTTGTTGAAGTTTTTCGAATACTTTATCACATGAACTTTCATCGTCATGCATAGTTTTTAAATATTGACGAAGATCCTTCAAAGAAATTGTCAATTTTCCCTGTAAAATTTAAAATATATTTTTTTTTGTTAAAAAAAAAAAAAAAAACTAGAAATTTAAAAGGACATTTACAAAAAACTCCCTTAGATATGCCAATCGGTTCTCATCCCAAACAGTTTGTTGCTTAAAGCCATTGTACTGCAAACGAGAGCCCAATTTGATTTCATGGATTTTATTCGAGATTGAAAGAATGATAGCTTTGAGGCACTTGCAATGCATCGATTCGTTTCGAGGATACTTAAGTTGAAGAAGTTTAAAGTTTTCCATTTCGGTATTCTACGAATATATATTGAAGGGAGCATAAATAGGGATGACCAGACCAACAAGGATGATATGATAATATCATGTTAAAGAAAAACCTTCGCTTACCATCTGTTCAACTAGGGTTATCATAAAGTTGTCGCTTTCGAATTTCAAACGGTTGTCCGGCAGGGAGCATTTTATGTGAACAGCCTTGAATGGTGGGACATGGGTAAAGTATTTTAAAGTAGTTGCTGCTCCATTGTAGTTCTTTAAATAACATTCAACAGTATCTGATGTGAATTCTAAAATAAGGAAAGGTGACAAGAATAAACTTATTAAAACTTTACTAAAACCAAACAATTTGATGCATTTGAGTTAAATTTTATGATTTAAGCACGTTTAAGGTGAATTTGTTTCTAACATTTTCACTTTTACTTGAAAAAGAAAAGACACCAGTCTATAGGGCCTCGTAGCTAAATAATAAGACAATCATGCAGGTAAATGAAGATGATGAAGACGAAATTGAAATTTTAAATTTCCCAGGAGATGATGATGAAGAAGAAGAAGAAGAAAATTGATATTTTTTAACTTCAGATTTTTGAAAAATTTAAATGTACATTTAATTTTAATTGTAACAGAAGTACAGCTACTAAATAAAAATTAACTTAAATTATATTTACTTGATTTATTTCTATTTACAATCTATCTATCTATCAATCTATTTATTTACGATCTATTATCGAATAAAATTAAATGAATTTATTTGTATATATATATATATATGTATATAAAACATCATTCAATACAATGTATTAACTAATAAATAATACTAATTATTTATTGTTGATAATATTGTAATGATTTAGTAACTATATACAAGGTATTATTCACCGAGATTCACGGTTGACCTTGTATTACAGTATATATGCCTGAGCGCTGGGTGCTCTCCGCTCTCTATCTCAAAAACGGTTGACTCTATGAAAAAATGTTTAGAACAAAATTTGTCGCAAATTTTATGCTCTACAATTTTGATAATGGATACTAACATCATTGGAGCAATAGAAACGGAGATAATTGCAAAAAACCGATTTTCGTGACCTTTGACCTCGAATAACTTACGACGCAGACACGAGATAATATGAGACTTTTGAGACAACTTTTAGAATGCCAAAATAAAGCTGTATACGAGTTTCCAGCTTATTATCTCAAATTCCGAGGTGAAACCCTAAAGTGACTGGACTAATTAAAGTTATTTGATTGAAGATGAATACGATTGATTTGGTAGCTAGAGGAATATGGCGAAGGGCTATAAGTCTACAGACCAAAAATTAACCAGTAAAGAGTTCACAAATTAATTGTGAACTTTTAACTCACACTGAGGGACTAAAATCCACAGTGAATCCATAATAGTAGAAAAGAAGTGGGTCATACGTTTATAAGAATTTAAATCTGCATTTAAAGAACGAAAACGCATGATTATTCTCTTAGGTCCGCCTAAAACTCGAGAAAAAGTTAAAGGAAAATAAACAATTTTAAAGAAATACAAGGGAAAGTTCAATTAACTGATTACAATAATATAGAAGTAAATTTTTTGTACAGCTAAAAGTATGCAGTACTTTTGATCTGATTATGTCTGTCAGGGAAAACCCGTTGCGATTCAAAAAACTAGCCATATTTGTTTTTGGTGTTGACAATACCGTAGGTGGCTCGTTTCGCAAGTTCAATAGAATTAAACTGGCCTTTTGGGATAAATCTTGCTCTCGGGGTAGCTCTCGCTTCTCAGGTCAGAGTAAGCTCAGCAGCAAGGCCGATGCCTATGTCACCAGATATTTTGATTTGCAATACCTTAGGCAAGCTTTTCTTTAGATAGTGCGAACTTAACTTGTTCAAAACTTTGTAAACGAAAATTTTATTACCGAAGAATTTTAAATTTCGTGATTTGTTGCCTATTTTACACCTTAAAACTATTTTTTTTCATTTAGACATAATTGAAAGGTAAATGTGAATTTTTTAAAAACTACTTTTTGAAAATCATATAATAAAACGGCAAACATGTTTTTTGTGGTACACTTTTCTCCAAAAGTATTTAACCGATTTCGATAAATTTTATATGGTTGGAAAGCCACAGTTACGGAGATGTGCAGAATATACTTGAGACACGCATTACACACTGTGGGTCATTTTTGTTTTTGCACTGTCGAACACTTTGCATATTACATAAAATAAAATTTAATTTAATAAATTTGCTTGAAAACACTGCCAATAATATAAATAATAAATAATAAATAATAAATAATAAATAATAAATAATAAATAATAAATAATAAATAATAAATAATAAATAATAAATAATAAATAATAAATAATAAATAAATTGGCACTCGAATTTCGAGAGCTGGGTCGGCTAGTTAAAATAATTCTTTTAAATTACATAAATTCAAAACGAAATTTTGAAAATACTAGAAATTCATTTTCATAAATTATTTTGCGAATTCTTCAAAAAAAAATTTTAAGTTTATTTTTTCTAGAATTTCCTGTTAAATATTTCAAAAAAAATAATATTTTAGGAAAATTTAAAGATAATTTTATATTTATTAAATTTTAAATTTAGGAAATTCATTAAAAAAAAGTTTACAAATTACTTTTTGAAGTCTCCGAAACGCAAAATTTTAATAGTCTTAGGAGTTTTTTATAGATATTTAAAAAGATAGGTACTTGCTCTTATGTAAGATCACTTTGAAATTTAAATTAATATTAGAAACTTATAGAAAATTATAATTAGAAACAAATTCACATGCCAATCTTCAAATATAGGTATATTAAAGGAAATAATTTCCAAAAAAAATCGTCCACCCGTCTTCAAAATATTGAATTTTCTAAAAAAAAAAAAAATTACTATTTAAATCCAAAACTCACTTTTTTGAAAATTTGTATGTACAATATTATTTTAAATTGAAGCAGCTCCTTTATACAAATTTTGGTCAAAATCGTTAGAGCTGTAAATGAGATAGTCGAAAATAAATAAAACAGTTCTATCACAGGAACTGGTAATAAAGTGTGTTAACAAAAGCGGCATACCTATTTTTTTTAACAATGTCGTTTTCGTAAAGACTAGGGAATAACCGAAGAACCTTAAATACCTAGTTTGAAGAAAATAGCTTCAGCGGTTGAGGTTGTAGGTCTAGGTAAGGATATACAGACACACGGAATTGCGGGACCCAGGAAAATTATAAAATATTACCTAACCTTAAAACTGGATTTTAGTGTAGAACTATGGTTTTACGTCTTCAATATTTTCTTAAGAAATATCCCAACTTTTTAAAAGTTTGAGAATCTTATTTGTTGTTTTATATATCTGAAAACTATTATCTTTTTAAAATGTTATATTTTATTATTAAAATCCATTTTTTTTAACAAAAAAAAAGTGGAACAATTTTAACAAAACAATTTAATAGACTTCAATGTTTGGGTTGACATTTTGTCATTTCTGTTAAATATAACATTTGTCCTATATGAAGGTTTTTATAATACAAACTATTAGAAATTGAATTGTACTTATAATACAGCATTGGCAACACAGTACCTTTTTCCCAGTATTATGTAAAGCTTTCTTTAAATTCGATTATTTCTTATGACTTGAATTAAATATTACATTGTAGTTGCTAAATAAAACCTTGTTAAACTGGATGTGTTCCGAGTCGTTATTTTTATCCAACAAAGGTTATGGGCCCAGGCTCACGTTTTAATTAACAAGTATAACGTTTTTTTGTATTAAGTCAGTTTTAATATAAAAATTACTCGTGAGCAATATCGATTTAAATTAATTTTGCGAGAAATAAATTATCAGTTAATTTGGCGCATAATGAGTTCGTCTTTATATCAAATCGATAAACTTTCGAACGATAACTTCGATTGCTGGAAGATTCAGATGAGGTCAGTCCTCATACATTCTGGTCTTTGGTCACAAGTTTCGGGGAGCAGCCCTAAACCTGAAGCGCAAGCTAACGGTGCGAATGCAGATGAAATTTCCAACTGGACAAAGAAGGATGAGAAGGCTCTTGCAACAATTTTGTTGTGTGTACAGTCAACACAGTTGAGCCACATCAAGAATTCGACATCGGCGATGGAAGCATGGCTTAAGTTATCGGACGTACATCAACCTAGCGGTCCCGCTAGGAAGGTAACACTTTTTAAAAATCTCTTGGCGTTAAAATTAGAAGAGAGTGGTTTAGTTTCCGATCATTTGATTAAGTTTTTTGATACGGCCGATAAACTAATAGAAATTGATATTAAGCTTCAGGATGAGTTGCTCGCGATAATTCTATTATCTAGCCTACCAAAAAGCTTCGAGAATTTTGTGGTTGCAATTGAGTCCAGAGATTCGTTGCCTCCTATCAGTGTGCTAAAGACAAAACTCTTAGAAGAAGGTAAGCGGAGACATGATAATCCGCAAGAGATAAGTGGGTCTGCATTTCTCATACAACAGCAGCCAAAGTCACATGATAAGAAAAATAAGCGTCGAGTGAAAGGTAAATGCTACAATTGCAATAGAAGGGGACATTTCGCATCATCATGTACAGCACCTAAAAGTTCTTCTAATAAAAATGTGACGTCATCGTTTGGCATGCTTAATATGCACAGTTCTTCTGTTCTCAATAGGAACAATTGGGTTTTGGATAGCGGATCAACTTGTCATATGTGCTGCAATGAAAGTTTTTTTAAGTCAATTCGTTCACATATAGAGAAAGTTCAGTTAGCGGCAGATTTTTCTATAGAATCAAAGGGAATTGGGACCGTTTTAATTGCTACAGATGATCGTACAGTTGAACTGAGAAATGTGCTTTTTGTTCCGCAATTGCAAACTAATTTCATTTCGATATGTAAAGCAGCTGAGAATAATCATTTTGTTCAGTTTTGTAACGCTGGTGCAGACATTTATGATGATGAAAATAATCTTGTTTTGCATGCAGAAAAATGTGATAATTTTTATTTGTTAAATATGAAACATAATTCTAAAGTTTTTTGCATGAGTAAATTAGACAATAATTATTTGCTATGGCATGCACGTTTTGGCCATCTAAATTATAAAAGTTTGCATGATTTATATAGACATGAAATGGTTAGAGGATTACAGTTGGATAGTGCTCCTCGACAAACGGACTGTGAAGTCTGCTACAGAGGGAAGTTATGTAGCTCAGTCTTCCCAAAACATAATGAGATAAGAAGTCAACAGATTCTGGAAATTGTTCACACAGACATTTGTGGACCAATGAGGACCAATTCACTAGGGGGAACGAAATATTTCACTCTTTTTATAGATGACTTCAGTAGAATGGTTTTTGTTTATTTTTTGAAAGCAAAATCTGATGTCTTCGATGCGTTTAAAAGATTTAAAGCTGAAGTTGAACGTGAAACTTCTCATAAAATAAAAATACTTAGAAGCGATAACGGGCGAGAGTATGTCAATGCCGAATTCTCGAAGTATTTAGCCATAGAGGGAATTAAGAGACAGTTAAGTGTGGATTATACTCCACAGCAAAACGGTATCGCTGAGCGCGCAAACAGAACCATGATAGAGATG
Organism: Philhelius festivus; assembly: GCA_963931855.1. Classification (NCBI taxonomy): domain Eukaryota; kingdom Metazoa; phylum Arthropoda; class Insecta; order Diptera; family Syrphidae; genus Philhelius; species Philhelius festivus. The sequence continues at coordinate 157,036,835 of OZ007556.1, forward strand.
GCCAGGTGTCTTCTCCTAGATAGTAATTTACCCGATTATCTATGGGCAGAAGCAGTTAACACTGCTGTGTATCTGCGTAATCGCTCGCCAACGAAATTGCTTTATTCTAAGACTCCATATGAAACGTGGCATGGGGTTAAGCCAAATGTTGGGCACCTTCGTGTTTTCGGATGTAAGGTATTCAAATTGGATAAACGCCTGGGAAAGTCTAAATTTCAAGCCAGAGGTGAAGAATGTGTTATGGTTGGCTACTCCAGTGAGTCCAAAGCATATAGGCTATATGATCCGAAGACAAGGAATATTTGTAAGAGTAGGGATGTAAAATTTTTAGAAAATTCCATAAACATTGGACAGAAGAAAAACGCAGATCTGGTGCTTTTGAATTTTGAAGATAATGAGTCAAAAGGGGAAGAGACTTCTAAAATATATAAAGAAATATACCAGTTATTGCTCAAATGATAGTGAAGACTCTTTTGAAACGGATTGCGGGGAAGATGATAAAGGCGAAAGTGACGATGTCGCTGAGCTTGAGGACAATGTTGCTGAGGTTGCGGATGATGTTGCTGAGAATAAGGACAATGTTGTTGAGAATGACGAGCATGTTGCAGTGGGTGATAGCTTGGATGTAGACGATCATGGTGGTGTAGAGAGTAATGATGGCTATGAATATTCTTTAGGGGTAACAAAAGCGGCAAGATTACTTAGGCCACGTTTGAAGAAAGTTAAATATAACTACTTCATGAATGATTTGAAACTGTGCGACAGCCCTTTAACAGTTAAAGAAGCTCTAAGTAGATCTGATGCTCATAAATGGAAACAAGCTATGGAAAATGAATACACATCTCTACAAAACAACAAAACATGGGATCTCGTAGATCTACCATCCAACCGCCATGCTATAAAATCTAAGTGGGTGTTTACAATAAAACATGATAAAGACGGAAAACCTATTCGACATAAAGCAAGACTTGTTGCAAAAGGTTGTAGCCAACGTTTAGGTCTTGACTATACGGAAACATTCTCGCCTGTGGTAAGATACTCCACCATTCGTCTTATCTTAGCATTAGCCGTAGAATATGACCTCGAAGTTCATCATGTTGACGTTTCATCAGCATATTTGAATGGTGAAGTTAAGGAGGAGATATACATGGAGCAGCCCGAGAATTTTGAAGATTCTTCGAAAAGCAAACAAGTTTGCAGATTAAAGAAGGCTATTTACGGGCTGAAACAAGCCGGACGCGAATGGAACAGCAAGTTGGATCAAACACTTAAGACTCTTGGATTCAAACGTTGCTATACAGATACTTGTGTGTATACAAAGAACGAAAATGGATTGAAAAACATTATTGCGGTTTATGTTGACGATCTTATAATTGCATGTTCAAAGAAAAACCATGTAATTAAAATAAAACATGCAATTAGTTTAGTTTTTGATATCGTCGACAAAGGTCCTATAGATTTTTTCTTGGGTATAGGCATTGAACGGAATAAGAAGACAGGTTCTATAAGCCTTTCTCAAGAACAATATATCCGGAATCTTTTAACTAACCACAACATGATTTCTACAAGAAAATGCAGTACTCCGTTAGATCCAGGGGATGTTCTGAGGAAATGCGAAAATAATTCGAACAGCAAAAGGGTTAATGCAAAACAATATCAGTCACTTATAGGGTCTTTAATATACTTGGCAGTTACGACTAGGCCTGATATTCAGCATGCAGTGAGCAAATTAGCTCAATTTAATATTGAACCTTGCCAAGAACATATGACAGCTGCTAAGCATCTTTTAAGATATCTTTTTAATACAATTACTTATAAACTCTCATTTAGAAAAACTGGCGAAGCACTGTGTGGGTTCGCAGATGCAGACTGGGCTAATTGTGTTAACGACCGTAAATCATACACTGGGTATGTCTTCATGCTAGCTGGTGGCTCTATATCATGGGAGTCTCGAAAACAACAGACAGTGGCTCTCAGTAGTACCGAGGCTGAATACATGGCATTGGCGGCAGCTACAAAGGAAGCAGTATACTTGAGGCGCCTGGCTGAAGAGGTTGGATTCAGTTCTGCATTGGGAGGTCCTACTGTACTAAATGGTGATAACTTGAGTGCACAGAACCTAGTTAAAAATCCTGTTTTTCATTCACGGTCAAAGCATATTGATATTAAATATCATTATATAAGAGAAATTTATAACAAGTCATTAATAACTTTAAATTTTGTTCCATCGAATGATATGGTTGCGGATGCTTTAACAAAAATTTTATTGAAAACAAAACATGAATATTTAACTTTGAAACTTGGATTATCAAATTAAAATTAAAATTATATTATTTAAAGGCACTGTTTTGAGAGGTAGTATTAGAAATTGAATTGTACTTATAATACAGCATTGGCAACACAGTACCTTTTTCCCAGTATTATGTAAAGCTTTCTTTAAATTCGATTATTTCTTATGACTTGAATTAAATATTACATTGTAGTTGCTAAATAAAACCTTGTTAAACTGGATGTGTTCCGAGTCGTTATTTTTATCCAACACAAACTCTATTTACTACTGAAATAAATCAGTAGAAGACTTAGCACTATTATTGGATTGAGATCGCCGCCGGGACGAAACGCCAACTTTTGTGGGCTAAAGGCCGAAAAAGCTTTAACATTTGTCTATATTCTGTAAAGTTTTAAAAACATTTTAATTTTATCACTTGACTTAAATAAAACATTTTTAAACAAAATTTTCTAATATAGTTCTTCATTCTGAAAAAATCTTATTTCTCTAACAGTTTTAGAGCCATAAGCAAAATTTTGGAGTGGAGGTAAAACTAAATTTCATTTAGATTAATGTGTGGTTTAGGTTCGAAGACGGTAATTTTTTTTAATTTTTGTGTCCGAGGCATAACAACTAAAATTTATATATTAACAAGAAAGGTTTACTCCCTGAATTGAAATACTTAGGCATTTTACTTTCAGCTTTCTCCTTCCCAGACGCCCGCCAAAGAGGCCGAATATGCAACTTTTGATGTCCGAGTTATGACCATATTTGATACACCAAAAAATCGGGACGCCGACCGGTGGTCCCAGTCTATTCATCCCAGGATATTCGGTCCCAAGTAAGTGATCCCGAGGACAACAACTGATCCCACATTATCTACCTTATTTCGATAATCAAAACTTTGGCTATCCCTATCTTCTTCTTCCCCTCCTTACCTCTACTGCATGTAAAATGTAAAAGGAACGCTTCACGTTAAAATCCACATTAGCTTTCTTTTTCCCATGGCATCCGTTGGCGTTTGGGATCAGTTGTCTGGGATGTGTTGTCGTGGGACGCAAAAAATCATAATAATTTCTCTGATTACAAATATATAACTTCCCCCTTATTCGAATAAAAATTAAATTTACAAAAAAATATTGACTCATTTCTGAGATATCGAATTTTCCAAGAAAAAAACAGATTTTTTTTTTCAAAAATTCAAAAAAATTTTTGTTTTTAAGTTTTGAAATGCAATGTTTCTTAAACTTTTTAAAAGCTTCTCTCTAAAAAATTTCATTAAAATCCATTATGCCGATAATGAGAAATTCAAAATTTTAAAAAATCGTTCTATGGTAGGTACAGTCAATAATATCTTGTTTTCAAAATTGTTTTTATTAAATTATAGATCTTAAAAATTAATCAAAAGAAAAAAAATCAAGCAAAATTCTTGGAACCGTTTTCGAGAAAAATACGATTTTCGAAAACCATTTTTTAACATTTGTATGGAGGGTACCGTTATTTTTAGGTAAAATAAATTATAAAAATATTTATAAAATTTCGAAAAAAATTCGTATGCAGGTAACGTTATTTTCGGTCTTACACAAAAAAAAAAGAAAAAAACGTCTGGGGGAAAAAATTAAAACCCATATCTACCAAGTTTGAAGAAAATCGGCACAGCCGTTTAGGCTGTAGTCGAACCGAGAGACAGACAGACAGAATTGCGAGACCCTTTTTTTGGTCTTCGCTATCATCGTATTGTCAACTTTGATCAAAATCTCGAGTTCGATTTTTTTTACGAATGCATAACTTGCCTTATAGTACCTATAAGTCGCACGTAAAAAGTAAAAATGTGGGAAATGTCAAAAATTTTAAATATTTCAAAAACTTCAGTGCTTAACATTAAAACTGGTAACTTGACTTAGATAAAACAAGGATGGAGAAAGAATTAATAAGTTGCAGGCACAAAACATAGACAAGGCAGTTAGTGAATGGATTGCACGCCAGCCTCTCAAAAGAATTTGATTAATCGCGAAAGAGAAACCCAAGAAACATCTACTTCCTTATCTTTTATCTTTTGCTAAAAGTCGAAAAAACTGGAAAATTGAGCAACGAAAAAAAGTTATTTGGCCTGACGAGACAAAGGTCAATCGAGTAGGAATGGATGGCAATTCGAATTATTGATCACGTGTTGAAGACCCACTTCAGCCCTCATCATGTTTATAGGGCAGTGAAACATGATGAAGTTGGGTGACAGTGAGTTAGTTTCAACAAGGTGAATGCCCAAAACAGACCTCAAAAATTGTCAAGGAATGGCTTAGAAATTAGGAATTTTAGACGATGACATGTTCAGCAGAAAGCTCTAACCCAATCCAATTGAGAATCTGTGGGCAATTGTGAAGCGCCGCGCCGGTTAAAGCAATATGAAAATCATATATCCAACACTGACGACCTTTGGGATAGAATAACTAGAATGGAGTCGAATTCCCGAGCAAGTTCTTCACAATTTTGTAGAAAGTATGCCAATGGGCTAAGTATTGAAACACAAAATTTATTTTGAAACGTGCAAAATTGGACAAGTCCAAAATTTTATTGAATATTTCTATTTTATTTTTTTTTTTCGAAAAATTTAATATTTTTTGAAATTTATATTGAAGAAAAAAAAACTACTTTAGTAAACAAAATTAAAAAAAATTAAAATTATTTTCTCTCTGATAACTTTTAATCAAATTTTAACATGAGTTAAAACATTTTTGTCTACATTGTTCAGAAATAATTATAATAATTTTCTATCTTCAATTCTTTGTCTACATTGTCTCAAAATGTCATCAAAATAGGAAATAGTTTTGCAAGAAAGCAAGTAATGTCCCCCTTTTTTAAAGTAACTTTTTTTTATAAAGCAAACCAATATTTTTTTTAAATTTTTGTATCCTTGAGGAAAAGAGATAATTTTTACGAAAAAGTTCTAATGAAATTAACTTTCAAGACTTAAAACATTAATTTATACTAAAAAACTCTATGAATAAATTGTTAAACAGCTTTATCCACAAATTTTGTGGAAACCCTTGTTGGCCGCCAAAAAATTCGTATTCACTCTTTATCCATAATCTTACCTCCTAACTTGAATAAGATCTTCACATTGCTCGAATTTGCATGAATAAATTCTCCCTGCCAGATAAGAACTTCTATATAGAACATCTCATCAGCCCACCAAGGCTTTGTTACCAAAGGCTGTGTTGGCCTTATCTCAACTGATCTATTGATTGATTCTTTAGCTGGAGTTAATTTTTCCGATTTAATTTGAATTAAAATTCTTCCAACATAAATACTGGTGTCATAGAAATGTATGAATGTCGGACCAAGGCTTGGAAGGTCTGAAAAAATCATTCTTTTTTCTTAAACCAGAATAAGAAATTAAAGTGAAAATACCATTAAAACTAATTTCATCAAAATGTATCTCCGATTCAGCAATACATTTCCATTGCATATGTTCGTGGGCCATGATTTGAATTAGAAAGGTCTGAGCTAAAGATGGATAAGTCCAGTTGAATTGTATTTCCTGGTTCCATTCAGGCCGTGAGCTTCCCTTGGCTATACTGGTCTTACCCTTAAAGAAGTAATTTAATCAATAATTAAGTAACCGATATGAATGTGAAGTGAATGGGTGAAAAAATACATTCATGCCAGCAAGAGATACTTGAAGTATATAGTCGGACTTTCTTACAAAAACACCTTTGTAGAAGGAAATACAATATCGGATGTTGCAAGGAGAGGTTTCTATATTCTGCAGCAGATTACTGGAATCATAAATTGTTCCCTGTTTCAAGGTGTTATGTGTATAGTGTAGATAATGCTCACCTTTCAATGTCGTCACAATTTACGGAATCACTTATCATTGATGTATTAGGTAGTTGATTCGAAGATATAATTGCCAGATCAATCTGAAGATGTCCTTTAGCCTCACCTTTACTGCCAATAGAGTTCTCGAGCTTGCCCCATTTTTTAACAAAACATTTTTGTGGTTGATTCCAGACAGTGTGCAGATCAATAAGTAGCTCACCTAGAGTCACCTGTGTCTTACAACTTTTCTTCTTAATTTCATAAAGAACTGTCAATCGAAGTAGCTCAGCCAGGGTACAGGAAAGCTCGAAGACAAAGTACTTCAAAAAAAATATAGTAAAATAGGAATCTAAAAGACTTTTTTGTATGAACTGGCATACCTCGTTGTAATAGGGATTTTCGGAGTTCTGGAATACTTTTGTGCATTTTGACTTTTTATCCAAACTTACTCGAACGAAGGTATCTGCATTGAACACTGGAAGATTTCTGGCCTTATGGATAGTTGTGCAGACTAAAAATTCTTGCGTTATATTAAGAAAGCATTCCGATTGTTGTAACATTTTTTTAAAAAACGAGGCGTTTGAAATATTTTTAATTAAATTTATTGACAGTAGACTGCTAGCAGTAGAAGTTGAACTCAAAGTGAATAAAAAATCTACGACTATCAATTAATCTTATTTTTTTGAATATCCCAAAAATTAAATTACATATAGCATTCTCTAAAAGTGACATTGAAAAAATACTTTAAAATGTTATCGAAAGTCACATATTATTTATAGCTCTTATGACAATTTACTGGAATATCAATTCTGTTCCTTTTTTATTGAATATCCCAAAAATGAGGTTATATGCACATATGCATGTGTATGTGCATGATATAGATTCGCGTCGAAAACCGATTAGTGAGTTAACATCATTTTTCAGCAATTAAAACTTTGAACGCGTTTTTTTCAAAACAGCATTTTTGAAATTTGCGTGCACGATAACTCAAAAAGTTCTCAACCGATATTGTTCTACTTTGGAGACTTCTTTCTTTATATCATTATCATCTATTTGAATTAAAAATATTTGTGATTGGACTTTAAAAAATGTAAAAATTCATTTTTCGACATTTTTCTACAAATCGGTGCCAATTTTTAATTTCTCCATTTTTCTTCATTTTTTTTAAGTTCAAATAGAAATCATCAATTAATATGTGATTTTTCCAGGACTATGGCAGATAAAAATTGTGGCCTCCAGAATATACGCAGATGGATGCCTCACCTTCGACCCTAGTGCTTTTAAAGTTCTATTAATCTGACAAGCATGTCATTCATGAAAAAAATAAATAAAAATATGAATTTGTAGCTTTAATATGTTGTGAAAGGCAGGTCAAGATTAGTCGATTTTAAAGAATAATTTTTGAGTTAAAAAAAAAAAAATATTAAAAAATGCTTGATTATTGGCTTCTTAATTGTATTTCCCCCCTTAAAGCATTAAATTCTTCGCGGTGTATATGGATCCCCATTTGACAATTATATAGAGATCAGAATTTAATGACCTTATCATACGCTGCCGTTCTAGATCCACATCCGAAGAACAAGATGTGAGAACATGAAAGTTCGGTGATCAGCAAAACAATTTAATGGATTAGAAGTTTCAGACAAAAGATCATTGATGAATATCAGAAAGAGAGTCGGAGACAAACCAGAGCCCTGTGTCGCACCAGGGTTTCCATGACCTTAGGAAGAAGGGACGTAAGTGCTATTGGAAGTTAGTTAGAAGGGAAAGAAGATTCGCCTTTTTTAGGGACAGGCTGGACAAATGCTGTTTTCCATCCACTCAAAAAGAAACCAGTAGAAAAGGATAGATGGAAAAGCTTACGCAATGGTTTTGCCAGTGTTGAAGAAAACCACTTCAGAACAATTGTGGGGCGATACTATCCGGGCCAGTAGATTTGTATTTATCGAGATCTTTCAGTACTCTTGCAACTGGACGAGTGCGAAAGAAGATTTGTCCCATATAATCATTGAGGCTCTCAATTACAGGAGGAGTCATGACACTATCAGACAGCAAACTGTGCTGCAAGCAAATTTGCTTTTTCTTGTGAGCTGACATAAGGAGTGTCATTGAATAAGATTGTAGGAACCGCAGACTAAGTAGTATTTCTTTTACTTCTTCCAATAACAATTTTCGATCAATTAAAATTATACTGATTGTTCTTTAATAGAATTCTCGACAGTATAAAAATAAAATGAAAGTGTATGTTTTTACATTCATGAAAAATGAAACCAATTGTTATTTTCGAATTTTAATCAAACTTGTTAAATACTTTCTTTTATGTTAAATCGAATTTTAAAAAAATTAAACATGGATGCCATTGGAAGTTTCTGTAAACAAACTTTAATTTGAATCCATTTAGTCGATAATAATTTAAAAGTTTTAGAAGTTTCTGTATACAAAATTTATAAAAATAAGTTGTACCTTTTTGAGAAAATCGCATATCGATAGCTGTTTCAAATCGGTATTAAATAGATGGAAATAATAAATCGGTTCCTTTAGGGACATGTTATTTTTTTTTTTTTAAGTTTTGAATTGGAATACTTCAAAATATTATCACATTAATTTTGTTTTTCAAATTTTTGTAAAACTATTACGCGAAAATTGAAATTTTTGTAAATGCTTGATTATCAACTATTTCATATAGTGGTAGTATATAAGATTGTTTTCTTTTAATTTTGTTCATAAAATAATCTGTAAGACATTTGCTCACTAAAAATTTTTAAAATTCTTTTCATTAAAACGTTATTGTCCAAATCTTAGATTAAAAAATCGGTTTAATCGTTTATCTTGGCTCATATTTATCCGAGAGAAAAAGTGAAGAAGATTGTTTGTTAAATTCCGTATATTAAGAGTCTGTGTTCTTAAAAAAACATAGGTACATATACAAGATACACCCTGACAAAACCAATATTGCACTTTCAAGGTTAATTAAATAAAACAACGCGACGGCTTTGCAAAATTTAAGCAAATTAAGCATTATAATTTTTCTAACATTTTATTAAAGTTTAAATCATCGAAAACCTTTTTTATCTTTTTATAATCGTACTTAATTCTTATTATATTAAATATTTCGAAATGTCAAAAATATTGTTATTGCTTTGTTGTTTCAAATCATTGTCATTATTTTAGATGTGTGAAGAAGTAATTTATTGAAAAAATAAAGGCAGCACTACAATAGTTAGAAAGCTTTTAAGAAAACTAGTAACATTATAAAAACACTAACTCGTAAAGGGCCTTAACCTTCTGACTTAAAATACTCAACCCTTCCTGATTGTGTTTTGTCGCCAGGAATGAATAGAACCTAAAAGTATTTGCCGACTCCGAAAAAGAGACTGTAGTTTTGAATTTCTTTAGAAAATTACTGTTAGTTTTTTTTTTAAATTACTAAAAAATATAATTCGTTTGCTATTTGTCAATCTTTGTTGAATTCATGTCATCATTAAGTCTTTTGAATCCTTATAAAATTTAACAACTCCCAAGAACTCGCCCCGGATTTCTGTTCACCCCTATTACACAGTAGGGTATGTCACTTTTTTATGGCCGCAAAAAAGTACTCTAATTTTTAAATGTAATAATGCTAAAAAGTTGTATTAGGGTCTGAGGTTTAAGAACATTTAAAAAAAAAAATAAGTTATCGTTCGTCTTTGGCTCGCTCAAATCGGTTGAAGTTGAAAAAAAAAAATTAATTTACAGTAAATTTTTTTTTTTTACGTATACTAAAAAAAAACTAAACAAAATGCAGAAAGAATTTTTGTCTTTACAAAAAGATATACCACGATATTGCAGGTGGTTCCGTTGATTTTTAAGAATTTTTTTTTGTAAAAAAAAAACGATTTTACATAAAAAAATGAATTTTATTATTTCATAGCTTATAGCTTCTTTATCAAGTGTTCAATTTAAGTAAGTATAAGCTTAAAAGTGTTTCCTTGCAATTATCTTTTACTTGGAAGCCTAAAAATTTTTTAGATAATTTTTTTGTATCCACACGGTGCAATTTTAAAACAACACATATTTCAAAAATCTCGAAAAATCAAAATTTTTTCAATTTCATCCTATTTTTGAGCGAGCCAAAGATATTAATTAAAATGAAAATTGTAAACACAGGATTTAATTTTGATAAGCAATGCAACTTTTAAAAGCTATTACATTTGACATACCCTATTATACAGGATTGACATTTATCTTTAAAACTTTCAGACAAACAAAAAATCTTAAAAGTCTCAAATCAGAGTTCCATCGAGGCCAATCAACATAAAAATTTATTTTTAAAACAAAAAAAGTGGTAAATTAATATTAACTTTTAGTTTCAGTTTCAAACTTTGAAAAATATCATTATAAATTTATAATAATTCTGAGCGCAAAGAACAGTGCCGAATTAACAGCTCATTTACGAGGAAACTTTATAGACTTTCCATGTAAAATTTGCAGTAGGCAAACATGAAGACTTACATTTTCAATGAACAAGAAAGAAACTTATTAAAATTTATAAATAAAAAACAAACAAATCAATACTCTCCAAAAGTTTTTAGAGAATAAATCCTGCTTTAAAAAGATTAAAATTAAAAATTGTCCTCAAGCAACAAGAAAATTTAATCAGAGTGTGCTGAATTCTAAGCTCAATAATTCCAAAACATCATGTTTTATGAGACATTATTTTTATTAATAGTTTTAAAATTATTCTTATATAAAAGTGTAAAGAACCTTATTTTAAAGAATATCTGAATCTATGTATAAATGAAAATTAAAATAATTACAATTTTTCTATAGTTTAACTTTGAAGTCTAAAGGTCTTCACTTTCAATATACATACATGAAAGCAAGAACATGCTACCAAGCCAACATTTTGTTTAAGATTATTTGACAGCTGTATTTTCTCGAAGAGAATTATTTGTTTTCCAATCAATCAATCAATTCCATACATATGTATGTATGTATGTATTCGTATGTGTTTATGCGTATATGCTGGTACTTATTTTTATATTTTTTCAAATCGTAATGGAAGAAATTACGTGCTTTATTTCGAAGTATCTACTCTGGATAAATGGCCTCTAAGAAATAATTATTGGAAATAGTATTTTATTTTTACATATAGAGCACATTCCGATTTTGAAATTGTTTGTAACGGGGGTGAATAATCTCTGTTTGCAGTTTCGCAAACAAAAACAATATATTTCTATTTCTATAGCATTCAGATGCAGAGGGCCAGAGCAAAGAGCTCCCTCAAAATATTAGAAATAATTTCCTAGCCTGCATGGATACAAAAGATAAATGAAAAGATCGCCAAGTAGGTAACACGATACTTTTGAAGGAATGAGTTTTTAAAAATTGCTGAAGAAATTCACCTAGGAAAAATAAATTTTGTTTTAGATTTGAGTATAATGTTTTCCATTTCTTTCATTTGCTGAAAATGTTTTTGAATTTGAGATAAAATGAGAATATTTTTTAATTGGGGCACTGTGTTGGAAAGATTTCATGTAGTCAGTTCTAAATGAAATGTACCTTTAACAAGTGAATTATATTTGGAATCCATCCTCAAAACTACAATCATTGATTAGGAATCAAAAATGGAGTAAAATAAAATGCACGACTGGGTCGCACGAACTTGCTCCTATGTAAACGACTAAGAATTTCAAAAATGAATGTTATTAGAGAAATACTGTTCACAAGCATAAGATTAATTTTTTAAATGACTAAGACTAGGACCGCACTTGCGATTTCAATCGCACGATTTTTTAGTCGCAAAAATAGAACACATGAATTTAAATGAGAATGAACGCACTTGCTACCAACAAATCATGACGATTTAAAAGTCGCAATTTGTTTCATTTTTCTTGCGATGCGATTGTCGTAAACTTAAATGAAACACATGTACTCAAATGGATATGCCCACACTTGCGATTTAAATTACTACGACTTAAAAATCATAGTCGCAAAGAGAAATTGGCATGCACGCACTTGCGATTTTTAATCCACGATTTTTTAGTCGCAAAAAGCAAGACACATGGCCTTAAATGTGAATGCACGCACATGCGACTTAAAAATCGTAGGGATTATAAAAATGAAACAAGTTCTATTTTTTCAAGCGATTTTTCTGTCGCTACTTATTTGTAGCAAATGCGTGCACTCACATAAAAAGTAGTGTGTTTTATTTTTCGCGATTAAATAATCGCGCGGCAAAAAATCGCAAGTGCGTGCATGACAATAATTTGTAGCGACTACGACTTTTTAATCGCCTCGACGAAAAATCGCAAGTGCGGTCCTAGCCTAAGACAACTTCCTTAGTAATTGGAGGTAAAAGTAGGATGCCTATGTATATGCTTGTGCAAGAACAAAAATTATAAGTCTTTGTAGTGGTTTCTTAAAAAAATAAGCTTTTAGGTAAAAAAATTTTAAAACATTTTTAAGAACAAATTTTGGTACGCCAATTTAAAGGTTTTATTATTGTTCGAATAAAAATTAAATTTACTAAAAGAAATATTGAGCTGTTTTCGAGATATTGTATTTTCCAAAAAAAAAATAGATTTTTTTTTTCAAAATTAAAAAAAAATAATTTTCTTAAAGTTTTGAAATGCAATGTTTTTTAAACTTTTTAGAAGCTTCTCTCTAAAAAATTTCATTAAAATCCGTTATGCTGATAATGATAAATTCAAAATTTTAAAAAATCGTTCTATGGTAGGTACAGTCAGTAATATGTTGTTTTCAATTTTTTTTTAATTAAATTGTAGATCTTAAAAATTAATCGAGAGAAAAAAATAAAAGCAAAATTCTCGGAACCGTTTTCGAGAAAAATACGATTTTCGAAAACCATTTTTTAACATTTGTTGTTTTTCTCATATCTTGTAGACTATACGAAAAAACGTTTATTTATCAAGTTTTGAAAAAATCGATCATGGGGTTTTCGAAGTATGTATTGAGTTTTCAAAAATAAAATTGAAAATTTTTTAAAAATCCAAAAAAATATTTTTGGAAAATTTTAATTCACAATAATATTTAAACTATTGGGTACCTTTAGCAGAAAAAAATATGATCAAAATCCGTCGCACAGTTTTTGAGAAAATCAAAAACCAAAAAAATAGTTCCAACGGGGGTACCAAAAATAACAATTTTTTGGAATTTTTTTTCAACCATTACCTAGCTTTAACTCAATGAAATTTTTTTAATTTTTTTTACGAAAAATAGGTATTTATAAAATTTCGAAAAAAATTTGTATGGCAGGTACTGTTAATTTTGGTCATAAGAAAAAAGATAAAAAAACGTCCGAGGGGAAAAAATTAAAAACCATATCTACCAAGTTTGGAGAAAATCGGCCAAGCCGTTTAGGCTGTAGTCGAACCGACAGACAGACAGACAGAAAGACAGACAGACAGACAGAATTGCGAGACCCACTTTTTTGGGCTTCGCTTTTATCGTAATGTCAACTTTGATCAAAATCTCCAATATGATTTTTTTTACGAATGCATAACTTGCCTTATAGTAACTAACGGGTGATTTTTTTGAGGTTAGGATTTTCATGCATTAGTATTTGACAGATCACGCGGGATTTCAGACATGGTGTCAAAGAGAAAGATGCTCAGTATGCTTTGACATTTCATCATGAATAGACTTACTAACGAGCAACGCTTGCAAATCATTGAATTTTATTACCAAAATCAGTGTTCGGTTCGAAATGTGTTTCGCGCTTTACGTCCGATTTATGGTCTACATAATCGACCAAGTGAGCAAACAATTAATGCGATTGTGACCAAGTTTCGCACTCAGTTTACTTTATTGGACATTAAACCAACCACACGAATGCGTACAGTGCGTACAGAAGAGAATATTGCGTCTGTTTCTGAGAGTGTTGCTGAAGACCGTGAAATGTCGATTCGTCGCCGTTCGCAGCAATTGGGTTTGTGTTATTCGACCACATGGAAGATTTTACGCAAAGATCTTGGTGTAAAACCGTATAAAATACAGCTCGTGCAAGAATTGAAGCCGAACGATCTGCCACAACGTCGAATTTTCAGTGAATGGGCCCTAGAAAAGTTGGCAGAAAATCCGCTTTTTTATCGACAAATTTTGTTCAGCGATGAGGCTCATTTCTGGTTGAATGGCTACGTAAATAAGCAAAATTGCCGCATTTGGAGTGAAGAGCAACCAGAAGCCGTTCAAGAACTGCCCATGCATCCCGAAAAATGCACTGTTTGGTGTGGTTTGTACGCTGGTTGAATCATTGGACCGTATTTTTTCAAAGATGCTGTTGGACGCAACGTTACGGTGAATGGCGATCGCTATCGTTCAATGCTAACAAACTTTTTGTTGCCAAAAATGGAAGAACTGAACTTGGTTGACATGTGGTTTCAACAAGATGGCGCTACATGCCACACAGCTCGCGATTCTATGGCCATTTTGAGGGAAAACTTCGGAGAACAATTCATCTCAAGGAATGGACCGGTAAGTTGGCCACCGAGATCATGCGATTTGACGCCTTTAGACTATTTTTTGTGGGGCTACGTCAAGTCTAAAGTCTACACAAATAAGCCAGCAACTATTCCAGCTTTGGAAGACAACATTTCCGAAGAAATTCGGGCTATTCCGGCCGAAATGCTCGAAAAAGTTACCCAAAATTGGACTTTCCGAATGGACCACCTAAGACGCAGCCGCGGTCAACATTTAAATGAAATTATCTTCAAAAAGTAAATGTCATGGACCAATCTAACGTTTCAAATAAAGAATCGATGAGATTTTGCAAATTTTATGCGTTTTTTTTTTAAAAAAAGTTCTCAAGCTCTTAAAAAATCACCCGTTATAAGTCGCAAGTAAAAAACCTCTTCGTGGGAGGATCATCATACAAATATTTTATTTATAATGAAAAGTTTGCACATTTAAATTTTTCATGAAAGCTAATGAAAAGTGTACCAATGTATTGTGTTAGGCTCGGATTCATTTAATTAGTGAATTTATTACCGTACTACCCAGATGTATGCAATTTAATTGCTTGCACGTTTGGGTTTGGTGAGCAGATGTTGAAGTAGAATTAACAAGCTCTGTCTGAGGTATTAAAACTTTTGTTTTCATTTGAAAGGCCCATGTATGCCTTTGGCATCGCAATATGTCATCGTTCAAATACCTGCCTCAGCTTCTTACGGTGCGGTGGCAGGTGTAATGGTTGACGAGGCAGTCTTCAGTTCTTACGAACAACATTTATTTCTTAGCCCAAAAGGCCGCTTATATCTCCGAGCATCAAAATGCACGATTTTAAAAATTTATTGAGTCGTGGTTAAGGTTTTAACTGGACTGATTTTATTTTCTAAATTTTCTTCTATTTATACTTACAATTAGATTTAAAAAATATCATTTTCATAGATATTCTTATTCTACTTCTTTATTGATTTATTTTGCCTATGACCTACACTACACTGTCCCACATGACGTAAGAATTAAATGTCCACTTGACAAAATACACCTTCGGTTGTATTTCCTCATAGGCATTCCGAATGCTCAGTCAATGTGTCGCATATGATTGCAGTCATAAGCAAAAATCGATCTATGCACTTGGCGCATAGTGACCGAACATGCTTAGTGTGTAATACGATCAGTTCAATACACGATGGTATCGCTTGGTGACGGCTGATGATTAAACACAATTACATGTAGGTCGATATGCGTCGAGTTCATGAATGTTTACATTATTATTGTTTACATTATTATTGTTTACATTTATTAATTGTTTTGGTTTTTGGGTGTTACACACAACACAGGAATCTGAGTTGTCCAATTTTTAATGACTTTTTCTCATAGAACTGTCTGAATTTTCTGAATTTGAGTGCAGGCCTGTGTATTGATCAACATAATGGCATCGGTCAATTTTGGCATAAATTGGTTATCATCGTTCTGTAGGTAGAGCTCGCCACACCACACAAACGTCGTTTTAGAAAGTATGACGTTGTCGGCCCAAAATCCACGCTTCACTGTCACCTAGTGAACCTCGTGTGGGTTGTTATATATACGGTTATTTTACTTAAGTTATCACAGCAACTCATCCAAAAGTACGCCTCATTGCTAAAGGCCAAAATTGGGGTCCTTTTCCAAATCCGAAGACCAGTCACCGAATAAACGGCGTTTTCTTTGGTCATGAACTTTGAGATCCTAGTTTAGTTGAATCTTGTTCTGGTTTAGACATAAATCCCGACGCAAAATTTACCATGTTGAAGTCTGCGAAAAGCCTCTTTTGCACTTTCAAGGACATTGTCGACGTTCTGAGCCGATCTTGCGTTCTTTTGACATATGAATGTTGGCTAATTTATTACCGAGCCGGTCGTCTTAAATTTTACTCCCAAACGTTGAAGACTAGACTGACAAATGCCACCACGTCTACCGTAAAATGAGCGCAACGTTTGCACTAACGAACACTCATTTTTATGTTTTATCATTTGGACTGTTTGTTCACGTCGCGTCGTGTAACTTGCCATAATGATTTAGCATCAGAAATTGAATAATAAACAATAGATTTTACAAATGCACATAATCAATGTGGCATATTTTTTATATGCCAAATTCATTTCTGTCGAATTCGTAAAACCTGTCATTGAGAACACTTATGTCTCGATTTCCTTTACACACTAGGGATTTTGATCCCGGAAAGTTTTCGTTTGGTGTAAGTGGGTATTTCATGTACGTGTAAATCCCTCTTCAAATAGTGATTTGAAGATTTTGTTCCCTGTCAAAGAAAAATCGATTTATTCTGTATGAAGCAAATCGACATAAGAATTCTTTAAGTTTTGTTTTAATAAGCGCTCAAAAAACGCTGATAAATTATCAGCTTAAGAAATATCTTGAAGGACGAAAGCTTCTTAATGACCGGCAGTATGCCTTTCGTAGCAATAGGTCCACTGGTGATTTGATGGTTTATCTCAGGGAACAGTGGCACACATCCTTACATCATTTTGGAGAATGTAAGATTATTGCACTTGATATTTCAAAAGCATTTGATAGAGTTTGGCATCAAGCCCTCTTATCAAAAATACGTGCATTTGGTATTGATGAATCTCTTCTTCGTTGGATTAAACACTACCTTTCGAACCGCTCACTACAAGTTGTATGCTGGAGAGCCACAGGGCTCCGTTTTGCCTCCGACGCTCTTTCTGATATTCATCAATGATCTTTTGTCTGAAACTTCTAATCCATTTAATTGTTTTGCTGATGACAGAATTCTCAGCTTCTCGTTTCCAGATACATGTCCTTGTTTTTCGGATGTGGATCTAGTACGGCAGCGTATGATAAGCTCATTAAATTCTGATCTCGATAGCATTGTCCAATGGTGAACCATAGTCCGCGTAGAATCTCAACGCAATGCTGCCTTCTGTCATTGAAGCGTGACCCACCCCCATGCCGCTATCCATGAGGAAGTCGAAAAGCTCTCAGTTCTCGGTATGTGCATCACGGACCATCTTGGAATAACCACATATTAGACGTCGCATCGCCAAAAATGTTGCTAAGTTCTTAAGTTTCCTTGGACGTTGCAAGACATTTTTTACCTCTTATGATCTGGGTGTAATCTATAAGCCTTATATTTGTCCACGCTCGAGCCCAATTCCCATATTTGTGCAGGTGCTCCAATAACTCACTTGAGTAATATAACAGAAACATTTGGATCTCTCAAGCACCGCCGCAATGTTTCTTGTCTTTCTTTATTTAACAGTTATTTTTATAAACAGTTTTTCAGTGAAAAAGCCAATTACATTCTCCCCTTAAACAATTTAACCGTCATACTCGTACTTCAGGGAGTGGCATCAGTTTACCATTGAGCCCAACTTCGGACGTACTATTAAAATTAAGAGATTCTTTACTTAGTCGAACTTCACGAATGTGGAAAACTTTACCCGACCCGGTATTTTCAAACATTCAAAACCAATGTGCATCGGTATCTCCTTTTAAATCCTTTTCAACTTTCCTAAAACGCTCGCACTGTGCCCAAACATTTTAAGGGTAGTCAAGTCATAGTTCTTTTAGTGCGTGTTAAGTTATAAAAAAAAAATAAGATTTTATCCCGACAGTCTGTTCGTATCAACATTTCTCGAATCAATACATTTCTATTTAATTTTCCCCTAAAACATTCCAAATAAAAGAAAGAATGTCAACTTAAAGCTTAAGTATCTAAGAACTAATTAAATTTCTATAAAAACTAAATTACGTTCTCATCATACGATACTTTCCTTTTTTATTGTTTTCACAATTTACTATGAGACACGCCTTCGACTGAAGCTTCGACTGAAGCCCCTCAACATCCAACCGACAATAACTGACCTCTGAACCGAGGTAATCGAACTGTCCACTACGTCGGGATGTGGAGGGTTAGTCTGTCCTATTGATATGCGTCGACATATTTCGTATACGAAGAGTTCTATAGATAAATGACATGACTATAAATTTGTAATCATTTACAAGTCCTCGTTTAATCTATGGCTATGCAAACCAATATTTATTCTTCGTCCTACGATTAGTTAAGTTTATTTTAAGTGCACATCACTCATAAGGCCAAGTTTCCTGGCCATTTCCTATGTATTTTCTAAAGACTCACCTCGAAAACTGTGGGGCAGTTGTTGCTCTACTAATTATTGGCTAGTCACGCCAGCTAATTAATTCCGTTTAAATAACCCCCTGCAAACTGTTGCTCCTGTTATCGCAATGGCTTATGTGTTATGGCGGCGTGTACGACATTGCCAGACCTTAATGTTTGTACACGCTTTTTGGAAAATATCTCACACTATTCCAGTCTAGAAATACAATTATACAAACAGACACAATGTTAATATACATATTTGATTTCCATATCAGTCATTTCAGTTCAGACACATCAACGTCGGGAACATACCACAACGGAAATAACGTTTTCATTCAAATCATTAGTCCGGCTATATCTATCATTGAAGCTTGTTTAGTTGCCGAAGGACCATTCGGGTGAAAAGATCTATTTAATTCGTTAAAATTCTCTTTGTTCAAATTCCGATTACTTTGTTTATTCTTATCAAAACTTACATAATAAATTTGTCTCAAAAAGTAGGAACAAAGTTTTGCAAGACCAACGACCATTGTCCTTTGGGAAATCATTAGCCCATTAGTGTCAATTACCATATGCTCGCCTAGGAGTGAACTTCCTATTGCATGACGTACGGATTCCTGTGTAAAGTATTGGTGATGTGATGAAATTTTTTTTATAATTTTGGGATTTACTTACAAGTGATACGTTTATGAGTGGGATCACATTCCTGTGAAGTGAATTTTGTATAAAAAGGAAAGAGAGCCAGTGATTAAAATAGTTTTGAAGTAAAGTTTTATCAGATAACTAGCTACGTTTAATCTCACTTAGTTTTGCAAAGTGAAGTTTCGAGGTTCAAGCATATTGTGAGTTAAATTTAATTCTGAAAGTGGAATAAGCTAAGCTGCGCAAAAAGTGATAATAACTAATACAGAAGAATAATTTATAAAACTTTCAATAAGTATTTTTATTTAACGGTGAGTAGGATTTAAAAATATGTATTCATTTTTGGAAGTATTTTTTTTTTTTAATTAATTTAGTAGAAAAGTGTAAGAAAATATTAACCAACACGAATTCAATTTCAACAATTTAAATAAGAGGGGTAAATACACACATTTTCATTTAGGGGGGGTGGATGGTTTATGAGTTCTATCTATCAAAATACGGTACCTGTTTTTTGCATTAAATCAGCCAAGTAGAAGACTTAGCACTATCTTCCAGCGTTAATGATTAAGAATTTTAATCTTGGTCGAATATGGTTCACATTAAATTTTCGTCAAAAAATCGATATAACATAAACTGAATTTAACAGAAATTGCCAATTGAGAATGCCCTCACAATAAACTGATGAGTCCATTGACATCGCCGGGACAAAACGTCAATGTTTGTGAACCAAATGCCAAGAAAAAGCTAGAAAAGGCAATTTTGAATCAATAATTCAACAAGTCCAATAATAAATAGTCTTTTAAGTCTTCTACATGGCTGATTTACTTCAGTAGTATACAGGGTGTTCCAAAAGTCAACGTCGAAACGAAAACAGGTATAGAGTAAGTTGTGAAAGTTATCAGAAAAATAATAAAAAAAAATCGTAGCCATGTATTTGTTGAGTTATAGGCATTCGAAAAAAATACGAAAAAATGGTCACCCTGTGGCGGTCTTTCAAGTGCCGTGATTACAAATCTGAATTTTTCGAAATTTTTGTTGTTGTTATGCAACCTTGAATAACCCTGCTAATAATTGCATTCAAAAATTTCAATTTCAGTTTTAAAGAAAACAACACTTTTTTGCCCAACTAAGTAATCGAAATTTTTACATGACCCTAATTCAATGGAGTGTAATGTAAAAAAATATACTACGAAATTTTGGCAAGTTGCCTTAAAAGTTGGCGTGTTCTATTCTAATTTCAGATATCAGATAGTGATTCATTTCTATTATTTTAGCAATGCAAACGGCAATGCAAGACCCACATCTTCTTCAAAAAGATCGGTTTATAAGACGTGCTGTTGAGTTGATGTCTGCAACAGCCTTCGCGATTTTTTGGGGCAGCTCGGCTAAGTTTTGGATCGGTTTTGAGTAAACTTTTTACTGCCTCAAAAGAAAGAAATATAGAAGGTTTAAGTCAGGTGCACGGGCTAGCCACGAAACCGCACCAGACCGCCCTATCCACCTGTCTGGGTATTCATCATCAAGAAATTGTCTCGCTGGGCAGCCGTCTTGTTGAAACCACATATTTCCATAAATGATAAGTGGCACATCTTCCAATAAATTTGGAAAGTGGTTTTGTAAAAAATCTAAATACACTTCGCCGTTCAAGTTCTCTGGTAGCTCGAATGGTCCAATAATTTTACCATTCAGAATTCCAGTCCACATATTAACTTTGAAGCGTTACTGCGATTTGTCTTCCTCCATCAAATGTGGATTTTCTACATGTCACTCGTGCAAATTGTGAAGGTTCATGTACGAGTATCTATCCTTTTTAAATGTTGATTCAGAATTTTGTCCAAGAATCGCGGATCCTCCACGTACCGTTGTAGTATCGTTCGAGAAAATGCAACTATTTCAGGGTAATCTCGGGGTAGTAGACCTTGCACTCGTTGAACATGGTATGGATGGGACTCATTTTTCTTCAAAATTCGGTGTGCTGTACTTTTGGGAACTCCTGTTCTTATTTGAATTTCACGTACTGAGGTCTTTGGGTCTTGATCGACTTCTTGTAGCACTTCGTTCTCTTAATAGAAATGAATCACTATCTGATAGCCCGCGGTACTCTGGGCCTGGTAGTAGTTACTTAAAAATTACTGCTCACCTTCCTCGAACTTAAACTTAGACACGAGAAGGCCTAGAGTGCATTCAAAGAAAGTTTTTTTAATGAACTAAAAAGAATTATCTTAAAACCGGGTTACTTGAAGAAAACATTTTTTTTCCGTTATTAATGGAATATTCTCAAAAATGTTATGTTTCAAGGTAACTTGCCAAAATTTCGTAGTTCTTTTTTTTTACACTACAGTCCATTGAATTAGGATCATGTAAAATTTTTGATTACTTAGTTGGGCAAAAAAGTGATATTTTCTTTAAGACTGATGCAGGTGTGTTGAAATTTTTAATGTAATTGTTAGCATGGTTATTTAAGGTTCCATAACAAAAACAAAAATTTTGAAAAATTAAGATTTGTAATCGCGGCACTTGAAAGACCGTCATTGGGTGATCATTTTTTCGATTTTTGAATGCCTATAACTCAACAAATACATGGTTACGATTTTTTTATTATTTTTCTGATAACTGTCACAACCTACCCTGTCGCCAGTTTTCGTTACGACGTTGACTTTCGGGATACCGTGTATAGAGTTTGTATTATAAAAACTTTTTTATAGTCTTTTCTTTTGTTTTATTTTTAAGTGAAGCCTTTTATATTAGGAAAATGAATAGTTTTCGAAAAATTAAAAAAAAAAAACAAGAACAAAATTGAATACAAAATGGTTTTTTGTTTTTATATATTTACTGTCCCTATTTATTCTAAATCGAACATTGCAAACCTAATGATTTTATGTCACCCAGTTTTGAAAAAAAAACAAAAATTAGAAAAACCATTTTCACTTGCGATATGCACTACGAGTACGAGTACATATATGGCAAGCTATTCGTAAATAAAGAAATCGAGATTTTGATTTTGACAAGACATTCCGATGATAGAGAGAAGCCGCAAAAAGTTGTTCTCGCAATACTGTCTTCTTGTCCGAACTGCTCGGCCAATTCTCCTCAAACTCGGTAGATAGCATTTTTTTTCTAATTCTTCAATTTTCTCGTAAGCGTTACAACTGATTTTGATCAATTTTCTTGTGGTAAGACTGCTAGCAGTTTGAATAGTATTATTGTATTAAAATTTTTAAAGTTTTTTTTTTGATTTTTAAAAAAAACTTTTTCTTTGAAAACTCGATAATTCGAAAATCACAAGTTCAAGTTTTTGTTTTACACTAGACCCCCAGGTTCACAGTGGGAGTTTAAACTTAAGTTCAGCGGAACCTGAACTCGAGTTTAAATTTGAAGTTCAACTCGTCCGGTTTCACAGACTAATCTGAACTTTAATTAATTGAACGTAGTTTAAGTAAATTGTTTTCTCTTTCTTTCTGAATCAAAGAAAAAACAATCAAGGAAAGTTTGGTTAGTTTCAGTTGTGACCTGTGATAGGAAAAATAAAATGCACGACTGGGTTGCACGAACTTGCTCCTATGTAATAAACAGAATGCTATGCAAATATGAATTTATGCAAGAACAAAAATGATAAGTCGTTGTAGTGGTTTCTTTAAAAAACAAAAATTGGTAGGCCAACTTTGAGTTTATATTGCTGTACGAATGAAAATTAAATTAAAAAAAAAAAATATTGAGCCATTTTTGAAATATCGAATTTTCCAAACAAAAAATTACTCTTTTTTCCAAAAATTCAAAAAATAATTTTTTTTTTAAGTCTTGGATAGCAATGATTTTTAAACTATTTAGAAGCATCTCTATAATAAATGTCATTAAAATCCGTTAAGTCGATAATGAGAAATTCAAAATAACAAAAAATGATTCTATGGTAGGTACAAGCTGTAAAATCTTAATTTAATTTGTTTTTATTAAATTAAAGATCATACTAATTAATTGAAATAAAAATATTTGTATCAAAATTTTAAGCGCCATTTTTGAGAAAAATACGATTTTCGAAAACCATTTTTTAACATTTGTATGGTAGGTACCTACCTTTATTTTTAAGTAAAATAACATTTTTTTTGTAGATTATATTAAAAAACTTTTATATATCAAGTTTAAAAAAAATCTAGCATGGTGTTATCGAAACATTGAGTTTTGAAAAACAAAAATTCGATTTTTTTTTAAATACAAACAAATTTTTTTTTTCAAAATTTGAATACACAATACTATTCAAACTTTTGGGAAGCCTTAGCATACAAAAAATGATCAAAATTGGTGCTACCGCTTTTGAGAAAATCAAAAACAAAAAAATGGTTCATGGGGGGTACGCTCAATAACCATTTTCCAGAAATTTTTTTAACCATTACCTAGCTTTAACTAAATGAAAGTTTTTGTATTTTTATTTTTTAAATCTATCGAACAGTTTTGGAGAAAAAAATATTTATAAAATTTCGCAAAAATTCGTATGGCAGGTGAAGTTATTTTTGGTCTTAAAAAAAAGAAAAAAACGTGTGGGGGAAAAAAATTAAAAATGATATCTACCAAGTTTAAAGAAAATCGGCCAATCCGTTTAGGTTGTAGTCGAACAGACAGACAGAATTGCGAGACCACTTTTTTAGTCTTCGCTATCATCGTAATGTCAACTTTGATCAAAATCTCGAGTCCGATTTTTTCTCGAATGCATAACTTGCCTTATAGAACCTTTAAGTCGCAAGTAAAAATTAAGAAATGATTATAAATAATTTGTTCAAAGGGTTGTTGAACTGAGGTTTAAACGACATAATAGTGTCGTTTAACTTAAACTACAGAATTAACTCTTTTCAAGGTTTAAATGACACTGTGAAACCAAATTTACAGTTGAACAGAAGTTTATACCAAAAGTGGGGCTTAGACTTCCAGTGAAAATTATGTACGAGCGGGTGGATCTTCAAATGAAATAAGCTGTGTGTGAGAAAATCGACAACATTTTTCCGAAAAATGTTTATTAATGGTACCCCACCCGGAACAATTTTTTTTGTTTTTGATTTTCTCAACATCGGTACAACCCATTTTAATCATTTTTTTATGCTAAGTCTCCCCAAAAATTTAAATAGTATTGTGTATTCAAATTTAGAAAAAAATGTTTTGGATTTTTAAAAAAGTTTAAATTTTTTTTTCTTCAGAACTCAATATTTCGAAAACCCTATGTTCGATTTTTTTTAAACTTAACAAATTAAAGTTTCTTAATGCATTTTACTAGATGTGAGATTTTTTTTTATTTTACCTAAAGAAAACGGTACTCCCCATATACAAATCTTAAAAAATGGTTTTCGAAATCGTATTTTTCTCGAAAACAGCGCTTAGAATTTTGATAATTTTTTTTTCTCAATGAATTTTAACGATCTATAATTAAAAATAAAAACTAATTTTAAAATTTAGTTGTACTGACTGCACTTACCATTGGACTATTTTTTCAAGTTTTGAATTTCTCATTATCGACATAACTGATTTTAACAAAATTTTTACACAGAAGCATCTAAAAAATTTGAAAAAACTTTGCATTTAAAAACTTAAAACAAATATTTTTTTAATTAAAAAAAATAAATATTTTTTTTTTGAAAATTCGATATCTCAAAAACAAGTCAATATTTTGTTTGGAAACTTAAATTTTATATTATACAATAGTAAAATCTAAATTTGGCGTACCAAAATATTTTCTTAAAAATGTTTTGAATATTTTGTACATAAAAGGTTATTTTTTTAAGAAACTGCTACAACGACTTAAAATTTTTGTTGTTGTATAGATTAATATTTGCTTAAGAAATCACATGGTATTCTATTTTCATCTCTCACTACATAAAGAGTTTAAAAAAATAATCTTATGCTTATAAATAGTTTACTCTCATTATATTCATTTTTTTAAATTCATAGTCTTAATGCATTTTATTTCGTATCGATTTACTCATAAACGACGAAACTAATTTTGACAAATTTTTGTATGCTAAGGCTTTAAAAAAAATTTGTTTTGATTAAAAAAAAATCAAAACTCAACATTTTAAAAACCACAAGTTCGACTTTTTTGAAACTTGACAACTAACAGTTAATAAACATTATCTACAAGAAGTAGACAAAAATTGTTCGTAACCGGAAAATATTGTTTAACCACAAAACAAACGATACCCACCATGAGCTAATGAATTATATATTAGGGGTATTGCACTGCGACTTAAACCTAACCTAACCTAAAACTGGATAAGCTTGCTCATCGTACAATTCTTCATCCAAATCTATTGATCTCAGAAACTAAAGTATTTGGGGCACCATCTATTTGGGGCTCTCGTTTAACTGGTATCATACCGGGTGGTTAGTGAAACGTTATTAGTTGTAATAGCCCAGTAGTATTATCGCCGGCCATGGCTTTGGAAGTTTTTTCCAGTTATTGGATCTTCTTACCTCCTCTTCTTGTTTGATTAGGATTTTATTACATTTTCTCCTATTCCGAAATAGGGCACAGGGCAGTGTTGCCGCAAGCCAAAAAAAAGAGTCGCTAGATCGACCTTAAAAATCCGCTAGATATGCTAAAATTTTGAAAAAAGTCACTAGAAAAAAATTTCAGTACACATATCAAAAAAAAAAAATATATTTAGTTATAACAAAAAATTTATTTTGAATAGTAAAGAAAAACTTATAAACATTAAGTTAACATACAAAATCTTAAAAACAAAAACAAAAACAAATTCAGTCTAGAAAATATTACTACTTTTCATTTTTTAAATGAAAATTAAAAGAAGTTTTAATAATAACTTCAAACACCTATTATACAAATAATCAATCACAAATAATTATAGCCATTATAGCATCTTCATCAATTTCATTGACTTCAATATCTAAAGCATTATTGAAATTTTTGAATTTTTTGAAAATAAGTATAAATATACTTACAAGAAAAGTTAAGTTTACTCCCGAAATCTCCACTTTGGCCGATTCGACAAAACCAAACAAAAACAATTACAGTTAAAATTGTACATAAGATAAATCATATAAACGAAATGACCAGGTAGTCTAGTTTCTAAAACATATACCCGCTCACTAGCAATCACACTCCTTTTGGTCTTATTTTGTGTGGTGAAGTTTCAAATTTAGTTCAATGGTCGTGGTAAAAAGAAAGTCAATCGAACATAAGTGCCAAACTCGAATGCCAGGGATGTAACATCATCACATGTTCTTGCAAAAAGTCACTAGAAAAGTCGCTAGAATTATCTAGTGACAAAAAATAATTTTTTGTCGCTAAACTTTTGAAAATTCCGCTAAATGTAGTGACAAAGTCACTAAAACGGCAGCACTGGCACAGGGCGTGTTAAAGCGTTTGATGCGCCTATTTTGAAGTATGACCATGTTTTGTTTGCCAAGTTCGTTTAGCCTGTGTGTGCTTTCTCACGCTAATTTAGAGCTTATGTTATAGGAGCTCAGTACCTTTAGTGCAGAAATTTTCAAATTTTGTTTTCAAAACTCAATATTTCAAAAACCCCATGCTTGATTTTTTTAAAACTTGATAAATCAAAATTTCTTAATATTAATTACAAGATGTATGAAAAAAACTTTATTTTACCTAAAAATAACGCTACACTCTATACAAATAATGTTAAAAAATGGTTTCGAAAATCGTATTTTTCTCGAAAACGGTTCCGAGAATTGTACTAAATTTTTTTTCTTTTGATTAATTCTTACAATCTATAATTTAATAAGACAAATTTAGAAGTTCTCACTATCGACAAAACGGATTTTAATGAAATTTTTTATAGAGAATCTTCTCAAAAGTTAAAAACAACATTGCATTTCAAAACTTAAAAAATAAATTTTTTTTTTAAAAGTCAAACAAATATTTTCCAAAATTTTAACACGAAAGTACTTTTGAAACTTTGTCGTAGCTTTTGAATACGAAAAAAGATCGAAGTCCGATGTACGGTTTTTGAAAAAAATCAAAGACGAACAAAATGGTTTTATTAGAGCTACCATTAGTAACCATTTTTTTGGAAATTTTGTTTTAACCTATACCTTACGAAATAATTTTTTTAAATGCCTGGAACAGTTTTTGAAAAAAAACTCAATAACTCTTAAATGAAATTCAATTTTATAATTTATATTTTATGAATTGATTATATGGTCTTTAGTATTATGTATGTATGTATAATGTACATATATGGCTGAACTCTTTGAAGCACATTTTGCATAGCAAACATGACGGAGGCACTCCCAATTCTTGTGGCCGACGTCGTTGAGAGGTACCCAGACATTCAGAAACATTTTTTTTAAGTTCAAAAAATATTTTTTGAAAAATTTGGTACATATTACTATTTAAATTTTCTAGAATCTTCTGCACAGAAAAGTTCATCAGGATCAGTAGTACCGTTTTTGAGAAATTTTAAATATATATTAGTTGAATCGGGTAGATTTTGGCAGCCATATGTTGTTTTAGTGACATCTGTAATCTGTTTACTTATTATTCAGTTTTTAATGCCAATAGTGGCTTTTCATAGTCCACTCTTCAAAGTTTGGTGGCCAAATTTGAGAGGACCCTTTCGGTAATTAACCCGCCAACATTCGTACGTCACACGAACGTAAGATCAGGCGAGAACATTGCCGCGGTCCATTAAAGTGTACAGCAGAGCCTGAAGCAGTCGATTCCTCGCCATGCACAAGAACTCGGCCTTTTGCAGACTTCAACTTGGCGAACAATGATAACCAATTTCTTGTAGCCAAAATTGAAACTTAAGAACCATTTGAACGATTAAAGAGTAAGGTTATCTCACACAGAGGTGACGTAAATTGGCCACCATTAGATTTTTTACTGTGGGATATCCTGAAGCTACAGGTCTATGCGAATGACCGATGCCCTTTAGGTGAACACAACACAGGCCATCGTTCAATATGAAAGAGTCATTTTAATTGGACCGCTCAGGTCCGTGCCGACGTAAGAAGCTGAGGCGGGCATCCATGCGATTTCATTTTGTGAATACCTCAAACACAGCCTGTTTTATTCCATTACAACATCTACCCGCCAATATTGAAAAACCCTTTATTATAACTATAATATTATTAATAAGAATTTTATGTGGGCAAATTTTTGATACAACAAGAAGATTTTCTGTATCGCACAAACTTGCTCTTATTCTAAAGACTTAAAATTTTAGAAATTAATGTTAATAAAACAAAAGGTTCATAACCATAAAATTATATTTTTAAATGACAAAAACAACTCCTTTAGTAGTTGGAGCTAAAAACACAATGCCATGTGATTTCTGAAACAAACATGAATTTATGCAAAAAAAAAAGAATTATAAATCCTTGTAGACATTTTTAAGAAAAAAATTTGGAACGCCAACTTTGAACTTATGTACGAATAACAATTTAATTTAAAAAAAATTAGATTTTTGAGATATCGAATTTTCAAAAAAAAAAAAAAAATATGATTTTTTGTTTCAAAAACTCCTTAGAAGCTTCTGTACAAAAAATTTAATTTAAATCCGTTTTACCGATAATGAGAAATTCAAAATTCGAAAAAATGGTTTTTTGGTAGACACAGTCAGTAATATCTCAATTTCAAAATTTTTGTATTGAATTCTGGCAAAAAAAAAAAAACTTTTATCAAAATTCTAGGTGACGTTTTCGAGAAAAAGTATGATTTTCGACACACATTTTTTAACATTTTTACTCTGGATAACGTATTCATTAGATAAAATAACATTTTTTTTTCTCACATCTTGTAGATTGTACTAAATCACTTTTAATGTACAAAATTTGAAAAAATATATCATTGGATTTTCGAACTATTGAGTTTTGAAATTTCTTTTTCCACACATTTTTTTTTTTTTTTTGAAAATTTGAATACACAATAACATCCAAACTTTTATAGAGAGCGCTACCATGAGAAAAATGATAAAAATCGGTTGTGTTAGGTATTTTTGATAAAAACAAAAACAAATTTTTTCAACCATTTTTTTTTAAATCTGTAAGACTGTTTTTGAGAAAAAAAAATATTTTATAAAATTTCGAAAATAATTTGTATGGCAGGTTTATTTTTGGTCTTAAACAAAAAACACAAAAAGTAAGTTTCCATTGTAAAATTGTATTTAAGTAGGTGAAAGTGTTTGATTCAACGGATTTTGAAGCTTTCTTAAACTATCCTCCCTCACCTATGGATTTAATTAATTCAAGTATCCGGTTTCTTCTTTTTGACTTTTGGTTTATTTAAATTAATTGGGAGCGCAAACGTAATATTTACTAGTTTATTGATACGAGTATTATTACAGTATATGATAATTACAGTAACTCTGATGTTCCCTTCGTAAAGCTAATCAATGAAAGCTACACGAGTACATGCCTATCTAAAATCTATATTAGATAATGCTGTCCTAGGGGCGTTCTATGACAATATGAATGATTGAAAGCAATCAGACAAATTGGATGCTATGTATATTCGTGGTCATGGTTAGAAAAGCTATCGAAATTATTCTATTGTCAATCGCATAAACGACGACACAAGCTGTCTACTTTATAATCGAAGCCAAATTTGCAAAGGTCAGGGATACCTTTTTTTACAAAACTTTTGGGAATTCGTAGTGACAGTTTTTCGAACATGTTCGTTTCTTCTTAGATATTCAGTTAAGTTTTGTAATTGAATGTTAAAAAATCTTCTCGGGAAATATATTTAAGTACTTAATTCATTGTTGACTTAAGCCATGACAAGAAATAAGGTTCGGTAAGTCAAAAGACATAAAATATTTTTGAAACTTCTTTCAAATAATTTAAAAATAATTGAGACTGATTGATTAGAATCATATCACGTTGTATCAAAACCATTTCCCTCTATCTGGGTTTTAAAAGTTTACGTCTCATCGTTCTCTGGGAAAATATTTAAGCCCTTAACAGCTTGCACTAAAAGTTCTTCAATTTCATAACAGGGGAAATTAATAAATTTCAGGGGTTACAAAATAGTGCCTTTTTTAATTTCCGCACTGTACTAATTGCGCGCAGGATTAACTGTTTTGGAAAAGCTGACATTTGAGTTTTTGGAATTTTTTTTAATTGGTGAAACTCTCCGCAAACATTTTTCAATTATTTTTTTAAGCATTTCGTTGGATTTGGTTTGCATCAGCAGCGTAATAACCATGGAGTCATAGAGCACGTAGAAAACCGACCAGTACCAGTACCAAGAAACCATCGTTTCCGTGAATACTTGTGGAGGGTAGATATAAAAACAAAATGGCAACTTTAGATCGAAAATAAGTACGGACTTTTTCTCGACCACAAGCTCAATGTTTAATACCATAAACAACACCGTTTGTTCGCTGACTGGGACTGAGCGTTTGGAAGAGGACCCCAATTTCGGCAGAAAATTCATTTTTAGCGACGAGGCGCATTTTTGTATGAATGGCTTTATTATTAACAAGCTAAAGTACCGTATTTGGGACGACACCAATATACACGAGGTTAACCAAGTTGCAATGCATTTGTTTGGTGTGGATTTTGGGCCCGCGCAGCGGCGTCGTTGGTCCGTAGTTTTAGTAGGTGAACCGGTCATCTTCAATAGCGAACGCTACAGAACGATGATAACCAATTACTTATGGCCCAAAGTAACCATATGGACCTAGACGACATTATTTGGTTCCCGGAGGATGGCGCTACATGCCACACAGCGGATGGTGCGATTGATATTCTGCTTGAATGATTTAAGAGTAATGTTATCTCTCGAAGATGTGATGCAATTTGACCCGGTAGGCTTTTTTTTTTTGTGGCCTTTCCTGAAGTCGCAGGTCTAAATATAAACCACAGTCGATCGATGCTTTTAAGGGAACATACACAGGCCATCGCTCTTATTCAGCCGGATTTATGAGGAAGTTATTGAAAATTTAAGCACCGGGATCTGAACCACCGTTGGTAAAGCCTTTTGGCATCCGCGATGGCTTTGTCCTTAAACCGGAAAACCGGGATTCGAAGACTCTCTTAGCTGGAGCGTTGTTGTCCATTCGCTCAATGTGGCCGAATCAATCTATAGTCGACGTTTTCGCTTTCTGGAATTCTGCTAAACCGAAGTAACAGCGGTTTTTCAGGTTAATTCTTCTTTGGATCTCCACTAAGGTGTCGTTCGCGGAGTTAAAATTAACTCCGAGGTAGATCAACTTCTAAAGTACCTCGAAGTTTTTGCTATCAATAGTGACGTTGATAGATGTTTGTTTGGTTGTTGATAGCATATAATTGGTCCTGATCTCATTTACTTCAAGACCAACACGTCTCACCTGATCTTCAACAGCCACGAAGGACTCTATTATAGAACGTTAGACAGATTTGTTGGATAAAGTGCCCCCCGTGTCAACGCTCTGCCCTGCCCCTGCAACGAGATTGAAGAAATTACGTGCTAGCGCATCTGTTTACCGAAATTCTGGGCATGTTTGGAATAGCCCGGAACTGATTATGCCCAGTTGTATAATGTACCGTGTATTTTCCAATGTTACGCGACTCAGTTAGATCAGTTTTCCCGATAGAAAATGAAAACGAAATAAAGAGATCCTGATGGTGAATGATATATGTGGCTTTGAATTCAATAAATAAATGGTGAGTCTCGACTTGAAATTCGTTGGTCTTTTTCAGAATTGAATTTACCTCACCACACTATTACTTGCCGACTAAATTATTTAAGACCGGTTTAAGAAGTTGACATATGCGACATTTAGTAGGGATATGCCTCGATAGTTCTTGCAAGACATAAGATTACCTTTTTTGTAGATAGTATGTTTGATAGGGTATGTTTCTTTCCACCCGTATTTGGTTCATGGTTTGATCACCTCCGTATTTGAAGAACTCTGCAGGGAAGCCGTCAGATCCTGCAGTCTTGTTGTTCTTTAGCTTAATTAAAGCTAAGCCTCCCTCGTCTATAATGGGTGGTGGAACTGGTTCTTGATTGGAAGCAGGTTATCTTCTTGCCCATTTAACAGCTGCTAGAAAGCATCTACAATTCCTTGAGGTTCGGTGACTAAGTTACCCCCGTTGGTTCGAAGATCCGGCGTTCCGGTCTTGAAACCAGCAGCCAGTTGCTTGGCTTTTTGTTTTTTTTTTATAAAACTTTCGGGTGCTGTTTCTATTGCGAGACTCTTCGATCTCCTTGAGGCTGCGCAAACTTTCTTTTTTTACGAAAGATCTTCTTTTCCTCTCTCTTTTCTCCTCTTTGCTCGATAGTCTTCTTTTGCTGCTCTTATAATTGGCGCTGCAGCATATTCGCATGGGCATATTCTGTCACTCGTTTCAATTGAACGCATTCATCATCTTACACCGGATTCTTACTTTGGGATGGTTAGTAGCATACGGTGGTTTCGGCTAGATCTTTGATGATATAGCGATACCAGGACCAATGATTCTTGGCGTCTATGGTAGCTAACAGACACAGCGAAAAGCTTCTCGCGGAGGTGCTCTTTGTAATCTCTATCAAATCCAGGTATGCTGAGGCACCCAATGATGTCGATATCGTCAGCATACCCCCACAGTTGGACAGATTTGTTGAATACAGTGCCCTCCGTGTTAACGACTATATTGACTACAACTGAATTGAAAACATAATAACTCCTATAAATAATAAAATACACAACGTAAAAAAAAAATGCATTTACACTCAATTGAAAACAAATTTGGTCTTACGACTTTCCCACTTAGACAAATGCTTCTTAAATTATATAGATCATTGTGAGTTTCATGGCGTCCAGCTTGTTAAAACTAAACTCATTCAGATAGGCAATTATCAGCCCTCATACGTGTCTACTTGCTTTCACAGACACAATCAACCATTCCCTCTCTAAATGCATCTACTAAAAATAAAAAAAAAAGTAAAATAATAATTTTGAAACAAGGAGCTATTTCGAATAGAATGCCCAGATTTTTTGAAAATAGTCTCTGCTTGTATAGTGATAACATTAAAACTTATCACGAGCGTATATCTTTGCAAGATTGTTAAATAATGTGGTACTAAACTTATAATCATTTTATCAATCCCCCATAACAAGTAGATTGATAAAATACCTAATATTGACATAAAAAAAAGCAATACAAAACCCACATGAGCATGAATCCATTCATTTTTGGAAAGAAGGAAAAATTAAAAGCACCACTGTGTCGTAAGAAGTTGTTCTTATGGTTATGAGACTTAGAATATATAAATAAAATAAATTAAAATATGAACAGATATAAATATTATCTACTGAGAATTCACACAAAATTTTTAAAAATCCAGAAAAAAAAATTTTCGAAAACTATAATACAAAATACTATTCAAATACTTTTTAGGGAGCTTCGAACAAAAAAATTATCACAATCAGTTGTGCAGTTTTTGAGAAAAACGAAAACAAAAAAATGCTTCTATGGGAGGTACCATTAATAACCATTTATTTGGAATTTTATTTCACCTTGAGTTAGCTTTCAGTAAAATATTTTTTCTTCAAACCTGTGGAATAGTTTTTGAGTTAAAAATATTTTTTTTTAAATTTCAAAAAAATAGAAAAAACCAAGTTTGACTGTAATACAACAGACAATTTTTTAAATTAAATAAATAAATAAATACATAAATTTGGTGGTGCAACAGCTCGAAAAGAACCAGGCCCTAGTGACTTACAACTCTCAATCATTACTGTGTGCATGTTTTTTATTACGAATGCATAACTTCTCATAATAGTACCTAGGTTCATATTTATTGCAAGTAAAAATGAAGGAAATTATTAAATCATTTTTATCGGATACATTATGAAACAGAATAAATAGCTTATCTGGAGGAGGTTTCCAATTATGATTATATACATCGATAAACTTTGTATCTGTATGTATGTTTGTAGGCTTCGACAGGAAGTATGTATATGTAAAATAGAAAGTGAGTAGATATTGCTCATTTACCAATTTAGCATTTATGGCTGACGAATAGATTAAATGAAATGCAAATATTTTAATATTTACTTCAGTGTATATAATGCTAGGGGAAGACTTGAGTTAAATCAACTGAATTACTAGGTACCTTACCTCAGCGTAATGATATTATTTGAATTAAAGTGAAGTACTTGATTTCGGAATCGTTAATTAGAATTGTTCTAGAAATATATGCAATGACTAATAAATAAATTAAAAGCTGATAAAGTATGATGATTAATATTTGAAATACTCGTATTTCTAAATTTTGGCACCGGGCTGATTTCATTATAAAATCTGCTTTTTCAAATCCAGTTTTTTTAATCCCACTTTTTTAAATTCCTGAATTTGAGCCATGGTGTGTATTATTTTCTCGTTAAGAGTATTGATTGTGGTTTATTTTAAACCCGCGACTTCAGGATACCCCATGAGAAAAAGTTTAGCGTCACTTTGCGAGAGTTAACCTTAATCTCAATCGTGGCGTACGTTGTGTGACATGTAGCGCCATCCTGTAGTATCTGACATCACTGTCACTTATCAAAATATAGAATCGAGGAAGTCTGTATAGAAAAACTTCAATGATAAAATAAAATTAATAATTAAATTCAATTGTATATAGACCGGCAGCCAGGATACAATAGAAATACTACATTGGCGACGTAGGCAAAAAAAAACTACATTTAATAAAAAAAAAAGAGGAAGGAAAAAAATTGGACATACATTTCAAGATGGAAACTAGGAATTCCTTAGGTAAGAATGAATATAATAATATATTGCAGATCGCGGAATTTTGTTCTTTGTTTTTTTTGCAAGTACAGAAATCCATAAACATAACCTCCAATTTCGGTACACATGGTTTTCTCTTTTCGTTTTTTGTTGGTGGTAATCGAAAAAAAAAGTTCAACCACTTGAATGTGGATAAGGGCTGAATAAATTCAGTTGCTTAAATCCAAACAAATAAGTCCAATTTGGTCGCTTAAATGCGGATCTTTAATGAACAAATTTTGGTTGCTTAAATGCAGATTAATTTGGTCCAATTCGGTCGCTTTAATGCGGATTTCAAATGAACGAATTGTGTTGCTTAAATGCAGAAACAAAAAAAAATATTGATTAAAACTGGGTACTTAAATGTGGATTTGAACTCATTTTGTTGTAAAAAGCTTAAATGTAGAGATATGTTGATTGCTCAAATGCGAATTTGATGAATAAAGAGATCGGTCAAAATAAAAAAAAGGTAGGACAGATTCAATTGGCTGATTTCTATTTCATCATAGGTGACGGAAAATTGTTAATCGGACTTGAAACTGCCACGGCAATGGGAATCCTTCGTATTAGCACGAATATTTGTAAAAACATAAAACAGCTTTTCTTAAGCTCAATGATTGTATGTCAAATGAATTGATGTTGGGCTAATTCGATGTGAAAGATCGCACGCAGTTGATCGCCGATGCCAGTCCGGTAGGCTTGGGCGCTGTATTAGTCCAGCTAAACGACAATGGTCCTAGAGTTATCTCTTATGCAAGCAAAAGCCTTTCCGACGCACGTTGAGAAACGATATGCACAAACGGAGAAAGAGGCTCTTGCTTTGGTTTGGGCAACGGAGAGGTTTCATTTCTATTTATATGAACGAGAATTTGAGCTTATTACGGATCATAAGCCACTCGAAGTCATTTTTGGAAATAATTCACGTTCGTGTGCGCGCATTGAGCGATGGGTGTTGCGCTTGCAATGCTACAAATACAAAGTGATTTATCGGCCTGGTAAATCAAACATTGCCGATCCAATATCAAAGCTTGCGGTGACTGAAAAGGGACTAAAGCATACGTTTGACGAATATGCTGAACACTACGTAAACTGGGTGGTATCTCAGGCTGTTCCAGTCGCTTTGAGACTATTAGAAATTGAAAGTCAATCGGAGTTGGATGAAACCATAAAGGCGGTAAAAATTGGTTTGGACCAGAATCGATGGACGGACGAAGCCGGACCCTTTAAAATATTCGCCACGGAATTGTGTTTCGCTGGGAATATTCTTGTACGAGGTAATCGAATCGTCATGTCAGAGAAATTACGAAAACAAACCCTAGATCTGGCACACGAAGGCCATCCGGGGATGACACTTATGAAACAACGATTGCGATCTAAAGTTTGGTGGCCAAAGATGGATATGCAAGTAGACGCATATGTTAAAAAGTATCGCGGGTGTATGTTGGTGGCAGCACCAGCACCACCACAACCAATGAACAGAAAAGAGTTGCCAAATGAACCATGGCAGCATATCGCGATTGATTTCTTGGGTCCGTTGCCTTCAGGTCATAATTTACTGGTAACTGGTAGTGGTTGATTACTACAGTCGATACGTTGAGATTGAGATTATGAATAAAATCGAAGCTGCTAAAACCATTAATAGATTGCAAGTCATATTTGCGAGATTTGGACTGCCTATATCAATCACAGCTGATAATGGACCACAATTTAACTGCGGGGAAATGAGAAATTTCTGTAAAGCACATAATATTGTGTTGAATAACACAATTCCTTATTGGCCTCAGCAGAATGGGGAAGTCGAAAGGCAAAACCGAGCTATACTATAGCGTCTAATTATAAGTCAAAATACAGGTACAAATTGGATGGAAGATTTGAATGATTACTTGCTGATGTATCGCTCTACTCCACACTCAACAAGCTTGAAATCACCAACGCAAATGTTATTTGGTCGCAGCATACGTGACAAACTACCGAATATTCATTCACCGATGGAAATTGATGAGGGAATCGCAGATAGAGATAAAGAAATAAAGGAGAAAGGGAAGCAGTATTCGGACGCCGCACTAAGAAAATAGATATTGAAGTAGGAGATGAAGTTTTGGCAAAACTAATGTCGAAACATTTGAGCCATCTGCCTGCGAGTAATTGGAAAGAAGGGCGGAGAGGTTCTGATTGAGTCGATAGATTCGGTGAAAAGATATAGGAGGAACATTTTTCATTTACAGAAGATTAACCAAAGCAGTGCAGCTGGAACAGACTCTAAAACAACGGACACTAATGTAGCCGTAGCCGCAGACTCCAATGTCAATGTGGAGCCCAATCGAACTGGATGAATTATCAAGATGCCAATTCGGTACACCTGCTTCGTCGAAGACTTCACCGACTGAATAACTGAGCGAACCAATTTTTATTGAATTTTTGTTTTTATATGCTAAAAACAAAATATGTATAAATAAAAATAATAATACAATTTTGTAAAATAAGAAAGATGTAGTATCTGACATCACTGTCACTTATCAAAATATAGTATCGAGGAAGTCTGTATAGAAAAACTTCAATGATAAAATAAAATTAATAATTAAATTCAATTGTATATAGACCGGCAGCCAGGATACAATAGAAATACTACACATCCTACTGGAACCAAATGTCGTCTTGGTCCATATGGTCTATTTGGGCCATAATATGTTCGTTATCATCGTTCTGTAGCACTCGCCATTGACAGTAACCACTTACCAACGTCGTTTTCAGAAAACTATGCACCAATGACGCCCGCGTTCTAAAATCCACATCAAACGCTAACGCTTAGACGATACAACCTGATAAGCCTCGTGTGTGTTTGTGTCGTCCCAAATACTTCATTAAAGATCTCTTCTTTTATGGTCATAATTAGAACACTCCGATGGTCCTATGTTTTGAAATCCATTCCACGTAGTATTTTTTTTTATAATTTGCACACACACACAAGGGGTTATGACTTCCCTTATAATTTTTTTATGTAACACAGTGCGAGCGTTTATTAAAAGTGGGCAGGATTTAATAGGATATGAGAGTTATACTCAAGTTTTGGGCGGAGGTATGCGTTTTAGCCAGGTCAAAAGGGAAAAAAAGAGGCTGGGTGCGACCCACACTGATAACTTCCCATTTGTGGTCTTGAAAACTTTGTATTTAGTTTTTTTTTAAATAACCAAATTTTCAGCGAAACAAACTTTAGCTGTATCTGTACTGTATCTGTGGTGGTAATTGGTATGATATTTTGTATATATACTTCGATCATAGAGCAGTAGATGGAAGATCGAAGTAGATGGTTTCATAGTGTAATTATTGTTGCGGTTTTTCCGGATTGTGATCTGCACTGGATATAATTATAATGAATCCTGTTTTAAAAATCGATGATGCTTGTGGCATACTATGATATTAGGAAATTTGCTTTGTTTTGTTGATGATGAGGATACTTAGTCGCTCATTTTATGTTTTTTTTTACAGAAAATGTGTTTAACTAATTTTAAACTTTTCTATTTAAAATGTTAAATTTCTTGTAATAATTACGGTTGGTAGGTACATATTATATACTGAATTATAGATTTCCGTGTTTTTTAATACATATATCTGTGTTCCTACACCTAAGAAAACCTTGAGTAGAATTTTACATCTTTTTAATGGACAAAAAGATAAAAACATATTGTGACGTTTTCTTCAATTTTACCATAGCTATTAATGGAATTTGAATATGTGGGACTTGGGTACAACTGAACAACCTTATTCATATACGTATGTACAGTACATACATTCTTCTAAAAACTAAGTTGATAATAAAATTATAAAATTATGTATTATGTTATAGAAATTACTTTATTATTTCGGTTCCAAACATTTTAATTGAAAAAAATTTTAAAAACGTAATATTTTTGTTAAAAATGTCAATTCGATACTTGTCAAAATTTAACCATATGTTAATAATTGGTATTATGTCGATACCTTCCCGTAAGAATGTACATGTACTAAGCAACACTTTTTTCGAAAATGACTTTTTGATGAGGAAATATACTATATGTTAAGGGCCACGTTTTGGTCTGGGTTTCGCCAACCTATTATGCATGAAAAGGAAACAAAGGAAACAAATAAAAAAATGTATCAACTGCCATGTTTTCTCATTAAAATAATGTTGCCCCCTGAAATTTGTATTATCCGCCAAAAAATTATGCTAACCGACATAAATAAAGATCTCATTGTCGTGAGCAACAAAAAATTTTGTTAGATGTCACTTAGTTTAACCAAAATTGTCTCTTAGCACACTATGATTCAACCAGAACTTTCTTCGTTTTTTTCGTTTCCTGAACAATTTTAGAAATGTCGCTTAGTATACCATCTTACGGGAAGGTATGGATGTATAAAACAACATACTTTAGAAGGCACTATCGGTGTTCATTCCCAAGAAATTCGACTTGAAATACAATATTAACTAGTTTTCACTAGAATTTTTAATAGTTTTTTATTTAAAAAAAAACTATTAAGGGTAGGTCTACCCTAGAAGCAAACTCAAATCTCATGTAAAAACGTGTACATGTATTGGTGTACAAATATGGCTCTCTTAGTTAAGAATTTTTGTGTTAAGAAAATAAATTTACCTCGTCTCGTCTCTTAAGGATACCTCTTTTTTCGCATCACGCATAGAGATCAGGGATGGAAAATTCGGTACAATTGTACCGAATTCGATACAATTGAGATTGTATAAGTACAAAAGTACAATTTGTCTCAATTCAGTACAATTTCAAAATTTCCATATTTTAAATTTGCAAAAAAAAAAACAAAAGCACATAAAAGGGAATTGAAAGTTGAATACATCATCCTGGCCTGAATGCATTCATTTGCATACCAGAACAATAAATCTCAGCTGTAAACCCTTATAACTCTTAATTACAGTTCTCACTTCTTGGCATCTTGCTTAGAAGCTTAAGAA
Source organism: Philhelius festivus (assembly GCA_963931855.1). NCBI lineage: Eukaryota > Metazoa > Arthropoda > Insecta > Diptera > Syrphidae > Philhelius > Philhelius festivus. Next base: position 157,076,813 of record OZ007556.1, read on the forward strand.
CAACAAGGTTATCAAACTTTTTACAATTTACCTCACCAAATACTAAGAATATGGGTTGCTACATCATCAACTTACTAAATATGAGTGAAAAATGCTTTCACGATGACTGGAATATCAGCTCCATATCTCATATTTATATCCTGCAAGAAATGCGCACGTTAAATATTTTCCGACATACTGCGTCAGCTTCTTAAGCCGTAATGCAACACCAACATCAACTTTTTAACTTAGAGCCAGTAAGTTAGTTATAAGATGTTGATAAGTAAGCTAGTTTTTATGTCCACCTTTAAAAAAATTTATTAAAAAAAAACATCAACTATAAATAAAATTTTCACACTGAAGTAGATCCTTAATAAGTTCAATAGCATTTACCATTTTTTCATTGAATTCAAATCCCCATATCGTAATCTAATTTATTCCTTTTAGTTTTAAGCTAAGTGAACACGATTGGTAGATCTTACAATATTGTCAGATCTGTCAGTAAAAAACATGCTTACAATGTCTTACAGCCGTGTAGTCTAACAATTAATTTGCCTGACAATTCATTGTCAGATCATTGTCTGACAATTAATTGTAAAAAATCTGACAATCAAAAAATGTATCGGACAATTGATTGTACATTAGACGGTAAATTGTAAAGTATTTGATAATCGTGTACACACAAAATTTATTGTCAGCCCTGTCAATCTTTATCGTTGCCTGACGTTTCTGACAATGAAGAAATTGTAAGGTGTACGTTTTTTAGCATCATACAATATTTTCATTGTCAGACAATTTGCAGCCAAAGTTCAAATGAAGAAGTTTCCATAACCAACAAAAACTACCAATCTCTTACAATTAATTGGTAGGTATTTAGCCAGCTATCTGAAAATAAATTGTCAGCCAATTTCTGACGATAAATTGTAAGAGATTGGTAGATTTTCTACCAACCGTGTACACACAAGAACTTAATTGTCAGCTCATTGGTAGATAATTGTCAGACATTGTCAGGTCTGACAATATTGTAAGATCTACCAATCGTGTACACTTAGGTTTACAAACAGCGCTGAGTGCATCCCTTATATCGATTGTGCTGTCAAAGTTTCATTTTGTATATTAACTTACAACAGTTACGTATAATGTATATACATACTTTTAAACTGAAGATAGTATTTGTTTCTGTGAGTTATTGATTTTTTTCATACAAAATTCGTTTTCGGTACAATTGACATCATTTCAGTACAATTTTATTCTAGTTTTCAGTACAATTGAAAAATTTAATTTTCCATCCCTGATAGAGATAGAGAAAGATAGAATAGAATATCAAAAAAAAAAAAATAACAGAAAACGAGAACAAGGCACGAGTGGCAAGCTGGAAAGCCTAACAGGCAGCGCACAAGCATTTGATTTTGAATTGACTCGGATTGCGCAAAAGATAAATGAAAATTTTTTTTTTCCTTTTGTACCTATTTTGGGTAGAAAAAATTATTTTTCGTGAATCGTGATTGTTTGAGGTTTAGGAAAGGGAAATTGAGTTTTTTGCATTCAGCGCGCACAATTAGACACAATAATAGACGGTTTGTTTTCTGTTTTATTTTTGGTTGCAGGTGAATTGAAACTTTTCGCATTTAGGTAGATAGCGTTTTTATTCTTTGCGTATTTATACAAGGTTAATCTGTTGGTTCTAGGACTTTTACTTTTAAGGATATTTTAAAAAATAAAGAAAAGGGAGCACAGATTTAGACATTAGGAACCCGGGGAATTTGCTCTGATATTTATAATTTATTTTTAATGTAGACAATTAATTTTAGGAAACAGTTCACAATTCAAAAATTGCTCACCTAAAAAAATTATTAAATTTCCTAACCCAAGTAAATTAATAGACTTTCAAAAATAATAATGGTAACTATGTACCTATACCTACAAAAATGTTCTTTTGAGTCTTTTTCAAAGGGCTGTAACTCTGCGAAAAGTGATCGTATTGGGATGAAACCAAAAGCGTTTTAAATATTTCTTTTTCTTGTTTCAGAGTTTCTAAAAATGATAAATATCTATAGTCAACCATTTTAATTTTTTTTTAGAGGGCTTCATTATCTTGAGGTTATTTATGATTCAATAAAATTAATAAGTGCAAAAAAATATAGCCTCAGATTAAAAAGTGGTTCCGCCTTTGACCACTAATTTACATGTATAAATTGACAACATAAAAGGTAAATTTAGCAGTTTTGAAAACATGAATAAATTTGTTATAGATAATGGATTCTTTGAAACAATTTATGGAGATACATAATTGATTTTTTACAATTGACCGTTCATTTAATAAAAGTGGAAAAGTGTTTTTAAACAAACGGATTATCAATTTTGAAATTGGTTGATCAAACCGTTCGTTTATTATCTATTGTTCCTGAATATTATGTACCTAATCATCAAAATAAAAACAATGATAACAATTTTGATAGTTTTGCATTTGTTATATATCTTAGACTTGAATTCCCTATCAGCGTTACCATTTCCGTAAAAAAATCGAAGGAGATTTGAAGAAAAAAGTGATGTAAATTGGAAAAAAATCGAAGTAGGTTTTAAAATGACTTAATTTACTTTTAGAAAAATTTTAACTGGGAATTTTCATAAGTTGACATTACAACACAAAAGAATAATGATTCCGTCTATGTATCTGCAACTCTGTATCTCAATCTGCAGTCACTTTAGCTCGGTTCCTTCCATACAGCCATTATGAAATATTATAATTATTTTGAAAACGGCTCTAATGCTTTTTTTTTAAAAATTATGTATAGATAACTGTGCCAAAAATGCAGTCCACACTTTGGTAAAAAATAAATATTATTATCGGTACCTGTCATAGAACCTTCTTTTTATTTTCTACTTTTTCATTTGCGACTCTTCCGATTTCGATCAAAATTTTTACATCGCAGATTCTTTGATTTTGAAATAATATTGTATACGACAAATGTTTTCCTTAAATGTATACTTTTAAATACTTAAAATTATCAATACATTTCTTTTAATTTTAAAGAAAATTGTGTATAAATATTTAATTTAATTTAATTAATAAAACATTCTTTTATAAAAAATAACATTAAAATTACTATATTTAAATATACTCGTAGTTTAATTTAAAATTAAAAACACATATGCAAGCGAAATTTTCATAGGATTCGTGTACACATCAGTGTGTTGAGTTCCTATGCTTTTAAACTTACTTTTTTGTGTATTTTTATTGTGTTGACATCTCTTCTTCGTTGGATTAGAAATTACCTTATGGACCCTTCACTAAAAGTAGTTTTTGACGGTTTCAAATCTGATATCCACAAAATAAATGCTGGTGTGCCCCAGGGGTCCGTTTTGTCTCCGACAGTTTCTGTCTATAACTGTTGCTCCGCTTAATTGTTTTGCTGACGACAGTAACCTTAGCTTTTCATATTCGTTTTTAGATTCACATTCTTGTCCTCGGATGTGGACTACCAACGGCAGCGTATGATAAGCTCATTAAATTATGATCTTCGAAAACTCAATGCTGTTTGGCACTTGCATCGAAGAGACTGAACAGATTCTAGGTATGTGCATCGGAGACCATCATTTGTGAAGTGTTAACATGTTTGACGTAACCAAAAACGCCGCTAAGTGTTTAGATTTTCTCCGCCGATGCAAGAAGTTTTTTACCCCTACTAATCTGGCTGTAATCTATAAGGCCTATATTCTCCCAAAGCTCGAGTGTAATTCCCACTAGGTAGGTGCTCTAAGAACCCTCTTAAGTCTCTTGCACAGAATTCAAAAGAGAGCTCTAAAAATGAAAGGCGACCGTTGTCTAACTGAAACATTTGAATCTCTCGAGCACCGCCGCAATTTTCATAAACAATGCTCTAGTGAAGTAGGCAGTTGCGTTCTCCCCCTCAAACAATTCAACAGTAATACCCGTACTTCTAGGACTGCTCATCATTTTACCCTTGGGCCCAATTTTGGACGTACTGTCAAGTACAGTGATTCCTTTTTTAGCCGCACTACACGCATCTGGAATGCTTTACCCGGCTCAATATTTCTCACTCATTGTAATGTGCAGACATTAAAAACCAATATGTATCGGTATTTCCTTTCTCATCCTATCCTACTTTCCTAATTTCTTGCACTGTGTTTAACAATTTAATGGTATTCATGACCCCTTGAGTGCGCGTTTAATATAAAAAAAATACTACCTAGAGTGAAATAAAGAAAAAGAAGTAGATTTGGACTTTTTTTTGTGAAATTGAAGTAGGTTAAAACAGAGATTTTTAAAAAGAGGTAGATTTCAGTATTTTGCTGATGGTGCGAAGTAAGAAGTAGATTTTAAATATTTGGAAAAAAAAGTAGATCTACTATAATTGAAGTAAAATGGTGCCACTGGTTCCCATTAGCTGAAACAAATTTCGAAGAAAAAGTTTGTCAATTTTATTTCCAATAACATCATTGTATTTTAATTTTACTTTGTATACTACTATACTAATTTTAAGCTTCTATTTTATTACCTAAGCAAAAACTAAAAATGCATTTTATATAAAAACTGATCTCATTCAAAAAACAAAAAACCAATTTCATTAAGTAATTTCGAAATTATTCACAATTTGACTTTTTGATTTTGACACCAACAACATTATTGGAAAACTAATACTTGTTTTTTTTTTTACAAATTAAAAACTAAGTGATAATGAATATATGAACATACATATGTTATGTATATTATATAAAGGTCGTCCTTATTAGAACTGGGCCAGACTTGCCTATTGTCCTTTGTTAAAAATTATCTCATTTCGAAATTTTCAACGAAATTACATCATGTGGCCTTATGAAAACGAAGTACGCATTAAATATGTATGTATTTTCTATTTGCTTACTTTTTATCAATTTTTTTTTGCTTGGGTTTTTTGTTTCCTTTGTTTGTTTTTGGAGGCATTATACCTTTGCAGCTAGGTTGTTGCAAAAAAATATTTATTGGTATGTACAAAATAGATTTGCACAATAAAAACACAACAGAAAATAACAGTAACGAGAGTATTATCTATCACCATGACATATTGAATTAAAGGAGACAAGTCTTATTTATTTATATAAATATGTACATAGGTATTTGGATTAATAGATACCTGCATACATAATATTTTGGCGCCATCCACTTGCCATATCCCTTGGTTGTTGCGTATTCGCTTACAGTGAAATGCAATTTCATCATCTAATATGTTTTTGATACATCCATTACCTACCTACGCAAAATTAAATCAAAACAATCCTTACGATACCAAATCAAATCACGGCGGCGCGGCGTTGCACCTCTACATTACCTATGAACCTACCTATCGGAAAAAAACAACACAAAATCTATTGTATATATTTATATGCATATTAGGGTGTGTCAAAGTGCTCAACTATGGTATTTTCAAATGTAATAGCTTTTTAAAGTTGCATTGCTTATCAAAATTAAATCCTGCGTTTACAATTTTCATTTTAATTAATATCTTTGGCTCCCTCAAAAATAGGATGAATTCCAAAAAAATTTGATTTTTCGAGATTTTTGAAAAAGGTGTTGTTTTAAATTGCACCGTGTGGATATAAAAAAATTATATAAAATATTTTTAGGCTTTCAAGTCAAAGATAATTGCAAGGAAAAACTTTTAAGCTTATATTTGTTTAAATTGAACACTTGGTAAAGAAGATATGAAATAATAAAAGAAGGAAGAAAAATCATTTTTTTATGTAAAATCGTTTTTCTTTTTTTTCAAAAAAAAATTCTTAAAAATCAACGGAACCACCTACAATATCGTGGTATATCTTTTTGTAAAGACAAAAATTCTTTCTGTATTTTGTTAATTTTTTTTTTTAGTATACGTAAAAAAAAAAAAAAAATTTACTGTAAATTAAATTTTTTTTTTCAACTTCAACCCATTTGAGCGAGCCAAAGACGAACGATATCTTATTTTTTTTTTACATGTTCTTAAACCTCTGACCCTAATACAACATTTGAGCACTATTACATTTAAAAATAAGAGTACTTTTTTGCGGCCATACAAAAGTGACACACCCTAATGCATATGTATGTATCATATTCTATACACAACATCGCAAATTTCATTTCTTCCATCATCTACACACCCTTTGACAAAAAAAAAATGAAGATCACTATGCATCGCAATTTATTACTATGTGTGTACCTAAAATGGCTTTCCATAGAAGAAACAAAAAAAAAACAGTAGAAGTGATGATAGATCGCAAATAAAAAAATACAAAAAAACAAAATTTATGACAGCGAATTTGTGATATACCTACCTACTTATATACTTTTTTATACATACACAAAGAACATTTTTCCACTCTACCTCCGACAATGTGGAATGGTCATTGCATCATTTACCTACTAAAAACAATCATTTCTAACACGTTTTTTTTATTTTTTCTGTTCTTGTAATACGAGATGCAAGATGACAAGTCATAAACAAGAATAAAAAACTAAATAAGCCCAGACAAAAAAAAAAAAAAAAGAATTAAGAGAGCGGATGGGCGGACAAAATTCTTTTGCACAGAGAATACGAAACCTTCTCTTTCAAAGCGCTGATATTGCAGTGGCATTCTTGTGAACTGAAAACTTACTTGTGTGCGTGTGCAAAGGAACTTTTTGTTAAAAAATGCAAAACAGACCTCTTTTATAAAAATAAAATTAAGTAAATATTCAGTGAAAAAAGTATTTTGTATTTTTGAATTTAGTAAATAAAATATCAAACAAAAATAAAAAAAATATGTGAGAACTGTATTATTAATACTTTTCATGCAAATGCATTACAAATACTGTCATATTGAATTGCATTTTTTTGAACTTTAGATGAGTTTTATTAAATTTTTAAGAACGATACGCTGTTCAGGGAATATAAATCTTTGATTAAAAAATTATTTCCAAAAATTAAAAAATATAACTCCTAATTTCCCAGGGTAGAGAACAAAATATTTGTAAAAAAATGTATATTTTTTGACTTTTGTTAGTAAAAAGTTACTCTAAAAATAAAAAAACAAATAAAAAAAAAATTAACGTAATTGCACATACTTATTGGCTTTGTACAAGAGTGAATTTTACTTCGTTATCTTTTATACTTATGAAGTTTTATCCAGTAGAGCATTCATACCACTATGCGAATTTCCTTCGTTTTTCATAGTTTTATATATTTTTTTTTGAATAAATAATAAAACAGAATAAAAAAAGAAGAACGATACGTGATTTAAGAATATGTTGTTTCTATAAAAAAAATATAAAAAAAATAAAAAAGTAATATTTTCGGAATTTCCCTATCATTTGAATAAGGACCTTACTAAAATGTATGATTTTTCCACTTGTGTGTCAGTTTCTGGGCACACAATTTTTTTATATTTTTTTCAAAACTGCAAAAGTATTTTGAATAACATTTTTCTAATCGATGACCGTTTATTTCATTGAAATATTCGTAAAATTGTGAAAGTTATACAGCTTAGCGCAAAAGTCTAACCTATTTTTTCAATGGACACCTACCCTTAAGCCCCTTTTAGACGATCATTTCAGTTTCAGTTTCAGTTGAGCTATCAGTTAAGCTTTCAGTTAAACTGATGTCTAAATACAAAAACTGAAGCGTTTAACTGAGACTGAAACTGAAACTGAAACTGATGAAATTCCCATAAGTTTTCAGTTCAGTTATCAGTTAAACTGATGTGTAAATACTTTTCAGTTCAGTTGTCAGTTCAGTCGTCATTTCAATTTTAGTTTGCGGTGATTTATTAAGCGACAAAACTATAGCTAATGCAATAAGGCTTTCATCTTCCATTACACAATGTATTTCCTCTGATTTTCGAATGCTCACAAGTAAAATGAAAGCTCAACTGAACACTGGACTAACATCTAAATACACTGCCTTTTTTAAATGAACTGACAACTGAACTGATAACTGAAGGAACAACAGATTGTCTAAATACACTGCCTTTTTTAACTGAACTGAAAACTGAACTGATAACTGAAGGAACAACTGATCGTCTAAAAGGGGCTTTAATTTAATATTTGTCAACATTTTACCAATTGTACAAAATTATACTATGTATAAAATAAACTAAATTAGAAGTCAATATCACTACTAGTTCTCGAGAAATTTGAGTCGAAAAACAATTTTTACCAATTTTCAATAGAATTTTATATAGTTTTTTATTTTTTGTAAAAAAACTGTAAACTGATTTTTTCTGAAATTTGCAACAGTTGTCAAACACATTATTTTTCGTAAAATAAAATTATTTTGTGTTTGAAAATGTTTTCCGTTCTTAGAATATCTGGGTTATGAAATTTTTTTTTTAAGTTTTTTTTTATTTAAAAAAATAACGGTATATTCATTTTTTTTCCAAATTCATACCAAATCTGTATGACCTTATAATGAGTACATTAAATTTTATTTGAAATCAATAGCATTATTTTTTCGTGAGATATTTGAAACTAACCAAAATTTTTACTTTTTTTTTTAAACCGTTATAGTGAAAAAACTACTCACTAAATTTTAATAAACGCCCTTTCAGCCTCTTTCAAAGTTATTATCTATTAAACAAAATTTATTTGAAGTCGATATCTTTACTCGTTCTTGAGATATCGACGACGAAAAATGGTACGAGAGCGTACGGACGTACGAACGTACGCACGTACGAACGTACACTACATCAAAAAATTGTACGTACAGGTGATTCTTCAAAACGAAAGATTAAATTATTTAAAAAAAACAGCTTTTGAACCATTCTTTTTTCATTTTTTTATATTGTTTATTATTGTAAAACTTAAAATAAAACAAACTTAATTAATACAAACTTCATAGAAAAGAAAAAACTACAAAAAATTAGACAAAATACGTACAGTGATATAAAACTTAATTATATTCATATTTTTAGTAGCGACTGTGATAACCTTTTTCGCTTTTATCACATCCTGAAGGCGATTCTTCATAGAGAGAACAAGTTTTGAAGTGACTTCCGGAGAAATTTTGTTCCATTCTTCCAAGATAACGGCTTTGAGTTGGTTTTCATTGGTAATTTTTGATTCTCGGACCCTTTTCCCAAAATAATCCCAAAGATGCTCAATGGGATTAAGGTCTGGGGATTGGGGTGGATGAGGCAATGTTGATTTAACATTATAGAGCAGCCACTCTTTTACTATCCTTGACGAATGTTTGGGATCATTGTCCTGCACTAACAAAAAGTCGTCTTTTAACCCAATTTTTAAAGCGCTGGCTTTCAAATTTTCCCTTAAAATTTGTAAATATTTGTTTTTATCCATTGTTGTATCTATAAAAACCAAATTTCCCACACCATTGCACCCCATAGCACCCCAGACCATAACATTTCCGCCTCCATGTTTCACCGTTGATTGCAAATTCTTCACATCTAATGCTGTGTTTGGTTTCCTTCACACAAATCTGCGACCGTCGGACCCGAATACGTTAAACTTGCTCTCGTCGAGAAATAAAACATTCTTCCAGAAATTATCTGTTTTCAAAACGTATGCTTTTGCATAGTTCAAACGTTTTGAAACGTTTGCCTTTGAAATATAAGGTTTTTTTTTTTAACCGTGCGACCATTATATCCCTTTGAATGCAAAAAGTTCCGAACAGTTTGAGAGTCAAGCGATATTCCATGATTCGCTTTAATGTCAGCAGCTATTTTTGGAGCACTTAATTTGGGATCACCCTTTACCATTCTTTCAATTTTCCGCTCCATATGATCATCCAAAATTTTCCTTCGACCTCTTCCTGGATCCACTTCAAAACTTTTATTTTTCAAATAATTTTTTAAAACATATTGAACTGTTGATCGTGGTCTACCAATAGTTGCTGATATCTCAGCGTAACTTTTTCCATCGTTTCTAAGTTTAAGAATAAGTTTTTTTACCTCAAGACTCAAGAGGAACTTTTTTATGCGAAGCTTCCATTAAAAAAAAAAACTTTACAAAACTAAAAAAATAAATTAAATAGTTCAATACACCACAACGGACTGAGCTTAGATATCTCAATATCATGTTCAAATTTTATTTAGGTACTCATTTTACATTTCAAAAAGAGCCGTTATTTCTATTTTGTTAGAGAAGAGAGCAGTGTACATACGTACATTTGTTTGATGTACGAACAATTGTTTGGCATTCCTGCAATAATTCTACTAACAGTAAAAAAAAACACATGAAGCAAAACTCTAATATTTTGTTGCAGTTTTGTTGCATATACTATTATACATAATAATTTTATCGAATAAAGTCGATAAGCTTACATCTTTGGTGGTAAATTCATAATATAAAGGAAACACGTCTATTTTCAATTGCTGTACGTGCAATTTTTTGATGTAGTGTACGTACACACACACACACAGACATCTCTCTAAAAATGATTGATATAGCCTCTAGGAACCTTGAAACGTCGAGAAATGTCAAAAATTCCAATTTGACAAATCGGACCGATTACAATAACTCCCTATGGGAAGTTAACAAATTTCTTCCATCTTTTAAAAAAACCTAAACATTTCGTTGCATTTTTGGCTACATATGTAGTATATATGATCAATCCATAAGCAATGTTCCTTAATACGCATACCGACTATGGACAGCTTTTCAGTTTCTTTGACGCATGTGCCACTTATGGATAATGGCACGAGTGATATCGTTTGGCCGACAGAAGACAACTTTGTGTTTTAAAAGCATTAAATTCCACACGGTTTTTGATTCCCTATTGCATAATGCTGTCCGCCAAGATCAGAATCTAATGAGCTTAGCACACGCTGTCGTTTCAGTTCTCTCTACATATATATAGAAATCAATTGCTGTTCGTTTGTCTCGCTAAAACTCGAGAATGGCTGGACCGATTTTGCTAATTTTGATCTTGAAATATTTGTGGAAGCTTAGGGAAGGTTTAAACGGTGAGAAAAACACAAAGTTTGGGGAGATACTAAAAACGACAATTTAATTTTCCAATACAAAATGTTCCTAGCTGTAAAAAATTTGATATCCTTACACTACAAATTACTGCAGAAATTTACAATGAGACATTGATCATGATAGAAAATATGTGTTTATTGATGGTAAAAAAAAAGTATTGTCGTGTTTGGGCATGACAGCACCCTATCGTCTTATGCGCGATGGACTTAAATACGAGTTGCAAAGAGAGCAACCATACGATACTGAAGTATTGGCTGAAACAGTTCGTTCAAATGTTCTGTAATTAAATGAACAACAAAGAATTGCGTACGATACATTGATGGAAGCTGTGAACAGTGGATCTGGTAAAATTTACTTCCTTGATGGGGGACTGGAAAAACGTTCCTAATTTGATTGCTGTTAGCAACGATCAGATCGCACAATGAAGTAGCTTAGCATTTGCTTCATCTAGAATAGCTGCAACATTGTTAGAAGGTGGACGAACTGCACATTCTGCCTTGAAATTACCACTAAAAATGTAAATCAACGAAGCACCAATATGCAAAATCGCCAAAAACGGCGCAATGGCGAAGATTCTACAGATATGCTGATTGATCGTTTGAGATAAATGTACGATGGTCCACAAGAGGTCACTGGAGGCACTTAACAGAACGTTAAAAGATCTTCGTGACAACCAAAACATTTTTCGTGGAGCCATGATTCTATTGTCAGTTGAATTTCGTCAGACTCTTTCAATTATTCCTCGATTAACTGTTGCTGACGAACTAAACTGATTTGTGTCGGCATGTAAGGACACTCCAATTAACAACTGTTTTTGCAACAAGATAAAAATGCGATTACATTTTCGAAGCAGTTATTAGATATTGAAAATGGTAAGGTCGCAGTTGACACCTCGGCCGGATTAATTACACTACTCACGGATGTTTGTCACTTCGTTGACTCAAAAGAGGAACTTATTCAGCGTGTTTTTACGGACATAGACCTACAGTTAAGAAACTATAATTGGATGATTGAAAGAACAAATATTGGCGCCCAAAAACAAAGATGTCGATGATCTCAATGCAACCATTCAGAATTTTTTTCCAGGAGATTTGTTTTCTTACAAATCAGGTGACACAGTTACAAACCAGGATGACGTGTCAACTTTCCAACAGAGTTTTTAAATTCCCTCGATTTGATTGGACTACCATCTCACAATTTACAATTAAAAGTAGTAGGATCAGTTGTGATTATGCTGCGTAACATTCATCAACCTAAATTGTGCAATGGAACAAGACTGGCCGTAAAAAAGCTAATGAATAACGCCATCGAGGCCAAGATCATCAAGGGAATATGCAAAGGAGAGGATGTTTTGATCTCGCGTATACCGATGATTCCAACAGATTTGCCATTTGATTTTAATCGTCTACAATTTCCCGTCCGTCTGGCCTTTGCGATGACCATAAATAAATCGCAAGGCCAGTCGTTGAAAGTTTGCGAAATTAACTTGAAGTTTCCTTGTTTCGCGCATGGCCAATTATACGCAAAAAAAGAAAAAAATGTAGTATATCAGAAAGCCTTACATTGATTAAGCGTATAACTGTGTTTTATTTAATGTAGATAAAAATTTTGTATTAAGCTTTGAACATTTTCAAAAAAGATATGTAGGTGATACGAAGTTCATCGGGTCATCTAGTTTATGAAGATAAGGAAGAGTGTCGGTTACAAAACGGAGCCATGGGGTACAGCAGCATTTATTTTTTGACTATCAGACTTAAAGCCGTTCAAAACAACTCGAATTGAACGGTCAGAGAGGTACTTTTTAATACAACGAAGTAGAGATAGAATTATCGATACCAGATGCAACATTTTCGATAAGAGAGCTTCGTGGCAAACTCTATCAAATGGTTTAGAAATATCAACTGCAATAACTTTTGTTTCACCAAAATGATGTAAGGTTTGGTTCCATCTTTCGGTTAGATAGGCCATCAAATCACAAATGCTTCGAAAGCCGTACTGACGGTCATTAACGATCATTCGACGGTCATTAACGATCATTCGATATATTTCTTAAGCTGATTTGGGATCGGCGTTTCAATGACCTTGGAAGGAAGGAACGTAAGTGCCTTTGGTCAGTAGTTCGAGGGGAAAAAGAAGAGCCACCTTTTTTAGGGACCGGCTGGACAAATGCCGTTTTACATCAACTCGGAAAGAGCCCCTAAGAGTAAGACAGATGAAAAAGATTTCGCAATGGTTTTGCCAGCGTAGAGAAACACCTCTTCAGAACTAAAGGATATAATAATCTGAACCGGCGGATTTGTGTAGGTAAGTCAAGATATTGAAGGGCTCTTGCGACTGTATGAGTGCGAAAGTAGATTTTTCCCATAGAACCCTTTACGCCCTTAAGTACAGTAGGATATTTTCAAGCTTATTAAAACAACCCAAATCTGTATTCAAAGAGCGGAGACAGGTAGTTAAGAACTTAAATTTTTTGTGGATTTACAGTTAGTCGTACTATTAATCGGTCTGCCTGTTCACTTACCACTTAAAATGTTTAAATATAAAAATTCAATACTTCCAAAATGGTGCCATTATTTGATTTCTTAATATGTCCTCATTGGATGTCTTATATTCTAGGTTTTAAGCTTAAGCAAGTTGAAATTATTTTAAAGTTAGTTAAGTTCTTTAATAACTTTTAGATAAATGGATGTATCTAAATCCTCATATACATACAATTTTTGCTCAGGTAAAGTAAAAAAAATTGCATTTTGGTATTTTTTTTTATTTCAGCAAACAAGACGAAATCACAACAATAAAAATGCGTAGGGTACAAAATGGATTCTATGCAGCGGCAAGGGCGATTTCACCCGAAAGTCTTCACATTCCTACCAAAATGGAAACAAATGTTCTGAAGCCAAAGAAAACCGCAAGCCGGGTAACTAGACAATAGACAGTCGACAATAAATTTGCATGCTTTGTTAAATCATCCTTTCATTTTGCAACTTATCATTTTACTGCAATTATACCCTCTTTCCCCTTTTTTTCTAGTTCTGGATATTATCTATGATAATCGAACGTCCCGATGGAAAAGGTGATATTGAAAACCAACAAAGCAAAAATTCAAACGGTAGTAATGGGGAACTTGAATCGATTTTACCACCAGTAGAAGAAGTATGTCTGCTTCGTGACAGTCCTTTCAGGATATTAAGGGTAAGTGAATTGAAGTAACCTCTGTGCTGAGATTGAAAACGGAACATGTGCCAGGACCAAGGTTAAGTTGTTTTCGTATTTGTCCAGTGATTTTTAAGTTGATTAGCTGTAATGGTTCGGAAGCGTATACCTATGTGGAACGTCAAGAGTTTTTGTCGTTAATTTTGTTTACTTGACTTATTTTATTCTTTGGGGTATTTTATTGTAAACTTTGATATCTGTTTCCATGTCATTACGAACACGTGTTGGGCGATTTCTTGAAATCACTAGCAACATCAAGTAAATTAAATATTTGTTCAAGTACACAGAAGTGGTTTTCGAAAAGAGCATGAATCCAATAGAAATTTAATTTTAAGAGTTTTTAAAAAGATTGTTTTTTTTTTTAAATAAATGTCAGGTTCATGGTTAATATTATTAATTGTTGATTGAAAACAGAGAAAAAAAATATACCGATGACTTAAAATGATTATTAGAAGAAAGTGAAAAATCTTAGAAAAAAATAATCTAGTAAGTTCTTTATCAATGGCAACCTTGATACCTTGATACTCTTAAGAGCGGAAAGTGCAATTTGTTAAGAGTTTTAGGTGATTACCTAGTAGGGGGAATTGAAATTTAATTAACCTCCAAAAATAATGGTTCCAGCGATACAACTGTTAATGAAGTTGAGACAGCATAATATTTACAAAAGTTCAGAATATAAACAAAATTTACACGAAAACTCTTATCAAACACATGACACGATAATAGAGAAGGGAAAAAACTGGGATTCATATTTCTGTCTTTCCGTTTGGCTTCTTTTTACACAGCTAGTCTTGTTTTCTTTAAACTTGGACGCTTACAATTTAAATCTGCAAATGCAAAAACCAAAGCCTTGGTATCAGTTTAAAGGCAGCACCTTCACAGCGAATGATTTCTTCTTGGCCCTGAATTGTTTGAGGATCATATTGTCTTAAGATCTCAAGTAAAGGCTACCCATACAAAAATTCACACTGTTAAAGGACCGGTGACCGAGGAACCCAAGTTATGTTTTCATATTTGCTAATTTATATATTGTATTTTTGTTATTCAGACGGGATCTTGATAATCACTTGAGTTCCAACATTTATCTTATAGCAACTGATGGTATCCCACACTTCTCAAAAAAGTTTGCTTCATATTTTCCTTCATTCTTAATTTGTACGGTTATCGACACAAATCTGGCTGCCCAAAACCCAAAAATAAATTAGAGATCACGATGGCTCATAAGGACCCTAAGCCTAGTAACTTATACAACTCTCAACCATTTCCATATGCGTGTTTTGGAGAAATTGAGGGAATCTACAATTTTCTGACGATTCCGAACGGCTAATGAGCAGCACTTTTAATGACAAGAGATACTCCTGGAGGAATTGTCAATTCCGATCAAAAGGTAGCACACCCTTGAAATACTAGTAACTATATTTTTACATATAAAGCAAGAAAAAAATTATTGGAATAAAATAATAATGTACACATCAAAAACTCTCTCTTATGATAAAATCGCTATAGGTGAAGGCCAGATTGCAGTGTTGGTATAATTCTAACTTGCGACTGATAGGAACTACAAGGCAAGCTATGCATTCGTGAAAAACAACGAACTCGAGATTTTCATCAAAGTTGACATTACGATGATAGCGAATAGGAAAAAAGTGTTTCTCGCAGTTTTGTCTGTCTGACAGTCTAAGCGGCTCAGCCGATTTTCGTTAAGCTTTTAGATAATTTTCCCCCACACGCTTGTTTTTTTTTCTTTTTTTTTTAAGACCAAAAATAACGGCACCTTACATAAGAATTTGTTTTTGAAATTTATAAATATTTTTTTTTTCAAAAAAATTTCCAACAGATTTAAAAAATAAAATCAAAAAAATTTCGATTATTCAAAGCTAGGTAATAGTTCAAAAAAAATTCCGAAAAATGGTTATTAATGCTACGCCCCTTGGAACGATTTTTTGTTTTTTTTTTATTTTCTCAAAAACGGTAAAATCGATTTCGATCATATCTTTATACTAAAGCTCCCCAAAAGTTTGGATATATTTATGTGTTCAAATTTTCAAAATATTTCCAAAGATCTCCAAAAAAATTTAAAACTCAATATTTCGATTTGTTTTTAAACTTGAAAATTAAATATTTTTTAATGTATTTTACAAGATGTGAGAACAACATTTGTATTTTACCTAAAAATAACGGTACACACCCTACAAATGTTAAAAAATGGTTTTCGAAAATCGTATTTCTCTCGAAAACGGCTCTTAGAATTTTGGTAATTTTTTTTTCTCTGGATTAATTTTTACGATCTATAATTCAATAACACAAATTTTAAAATTGAGATATTTCTGACTGTACCTACCATGGAACCATTTTTTCAAATTTTGAATTTCTCATTATCGGCATAACCGATTTTAATGAGTTTTTCTCATAGAGAAGCTTATAAAAAGTTTGAAAAACATTGCATTTCAAAACTTTAAAGAAAAATGTTTTTTGAATTTTTGAAAAAAAAAATCAATGTTTTTCTGATATCTCCAAAAAGGGCCAATAATTTTTTTGGAAACTTAATTTTTATTCGTACAGTAATAAAAACTTTATTAAGTTGGCGTAGCAAAGGTTTTTGTTAAAAATGCTTTTTAAGTTTTGTATATAAAAGTTTAATTTTTTAATAAACCACTACAACGACTAAAAATTTTTGTTCTTGCATACATTAATTTTTGCCTAAGAAATCACATGGCATTCTGTTCTTATCTCCCAATACAAAAAGAATTTAAAAAAATGAATTTTATGCTTATTAACAGTTTTCTCTAATAACATTCGTTTTTAAAATTCTTAGTCTATTACATATGAGCAGGTTCGTGTGACCCAGTCGTGCATTTTATTCAACTTTGATTTCGTTGAGTAATGTCATTATCTGATTTTCTGTCAAAAAATAGCTTCCAAAAATGTTCCCTTGGATCTCCTTTAGGATAGGGCATCAGCCCATAAAGTGAAAAGTTTTTTTTCTGTCCCCTAAGGTACACAAGGAGCATATATTGGGTAAAAACTTCTCTATGAGGTATAAAATTCAAATGTAAAAGTTCTACTCGAAGGTTAAGCATCATTGATATTTTGCCGACACTGACACTGTTTTCGTCCCGAAAATAATTCAACTCTTCCAAATTGTGATTAAGTTGACAATAAATTTATCTGCAAATTCAAAAAAACTACTTGTCTCAGGTACTCGTATATGTCACACTCCATAGCTATGTCCAGCCATTCAGAATACCAACTTGAGGTGGCATTCAGAAAATTCGCTTTATAAAGTAGCGCAAGAGCTTCTCTACACTAAGATATTGGTTCGCTCTGTAGATCTGTGCTGCATACAACAAAATAGATTCCGATACCGCTTCAAAGACTCTTCAAGCATATTTGAACATATATGTATTTGCTATGAG
The DNA here is from genome assembly GCA_963931855.1 of Philhelius festivus. Lineage (NCBI taxonomy): Eukaryota > Metazoa > Arthropoda > Insecta > Diptera > Syrphidae > Philhelius > Philhelius festivus. The sequence continues at coordinate 157,094,372 of OZ007556.1, forward strand.
CAATACTTTTATTATAAAAGCATCTATTCCTTACACTTATTTAACTTTTCGCCTTATTCAGTTTCTCTTTCAAATGCTTGTCCCAACTTAAGTTTATTAGACAGTGTCCAGTAAGGACACATACTCGTATAACAGAGCTAATATGCAATCTACCAATAGAACTTAGTTGTTTTGAGCGTTTAGCATCAAGCAATGGCCAAATTAGTTTCGTAGACTGGCAAGTTGGGATGCTGGTCCATCTATGGTTCGCTTTCTTTATGGTATCATGCTTTAGCATAAGTTTACAAGTAGCTAGGGGCTTACCGATTTGCTATCCGACAAAGGTAAGATTGTTCCATTTTTTGCAAGTTCGTCGGCTTTACAATTACGTGGAATGTCTCTATGCTCCGGCACCCATATAAAGTGATTGCGCTATATTACTCAAAACAAAAATATGGTCAATAGTTGAATAGTCTAAAAAAAGCTGCTTGGATCTCTTTCAATATCTTATTTTAGTCGATCCATTTGTGAAGGCGTCTCCGTAGAATTAATGTAAAGATTTTCTAGCAAGGATATGCCCCTATAATTGGAAAGTTCTGAAGAGCTTCCTTTTTTATGTATTGCGAAAATTAAAGATTCTCCAAATTCCTGAGGTATCACACTAGTTTCCAATACATTGTTATAAATTAATGTAAGCCTGTTGATCAGTTCTGTGGTGCTTTATTTATAAAACTCAGCTGGGACCCCATCGGACAGTGGTTTGGGTTGTATGGAGACGACGTCATAATTCAATAACTTTCGAACCACATGTCCGATTGTAAAGAAACTTTCAGATATGATATAACACATCGTAAGAAATCACTTAAGAAAATTTCAGCCCACTGACACGCCTACTTAGAATGTAAATGTAGAATTTCCTTAAGCGGACACGGTATTTTTTCCACTCTATTGCATTTACACAATAATATACAAAACAATACAACGCAATTTTGCGATATTGTTTAGTTTAAAACGAATTCACTCTCCTACCACTACACTTAATTACTCTATAAAAGAAAAGATGGAAGTGGTGAATAACATCGCATGTTGCACACAAGTGCAGTTCTTATGAAACAAGGAGATTTTGTTTCAAAGACGTTTTCTACACTTTTTTATTTCTGTGGTACCAAATAAATAACCGGTTTCCCGATTATTGGATTTTAGAAAAAACACCGGTTTTAACCGAGATAAAAAAATCTCCGGTGAAAACCGGGTAAATTGAAACAAAATAACCGGTTTCGGTTTTAACCGTCCGGTTTTTCCCATCCCTAACTTATATTATCCAAAACGGTATTGAAAACCTCCGTTTTTTTTCACCCAACTCGCCGTTTTGAGTTGACCAAATTTCGCAGATATTCTTTCTTGATACCAAGCAAAAATACTTCGTCCCTAAAGAAAATTTGTACAGAAAAAAGAAATCGTTTTTGCTCAAAACCGTGAAACTAAAGCATTCATTGTGCTGGTTGTGGGTGACTGTGGGTGCCAAGATAAGGTTTTTCTAAAAGCTGAATATTCACTCTATATAACACGAGGATTGTTACCGCTATGTGTGGCTAATTACTATATTAAAACTTTATTTAAACATTGAACAAAATGACAAAAAACACTAAAATGGTACACGGTCTTACTAACATTAATTATAAACCAAACATCCAAATATTGACAACGAATTAAATAAATTAAAATTAAATACTCTAAATACCTTACTTTTGTAATTCCATTGCGAAAAAATTGCAATAATATAACTTTTACTCGTATTTGAAAAAATTCACTTCAAACTACTCACAATTATTTAAAATTATTTTCACAAAAAATTAAATATTTGGCTCACTTTGAAAGCGAAAATAAAACAGATAACACGTGATATGTATGTCAAAATACTTGCAACGGTAAATATTGAACTGTAATCTATTAGAAAAATACACTTGAAACAAAAAACAATTGCTTTCATTTTTTTATTTTTGTCGTATGGGCGAAACCACTGTGCATCGGACCCAGCTGAAAACTTATTAAAATCATGTCCGAGGATATCAAAAATGCAAACGGCGGCGATCCACCATGGTCTCACGACTTACGTTATTAAAAACAAAAGAAAATAGAAAACAAAAAATTAGATTTTCAAGTCTTTTCCAGGAGGAGATCCAATACGAACGGACTGGCTGAATACAAGTTTCGTTTAGCACTCATTTGTGCCACGATACAAGTAGAGTTATTGATCCTTCGATGCAAATCACAAATTCTTCAAATAGGCCAGTACAAGTTCATATAGTAGCAACGGCATGTGGCGTAGTATGATATTATTGCATTCGGACTGTTGGAATAAGTTCAGTCGTGAAAGTGTTGGCTCAACAATTCCATATCTTTATATTGGGTCAATGTCCTAGTGCATTGTGATAACTAGATACGCTTCCAAAAGGAACAAAACATACTGAAAAGCATGTTTATTTACCGAAAGCGTTTACAAAACCAAAATATTTTTTTTAAATAAGTGCAAAAATAGCGTTTAGATTTCTTAAATTTTTACAATTCATCTGGGTGTCCATGACATCCAGGATATCACATCCTTCCTATTAATTGTGGATTCATTCCGAATTAGATTGGGGATCTCAAAAACTATCCATATTCTTATATTTTCTTTTGTTTGTACAAATTATTCTCCTTTTTTAAATAAATTCTTAAAAACATGAATGTGATATTTCTTTTAAAACAGATATTCGAATAATTCGAAATAAGAGTAGGTAAAGTAGTTAGTATCCCCGACGTGTAACAGAATACAGACGACTAGCGAACGTGAATTGATGAAGTGAATCGATTGTTCGTTCCTCCGTTAAGTTGAATAGAACTGACTAATAACATCTCACTGGTGATTGCACCTTTGTATAGATTTGACCTTTTATTTTTTAAAAACGTTCGTTGACTTTTAAAAAATAATTACGTATACGCCCCAGTGTCTACAAAATGATTTAATTTGTTCACTAATTTGTATGTGACAATTTAATGGTTAAAATTATTTCAATTAATTATTTCAGTAAAAGTATATGTATATATAATTGTTGCTTCAGATGCAGGTACTGGGGATTTGTTTTATTGGTAACCCAAGCAACAATTTTTAGCCCTGGCTCCAGAATAACCGAGGTTACAAAAAAACCTAAGATAACTCTGGTCATAGTGGGGCTAGAAATGAGATACTTTATTACTTTAGTATGCTATACGGTAAAAACAAACCAAAAATTATCCTAAGGTTGATTTCGGTAAAATTTTCTCTCTTGCACAACTTTTTGGTCATATATTGGTTTGAAAAATTCCAAATTTAAACTGGTGATAATATTTGGATATTTTTTAACCCTTTTAAAACCAAATTGTCATTTTTCTGGTTCGAAAATAACTATTTTTAAATCTAGGTTGATTTGAGTACATTTATCACTTTTTCCTAGCCTTTAGGTAAAAATAGGTTATAATATAACTTTTTTTTCTTATGAGAAAAGTTATATAGTGGCTAAAAATAAACCAATTTAATGCTAAGTTTTCAGTAAGTCCTTAAATAACTTTTTTTTTACAGTTAGAGTTACATATATGTATATATATATTGGTTGAAATTTAACCCATTTTATACCATGTTTTCAGTGAGACTTTAAATAACTTTTTTTTCCGCATAAAAAGTTTGATATAGGTTGAAAAGTAACCAATTTTATATAAAGTTCTGAGTAGGTCGTTTAATAATCATTTTTAAACATAAAAGTTATGTATTGGATGCAAATAAACCAATTGAATACTTAGTTAGTTTCAATTTATTCGGTAAAAAAGTTATTTACAATTTACTGTAAATTTAGGATAAATTGTAGTTTATTTGGATCCAATTTTATGCTTTGTCGATAAAGAAAAAGTTATTAACCCTAGGTTTCCATTAAGTTATTAAAGAGCATTTTTTAAACTTATAGGTTGCAAATAAACCAAATCCAGATTTATTCTTTAACCCCAGCAACAACCACCACTCTCATCTTTATGGCTCGTCATTGTTTTCTTGTTCTCAGATCGGTTGGTTGAGATTTATTTTTCGTACGCGAGCGTGATAATTAAAAATTAAAAAAGTTAAGTGTTTTTCTTGGTTTTTTCTTTCAAGTGAATATTTTTATTGGTAAGGCATTTTTTAATAAAAATATTTGCATAATTTGTAGTGTGTTTAAAAATTATGAATAAGGATAGCAAAAAGTGTGATGTTTGGTTTTTTCCACTGCTTATTCATAGTTCAAAAAAACTGGTAAATATTCTTTTTATAAATATAATATTGTACATGTGTTCGTTTACAGGCTGATCTTCTTTTTATTCAAACATTCTTATTAATTTTTTATTCTTTTTTCTATTTTAACCACCACTTAGGCTGGCTGCTAACAAATCTTTGTTGTAAGTTCCATAAAAAAAAAATGTAAGTTAAACAAAATTTCAATTTTATTTTTATTTTTAAACCAGAAACGAGTCATCATCATCACAGCAAACCTCATAAACTGACACCACTGCCATCACTACACAAACATCGATATTATTACTTCCAATTTTGCTTAATTTTTTTTTCTAATTGAATCGTTTATTTTCAAAATAGACATGTTCATCTTCAAAATTTTGCATTATGCTTACAAAAACTTTTGATTTTTCTTAAAACGTCATTACTTATGTATTTTTTGAAGATGTGACATATCATGTTTTGAAAATAAACGACTCAATTATCCACCCAGTGTTATAGATACTTCATATTTATATAATAATAGTATTAGGTGTATCTATATTTTACTATTAAGTTATAGTTTTTAGTTATATACTATTAAAGTTAACAAACTTTTTAAATAAAATTTAATAATATTCATTATAAATATCACTTGTACTGTTTTATTTTTAAAAAGATTTTTTTTTCAGCTGGGAAGCAAATATTTGAGAAGAGTTTCAAAATAACCATATATCATGGTTTGGAGAAAACTCATAATTTCAGGGTTCGTACAAACCGTAGGTAAACGGTTATAAAAAGGCGTCAAAATAACTTTTAAGGCTTATTACAGGTTATAAAATAGCCACCAAAATAACTTTTTGAGCATAATAAAGGTTATTTAAAATCGTTGCAAATTAACGTCCTAGTAGCGTTTTAAAATAACCAATTATTGTGCATATTACAGGTTTTCTAAAGGCGTTATACAAACGGTTTTAAATGACCTAATAAAAGCGTTTAAAAGATACGTTCAAAAATCGTTCAGAAATAACCGAAGTTATTTTATTACTGACCATTTTCGGTTATGGAGATGCTTCTGGAACGGTTTTTGAACGGCTTTTTAACCAATTTGTAACCCCTTGGTTTGTAAAGCTTGAGTTCAAAGCCGGTTATTAAACCGCTTTCAAACCACAAATTGTTGATTGGGAAGCAAGTTCCGGAAATTTAATCGACATTGCTCGCGATTCTATGCTTTTTAAAGTCGGTCTTACACACTCAATGAAATTACTGTATTAATTGTTCATTAATTTTTGTTATGATTTGCCAACTTTCTGAGGAACTGTTATCTAAAATTGTAGATTCAAATTTGAAATTTGTGTCAAAAAATTAACTTTTCAATAACTTTTCGTCGGTAAGATATCAACGAATTTTTGCCCCATCCTAGACATCGTTGTCTGTGTGCGGGATCAGCGATGTCCAATTTAAGAGGACTATGGTGCATTAATCGGGTTGAATTTGAACGATTGCATGGATATCTTGAAGGGACAGGTCTTATTGCCAAAAACGTGCCACTTAAGGAAACCCCACAGGAATTAATTGTAGTGTCCATAGTAAGGTCGTAAGGTCCACCGGGCTGTCTACGTTTTCTTCATATCTTCATTTACGTTCGAAACAGTACAGATAAATGCTACCGATGACATCGAATGCCCACAATTCACACAAAACAGTAAAACTTTCTGCGGATGCACTCTCACTTTTTGGATTTTGTGGCGATTTGCCACTTCCAAAATTCAGAAGCTGTACCTTGCCATGACGAACTACTCGTATTGTCTTAAGTGTCTGAAAATTAAGAAAAAAAAAACAGAAAAACTAGCACCAGATACACTAAAATGGCCACTTAGACTGTCAAAATCTCCCCGACCCTTTCAAGTTTTTCAATAGCAAAATGCCATGCCGAAAAAAAAAGATACTTTTCAAAATACATATTTTTTATCTCTTCGTATCGTCCTAATTATCTTAGTGCCTTTTGGCTAGTTCGTTGGATTGTATTGCCACCGAAGAATTGTGTTCGAATTCAACGCGCTCGCCGATTACAAATACTCGATGAGCATATTTTGTATAGAACATTGTTTCTCATCTTCACCTTTTGGATTTTGGAAAATTGTAGGTCTCCTCCGGTAACACGCACATAGCAATAGATTTTAGACATATTCTTATATTGATCTGCACTAAGTAAAAAATGGTTTCCCAACTTCATATATCTTCTCACATTGTATTATTGCGAAAGTAAAATCATACCCAAGCCCACATCAACAATTTTCTTTAGTGGTACTGGTACTCTTATCTCCTCAGATGTCATGTCAGATATCATCTCATATACAAGTTCAACGTGTTCACTTTTCAAACGTACCTAAATAGATACACAAACATATGTAACATATTACTTCGTACGATAATAAGTTTTTCGGCCCTCATGAAAGTTTTCATAAAACTGAAATGTGGAAGTCAAATTTGTGCCGTGAGAAGCTTATCTTGATTGTAGAAAAATAGAGTAAATGAACCGAAGAAATTTTCAAGCACGTTAAGTGAGGTTCTAGAAACTTCCATACGATGGTTATTATCTTTATATATTATGGTGGAAGTCTTCTCTTATGAGGGAACATATTACATATAAAAGTTTGTTGTATAATTTTATATAACTCTATGTACAGCTGAAATAAATCATACAAGTACATAGAAGACTTGTCAGTTGTAAATTTGGATTTAGTTTTTTTTTTTAAGCTTCGTCTGTCAAATTTTCATTTATTTAATCAATCTTATCAAATCAACATGAATAGTTATCTAGCGTTCGGCAAAATGTGGAAATGATGTAATTATTTTTCGATAGCGGTCCTTCTGTTTCAGTAACATTTCTGGTGCTTCGCTGATTTAAGGGTCACCACAATCGACGTTCCGAGTAGACTATTCGAAACGGGCTAGGTAAATTCAAGTGGAAAAACACCCGTACCTCAACGAAATGTAAGAACTGCCGAAAATATTGCCACTGTCCGTGGGAGTGTGCAGGAGAATTCGCGGATGTTAATTTCGCGCCGCACTCAACAACTCGGCCTTTCTCAGACCACAACTTGCCGAATTTTGCGTCATGACTTGGATCTACACTCGTACAAACTTAAATTGACCCTGAAACTCAGTTTTACCGACATTAAATTCATGCGTGTGTTCGCTAACTGAGCTCTTGACCAATTGGACCCCAATTTCAGTCGAAAAATCATTTACAGCGACGAAGCCCATTTTTGGATGAATTGGTTCATCAACACGCGCAATTGTCGTACTTGAAACGATAACAATCAACATGAGATCCACCAAATTAAAATTCATCCAGAGAAAGTCCCTCTTTGGTGTGGATTTTTAGTTGGCGCCATCATCGGCCTCTATTTCTTTGAGAACGACGTTGAACAGACCATCACCGTCAACGGCGAGAGCTATCAGTCAATGATGACCAATTTCTTTGGACTGAATTGAATGACAACGGTACGTGCCCCACAGCCTGTTCCACAATGAATATTTGCACGCCGCACCGAGATTCTGTGACTTTACTCCTTTAGACTTCCTCTTGTAGGGTTTTCTTAAGTTACAAGTCTATGCCAAAGTAATTTAATTTGAAAATTCAGTTTTTCTAATAATGAGAACAATAATGTTGTCTTTACTGATTCTTTTTACTTCTTTTATAATATTTTTGCTGGTTTGACATGTGTGGGGTGCTTTTGTCGGAGAAACTTGGGCGAATTTGTACGAGTATATACATGATTGGTGGATTGGATCCTGACACATTAAGATCCGTTATTAATGTTATGTGTAGTTATCATAATGGTCTTAATGTTGGTCACTTAAATGCCGGAAGCCTTAGGTCGAAGCACACTATTTTGCATCAAATGCTCGCTACATCAAAAATGGATGTAATCATGGTTTCGGAAACTTGGTTGAATTCTGATATTTCATCTGGACTTGTCTTAATTCCAGATTTTTCTTTACATCACAATGATCGTTGGGACAGTTCTCCTCTGACGACTATTTTGAATTTAGGTGTGTACGGGATTTGGATGTTCGCTCAGTCAAGTCAAACGCAGTGGGACCCGATGATATGTCACCAAAATTTATAAAATTAGTAGTTCCAGTTCTCCTTCCTTACCTGGTGCATATATTCAATTACTGTATCTACATTTGTCAATTTTCTGAAAAATGGAAAAATGCCAAAGTCGTTCCAATACCAAAAAATTCTAACCCAAAAAGCACTTTGGAATTCAGGCCCATCAGTCTTTTATCATTTCTGTCAAAGACATTAGAAAAAATATTGGCTAAGCAGATACAAGAACATTTTGGATAGAAGCAATAGCTTATCAATATGGCAATCAGGGTTTAGAAAGAAGCATTGTTAGCTGTATTAAAAGTAACTTCTGGCTTAAGAAGAGCAATGGATCGTGATGAAATTAGTGTAATGGTGATGCTTGCTTTTTCAAAAGCCTTTGATTGCGTTGATCTGCCTTTTAACTAATCTCTTATTATTTAAGAAATCGTATAGTACGTGTCGAAACTGAACTTGGAAGTTCTAGCCCATTTCTTGTCAACACAGGTGTCCCACAAGGATCGGTTTTAGGCCCTCTTCTTTTCTGTGTCTGCATAAATGATCTTTCTGATTTTATTGTAAATTGTGATGTGCATATTTATGCCGATGATGTTACAATTTATCTTACAAGGAGAACTGGTGTGGGCTGAATTAAATAAAATAAGATTGAATGGAAAGCCTTGGCTCCAAACCCAAGATGCAAAGACTTTCGGACGAGGACTGTAGAGCAGTGCAGGTATTAGAAGAGAAGACAGTTTTCCTAGGGGATAGATTTGCTGTGCCTTTGCTGTGGAAGTATGAGAACATCCAACTACCGAACAGTAGAGCTATGGCTGAAAACAGACTACGCTGTCTTGAAAGACGCCTTTTACATCAGCCACAACTAATCGCAAGAGTCAATCAACAAATCGAAGAATATCAAAAAAAGGGTTATGCAAAAAAGCTTACTGAAGATGAAGCAAACAGCTCGACATCACGAATCTGGTATTTACCTATATTCCCGGTAATAAATCCAAATAAACCCGATAAACTACGAATAGTGTGGGATGCGGCGGCAAAAGTCGGAGGTGTATCGCTAAATTCATGTCTAATGACAGGACCAGATAATGTGCCAGCACTGCCTTCAGTATTATTTCGCTTTCGTGAGAAGAAGATAGCGATATTCTTAGTTTCCTTCAATCACCTAGAGGCACTAAGTTAGTTTTACCACGATTTACACATAACGTAGGAGAATGATCATATTTTGTCAATGCAATTCGATTTTAAAATAGTCTACCATCTCAATTGCAATTGGAATTTTTTTTTTTTTTTTCAAAAGTTCAAAAGAATTTTTTTTAAGTTTTGAAATGCAATGTTTCTTTAACTTTTGAGAAGCTTCTCTATACAAAATTTCATAAATTTCATTAAAATCCATTATGAGAAATTCTAAATTTGAAAAAAATGGTTCTATGGTAGGTACAGTCAGTAATATCTAGATTTCAATTTTTTTTCAAATAATGGATCGTAAAAATTAATCAAAAGAAAAAAAATGTTAGCAAAATTTTCGGAACAGTTTTCGAGAAAAATACGATTTTCGAAAACCATTTTTTAACATTTGTATGGAGGGTACCGTTAGTTTTAGGTAAAATATTTTTTTTTCTTACATATTGTAATTTATATTAAGACACTTTTATTTATCAAGTTTTAAAAAATTGAGTATCGGGTCTTTGAAATATTGATTAAAAAAAAAATTGCAATATTTTTTAAAAAAATTGAATACACGATAATATTCAAACTGCTGGAGAGTTTATCAAAATCGGTTGTACCGTTTTTGAGAATATCAAAAACCAAAAATATGGTTTCATGGGGGTACTAAAAATAACAATTTTTTGGAATTTTTTTTCAATCATTTCCTAGCTTTAACTAAATGAAACTTACATTTTTACTTGCGACTTATAGGTACTATAAGGCAAGTTATGCATTCGGAAAAAAATCGAACTCGAGATTTTGATCAAAGTTGACATTACGATGATAGCGAAGGCTAAAAAAGTGGGTCTCGCAATTCTGTCTGTCTGTCTGTCTGTCTGTCTGTCTGTCTGTCTGTCCGTTCGATTGCAGCTAAATGGCTCGGCCGATTTTCTTCAAACTTGGTAGATATGGGTTTTAATTTTTTTCCCCCGGAAGTTTTTTGATTTGATTTTTTAAGACCAAAAATAACGGTACCTGCCATACGAATTTTTTTCGAAATTTTATAAACATTTTTTTTTCTCAAAAACTGTTCGACAGATTTTAAAAATAAAAACACAAAAAAATTTCATTTAATTAAAGCTAGGTATTTGTTGAAAAAAATTTTCAGAAAAATGGTTATTGAGGGTACCCCCCATGGAACCATTTTTTATTGTTTTTGATTTTCTCAAAAACGGTACAACCGATTTTGATGATTTTTTTTTTTGCTCAGACTCCCCAAAAACCTGAATAGAATTGTGTACTCAAATTTTCAAAAATTTTTTTTTTTTGATTTTTAAAAAAAACTTCAAAATTTTTTTTTCAAAACTCAATATTTCGAAAATCCCTCGCTAGATTTTTTTTAATCTTGATAAATAAAAGTTTCTCAATATAATCTACAAGACGTGAGAAAAAAAATTTATTTTACCTAAAAATAAAGGTACCTACCATACAAATGCTAAAAAATTTAAAAAATGGTTTTCAAAAATCGTATTTTTCTCGAAAACGGTTCCGAGAATTTTGATAAAATTTTTTTTCTTTCAATTAATTTTTACGATCTTTAATTTAATAAAAAAAATTTTGAAATTAAGATATTACAGCTTGTACCTACCATAGAACCATTTTTTCGAATTTTGAACTTTTCATTATCCACATAACGGATCTTAATGAAAATTTTTATAGAGAAGCTTCTAAAAAGTCTAAAACACATTGCATTTCAAAACTTTAAAATAAATAATTTTTGAATTTTTGAAAAAAAAAAATCTTTTTTTTTCTTTTTTTGAAAATTCGATATCTCAGAAACGGCTCAATATTTTTGTTTTGTAAATTTTATTTTTATTCGAACAATAATAAAAACTTTAAATTGGTGTACCAAAATTTTTTCTTAAAAAGCTTTGAAAAAGTTTGTACATAAAAGCTTTTTTTTAAGAAACCACTACAACGAATTATAATTTTTGTTCTTGCATAAATTCATATTTGGATAGCATTATGTTTTTGTCTCTTACTACTAAAAGAATTTAAAAATTCATTTTATACTTATGAACAGCTTTTCTCTAATAACATTCGTTTTTAAAATTCCTAGTCTATTACATAGGAGCAAGTTCGTGCGACCCAGTCGTGCATTTTATTTTTTTTAGAGCTGTGGGACAGTTTTTGAGAAAAAAAAATACTTATAAAAATTCAAAAAAATCGTATGACATGTATCGTTAATTTCGGTCTTAAAAAAAAAGAAAAAAACATCTGGGGGAAAAAAATTAAAACCCATATCTACCAAGTTTGAAGAAAATCGGCCGATCCCTTTAGGCTGTAGTCGAAAAAACAGACCGACAGAAAACCGAAACCCACTTTTTTAGTCTTCGCTATCATCGTAATGTCAAATTGATCAAAATCTCCGGTTCGATTTTTTTTCCTTAGCTTCAGCAAGTCTTGAAAAAATTGCAACCATCAACTAAAAACCAAATGGGAACGATCAAATGGAACGAAAAAACTGTTTCTTGTCTTAGAATGACAATGGCTCAACGGATTCATTTCTTTTAAAAAAATTTCTTCATCTCCTGGAGGTCCATCTTCTTTTTTTTTTTTGAAACATGCAGTGATTCAACAAACCGCAAACGAACTGCGGAATTAAGAAATACGGTTCCTACAAATGCGCTTGTTTATGATGTTCAAATGAGTTTATGGGCTTCGGGGCAAAGGCAAACAGTAGATTTGGCAAAAGAAGCAACAACGTCACAAAGTGTCTTACAAAGACAAAAAAAAGTTTTGATGAACCAAGAAAGGTGTCATCATCTGTCTATGATGATTGAAGCAAAATTGTCCAGTCATCAGTTGAATTTTTCCTTGAACTGGTGTGAATTGAAAGAAAATATGTAATTTCAGTGCGATCATGAATTTACTGAAATCGGAATTACTTGTTTTCACAATCCCTGAACGCTTTGTGATAAACGACATTTTTTGTCGAATAGCGCCAATGGCTTTACAAATCTCCAGCTCGCCTCGTACAGCTAACCAAACCATAGGCTTCCAATTTAGTAATCATCATCCAGAAACTGGAAATTATAATAACTGATTTATGACTCTTTCGTGAGACATTAAATGCTAAGCACCTTCAGGCCCTACCTCGTCTTGTTTTGTGAAACTTCTGATATTGCTTCTCTTCTCTTCAAATAATGAATTCAAATTAAGAGATTTGAGTAGTCGATTTCAAATTAATGTAGTAAATCAAATATTATTTCTGTACTAAAACCAATATTATATAAATCCCATTAAATCTTAACAATGACAAGGGCAAGATTTACATATATTTAAATATGTATTTAAGTTTAAATTGAATATGGTTTTGAAACAGGCTTAACTTATTGCAAAATATAAACAAAACTTTAACACCCATCCAAGATCCATAGCCTTGTGTGTATCTACGTAAGAATGTTTACCTAATTTTCAAAATATATTCATGACAAAAGTTAAATATAAAGCGCATTTGAAGCATATAATGTACTTAAATAAATGTAACTTTTGCAAGGAAAGACTACATATAAACATAAAATACGAGTACCTAAGATTGAAATTTGTTTGAATCAAGTAAACAAAATCAAAACTCACATAATTTCATTCATTCAAAGGTCCATGCAAAAAAGAAGACGTATAACCGAAAATAAAATAAATCAAACTTCTTTGACAGGTTTTCGTAAACTTTGTTAAAATAACTTTTGTAGGTACCGCATGACAAAAGTGTGAGAATTTGATGTACTACTGTGGACTTAAAAGCGTTGGGAACAGTTTTTGAATGATAAGCAATTTAAAAGTCCATGCGATTATAACCTTTTTGTTTACTTTTTACTTCGCTTTTCGATTTAATTATGAATTATGTGACCTCGGAAAAGAGTTCAATTGTTAAATACTATGAGGATGGAACACGTACATTTGATCGTCTTCAAAAAGAAAGGATTTTCAATTGGCGCTGGAGAATTTTGGCGACCTTTGCCGGCTATTTGTTTTGGTAACATCTCTGAAATATGTTGCATGCCAGATTACCATGGCAAATGAACAGCATGTCCAAATGATAAACCGTTTTTATCAAAATCAGTGTTCATTTATTTTGTTGCGCCTATTCTACGGTAAACGTGGTGGCCCTTCACAGTCGACTCTTCAACATTTGGTGGTCAAATTTGAGACGAACTGTTCTCTAATCAATCAGTCAACGTATAAAAATTCGTACGTCAAAGGAACACAATATCGGTTGAGAACAACGCCGTGGTCTATGAAAGCAGAACCCGAGGCAGTCTATTCCTCACCGTGCACAAGAACTCGGCCTTTCGCAGACTTCAGCTTGTTGAATTTTGCGCCGGAATTCATGCATACACTCGTACAAGATCCAACTGATATATAAGAGCTTAAAGCTCATGTCTATAATCAACGCCATTTGTTCGCTGACTGGGCTTCGGAGCATTTGGAAGAGGACGCCAATTTTGGCCGAAAAATTATCATTAGAGATGAGGCCCATTTTTTGAATGAATGGCTGGTTAAAAAGCAAAGGAATGAAAGTAATGAAATCTAACGAGTAGATGTATATTTTATCTGGCAATCTGTGAATCTCGATAGCTATCAAATTATTGGCCGAAAACAGCTTTGTTAAAATTTAAAAATTTCTTAAAGACTCTAACACCGTTTTTGTCTTTAATTCAAATTGCATTATTCTCCTCAAGCGTAGAAAATTAAAAACATAGTTTGAGTTTTTCGTAACCAAATTAAAGTTGAAGAAAAAGCATATGAAAAAAAAATCACGGTGCCAATTCCTAATTGTTAACAAGTTACTGCTTTCTTAAAAGTAGATTTCAATTACCGCCCATCCAAATGTTCTTCTACGGTGATATTTTCGCCCTCACCTTCACGGGAAATTGCTGTTTACCACTGCAGAATATCCATTACAATGAAAATTAGAAAAAATAATACCTGTTCCGAAAAACTCTAAAGAATCTAACTACAGACCTATCGCTATATTACTCTTCCTTTCTAAAGTGTTTGAAAGCACTTTACAAAAACAGATGACTCTATACTATATATGTATATATATATATACTATATATATTTTTTGAACCTCCTAACACCCGAACAAGCTGGTTTCCGTAAAGGACAGAGTTGCATAACGGCATTTTTAAAAGGCCTTGGATACAGACAATGTAAGCTTTCTTGTTCTTTTAGATTTCTCGAGAGCATTTGATATGGTTGGCCACTCCTTCCTATGTGAAAAGCTTTTACGAACTTTCAACTTTTCAAGTACATCTGTAAAACTTTTGCACTCCTATTTGACAGGTCGCACAAAGTCGGTTCAATTGAACAACGTTTTTTCCGATCTTTTTCCAACCTCAAGTGGTGTCCCGCAGGGTTCAATTCTCGACCTCCTTTTATTTTCTCTGTATGTTGATGATTTGCCATATCTAGTTAAATACTGTTCTATACAAATGTATGCCGATGACGTTCAGTTGTATACTAGTTATCCTCTAGGGCTTATAGAACATGCTGTGTGTTGTATTAACGAAAATTTCGAAAACATTTCGCGTTGGTCTCAACAAACCAGCATCGTGTTAAGCCCGAAAAAATCAGTTCCCATTTTAATCTGATATCAATTGGTCATATTCATATTATCTGATATCAATTGGTCATATTCCTTAAGTGAAAATATGCTTATTCCATGTAATATAAAAAGAGATTCTGAATTAACTTTTATAGATCATTTATTTGCTTTGAACTTATATCAAATTAATAATATTGTAAATAATTTAGATAAAATTCTCGATTTAGTTTTTATTTCACAAGATAAATTGAAAGTGTCAATCACTGATATTGTTCCACATAACTTGTTAAACAATTCAATCCACCATAAAGAATTATTTATTGAAATCCAAGTATATAGTTATTTAAAACTTAACTGAAACAATTCAAAATCATTTAATTTCTTAAAATCAAATTTCATTGAACTCAATAATTATCTTGGAACTGTAGACTGGAAAACTGAGTTTTTAAACCTAAATTTGAAGAATATGCTTAACCGTTTCACGGGTATCTTAAATACAGCTTTTAAATTATTTGTACCATATAGGACAAAAAAGAATGTCTCAAAACCTCCGTCGTATAACAAAAGGTTGACTCATTTAAAAAATTTAAAAAATAAATCATATGCCAAGTACAAAATGTCAAACACATTAGATGACAAAAACAAATTTTGTAAATTTCGTAAAGAATTCATGATTCTCAGTAAATTCTTGCACAGAAATTATATCTTAAATATGGAACTAAATCTGAAGAGCGATCCGAAACAATTCTGGAGTTTTATTAATTCTAAAAGGAAATCTATTGGCATTCCAACTTCAATGAACTTCAAAGGGGATAACTCTACTGATATTAATAAAACTCTTGAGCTTTTTGCTAAATGTTTTGAATCAGTTTACACAACTTCACAAGGAACCCCTGTTTTTATTTCAGATATTGCCCCTAAGGTGGATATTGGCTCAATACACTTAGATTTCTCTGATGTATGAAATGGTCTACAGGATCTTAAGCCTAATCACATTCCTGGTGTCGATGGTATTCCTGCTCTTGTCTTGAAAAAATGTTCTAAATCTGTCTGCTTTCCATTGCTAATTATTTTCAACTTGGATGAATGGAAATCTTCTTTTCTGATCCCAATTTATAAGTCTGGTTCGAAAAACAATGTTGAAAATTACAGAGGCATTTGTAAGCTGTCCGCGATTCCTAAACTGCTCGAAAGTTTAGTAAAGTGCAAACTCAATTTTTTCGTGAAAGAACATTTAAGTGACGCACAACATGGGTTCATTTCGGGTAGATCAACTGTCACTAATTTGGCATGTTTTTCCTCTTTTGTTACAAATTCTATTGAAAGTCAAAGTCAAGTTGATGCTATCTACACGGATTTTAGTAAGGCATTCGACTCAGTATGCCACAACATACTGCTTCGCAAACTTGAAAATTTTGGGATTCACTCTAATCTCCTTCAGTGGATTTCATCTTTTTTAACGGATAGGTTCCAAAAGGTTAAATTAGACAGTAGAACCTCGAGATCTATTAAATGTACCTCAGGAGTTCCTCAGGGTAGTCATCTTGGGCCACTTTTATTTATAATATTTATTGATGATATTTGTAATAACATAAAGTTCAGCCAATGTCTTATATACGCTGATGATCTTAAACTATTTTTAAAAGTGAATTCCATTTATGACTGCTTTAATCTCCAAAAAGATCTCGATCATTTATATTACTGGTGCATGGTTAACCGTCTTAAACTTAACGTTAAGAAATGCTTCGCTATCTCTGTCTCTAGGAAACTCTCAACTTATGAGTTTACGTATTCTCTTGATAGTACCCCCCTACAGAGAACTGCTTTAGTAAAAGATTTGGGTGTCTCTTTCAATTCCAAGTTTTCATTTGCTCCGCACATTGATACTATTGTTGCAAAAGAAAAAAACAATGATTGGTTTCATTAAAAGGAACTCGACTGACTTCTCGGATCCCTATACACTTGTTTCTTTATATAATTCATTAGTAAGATCATCACTTGAGTATGCTGATGTCATATGGAACCCTTTCCAACAAACGTTTTCAGATAGAATTGAGAAAGTTCAGAATCGTTTCACAAGATTTGTGTTTTTTAAAATGCGATGGAATTTTTGTCCAGATTCTCAAGCGCGATATAACCTTCTGGGTTTGAGATCTCTCAAATATCGAAGAACTATTCACGATATAATGTTTGTGCGAGATATTTTATGTTACCATATTAAATGCCCTAACCTTTTATCATTAATTTGTATATATGCCCCGATTAGACCATTGCGAGAAAGATACCTTCTTTTTCAGCCTAAACATAGGACACATTATGGTATGAATGAACCAGTCTCAAGGTCAATTAGGGAGTTCAATGAAGTAATTAGTCATATTGACATAGCATGGCCTAGGAATAAATTTAAAACTGATTTGTATTACTTATTTTTAAGAAATTAAGCATAAATTGTAAATTATTAATATTTTATAATACCTGCATACATATGTATTTAACATTTTTTGCATCTGTTGAGTTTGAAGCTCGTAGATTAAATAAATAAATAAATAAATAAATAAATAATATCGAAAAAATCTGCCGATATATCAAACTTCCCCCTATAATCTTGCAAGGAAATACTGTCTCGTATGTCGAAACTGCTAAAAATCTGGGTGTAGTTTTCAACCGTACCTTAACATCGAATAACCACATCAGCTATGTTGTGGGTAAAACGTTTGGCATTCGTCAATTTAGTAATTTGAAGAATTGAGGAAGTCTACATTCTTGGCAGAGTTGACATATGCAACTGAAATTAATTTGATAGCTTCGGGGTAGTCAGAGGTAGAAGTAGCAACCAGGTCACGCTGAAAAGTGTAGGAAAGCTATTAGGGAGTCTCTTAAACCTAGTTCAATGAGTGGAGAAGAAGTACTAGCTATCCTATTTTTAGTATGAAATTATCTTATCGCTCCAAAGTTATTCCAATCATATAAAATTCTAAAGAAAATGGTAACCTGAACCTGAGAAAATCAATATATCCAAAATTTCTGTTAATACTGATTTAAAAAGTTTGCTCAATTTAACTTCACTTTGTTCCTAATTTAATAATATATCGTCGCTGTAGATCGAATACCTCGTAACCCAGAAAAAAACGATTTTTAGGTAATGATGCAATTATATTGTGAAAAAAATTCCGGATCTAATGAAAAATATCCTGTGAACCTAAAAACTATAATTGCAGAGCCACGCGCATAATTAACAACACGTCTCTCATTGCCTCTCATTGATTTGATAATAAGTTTTTTGTCTCTCCTGAAAAATCGACTTTTCTGGGTTACGAGGTATTCGATCTACAGCGACGATATACTTTAATTCTAAGCGGGGCTTCGATGGAAGTTCTGGACATAGTTCAGCCTTTCATGGATTGGAAGCCGATTACTCAGTTGTTTGTATTACTTACCTTGTATCTTTACGATTTAATGTCCGGTGCAACAATAATTTGGTAAGATCTTCGTCAAGCAGGTATTGTAGGCCACTTAAAATTGAATTCCTAAAAATATAAAATGTAAAAGACTAAGAATTTCAAAATTGAAAGATTTTTGAGAAAAACGGTTCATAAGCATAAAATTCATTTTTTAAATAAATAAAACAACTCTTTTAGTAGTTGGAGCTAAAAACAGGATGCCATGTAATTCAAGCAAATATTGGTTTATGCAAGAACAAAAATTATAAGTCGTTTTAGTGGTTTCTTAAAAAAAGAAACCTTTTATATTGTACATATACAAAATTTGTAAGAGATTTTTTAGAAACAAAACTAGTATGCCAACTTTAAGTTTTTATTACTATACGAATGATAATTAAATTTCCAAAAAAAAATATTAAGTGTTTTTGGAATATCGAATTTAAAAAAAAAAATATTTTTCAAAAATTCAAAAAATATTTTTTTTTAAGTTTTGAAATGCAAAGGTTTTTAGACTTTTTAGAGGCATCTCTACAAACAAATTTATTAAAATCCGTTATGTCAATAATGAGTAATTCAAAATTTAAAAAAAATGGTTCTATTGTAGGCCCAAGCTGTTATATACTAATTTAATTTTTTTTTTTATTAAATTAAAGATCGTTAAAATTAATTGAAAGAAAAAAAATTTTTATCAAAATTCTAGGCGCCGTTTTCGAGAAAAATACGATTTTTGAAACCCATTTTCTAACATTTGTATGGTGGATATTTCAGGTTAAAAAAAATCTTGTAGAATATGTTGAGAAACTTTTATTTATCAAGTTTAAAAAAATCTAGCAAAAGGCTTTCGAAAATTTAATAAATTTTTTGAAAAAATAAATTGATTTTTTTTAAATCAAAAAAAAATTGTTTGAAAATTTCAACCAGTATCTAGCTTTAACTAAATGAAATTTTTTGTATCTTTTTTTTAAATCTGTCGAACAGCTTTTGAGAAAAAAAAATATTTACAAAATTTCGAAAAAAAATCCTATGGCAGATACCGTTATTTTTGGTCTTTAAAAAAAAAAACCTGTGAAGGAATACGTTTTTTTCTTTTTTTTTTGAGACCAAAAATTTGAATATGATTTTTTTCTAAATTTTATCTATTTTTTTTTTCAAAAACTGTCCTAGAGAATTTAAAAAAATAAAATGCACGACTGCGTCGCACGAACTTACTCCTATGTAATAGACTAGGAATTATAAAAATGAATGTTATTAGAGAAACTGTTCATAAGCATAAAATTCATTTTTTATATGACTAAAAAAACTTCTTTAGTAGTTAGAGGTAAGAATAGGATGCCATGTGATTCAAGCAAATATAGTGCAAGAACAAAAATTATAAGTCTTTGTAGTGGTTTCTTAAAAAATAAGGTTTTATATAAGAAAATTTTAAAACATTTTTAAGAAAAAATGTTGGTACGCCAATTTGAAGTTTTTATTATTGTATGAATAAAAATTAAATTTACAAAAAAAAAGTATTGAGCCGTTTTCGAGATATTGAATTTTCAAAAAACAAAAAATTGATTTTTTTTTCAAAATTCAAAAAAATATTTTTCTTAAAGTTTTGAAATGCAATGTTTTTTATACTTCTTAGAAACTTCTCTTCTGAGAAATTCAAAATTTTAAAAAATCGTTCTATGGTAGGTACAGTCAGTAATATCTTGTTTTCAATTTTTTTTTATTAAATTACAGATATTAAAAAATAATTGAAAGAAAAACAATTTAAGCAAAATTCTCGGAAAAAATTATCAAAATCGGTTGTACCGTTTTTGAGAAAATCAAAAACAAAAAAAATGGTCCCAAGGGGGGTACCAAAACTACTCATTTTTTGGAAAATTTTTTTCAACCATTACCTAGGTTTAACTAAATTAAAGTTTTTGATTTTTTTTTTAAATCGTTGTGACAGTTTTTGAGAAAAAAAATATTTATAAAATTTCGGAAAAAAAAATCGTATGGCAGGTACCGTTATTTTTGGTCTTAAAAAAGAAAAAAACGTGTGGGGGGGAAAAAATAAAATGATATCTACCAAGTTTGAAGAAAATCGGCCGATCCGTTTAGGCTGCAGTCGAACAGACAGACAGACAGACAGACAGAATTGCGAGACCCACTTTTTTCGTCTTCGCTATCATCGTAATGTCAACTTTGATCAAAATCTTCGAGTTCGATTTTTCTTACGAATGCATAACCTGCCTTATAGGTGAGGCGGTCACTGGCGAGCGCTACAGAACGATGATAACCAATTTCTTATGGCCCAAATTGAACCATATTGATATAGACGACATGTGGTTCCAGCAGGACGGTGCCACGTGCCATCCAGCGGACATTCTGTGAATAAATGACCAAATTTGGGGAAATTATGGGGAAAAAATTCAACAAATTTAGACAGATCTATGAGAAAAGTCATTAAAAACTGGACAACTCAGATTTCTGCCACCGTAAGAAACTAAGGCGGTCATTTGAACGATGCCATATTCTATACATAAAGGCATACATGGGCCTTTCAAATAAGAAACGAATTTTTTGTTAATACCTCAACTTGCTTTATTCCATTTCAACATCTAACCGCCCTTATGGAAAATACCCTTATAAAAATCTATTTTCTGAAAAACTTATTCAAAAAAATCAAACACGTTTTCATTTATTTCAAAAACGTTTATCTTTGAAAATTCGAATGCAAAATAAATACCACAAATCAGCCAGCAAAGCAATCTCTCATTTCAAAACAGAAATGTTATTTTAGACCCAACACTTCTCCCATGAAAACAATATATTTACATCCAAAAAAGAAAGACACCGTTCTTGTAATTCCCTCTTTCAAACATCCGTTTACTTTACCACAATTTATATTTAAAGCAGAACTTCATAACTATGTCAGTTTGTATCTTATAACATATAGTCTCCTCGGTGAATCAACAATGTCCTCATTACGTGCACTGAAACCAAAGATCCTTCTGAAATTTAAACAGCTGCAGCGGCTTCAGCTTCAAGCAGCTCTCTAAGCACATTTATACAGATGCACCGTATATCCACCTCAAACAGGATACGCGCAGAAGTTAAAAGCAGCATTTCCTCTTGGCATCTTATTCAAAAAGTATCCTTGTTTCCATTCATTGAATAGAGCTTGCAAGAACAAAATTCAAAACTCACCTAAGTGTGGTGTATGAAACAATAACAGATTTCTTCGGACGCTTTTATATAAAAAGGATCTTCAACTCGTGCAGGATTTAGTTTATTGCCGGTCGTTTTATAGAAATCATTTAATAAAAAAGAAAACCCAATTGTTGATAGAATTTCAACTGAAACATATCCTACCTCCATCGGTGGTCAAAGGACCCTCCTCTTCGGGTAACAGAAATTCAATTTCGAAAGTTTATAACACAAGTGGCTTATTTGAGAAAATTCAAAGCTATAAATTAATTACTCTTTATTCCATTAGATGTGATAAAAGAATAAAGTACCTCGAGCCAATACGAGTAATTGCGAGTTAAATAAAAGAAGTTGTTAACCATTTTATTGTCGTTAAACCTCGCGGCGGCGGTTGACACGCAGTTAATTCATTCAGGGTGAATTTTAATTATTTTAAGTGTCTCGCATTGTCCTGCTTCGAATAGGCCTATTTCATTCGATAAGATAAAGCTAATTAAATAATTGAAGAACTCCAAGTTAAATAATTCACGATTACCCCCACGAGTTGACCAAAAAAACATAAAAAAATTAATGACCGAACAAAAAGTCGAAAAGTCGAAAACATGATCCTTTAGCCTCATTTGGGTTTGTCTTTGTATACCGCAAGGAGTGTAGACCTATTTATTCTGAATAATGGCCTCTGATTTAGAAATAAATGTGAGAAAATAGCACCTATTGTTGTGATAGTGTTAATGTGTTATAAGTTTTTAGCAGTTAAGGACAATCCTATGTGTGATATTCATGGTGTGCTAAATTCAAAAATGAAGGAAGTATATTATATTTTTTTGCATGCACTTTATCTCAGGATTTCTTTTTGTTCATTCAACTACAGAATCTAGTATCTTACTTATGTGATGAATGGATATTGCGTCGGGAGCATAAGAAAGGTGCAAATTAATTTATGTATCTAAGGTACGTGAAGACCTTGAAAGGGAATACGTTTTGTGATGATGATGATGACATGTAATGTATCGTACCTTAGATAAAAGTCGTTGTGGTGCCTCGTCGCAATGGATGGATTTTGCAATCTTTTTGAGACCAACATGTAGAATGTTTTTTCTGGCAACGTCCTGAGATGTGTATAACATTTGTAATGTATCGTAACCAATTTGTCAATTTTGCCGAGCTGCTTGTTCTAAGGCTTCATTGAAAAACACAAATAAAACACACGACTTGCTCTTATGCTACAGAAAATTGTTCTTAACCATAAAATTAATTTTTAAAATTGCTAAAAGAACTCTTTTAATATTTGGAGCTTAAAAAAGGATGCAATGTGATTTCTCAAGCAAATATAAGTTTATGCAAGAAGAAAAATTATAAGTCGTCGTAATGTTTTTTTTTTAATAAGCTTTTATATACAAAATTCTTAAAACATTTTTAAGAAAAAAATTTAGTACGCAAACTTAAGGTTTTTATTATTGTACGAATAAGAATTAAATTTCGAAAAAAAACTACTGTACCGCTTTTGAGATATCGAATTTTCCAAGAAATGTTATTTGTTTTTTTTTTTTAAATTCCAAAAATATTCTTTTTGAATATTTGAATATGTTTTTTTAACCTTTTAAGAAGCTTCTCTATAAAAAAATTTCATTGAGATCCGTCACGCCGATAATGAGAAATTAAAAATTCGAAAAAATGGTTCTATGGTAGGTACATTCAGTAATATCTTAATTTCGAATTTTTTTTTTATTGAATTATAGATTATTAAAATTAATCAAAAGAAAACCAATTTTATCGAAATTCTAGGTGCATTTTTCTCGAAAAATACGATTTTTGGAAACCACTTTTTAACATTTGTAAAGTGGGTACCGTTATTTTAAGGTAAAATATATTTTTACTTGCGACTTATGGGTATTATAAGGCAAGTTATGTATTCGTTAAAAAAATCAACCTCGAGATTTTGCTCAAAGTTGACATTACGATGATAGCGAAGACCAAAAAAGTGGGTCTTGCAATTCTGACTGTCTGTCTTTTCGACTACAGCCTGACCGAGCCGGACGATTTTCTTCAAACTTGATGTCATTTTTAATTTTTTTCTCCCCACACGTTTTTTTCTTTTTTTTTTTTTGAGACAAAAAAATGGTATCTGTCAAACGAATTTTTTTCGAAATTTTGTAAATATTTTTTTTTCTCAAAAACTGTTATACAGATTAAAAAAAAGGTAGACAAAAATTTCATTTAGTTAAAGCTAGTTAATGGTTGAACAAAATCTTCGGACAAATGGTTATTGAGGGTACCCCCTAAAGAACCATTTTTTTCGTTTTTGATTTTCTCAAAAACGGGATACAACTGATTTTGATCATTTTTGTTTGCTAAAGCTCTCAAAAAAAATAAAAGTGTGTATTCAAATTTACAAAAACATTTTTTTTTTTGATTTTTAAAAAAATTTCAAATTTTTTTTTCAAAACTTAATATTTCGAAAATCCCATGCTCGATTTTTGTTAAACTTGACAGATAAAATGTTCTCGATATAATCTAGAATATGTGAGAAAAAAATTAATTTTACCCTAAAATAACGGTACCCACCATGCAAATGTTAAAAAATGGTTTTCAAAAATCGTATTTTTCCCGAAAACGGTTGCGAGAATTTCGATAAAATTCTTTTTCTTTCAATTAATTTTTACAATCTATAATTTAATAAAATAAAATTTGAAATTAAGATATTACTGAGTGTACCTAGCATAGAACGATTTTTTTTTAATTTGGAATTTCTCACTATCGGCATGGCGGATCTTAATGAAATTTTTTATTTGAAAAATATTGCATTTCAAAAAATTTTGAATGTTTCAAAAAAAAAAAAATTGTTGGAAAACTCGATATCTCAAAAAAACGGGTCAATATTGTTTTTGGAAATTTATTTTTTATTCATATAATAATAAATACTTTACTACCCAGTCGTGCATTTAATTTTTTTTATTCATGTAGATTATGACGAAAAACTTTTAATTATCAAGTTTAAGAAAAATCGAGAATAGGTTTTCGAAATATGTATTGAGTTTTGAAAAAAAAAAAAATTTCTTAGATCCAATTTTTTGTTTTTGAAAATTTGAATGCACACTATTATTCCAACTTTTGGGGAGCCTAAGCAAAAATCGCTTGTTGCGTTTTTGCAAAAATGGTTCTAGAGGTTCCATTAATAACCATTTTTCGGAATTGTTTTCAAGTATAACCTAGGTCTAAATGAAACTTTTTTATTTTTTTTTTAATCTGTGGAACAGTTTTTGCGAAAAAAATTGTATTTTTAAATTTCCAAAAAAATTTTCGGCTGGTAACATTATTCTTGGTCTTAAAAACACCAAAAGAACGTGTGGGGGAGGGGGGGGGGTACTTAAAAATAATATCTACCAAGTTTCAAGAAAATCGGCCGAGACCTTTCGTAGTCGAAGAGACAGACGGACAGAATTCGACTCCTCCATGATAGTAGTGTGTAATCTGATCAAAAAATCGAGATCGATTCTTAGTTGCGATATATGTATGTATGTATTTAGGGGAGAAGGGGGTACATTTGACACTTAGTTTTTAAAAGTCTGTATTTCCGAAAACTGTTAATGTATTCCAATGTTTTGTTTTGTATTTGATTTATTGATTATTCAAGATTATGCTAACATATAATTTCTTGTTTTAAAACATTTCCACATTTTAAAGAAAAATATTTTCTAAAAAAAGTCATTTTGTCAAAAGTGCCCCGGGAGCGGAGCACATTTGACTTTAAAAGGGGTACATTTGACAATGGTTGATTAAACCCCCCAAAACAACAAGAATAAAAAACATAAATTATTTCATTTATAAACATAAAAAATCAGTCCATATAAATCTAAATTCAAATTTATCGATATCGACATTTTTTAAATAATTTATTTAATATATAATTTCCCAAAATCAACGTAAAACAAAAATTTTTTTGCAAAAGTCAAAGGTGTCCGTCCCGAAGGAACTTTTTAATTTTATTTTTATTTTAATAACTTATATTATATTTTCACAAACTGGCTTCAATTTATGGAACTTTAAGCATAGTACTATCATAATATTGATTCCCGATAAAAAAATTTATTTTATTAGGTTCACAAATCGCTTACTTACCGGTGATCAAAAATTAGATCATAACGTTTCTTGAAATCAAACTAAGCTTCTTCCTTCATCCAAACTTTTCTTTTTTAAGGGCACGATCATACCGAAAAACGCAAAGTCAAATGTGCCCCGGTGTCAAATGTACCCCAGCTTACCCTATGTACGTACCATAGGACAAATTTTGTATTTGGAAACAAAATCGGTGATAAAAAAAAAACGAAAAAAGTGGGTCTCGCAATTCCGTCTGTCTGTCTTTTCGACTACAGCCTAAACGGCTCGGCCGATTTTCTTCAAACTTGGTAGATATCATTTTTAATTTTTCACCTCCACACGTTTTTTTCTTTTTTTAAGACCCAAAATAACGGTACCTGCCATACGAATTTTTTTTCGAAATTTTATAAAAAATTTTTTTTCTCAAAAACAGTTCGACAGATTTAAAAAAGAAAAGGTACAAACAAATTTCATTTAGTTAAAGCTAGATAATGGTTGCAAAAAAAAAATTACAAACAGTGGTTATTAATGGTACCCCCATGGAATCATTTTTTTTTTTTGGTTTTTGATTTTCTCAAAAACGGTACAACCGATTTTAATCATTTTTTTTCTGCTAAGGCTCCCCAAAAATTTGAATAGAATTGTGTATTCAAATTTACAAAAACATTTTTTTGGATTTTAAAAATAAACTTTCATTTTTTTTTTCAAAACTCAATATTTCGAAAATCCCATGCTAGATTCTTATTAAATTTGACAGATGTCAAGATGTGAGAAAAAACAAAAATTCATTTTACCTTAAAATAACGGTACACTGCATACAAATGTTAAAAAATGGTTTTCAAAAATCGTATCGTTCTCGAAAACTGCTCCGAGAATTTAATTTTTACAATCTACTCGTATATTGTAATAAAATAAAATTTGAAATTAAGATATTACTGACAGTACCATAGAACCATTTTTTTGAATTTGGAATTTCGCATTATCGGCGTGACGGATCTTACTGAAATTTCTTATGGAATAGCTTCTAAAAAGTTTGAAAACATAAAAAAAATATTTTTTGAATTTTTGAAAAAAAAAATATTTTTTTGGAAAACTTGATATCTCAAAAACGGGTCAATATTGTTTTTATTGTAAATTTATTTTTTATTAGTATAGTAATAAATACTAGTAGTACACCTTGGCATAATGGTTAGTGTGTTGGACTGTCATGCGGAAGTTCTCAAGTTCGATTCTCAGCCGCTGCAAGAAAGTTTTTTTCAGGGGTGTAGTGCCTCTTGCTTGTCTTGGAAAGTGCTGCTCATTAGTCGTTCGGAATCGGCAGAAAATTGTAGGTCCCCTCCGTTCCTGGTAACACGCACACAAGGATGGTTGAGAGTTGTAAGTCACTAGGTCCTGGCTCACTTCGAGCTGTTGCACCACCATATTTAATTTAATTTAGTCATAAATACTTTAAGTTGGCGTACCAAATTTTTTCCTTAAAAATATTTTAAAAATTTTGTATGTAAAAGCTCATTTTTTTAAGAAACCACTACAACGAGTTATAATTTTTGTTTTTGCAGAAACTAATATTTGCTTGAACCACATAGCATCCTGTTTTTGGATCCAACCACTAAAGGAGTTAACTCATTTAAAAAATAAATTTTATCTAATAACATTCGTTTTTAAAATTCCTAGTCTATTACATAGGATCAAGTTTGTGCGACCCAGTCTTGCATTTTATTTTTTTTTTTTAAATCATGTAGATTGTGACGAAAAACATTTAACTATCAAGTTTAAGAAAAGTTGAGAATGGGTTTTCGAAATATTGACGAAAATTTGAATGCACAATATTATTCCAACTTTTGGATAGCCTAAGCATAAAAAAAATCTTATCAAAATCGGTTAGTACGTTTTTGAAAAAATGGTTCCATTAATAATCATTTTTCAGAATTTTTTTTTCAAGTCTAACCTAGCTTTAATTAAATGATTTTATTCTGTGGAATAGTTTTTGAAAAAAAAAATTGTAGTCTTAAATTTCGAAAACAAAAATTCCGCAGGTAACATTATCCTTGGTCTTAAAAACACTGAAAGAACGTGTGTTTCAAGCAGAGTTGCGAATTTTTGAATTAAGAAAATCATAAGTCATAAGTCTGTAGATGATTTGTGAATTAAAAAAAATTTAATTCATAAGTTAGTTAGTGACTTATGATTAAAAAAAAAATTAATTCATAACCTACTAAGTGACTTATGAATTAAAAAAATTTAATTCACAAGCTAGTTGGTAAATTGGAAACGTTTAAGCTTGTTTTGACTACAAAACTATTTAATTATTAACGAAGGTAGATTTCAAGCTTTTGTGTGTCATAAGTCATAACATTATCATGCTAGCTTATAAATTTTCGAATTAATAATTTTTTATTTAGAATTTATTCATTAGCTTATGAATTAAATTTTTTTTAGTTCATAAGTCACTTGGTAGGTTGTGAATTAAGTTTTTTTAATTCATAAGTCACTAAGAAGCTTATGATTTAAATTTTTTTAATTCACAAGTCACCAACTGACTTATGAATTAAATTTTTTTAATTCATAAAGCCCCTTTTAGACGATCATTTCAGTTTCAGTTTCAGTTGAGCTATCAGTTAAGCTTTCAGTTAAACTGATGTCTAAATGCAAAAACTGAAGCGTTTAACTGAAACTGAAACTGAGACTGAAACTGATGAAATTCCCATAAGTTTTCAGTTCAGTTATCAGTTAAACTGATGTGTAAATACTTTTCAGTTCAGTTGTCAGTTCAGTCCTCATTCGAGTTCATGTTTTTTTTTCAATATGTCGAAACAGAATGATAATTTGGTCGATTTCATTGAAATTTATCGTGTGTGTCCATGTTTATGGAAGAAAAGTTACCCTTTTTATCACAATTCAGTTAAGAGAGAAGCAGAATACAAGCTCAACTGAACACCGGACTGACGTCTTAATACAATGCCTTTTTAAGCTGAACTGACAACTGAACTGATAACTGAAGGAACAACTGATCGTCTAAATACAATGCCTTTTTTAACTGAACTGACAACTGAACTGATAACTGAAGGAACAACTGATCGTCTAAAAGGGGCTTAAGTCAGTAACTAGCTGCTGAATTACATTTTTCTTAATTCATAAGTCACCCACTAGCTTGTGAATTAAAGCCAAGCTTAAGCTAAAAAGTGACTTAAGCTTTTGCAACCCTGGTTTCAAGAAAATCAGCTGAGACGTTTCGTAGTCGAAGAGACAGACAGACAGAATTCGACTTCTCTATCATAGTAGTGTGAAATCTGATCAAAATATCGAGATCAATTTTCATTTGCTATATAGTACGTACTATATAAAACATTTTTTAGTTCCAAAGTACTTTTACATAAGAGCAAGTACGTGTGATCCAGTCCTGTATTTTCAATTTCAATTTGGTACATACAAATTTGCGATCTACATCGTGATGTGAAAGGAGTGGTTGAAAAACCCACTATATCACAAAGTCAGCGAAAGCATACTCCATACAATACCAACTCTGTGATGAAAAACGTCATAAATGTAAGAGACAATGTTCAGACACTTAGAGGAACCAAGCTCCATGAGTTTATGGCCTAAAAGCTTTGAGAAATTATTAAAAGTTTAAACTTCCGACAATGGTATTTTAAATTCAGAATGAACAATCATTTGTCGATCTGTCATAAATTGGTAACCGAATTTACCAAGTGTCTTTTGAAGATTTCCAACGGCAAAAAAATCGATATAGAGAAACTAAGTTTGAGAAGTTTTTGTATGCTAAAGCTCCTTAAATGTTTTAACATTATTCTATGTACATACGTATTCGGAACTATAAAATTTTTAACTTAATTCAAAATGTTGATACTGAAAAAAGTACAATAACAGGTCTTTAAACTGGACATTTAGTTTTTCTTATCGCCTCGAACCTTTGGGGAGACTTTATTAGCTGGAGCATCGTTGTTCATTTGCTGGCCAAGCCCATGTTCTTGACCTCTGTTGACTTTCTGAGCTACAATATCTTGATACAGTTCAAGATTTCGAGGTTATATCTTCTTCTCCATTCACCCTCTTTCTTTCTTTCGAAAGATCCCATTATCAGCGTTCACTCTCTACTTATCGTTCAAAATTGTAAGACAGTTTTGTAGAGAGTGTATTTCGTCTTATACATGAGCAGCTCTTAAACCATTGTTATCATCAGTAGTAGTTGCCTAAGGTTTCGAGAAATCTCCATCAGTTGAATAAGGCATTTCATGATTGCGTACGTTCTTCTTTAATTATTTTTGTATTTTAAGGCATCCCACAAAAATAAATCACTCTCTCGACGCTAAAACCCAAAATCCATGGAAGTGTACCTCAGAATCATAAAGTGATGAAGTCACCAATGGGCAGTGTGTATTATGTTCATTTCAACGATAAAGCGTCAGAAGCTCAGAAGTTTGTGAAATCGGACTAAATCGCAGAAGAATGTGGCTGGACTGCTGAAAATATAATTTCCATACTACTTAGTTTCAGTTATTTGACATTTTTTGCTTCTGTTGCCGGCATTATTAATGGTTCAACCAAATTTACTTAAATTGGCCATTTTAAATATTATATAACACTCTTAAATGATTCTCTGCCATTTTGAAAGAGTAAAGAAATTAAATTGAAAACAAAGTTTCTAACCAAGAAGTCAACACAGCACTCTAATTCTGTTTGTCTAACTTAATTACGAGTAGCATTAAATTACTGGACAATGAACCAATAATATGTATTAACATTTATTAGAATATTGAGTCATCAGGACTCTCAGAAATATATGTAAACTGGTTCCGTCTCGTCAATTTA
Organism: Philhelius festivus; assembly: GCA_963931855.1. Lineage (NCBI taxonomy): Eukaryota > Metazoa > Arthropoda > Insecta > Diptera > Syrphidae > Philhelius > Philhelius festivus. Next base: position 157,125,034 of record OZ007556.1, read on the forward strand.
TCAGCTTGTCACCTGTCAATATTTTATGAACTAGAAATTTGGACAAATGTTTATTAAATGTAAATGTCAATTGTTCTGTCATAGAACCCTGCTCTAATCGAATATACATATACTATGTACATTATGTACTATAATATTTGGGTTATGAGATGACACTTATAGCAATTAAGGAGTTCAAGTGTGATTTATTAAAAAGACTTTAAGAAGTCATTTATAAGAAAACTCAATCTGCATATATGTAATTCCCTGAGAAATACTTATGTCAAATTTCTGGAATTGTGGTTCGTTTCATGTTTGTCATATAACTTCAAATTGTCGAAAATGCTGTATGAATATAGTGAGTTATTTATACGTCCTTGAGTGGGCTTAAGGTCAATATTAAAATTGGTTTTCAATAGAGCTATAGTGAGTTATGTTATACGAGTATAAGTTAGTTACTTAGAAAACATTATTTAAACAAGAGCTTTAAAGTTACAGTTTCTTTTTAAAAAAAATCGAACTCGAGATTTTGATCAAAGTTGACATTACGATGGTAGCGAAGACTAAAAGAGTGGGTCTCGCAATTCTGTCTGCCTGTTCTAGACTTCTAGTACAGCTAAACGGCTAGGCCGATTTTCTTCAAACTTGGTAGATATCATTTTTAATTTTTTTCCCTCACACGTTTTTTTCTTTTTTTTAAGACCAAAAATAACGGTACCTGCCATACGAATTTTTTTAGCAATTTTATAAATATTTTTTTCTGAAAAACTGTCCCACATAATTTAAAAAAAAAACTGAGAAATTTAATTTAGTTAAAACTAGGTAATGGTTGAAAAAAATTTTCCAAAAAATTGTTATTTTTGGTAGCCCCCCTCGGTCCACTTTTTTTGTTTCTGATTTTCTGGAAAACGGTGAGCCGATTTAAATCATTTTTTTTATGCTAAGACTCCTCCAAAGTTTGAATATTTTTACATATTCAAATTTCAATTTAAAATTTTTTTTTGGAAACTCAATATTTCGAAAACGCCATGCTCGATTTTTTTAAACTTGACAAATAAAAGTTTCTTAACATAATCTACAAGATTTGAGAAAAAAAAATTTGTTTTATCTAAAACTAATGGTACCTTCCATACAAATGTTAAAAAATGGTTTTCGAGAATCGTATTTTTCTCGAAAACGGTTCCGAGAATTTTGCTTAAATTTTTGTTCCTTCGATTAATTTTTAAGATCTATATTTTAGTAAAAAAAATTGAAAATAAGATATTACTGACTGTACCTACCATAGAACGATTTTTTTAAATTTTGATTTCTCATTATCGGCATAACGGATTTTAATGAATTTTTTTTATAAAGAAGCTCCTAAAAAGTTCAAAAAACGTTGCATTTCAAAACTAAAAAAAAAATATTTTATGAACTTAAAAAAAAAATATTTTTTTTTTTTTGGAAAATTCGATATTTCAAAAACGGCTCAATATTTTTTTTTGGAAATTTAATTTTTATTCGAACAATAATAAAAACTTAAGGTTAACATACCAAATTTTTTTCTTAAAAATCCTTTAAAAATGTTTTATGTAAAAGCTTATTTTTTTACGAAACCACTACAATGACTTATAATTTTTGTTCTTGCATAAATTCATGTTAACATAGCATTCTGTTTTTATCTCTTACTAATAAAAGAATTTAAAAAAAAATAATTTTATCCTTATGAAAAGTTTTCTCTAACAACATTCGTTTTTAAAATTCCTAGTCTATTACATAGGAGCAAGTTCGTGCGACCCAGTCGTACATTTTATTTTTAATTGGTACTTTAAAGTTTTTTTTTTTCTTTTTCCCACGTTAACATGACGATAATCATGACATTGTAGCCATACTTCCTAAATGTTCAGCTAATATATTTATTTAAATCACAAGAGAGGAGATATTTTCTTAGAGAATTAGGGATACTGTCAATTCGAAGAAGTGCAAAGGTTTCTAAGTTATTTTTTTTTTTAAATCATCTTCCGGTTACCGACAAGCACTCCGAACTTAATAGTTTTTAAATTGGTGCACTTAGATTTTGGCGGCCTAGGGCGACCATGTTGTTTTGGCGACATCTGTCAATTTTTTTTTTTATTATTCAGTTACTGATATCACAATTGAACAGCACGTCCAAATGTTAAAACTTTAGTATTAAAATGAGTTGCGCCCGTTGCGCCCATTTTACAGTAGATGTGGTGACCATTTACAGTCCACTCTTCAACGCTTGGTGGTCAAATTTGAGACGACCGGTTCGGTAATCAATCAGCCAACATTCGGAGTCAAAAGAACGCAAAATTGGGAGAGAACATCACTATGGTACGTGAAAGTGTACAGCAGAACCTGAGGCAGTCGGGCACAAGAACTCGGCCTTTCGCAGACTTCAACTTGGCGAATTTTGCATACAAGATCCATGTGACCCAGGAGCTGAAAGTTCATGACCATAGACAACGCCGTTTGTTCGCTGACTGTACTTCGCTTCGAAGTGGACCCCTAGTTTGGCCGTAAAATCATCTTTAGCAACGGGGCTTATTTTTGGACGAATGGCTGTATTAAAAATTAAAATTGCCGTAGCTCTAAGTTTACCAGACAGCAACATTGACTCCGCAGTACTTGAGAACGTAAATTATTTAATCAGACAGGTATATTCCGCACTCGTACAGTTGCAAGAGCCCTTCGAGATCTTAATATGAACAAATCCGCTTATGGTGCCCCCCATTTTTCTGAAGAAATGTTCTTCTTCGCTGGCAAAACACTTTTTCCATCGCTCCTACTCTTCTGAAATCTCCCCTAGAAGATGGAAAACAGCTTTTGTCCAGCCTGTTTCTCCTACTACATATATCCTTGTATATCCTTGTTTTATCGTTTCTTTTCATAAGCAATGCTCACTCGAAATAGCCCTTCAATCAGCTCACCCGTGATACTCTTTTCACTAGGAATGGTCTTCTGTTTACCCTAGATTTGGTCGTAAATACAGAAATTCGATTTTAGTCAAAATTTGCATTCAAAACCAATGTGTCGATGACCTACTCCCCCCCCCCCCCCCCCCCCCCTAATTTCAACATTTCTCGTGCTGCGTTTAACATTATAAGGGTATCTCAATAAACCTTTGAGCCCGCGTGAATTGTAAAAATAGATCAATGCGACCACACTAACCCACACGAGTTTCACCAAATGATGCATCCTTGAAAATTAAAAAGTTAACGTTTGGTAGTGTCATTGAACCCAAATTGAACCCGAATTCAACCTCTTTTTCTTGTCGGGTTTCCTAAAGTCGCAGGCCTATGGGAATAAATCAACGATGAATATAAGAGTGAATATAACACAGGCCAACAATCTAATTTTGCAGGATTTAAGCCGAAGAGTCCTTGAAAATTTGTCCACTTAGATCCGTGAAACCGTAAGAATCCAAGGCGGTCATTTGAACGATGTCCGTACATGAACCTTTCAAATAAAAGTTTTGATAATACTTCATACGTAGCTTGTTTTATGTCAATATTTACTCACCCTAGTTGAAAACCCTGTATGTGCTGCAGTTGGAAACAACTGTACCTCCATTATGTTTTAAAGCCCCTAAATCGCATTTCGATATGTAATGAAAGCATTGGAGATGGATAACAGAAGATTACCCAAACAAGTTATAAGGATGCTCTTATCTACCAGAGGAAACCTTGTCAAAAAGTGGGAGCAGCTGGCTATTGGTTTGAGTTGAGATCTTCGCTTTTCACCCGATATGAAACTTACAGAGTTGAGGAAATTATTTAATAAAATATTTGAGAAAGTGAGCCACTCCATATATTGAGGATTTAATTTTGATGCACGTTCTTCATAATATAAAATGATCAGAACTTCGAAAGATAATTCCTCAACCGCTATCCACTCAATATGATAACTGTAATATTTTAATTAAGATGTGAACTTATAAAGTTATACTACATTCCACATCGAGACCTACTAAGATCCCAATCTTTTGCAACCTTAAGGAGAGGGAAGATAAACATACGAGTAATATCACTTCATCGATAGATGTCCCATTTTAAAAGAGCATCGTGTCGGGTACTTTGGTGTGGCTTTGATGGAGTTCAATGACACCTTAGAAGCCTTAAATTGGCCAAACCAAACTAAACTTAAGAATAAATAAAATAAAATGCATGACTGGATCGCACGAACTTGCTTCTATGTAATAGACTAAAAATTTCAAAAATTAATGTTATTAGAGAAAAACTGTTCGTAATCATAAAATTATTTTTTTAAATGACTAAAACAACTTCTTTAGTAGTTGGACGTAAAAATAAGATGCTATGTGATTCAAGCAAATATACAGTGTTGGCCAAAACATTAGCAACTAAAACTACCTCCATCATTATGTCTTTTAAAAATGAGTAACTTAAACAAATCATGTTAATTTTTTTTCTAAAATTTAATACATTATGTATGTACTTCTGAATAGACAACAAGAGAAATTAGTTTTCAAAACGGTTCATTAAATATGATATAAGTAGGACAGTGAACCCAATTTTTTGCTGGTCAAAACAAAAGCAACTTTTTATTACTACCTCTCTTTTTCTTATTAATAAATAGAAGTTAGACCGTTAACTAAAAAATTCATTGCTCATAGTAAAGGTGTTGGCAAAAAGTGCAGTTGAATCTATTTATTAGGTATTATTCAGTTCACGAGCAAGCTAATCAGTGTTCTTAGCTAACGTTTGTAAAATGGCCCGAAACAAATACTCTAACGAAATAAAAGAAAAAATTATAAAAGAATATAAAAGTGGAAAGAGTCAAATTAATTTATCGGAAAAATATTCTATTCCAAAATCTGTGATTTGCCGATTATTAAAATTCTATAAATCCACAAAGTCATTCCAAACGGTTCATCGAGGTGGCAGACCAAGAAAAACAACAGAACTAGAAGATTCTGCTAAAATAAAATCAATCAAAAAAGACCCTTTTATATCATCGCGAGAAATAAGAGTCCAACTCGACCTGGGCGTAAGCGTGAGAACAATCCGGAGACGAGCTGTTGATGGTGGACTAAAATCCTTCAAAGCTGTAAAAAAGCCTTTTATTTCAACCAAAAACAAGCTGGTGAGATTAAAGTTTGCTTATGACCAAATCAACTGGACCGTTAGAAAATGGAGGAATGTACTCTTTTCGGACGAGTCCAAATTCAATTTCAAGGGTTCCGATGGTTTCCGTCGTGTTCGCAGACCAGCCAAAGAGGCAGTAAATCCACGTTACACCAAAGCTACTGTAAAACGTGGAGGAGGAAACGTAATGGTGTGGGGATATTTTTCAGGGCATGGACTGGGACCGATTCACAAAATAGATGGAACAATGGATCGTTTTATGTACCGTGACATTTTACAAAGTGTAATGCTGCCACACGCTGAGGATCAGTTGCCTCTGAAATGGATATTTCAGCAGGACAACGACCCAAAGCACACTTCCAATACGGTTAGGACGTGGTTTCAAGAAAACCGGATTGACGTGTTACAATGGCCAGCACAGTCCCCAGATCTCAATCCCATAGAAAATCTATGGGAAATTGTAGATCGACGAATTGTAAGGACTAATTGCAAAAATAAAAGTGATCTCTTTGAACAAATTAAATTGGCTTGGGAAAGTATCCCAAACAGCATATTAAACAATTTAATTGACTCCATGCCTCGAAGATGTGCTGAAGTAATAAAAAACAAGGGGTTTGCTACCAAATACTAGCAATATTTTATATAGTTTAAGAAAAAATATGTATTTGTTAAAAGTTGCTTTTGTTTTGACCAGCCTAATATTGAACTAATTGTACTAATTTTGCTATATTTAATGAACTACTACAAAAACCATTTTATTTTATTTTCCACTAGAAACTGTAAATATTTATTTAAATTTTAAAAACAAAAATATACCATGATAGATTCTAAAATTTGTTTTTTAATTACTTAATTATGGAGGCAATTAAAGTTGCTTTTGTTTTGGCCAACACTGTAGGTTTATGCAAGAATAAAAATTATAAGTCTTTGTGGTGGTTTCTTAAAAAAATAAGCTTTTGTATAAAAAATTTTGAAAACATTTTTAAGAAAAAATTTTGGTTAGCCAATTTTAAGTTTATATTATTGTTCGAATAAAAATAAAATTTACAAAATAAAATATTGAGCCGTTTTCGAGATACTGAATTTTCCAAAAAAAAAAAAGATTTTTTTTTTTAATTCGAAAAAATATATTTGTCTTAAAGTTTTGAAATGCAATGTTTTTTTAAACTTTTTAGGAGCTTCTTTATAAAAAAATTCATTAAAATCCGTTATGCCGATAATGAGAAATCAAAATTAAAAAAAATCGTTCTATGGTAGGTACAATCAGTAATATTTTGTTTTTAATTTTTTTATTAAAATATAGATCTTAAAAATTAATCGAAGGAACAAAAATTAAAGCAAAATTCTCGGAACCGTTTTCGAGAAAAATACGATTTTCGAAAACCATTGTTTAACATTTGTATGGAAGGTACCATTAGTTTTAGATAAAACAAATTTTTTTTTCTCAAATCTTGTAGATTACGTTAACAAACTTTTATTTGTCAAGTTTTAAAAAAAATCGAGCATGGCGTTTCCGAAATATTGAGTTTCCAAAAAAAATTTTGAATTGAAAATTTGAATATGTAAAAATATTCAAACTTTGGAGAAGTCTTAGCATAAAAAAAAATTATTTAAATCGGCTCACCGTTTACGAGAAAATCAAAACCAAAAAAAATGGACCCAAGGGGGGCTTCCAAAAATAACAATTTTTTGGAAAAATTTTTTCAACCATTACCTAGTTTTAACTAAATTAAATTTCTCAATTTTTTTTTTAAATTATGTGGGACAGTTTTTCAGAAAAAAATATTTATAAAATTTCTTAAAATATTCGTATTGCAGGCACTATTATTTTTGGTCTTGGAATTGCGAGTCCCACTTTTTTGGTCTTCGCTATCATCGTTATGTCAGCTTAGATCAAAATATCGATTTCGATTTTTTTCCGAATGCATAACTTGCCTTATAGTACCTATAAGTCGCAAGTAAAAATAAGCTTTTATATACGAAATTTAAAAAAGATTTTTAAGAAAAATATTTGTACGCCAACCATAAGTTTTTATTACGGTTCAAATAAAAAAATTTTCGAAAAAAAATATTGAGCCTTTTTTGAAATATCGAATTTTCCAAAAAAAAAAAAGATTTTCTTTTTTCAAAAATTCATAAAATACTTTTTTTTAAGTTTTGAAATGCAATGTTTTTTAAACTTTTTAGAGGCATCTCTGTAAAAAATTTGAATAAAATCCGTAATGTCGATAATGAGTAATTCAAAATTGGAAAAATGGTTCTATGATAGGTACAGTCAGTAATATCTTAATACCAAATTTTTTTATTACATTAAAAATCGTAAAAATTAATTGAAATTTATCAAAATTCTAGGCACCGTTTTCGAGGAAAATACATTTTTTGAATGGATACCTTAAGTCTTAGGTAAAATAAATTTTTTTTTCTCACATGTTGAGAAACTATTTTTAAGTTATTCACTAACCAGTGTTTGTGCATTTGTCTCATTTATTTCATACCAAACTAAACATTTCCAACGACATGTGTCTTATCGTTATTCGTCTTGAAGACCATGTTGTTATGTTCTTGGTTTCCGTTGACTGAATTTAATTCATAAAATTGTTAACAGATTTGAAGGAAATTCATCTATCCACTTAGGGTATAGCTTAGTATTAACCTGGATGAGTAGACGCAAGCAGGCCTTGAACGGTATACCAAAAACCACATTTTTTTACTGCAACATCCCTAAAACACGTTTTATTTCAAAGCAAAACTGCTATTGAGAAAGTCGAAAATTAGATTTTATTTAATATTTTTGAAAACAGATTCGTTTAATTTTGATTTTTCAAATATTTAAAACTAAATTCAAGACTGATTAAAAATGTTCCATATGCATTAGGTAAGTCTCAAATTTTAATCAGGTTGATCTTCAATTCCTATGTATTTTAAAACGAAGGATTAAAAATTTTTAATTCATATAAAAAGTCAAAAAAACAAGTAAAAAAGTTCCAGTGTTAAACTTTCGAAGCAGGACAATGCGATATTTTTATAATGAAAATAATGAAAAAAAAATAAATAAATGTTATTCAAAGGTGATCTTAGAAAATAATTGCATTCAATAAATATATGTATGTATGAATATAAACACCTACTCGTACGTTATGAAAAATACAACCAAAAACGATATGGGACGCCCATTTCGTTATTTTGTTGGTAAATGTGCACGAGGAGCTGAAATAACTGTCGCAGCTGCCCTTAAAACGCCATCACAATGGACAAGGGTATTCCAGTTAGTACCGGGGCCAAAAATCCGGCCAGATGAAGTACTTCAGGTAAATTTTGAATTATATTCCTATAAACTTTATTCTGATTGAAATTAAATATTTTCTACCTGATTCATTTGAACCTTGAAACTAGGGTTATTCCATGGTAACTTACGTTAGATTCGGAATAGTTCAACAAACTATTATATAGGTTGACCTGATAGCAATGACAGTTTTTCAAACTGTTATATTTCAGCAGCTGTCAATTTTACATTCAGATGTGAAAAGATCCTTGAAGATTTTATCTGTACGAACACTGGCAACGGTGTGGGTTTGATAATTGAGCGATGGAAATATTGGCCGGAGATCCGGAGCTAAGCTAACAAGCTAAATCTCAGTTATACTTGAGCGAAAACAATCTACAAGTGTTCAACGAAAAATCAATGGCATGCTGGTATCATCGAACCTTAATTCTTTTGAAATTAGGAAGGAGATACCGTTACCATAGATGGCCTCGGCTTTCGGCTACAATAGCGTGATGTTAACTCAATTTCCGTGGCTAGAGTACAGACTCAGAACTCGAAGTTGTGAAGGAGAAATTTAACGACTTATGCCACCGTGATCATGCGGCTTGACAATATATGAATGTAGCTTCAAAATAAAGTTAGAATCAATTTTATATCTCACACAGTTTTTGTTTTATTTAAATTTCTTTTTTTATCGTTTTTATTTGGTAGATTTTAAGGGTCTGTGGCAGCCATGTTGTTTTAGTGACCTCTGTCAAATATTTTGTATATTGTCAAATCACCATGGTATGTAATACGATTGAACAGCACATTCAAATGACAAAACTTTATCATCAAAATTAGTGCTCGCCCATTTGTCAGTAGGCGTGGTGGCCCTTCATAGTCGACTCTTCAACATTTGGTGGCCAAATTCGAGAGGACCCGTTTGGTAATCAATCCACCAACATTCGTACGTCCAAGAACTGAGATCGGCAGAGAACATCGGCACGGTCTTACGTAAAAAGTGTTCAGCAAACCGAGGTATTCGATTCCTCGCCGTGATGCACAAGAACTCGGCCTTTCGCAGACTTAAACTTGGAAAAGTTTTCGTCGGAACTTGGGTCCTACTGACCCAGAACCTTAAAGTGTGCATGGCCATAGACAAAGTCGTTTGTTCGCTGACTGAGCCTCGGAGCGTTTGGAAGAGAACACCAATTTTGACCGAAAAATAATCTTTAGCGACGAGGCACATTTTTGGACAACTGTCTGTGACAAAAAGCAAAACTGCATTTTAAGGACGACACCAACCCACACCAGTTTCTCTAGGTGACAATGCATCCTCAGAAAGTTACTGTTTGGTTTAGTGTGAATTTTGTGCCAGCGACTTCTTAGTCCGTACTTTTTCGAAAACGACGTTGGTGAGGCGGTCATCTTCAATGGCGAGCTCTACAGAACGATAATAACCATTTTTTTGTGTCCCAAATTGAACCGAATGGAACTTGATGACTATGTGCCACGATTGACATTCCGCTTGAAGGATTTAAGAGTAAGGTTATCTCACAGAGGTGACGTGAATTGTCCACCAAGTTAATGCGCTTTTACTCTGGTAGACTTTTTCTTGTAGGGTTTCCTGAAGTTGCAGGTCTAAGCTAATAAACCATAATAGACCGATATCTTCAATGTGAAAATAACACAGGCCGTCGCACTGTGGTCCGAAAAGGAAAATTTCGTGGCAAAAATACTATTTTCGATGTTTTATTTTTAAAGTTTTGTTTTTTATTTCTAATAGAAATATAAACCGAGCTTCAAAAACAGCAAACAAAAAAATTTTTCGCTAACTAGTTTGACTTATAGAGCTTTTCAAAGTTGGTCAATTTCGTTCTAGAGTTAAAAAAAAGCAGAAAAAACTAACTTCTTTGTTTTCGTATTTGAAATTTTGGCATATTTAATGTAAAATATTAATTTTCTATAGCTTATTCTAGTTGTATTATTTGTGCGTAAATCAAAATTTTAATTAAAAAAAAAATAAAAAAATATTTAATATTTTTAATAAATTAAACAAAAACCACCCTTTTTTAGCAGATTTTTTCGGTTTGAATAGAGCTACAAAAAAATACTCGCGAGTTCGCGCGGAAAATTGACCATGGTAGTTTACCCTAACTATTTCTTTAACCATATGCAAAATTGTAGCTGCAACTATTTGCAACCTTCAGAGAAATTGTAATTTGTTTAAAAAAAGTCGTGTTCCCAGTGCTGACCTTTTGGTCTTAAAAGCAAATTCCCTTATGGAAAATTTCAATTATTTTATTAATTAAAATAGTCGAGAACGTGAAATTTTCTTTTTAATTAAAAATCGTTTTATTACTATCTTGATTCTGACAAAAAAAACCGCCCACTTCTACGCCCTTTTTTATACAAATGCCAATTATTATTAAAAAAAAATATAAAATATTGTACACAAACTATTGATTACTTTATTGAACATTAAATTTTGTAATCCGCCCAAAATAAATATTTATTGATCTTATTCTAATAGTACCTAAACATAGATTAACTTGCCAAAAGAAAAGGATTAATAGCTTTATTGCCTACTCCATATACAAAGTTGAAAGAATTATTTAATTTTGGATTATTATTTTATGATCTAATAAAACAGGTAGGAATAATAATTTTCTTCCGATACCCCATATTGTTAAGCTTAAATTTCACAGGTAAAATAATCCTTGTGCATATACATTATGGAAGTATATATAAACTATGACAATGGATATATGTTGTTAGTTTTCAAGAGGCTTTACTGACGAGTGGAGTTTGCAAATTAAATACCAATATGAATATTTCAAACAGAACAATTTTTGAACATTTTATCAATGTTTCGAATTCTGAAGAATTTGTAATTCTGATCCAAAACCAATACGAAGATATAAGTGACAACGATGAAACGAAAAAGAAACTCCAAAGATTATACGCATCATTTTTGGAATTTCACCATTACACGCTAAAATAAGATGTATGGAGTTCGTTCCTAAACTAGCTTATGGACTATACCAAGAAGATGAGACAACCGACAAGAAGGAAGCCAAAAGAAGAAGAAAAGCGGATATTCAAAAATAATTTAGGGAACAACTCGGGTTAATCATTGATACGCCAAAACAAGGGTTCGGTAACACAAATGATGGAAACACTTCACGAAGATTTTTTGAAAATCCAGAAGTTACGTCAACTATAACCCGAGTAGACAAGGATCTTATAAAGAAACTGCAAGTTATTTTAAATGCGCTGTCATCTAAAGAATCTATTAATGTAGATAAATTCAACGAGTATACCAAAACCACTTCGGATCTTTTAAAAGCCAAATACAGCTACAAACTCCTGACACCAACTCTGCACAAAATTTTGGACCATGGAGGGGAACTTATAAGACATCAAATTTTGCCAATCGGGGAGCTTTCAGAAGAAGCACAGGAATCAAGGAATAAAGACTACAAGCGATATCGATACTCAAATACTCGTACATGCAAAGTCTCACGGAAACGACAAAATGAAGATTTATTTAATATGCTAGCTATATCATCAGATCCACTTGTTTCATCTTTAAGACACGTTAGATCAAAAAAAGAGCTGAAAAAGAGTTACTGCCCAGAACTAATAGGTCTATTAATTGTTGAAAATGATAACGATGCCGATGAATTTTTTTCTGAAAATTAGATCTATAGTAGTTAATTGTAAACAAATATTTATAATGTATTCTATTTTATTTTGTTAATATAAATTTTATACTCTATTTGATTTTTTTTTTATTTTTTTTTCGTCCGTTTACTTTTTTCCTACACTGTTTCATATAAAATATATCATTCAAACAGTTTATAGAATAAACTGATGCCCCACAACATGAAAAAATACTGTTTTATAATACTCCTTAAAAAATATTTCTGAAATTGGTGCGTTAACTTTAAGCATCCACTGTTGTTATGAATTCACTTGAATAGTCAAAAAACTTTTTTTTTACAAAGTTTTAAAAATTTAGGACTGTTTTTAAAAGGTTTACTTTCAGACTTTATTCTGTTAACTCCTTTTTCTAAGAAAATCTTACATCAACCAATTATTCTGAAACACCCGGTAAAGTAATTTTCTTAAAATTCACAATTTGTATAGCCTTGGAAATTACCTTTAAGGGAAAAAAAAATTATTGCGATAGCTTCACGTGTTCAAAAGTTATGATTTTTGCAACGAAAAAAGTCATTTTGGACCACAGTGCGTCGCTCAAATTCAGACGGATCTATGAGGAATGGATTTAAAATATTTGACCTATCGGATCCGTGCCAGCGTAAGCAGCCGAGACGGGCACTTGTACAAAAAAAAAGAATTTTATCACCACCCCACACAACCGCCGCGCCGCCTTTGTACATAGAAAAACCCTTTAGCATCTATTTTTTAATAATCTTAGTCTCCTAAACATAAGACCAAGTACGTGCGACCCACGTACCACGAGCGTTTTATTTTTTTTTTCACAGGAATAAAGTTGAGACACAAAATTTGAGCTCTCTGCGGTCCAATCTTTTCAAGAGCTTCAATAAGCTATTAAATGTATTCCATGATTCCATCACTTGGGTGTTTGATCTTATACAGATATACTCGTATGTATATTTACACGTGTATACCGAAGATGAGATAGAAATGTTTTAAGTGTTTAATAGCAATTAGCTTCTTCAAAGGACAAAATTGATTGTGGTTTTGAGCACGGATATTACACGTATACCTAAAAATTGCTGTCGTCTACGCCATAAATTGTGTAAAATTTTGTTACAAAATGAAAATGTTCATCAATAATGTAATTTCTCTTGGACATTTGATTTACTTTTGATCTTAGACACAAAAAAAAAAAAATTGCGCCTTCAAGGAATTTTAGATTAAATTTTTTTAAATTCATAGATCAAACATGTACCAAAGAGTGGTAGAGTAGGTGAACAAATTGATAAATAAATAAAATGCACTACTGAGTCGCACGAACTTGTTCTTATTTAAAAGACTAAGAATTTCAAAAATTAATGTTATTAGAGAAAAACTGTTCATAAGCATAAAATTCGTTTTTTAAATGACTAAAACAACTTCTTTAGTAGTTGGAGCTAAGAACAGGATGCCATGTAATTCAAGCGTTTATACACAACATTTTTAAGAAAAAAATTTTGGTACTCCAACTTAAAGTTTGAACGAATAAAAAATAAATTTCCAAGAAATTTTCTAAAACAAACAATAGATTTTTTTCAAAAATTATAAAAAAAAAATATTTTTTTTTTAAGTCTTGAAATGCAATGTTTTTAAAACTTTTTAGAAGCTTCCTTATAAAAAAAACTTCATTAAAATCCGTTATACCGATAATGAGAAATTCAAAATTCTAAAAAATGGTTCTATGGTAAATACAGTCAGTAATATCTTAATTGCAAAATTGTTTGTATTATAATTTTTTGATCTATAATTATTTAGATGGTTAAAATTAATTGGAAAAAAAAAAATAATCAAAATTCTCGGAGTCGTTTTCGAGAGAAATACGATTTTCAAAAACCATTTTTGAACATTTGTATTGTTGACACCGTTATTTTAAGGTAAAATAATTTTTTTTTTCTAATCTTGTAGATTATTTAGGAAACTTTTATTTATCAAGTTTAAAAAACATCGAGCATAGGGCTTCCGAAATACTGAGTTTTGAAAATAAAAGTTTTTAATTTTTTTTAAATCCCAAAAATATTTTTTTGGAAAATTTTAAAACACAATAATATTCAAACTTTTGGGGAGCCTTACCATATAAAATATTATCAAAATCAGTTGTACAGTTCTTGAGAAAATCTAAAACAAAATTATGGTTCTCAGGGGGGTACCGAATATAACAATTTTTTGGAAAATGGGACAGTTTTTTGAGAAAAAAAATATTTATAAAATTTCGAAAAAAATCGTATGGTAGTTACCGTTATTTTCTGTCATAAAACAAAAAGAAAAAAACATATGGGGAAAAATTAAAAATACTATCTACCAAGTTTAATGAAAATCGGCCGAGCCGTTTAGGCTGTAGTCAAAAGTCAGACAGACAGAGTTGCGAGACCCACTTTTTTAGTCTGCGCTATCATCGTAATGTCAATTTCGATCAAAATTTCGGATTCGATTTTTTTCCGAATGCATAACTTGCCTTATAGTACCTATAAGTCACAAGTAAAAATAAAAGACATTTGATAGAGTTTGGAATCAAGCTCTCTTATCGAAGATTCGTGCGTTTGGTATCAATGAAACGCTTATTCTTTGGGTTAGAAAACACCTTCTGGATCGTTCAATACATGCTTTATTAGACCGTTTCAAGTCTGATCTTCACTAAATAAATGCTGGTGTTCTCCAGGGCTCCGTTTTGTCTCCCAATCTCTTCTTCGTTTTGTATAAATAATCTTCTAATCCACTTAATTGTTAGCTGATGACTTGATCTTCATCTTCTCCAATTCATGTCCATCTCATTGGGAAGCAGAATTACAACGGTAACGCATGATAAGATCAATAAACTTCGATCTGCACAGCATTGTTAAATGAGGTATACAAATCGTGTGAAGTTGAATGCTTCGAAAACTCATTGCTGTTTAATGTCGTTGAAGCAAAATGTATACCTCATATGCCATTGTTCTTGAATGGCACTATCATTGTAGAAAACGAAAAGTTGTTAGTACTTGGAATAGGTGTCAATGACGATCTATGTTGGAATAACCATATTTTCGAGACCGCCAAAAATGCAACTAAATGTTAAATACTTTTATATCAGTGTTAGAAATGTTTCACCCCTTCTGATCTGGCTGCAATTTATAGGGCGTTTATACGTGGACTTAATACTCGAGTATAACTCACATCTCACATTGGACAGGTGCTACATAAACTTCCCTCCATTTAATAAATAGAATTCAGAACAAAGTGTTACAACTGATACGCAACAGAACTATCGTAGAATCATTCCCATCTCTTGAACACCGTCGGAATCTTCCACATCTGTTCTTTAATTCATCTATGTTTAATCAAGAATTTGTCGAGAAGTCGTTAAGTTGTCAATCATTACATCGGACTTTTGTACAGTGCAAATTGTATCATTAGGAAATAAATAAATTAGAGGCCATGACGGCTCATAGAGTGCCTAAACCTAGTGACTTACAACTCTGTGTGCGTCTTACCATGAATGGAGAGGGCCAACAATTTTCTGCCGATTCCGAACGGCTACTGAGCAGGACTTCTCATGACAAGAAATACTCTGGAAGGATTTTTCAAATCCTCGCAATAGGTAGTACACACTCTTTTGCAGCGAGTGAGAATTCAATCCAAAACCCTCTGCAAGACAGTCAAATACACTAAGTATAAAGCCAAGGCAATCAAATAACAAGGATTTCAATTCAAATTCATTAAATCAATAACTAGACTGAAAAGATCCAAACTTTGGCAAAATATATTTTTTTAACATTTTATTTGTTTTATAATTACATATTTAATGGATGAATAAATTTTTATATTTTGTTTCCAATAAAATTCAAATTAATCAATATTAAATATGGAACCGATTTTCTATTATTTCATTCAATGTGAAAAATGTGCTGAGCATAATAACAGAGTTCCAGTGACTAGGTGATTTCTCTATCGCAGGTAAAAAGTAAAAAAAAGAAACTAAGTGAAGGAAAATTCATATTATCAACCATTGTACTTCACTGTGTGTGTAAAATGCACAATAAATTATGATTAATAGCTTCCCTATCCATGTTGGTTTAAATGGATGAATTGCTTTCGCTGTGCGGAGGAAAGAAATTTAAAATTTTGTAAATAACTACTTTATCATATAGTTTTTTTTTTTTATTAAATAGCATTCGACATTTATTTACTCCAATACCAAATAAGTTCAACCCATCAATGACAATTTAATTTAACCCAAACGTAAATAGGTTAATGCATACATATTAGGGTGTGTCAAAGTGCTCAACTATGGTATTTTGAAATGTAATAGCTTTTAAAAGTTGCATTGCTTATCAAAATTAAATCCTGCGTTTACAATTTTCATTTTAATTATAATATCTTTGGCTCGCTCAAAAATAGGATGAAATCCAAAAAATTTTGATTTTTCGAGATTTTTGAAATATGTGTTGTTTTAAATTGCGCCGTGTGGATACAAAAAAAAATATATAAAATATTTTTAGGCTTTCAAGTCAAAGATAATTACAAGGAAACACTTTAAAGCTTGTATTTGTTTAAATTGAACACTTGATAAAGAAGCTATGAAATAATAAAAGAAGGAAGAAAAATCATTTTTTTATGTAAAATCGTTTTTTTTTTACAAAAAAAAATTCTTAAAAATCAACGGAACCACCTACAATATCGTGGTATATCTTTTTGTAAAGACAAAAATTCTTTCTGTATTTTGTTTAAAAAAAAAAAACAAAATTTACTGTAAATTAAATTTTTTTTTCAACTTCAACCGATTTGAGCGAGCCAAAGACGAACGATATCTTATTTTTTTTTACATGTTCTTAAACCTCAGACCCTAATACAACTTTTGAGCACTATTACATTTAAAAATAGGAGTACTTTTTTGCGGCCATATAAAAGTGACACACCCTAATACATATGTACCTATAGTATAAGCCACAAGCTAAATAAATAAGCCGAAGATCTAAATCCTTGAAAAGTATGTTAATAATTTGGTGCAAACACAAGTTGGTCCCTGTTATTGGTCAAGTTTTGGTAACTGTTGAAAGTCCCACGGACTTTGTCCTTTACAAAAATATATTTTCCTACCTATACTAATAAACATACATACCTACCTACAATTAAAATATTTTTAAGCAATTTCTTTTCTTTCTTTTAACAGGCGGCTGAATCAGGAAATTTAGAAGATTTTACAAGATTATTCCAAAGCGACAACACAAGACTATCGATACGGGATGGCAAAGGACGAACAGCAGCACATCAGGCAGCTGCAAGGAATCGGGTTAATATTCTAGAGTTTATAAAACGTCAACAAGGAGGTAAGAACAATCAGGGTATTTGCATACAAATGGGGCTTAAGGTTGATTTTGTTTTAAATGTCTGTGAAAAAATGGTATTGAACTTCTTCAAGTCCCACAGACAAAATCAATTAATTTAATTGGTTTGTTCAATAGAATTCTGTTGGGTTATTTTTAACCCATTTACTACCACTGTACCCGGGTACAAAATTTTTAAACTTTTTATCACTTCACCTTTGACTTATCTGGCATTTTTTAAATGAGGTTTGAATTTATTTCTATTTTTTTTTTTTTGACATTTCCTCATTATGCAACCTGACGTTGATTACAACACAGATGAGGATGAAATTGAAGTTGATAATCTGGAAAGTGTATTAATCCCAAATGATGTTCCAGGTAACGTTGAAATTTCTGTCAGAGATGAAGAGTACGACAGTGATGAAGTTCCTTTGTCAATGCTAAAAGCTTCAATTCAATGACCAAAATAATTTCATTCCACGGTGGTCTGTAAGCGAAGTCGACCTGAATATGAGTTCTACCAACAACTTCGAAAACTGTATTTAAGATACGAAAATGAGCTTAGGAAATAAATCTCCCGTTGACATTTTCGAAATGCTGTTTGATGATGACGTCATTTGATTGGTTTAATATCAAACTCGTCTTTATGCTTCCCAACAGAACCATCATAATTTTGAACTATCGAAACAAGATCTGCAAGTTCTTCTAGACATACTGTTTTATAGTGGCTACCACTCAATGCCAAGGCAGTCCACGTATTGGCAATTGGAAAGATAATTGCTCAAGATAAAATGGCTAAAATAAGACCCCTAATGTATTTGTTATGCCAGAAATTTCAAAAGTGTTCCTTTATGCATGAACATGAACAATTATCTGTTGACGAGGCCATGATTAAATGTGTTGGTCACCATTCTTCAAAGCAATTGATAAGAGGAAAACCAGTAAGATTTGAGTTCAAGAACTGGATGCTCACAAGTAGTTGTCGCTATTTATATAATTTTGACACATACTGCGGTGCTAAGAATATAGATCGTGAAAGAACGCATATACCATTAAAATCTCGAGTCCGTCTTGAATTATTAGAAACTGTTCAATTTCCTACTGACCACATAATATTTTTCGATAACTATTTTTCTTCCCATGAGCAACGTTGCCACAATGTTACAAGTGTAACAAAAGTGTTACACTTTTCTTAATTTTTTTGTATTTGTTACTATGTTACTTTTTTTTTCTTTTTGTTACACTTTTTTCTCCAAACTTTTTTTTTCTTTAAAAATTTACTTTATGATTTTTTTAATCAGTGTTAAGTGCGCTTAAACAACACTTCCACCTATTTGTACACCTACGTCCTAAATTGAGTTGAAATCACCTTCATTCGACTCGATCGAACTCGTTCAGTTACAGTTTAGTCGAAATCTTGCTATCTTTCACTTCAAATTCAAACTCGATCTCTCGATCCAGCATATAAACATGGTTAGATATCCATTCCTCAAAGTATTCCAGTTTCCACATTCCATGTTGGCTTTTTGCAAAATCCTCAAAAAGAAAATCTTTTTGAAAATATAACAGAATTTGTTTATAAAATATTAAGTTTACCACACAGTTCTGCAGCAGCAGAACGTATTTTTTCAGAGCTAAATTTGATAAAAAATGATTTAACCAATAGGTATCACTTGAATACAGGGGCGAACGCAGGTAGGGGTTTTAGGGGTTCAAACCCCCCCCCGAAACGACCAAAAAAATAAAGGTTCATTTCGTTAAAGAAAAAAAAAGTGTTATTTTCGTGTCATAAATTCTTCTGCTAGTGTTGTTTTTTCTTACGAGTTATAGGTACTATAAGGTAAGTAATGCATTCGTAAAAAAATCGAACTCAAGATTTTTATCAAAGTTAATATTACTATAATAGCGAAGACGAAAAATGTGAGTCCCAAAATTCTGTCTGTCTGTCTGTTCGATTACGGCCTAAAATGCTGGGCCGATTTTCGATAAACTTGGTAGATATCGTTTTGAATTTTTTTCCCCATTTTTTTTCCTTTTCTTTTTAAGAAAAAAAAAATAACGGTACCTGCCATACGATTTTATTTCGATATCTTATAAATATTTTTTTCTCAAAAACTGTCCCACAGAATTTTGAAAAAAAAAATTCATAAGATTTCATTTCCTCATTTTAGGTAATGGTTGAACAAAATTTTCCACAAAATGGTTATTCTTGGAAACCCCCTTGGAACAATTTTTTTGGTTTTTGATTTTCTCGAAAACAGTACAAACGATTTTAATCATTATGAATCCCCTCCAAGGTTTAAATATTATTGCGTAGGTATACAAATTTTAAGTTTTATTTTTTTGAAAATAAAATTTGAAAATTTTTTTCTGGAAACTCAATATATCGAAAACCCCATGCTCAATTTTTTTTTTAAACTTGATAAATAAAAGTTTCTTAATATAATCTACAAGATCTGAGGAAAAAAATTTGTTTTACCTAAAAATAAAGGTACAAACAATAAAAATGTTAAAAAATGGTTTTCGAAAATCGTATTTTTCTCAAAAATGGCTCCGAGAATTTTGATAGTTTTTTTTGTTTCAATTAATCTTTACTTTTAGAGAAGCTTCTAAAAAGTTTAAAAAAACATTGCATTTTAAGACTTAAAAAAATTTTTTTTTGAATTTTTGAAAGAAAAAAATTATTTTTTTTTGAAAATTCGATTCCTCAAAAACTGCTCAATATTTTTTTTTTTGTAAATTAAATTTTTATTCGAACAATAATAAAAAGTTTAAATATGCGCACCAAAATTTTTTCTTAAATATGTTTTAAAAATTTTGTATACAAAAGCTTATTTTTTTAAGAAACCATAAAAACGAATAACAATAAACATAAACTAATATTTGCTCAAAACACATGGCATCCTGTGTTTAGTTCCAACTACTGAAGGAGTTTTAGTCATTTAAAAAATGAATTTTATGCTTTTTCTCTAATAACATTAATTTTTGAAATTCTTAGTATTTTACATAAGAGCAAGTTCGTGCTATCCAGTCGTGTATTTTATTTTATGTGTCTTCGTATTTTAACGCAACAAATAGACACGAAGCGAACAGAAATTGCGTTTTTGATAATTTACATTATGTATAGGGCAGAAAACGGACTAACGGAGCAAGTTTGAGTTATTGATGGCTCCAAGGTCGAAGTGCGTTGAAAACAAGTTACGAATGAGTAGCACATATCTCCCTCTGAGAGCGTTTTGGTTATATGTAGTATAGTTAACGTAGGTACCAATTCAGTGTTGCTGGTGTCCTTATGTTTTCGTATAACTCTTTTTCCTATGATCGCAAAAGTACAACAAGTTATAACTTCACGTATTAATATATGCCGGATTTAGTTTTGCGGATTTAGACCACTAGGCGAACCTAGCACTTATTATAACTCTATTGTTAGGTACACTTATGGAATCACTTACACTCTTTTTCTTGTTGTTGCATTAATGATATTTTACGAACCAAATGATGGCCTCCATCACAGGGCCCGTAGTACAATCCTATGTCTAAGAATTAATTCCGGAATAAAAATGCCCAAATGGGAAGCAACAGAAACGCCCTCGTAGTGAATATTTTCCAACTTTTGGTAACATTATTCAAATTTGCAAAATAGGTATTCGTTGCAACATCTTTATGATGTTTTGTTTTTGCGATAAGCTTTATGAAATTGTTAAGATAGGTCCTATCCCTAAGAGCAAATATTATTTAGTTATAACATATTTATGTTAGCTACAATAAAGAATATGTAATTAACAAGTAGGTACCTACAATATAGTAATAAAAAAAATATATTTATGAAAATCTCATATTTTTTTGAAAACCCCCCCCGAAATTATTTTCTGCGTTCGCCCCTGCTTGAATACCATTGAATCAATAATGTTTGCAAAACAAATAAAAGATCAATTCTCTTAATTTGCCTAAACATGTTTTATGTAAAACTTAAAATGTGTCTTACTTATAATAATTTATTAACTTATTATTTATTGTATTGTTTTGTACTGAATTTAAAAACTGTGATGAAGAAAACTTATGTTCCTATTAAAAATTAAAAATTGAGTTCAAGAGCATTCTTTGATTTAAATAATTTTTTTCAATTTGTTACATTTTTTTGGCTTTTGTTACGTTTTTTAAAAAAATGTGTTACACTTTCGTGAAGCCCAGCGGCAACGCTGCCCATGAGCTGTTGCGTCTATTGAGAACAAAAGGATTCAGATCCACTGCACACACAAGAGAGAATAGCACAAAAAAATGTCTATTGCAAGTGAAGAAATAGTTCTAGAAAAAGAAAAGACGAGTGTTTGAGCACACTTATGATGCAAGCAACCAAATTCTATTGGTAAAATGGAATGACAATAGTGTTCAGGAAAAGAGGAAAATAAAATGCACGACTGGGTCGCACGAACTTGCTCCTATGTAATTGACTAGGAATTTAAAAAAAAAATGTTATTAGAGAACGGTTCATAAGGATAACATTAATTTTTTAAATTCTTTTAGTAGTAAGAGACGAAAACAGAATGCTATACAAATTTAAATTTATGCAAGAACACAAATTTTAAATCGTTGTAGTGGTTTCTTAAAAAAAAGCTTTTATATACAAACTTTTAAAAGGTTTTTAAGAAAAAAATTTGGTACGCTAAATTAAAGTTTTTATTATTGTTCGAATAAAACTTAAATTTACAAAAAAAAAATATTAAATCGTTTCGGAGATATCGAACTTTAAAAAAAAAAAGAAAAAATAGATTTTTTTTTTTCAAAAATTCAAAAAATATTTATTTTAAAGTTCTTAAATGCAATGTTTTAGACTTTTTAGAGGCTTCTCTATAAAAATATAATGAGAAAATGAGAAAATCAAAATTCGAAAAAATGGTGCTATGGCAGGTACAAGCTGTAATATCTTAATTAAAATTTTTTTTATTAAATTAAAGATCGTAAAAAATTAATTGAAAGAAAAAAATTTTATCAAAATTCTAGGCGCCGTTTTCGAGAAAAATACGATTTTTGAAAACCATTTTTTGTAATTTTTTGGCATTTGCATGGTAGGTACCTTTAGTTTTAGGTAATATAGATTTTTTTTTTCTCACATCTTGTAGATTATATTGAGAAACTTTTATTTATCAAGTCTTAAAAAAATCTAGCATTGGATTTTCGAAATATTGAGTTTAAAAAAAAAATGTTGAAGTTTTTTTTAAAAATCCAAAAACTTTTTTTTGAAAATTTGAGTACACAATTCTATTTATGTTTTTGTGGAGCTTTAGCAAAAAAAAACATGGTCAAAATCCATTGTTCCGTTTTTGAGAAAATCGAAAACAAAAAAATGGTTCCATGGGAGGTACCCTCAATAACCATTTTTCGGAAAAATTTTTTCAACCATCACCAAGCTTAAACTAAATGAAATTTCTCTTGTCTTCTTATTTTTTAAATCTGTCGAACAGTTTTTGAGAAAAAAAAATATTTATAAAATTTATAAAAGTTATTTTTGGTCTTAAATAAAAAAGAAAAAAACGTGTGAGGGGAAAAAATTAAAAATGATATCTACCAAGTTTAAAGAAAATCGGACGAGCCGTCTTGGCTCTGTCTGTCGAAAAGACAGACAGACAGCGAGACCCACTTTTTTAGTCTTCGCTATCATCGTAATGTCAACTTTGATCAAAATCTTGAGTTCGATTTTTCTTACGAATGCATAAATTGCCTTATAGTACCTATAAGTCGCAAGTAAAAATTACACTCGTAAAGACTACAACACAAAAACGCACTGTTTTTGCAAGTGTACCATATGCCGAGTGACTTCATTTCCCTCAAAGAATTGAGAAACCTCTTAGGTGCAAAGAATGTCACATGAGGGTAAGATGGAGTTGTGGACTTTGTTTAATTGCTCTTTGTGTTGAAAAAAATTATTTCAAAAAATTCCATACTAAGAATTAGAAAACACGCTTTACTACTGTACCCGCTTGGGTACATCCCAATAACCTTAAAAGTTACTTTTGAAAAAAAAAAAATATTTTTATTAATTGGTTTTAAATGGGTTTGTTTTAAAATGTTTTTCTTAATCTCGTATTCTCGTTATTGGACCTATTTTCTCAAAATATGGCTTAAAGAGCTTATGCTTGATTTGAAAAACAACTTCTTAGACTACGAGTATTAAAAAGTGTATTTATATGTGCACATATGAGAAATAAATTTGACAACTGCACTGTACATTTCGATGTTTTCTCAATGGTTTACCGGGTTAAAATGATATGTCATAAGACTGATATTTGTGTTGCTTGTAATAATACTTGCAAGTTCTATCTCCGAATGAATTAAATCGTTGCATGCTTCAATATATTAAGTATTTAGAGCTTAAAGTCCCTTTACCTATACGAGTAAATACCTACAGCACAGTTTTTACAAACGCAAAAGTTGACACATGTACTTAAAGAGTTCTTCAATAAGACCGAGTTGATTGTGAAATGGAATATGTTATAAAAAGCTGGGCGAGATATTAAAGAAATTCTTTTTCATTAATGTTAACTTTGTTCCAGCTTATAGCCATGTACCTGCAACTTCAGAAAACCCCACGAAACATAGTCCAACGGGGTCAAATTGAACGATTTTGGTGACCAACTCACATCACCTCAATTAGAGATAAGCCTTCCCTCCTCAAATAGTTCATGCAAAAAGTCCCTTGTGGCATGCACTGTGTGGCACATAACTCCGTCATCCTGCTGGAATCACATGTCGTCTACGTCCATATTATTCAATATGGGTCAAAACCAATTTGGGCAACACTACAATAACTCAGGACCCAAGAAATAATTACAGTTTTTTTTTTGTAGAACAGTTGGATTCAAGCTTTTTTACTAAAGTAGAGGGTATTTCTTCCATGTTTGGGCGGGAGGGGTAGTATTTAAAATATTTAAAAATATCGGTAATACTTACAAATAAATATTGTACGTTTTTAAAACCTAGAAGCATTTTTTTTCATCCTGCTTTTAAATCAAGTAATTTATATGAAAAGTTTTTGAAAAAAACTAATTTCACACTCAAAATTTCGGGAAGAAAATGTATATCATATTTATTCAAAATTGTGATATTATTTTCTAACAATATTTTTTTTTTCTTAATCGATGATTCATAGCCGCAGACTTTGGGTAGTTAGTGCTTTAGTTATAAGTTTGTATTGTAATTTATTACAGTAAAAAAAGTACTAATAATAATGAAAACTATATTGTTGTAAGTCTACTAGTGCAGATTAATGAGACTTTTATGACGAAACGAAAAAATCATCGAGGCCACATAACAGATGACAATCGTGGTGCTGGGATTGTACTGTAAGACGATAAGGTTGAATTGGTTTTTTAAGTCAACTTGAAATATAAAATAGATTTGTGGCCTTATATACACAACTGAACCCAAACACCAGCCGTATTTCCAGATATAGCACACGACAATATATTGGTGTAGAAAAAATATTTACAGGATACACCCATAGAACGGCAAATATATTCATTCATATCATGAATATGTAAATGAGAGGATTCAACACTATCAATGATCAACAAAATCAAACCAGGCTTTTGAAAAAAAATATATTATGCCGAAGGACAATAACCTGTATTCACCAATACATGGCGCTATTTTCTATTGAAAATATTGTCTCGAAAGAGAATGTATAAGGACTTGGCCTCACAAATAATGGAATTTTTGATGGATATGAAAAGTAGAGGTACTCGTACACATGCATTGTCGATGGAGTCGAATACAATTAAAGGAAATTGATTCAATCACCATTCAAAGTCTAAGTCTGGAGGATGTTATTCCACCGAAACAACCTAGACTCCTACCATCAACGATGAACTCAACGAACTCGACAGTAAAGAACTAATGACGCTTTATATGATAACTTCATTGAGGAAACTGACATACACTAACTGACTTACTCAAAAGCAGACTGACTAGGATGTGGAAATCAATGTATGACTACCTGGTCGTGGTGCATTCTACTTTATTATTTATGTACTTATTAGAAAGATGTCATTAACCCCGAAGAAAAAAAAGTCCACAAAACTCCAAAACTAGTAGACTTAAAACCATCTAGTTTTCAGTATTCGATTAACAACTAATAAGAGCAGAGTACAAAATTTGTATATAGTCCCACAAATTGTATTATAGGTACTTTAAGGCAAGTTATGCATTCGTAAAAAAAATCGAGCTCGAGATTTTGATCAAATTTGACATTATGATGATAGCGAAGACGAATAAAGTGGATCCGACAATTCCGTCTATCTGTCTGTATGCCTGTATGTCCGTATGTCTGTACCTCGATCTAGAGCCTAAGCCATGGATCTATTTTCTTCAAACTGTACTTAAGGGTCTTCGGTGATTCCCTAGAGGAGAAATTGAAATTTTTTTTAGCTCCAAAACTAACGGTACCCCCCATACACCCGTGATGCATAATCTTATTTATCTCAAAAACTGCTCTAACGATTTTGATAAAAACAAATTAGGTGTGATACATATTATGGACATGGACTACATTTTGGTAAAAAAAAAATTTGGGGCAAAATGTTATTAACCCTGCAGTCGTCGCGTACCAAAAAGTTACGCCAGTCGTCGCGCGGATTACATTATGTAATCAATTTTAAAATTAGAATAAAACCAGTATGCTTTAATTTTTTCAAATTTATTTAGCTGGAAAATGCAATTACATATTATTTAAAGTTAAAAAATATAAATTATTACTTCTTACTATTTAACTGTAAGTACTAAAAGAGACAACAAATCTCCACCAATAGTGTTTCGGCATTCTCAATTTTGCATAAGTGGATTACAATAGTAATACGCGCGACGACTGCAGGGTTAACAGTACCTGTCATAGAACCTTTTTTTGATTTTTTGACTTTCTCATCAACGGCTCTAACGATTTTAACGAAAAATTTTCACTAGGAGCCACTTTTAGATTAAAATAATATTGTATATAAAAATATTCGAAAAATTTTTCTTTGGGATTTTTGAAAAAAAAAATCCAAGTTCTTTTTGATATAGTAATAGTAATAGTTTATTTATTTAGATATTTCCATGTATAATAACAGCAATTACAAATTTTGTATAACAAATTTTTTCAATAGTTTTTGAAACTTTGAAACAGTATCTTGATTTTTAACATTATTAGGTAGAGAATTAAACAATTTCATGCCTTTATAAAAAAGTGAATTCTGACTACATGCCTTAGTTGAGTTGGTTAAACATATTATGTATATGGTTAGCGTTTCTTAAGAGTACGATAACTTAGGCGCCAAGAAATTATAACGTTTTTTTGTAGAACAGTTCAATACAAGCATTTTTTACTACTGGAGGGGGGGTCTATCTCCCCCCGTTTGGGCGGGAGGGGCAATTTTATAAAAAAAAGTACTAAAATGGAAACAAAAAAATATTAAAAAATAACGGTAATAGGGTAAACTGCCCAATTGTTGGCACCCCCCCAATGATTGGCACTTACAGTTTAAATCACTCGTATTAATAACATTTAAAAGTTTTCTAATAAAATCTTTTTAAAAATATTAGCCTTGGTCTATTTCTGATGATTTGGCATCATTTCTTTTGGCCTCTGAAGTTAGTAGCAATTAAAAAAACGCTGTTAAAAATTTAGAATCAAGTTCGCGCCAAATTTTATGTGAAACTTGTGAAAACCCTAAGGAAAGTGGTGACATTGTAGTGTAATTTAATAATAAATTTAAGAGGAAAACCATTGTCAAGTGCAGTTATTATAAAAGAATTAACTATAACAAAGAGGTTAGTTCTTTTTATTTTAATAATTTATTAAAAATATAGCATTTATAAGGGGTGTCAACTATAGGAATGTAAATCCATCAAATTTCCATTTATTGGCACATGCCAATCATTGGATGAGGTGCCAATCACTGGGTTGATTGGCACTATGCCAATCCTTGGATGCCATGCCAATCATTAGAAAAAGTGCCAATCATTGGCTATTGGCACTGTGCTAATCATTGGTAAAGAAAAAGTTACAGATTTTCATAATTTTGTATCAATTTTCCTTAGAATGATAATACACTTTTTAATCAATGAATAAAAATCTAATCTAATCTCGGCCTTACTGTAAACATAATGTCACTTAAAAGACTTAAATATAATTATAAAAATAAATTACCTTTTATTTATTAAATTATATAAAAGAGTTATACTATTCGTTTATTTTGTTTTTATTGGTTTTAATAAACTTTAAAAATTAAACAAAATCAATGTGCCAATCATTGGTTTGTTCAGTGCCAATGATTGGAAAATGGTGCCAATCATTGGTAAAAGGACATTGTTTTACTTTTTATTAATTATTTATTAATTTTAACAAAAAATAGGGTATTTAATGTTTTTCACTAAACAAAAATACAATTAAAAATTAAAAAAAAAAAAAAAAACTGTCGTTTCTTAATTCCCATAAGTTATATAAGCCGAATAAGTGGTGAGTAACCTTAAGGTGCCAATGATTGGTCGGTTTACCCTATGTACTTACAATTAAGTATTATACCTTTTTTTAAAGCAAATTCTCTGTTCTATTAGAAAGTTTTTAAATCAAGTGCAATCTATGCACAATTTTTGAAAAAAAAAACGAGTTTTAAGCTCAAATTTTGTAAAAAAAAACATTAAAAAAAAGTTTAAAGTTGAATTTTTCAAAACTGCAAAGTTATATATAATTATTTTTGTTGCTTAAATTTATTCTTATTCAATAACTGAAAACTAGATGATTTTATGTCGTCTAGTTTTTGAGAAAATTGAAAATAACTAAAACTACTTTTTTATGGGATATTTGTTTTTTTTTTTTGCTTGCTTACACATTACGCCGTAAAAAACAGTGAGGTATGTATGCAACCCCCCTGCTTGGGCACACTATAGGATTTGGGTGGGGTAGGTGCGAGGTTCGGTGTATGCAAGGTTTCTTTTGCATTTACAGAATCTGGATTTAAAGAAACTTTGAATTTACCCTATGGCCTACATATATCCACTGTCAACTAAATACATATATGTATGTACGTAGCCCAAAGTTGCACATTTAAAATGTTCAGACATGAAAATTTAATACATCATGAAAAATTTAAAATTATTTAGGTACTACTGTACGAATGCAGCAAATTTATATAATTCCTTAATTATTATGTATGTTTATTGTTTGTGTCTAACATTTTTAATGCTAATATGGAACAGGTTATTGTTTACCAAGGTTATTCGTTATTCAACCTTTGTAAGAGTGAAGTATTTTTGTCTTTGAATAAAGAATGGCGACTAAGCATCCACTACTTCATCCTAAATTAAGAAACTTTTCAGTATTTTAAAAAAAATATTTCAAAAGCATCGCGTTCTTAGAAGAAATTGGTCCGATTCTAACTAAAACGTCAATTCCCCCACTGTGTTGCAACTAACAGATAAAGGTGGAAAAATATAAAAATTTCAAGGTTTGGTTGGATGTGGCGGTGCTCCGAAAAAAGCTCTAAAAAAAGGTGACAAAAATGGTAAGAAAACAATAAACCCATCTATGGGCACATTTGTTCATGGGCCTCAATATTGGCTAGAGATTCGGGAAGTGCTTGCTATAATTACGAGTATCTATTTTGTGATCGAAATACATTAATCCTCAAAATGAAATCACCGTAGGTACGAGTAAATACCAAAAATCAAAAATTTCATAAAACGTAGTTTTAGTAATTTTCGATTTTCTCAAAAACTAGAAGGCATAAAACCATTCGGTTTTTTGTGTTCGATTCAGAATTAATAGTAGCATTGACCACAAAAAGCCAATCAAGCACTTCATGTCACAATTTTGAAAAAAAAAATTGGTCTAAACTTTTTTTTTTTCATTTTTTTTAACAAAATTTTGAGTTTGCATGCGAATTTTTCAAAAACTATTCACATAAATAATTTAATTTAAATTTAAAATTATAGAACAGACTTCTGGCTTTCAAAACCGGTATAGTAATTTATTGCTAGTGTTGCCGTTGTTTTTTAATATTTTTTTTTTCAATTTAAGTCATTTTTTTCTATAATCGCCCCTACCTCCTAAACAGGGCGAGATAGACCCCCCCTCGCATAATAAAAAACGCTTGTATTTGACCCTTCTACAAAAATCCGTTATCAATTTTTGACGCCTAAGTTATCGTACTCTAAAAAAATATTTTTTGAATTTTTGAAACAAAAAATCAGTTTTTTTTTAATTCGATATCTCAAAAGTCGCAATTTTTTTTTTAAATTTGATTCTTATTAAAGCTTAAAGTTGGCGTTCCACAATTTGTTTTTTTTTTTTAATGTTTAAGAAATTTTGTATATAAAATCATCAAGAAACCACTACAAGATTTTTGTTGCATAATTTCATGTTTAATTGAGAAATCACATGGAATCCTGTCAATTAAAAAAATTAATTTGTTAATTATGAACATTTTTCTCTCGTAACATTCGTTTTTAAAATTTTAAGTCTTTTACATAAGTTCTTGCGACCCAGTAATGCATGAGTAGAAAGGAGGGAGCGTATCCCACTTTCCAGCCAGGGCTGCCATTTCAATTATTTTTTTTTTGAAAAAAATCAGGGCCTTCATCGCGTAAGACAACGATAGTTTGACGACGTCGTTTGAACGATTGAATTGCTTCGCGTAACACATAAAAACTTGAATCGTCTGGACGATGTCGTTAAGACGATTCAACTTTAGCTTCATGTAACTTGTTGAACTGTCAAATAAGGTCGATTGAACGATTGCGATTGAACGATTGCTATTTTACAATCGTCTCATATATTTTGTGGATTTTTGAATTTTTGAGTTTTTTTTTTATTTTAAATTAATTAAAAAAAAGTTACGACATTACAATTTGTTATTTTTCTATGATAATGAAAGCGAAACTATCGAATTAATTCGAATGCGAAAGACACTAATTTCGATTTCCTTTATTTACACAATAGGGATTTCGATCCCGGATAATTTTTTTTCTTTTGGTGTTCGTATTTCGTAAACATGTAAATCCTTTTTCAAATAAGGATTCGAAAATTTTGATCTCTGTAAAAAAAAACATGTAACGTAAAATCTGTCGAGAGATCGAAATCTTCATACAGAAATTGATTTCTCATGTGTAAAGGAAATCGACATAAGGAATGCATCGGATCCTCTCTCACTTCCAACGAAAATTCTAGTTTGATTACAACCAGACAGCCCAACTGACATTTTGTTGCTTCTTGATGTTCTCAAACTGTGGACGATGGGCGACACGACCGAACGATGCGATTGAAACTTTACACGAAGCAAACTTTTGACGACGTCGTGTTCGACAATCTTTTGGACGACGATCGCCTTAAAAATTACGCGATGAGGGCCCAGTACCCCAAAAAAGTACACAACCGCACGGATGTGAAACAATTATTCGCTTATACTATATTCATTATTAACAATTTAAACAAAAATATAGTTTATAATAAAAATTATGAAAGTGGGTAAAAATATACCTTAGTTGTTAATAAACTTATTTGTAAATCAGCCAAGTAGTCAAGAAAATTTTAAGTTTAGTGCAGGCTGTTTTACTTGGCCTCATCCGTTTGGCCAGAATCAACTAACATGCATTTTTAACGAAAATTTAATGTGAACTGCCTAAATTTTTCAGGACTAAAATAGTAATATTTGTATTATTCTCTCTCATTTCTCTCCTCTCGTCATAATTTGTAGAGCTTTCCAATTAGTTTAAAAAACACACCAGAGCAATGAACTGTCAAATCACGTACATATGCCATTTGTATTTGTTTTTAAACTTTTCCCTAAGTGAAGCAACGATGTTTGGTTAGTAGAACGGAGAACCAAAAGGAAATTTCAATTATTTGAACACGCGAAGCAGCATTGTCCAAGCAAAAATGTCTCTTCAAACGTTAAATTTATTTTAAACATGACGCACAATCTTAACGAACATACCCAAGTGAAAGAAATTCCTTCTGTTCAAAAATCTATCCTCGAGAGTGTCAATCAATTCCAAAATTTTCAGATACATTGAGTTGCTGAAGCATCAGCTGCTTTTTTACAAGAAACTTCAACATCACAAAGTTTTCCACATCTGAATGCTGCCATTCAAATTGGAGTCCATTGAAAATGTCTAAATTCAATATTTAAAACAACAGACAGAAAGAGAAAACAAAAATTTAGCATTTTAACCCCCTGATAAAAATCCAAATGAAATGAGCTGTCAAACAAAATTATCAAAATCAAATTTGATATGAAAACACTATCGTAATATTCGAAATTGCTTTATTTTGGCACTGATGAAGTCACTGGACTTTTTTAACTAAAAACTGTAATATATTCCGTCTCTCGGTAAAAACCAACTCTATTTTGAAAAGTGAAATAGATTCCCACGTAAAGCGCGGAACAGATTGAACCAGCAACAGCACCGTCAACAGCAACAGCGGCCGCCATTAATTTAGAGCCAATGTATTTCAATTGTTCAACACACATAAGAACAGCAACAGCAACGCCAACAGCGTCGTTAGGCCAAAGTCCTAAATTAGCTGTTGCTGGTGCAGTGTTGTCAACTTTTAAACTGCAATATTCAGTGGCACCACAATGAAAAACTTTTTTTCGATATGAAATGTCAAGCAGATGAAATGACGTTGCTGGTGGCAATGTTTTTGAGAAATGTTTGCTGGTCAGCGTGCTGTTTGCTGTTGACGATGCTGGTGCTGTTGCTGGTTTAATCTGTTTCGCGCATAAGGCAGATCTCCATAAAATAATTTTCTTTCCCCTAAATTTTTAAGTGGAATTCGTGGAGCGTGCTCAGAACAAGTTCTGATCATGCTCTGAAGTCTGAACGAAAAAAGATTCGAGGCTCTGCTCTTAAAATAAAATGCACGACTGGATCGTACGAACTTGCTCTTATGTAAAAGTACTTTGGAATTTAAGATACATTTTATAAATATAAAACATGGATTTAATGAGATAATAATGTTCAAATGCATAAAATTGCCGTCTGGTTTCCGGAAAAGTATGAATTTATGCAAATAAACCTTAAAAAATCATTTTATTATTAAATAAACTAGCCGACCCAGCTCTCGAAATTCGAGTGCCAATTTATTTATTATTTATATTATTGGCAGTATTTTCAAGCAAATTTATTAAATTAAATTTTATTTTATGTAATATGCAAAGTGTTTGACAGTGCAAAAACAAAAAAGACCCACAGTAGAGCTGTGTAAATCGTTCATTTCAAATGATCGAATCGTTCAACAATCGATTACGAAAATGATCCGATCTTTTCAATCAATCGATCATTCGATCATTTTCATTTCACTGAAATGATACTGTTCCCATTCGATATTAATTTCGATTTCGATGATAAGATTGACTTGTGACTTTGATAGTTCTCACAAAATACTCTATGATGATGGCTACTTCATGGATTAAAAAGTGTCAAAAAATTCAAGAAAAAGAGATTTTATTTGTTGCTCCGGAAAAGTTCAATTTTAGGGCTTTTGGCTGACATTTTGTACGAAATATACCTTGTACGTCATAACTGAATTCGTCCTCTATTCGTCAAGTCATAAACTGTCAAATTCCATCAAAGGATGGCTACGATGCCGATGGATTAAAAAACGTCCAAAAATCCACATTAAACATACCGGATCCTGATACATTAAATAACATCAGTTCAACCCAAAAATTGTTTTTGCGGCCTACAACATCAACGACCAACCCCGATCAATCATGTTGTTCAATGCCGAGTTCAACCCAGAAGTTCCAGTCCACCGTCCGTTTGGTATTCATAATCCACGTTGATTGAATCGGAAGAAATGGAATCAAGTAAATTATGATTAATCGAGTCAACTGATATCGAAAATCGAGACTCATTGAAATGATTGAGATTGAAATAGAAAATCGAGAATCCAGAATCGAGAATCATGTAAATGATTGAGATTGAGATCGATTAAAGTGATTGATTTCGATCATCAATACTTTTCGATGATCACATCAAAAAAATCGAATCGATCCCGATTGATACAGCTCTAACCCACAGTGTGTAAATGCGTGTCTCAAGTATATTCTGCACATCTCCGTAACTGTGGCTTTCCAACCATATAAAATTTATCGAAATCAGTTAAATACTTTTGAAGAAAAGTGTACCACAAAAAACATGTTTGCCGTTTTATTATATGATTTTTTATATAAGAAATTTCTTTAAAAAAATGTAGGATGCGAATTTTAAGTATTTAATAATATTGGTTTTAGGAAATAATTTCAAAAAATAATCGTTCATAGGTTTTGAAGATATCGATTTAAATTTTTTTTTTTTTTTTTTAAACCCAATAAATATTTTTTCAAATATTTTTATATACAATATTTTTTTAAACTTAAGGGGACTCCTGCTAAAAATTTTGGTTAAAATCGTTAGAGCCGTTGGTGAGAAATTCGAAAATCAAAAAAACCGTTCTATGACAGGTACCCCTAATAACGTTTCCCCCCAAATTTTTTTTTCACCAAAATATAGTCCATATCCATAATATCACACTTAATTTTTTTTATCAAAATTGTTAGAGCCGTTTTCGAGATAAATAAGATTTTGCATTACGGGTGTATGAGGGGTACCCTTAGTTTTGGAGCTAAGAAAAAAATTTCAATTTCTCCTCTAGGGAATCACCGAAGACCCTTAACTACCGAGTTTGAAGAAAATACCTCCAGTAGTTTAGGCTGTAGTTCGAGGTACAGACATACAGACATACAGACATACAGACATACAGACAGACAGACGGAATTGTCGGACCCACTTTTTTCGTCTTCGCTATCATCGTAATGTCAACTTTGATCAAAATCTCGAGTTCGATTTTTTTTCTAAATGCAGAACTTGCCCTATAGTACCTATATCGCAAGTAAAAAAGATTGACTTTTTGTATTTTTTTTGGTCATTTTGGTAGTACGGCAATACAAACATTCAAAAAGCAGTACATATAATGCAATTTTATTACTTCGACAGCCCTGCTCCCAGCTGAATGAAATTGAAGAGTCTTGCGATCGAAACAACAGTCGGATATTTTAATGGTTATCTATAATGGGAGTTGGAAACGGACATTTTTTTCATAAGCTAGCTTTTGCTGAAATAAATTTTTAGAAATTTTTTTTCAAAATTTGCTTCACAGAAAAATTTGTTTCGAAACAAGTTTTGTATAAAAAAACAAGGGCCTTACAAAGAAATTAATGGGTTATGCGATAGAAAATCTACAAGACATCTGAAAAGATGGAAAATAAAAGCATTGCCAGACCCAATTCAGAAGGAATAGTCTTCATTTTACATAGAGTATTTAAACCGGTAGAGTTTTCAAACTCAATAGATTCAGCTCCGATTTATTTATTAATTAAATTACCTAGTCGATTTTTAATATAAATGAACGGTGCTGCAAAAAACTGCGTCCATAAATCCGATGTTACCGTGACTTGTCCACCAGTAAAAATTATTGTTATTTTAATTTTTTCAATTTTTCTCAATGCTATTGTACTTACATTTTACATACATGGACGGCAGTAACAAAAATAATTAAGAATATTACCTTGTTCATTTGGGATCTCTGCATCCATAT
Source organism: Philhelius festivus (assembly GCA_963931855.1). NCBI lineage: Eukaryota > Metazoa > Arthropoda > Insecta > Diptera > Syrphidae > Philhelius > Philhelius festivus. The sequence continues at coordinate 157,160,002 of OZ007556.1, forward strand.
GTATCCCACATCTTTCTCCTAGCCCGATTTTTTTTTCTAGTCATTTCGAACGCAGCACAGCACTCGCGGTTTTATTAATTTTATTTACATCATTTTCAAAATTTAAATCAAATTTCACAAATAAAACACTTTAAAATTCGTCCAAATGACTTTGATTTTGATTTTACACAGAACATGCAACAAACGATAGAAGATCACGTCACGAGTCCGCCAAAAAGAGATTCCATGTCGCACACATTCACATTCAATAGAAAACATTGCATGCAGAGCTCACAATCCACAAATGAATTTTATAAATCATTTACTCAATGGAATGTGGCTCCATTCTTGTCCGTTTATGATTCATGAAAATCAATACAATATGAGTGCTTTTTCGAAATGAATGGAAATGTGGGTGAAAGAGGTGAATTTAGTTATTAATATTTTATTCAGTTTACTATTTAAATATTTTACTTTTGTTGATAAGGCAACAAAATGGCGAATTTAACTCACATACAAAAACTTTGGTTGGTTTTAACACTCTGCTTTTCGAAACAGAAAAGGTTAACTATGAAATGAACTACGGGGAAAAGCAGCTAGCTGCACTAAATGGCCATCAGGTAGATAGAGTAATAGGCCAAGAGGATAACCAACCTGCATCAAAGAAAAATCTAATCGAGCTTTTGTATTCGATAAGAAATTAATGAAAAAATGGATATTATTCAAAAATTCATTCTAGCCAATCAATCTATGTACAATGTACAATGAACATACATACAAATTATGTAGCTTGAATGAAAAATTTAACAAATATGGGGGTTATTCAATTTTTGATTTGCTTTCAGCTAGGGATTTTCAGTGGGGGCAAAAAAATGTTGAAATGGAATACAACAAGATTTGTGTGAGGTGTTAATAAAATTCTTTTTTTACTTTTATTTGTTCAAATGCTCGTATTGGAGTTGGCTTCTTACGGTGGCACGGATCATCTGAGTGGTCCAATTTTTAATGACTCTTCCGCTTAGATTCGGCTGAATATGAGCAATGGCCTGTGTTAGGTATGTTCACCTTAATATGACATGGGTCGATTGTGGTTTTTTCGCATAGACCTGTGACATCAGGGAACCACACAAGAAAAAGTATAGCAGGGTCAAATCGCATGACCTTGGTGGCCAATCTCCGCAGAATGTCAGTCGTTGGGTCCACTGTGTGGTACGTAGCGCCACCATATTGCTGGAACCACATGTCGCATAAGTCCATATGGTTCAATTTGGGACAAAATAAATTGGTGGTCGTCGTTCTGTAGCGCCCGCCATTGACGCCATTAACTTTTGGCCTTTTTGTTACCTCAAAGGAGTTTGAGGTCTTCGAACAATTAAACACTGGGAGTTGTGCGATTTACTTAACACATTATTCTGATAACATGCTTTTGTTTAATTAATAAAGGTTCAATTTTTCTTAGAGTATGTACCACGCCAAAAAGAATTTCCAAATTGCAGATTTTATTTAAGAAGTCTGTTATAAACTAGTTTAAAGATTGGAATATGGCAAAAGAGGTTAAGATGATAAAGTTGCCTAACAATTTTATCCAGAAATTGTTTCAGAAAGGAAGTATGCTCCAACCAATTTCGATTAATTTTAAAACAACTTTGACTACAAGTGACATTTTGACTAAATTATTAAGGCTTACTTCCCAAACAAAATCTCAGACAGCTGCTCTCAGTGGCTGCTCTTCACTACAAATACGACAGTTTTGCTTGTTCACGTATCCATTCAACCAGAAATGAACTTCGTCGCTCAACACAATTTTTCGATGAAAAAATGGATCTTCGGCCAACTTTTCAAGAGCCCATTCACCAAACATTCGGCCTTGTGGTAGGTCGTTCGGCTTCACACCTAAATCCTTTCACAAAATTTTCCACATAGTGGTGTGACAGAGGCCCAATTGCTGCGAACGGCGCCGAATCGATAATCCACGGTCATCACTAACACAGGCCGATACCGCTGCGATATTTACCTCAGTTCGTACGCTACGTAAGCGTGTTGGTTGTTTAATGTCTAACAATGTAAATTTGGTGCAAAATTTAGTCGCAATAGCCCGAATAGCCGCCTCAGCAGGTCGATTAAACTGACCATAAAATGGAAGAAGCGCGCGATGAACTTTCTTAACAGAGCACGCATTTTGATAATAAAATTCAATAATTTGCAAACGTTGTTCGTTTGTAAGACGATTCATAGTTAAATTATAGACCAAACTTAAGATATTTGAAAGTGCCACAAAACACGAAACGTGCGTGAGCTGTCAAAACCAGTGTTGCCAAAAAGAAAATGGCAAAAAAATCGCCCATTAATGAGTCAACATATACTAAAAACAATATCGGACTGAGAATCACTAAAAAATGAGTACCATCAAGAATGGATAACACTCTAGTTTATACATATATCCTTTTCAAAATTGGAAAAAAAAATAGATAAAAAGAAAATAGGACGAGTAACTTAATGATTTGAGTCTCTTTGTGACAATTGAATGATTCACGGGTATCAACTCTTCTAGTCTTGCTGTCTCGTATCGGTTATACTGGTTGCTGATGATTCGGATTTTGGTTTTATATTCTGGTACTCGGTTGAAGCGCTCTGGTACATCAGCAGGTACTACGCCTATTACTACCTATTATTCTGACGTCGGGCTTATAACGGGATTGGACAGTACTAACGCCCTTGGTGGCACTTAAACAGCAGAAACTACGCCCCAGGTGGCACTCAAAACAGCAGACTAAAACGCTCTGGTCGATCCTTAGGTACCAAAGCCTATGATGCCAATTAGGACGTTTAACTTCAAACTAATGCCCCTTACCACTGGTGGGGGGAAGGAAAGCTAGAGGTACTACGCAACTACGCCTACGCTTGTCTACGACTGAATTTCAAATGATCAATAGAATCAATTTACTATGTCGCCTTAATTTGCGTATTATCAAAGGGATACTTTTCGGTCATCCAAGTAGGTCCTCATGATCCTTTTTCCGTAATCACTGAATGTGAACTGTCTAAGTTGGGAACGGAAAATCGAAATGTTGTTGATTTTCTTGTGACGTCATGTGTCCTGGTGCGTGTGCATTGAATGTGGTGAAGCACAATTCTCGCTGGTAATACCAAAGTAACATAAAGTGGATTAGCATGGAACGCTTCGTTACACCCATCAGGTTTACCCTTGAGCTCTACTTCGGATTTGGAGATTCTTTCTTTAGCCGCACTACACGAATGTTGAATATCTTACCCGACTCATTTGTTTCCTTCACAATGTGCATCAATATCTTTTTTTAAATCCTCTCCAACTCTCCCAAAACGCTCATATTGTGTCTAAACATTTTAAGAGTAGTCATAATCGCTTTAGTACACGCAAAATTATAAAAAAAAAGTAATTTTGTATAATTTTAAGTGGAGTCAATTTTTCAAAGTTGTAAAAGTCTGAGACAGAGATTTAGTTTATTTCAACCGATAATTTTAATTTTCTAATGCAGACAAAATGATATAGTGAAACCGCATGACAAATACCAATACAAATCACTTTAAATTATTAATAAATAGTTGAAATTTATTAGATAATAGTTCAAATAGCGTTTGGGATAAATCTATTTGCGTTTGAGTTTAATTGTTTGATACATTTGCGAATTGTTTATATGTTAATAATGATCAAGTAATATAAAAGTTCTGTTCTCAGAGTACAGATAATCTTCGTTTGCCAACTTTAGTCTCAAAAAGAAATTAAAACCATTTCAGGGTCAGAAATATAATGATTATTTTTTAATCTGCCTTACGCTCACGCACCTTCTCTTTTGAGTGTACAAATCATTACGCTTCATAAATCAAAACTATGACCGACATCAAAAAACCTAATTAAACCTTAAGCTGTTTGACACCACCCAAACATAAAATTAACCATTTCATTCAAATATTTGTTTTCAGATTTCGATGCTCAGGATGGCGCTGGTAATACTCCACTCCATGCTGCTGTGGAAAACGACTCCTTTGATGCACTGGATTACCTTCTATCAATGTAAATACATACATATCTATATCTATATCTATATCCTTCTTCAATTAATGCGAAATCTAAACTTTAATTTGAAATTCATAAATAAACTTTGTGCTCTAATCCGAATTTTCTAGTCCCGTCAACACGGGTTTGCTCAATGAGAAAAAGTTAGCACCAGTTCACCTTGCCACTGAGTTGAATAAGGTGAAGGCTTTGAAGGCAATGGGCAAACACCGCAGTGTGATTGACATTCAACAAGGTGGCGAGCACGGAAGGACTGCATTGCATTTGGCAGCTATATACGATCATGAAGAATGTGCAAGGATTTTGGTATGAAAGGACTTTTTTGTTTTTGATTTTAATTTTATAAGCATTATGTATAATTATTTTAGTAAAATATAAAGAACATAGTAACGCTGTCATTTAGTATGGAATTATTTGTATGGGTGTTTGTGAGTATGTTTTTAAAAAAAAATTGTTAGGATTGTATAGACGTGGATCTTAAGAGTAGAAAACAATATTATGTATCTATGTATGTATATGTATAAAAATGGGTGAATCAGCGATTACATTTTCTTTTTATTTGAAGTCTCTCGTAAATAAGTATATAAGCTCAATTTATAAATGGTTATTATCGAATTATAATTATATAAGTCGCATCATCGGATTAATCATTTTCGAAAATCTTTCGAACACTAAATTTTTTCTTTAAAAAACCTACTTACCCCTTGTAACCGGGGTAGATTGTAGATTGTAGATTGAGGAATCGAATCCGAATTGAGATTTCAATCCAGGTATATGGCGGCACTGGATGGAGAGATCGAATTGAAATGGAATCGAAATGACAATCTGGTTTTGTACACACACTCGATTCTTCGATTCCTCGATTCAGGTATACAAGCATATTTTCGATTCGATTCAGCTCGTTTAGTGGCATCGGATCGAGAAATCCTATTTCAATCCGATCCAGGTATACACGGAGCTAAATCCTGATTCAATTCCTGTTCAATTCTCCATATAAACGTAGTAACTACCTTTGTATCAAAAACCGTTTTCTTAAGACGTCGATATGTCGTTTAGGGTAACCACAAAAGAACGATAAGAAAAAAAAATTAAATAGAACAACAACGGTGAGAGGTATCTATAAAATTGATTCTAGCTTTATGTTAAAGCTACATTCATGCACTTATGTTAGGAATAGCACATCATTCATACGGCTGAAACGGCTGAGTTGACAGTGCGCTAAATAGTCGGCATAAGTTTGATGAGTCTTGCCAAAAGATTCTCAAATGTTGCCCTCGAACTCGTCCAAAGTGATTGGTTTGTCAGTGGATACTAAGAACTTAACGTAGCCCCAAGGGAAATAATGTTGTCAAGTCGCATGATAGCGGTAGCATAATGGCGTATGGCATACGATATGTAGCGCCCTCTGGTTGGGACCACAACTCGGATATACCGATGTTGTCGAGCTGATGATTTTTTGACCAAAATCCCGATTGCCGGCGAACATTCCCAACGTCCAAGCAGCAAACTCAAAGTATTGACTTTGGTCATCTAGATGAAATTGCAAACCTTACTGAATATTTTGACAGCTGTGTTGTAATTCCAGCAATTTTGTTTCTAATGTTGTCCTCAAGCATCGAGGTGGTTATTGGTTTGATGATTTAAAAATCGCAAGGTATCGACTCAAAGGATCGTGTGGCCCAGTAGGTATTACCAATTTTTGACATTATTTTAACACCGAAATTCACATAATTTTTTCTACGTATGTACATATTTACAATTGAACAATTACAAGTCGTTACTACTGCTGTGTCAATCGCGATTGATTCGGTCTTTATGACCCGTTCACCAAAAAGATTGCAATCATAGTAGACCGAATCAATCAATCATAATGTCAATCTCTTGCCACTGAATCCGTCAATCCGATGAACATAAAGTGGACGAAACGAACGAAAATAAGTTTGGTCTCGTTCTTTTAACTTATTCTCAATCATTTCACAATACCAAATAGGAATAGAAATGAAACAGAATGTAGGTATATTCTTCATTTTATATATACATACAATGGAAGATGGTGCGAACGAAGTCAAAAAAAGCCAAATTTTCGTTCATGTTCACATAATTTCGGTCTCGGTCAGAACGAAACGATTTGAAAAACTATTTTAGTTGAATAAACGATTGAAAACATTTCGATAAAAGATGATTTTAATTGAATGAATGATTGATTGAAAAAATCAAATCCTTGAATCAAGCAATTAATGATTGATTCGATCTTTCAAACTGAATGATTGGCACAGCTCTATACGATTGTCAAGTGTCAACTGACAAATTTCATTCACACAAAAATTGCAACCAAATCAAATCGACGTAGAACATAGAATACACTCTGTACAAGGCACACAAATGTGCGACTCCCAGCTCATGGCGTTCCGCAACTTTTAAAATAATCTCCTCTTTTAATCGTTTTATAAATATAAAAAACAGACATAATAAAGGCATTTTTCTTTAGATTTTTCTGAAAAACCATATTAAATTGTCTCTGCACTAAAGAAAAACCCTATACGTATGTATGTACATATGTCAAAATTAAAATCGAAAATCCATTTTTCATTTTCTTAAATGAAGAATTTTCTTATAAAAAGAATAGAGATTTTACAACCATGTTTTTTTTTAACTACTCTCAACACCCTAGAGAATTTATATCTGAAATATAAATCTTGTTGATGAGAAACTCGATTTACAGGAAGTCCGTAAACATTGTAAATTATTTCTCAAGAAAAATTGACATATCGAGCTGTGCTTTAGTATCACAGACTTTATGTTCATATCTAAAATTTCGTTTTGTCTTCTGTTTCTTCTGTGAAACATTATACTCGTACATTAGGGTGATTGAAAAAAAAAACTTATTTTTCTTAAATTCATTTCAAAAATTGCATAAATATATGTCTTTAACACATATGATGAGTGTGTGAAAATGCTGTGTTTTTTTTTAAATTTGTTTCAAGTGTTTCGTGACTTTACTTTATGTATTACTTTTTTGTTAATTTCAAAAAACTTTATTTGATCCAGTTTTAAGTTTATCCTGTCAAAAATTTATTTTCAATTTTCAAAATTTCAAAATGCACATTGCTTGAAAATGTATCTAACCTCCAAAAAGTCACATATGCAATTATGAAAATTCGAAAATAAATCCAATTTTTTAACCTGTTAGAAACCTATAAGTATTTTCCTATTTAGAATTCAACTTATTTTCAATAGCTCAATCCATTGCGGATTGATTTTAAAACAAAGTATTTCTATGATCACCCTACTTGTACATATAAAAAACCAATACAAAAAATATTATTTCAGATAACTGAGTTCGATGCATGCCCTCGTAGGCCCTGCAATAATGGTTACTATCCCATTCATGAAGCCGCAAAAAATGCTAGCTCCAAAACAATGGAAGTATTTTTTCAGGCGAGTAAATATTTCGGTTAATATTTTTTTTTAAAGTGTGTTTTGCTTAAAATTGAAATAAGATTTTGCTTGGTTTGTAGATTGTAGTTTGTCCTTTTATTGCATTTGTTTGTATCTTTCTTGCTGTACAATTTAATGTATGTTACTTGGAATGTTGTTTGCATGCTTTGATAGTCTTTATTAATTTTTTTTTAATTTTCATATTTATTTTCGATCTACATATTTGTAAAATAAATTACACCACATGATAACATGTTCTTGCTGAATCCGTCTGTATTTCAATTTGAAACCTGAACTCCTGAAGTGATTTTCTACAGATTTAATACCTTCTTAGAATTAAAGACAATTCAAATCTGTTAGATTTCATTGTCGTATAACAGTTATGGAAAAACTTATTTTATACAAGGTTTGTGTAATAGAACAACACTTACCTCGTTTGGTGTGCTGTGGAGTGGTGTGTCGCTTGCGCTTCAATATATTTTATATGCTTAGATCACATTTGTGGAGTGGTGTGTTGTGGAGGAATGGCTTCTGATTCGAATGCGCCATACCACAATGTGGAGTATATGAAATATAACAAATAATCCAATGTCATAACAGATATTTTACTACTTTTTAAGATAAAAAACATTTTGTATTATTAAAAAAAATCAAAAGACAACAGTTTTGAGTTCTTAAAAGTTTAATTTAAAAAGCATATTTTTAAACAAATTATTGTGTTTAAAATGTACGAACATTGAATAGAATTGCTGAGACAAAATGAAGGGAGTATAAAGATCAAGTGGAAAGAGTTGCTGTGTGAGATTTTATTGCATGAGAACTAATGGTAAGATTCTTAGCGATTAAAAAAGGTATAATCTTTCGGAATGCTGATAGTTTTGGCGATCTTTAATGTTAAGCTAAGTGTACACGATTAGTAGATCTTACAATATTGTCAGATCTGCTAGTGAAAAACATGCTTACAATGTCTTACAGCCGTGTAGTCTTACAATTAATTGTCAGAAAATTTGTCTGACAATTAATTGTTAGATCATTGTCTGACAATTAATTGTAAGAAATCTGACAATCATGTGTACGCTAGCTGACAATCGTGTAATCTTCCAATTAATTGTCAGAAAATGTATCTGACAATTAATTGTAAGACGGTAAATTGTAAGGTATTTGATAATCGTGTACACACACAATTTATTGTCAGGCCTGCCAATTTTTATCGTTGTCTGACGTTTCTGACAATGAAATTGTAAGATGTTCGTTTTTTAGCATCATACAATTTTTTCATTGCCAGACAATTTGCAGCCACCGTTCAATATTCAATTGTCACAGTTTCCATAACCAACAAAAACTGACAATTAATTGTGTGTGTACACGGTTGGTAGAAAATCTACCAATCTCTTACAATTAATTGGTAGGTATTAAGCCGGCTATCTGAAAATGAATTGTCAGCCAACTTCTGACAATTAATTGTAAGAGATTGGTGGATTTTGTACCAACCGTGTACACACACAACTTATTTGTCAGCTCATTGGTAGATAATTGTCAGACATTGTAAGATCTTACAATATTGTAAGATCTACCAATCGTGTACACTTAGCTTTACGTCTTTCTTCGATCTTTCATTTTGCGTACTGTCATGTTATGACATATTGTATATCTGTACTTTACGTTTTTAACATGACTACACACAAGTGTGTAATTCAGCGACACACCGCTCCAGTCAACAATACACCACACGAGACATCCGTGGTTCCGGCTTAAGAAATTTATATTTAAAATGTTTACAGGGTGTTTTACTTTTCGCATTAGAAACTGCCAAAAAGTCGAAAAAAACATATAGGAGGAGGTGATACGTTTAGACGGGTGAAGAAATTTTTAAAAAGCAATTATATAAAATGAACAAAATAAATATTGGAAAACAACCATATTATTCTTTTAAACCTAGAAATCTGTTGCTTTATTTAATTTTTCTTAGCAAAATATTTCATACTGTTTTTTTTTTTTAATTTAACGTTTATTGCAGTATTATTAAGGTTTCAAGTAAGTTCGATGGTTTTATGCATTTTAGTTTTTAAAACAATTTTGTACATCAACTATCATAATATCTAATTAAAAACAAACTAGATTCGTTTAGAAGCTGCTGTTTCCAAATGCTTTAACCATTACTCATATTTTGAACCTTTAAACAAAATTTATCCACCCTTCCGCTCTTATGCAATCTTATATGAATCACCTGTTTATTAAAAGGTTTACTCTAGCTTTTGATGAAATTCCATTAACCTTATTGCACACAAATTCATAATACAATATGGTTTATTTTTATTTCAAATCTGTTTGATAAAAGATTAAATTTATTATGGACGCACTTGGCAATATTCGGTACTAAGAAATGTGGGGCTCTTACTGCACGAAAACCACCAGGATCAGGACCAATTTATGAAATATTGAAAAATTATTTATCTTTCTTAATTTAGAAAAAAACACTTACGAAGTTAATCATTTTCCCATAGATTTGAGACCATCAGCTTATGAGACTTTGTTGTTCTTAGTTTCCGAAGATTGTCTGGTACATTTAAGAAGGTTTCAATTTTGTATTTGGTATGACTGCAGTCACTATTACCACATTTGAAATCATTTCTATTTTAAGGTCAAATTGAAGACCGCAACTTCTTATGTACTACAGGGCATTTATTATTGCAAGAAGGATTTAGTTTTTTGGAATTTTCGGATAATATCAGTATTTGATTTCTTTGTACAGCCCCCGCAGTTGGATACCATGCGTCCAATTCTTCTGGAAAGATAGGATAGAGTTCTTTCCTAGTAATCAGAACATTTTTCTGAACTTCGAGTTTAGTGCTTCGCTTTTTTTTTAATGCACTCTTTGCATTTTAGAATTGCATCCACAGTAATTCAAAAGTATTTGGCACTAAAGTTGATAAATATTGTTTATAGGTCTTGATTTTGTTTGGTGCAATCTCTTACATACTCCACTGCATTTTACATTTTTTTTGTTTTTTTTTTTAAGTTCATCAGGAAAGGTGCCAGGCCATAATATCATTCATGTCCATTGGAATATCCCTAGTATTTAACAAATACAGTGTTGGTCCTAAGACACTTTCTTGTGGTACACCAAGTTCACATAGTTATTAGTTGCTCCGTATTGCAAAGAGTCAGCAATGTAGTATTTCACTATTTCGTATTACTGGTTGGGAAGGTCCCTATGCAGTTTGTACTCAAGTACCAAACCTTGTGAAAGGCTTGAGCAATATCTAAGAATAGAGGTGAACATACTCGTTACTTTTCAAGAGCTTTTTCAACAACTTTCTATCGTGGATTGACTGTTTCTAAATCCAAACTGATACTTAAGTACTAATCTTCTTTCTACTATTATTTTGCTAAGCCTATTTAGGAGCAATATTGGTCTCTTGGTTGTTATCTTACTTGAATTCTGCAATTTCTTTGTTGACTTTGGCATTTTCACAATCATGTATCTCATATCTGAGTTGTAAGTCATGCGTTTATGCTAGTCCCGCACATTCAATCTTTAGTTGCGCAACTGCTTGGTTCGAACAACTAAAAAGTTTGTGTTTTGACACGAACTAAACGATTGTCTAAAATGAGTTCGCTGTTTTGTGTAACATACTCGTATAATTATATGCACCTGGGCGGACATTAAACCAAATAGTTCATCTGTTTTCTATAAGCAACCAAACAGTTGTGCAACTAAAAATCGAATGTGCGCGCCTAGCCTTAATCTGAGTTAGAGTTTTTTAAAGGATATTTACGGCGTTTATTCCATAAGCTAAGCTGGTGTTTCTCATTAGATGTCTTGTGTTGACACATGCTTCTTACTACTTTGTGCATGACAAAGGGAATATATCATATTCGTCGCTCTATCAACACAATTTGATTGACCGCAAAGATGTCAGCCTTCTGTTTCGCGATTTCGATCCAATTTCCTTTTTGAGGTTTTACTGTCGGGATCTCTGTCTGCGATCTTTTTAGGCATTTTATTGCTTTCCACAAGGTAGAAGCTTCCTTCGTCAAACTTTTCAGGAATCTAATGTTGAACGAATAATTCACTGATTCTTGATTTATGTTCATTGTTAAGACTGTTTAATACTGCCTTAGCGGCCGGGAATCAAGTACTTCACCATTTTGTTTGAGCTCTTCTTTTTACCAATATCAGCTTCTTTATTTCGACTTGATAATTCAGTTTTAATTAAAATAATTGGAGTACCTACTTTCATCTGCAGCCTGTTGCACTTCAGCAATAAATTATAAATAAAAAAAAATATGTGCATGAATCTAAGATATTTTAAAACGTATTTTTAAGCATTCTAACCTTATTAACTGGATAGAGGAAGCTCGTTCGACGCAGCCGTCCACTTAGATCTGTTCGCATTTTCTATTAATTTTTTTTTTATTTTTTGTAAATTTTGTATTACTGCTTAATATTATCGATTGTTCTTGTATAACTGTATAAATTTAAATCTTTAAATATGTTCAAACCTATTTTATGAATGTTCAGAGAATATTTATACATAATTTTTGTTCTTTCATAAACAAGCAGTGGGGAGAATCGCGAGGATGTACACGAGAAGAAATGTTGGCCTTCTACGATTCCGAAGGTAATGTTCCACTACATTCAGCTGTACATGGAGGAGATATAAAGGCTGTGGAGTTGTGCCTAAAATCAGGAGCCAAAATATCAACCCAACAACATGACTTATCAACACCTGTACATCTGGCTTGTGCTCAGGTAAGTCAAAGTTCTTCAAGTAAATATTTTATAAATATTTTGATTGCAACTGTCAAATGTGTATTGCGGTTTTCGATCAATGTAATTTTCCCACAGAAACGAGAACATGTCAACTCAATCATAGATATAGTTTGTTTCAAATCAAATGCATCTACTGGTTTGGTTTTATAGCACCTAAAAGGTTAAGTCAGCATAAGATGTCCTTATTGATTGCACAGGAACAAATACAAAAAAAAACTATCTGCACGTGCAACAAATTCTCCAACAAAAGAATTTGATGAGAAATAGAAGAACATTTGTTACAGTGGACTCTATTTGCATTTAATCATCGTACATTTTATGCATGATGTTCAGTTTCTTAGCGTTTGCCTCTGAGTTCTTTTTTATTTTACATGAGTATTTCATACCTACCATATATCCATTTGAAAGTTTTCAATGGTTTCTTCACAAATGGACCTATTTGCATCTTTTGAATTTTGCATATTCCTCCTTATCATTTGATTAGGATGTTTGTAATGTATCTGTGCAAAAAACTTGTTCATGTACTTTAGTTTTGAAATATTTTCACTTAATTTCGAAGAGTTTTTTGAACAAGTTCTTAAGTTACTATACTTGTTTAAAAATTTACAGAAAAATAATTAAATAAAATGTTTTCATATTTACACTTAGAATATTAGAATAAATGATGTTTCTGTTCTTAGAAACGAAAGAAACTATCTTGCTTTTTTTGTTAATTTGTCTTCAAATTAAGTTCAGTCTTTAAGATTTTACAAACTCCAAAACTTTTTAAAATTTTAATGTCGTTTACAGAAAAACTTGTATTTTTTCTTACATTGAATCCTGATTTGTTTATCTAATAGTACTGAATGGGATACAGAATTCATCTTTTAAACTCAATATTTTAAAAATATATACTTGGTACTTTTTTTTAAAAACTTTGTAAAAAAAATTAGAAAATGCCAAAATTTATTTTTCTCTAAATTAGGTTCTTTAATTTTAATAAATATTTTATATGTTTTTGATAAACCATTAGCTTTAGGCTTCAGCCCACTTAAGGACATATTACATTAAATTTGGTGGTGCAACAGCTCGAAGAGAACCAGACCTAGTGACTTACAACTCTCAACCATTCCAGTGTGCGTGCTACCAGGAATGGAGGAGATCTACAATAATTTTCTGCCGATTCCGAACGGCTTTATGAGCAGCACCTTTCATGAAAAGGACCTACTCTTGGAAGATTTGTCAATTCCTCGCAAGAGGAAGGTCAACCCTGAAAAAAACTTTTGTAGCGGCTGAGAATTGAACCCCAGACCTTCTGCGTGACAGACTTTTTTTATTTTTTTTTATTCATTTTTACTATCATTAATCTTAAAACTATCTTAAAGCTAGACAAAAATTCATTAAAACTAGCCCTATAGAGATAGTTTTTCAGAATATTCAAGTACAGACGAAGTTAATAAATTTTTCCTTTTTGTTTTTATATTTTCTAGGGTGCTATTGACATTGTTAAGCTTATGTTTAGTATGCAACCTTCCGAGAAAAAAGTCTGTCTAGTCTGTACCGATGTTCAAAACATGACACCTCTTCACTGTGCAGCAATGTTCGATCATCCTGAAATTGTTGAATATCTCGTTTCCGAAGGTGCTGACATTGATGCTCTAGACAAGGAACATCGTTCACCATTACTATTGGCTGCCTCACGAAGTGCTTGGAAAACCGTCCACACCCTTATTCGGTTAAGGGCAAATATTTCCAAAAAGGACTCCACCGCAAGAAACGTCCTTCATTTTGTAATAATGAATGGCGGACGTTTACCTGAATTTGCAGAAGAAGTCAACAAAATCCAATCACACTGTCAATTAATTCAACTACTAAACGAAAAGGATAGTACGGGCTGTTCACCATTGCATTATGCAAGTCGAGATGGACATATTCGTTCATTGGAGAATCTAATCAGGCTAGGGGCTTGTATTAATCTTAAGAACAATAATAATGAGAGTCCATTGCATTTTGCGGCACGTTATGGCCGGTATAACACTGTTAGGCAACTACTCGACTCTGAGAAAGGTTCCTTCATAATTAACGAGAGTGACGGAGAGGGCTTGACACCCTTACACATAGCTTCACAACAAGGACATACGCGAGTTGTACAATTACTGCTTAATAGAGGAGCACTCTTGCATCGGGACCATAATGGAAGAAACCCACTACAACTGGCCGCAATGTCAGGATTTACGCAAACCATCGAACTCTTGCATTCCGTACATTCACATTTGCTGGATCAAGTGGATAAAGATGGGGTAAGATTTTTAATTTTTCAATCCCTTAAAATCACATACAAAATTTTTTTTTAAAATTGCTTTTCAAATTAAAGTTTATAAAAACTGTTAGGGCCTCTCATGGTTATACATGTTCTAATGATTTCCCAAAATTTTAAGCTGAAATCTCCCAAAAACTTTTGTTAAATTACTTTTAACCAAATACATTTTTGTGATTCGTATGAAATTGAAAATTAAAATAAATACTTCTTATAACAGAACACCGCTCTACACTTGGCCACAATGGAAAATAAGCCCCATGCAATAAGTGTCCTATTGTCTATGGGAAGCAAACTCCTCTACAACTTCATGGACATGAGTGCCATTGACTATGCTATTTATTACAAATATCCCGAGGCTGCCCTAGCAATGGTAACACACGAGGAACGAGCCAGTGAGGTTATGAGACTCAGATCGGATAAACATCCCTGCGTCACTCTGGCGCTAATAGCATCGATGCCAAAAGTATTCGAAGCCGTCCAGGACAAATGCATAACGAAAGCCAATTGCAAGAAAGATTCAAAAAGTTTCTATGTAAGTTGAAGTTTTGATTTTTTTAAATTTAAATCCATCATTTCTAGAAGTAATAGCCAACGAACCAATTTCGATATCCATAAATATGCAATAACCCTCTTCCAAAAAATAAACATTTAGATCAAATACTCGTTCGCATATCTACAATGTCCATTTATGTATTCGCAAGTTGATGAAATAACAGGCGAGCCAACCGATGTATTAGCCAATCTAATACCATTGCCAGCCTTAAACGTAAGATAATAAAGATAAGGTTTTATATCTAAATCTATGTATTTGCATGAGGTTTCTATTTGTTATAACTTTTATTTTTCAACGTAATTATTGTATATAACAAAAGCCTAATTAATATTATTAATATTTTTCTTTAGTACTTTACTTAATTCAAATACAAGGGAGAATACTCACATTATGACGGTGACGGTTTTGTTTAGCAGCTCAAAGATACGAGTATTTTGATGATAACACAAATTCGTCTTCGAAATACAGCTTGTATCGGGACCTCGAAAATTATCTGGGCTAAGGTTGCTAACGAAGGATTAGCTGTAGTCATTTTCAACATCTGATCCTTTACAGGCTTGCAAAAAGCACTATACTTTATTTTTACCTGATTTTTAAATCAGCTTTGACAAGCTCGATAAAGACCACTTCCTGATTATATCAGTTTCGGGATATAATTTTTTATTATTTAATTTAAAAATTAACATACTTCTTTATAGACTTTAAGAAAATTTTCAGCTTACACTTACCGGAGAAGTTACACTTATATTTGTTAAACTTTCTTAACAAAACAATGCAGTCAATACCTAAACCTAAGCCAGCAAACTTCTTCCAGCCAGCTCCATTCATGTAAGCTATCTTCAGTTTCACAACACAAGTTTTGTTGAAGTCCTCTTCCACCAGTGTGACACACCTGAATCACGGCCTATTTCTCACTGCGATGTCCTTCACTCTAAATGATCCATTCACCATTAACCTTGGCTTTTCTTCGAATTGAACCATGTTCTTCAAAACATATTTAAAAAATTGCCCAACCAAGCTAACCTCATAACAACCGAGAGCTTTCGAATCCGCTATCACAGAAAATAATTATGACAATTTAACATTATCTGCATCGAAATTGATATCTTTACTTCGTCAAAATCGTGTACACATGATGTTGACTTTGGTTGTATGGAATAATCCATTTTCCAACATCATACACAATTCGCAGAAATGATTTTTTTATACTCAGCACAACTTGCAATTCTATTTCACTACTCCTATGATCGTCCTTGCAGCCCTCGGGCTCGGATCAATGCTTCTAACATTGAGAGGTTTTTTTTACCTTTACGTAAGACTTCCGAGCTTCATTCCTGATGTGATACCCCTTTATTTCTTTTACAGGTAAGAATTTGCAACAACAACTTGAATAGAATACAACCAAGTGTATTAGCTGGAGTTTTAGCTAATTCAAGAGTACCAAGCCAATCATCAGACCTTTAGTTATGCTTAGCCATTATTTGTTCAAGTTTAATCGAAAAACTTTTTGGCCTCATTGGGATCTGAGCTCAGAACTTCACTGTCTCGCCAAAGACAATTCTAATGTATAAGGCTGCGCGTAAAGTGGTAAGACGAAGCGATGCGATACGAGAAGCGAGGCGACAAGCGATTCGAAATGCAAAAATTAGATGCGACACATTGCTCACAGCAACAATGATTTTGAGCAGCTCTCTGGTTAATTCCTTTATAACTATTATCACCAAAATTATCAAAAAATTGTACCACACAATCACTGATATAACAAAATATTATTCGTCTTTGAACGACAAAACAAACAAAATAACCCTTCTCACAGAAACTCGCTTGAAAAAGTGGTCAGAAGAGTTTTTGAGCGAGATGCTTGCGATAGGTACGCGAGAAACTCGCAACACTCGCATCAAACATCACTTCACTGTGCGCATTTATATACTCGTATAAGAATAAATGTGAATATTTTTCTTGCACGCAAATGTTTCTCGTATCGCATCGCTTTGTCGCACCATTGTACGCGCAGCCCAAGTCATGTATCACGAAAACGTTCTGTTCTGAAACATCTTGTAAGCTATGTTTTTTTTTTTAGTTCACCAACTAAACTCTAAAATTGCAGTCCCTGACAAATATTCGATATTTTCATTTTTTTTAAATATATGTATTTTGTAACCAAAAAAATCAATATGAGCCACTGTTCGACGAGTAGCAACACGACATGGTCTTCCATGTCACAGTATGAACAATAGGATTAAGCAATCGGGTTCAACCTTTTGGTATGAAAAAATGACGTCTACCGAGAGTTATATTGTCATATGTATCCCTTTAGAGGAAACAACTCCCCTTTTTCATTAGTTAAATAAAAAAAAATATTTATTAAAAGTCACAGATATTGGGTTGGCAAAACCTAATACTTAAATGAGAGATTTCTGCAAACTTTCACATAAAACCTGGTTTTAGAAATAATGACTTTAATTTTTAAGGATATATTTTTTTTATTAATTTTTTTTCTATATTTTTTATTTAAAGATCAAATATTCATTTTGGCCATTTCAAATGTCAGCGGATGAAGTTGAAATGAAACGCATTGCAATTAATGATCCAACATGGAATCAAACACCGCTAATTGTAACGAATGTGAGCATTACATACTATGTACGTTTTCACCAAAAGATAATACGAGATTTAAGCCAAGAGATTTACCTATGTGGTGTTTCCACCGCACTGGAAGATTTAAAAGAAGATTAACTTTGACATCATCTATCAAAACACTGATGGTGATTAAATTTGTCTTATGCGCGAACAGATTAAACCAGCAACAGCACCAGCATCGTTGACAGCAAACAGCACGCTGACCAGCAAAAATTTCTCAAACACATTGCCACCAGCAACGTCATTTCATCTGCTTGACATTTCATATGGAAAAAAAAGCTTTTCATTGTGGTGCCACTGAATATTGCAGTGGGAAAGTTGACAACACCGCACCAGCAACAGCAAATTTAGGACTTTGGCCTAACGACGCTGTTGGCGTTGCTGTTGCTGTTGTAATGTGTGTTGAACAATTGAAATACATTGGCTCTAAATTAATGGCGGCCGCTGTTGCTGTTGACGGTGCTGTTGCTGGTTCAATCTGTTCCGCGCTTTATAAAGTAGAAGCGAGACAAAGAGAGTTTGTGCCAAAGATGAAAAATCATCGAGATAATTTAGCACGATATGGATATTAGGTCAGTTCGAACTATAGAACAACTGATGATTTAACAATGATTTTACTAGATTAATGAAATAAATTTGTAAGAGATGTAAAGAAGATTGATGATAAATACACTTGAATCCAGGATTATCTATTGCTGAAAACGTAGTACATATTAAGGAATCTCAATGATCCATAAAAATAATAAAAAAAAATCTACTGCACATTAGTCTCAATATTTATGTACATAACATTGTGAATATCTTGTCCAATGTCCAGCTAAGAACCGTTTCAAATAATAATTTGTGTAAATTTATCTCCAAACTTCCAATTTATATATCCCTTCGTATTAAAACCACAAAATCAATAATTCCATCATTTAACTAAATATCTCTTAAAAAACACCTCAATACTCCAAAATTAAAAACAAAAAATGCCCAAAAGTTTTAAAAACCCCATAATATCCCAATCCATTTTAAGAGTATTGATTATTATAGAAAAATTTGCATAAAAACTTTTGGTTTATATTATTCAAAAGCTAGTTATTACTATTATTATTGCTTAGTCCTAGTACGCACAAGGTAACTGTTATAATAATGCATAACTAAAATATGCTATGCATATATCATTGACTCACTGTATTATCTTAAGTCTTAGGCTCGTATTCACCGAGCGCTCCTAAACGGCTCTTAACTTTACGAAACTCTTAACTTGAAATTTCTGTGGGGTATTCACCAACCACTCGCAAGTGTTTTTCGAAGTTCGAAAATGAGAGCCACTCTCTCTTGTTCAGGCATACCCAAACTGTGAAATGTTGTGGAATGTTGGTCTTGGCAGCAAATGGATACTCTTCTACTTGGGATTGCTCACATGGATTCGAGTCAAATGCGTGCGTGGCACACGCACAAGCGAACAAACTTTCGAAGAGAGCGCTCGTAAGTTAGGAGTGGTCGGGACCACTCCTATCTTTTAAGAGCGCTCGTAGATCTTCACTAATATTGCTTGGTGAATAGGTTTATGAGCTTCTTAAGTTATGAGCGCTCGGTGAATACCGGCCTTAAAGGTATCAAAGTTTGAAGTTGGACTTACAAAATAATCAAATAATAAACATTTTGTACTATCTTATATCAAAAATACATATAAGACTCTGGAAGCATTGAATTTTCGGAAGAAAATAATTAACATACATAAATACATAGAACATATGTAGAATATTTTTCAAAATCAAAACGGTTTTTAAGAATAATTATATTTTTTTTATTTTTTAGGTGACATAATAGCTTCTAAGGAAAAGTTTATTTTTTCGAAAATGAATCAAAGTATTCTGATTAAATGCTCGAACATAATGTAAAGGGTTTTTCATTTGGTGCGCGGGTAGATTTTGCGGCGCCCTCTGGCGGCCATTTAATTTTGTTAACAATTTGCCATATAAAACGTTAGATGCGTCGCACCTATTTTACGGTAGACGTGATGGCCCTTCATTCTACTCGTCAAACGTTTGGTGTTCAAATTTGAGACGACCGGTTCGATAATCAATCAGCCAACATTCGTACGTCAATTGACATGATTGACATTCTGCATAAACGATTTGAGAGTAAAGTTGTCTCTCGCAAAGTTGACGTGAATTGGCCACCAAGGTCATGCGATTTGACACACTGGACTTTTTCTTGTGGGGTTTTCCTGAAGTCGCAGGTCAATGCGAAAAAAGAAAAATCGACTGACACCCTTAAGGCGAACATAACAGGCCATCGCACAAATTTAGCCTGAGAATTATTAACAACTGGAAAATTCGGATCCTTGTGTAAAAAGGCAAGCGGGTATTTGAACGATGTCGTATTCTATACATTCATGGACCTTTCAAATAGGTTTGATTGATTCGAATTTGAACATGTAAACGCTTCATCAAACGGATTTACAAACATGCTTGATGATATCAAAATATTTTGATATTTTGCTGGTTTGACAAGCATATTTGAGAATGTGAACGCATGCTTGTCAAGCAACAAGCAAATTTCATTTTCAATGAAGTTTTCGAGCTGTGCATATCGTAAGAAAATATATCAAAATAAATCATATATGCAATAGAGGTAATTCAGGTAGATTTTATTAGATTAATATAAGTTTTCTAAAGACTTCCAAAAATAAAAATGGTAATAAATTTGCTCAACTAATATTTCATCTATGCCCTGAGTGGGTGCGCCCGCCATGGTAAGAATTCTAATGAGAAGTGATGTTTGACAGCATGTTTGATGAATTTAAACGCGAATGGTTTCAGTCCGTCAAATATTCATCAAACCATCTTTGTCAAACATATTTGAGAATGTGAACCACCCTAATATAAAAATAATTTTTCTTTAAGCCTCACACACAGCTTGTTTTATTCCATTTTAACATCTACCCGTCCTTATTAAAAACCCTTAACAAAGTTATTAATTCAACAGCGCTCAACAAAATGTCAGTTATAGGCCAATTTGATTTTGAACCTAAAATTGATTTTAGCCTAAGAACGAAAAACGTCAGAGTTTTAAGCTACGAGTATGAAAACTCCTAACTTAGCTGCTTACAATCGGAAATCGGATCATCTATGTAGATTAATGTAACGGGTGATTTTTTAAGAGCTTGAGAACTTTTTTTAAAAAAAAAACGCATAAAATTTGCAAAATCTCATCGATTCTTTATTTGAAACGTTAGATTGGTCCATGACATTTACTTTTTGAAGATAATTTCATTTAAATGTTGACCGCGGCTGCGTCTTAGGTGGTCCATTCGGAAAGTCCAATTTTGGGTAACTTTTTCGAGCATTTCGGCCGGAATAGCCCGAATTTCTTCGGAAATGTTGTCTTCCAAAGCTGGAATAGTTGCTGGCTTATTTGTGTAGACTTTAGACTTGACGTAGCCCCACAAAAAATAGTCTAAAGGCGTCAAATCGCATGATCTTGGTGGCCAACTTACCGGTCCATTCCTTGAGATGAATTGTTCTCCGAAGTTTTCCCTCAAAATGGCCATAGAATCGCGAGCTGTGTGGCATGTAGCGCCATCTTGTTGAAACCACATGTCAACCAAGTTCAGTTCTTCCATTTTTGGCAACAAAAAGTTTGTTAGCATTGAACGATAGCGATCGCCATTCACCGTAACGTTGCGTCCAACAGCATCTTTGAAAAAATACGGTCCAATGATTCCACCAGCGTACAAACCACACCAAACAGTGCATTTTTCGGGATGCATGGGCAGTTCTTGAACGGCTTCTGGTTGCTCTTCACTCCAAATGCGGCAATTTTGCTTATTTACGTAGCCATTCAACCAGAAATGAGCCTCATCGCTGAACAAAATTTGTCGATAAAAAAGCGGATTTTCTGCCAACTTTTCTAGGGCCCATTCACTGAAAATTCGACGTTGTGGCAGATCGTTCGGCTTCAGTTCTTGCACGAGCTGTATTTTATACGGTTTTACACCAAGATCTTTGCGTAAAATCTTCCATGTGGTCGAATAACACAAACCCAATTGCTGCGAACGGCGACGAATCGACATTTCACGGTCTTCAGCAACACTCTCAGAAACAGACGCAATATTCTCTTCTGTACGCACTGTACGCATTCGTGTGGTTGGTTTAATGTCCAATAAAGTAAACTGAGTGCGAAACTTGGTCACAATCGCATTAATTGTTTGCTCACTTGGTCGATTATGTAGACCATAAATCGGACGTAAAGCGCGAAACACATTTCGAACCGAACACTGATTTTGGTAATAAAATTCAATGATTTGCAAGCGTTGCTCGTTAGTAAGTCTATTCATGATGAAATGTCAAAGCATACTGAGCATCTTTCTCTTTGACACCATGTCTGAAATCCCGCGTGATCTGTCAAATACTAATGCATGAAAATCCGAACCTCAAAAAAATCACCCGTTACTTAACCAAAGTCAGAGTGGTTTGGGTCAAAATGCGGAGTGGAAAATGTAATATAAGTTTTAGTTAATTTTTGACAGTTCGCCGCCTGAGTACTTAAATGCCCCATATCCAAAAAAAATGTTCCCCAGAAAACGAATTTTAAGGTTTAAAAAATAATTTCCTTACTTTCTTCTTGAGAAATATAATGTTTGAATTTTAATATAAATTTTTTGAAAATATCTTTGTTGGAATTTGAAGAAAAGAAGTCAAAAACTGTAACGGTTATTTTTTTAAAAATAAAAGTATGAAAAAAGTCAGAAATGGATATAGGACCCTCTTCCATACGAATGCGAAATCGATGAAAACCAAATTGGAAATTTCCTATGGATATAGGACTTTTGTGCACTGAAAGGAGGTTATTCAATGTAAGCAAGAAGAACCAAAAAATTCACAATCACTGGCATTATTTATTTTTTATAATTTTATTTTTATTGATAAGAACATAAAACAAAAAATATTATAAATTTAGTGGGTATACCTTACTAAATCTCATATTGGACTATTTCTAAGTCAACAAAATAAGTAAGAATATGCTTAAGTATTTTAATACTAAAGTATGAAAAATACTTAAAACTAACTTTGGTCCTTAAAATTTTCCAGAAAAAGACGTCTTTTTTAATTCGGAATAGTTTATAAAAATTCGTCAACATTTCATTGTATTAAGTATTATTTATTTTCAAAAGTTTTTTTTAAATTTAAATTTTTTTTAGCTTTTTTGATTTTATCCACTTTAGTAAAAAATAAAAAAAAATGCTTAAATTAAATCGTTAAAAAAATCTACAAGACTGCATTGAATGCACCCATCTCTATTTACCCCATGGTTAATTGTTTTTTAACTTTAATGATTTCTTTTTTCTTTACCATCGTCAAAGCGAAAGTTTACTTTTGGGTTATTGAAATAACTTCCGATAGAAACCTGGACCACATGTTGTTCTTGCATGTTAAAAGATATAAAGCATATAGAGATATAGAGGGTATAGAGCACATAAGCACTGAAAATGTAACTTAGTTACGATAATTATGAGAGCTTTAATGCTCTATATCCCATTTTCTGTGGATATAGGGCACTTATGCATTAAATGAACGTTTTGAGAACTCTTCTACAAAGATTGCCCCACTTAGTACAAATTTTGAATAGGGTAAGACACCCAGTGACCGACACCCTTAAGAGAAATTTTGAGTTTGCAAATTCATAACTTTCCTTTCGCTGGATCGATTTTAATGATTTTTGTGTATTATTATAACTGTTGATAATTTCTTTTACAATATTAAAGAAATAAATATGTATGAAATTCCAAAAATAAATAAAACACAAAATCGTAAAAGCTTACCAGTTTTTTAGTTACGGACACCTTTTTTTCAGTAACCGACACCCGTCAAATACTAGTTACGGACACCCTTTTTCTGTAGCTTTTCACCCTACACTGTAAGAGGAATTTTCGGCAACAAGTTTACATAAGCTCGTCAAACGTTAAAATCGAATAATTAAAAGTTTTAATTCGACATTTCAATTGACAATTGGGAATATCATGAATCCTGACTCATAAAAACTTGTGGTTCGTCAAAAATGTATGCGAAAACTTCTGTTTTAAATTTATTTTTCACCAAAACCGACACCGAAATAAAAAGAGAATATATTTAACTTGGAAGGTTTTTCAAAGTACTATAATTTTTGTCTAATATATAAGATAAATAAATATTAATACGCACAAAAACAAAAAGATACATCTACGTATGTATACAAGAAATCCATTTAATTACAAACCCTTAATGCGGGGATATTATACATATGTGTATAAAATATTTTTATGCAGTAGGTAGGTACTTATAAAGTTATGAATAAAATGAAGATAAATTATTATTTAAATAAAAACAAGCAAACAAAAATGTAAAGACACTTAAACTGTTTTCAACAAGTAACTGCAATTAAAAAAAATAATATGTATAATTTGAATGTTAGTTATAGTTATCATCATCGGCTCGACAACCGGGTTCCGGTCCTGGCCTCTTTCAACAAGTCTCTCCACCTATCCCGGTCTCTAGCCGACGCCATCCAGTTGCGCACCCCAAGGCTTCGGGCGTCCTGGTCTACGCCATCTCTCCAGCGCAAGCATTGTCTACCACGCTGTCGTCTACCATAGAATGTACCACAAAGAACTTTCCGAGCAGGTTCCTCTTCGCTCATGCGAGCTAGGTGCCCTGCCCACCGGAGTCTACCGAGCTTAATTTTTGTCACGATATCTGCTTCTAGGTAGATTGCGTGCAGTTCATGATTGTACCGTCTCCGGAATCGTCGTTAGTTATAGTTACTGAATTAAAAATATGTATATAAATATTGTAATTAATCAATACGTTAATAGCTATCACTAGTAAAGTAATCTATCTTAAAGATGGGCAAAGAAAAGTGCTAATGTATTTTTATGTTTTTGTACCATGGAAGTTTCCGAAAGTAAACTTTTTTTTTTTTAACTTGTATTTTAAAAATCTTCTTCTTAAACTAATTTTGCCCAGGCATTTTGTAATAAATTCCTGAAAAATGTGGCTTTATAGCAATATAAAAAGCGGTTTGTAAATAATGAAAGGAAACAAGAAAGACAAAAACGATGGTGTCCGTAACTAAGATCCTCAAAAACCTCTAATCGCGCCAGTAATAGACACCCCTGTCGGTCACTGAATTTATTGAACATTACATTTTAGTTATGAACACCCCACGTTAAATTAAGTTATTTTATTATTTTAATAAAATAAAAGTTAACAAATAGATCCACTAATTATTATTTTGAAATAATATGCACTGTCCCATATTATAAGAAACACGGGTAAATTAATAAAATACTGATTTATACTCAAGCGTTCCTTAAGGAATTCACAAGGTTTCTTTGATTTACAGAGGTTCTCAACTTACATCTTTTATTACACGTCAACGATTGACTACAAAATATCAATTGAAGTCTTTTGTTATGACATTTGCACGTCTAAACACGTTAAAAATAGCCTCGGCAGTATCCAGCAACAGGAAACCTTAATAAAATGAAAAAACAGTCATAGGTGACCATTACTGAAAGGGGGTCGGTCACTAGGTAGTTTACCCTATGCGGCAAATAAGCACTAAAAGGACCCACAAATTAGTGGTCTATGGAGCAAACTGGCTTTATGTAACTTCTTTAATAATGAAGATAGTGCAACGGGGATAGCGCCAAACGATAGAGAATATTCGAATTAGTATAACTGCATCTTTAACTCAGTTCCCGAAAAAGTGGTCTGTGGGGCATTTAAGTACTCAGGCGGCGAGTTGCCTGACAGCCAACTAGTGAGTTGATATTTCTTCACCACAACATATAAGAATATTCAAATGTAAGCTGCTGATTTGCAAACCTATAGAGTCATACAAATTACTGCGGATGATGTCTCCTCTGTAACCACCTCCAAGGATTTGAATTTTAACGCGACGATGTTTATAGAAGCTAACTCCTACATTATTTGGATTCTTAACCGAGTGTATACGAGCCTTTAATTTTAATTGTCTCCTCTGTTCGTTATTTTTTTATTAAATTCTTGATATGTTCATTGTTTTTTTTTAAGATGTTGTATGTTTGTGTTGTAGCTTTGATTTTGTTGCAGCCTTATTTCATATTTAAGTAATTGTTGTTTCTTTTAAAATATGTAAATATTTCAAAGCAAAAAATATCTGACACTTCCTATAGACAATGGTTAACCACGGTCGTGTAGAACTGCTAGCTCATCCGCTTAGTCAGAAGTATCTACAAATGAAATGGAATTCGTACGGCAAGTATTTTCACGTGGCAAACCTGCTCTTCTACTCGATTTTTCTACTTTTTGTTACGATTTATTCATCGATGATGATGAATAACATAACTGTAAGCAACGAAACTGTTGTAAGCAATCCAAAGCTGATGACAGGGTAGGCCGCTTAACCAATCTCTCAAATATATTATTTTTACTGTTATTATTTTTAGATTGGAAACCAATTCCTCCTTTTGGTCGAGCATTTATGCCAGTCACGAAGTGGAACGAATTCAGCGTACTACTGGAATAATTGTTTGTGCCATAGCTATTGTGGCTTACATAACGCTGAATTCGCTTAGGGAAATATTACAAATGTATCAGCAAAAGCTACACTATATTTTGGAAATTGTCAATCTTATATCATGGGTTTTGTACATATCAACATTGA
The DNA here is from genome assembly GCA_963931855.1 of Philhelius festivus. Classification (NCBI taxonomy): domain Eukaryota; kingdom Metazoa; phylum Arthropoda; class Insecta; order Diptera; family Syrphidae; genus Philhelius; species Philhelius festivus. Next base: position 157,186,421 of record OZ007556.1, read on the forward strand.
TCATGGTGGTGCCAGTATTCATCAATCATGGGCGAATAACTAATATACACTATTCAGCAGCGTCAATAGCTGTTTTCCTATCATGGTTTCGATTGCTGTTGTTCTTGCAACGTTTTGATCAAGTACCAAAAATAAACACTTATTATATTTTAAAGTTTGACCTCTAGAGATATTTGTTTTTAATTCTAGGTCGGGATATACGTAGTGATGTTTCTGGAAATACTACAGACTCTCATCAAAGTGCTGATGGTGTTTTCTATACTTATCATTGCATTCGGATTGTCATTTTATATTCTTTTATCAAAGGTAAGAAAGCATCTTAGCTGAAAAAATGTTATTTTCTTAAAAAAAGGGTAGGTTAAGTTAGTGGAGTATTTTAATATCTTTGGAAATAAGGAGATTTCGTCGGCAATACTTCCAACACAAAGCTAAAGAGTTTAAATAGAGTTTTTTTATATAAAGTTATTTTTTTTTGAAAAATATTTTAATTGCAATAGGTTTTCAAAATATTAAGTTCTTATACAATTTTTAGGAACGATTATAGAATAGCCATAATTTAGAAAAAAAGATTGTGTGTACTGACGTACGCGCGGTTGAAGTAAAACTTCTTTTTCCTCAAGCAAAGCTTCTGTAAGATTATAACCTACGAACAAACATTTTGTATTCTAAAAACATGTCGCTGTCTTTGACGGATAACGTGACGTTTTGACATGTCACTGACAGCTTTTTTTACCCCCAACGCCGGAAAAGAAGTTTTACTTCAAAAAAACATCAAAAAGATATGTTTGTTTGTTTTTTTTTTTTTTTTAAGGATAGTGGTTTCTGCTTGTTAAATTGGTCGACCACATAATTCACAAACATTTTGTATTTTTAAAACATGTCGCTGTGTTTGACTGATAACGTGACGGTTTGAAATGTCAATGACAGCTGCATAGAGAATTTTTTACCACCAACGCCGGAAAAGAAGTTTTACTTCAAAAAAATTGAATGTGCGCGCCTAGCCTTAAATGAAATCGAGAAGAAAAGTACAAAACTCCCATGCCACTTGACAAGCAAGTTGCCTCGCTTTGTTTGTATTACCCTAGGGCTGCACGTGCAAGTATTGGCAAGCATGTTGTAATCTTGTAATGTACACAAGCATTTCTTATTAACCCGTACAAACCCGAGCAACTTAGTAGTCACCTGGCATTGATTCAGTATCCAGGCAACTTGGAAAGCAAGTACACTGACAGCGGCACTCTTGTAAAATTAATTATTAAAGTATTTGATTGATTAGTCGGGTGACGTTCAAATTTATAAATACCAAAACAAATGTCGGTGGCGTGTGCGATTAGGCGAATAAATATTATTAAAAAGTATAATTTCAAAACTTTCAGGCAACCTGATGGTCATATGGCATGCCGTCTATGACAGCAAGAATACAAATGGTAGTGGATATACCCAACTTTTTGGCCAGTACTTTGTATGCGAGGGTTAGGTGTTGGTAAAATTTATTTGGATTGCAATATGCTTGTCAATAATTATTCGGTTGCATAGCCATTGCGCGTCTGAACCTATAGTTTTATGTTTATCTTTGAATGCAGCCATTTGAAATATGTAAATTCTAAATCGTATCCAACTTCATGTTTTACTTTGCACATGCTAAAAACATGTCGCTATCTTTGACGGATGGCGTGGCGGTTTGACATGTCACTGACAGCTGCATAGAAATTTTTTTACCCCCAACGCCGGAAAAGAAGTTTTACTTCAAAAATATTGCAATCCTAACAAAATCGACCGTCGAGAAACTAAATTCACAAATAAAGAACACTACTAAACCGCCGAGGTTCAGACTCAATTTCCATAACTTGAAGCATTAAAGAGGTTTATGGTTATGGTTTATTAATGGCATGTATTTATTTAAGAGAAAGTCTGATATATATATGTATCTATGTATGTCGAAAGTACTAAACAAATATTTTTTTTCTTTGATTTTTTTTTAATTGGAGAAACAAATTGTGAACTCTGAGTGAAAAATTAGTGACACCCAGTTTCACAGTGAGAGTTTAAGCCCCACTTTAGGTTTAAACTTCAGTTCAACAACAAATTTTGTTTCACAGTTTAATTTAAACCTTGAACAGAGTTTATTCTGTAGTTTAAGTTAAACGACGCTATTCTACCGTTTAAACCTTAGTTCAACAACCCATTGAAACATTTGAAAACAGAATTTATTTTCATTTTTTAATTTTTTTTCCTGTCAAAGGTCACAACTGAAACAAAGCAAACTTTCCTTGATTGTTTTTTCTTTGATTCAGATAGAAAGAGAAAACAATTTACTTAATCTACATTCAATAAAACTGAAGTTCAGATTATAATTAGACTGTGAAACCGGACGAGCTGAAAATCAAATTTAAACTCCAGTTCAGGTTCAGCTGAACTTGAGTTAAAACTTCCACTGTAAAACTAGGGGTTAGTAATAAAGGGTTTTTCAATAAGTTTGTGGAGATGTTCAAATGTTCAAATAAAGGTTTTTTTATTTATTTGGGGTGGCCATGTTGTTTTGGTGACATCTGTCAAATAAGTTGTTTATTATTCAGTTACTGATGCCAAATAATCATGAACAGTTTCAGGACGTGAACAGCACGTCCAAACATTAAAACTTTATTATTAAAATGAGTTTTTATTAGTGTAAATTTAGCGCCCATTTTAGTTGACGTGGTGGCCCTTCACGGTCGATTCTTCAACGAATGGCGGCCAAATTTGAGACGAACGGTTAGGTAATTAATCATCCAAAATTCGTACGTCAAAGAAATACAATATCCGCGGAGAAAATCGCTGCGGCCCATGAAACTGTACAGCAGAAACCGAGACAGTTGATTCCTCGCCGTACACAATAACTCGACCTTTCGCAGACTTCAACTTGGCGAATTTTGCATTAGGACTTGAGCCTACACCCGTACAAGATCCAACTGACCAAGAAGCTCAAAGTTCACAACCATATAGACAACGACCTTTTTATTCGATTGTTATTACGTAAGTAAAACTTGCATGTGTAATCTTGGCCTAACATTAGACATGTAAGTTTTACTTGCGTAAGTTGCCTACGTTAGCAACTTCTGAAAAAATTTCTTGTGTAAACGGCTCTGTAAGTCTGTAAATTTTATCATCTTTCGTAAGTTGTAATTTAAGAGAAAAACTTACATGAGTAAACACGTTTTTCCTCACTTCAAACATTTTCACAGCTTACACAACTGACAGTGATAAGTTTTCATTTTCAATTATTATGGTTTTGGCTTTTCTTATTATTATTACGAGTTATTCCTCCTAAAGTATAAACTTAATCCTAAATGTTCGAACTTATTATGGTGTATGAACTCAAAATTGTTTAAACAATAGCAGCAGCTACATGCTTGCGGTTTTGAAGGTACTTACTTATATTCAACTTACGAAAGCATTTCTTATTGTAAGTTCATCCAAAATGTAAACCTTCTTGTAAATTACTTCTGTTTTAAGACTTACGTACATCGAAAATAAAACTTACATGTGTAATCTTGGCCTTAGGCTTACGGAGGGTTTGGAAGAAGACACCAATTTTGCTCGGAAAATCATCTTTAGCGACAATTCATAGTTTTGGATGAGTAACTGTATTAATAAGCAAACTTGGGACTTCACCAACCCACACGAGGTTCACCAGGTGACAATGCATCTATTTTGTATGGATTTTAGGCCGGAGGGCGGCGGCATTGTTCCGTACCTTTTCGACGTTAGTAAGGCGGTTACCGACCAAAAAAAATTTTCACCAAGGCAGGGGGTTCTAGCTATATCGTTTCCATGAATATGTCAAAAATCGTTTGATTCGATTTGGTTTCCATACAAACGTCAAAATATCAAAATATGCAAGTTATGTATTTGTAAAAAAATCGAACTCGAGATTTTGATCAAAGTTGACATTACGATGATAACGACGACCAAAAAAGTAGGTCTCAAAATTCTGTCCGTCTGTCTTTTCGACTAAAGCCTAGACGGCTCGGTTAAGCTTGGTAGATATCATTTTTATTTTCCCCCCTACACGTTTTTTTCTTTTTTTTAACGACCAAAAATAACGGTACCTGCCATACGATTTTTTTTTCGAAATTTTATAAATATTTTTTTTTTCTCAAGAACTGTCCCACAGAATTTAAAAAATAAAATAATTTCATTTAGTTAAAGCTAGGTAATGGTTGAAAAAAATTTCCAAAAAATGGTTATTATTGGTAGCCTCTCTGGAACCTTTATTTTTTCTCGAAAACTGTACGACCGATTTAAATCTTTTTTTTTACTAAAGCTCCTCCAAAGTTTGAATATTATTACATATTCAAATTTTCATTTTATTATTTTTTGGATTTTTAAAAAATTTCAAATTTTTTTTTTGGAAACTCAATATTTCGAAAACCCTATGCTTGAATTATTTCAAAATTGATAAATAAACGTTTCTTAACATAATCTACAAGATTTGAGAAAAAAATTATTTTACCTAAAACTAACGGTAGCTTCCATACAAATGTTAAAAAATGGTTTTCAAAAATCATGTTTTTCTCGATTTTAATGAATTTTTTTTATAGAAAAGCTTCTAAAAAGTTTAAAAAACATTTTTGAAAAAGAAATCTATTTTTTTTGGAAAATTCGATATATAAAAAACGATGCAATATTTTTTTTTGTAAATTTAATTCTTATTCGAACAATAATAAAAACTTTAAATTGGTGTACCAAAATTTTTTCTTAAAAATGTTTTTAAAATTTTGTACATAAAAGCTTATTTTTTAATAAACCACTACAACGACTTATAATTTTTGTTCTTGCATAAACTAATACTTGAATCACATGGCATCCTGTTTTTAGCACCCTCTAATACTAAAGGAGTTGTGTTAGTCATTTAAAAAATGACTTTTATGCTTATGAACAGTTTTTCTCTAATAACATTCATTTTTGAAATTCTTAGTCGTTTACATAAGAGCAAGTTCGTGCATTTTATTTATTAAAAAAATTGGTGCTAATCAAAATTCTGCTAATCAGTGACTTAAAATTAATTTGCTTTTATTTCAGAGTTTTTTGTTGAATTCATGCAGTTCAATTATTTGGATAATTTTTATGAAAATATTCGTTGACTGACATTTTATTTAACATGCTTATCTGAAATGGTAGTGATGGCATTTTGAGATTACGTTTGCTAAGTTCCGATTTATCGGCCGGTTGGATATACGTACATAGACTTCAAATTCTGTCTTATTTGGTATTTGAATACTGTCAAGGCCGCCATTTTTTAAATACAATAATCACTCTGCTTGAGTACACCATCCATACTGTACTTTATATAGTTTGCCAAAAACACGTCAAATTTCCTAAATAAAAAGCTAAAAAACTAATGGTTTATATTCTGTTATATTTTTACTTGCGATATACATAGGTACTACGAGTATAAGACAAGTTTTACATTCGGAAACAAATCAAACTCGAGATGATATACGATGATAGAGAATATGAAACAAATATGTCCCACAATTCCGTCTGTATCTCGACCTACAGCCCAAGCCCCTGGAGTGAATTTCCTCAATCTTGGTACTTAAAAATATTCGGTGATTCCCTAGAGCAGAAAGTGACTAAGTAACTTACTGTTTACTGTACTTACCATACATCCGTTATGAACAATATTTCTTATCTCGAAAACGGTTCAAACGATTTGTATCAAAACATTAATGGACATGGACTACATGTTACTGGCTGAACACAATGGAGACGGAGCTGCAACTGGAGCTGCAACTGGAATAGCTGTCAAAATATTCAATACACGTAAATTCAATGTTACGAACACAACACAACGCAACTGCAGTCGGTGCTGCAGTCGGTGCTGCAAGAGTTGGCGAACTTTTAACTTTTTCGTGCAGCATTTTTGACATTTCAAATTTTATATATCTGTCTGTGATTTTAAGTGTTGTTTTGTTGTATTGTGATTTCGTGGTTAAATTTTAATTAAAATAATGGACGAAAATCTTCAATTTCAGTGTGCATTTTATAGTTTCAATTACTTAAAATATTTACAATTTGCCAAAGATTCAACACCTGACCCAACAAATGACAACAAAACAATGAAAGCTGTACAGCCTCATTGTGGGCACATAAAAAAAAGTACGTACGACACTTTTTGACAGCTCTTCCAGTTGCAGCTGCAGCTCCAGTTGCAGCATTCTATTGTGTTCAGCCAGTTAGTCAATAAAAAAAAACTAAGAAAAAGTGTTAATAATGGTACCTGACATAGAAAGGTTTTTTAATTTTCGACTTTCTCCTTAACGACTGTTACGATTTTGACCAACACTTTAATACAGGAGCTACTTTGAATTTAATATAATATTGTATACATATATACAAATTTTCGAAAAAAATCAACATCTTAAAAACTAGTGAGCAATTAGTTTTTGAAATTATTTCCTTAAATGTATATTTTTGCTTAGAAAAATTTTAACGAACTTTCTTATATAAAAACTATACTTATTAATAAAACGATTTCTTAAACTTTGTTTGCATAAATTCATACTTTTCTAGAATAGAAGTCAGGTGGCAATTTTATGCATTTGAACAATTTTCTTTAATTAAATCCATGTTTTTATATTTATAAACAATTTTTTAACTACAAAGTACTTTTACATAATAGCTAATAGGTATGTACGTGACATCCAATCCAGTCGTGCATTCTATTTAAAAACAATATCTAAGAGTTTACAAGCTGCATCACAAAATCTCTCCTTATTATAAAATTTATTTTAACACTCCTGCTTTTGCAATTAAAACAATTTATTTATTTTAAGAAATTCGTCTACCAAAATAAATTTAAAATAAACTTAATAATTATTAAAAATGTTGGCTTCTTATAATTGTAATGTAAGTGTACATACATTTATGTACCTACCCTACACTTCTCAAAATTTCCACTCGTAACTTTTATGAATGTATTAAAAACAAATCAACTTGGTAAAAAGTAAAAGTACCCATTTTTTGTTTAGATCTTAAAAAAAAAAATTCAAAAAAACGGTCACTTCACTTTATGTCTCAACACTATTTTATATTTCAACTGTTTGACTCCTAGAGCAATTTGCTCCTTAATTCACAACATATTTCAACATTTTAAACGGCATTTTAAATCAACTTAAATTCTCTCTCTCATTCTGGGGTGTGATCAATACCCACTCTGAGATTTCACATTAATCGATATTTTCAGCTTTCCAACTTTTACATCAGACCACAATTAAGGGATGTGATCAACCTTCTTAGTGAGAGACAATCGACCGCCGTAAATTAGATGTTTAGTTTTCAATTTGAACTAGAATATTTATAAAAAAAATCTGTGAATTAAAAGCGAAGCACAAATTGTATAGGTATTTTTTATTGAACTTGTTTGGACACTATCCCGGTTTGTGTTTTAAATTGAGTTATCTTCCTACCAGATATGTTTTGATATCGATTGATAACGAATAATAAATAAAAAAGAATTGATGTTGTAGGAATCGACTTAGGTATGTACGAGTATATTATGTAGTAGGTTGTCATTTCGTGAAAGAATATTCCATAATAGAATTTGGATAAGAGCTGGTTAATTTTCATACAAAAAAAATGAGAAAAAAAAGGAGAAATAAAATTAAAATTAAAGTTAATTCACTACTTTTTTGAATTTGTTTTTGGTTGAAATCCAGTTCTTGACTTCGTACACTTGCTTTGTTTTGTTGTTATTGTTTTTCGAATTGGTTGCAATTATTGAGATTCATGTATTCAAATACTTTTGTGATTTCGAAAAAAAGTTGGTTTCGCAATTCTGTCCTCTGTCTGTCTGTTCAACTACAGCCTAAACGACTCGGCCGATTTTCTTTAAACTTGGTAGATAGCATTTGTAAATGTTTAAACCAAAAATAACGGTACCTGCCATACGAATTTTGTTTTTTTTTTTTTGAAATTTTGTAAAATATATTTTTTTTTTTAAACTGTTCCAGATTTCTTATTAAGAACTCAAAAAATTTAATTTAGTTAAAGCGAGGTAATGGTTGAAAAAATGGGTCGCACGAACTTGCTCCTATGTAATAGACTAGGAATTTTAAAAACGACAGTTATTAGAGAAAACTGTGCATAAGGATAGAATTATTTTTTTAAATTCTTTTATTAGTAAGAGACAAAAGCAGAATGCTATGTAAACATGAATTTATGCTAGAACAAACATTATAAGTCGTTGTAGTGGTTTCTTAAAAAACTAAGCTTTTATATACAACATTTTTTAAAGATTTTTAAGAAAAAAGTTTGGTACGCCAACTTTAAGTTTTATGGCTTCGAATGTTATTATTCGAATAAATTATGGTTCGAATAAACATTAAATTTGCAAAAAAAAAATATTGAGCCGTTTTTGAAATATCGAATTTTCCAAAAAAACAAATGATTTTTTTTTTCAAAAATTTATAAAATACTTTTTCTTAAGTTTTGAAATGCAATGTTTTTTAAACTTTTTAGGAGCATCTCTATAAAAAATTTGATTAAAATCCGATATGTCGATAATGACTAATTCAAAATTTAAAAAAATGGCTCTATGGTAGGTACAAGCTGTAATATCTTAATTTAAATTTTTTTTATTAAATTAAAGATCGTAAAAGTTAATTGAAAGAAAAAAAATGTTATCAAAATTCTAGGCGCCGTTTTCGAGAAAAATACGATTTTGTAAAACCATTTTTAAACATTTTTATGGTGGGTACCTTAATTTTTAGGTAAAATAATTTTTTTTTCTCACATCTTGGTGATTATATTAAGAAACTATTTTTTATCAAGTTTAAAAAAAATCTAGCATGGGGTTTCCGAAACATTGAGTTTTGAAAAAAAAGTTTGAAATTTTTTTTCAAAAATCCAAAAAAAAATTTTTTGAAAATTTGAATACTGAGCTTTAGCAAAAAAAAAAATATCAAAATTGGTCGTACGCTTTTTGGAGAAAATCGAAAACAAAAAAAAGGTTCCTTGTGGGGTACCCTCAATAACTATTTTTCGGAAATTTTTTTACAACCATTACCTAGTCTTAACTAAATAGATTTTTTTTTTAATTTTTATTTTTTAAATCTGTCGAACAGTTTTTGAGAAAAAAGAAATATTTATAAAATTTCGAAAAAAAAATCGTATGGTAGGTACTGTTATTTTTGGTCTTAAAAAAAAAGAAAAAAATTTGTGGGTGGAAAAAATTAAAAATGATATCTACCAAATTAAAAGAAAATCGGCCAAGCCGTTTAGGCTGTAGTCGAACAGACAGACAGACAGAATTGCGAGACCACTTTTTTAGTCTTCGCTATCATCGTAATGTCAACTTTGATCAAAATCTCGAGTTCAATATTTTACCAATGCATAACTTGCCTTATAGTACCTATAAGTCGCAAGTAAAAAACGGAAAATTGTAATGAAGGTTATATCACCACTAGGGCTGTTTTGTTTGTTTTTAATTTTCTCAAAACCGGTAAAACCGATTTTGAAAATTTTTTTTTGCCAAGGCTCCCGAAAACTTTAGATAGAATTGTGAATTAAAATTTTCAAACAATTTTTTTTTTGCATTTTTTAAGAAATGTTCAATATTTTTTTTCAAAACTGAATATTTCAAAAGTACCAACATCGATTTTTTAAATCTTGAAAATAAAAGGTTTTTTAAAACAATCTACAAGATGTGATAAAAAATTATTATTTTTATTTTATTTAAAAATAACAAATTTTATTTAAAAATACAAATGTTAAAAAATGATTTTCGAAAATCGTATTTTTCTTAAAAAACGGCGCCTTTAATTTTGATAAAACTTTTTTTCTTTTGATTAATTCTTACGATCTATAATTCAATGAAACAAATTTTTGAAATTAAGATATCACTGGTTGTACCTACCATAGAACCGTTTTTCGAATTTTAAATTTCTCATTTTCGACATAATGGATTTCAATGAAATATTTATAGAGAAATTTCCAAAAAGTTTAAAAAACATTGCATTTCAAAAATTAAAAAGAAAAAATATGATGTGTAATGGTATTTGATCATATAATGTGACGTATGTTGTGTAGACAATTGAGCTTAGTGATCGTTTAAGAATAATGCAATTAATTTAAAAAACAATAAATAATTCATTTGTTTTCCCGACGTAAAAAATTAATTTTTGAATTTTTGAAAAAAGAAAACTAATTTTTTTGAAAATTCAACAATATTTTTTTTTAATTTAATTTTTATTCGTACAATAATATAAACTTGAAGTTGGCGTACGAATTTTTTTTCTCAAAAATTAATCAAATAATTTTGTATATCTTTGTATAAAACCTTATTTTTTGGGAAACGGCTATAAGGACTTATCATTTTTGTTCTTATATTAACCAATCCTTGGTTGAGAAATCACCCACTATATTAGTTTTTGTCATTTAAAAAATGAATTTTATGGTTATGAACATTTTTCTCTTGTCGGGCATTTTATTTCATTTTCAAGCATTATCTAAACAATGAGAAAAATCTGATGTGTTATGGCTCGCAGTAAATATTCCAACGAACTATAAGAAAAAATAGGGCCTGATTTCACTTATAGTGAATCAATTACATTTAATACAAATCAATATCAATTTGGAATAAGCCATAACAGTGATTTCGCGAATAAAAACTTGTTTTCGTGCCACGGGAAATGTTCGAACGGTTAATAATGGCGAGATACTCCGAAAAGAATCATCCGAGCAATCAAAAAACTTGTTTTTTTTTTTTTTTAAAGACCTTTAGGAGTTATACATCGTGATAGCATTTTTTATTTTTAAATAAGTTTTCTTTAAATACAGGGTGTCCTCTAATTCGTCAATAATATTTTCGGATATGATTCTTGGGTATATTCCAAGAAGGAAATGCTTCTACATTAAGGGTCTAATCCAAATGTGGACATAATTTTTCAGGGATTTAAGAAAAAGCCTACTTTGGTCTATCCTGAATCATATAAACGAAAATTGCTCTAATTGGAAAGGTAGAAGCTTTGTGTAGGATTTTGATTTTTATAAGATATACGAGCCTATACAACTAAATTTAAATGAAGTTAATAAAGTTGATATCGTGTTGAAATCTTCATATATCAAATTTCATTTTTCTCCAAAACGAGCGTAATAAACATACAGCTTTACTAATCTTCTTCTCAATGTACTTAACAGTAATACGAATAAAAATTAAAGCAGGAAAAAAAGGCATTTAAGATTTTGTACCTACGTTTCTTGCGATAGTATATACACAAATCCGTTGGCCGGGATAGTAACTCTTCCATTGTCCTGAAGAGGTGTTCTTCAACCATTGCGTAAGCTTTTCTACTCTACTGGTCTCTTTCCGAGTGGATGAAAATCAGCATTTTTCCAGCCAGTCCCTAAAAAAGACGAATCTTCTTCCCCCTTAAGTGGTGTTTGATGGTTTTAAGTCTGAAGTTTATAAAATAAATGCTGATGTGCCACAGGGCTCCATTTTGTCTACGGCTCTCTTTCTTATATGAAACTTTAAACCCATTAAATTGTTTATTTATTTTAAGAAATTCGTCTACCAAAATAAATTTAAAATAAACTTAATAATTATTAAAAATGTTGGCTTCTTATAATTGTAATGTAAGTGTACATACATTTATGTACCTACCCTACACTTCTCAAAATTTCCACTCGTAACTTTTATGAATGTATTAAAAACAAATCAACTTGGTAAAAAGTAAAAGTACCCATTTTTTGTTTAGATCTTAAAAAAAAAAATTCAAAAAAACGGTCACTTCACTTTATGTCTCAACACTATTTTATATTTCAACTGTTTGACTCCTAGAGCAATTTGCTCCTTAATTCACAACATATTTCAACATTTTAAACGGCATTTTAAATCAACTTAAATTCTCTCTCTCATTCTGGGGTGTGATCAATACCCACTCTGAGATTTCACATTAATCGATATTTTCAGCTTTCCAACTTTTACATCAGACCACAATTAAGGGATGTGATCAACCTTCTTAGTGAGAGACAATCGACCGCCGTAAATTAGATGTTTAGTTTTCAATTTGAACTAGAATATTTATAAAAAAAATCTGTGAATTAAAAGCGAAGCACAAATTGTATAGGTATTTTTTATTGAACTTGTTTGGACACTATCCCGGTTTGTGTTTTAAATTGAGTTATCTTCCTACCAGATATGTTTTGATATCGATTGATAACGAATAATAAATAAAAAAGAATTGATGTTGTAGGAATCGACTTAGGTATGTACGAGTATATTATGTAGTAGGTTGTCATTTCGTGAAAGAATATTCCATAATAGAATTTGGATAAGAGCTGGTTAATTTTCATACAAAAAAAATGAGAAAAAAAAGGAGAAATAAAATTAAAATTAAAGTTAATTCACTACTTTTTTGAATTTGTTTTTGGTTGAAATCCAGTTCTTGACTTCGTACACTTGCTTTGTTTTGTTGTTATTGTTTTTCGAATTGGTTGCAATTATTGAGATTCATGTATTCAAATACTTTTGTGATTTCGAAAAAAAGTTGGTTTCGCAATTCTGTCCTCTGTCTGTCTGTTCAACTACAGCCTAAACGACTCGGCCGATTTTCTTTAAACTTGGTAGATAGCATTTGTAAATGTTTAAACCAAAAATAACGGTACCTGCCATACGAATTTTGTTTTTTTTTTTTTGAAATTTTGTAAAATATATTTTTTTTTTTAAACTGTTCCAGATTTCTTATTAAGAACTCAAAAAATTTAATTTAGTTAAAGCGAGGTAATGGTTGAAAAAATGGGTCGCACGAACTTGCTCCTATGTAATAGACTAGGAATTTTAAAAACGACAGTTATTAGAGAAAACTGTGCATAAGGATAGAATTATTTTTTTAAATTCTTTTATTAGTAAGAGACAAAAGCAGAATGCTATGTAAACATGAATTTATGCTAGAACAAACATTATAAGTCGTTGTAGTGGTTTCTTAAAAAACTAAGCTTTTATATACAACATTTTTTAAAGATTTTTAAGAAAAAAGTTTGGTACGCCAACTTTAAGTTTTATGGCTTCGAATGTTATTATTCGAATAAATTATGGTTCGAATAAACATTAAATTTGCAAAAAAAAAATATTGAGCCGTTTTTGAAATATCGAATTTTCCAAAAAAACAAATGATTTTTTTTTTCAAAAATTTATAAAATACTTTTTCTTAAGTTTTGAAATGCAATGTTTTTTAAACTTTTTAGGAGCATCTCTATAAAAAATTTGATTAAAATCCGATATGTCGATAATGACTAATTCAAAATTTAAAAAAATGGCTCTATGGTAGGTACAAGCTGTAATATCTTAATTTAAATTTTTTTTATTAAATTAAAGATCGTAAAAGTTAATTGAAAGAAAAAAAATGTTATCAAAATTCTAGGCGCCGTTTTCGAGAAAAATACGATTTTGTAAAACCATTTTTAAACATTTTTATGGTGGGTACCTTAATTTTTAGGTAAAATAATTTTTTTTTCTCACATCTTGGTGATTATATTAAGAAACTATTTTTTATCAAGTTTAAAAAAAATCTAGCATGGGGTTTCCGAAACATTGAGTTTTGAAAAAAAAGTTTGAAATTTTTTTTCAAAAATCCAAAAAAAAATTTTTTGAAAATTTGAATACTGAGCTTTAGCAAAAAAAAAAATATCAAAATTGGTCGTACGCTTTTTGGAGAAAATCGAAAACAAAAAAAAGGTTCCTTGTGGGGTACCCTCAATAACTATTTTTCGGAAATTTTTTTACAACCATTACCTAGTCTTAACTAAATAGATTTTTTTTTTAATTTTTATTTTTTAAATCTGTCGAACAGTTTTTGAGAAAAAAGAAATATTTATAAAATTTCGAAAAAAAAATCGTATGGTAGGTACTGTTATTTTTGGTCTTAAAAAAAAAGAAAAAAATTTGTGGGTGGAAAAAATTAAAAATGATATCTACCAAATTAAAAGAAAATCGGCCAAGCCGTTTAGGCTGTAGTCGAACAGACAGACAGACAGAATTGCGAGACCACTTTTTTAGTCTTCGCTATCATCGTAATGTCAACTTTGATCAAAATCTCGAGTTCAATATTTTACCAATGCATAACTTGCCTTATAGTACCTATAAGTCGCAAGTAAAAAACGGAAAATTGTAATGAAGGTTATATCACCACTAGGGCTGTTTTGTTTGTTTTTAATTTTCTCAAAACCGGTAAAACCGATTTTGAAAATTTTTTTTTGCCAAGGCTCCCGAAAACTTTAGATAGAATTGTGAATTAAAATTTTCAAACAATTTTTTTTTTGCATTTTTTAAGAAATGTTCAATATTTTTTTTCAAAACTGAATATTTCAAAAGTACCAACATCGATTTTTTAAATCTTGAAAATAAAAGGTTTTTTAAAACAATCTACAAGATGTGATAAAAAATTATTATTTTTATTTTATTTAAAAATAACAAATTTTATTTAAAAATACAAATGTTAAAAAATGATTTTCGAAAATCGTATTTTTCTTAAAAAACGGCGCCTTTAATTTTGATAAAACTTTTTTTCTTTTGATTAATTCTTACGATCTATAATTCAATGAAACAAATTTTTGAAATTAAGATATCACTGGTTGTACCTACCATAGAACCGTTTTTCGAATTTTAAATTTCTCATTTTCGACATAATGGATTTCAATGAAATATTTATAGAGAAATTTCCAAAAAGTTTAAAAAACATTGCATTTCAAAAATTAAAAAGAAAAAATATGATGTGTAATGGTATTTGATCATATAATGTGACGTATGTTGTGTAGACAATTGAGCTTAGTGATCGTTTAAGAATAATGCAATTAATTTAAAAAACAATAAATAATTCATTTGTTTTCCCGACGTAAAAAATTAATTTTTGAATTTTTGAAAAAAGAAAACTAATTTTTTTGAAAATTCAACAATATTTTTTTTTAATTTAATTTTTATTCGTACAATAATATAAACTTGAAGTTGGCGTACGAATTTTTTTTCTCAAAAATTAATCAAATAATTTTGTATATCTTTGTATAAAACCTTATTTTTTGGGAAACGGCTATAAGGACTTATCATTTTTGTTCTTATATTAACCAATCCTTGGTTGAGAAATCACCCACTATATTAGTTTTTGTCATTTAAAAAATGAATTTTATGGTTATGAACATTTTTCTCTTGTCGGGCATTTTATTTCATTTTCAAGCATTATCTAAACAATGAGAAAAATCTGATGTGTTATGGCTCGCAGTAAATATTCCAACGAACTATAAGAAAAAATAGGGCCTGATTTCACTTATAGTGAATCAATTACATTTAATACAAATCAATATCAATTTGGAATAAGCCATAACAGTGATTTCGCGAATAAAAACTTGTTTTCGTGCCACGGGAAATGTTCGAACGGTTAATAATGGCGAGATACTCCGAAAAGAATCATCCGAGCAATCAAAAAACTTGTTTTTTTTTTTTTTTAAAGACCTTTAGGAGTTATACATCGTGATAGCATTTTTTATTTTTAAATAAGTTTTCTTTAAATACAGGGTGTCCTCTAATTCGTCAATAATATTTTCGGATATGATTCTTGGGTATATTCCAAGAAGGAAATGCTTCTACATTAAGGGTCTAATCCAAATGTGGACATAATTTTTCAGGGATTTAAGAAAAAGCCTACTTTGGTCTATCCTGAATCATATAAACGAAAATTGCTCTAATTGGAAAGGTAGAAGCTTTGTGTAGGATTTTGATTTTTATAAGATATACGAGCCTATACAACTAAATTTAAATGAAGTTAATAAAGTTGATATCGTGTTGAAATCTTCATATATCAAATTTCATTTTTCTCCAAAACGAGCGTAATAAACATACAGCTTTACTAATCTTCTTCTCAATGTACTTAACAGTAATACGAATAAAAATTAAAGCAGGAAAAAAAGGCATTTAAGATTTTGTACCTACGTTTCTTGCGATAGTATATACACAAATCCGTTGGCCGGGATAGTAACTCTTCCATTGTCCTGAAGAGGTGTTCTTCAACCATTGCGTAAGCTTTTCTACTCTACTGGTCTCTTTCCGAGTGGATGAAAATCAGCATTTTTCCAGCCAGTCCCTAAAAAAGACGAATCTTCTTCCCCCTTAAGTGGTGTTTGATGGTTTTAAGTCTGAAGTTTATAAAATAAATGCTGATGTGCCACAGGGCTCCATTTTGTCTACGGCTCTCTTTCTTATATGAAACTTTAAACCCATTAAATTGTTTTGCTGACGTAAGTACTCTCAACTTCTCATATTCATTTCCAGATGCACGTCTTTGTTCTTCGGGTGTGGATATCGAACACTTTGTTTAGCATTTTCTTTTCACGTCGTGTAACTTGCCATGTTGATTTGGCATCAGTTACTGAATGATAATCCCAGAACCCCAGAGCCACTCGTCCAAGACAACTCAACCTGTGCAATTTATCAAACACCATAACTAATCCCAGGGATGAATCATCCCGGAAATAAAAGATCATGCCAATAAACAACATAAAACTCATCGAAAAATGGCAATGGTTCGTGCATTTAATAACTTCGTTCAAATTGTTGCCTACTTTAAGGCATTTTTTGTTTTTGGTCGTTGGCATTTGAAAAAAAAAAAATAAATTTGAAATTTTCGTACATTATATTCTTAATACTTTTTATTAATATTTATTCCAAATTTACATAAGTATGTAATTATTATTTAATTTTACAAGGGTTTTTAAAGGAGCTAAAGGTGATCATGTCGTTATTCAACAAATTAGGCAGATTGAAGCCGGTTTCCCCCATTAACTCTCGAGACGATAAAGGCACACATAAATGCGCAAATCACCCTTAGGCGCCTTTTAGGTAGGCTTCTAGTGAAAAATACGAAAATGGTGACCGGTGAAATTGGGTTAAGCCCTAGCTTCCTGGTTCAATTGAAAACCTAGAAGAACCTCAAAAAATCCACCAAACATTAAGACAACGAAAATATTTCCTTTTTTCAAAAACCCGGCTCCTAAGAATCCCTTACACAAAATTCACGATCAATATTAAAAGAACAACCAATTGTATGCACGAACCATTTTAGGTATGGATTTTTCTTGTGATCAGTTTAGTTTTGATTTCCTAACTGACTTTTCCTGGAAACAGTTAACTCGTGGAATGGGTAGATTAGGCACCAGTGGCTATGGGGTGGGTTTGGGTTAAGCTCTTTTGAACGAACATATAATAGTTACAATTATGTCTTCCTGGCACCTGGTAAATATGGTCGGGCAAATTGAAAAACAACAATGTTGGTGTTTCGCAAGAAGTATGCAAGGGAAATCAACATTATGTGGGTTTGAGAAATAACTAAAATATTTGATTTATACTCAAACCGGGGTTGTGTCTTAATAAAGCTATCATAAAATATGTAGTTATTTTAACTTTAGATAAAGTTCATAGATTTTTTTCCATCTGTTTGTAATTCATGTTAAATATATTATCCGTTGTAATTCGCGGTCGATTATCTCTCACTAACAAGGTTGGCCACATCCCTAAATTGTGCACTTGCAAACAATGCATGAATATATCGCCATATATATGTCTCATTGTTAATATTCCGGGGGTTCTGATCAAACCCCCAGCCCATGCCTGAATTAAATGCTACGGGTAGCGCCAGCCCAGCATATTAATCTTGAACCCGTAATCGCAACGGGAAATCTGCTCTGAAGGACCAACAGCGTCAAGAACAACAGTTAATAAAATAGTGCCGAGATAATAAGCGTGACCGATTTTTGCTTATTTTAATTAAAAAAAAAAACTGTCCGATCTGAACGAAAAGGTATTTTTTAACCTTACGCTTTCTATACATTGCAACTGACAAATAGTTGAAAGCAATACAGTGAAACAAGATCGTCCAAATGTTTCATCTACCCCACTAGACTGCCTGAAATGAATGGCTCACAATTTTATTTCGAAATTCGAATTAGTACAATGTTAAAATTGTTGTAGAATGATACGAGGTCAAAACGTTGCAAATTTTAATCGAATTTTATTAAATTTAAAACCATCAAATAGCTTATTTTTATATTTTTAGTATCGTGCTAAATTCAGAAGACTCTTTGACATAGGGACAATTCAAAAAGATCTGTTTACTTACTGTTTTGCACAACTGCGTCAATGTTTTAGGTGTGTTCAGAAGCAATTTATTAAACAAAAAATAGCCTTATGCGCAAAACAGATTAAACCAGCAACAGCACCAGCATCGTCAACAGCAAACAGCACGCTGACCAGCAAACATTTCTCAAACACATTGCCACCAGCAACGTCATTTCATTTGTTTGACATTTCATATCGAAAAAAAGTGTTTCATTGTGGTGTCACTGAATATTGCAGTGGAAAAGTTGACAATACTGCACCAGCAGGAGCAAATTTAGGACTTTGGACTAACGACGCTGTTGGCGTTGCTGTTGCTGTTCTTATGTGTGTTGAACAATTGAAATACATTGGCTCTAAATTAATGGCGGCCGCTGTTGCTGTTGGCGGTGCTGTTGCTGGTTCAATCTGTTCCGCGCTTAAGCTTTAAAATATAAAATATTTAAAATTAAGAAAAAGGTAGTAAGCTATACTTTAAAGTTAGCAAATTGTTAAAATCGTCGTTTCAAATATATCATACTAAAACAGATTTAACATCCTACTAATTCGACTATAATTTTGCGGCTATATCTTCACAGAATAAAATTGATGTTGACTAGGTTAGTTCGACTTAAGGCCTTTTGAACGTCGTGTTTCAGCTCCAAGTTTTTATATTTTTTTATTTAAAAGACAGTTGGTGTAGTGACTTTCAAATACTATTTTTCTTGAGAAATACATTATTATTGAAACTGTCTATTTCTTATTACAAAACCTATTATTTTATGAGAGCTAGATGTGTGAAGAACTTTTCTATCATCGTTATTTTAAGTTTGATTTAAATCTCAAGATTATTTGATTTCACGAAACCCATACAACTTGCCCTAGTAAGCAAGTTAAAATGCACGAATTTATGATTTTAGGCTCTAACGCATGATATTGTAGGTGTTGCCATTTGTTTTCATGATTATTTTTCATTTTAAGTAATATTTTTAGAAAATCTCCTCTTGCGCCTTCATAGAGGAGCTTAAAACTTTTCTTCTTGTCTCGACTAAACTTGCATGTTTTGATGTATCTTATACAAAACACCCTGTTTAATCCTTTTTTTATATTCTCACTTACACGAAAATATAAGCTTTGAACATACAGTGGCTCACAGCTTATTTGATACAGGGTTTATTTCAAAAATTTAATACGATGCATCTTCTTCAAGGGTAACAATAAAATTACATATGAAATCAAGGTTTCTAACTTAGTGCTTAAAATTTTGACGCATTATCGTTAATTATTTTTTTGTCACCTATGGTTTATTTGCGAACTTTTTTTTTTTAATTTAAAGTAACAATTCGCGTCTTTAAAAAAAAAAAAAGGTCGCAAAACGATCAAAGTTCGAGAAGCATTAGGGTGGACAATGTATTCGGCAAACTGCAACATGTGTTGCTTTGAGTAATTGTTAGAAAAACTGATAGGAAGTTATCGGAGCCACATCTTTTAAATGAGGTTCAACAAGAATTAGCGAAGACATTTTGTGCTGAGACCATTCGTCCAGTGCTTCGCGGGATGATTTAAATGGCCGAGTTGGTATTAAAACACCAAGGAAAATCAGAGAAGCTGACTTGCTTTTGCTAAGGAGCATGTTCTCATGGACTCCGTGTTATTTTTGCGAACGAATTAAAGTTCAATATTTTTGCATCTAATGCGAAGTTCTATGTCTTCCTGAAGCCAAATACAAAGAACCTGAAAGCAAATGGGAAGCATGGTGTATGGGCCACTATGTCTGCAGCCGAAGTTGGAAATTTGGAGTTCATTGAGGGGACGATGGGCAAAAAATGTATCTCAATATAAATTTGTTCGATAATCTTATTAACAAGTTATTGCAACTTAATTTTTAAACAAGGCACTGTATCAAATAAGCTGTGAGCCACTGTACGTGCGAATGGGAGTTTTCCAATCTAGACAAATAAACAAGAAACACAAACGAAATTAGCAATAACGTTAGGTAGTCATATCATACATTAGGTGTATTACAAATTTAGGTGTATTACAAATTGAAGACGCGTCCCCAGTTTTGAAAACATGAAGACAAAAAATTTAACTACAAGTAGTAAAACAGAAAAGAAAGACTTCCTCGATATATTGATTTTCTATGATGCAGGTAAATCATAAGATTTTTTTAAAAATGCGTTCAATTTTGCAGATAATGGACCCCCAGCCGAATCATCTTTCCTTTTCCAATATTCCCATGTCCTTGTTGCGGACTTTTTCAATGATGTTGGGTGAGCTGGATTTTGTCGGTACCTACGTAAACACATTTTATAACGATCAATTGAAGGTTCCCATCACATCATTCCTCATCCTCAGTAAGTCCCTGATGGAAATTTCTTTCGAACATTCACAGAAAAATAACTGGTTTTGTTTCCTTTTTCCGCCGCAGGTGTGTTTATGGTTCTCATGCCGGTTCTGCTGATGAACCTCCTCATCGGTTTGGCTGTTGGTGATATTGAATCAGTTCGCCGTAACGCACAATTGAAGCGCCTAGCTATGCAAGTAAGATATAAAGCCATTATATCCACATTCCACACCCCTGAAGGACATAGTTAATGATGAGGGTTATTTTTGTTTTTGATTTCAGGTAGTCTTGCACACCGAACTTGAGCGCAAACTACCACAAATGTGGTTGCAAAAGATTCTCAAAATGGAACTAATTGAATATCCAAATGATACGAAATGTAAATTGGGTTTCTTGGACTTTGTTTTAAGGAAATGGTTTTGTAATCCTTTCAATGAAGACAGTAAGTTGATTTTCAGATGTTTTTAATTTATTTTTATTTTGTTAATATTTCTTTCTAGCAACATTTGATTCCCTTGCTTTTGATAACAGTGAAGACATTGTCAATACTGAATTGGAGAGGCAAAGACATAAACTGCGTGACATAAGTCGAGTCCTCGAGCAACAACACCAGCTTCTTCGTTTGATAGTGCAGAAAATGGAAATCAAGACCGAAGCTGACGACGTTGATGAAGGTGTTTATCCATCGAATACAAGGGCATTAACTTATCAATCTGGCCATTCAAGATGGACATCGCCAAGGATAAGAAAGAAGCTGAGAGCAGCACTAAGCTTTAATAAGAGTTCTTAAAACCTTTGTTTTTTGTTTACTTTGCTAAAAAAAAAAGAATCAACATTCCTTATATTTTCAACAAAAACTAATTTCTTTGTGTTGACATAGCTTTAAAAACCAATTCGTCAATTTGACGGCACATCAGAACTCCTGAGCTGCGATTTATACAAAAACAAAATAAATATGTCTTATGTTTTGACAGAAATTTATATACATATGTATGTATGTTTGTTCGCATATTTCCACATTAATAGCTTGAAGCAAATTTGATGGACATTTAATTAAATTAAAGTGAAAAACATCATTAAATATTTTACTACTTCTCAAAATTCAAAAGTTACACAATATTCGTTATATTATATTCCTGTATTGAAAAATAAAATCATATATTTGTTGTACAATGTTTTAATTGAGTGTTTTTTTTTTCTGGTATTAATACCACAATCATAACCACCACTTTTCAACCATGCAGTAGAAATCAATCCTCAATTTTGTTAAAAAATTTATTAGGTATACTTCTGTTGTAATTGGTACTGGTGGGTATAATTGTTATGTTTTAGCAGCCGTCAAAAATTACCAATTACATCCAGCTGTCAAAATACTCAGTAAAGTTCGCCAATTCATCGGGACGACTATAGACAACGCCATGTGTTTGGCGGATATCTGTATTTTGGCGAAAAATTCGTCTTCTCGGACGAGGCCTATTTTTGGCAGGTTGGTTATGTACAAGCAAAATTGCCCTAAAGCGCGGAACAGATTAAACCAGCAACAGCACCGTCAGCAGCAACAGCGGCCGCCACTAATTTAGAGCCATATGTATTTCAATTGTTCAACGCATATAAGAACAGCAACAGCAACGCCAACAGCGTCGTTAGGCCAAAGTCCTAAATTTGCTGGTGCTGGTGCAGTGTTGTCAACTTTCCCACTGTAATATTCAGTGGCACCACAATCAAAAACTTTTTTCCATAAGAAATGTCAAGCAGATAAAATGACGTTGCTGGTGTGGCAATGTGTTTTGCGCGAAACAGATTAAACCAGCAACAGCACCAGCATCGTCAAAAGCAAACAGCACGCTGACCAGCAAACATTTCTCAAACTCATTGCCAGCAACGTCATTTCATCTGCTTGACATTTCATATCGAAAAAAAGTTTTTCATTGTGGTGTCACTGATGAATATTGCAGTGGAAAAGTTGACAACACTGCACCAGCAACAGCAAATTTAGGACTTTGGCATGAGGCCGACATTTTCATATTTGAATGATATGATTCATTCATTCATATTCAATAGATAATGGTATGAATATACGAGTACATTATGAATCTGATCACCCCTTTTTCTAGACAATATCCCATTCGAATTAATTTGGGGCGTTCATTTTATTCTCAAATTTGTTTGACAAGAACGGCATGATGAATATTTGAAACAAACATGTTGTCAAATATCACTATTAAACTTTTGACCATGGCGAACCAAATCAGAGCGTAGATTTAAGATAAGAAATTTTACTTGATTTTTATATTCCTGCAGAAAACTTATATTAACCTAATAAAATCTTCCTGAATTACCGCTATTACATAAAAAACTCATTTTGATATATTTTCTTATGATGTGCACAGCTCCAGAACTTCATACAAAATTAAATTTGCTTCAGGCTTGACAAGCATCCATTCACATTCTCAAATATGCTTGTCATGCAGGCAAAATATTAGAACATTTTGAAATCCATTCAGCATGTTTGACAAGCCGCTGGATGGAGCGTTCACATTATCAAAATCAAACTAATCATGATGTGCTTGTCAAACATATTTGACAATGGGAATGCCCCTATTGTTGCGGTCGAAAAAATCAAAATTTTTCGGATCGTATCAGTTATACCAAAAATGGCCAAACTTTAAAAACATATTCCCTTAAATTTGGACATATTAGGCGTTTTTCTTTTTTAGTTCAATATAGAGCTCTGAACAGAGTCCGAGCATGTCGAGCATGTTCCGAACATCTTCTGAACCAAGCGTGCTCTGAGTATATTTTTGAAACACACCTGAACACTTAGCTAGCCATTTTTTTTTTAAATTTCCATCTGTCAAATGCTCGTGTTAAGCATTTTACTCTGTCTGCTCAGTTATTTTATTCTGAGCTCATAGAGCGCACTCTGAACACGCTCAAAACGAAAAAAGAAACACATTTTCGAAACTCTGAACACTCTGAACTAAAAAAGAAACACAATTTATTTTTTGACAACTCAGGTTCTGTTCTGAACTAAAAAAGAAAAACGCCTATTGAAACGGTTGATCATTCAATCCAATACTTATTTTCCACCGACCACTAAATAAAGAATGTTATTTATATTATATTATCACCAAGAGAAAAATTTGATAAAATGGGATTTTAAGGTGAAAAGGAAGACAATTTAAAAAATATATATATTTCTTGGCTGGAAAAATGTTGTTTATTAGTTTGATATGGCCAAACCAATGTAGTTGATCTGTTTTGGTTTTCTCGACAACATCCATTTCACCATATCTTGGCTTTGTTCAAAGACTTCGCAATTGTACCTTCTCTCCCATTATGCCCTACTGAAAGAGCCCATAGTATCATCTCCACTCTAACACCGGGTGAGACTGCAAAGAAGGGCTGGTAGTATATAGTGCAATTCCACTTCATATTACGCATGAGAAGATTTGAACCAATTTGGTTCACCAAACCGAAGTAACAGGGTTTCCTAGGGGGATTTTCCGTCGGGTTCTTGCAAAATTCTTTACTCCAAAGTTGTTGCTATCAATCTCAATAGTGACGTTTTGTCCTAACCGAGGGAAAGCACCGGTTCACCACTGTTCTTAAAGCGCCGTAAAGGACTATTTAACGCAACGTTGAGAACAGCCGACATCGTCTGCATATAAGTGGATTTACATGTTTCTGCATCAAAAGTAGAAAGAGGCAGATGTATGTCGAAACCCGAAAGTGGGAGAGAATACACAGGTGGTAAGTCTTTTTTACTTCCTAAACTGCTATAACTTGTTGGCCTGTTAATACGAAACTATGCAATGAAAATTTAACTTACCTCCATTTTCTTCCATTTCGATTCAATGCTTTTTTTCATATGATGCGTCCGTCAACAAAAATTATAAAAAAATGTGAAAATATCGCAAATTTACAAAATGCAGACGAAGATGCTATAATAAAGATGAACATGTTCGTCTTTACTATAATCTTGACTTCTGCATTTCTCGAATTTCCTATAAAGCAGAAATGGAGTCCTTCTGTATTTTGCTCTTTTTCTCTCTATCTAACAAATATGAATTCTGTATTTGACATCCCTTTTTTTGCAGAAATCTTTCTTAAGCAAAATCGCTAACATTGTTGTCTTTCCTTCTGACAATAATTTTTATAGGATATTTAACCGTTTTTATGTTTTCATACTTAAAACAACAAACCTGATGGCCATACAAACAAGTGCTGACAAGCAAATTACACATACAAGTACTGGCAAGTAAATGTACTCTGCCAGTCAAATTCCTTTTTGTGTGTTTTATATGACGTAGGTGGCACGCCACTTGACGAGCAAGTTGCCTGAAAGTATTGAAATTTTACATTTTATTTATATTTATTTACCAATTTCGCTTGAACACACACCTCGCTGACAAAAAACATTTGTATTTGTGAACAATCAAATACTTCAGTTAATAATTTTTCTGGTCCAACTTCAGGCTACTTGCTTCTCAACTTGCCTGGCTACAGATGCAAAACTTCCATGCCAGTTCACAAGAAGATTGCTTATGTTTGTTTCTGTTAATAAAAATGTGTTTTGCAACTTGCTTTATATTCTGCTATTATACGATGAATCTAGATGCATATTTTTATTTATGAATTTGAACGTCACATGAACAATCAAATAATTCAAAAATGGATTTTACAAGTGCAGCTGTAAGGTTACTTGCTTCCCAACTTGCATTGCTACTGGCTGCAGAATTTCATGTCAGTTGACAAACAAACTTCATAATAAGTTTGTTTGGGTAATAGACTACTACTAAACGAAGCAGTATTACATTGGGATTTTGGTGGTGGGCGTTCACAAGATTGCTGGGGTTGAAAAAATTGCAGAGTTATCGTTCTTTCTTCTTTGTGGTTTTCTTTATTTCTCGGGTATGTTTGATTTCTATTTGGCGTTCGTTCAACGAACTTCGATTGACTAAGTAGAGTAAAAAGTGCAAAGGGATGAGTGCTTTTCAATAGAATAAAGTTAACTTTTATTAAAAATCGCTCTGCTTAAAAGCATTCATCCAATCGAAAGAAAAACAAAGATTAAAAATCGCTTTCGTGTAAAAGCAATCTTAGTTTTAAAATTGAAATAATAGACTGTTCGCAAATGACACTATCAGCCGTATTAATAAAAAACGCTAATTCCACCTATATTCCATGGTTTTGCTAAACCATGGAATAGTAGTTAAGCCATGGCCTAAATATTTACATTAATAAAAACAAAATGTTCCCGGAATAGTAAAATGACGTTTATCAAAAATCCTTTTAAGAAAATCTTCTACAAAAGTAAGCAATCTCTTTTTTATATTCTGTGGCTACCTAAATGTGTCTGACTGTGGACATTTCTATTTCTTATTCCTTCGCTAAACCACCTACTTCGGCGGTTTAACTTAATCATAATTAATAAACGTCACTTAACAGAAAATTTGTTTTATTAATGAAATTTCGCACTTAGTCCAGGACTTAACGATAAACCTCCACTAAACCACCTTTATTAATATGGGTGTATAAGATTTACCATGTGTGTAGTGAGTTACAAAAGCCGTGTTTTTTTGGAAAAGTTATCCGTAGTACAGTAGGATTTTATAAGAATAACAAATACAACATCCGCAGACGAATCACTGCGAACTGTGACTCCAATAAATGTCAGAACGGGCAGTAAAATGTTTTGTCTATTTATGTAGACAGTGCTTAATATCATTCGAAATCATTTAGAAAATAATGTGCACTACCCATTGCGTGCATAACTATTGTTTAGAATTGGTCATTTACAATTTTCAGGTTTTTTGTTGATTAAATATTAAAATATTAATGAAATTGGATATTTTCTTTGTATTTTTCCATTTATTAAAGCTTCTTTACTAATCGTTTCAAAAATTTTTTATTCATTATATAATAATTTTATAGTTTTTCTATTGCCCAATAGGTGGCGCTTGAATATTTCACATCCATTTTTATCTTTCCACTGGTTATGGTAGCTCAATTAATATTATTCTGAACAAATTTGAAAGCCATTTTTCTTTTTCATTTTCGAAAAGCCGACTAGCGCAATAGCCGCCTTGTTTCGGCATCAGTTCGTCATCGTCTGTGGAAGAGGTTGGTCGATTGTTCGACGTGGAAAAAACATAGCTCACATATATAATATATATATATAAAAAATTCATTCATCCAGACAAGTACATTTTTAATTATAATTTTCTGAGTAAATTGTACGCCATTTCTCAAACAAAAGTGATTTTTTCTATCTAAACACTGACAACAAAATAAATAAACAAAGGTGAGTTTTGCAAAGTTAATTTTTTCTTCTTTCTATTACTATGGTACCGGAGGAAGCCATTTTGAATTGAGTTTTCTGCTTGATGCAGAGAAAAGTTCTTAATTTTTTTTTGCCTGCTGTAAATCGAAATTTTGTTGTAGAATACTTAAATTAAATACAAAGTAGTTGTTAGTGGATAATCATTACATAACAATCTTATATCTTAAGTTTCCAAGATTAGGACCTCGAGTGCCCTTAGTTTAGGTACAGTCTATTCAAAAAGCTCTATTGAATAGTTGTTCTGCTCGGTGTCACATGTCTACCTTCAAGTTTTAAATCAATTTTACAAAATTCATTTATAATTTGCTCCGGATCTGCAAACTGGTAATTTTGTCGTATAATTGATTTTTCTCTATTCATTAGCCGATTTTCTTTTTTGTGGAGAAAAAAAATGGCAACCGGGCGCATTGTCAGGCGCGCCATTTTGTCTTGTTTTTTCGCACTTATGTACCTCTTAAAACATTTGTATGTATTCATCTTTATATTTCACATAAAAAGAGAACTCTACAGTCGAACACCCGGGAGCCGACCATGGCGTTGACCTCAATCAGAGAATGCTGGCAATGGCGGCAAAAGCAAATTAAAATTTGCTCTCAGCCGCTGCCGGTGATTTCGTCTTTCTATTCTGTTCATTACATTTTTGCATTAATTATTTTCATTCTGTGTAAAAGTATGCGTAAGCCTATGAAGTACTATCCGGCCGGTGTATTTCATCAGACGCCTCGGATTGAGTCATGAATAATTATTTTACATTTTTGTACGTGGCCAAGACTAGTTTTTTTTTTTGCTTTAATTTTCAACTCGCAAGTATCTTCTCATTTTAAACACCGACCGGATGGTGCAGCGTTTTTTGTGTGCTTAGAATACATAATTTACTTGGTTCCAGCGCATGTCTGGCCTGGCAAAAGGACGCTGTTCTTTTATATACTATACAGCCAGGTCTAATTAAGGGGAATGTATTTATTTTTGGTATAACAGATGGTAAAATATATGCCGGTAAATTTGTATATAACGTGTATCGAATGAGTCGTAAAATGGTTGAAATATAACAAATAACAATGAAGTATTAATAAACTACATAATTATATTTAGCAAAAGCCGGATAACAGTGCCTTTTTAAATCAAAATCCCTTATCCTACGTCACTAGACATTTCTTAAAAGTTTTGCGATAGTTGAGCACCTCGCAGTATTGTGTTTGCTATTATGTTAAGTTAGTGTCTACTTTGGAAATTTCGATATGATGCTTAATACTGCTAGATATATACCCACATTTCCGTTTTTAGTCCAGTTTCCATCTTATGCTTTGGATTGAATTTTCGTATTCATGTTTTCTCTGTATGATTGCATATTATTTGTGTTTGTGGCCTACGTGACGGATGCTTGTATTTTGTCTTTCTCTCAATTTCTGATTCTGCGTTTTATTGCCATTTTTCTTTTACATAAATACTATATTATGTACAAATTATGCAGTTTAATCCAACCCACAAATTTCCGAAAAAGGGGTGGATTTTAAGCATCTCGTCAAAATTGATTTTTTTTTGCAATGGCAAGCAAACAAATTATCAAAAACTTGAAAAACTTAAAAATATGAATTACTATTATTGTAACATGAACATTTTAATACCCTTCGTGTGAAGATAACCTTATTCAATATATGTACATATTCTTTAATTGGTTTGTGTTTCCCCATGCTTGGTTTAAATTGGTTAGAGACCCTTCTGTTAGGCGTGTGAAACAACTCATCTGGCACATAAATTGACGTCAAATACGTCATTAGTGAATTGTACTGTACGTATTCTATTCTCTTCAATAAATTGTCAAAATAATACCTTCTTTACTACTTTGCATTATGTTTTTTCCTCAACACTTTCGTCGTTTAATTTAAGGTTAAGCTCCTTTGTACGGTGTGGTCTTCTTGAGTGGAGACATTTAATATTATTTATAGACAATATCCTTCAATCCAAATCATCATTTGTAATTAAAATAAAACAAATATTTATGTGTTGCCCAGTCAATTCCTAAGTTGACACCATTTTTTTAATGTCTTGCTAAAATATACAAATTATAATATGTAGTAAGTGAAAAGAAATGAAGATGAAAAAGAAAAAGAAAATCTCAACAAAAGTTAGTACTTACACACTTTTTGTACAGTAGAGCGCTAATTACAGCTCTGCACCATCTTTTCTTAAAATTATTACATTTTCGTATAATTCTTAGGTGCATATTTCTTTTATACCTATAAACAATGGTGAAATCACTTTTTTCGAAATAAAATGGAGGCTGAAGGACCACGCTAATAGCTATTCCATTAATTTTCCCATCTGCTTTGTGTTATTTTAAAAACATCAGTTATGTAGATGCAGGTACATATTTTGTAGAAACTACATTTCCTTCTTTTGAATAGAGTTTCACTTGTCTACTATAGGCTGAGTTCGTAATTGCAATGTTTGTTGTCCCTGCCCTGCCTAAAACATGATTCGAATACATTTTTAAACACAATTACAACAATTTTGGAACTTCCTTATAATAAATATCCTTCCTATCATAAGGAAACGTGGAAAAATAGTTTTAATTTCTTGGAAAACCTTTCCACAGATTTAAAAACCTTTATGTACACATTTAAGCTTTTATTTTCTTATAACTCTTCTTCTCTTTGTAATGGTGAACCGAAAGATGAGATAATAATTTGTTTGGTTCACGAAATTGCTTACTTTATGCGACTTGTTTCATTACAAATTAAAATTCTGCAGACTTTCTTAGATTTATGATCGCTTTGAACACAGGAAGTCAAAGTACATAGTTATATAAAAGTAAAAATATTTATGCTGAATTATTTTTTCCTGTCGACATAAAAATTCGATTCGCGCTTTGACGAGTTCAAAAACAAGTGGCCAAATTATGATTTAATGTTTTGCTCTTTTATTTATAAATTTGTAGTACCCCTTGGCGTAATGGTTAGTGCGTTTGACTGTCATGCAAAATGTCTTGGGTTCGATTCTCTTAGTTAGTGCCTCTTGCGAAGAATTAACAAATCATCTTAAAGTATCTCTTGCGATGAAAAGTGTTGCTCATTAGCCGCTCGGAATCGGCAGAAAATTGTATGTTCCCTCCATTCCTGGTAACACGCACATGCAATGCTTGAAAGTTGTTAGTCACTAGGTTTAGGCTCTATAACCGTTATGACCTTTTTATTTAGTTTATTTAAATTGAAGCTTTTTGCTGAAAAAAATAAATAGAAAAAATTTTCTTTTAGATTTTTGAGAATTATTTTAGAGCCGTTTGCAAATACGAAACTTAATGTAGATTAGATTAAACTTTTAAACGCGTTTATAATATCTTATCTATCTTATCTTAAAAAAACTAAATGTTATGCTTATATTTTTGTGATCTTTCGGTTTAGCAAATGACTGTTGGTCATTTTGAATCCGAAAGGTGTAGGTATAAGTAGTTAAACGAATCTGTTAAATTGAATGGAAAGTAGCTTGACCCACATTTCGTCGTCGTTCTTACGAAAATTCCCTAAGTCCATTTAAAAAAAATGTGATTCAATTCTTATTTAATTCATTTCGGATAAATCATTTGCAAAAAAATTTATTGCACAATGCCTATTCTGATAATTTTAAGATTTTTGTATACCTATTAATTTCCAAGTTTAAATGCAAATATCTCAAAACACAAAAAATGGACTTAGGGAGTTTTCATAGAACGACGACGATTTATAGTTATGTATTTTTGCAAGGTGAATCATAATGCGGCACTCTCTGTCAATAGGCATCATCTGCTATTTATCTATCATATAACAACCTATTGATTGTTTTCTCGTTTTTTATAAGTAAAAATATTGATAAATCGTATTGAGTAAATGAAACTCGACTCTTTTGTTCACTCCATTATGTTAGTGTGTAAATGATTGCAGATATTTTTCGATTTTTGTGATGGCCCTCATTTATGCAATGTACTTGCATACATAAGTACAAATGTACATACAGCTACAGTCAAATTACCTTGAGGTAAAACAAAATCGAAAATAAATCGATCCATTAATTTTAAACAAATTAATGGTACCTACTGCCTACTAGAAAGATTTGACTATCTTCTGGCTAACTTGATTTATTTTTTAATTAAACTTTTGATTGAAGGATGGAATATTTTTTTGGCGGCTTAGGCCGTTCTGGCATCGATTTTTTTTTTTGAATTAAGCATAGAGTTAAAAAAGTTTTCTGCAAATAGTCTGCGTAGTGAGTTCGATTTTTTTGAAAATGAGGGTTAGGCTGTTTTGACGCTGAGCGCCTCATAGAAAAAAAATAATTAAGGGGTGATTGTCTTTGTTGTCCTTGGGTTGTTCGTCCCGGTTGTCCAGTTGAAGAGCTTGGGTTTAGATTGTTTAAACCACAGTGATTCCGTATCAGCGTAGAAGGAAACTGCATGTCCGTCGGAATTTTGTATTTCTAATACATCCATAGCATTCAGGTACTTAGGCTGGGTTGAATGGAATTGATAAAATTTTCTACGGGTATCGACCTCCACGATTCCTGTAAATACATTGTCAGAGGTTCTCAGTGGGTTTGAGGTCTGGAAACTGCAGCTGTTGGTCATTGTCTTGGTGAAAGACCCATTTTAGTGGCTTTTCATGCCCATCAAATGGAACATTACCTCTCTTCCATGATCTTACCATAAAAATGTTGATCCATGTTACCTTATATTTTATATGTGGAACCAACAACATTAAGAAGAAAAACATGCCCAAGTCATTATAGGTACAGGAACCTCCATGTTTAATGTTCTTGGCTGTGAAACGTGGATTATATTCTGTTGGCGAGATCATCCCTTGCCAACATACAAAATTGTCTGACTCATCTGACCACAGAATATTTCTCCACATTGATGCAGGCCAGTCAAAGTGTTTTTTTTTTGCCAATATGTATTGTTTTTTTTTTTTTTTTTTTTTTTTTGTGAGCAAAGGCACCTCCCGTGGACTGTGGGCTGCTTGGATATGCTCTCGTAAACGTCTACGATCCATTTCAATACTAGCGTCAACGCCAAAAATATCCTTTATTTCGGAGTTTTGAAATGTCTGGCGGCGTTTTATCAACTTCGATGACACAACCGGCTTCCGCTCCTGAGTTTCTGCCTTTGAGGAGGTAATGAAGTTTCTATGGTGAGCAGCATTTGAACCTCCGAACATGTTTTGTCTTGCGAAATCAGTCTTCTAATGAGATCACTCTGTTCAGCAGTGTTAACAAGTTTGAACCGCTTGACCAAGACTCAAATTATTAATAAATGAGACTGAATTGATTAATCGAGATTTATCTCATATTTGATCCTTATTAAGTTTATAATGCAAAAACATCTAAACTAATAGGGGTTTGTTATATTTGAATATGTACTTACATTGTGTATGCACATACATTTATGTAGATGTATCACCAATTTCATGGGAGCTTTTTGCCCCGGAAATAAAATATTGCTCAGTAAAGACACCCCAAGAAATCTATGCCCACGGAATTTATCAACTTTAAAATGTTCGAAGATATTTTTGAAAGCAATAAATTGTTTAGAATCGATTTTGAATTTGAATATTTAAACATTTTGGAGACAAACTTCTTTTTTTTTCAAATTTACTAGACATTTCTTTTCGCAAAATAAAAAAAAATTGATATAAATTTCTTATTGTTACTAATAATAGTAAAGGTGATGGAACGTATTTTGCATTTTTTTTTTCAACAATTGTTAACTCACATTTAGCAATTCTCTGTTTAATATCCAACATTATCATGTTTTATTTTCAGGTTTAGTGAAAAAATACAAATAACTTTGCGAAGAAAAGAATTATTTTACAAACATTCAATAGGATTTTTTTTGGCAAATAAAGAAAACAAATACCTTTCATATAAAGAAAATGGGTCCAAGGTAGAAACGTGTTCAAAATTTTATTTAAAATTTGAAAAAAAAAAAAATTGAAAATTTATCCGCCACATTTACGACATTTGTTTATTATTTTAAACAAATTTTAAATTTTGTCTAATTTTCTCTTTGCAGCATTAACATGGCATTCCGTGGAAACAACAATCGCAACCGTAACTTTGGCGGTAACTATGGCGGTGGCCCAATGGCTGGAGGTAATAATCGCATGGGCATGAACATGAGCCCTTGGGATAACCAAAATGCCGGTGGTGGTAATTACGGAGGTGGTAATATGCGCCAAGGTGGTGGTGGAGGCGTTGGTGGAGGCCAAGGCATGAATGCCCAAGCCATTAGTCTTGCCAATAACCTGCTCAATAATTTGTTCAGGAATCAAAACCCACCATCGCTGCTTGATCTTCCACGAGGCGGTGGAGGAATGGCGGGTAACCGCAATCAACGCCCTGGACCGGTATGTATTGCTTTAACGTTTAAATCTTATATTCCTTCAAAGAACATCATTGGTTTTGAAATAATGTTGAAAGGATAAAATTATAGTTTGTTAAATGTTTAATATATTTTTTAATGCAGTTTAATTCAATTTAATCATTGTGAAATGCTCCTGATTCGTAGCAGCTCCTTTTTACGAAAAGTTGTGTGTTATTACCTCAACTTTATATTGAATTGAATTTTAATCGAAAATGTGTTTAAAAAGCAAAATCAGTGATGGTTTTTCAAATGCTAAAATGACTTAAGATACTACCCTAGTTTTGTAATGTAATGATGAAGTATTTATTTTACAAGTAAAAGGTTTGGGCCCAACTGACATTTTGTTTAAATATACGAGTAGAATAAACACTCTTATTACGGTAGTCGTGTTACTAAAACGTCAAATAAATAATGGTAAATATTATTATCAATTTTTTACATATCAGAAAAAAAAACACTATCCTTGAAATGGAATAGAAGTGAAAGCTAAGAGAACTCTGAACTAATAGACGTTTCTGGAACCATGTGTCGTTCAATTGGCGTAAGGGTGATTACTTCAAATAGGAAGATTTATTTTTGTTTTCAAATAATTGACGATTTTGCTTTTAAATAACGTCTCAAAATTAAAAATTAATTTTCAATGGCAGTTATAACTGACCTCCTTAGCACTAAGCAAGAACTAGTAAACATTTCATTCATTATGTATTAGAACCAGTCAGATGTAACTTCTGCGGTTAGTTGCCTTTTTTCAACAAAAAGGTGTTTCCTTAACAAATTTATTATTTCGCTTGCGTTAAAATGGGATCTGTAGTTTTTGCAACTTTGTAAATTCATTTTCTATCAATTACATTCATTTTCTTTACAATTTCAAGATTTGAAATTATTATAAAATCTCATTTGGTGGTCGTCCGTCCATTCGTTTTCAGGGCACACACATTACGTTTTGTTCACTGTTAATGTTCCATCATTTTTGTCTCATGGTTTCTTACAAAAAATGTAATCTTCCATCTGGTTCCTATGCTAATCCATTGTTTTATTACTGTTGTGTAAAGCAACAACTTTTTTTTCTATCACCACCATATAATTGGTGGGTTTTTTACTGTTACGAGCCGCAAACCCGTCGGTTTAACCGTTGCTTTTTTATGACAGGAGCCTATAAATACAATTTTTTAACCTCTATCTTTCATCGGTATTGTCTTTTTGTGTCTTGCAAGTTTTTTTTTTTTAATCATAACAAACCTAATGTATTTATATATAAACATTTAAATAGAATTACCAATGATGTTCTTGGAGTATTATTTTAAGTCGAATTTATAAAACAAAAGAAACTTCTCCTTTATTTGCAATTATCTTTTTATTTTTATAAAAAAAAAATGTATGTACCTCTAGAAAAAAAAACTCCTTTCGGTAATGCACGAAGTTCGTTTTGTGCATTATCACCTTTGTTTTTCTTTAGTTTTAATGAAATATTTTACTAAGACATAAGTTATTTTCTAAACAAAAACTGTTTTGGCTGTTTTTTGATGCGTTGTATTGCCGTCGCTACAAATGGTGTCTGACCTACGATATCGTCTTCTGGGATATAAAAGCGCATAACACACCAAAACACACAGCCAATCCAACAACCTTGGTTGTGTCTCACCAAATAAATATATTCCATCCGACATTAATGAAATGCATTTGAAAAAAAAAATTAAAAAAAAAGAAACATTTTTAGCCCGAGAGATTTTTATGTAACGCCAGAGAAACGTGAGAGAGCAGTTAGACGAATCTATGTCGGCCTTTGTGCATGTGCAAACAACAATGTCGCTCAAAAATAGACATAAGCAAACATCAGCGTGTTTAAACAGTTTACAAAAAAAATGTATATTTTTTCTTTAGAATTTAACGAAAATTATGTATTTAATCAAAAAAAACGAAAAAAAAATTTCAATTCTAATTTTCTTAATATTTTTCTCTCTTCAATGTTCTCTCTTTTGGTTCTCCGTGCAAATTGTGTTCTTTTGTTATTTCCCCATACGAAAAACAAAATCACAAAAATTATAAAAAAAACTATCTGCCACACACGGTAAATTTTAAAAACAATTTATTGTTTGTGTGATGCCTGGCTCCACCTACATAAATATGCGCACTGTGCCCAACTACCGATCTTCAAAAATCTGTTCCAACTACTTTTAAAAACCATGTTAAACCATCATCGGTTATTATACTGCACCACGATTCGATTTGCTTGCCCGCCGCTGCCGCCAAACTGACCAATCTTTATTATAAAATTAATTTAAACGAAAAATACAAAAAATTAAATAAATTTGTGCAAACAAATATAAAAACTTTGTTTTTAACCGAATCCACAAAAATGTAAAACAAACGAAAAAAAAAACAAAAACTATTTATGTGCGCCCAATCCAACTGTACACGTTTCCTTTTTTAATTTGTTTTTTAAAATGTGTGAATTGTGATATTTTTAAAAACTGTCAATGTTCTATTGATTTTTCATTTTTTTTAAATTGTAATAATTTTAAATACGTGTCTTGGGCGCTGATTCATTGTGCAATCACAAAATATACATAACTGTATTCTAAATATACACTTGGACTACAAAAAAAAATTAATTTAAATAAACCGAAAAATAATCGGTTGTGTGCCCATCTGCAAACCTGAATGGTATTTTGAACAAAAAAATTATAACAACTTCACGTGGCTCTTGTGATTTAATGATTTCAAAACAAACAAAAACAAAAAACAAACTGAAATACATGTATATTTATGAATATGAATTTTGTTATATTGAAAAAAACTATGTATGTTTAAAAAAATAAGATGGTCAATCGAGCTGGCCCTGGCAATCGCAATAACCAACGCAGAGTTCAAGGAGGTTTCAATAACCGTGGTGGTGCAAAGGTTGCAGCCAATAAGCAAGGTGGCGGTATTCGTAAACAGAATGCCTTTGATCGTGCCAAGAAACTTCTGGCTAAAAATTCCAATAAAAAAAAGGATTCAGCTCC
Organism: Philhelius festivus; assembly: GCA_963931855.1. Classification (NCBI taxonomy): domain Eukaryota; kingdom Metazoa; phylum Arthropoda; class Insecta; order Diptera; family Syrphidae; genus Philhelius; species Philhelius festivus. Next base: position 157,222,631 of record OZ007556.1, read on the forward strand.
TGGTGAAAATACTGAAAATACTAAGAAAAACGAGAGGTAAGAAATGTCACTTCAAAAATGACATATTTTTAAAACAAAACAAAAATCAATTCAAAAAAACATTCAAATTTCTTTCCAAATAATAATAATAATTTTTATATATATGCTATTATATATAAATTTTTTATTTTTTAATATGTATTTCATATATCTATATATGTATAATTTAAATAAGTTTTTATATTGATGATGGATATAAAAAAGCCAACACATTTTCATATATTTCTATATAAACAAAAAATTAAATAATTTGTATAAGAAAATGTATGTGAATTTTTCTGCAAAATCGCTTGTACTACCTACTACAATTACTATTTACTACTACTACTACTACTACTACATTTATATACAATTCATAAAACAACAACAATATTTTTTCTCCTTTTCGCTTTCTCTCTATTTGTGTTACGTCATTTTGAAAAGTTTGAAAAGTATTTAACTATTTTTCCAGAGAAAAGTTGTTGTTAATTATAAATATTTTTATATCAATTTTATGGAAAAAGAGAATTTGTGTTGAGAATTAAACTAGAGAGTCTCTCATTCGACGAAAAACAATAATTTTATTGTTCTTTTTCGCGAGAGAAGTAGACTCTCTGTGCTGCTCACAGATGTTTTTATATAAAATTATTAAACTTGTGTGTTTTTTTTTTGTTGTTTTAATAAATAATTAGATGAAGAATTATTAGAGAATATTTTTGTTGTTGGTTATATGAGGTACTACAGTTATGAAGCAGAAAAAAATATTTACAAACAAATTGAAAACAAATAATGATCGTGTGCCAGCCTGAGAATGAAAAGTCTTTATAAGAATGGTAAATGTAAACAATTTAAAATTTGAATAATATTTTGTACATAAATCGAATCGGATTTTTATAGAAAAGAAATAGTGCGGTGTGATCGTAAGACTCGTATTAGTCACTAGACCATAGCTAAAACGATATTTAGTATATGTAGCAAATGATCCATTGTAAATGTGGATAAGCGCGATCAAACTGACAGTAAATTCCCTTCCATGGACTGATTTCGGTATGGGTATTATTCCCTAACTGATCGACTAGTTCTCAGTTTATTGAGAATTGGAAGTTAAATATTACGTATTAATTCATATCGTCTGACAAAATAATTTTTGAGACTCATTTTATCTTCCGACGAGTATTTTCGATCAAATAGTTCATGTTTCTTTCACAAATCTCTACTAAGCGACATTTTTTTAACTTAACTGAAACAAGATGTTTCTTCTCTACGAACAATGTTTTTGTAAGGTCGAATTTTCAACTGAGTTGATTTGCTCTCCAAACTAGGCTGATATTGAAAATTAATGACTTTAGTCTGAATAAGCAAATGCTAGAAATAAGGGTTCTTCTGAGTTATATAATTAGTTTGACTACATCAGTTCACACAGTTTCAATGCATTTGCAGAATATAGTCAAAATGATAATCAAAAAATTCATAATCAATTATCACCTTAGCCGATTCCACCCAGTATTTTTTTTAGCATACTCATTTCTTGTTGGAATGTGAAACTCCCAGTAGATTGATCAAAGACCCACTGAAACAGTTGTAACATCGAGATTGTCCTTGTTTTTTCATATACACTGGCTGCTTTCAAAAACGTCACATGCAAACTTCAAAAGTCAACTGTTTGAAAACCCAAAATGATTTTTTTTTTATGTCAAAGGCATTATTTTTGAAAACGCAGTTTGCTGAAGTCATTGCGAGTGTCGAAAATTTAAGATAGTCGAAGTGGTTCTTGTATCAGATGCCATAGGCTGTGTTTTCATATGTGGTAACAACAACATACATTATCCAGCAAGCTTTGGATACAAATTTTAACGCATCTAACGTTTTGGTACTATCGACTTTTATCGAATCGAACGTTGACAAAACTCGCAATAAGGCCCAATATCTGCGTTAAGAAATGACAATCATTTGACCTTGATAGACACATAGTTTTCATATATGTACACTAAATATATTGTCGATACTCAATATTACGATGATAGAGAAGCCCGATAAGTGAATAAACGGGTTTGCTTAAATACATATAGCTAGAAATCAGTCCTAGTGAGGAAATTCGGTTTTGTATTATAGCTGAAGAGACTCCAAGTTAAAAATCTGAGCTAGTACAATAGGATTCCTTTTCTGAACATTCTTGCTCAACAAGAAGGCAGTTTAATTAGTCGTTGGTACAACTTCTTTGTAAATCCATAAGCTTCACATAATTGTGAATCATTTTTGGATCTTTGGAATAGATCCGGATAGATAACAGGATTGTTTTTGTTATGCATGTTAATAGATCCGCAGAGAATTAAACACATCTATTGTCTTTTTTCGATACCGATACGGTGATACTGATAATGTATCAGCAACAAATCGTCAAACATTATTGTCTTAATTCTGGTTTGTTTGCGTTTGGCGCAAGTTTACAAAAATGTACCTGAGACCTAATTATGCCTAATTATTACGATACATACGTTCTGTTTTAAAAAGAATTATAGATTTCACAGCTTTTTCGAGATCGACATCATTTTCTGATTTTTGCACTTTTTTGAAGCCAAATCAATATTTATTATATCGGACAAATTGAACGCCCGACGCCGGTGTTAAACTGAGTTTACGGGTCACCTGAAATCTGGACAAAATGTACTATGAAACTGTGGCTCATTGAAAAAAATACCCCTTTTATCAGACAATACAAATTGAAGAACGACGTACGTTTTCTTACTTGTTGAAAGGTTGACTGACTAAATAACGAGAATTAAGTGGAATTGGTTTATTAATTGATTTATTAATTGATTTAATTCAATTGCCCCGAAGCAAAAAGCCGCCAAGATATTCATTAGCCAATAGCAATTACTTGTGTCTAAACTTGTAGCAACAGCTGTCATCTTGCGGCGAGAGCGGGGAAGTTGATTATTTTTTGCTTTGTTTTGGTTTATTCCAAGAAAGTCGTTTAAAGTGTGAATGATTGAATTCAACTTTAAATAATTGTCCATTGAATGATCAATTATCACCCATTTGTTAACCATATGCCAGAAGCTTGCAATACGAACTCTCCTAAAGCAAACACTAAATTCTAAAAACAAAAATATTTTGTTTTAAAAGCTTGGAAAACAACAACCGCCCGCAATTAACAAATTATATCCTCAAGTTGAGTATTTCAAGGTCGTTAGTCATACTGACTTGATTGCTTAAAATTTTAAGAAAAACACTCGAAACGACTATGAACGTACATATGTATACCTCAAGCTTGTCAAAGAACATTCTATCCAGCGATCAATGCTTGATACAAAAATATGTGAGCTAAGCAAACCTGCTAATTCCAAGGAAATATTGATGATAAATTTAAAGCCAAAACTAAATGGTCAAATTTTGGATATGCCTGATTTCTGAGTGTTTGATTTTGAGATGCCCACACAATCTCAAGCGTAATTCAACACACTCATTTTTGATTCATGTCCAACCGAAAAAATCGACCTCGAAAACATTTTCAAATTTTAGGATATCGTAGGATATTTTACAAGCGCACACTACTTTTATTGTTTGTTTTACTTTTCTTAATAGGAATCCGATTTTAGTACAATAATAATGTGTAAAAGTAAATATTTATTTGTTTAAATAAAAAGCATAATTAAAACGTACTTATGAAGACTGTTTAGAATCCATCAAAAAGAAAAAAAAACGTTTTCCACTTCCATTTTATATCAAATAAAACTAATTTTTTTATTTTTGTTTTTCACTTTCAATTTTTCTTCGATTCAAATTTGATACTCAAATCAATATCAACATTATGTGCTGCAGCCAAGTCAAGGAATCTCCCTACGCCAATGTACCCAACGACATGTTCTACTGTCATCTCTGCAAGAAACACATGTGGGATGCCAACTCGTTTGAAAACCACATCAAGGGACGTGCTCATTTGATGATGCGTGAAGGTATTGAAGAAAGCTACCGTCTACGGGCTAACATGATCCGCCAAGAGGCCAAGATTGCCGAACAGCTCAAATCGGTTGAGTTGGATCGTTTGAAGCGCATGGGCAAGTCAAAGAACCGCAACTTGGAGTACTGCACTATGTGCGATTTGAACTTCCATGGTCATTTATCGGCCCATCGCAAATCCGATGGACATTTGCAATTGAAGAAATTCTTGCATCCCAAGTGTGCTGAGTGCAACAAGGAATTCTCCACCCGCATTGACTACGACTCTCATTTACTGTCTGCTGACCATTTGAAGAAGGCCGCCGAGAAGAACACCAAGGTTGGCGAGCGCAAGAAGAACACCCTGACAATCTTGACTGAAGAGGATGAATTGAAGGATGTCCGCCCACCACAAAAGAAGAAGAAGAAGGTTGCTGCCCCAGCCGCTGCTGGTGAAGTGAAGAAAGAAGGTGAAGAAGGCGCAGAGAAAAAGGAGGGTGAAGAAGATGAGGAGAAGAAGGAGGGCGAAGAGGATGCAGCTGAAGAAACCAAGGAAGGTGATGAATTGAACGAGACCAAGGAAGAAGAAGAAGAAGAAGTTGCTCTGCCCGAAGATGGTGAAGATATCATCATTGACTTCAATGATGGTGATGATGTTCCAGTGGAAATTGACGCAAAGTTGCCAAAATATAACTGGACCCGTGCAGTTGGAGCTAGTATGATCACAAAGCTTGAATGCTTCGAATGCTCCATTTGTGGTAAGTTCTTCGACAACGAAAAGACCGTGGAGGTACATTCCCGTACCGTTTCTCATCACCGTCAGTTCGTGAAATTCCTGAATGATAAATCCAGCGATACCAAGATTGCTCAGAAGAGAGCCGCAGCCGCCATCGAAGAGACAGAGCGTAAGAAGAGGAAGATTGAGGAAGCCACAGCTGCAGCAGCCGCTTCCGAAGCCAAGAAGGAAGCTGGCGAAGAAGAAGGTGAGAGTGAAGCAAAGGAAGAAAATGGTGAGGAAGCCAACGATGAGTTGTACGATCCATCAGAAGCCACCGGTGACGATGAAGATGTCGACATGGCCGAGAACGGTGAAAAGGAAGCAGTTGCTGATGAAGAGATGGCCGATGAAGAAAACGGTGATGCGGCAGCTGATGAAGAAGAGATGGAAACACAGAATGAAGAAACAAAAGAAGAAACTCCCACGAAGGCTGAACCCAAAGCTCCAGCTACTCCCGCTGCAACTCCAACTCCTGCAGCAACCACTCCAACACAGGCGTCTCCCCAGAAGAAGGGAGCTGCAGCAGCGAAAACACCTGCCGCCAAAGCGACACCCAGAGGTCGTGGACGCGGTCGTTATAACCGTTACTAGGTACATAAATTAAAATGACTAAAAATAATTGAAAAAAAAACACATTAAGTAGGTCTTTTTTTATTTCTCTAAGCATAATAGAATATGCGCAAAGGTTTATTATTATGAACAATATAATAACTGGCACGTATATTCGATTTACCATTCTCTGACATACCTAGTAATTTATAATTTTAATTTTAACAATTAAATCAAGCATACAAAAACAATAAATAAACCCTAGATGTAAACAAAAGAAACTTAAAAAAAGCTTGTCGACTTTTTATTTAGTTTGAGAAGGCGAAAGAGGAACTTTTCTTACAGCGGGTTGAAAGATCATAAAATGGACATGGACAATGGACAATAGACAATCGACAATGTCTCAAATCAAACATTGTTACAACATAAAAGTGTTTGCTACCACAGGTACCAAGATTCAACGAATTAGCAAGCAGTTAAGAACAAGAATTAAGGAACATTGACTTGTGATTGAATTAAGAATATATTAAAGGGCAGGTAGGTGTTTAATAAAACTATAAAAACTGGGACCCAGCTTTTTATGTAATTTGATTCCAATTTTGGTTCTACTCGAAAGTTATTTCCTATGCTACGATGTATGAAACTAGAATCGGTTGCAAATTTATTCAAAATTTCGCTAGTGTTAGTTTTTGACATACGAGTAAGTAAAAAAGAATTGAATTAACACGAAACTACGAGTATTTAAGAAAATTATTTTTTTTCGAAGATTTCTTGTGCAAAAAATATTTAAAGTTTTTTTTTTTTTTTTTTTTTTTTAATTATGCAATAAATTGGGCAAATTCCTAAACGCATATCTTGCGCAAATTCTGCTAAGCAAACAGTTCCAGAATGCAAATACAAAAATCTCTGCTAAGCAGAGTGTCCCAAAATGCAATCGATGCTACTTTCTTGCGCAAATACAGAGGCATTTGTGCAAATGTCAAACATTTCTTGCGCAATTCTCTTACATATGCGTATTCTGATTTTCTATATCTGCTTTGCAAGTGTTTTGCTTTGCAAATCTTGCGTTTAGGAATTTGGCCATTGTTTTACATTTTGAGAGGAAAACTCCTTTACTCACTGTATTCTCAACACATTTGATATAATAATGAATATTTTCGAATTAAAAGGAGATTATTAACATTTTAAAATAAAATAAACAGCTCGTAGTACTTGAATTGTTGGTTTGTAAGTTACTAGTCGTATAAACTATTTGTTAGGAACTCATTGTTCTAATACGTTTTAATAATGGCTATTCAAAAATCGTTTTAAAGCTGGACCCTCATCACGTAATTTTTAAGACGATCGTCGTCCAAACGATTGTCGAACACGACGTCGTCAAAAGTTTGCTTCGTGTAAAGTTTCAATCGCATCGTTCGGTCGTATCGTCCATCGTTCACAGTTTGAGAACATCAAGAAGCAACAAATGTCATTTGGGCTCTCTGGTTGTAATCAAACTAGAATTTTCGTTGGTTGGAAGTGAGAGAGGATCCGATGCATTCCTTTTTCTTATGTTGATTTCCTTTACACATGAGAAATCAATTTCTGTATGAAGATTTCGATCTCTTGACAGATTTTACGATACCTACATGTTTTTTTTTTACAGAGATCAAAATCTTCGAATCCTTATTAAAGAAGAAAATGTATCCGGGATCGAAATCCCTAGTGTGTAAATAAAAGAAATCGAAATTAGTGTCCTTCGCATTCGCATTAATTCGATAGTTTCGCTTTCATTTAATTCGCTTTCATTATCATGGAAAAATAACAAATTGTAATGTCGTAACATTTTTTTTAAATTAATTTAAAATATAAAAAAAACTTTAAAAAATTCAAAAAATCCACAAAATGTATGAGACGATTGTAAAATAGCAATCGTTCAATCGCAATCGTTCAGTCGACCTTATTTGACAGTTCAACAAGTTACATGAAGCTAAAGTTGAATCGTCTTAACGACATTGTCCAGACGATTCAAGTTTGTATGTGTTACGCGAAGCAATTCAATCGTTCAAACGACGTCGTCAAACTATCGTCGTCTTACGCGATGAAGGCCCTGTTCTTAGTCTTAGGAGAAATACGCTTTTGAAAACGGGAGAAAATCTTGGCATATTCGAAAAAAAATAAGACAAATTTATGCTGCTTGTTTACAATTTTGGAAGGACTGCGAAAGTTTTACAATTGAAATCAGCCAAAGTCACATAAGAAGAGTATCTGAAAAATAAGAATCCCTGGGTGGCATATCTCTGGGGTGATGGCTGAGCTGATAGTTGATTGTTGATCTTAAAAATAAAATGCTTTTGCTCTACCGGAAGGTGGTTATATGTATCAACTCTATTAGACTAAGAGCCCACAGCAATTTTTGGGTGTGATTGATAACAAAAAAAAATTAGCATAATTAGGCCAAATTCCTAAACGCAAGATTTGCAAAGCAGATATAGAAAATCAGAATAGGCATATGTAAGAGAATTGCGTAAGAAATGTTTGAGATTTGCACAAATGCCTGCATTTGCGCGAGAAAGTAGCATCGATTGCATTTTGGGAAACTCTGCTTAGCAGAGATTTTTGTATTTGCATTTTGGAACTGTTTGCTTAGCAGAATTTGTAGGAATTTGCCCTTAGATAGGCCTTTTGTAGTTATTTACAAATGTGAAAGTTTTGCATACTCTAGTGGGAGCAATAGTGCATCAAGTATGCAGCTCTTTCCAAGTCCAAATAATTGTGATAACTTTGCCAAAATGTTAAGCCCCCTGATTGAAAATATCGAGGTCCAAGACGTTTTACAGACAGCCCTCTGCCTGCCAGGCGCGATAAGAATAGGCTACTTCTTGCACTAAGAAGGCCACCTTCAAAACGTTTTGGACCTTGATATTTGCAATCAGGGCACTTAGCTCTTCATTTTGAAGTTATGGCAAATTTTGTATCCCAATTTTTTTTAGAATTTGGAAAGAACTGCATACTTGATGCACTATTATGCGGTATTGCGCCCACTAGAGTATGCAAAACGTTCACATTCATAACAAACAAAAAAGGCCTATCTAATTATGCTAATTATTTTTTGTTATCAATCACGCCCAAAAATTGCTGTGGGCCCGGTCTATATCGCCTGTTTGCTATAGTTTGTGCGTGACGGCTGTTTAGGTGTCAGTTTTGTATATATGTATTTTTAAATTTTAAGTTTTTGCTGGCATTATAAACGACTATGAAGCGAATCGTTTTAGCTGTCAAAATGGATGTTTGGTATTAATAAGGGTATTTATGCACCGAGATAATTTTCAGCCACATATTTGCATGAACATTCCCTAAGAAATGTTCCCGTAAATGTGGGAAATATTCAGTTGTTCGTTAAACTACAGTGAATTCGCACAAATTTGTTGCTAATGTCGATTTCCTTTACACATGAGTATGTACTTCTACTTGCCAGATGGTTCGAGCCCAATCCTTTAGTTAAGTTCAGTCTATAATGCCGAAGAAGACGGAAGACACAAGATACAATTTGAAAACGAGCCTAAAAAGACTTCGGAATAGGCTTGAACTATTCCGAAGCCTTTTTACGAACGCTTTAACAGTCTTTTTCGAGTTTTACTTGCCTGATAAAAACATTAAATAATTTATCATAAATACATAAACTTAAGTTGTTATTGACTAAATAAATAAGTTCGTGTTAACAAAAGTTTAATTTTGAAGAAATTCATTATTTCAGTCGCTGCCATTTACAATCGACCTTCGTCGAAGTACGAACTGTGTCAAAGATTTTGACAAATTCTTAACGTCTGACAATATTTTTTTTTTTAATTTGGATTCAATTTGTAAAGACGGAGAGACCAGAAAAATTAACTTAATTTTTAGGAAACATTTGAGAAGAACTTCACAGCCAACTTCACATAAGTGGATCTGATCAAATTAAAGAAAATCGAAATCTGGAACACGGAAATTAACATCAATTTAACAACGTCGCAAAAAATTTAAATCGATATCGATATATCGACAAAATGTAGGTTTGTTTTGCGGTTACTTTTTAGGGATCACTTTACACAACAAAGAAAAGTTCATCAAAATTGACAATTAAAACTGTGATTAAAAACAGTGATATTCATTATTCAACTATCGCCTTAGCCGATTTCACTTCTGCATTTGCAAAGCATTGACTGGATTCCTAGACACTAGTTGTGTTTTTTTTTTTATTATTTTTTGTTTAAGATTTTATGCAGTACATTACAAAATTTCCAATTTGCAGTTCGTAGATTATGGTCAAAGTAAAATATCGTTAATAGGCGTTTTTCTGTTACAGCATTCTTCTGCTGTTGGAAGAATTTTTGACGAGTCAATTGGTAGAAATTTGTGGAGTTCGGTTGAGTAGTTATCAAGATTAAATTTAAATTTGGTGGTGCAACAGCTCGAAGTGAACCAGGACCTAGTGACTTACAACTCTCAACCATTCCTGTGCGCGTGTTACCAGGAACGGAGGGGATCTACAATTTTCTGCCGATTCCGAACGGCTAATGAGCAGCACTTTCCATGACAAGAGATACTCTTGGAGGATTTGTCAATTCCTCGCAAGAGGCAGTACATCCCTGAATCATCGAACTCGAGACCTTCCGAATGACAGTCCAACGCACTAATCATATTATGCCAAGGGGTACTACAAGTTATCAAGATAAATATTTTAATAATTGCGGAGATCGAATTTTTCTGTTTATTTGTTTGTGAACTCATTTTATTAGCAGTATTATAGGAGGGATGCTTTGGATCGGCAAGGGCTATGCTATGGCCAAGTTTATAGATCTTCTTTTGCCGAAGTTCTGAAAAGAATAATAACTAGTTTCTATTCCAAAAGCCTTCAGTTAAGTAAATTTTAGTCATCTGAAGCTGTAGGAAAGCAATTATTGATCCCAGTATAGATATCACAGTCCACATCCACGTTGGTTATATGACCATGTTGTAATAACGAACCTTTAACAATTGTTTTTCTATTCTAAAAGCTGTTACGTGAAGGGTCCATCTTTCTTGTATATATATTTATGATTTTCAGAAGAATATTTCGATTGGAAAAGTTCGTATTTGACATGAATATTCGATTTCAAATTCCCACATTACATATCTTCAATGGGAGTGGAGGTGCAGTTTCTTTTTCTACATACATAGGTGAAGTAAATCTACCTTTCTCGATGAAATTTTTACACCTGGACTTTGGGACCATGTATGAATAGTATTCACCTGTACCTGATATCCAGTTTCGTTTACATAAATATTGTCAGTAGACAAAGTCAAGGCGTTGCAAGTAATGAGTCAATGTATAAGTTGTAATTCAAAACCAAGAGAGAAGGTCCTTGTGGAGTTCCAGTTTGAATTGTGAGGAATTATAACCAACTAGGATTCTTGCAGTAATAAAGGTCGCGATCTCACGATCGGATGAGGAACTCCCTATTGAGATACCTGTTTAAGAACAGGAGTAGTGGTGATGCGATCAAACGCTTTTTGTAGATCAGGACATGACTACGCTATGCTAGGTTTTCGAAAAATTTTCTACAAGTCTGCTCTACTACGTGAATAAGCATATGAACTCTGTTCTGTCTAAAATTTAACTTTTTTTCCTACTAATCAACTTATTTGTCTAGCGATATTTTTTTTCACAAATTTTGCCGAGGATGGGAGCAGTGAGATAGGGCGACACTCATCAAACTTTGACGATTAAAATGTTGTACATATAAAGAACAGTCTATCTTTGAGGTTAAATTTATTTAGCCATCTGACCTATTTTCCATGTTCAGTCAATTTAAATTTTGTTCTTAGCTTAGATTTTTGCATAATGAATGTTTATGAACAAAATTAACTAAACCATCATTGATTTAAATAATAAGAATAACTAATTAACTGGTCTTATTTTTAACTAACGTAGCGCTTATTTATTTATTTATAATTTGATTGCACTTTATTTTAAGAGCGAAAAACATTTTTTTTTGAAACATGGTCTCTTTTCTGTGAAACTCACTTAAATCATATACTTTACCTTACATCAACTTAACTAAGCTTAATTCCTGTTTGCGGCGTTTGTGTTGTTTATTATCTGCAGCTTATCCAATGCAGCAGCAATCTTCTTAAGATAAATTGCTCCTTTTCTAATTTCAATTTTTAACAATCTCCAAGTCTGGTTGACCGACGTTTACTTTTGCAGAAAAACAAGAATGTCGATTTTTTTAATAGATTAACTACTCAACTGGTTAAATGATAATGATCTATGAAGACCAATTACTTACAAGAGACAGAGAGTCGGAGTCGGAGAAGCATGTTGATTGAACTTGTAAACTAAATTTTTTTTCTCTATCTAATCCAAATAACTTAAATAATTTAGTAACGAGCAATTATCGTTAGTCACAAAGAAAAAAAAAATTAAAGAATTTAAAGTTCGCCAAGAGATTAAATCTGCGGCTCTTTTCTTACCGCCATCAACGTGTGTTATGCACATGTATGGTAAATAATAATTATTAAACTAATTATATGCTATCTTGCACTTTGAAATGAATGCAAACATATTTTTCAGGGGTGTACTACCTCTTCCGAGGTAGGTTTGGCACTCTATGAGCCGTCATGGCCTCTAATTTATTTTTATTTGTTTTATTTATCACACACCTTTATTGTGGGATTCACCCGAACAACATTCCACGTGAAAAAATTGACATTTCACTTTTTGTTTACTGCGAGTGTTACCTAGAATTGTTAATGTACAAAAAAGTTCCCCTTTTTGTAAGCAGGCATTTCGGGCAAATTAAATGATACAATTTTCACTTAATTCTTGGAGAAAATAACAGTTGCTATCATGAAGATATTTGTTCATTTTAGAGCAAAGGAAGTAAAATAAAAATAAAGTTTTCCTTTGTCAGAAACAAAACAATCAAAAAAAAAAAAAATATAAATTCAAGTGCGATGCATAAGTCCTTGGAACATTATGTTCCATTAAATCCTCGAACAACTTTATTGAATAATCAATTTTTTTTATTTTATCATGTTAAGGATACAGTGAACCCCTTTAGTGTGCTTGCTCATTATAAAAGAAAAATCATTTCTTGCAACACTGTCCTCACATCTAAGCTTTAATACTTATGTTTAATTTTGTTAAATATTTTATATGTGACAATTTGATAAGAAAATGTTTTAAAAAACCATATTTACAATACTAATATTCGTGAGCTTAAAAAAATGTCATTCTCTGTTAAATACAGGCCCGCTGTTTTGGCACTAGGTGAAACACAGGTTAGTGGGAATACTGATATTTCAGAATTTTGTTTAAATTTTTCACACTGAGATTTGGATACAATTTGTTAGGTGTCCAAATGTTCAAAACCCTAGTATAACTCACATCTTTGGGCAAATGCTACCCAAGCTTCTTTTCATCTTCTGGATAGAACTGCCATCTATCTGGAAAGTTTTTGAAAAATCTTTAAGACAAGAATCTTGTCCTGTTTGAATTTCTTAGTCCTTTGCAGTTCGGTCTTAGATCTGGCCTTTCGTCACACAATTTTATTATATAAATTAGACAAGATAGGATTTCTAGGTTTTGTTGTACTAGTAGTCCGAAAACTAGTAACATAGGTGCACCGTAAGGTTGTGTGCGTGGTCCAAATTTATTTCTTATATATATAGGTATAAATTGCATTTCTTTCTTCCATTTCTGGGTAGAAGTAAGGCCTTTGCAGATGACCTTGGTATTGCCTACTGTTCACTTAGTAGACTAGATTTAATTTCAGATATAATTCATAATGTTATAAAACCATTTTTAATCCTTCACTTTCTTTGTTCATTGCACCATTCAGTTCATACTGGTTTATAAGGCGAGGTGTTTTTAAAAATTTTTAAAAATGCATATAGTGAATCATCAGCGCTCGTCTGATTTGACATATTGTCTGAAGCAAGTATAAAATTTTCATCAGTGTCAAGAATCGCAGACGTTGATGCGATGATGCGTTTGGTACAGGATAATTTTCTCCGTGAGGAATAGGACACGAAGTTGATGGCAAAGTTGGATATATTAACTTATTTTTATCCTTCTTCGAGTATCCGGAGACTTTTATTGTGTAAAAATATATTCCACGGTTTTTCTAGATCTCCAATTCTAAATTTAAAGTAGGAGCAGTAAGCTGTTTTTTTCTCTTCCGTACATTTTCTACGATATGTCATTTCAGATCAGATTTGACAGCATCTTTCTTGGTCACTAGCTATAAAATGCCTGTAAAATTAAAATTGACATAATAACAAAAAAAAAAACTGTATATTCGTAATATTTTAAACAATTTTTTGTGAGAACGTGTAAAACAGTAAACAAAAAATTTATTTGATTGTTATGATTTTTTAAAAAATATCAATACGAATTTCTCAAGTTTTATTACAGTCAAAGTCATTTGCTTGAAGTAATTGTGCCTTTTTTGCAATTCCAAGGCTTTTGACATTTCCAAACGAACCTCATTGATATGGAGTTACATGTATATCTTTTTACTTGCGATATAGGTACTATAGGGCAAGTTCTGCATTTGGAAAAAAAAATCGAACTCGAGATCTTGATCAAAGTTGACATTACGATGATAGCGAAGACGAAAAAAGTGGGTCCGATAATTCCGTCTGTCTATCTGTATGTCTGTACCTCGAACTACAGCCTAAACCACCGGAGGTATTTTCTTCAAACTCGGTAGCTAAGGGTCTTCGGTGATTCCCTAGAGAAAAAATTGAAAACGGCTCTAACGATTTTGATAAAAAAATTAAGTGTGATATTATGGACATGGACTACATTTTGGTCAAAAAAAAATTTGGGGGGAAATGTTATTAGGGGTACCTGTCATAGAACGGTTTTTTTGATTTTCGACTTTCTCATTAACGGCTCTAAGGATTTTAACCCAAAATTTTCAGCAGGAGTCCCCTTAAGTTTAAAATAATATTTATATAAAAATATTCGAAAAAATATTTGTTTTTTTTTTTTAAATCAATATCTTCAAAAGAAAAAATGAAATTTATCAAATCGCACTTTAAATTTTCACACACCTTATTGTTTCACACAAAATTAAAATTAAAGATCCAAAAATTACAACAATAAAAAGGACTTACATTAAACGTGAATGCATTTCGAACGCTTCTTTGGCGATCATCATCAGCACTAACTCGATTCCCATAATTGCATCGTTTTGTCAAACATCAGAGAGTTTATATGCGAAATAACGGACACGGCCTAAACCAAAGAGAACAGCGGTGATCTTATTTCGCCCTCTTCTGCATTTAAGTTATTATTTTCTTTTTCAATAAAATAACTCTCATACGCATCCAGCCTGTTGCACTTGTTAACTTGTTTAATCAAGCTAATTTTGTGTTCATTCTCACCAATTCCATGACCTTCAGTTACAACATGATCGGCAAAAGCTGATTGTTTTAATTTTTTCTTTTTTGCACAATAACAATGTTCTTTATACCGCACTTGTATACTGCGTTTAGTTTGGCCAATATAACGTCTATTGCACACTCCACATTCTATAGCATATATGCCCGATTTTTGTTCATCAACAACTTTGTCTTTTGTAGATGCAAAAATATTTTTAAGTTTTTTATTATTAGAAAAAACCGGCATTATATTGTGTTGTTTTAAACGATTTTTCAATTTGTCCATTATTCCCGGAACATAATTAAAGACTTCTCTTTTCATTTCACTTGTCACTTCTAAAACACTTTGTCTAAATAAAGTAGTTATTTTATTTTGAGACACTTTTCGCGCGTGTTTTTTAACAAACGAGTCAATAAGAGTCTTCGAAAAACCATTTAAACCAGCCACTTCAACTATATAATCATATTCTTTTTTATAGTTTGTTAAAGAAAGTGGAAGATTAACAAGACGATGTACCATAGAATGAAAAGAAGCATGTTTGTGTTGAATAGGACAATAAGAATCACTTGTTATCACTCGTTTTGTACTGGTGGGTTTGTGGTACACTGCGATATCTATCTTTTCAGGTTTCCTTGTCAATTGTAAATCTAAAAAAGCAAGTTTTTGGTCTAGCTCTTTTTCAACTGTGAATTTTATGGATTCACATTGATTATTTAACACATTCAAAAAACTTCCGCTTTCAGACTCATTTAACACTGTAAAAATATCATCAACATAGCGATAGAATACTTTTGGTAATTTACCTTCCGACTTTAATTTCATTTCCAATTTGGCCATGTAAATTTCCGCCATAAACGGACTTAGTGGGTTGCCAATACTAGTGCCTTTTGTAGACTTATAAAATTCACCACGAAATTGGAAAAAATTGTGATTCATACACATCCTAGCTGCTTTTATGTAAATAGATCTCTTTTCACTTGACACACTATTTTCGATCAAATATTCACTAAACGCTTCAATCGCATCTTCTACAGGCACACTTGGGAAAAGGGACACAACGTCAAACGAAAACATTTTTTCACCCGGTTCAAATCCTATATCTTGAATCTTATTACAGAACTCAAAAGAATTTTTAACCGAAGTACTACGAATGGGATTCAAACAATTCATTTCACGAACTAACCACTTAGACACTTTGTTACCCGCCGTATCTATGCTCGGAATTATTGGTCTTAATGAATTTCCAGGTTTGTGGATTTTAGGTAAACCGTGGATACGAGCGACTTTTGGATTCGGCACTATTAAAGAAAACTGTAGTTTTTTACCGAAAACATCACCAATTTCTTTTCTAAGACTATTTACTTCATCTATCATTTTTGGCAAAGGATTTTTAACGACTCTTTCATAATTTCCTTCTTCTATTAATTTCCGCATTCTATTATCATAATCCTCTTTATCAAGGATCACTAAGTTATTTCCTTTATCAGCCTTAACGAAAAAACAATCTTTCTTTTTTATTGATTTGATTGCATCATTGAAAACGTTTTTCACAATTTTCCGTTCTTTAACATTGTAAGAGTATATTAAACTAACAGCTGCCGATCTTATACTTTTTTGAACATCAAACGGTTTGTATTTAAGCATGGTTTCAATGTCAATCACCAAGTCCAGTAAATGTTCTTTTTTAGGCACAGGTGCAAAATTAAAACCTTTGTTTAAAAGTTCCATTTCCACTTCCGAAAAAACAATACTCGATTGGTTCACAACATAATTTTCTATAATTGCAGGCTTTAGAGCTTTTTCACTTATATATTTTGTATTCCTTTCTTTGATCAATATCTTCAAAACCTATGAAAGATTATTTTTTGAAATTATTTCCTAAAATCAATATTATTTAATACTTAAAATTCGCATCCTACATTTTTCTTATATAAAAAATTTATTTAATAATAAAACGATTTTTGAAAGTTTATTTGTATAAATTCATACTTTTCCGGAAACCAGACGACAATTTTATGCATTTGAACATTATTATCTCATTAAATCCATGTTTTATATTTATAAAATGTATCTTAAATTCCAAAGTACCTTTACATAAGAGCAAGTTCGTGTGATCCGGTCGTGCATTTTATTTGTTGATAATATTACTATTGTTTTAATTTTGTGTTAAATTATTTATCTTCATGCTTAAAGCGTAATTGAAACCCCTCATGATTCACAATAGCTTTTGAAATTTCCAGGCGAACGAAAAATTGTGAGGTGAAATATTTTTTGGCTGAAACTCACAATACGTCTGAACATTATTCCTATGAAGAAAACACCAAGATCTTTTTTCAAACAAATTAACAATGCGCAAAGTTGTTGACTTGCACATTCTTTGAAATAAAAACATCCATATGCATGGTAATTCTTCAGAAAGATAAAATATGATTGATTTTTTCTTAATAAGCAAATTAGATGTTTGTGTCTATGTAGTTGGTAAGTAAGTCAAAGAAATGTATCTGTCGAAGCAAATCATGATAAATTAAAGATTGAGTTTCAAGAAAGTATTCAAATAAGGAGCATCGGTGGTTGTTTTCTTTACTTTTTTTTTCATATGTTCAAAACGAGCATAACACATAAATCCAACATTCGATTTGATGGATAGTTTCTCTTTTTCTCTATCTTTAAATTTTGTCATCCGTCGTCGTCGTCGTCGTCGGTCGGGTGAACTCCATATAACTTGAATCTCGCGAGGAATTCATTTTATTAATCTGCTTTGTGAATTGATTGAAATAAATGGTGCAAAATGGAAATAAAATGCACATTATTATTTGATGTTTTTCTGATAAAACTGGGAGTAGTAATTTTTATGGGAAAAATAGCAACGGCAAATGAGACGAAACTAATTAAAATTTTGGATTTTATTAAATGTATACCTATTCATTTTTTAGTTCTTATTAATAAATACATTATAGCCATAAACATGATTACAACGAGCGGATAACTTTTACCCCTCAAATTACTCGATTTTGACTCTCATTTCATAAAGAGTTGCAGTTCTTACTTACTTTAGGTGGCGTTACTGTCCGGGGTGGATCAGGGGCTCAAATAACAACCGTTTCCAGTTAGCTAGGTCCGTAGCAAGCTGTCTACACAGTCTACTACGTCAAGTTGGTTGAGGTCTTCTCTCACTTGTGTGTGCCACCTTAGTCGCGGTCTTCTTCTACTTCGCCGTCCATCGGGGTTGGATTCAAAGATTTTCCGGGCCGAAGCATTTAGGTCCATTCGCTCTGCATGACCTAGCTATTTTAGTCGTTGGACTTTAACTCGCTTAACTAGATTCGTTTCGCTGTATAACCCGTACATTTAATGGTTATATCTTCTTCTCTACTCCACGTCTATATGTAGACGTGACCAAAGATAACATGGAGAATTTTCCTCTCGAAACATCATAAAGTGATCTCATCCACTTTCGACAAGGTCCATGTCTGTGCACTATACACAACAACCGGGATGATGAAAATTTTATATAGAGGGATTAGTTGCTCGAAAGAGGACTTTGCTACTCAATTGCCTTCTTAGCCAAAGAATCAGCGATTGGCAAGAGTTATTCAGCGTTTTATTTCAGCGCAGCGACGGCGCGGCGCCCAGGCTGACAAAGGCCTTAACTACCTGAAAATTATAGCTCTCTATGGTGAAGTTCTGTCCAAGATGTTCGGTGTTGTGTGACCTTTCTTGATGATAGCATATACTTTGTCTTGCCCTTATTCTTAAACGTGCTACTGATATGGGTGATTCTACAAAGAATGGCATAAAATGTTACAAATTTCGGCACGACATTTTTGGAAACCAAAAGTCGTAAGAATTGTTCTAGTTGATCATTAGAATGTCTCTTTGCGTTGTTGAAAGCGGCCAGTAAAAAAAAATTAAAAATGAAGATTTTAAGGAAATATTTTGAAAAAGGATGTTCAGGGAACTGAGTTTTTTTTAAGGGGACTGAATAAATCTTTAGTTTTTTTGTATTTTCTCTTGGGTACACATTGAAATATAGAAATTAAATTTAAATAGCCTTCATAAACATACAAATTCATGGTTAATACATAATAATTTAGCATTTTATTAAAAGAAAATAATATATTATGATAATTTTTTTTTACTTAGAATCAATTTAAAATAAATTATATTTTTTTTTTAAATTTTAAAAATATTTCGCAATGAAGTTCGAAGTTCAACATAACTTAAAAATTCTCAGGTTTCTGAATAAAATATCATTTGTTTATTTATTAGCCAGGGGACTGAGGTTTTTCATGGTTTTTGCGCAAAAAAGATATTAAGGTTTTACTTAAAAAAATCAAAAAAATATATATAATATTACAGTTTTATCAAACCTATACTATACTGCTAACAAATATGCCTACTTACATACAAATTTGTTTGGTAAAACCTCACCAGAGGACTGATAAACTAAACGGTAACGGACAATCCACACGACTTCTTGCACAAATGTCTTTTTCACAATACTGACATAAGAAATAGAATCGAGTTACACCACGATTTTAATATAAGGAGACTTGGTACTTCAAATCGCCAGTGCTGGAAATTCGATCGATATCCTAGTTATTGATTTTTTCGACTGTTTCAATATTCCAAGGGACTGATATGAAATGCGGGGGACAAAGTTTAATTAAGTTTTTTTGTAATAAAGTAAATTATTAAAAAATATCTATCTATTTCGTAGCAAAGGTGTATTATTTGGCATAACTTCGGTGGAATTCATCTTAGTGTGAGACCTGAAATAAGAGAACGGTAATAATTTTTCTTTGCGAAAATGCACTGGGGACACGTCAGGGGACTGAGAATCAGACACTGAAGAATTTTTTGAGCAAAATAAAATGAGGTCACCCTAATAATATTGTTAGGCCAGGTAGATATCAATCAGATTTAATTTTATAAAAAAAAATCGGATTAAATAACTGAACGGATTTTAAAATATATCTGGGGCCGCCGAAAATTCCATCGTTTGTAGAATCAGCCATATCAAGCTTTGTTCTTCCAATTCTGTCAATGTCGTTGGCGTGTCGGAGTAATTGGATGGACTTTTGAAAGATTGTGCTTCTAGAGTAGACGCGTGAGTTTTGATCTATTCTTTCAAGAACTATATTGAAGTAGTTTTGCTCAAAACCTTTTTTATACATCAAATGCATCAGTGAGATCTCTTCCGACCTTGATGGAGCAGTATGCGTTCTCCATCGTCATCCTGCATCAACGGAGAAGTTTGTCAGGGAAGCCAAAACTTGACATTTCTCTATATAGTGCGTCCCTATAGATGGCAATCATACGTGGCTTTGAAATCGATGAAAAGGTGGTAGGTGTCAATTTAAAGTTCCGTGGTTTTTTCCAAGGTCTCCCGTAATGTGAATATTCGATCCTGATCTAAAGCCCCACTGATATGGATCTATCAGATTGTTAAGGAAAGGCTTCAGAAGTTCAAATAATACGGCAGAAATAAATCTTGTAAGTTATGTTAAAGAGACTTCTGTTAGTGCAGTTCAGAGGGTCTCCTTTCTTGAGGATAGGACAGACAATATTGAGGTTCTATTCATCGGATATGCTTTTTTCTAATCTAATGCATACTCCCACCCAAGTCATCCCCTACCGCTTTTAATAGTTCAGCAGCGAGGCCGTCCGATCCAGCGGCTTTGTCGGACTTAAGATTCGATATATCTATCTTCCCTTTGCCCAGGTCGGGTGGGCAGTATCGTTGGCCTGCGTCGCCTAAGTCGAAAATCTATAGCAGCGGAATTCTCTTCTTCATCGTCGTTGTAAAGTTCGGAGAAATGGTCTTTCCATATTCTCAGCATGGACTGCGGTTCTACTACGATGTTCCCTTGATTGTCCATGCATGCTTTGGCTCGGGGATTCTAGCCTTGAGATGTTTTTTTTATCTTATGATAAAACTTGCGAACCGCATTCCTGCTATGGCAACCCTCTTTTTCTCATGCTGTTTCTTTTTTTTTTTTGAGAATCCGGTGGTTTTCTCTCCTCTTCTGCTCGTAGAGCTCGCGGATTACTCTGGTCCTTCTGTGCAGCTCCGCAATATACCTCTTGCTTAGCTGCATGTACTTTCCGTTACTCATCGCCAAACTAGGCCTTTCGTTGTGGTGGTCGTTTGAGAATTGAGAATGAGCACGACAGAAGCGGTATCTCTGATGGCTGCTTGGCAAAGTTTGTCGCTGGTTCTAAATACTTGATGCTGGCCACATAGAACTTCTTAAGAGGTTGCTTGAGACTCGATGGGAAAAGGACCTGGCGATCTCTTGCGATTGTAGCCGGTCAACGTCGAACTTCCTCGCAGTACTTTCTTGTTTTGACTTGGGTCAGGTTATCCAATTCCCAAACTTGGATACAACGAGGAAGTGCTCGAAGTTGATGTTAATCCCTCGGAACGTGCCTTGCATTGTATAATGGGTCAGAATTGCCTGATCGAGTCGATCGCATTGTGGTCAATCTGGTTCACGGTTAATTGATCAAGAGATCTTTATGTCATTTTGTGAATATCGAGATGTTTACCAGAACGTATAATCCCACAGCGAAGTCGATCAGCCTAAATCCGTTATCGTAGGTGGTGTCGTGCAGCCTGTATCTTCCAACCGTGTCACCAAAGTTGCAGTTCTTCCGAATATTGGAAGATATCAAAAGAAAAATGAGTTTAAGAAAAGATAACAAACGCAACGTGTATACAGCTTGCAAGTAGTGTGTTAAGGATAAGATAGTGCTTTTCTGTCAAAGAGACTGAGCTTATTTTTTAAACTCGTACCTAGAAAATAAAAAAAAGATCTATACATACATGAAATCAAATTTTATTGTCCATATCAATATATTCTTTTTTAATAAATATTTTTACACATACTATGTAAAGTAAATACAATAAAATATCTCCTTAACCTAAGTGTCAACAAAATTAAATCCCGGTCTTTAAGTACTTAGTTTAAATCAAACCAGAGTTGGCTAATCCTGCAATTAAATTAATTATTTATTTCCAAAAACATCTCTTTAGTTAATCCAGAATTAGTTCGAGAATTAATTTAGGTTCAACATTTACCGAAACTCAAAGATCTTGCACTGAGAAACTACTAGGCCTCAATTAACCTAATTAACAAACTTACATAAGTAAATTAAAATAAATGAAATCACCTATAAATTGAAATCCATAGTGTTGTTATTAATACTGATTTGGCTTCGAAAACTTGGCGATCTTTTTGTCCTACAGCACCACAATTGCAATAGGTTCTTCCCACTCAACACATAAATATATGGATCCAATGTGAAGAGTAAAGCTATAAGCTTGTCTGCCATTTGAAAGAACCAATGTCCTTCTGCCAACGGATTCGATTTCAATGCAAATATAATGGATACCTGGAAAATATTTTAATTAAAATATGAAATGTTGGTTTTAAATAATTTATATAGTTTACCATTTGTGGCATCCAGCAGATAACAAATGTGAAACTAAGAAACGCCATGAGCTTGGAGAATTTTATATCAACAGTTGAAGGTTTTGTTAAAGATGGTTGGGATAGCGAGGAACTTGAGTCGATGCTGATTCTTCTTCGTTTTTTATAGAGAATTACTTTCATAACAAAAGTATTGCAAGTAACTATTGTAATGCAGATGAGTGATCCTGAATAGAAAATGTTGGTAATCATGGTAATGCTTAATAGAAGCTATTGAAAACTTAAACAATAAACTTGGACAATCTAAGCTTATTCTAACTTATAAACTAGACAGGTGAATTGTTTTGGGATGTTTGGTATTGAGGGATCTTCGAAAGGATGAAACACTAATTATTTGACAGGCATTCTGGAGAGAGGTTCAAAATGACCATAGTTGTTCCGGTGGACAGGAAGGAAGATAAAAAAGTGAGACAGATCTGAGACTACGTGTGTTAATGTTTAACTGATTTATTCCCAGTAATGTATTGTGCCGGTTAGGAGTTGGTGGATGAAAAGTATATCAGACCAAAAACCAAGAATGTTGAGAAAAGAGCCAAGTTCTTCTATACAAAAACCTTTGTCTAACAAGTCAGCCGTGAAAAGTACTGAGATCTAAAAGCACGCCAAGTTCTTACTTGTCCTGGCAAGATACCTAACACTAACATACCTACCTTAATTATAAATACTAGTATCTACATCCGCTCAAAGTCATAAAAAAGCAATAATTGTTGAGGATGCGATGATGTTTTTGTTGCAATTTTAACTCCATTTTTAAAGGTAGCCCACCAATTAATAGCCTAATTAGTGGTTTTAGTATAGTTCACATCACTCACAGTTAAGAGTTTTATTTATGTAAACTCAGATATGTAAATGTTTTCTTTTTTCATTCATGTTAACATAACATAGAGTACCAAATCGAGAACTCTAGCTCTAAGAAAAGTCATAAATTTTCAAGATGTATGTATAGTTTCGAAATGACAATAAAAAGACATTTCGAATTAAAAATCTGAGATTTTCTATTTTTCGCTTTGAATGTACATTAAGCTATTCCGCTCTACCAAATTTCATCATTTAACAGCACTCGGAAGTGCTCCATATAAATTAAAGGTGGCGGATACCACGCCCCCTGAATGGAAAATCTCAATTTTTATTTTTGGTGCTTTATATGCAATTTGAGCCTTACCGTTCTACCAAATTTCATTGTTCTACTGCAATCGGATGTGTGCCATATAATTTACATCAGTTCTGAGGAAGTGGGAACTGCTTATGCTAAAAAAAAAAAAATACCGTGCCCTTTGATCAGCGATTGCACGACATTGAGCAAGTGTGTCTATAAGTTCCAAGCGATCTTCATCAGGGGGTAAAATAAAGTGATCCGACCAAGGCAGACCCCGTAGAGCAAAACGGTTATAACGTCGCTGGAGGGCTTCAATTCTGTGGTAATGAGTTGTATGGTATGGAGACCATACCCGACTGGCATACACTCAGTGGCGGATTTACCAGCAGGCTAAGTAGGCTTGAGCCTAGGGCGGCAGATTTTAGGGGCGGCAATTTTTTTATTTTTAGCCGTCGGTTTTCTGATGTGTAGATATCACTCTAGAAGTCCATAAGACACCTTTTCGATGACTTTTCCCTCTTCTCTTTCATTGTACATCCAACGGTACCGCAAACTTCTATATTCTACGGTAAAATACCCAGTTCACAGCCACAACCATAAATCGGCCGTGGGCAACTTTCTATGAGTGAAATGAGAGCGAAATTCCGGAAAATATATTTCACGCTCTTCCCATTCCCACTACGTATGTACTCATACAAGTCGGACTACTGGTTGGGGGCTGTGAACTGAGTAGATTGTGTACGTATTGGTAATAGCGATATTGGTGTGGTAGATCTGAATACAAAATTGTTGCAAGGAAAAATGTTTTGTTGGAGATATTCTTCGTTTTGAATGGAACAAAAGATTTCAAAATAATAATCGAATCATTTTATCGATTTTAATCTTATGTGTTGACTACTGTTTGTTGAACAGGTACTAACTTCTGAAAATTTTATTAGAATGCTAAAAAAAACTCAAATACTTTTCAGATTGAAAACTATACTCTGTCCAACAAAAATTGTCAGTACAGGGAAGATAGGACGTTTGTCTCTCATTCTGGTTGCATTGACATGCATAAGTGTGTCGCCTTGTAAAGCTCTCACAGGGATTCCGTAGCTTACATTATAAATCGCCGCAAATGATAGTAAAAAACGAGTAGGGCTACCGTCTGCCGATTCAAAACGACTGAAAACAATATTCAATTTACCTTTTCCCACAACACCAAGCGGTAAGATAATATGCGCGTTTTTTTTAAGTTGAAAAGCAATGTGACAAAACTCAACATACTCATCTTCTTAAAATGTGCTCTCAAAAGCTTCAAATCCCAAAAGCTCCTTAATAAAAACCACTGAAAAAGCTCCTTGCTTGCAATTGAGAATGATACTGGTAACTCTGTTTTGATGTAGATAAAGAGCGCACGATCGTATTGAGTGACACTTAACGACTTAACACTCTTGACAGTATCTCATCAGCAGTGGGATACGACAGTCGTGTTGGGGTGTACACTGTACAACTTTTTGCAAAGAATTACAACAACAATTCCTTAAGAAAAGTCAGTGGCTTGCTCTTTTTTTAGTGTCATTTTTCCTAACGCATTGTAGTGAGGGTGCATCAGGCGCCACTGCTTTAGAAAAAGCTCTCCCATAAGGCCTGTACTGACAATTTTTGTTGGACAGAGTATAGATACAATCGATGACGTTGAATATCCGTACGTGAGTTCATCTCGAATCTCGTTGTTATTTTTTCAATTTGTGTAACTGCGTTTACCGAATGTGCATTATTTTAGGGGTGGCATACCCCGCCTTATTAGCATTACATCATTGAACTTTGATTACCTCAGAAATATACTCAAAAACTATTTCTTGTGCAATTTGAATCGAATTGTTGAATTGTAAAGATAATCTAGGAACTGACAATTCACAATTTTAGAGATAAGGGCGGCAAAAATTCAACAGCCTATACTTGGGAAATGTGTAAATCTGCCACTGCATACACTAATAATGTAGAGCAATTTTGTTATGCATGGATTAGAAAATTCCTTAGACAATCATTTAATAAAACCGAGGGCACAGAAATTGAGCTCACAGATAAATAAATAGATCAGGGATGAACGAAATAACTGGAATGGGATCATCGAGGAAGAAATACATTCTACGAGGCAGGGAAAGGCGCTTGCGAGAAAAGCATAGTTTGGCATTTACTAGTATATTGAATTTCAAAAAGTTTTTGTTGCACCATATAAGAAATACATTTAAATCATTTTGGAGTGAATGAAAATCGAAGTGAGTGGAAATTATTTGAATAATCTTCATGTCATCCGCGAAAATAGAAAGGCCCTGTGTTCTTGATAACATAACCGATATCATTAATAGATAGGAGAAATAAGATGGGACCAAGATGACTTCCCTGTGGGACGCCTGAAGTGGCAAAAATGGGACCAGATAATGAAAATCTAAAAAACTACTCTATACTGGCGGTTTCCCAAGTAGGACCTAACATACAAATAACGACTGTGGCTTTAAGTTTAAGATTGATAATTTTGTGAGAGATTTTATCAAACGCTTTACTGTTGTCAGTATAGTGATAAAATCTACTTCATTACCTATCTTTAAAGCATGAAGAGACTTAGAGGCAAACTTGGTTAGTGGTAGTAGACCTACCTTTGAGAAAACCATGGTGAAGACGCGGTGTTATTGACTTACAGTGAAAATATATAAAGTCGTAGATAATACTTTTATAAAGCTTTGTGATTTCGATATTTTCTTTTTCTAAAAGCTATGGTTTGTTCTTGTGAAGATACTTAATTCCGATCATGAATGAACAATTAACTGTTATCATCAATTTATTTTATCTTAATGTAAATAATATTTTTTTTTGAGCCTGATGACTCAATTAAGTTCTCGAAGTATATAGCCAGGTAGAAAAAAAAAATAAAATGCATGTTAAATAGAAATTGTTTGAAGAAAAACAATTATGTTTTCTAGATGATATCAAAGAATAAAAGTGATCATGTAAATAATACAACACAACTATTATTCATCTTATTATTCCTTTTTATATTATTATGCCCTCATTATGATTGTATTTTGTTTTCTTGGATTGTGATTTTTTTAATTAAAAAACTATTATAGTAATGCCGATGTTCCGTCTCAGATTTTTATTCTTCAAACTTTCTTAAGACATTCGATCCCAAAAATTTCTTTCCATTGACTCGTAGAGGTCGATCTTCGTGTGTTAACACCAAAGTAATTGGCAAGTGGATTAACAGCTTGGTTCAAACTTAGTAGATCGTCTTTGTTCGGTGAAAGTCTTAGCTTGTAGTCTAACCTATTGAAAAAATAGTAAAGTTGTAGCAAACAAAATTATAAGGTCTGTATTTTCTTTCCTATTGACTGAGGACTAAGAAAATTCAATTATATTGCAAATGGTCCAATAATCTGTTTGGGTTTATTTTTTGTTAACCCAAATCCTCATATATGCTTCTAGCTATATCAGGCTTTTCTATCCAGTTCTAGTTCTTGAAAAATTTAATTTTAATTTTCGTTTTTAAAAAACGCAATTTATTTATGTACAACTATTTACTATCTTCCTTTATCACTCAGTATTTCCAAATTAATGTACTTCAATTTTCAATTCACTGGCAGTGGGACAATGTATTTTTTGATGATTCGACGTTGGCGCCCTCTCTAATTCGGGCAAAATTCGAAAATTAAAAAAAAAAAGTTTTTACTCTTGACGCATGTATTCATTAAGGGTATTCATGTAACGAGATAATTTTCCGCTTTGTAGAAAGATATAACTTTCCGCAGCATGTTTTCATGAACACCCCCTAAGAAATACTTGCGTAAACGTGGGAAATATTTTGTGAAATGTCAAATTAAAAGTCAGAATCCATACTTCTTTAGTTTACGAGGTTTATTTCTGCACTTTCCGCAGCAAATTTGTGAGATAATTTTATGCGATTTGCAGAAACTTTTTCCCATACAAATTTTGACAGCTCGTTTCTGCGGAGATAAAATTATCTGGTTTACGAGGTTTACGAGGGTTTTCCGCGCTTACATGAATACCCCTATTATTTAAAAAAATCTGTTATCATACCTAATAAAGTTTCCGAGAAAAAAATTCCCCAAAATCGTGCGTTTTTTTGGCGTTCTAGACCGTACTAGTACCTTAAAAAGTGACTACGATATTTCCGAAAAAAAAAAACGTTTTTAATAGTACTTCTCATAAAACCATTTACTTTTGTTTTTGATTTTCTCAAAAACTATACAAGTTTCTATAACTATACTTTCTTAAGCTCTTAAGCGGCCCCTAGACTATCAATATTATTGTGCAATATTTGATATTGCACAATATTATTGAGAGTCTAGGGCTCATATTGAAGGGTTGTGCAATATATTGTATAAAATCAAAATCCTTTTGATATTTATTGTGCAACCAAATTTATTGTATAGTCTGTGGATGTGTTTGCACAATATTTTGTCATTTGTTTTGAATTTTCGTAGTGATAACATCTCCCGGAATTAAATGTCGAAATGGCAAAGCCATTTCATTTAATAAATTTTGATGAGTAAACACGTTTCATCCATCTGCGTTTGTTTTTTTCTTTTTTTTTTTAATGAAATAGCAAGAGCAATTGCCACACAACAATAATCCATATCATCGAGCATGATGTTGAATCACAAATAAAGAACTGTCAAATGATTTATTGTGCGAAATATTGTTTAGTGTGGGGTACCAGTCAATAATATTGTGCAATATATTGTTCAATAATATTGATAGTCTAGGGACCGCTTTAAAGCGATCCCTAGGCTATTAATATTATTGAACAATATATTGCACAATATTATTGACTGGTACCCCACACTAAACAATATTTCGCACAATAAATCATTTGACAGTTCTTTATTTGTGCTTCAACATCATGCTCGATGATATGGATTATTGTTGTGTGGCAATTGCTCTTGCTATTTCATTAAAAAAAAAAGAAAAAAACAAACGCAGATGGATGAAGGACTGGTACAAAAGTTTTTGGATCAGTTGAGTCTTATCAGCGTCGGGATATCTTTCGCGGTATTTTGCAAGCATTTTTTCGTATTGATCACTTTTAACATTTCTGTTGGAATATTCTTTACACTTCACATTCCACAAAGCAGGCAAAGTTTCATACACTTCGATTAATTCCACTATGAATTTGCGTTCCTCTTTTTTATTGTTATTGTTTGCCATTTCGACATTTAATTCCGGGAGATGTTATCACTACGAGAATTCAAAACAAATGTCAAAATATTGTGCAAACACATCCACAGACTATACAATAAATTTGGTTGCACAATAAATATCAAAAGGATTTTGATTTTGTACAATATATTGCACAACCCTTCAATATGAGCCCTAGACTCTCAATAATATTGTGCAATATCAAATATTGCAGGGGCCGCTTAAAAAGTTTCAATTGTATTGTGTAGTCAAATTTTCCATTTTTATTTAAGAGCAAAAATTAATATAAGTTCTGAAAACAACATGTTCGATTTTTTTAAAGCTTGGCAACTAACAAAAATTGTTCCTTTATCCAAAAACTAACTGTATCTTCTATGAAAATGTTAAAAAATATTGCTTTCGATAACTGTATTTTTTTTGTATCTTCTCCGATGATTTCTGAGCTACCTCCGGGTTTCCACAAGGCAGTCACATACCACCTCTCCTTTTTATTCTTACTATTAACGATTTTTAAATGGTTATCAAATATTCCCGTATATCAATCTACGCCGACGATATTAAGTTTTTCAAAACCATTTCTTCCACACAGAATCCTACACATCTTGATCTCAATAGTTCCTCTGTCTGATGCCTTGCTTAGACATAAATATTGCGAAATGTCATTTACTCATTTTTTCACGAAAACGAATCCAATATCATCCTCGTCTGTATATTCTCTATTTATCAAGTCATATTAACCGCTGAGTCAATTCGTGATATTGGTGTCTTATTTCATAGAGATTATTCATAAAACAAACTCAGGACTAGGCGATGGTTCAAAGAATTGACTGACTCCTTCTTGACCATATCCCTCTACATACTCGTAATCTGTGTTCTCAACCTTCTTGAATACGTCTGTCAAGTGCCATTAACAACAAATTCATATATTCAGAACCGATAGCATTAAACGTCTTTTCCTACATTTTGCCCTTCGCGGTCGGTCTTGGAATAACCCTTTGATTCTACCTCCGCTCCGTATCGAGATCGATTTCTATTACTTAACTGGAATGCGCTGGAAGAATGAAGAGCAATAAGTGACATTCTCTTCAATCATCGAATATTTTCGTGATCTATTGACTGCACAACTCGCTACAATTCCATCTCTTTCTCTTATGGGTCTAGCGAACCTATTATTCACATCTTCGGAGGATTAATTGTAGCATTAACTGTTTCGACCTTAACATCAGTTCATTCTGCATAAAACTCTTACTTCTTAATCATCCTTCAACAAATTCACCCATATCCTAGTTTCTTAGTTTTAAGATATAATAAGAGCTTTATTTTTGAGTAAGATTAAGAATAAGCTTGTATTAAGCCAAATAAATGTGCGTATTACCCCGTCCTAAATCTATATAAACAAATTTCAAGTTAAGGTAGTAAATACCATGTCTTTATTTTTGAATTTTTCACCATGGTCTAAAATCAGTACAAACCGTTAAAAACAGATAAAACAACATGGCTGGCCACCATGAAAATAAAATGTCAAAATTTACCCTTTCGGAAAACCCTTTACACCGAATAATTCTTCATCTCCGTATAGAAAAATATTTCTTGGAATTAGATATTTTTATGGACTTTTGATTTTAATTCTTATGAGCATCCCAACGTTTTCCCCACCAATTTTCTTCAACGTAGGAATTTTAATTTTTTGTCGGAGGAACTTTTG
The DNA here is from genome assembly GCA_963931855.1 of Philhelius festivus. Classification (NCBI taxonomy): domain Eukaryota; kingdom Metazoa; phylum Arthropoda; class Insecta; order Diptera; family Syrphidae; genus Philhelius; species Philhelius festivus. The sequence continues at coordinate 157,252,805 of OZ007556.1, forward strand.
GGGTATATTTTACGTGCACTATTTAATTTCGATACCTTCCCGTAAGAATGTATTAAGCGACAATTTTTTCGAAAATGACTTTTTGATGTGGAACTATACTAGAAGTTAAGCGCCACATTTTGGCCTTGGTTTCACTGCCCTATCATGTATGCAAAAGAAACTAGAGAGAAAATAAAATTGTAGTAACCGCCAAGTTTTCTCACTGGAATAATGTTGCTCCCTGAAATTTGTATTATCCGCCAGTAAAGTTATGCTAAGCGACATTTTTGAAAATATTATTGTCTTAAGCAACTAAACGTCCACGAAAAAAATTTGTTAGATGTCGCTTAGTTCAACCGAAATTTTCGCTTAGCACACTCATCCGAATAGAACTTGATCCATTTTTGTCGCTTATAAATTATAATACTCCAGATTTATGATTGTCTTTGCTTTTAAATATTTGTCTATCAAGTAGGCTACTACTTTTTTTCCATTTATTTTGTGTTTTTTTTGTTGTTGTCATCGTAAGCGCCATTTAACATTGTATCAAGCGCCAATCCTTTGACCACGAAAATGTACTAAGCGACAAAAAGTTCTTGTCTGATTAAAATTTCGATTTTGCAACGATGTCAAGTTTTGTATTGTAAAAATCTCTCTCCAAATCTGTTTCTTCCAATAAAATACACACAAAAATAACTAAATGAGACGTTTTTTTCGTTTCCTGAACAATTTTTAAAATGTCGCTTAATACATTCTTACGGGAAGGTATCGATTTTCAGATTAAAACTATTCTAACAAATTTATTTGTTTAGAATTAAAATATTACTTCCAAAAATTATTAGAAAAAGAATAGTGAAATTCAATGTATGAATTTCAGTTAAAGGTACGAGTACATACATACATACATATATGGAGAAATACATTCCGACAAATTAAACAGACTTACCAAAAACTAAAAATAGAATCGCATATGCTCTATCTCGAAGAGTTTTTGCCTCCCTGTAGCGTAAGCATTTGTGTGTTTTTTCATCGAAATAAACTCCAAAGCCAAAAAGTGGTAAAAACGTTATAATTAATGCTACGAAACTCAATCCTATAATTGCATTCCTAATAAATTTACGTGTAAAATGCTGCAACAAAATAGAAATCAATAAAGAAGTGTGTGCGTGAAAAAAAAACATCGACAAATCTTCATACCTCTTCGTGAAAGACGGGATGATTCAATATCATATAGCGGTCGATCGACATGATTACTGCGATACATCCAGAACTCATTCCAAAAAAACGAAAGATTACCCAGCATACGCAGAACCATTGCGAATATTCCATGAGTGAATGCCCGGAGAGGCAACGTTTCGCAATTATCATAATTGTAACACCCATAAGTCCGATTAAGTTATTGGCTATTAAGCATCTGTAATATAAAACAAAAAATACTCAATTGAAAAATATGACAGATACATATATGTATATATTTTAACCAAGAAATAAAATTTCTTATTTCTCAAACGCAATAAATTTTAACAACAAAGAATTTATTTTAATGAGTTTTCTCAGACAAATTTATTGGACAGATTCATAGATGAGTTGCATTGTATAGTAATTATAGACCTATATCACTTCTGCCAAAAGTTGACAAAAGAAAAATAGTTGACTTTTTAAATAAAACGAAATCCTTAAGCCCAATTCAATATGGTTTTCAAGAGGGAAAATCAACTGGTTTTTGTGGTAGCATTCTTCAATATAGGGGTGCCTCAGGGTAATGGTCTAGGACCGATTCTATTCTTAATTTATATCAATTCATTATTTACAGCACTCTGACACAGGCTGTACTCATGGCTCTTAAAGTGCATTGAACTAATATAAATTTGGATCTAGATTTATTAAAATTTCAGTTTGCTGAACACTGTTTGAAAATCGCCAAAAAAAAATATTGTTTTCAATTTATCTTCCCTAAATGCTTTTGAAGTTGAAATTATACATCATGCTTTTGAATGCCGGCCATTTAAGACAAATAAGTGCACAGTATGTTCAACTGATTATTCATCCTTTAACTTTTATGACAGTCTAAGTTGTAGCGATAATTGTTTTTTGGTTGCAAAGTGCATGACTTCAAATACTTGGGATTTAACTTTGATTTCAAGTTTAACTTCTCATGTCGTACGGAGGCCCTGGGAAAATATTTTAACTGGGCACTAAGAAACTTATTCTATCTTCGTAATGTTTGCTCCACTTAACTACTTATGACAATTTATTTCGGTATATTTCATTCAAAGTTGCAGTACGCTGTTGCTTGTTGGGGAAGAGCTTATTTGAATTAAATTCAAGGTTTTTTTAAGAAAAAATTGCCGAAAACATCTCCGCGTATTTAGCATTCCTTGGGCACGTCTTTTAGTGTTGACTTAATGTTGTATTGGTTGCGTGTATCGGTTGCCATCAAAGTACTCAACAATGGTCTTCTATAATATATATCCTCGACTTGACAGGTCTTTGTCAACGGCATTGGCTTTGATGAAAGCATCGCTTCCCATCGATCAGCTTAATCGAGCATCATTGTGCGTGGATATTACTTGGATGGGGACCGTTCAAATACCAACCATGTGCTGTTGACATGTGTCTCTTCTGTTGTTCTTTCTTTCTGTGTCTCTATCTGTTGTGTGGTCTAAGCCGATGGCCTCAGTTGCCAGTGCTTTCAGTGTCTCTACTTCATAGATTCGACTCAGTCAAAGCGTAATACACTTGTCTTAAGACGCATTCAGAAGCCTGGTTCTTCAGATATAAAACGACATATCAAGCTCTCTTGAAGTCCATTCGTTATTTGCTATGTGCCTATCGTAGCGATAATTGCAGTCTATCACCACACCAAGACATTTATAATTGTCAACTAACTCAATACATTCCTTCAAAGAGTTAAGACAAGCATTATTTTCCAAGTATGTACTCGTAAATCCACTGCTCTGTTGGCTTGGATTGTGGACTTTGAATGTGCATTATTTTAGTTTTGAAATTACTTATAACAATGAACAGAGAACAATGACTGACAAAAATAGCCTTATCATCTGCAAAAGCAAATGGTATACGAGTACTTCATTTGAAAACTCACAGTAATTCGTTGGTTTATAATATGAACAAAATTGGTCCTAATTTTGAACCCTGTGGAACTCCAAATTTAATATCTTTTTATCGCTAAAATCCAATGTCAAAATGGTTATTCGACATAAACGAGCTCTTAATTAGTAAAATATTTTTGTTTTATTTGTATTTTACCTTCTGTGAACATTTTGTTTGGTTTTCAACTTTTTAAAAACCGTTAAAGAAATTTGATCATTTTTTTTTTCATTTTAAAGTTTGAATAGTATTTTGTTTTAAATTTTTTTTTTATTTTTAAAAATATTTTTATTTGAAAACTTAATATTTCGAAAAACCCATTATAAATTTTTCGAAACTTGTTAATTATCAGATTTTTTAACGTTAAGAACAATTTTTTTATTTTATCTTAAAGTAACAGAACCCACCATACTACACAACTGTTAAAAATTGTTTTCGAACACGGCACCTAGATTTATGATACACAATTTTTATTTCGCTTTATTCTTACGATCTTTAATTCAATTAAAAATAAAATGCAAGACTGGGTCGCGCAAACTTGCTCCTATGCAATATACTAGGAATTTTGAAAACGAATGCTATTAGAAAAAACTGTTCATAAGGATAAAATTCATTTAGTAAGAGATAAAAACAGAATACAGAAAATTTTGGTACGCCAACTCTAAGTTTTTATTATTGTACGAATAAAAATTAAATTTCCAAAAAAATACTGAACCGTTTTTTAGATATCGAATTTTCCGAATTTTTCAAAAATTCAAATAATTTTTTTTTAAGTTTTGAAATACATTGTTTTTCAAACTTTTTAGGAGTTTTTCTATAAAAAATTTCCATTAAAATCCATTATGTCGATAATGAGAAATTCAAAATTTGAAAAAGGGTTCTATGGTAGGTACAGTCTGTTATATCTTAATTGCAAAATTTTTTGTTTCAGAATTAGTCGAGAGAAAAAAAAAATTTATCGAAATTCCAAGCGTCGTTTTCTAGAAAAATACCATTTTTGAAAACCATTTTTGAACATTTGTATAATGGGTACCGTTATTTTTAGGTAAAATATTTTTTTTCACATCTTGTAGATTATGTTGAGAAACTTGTATTTATCAAGTTTTAAAAAAAATCTAGCAATGGAGTCTTCAAAATATTGAATTTTGAAAAAAAATTTTTTTGATTTTTTTTAAATCTAAATAATTTTTTTTTTAATTTGAATATACAATAATTTTAAAACTTTTGGGGAGCCTTAGCTTTAAAAAAAATATCAAAATCTGTTGTACCGTTTTTGAGAAATTCAAAAACAAAAAAATAATAATAACCATTTTTCGAAATTTTTTTCAACCATTACCTAGCTTTAACTAAATGATTTTTTTTTGTATTTTTCTTTTTAAAATCAGATTTTGAGAAAAAAAATATTTATAAAATTTCAAAAAAAAAAATCGTATGGCAGGTTATTATTTTTGGTCTTAAAAAAAAAGAGAAAAATGTGTGGGAAGGAAAAAATAAAAGAAATATCTACCAAGTTTAAAGAAAATCGGCCGAGTCGCTGAGGCTGTTGTCGAAAAGACCGACAGACAGACAAAATTACGAGACCCACTTTTTTGATCTTCGCTATCATCGTAATGTCAACTTTGATCAAAATCTCGTTTCGATTTTTTTTACGAATGCATAACTTACCTTAAAGTACCTATAAGTCGTAAGTAAAAATTGAAATTAAGTTATAACTGCCAGTACCTACCATATAACCATTTTTTTTAATTTTTGACTTTCTCACTATCGGCACAAGAGGTTTTAATAAATTTTTTTATACCGGAGCTTCTAAAAAAAACATACAAAATTTCGTTTTGTTATCATTTTTGATAAAAAAATTTTAATTTATTTTGATATCTCGAAAACGGATCTTTAGTTATGATTTTGAAGTTTAATTTTTATTTGAACAATAATAAGTGGCGTACCAACATGTTTTTTAATTTTTTTTTTATATATTTATAATCTTATTTTAACGATTCGAAACTGTTATTCTTCCATAAATTTATATTTGCTTTTGGAAATCTGTTTTTAGCGCCAACTAAAAAATTGTTTTAGCGCTTAAAAGCTCTTGTTGTGCTTCTGAACATTTTTCACTGATAACATCTTTGTTTAAAATTCAAAGTATCTTAAACATAAGAGCAACTTCGTGCGACCCAGTCGTGCATTTTATTTAATCTAAATACAAATATTTGTTGGTATTACCCCTCAGTTTAATGTTTCGGTTTTTAGGAATAACAGACAACAAAAATATTTTTCAGTGATGAAAAGTGATTCTCGTGATTCTAAGCCTGAACGCATGTATGTATAAGTAATAGTGAATTTTGTCGATTGTGGATGTGATAGGGAATACAAATCTATACAGATATATGTACTATATATTATAAGTCAACCTGATTATGGAATATTATAAACCGGATCAGATAATTTTTCTGTGTGGAGTAGTTTTATTAATGGTGTTTAGTAATTCATTACAGACTGACATTATTTCACCGATCTTAGCAAAGTTTAAAATTCTTTTATTTAAGCTTTATACTTTAGGTTTTCACCCAACTTTTGTTCAAAGGTCATTTTCTCTTATTTGAAGGATCGAAAACCAATTCGTAAAAATTGGATCTAAAACGTCTAGAAAGATTGATTTAATTTATAAGGTTCCCCAAGGAAGTCACTTAGGTCCACTAATATTCATCCTTTTTATTATAGATATTCCTAAGATTTTCCAGGCATCTTAATAACGCTGTTGACATGAAAATCTTTCGATCCATTGAAACACCTGGGTGTTCTTTTAGGCACTCACTTTTCGTTTTCAAGTCATATTGACTACATTGCAAAAAAAGCAGATTACTATAGGATTTATACGTAGAAATACAAGAGATTTTGCAGATCCTTTTACCATCAAAATTTTATATATTTTGGTAGTAAGATCGGTTCTTGAATATTGTTGCAAAATTTGGAATCCCTTTTGTGCAACACATGCCTTAAGAATTGAGGGAGCTCAGAAACAAATTATCAAGTTTCTATTTTTCAAATCAGAATGGAACATTGAAGTTCCAGCATATTCTAGATGTCTGCTTTTTAACTTTCAAACGCTCGTTATAAGGCGCAAATATTTTAGTGTAATGTTTGTCAGTAACCATGTTAGTTGTCCCCATTTTCTTTAGAGCGTATAAACATTTGTTTGCTCCTTTGAGAAGTCTTCGGTCAATTTTCATTTCCGTGAAAATCTATAGTATGGGAAAAATTATTTGCGTAGTGAACCATTTGCATGATGTATATTACCGAAACAAATTCTATAAAATTGATGATATAGACATGATATTTGACAATATATCTAGATTTAACTTTTAGAAAAGATTGATGATTGTTTTGCGAAATGAATAACTCAATTGATGATATTTTTTTAACTTTAATTTTTGTTATCATTTTCCATTTATGTTTTTTTTATTTATTTATCATTGTAGATTGTTAAACACTTGCGTATGATTTTAAATCAATATTGTAACTATTCTATAAGAGCTTAAACTCTATTTGATAAAATACCTATGTATATTCTTAAAAAAAATCATTTTAAATATTTAAATTATTAAATCAAAAATCAATTCAAAATTCATGTACCATAATGTTTAAGTTGTAAGATACATACATATATTGTATCAAATCACTAAATTGTACAATGTACGGTAACTTACCTTTATAAAACTTAAAACGAAATAAATGTATCTATTTATCTAAAAAAACAAACTCAATTCGTCGTAGGTATTGTACAATTTTTATGAGAACTCCAACAATATTCAGTATCTTCTAACTCTTGCTAATCTATTGAGTAAGTTTGATTTAATTTTCTGAGCTTGATTTCATTCTAAACGGTTTGTCATTTATCAACAAATTTAAACAATTTACACTAGAATAATTCAATAAACATTTATTGTAATGCACACAATTACTAGTAATTTATTTATTTAGTTAGTAATATGAATAGCCATACATATATTTAGCAAATTAAAAAATTAACAAAACAACTATTAATAATGAATACGCCCCATTTTGTATTTATTTAAGATTCCGTTTACATAATTTGCAATTATTTCTTTGTTTACAAAACAATATCAATTTTATTTGCACTTCCCCAATACCTCACTCATTTCTATTAAACACATTCTATTCTCATTAATAGTTTAACTTGCCTTAACATCAGTGTGTAGCTGCCATTGTTAAATTTTCTCTTTCTTGCTAGTTTTACCAAAGCCAAAAAATTCCCCAACATTCCAATAATAAGAAAGATACAAATTGCTAACATTTTTTGCTCTTTTTCACCTGAAGACTCTAAGTTTGTATTCACATTCGCACTACTCGAAACATTTTTTAAAAACACTTCAGAGACCATATTTTAAAAATGTCAATAAACACACACCCATATTAACATTATTTAAAAACATCACACTCTAAGTGCATTCGGTATTCACTTTTAAGACACACACTCTAATGGCTCTATCAACAAGCCCACTTAATCAAACCAGTTTATGAAATATTCGAAACTTTATATTTTAGATTACGAACAATAAAACATCCAAGCGAACGAACGAAACAGCAAAGCTTGCTTGCAGTCCGGCGTCTCGGAGCTTACTAAGTTTAGAAGTAATGTGAAGGATTACATCCCCAAATGGGGGTGCGAACAGAAAATCATTCGCAACAAGTCGCGAGTCTTATCAAAGCCAGAATTTTGGTTAATAAATATATATTTTAAATATTATGCGTAAGAATGTAATCAGAAATCCCAAGCTTTGGTGTATTCCATTGTGACAAGGCTTGGGAATACACATAAACAATCTTAACAATGTATTCTCTTATGCTCTTGAAGGATTGCTGAAATGCTGATGGCTTTAAAAGAATTTTTACAGTGTTTTTTTTTTCAAGATAAATGAACTCTTAATAGAATTAGTAGAGTTATTAATTATTGACAAAATGAATCAGTACTGATTGAGGTATCGGCCGAATGAATCAGTGTGTGATACAAATTAATTAAAATATTAATTAACGCATTGAGTCTATTGTTTAAATTTCCAGGAAAGATAAAAGGGGTAATTGACGGTAGTGCATATATGCATGCATTGCGTAATTTTGTTTTGGGATGAGTTGGCATTTGGAAAAAACATCAATATTGATTCTGCTTACTTATTTGATTAAGACATTATGACTATTGGTTTGATATTGTATATCACTGTAGTTTGAGAATATTTGTGAAGGTATTCTAACAAATATTTGACTTTTCCCCAGAAATAAGTGTGATAATTTTGTTTTTGCTGACTCTTTAAGACCAGTACATATTCGTTTCGTGTCAAAACTAATGGTGCGATGATGGAGAAGTCCCAAAAAGTAGTTTTCGTCGAAAACGTGCATCGGTTGGTCTGATTTTCTGTACGTCCAGGGCCATCATCACGTAAGACCTCGATAACCATGCTTTACGTAAACTTAAGAAATCGTGCAAACGATATCAACTCTACGATTTGTTATTCACTTCACGTAATTAAAAAAGCTGTCATTAACTATATCGTCTCGTCAGAAGCGATTGCACGATATCTATTTAGCTATTGTCTTGTTGTGTTTTGGTAACTTTTGATCTCATTTCTAATTCACAAAAATAATTATTCAAAAAAAATTATTTCGTAGCAACATAATAAAAATTCAGAACGACTACGAAATAGAAAATCTTTGAACAGTATGGAGAAGAAGAGAGCTTAGAACTCTCAGAACAATAACTCCTTCCAACAAAAAAAATTAAATCAACTAAGTATTATACAGGGTGCGTCGTATGTTAATAAAAAATTCCAGATTTTTATCAGACTTGACGTTACGATGACGGGGAAGACGAAAAAAGTGGATCTCCAAATTCTGTTCCACTCCATCCTAAACGGCCAATCTTCTCTAAACTTGGTGCATTTTGCATTTTTAATATATTTTCCCTCCACACTTTTTTTCTTTTCTGCAATACGATTTTGTTTTCGGAATCTCATTAAATATTTTTTTTTCTCAAAAACTGTTCTAGATTTCTAAAACAATTCAAAAAAATTATTCAGTTAAAGCTAAAACAAAAGTTTTCCGAAAAATGGTTATTAATGGTACCCTCCTGGAACCTTTTTTTTTTGTTTTTTACTTGCTTAAAAACGGTACAACTTATTTTTATCATTTTTTTCTATGATAAAGATCCCTAAAAGTTTGATATCAAATATGTTTTTATTTTTTTTTTCAAAACTCAATATTTCAAAACCCCATGCTCGATTTTCTTAAAACTTGACAGTAAAATTCTTTTAAAAATGCTAAATGTAATGGTTTTAGAGCGTTTTCAATCTCAGCTTTTCTTTCAAAAGTTTTTAAAAGGATCCTGCAAAATTTAAATGGGCGATTTTCTTAAGAGGCATAATCTTCTTAGTGCAATTCAGAGTGGTTTTCGAGAGAAACACAGCTGTGTCACCGCTTTGCTAGATGTGATTGACGACCTTCGTCAAGCACTGCATGAAGATTAAGTAAATTTTTTAATTCTTCTAGCTTTTTCAAAGGCCTTTGATTCGCAGTTATACACGGATGCAGATAAACTTCGCCAGCTTTATAACTTCTCGCCTGATGCTCTAAAACTTAAATCTTCCAATTTAACTGATAGAATGCAAACTGTTGAAAAAGGTAATTACATATCCAATTTTCTCCCTACCACTAGTGAAGTTCTACAAAGATCCATTCTTGGCCCATTACTTTTTTTCGTTTTACGTCAATGATATTCCCTTCGTCATTGATAACTGCTCGTTACATATGAATGCTGACGATTTGCAAATGTACTTCGGCTGAGGTATTGGTCTAATTGAAGATGGTGTTTGCCGCTTGAATAGGGACCTCGAAAAACTGGCACTTTGGGCTAATGGACTGGCCTTAAACCCGTCAAAATCTAAGTGCTTTGTTATACATATTTAAAAAAAGTTATATTTAACCGATTTCCCTCAAGTAACTTCAGTTGTAATTATGCCTGCAAAAGAAAGCTCAATGTCGTCTTCAACAACATCATTAGATACATCTTTAGACTACGTACGTAGGTACGATAGGGTATCAATTTTTTGGAATTGTTTACTTAACATGCCATTGCAGAAAAAAGAACCTACCCTAGAACTATTTTTCGATTTTTGACTTTCTCACTATCGGCATGACGGATTTGAATGAAATTTTTATATAGAGGTTTCTTTCTTCCACAAGAAAGGAGATGCTCTGACGTGTACCAATTACAGAGGTACAAGTCTCCTCAACGTCGCATACAAAATCCTGTCGTCTGTACTGTGTGAACGCCTAAAACCATTTGTCAACGAGCTGATCGGCCCCTATCAGTGTAATTTTAGGCCCGGCAAATCTACCCTGGATCAGATGTTCACACTTCGACAGATTTTGAAAAAAAACCCAGGAGTTCCAAATTGATACACACCACCTTTTTATCGATTTCAAAGTCGCGTATGATAGCGTGGACAGAGAACAACTATATAGAGCCATGTCTCATCTCGGAATCCCTGCCAAGCTCGTCCGCTTGTGCAGGATGACGATGGAGAAATCTCGCTGCTCCATCAAGGTCGTTAAGAACACCACCGAACCCTTTGATGTCGAGAAAGGTTTGAGGCAAGGCGACGCTCTATCATTCAACCTATTTAACATCGCTCTTGAAGCAATTGTACGAAACTCAAACGTCAACAATAGAGGTACAATTTTTCAAAAGTCAGTTCAACTGCTTGCTCATGCGGATGATATTGATATCATTGGGAGGACGAAGCGAGCTGTTACCGGTGCGTTTGCAAGTATTGAACTGGAGGCGTCGAAAATGGGTTTGGCTGTTAATGAGGACAAGACGAAGTATATGCTATCATCGAGAAAGGAATCTCAACATTGTCGACTCGGGCAAAACGTCACGATGGATAGGTATAACTTCGAAGTCATCAAAGACTTTGTCTACCTTGGCTCCACTATAACATCGGAAAACGACATCAGTGCCGAGATCAAGCGAAGAATTACTCTTACCAACCGCTGTTTTTTCGGGCTAAGAAGGCATTTGAGTAATAAAGCCCTATCTCAAAGAACCAAGGAGACCTTGTATTAGACCCTCATCATCCCGGTCCTGCTGTATGGTACAGAAGCATGGACACTGTCTAAAACGGATGAAAATCTGCTTGGGTGCTTTGAAAAAAAAGTTCTTCGTTTGATTTCGGTCCAGTCTGTATCGATGGAGTATGGAGGAGAATGTTCAACAACGAGCTGTACGGACTTTACAGCGACGCGTCGACGTTGACCTAGTCAAGAAGCTGAAAATACAACGGCTGAGATGGCTGGGACACGTGGAGCGTATCGACACCGACGCACCAGCCCGTCGAATCTTCGAATCCACCCCTGATGGTCTGCGCAGCAGAGGAGACCCCACCTCAGGTGGCGCGTACAAGTGGAGAGCGACCTCAACCAACTGTGCGTAACTGGAAGTAGCTAGGTAGGCACCGAGATAGCTGGAGGGACTTGTTGGTTGAGGCCGTATAGTCCACCCTGGACTGTGAGCGCCATCTAAAGTAAGTAAGAAGTTCTTAAAGGTTTAAAATACACTGCATATCAAAACTTTATGAATTGTATGCTTATGCACATTTATGTACCTCTAATAACATTAATTTTTAAAAATCTATGTCTATTAAAAAGATAAGAGCAAGTTCATGCGACCCAGTCGTGCATTTTAATTTTTATTAAAAAAATTCGTCAGAAATTTTTTTTAAAATAAACTGCACCTTTTCTGCAGAAAGTTACAAAAATTTTCTCTCGTAACTCTGTAAATGGGAAAGTTGTGAGACCCTTAAAGTTGGGTTTCATGAAACATTTATTCAAACAAGTTAATAAAAATATGTAGCAAGATTTAAATCTCAAAAGAGTATTTCCGAACTAAATGCAGAATCGAAGAAAGAATGTTAGACATTTTAAGTCTTTCATGAGAGGAAGAGTATTGAAACTCATGGATAACCTTAATAGTGGGCCTTAAACCATTTCAGAAGGAAATATTTAAAAAAAATATTTTCCATGTTGGGACCATTTTTTTTTCAAAAACATTCAAAAAGTACAACTTTCCTCAAATTTTTTCAGGGGTACTGCCAAGTATAAAATATTCTGAGAGTATCTCTTGTTATGAGAATTGCCTCTCAGTTAGGCGTTCGGGCCAACCGATAACTCGCACAGGAATGGTTGAGTTTTTAATATTGTTCTATTTTACAAATTATTTTTGAAGCGAACCAAAAAGAAAATCAAAGAACCTAAACCAAGACCATCTTGATTCCTATAATTATATTGGCACTTCACTTTACCGAAGTTTAGAACTCCTATTAACGCTGTTTAATCCAAACTCTTAATAAAGACCTTTAATCTTTTTTCCAGTTTGTTTACTTTAAACAAAAGTCCTTCTCGCTCTCTCTCCTTCTCACTCTTTCTCTCTTTCTCGCTCTTTCTCTCCTCCTCGCTCTCTCTCTCCTTTTCGCTTTCTCTCTCCTTCTCCCTCCCTGTCTGTGCCTCGTTCTCCCGCTCTCTCTCCTTCTCCCTCTCTCTCTCCTTCTCCCTCTCTCTCTCCTTCTCTCTCTCTCTCTCTTCTTCTGTCTCTTTCTTTTTCATTAAGGAAACTTCAAATGAAACACACAAACAATCGTCAACTTTTTTTACTAGTTTCTTTAAACTTTCTTTTACTGATGACTTCTTTATTTTTGATTGTAATTATTTCAATTATTTGCCGAATTTTTTTCTCAGCCTAATTCCTCCTCATACTATTGACTCATTGATGAGTTTATTCCCGGTCCAGATGGTATCCCCGCCATATTTCTTTTTCTTCCCCTATCTAAAATCTTCAGTTTATCCCTTTCTCAAGGAGAATTCCGCAGTTATGGAAGAACGAAAAGATCAACTGGCCAGGCGAGAATCAGTCCTTGCGGAAAGAATAAACATTTGGGTCGGAGTTATAAAGGACAATTTTCTCTCAATTTGTCTTAACTGCAGGCTCCACCTTCTTTTTAGTTTAACTAACTGCATTTTATCTAGGAAAATTGGACCTAACTATAATACAAGCATAACACTTGATCTTATATGCTGATATAAGCTTGTTTATGACCGGCAGTATATCTCACCGGACAGAGTATCAAATCTTGACATCGCTTTGGAGAAAGTAAGATTACTGCTTCTGATAGTTCAAAAAAATTTCATAAAGTTAGGCATCAAACTCCCTTCTCGAAAGTGCATGCATTTGCTATCGATAAATCTCTACTTCGTTAAATTAAAAATTACCTTTCGGATTGCTCAATGCAAGTCGTATTGGATGGCTTCGAGTGTGATTGTCATAAAATAAACAGTGGTGTACCCCAGGAGTCCGTTCTGTTTCCGAGTCTCTTTATGGTATTTATCAAATATCGTTTTCCTGAAATAGTACTCTCAGCTTTTCATATTCATTTTTAGACTTCATCTCCTTGTTATTCTGAAAATCTTTTTCAGTTCTCGTCATGTGTATGTCTATAAAATCTTCAATGTATATCTCAAGGAGAATTCCCTAATTTATGAAAGAGGTTTTTCATAACCCCAGAACGCAAAATGTGAAGTTACAAACTATCTTCCAATTGCTAAACTTTCACATATTTCCAAAATCCTTGTAAGCGTTTTGTACGAAATTTTAAGTTTTCTTTGTATGGCTCTCAATTCCTTCAGACAACACGACCTTGTCAAAGGTAGGTACCACAACGACTAACCTCATTAAATTTGTATCCTTTAGTCTCTCAGCCTTAGAAAACGAAAAGGAAGTCGACGTTGTCTTAACCGATTTCAGTAAGGCCTTTAACAAAATTTCACATAAGCTTATTCTATTCAAACTGTCCACCCTTGGGCTTGAACGAATCTTCTTAACATGGATTTCTTCTTACCTGAAAAATTAATACTACAAACTTCGATTCAAATCTACCTTCTCCCGATATTTCTTAGCTACCTCCAGCGTTTAACAAGGCAACCACTGAGGACCTCTTCTTTTTATTCTTACATTAACAATATTGAAATGGTAATCAAATATTCCCATATCTAACTCTACAGGCGCCGACGATTAGGGCTCTTGATTTTACCCGGGTAATACCCATTTGATCAAAAATCCGGGTACCCGGGTACCCGGGTAATGCGGGTATTACCCAAATTTGCGGGTACCCGGGATATCTCAACTGGCGGGTATCCGACAATGTCGTGTTACGGGTACCCAGTACTCAAAAATGCTACAATTGCTTGTAAAATAATATTTTACAGAAAGAGGAAGCAATGAAATGTGATTTGTATATCCATAAGCATCATGTTGTACTTAAATTTTATTGAAAATACACTGATGTGAATAAGTTTTGACTAATTTCCTTCACATTGCTCTTAGATCTGCATCTTTACATTCTTTTCCATAAAAAGAAATATCCAGAATCCAAATGATTTCTCAATAATTATTAATTAATTAATCCCTGCTCAATAAGGATCGATTCGATTTTCTTGATCCGATCATCAAAAAGTATTGATGATCAAAATCAATCATTTTAGTCGATCTCAATCTCAAACATTTAGATGATTCTCGATTCTGGATTCTCGAGTTTCTATTTCAATCTCAATCATTTCAATGAGTCTCGATTTTCGATATCATAGTTGACTCGATTTATCATGATTTACTCGATTCCATTTGTTCCGATTCAATCAATGTGGATTATGAAAGCCAAACGGACGGTGGACTAGAATTTCTGGGTTAACTCGGCATTGAAGAACATGATTGATCCGGTCGGTTGTTGATGTTGTAGGCCGCAAAAACAATTATTGAACTGATGTTATTTGATGTATCAGGATCCGGTATGTTTAATGTGGATTTTTAGACGTTTCTTAATCCATCGACATCGTAGCCATCCTTTGATGTAATTTGACAGTTAATGACTTAAAGAATAGAGGACAAATTCAGTTTTGATGTACAAAGAGTATTTTGTACCAAATGTTGCTCTTTTCCGAAGCAACAAATAAAATATCTGTTTCTTAAATTTTTTGACACTTTTTATTCCATGTACAAAGTAGCCATCATTCGATGTTATTTGGCAATTTATGGCTTACAATAACAGAGTATTTTGTGAGAACTATCAAAGCCACAAGTCAATGTTATCATCGAAATCAAAATTAAAATCGAATAGGAACAGTATTGAATCATTTCAGTGAAATGAAAATGATCGTATGATCGATTGATTGAAATGATCGGATCATTTTCGTAATCGATTGTTGGACGATTCGATCATTTGAAATGAACGATGTACACAGCTCTACTGCCCAACAATAAAGCAATATTCTGAGACAAAATAGTTTAGACGCGAATGTAAAACACACTATAAAATATAATGTTTAGGAATGCATTCATAAATCATAACGTTTTTAATATGAAGATACATTTAAAAAAAAAAAATTGTTATGCATCCGTTTACCTTTTTTTAATAAAAAATGTTGTTATGAATCTGTTTATATTTATTTTTAATGTTTTTTTTAACCAGAGCTATATAGTCGAATCAAAATCCGACTACTTATCTATGTATGTTGTAAGGAGTGGTTAAACAAAGATGCACGATGTTAATTGTAAATAAAACAAAAAGTTTTCTGAGAATTATCTTAATATTTTTCATTATAATAGAAGGATATATGACAATTATGTGTGAAACAAAATATCGGCCAAATGCTCGCCACGGCTTCGGTGGCATACCTCTATCCGATGGTCCATATTTTTAATGACTCTGAGACATAATTGAGGTTCAATGTCGTTAATGTGCCGAATTATCTCATTCTTTAACTCTTGAATTGTTCTAGGCTTATTGACGTACACTTTTTCTTTTAAATATCCCCAAAGAAAAAAGTCCAAGGGTGTCAAATGACATGATCGTGGCGGCCAATTAACATCGCCACGATGTGGGATAACACGGCCATTGAATTTCGTTGGCTGTGTGGCAAGTGGCACCATTCTGTTGGAAGCACATATTGACCATGTCCATATCCATGTCCGTTATCATCTCGCGATAGCGAACACCATTCACAGTTACTGCTTGGCCGACCTCTTTTTCGAAGAAGTACGGCCATATGACGCCGCCAGCCCATAAACCGCACCAACCAGTCACTCTTTGTGGATCCATAGGTTTTGCAACAATCATTCGTGGATTATCATTTGCTACAGACCCGGTTTGCTGAAATTTGCGCACAATTTTACCGATTGTGGACACATTTGGTCGATTATGCTGACCAAAAAAATCACGATCAATTATGTCTCAGAGTCACTGAAAATATGGACCATCGGATAGAGGTATGCCACCGAAGCCGTGGCGAGCATTTGGCCGCAATTTTGTTTCACACATAATTGTCAAAGATCCTTCTATCATAATGAAAAATATTAAGATAATTCTCAGAAAACTTTTTGTTGTATTTACAATAATTAACATCGTGTATCTTTCTTCAACCAACCTTTTTAAGTGGTAAGCAGCAGAGAAATAATATAATTACGTTCTTCAATCTTTCTTCAAGTCTTTTTTTATAACTATACACGAATATGTTTTGGGTACCCGGATTTTACCGAGTACCCGCAAGAAAGCGGGTACCCGAAATTATGGTACCCGGGTAATACCCGTAAGTGCGGGTATTCGGGTACCCGGGTAATTACCCGGGTATGCGGGTATCAAGAGCCCTACCGACGATATGAAGTTTTTCAAGACCAGTTTTTCGACACAGGATTCTACTTTTCTTCAACTCGATTTCGACAGTTCCTCTGTGCAGTGCCTGAAAAATCGTTGAGAGCCAGATATTGCCAAATGTCATTCAATCATTTTTTCACAAAAACGAATTCAATCTCCTCTTCCTCTTTACATTATATCCATTATCAACCCATATCCACCGCTGAGTCAATTCGTGACATTGGTGTTTTATTTGATTGAAAGCTGAAATTTCTTATACATATTGACGAGATTATTCATTAAGCAAACTCAGCACTAGGCTTTGTTGAACGATAGTCCAAGAAATTTTCTGACTCCTACTTGACCCGATCCCCTTACATAACTTGTGTTCGCACCGTTCTTGAACACTATTGTCAAGTACGGTCCCGCTTTCAACAAATTCATATATCCAAAATAGAGGGCATTGAACGTCGCTTCCTACGTTTTGCCCTTTGTGGTCTGTCATGTAAACACCATTTGATTCTACCTCCATATCGAGAACTGGAAGATAGAAAAGCAACAAGCAACCTTCAGGATCTGTTGACTGCATAACTCTCTACAATTCCATCTCTTTCAACACTGATGCCCTTAATCTAAGAAATCCTTATTTTGTCTTCTAATACTCGTATCTTTCCACCCACCGTATCTCTTATGGCTCCAATGAACCTATTACTCGCTTGTTACGGAGAATCAATAATTGTGAATGAACTTTTTTATCGATATCAATATTGAAATTATGTGGATAAAAACTAAAAATACAAAATAATAAACTATTCTTAAAAAAGGCCAAAGATTGATGGAAATACTTTTTAAAAGCCTGTTTCTCTGTACGTGCATTATTTTCCTCAGTTGATTCCATACGTTCGGTTGGCGAAAGAATGGGTGAAACCTTTGTAACCACACCAGTTACTAAAGTCAAATTGCTTTCCCGCAATGTGAATCATTGTCCTTGCTTAAAAATCTTTGGCCGAATGAGTCTCAGAATCAATCTGGTATCTTCAACTGGCATGACCATCTCCTGGTCGGGGATTTACACATGCACATCACAATCTCATGTTCGCGAGAACATCTGCAGTTGAATGAAGCTCATAAATGGCTTTGAACGTCCTCCTTTCTCCTTTTTTAAAATATAAACCTGTACTTTGATTTGACCTAGAACCTTCACAGAACTCGGTTTGCACATGACAATGCCACGCTTTATGTGCCTCTTAAGACTACGAACAAGCGCTCTCTACTGATCTTTTGCTTCATCTTAAATCTGATGGAACATCTCCACACCAGTCTGAGTAGACTTGATTACTTTATTGTAACCCACGAATTCACATTCTTTGCACGCTCCAGGCGGCAAGTTACAACAATTCCACAACTGGGAATACTGTAGACATTCTCCACGGGTAACAAGAACGGCTTGTACAATTCACGAATTGGTGTAGGAATGAAAATATAACCTCTCTGAACCTATTTCGGGACTCTTAACATACAGGCAACGCAGAGAGGAACCCTTGAACACGGACACAATGTCGCCATATCGTAACGCATTTCGCGGATTTCCATTTCCACCAAATCAACCATTTCCTGATCGGCTGCACCTTATTCATAAATACTCGTACCACAATGTGGCTGAACAAGTGGCCAAAACAAATGTTCTCGTGCCTGGGGAATAGCGCTATCAGAGGCTGCCTTGCTGCCACAACTAAAATAGCTCCAACCAACTGGCTGTTTCGGTTAACATGTTCTTAATTTAATCAGCGTGTCCTGGGCAATTGGTGCCTTCTACTTGGAGAAATTATCGATTGCAATGTATTCCTTGCTCTCGGCTAGCTTGCGGTGAGCTTAAACTAGATTTATATAATAAGAGCCATATTTAAGTTAGATTAAGAATTAGGTTTAATTAAGTCTAATAAATGGGGGTGTTATCCCCACCAAAATTAAAATTAAAATATGTGACTTGGATAGAAAAGTAAAATTATGAAAATGTTTTTACAAATAATATTTATTTTAATATCATAATAAGCTTTAAAAGAGCAGTCACAAAAATAGAATTTCTCCAATCTTATTTTAATTTATTTTTAATAAATCTTAAACCTACATTTTTCTTTTTAATATTTCCAAGAAATGTTAGAGAAAAAGTTAAAAGTAAAAATAATTAACCGAATGTATTTCATACAACTGAGAAACTACACATTGTACTCTGTGGTATTATCGGCTGTTCGTAACCGACTTTGATCACTCAACGACCGCCTCAGGCCACATCGCCAACGTTTAACGTAGCTCATGACTACTGGCTGCTTTGTTCTGCTCAGCACATACACATATGGATCGGATGTAAAATGTAATGCCATGAGGATGTCAGCCAACCGAAAGAACCAATGATCCTTTGCCAAGGGATTTGTCTTGAGAGCCAGGACTATGGAAACCTTAAAAGAATCAAGTATTATATTATTTGACCAAGAAACTAATCAAATCGTTTTTAAATGTTACCATTTGCGGCATCCAGCAGATGACAAAGGATATGCTGAGAAATGTCATAAGTTTGGCGAATTTGATTTCGTCCGGTGACGCAGTAGCATTGGTCACAGTGTTTGAGTGATAAAGTGCCGAACTAACGTCGCTGTCCTTATCTTGGTTGACGATTTTGTAATTGCGCGATTGACAGTGCGTCTTGCTGCGACCAATGAAACAGAGAACTCGTGTCACGAACAAGTTACATGCCACAATGACAACGCAGAGGAGAGACCCTAAATAATTTAAAGCATGTTTAACAAAAATCTGTATTTATCTTGTGTTGAATTTACACGACTGACAAAATGGTATAAATCTTCGTTTTCGAAAGGTCTGGCTTACTTCTCCGAAACTACGACAAATCCTTGACCTTAACTCCTCAGTATGAACCGCTTGATGTAAAATCGAATACACCAGATTACTAGCATTTGGATGTCAATTTGTCAGCAGCCGTGTAAAACTTGAACTTTTAATAATAATTTTCCTTACCAAAAGCCAGAAATAAAACTGCATACGATTTATCCCAGAGCGTCTCAGCTTCTCGATAGCGTTGGCATTGACGTGTCTTTTCGTTGAAGTAAACTCCAAAGCCCACAAATGGTAGGAATGTTATAACCGTAGCGACTGCTATCAAAACATGTATCGTTTTTCGAACTACGTGATATGTAATGTGCTATTAAAAAAAAATTACTTAGTTCTAATTTATAGATTACAATTAATTAAGTTTAATACCTTGTGGTAGATAAATGGTTTAGCCAAAGCCATCCAACGTTCAAGTGCCATAACTGCCGCTATGCATCCAGAGCTTAATCCGAAAAATCTCCAAACGACCAAGCCAATGCAGCGTACACGAACGAAATCAGCAAGTATCTGGTCTGAAAGGTAGAGCTTCAAGATTACCTGCGTTAGCATACCCATAAGACCGATGAGATTATTGGTAGCCAAGCACCTGCAAAATAAACATAAATAAAAAAAAAAAAAAAACATTATTTTTGGAAACTTTAAAACGAACATAAAAAATAGAATAAAACATTAAACTATACATTTGTTTATGTTTCTGTGATTATTATTTTTGATAAACACGATTTTCGTTATTTGATACAGGACCAGTGTTACGCCACGTAAAGGCCCGAAAGCAATGCAGCCGCTTTTTCGTAGGTTTCTTTTACTCACTGTAAGTTGATGAAACAAATTGTCAATTGCAATGAGGACGAAGTAGAACAAATACAATATTATATGGAGCTAAAAGGCTTAAAACTGTTTTCAACTACCATCACAAAGTCTTATAAAACAGACATTTATTTAACAATAGGGACATACAAAGCTCTATACTTCTTAAAAACAACACAATGATATGCGTCGAGCTTCCAAATTATAATTCTTGTGGCTTAGGATGACATTGCATTTAAAGGCTATTTTACACTATCTTATCAAAATAAAGTCTCGATGCGCGGGCTTTACGCTAAAAATAATTGAATAATATCTTACGTGTGTACAATTGGGATAAAACCACAACATAATTTCACTATTACAAATTAATTTGACGAAAAAAAAAAATCGACCCACCTTAATAAACATTTCTAGGATTTAAAAAAAAATCAAACAAGTTCGAAATATTCAAAAAAAATATGTTAATTTGTTGAAACATTTGGGTATCGATTGGGCAAAACATGCACCTTACCACAACCAGAATTCATATACCAAAAGATGTGTGGTCTTATGAGCAGATGGCGACCACCATAGGTGATCCATGTCTTGCGGATAAAGCAGACCGAGACCCACTGGAATGTCGCTAACTAGACGGATCACACAAAGCAACCAGCTAAATTTTCAAGCTCAAAGTGTGTACAATGATAGCTTTATCCAAAAACCTTTTATCAATGTATACTTC
Source organism: Philhelius festivus (assembly GCA_963931855.1). Taxonomy (NCBI): domain Eukaryota; kingdom Metazoa; phylum Arthropoda; class Insecta; order Diptera; family Syrphidae; genus Philhelius; species Philhelius festivus. The sequence goes on from OZ007556.1 coordinate 157,274,069, forward strand.
CCACAAGAGTGACGAGTTACTGTAGAAAAATAGCGCACTTCAGCGCTAATTGGGTCACCGAGCCAGGAAAGTGTGTTACTTTTGTATTGCCGCAAAAAAGTACTCTAATTTTTAAATGTAATAGTATAAATAAGTAATAAATAAGATATCGTTCGTCTTTGGCTCGCTCAAATCGGTTGAAGTTGAAAAAAAAATTAATTTACAGTAAATTTTTTTTTATTTTTTACGTATATCTACAAAAAAAAAACTAAACAAAATACAGAAAGAATTTTTGTCTTTACAAAAAGATATACCATGACCACCTACAATGTTCCGTTAGTTTTTAAGAATTTTTTTTTGTAATTCAACAAGTCCAATAATAGTCCTAAGTCTTGTAGATTAATATCTATATCGGTTGGCTTAGACCTAATCTTCTTTTAAGCAATGTGTGCAAACGGCTAAAGGCCCAGCTGGCCTTTTTCAAAGTGCAGTTTAAACCTTAGGAACTCGTTGAAGTGCACTCCAAGGTACTTGACGTTTTGCTTTGCCGACCTATGGTGGATCCGTCAGGGTTATTAAATTTCAAAAAAGAATATTGATCTCTTTTTAAGGTAACGCATTTAAAAAAAATAATTTATTAGTTTTATTTATTTTTTTTTAATTAACAAAATATTTCATTAAAATCCGCTATGCCGATTATGAGAAATTCAAAATTAGAAAAATTGGCTCTATGATAGGAAAAGTCAGTCATACATATGTAAATTTCAAATTGGTTTAATGAATTATTGATAGTAAAAATTAATCGAAAGAAAAAAAATGTTATCTATCAAAATTATTAGCGCCGCCGCTTTCGAGAAAAATACTTTTTTTTCAAAATCCATTTTTTTACATTTGTGTGGTGGGCATCGCTATTTTTAAATAAAAAAAATTTTGTTTCTCACATATGTAGATTGTATTAAAACAAATTTATTTTCAAGTTTTAAGAAAAAACTAGCATGGAATCTTCGAAAAAATTGTATTTTCTTGGTTAATTCCGAAAAATATTATCTTGAAAAATAAATCCAAACTTTTGGGGAGTTTTAGCATGATAAAATGATGAAATACAAATGTACCATTTTGAAAAAATCAAAAACAATAAAATGGTTCTAATGGTTAGTAACCATTTTGCGAACATTGTTTTTCAACAATTTCCTAGCTGCAAATAAATGAAAAATGAAAATTAAAAAGAAATTGAACCGTTAGTTTTGGTCTTAAAAAAAACGTGTTGTTGAAAAATTTAAAAAAGCTATCTACCAAACTTAAAGAATATCAGCTGAGCCGTTTATGCTGTAGTTGAACAGACAGACAGACATAATTACGAGGCCCACTTTTTTCGTGTTCCCTACTGTCTTATCAAAATCTTGAGCTTGGTTTTTTGCGAATGCATAACTTCCCATAAAGTAGTACTTATATATGTACATACATGTGTGTATGTATGTATAATGTATATGTCGCAAGTAAAAATTTGTTAATAACACGCACAGCTTAGCTTGTTTTATTCCATTTCATGGCAAGAGTACGATAACTTAGGCGCCAAGAAATTATAACGGTTTTTTGTAGAACAGTTCAATACAAGCATTTTTTACTATGGGAGGGGGGGATCTATCTCCCCCCGTTTGGGCGGGAGGGGCAATTTTATAAAAAAGGTACTAAAATGGAAACAAAAATATTAAAAAATAACGGTAATACTTACAATTAAGTATTATACCTTTTTTTAAAGCCAATACTCTGATCTATTAGATAATTTTTAAATCAAGTATAATCTATGCACAGTTTTTGAAAAAACGAGTTTTAAACTCAAATTTTGGTGAAAAAAAAAACAAAAAAAAAGTTTAAAGTTTAATTTTTCAAAGCTGCAAAGTTATATATTATTATTTTTCCTAAAATTCGTTGCTCTAATATATATTCTTATTCAAAAACTGAAAACTAGATGATTTTATGTCGTCTAGTTTTTGAGAAAATTGAAAATAACTAAAACTACTTTTTTATGGGATATTTGCTTTTTTTGCTTGCTTACGCATTACGGCCTATAAACAGTGAGATATATATATTATGAAAAATTCACATTACCTAGGTACTACTGTACGAATGCAGCAAATTTATATAATTCCTTAATTAATATGTATGTTTATTGTTTGTCTCCAACATTTTTAATGCTAATATGGTACAGGTTATTGTTTACCAAGGTCATTCGTTATTCAACCTTTGTAAGAGTGAAGTATTTTTTTCTTTGAATAAAGAATGGCGACTAAGCATCCACTACTTCATTCTAAATTAAATAACTTTTCAATATTTCAAAAAAAATATTTCAAAAGCATCGCGTTCTTAGAAGAAATTGGTCCAATTCCAACTATAGCGTCAACTCCCCTCAACTCCAACCCAAAAAGGTGACAAAAATTGTAAGAATACAATATTATTATTATTATTTATTCATCAACCAGAGCATATTATACTCTTACAGACTAAGATACATAAGTAAATATATAGTTACAAATTTGTAGGTGGGTATATAAAATTCAAATTACATTTAAATGATTTACATAGTTAATCTTTTATTTTAATAAATAACGTTACTTAAATTTTGCTTAAAACTAATGGCCCTGAGTAATAGATCCGAATCTAGCCTAAGTTCGATTTTAACCAAACATTCGTAGAAATAAAACAAATTTCAAGTATAAATACTTAAAAGCGGCTTTCCTGTAACTAACTTAAATTTAAAATGATAGAATCACAATAGAACTTTACGAATCTGGTTAATAGAAATCTGTTTGTGTATCAGTTCACAATAACGAAATTATGAAAATGAGTCACAATTATTGGTATAAATAAGACCGTTGTTAAATTTGATCTGTTACTACGAAATTTTAAAAGCAACTTTTCTACATCTAACAAAAAGTGACTTTAAAACCGATTCTATGAATGTCAATTACTAAGGGCCAATGATTTAAAAGTTTCTCTGGTGCAATCCATATAAAAGTTAATCTCAGAGCAATAAACCCATCTATCGGCACATTTTTCCATGGCCCTCAATATTGGCTAGAGATTCGGGAGGTGCTTGCTATAATTTTTTTTTTGTGATCAAAATGCCTGTAAACACGGTTTTAATATATTGAACATTGAAAAATTGACTTGACTATTTTTAAGTAACACCTTACATACTCACAAACTGACTGACTGAGACGCGAAATGCCATGCAATTCTACCTCCTCTGGTGCATTCTTGGTAACCCTAATTGATTTGCTGTACTTTACCTACAAATGAACCACATTAACATTAATCCTCAAAATGAAATCACCGTAGTTAAATACCAAAAATAAAAAATTTCATAAAAAGTAGTTTTAGTAATTTTCGATTTTCTCAAAAACTAGAAGGGACAAAACCATTCGGTTTTTTGTGTTCGATTCAGAATTAATAGTAGCATTGACCACAAAAAGCCAATTAAGCACTTCATTTTACAATTTTGAAAAAAATTGGTCTAAACTTTTTGTTTCATTTTTTTTAACAAAATTTTGAGTTTGCATGCAAATTTTTCAAAAAATATTGACAAAAATAATTTAATTTAAATTTACGATTGTAGAACAGACTTCTGGCTTTCAAAACCGGTATAGTATTTTATTATAAGTGTTGCCGTTGTTTTTTAATATTTTTTTTTTTTTCAATTTAAGTCATTTTTTCTAAAATCACCCCTACCTCCTAAACGGGGCGAGATAGACCCCCCCTCCCATAGTAAAAAACGCTTGTATTTGACTCTTCTACAAAAATCCGTCATCAATTTTTGGCGCCTAAGTTATCGTACTCTCCCCCATTTCATTATTTGGGAACTTAAGAATTCGTAAAAACATCCAACTAGAGATTTTGATCAACTTCGACCTTACGGTAGCAGGAAATACTAACAAATCATACAATTTTTATTTATTAGAAACAAAAGAAAATATTTTTTTCTCAAAAAAAAACCACCAATTTTTATAAATTAATTCATTAAATTACGTTCAGTAAGGTCGAAAAAAATCCAAAAATAGTTCTTATTGGTACCATAGAACTACTCATTTTATTTTCTCAAAAACAAATAGAACGGATTTTATTCAAGTTTTATTGCAGAAGCTTTTAAAAAAAACTTAAAAAGTATTTTACATTTTTTTAAATTTTCGAAAATATTTTTTTTTTTAAAAAAGGTCTTTTGTTTTTGTTAAATGAATAAATATTTCCAAAAAGGGTTGATATTTTTTTTTTTTTGAAAATTTAATTTTTTATTTGCACAATAATAAAAACTTCAAATTAAAATTTAAAAATTTTATAAAGCCAAATTAATTAAAAAAAGAAACTATATTAATTTCTGCTTAATTTAATCTTTATTCAATCAGATGCCATTATTCTTAGATGCCATTCTATTTTTTGGCTCAGACAATTAAGCGAGTTGTTTTAACAACTAAAAAAAATATTTCACCTTAAAAAGCCTTAAAATCAAATGTCCTATACCTATAGATATCGTAACTATCCCTCACCAAGAAATCATTATTACACACCAGACTGGTATTCTTTCTTTCGATTCTTAGGAAATTGAACTTATTTTATATCTTCTTATCATTAACTAGTATTTTCGTTCTTAATTCATGATTCTCGGTCGACTTGACGAAAAAAACAATGTTTTATCGTTAAGCTTTATGCGCATGAAAACAGGCTTTTTAATTAGAATAGGAAATAATCAATAATTTGGCCCTGCGCTCTAATGGCCCTGCAAGAAAAACCAAAATGGAGATACATCGATATGTTATTTATATATATTTATATTATTTATATATGCATTTATATTATTTATATATATTTATATTAGATAATACGAACGAGCTCCTAAAATTATTAACCTATTGTTTGATATTTCGCAGTTTTGATTAATTCAAAAATAATAAAAAAAAAAATTCCACTCCACATCTCCCCGACGGGGAATTGAACCCCGGTCTCCCGCGTGACAGGCGGGGATACTGACCACTATACTATCGAGGATGTTGAATTTATTTTAGAATTAAATATTTTCGAAATTAATTTTAAAACCACAATTAGCTCTTCGTGTTCACTTTAAGGTAGTACTATAGTAGTAGATATAAAGACTTACGGATACAGATTGGGTATATAGCAGACTTAAGATCCGGTATTTCAACGTGAATCCAATGATAGTTTTATCTTTATAACAATTTGTAATATGTAAAAAAATTGTAGACTGTTCTGTATCAAGAACAAATTAAAACACGAAATGATAAATAATTCAGAGAATGTATATTCGTTTATTTAATAAATAAAAATTGAGTATAAAACGATTCTTAACTGGAGAACGACTTAAGCTTGAGTGACTACTGTTCGCTCATATTCGATGAACTAAAACAAGTATAGTAAATACATAACACTCTCCACCACTCAAATTTAAGTAACCTCTTACAATAGATAAAATAATAGTAACATATGATATTTAATATTTATAAGATTTTACAATTTGTGTGGCAGCTCGTTAAGCTTTTCTTACAGTTATTGGTTCCTGGCTAATTTGATTATTTTCATCGAACAATTCATTTTTGACTTCATTATTGTCAATTAAGTCTTCATTTACATGTAATGTAGCATCAGCATGTGTACCAGCAGTTGAACTTGCGTTTTCATGATTAATGACTTTCGGAATAATTTGGAAATTTGAGTTCGACAGTTTTTTTAACTGGTTTTGATGAACATAACGAATTTTTGAATTTAACTCAACAAGATACGTTAAATTGCTTATAACTTTTTTAACAACTGCTGGTATCCATTTGATAAAGTTTTTTAATTCACTTCTATATAATACCTTCTCCCCTACAGAAAATTTTTTAATTTCATCATATATATTTTTATCTAAATTAAAATTTTCTTTTTGTTTCTTAAGAAATTCTTTAGTTTTCTTTTTTTTAATATTGGCATTATTTTCATTTTCATTAATTTTCGGATTTAAAATATCTAATGGTTTAAGAGGCTTAAACGAGAACATGAGCTCCGAAGGTGACTTGCCAGTTGTAGTGCACGGAGTATTATTGTAAACCATTAAAAAATTAAATATGTTATTTTCCAAATTTAAGCTACTGTTTTTATCTAACGCAAATTTTCTCAACGAAGCCTTAGCCGTTTGAACGCCCCTTTCAGCCAAACCATTACTTTGGCTGTGATACGGTGGAGTCGGCTTATAATCGATCTTATTTTCTTCACAGTATATTCTAAAAGGAGATGCATTAAACGGTGGACCATTATCCGTGACCATACATTTTGGATATCCAAAAATAACAAAAATATCTTTGAGTTTTATAAGTAACGAAGACAATGTGGTGGAATTCATGACTTTGATTACGATAAACTTGCTATAAGAATCAACCATTATGAGACACGTTTTACCAAACAAATGAAAAAAATCAAGATGAATTCTGTCAAAAGGCTGAAAAACCTTAGGCCACGAAGTGAGACACTTTTCTTTTGGGACATTTTCCGTCATTTTACATGTATTACATGACCCAACATATTTTTCTATGTCTTTATCGACACTAGGCCACCATACGTACGATCTACTCAACATCTTCATACGGACGATGCCTACATGACCATTATGTAAAATTTCAAGAACAGAGTGTCTCAATTTTGTGGGAATGACTAACCGATGATTATAAAAAATACACTGGTCTTCTAAACAAAGTTGATCTCTTTTCAAGAACAGCGGACGAAAATCTTCTTTAATCATTTTAGGCCAACCACAACGAAGGAAATTTGAAACTGAACGCAGATCCGCATCTTTGAGGGTTTCTTCTTGAACTAAGGCAAAATCGAGTAAATTTCCTGAACCAAAGTAGTTAATAGGAACATGTTCTATTTCCGACTCTACATTTAAAGGATGACGTGAGAGAAAATCTACATGACACATAGTAGAGCCTCTCTTATAAATTATTTTGTATTGGTATTGAGACAAAATTATTGCCCAACGCTGTAGTCTGGCTGACGCAACCGCAGAATTATGTTTACCAGGACTAAAAATTTCCTTAATGGCCAAATTGTCAGTACACAAAACAAAAGTATGGCCGTAAATGTACGAGTGAAATTTTTTAATCGCGAAAATCACTGCGAGACCTTCTCTATGCAACTGAGAATAGTTGCGCTCAGATGCACTCAGAGTGCATGATGCGAAAAACACTGGCTTTTCTACCCCTTGCACGACATGTGCTAAGATTGCCCCAACCCCAACTGGGCTGGCATCTGTTGAAACGACGATTTCTTTGTCAGGATCGTAAAGCTCTAAAAGACAATTATTGACTAAGGACTGCTTACATTTTTTGAATGCATTCTCGCAATCGACTGACCATTCGAATTTTCGACCTTTACGCTTAAGACAATTTAATGGATAACTATCCGTGGAAAAATTAGGAAGAAATTGATGATAAAAATTTAACAACCCTATAAAAGACTCTAATTGTTGAATATTAGTTGGAGCGGGTGCTTCAAGAATGGCTTTCACCTTTTCTTGGTTCGGTCTTAACCCTTCTCCAGAAATATTGTGACCTAAAAAATTTACAGATGGTTCCAGGAATTTGCATTTTTGTAAATTAATGCGGACATTATGCAGCGAAAGCCTGCGAAGAACTTCAAATAAGGTTTCTTTGCATTCATCAACTGATGATGCTCCGACCAAAATGTCATCTACATAGCACTTAACTCCCTTTAAGCCCAGTAAGATCCTGTCCATAATTGACTGGAAAATTCCTGGCGCACTACTTATGCCAAGGATAAGACGAGTGTATGCAAAAAGACCTAAAAATGTGTTGATGACTAATAATTCTCTAGAAGAGTCACTGACTTTCACTTGCAGGTATGCTCCTGTCAAATCAATCACGCAGAAGTAAAAACAACCTGATAGCTCGGCAAAAATTTCCTGGATTTTTGGAAACGGATGGTGCATAGTGTATATGCATTTGTTTAGTGTTACTTTGCAGTCTACACAAATACGAATTGCGCCATCCTTTTTTGGCACAATGACAATGGGACTAGCCCAACGACTGACCGAAACTTTAACTAAAATTCCTTCACTAATCAGACGATCTATTTCAGCTACAACTTTGTCTCTAAGTTTGAAAGGTACACTATATGCTGAATGGAATATTGGCACTGCATCTTCTCTTAAGACTATATCTGCTTCAAAACCGATTATAGGCGACTTTAAATTTGAGTTCACGCAACTTGGAAATCTAGATTTTATCTCCGCGACAATATTTACATACATCATTTTTAACTTGACTTACTGTGAAAATATTTTTAAAATTATTTCTCCAATCTGGGAAAATTTGGTCTATCCAATCACGACCCATTAAACACAACTTCGGCTTATCACCTTTCACGACGACGACTGGCAGATAAAATTTTCGACCGGCAAGCTCAACTTCGGACTCCATGACTCGTAATTCCTCGATCTTACAACCTGTGACAGATACAAGATTAGAAAAATTTTTAATAAGACTAAAATTAGAAAAACTTAAATTATATAATTCTTCGTTCATTATGGACGTTGCAGCTCCGGTGTCAATTTCCATTAACACATCAAATTTGTTGATTGAGACGACACATTGCTGAGGTTGACTAACAGCATTGACACTATTGATGACTTTTATGCTTTTACTCTCTCTAGCTCGACACATGGTAGAGATGTGACCTTTTTTGTTGCAGGTAAAGCATTCCCAGTTAACTGCTGGACAATTCTGATGTGCAGGTCTTCCACATCGTGGACATCTGTTCTGACTTTTGGACTTCTGACGATTTGTACTGCGAGATGAATTATGTGACGTAAAATTACCCGATGACGATGATTGTTTTGATGACGGTAGACTTTTGTTTTGGTTTAGTTTGTCAGACTTGTAGACAGCATTTGTTGTGACAGGTGCTTGTACTGATGACGCAGCTTCCTCGGACGCCTCTATGGACAAGGCCTTATCGCAGTACTGCTCAAAACTTAGATTGTCATGCTCCAGAAGCGACTGCTGAATTTTTTCGTGCTTGAGACCTACTATAAAACGATCAGACAATTGATCGTCTAATATTTTCAACTTGTAAACTCCCAAATTAACATCTGGAGTTTGTTTATCCTTAGCTTCGGTGGTTTTTGCGGTGACTGGTAGATTATCCAAGAAATCACCAAAATGACACTCCTGAGAAGCGGCTTTGAGTCTAACAACGTACTCACTTATAGATTCACCATGTTTTTGGACAATATGATGAAATCTAAACCGTTCTGCTCTCTTGTTGGGCTTAGGCGCAAAATGACTGCGCAACAGGGCAATATTTTCGGCGAATTTTTTTTCACTGGGATTAGCTGGATAAGTGAGCTTCGCTAACAGCTCGTATATACACTTCCCCATGATTCCAATAAAATAGGTATTTTTATCGTTTTCACCTATTGTATTTAATTTAAAAAAATTAATTAGACGATTTTCATAATCTTTGAAATTATCTCCGATTTCGTAGGGCTCGACATAACCAATTAAATTCGACATTATGACACACGTGTTAAGACTTTTTAATTATTTTATAATAAACAAAATTAGTCGATTTTAATTTATTAATTTTTTCCTCGTCGCCAATTAATGTTCTGTATCAAGAACAAATTAAAACACGAAATGATAAATAATTCAGAGAATGTATATTCGTTTATTTAATAAATAAAAATTGAGTATAAAACGATTCTTAACTGGAGAACGACTTAAGCTTGAGTGACTACTGTTCGCTCATATTCGATGAACTAAAACAAGTATAGTAAATACATAACATAGACAATTTAAAAACATAACTGTATCTTATGAATTCGACACTAAATTTGAGGTTTATAATTTGAAAAACTATTCATGAAGTGGTGGACATGGAAAATATTTGTTTATTGTAATCTTTTATTTGAATTGTATATAAATAAAATACACGACTGGGTCGCACGAACTTGCTCCTATGTAATAGACTAGGAATTTTAAAAACGAATGTTATTAGAGAAAACTGTTCATAGGGATAAAATGAATTTCTTAAATTCTTTTAGTACCTAGTAAGAGATAAAAACAGAATGCTATACAAATATGAATTTATGCAGGAACAAAAATTATAAGTCGTTGTCAGTGCTGCCGTTTTAGCGACTTTGTCACTATATTCAGCGGAATTTTCAAAAGTTTAGCGACAAAAAATTATTTTTTGTCACTAGATAATTCTAGCGACTTTTCTAGTGACTTTTTGCAAGGACATGTGATGATGTTACATCCATTCGAGTTTGGCACATATGTTCGATTGACTCTCTTTTTACCACGATCACTGAACTGAATTTGAAACTTCACCACACAAAATAAGACCAAAAGGAGTGTGATTGCGAGTGAGCGGGTATATGTTTTAGAAACTAGACTACCTGGTCATTTCGTTTATATGATTTATTTTGTGTACAATTTTAACTGTAATTGTTTTTGTTTGGTTTTGTCGAATCGGCCAAAGTGGAGATTTTGGGAATAAACTTAACTTTTTTTTGTAAGTATATTTATACTTGTTTTCAAAAAATTCAAAAATTTCAATAATGCTTTAGATATTGAAGTCAATGAAATTGATGAAGATGCTATAATGTCTATAATTATTTGTGATTGATTATTTTTATAATAGGTGTTTGAAGTTATTATTAAAACTTCTTTACTTTTCATTTAAAAAATGAAAAGTAGTAATATTTTCTAGACTGAATTTGTTTTTGTTTTTTTTTTTAAGATTTTTTATGTTAACTTAATGTTTATAAGTTTTTCTTTACTATTCAAAATAAATTTTTTGTTATATATATATATATATTTTTTTTTTTGATATGTGTACTGATATTTTTTTCTAGTGACTTTTTTCAAAATTTTAGCATATCTAGCGGATTTTTAAGGTCGATCTAGCGACTCTTTTTTTTGGCTTGCGGCAACACTGGTCGTTGTAGTGATTCCCTAAAAAAAAATAAGCTTTTATGTACAAAATTTTTAAAACATTTTTAAGAAAAAATTTTGGTACACCAACCTTAAGTTTTTATTATTGTACGAATAAAAGTCTAATTTCCAAAAAAAAAAATACTAAGTCGTTCTTGAGATATCGAATTTTTCAAAAAAAAAACTGACTTTTTTTTTCTAAAAAGTTGAAAAAATATTTTTTCTTCAGTTTTTAAATGCAATGTTTTTTAAACTTTTTAGGAGCTTCTTTATAAAAAATTTCATTAAAATCCGTTTTGTCGATAATGAGAAATTCAAAATTCGAAAAAATCGTTCTATGGTAGGTACAGTCAGTAATATCTAGATTAAAATTTTTTGTATTAAATTATAGATCGTAAAGATTAATCAAAAGAAAAAAAATTTTAGCAAAATTCTCGGAACCTTTTTCGAGAAAAATACGATTTTCGAAAACCAATTTTTAAAATTTGTATGGAAGGTACCGTTAGTTTTAGATAAAACAAAATTTTTTTTCTCAAATCTTGTAGATTATGTTAAGAAACTTTTATTTGTCAACTTTGAAAAAAATCGAGCATGGGGTTTTCGAAATATTGAGTTTCCAAAAAAAAAAAATTTTGATTTTTTTTTTAAATCCATAAAATAAAAAATTGAAAATTTGAATTTGTAATAATATTCAAACTTTGGAGGAGCTTTGGCATAAATAAAATGATTTAAATCGGCTGTACCGTTTTCGAGAAAATCAAAAACAAAAAAAATGGACCCAGGGGGGTTACCAAAAATAACAATTTTTTGTAAAATTTTTTTCAACTATTAGCTAGTTTTAACCAAATGAAATTTTTCAAATTTTTTTAAGAAAATTCTGTGGGACAGTTCTTGAGAAAAAAAAAATATTTATAAAATTTCGAAAAAAAATCGTATGGCAGGTACCGTTATTTTTGGTCTTAAAAAAAAAACAGAAAAAAACGTCCGGGGGAAAAAAATTAAAACCCATATTTACCAAGATTGAAAAAAATCGGCCGAGCCGTTTAGGCTGTAGTCGAACCGACAGACAGAATTGTGAGACCCACTTTTTTGGGCTTCGCTATCATCGTAATGTCAACTTTGATCAAAATCTCGAGTTCGATTTTTTTTACGAATGCATAACTTGCCTTGTACCAATAAGTCGCAAGTAAAAATAGTTTAGGTTTTACTTCACAATTTTTATGTTCATTTTATGAAATCAACACATTTTGTGATCTATAAGAATGCATTAATTTTGTTTGTTTCAGTCTTCAGTCATTTCTGTATGAAAATAGAAATAAATACCAAATATTAATACATAGTTTGTATTTAAGCATAAAGATATAATTAGCACGTAAACTGCAAAGGCAAATTTAATTTATGTTATTGATTAAATTTCAGCACCAAAATTTATATTTGCATAGTTGAAAATCTCTTGTTTGGTTTGTAATGACAGCTCGACATCTTTTTGGCTTGACACTGAGCCGGCCAATCCAAAACTTTCACTAAATAATATTTTGTACCAATGAAATTTAAATTAAAAAAAAAATACTACCTTTTGAGATTTTGAATTTTTAAACAAAAAATTGAGTTAAAAACTAAAAAAAATATTGTTTTTAAGGTTTGATATGCAATAGTTTTAAAACTTTTTAGAAACATACAAAATTACCTTAAACTACTTTATGCTGATAATGAGAAAGAAATAAAATGCACGACTGGGTCGCACGAACTTGCTCTTAAGACTAAGAATTTCAAAAGAATGTTATTAGAGAAAAACTGTTCAGAAGCATAAAATTCATTTTTTAAATGACGGAAGCAACTCCTTTAGTAGATCTAGCATGCGATTCAAGCAAATATTAGTTTATGCAAGGATACAAATTTTAAATCGTTATAGTGATTTCTTAAAAAAAATAAGCTTTTATAGACAAAATATTTAAAACATTTAAAAAAAAAATTTGGTACGGTAACTTAAAGTTTTTATTACCATACGAATAAGAAATAAATTTCCAAAAAAAATATTGAGCTGTTTTTGAGACAATGAAATTTTCCAAAAAGAAAAATAGATTTTTTCTTTTCAAAAATTCAAAAAATATATTTCTTTTATAGTCTTGAAATGCAATGTTTTTGAAGGTTTTAAGAGTAGAGTATGTAGTTTAAAGAGTAGAAATTAAATTCTCTTTAGCTAAGCTCTCTAAAGCTAAAGGCACCTGTCATTGTCAAGGGTACATGAAACCATTTTTTTCTTTTGACTTTCTCATTAACGGCTAATTTACTAAATTATATTATATTATACTAAAAACTTGATCTAAATTTTTTTATAAAAAATTTTAGGAAAATTTCGTATAAAAAGTCTCGATCTCGAAAATGACTCTAACGATTTTGGTAAAAAAAAATTAAGTGTGCTATTATGGACATGGACTACATTCTAATCTTAAAAATTAAAAAAAAAGTGTTATTAACGTACCTGTCATGGAAGTTTTTTTTTTTTTTAAATCAATGGCGCAAAATTTTAAACGATTTAGTAATATGTTAAAGTCATTTTAGTAAATTGCTAAGGATTTTGCTAATTTTAAACGATTTTAACATATTACTATCTCTTAACATTTTACTAAAGTTAAAATCACGCACTGGCCTTTTTAACTTTTAGTAATTTGTTAAATCCATATGACTTCTGTCATTTGCCTAGAAAAAAGTTTCTTGGCAATTTATTGTGAAAGAGTTAATTGTGTTTTTTTTTTGTGTATGATTGTTGCTAAGTGTTTTAAAAAGTAAATAAAATAATATAAAATGTTTTTTTTTTATTAGTTTTTATCTACAAACTTAAGAATACAAATATTCCGATTAATTATGGAAGACATCGTCTCAAGGGGATGGTCGTGCGCCTTCGATTGCTGAGTCAATTGCACTTAGTAAACGAATAATCCGAGATCTTTGTGCAGAATTCTAATCGGGCTAGTGCTTGAAATGTTGAGCTGTTGAGATAGATTGAAGACGAGTTTATGTCCGCAAATGGAGCCTCACATTCTTGGTTACAGCATCCACATTCTCGTCTGTGCGCACCGTACAACGACGGGGTCCAAGAGTGTTGTCCAGACTTACGTACGGCAGGCGCAGGAGTGCTTCATTTCGACCAAAACATCCTGGAAGACTTGTTAGTTTGAATCTGTTGAACATAAAAAACAGAGCAATAACATAAATGTACATATTTTAAGAAACACGAATCAAATGATCTACTCACTTTATTATAATAGTATTCTTGTCCTGCTCCATGCTTCTGTGAGTGAAAACAGCAAACTTCTCGCTATTTGATGAAAAGATAATTATTATTTTGAATTGAAATATTTTAAAATAAACACATACCTTCAACACTAGGAAAAATAAAAATGATGACAAATTATACGAACTACAAAATAAATTGTAGGTTGTCACTTTGACTTCTGACAAATCATCAAATTTAGTTTTGTTTGATTTGTATTTTTTCACGAACTGTCATTGCTTGGACGTGTTCAGTTGCACCATATTTAACAAAAGGCAATTAGTAATTTACTAGTTAGTAAAACGAAAGAAAAGGTTTAAAATTTTCAAAGAGTTAGTAAATTGCTAAAATTTTAACAATTTGCTAACTAGTAAATTGCTAAGCCCTTAATAAAAGGTTGTTTAAAATTTTGCGCCAATGTCTTCAAAATGTGTGAACGTTTTTTCTTAAAATCTATATTACTCAAAACTTGAAATTGTCATCCAAAATTTTTTTCATAAAAAAATTAAAAAAAAAGTAATTTAATAATAAAACGATTTTTAAACTTTGTTTTCATACTTTTCTAAAAATCAGACGACAATTTTATGCATTTGAAAATTTGTATCTCATTAAATCCATAATTTATATTTATTTTTAAACAATTTTTGAATTCCAAAGTACTTTAACATAAGAGCAAGTACGTGCGATTCAGGCGTGCATTTTATTATATTAAAATGTTCAATAATTTATTTTTCGAAATATTAAATCTTAGACAATGCATTCACATTAAATTGTCTTATATTTTTTAATGAGACTTAAGACGTCATTTAGACTTCATTTATTTTACAAATACTTTATAAGTAACAATACAATGAAAAGTGTTACTAAGTCTAACTAATCTATGATATTGTAATGAATAACTAATTAAGTATAATAAAAATTCTTTGCACATTTTTGTTTGTCAAATGTCGGATGTACTCGTAAGCGAGACGTGCGAAAGCTTACCGAGAGTGATTGTAACACATACGTGGAAAGGCGTTAACAAGTCGTTTACATTCGTTTTCCGTATGTATTCTTTATAAGTACGAAATAGCCTTGATATTGAACTGTGAATCTTTCCGTATGAGTATGTGCAGAACGCAGGGGCGAACGCAGGTAGGGGTTTTAGGGGTTCAAACCCCCCCCCGAAACGACCAAAAAAATAAGGGTTCAGTTCGTTAAAGAAAAAAAAAGTGTTATTTTCGTGCCATAAATTCTTCTGCTAGTGTTGTTTTTTCGTACGACTTATAGGTACTATAAGGCAAGTTATGCATTCGTAAAAAAAAATCGAATTCAAGATTTTTATCAAAGTTGATAATACTATGATAGCGAAGACGAAAAATGTGGGTCCCAAAATTCTGTCTATCTGTCTGTTCGACTACGGCCTAAAATGCTGGGCCGATTTTCGTTAAACTTATTAGATATCGTTTTGAATTTTTTTCCCCCACACGTTTTTTTTTCCTTTTCTTTTTAAGACCAAAAAATAACGGTACCTGCCATACGATTTTATTTCGAAATCTTATAAATATTTTTTTCTCAAAAACTGTGAAAAAAAATCATAAGATTTCATTTTGTCATTTTAGGTAATGGTTGAAAAAAAATTTCCAAAAAATGGTTATTCTTGGAAGCGTCCTCGGAACCAATTTTTTGGTTTTTGATTTTCTCGAAAACAGTACAAACGATTTTAATCATTATGAATCCCCTCCAAGGTTTAAATATTATTGCGTATTTTTTGAAAATAAAATTTGAAATTTTTTTTCTGGAAACTCAATATATCGAAAACTCCATGCTCGATTTTTTTAAACTTGATAAATAAAAGTTTCTTAATATAATCTACAAGATCTGAGGAAAAAAATTTGTTTTACCTAAAAATAAAGGTACAAACAATAAAAATGTTAAAAAATGGTTGTCGAAAATCGTATTTTTCTCAAAAACGGCATTTTAAGACTTAAAAAAAATATTTTTTGAATTTTTGAAAGAAAAAAATTAATTTTTTTTTGAAAATTCGATTCCTCAAAAGCTGCTGAATATTTTTTTTTGTAAATTAAATTTTTATTCGAACAATAATAAAAAGTTTAAATATGCGCACCAAAATTTTTTCTTAAATATGTTTTAAAAATTTTGTATACAGAAGCTTATTTTTTTAAGAAACCACTAAAACGAATTACAATTTTGTTCTTGCATAAACTAATATTTGCTCAAAACACATGGCATCCTGTGTTTAGTTCCAACTACTAAAGGAGTTTTAGTCATTTAAGAAATGAATTTTATGCTTTTTCTCTAATTACATTAATTTTTGAAATTCTTAGTCTTTTACATAAGAGCAAGTTCGTGCGGTCCAGTCGTGCATTTTATTTTATGTGTCTTCGTATTTTAACGCAACAAATAGACACGAAGCGAACAGCAATTTTGTTAAACAAAATGAATTATAATTATATTACGGCAACACTTACACTTATTTTACTATGCCATCTACACCTAAATTTATTAATCTACACTTTTTTTATACTTACCACACTTCCTGTGGATTTACCATTTTCTTTTACTTCAATAAATTACTTACTTGTTAATAGTCACATAGTCATCTTGTCTTTTCTAAATCCGCTGCCATCGTTCTTTATTAGAATATAAATTCTACAGGTTATGGGCCCAGCTGGTGTTAAATAAAATTTGTATTTCAATTAAATTAAAATTTTTCATCGCATTAACAAAATTTCATATAATGTCACTTTCGAACACAGTGCAAGGTCGGATTGCAGTTTTCAATGGCGAAAACTACTCAACTTGGAGGGCACAAATGGAAGGAGTACTGCATAAGTTTCGCCTTCTTAAAATAGTTCAAGGAAAGGAAGAACGACCAACCGAAAAAAAGGATGACCAGGAAAAATGGGATGATAAAGATTTGGATGCGCGAAGTGAACTCTTACTCGCCATGGAAGCACACGCGGTTGCTCTTGTCAAAAACTTTAAAACATCAAAAGAGATCTGGGATTTCTTGGCTTCCAGCTATGATAGAAAAAGTGTACGACAAAAGGCCGAGGAATTTAAAAAATTATTAAATATTCGTATGGATAGAACTCAAACTATGGACGAGTATCTGCGGGAATTTTTTGCTATAATCAGTCGTTTGACGGAGCTAGAAGCAAAGCTCGATGATGACCTCCTTGTTGTCATACTTCTAGATAGTCTCGACGAAAATTATAAAGATGTTCAAGCAGCATTTGCAGCGCAAAAAGACTTCCCTACATTAGATACTGTCCGTATAAGGTTGATGGAAGTTGGCGATACAAAGCCAAAGTTATCAAATGATAATGCATTTAGAGTAAGGGCTAAATTTAATAACTTTTCATCTCATTCCAACAGACCCAAGAAATTTAGTCAGTCAACACAACAAACATCTGTGACAAATTCAATTGGATCAAGGTATTGCAACTACAATTGTCGACGTTGCGGGCGCAGAGGGCATAAGGCAAGTAATTGCCGATTAAATGGAGAAGTGGCAAAAAAGGTTGATGACTCGTATTGCGAAACTGGTTTCATGATGCAGGAGTCTTTGGAGCTCTCTCCTACGAGAGCACTTGAGGTATCAGATAATTTAAACAACAACAAAAGTTCTCGTTGGTGCTTGGATAGTGGAGCAACTTCCCACATGTGTCACAGCGAAACATTTTTTTCTTCTTTGTCAAAACGTCACATTGGGTATGTCAAGCTTGCAAATGATAAACAAATAAAGATCATGGGCATTGGTACTGTTGACATTGTCAGTAAAGTTAATAAAAAGCCTCTTTTCTGTTCGCTTCTTAAAACACTTTTTGTTCCAGATCTAAAAGAAAATTTAATTTCAATCAACAAAGCCACTATGAATGGTGTGAAAGTGTATTTTGAGACCGATAAAGCAAGTATTTTGAGCAAGAGCGGACGACAACTATTGAGTGCGAAAAAATCCGAGGGACTCTACTTTGTCTATCCATCCAAAGAAGAATCTTGTTTAATCACGAAAACTGAAAACGACGATGTAAAGGCAGCAGGAGATTTCAAAACCTGGCATAACAGGATGGGGCATTTGAATGCAGCATCTCTGAAGCATCTGCAACGTGAGAAAATTGTAAGAGGACTTCCAGAATTTAACAACTATGAACTGGACTGTGACACATGCATCAGAGGTAAACAAACACGTCTGCCATTTGATAGAAAACATGAAAAATCGACATCATCTTGTTTGGATCTCATACATTCCGACATATGTGGACCTATGAAAACAGAATCTCTGAGTAAGTCATTATATTTCGTAACTTTCATAGATGATTTTTCTAGAAAAATTTTCATTTATATATGTCGAAAGAAGTCCGAAATGATAGCCAAATTTATTTTATTTAAAAACTTTGTCGAAAATCAATTAAATAAAAAAATAAAGCGAATAAGATCTGATAATGGATCAGAGTATACTAGTCATGCTTTTAGACAATTGTGTGAAACCAATGGCATTAAACATGAATTTAGTTCGCCCTATACACCACAACAAAATGGTGTTGCTGAACGTGCCAATCGCACGCTTGTCGAGATGGCTAGGTGCTTGAAAATCAAAGCGAATTTACCAGACTACTTATGGGCTGAATTAGTTATCACCTCAGCACACATTCGAAATCGTTGTCCAACTACAGCAAATCACAACAGAACTCCAGAAGAGTTATGGTCATCGAAGATTCCTGATGTTTCGTATTTTAAAGAGATAGGTTCACGTGCATTCGTTTTAAATAAATCTGGAACCCAAAGCAAGTTCGATGCCAGAAGCGATGAATTTGTTTTAATAGGATATTGTGACGATGCGAAAGCGTTTAGGTTGTGGAAAAGGGGTACAAGATCCGTAATTAAAAGTCGAGATGTAGTTTTTATGGAAAATAAAGAAAACAAAAAGCAGCCCGAATTCGTTAAGTTTGATTGGGTAAATGAGGAATCACGATCGAGTGAAGCTGAAAAGTATGAAAAAGAGTCGGATAAGGTTGATGATGATGAAGCTGATGATGGAGCTGATGATGGAGCTGACGATGGAGCTGATGAAAAAGGAACCGGTGGAGCTGCAGAGGATGAAGATGAAAAAACGACAAAGGTAAAAAATGATAACCTAGAGGAAACTTCAGACAATGATCATTTCGAGGAAGCTCTAGATGTGGACTATTTGCGCACACCTAATAAGAATTTAAAAAAGGGGAATGAATCCAATCCCACTACATCAAGTTCCAGGCCCAAAAGAAACGTTCCTGTTCGCAACTACAAGGAGAAATCATATCTGTCGGAACAATCGGAAGAGGATGATCCTAAATCCTTGAAGGACGCTGAAGCTTCTTCAAATTTTCATGAATGGAAGGAGGCCATGAATATTGAAATTAATTTTTTAAATAAGAATGAAACTTGGAAAATTGTAGATCGTCCCAAGAATAAAAACGTTATTGGATGCCGATGGGTTTTCAAAACGAAGCGAAAGCCAGACGGAACTGTCGAAAGAAGGAAAGCTAGGTTAGTAGCTAAAGGTTATTCCCAACTGTATGGTGTTGATTATTTTGACACATTTGCTCCCGTTGCTGAGATAAGCTCTATCCGCATGCTCTATGCTATTGCTACGGAATATGATTTAGATCTTCACCACATCGACGTATCAACAGCATTTTTGTATGGAGACTTGGACGAGGAAATTTTCATGGAACAGCCAGTAGGTTTTGTCTACGACAAATCAAAAGTCTGTAAGCTTCAAAAATCAATTTATGGTTTAAAGCAATCTGGCCATCAATGGAACAAGAAACTTGACAGCAAACTTCAAGAAATTGGATATAAAAATTCAAGTTACGATAAATGCATTTATTTCAAAAAACAAAACGGTATTATCACTTTAATTACTGCTTATGTTGATGACTTAATTGTGGCAACGAACAGTCAAACCGATTTTGTAAACTTCAAATTGCATCTTAAAAAATATTTTGAAATAAGAGACATGGGTGAACCTGCGTTAACCATAGGACTGGAGATTTCAAGAGATCGTGAGAAAGGAACTTTATCGATCTGCCAATCAAGTTTTACCAAGTGTTTAATTTCAAAATACAATCTTTGGAACTGCAAACCACGAACGTTACCATTGCCACCTAAAACAAAACTCGAAAACGAGCCTCAGATTGAGGGAGAAAATAAACCTGTAAATCAAAAGTCATATCAGGAACTCATTGGGAGCTTACTTCACCTTTCTACATTCAGTAGGCCAGATATAGCGTATACTGTGAATACTCTATCGCAGTTCAACCAAGATCCAAGAGTTCAACATTGGAATTCAGCAATTTCAGTTCTTAGGTATTTAAAAGGTACTCTAAATACAAAACTTTTTTATTACAGATCTGGAATGCCGATCATAGCATATGCTGACTCAAGCTATGGTGAAGACGTAAATGACCGAAAATCACAGTCTGGTGTTATTTTTATACTTGCTGGTGCACCAATCGATTGGGAATCTCGCAAACAGCCCATTGTTACGTTGTCCAGCGCAGAAGCAGAGTATGTCACCTTAACTACTGCTGCAAAACGAGCCAAGTACTTCAAACTTCTACTTGTCGAACTTCACCTACATTGTGCTAATGAACCGATTGACTTATTCACCGACAGTCAAAGTGCACAATATATTGCTAAATTCAAAGGAAGACGCTCGCGAACCAAACACCTTCATATAAGATACCACTTCATTCGTGAAGCCATTGCTGATGGCACAGTGAATCTGAAATACTTGTCAACCGAAAATATGTTAGCTGACCCATTAACTAAAAATTTGTCTTTTCCTAAACATTATGAACATTTTAAAAATCTTGGAATAATATTAATTTGAATTTATAAAAACAATATTGCATTAAGATTTAGATTTATATTATATATAATATATTGCTATAATTGTTAAGTGTTGAGGAGGTATGTTAAACAAAATGAATTATAATTATATTACGGCAACACTTACACTTATTTTACTATGCCATCTACACCTAAATTTATTAATCTACACTTTTTTTATACTTACCACGCTTCCTGTGGATTTACCATTTTCTTTTACTTCAATAAATTACTTACTTGTTAATAGTCACATAGTCATCTTGTCTTTTCTAAATCCGCTGCCATCGTTCTTTATTAGAATATAAATTCTACAAATTTCGTTTTTGATAATTTACATTATGTATAGGGCAGAAAACGGACTAACGGAGCAAGTTTGAGTTATTGATGGCTCCAAGGTTGAAGTGTGTTGAAAACAAGTTCCAAATGAGTAGCACATAGCACGCTCTGAGAGCGTTTTGGTTATAATTATGTAGTATAGTTAACGTAGGAACCAATTGAGTGTTGCTGGTGTCCTTATGTTTTCGTATAACTCTTTTTCCTATGATCGCAAAAGTACAAGTTATAACTTCACTTATTAATATATGCCGGATTTAGTTTAGCAGATTTGGACCACTAGGCGAACTTAGAACTTATTATAACTCTATTGTTAGGTACACTTATGGAATCACTTACACTCTTTTTCTTGTTGTTGCATTAATGATATTTTACGAACCAAATGATGGCCTCCATCACAGGGCCCGTAGTACAAGCCTATGCCTAAGAATTAATTCCGGAATAAAAATGCCCAAATGGGAAGCACCAGAAACGCCCTCGTAGTGAATATTTTCCAACTTTTGGTAACATTATTCAAATTTGCAAAATAGGTATTCGTTGCAACATCTTTATGATGTTTTGTTTTTGAGATTAGCTGTATGAAATTGTTCCGATAGGTCCGATCCCTAAGAGCAAATATTATTTAGTTATAACATATTTATGTTAATTACAATAAAAAATATGTAATTAACAAGTACCTACAATATAGTAATAAAATAATATATCTATTTATCAAAATCTCATATTTTTTTGAAAACCCCCCCCGAAATTATTTTCTGCGTTCGCCCCTGGCAGAACGACATTAATTTTTAAAAGAAACATTAATTGATTAAAATTATACTAACGACTGGGTCGCATATACCTGTTCTTAAAACTTTTTTATTTTTGTATTAAAAATATATTTAAATTGCAAAAGAAACATATTTTTAAGAGATTTGAAAACATACAACTGGATCACACAAACTTGCTCTTGATTTTCAAAGTTACAATATAGTTTGAAAATTTTTAGAATAAAATATGGTTTCAACTAGTTATTCAGAAGTAACCGTTGGGTAAATTGAAACAAAATCGGTTCTCCCATTCACGATAATACATATGTACAGTCAATAAAATACCCACATTGAGGCATCGAACGATTTCTCTGGCGTAATTAATTTTTAATTGAAATTCAGCAGATGAAGAATTGAGTTTGCTCATAAATTATTGAGCCTGTTTAATAAACAATGCATATTCCATTAAGTCATTAATCTTATTTCACTAGTCAACCATTAGCTATATTTTTCATTTAGTCAATTAATTAACAAAAAAATACATTAGTTGATTAATATGATTTATTCGCTAAATCAACAAATTTATTCGTTATTTGTTTCGTATTACTTTGCTATTTTTTATTTATTTATTTTTGTAGTTGGGGCTACAGCGTGTGGGGGGTCTTCTTCTCTATCTTTTTGTCTCCAATTCCAAGACGGCGAGTATCTCCCTCAACTTGGTCACGAACTCGGAGATGAGGTCTGCCTCTGTTTCTTAGCGTTGAATATCTTACGTTGAATATCTTACGGACTCGATGTTCATTCGCTCTACACGCCCTAGCCATTTTAACCGTTGAACATGTAGTTTTTTGCCCACAGGCACGTCGCTGTACAGCTCCTATAGTTCGTGGTTGTATCATCTTCGCCAAGTTTTATTTTGCCTATCCATACAAACCGGCTCCTACATCTCTCGAAGATACCAAGGGAATCTTAATCCGCCTGGGAGAGGTCCATGCATCTGCACCATAGAGAAAGATCGGGATGGTTGGAGTTTTGTACAACGTCCCATAGGTACGCCTCTATAGAACATTTTTCTTAATTACTTACTAAAACCAAATTAACAGCGATTAACAAGAGTTATTCTACGTTTGATTTTAACGCTGGTGTCATTTGCAGAGTTCGTAGCAGTGTCCCGTTAGACACATTCACTGACCACTTAGAAGTTATATCTCTCAATATTCACGGAGCAGCGAGCATTCTCCAACGTCATCCTGATAAGGCGTTTCAGTTTGGCAGGGATACCATATCTTGACATTGCACGGTATAGCTCATCCCTGTTCTAACTGTCATAAGCTGCCTTGAAATCGATAAAAAGGTGGTGTGTATCGAATAATAAATTTTTGGGTCTTCTCCATTATTTGGCGCAATGTGAAAATTTGGTGGTCTATGGTAGACTTTATATGTCTGAAACCACACTGATAACAGCCAATCAATTCGTATGTGGATCGGGTAGATGGTGCTATGGTTCCACTCGTCGGGTCTACTTTCCTCTGACCCAATTTTTCTTACGAATTGGTGTATGCTCCTTATCAGATCAGCTCCAGCGAGCTTGAAAGCTGCAGACCATCACCACCGGCTGCTTTTCTTTAATTTAGCCTGATACGAGTATTAACCTTGATTGTATTTCGGTTGGGTGGGTGAAACTCTTTGCTATTTATAAAATGTTAGTTTATAAACGAATATTCTAGAATCTAGATAAACAAGATGTATTTTAGTAAACGTTATAATTATTATTTCTTTATATTATATTTTTTTTAAATATTTCTCAAGTATTTTTCATATAGACTTAAATTAGATTTTGATTGATTTCCAGTAATTTATAATTTTATAAATAGTGATAAGAATATTTTTTAATGAATAGATTTTTTGCTTTCTGATTTTATTTAACTTTAGAATTTACTCAAATTTATAATATAGCTTTCGAAATTATATTTTGAAGAATATGTGCATTTTTGGTGTTTGGGTAAAGGCATGATAACTCCATAAATATAGTTTTTCACTAAAGGCATTTAAATTTGTACTGAAATGTTGTCAAATAGCTTTAGAAATAATGGAAACATTTATTGTTAATTCAATGCAGATGTGCACCAAATTTGAAGCAAATCGGTCCAACTGTTTGCTGTTTGATTTATTTATGGAGTTATTATATTTATACCAAACTCCACTCTAAAATTGTGCTCATTGTTGGGTTCGACTCAACGTGCTCTTTTCAGAACATTTTCCAACACTTTTCTTAGAATTTCAGGTCTCAGAGCCTTCATTTCTTCTCGGATAGTGATCTTAAAGCTGCAGCACGGCTTATTGGCATATATGCAAAGAAAAAAATATGGATCCATTTAAAATGAGGCATTCAATTGAATTGGATGTGGAATTCTTTGCATCGCGCGCAGTCTGGTGAAACCTTGCACCTGAGCAATGCTTGCATCATTTTCGAACAATATGGTGAAGGCCACATTCAGACCCACATGCGCTTTCTTCGCACATGAAATAAATTTCGAATGCTAAACAAAAATAAATAAATAAAATTGTTCAACTTGTTTTTATTTGCCATCATAAATTTTTCAATGTTTTTTGTTTTTTTTTTCTTATTAGATAAAATACATATTTACGTATACGCCCTAGTGAACAATGGTAAGTACTTCCTTGGGTCGACAAAAAAATGTTGGCACGCCAACCTTAAGATCTTATTTTTGTACGAATTAAATTTTAATTTAAAAAAATTTTACCCGTTTTTGAGATATCGAATTTTCAAAAAAAAAGTTATTTAATTGGATCTTTTTTAAAGCGGGCTGTAGGTCAATAATAGATGTTATATTTTGTACAACGTTTCGAACGTGTTTACGTTCTTCATCAGGTAGTACTTATGTAACTATTTTGATACAGCAGGTATCAATTGGCCACATTATAATTTGGATAATATTGTCAAGATTATTTTAAACAAAAAATGTGGAGAGCATATCACAAAATTAAGAAGGAGAATCGTCACAGTCCTCATCGCACTGTGACGATTCTCCTTCTTAATTTTGTGATATGCTCTCCACATTTTTTGTTTAAAATAATCTTGACAATATTATCCAAATTATAATGTGGCCAATTGATACCTGCTGTATCAAAATAGTTACATAAGTACTACCTGATGAAGAACGTAAACACGTTCGAAACGTTGTACAAAATATAACATCTATTATTGACCTACAGCCCGCTTTAAAAAAGATCCAATTAAATATCGTAGAAAAAGGTCACGTAAATAAATAACAATTTTAAAAAAAGTTATTTTTTTTTAACTCGAAAAATATTTTTTTTTAAGTTTTATAACATGCAATGTTTTTCAAACTTTTTGGAAGCTTCTCTATAAAAAAAGCTCATTAAATTTAAAAAAAATTTTTTAGGTGCCCGTTTTCGAGAAAAATAGGATTTTCGAAAACCATTTTTTAACATTTGTATGGTGGGTACTGTTATCTTAAGAGAAATTTAAATTTCTTAACCCTCAGAGCCAATCTTGTAGATTGTATTAAAAAACTTTTATTTCTCAAGTTTTAAGAAAATCGAGCATGAGTTTTTCAAAATATTGAGTTTAAAAAAAAATTTAATTATTTTAAAAAATCAAAAAAAAAAAAAATGGAAAATTTGAGTACAAAATCCTAGAACATAAAAAAATGATAAAAATCGCTTGTACTGTTTTTGAGTAAATCAAAAACAAAAAAAAATATTTTAAGGTTGACACCCTTAATAACCTCTTTTCGTAAATTTTTTCCAATCATAACCTAGCTTTAACCAAAGGAAATTCTTTTTAAAAATCTGTGAAACAGTACATATTTGAAAAAAAAAAAAATTAAAAAAATTCGAAAAAATCGTATGGCAGGAACTGTTATTTTTGGTCTAAAGAAAAAAGAAAAAAACCTGTGGGGGATAAAAATTTAAAATGCTATCTACCAAGTTCAAAAAAAAATTGGCCGACCTGCTTATGCTCTAGTCGAACAGACAGACAAGCAGGATGACGGAACTCCAGGACCCACTTTTTTTTATCATCGTAAAAAATCTGATTTTTTTGTTTGTCTTACGAATGCATAACTTGCCATATAACACCTACATATGTATTGCAAGTAAAAATAATTTTCTTATTAATGAGCAATATTTAAGATTCGTGGACATGTCTAAGAAAAAATCGTTCTATAGTTAGGGTCTTTCTTCAATCATTTACCGATTACTTAAGAAGGTTAAGAAAAATAGCTCTAATAATACATTATTTTTAGCAGAATTAATAGCCTTGAAGACTTGTTTGAGTATTCTGATATCCAATTTTACTCTTTGGTTATTCCCTTAAATATCTAAGAAAAATATCGTAGAAAATGACGATCAACTTCGACGAGATTTGATTGCTAGAGTTTTAATTATGGAACACTGAAAACCCTTCCACGATCCCCTGATTTGAAGCCTCCAGCTTTCTTCGTATTAGGATACTTAAAGAAAAAGGTGTTTATAAATAAACCAATCATAACCTGAATGCTTAAGGACAGAATTAGAAAAACAAATAGTTAAAATTATAACAGAAGACTGTGAAAGTTTTATGCAAAATGTGCTTAAAAGAGCTCGTCTTAACGCCACGGCCAGAGGGCCCACTTGACCGACGCGACGTTTAATCAATCAACAAATATAAATTATAAAATTTTATTTCATGTAAAAGCCATTGAAAAAAAAAAACGGTCTGGCTCATAAAACGCACTCTGCATAAAGGGTGGGCCAAATGCAAATTTCTTTTTAAAAATGCAATAAAATGAGCAAAATTAAATTTGTATTATGGCTTTACTATTAGGAGCAAAAATTCCCATTAATTATGGAACACAACGTCATTCAAGGGGATAGTGCACCTTCAATTGCTGACTCAATTGGACCTTGTAAGCGAATAATACGAGATCTTTGTGCAGTATTCTCCTCAAACTATAGTGCGTGAAATGTTGAGCTTCTAAGATCGATGTTGAGTTGATGTTCCTGAATTGAGCCTCACACTCTCGACTACAGCAGTCACATTCACTTCTGTACCGTACCGTACGACAAATGGGACCATGAGTGTTGTTCACTAGAATACCAGTCTCACGAATTTTTGCACAAACTTGCGTACAGCAGCCGCGGTGGGTGCTTCATTTTGGCCAAAACTTCTTCTAAAAAAAACGCACTGTTTGAGCTACACAGTACTTACTTTGGAAATAAGTTTTCAATATTTCCCAACATTGTTCAAGGGCAGAGCGACTCATTTCGTTCCTCGGAGATATAATACTGACTTTCTGTCAAGATTTCCAGTAGGAAATAGCTGTCAGTGTCAAAATAAAATGATTTAAAAAGAAACCACTAGATGGCCCATCCTATATTTGTATTAAGTTTCCCTTAGAAATGTAATGGAATAAAAAATATCCAGTCTTTTGAACTCAGGTATAAATATTTATTTATTTAATCAGTCTATTAACGGGACCCTAAAATAATTATAAAATTGAATATGCACCTAAAAAATTAATCTATCTAAATTAATTAATCTAATCTAGTGCAATTACAAACTATTGTTTAAATATGAGCTATGTTCTTCGTCTAAAGTATTATCGAAATGAAAATCAATAAAAAATAAATTTCCAAGTGTCTGCATGGGATAAATACTTTTATTAAAATCACTTAATTTCAATTTTACAGAAAGAAAAAATGAGTAAAAAAAAACTTTCTTTTTATATTTTTAGCTTAGAAGAATTTTTTACTAGCGAAATTTTTATAAAACTCCACATAAAAAATAACAATTTTACCAAAATATTTAACTTCATTAAAATAATAAATTAAAAAATATAAGGATTTTCTATTTGTATGTTTGAAATTATAATTTGTTGACAGAATCATCAGTTTAATAGGTTTTTTATTCAAATGTAATAATATGCAAGCTCAATTTTCTTTTATCTCTTTATTAAAACTACGAGTATACATATAAACATTTTCTCTTTAAAAAAATAAATTCAGACGAAAACAAAGATGAAAGAATGTTTTTCCTTTATTTTCCTGTGAAAGCACAAATGAAAAAATAATTTAACAGATTTTCTTCGAATAAGCTTAACGTACACCATAAAATGTTGTTTAAAAAAAACATGAATTTTGTCATGATTAATATGAAAGGTCAAGAAAGAATAAAACGTGACAAATACACTACACAGAATTGTTGTTTTTATGGTTGATGGTTAGTTTACTTCGATGTACACATAAAATCAAGTTTAACAGCTTTTATAAATCTTTTGTATCTGCGTTAACATTGTAGATATCCCATCAGGATTTTATTATTAAGCTCTTATATCTTATTTGATTAACTTGATGAAATTATGTAGATACTATGCTACTTTTACTGACTTTTCTTTTATTTCAAGTCATAAGATATTTTATTTTATTAAGAAAATGGAGGATAACCAAATTCTTGTTTTTTGTTTATAGGTTTGATTTAAGCCATTTAAATTATCACAAAAGTTCCAATAGGTGTATGAAGTTTATTTAGTAACATGTACTCTGTCTCTTGGCTCACAGATCTGGGCCCACTTTTCTCGGCTCCAATATCATAAAATCAAGTTCGAAAAATCGATCTCCTTTTTTTAAAGTTAATACAATCTTTTGGTTATTGTTTTTCATCGAAATATATAAACCATACCCCTAATAGAACTAGACATATTTTTATCGAAGTTGTTGAAATATCCATTTTTGAAATGAATAAACTTTTTATATGGTTTCTTGGCAGGTCAAGGTTGTACCTAAAAAAAAAGTTCAAGTTATCCTCTAGGGATTCACTTAAACGCCCTTAATACCAGGTTTTAAACAAAAATCATTTAAAAGGCTTATGATGTACATACTGACATACATACAGGCAGATGTGGAAAATATTCATCTGAACATTTCCTGTCAAGGTAAAAAATTATCTTAGCGGTAGTGCTAAACAACATAGAGATAATTAAAATTTCTTTTTTTCAATTTTTAATGAACAAATATTATTTTCTATCTTTTTAGGTCCCAAGTACAGAGAGTTTGGTAAGAGACAGTAAATGTTCAGAACTTCAAGCTGAACACCTTTTTCAACTTTTTTCTTTCTGATCAACAGTAACCAAATAAACAGTAACCAAGTAAATTAAATATCTATAAAAAAGCAAAATGGAGGAGGTAAGTGATTTTAAATTTTAAGATTTTTCAATAAATATTTTGATAGAAAAATTTAAGCTTATGATTTGGAAAACTATTTAATTACAACAAATGAACAAAAATCATTCTGGTGAAAGCTTGGCTCAGTTATGTTTAATTATTATATTTGTTAAACCTTTCACCCGCTAATATAAAACAAACTTAAAATTTCATTTAATCGCTAATGTTTAGAATTCTAATATAGTATATTTAACTTTGCTAAGACAATATTTTATTATGTCAAAAATTAAACTAAAATTTAAATTTCAAATACCTAATTATTGATTCATGAAAAAATAAATGAAACACCCTGTGAATCTAAAATATGATATGTTAAGAATTAATAATCATTAACTTTACTTGTTTTTGCAATATAACGAAATGTATGTATCTGCCATACATAAATTCCCCTCGTAATCAGGTGATGAAGCTTAACTTAATCCGCTAATCTCTTTACATAATGGGAAATGTATGCATTGCAGGTCTTTTTTTCTTTTTTTATCACTTTTCGTTATCATCTCAACTTGTACGAATCATTTTTGCATTAAAGCCAGACTTAGAAACTTACATGTTAAATAAATCGAAATTATTATAACGTGGTTCAATCGAAGTTTTTTTTATTTTTTAAAGGAATTCAACTTGTTGAAAGGAATTATAAGAATTCCATATTCGGTCTAAAAAATATTAGATTGACAAAACACCGTCTACAAGAAAGCAAGAAAAGAGGGCGTGTTTTTTCTAAAATATCGTCCTTGAAATTCACCCGACTAATAAGAAGAAAGTTTTAAAATTGCATCTTAATCTTTAGAGCAATGAAAATGTATCACAAGTGAGCGTAGAATAGTGAGAGATTTTTTTATACCCACTCCACTTCTAAAGCCTTCCCCATTAATCTCTGGAAATTTCAATGAAATCGTTAGAAAAACAAAACCAATTACCCGGATTATTTGGTTTAAGTAATAAGAATAAGATAAGAGAAATTCTTGGTACAAGTTCGGGCTCCAGGATTTTGGAATCTTAGGCTCATCATCTCAATAATCACAAAATACTACTTGGATCAATTCTGTTTTTAACTAGCCTATATGAGATATTCGTAAAAAGAGTATGCTATATAATTTGTAATTGGTCAAAAAAGCTCAACTTGTTTTGGAAATTGGTCAGCCATAGAAAATTTGTAATCAAGGCTTTTAGAAAGTCATGAAAAAATTATATACCATCCGAAAGATCACTAGATCCTAATGAAAGGTCAACTATTTTCAGTAATTGGTCGGCCATAAATGTTTTCTTATGATTTTTTTTAAAGTTTATTTCAAGATCACGTGCAAAGATTTTGGCATTAAGAAGCAGAAAAGTATTCCATTTAAACGATCAGTAAATGGGAAAAAAGGTCAGCTAGTTTGAGTAATTGATCAGTACTAGGTATTTACTTGCTTAGGTAATTTATGCATTCTTAAAGAAAAGTTTGAGATTTTGATCAGACTTAACACTTCGATGATAGAGAAGACGGTAAAAGTGGGTCTCGCAATTGTGTCTGTCTGTCAGCCTTAACGACTTGGCCGGTTTTTTTTAGACTTGGTAGATAGTATTCTTAAAATTTTCCCCCACACATGTTTTTCTTTTTTTTTTGTTTAAGACCTAAAATAACGAAATTTTATAAAATATTTTATTTTTCAAAAAGGGTTCCAAAGTTTTTTTTTTTTTTTAAATTCATTTATTTATTTAAAGCTAGGTAATGCTTGAAAAAAAAATTACGAAAAATGGTTATTAAAAAACTTAAAAAAATCACAAAATAAAATCTATTGCTGGCCAATTACTCAAACTAACTAGTCTTTTATTACGATTCAGTAACCTATGAAGTAGATATCCTTAGCTGATTAATTACTGAAGCTAGCTGACCTTTTATATAGGCCTGCAGACCTTTTTGGTGGCATACAGTTTTTTTTGAATATCCAATATATGGGGTGCCAAAATCCAACCGCAGAGATCACGTACAACATTTAATGTTGGGTTTGACAAACTTACATATACTCTTGACTTGGTATAATTTTTTTAACCTGTAAAAAGAAATCAATGAAAAACATTTTACAGAAATGACCGAAAGTAAACTAAATTAAATGCACTTGTAATTTTAAAATTTGTAAACAGCAACATAAACATTTACGTATTTTGCTGAATCTAAAATTCATTATTTTCGTCAGAAAAATTATATTTAAAATTGATTAAAAATATAAGCATATGTACTGTTGTTTTTCCTACGAAATTAAAATTTGGTATCGTGATTTCTGTTTTTTTTTTTTTTTTTTTTTTTTTAATGAAATAAAAAGAGGGCTAAAAATTATAGACCTATACAGCGTAAGAAGGAGAAGTAAATTCCTCCTAATACAATAAGCGTATATGAGAACATTACTATTAAGATCGTTGTGGAACTCGAACGTCAGACGTATTGCTGGCGAGTCTTAGATTAAAAACCTTTACTTTTACTTTCTTAATATATATAAATATATGTACCATTAACTATTGAATTGTCTTTTGTAATTTTAAAATAACTATTATTCTCGCTAAATTAATTTAATTAATAATTTTTATTTTTAAACAGAAAAGCCCCTTTTTTGAGGGTGGCTGTGACCTTATTGTTTTTATTCTATTAATTAAATTAATTCTGACTCTTCGATGTTAAGGTACTAGTACGGTCTAGAACGCCAAAAAGTTTTTCGGAATCTTTATTAGGTAATAACATAATTTTTTTTTAAATAATGAATATCTACATGCGTCGAGAGTACAAACAAATTTTTTTTGTCTTAATTTTCGAATTTGGCCGAATTATAGAGGGCAGCAACGTCGACTCATCAAAAAACACATTGTCCCATTGCGGACAGTTAATCTCCGGATTTACTGAACCGATTTTCAAAAAACTTGTTGCAACTTGATTGTTTTTATGTTTTCTAAAACAATTTACCACAATTGGATAAAAAAGTTATGACCAAAAATGGCCAACAAAATTGGCAAAAAAATTTTTTTTTTTGCCTTTTTAAACAAAAAGTGGTAAATTGTCTGGTAAGAAACCTTCCTTTAAGTAACCCACTTTGTTTTTTTTTTGTTTCAGTCCAGCCAATCCTGAGATTAACTGTCCGCAATGGGACAATGTATTTTTTGATGAGTAAATGTTGGCGCCCACTATAATTCGGAACAAATTCGAAAATTTAAAAAAAAAAATTATTTGTACTCTTGACGCATGTATTCATTATTTAAAAAAAAAATTATGTTATTACCTAATAAGGCTTCCGAGAAAAAAATTCCCGAAAATCGTGCGTTTTTTTGGCGTTCTAGACCGTACTAGTACCTTAAAACGTTTCCTTTGAATAGTTTTCCAATCCAATCCTCATTCTCACCATGCATATCCAACTTCATTTCAATCATCATCAACATAAGGATTTTCAAATAGGTGTTCCTCAAGGTTCAGTACCTGGTCTCATTCTATATCTAATCTACATTCAGCCTTCATTGCCATTCATTTCCATTCTTAGCTAAAATGAAGGCTTTTTGCAGAATTTTAGCTCTTCATGTTATGGTAACGATGTTTCAAAAAAAAAATTGCAGTCCAAATTGTTTCAAAGTGGAAGAAACTAAGAAGCTCTCATTTGATCAAAGTATGAGTTGGTCTAATCATATATGAACTTTCAAGCAATATTTTAGTTTATCAATCAGTAGCCTCTGCTATTTCAGAAAATTTTGCAATAACTCAACTTTAAGAAACTGTATTTTTTGTATTTTTCATTCCAAACTTCAGAATGGTATAAGATGTTTTGATGAGGCATATCAAACTAAAATCAATCCTCTTGTCATTTTACAGCGATATGCTACAAGTGGCCCAAAATTAATCATCCAATTTTGTTTTTGAATTACTTTCTTACTAAATAAAAATAAAGCTCAAATTACAAAGTGTTTTCGAAGTAAACAAGTTTTTTCTTTATGGCCCCTTGCAGGTACCGGTATTTTTGGAGCGAAAAAAATTAAATAATTCCTCTTCTAGAGAATCACACAAAACCATTACGTGGAAAGTTTGTAGAAAATTGCTTCAGGGACTTAGGTTACAGATATTCCCAGAGACATTACCATAGCTGGGCACCGTTAATCAAAAAGTTAACTTCGTTAATCGTTAATCCGTTACTAAAAAAGTTAGCTTCGTTAAACGTTAAAGCGTTAAATTTCGGAAGAATTAACGCAAGTTAACGTTAATCGTTAATCGGTTAACATGTGATAAAAATTGCATTTTTTTTATTTTTTTACTCTGTCGTCCACTAGGCAATCAACGCACAAATTTCGAATTCAACGCATACAACTCTAATGTACAGTGCCTTCAATTATGTTCAACCAACGGGTTAGATCTAGTTGTTAGCCGTTGCTCAACGAATTGCGCAACAAGTGTACGGGTAGTGTACGAGCTCGTGTTGCTCCTTGAAAATGTTCGATCAACACGTTGAGCAACATTTTCAAGATAATGTGTTGCACATTATTTGTTCAACGCGTTGATCAACTTTTTAATTTTCTTTGCGATTTCTTGACGTAATATTGTGTTGCGTTGCGTTGGCTGCAGTGAAATGTGTCTACGTGGTTGAACTATTGCGTTGCCATGAACTTGCAGTTGTTGCAACTTGCAAACTGTAGTTTATTTTGGTTTTTCGTCATGAAAGGTGATACAAAAACAGAGTGGACCACGGAATTAATTTTGCAGTTGATTTCAGCAATTGAGGAAAAGCCCAATATATGGGACATTAAGAGCCCCTCTTATAAAAATCGAGATACAAGGAAATTGGCTTGGTCTCAAATTTCCTCGAAAATGCAATTGCCTAATGTACCGAACTTAAGTCAAAATTATTTCAGGTTTGACGTTTGAGTTTTTTGTTTATCGTGGTGCGTTCAACGCGTTACCCAACGAGTTATCCTTGGTTAAGTGTACGAAGGTATCAACTCGTTCATCAACTGGTTGAGCAACAATATCGAAAACGCAGTTGATCAACTCGAAAAAAAAAATTTCTGTCAAAATCGAACAAGTTTATCAACCAGTGTACGAGGTTATTCAACATTTGAGTAAGTTGGTCAACTAGGTGTACGGAGCTATTCAACACTGGAATAAGTTAAGTTTTGAGAGTTGATCAACTAGGTGTGCGGGGTTAATCAACATATGGGAAAGTTGGTCAATTATGTGTACAGGGTTCCAAACGCATTTTGTTCAACTTTAGTTGCTCAACGTGAATTACGTAAGTTGCTGCACTAGTGTAAGAGGTTGTAAATTCGTTTATCCAACGAAAAAGTTGAATAAAAAGTTGAACGAAGTTGGTTGAACTTATCGCGCACATAGTGGACGACCGGCATAATGAAATGATCAAACGAAACGAATCTCTTCGCAGTTTTCTCAGTCGCACACGCCGTCAAAATATAATACGTACCTATAGCTGTTTTTGTTTCACCCGCGGCACGCGCCGCACGGCACTTGTCTCATACTTGTCTGAACCTGTTTTTCGCGCCGCCGTGTAAATAGTAGGCATTGGATTAACGATTAACGGACTTAACGTGGATTAACGGATTTAACGTGTCCGTTAACATTTTTAAAAGTTAACTTAAAAGTGATTCAAATTAGCTTTTTTTGGCCTTTAGTCCACAAAAATTGGCGTTTCGTCCGGGTGATCTCACATGGACTCATCAGTTGACTTGTGAGGACCTTGTCAATACGCAATTTTTGTTAAGTTCAGTTCATCTTACATGAATTTTTTGACAAAAATCCAATGTGAACTATATCCAACAAAGATTAGGATTAGCTAATTTGAATCAATAATTCAACAAGTCCAATAATAGTGCTAAGTCTTCTACTTGGCTGATTTATTTCAGTAGTATATAGAGTTTGTATTATAAAAACCTTCATATAAATATTCAATGCCAGGCCACGGGCAAAAAAAAAAAATTCCAACATTAATGATTACAATCCTAATCTTTGTTGGATATAGTTCACATTGGATTTTTGTCAAAAAATTCATGTAAGATGAACTGAACTTAACAAAAATTGCGTATTGACAAGGTCCTCACAAGTCAACTGATGAGTCCATGTGAGATCACCCGGACGAAACGCCAATTTTTGTGGACTAAAGGCCAAAAAAGCTAATTTGAATCAATAATTCAACAAGTCCAATAATAGTGCTAAGTCTTCTACTTGGCTGATTTATTTCAGTAGTATATAGAGTTTGTATTATAAAAACCTTCATATAAATATTCAATGCCAGGCCACGGGCAAAAAAAAAAATTCCAACATTAATGATTACAATCCTAATCTTTGTTGGATATAGTTCACATTGGATTTTTGTCAAAAAATTCATGTAAGATGAACTGAACTTAACAAAAATTGCGTATTGACAAGGTCCTCACAAGTCAACTGATGAGTCCATGTGAGATCACCCGGACGAAACGCCAATTTTTGTGGACTAAAGGCCAAAAAAGCTAATTTGAATCAATAATTCAACAAGTCCAATAATAGTGCTAAGTCTTCTACTTGGCTGATTTATTTCAGTAGTATATAGAGTTTGTATTATAAAAACCTTCATATAAATAGTTAACTTAAAAGTTAATCCGTTAATCAAAATTTTAACTTCGTTAATTAACGATTAACGGATTAACGAGTTAATGCCCAGCTATGGACATTACATACTTGCAGACGGAGTTGCTATACCGCATTTCCGGTGATCTGTTTTGAAATTATAAATCTTAAAGTATTACGGTTTGTGTTTGTTTGTGTGAAGTGTGAAGGCATTTTTTGGTACGACTATGTACTTTAGAAAACCACACACATAATAACCGTCTTAAAGCTTTTAATGTGAAACGCTAACTTCCTTCATACATTTCTAGGTATTGTTCTAACATATTATAACTCACATATAAGAAATCCCAAATTCAATAATCAATTTTGTACCTTCTTTTCATACTTATATAAGTACAAACACTCGTGTCTGTTAATTTCATTCGTAGTTCTATACAAACTACATACCGATGACATACTAATAAATTAACCGGCGGCGATGGAGTGCAATTTATAAATTTCGATCATTAACATATTTACCTACCTAACTCTACCCGCACGTGATGTTAATTCGTAAACAAACCAAAGATACATATATCTATGTGAATTACATTAAGCTCCATAAATCGCAATAAGACAATCTATAGACAAAAATATTTACTCAAAAGTCAACAACAAAAACAACAATTAAATTTGTATAGAAAAATTGTGCAAATCATTATTGGATGTTGTGTTCGAAGTGAAAAGAATAATTCGAATTGAAATAAAACTCATCGCTGTTGAGAGATGCCATTCATTGGTATGTCTTCTGGCAGATTAAGTCATAAAACTTTTGCTTCTTCATAATCTTTCAATTTGAATACATCCATATGTGCATGATGTATTTTTTTATTACACGAAATTTTTAAAAATAATTTTAAAATGTGCCCAGACCGGATTTAATGTATTCAATTCATTAATATTTTAAGACCATACCAAAATAAAAGATTACGAAGAACGTGACTTCTATTGAATTCTTTGAATAAGATGGGCAGTGCATTGGCTAATAATAGAGATTAAAAATCCAGATTTACTCTCAAGACGTTACCATTAAAGGATCAGCCACTACCCAAGTTCTTAAGCAGCTTTAGGACTACACTACATACTTATTTAGATAAACTCCAGCCCTATTCACACTCTTCTAAGTTCGCCAAAATGGTTTGATAATTTAAAGTAAAAAAAGAGATATGGCGAAGTATAAAGACTCATCAGAACGGAATTTTGGAAGCTTGCATGGAAACTAAATGGTAAGTAATTTAAAATGGATACAAATTTAAGCAAGAGCATATTGCGAGAAT
This sequence comes from Philhelius festivus, assembly GCA_963931855.1. Classification (NCBI taxonomy): domain Eukaryota; kingdom Metazoa; phylum Arthropoda; class Insecta; order Diptera; family Syrphidae; genus Philhelius; species Philhelius festivus. The sequence continues at coordinate 157,311,415 of OZ007556.1, forward strand.
ATTTTAAGGAATTACTTAATCCAATTGCAAATAGTATGAAGTGGCATCACGCAGTTCCTGGATTCACTAATGAAATCTTAGACTTTGCAATTATGTACTTGCCAAGAAGTGGACCTAGTGCTAGGTGGTATGAAAGATGGAAAAGCTTCCGGAACAAAAGGAATACCAGTCGAATTTTATAAATATGGGACTAATAGTCTGAAATAAAGTTTCGAGGAACTTTTTAATAAGGTTATGGATGGTGATGTTATTCCAAAGGAATTCAAGGAATCAGTGATATTCCCCATACATAAAAAAGGTTGTTATCGGATCCTTGAAATTATCGAAGAATTACATTTCTGAATGCCAGGTATAAAGTATTCACATCAGTGTTGCAAAAGAGCCTTACAACATGGATTAAATCTCAAAACCTGTTAAAAGAGTTTCAAGCTGGACTCAGATCAAGGTATTCAATAATTGTCAGTATTTTTGTTTTGAGAAGCATAGCGGGGAATTTTATTTTACAAGGCAAGAAACTCTACGCGTTTTTTATTGATTTCAAGGCTGCATTCGACACAATTGACCCAGCTGCCTTGTTTTACGAGTACAAATTATATGGATTGGGCTTATCGCAAAGGCTTGGATGTGTTCTTGAAGAGCTGTACAAAGGAACACAGGCTGCAGTTTGGAACGGAGAAGAACTTTCGGATTGGTTCGAAAAAACATCTGGAGTAAGACAGGGATGTACATTAGGCCCTAATTTGTTCGCACTTTTCATTGACGATTTAATCGATCATCTTCCTGGTGAAGTAGACTTTGCTGGAGTGTGTATTAATCCCTTGGTCTTTGCGGATGATGTAGTTATGTTTGCGTACTCACCCGAAACTTACAACTCATGATCAACAAGGTTACTGACTTCTGTCTATTATGGAACCTCATAGCCAACATAGAAAAATCCAAGGTAATGATTTTTAAAAGAGGGGGTGGAAAAAGTGTATCAAATTAAAAATAGTCTTTTAATGGAGAACGCTTAGAATGTGTCAACGAGTTCAAGTACCTGGGTGTTTATTTTACGAAAAATCTGAGTTTGCAGAAGCATTTCAAAGAAAAGCTCCTAAAAGCCAAAACTGCAATCAACGTTTCATGGAATAGGTGTTTTATGAAAAAAATTGTAGCACATAGCAGCAAATATAAGGTGTTTGAAGCGATTTCGGAGACGATTATTTTATACGGATCACAGATCTGGGGATGTAAAAAGTTCGATATAGTGGCGAATCTCTTAAGGCACAATGTGAAGAGAATATTTCATCTAACTAGAAACAGGGATATGACCTTCGTTCATAAAAACACTAAAGCCTCAAGCAGACTATTTGCTTAAAGTCTTTGAGATGCCTGAAACCACAATGGCCAAACTTCGAAGTGAATTGCTCAACTTGAACTTTATACCCCACAGACCCGATCTACCATTGGAATTAAGAATATACAACTTAGCGAAACGGAAAGACGTCGTTCATTTCGTCGGAAGGTGCCCAACGCTCAGGGAAATAAGGAAATGTATTTTCGGATGTGATTTCTTATCGGAGGAGCAAGTGCTTATGAAGCTTAATGAGATGGATGCTCCACAAATGCATGAGTACTGCAAAATTTCATTGAAGTATAGGGAGAGAATACGTGTAATGATGATTTTTGAAAATAACTACATGTGATGTTTTTACTATATAACTTTCCTCACACTCTTAGGCATCGTCCACCACTATATTTCATCTTCATCGATACTTATCAAGCAGTGGTTACTAAAAATCAAACGTCATTCTTCATTCGACTAAGCCGCGGTGTCCCTAAAGGATCAATTTTGGGGCTTATTCTATTTACAATGTATATAAATGAGCTCCCGTCTCAAGGTTTCAATTAGTCAATTTATATGTATGCTAACGACTGAGTTTAGCTTCGATATAGATGTCCTCTTGGATTAATTGAAAATGGAGCTTGGAAGATAAATGAAAATTTAAACAAGGTCCTACATAGTCACAATCTAATGCACTATGTTTAAATCCAATCAAGATCAATTGTTTAATTATTTCCAGAAATACATTAGAAACGACTTTTTTATCTTCATTGCTGCTCAATAACATTCGTATCCAGTTTGTTGAAGCAGAAAAACCCTAAAGGTAGTATTCAATAGAACCCTTAGCTGGACAAACCACGTAAATATGATCATCGGAAGTGTGTATGGAGGCTTACGATTGTGTTATTAACCACTCAACAAATTACCCCAATTAAAACAAGAGTAATACTAGCCAAATCACTCCTCATTCCCTCATTCCCTTATTATTATTTGATTTTGTTGTTATTTAGAAAAATACAGCACATTTTGTTCACTTCTGGTTCTAGTTCTAGTTCTAGTTTCATTCTATACGTTACTGTTTTCAAATCTTCCCTGAAAATAAAATATCCCCCCGGTTTGACAAGAATGCGTTAATATTCTCAAATACGTTAACAAACAAACAAAATATCAAATTCGAATTAGAGCTGAGTAAATCGTTAATTTCAAATGATTGAATCGTTCAACAATCGATTATGAAAATGATCCCATCATTTCAACCAACCGATCATTCGATCATTTTCATTTCACTGAAATGATTCAATACTGTTCCTATTCGATTTTAATTTCGATTTCGATGATAAGCTTGACTTATGGCTTTGATAGTTCTCACAAAATACTCTATTATTGTAAGCCATAAATTGCCAAATAACATCGAATGATGGCTACTTTATACGTGGATTAAAAAGTGTCAAAAAAGTTTTCGGCTGACATTTTGTGCGAAATACACTTTGTACGTCATAGCTGAATTCGTCCTCTATTTGTCAAGTCATAAACTGTCAAATTCCATCAAAGGATGGCTAAGATTTCGATGGATTATAAAACGTCTATAAATATCCAAAAAAAAGGTATTTTATTTCTTGCTCCGGAAAAGAGCAATTTTAGGGCTTTCGGCTAACATTTTGTACGAAATACACTTTGTACGTCATAACTGACGTTATGTACGTCCTCTATTCGTCAAGCCATAAACTGTCAAATTCCATCAAAGGATGGCTACGATGTCGATGGATTAAGAAACGTCCAAGAATCCACATTAAACATACCGGATTCTGATACATCAAATAACATCAGTTCAACCCAACAATTGTTTTTGCGGCCTACAACATCAACAACCAATCTGCAACGTGTCAAAAATCTGCAATTTGTCAAAAGTTTGTTTTGTTTACCATTAACTGTTTTCCTTTGGACTCCAGGATTGAGTGCTTACTGCTTAGTAGGTACTTCTCGTTGCATTCAACAATTTAAAAAAATCATGAATTCTCTGTTTTTTATTGAATATAATTAACTAAATAAATAAATTGGCACTCGAATTTCGAGAGCTGGGTCGGCTAGTTTTTATTAATTCAGGTACAAAAGGAAGCTTTATGTTGTCTTTAATAGTGTGGCAAGGTATGTTTTCGGTCTGTGTAGATATGAACACATTTCTGCATAATACATGGTGTCTCCCTCGATAATTTATTCACTTTTAGAACTCTATGTATGCTTAATAGTATTTTGGAAACAAAAAAACCACATTATCTTAACAACAAAATTCAGTTTCCGAGCTCAACTAAAACCTTTGATCTGAATCCATTACATTACTCTTTCTTCTTTTTTTCTAGTCGTCAATTTTTATACAGGCAATTCGCATGTGGAATTCCTTACCTAAGGATGATGGAATGTAGCACTCGCTTCAAAGCGAGACTTAGAGTATACTTTGAGGCTCTTCGATGATAAACTATACTCTTAGCTTATTAATTTGATTGTTTAAGTTTCTCATCATCAATACTAATCAATATCTTATCTTACAAGGCTATTGGTCGAGAACATAGCAATTATAATGTGACACCGAATCAGTTTAAACAAACAAATATAAATTCTGTTTTTGTAGGCTCCGTTGTATAGAACTTGGTTGGATTAATAATGTTTGTACTCCGACTATGGCGTTCTGTGTATACCCAAATTTTTTCCATATAAGGTGATGAACTTTGAACCACACCAAAGAATCAAGGAAACGCACGAAATCACTTTACTTAATCTCTTTTTTTAATTTACTTTTACGCGTACATTCGGATTAATCCCAATCAATTACTCGCCAGCTCCAAGATAAATAAAATGCACGACTGGGTCGCACAAAATTGCTCTTATGTAAAAGACTAATGAATGTTATTAGAGAAAAACTGTTCATAAGCATAAAATTCATTTATTAAATGACCAAAACAACTGCTTTAATAGTTGGAGATCGGAACAGGATGCTATGTGATTCAATCAAATATTAATTTATGCAAGAACAAAAATAAGCTTTTATATAAAAATTTCTTAAGACATTTTTAAGAAAAAATTTTGGTACGCCAACTTAAATTTTTTATTACTGTACGAATAAAAATAAAATTTCCAAAAATAATATGGACCCGTTTTTGAGATATCAAATTTTCAAAAAAAAAATGTTGTTTTTTTTCCAAAAATTAAAAAAATATTTTTTTTTAAGTTTTGAATTCAATGTTTTTAGTAGCACCTCTAAAAAAAATATTAAAATCCGATATGCCGATAATGAAAAATTCAAAATTAGAAAAAAATGTTCTATAGTAAGTACAATTTTTTTTATTAAATTACTTCGTATCACCTACATATATTTTTGAAAACTGTGGTAAAAACTAAATACAAAATTTTTATCTAATTTAAATGCAAATGCAACACATTTAACATAATCAATTTAAAGCTTTCTGATGTACTATAGTACTATAGTTTTTGTCTTTTTTTGTATTGCGTAAAGATATAAAGATGATGGTTTTTTGACCTGCGAACACGCGACGAACAGCCAGTCTCGTTCCATTGCACATTTGAGGTTGATTAATTTGATGCAGCATAATCACAACTGATCCTGCTTTAATTGTAAAGGCAAATCCAGGAAATTTTAAAACTCTGTGGAATTGTTGGTTTTTAACTGTGTTAACTGAACTCTCCCGGAGGAAAATTCTGAATGGTTGCATTGAGATCATCGACATCTTTGTTTTTGGCCGCCAATATTGCTCGTTCACTCAGCCAATTATGGTTTCTGAACTGGTCTTCTATATCCGTAAAAGCACGCTAAATAAGTTCCTTGGTACTGTCTACCAAGTTCAAAGAATATCGGCTGAGCCGCTTTGGCTGTAGTCGAACAGACTGACAGAATTGCGAGACCCACTCTTCAATCAAATTACGTTGACTTTTTTATTTGTTAATATTTTATAACGGTAAGGCACACAGGGCGAGTAATTTTGCCCAGGTGCGTCCGGACCGGATAATGGCTACTCTCACCCTGCTATCTGGTGCATGGTGTACTCCCACAACGCGTCCCAATCGCCATTCTGGAGGAAGCAGATTATCATTTTTGACCATAACTAAATCATTATTTTTCAGATTTTCGTTAGCTGCCACTTGTATCTTCTTTGAAGGTCAAATACAATACTCGATATTCCATCTAGTCTAAGAGCCGGTAGCAAATTTTGGGAGTGGAGGTATAACCAAAATTCATATGGCCATATGTGTGGGTATACGCATTACTATACCAAATCCAACCGTCTGTCAGGTTTTTTTTCAGCCGGGGTGGGGGTGGGGGTTCGAAAATGGCATTATTTCCGATTTTTGTGTAGAGGGTGTAACCACTTTAATTTATATAGAAACAATAGAGCATTGTTGACTGATTTAAAATATATAGGCCTCAGACGATTCAGTTTCAGTTTATTTATTAACATCAATGATAATCAGGAGAATTTTTCTGATTTTTTGGTGTATCAATTATTTGGTTATACCTTGAACTTAAAAAGTTGATTTTCTCGAAAACTTAACAGTCGTCTGTCAGGGCGCAGGCTGAAACTGAATCGTCTGAGACCTATATATTTTAAATCAGTCAACAATGCTCTATTGTTTCTATATTAATTAAAGTGGTTACACCCTCTACACAAAAATCGGAAATAATACCATTTTCGAACCCCCACCCCCACCCCGGCTGAAAAAAAACCTGACAGACGGTTGGATTTGGTATAGTAATGCGTATACCCACACATATGACCATATGAATTTTGGTTATACCTCCACTCCCAAAATTTGCTACCGGCTCTTGGTCTTATCGGAACGTAAATTGCCTTTGCAGACAATTTAAGTTTCTCCCAACAATCAATAAAAAAGAGCGAGATCTCCTTCCCATCTGTTATGGGAAGAGCTAACAGTGGCCCCCAAGAAGAAAATAATCGGGAGTTAAGGCCAAAATCTCACATAGATCATCAACCATGGGAGAGATCGAGCGTGAGTTCAAACAGGCTTCAATTCAGCATAGAATTGTCCCAAATTCTTCGAAAATTAATTTGATAGGCATTAAAGCAACCTTTTCGGATAGACCCCTAAATGGATAGCTTGCAAGGAAAAGCTTATTAATAAGCAAACGTAACCTTGATGATTTTGCAGTTTCGTCCAAAAGACGATTTTATTTGGAATTCATCAGCAAAGTCGATTCCAGAGTATGTAAAAGGCGGAAGAGCGGCCTTTATTTGCTCCCTTGATCTTTACAAGTTTTCCATTGAAGAATACTAAAGCGAATAAGATTTTTTGCTTTGGGAATCCAGAACCCCTGGCTAAGCAACATCAACGAATTTCCTCCGTGTATTGTGATTTTGTGGATGAACTGGATAATCAGCTGTGAGAGACGAGAAGCATGAAGAATAATCGGATGCATTTCATTACAAGGAAAACGGAATGAGCTAGACATCCATTCAAATGAAGAAGTTTATTGAAGTCTAACATTGGGGTTGAAAATTCTGTTATAAAGGCAAAAAATATAAGAAATCACTCGCATGGCTCTAGGATAGAAGGAAAAACGTTCTAAGATTGCTCACTTGTGTGATAAATGAAGCAACTGTTTTGGGCTCTAAAAATTGATCTGGTGGAACAATTGCATGACTTACAAGCCAGCGAGATTCAGAACCTTTAAGTCACGAAGGACCCTGCCACTACAATTTAGAACTCCGCTAGTTGCTAGATCAGGAGGATTGTCGGACGAGCTTACATGTTTTCACTCAACGGATCCTACATTTTCAATGCAATGATCTGAGATGTTCGGTTAACTATAAATGATTTCCATGAACAGAGTGGCTTCTGTAGCCACGCAATCACGATGGATAAATCAGTCCAAAGGAATAACTGATGTGATTAAAGGGGAAGCTCAGGTAGGTAAATTTCAATAAGTTTTGATAATCATAATGCTTCACACAATTCAATACGTGGGGTATAGGAAAGAGACTTGACTAGAGTGACCTTGGTTTTGGTAACTAATAGCTGAATGTTGAAAGCGATACATCGGTTGTGCCAGTTCTTTCTCGAACCCCTTGAGGCTCCATGCAGGGTAGTCCGATTTCTCAATGTTGAGTTTCAACTTCCAATCATTCCAATATCGCTGAATCTTGCCGAAGTCATACTTACTACTTACTTAGGTTCTCAGACCTTTTATGTCCGTGGGGGACCCCTAGTCGGGCATAGGGCGTCCACAACACCAGCTCGCCATCGTGTTCGGTTCTTAGATATGTGTCGCAACTCCCTCCAACTCTTGCCTAGTTGGGCTGACTATCCTCCTCGACTGTCCTTCTCTATGAGCTTCTCGGTCGTCCAGTTCTTCTTCCTTCTTGAGTGAGCGGATTTCACTGCATTGTATGCGCCGCAATACAGTTGTCGCCTTTTCGAAGCGTGTATCCGATCCACTCCCACTTTCGTTGTCATTTGGTGGAGATCCATGATCCTATGAGAGAACAAGCATACGTCGTCCGCATAGCCAAGATGTTTCAGGTGAGACGTCAGAGTCCATCGAATTTCTCCGCTTCCCGTCAAGGCCGCTCACAGGACATCTCTTATCACCAACAGAAACAATATTGGTGACAGAATGCAGCCCTGTCTGACTCCACTTTGGACTTCAAACTCTTCTGACAGCCTCCCTTCGTGCAAAACGTGACATTTGGATCCATCGTCGGCATACGCAAATGCCTGAGTTAGACTACCTATCAGAATGAATAATGGTAGATATATTCGATACATAATGTCGTACATGGGCCTTCTAAATAAATACACAAATTTTAATGATATCTAACTGGCAATTTATTGTATTTGAATTCAAAGATAGGAAAACCCTTTATTAAATGATATGCTTAAACCATTCAAAAACTGTATTTCAGTTACAGATGCTTATGTAACAAAACTTTAATGAGAAGAAAACATAGACTATCAAAATAAGAATGTAAATGAATAACAAATAATTCAAAGCTACTTGCATATACAAAATTCCTTAGCGCTCATAGACATAAACCTTCCAACAGTTATTATTGTTAATATATTGATACTCTCCAATTCTCAGAATGTGTGGCATACACAAAAGTTTAATTTTTCATCTCCATCAATTACTAGGTTCATTTGATATTTGCTGACATACAGACACAGACGCATTTCCAGACAATCTCCTTCCTATAATAAGGAACGTCAAAAAGTATCTACGAACGGCCAATCATGGTCATGGTCACATCATTCATAATTCATGACATTAGATAGTGTTAGCAAATTTAAGGCTTATACAATTACACACATCAACAAATCCACAACCATCAGCACACTCTACTACTTGGGCGTTCTGAATGAGCTGCACGTTTCATAAAAATTATCCCACAAAAGCCAAATTGTATCTTTTCTAAAAATAGCTACAAATGGTATGCTATAAAATTATGTCGAAGCAGAAGCGAATAGTTTCTGAAATCGAATCAAAAATATGTATGTGGAGTCAATATTATAAAACCACGTGTACGCCCCATGGTCCTATCATTGCCACAGGACAACAAACCAAAGACCAATAAGTTCTATGCAATAGGAGACTTGTTACTAGAGAATACGCACACACTCCCTACACACGAGCACTATCCTGTTGATTTATTTATACGAGTTTTTGCGATGTTCTTTTGTGGTTAATGGTTTTGATGCGGGAAGGAATGGTTTAGATTTTCTTGCGTAGATTAACTATACAGGGAAATAAAATTTAATAAATTTATGAGACAGAAAATAGGTTATACAGTCCTGGATGTTTTTGAGGTCTTGAATTTAAGTCCGATCGTAGAATTGCTGCATTTATTCTAGTTTTCAAGATATGTAGCTATTCACATCTAAAAAAATGAAAAAGCGTATTTTTGGGGTCACGTTACTATCCCAACTAAATTTCCTTTCAAAAATCCTTAGAGCTTTTTTCCTCTCAAAATTTAATTTGTATCTTGTCGAAATTTCCATTGAACTTTGAGAAATCGTAGGTTGAAAGTAATTAGTTTTGCATAAATGCGGGGTATTCGGGAGGTAAGTAGATATGAAGATTAATAATTTCAGATGCCCGAACGAGTTTTGTGGAGAATAATTAAATGGTGGTGTAATCTGGCCGAGGTCGGATAGGATTCATGGCACCAAAAACCTTTGGTTTCTGCTACAAAAAATGTGTTGCCCTGGGTTATTGTGTAAGTCCACTTTATCAAAAAGATTATACATAAAATATCGTTGTGTTTCCGGTAATAGAACATGACCGTCAGCTCTTGGTTTTATCCAGGTCAAATTGGTGCCAAGCGAGATGTCTCTTTTATACATTAATATGTTGTAATGAATTTCGAATTTAGAACAAATTTCAATGTTCTGTTTTTTAAAACAATAATTTTAAATTTTCGGGGAGTTTTAATTTTTTAATTAATATTTTCAAAAAATATTTGTCATTTAAGTAAAAATCTGTCTCTCTCTCTGTCTTTCTGTTTCTTTCTCACACAGCAATAAGTTCTTTTAAAATATTTATTTTCACTTTAGTGTTGTTGGGATTCAAGGTCTCCAAAATTTCGGTGACATCTATGTAGTACACTTTTGCATAATGAATAGTGTGTTGAACTGTCTTGCCAGAGGTCTGCATGGGTTCGATCCCCAGTCACCTCTGAAACTGACACATCCTCTAAAAGTACTCGTATATATTCCCATGAAAAGTGCTTCTCCTTTGAGCCGTCCGAAGGTGGTTAAGAGCTGTAAGTTTCTAGGTTCTAGTTCTCTGCGATTCATTGTGAATCTAATTTTTTTATTAGAAATTTTTGTTTAGTATTTTTAATTAGTATTGTATTGTGTTTTATTGGAGCAGAATATTGACACATTATTTTTGCTTAAACTATACCTTAAGGGAAGGCGAGAAGAAATGCTTGAATGTACCGTAAGGAAGTCTTGGCGTTGACCCGTTGACCATCCCGTATGTCGGACTTGCTACATACCGACTAAAACTCCTCTAAATCCCTTATTGGTGTCTGACCTACCCCCTCCGGGACTGCTCTTTGCACTACTTTAGGCACTTTTGTCAAGTTTCCCTTGAGGGGATCAATTGGTGGGCTCAACTGTTTGTTTCCTAAACATTTTCTTCTTTTCTTTTTTTTTTCTACTGAGAATATACTCTGTGAAGTACAAATATTTTGCCAGTTTTCATAACTTTGTAGCATCTTCTGGACTATGTTCTCTGGGCTGATGGCGCCAGTACTTCTTTGCAAATTTTGACGGAGGGACTCCCATCTTTTGCACGCGAAGAAGGTATGGTTTGCATCGTCTTCTTGGGAATCCCAGTACTGGCAGGACGTTTATTTATCCGACCTCGTGGAGAAATGCGTTGAAATAACCATGTCCGATGAGTAGCTGGGTGACATAGTAATTAACCTCACTGTGTTTTCGGTCGTTCCACTCAGCCACGTTTCTGATCAGCCTCGCTTTCCATTTTCCTTTGCTTTCTGAGCTCCAACGCTCTTGCCACTTCTGAATTGTAAGCTGCTTGGCCCTTTCGGATGCCGCCTCCAATCCAATTTCCACCTTTTTCTCGTAGACGTACTTCCTTTCTGCCGCTAAGAGAGCGATGGGCATCACTCCTGCGACTACAAGGACGGCTGGTTCTGACACCGTTCGGAAGGATCTGGCTACGCGTAGAGCGCCTCGTCTTTATACTGCCACTATTAGCTTGCCGTACTTCGCATCCGCATAGAAGAATAGCATGCGTTGTCGACATCAGTAGTCTGCGCTTACTGGGCGTTAGTCCACCTATATTTGCCATTAATCTCTTCAGTGATGCTGTTGTTTTTGACTGTCTTTCTGCTGCTCTCTGTATTTGTGTGCAGAAGGTGGGCTTCGTGTCAAGCCTTTCACTGCGGGCGCTGCTTGTTATCACTTCGATCCTGATTTGGAAATCGATTTGAGTGGAAATTCTCTTTTTTGTCAGGAGGACTTTTTCAGTTTTCTCTGTTGCCTGATTGAGGCCATGCTCCATCCATGAGTTTGCTCGTCGCATGACCTGGTTCAGCTTTCTTTGCGAATCCTTTGGATATTTCTCTGTAAGATTGTGGTCATTGTAAGGCCTTTTTCTTCGCAATTTCCAGTGCCTCTCGAAACACTTGACACTTTCCGGACCATGACACATGACCTAAAGCAGATGGTGGAGTTTGTAGATCAGCATATAGGCAGCACTTTGGTGGTTTTCGGCATTCGTTCTTCTTGTGGCCCTCTTCTCTACACCATTGTCACCCTGGAAGCTTAAACACTTTATTTTGAGCTATTTGGAGTCTACGGACATGACAAGATGCATGCTTATCGCATGCCGGCCGGGGTCCTATAAAACATAATTGCTTAATTTTGATTTGCATTTTAATAGTCATATTAATCTTTTTAATTACTTCTTGAACATAAGTTGAAGGATGTAATTTTTTGTATCTAGGTGTACATCAAGATATTTTACATTGAAATACCATTCAGTGCTTAAGCGATTTCCTTGAAGATCGTTGCTTGGCAAGAAAAAGACTTTTCTTTTTGAAGTAAAAAAGATAGCCTGTATCTTAGAAGCATTTATTTAAATCTTCCAATTGAAAACATAATCTTGTATAACACCCAGTGCAGATTGCAATTTCGTTTCAAGTTTGTGAGACATTGAAAGTCGTAGGTGAAAATAGTATACAAGGTTGGACCTTTAGCATCGATCCCTGAGGTACACATGCTACAAAATTGTTAATACCAAAACACAAATTATGCACTGAAACCTTGACATTTTTTCTGATAAAAAAGATTGAATCATGTTAACTAACTACATTGGAAAACTAAGTCTTTAAAGTTTATGTAATAAACCATCATGCCAAATTGTATCAAATGCTTTCCCAACGTCGAGCAGAACCATTCCTGTACTTTTCCCTCTCCTAAAGTTAGTTTCAATATAATGTATTTTGTTATTCTATCAACTTGATGGACTGTACTATGTTGGGCCCTAAAACTAAATTGTTCAAGTGATAATATGTTATTTCTTGTTACTTGTGAAACAAGTCTACTTTTTATTATTTTCTTAGAGAATTTTACATTAAGCCCAGTAAGTCCTATAATTGCTTAGTATGTTTGCATTTTTCAATTTTGGCTTTTTTCCATTCATAAGGAATATGACTTCAGCCAGCAGCTAAAAACAAGTTATTAATATTTAATTCCTGATTTTGGCAAATTCTTTAGGTATAATTTTTGATGCAACCAAATCCTGCAGATTTTCTTGTTTTCGGTCTACAAAGACATTTTTGACGTATTCAAATGTAACATCTTTCGGAGTACCATAAGGAGAACTTAAATAAATAATATGGACTGAGTCGCTGACCATAGATTCAGCTGGGTTTTTTTCGTTTTTTTAAAACCAAAAATAACAGAAACTGCCATACAATTTTTTTTTTGAAAATTTTAGAATATATTTTTATACTCAACAACTGTTCTACAGGTTAAAAAAAAAATAAAATTGTAATTTAGTAAAAGCAATATATATTTTTTCCAAGAAATGGTTATTAATGGTACCTCCTATAGAATCATTTGTTTGGTTTTCTACGAGTACATTCTCAAAAACGGTAGAACGGATTTTGATCTTTTTTTGTTCTTAGCGCCTCAAAAGTTTGAATATTATTTTTGTATTCAAACTTTCAAAACAAAAAACTTTTACAATGTTTTTTTTGAAGACTAATTGTTTCAAAAATCACATGCTCGATTTTCTTTTTGACAATCAACATTTTTTTTTTATTTTATCTTAAAACAACAGTAAATATCAGGTTATCGAAAATCATTTTTTTTATTCTCGAAAACGGCTCTTAGAGTTTTCATATTTTTTTTTCTGTTTCGCTTAATTCCTACGATCTAGAATTCAATAAAAAAGAATTTTGAAATTAAGACATTACTGACAGTATTTACTTAAGATAGAACTATTTTGTCGATTTTTGGCTTCCTCATTATTGGATTGAAATGATTTTTGTATTTCTTTTCTCAAAAGTTTAAGAACCAGGCCACCTTCAATTAAAGGTATAAAACTAATATTTTCCGACGAATCAAAATATTTGGGTCTTATTTTAGATAAGAAGTTAAGTTGGAAAACAAACATTCAAGAATGTTAAAAACCCAGAGCGGCACAGTTCTCATGCAAAAAAGCAATTGGGAATAAATGAGGGTTCCCTTCCCGCATTACTTACTTGCCCGAAAACATTAATTGTTTAATAGTAAGCAAGGTCTAACGGTCAGCTTGATATGTGCATGGGCATCTCTGCTGGGTGTCGGACCACAAGGACTTTTCAGGAAATTGTTAAGCTAACAAACTCGCCAAAAGTGGAACAATGATTCCTTTATATCCAGATAAGGCAAATATAGGTATTCCCATCGCTATGTGTAAATTTACTCTAAAGCAAAATGCTATACAGAGAACAAACCCTAAGTGGAACAATAGGCGTGTTTTTTTGCAAGTCCATAAGGAATTGTAGAAAAAAACGACATCGGGACTAAGCGCTTTACATGTAAATACAACAACTTCTTAACTCTATACAGACTTAGCTAAGTTCGGATAATTTTCGAGACTTAATCTAAGACCCGAAAAAAACCGTGATGCCAAAATAATATTATCTATATGTTATCGATAATTTGTTCAGAGAAGTCAAAAGTGACCTTTTGGGATGCTGGTTGATGCTAGTCGTCAATACAGCTGCCAAATGCCATAGCGTACACACAGTGCTTCCAACTATTAGGAAAGGAGTTCCTAAGTCCCGATGTCGTTTTTTTCTACAATTCTATATGGACTTGCAAAAAAAACACGGCTAATATCACCACCTGCTTAGCGACAAAACAGATTTGGCCAATGCTGCATCTGAAGCGCTCCAAAGGTTTAATATTTTAGGGCAGATCGCACCTAACCTAACCTAACCTAACCTGTCATTACAAAATCTTAAGATTGACTTTCCAAAATGTTTTCTTCATATTTTGTTTACAAATTTTATAGTTCTCAGTTCTCGAGTTAGACTTTTTTATTAAATGCATAACTTACCATATAGTAACTATATTAGACTGGGCCAAAAAAATTGACTATTTTTTTTTTTGAAAGATATATCGAGAATATCATTCAGAATGACAAAAAAAAATTTTCGTAAAAGTTTGAGCCCTTAATATCAATTTTAAAAGGGCTATCATCGCTAATTTTGATTTTTAGTCATAATTTCATGTTTTGCGTCAGAACTGACAAAACATTGAAGTAAAAAAAATTCATTTTGACTTACTTTTATATAAAATTAAATTCCCTACAAAAAAGGTCTAATTGAAAATTTTCGTCAGACAAGCCGTTTTTGAGTAATTAAGCTTAATAAATTGTTATTTTTCGTTAGTTACAAAATTCCAAATTAAAAAAGTAAAATCGAAGAAAAATAACAATTTATTAAGCTTAATTACTCAAAAACGGCTTGTCTGACGAAAATTTTCAATTAGACCTTTTTTGTAGGGAATTTAATTTTATATAAAAGTAAGTCAAAATGAATTTTTTTTACTTCAATGTTTTGTCAGTTCTGACGCAAAACATGAAATTATGACTAAAAATCAAAATTAGCGATGATAGCCCTCTTAAAATTGATATTAAGGGCTCAAACTTTTACGAAAATTTTTTTTTGTCATTCTGAATGATATTCTCGATATATCTTTAAAAACAAAAATAGTCAATTTTTTTGGCCCAGTCTAAACTATATATCACAAGTTAAAATCAACCAAATCTGTCTAGTCGTTCTCAAGTGATGATAGAACCATTTTTTTATATTTTTAATTTTTTCAAACCTTGAATCTCTTTTTTTGGTTTCTGACTCTCATTATCGACTTAATGGATTTGAATTAAATTTAGTCCACTGAAATAAATTCTTAAAAAATGAATTTTAGTTTGAAAAATTCGATAATAATGATTTTTAGTTACGTGTTGTAATCGAAAATACGCTATGAATCCTGGAAAATATATCATCGAATACATTCGAGGGGGAAATTCTGCTACAAATTTCCAATTTCCCAAAATTTGGTATCCCTAACTTCGAATGAATTGGGAATTTGACCTCTTTTCTACGATAAGAAATTTGTATCGGGGACGCTGGAAAAACCCTTGTATTTTTTATAAAATGGTAAGTTTTTAACAATTTTTTTTATTATTTAATATATTTAATAACTAATAAGGCACAATACTTTCCCAATTGTTGAACAAGAAGCCCGAAATTTCCCAAGAGCATACCAAAACACCAAAAGAAGAGGTGACCCTATTTTTTTCTGGAAAAAGCAAAATGCATTTTGAAGGCTCTTACGACACCATCGAAAAGAGGTGCAGTATGAATAAATTTAATTCACTGGATTTTTGACACGTTACGTTATCTTCCGTAATGGTAGCCATTTTCGTGGCACCTGGGCGGGGCTCATTAAAAACCGATATGTGACCACGTTGAAACTCGTTATACCAATTTTTGATGGTCGCCATCGAAGCAGAAGAGTCACCGTACACAGAATCTAAGCGCTCTTTGATTTCGCTGCGCGATTTCCCTTCCAAAAACAAGAATCGAATCACCGACCGATATTGCTTTTTTTCCATTTTTCTAAAATTCGCGTACAAGCTCACTTCCACACGTGGTCAAAACAAAACTACGACTCCGATTCGGTTGAAATTTTGACAGTAGCCGTCTAAGGCCGCGGCCACGCAGTAAGCGGCTGAGCGGCTGAGCGGAAAAAAAATATAAAACATATGAAATCACATAGAAGCGGCCATGCTATGAGCGAGCGGCGAAACAAAATTCTGAGCGGCTAAGCGGCGCCGCTCAGCAACCAAACCTGTTTTAATTTTTAGTAATGTTCTGAGCGGCAAGAAGTAAAGATGGCCACAGTAAACATTGAGTTGTTAATTTCGTGTGTGCAATCTCGAACAGATTTACTAATCGCTCAAAAGCAGTCGCTCAGTGCCTGGCCATACGTCGCTTAGAGCTGCCACTCAGCCGCTAGCCGCTCAGCCGCTTACTGCGTGGCCGAGGCCTAAGAGAATGTACTAGACCAGTGTTTTTCAAACTTTTTGAGTACGCGACCCCTTTGCTAGTAACAAAATTTTGGCGACCCCCTATTATAATGTGTCAGTTTTTTAAAAAGCTACATACACTGAACCCCTTCCAAGCCCGGTCTAATTACACAAGATTTTACTTATTCGCGATAAAATTTTCTCCCGTACTGCAAAGAAAAAAATTGTAGCAGGTCTTACAGTAATTTTCATTTTTTTGAATTCTTAAGTGCGCACCAAAATTGTCATTTTTGTTTGTTTGTCATTTTTTTTATTTTGCTACCTACCTACATACAAATTGTAATTTTGATTTACTGTTTTGTTTGATACATTCTTTTTGTTTTAAAATTTGTTTTAAGTGCCAATGAGAAAGCGTTGTTAGCTAGCTATCAAGTAGAATACCGAGTCGCCAGAGTAGGGAAGCCTCATACAATTGCTGAGAATCTTATTTTGCCTGCGGCCCTTGATATAGTTGAAATTAGGAGAGAGTGGGGCACATTTGAAGACTTTTTGCTTTCCAGACTGATAAAACCTAAAATATTCGAGCAATTGGCCTGATATTTTACTCACATTGAACAGTTGTTAAAATTTAAAATTACTTTAAAAAAAGAGTAATAAAGTAAAATTTTATAAGCATTGTTCAAATGTGTCCCACTCTCCCCTATTTTAGGCCGGCAAACGGGAGGCAGATAAACTTAAAAATATACCACTTTCTGACAATACAATTTAGCGGAGAATAAGTGACATGGCCGTTGACATTCAAGAACAATTAATTGAAAAATTCAAAAAGAGTCCAAATTTTGCCTTGCAACTGGATGAATCTACTGATGTTTCAGACTGTGCACAGTAGGGTGTGTCACTTTTGTATGGCCGCAAAAAAGTACTCTTATTTTTAAATGTAATAGTGTAAAAAAAAATAAGATATCGTTCGTATTTGGCTCGCTCAAATCGGGTGAAGTTGAAAAAAAAAATTTTTACTTACAATAAATTTTTTTTTTACGTATACTAAAAAAAATAAACAAAATACAGAAAGAATTTTTGTCTTTACAAAAAGATATACCACGATATTGTAGGTGGTTCCGTTGATTTTTAAGTTTTTTTTTTGTAAAAAAAAAAACGATTTTACATAAAAAAATGATTTTTCTTCCTTCTTTTATTATTTCATAGCTTCTTTATCAAGTGTTCAATTTAAACAAATATAAGCTTGAAAGTGTTTCCTTGCAATTATCTTTGACTTGAAAGCCTAAAAATATTTCATATAATTTTTTTGTATCCACACAGTGCAATTTCATCAATTTCAATAGGTTTCATCCTATTTTTGAGCGAGCCAAAAATATTAATTAAAATAAAAATTGTAAACGCAGGATTTAATTTTGATAAGCAATGCAACTTTTAAAAGCTATTACATTTGAAAATACCATAGTTGAGCACTTTGACACACCCTAGTGCACAGTGGCATTTGTTCGTTTTGAAGCAGAGGAAAACATTGAAGAAGAAATTTTATTTTGCAAAGCTATTCCTGCTAATACTACTGGCCAATTTTTGTACGATATGTTTTTAGATAGATCTCGCAACTACGAGATTGATTGGAAAAAACAACAAAATTGGACTCATTGCTAAACTAAAATTAATAACGCCAAACGTTTCATGGACACACTACTTTCTTCATCGACAAGTTCTGGCATCCAAGGTGTTACCTTCTGAATTAAATGATGTGCTTAAAGATGCGATTAGAGTTGTGAACTCTATTAAAGGCAAGGCCTTGCAAAGTCAACTGTTCTGATGCATTCTGATCCTATGTGATGAAATGGGTTCACTCCATCAAAATCTCTTTTTCATACAGAGGTCAGATGGCTGTCAAAAGGAAAAGTATTGACACGACTTTTGGAATTGAAAGCCGAATTATTGATGTTCTTACAAGATTCAAAATCTGGAAATTTGGATCATTTTTCTGATCCTACTTGCCTCCTAAAATTATCATTTCTTGCTGATCTTTTCAACCACTTAAACATATTGAATAAGAACCTCCAAGGGAGAGAAGAAAGCAATAACTGCCAAAGATAAAATCAAAGGATTCCTCGCAAAACTTCGTTTGTGGTCAGAGTCTTTACAAACAAACAGTTTTGATTATTTTCCCTGCTTTCATAAGATCCTCGAAGAAATTTTATCAGATGAATCGATATCATTAAACTCTCATATTCATCAGAGCTTACATAATTTAGAAAAGAAACTATTAAGTTACTTTCCGGAACTCGATTCTGAAAGTGAAGATGGATAAAGATGGGTATTAAATCCTTTTTTGAATATGTCAGTCAAACTCGCCAATCTACCATCGGTAAAGATGAAATAAAATCTTATAGATTTAGTTGCAGATGACATACTGAGAATGGAATTCATTTTGAAAACGATTAAAAATTTCTGGATAAAAAGAAGAGGAGAGTATTCTGAGCTCACAAACGAGGCTTTGAAGTTGTTACCGCCATTCGTCACTTCATACCTGTATGAAGTCACATTCTCTTCAATATTTAACATTAAACTAAAAAACAAAACAGACTTAATTTGGAAAATGATTTAATCTTAAAAGTATCAAAAACTAATCCAAGATTTCAACGTTTATTAAAAAATAAACAGGCACATATGTCGCACTAAAATTTTTTTGTTTTATTTAATTTTTTTAGCACAGGACTTTTGTTTATCAATCCTACCGACTTGCGACCGCGACCGCCTAGGGGGGGTACTAAACGATAGCAAATCTCTTTTCCGATACTGGCACCATCGGGCGGTGAGACTAAGTACTTATCGGACGCCCTATAGTACTTCAAAGGGATTAGGCTTTCGCCTCAAGGACTCCATTCGAGAAGCAATGACTAATAAGGTGATTAAATCTATTTTTGAACAATTTATATTTTATTAGTTGACAAAAACAGTTATTAAATTATTTTAAATTTCATTCAAAATTCATAATTTCGAAAATGAGAATGAGAGTGGTTAATAAAGTAATGCTTCTTTGGATTCCATTCGGATTTTGTGAATTAAATGTTTCGTAGTTCGTAGTGAGGCTTACAACATTATAAAGGTTTCAATAAGCCCTTGACCGAGTGTGAATTATACGAAAAAAAAAAATTCGGGGATTTTTCACGAATCAGCGATAAGCCTAATATACGTTCCCAATAAAACAAAATACGAGATTTTGTGTCATAAACTTTTGATATTTGAAAATGATGGAAAAAGATTTAATGGAGATTGTAACAAAACCTCAATGAAAACTCTAGATTTCAAAGAAATCTCAATGAAATCTTGCTACACTAGTTATAAATCTCAACCATTTTCAGCTTGAATCTCAGAAAAAGATTTGGTGGGAACATAATAAAAAAAAAAAAAAAACCTACAAAATTTTAAATTTGTTTGCCATAAATTCCTATTTGCTTAAGAAATAAGTGCGCCTTCTTTTTTAACTCCAACACCAGCCTCTCTTATCGAAAATGCGTGCTCTTAATAAAAACTTTATTGTTTGGATTAGAAATTACTTTGTGGATCATTAAATACATGTTGTATTAGACGGTTTATAGTCTGATCTTCACAAAATAAATGTTGGCGTTCCCCAGGGCTCCGTTTTTTGTCCGAAACTTTTTCTCATTTTTAAAAATGATCTCTTGTCTTATCTGAAACTTCTAATGCACTTCATTGTTTTGCCAACGACTCTACTCTCAGCTTCTCATACTCGTTCTCAAATTCACGTCCATCTCGTTCGGAACGTATGATAAGCTTATTAAAGTCCGATCCTTACAGCATTGTTAAATGGGGTTTACAATTTAATGCCTCGAATTTAATGCCTCGAA
Source organism: Philhelius festivus (assembly GCA_963931855.1). Classification (NCBI taxonomy): domain Eukaryota; kingdom Metazoa; phylum Arthropoda; class Insecta; order Diptera; family Syrphidae; genus Philhelius; species Philhelius festivus. The sequence goes on from OZ007556.1 coordinate 157,331,705, forward strand.
AATTTAATGCTGTTTAAAGCAATATGTACCTATACCCCCTATGTCAATGTCCTTAAAGGCACTTTCATCTAATAAACTGAATAGCTCTTAGTACTTGGTATGTGCGTTAATGACCATCTTCCGTAGAATGACCAAATTCGCGCGAACGTCAAAAATGCTGCTAAAGAACATAGCGTTAAAACTGATAGGAAACATAACAACGATGGAATCATTTCCATCTCTTGAGCACCATTGGAATCTTTGATGCCCTTTCTTATTTTATAGATTTTTTCACAAGCAATGCTAACTGCTAACTCGAATCTCGAAGTAGCCAGTGGTAATTTACCCGGACCGGGTTTTCCTTGCCATTTCAATTTGCTTACATTCAAAACTGATGTTTATCTACACCTCCTTTCCCTTCTTCCCTAACTTCATCCATCGCTCTTGTTATGTTTACGTTGAACATTATAAGGGTCTTAATATACCCTTGAGTGGGTGTGAATTATAAAAAAAGAAAACAATTAAGGGAAAATTGTTCTTTAACTTTTTTTGAAATTCCCCAAACAATCGTTATATGTTTGGATAAAACTCCGTTTTTTTAATTTGTATTTTAACCTTGTATTTCCAGCTTTCTTTTTTAATAAACTTATTTTCAAAAATTTCGAACTTAAAAACTTGAAAAACGTTCACTTTATGAGTACGCAGTCACACGCACAAGTATATAACTGGAGATAGTGCAACGGATTAATTTTGTAATTCACGACCTGTTAACAACACTTAAGCGTTAAGCTTCGGGCCTGCTGTTATATCTTTGTTAAAGACCACTGCAAACAAATATGTCACTGCACTCGTGGTAAAGGTATTGTCTATTTATCCTTTCAAAAAATTATTACACATGTCAAAATCGTAAATCAAGGCAAATGTTGCATAAACAAATGTTGATATAGATAAGCACACATAAAATATTGTTCCCAATGGAAATGTTCTCATGCAAATCCCTTATCGGTGGCTTATTAAAACCATAAATCAAAACTTAGCAAAACTATTGCTTCTGAGCTGTCAAGGCCGTTGGCTTTCGAATATCCCATTCTTTCATATTGAGTAACTTTGGAGCACACTTACCTTAGCATAAGAGTGTATTTGCTGTTTTTAGATGTCCTCTTCCGGGCTAGAATCAGCAAAGCTAGAAAATTACCCATAACTCCCAGGATGAAAAACAATATAACTATGACCATTCCAAGGACGGATTTTGAAAACCGTTTTTGCACAAATGGAGGTATTGTCGCATTTAAATATAATTGGGAATCCATGTTTAAACTTTCGGTTAGTTAGGTCATATAAATCACAAAAAAGCAATTAAGGAAAAATCACAAAAAACACCCGCAATTTGTACTCAGAGGTCTCGACCAACCAACAATAACTAGTCCAATAAATGTCTTGAATATTTAATAGAAGACTGGAACAACTTTATTCGATAGAATCGCACCACATTTCAGTTCGTGAATGTTTACTCTAAGGCGTCTTGGCACAAACTGAATTCTACTTCAATTGATGTTTACGAATTACCCCCCAAATGGGGGCGCGCACCACTCTACAAAACTTATCGAAGCCTCATTCTCGGTATACACAGAATCATGCTCATCGGTTCCGTTTCTGGCATTTCTGATTGACTTTATCAATCCTCCTATAAGCAACTTAACTTCATGGATTCAACATGCGTACGGATAGAGCTTTAGTCATAGCGAGGGGTTGTTTGTGAAGGCAGCACACTCTAGCAATATTTCCAACCTTTTTCGGCTTTAAAAGATACTTGGGCCGCGCGTATTTCGTCAATTGCTTGCCCATTGTTTGCCATAAATGCAATTGAATAGCCAATTATTATTGGATGATCGGGCGGAATCACAAATGAGCCTATAGTTGGATGGACCACTATAATATACTTAATCGCCGGCCGGGGTGACTAATAAATTGCTATTACGAAGTTTTTTTTTGTTTTTGTTCTCTGACAAGAAGCACCCACAGCGCTATATCCTGCGGATAATCCTTTTAAGTGTGAAATATATTAATTGTCCTGTGGAGTTATATTGGTTTTTTTTTTACTAAATTAATTGTAAACACGCATTTTCATCTCGAATCAGCTTTCAGCAGAAGTGGCCACTTGGGAATGTCTTCATGGGAACTTGGAGAATAATTTTTTTTGTATGAAAAGTGTGTTTGGGCGGACATCAATTTTGCTAAAATTGTGTGCAAAAAATTAGAATTTTACTTTGAAAACTCTTCCACCACTTAAAAGGTGACTTAGGTCGACATGTTCGTTGACCTCTGTTTGATGCTTGATGAGGATCTAAGGATGATGACATTTACTGTTTTCGGTTTCGTGTAATAAATTGATGCAAAATGATTGGGACACTGGACAGATTTAATGTTCGAAGGACACGCAAAATGAAAAATTCAGTTGAACCCTTAAGTAAATATTGTCTTCATTTAGATGAGAAATGTTTTGAATGCTTAAATAAATAAAGGAAATATTGTTTTTCATGGAGGATATGGAGATGGGAAATATTTTTCTTCTTGAATACTTTGAAATTAATTATTAAATTAAATTAATTTTGCTTCGAAAAGACAAATAGAATCAAATATAATATAGTCGATAAACAAAATGTTGAACCTTTCCAAACTTAATAAAAGAATAGGGCACATGTTTGAGGCTTTGAGGTAATGATGGCAGAAAAAATATTTAAGGGATTTTCTGCGGGTAGATTTGGGAGCCTGTGGTGGCCATGTTGTTTAAGTGACATCTGTCAAATCTGTTGCTTGTGTATTATTCCAGTTACTGATGCCAAATCACGGTGGCAATTAAAACGATTGAACAGCACGTCTAAATGATAAAACTTTATTATTAAAATTAGCATTCGTTAGTTCGAACATTAGTGCCCGTCGCTCCCATTTTACGGATGACGTAGTGGGCCTTTACAGTCGATTTTTCAATGCTTGGTGGCCAAATTTCAGACAACAGGTTTGGTAATCAATAAGCCAACATACGTACGTCAAAGGAACGTAAGATCGGCCGAGAATATCGCCGCGGTCCCTGAATGTGTACAGCAAGCAGTTGATTCCCCGCCGTGCTCAAGAATTCGTCCTTTCTCAGAGTTTAATTTGGCGAATTTTACTTCGGAACTTGAGCCTACACGCGGACAAGATCCAACTGACCCGGGACCTCAAAAATCATGTCTATAGACAACGCCGTTTGTTCACTGACCGGGCTTCATTTGGATTAAGACTCCAATTTTGGTCGAAAAATCATCATCAACTCACACTTGGTTGGCCAGGTGACAAAAAGTAACCGTTTAGAGTGGATTTTATGCCGGTGACCAAACGACGTTGGTGAGGCGGTTAATGTCAATGGCGAGCGCTACAGAACGATGATACCCAATTTCTTGAGCCCTAAAGTAAACCATATGAACTTAAACGACATGTGGTTCCAGCAGGACGGTGCGGTGATATGTGCCACCCAGCTGACGCCACGATTGACATTCTGCATGAAAGATTTGAGGGTATGGTTATTTTTTTTTGTAATCGGCGCACACTCAAGGCGTTTTTTGTATACCCTTAATATGCCAGAGGCACAGTGTGAGCATTAAGAAAAAAGGGAAGGGTTAGAAAGGAGGTGTCGGTGTTCATTGGTTTTGAATTCTTGAACATTGCAATGACTAGGAAAGACAGAGCGTGGCTAGGAAATCTACATTTGCGTAGTACGGCTGAAGAACGAATCTCTGTACTTCACAGTACGGCCGAAGTTGGGCTCAAGGGTAAACTAATGGGCATTCCTAGAAGTGTGAGTATTACGGTTAAATTGTTTAAGGGGAGGAATGCAGCTGGCTATATTTCACTAGAGCATAGTCCGTTAAAATAACGGTAAAAAAGGGTAAGGCAAAAAACATTACGACGATGTTATGTCTGTATTAGCCACCAAGGTCAGGTGATTTGACCTGAAGTCGCAGGTCTATTCGAATAAACCACTATCCACCTCTAGGTGGAGCACAACACAGAAGGCCATCGATCAAATTGAGCCGGATCTATGCGGAAGAGTCATAGAAAATTGGAACACTTGGATCGGTGCAAACGTCAGAAGCCGAGGCGGTCATACATGGGATACTGGTTTTATTCCATTTTAACATCTACCCTCCTTATCGTCAAAAAAAAAAAACTTTATTTTGAGTATCTTTTAGGGTATGTTTAGGCAAAATTTTGAGCCTCATTTTTTTTTTTTTGATTTTCCGGCATGTACCCTACAATATCAAAACTTAACTTGAGAAACTCTGGCAAGCTTTGAATTTTTGAGTCCGATCAAAAAAGTCTTCTGAAGGAAAAGAAAATATGGATGGATGGAGGCGGTCATGTGGCAAAGTTTTAGCTGATATATATGTATATTGTCTTGCTAGGCCCCCACGAAAGATCCTTGTATTTAAGGCAACATTTTTTTTATTATAATTTATCCTTAGGCCAGTGGATAGACATAGTTTTTTAATTTTGTATCTTTAGTAAAAACATACATATACCAACGTGTGCCAACTCGGGAGCAAGCTGGTAAGTTGGCGCCAAAAGAACCACTTGAATTCGAAGGGCAAATCGTTGAAAATCATCAGTATGCGTGGCCGTGGAATTTGGAATTTTGACATTTCGAATGTCTAAAAGTTGTTTTGAGAATGTTTGGGCACACTTTTTTTTTCTTTTTTTTTTCTTGCACATACTAAATGGGTCCTGACTACCCTTATAATCTATCCATCCATCGGTTATTTGTTCCACAAAAATCACGCAGTCTGGTCAAGCGCTTCGAGCAATTTCTTATATGTAAGTTATTTTGCATTAGTCACAAATGATAATTTTGTACATTTTAAGGATTGTTGTTATGCCTGAGTTCTTGCTTTTGTTGTTGGTGTTTCTATCTGGTTCAAATTCAATGGAAGTTTGAGTGCGTTCGCCGTCCAATAACAATTCCCAATGATTCCATGGCGAGTGCAATCCAATTCTGCCCTCGAACAGACTTCATTATCAAATTGAAATTGACCTGTTCCGCCTGGTATATTGAGGAAAAAAAGTCCGCTATTTACATACGTTTGTTACACGTTGCATGACTTTGACGTGAGAAATATTTTTGATCAGTAACCTACCGTCTTTTTTGGTTGTATACAAATTAAAATGTGTTTGTTTGTTCATATCGAGGTGCAGGTCTCTGTTTTGAACCCCGTTCTTGTCCCATATCGAAGCCGGCATTCCGAGTTGAATATGGACTTTATTGTTGATGGGTATGCACTGCACATATCCCTAATCACGATTTTTGGTTAAAGCCAGACTTAACTATAGGCGTGTGACAGGTATAACTTTTGTAATTCAACCAGACATTTATTTTTATGCACATGCATTGAAAATATGACACGAAATCGCCTTAAAAACACACACAAAATAATTATGTTTATCGATCCGAGGTTAGGTTAGGTTAATGGGCTGACAGTTGATCTTGTTACCGTCACACTTGATCAATGTAGATCCGTTGTTATACCCTAGCGATTGTGACTTTTAAACTTCACAGGATCATCCGTTGAGTTAATTGAAGTTTTCCTGAAAATTTCATCAAAAGCTGTCATGACTACAGTGCCTTGTTGAATTGGTTATTGTTATGGTGTTGGATGGAGTTCCGCAACATAATGACACATTTAAGTTCGCTCCATACTATCTGGTAGTTGCTGTTCGTTATGTTCAGTTCACGCTGGTGGAGCTTTTGATGTCGTTTCCTTAACCGTTGCCAATGCGTGTAAAGATTCTGGATATACCCAGGAAGGTGCTGGTATCTGTTACTTGATTTCTTGGTCGGTTCTTGGATGTCTAGTGCACTAGAAACATCCGTTTCCAGATAGCTGATCAACTTCCGTATTCTGCAGGTTTTTGTTTTGGGGTTGCAGAGTTAAGAGTATGGTGGCTTCAATGCCTCTTTAAAATCTTTCTACATCCAGTCTCCTGTAGTTGATGATGTGCTGAGTTGGTTCTGTCTTCAGGAAGATGGGTTGTTAGAGTTTGATGGTAAGCTGAACAGCTTCATGGTGCTAGTTCCTCGGGTATTGTTGAACAGGGGCAGTTCCTGAGTTCTGGAAGTTTACAAGAAAAATTAGATGTTGTCATAAAAAAATTCAAGTGTCGATGGTGTTTTGGGATAGGTTGGTTTGTGTTGTGAAACAAGCACTAAGAAGTGCTGGTCGTTGTTGGCGTCTAGCCAGTCAACAATCGCCTTGACCTCAGGTGAGATCATAGTATCCAGCCACATGTTATGCCTGGCATTGAAATCACCGCCGATGAGTCCATATGTGTTTCTCCCGAGAACACCGTTGAGGATTTGGAGGTCATTGTGAATATTTATCATGCTGGAATGGCATTTGAAATAGACACTAATGATGGTGAAGTTTTCATCTCTTCCAAATTCAATGGTGACGGCAGTGGCTTCGCTAGTTCTGAGACCGGTGTTGATGGTTTTCCCGGTGTTGGAGGAAATCTTATTTTTGACGTATCATCGCCCATGCTGTGCTTAACATTATAAGGGTCTCTTAATAAACCCTCAAGCGCGTGTGAATTATAAAAACAAAAGTTGGGTATTTCGTGATTACATTTTTAAAGTCTAGCATCATCATAGATTTAATAACGAATATAACAAATTAGCTTCATCTATGACGTCATCGGTGCAATCTTCTTGAAATAAATGAAAGAATTAATTTTTTATAGTTATAGTTATAGTAATACGAGTAGTTCTCTAGTAATAGTTTAGCCTACCTCAGCTTTGGGAGTTCTTTCCAGTTTTTTAACTTTTAGCTTCCTCCTCTGTTTTGATTTCGATTTTAATCCTGTTTTGTCTTATTTCACAGTAGGCCTCCATTAAAGAAGTCTTTGCCCTATTTTTGCTGGAGAGTCTACCTTTTTATTTCCCTCGACACCAACATGTTCAGGTATCAACTTCTTTCAGCCTGCCTTCACATTCCCACACCAACTTAGATGTGATGGCGTTTGTGCTTAATGCCTTGAATGTCTCACATAATTTGGTTTCGGTATTTCGTGTCGAGATTTCGGCCCTATGGCATTAAATTCCACCTTGAAAATAGTAGTGGATTGTCCCATCAGTAACTAAAGTTTGGTGCTAGGCCCAAAAATTCCAGCACCATTCCCTCCTCCTTGGCAAATCTCATAATGGCTCCCTTAGCAGTACTTCCAACTACAACATGTATTCTTTTAAGACTACACTGGTTTGACAATTATTTTTTTTTTATCCATACAAATTTAAATTCAGGATGCATCTCATTTAAAGCGATAAAGTTCTTACGAAAAAATTAATTATTTTTTGCACAATCTTACTACGTCAAAATTCATTAATAGATTTATGGGATTTTTGTTTTTGTATTTTCGTATCTAATCCAATCTTTGATATTAATAATATTCATTTACTTTTGCAAAGTCATTTTCCAACACTTAATGTTCTAAGTTTTTTCCAACACCACTATGTATGAAAACTTTCAACGGCTCAATAAAAAGTAAATGAAAACTACTTAAATTAATAAGTACAAAAACATTTCCGAAGCGGTTGTGGGAAGTACTGTGACTGTGAGTAAGTGAATACTCATAATTTTATCACTTCAAGAAAAATAAACGAATCAATAGGGAATAATTAACTTCCTCGGAAAACTATTGCCCACCAAATTCTATTTCGGTGCTAAGCAGTGCTAGTAAAAATTTGTAATGAGTTCGAAATACATTTAGTGGAAGTACTTCCAACCAACAATATTTATTAAATGACAAATCGCATTCTTATTGAAATGCTATTATTATGCTTAGTATTTATAATTATTAAGTCTTATATAGGAAAATATATTGAAGTGGGTATAGGCAGTATAAAATAGGTTTTTTAATTGTTATAATGTTATGTGGAGATAAATAAACTATTTTATATACGTTTTTAGATTAATTTTGGTATTTCACTAAATATGATGTTTTTCATTTAATAAAAACACTTTTTTCTTTTCTTTTAAGCATATGGTGTAAGATGAAAAGAACCTTGAGATAGAAAAAAGGAATAAGCGTTTCCAATGACAAAAATCTTAAATTGGCTTACATAAGATACTTGGCATTTACTTACCTCCAAAGGAATACTTTTTTTATTTATTTGGATTGTGGAAGCTTCTGGATAGCTCTATTAATATTGCATTCAAAATTTTCTTAAATGTCAACATATTTTAAATTTAAAATACTATTTTTCTTTTGAAAATTCAATCTATAGGAGGTAGCCTTATTATTAGGGACAATGCTCAGAATGTTGGATTTTCAAATTTGACTGAATTTTTTTCAAATTAAATAAATAATTGTAGGTGCCTTATTTATTTCCTTATTTTATCTCTATTCTATTGGGACAGTAAAAATAACAAGAAATGTATGTAAACTAATAAACGGATCTCCGGTCCGTTGAATTAAAAAAAACGCGAACGCCAACCCCCGAGGGGCTGGCCCAACTGTTCGACTTACAAATAAAGAAAATGCTTATCGTTTTATTAAATTCGGTCTTTATTCTTCTGCTGTCCAGATAAGACTAAATCTACTTAAACATAAGGTGTGTTTTTTTTGCAAGTCCATATAGAATTGTAAAAAAAAACGACATCGGGATTTAGGAGCTTTTTTTCCACATAGCTGGAAGCACTGTGTACGCTATGACATTTGTCAGCTTATTGACGACTAGCATCAACCAATCCAAAAACTTCACTTTTGACGTCTCTGAGCAAATTATCGATAACATATAGATAATACTATTTTGGCATCACCATTTTTATCGGGTCTTAGATTAACGCTCGATAATTATCTGGTCTTAGCTAACTCTGTATAGATTTAAGTAGTTGTTGCATTTGCATGTAAAGCGCTTAGTCCCGATGTCGTTTTTTTTTACAATTCTATATGGACTTGCAAAAAAAACACACGTATAATTTCCTATACCTAAGCTTAACCATATGCTACGCTATCCTACGGCGCGGTGATTCGCTGAGACAGCAACCTTGAACGTCGTAGAGCATTTACCTCAATGCACCGAAATACGATATTCGCCAATCGTGGGAAATCATCACTTGTTCTAACATGACTTGCTGTGTTAGCAAATCATACCTGGGCGCATGGAAATGCGTCGTGTTAACTAACTGTATTTACTATTTATTTTTTATAAAGCAGTAACAAATTTCAGTATTTGGTGATTCCACCCTTTGTGGCAATCACAGCCTTCTAGTACATATAAGTGACGGGGCATACTCTCTATACGCGCCTTTGCCTTTTCCTAAATTTCCATGTTTTCAATAGGGTTCATGTCTGGTCAATTCCATTGTCCAAGGCAAAATAGTAATGTTTTTTGAAACCAAAAAAAAGCAGTAACACTCCTGGCTTTGTGACATGTTGCCGAATCGTGGTCATCATCATCTGTGAACCAATCATTGAGCTGTGGTAGTAGCCGTGTTTCAAGTACGCGCTTGTAGTGATCTTGTCTTATCATCCCTTCTAGGATGTACAGGCGTCCCAGGCTTTTGGCTGAGATTACACACTACACAATGACACTAACCGAGTGTTTGACCCCTTTCACAAGAAAATCGTCATTGAATCGCTTCCCCAGGCGTGCGTGCGTCGTCTGACAAATGCACTTTTATCGACAAAAATTTGAAAGGTTTATTCATCGGAGAAGCACACCTGTTAAATATTACAGTTAACACACAAAAATATCGTTGGTGGTAAGTTTTGATTACAAATTGTTCCGATCCCAGTCAGAAACAGTCAAATTTCGGTTTTGATTTTTTTTAATAAAGAAAATTGACTTAGAAAAAACTGAAACAAGTTGGCAACTGGCACACGGGTTCTTTGTTAACTTTTTTCGAAAACAAAAATAATGATACCAGTAGAAATATAAAGTAAAACAACCCATTGAAAAGCACTTAGTTTGCTCAAAGAGATGGCTTTACCCAGATATTAGATACAAATGAGCACTTTCCCTAATAATTTGGCCACATACTATAGTTCTGAAAAAAAAAAACATTTCAAAAAATTTTATTTACTAAAACCTAGCGAATTGTTAAAAAGAATTTCCGAGAAATGGTTTTTAATGGTACCTAACATTAAAACATTTTTACTTGCGACTTATAGGTACTATAAGGCAAGTTATGCATTCGAAAAAACAATCGAACTCGAGATTTCGATCAAAGTTGATATTACGATGATAGCGAATACTAAAAAGTCTAAAAAGTGGGTCTCGCAATTCTGTCTGCCTGTTCAACTACAGCCTAAACGGCTCGGCCGATTTTCTTTAAATAATCTTGGTAGATATCACTTTAAATTTTTCTCCCCACACGTTTTTTTCTTTTTTTTAAGACCAAAAATAAAGGTACCTGCCATACGGATTTTTTTCGAAATTTTATAAATATATTTTTTTTCTCAAAAACTGTTCGACAGATTTAAAAAATAAAAATACAAAAAAAAATTCATTTAGCTAAAGCTAGATAAATAATGGTTGAAAAAAAAATCGGAAAAATTGTTATTTTTAGTACCCCCCGTGGAACCATTTTTTTTTGTTTATGATTTTCTCAAAAACGGTACCACCGATTCTTATAATTTTTTTATGCTAAAGCTCCGCAGCAATTTGAACAAATTTGTGCATTCAAATTTTCAAAAATTATTTTTTTTTGATTTTTAAGAAAACTTTCAATTTTTTTTTTCAAAACACAATATTTCGAAAACCCCATGCTAGGTTTTTTTAAACTTGATAAATAAAAGTTTCTCAATATAATCTACAAGATGTGAGAAAACAAATTTTATTTTACCTAAAAATAAAGGTACCCACCATACAAATCTTAAAAAATGTTAAAAATGGTTTGCAAGAATCGTATTTTTCTCAAAAACGGCGCCTAGAATTTTGATAATTTTTTTTTCTTTCAATTAATTTTTATGATCTTTAATTTAATAAAAAAAATGAAATTAAGATATTACAGCTTGTACCTACCATAGAACCATTTTCTAATTTTGAATTTCTCGCTATCGACACAACGGATTTTAATGAAATTTTTTCCAGAGATGCTTCTAAAAAGTTTAAAAAACATTGCATTTCAAAACTTTAAAACAATTTTTTTTTGAAAAATTCGATATCTCCAAAACGGCAATTTCACAGGCAAAAGCTATGTAGGGGCATACAAGATGGCTATGGACATGGTCGAGCTTCATGACCAATTTATGAACAATTACAGAATACAGAATCTAAAAAAGAGTAAGAAATTGTGCTGGCTATTGTTGATACATATGATCAACTCAATGGTGGTAAACGCCATTGTTTACAAACCAATGAAAACCGCAATTTACTTTCATTTGCCAGGACGTTAGCGAACACTTATTTCAATTCAAAGCCGTCAACAAAAGCACAAAATTTGCCAAAAATTTGATACACAATGAAGGAGTACATTTTCTCAATAAAACTATGTAGGTATTCCCTAACTATTCTTTGCATCTTAAAAGGGGATTTTAAAATATTTCATAACTAGGCAAAGAATTCCATATCTGGCCAGTTTACTCGTTTGAGTACACCCATGACCCATCTAAGTAGGAATAAAAATATTTTTAAAAACATTTTATTTTTCGTCAGATATATACATATGCACACATACACATGTATAACTCATTTAAAAGGATTTCAAAGGTTTTTCATTTATCTTTAATTTAAAGGTGCTTGGCCTTCAATGGGTTAAGTCAGTATTCATAGTCTTAAGTACTGTAGAAGCTTTCTAGTTTTTTACTTGCGACTTATAGGTACTATAAGGCAAGTTATGCATTCGTAAAAAAAATCGAACTCGAGATTTTGATCAAAGTTGACATTACGATGATAGCGAAGACGAAAAAAGTGGGTCTGGCAATTCTGTCTGTCTGTCTGTCTGTCTGTCTGTCTGTTCGATTACAGCTAAACGGCTCGGCCGATTTTCTTCAAACTTGGTAGATATGGGTTTTGATTTTCTACCCCCGGATGTTTTTTGATTTGATTTTTTATGACCAAAAATAACGGTACCTGCCATACGATTTTTTTCCGAAATTTTATAAATATTTTTTTTTCTCAAAAAGTGTCCCTGCGATTTTCTTAAAAAAAATTAAAAAAATTTAATTTAGTTAAACCTAGGTAATGGTCGAAAAAAATTTTCAAAAAAATTAGTAGTTTTGGTACCCCCCTTGGGACCATTTTTTTTGTTTTTGATTTTATCAAAAATGGTACCACCGATTTTGATCATTTTTTTTATGCTAAAGCTTCCCAGCAGTTTGAATATTATTGTGTATTTAAATTTTCAAAAACAAATTTTTTGGATTTTTAAAAAAACTTTCAAATTTTTTTTTTGAAAACTCAATATTTCGAAAACTCCATGCTCGATTTTTTTAAAACTTGTAATATAAAAGTTTGGAAAAATAATCTACAATATATGAAAAAAATAAATTCATTTTACCTAAAACTAACGGTACCTTCCATACAAATGTTAAAAAATGGTTTTCGAAAATCGTATTTTTCTCGAAAACGGTTCCGAGAATTTTGCTTAAATTTTTTTTCTTTCTATTATTTTTTAATATCTGTAATTTAATAAAAACAAATTTGAAAACAAGATATTACTGACTGTAGTACCTACCATAGAACGATTTTTTAAAATTTTGAATTTCTCATTATTAGCATAACGGATTTTAATGAAATTTCGTAGAGGGAAGCTTCTAAAAAGTTTAAAAATCATTGCATTTCAAAACTTTAAGAAAAATATTTTTTTGAATTTTGAAAAAAAAAAAATCAAATTTTTGGTTTTTGAAAATTCAATGTCTCGAAAACGGCTCAATATTTTTTTTTGTAAATTTAATTTTTATTCATACAATAATAAAAACTTCAAATTGGCGTACCAACATTTTTTCTTAAAATTGTTTTAAAATTTTCTTATATAAAACCTTATTTTTTTAAGAAACCACTACAAGGACTTATAATTTTTGTTCTTGCATAAACCAATATTTGCTTGAATCACATGGCATCCTATTCTTACCTTTAACTACTAAAGAAGTTTTTTTAGTCATTTAAAAAATGAATTTTATGCTTATGAACAGTTTCTCTAATAACATTCAGTTTTGAAATTCTTAGTCTTTTACATAGGAGCAAGTTCGTGCGACCCAGTCGTGCATTTTATTTCTATTGGGCTGGCAGTAAGGGTGTCATTGAAATTCTATGTACAAGAAACCAATAAAATCCTACATTCAAAATGTAGACAACATAAAATTAAAAATAAATTAATTTACTATGAAGAGCTATAAAATTTCGAACCCTGTTTGCCGCTAATAGATGAATAAACTTTTTGAACAATATATTTTTTACCGGTCTAACTTATTTGTAAGCTACATATTTTTTTTTATTATCAATTTGTCTCCAAATTATAATTACAGAAACGCGATAAGATGTTTTATTTTTTACCTCATACCCTAAAGCGTGAGTGCTTTGCATAACAATTGGACACTGACTTATGCAAACTGAATGCTAAAAACACAATCTGAACGTCGAAAATAAGAATTATATTGATAAGTGAGAAATAAAAGTGCAAATAAAATTTATTTGTTTAATTAATCGGTCATATCGGACGCACGACCATTTTAGTCCTTGAATTTATAAACAAAAATCCGCTGTCTTTGTTTATTCAGGTGACAATGACTTGAGGTAGAATTGTTGAAATTCTAAAAGAACAATCCATAAAATATTTTTTTAATAAATTTAAGCGAAAGGAGAAATCAAATTTGCGTAGAAACAATAGTCGTCTCCTATGTCGTCAAATTTGAATTGAAGACGAAATAACGTCAGGTCTCAGGTGCATTCTAAGCGGATACTGATATGGTGGGAGAATTTTTAAAATGGATGTCGAACTCGCATGTATGCTCAAATGAGGGAAATAGCGTTTCCTAAGGTGACAAAACAATTGCGCAAAGTCTATTGTAATATTCTATGTAGGTTGCTACTTTTTATTGCAGAGATGACCAAACTATGATTTGCAACAAATCCTTTTGAAGAGGGCGCCACTTTATATTCCAATATTTTATTTACTGTAGAGATGTTCACGTTTGCAGCGGGAAATGTTTTCTTTTCTACGCGTTTTAACATGCGATATCGAACTCGAGATTTTGATCAGGCTTGACATTACGATGATAAGAAAGACGAAATAAAATACAGAACGAACTTTCTCATAATGTAAAAATACTTTGGAATTTAAAAATTGTTTATAAATATAAAAGCATAGATTTAATTAGAGCAAAATGTTCAAATAAATAAAATTGCCGTCTGATTTCTAGAAAAGAATTACATAATTTATGCAAACTGCTGTACTCGAGAAAGTAAATCATTCAATGGGACATTTCCGGACTCGTACAGTTGCAAGAGCCCTTCGAGATCTTGATATAAACAAATCCGCTGGTTCTGATGGTATACCCCCTATTCTTCTAGAGGTATTCTTCATCTCTGGCAAAACCATTGCGTAAGCTTTTCCATCGCTGCTACTGTTCTGGAATCTTCCCTAGAAGATGAAAAACAGCATTTGTCCAGCCTGTTTCTAAAAAAAGGCGACCCTTCCTCCTATCGACCAATTGCGTTTACGTGTCTTCTTTCCAAGTTCATGGAATCGCTGATCGAAAGCTTCTCAATCACCGGCAATACGGCTTTGGCAGCAATAGTTCCACTGATGATCTGATGGTATATCTCACCGAAGAGTGGAACAGATCTTTACACTGTTTTGGAGAAAGTAAGATTTTTGTGCTTGGCATTTCTAAGGCATTTGATAGAGTTCGGCACTAGGCTCTCTTATCGAAAATGCGTACGCTTGGTGTTAACGAAACCCTTATTCTTTGGATTTGGAATTACATTTTGGATTGCTCGATACATGTTGTATTGGATGGTTTCAAGTCTGATCTTCACAAAATAAATGCTGGTGTTCCCTAAGGCTCCGTTTTGTCTCCGACTCTCTTCCTCATTTTTGTAGATGATCTCTTGTCTGAAAATTTTAATCCATTTCATTGTTTTGTCGACGACTCTACTCTTACCTTCTCATACTCGTTCCCAAATTCACGTCCTTCTCCTTCGGAAGTGGAATTGCAACGGTATCGTAGGATAAGCTCATTATACTCCGATCTTTACAGCATTGTTAAATGGGGTATACAAAACCGTGTGGAGTTTAATGCTTCGGAAACTCAATGCTGTCTATTGTCATTGAAGCAAAATGTACCCCTTATGCCATTGTCCTTAAATGGCACTTGCATCGAAGAAACCGAAAAGCGTTCGGTGCTCGATGTGTGTCAACGACGATCTTTGTTGGAATGATCACATTCTCGAAACCGCCAAAAATGCGGCTAAATGGGATTAGGATTTCTATATCGCTATAAGAAATTTGTCACCCCTTCTTACCTGGCTACAATTTATAAGGCGTTTATACTTCCATGCACTTATTGGATAGAATTCACAACAGAGCGTTATAACTGATAGGAAACAGACATTCTATCACAAGCAATGCTCACTCGAAGTAGTCAGTTGCATTCCTCCCCTTTATTTGTGCACCCGTGATACCCGCTTCACTAAGAATGCTCATCAGTTCACCCTCGAGCCTAATTTTGGTCGTACCGTCAAATATAGAGATTCATTTTTTTGGCGCACAACACGACTTTGGAATAACTTACGAGGCACGGTTTTCCCTTGCCATTTCAATTTGCAAACATTCAAAACCAATGTTCATCGACATCTCCTTTCTCTCCTCCCTAATTTCCCGATCGCCCATGCTGTGTTTAACATTATAAGGGTCTATAAACATACCCTTGAGCGCGTGTGAATTATAAACAAAAATAATTTTTTAGACATTTTTTCTAAGCATTACCTAGCTTTAACTAAATTTGTTGCTATTTTTGTTTTCTTTAAATCTGTGGAGTTTGCTTGTAATGTCAAGTTTTTTTACGAATGCATAACTTGCCATATACTATACATCAGTGGCGATTCCTGATCTTTAGTATTGGGTTAGCGCCCACCATGGTGTGAGGAAAAAATTGTAGTTTTTTTTTTAATTTTATTAATAAGGAAAACAAAACACAAGCAATACTTTATAAATTAATAACATAAGATAAAATGTTTAAAAATGTATTGATGCATTAATTCGGTTCGTCGTTCAACGGTAGCAAAACTTTCGATGACTTGATTATAAATTTCGTCACTTGCTTTTAATTCTTTATAAAGAACCTTTTCTTTAGACATAAGAGCCTAATAGCTCAATTTCTTGTGACCATGAGTACTTCGAAAGTACGTTTTTATCCTCTTCAATGCATAAAAGAAGCACTCCTTACACGCTGTTCAAGCTGGAGTCTTATAAGCTGTTACATCTGCTAAAAACTGTCGGCAACGTTTGCCTCCACCCAGAGTAAGATATTAAATGGAGTTATCGCTTGTAATAAGATTTTTATTAAAAAGTGCATCGTTAAATGAGCTTTTTTCTTAATAATCATGAAAAAATTATTTTCAAACAACAGCAAATTATTTTAACTTACTATAAGTTCTTTTTTATTTGTTTAAACAATTTTTGTGTTCTATATAATATAATAGTAAATGTTATTATGAATAAATATGTTTTATTTTTTTCTGTACTGGGTGCCGAGATATTCGCGAAAGATAAAAAAATGACACAAAACACATTTTACCATTAACTTTTGTAAAAAAAAGTTGTCAGGTGGTACAAATTTGGTTTCAAGCCTTTCTCATAATGTCCCTATCGATCCATTAAAAAAAAATAGACCATGCCTCTGCGCCCAAGGTCAGGCCCTTTTTCATGACGCTTTGACTTGCCTTATACATTCTTAACTTTAATCTGAATTCCATTCAAATGACCACTCATAAAGGAAGCCTCATCGTTGGCCTGGGCCATAACTTTATATTTTATGTTATATTTTTCCAATTGACCTGTAACTAACTGAAGCGAATCTTCTGCTGTTCGCCCAGAACTTACATCATGGATTTTCTAATTAAAGTAATACCGAAACACAACGACCAATTGGGATTTCATTTGAATGTCAGAAGATTCATCAATAATAATATCAACAAAATAAAGCTATTTAATTTTTGAAGAGGTATGACATGTTTAAAAGCACAGAAACTGCTTTGATCAAATCATTTTGCCATTGAGGTACCTTTAAAACCTCTTGCCGTTTCGTATTGTTTAAATACATTTAAAAACTTAATAGTTTTCTCGGTTTAGAAACGAAACTGATTAATTTTGGCCTCTAAAAATTAAAAAATTAAAATTAAAAAAATCAATATAAGGACCACCCTTAGATATCTTGATACAAAAAAATTAAAAACAAAAACAAGATCGTACCATCGTCCTTCAGAGTATCAAAAATATCTATATTTATTCATATTAAAAATCCACTTTTGAGATTTAATATCTAACTTAATATCGCCAGATGTTAAAGGCCAATCAAATAACAACACAAATAATCAGACCCTTTCCTTAATTGTTTTTTCTACTGCATACAAGCAAGAGAACGCACACAAAATTTACCTGCTACTGCTACTATACGACTATACCTACTCGGCTACTCCTCTCCTCTTTCATTCAACCTGATTTCTCTCTTGTTTGATCGCAATTTTTTGCGCTAACGCTGTCATATTATTTAGCTGGGCTTTGCTTAGGACATGTTGTAGCCAAACGATGTTGTATTGTATAAATTGTATTGAATTTGTTAGCGCAAATTTTCGCGCTATAAATGCTTCAAGCCTTCAAGGGATATATTTTTGCATGAGAGTTTTGTGTTGCGTTTGTGTTAGTAAATATGATTTTAGAATAGGAATGTGGGTAGGTTAACAGCCCGATTCTCCCCCTTGTGAGGAGTCACAAGTCACAAGCTCTTGTGACTATTCCTTGTGAGGATTGTTGTGATTCGATAACATTTTGGTATTCTCCCCCTAATCGTCACAAGAAAACTCACAACGAAACTCACCACCGCATGGTGAGATTTTTAAGTGTCATTATTTGAACAGCTGATTATTCAAAACGAAGAAAATACAAAATGCAAGTTAACATTATTATATTTTATTATTATTATCATTAAATAAACTGACTATCGTGAGGCTTCAAGCTCTGATATTCCAGCATAAAGTTTTCCGAAAGCGACAAAACATTATAAATGTATTGTTTTGGAGAACGAATGGTCCATTTGTTCTCTCAAAGTTTTCAAAAGCCGTCGGCGCTGCAAACTTCTTGATACGATTAGTTTCTAAAAAAAAAAATTTGTTTATTTAAAAATGTTACTTTTCATTTTCATGGGAAAGATCGGTAATAATATTCACTAGAGCACTTACATTTTTGTGTACTCATAATAATTATTCACAAATCTAGAAAATTTTCTTACAAAATACTCGTATGCTGAATAACAATCCAAGAAATATTAAACATTTATGAGTTGTGACCTGTTCTGAAGGAGATCACAGTTTCGATTGTTTTTGTGACTCTCACAAGTTGTGATTGAGCGGCAGAATTCGAAAAAGTCACAAAATCAATTTCACCTCTTCTTGTGACTTGTGAGGCATCACTGACTTTGGGGAGAATCGGGCTGTAAGAGTAGTTTTGTGTATTTATGTCAATGGTGTTACATGTATTGTTGGAAATTTGGTATCGCAAATTTTAACGCTAAGGTATACTTTTAGTATGGTAGTTTTGTGTTGTGTTTAGGAAAATATGATTTGAAAGTTACGTTTTCAATATAAAATGAAGTATTTATTTATTTAAATTCTTGGTTTAGCGGCGATAAACCTGCTAACTGAGAGGAATCGCCACTGCTATACATACATATAGTACCTACATATATATCGCAAGTAAAAACTTAGTCTTAATGTCTTGTCTCAATATATCGTTCTGAAGCTAAAACAAATGTTCATAGTTTTCTTACATAATGTAGCCAGGACATCTCTTCGGAGATAGTGAAGATACACAAATCTCAATTACTTCTTATTATTATTAAACAATTATTCCTTTGGCTACCTAGTAAGCTTATTTTTGGAAATGAATTTAGATTTTTAAATTTTGAAATTCAAGTTCCTTAAAATATGCAACAAAAAACTATAAGTCATAATTTATTGCGTATCTGAAAGGCATTATCGTATATCAGCAAATTATTTTGTTTGTCATTCTAATTGCGAGTTCCGGTTGTCTGCGGCTGCAGAATATTTATCAGTTACAAAAATTTTTAACATTTTTTTACATAATGCTACGTACATACATAATGTGTGTAGGTACTATATGGAAAGTTATGTTTTCAAAAAAAAATCGAATTCGAGATTTTGACCAGACTTCACATTACGATGATAGGAAAGTAGAAATACGTGTGACGATTTGTCTGTTCGACTATAGCCTAAACGGCTTGGCCCATTTTCTTCAAACTTGGTAGAAAACATTTTTGAAATTCAATGTTAGTATGTGCCGCGGCATTCGGGGTGATTTCAATGAATTCAAAAATTTGTTCTATGTGGATCAATTTGTTTTTGACTGTTTCGCCGCGCCACCGCTGCTGCCGGGCAGTTTCAATTGACAATGATTTTGCTGATGTTGCAATTTGGTATTTCTGTCTAGTTCAAAATCAATAAAAGCTTGAGTGCGCAGTGCCGTCCAATAACGTTGATGCAATAATTCCCGATGAAAACATTGTGATTTCTTGTTTTAGATAGACTAAACTATGGGCGTGTGGCAGGCCTCACTTTTGCCATTCAATCGACTACATACATACGTACATCTATTTTTATGTATATAAGTACATACGAGTATATGGAAAATATGGCACAAAATGTTCCAAAAAACCGAAAAAAATGCTGTTGACTGGATCGCTACCAAACTTCAAAGGATCATTCCCTGAGTTATTCTGAAGATTCCCTGAAAATGTCATCAAAATCGATTTCGCCGTCTTAGAGTCCATAGGGAATTAACAATCATCGATTGTCATTATACTTACATACATTTTTATAGAAATGAAAAAGCTTAGCAAAAAATAAAGAGTAATAAAATAAAAACCATTGTACTACATATTTCAAAAACCTGACCTGATGCTGGGCAAAATTCGGATACAAAGGCAAAAGAATACCTAGTTAGTTTTCTTTGACAAAAATTGTCTTGACTAGTTGACCATTCTCTGAAAACTGTAAATGCAAATTCATTTTCTACCTACCTATGTACACAGGTTTAAAATGTACAAAGGTATTAAAGTCAAACTTCTCTTTAAGGTTCCTTTAAGGGAACAAAAAATTGCTTCGTTATAAAGAAGTTTAATACAAAATTCGTTTAGAGAAAAGTAATTTTTTAACATTTTAACATTGCTTTATCCAAATCATCCTATATTTTGTTTTTCTTATAGTTTTATTTTTTTTTTGGCTTCTATTTGAACTTAATTCGGCAAGCTTTAAAATTTGTACTTCATTTTTTATCAAATTGCCGACAATGTACTGAAGGACACTCCAAATTTTTCAGCAACTTCTATCTTCGTTTCTCCCATTTTAACTTTTTCGATTATCGACAGTTTGTCCGATAGTGAAATAGCGTTGCGCTTGGACATTTTTTAATAAACGATTCAAAATGCAAACTCAAACGATTGACCTGTTATGTAAAAGTTCTACTACGTATGCACACTTTTATACATGCACACTTTTTATACATCCATAACATACATACATATGTACATTCTTTCACTTTAAGAAAATTCCTACCAAACGCCCAAACGGGCAACAAAAAAACGAGGAACAAAAATGAAAATTGACATTTCGTTATAAAGAGAATTTCACTATAGAGAATTTCGTTATAAAGAACATAATTCATATGGGATATTTTTAAAGGGGAAGGTAAACAAAGTGAAATTTGCTATAGAGGAAATTACGTTCTTAAGAAGTTTGACTGTATATCAAGTGTTATTGTAAATTAAATTTGTTGCTCATGGAATATTTTTATATTGACCTAAAACGAACTGAAAATATGTAAATATCTAAATACATTTAAATAGGGTCTACTACGATATCTAGAAAGACATAATCTCAGATATCAAAATCTCGAATTACAAAAATCTCGAAAAACCAGTCACTTTTGAGATGCGCTAATCTCCAGCTTTGTTTCAAAAGTGATTGGCTTCGAAATCTATCATCCAAGATCCAGATTATTATTTTTTTTTTCTTTGTAGCATAGAATCAATGAATCTGTTTCAACACTACCGTGCTAACAGAAGCTATTTACCCGAAATTGTTTAGTCTGCAAATGCGAATGTTTAAATCTTTAGCATTTGTCCCGGCAAATGAGATTCAAGACTTTGGATAGGTAAGGTTTCTAAAAAATTATATCGGTTCAAAAAATCAAAGCCCATCTTTTCGGACGTGAAACAATGTTGAATCTTGGCAAAGGCGCCTATGTTTGGTTTTATAATATTTTGACTTCCTGTATTTTTAAATTATTTCCAACACAAAAAAAAAGCAAATATCAAAACAAAAAATTTTAGATTTTTTCGAGATTTTATTTTAACTTTTCGAGATATGAATATCGTTGTCCAATGCTGCCTTAATATAGGAAAGGGCTGTCAAAGTACTGCAATTGCAGTATTTGTACTGCTTTTTGAAGTCCGAAGTACTGCTTTTTTTTCTCGTCAACTTTTCCATACAAAATCTTTAAAGCTACATCTAAATGCACTTAAAACTATTCTCTACGAACATACCCAAAAATCAAATTGAAAGCAACAAGCCATTAGCCATACGGATCCATTTATTCTAAATTCTATTCTCTTCTCACTCCGTTTGTTTTTGTTTCTGTTTCTGTCGTCATACCTTTCAACATTTCTTGAATAAACTCTTTGAACGAAACTCATAAAATTTCAAAAATCTACCAATTGCCACTCATGTATGCGTAGTTAAAATTTTGTAAAACGCTTTTTAGTACTTCAATTAAAAATTCAAATTCTAAAATTCTTTTTTTTTAAGTTTTGATATGCAATGTTTCTTAAACTTTTTGAACGCTTCAGTATAAAAAAAATTTCATTAAAATTTGATATGATAATGCCAGTAATGACTTGATTTGAATTTTTTGTTTATTAAACTGTAGATCGTACAGACATTTTTGTTTATCAACATTCTAAGGGTTGTTTTCGAGAAGAATATGATTCTCGAAAACTATTTTTTAACATTTCTATAGGCACCGTTATTTTAAAATAAAATAATTTTTCTTTCTGCATTTAGTTTCAAAAAAATCGAGTATGTGGCTTACGAAATATTGAGTTTTAACATAAATTTGAATGACGAATCATCTTCTATTAAGTATTAAGGACCTCTAAATTGGGCCTAAAGCGGAACTCTTGATAAAGCAGAATATATGTCTATTACACGAATTCTTGAAATAAAATCGATTTGCCTAAACTACTACACATAAACCTCTTTGCAAGACTATAAAAAAAGATAATATTTTAACGACAAAACCCTAATAGTAATACAAAAAACTAAGCCCAAGAAATTTAGGTGAAAGTTTAGTTGAACCCAATCCTTTATTTCCAAACCTTGTGCTTAACTTTAGCATTGAGGATCGGGAATTTGTGTGGAGGGCTCTACTGAACTTTACAGATTTGTCTAGAGAACTTGAACTAGAATGATTCTGGTGTGATGTATTTTCGGCCATAAATGGTTTGGGAGAAGATCGTTTCCCTAAAATTACAAGGATCCTTACTTGCTTTGCCAGACAGTAGTGCTACTTGTGAGCGAGTTTTTTCAAACGTAAATTTGATAAAAACAAAAACTAGAAATTCCTTAAATATAACTACTGTAAGGGGTATCTTTTCAGACAAGTGGTTATTGGACAAGTACTAAATACAATGATGGAAACTATCTTCAAATTTATTAAAACGATACAAGACTTAAATTTTTAAAATTTGGCCAGACTAATAAATTATTTTTAACATGTGCAATTTAAACATAATTTTGCTTATTATTTAAATATTCTAACGTATGTGTACATCCAAATGAGCTTTATCATTAATATTATAAGATTTAAATCCAAAGCATATACATATAGGTATATAAAAATTCAATAGATAATATTGTTTTTGTTTATATAATTCTTTGGAATTTGATGAAAAAAAACTTATTTTTTTCAAAAAAAAAAAAAATTCAATGAGATAAATATAAATTTGACTATCCTTATTTTTTTATAAAAATATTTTATGAAAAAGTTTCATTTTACTGCCGTACTGCTGCGTACTGCTTTTTTTCTCTAGAAGTACTGCTTTCTCAAAGAATGAAACGACAGCCCTGCTTTTTATACATTTATAGGCGTTTTTCTTTTTTAGTTCAGAACAGAACCTGAGTTGTCAAAAAATAAATTATGTTTTTTTTTTAGTTCAGAGTTTCGAAAATATGACGGCTTTTAAACGAAGCAATATTGCCTTGCGATTCTTAAGCCCGTAGGAGAGAGACGTGTGTGGTGGCGGGGTTACATAAGGCGGAAGATGACTCCAAAAGAGAAACTAAGATTAAAAATCGCTTCCGTGTAAAAGCAGTATATGTTTCTTTTTTCGTTCTGGGCATGTTCTGAGCGTGTTCAGAGTTCAGAGTGCGCTCTATGAGCTCAGAATAAAATAACTGAGCACAGAGTAAAATGCTTAACACAAGCATTTGACAGATGGTAATTAAAAAAAAATGGCGACAGCTACATAAGTGTTCAGGTTCAGGTGTGTTTCAAAATATACTCAGAGCTCTCAGAGCACGATTGGTTCAGCTAATGTTCGGAACATGCTCGGACACTGTTCAGAGCTCTTTACTGAACTAAAAAAGAAAAACGCCTTATGTTCTCTCTGAAAAATAATCCTCAAACCTCAAAGCTCAATCTCAAAGCAATACAGTTTTTACAGTTTTACACATGACTTCCTTAAGGTTCATGTTGATTGTCACCTTCACCGCACTATTCTGTATTTAATATGGCTTAACTTATCAACCACTAGCCGCAACATATTAATTTCAATCGCTTTTCAACGCTTATAACGGCACGCGACTGTCATTCAATACGTTTTGAATACTATAACCAAGAATGTTTTCACGGTTCATTAAGCTGAAGAACAAGGTAAGAAGTAAGATACCTACATAAATGTAAATAAAAAAAAAATATCGTGCAAAAAGAGCTGTCATTTATTTAATCGCCATCAGCACAAAATATGAGAATATCAAACCATTAGTGTTGCCGTTGATAATGAAAAGAAAATTATAAACATAAAATTCGGCTTGCATTTTTTAAATAAAGCAAGTGGCTAAGATTTGTTCAGAACAATATACATATGTATTTAAATATTTCAATTAAAAATTTAAATTAAAATAAAGAAACCCCGCCAATGAAATTATATGTGGAATCTGACATCTTTTAAATGGCCGCTTATGTGTTATGTTGACGTCGAGGGCAACGCTCTTTTCTTTTTATAATACTTCAAATTCTTTGTTGCAATGAACTGAAGTGGCAATTAACATATTTAAGAATAAAAATTGTGATAGTCTGATGATGGAAATTTATTTCCTAAACGCGTAACATAAATATAATTTAAAATAAGTTGTAAAATTTGTGTTTTTAAATACATTAAAAATTAAAAGTTTCTTTTCTTTTTATTATTTATATTATAACATACAACTTGGAGACCAAAACCCTTTAAAATAATCTTAATCTCGGTTGGATATAGTTCACATTGGACTTTTGTCAAAAAATCAATGCAAGATGAACGGAATTTAACAAAAATTGCTTATTGACAAGGCCCTCACAACTGACTGAGCCCATGTGAGATCGCTGGGACGAAACGCCAATTTTTGGGGTATAAACGCCAATAATAGCTATTTCGAATCTATAAGTTTTATTCGTATAATAATAAAGACTAAAAGTTGGCATACCAAAATATTTTCTTAAAAATGTTTTAAAAATTTGGTATATAAAAGCTTATTTTTTTTTATAATTAGCGCGCACTCAAGGGGTTATTACTACCCTTAAAAGCTTATTCTTCTAAAAAAACCTCTACAATGACTTATAATGTTTGTTCTTACTGCAATTCATAATTGGTTAAGAAATTATATGACATTCTATTTTTATCTCTTTCTAATAAAAGAGTAAAAATAAACTGCACGACTGGATCGCACCAACTTTCTCTTATGTTAAAGTGCTTTGGAATTTAAAATACATTTTATATATAAAAATCATGGATTTAATGAGATTGCATTAAGAAAATTCTTTTACTACGATACTAGTTAAAAAATGTTTAAAATTAAGAATGAGTTAGTAAACTACTATAAAGTTAGCAAATTGTTAAGTAGTATCATACTAATACCTTAATAATAGGCTGTTTAAAATTTTGCGCCATTGATTTAAAAAAAAAAATTGAGTTTGTTTTTTTCAAAAAGCCCAAAAAATATTTTTTCGAATACATATATATACAGTGGTGCTAGAAACATTCCGGATTTTTTCTTTGTATAATGTCTTCCTTAATATCAAGGAGAAAAAATTAAACTGGATAAAATTTCTTTATTAATTTGAAAAATATATTGGTTTACTTTATAAAAAAACAACAGCTAAAACTGATAGGCGCATAAAGAATTTTGTGCCTTAAAGACCCTTTTGCGTCTTGGAAAAACATTTGTGAGGATCTAAATTTGTCTATAGCGCCGTCTATGGTAAGGTGTCGTTTTAGGGAATGTGGTCTAAACGCATTTCGACCAGCAAAAAAGCCACTACTTACTGCAAAACATCGTAGAAAAAGTTTAAATATAATAGATGTTTCGGAAAGACTTTCAATTTCTTAATTAAAATATTTAATCAGGGTTGAATTTGCAAAAAATTATCTGAACTGGTCTATAAGCCAATGGAAAAGTGTGCTTTTCAGTGCTGAAAGCAAATTCAACTTATTTTACTTCGATGGTGAAGGAACAGTAAGGCGCTCGAGAGGGACACGTTTAAAGCCTGCAAATGTACTCCCTACGGTTAAGCACGGTGGCGCCTCGGTGATGGTCTGGGGTTGTTTTTCAGGTGCTGGCATTGGTCCTATACATCAAATCGCAGGAATTATGGACCGTTTTCAATATAGGGATATTTTGGAGTCAACAATGCTGCCATACGCTGAGGAAGAACTGCCTTTGCGTTGGGTGTTTCAGCAGGATAATGATCCCAAACATTCTTCAAAGCTGCTAAAAGAGCGGGTTGCAACAAAACATATTCGTGTCTTAGAGTAGCCGTCCCAATCTCCCGATTTAAACCCCATCGAGAACTTGTGGATTATAGAAAATATATAAAATATAAAAGAAATCGTTTGTACATTTTTGGGTAGCAAAACAAGAATTAATAAACTTGACCAAAAAAATCCGGAATGTTTCTAGCACCACTGTATATATATTTTTTTTTTTAATAATAATCTACAAACGGGAATATGATTACCCTTCAAATGTTTCAACACAGCGTCGGCGTGAAGTTACAGAAGAGATAGTCGAAAATCAAAAAATGGTTCTATGACAGGTACATTTTTGACTAAAATGTAGTGGACGCCCATAATAGCACACTTATTTTTTTTTTAAATCGAAATCGTTAGAGCTGTTTTCGAGATAAATTTGCATTACATGTGAATGGGGGGTAACGTTAGTTTTGGAGCTAAAAACAAAAATTCAATTTCCCCTCTAAAGAATCACCGAAGACTCTTAAATAGAGAGTTTGAGGAAAATAGCTCCAGTGGTTAAGGCTGCAGATCGAAGTAAAAACAAACAGACATGCAGATATACAGCCATGAGACATTCAGACATGCAGAGATACAGACAGACAGACGGAATTACCGTCCTCGCTATAATCGTAATATTAACTTTGATCAAAATCTCGAGTTTTTTCCACATGCACAACTTGCCCTATAGTACCTACACAGCTGTTCGAAATAATAGGGAAAGCAACAAACTAACTAATTTGTAATCATTTTAGACAATTATGCGACCGAATAGTGACTTTTTATTATTTTTTTATCATTTATTATTATATTATATTATTATTATATTATATTATTATTATATTATATTAGGTGCGTTTTATTATTCACAAATCTATCTGGATCTTGGGTTTTTAAATTTTCAATTATTTCTTGTCTTTTTTCTTTACACTATAGCTTACACTACCTTACCATAAAAAGTCATCTACTCGCCAGTGTAATAACTGATTTTTGGATCTTTGAAATAGATCCCGATAGAAAAAGGATCCCAAATTTGCTTTTGTAATACATGTTAAAACTTAATCTAAAACGCACCTAATAAAACGCACCTAATAAAACGCACCTAATGTTAAACTTAGTATGTATTTTGGTCAAATTTAATTAAGTAGCAGTTAGTTTTGAAATATAAAAATGTTGTATGGTTTTTTCAATAGCCAGAATGGCCTCCTTTATTTTTTTTTGACCGCCTCTATATGACTTAGCATAGACTTAAGAAGTTTTTGACTTTTACTTATCGGAATGGCGTTCCATTGCTTCTGTATTTCAAATCATAGTTGGTGTTTAAGCCTAGTAAACATATTGTAATATTTTTACTAGGTTCGTTAAATAAAACTTATTACTGTTTCTAATATTTCTTCTTTATTTACACTTTTCAAATCAAAACAATAAATCTCAATTTATAATCAACTCTAATACTTTTATTCCAACTTAAATCCACTTCTTTAATTACACTTTCCACAATCCAATAGTTCAGCTTTGCACACTTTCATAATCGAAAATAAACTGAGTCCCGCTCACCGTGAACACTCCCTTTTATACTCAAACCAGTTGTTCTAGAAGGTTCTTGTCCAGAAGGGGAAATTCTTATGGGGGTAGAATGTTCTAGTACTTTGGAATTAGGGGAAATTTAGATGCGATGGAAAAGAGCTTTTTGTTTTGTTCCCTCACAAAGCAGATATGTAATTCCCAACAGATGGCGCTGTAGGAGTATAAAGCTCTGTTCGCAACATTGCCCCCTTCTTAAGATTGTTCGTCCCGAACAACTCTATCACCAGCTTCGGCACTGTATCGGTGCAGTCGATCGCTATGCACAACTTTTAGCTTTCCTCTTAACCCTCTTTGAATTCGGTAAACGACATCATTGATTTTCGTGACGACAGTATAAGGGCCTTCCCAGTTTTGTTGAAGCTTCGGCGACAATCCCTTTTGACGATGTGGATTATACAGCCATACACGATCTCCTACTTGGAATCCTGTCGTGTTTGCTCTTGTGTCGTACCTTGTCTTCATTCGATCGCTGTAAGTGCTCATTCTAGTCCTGGTCCTTTCGTGGATGCCGATTAGCCTCTCTTTTAGGTCACTCACGTAATCCCCTGTTTCCTGAGACTCTTGTGGTGGGTGTCCAAACCTTATCTCACTAGGCAGGCGTATGCTTTTTCCGAACAGGATTTCAGATGGTGTTTGTCCTGTTGAGCTATGTACTGCACTTCGATAGGCCATCAAAAATAGTGGTATGTGCCTATCCCAGTTTCTTTGGTTGTCGCCTACGACCTTAGTGAGGTGCTCTTTTAACGTCCTGTTGAATCTCTCGACCATTCCATCAGATTGCGGGTGAAGTGGTGTGGTTCTCGTTTTCTTAATGCCAAGGAACGCGCACACCTCTTGGAATATGTTCGACTCAAAGTTCCTTCCTTGGTCAGAATGGAGCTCCATAGGCACACCGAACCTGCTTACCCAGTTAGACACAATCTGGTCGGCCACGGTCTTGGCTTCTTGGTTCGGGATAGCGTATGCCTCAGGCCATTTGCTGAAGTAATCCATTAGCACCAGAATGTATTTGTTTCCATCATTCGTTTCCGGAAATGGGCCAGCTACATCAACAGCAATCCTTTCAAACGGTGAGCCAACATTATATTGCATCATTTTTCCTTGCAGTTTTCTACCAGGGCCTTTGGTTGCAGCACAAGCGTCACAATTTCGGCACCACTTTTCAACGTCGTCTCTTGCATGCAACCAGTAGAATCGTTGTCTCACTTTTTCTAACGTCTTGTTGACTCCCAAATGGCCTCCTGAAGGTCCATCATGCATTTCTCGAAGAACCTCTTTAATTTTTGATTGAGGTAACACAAGCTGCATCACATAGGATTTACCATCAGCGGACTCCCATTTACGCCGAAGAACACCTTCTCGCACATGAAGTGAGTCCCATTGTGCCCAATAGGCCTTTAAAACTGGACTCCTATCGGAAATGTCATTCCATGCGGGTTTTTCTTCATGTTCTTTCCATGCGAGAAGAGGTTCAATGTCGGGGTCTTCTTGTTGAGCAGATCTTATTTCCTCATTGCTCCATCCACAAATGGGGTCAGCCCTTATTCGCAAAATGTTGATGGATTCCTTTTCTTCTTGTCGCCTACAATGCTTGCAGTCTATTTTACAAGGCCTTCGGGATAGTGCGTCGGCATTTGAGTGCAGCTTTCCCCTTCGGTGTTGGATTTCATAATCGTAAGTCTGCAGTCTTTCTATCCACCTTGCGACTTGTCCTTCTGGGTTCTTGAAGTTCAACAACCAGTTAAGAGCACCATGATCGGTTCGTAGAAGAAACTTCTGTCCATAGATGTATTTATGGAAGTGTTTCGTTGCCAAGATGAGTGCCAAGAGTTCTCTTCTGGTCACACAGTAGTTTCTTTCGGTCTTTGACAGTACTTTGCTGAAATAGGCGACAACCTTTTCTTCGCCATTGTGCACTTGTGACAGAACAGCGCCGACTCCTACGTTGCTTGCATCAGCATCAATGATAAAAGGCTTGCCTGGAGTCGGATAGATCAGCACCGGAGCATTGCATAGACGGTATTTCAGTTCTTGGAAGGCTTTTTCACACTCACCTGACCATCTAAACTGCTTGTTCTTTTCCGTAAGCTGATGCAAACTCTTCGCAATTCCGGCAAAGTTCTTAACAAAACGTCGGTAATAAGTAGCAAGACCAAGAAAACTTCGTAGTTGATGTTTGTCCTGTGGTGTTGGCCAATTTTTGACGGTGTCAACTTTTTCAGGATCGGTCTTGACTCCTTGGGACGAGATGATATGTCCCAAATACTTTACTTCAGTCTGGAACAGTGCACATTTTTCTGGGTTCAGTTTAAGGTTAGCCTCTCGAAGTCTCTGGAACACACCCTTTAGGTTCTTACAGTGTTGGTCGTATGTTTTTCCATAAACGATAACATCATCCAAGTAGACAAGGCAAGTTTTCCACGTCAGGCCTTGAAGGACGCACTCCATCAAACGCTCAAAGGTTGCCGGAGCGTTGCAAAGACCAAACGGCATCACTTTGAACTGCCACAGCCCATTACCTGTGGAGAATGCTGTCTTTTCTCGATCTTCAGGGTGAATTTCAACTTGCCAATATCCACTTTTCAAGTCCAGTGTTGAAAACCAGTGTGCTCCTTCCATCGCATCTAAGGTGTCACTAATTCTTGGCAGGGGGTAGCTGTCTTTCTTGGTTACGTCATTCAACCTTCGGTAGTCAACACAAAACCGTGTACTTCCGTCCTTCTTTTTGACTAGGACCACTGGTGACGCCCAAGGACTTTTGGAGTTTTCAATCAAACCATCCTTCTTCATGGTGGTAATCATTTCCTCAGCTTCACTTTGTTTGGCCAGTGGCAGACGTCTTGCGGGCTGACGAATGGGCCTTGCGTCTCCTGTATTTATTCGATGCTGCACCATTTGTGTCCTTCCATATTTTCCGTTTGGTGAAGCGAAAATGTCAGCATACTCGTTCAGAAGGCTTTCTGCCGTTTTAACCTGATGTTGGTCTAGGTTAGATGAATTGAGTATCTTTGCCTTGATGCTATTGAGCTCCTCAGGGTTTAATGTCGTTCTCGGTGTTTCAGCGTCAATTCGTGTTATGGCTGCGACAGATTCGCACTTACCGATAACTTCTCCTTTTGCTAACTTTACATCGTACGGTTTGGTGTTGAGTATCCGTACGGGGACCATATTGTTCTTTGGAGCCACAAGTGTCTTCCCAATGATGACGTTTTGGGAAGAACAATCTGGGCCTGGTTCCACCATTAGGTATCGATGGCGTCCACACTCACCTTCTACTTTTGTCCAAACGAATACCTCAGAAGAAGTAGGAATAATCACATCTTCTTTGATGACAGTCCTTAGGGTTGTTGTTTCTTCGTGCCCATAGATCATTGGAATCTCTGTATTCTGGTATTTGAGTACCTGGTTGCCAATATCCAAAATTACTCGATGTTCTTTCATGAAGTCCATGCCTATGATGCATTCGTCACATATATCTGCGACCAAAAATTTGTGTGAGAATTCTAGATCTGCAATTCGAATTCTAAGTCGGATTTCACCATAAACCCTAGCTGCTTCTCCTGTGGCAGTTCTTAGACGGTAACTATTGGTGTTGTGTAGCCAATTCAGGTGAACTAGGTCTTGACGCACAATGGAGGCTGTGGCACCGGTGTCGATGGTGACCACACGTTTGTTGCCATTTAAAGTTGCCTCGACAGTCAGACTTCTATTGTCTCGCTTAGTTTGAGAGACCTGGATGGTGTTTCTGGGGCCATCGATACCAGAAACCAGCTTCTGCCCCTCGAAGTTGGTTCTTACTCGTTTCCCTGTTGGGAAACTGTTCGGGAAGTAACACTGATGTTATTGTTACCTTGTTCTGGGTTTGAAACTCCGTGTCCACAATGTTGACAAGCTCTTCTTGGTGGTAACCGACATTGACGCTGTAAATGTCCAGTCTTATTGCAATTCCAGCACTTTGCAAGTCCGTTTCGTTGGTTCCTTTGGACATCAGTTCTTTGACATGAGCATTCTTCGACGACGGCTTCTCTAAGTCGATGTACTCCGTGAGAAGCTTGCTCAGCTGCTTCCATTGTCAAGGCAAACGCTAATGTTTCCGAAAGCGTTCGTTTTCCAGCAGTTCGTACGGCCCTTTGAAGATGTATGTCAGAGATGGCGCGAACAAATGCCTCAACTGCGAACTGGTTACAAATTTCCTCTCCAACATCTGGATATGCAAGATGAACAAGCCTTTCAATGTCCGCTTGCAGTTGTTGTAGAGTTTCGCCCCTCTTCTGAACTCTGGAATTGAGTTGCACTTTGAAGACTTCTTTCATGTGGCTGTTACCAAAGCGTTTGTCTATAGCCAAAACCAAGGAATTGAAGTCGCCGCTCTTATCTGCTGGTATGGTTTGCAACAACTCAGCAGCTGCTCCTCTAAGAGCAAGAGTTAAGGCTATATACTTGTCAGTCTCATCCCAGCCATTTGTTGTGGAAGCTGCCTCGAATTGCTTCTTGTATATAGACCAAGAAGTTTGTCCATCAAAGGTTGGAGGTTGCATCTCTTTTTTTCTCAAAGCTTCCCCAGAACTTTCCCGAATCTTTATGTTTCGAACACGGTCTAACTCTTTTGAAAACGTCTCCATTTTGTTGTCGACTAGCAATGAAACACGTTCATCTAACACTTTTGAAAACGTCTCCATTTTGTTGTCGACTTGATTCTCCAGCAATGAAACACGTCCATCAAGTGCAGATACATTATTCTCGATGTTAACAAGCTTGCCTTCTAGCATGTTTCTCTGCTCTTCGAGAAGGTCCTTTTGTTCGCTATGCTGTTTATCAAGGCGTTCGAGAATATTCTTTTGTTCATTTCGTTGCTCTTCGAGACGTTCGAGAACATTCTTTTGTTCATTTCGTTGCTCTTCGAGACGTGCGAGAACATTCTTTTGTTCATTCTTCTGTTCATTTCGTTGCTCTTCGAGACGTTCGAGAACATTCTTTTGTTCATTTCGTTGCTCTTCGAGACGTTCGAGAACATTCTTTTGTTGCTGAAGCAGAAGACTAATCATATTTGAAACATCTACATTTTTACTTACGTCTGCTTCCTCAGCGTCAGTTTCAAAGACGAAGATGTCCGGGTCTTCATTTTGCTGTTTCAAATATTCGGCCAAACGCAGAACAAGCTCATTTTTCGATCCTGCTCTAGAAAGTTCTCGCTTGCCTAATTCACTTTTCAGCTCATTACAGTTGAGCTCTTTTAGTAACTTGCTCATTTTTTTATTTTACTATTTTTTTTTTTCCACACTTCACTGCACAATAAGTTTTATTCCACTTTTCTGACACCAATGTAATATTTTTACTAGGTTCGTTAAATAAAACTTATTACTGTTTCTAATATTTCTTCTTTATTTACACTTTTCAAATCAAAACAATAAATCTCAATTTATAATCAACTCTAATACTTTTATTCCAACTTAAATCCACTTCTTTAATTACACTTTCCACAATCCAATAGTTCAGCTTTGCACACTTTCATAATCGAAAATAAACTGAGTCCCGCTCACCGTGAACACTCCCTTTTATACTCAAACCAGTTGTTCTAGAAGGTTCTTGTCCAGAAGGGGAAATTCTTATGGGGGTAGAATGTTCTAGTACTTTGGAATTAGGGGAAATTTAGATGCGATGGAAAAGAGCTTTTTTGTTTTGTTCCCTCACAAAGCAGATATGTAATTCCCAACAGATGGCGCTGTAGGAGTATAAAGCTCTGTTCGCAACAATATCAAGGCAAGACAAATTTTATCTCTACAATTTTAATCTCACAAAACTTTTCCAAATCTCGCGCAAAAGTTTTAAGTTGGAGAGATGAAATCTAATTTAATGTGTTTTTAGTGTGTCTCTGGAACGGATTGTCTTACAAAAGTCGTTCATACCTTTTTGGAATTTCCTCTTGATGTTCTCAAGACAAGCATCAGCACCTTTTACATAAAACCAGTATTGACAAAAATCACTTTCGGAAAATTTGTCCCGCAAAATAATCACCCGTATTCTGAAACTCGTATTTATGACTCGTATTCGACTACAGTCGTATGTTGGCATTCCAGGAGTCGTACATTCGACTTCACTTGTAATAATATCAGGAAACGCAAAACATCGCATACGACTATTCATATTTTATCGTTATTCCGAATCTCGTATTCGATTTACTTGAAGTCGTATTTGTGTACTTTATTACTCGTGTTCAGTTTTCTAAACGAGACTTGTTTTTTTTTTTCGATAAAAATGGACAAAAAGTTAATGTAAGTACATTGGTACCTCTTGGCACAATGGTTAGTGCGTGAAACTGTCATGCGGAAGGTCTGGAGTTCGATTCTCAGCCGCAGCAAAAAGTTTTTCAGCAGTGTACTGCCTCTTGCAAGGAATTGACAAATCCTCTAAGAGTATATATATCTTGTCTTTGAAAGTGCTGCACTTTAGCGGATCGGAATCGGCAGAAAATTGTAGGATCCCTCCGTTCTTGGTAACACGCACACAAGAATGGTTGAGAATTGTAAGTCATTATAGGTCCTGGTTCACTTCGAACTGTTGCACCACCAAATTTTTTAAATTACATTTTTTATTGGTTTATTTATTTGGACTCAATGTTATTAACGCGTTCATTTTTAATAAAATAATAAATCGTTCTCAATTTGAAGCATTTGTTTGTGCATTGGAAGAAAATTTGGAGGTAGCAAGAGGCCATAGGAAGAGTGGAAAACTCAAAGCAAAGATTTAACAGTTTTGGGCGGACCTTTCGATAAAAATAAATAGCCTTGGGTCACCCATCCGAAATGGTCCAACTTGTCTTAAAGTAAAAACTATTTAACAAATTGTAATACATGCCTCTTTAGGTCTGCAATGATCAAAAGTATTTAGTTAAAGCAGAAACTGCATCACAATAAGCAGCAATTTAAAGGCACATCGGTGGTGAAATTACAACCACATGCTAGAGCTAATTTGAGAAGTGCATTGCTAACATTTTAAATTTAAATTGTTAATCCCCAAGGATCAAACATTGCAGTTTTTCAGCCTCCTCCTTTTGTCGACACGATAAATGCTGAAGATGAAACTGACATAGTCCAAGAATATAACGAGGATTCACAAGCCAGTAACACCGCTCGTAAAAACAGAAAACAAAAAGAAAAAACAAATAAAATAGAAGAAGAGCTACTTCAAATCAATGGAGCTCATCAGAATTTTATTATAAATAAAATAATTTGATTGAAAAAAAACAACAAATGACTTTTCCAATTCAAATTTATTAATTTTGACAATTACCTATGGGCGACAATATACGTTGTTTTTTTAAGCTTCTCGTACGCAACGTATACGACTTGAAGAATAACGATTTTGATACGAAACGAGTTCGAGTTCGACTACGAGTACGAGACAAAATACGACTTGTGGAATATGGGTGAATGCTAATTCCTTTTCCTGGCAAAATTTAGTGGAGACATTTTGTACAGCAATGCATAAAAGTATGAATTTTGCGCGCGAACTGCGTACTGCTCGGAAAAATATCCAAAACAAAATTTGTCCCAGGACAAAAAATGTATGGGAGACAAAATTTTTCCCGATCTGCGTACTAGGCTTTATTGTTGAAAACCTTTGTGGCTAACGATTTTGTCAGATCCGCCCACGAATTCTCAATCGGATAGAGATTTGGGGACTAATATGGCCATCAGGGTACCAAAGAGATGCGATGATCACGAAGCCAAGCCCTCACCTATTTTGAAGAGTGCTTGGGATCGTTATCTTGCTGAAAATGCCATCTAAGTCGCATATGAAGCATTCAAAATATCACAATATGTTTCCTTGGTCATGATATCATGAATTTCGAAGATCGGTCCAACACCATACCAAGAAAAGCAACCATGATGCCGCCGTATCCGTGTTTCACGTTACAGCACAGCATCAACTAAACGAATGATTTACTAGTCTAAAGCTCAATATTTAAATACAATATAGCAGTGCTAATAACGGTTATAATTTGACTCGCACAGTAGAACAAATAGAACAAACTCGCACAGTAGAACAAATAATAACAAAAAAATCGTTTTCCTTGTCAAAGTAATTCCCTATTATTTTGAACACCTGTGTATGTTGCAACTAAAAATTAATTTGACGCTTATGAATAGTTTTCTCTAATAACAACCATTTTTATAATTCTCAGTTCATGACATAAGAACAAGTTCGTGCAACCCAGTCGTGCATTCTATTTATATTCAATTTAAAATCTTTCTACCCGTACTTATTAGAAAACCTTTTATACCTATTATTGTTGTTGTTCGTATACCCGCTGTCCATATTTTCTCTGATTTGATAAAATAAACTAAAAGTTCTAATGAAATCAAAATTTAAATACGTTTCAATATTTGAATATACGAATAAAAATGATTCAATTAAAAAAAAATCACAAAACAACGGCAACGCTTAAGCGAACAATAAAACGAAAGGGTACTCTCTTTTTCGTACACATACACAAACGGCATTCGTTTTGGCATGTTTTTCAGTTTGGGCTTTGGTATTGAGTATTACAACAACAAAAACCTCTGACAAGTTGTTGCTTCTCGGCCTAACTTGCGGTATTTTTGACTTTTTGTTTGCCATTGTCAAGTCAGACGCAGAAGTACTTCCACAAAGAATATTCGATATAGTTTTTTTTATAAGTGCTTCAAGTTAAATAAAAAATAATAAATTAATAATAAAGGTTATAAACAGTTCCTAAACTAAAAAATATTAAGGTAAGCCAAAGCAGATATAAATATCGTAACCGTCTTAGGTACATTGTGTTATTAAAAATGTTTTGGAAATTTGCATTTAAAGGGAAACCCATGCGCAGAGATGTGCCGTGCCTTTGAACTTCTGAATTATTAATAATTTTAAACCTTAGTTTACTGTTATTGTGTATTATTTAATAGCGTAAAATCGCGTATTGCAATAAAACAATTAGGTAGGTACGTGTATCATTAAACTTTAGCTTATCAAAAAATAACAGGAATTATGCACGATGTCTTGAATTGTGTACATCTACACATCCATCATCTCTATTGCGTTCTTGTTCTTAAAAGATCAATAAAATATACCTACATATAAATATAGTAGGTATTTACCCTGCCCTACATACCTAGCATCCTAATCGAGAAATTCCTTAACTATGAGGTACAAAATATTTTTTTTTTATTAATAATAGAGCCAACATGGCACTGCGCTGTTATTAAAGCATGACAATCGAAAGCAACAGGTCTTGAATCATAGTACACCTACATACATAGCTTTTAAAATTGCACTAATTTTGTGCCATTTCTCTCATTAAAAAAAAAACAGCAATTCATAGACAATGGAAATCATGTTTTCATTTTATAATTTATTGTGCCGATTCTCTTATCACTTTTATGATAGACAGAAAAAGAAGGTTGATATTTATGAACTTTTTAGAGCTCTGAAAGTTGTTTTCAATTTTGGTTTACTTCTTTTATTTGTTCAATCTATCCAAAGATAAAAAAAGATAAATAAGTGTTCCCACACTCACTTTGTAGAAAATACGGAACTTCCTAAAGTTAGATGTAATAGGTGTATTGTAAAATATATTTTGAATACCTATTGACTTAAAAAGCATTTCTAAATAATTTTGAATTGCTTAATTAGGTATTTAACTGTTTAGGTTTATAAAAAAATTAGAATACAAAATCAATTTTGGCTATACTTTCCAATGAGCTAGGATAATTTTTCACAACCGGATACTTTTAGTCGGTAGACTACCTAAGTTTTTAAAGTAATAAATATCGCAAAGTGAGGACATTTTTAATTTTTTTTAATACAAAATGTTTGTAGGTAGGTATGTAGCTTGCGACCAAGAACAAATGCATTCGTTGGTTTTGATAATTCTTAAACTTTAACATTACGCAAATGAGGGTATGCTTCTTCGCTATGGTAAGTTTTTTGATGTGTGTATTTTTTGAGACTTGCGATTTGTTTGGTTTTTGTTGATTTTTTTAAACAATTGTTTCATTTCAATATAAACACCTATCTGGCGATTGATCATACCCTAAGCGGAACAAATGAGTTAGTTACATAAGTGGTGCATAGGCCCTAAAGGGAGAGATAAAATTCTTGGAACCCGCGTAGCATGCCAAGCTGGTACTGTATCAATATATTGCTTGCTTAACTACCTACCTGAATTTTAAAAATAAAACTACGTATCGTCGGTTTATTGCGAAAAGTCATTAAGTATCATTTTATTGATTTTGAGATAGTCGAATTTCAATTTTTTTAAATATTAAAGATAATTTAAACTAGTACTAAAGTAGCAATTATGTTTTTTTTTTTTTTGATTTATATACTCTTGATTCAAGCATAATATTTTAGGGCGTGATTCGTTGGTATGTTCTGAGAAAAAAATCGTTTTACGGTAAGGTTCTATCTCCAATTTTTATATCGAGGATTTAAGACCCATGTTGTCGGTAATTGCGCTGTTAGTACTAATGATAGGAACTTCATTTATGGTTTTATTTTTAGAAGAAATACCAGTCTTTGTAATTGCGCTTAACAAAATTTGATATCTTATCTCTTATCTCTTGAATATCCAGTTTCTAGCATGTTTCGTTTTTTCCGCCCATTCAAATATTTTGAATTTGGGTTTTGGGCTCATTTATTTCCAGAAAATGCATAATAAACATATCATTTTACTATTTGTTCTGAATGAACGTTACGATACTAAAAATAATATTCGATGACAAGTTTGCGGAAAAACCCGTAGATTAGCAAAAATCTAAAATTAAAAACTATTCTTGCATGAATTCATCTTCATCATCATCAACTCCAAATTTTGGCATGCAGTCTCTTTTCTGGAAGCTCCCGGAAGAGATTTATACCATGAATGAAGCTCTTGTGGAATAATCCCTTTTTCGCAAAGCTTCACAAGATCTTTTTTCTTTTCTTTGCTTAAAGTTAGAAACGTCTGTATTATTTACTTTGTTATTTGTGTTTGCTGTCTTCTCAATGATATATGAATTCTTTTTTATTTTTTTGTAATAGTCGGAGCTATGTACATATATTCAATAACTGAAATAAGTTTGACAGAAAAGGCTTTTAAATCGTAAAAATCATTATTGCGTAACTGCTTTACATGGTAATGATTGACATGCTTCCTTTTTCTAGAGCTTCTAGCTCTAGATGATGTCATCCAAATCGTAACGGTGTAACAGTATATACATATGTACATAATGTTTTTTTGATAATTTTGAGTGAATACTATCGACATCAATTTGAGAATGTCCAGACTCGAGGTATTTCTGTTCAATTAGATGTAAATCTGTCGTCTGCACCATAAATTGAAACGAATCTGCAAGTTGCTGGTTTCTCTTCTGACACGCACAGGTATCAAAAAATAATGACAAATGAGTCAATTTCTTTGGAAATCCATTAATCCACATTTTTATGGCCTACCCAACTTTACAACTACCTCTTTTGCAGTCCAACTCTGTCCACATTTTGTAACTTCAAATCGTAAATAGTTAAGTTGTAGACGCATAATTTTCGAGTATAATATAGCAAGGACTCCTCTCCTGATGGTAATTGCAAAGTCGACAGTGCCTGAAAGGAACTCCGAATCAGTATTCGAACTAATGTTGTCTACTTTTGCAATTTGGGCGTCTTCCTGTGGATGTGTTTTCCAAATGTTTTTATAGTTTACTTGGTTAAGGTTTCGTTTTTAAGGTCATAATACTTATTGCACAATGTACATTGGTCCTTCCGTGGAACGAAAAAAGGCAAATTATATTCCTTACAAAATACGCTTTTATTGTCCTCTGCAATATTTAATTTCATATAGCTGAAACATTTTCCTTTTGTTAAGTTTGGAATTCAAGTATTCAAGTAGGGAAGTGATGTTGCTTCTTTGATGTTTTAAAGTGACTGCAATCCTTTTATTTTATTTTCTGCACTGCACTGCAGGAAATGATTCGATTTCAGATCTGACCAATGTCAAATCCTCTTTGGTTTTATTGTGAGGAGTTTTTTTCCTCTCTTATTGGTCCAATTTATTGGTTTTTTACTAATGCATAAGGTTTTTTCGAAAAATTCCTAGCAAACTCTTATTTCCGTGTCGTCCTTTTGAAAATAATACGATCTGCTTATTTTCTTTTGCTTGGATGTGACATCACATTTTCTTCTCGGAGGATCTTTGTCGCTGATAGTTCGCCAAATTCCAGGACCGAATGCAAATAGCTGTTCCTTCTTGTTCAGTAAAGTTGTCGCTGCATTTAAAGTAGAGCTCTCTATTACACGGATAATGAAATACACGGATAGACGTGTAATTATTGGACCGGGATTTGAATCCGTGTAATTATAATTACAGGTGTTATTTTAATAACACGTATAATTAAATACACGTACATCCGTGCATTTAATTATACGTGTTACTAAAATATCCGTTACCATTTCTAGCGTTAAGTAAGTCGAAGTTAGTAAACTAGGGATACTAAATTGGTAATTTATAAGAGAAATTAAACTAAAATTTAAAAAGGAATACTTCACAATTTAGAATACGACTCAAGCTTTGCACGTTTGCAGTGAACACTCAACTGTTACTAACCGTCTCATTAAACAAAAGCTTAGGTACAACGGGTGACTATTTACAAACAATAATTTTGCACAATGCTAAAATAACGGAAATAATTAAAGCAAGTTGCTGTTGTTTTGCACTTGATAACGGTCTAGGTATACCTAGTTGTTCAATTATTACTAGTTACGTATAAAATGTGAGATAAAATAGCAAATCAAAGACCAATTATAAGTTCAGCCTCATCCGTGTACTAAGGATTCGTTTACACGGATAATAAAGTGAAAATTACACGTGTTTTAAGAACACGGATTTGAAGTTGGTATATATTTCCTACACGGATTCCGTGTACACGTGTTTCTTAAATACACGTTCAAAAACGTAAGCTCTAATTTAAAGCCATACTTACTGCATTTATGGGTTTCGTATTTTTGACTAATTCATGACCGCTTCTAGTTTTATTAGGCACATATTTTGTGGGTTTTTGCTATCATCGTAATTTCATAACTTATGAGGTATTTTTTGCAAATTCTGGAAGTGAATTATGAAATCAAAAATATTCAATTTTTAAAAAAGAATTCTCACTTCAACCCACCGTTTTAATAAAAAGTAATATGAAGGGTTGATAAAAAATGTGATTATTGCCTTTCTTTTAATTAAAAATTTTCATTTATGGGTTATTTTTCATCTGTGGGTGCATTCAAAATCTTACATAGACAGAGTAAGTCGAAAATAGATTCAAGTATATTTTTACTTGCGATGTAGGTACTATAGGGCAAGTCCTGCATTTGAAAAAAAAAAATCGAACTCCAGATTTTGATCAAAGTTTACGATGATAGAGAACACGAAAAAAGTGGTTCCGGCAATTCCGTCTATCTGTCTGTATGTCTGCACCTCGACCTCAGCTTAAACTAGGTACTTGAGGTATATTCTTTTATTTTCTTCTTAAGGGCCTTCGGTGATTCCCTAGAGGAGAAATTGAAATTTTTTTAAGCTCCAAAACTAACGGTATCGTTATTTATTTATCTCGAAAACTGGTCTAACGATTTTGATAAAAAAAAACATAAGTGTGCTATTACTGGCTATTAGGAACAAATTTTACTAACGTTACCTGTCATAGAACGGTTTCTTTGATTTTCGACTTTCCCATTAACGGCTCTAACGATTTTCTCCAAAATTTTTATACAGGAGCTCCTTTGAATTTAAAATATTATTGTACATACAGTGTTGGAAAAAATAATAGAAACAAAGCTTTACATAATGATCAACCATTAATAACTACATATAATTACGTCTTCCTTGGTTCTAATTTTTTATATATTAATAACACCTAACATGACTTTGAAATGGTGCAGCCGTTTGTTGTCATTAGCTCTTTGTTTGGACTTAACGGTAAAAAAAATGAGCTAAGTGATAATCTTGCCTGGAAAAAATAATAGAAACAAGGTACTTTAACTTTCAATTTGACTTAAATTTCGTTTTTTATTTTTATTGAAATAGACGTTTTATAGTTTGTTTATTAGTTTTGCACGTGTTTCAGTCGTTTTAATAAAAAAAAAATATAACAGTTATTTTAAAATTTTATAAAAATGGGTCGTGGAGTACACTGTACTATTACTGAGCGCAATTTAATAAAAAACTTCAGAAAAAAATGGGAAAACTATGGAAAAAATAGCACAAGCATTAAATTGTTCAAAAAAGAAGATATTTACAGCTCTCTATTCAAGTCCAAAGCCAGAAACAAGAGGCAGAAAACGAAAGACCTCAACGCAGTTTGATAAGATATTGTTACGACTGTGTAAAAAAAGGCTTTTTCTTCTTCCAAAGACTTGAAAATTGAACTAAATGCGCCTGTTTCAAGTCGTACAATAAGAAACCGACTAATAGAAGCAAGGCTTCCTGGAAGGGGTCCCAGAAAAGTAACATTCTTGAGCATGAAAAATATTGTGCAGAGGATGAATTTTGCAAATAAACACGCCCAACGAGCAAATTGGAACAACGTTTAATGGTCGGATGAAACAAATATAAATTTATCTGATTCCGATGGCAAAATGTATGTCAGACGACCTAAGAACGCAGAATTCGATCCAAGGTACACAAAAAAGACTGTTAAACATGGTGGAGGAAATATCATGATTTTGGGGGTGCTTCTCAACATCTGGGGTTGGTCCAATTTTTTGGATAAAAGACAAAATGTGTGCTACTGACTACGTACGAATAATAAATGAAGTTATGCTGCCATTTGCCGAAGAGAACATGCCAATTAAATGGGAATTCATGCAAGATAACGACCCCAAGCACTCCTCAAAATTGGTTTAGGAATACTTTAAAAAAAATTAAATAAATGTTATGGAGTGGCCATCGCAGTCCCCGGATCTTAATCCCATAGAACACCTGTGGGGCATACTTAAGAGGAAAATTGGAGACTTCAGAGCCAAGAATAAGGAAGATCTGTGGTCTATAATACAAAATGTATGGTATTCCATACCTTCCGAGACATGCGCTAAGTTGGTTCATTCCATGGGGCGGATATGTCAAGCCGTTATTAAAAATAAAGGTGCAACCACCAAATACTAAACGACTATGAACCAATTTAACTGTTAAGTTACTCTTTACCAAAAAGAAAAACACAATTATAATATTGTTTCTATTATTTTTTCCAGGGTAAAATGGCTGTTAATATTAATTTTAATTTTTCTCATTACTACTTTTCTTTTTATTAATAAATTTAATATTGTGTATATTTTAAACTTTATAGAGACTTATTGTATGTATTTTTAATTTCCAATTTCTTCCCAATAAACTTTTTGTTTTTAAAAAACGGCATAAAAGAAGCTTGTTTCTATTATTTTTTCCACCACTGTATATACAAATATTGTACATATATACAAATATTGGATTTTTGAAAAAAACTATTCCAACTTTTTTTTTTTTGAAAATCAATATCTTGACAAAGAGTGAACGGTAAATTTTTTCCTAGAATGTATTTTATTAAAAACTTAAAATTGGCATACCAAATGTTTTCCTAGACAAGTTTTAAAGAAATTTCTTATATACAAAATCATTTTAATAATAAAACGATTTTTAATTTCCCTTTTTTAGATTGGTGAAACTAAAAAGATTTAGGGGTCTAATAAAATTTAAGAGGATTTTTAATAAAAAGTGCCTTTTGTGTTTGCTTATGAAATTTGTCATAAGTCTCTTAACCATAAATATACTATAGCTTCTACGACCTACATAGTCGAACTATGTCTAATTTAGCTCAGTATCAAAATAACTTTAAAATTAAATAAAACAAACTATATTCATATAGTTGCCGAAAAAGGTCTACAAACTTTGAAAAACGTTATTTAGTTTATTTCGATTTTATAAACTAGGTATATCACAAAAAACGAAGAAAATTATTTCTAGTAAGAAAATGGAAGCAGTTTAAATTGATTGAGTAAATTCATCAAGCTCCTTCTTCTTTACTGAAAGTAATTAAAGGACGAAGATTTTTGTTTTCAAAAATTGAGACACACAAAATTACATTAATACACATAATACGACAAAGATAAATCTATTTGAAATCGCATTCCATTGGCCGTGGCGAAAAAAAAATCAATTTTTGATTGAAATCTGAATTTGCCAATGGAAAACCCCAAAAGTGTTTTGCCTATTCTTAAGTTCAATTTAATTGATTTAGAGCATTTATATAAGCTACATATAATTTGAGTTATTTGTTTTATCTCCCATATTCTCGAAAGCAACTCGAACCATTAAAATTGAAAATTTGTATGTGTAATGTTAAAAGAAGTTAAAAGATGCGTTTACAGTTTTTGAGAAAAAGTTTAAGTAACGAAAATATTGAAATCTACAAGAATATATTTACGCAAAATTTTAAACAGCATAGTGTTTAAGCAATAATCTACTAACTCTTTTTTTTAATTTCAAACACTTTGTAACTACTATCGTGCCAAGGCTATTTTTTTAATAAATTGTTTCTGAACACAATTAAAACAATGTCAGTTCGTGCAAAAACAAAGTAGGTAGGTACATAAATAGATCTTTTTGGCGAGGGAAAAATTTTCATTTGTTCCAAACGATGAGAAATCATGGAGATAGATAAGCACCATGTGAATATGGTTAGTTCTAATTATAGAACAATTGATCGATTATGATTAATTTCTAAACTACTAGATTTACGAAATAAATGTGTATGGTAAATCTTCGAGATTTAAAGAAGATTTATGGTAAATCCATGATTATCTCTTGATGAAAGCGAAGTACATACCTATAACAAAGTATCGTCCTAAAACAGTTTCAACATCTAACTAATTCGCCTAAATTGTGTGCCATTGATTTTGTTTAAACTTTAGATAGACTGACTTCTTTTACTATAATTTACTATAAAGTTCATGTAAAAAAACTTGGCGGATTCCCAACTGGGCATAAAACCAAAAACTAGGCGTCTGAATTTCTTCCCTCTACTGTATGGG
Organism: Philhelius festivus; assembly: GCA_963931855.1. Taxonomy (NCBI): domain Eukaryota; kingdom Metazoa; phylum Arthropoda; class Insecta; order Diptera; family Syrphidae; genus Philhelius; species Philhelius festivus. The sequence continues at coordinate 157,376,636 of OZ007556.1, forward strand.
CTGTGTAAAAGTTGAAAATTTTATTGATTTTCAACAAACAGCGTTTTACGGAGACCGGTGGCGACTTACTACAACAGTGTCTGCATGCATCTTCCTTCAAACAAAGTACATATATCGAGATTGAGAACGAGATAGATGTATGTATGTATGTATTATACGATACCTACCTAGCCTAAGATATACGCAGTTGTTTCGTAGACAAAAGAGGCAGCGAACGACATAAAAACAGCTGCCTAGTGCCTATTCCTATACTCTCTTCAGAATGTTATGAGAAAATCCAGATCCAGATATATTCTGCTTCTACATTTTAGATTTAGTATCCCGAAGTCTTTGAAAAGAAGCACACATTTATGCTCAAATTTCCTCTACAATTCAAATTCGTTGAACTTACCTCAATTACGCTGCAGAGTGTTTCACAGTCGTGTGTACTATTTCAATTTTTCGACTTTCATTTTTATTGATTAAGATTTCTTGCGTGCATGAGTTTCCATTTTAATAAGTTTGGATTGTGCAATTTACGAGAAGTTAATGCATCGTTAGTTCGAAGTAACAATTGAATTGCGATTTAGTGCCACACTGACTACCGCCAAACTAACTAGCTTTCCGAAACTAACTCAAGTCATGTCAGTCGACGACATGGAAATTCGTAACCGAGGAGAAAACGCCGAAGTGAATGTCGAAAATAACGCTCGGATGCAAACAGGTTGACTCATCGTTTCCCAATTCGTTTGTTCTTTTAAAAAACAATCTAATTTTGTTTTCTGTGTCGTCGACGTCATAGCTGGAAATATAATTAAAAAACATTTTTTAAATACTTACTCTACCGTATGCTATTCTCATTGTAGGCAAAATGGACGATGTTGATGATAGTGTGTCGTTAAGCAACTTTAAGGTTTTGTACCTTCTAACACAACTATCTGGAATCACACTGATTGTATTGATGGGAGCCTGGATTGGAATTCATTTGGGTGGATTTGGAGGAACAAGTAATCCAAAGCTGGAATTCAATTGGCATCCGTTTCTAATGACAATAGGACTTATATTTTTATATGGAAATGGTAAGTCTTGAATGTGGTATAAATTTTAATTCTATAAATAGCTTCAGACAATTTGGGTGAGGCCGCCGCCTGTAAATCGTAAACATACGGAAAACAGCGTCGTCATTTTGATTTTATTAAAAATTAACTGAAAGAATAACCTGCAGTTCTTATAGAAAAAGATTTTAATTTATATTTCGACACAAAACATACATTTTGTAGTGTTCGTTTTAAATTTATTAAATATACAATTAACTTAGGTGCGGCTTAAAATATTATGCACTGCGAAAATTTTGTTTGTTTTGATTATGAATATACATACATACATAATTTAATTATTTTATTTGGATAAAATACACGCACGCTCGTGAGCTATTGTTCTTTTTTGAAGTAGTGTGTAGTTTTTATGGTTGCCAGATGTAGTAAAGTCGTTTTGTATTTTGTGTTAAAACTATTTTTAAGTTCGTCACTTTGAAAACATAAACAAATGTATTTATGTAGGAATGTTTGTTAGTTTAAGTTCGAACAGTAGGGCTTCGACTTGGTCGCCATAATATTTATGTGGACTTACAGGGACTTGCTCGAATTGCAGTCTGACTTGTATGCTATTCCGTTCTTGACCAGTTTGGTTAATTATATGGGCTCCGGCCCAGTAGTTCCAGTTGCCAGAAGTTGTGTGCCACCAATCCAGCTATCTCTGCCAGGAACCATCTGTAGTGATTTCGGCATCCAAGTTGAAAGTAACATCCTCCACGATTCCGATGGTGTTGAATCGGCTAACAAGGAAATCGCTTTGTGGTTAAATGAGAAAGAATTGGTTTCATGGACTCCAGACGCCGAAAACTGGGTCTACGACAAAGGAGTTGCCCTGCCTACCGGTTAGGAGAATTCATCGTACTTTTTTTTCGTTTTAGTTAAACGATGAATAATCTTTTATTTGAAAAGGTGCACCCTTTCCGTTTTCATAAATATTATTTTTGCATTCTTTTTTGTATTAATAAGCATAGTAACTGTATTTAAGAGAAAAGTTATATAGTTATATAGTAAAAATTTATGAGATATTTAAGAAGTCCTTTTCTTGAATAATTTTTAAATAATAGTATTTTTGTTGGTTCATTTGTAGAAACACATCTTTTTTGAGTCGGAAACATAACACCTAAAACATTTTATTTTTAATATTTTTGTTTTTTATTTGTACATTTCTACCTACATTTTTGGAATTTTGCATCTTTCTTATTCCATTTAAAAAAAAAATTCTACGAATTAAAATTTCATTCAAACTTTTAGTACCGCTTTAGTAGTAGTAGCTTTGTATATAATAACCTATAGTATTATAATGGAGCGTGATTTTGTATTGCGAACGCTAACCTGGTGGTGGCGCAGAAATAAGCGCACGCTTTTACAGTGGAGAGTAGGATAACATACAAAACAAGTAGTAAAAAAGAGAATATTTTATTATTAAATTTAGCAAAAACAAATCTAGCAACTGCAGTCACTAGCATTAAGGTGTCGCCACAATCTTTCGTCTTCTTGATAGTACTATGTATAAGTTTTATATACAATGGTAGTAGTAGTATCGCAAGATCTTCTTTCTACAAAATTGATTCCGATATAGCTTTACAAACCCTGAATTTTCTAATATGAGCAATAATTTTTATTGCAAAAACATTATTTTAAGATGCACTGATTGCGCTTTTTGCTTCTCCTTCAAATGCGTTTCCATACTTGAATTCCTTGTAAAATATGCTCGTAGGTACTGAATTCTTTTACGGTTTCGATTATCTCGCTCATTGTTGTACCATTTTTTGTTTGAAAAGTTTCTGCTATATCCGTTTTTAAAAATCATCATTTTTTAATTTTACAAATTCACTACTAAGTTCCATATCTTGCAGTATGTATTAAGAAAGCCGACTGATCATTAGCTGCAATGAATCAGGAGAGGAAGCCAAGAGGGCAATATCATTTGCAAAAAGTAGTGCCTTTGTTATGTGTCCTGCGTATTCGACGCCACTGGCTAAAAAAGCTGACAAGTCCGAGCAAACAAGCTTTGGTGCATTAACCTTGCTGACCATACTGACGCTATTGTGTCCATATACAGATTTCGTATGACTCTGTCAAACTTAAACTTCATTTCGATATCATAGAGCTTATAGAAAAGAGACTGTATATCCATGGAATCAAATGCGGACTTAAAGTCTACAAAAAAACCTGTATAACTTTTTTCTCTTTGTGATAAATGAATCGGCAATACTTCTCAAAACGAAGATGTGGTCAATCGTTGAATAACCTTGGCTGAAACCTGCCTGGAACTCTTTCAAAAGCTTATTTTCATCGATCAATTTATTAAGTCGTTGCTGCAGAATTAATTGGATAGCAATGAAAAGCTTCCATTTTTATGAATTGGAAAAATTATCGAATCTCTAAACTATTGTGGTCGTATTATGCGAGTTTCTAGCAAATTATTGTATATTAATGAAAGCTTATTGATCACCTTTGGAGTGCTATACTTATACAACTCGGCTGGAATCCCATTTGAACCTGCTCCTTTTCTATCCTTAAGCTACAATCGCTGCTTTAATTACTTTTTGTTGCAATATTTTAACATCCAACACCTTATTAGTAAAACCAGGAGAAGCATACTGAAAGCAGATTCTTTCTTGAACAGGAAACTTATTGAAAGTTTTTGAAATGAGTTGCCAGCAGGTTAGACCCCTGAAATTACCCCGGGGTCGCCCTAAATCGTTTTTTGAATAACGCGAACTCTGTTTAATGAATTCTGTTTTGATCTATAAGCATTTTTCTGTGGCGAGTTCAGGTAACGAACAAACTGTCAAAAGCGATATGAGATTTCATATCTATTTCTTGTCGTTTGTCGATTCGCGTGTTGCGAAATGTTTATTGCACTCTTCATCCTCATCAGATGAAATATTGAGTAACAACGCAAAATTGTTTTTGTTAATTTTTAAAACTAATTTATAACAAATTTAAAGTTTTATCATAGCATAGACTTATTTGTTTCTCGAAAACCGAAGATCCCAGAGTTTTTCGACAACTCTCAGGGTTGTCAAGAAAACGTGGGTCAATCCTGGGTAAAGTTGAACGAACGAACATAATAACTTCTTAGCTTTTTTCTTACATTCAAGATCAAACTACGTCTATATCCGGTTGAAGTGAGCTTGATTTACGCTTCCATCCATTTATCTTCAACAAGTTGAAATTGGCTTGATTCGACTCGTTGATGTAGTTGTGTCGAAATCTTGCTATGTTAATCATATCTATCTTATCATATTCTATATATTTTTTTAAAAGTTTTGCTTCTTTCATGTTGACCGCTTTGCACGCGAATTTATTGTTAAATTTGTTACAATTTTTCAGTGTTTGTTAGAATGAAAAAAAATTCTTACACTTTCGTGAAGGCGGCCTGTGAAAACGCTACCTGAAATAGTGACAGGTCACAAACTATTGCTCTTTTCATGATCTGTGAAAAATAATGTAAAACATTTTTCAGTCATAAAGCATCAACTTGCGCCAGATCAAAGCACATCCAAATTGCGCCTGTTAACCTTTGCGAATTGTGAACGCTGCTTACTCTTTACAGTGTTAAGTGGTGTTTTCCTTTTTATTTTTTGAAATACTAAACATTATTTGAAAAAAGTTGATTTTCTGGGATGTGTCCAATTCAATTTGATGCAATTGTCAATATTATTCCTTTTAATCAGTACTTAAATCAATAGCGGTCTTTTCTGTACGATTAATTTTATATTATATAATATTCGCAGATACATTTTAAGTAGTAACGCTTGGCGTAATGCTTAGGTCGTTTTAATGTTAGCTGAAAGTCCGGGATCGTTTCCCACCTGTAGTTTTTTTTTCGGGAATCTCTTATCGTGAAAAACTCGGCACAACATTGTAGGTCCTCTCCATTCCTACTAATAACTCGCACACAGCAATGGTTGAGAGCTGTACTATACGAACTTCCTCATAATCGTAATGGTAGACTTGATAAAGTCCTAAAATGTCATTTAAACAAATCCAAAAATGGCCATATTAAAAAATAAATAAAATGCATGACTGGATTGTGCGAGTTGTTGGAAAAAAATATTAAAAAGTATAAAATTCATTCTTTAAATTGATAAAACAAATCTCAAAATAGTTTGCTGACGACAGTACTCTCAGCTTCTCATATTCTTTTCTAGATTCACGTCCTTGTTCTTCGGATGTGGATCTAGAACAGCAGAAAATGATAAGCTCATTAAACTCTGATTTAGATAGCACTGTCGAATGGGGAACCAAATAACGCGAAGAATTTAATGCTTCGAAAACTGTCTCCTGCTGTTAAATCGGAACCTCATCCCATGGCGCTGTCCATGAGGGGCCCTTGCTTTGATGAATCCGAATAGCTGTCAGTTCTCTGTATGTTCATTACAGACCACCTTGTGTGGTATGACCACATATTCGACGCCGCCAAAAACGGTGCTAAGTGTTTATGTTTCTTTCGACGACGCATGAAAATATTCGCCACCCTGTAAACTAAAAAGCCTAAATTCGTTCAAAGCTTGAGTATAATTCTCTTATTTGGGCGGGGCAGTTGCTGCAATAACCCACTTGAGTCTCTTGACTAGAATCCTAAAAAAAAAAGAACTTACAAAATTATAAATGATAGAACTATAGCAGAAACATCAATTATATGTCCTTAAGTGGGCTTTAGGTCAATATTGATTTTCAATAATCAATAGAGCTTTCAAGTGTGTTTACAGCATTTATAACAGAAAGATTTGAATCTCTTGAGCAACGCCGCCATGTTTCTTGCTTTTCATTATATTTTATCATTATTTAATAAATAATAGCGAAATAGCCAGTTGCCCAGTTGTATTCTTCTCCTTAAACAGTCTAACCATAGAACTCGCGCTTTAAGAAATGCTCCTCAGTTTATCCTTGAGCCCACTACACGAATGTGGAATGCTTTTCGTGGCTTAATATTTCCTTTCCATTACCATATTCAGACATTCAAAAATCCTCTCCAACTCAAAACGGTCAAACATTTTAAGGACAATCCCTTTAGTGCGCTCAATATAAAAAAAAACTCGTTAATGAGAAAATCAAAAAGAACGGTTCCTTGGCAGAAGTCGTTAATAACATTTTTCAGTATTAGTTTTTCTTAGCAGCTTGTAGCTTAAATGTTGCGTTGGTAGGAGGTACACAGATCTGTTTTGTATTAAAATCGCTTATCGCTATTTTTAAGATATATAAGTTTTCAATACCTATGTATGAGCATTAAGTATTAAATATAAATGAAATCGGTAAACAATTATATTACAAATATTCATCTGCATAAGTAAACTCATCATCATATCCTCATCTTAGTATATCTATAATTTAACTTAATATTCCCTAAGTAATTTTAATTGAATTTTCAATAAATACAGCAATTCTTATCTACCGCGGCCTTCGCCACACCCGCAAGAAGACTCTCAAGTACACACACGCCTCTATTCATATGGGAGCATTCATTTTAGTTTTACTCGGAGGTAAGGCTTCCTTCGATTCGCACAACCTTAGCGTTCCTCCCATTCCAAACTTGTACTCACTACATTCTTGGCTGGGAGCTGCTGCTATATTAATGTTCATGTGCCAATATGTTGGTGGCTTCATTGCATATCTGTACCCTGGAGCTAAGGAGAACTTTAAAGTCGCCCTCATGCCTTTCCACATCTTTTTTGGGCTGTTTGGATTCGTCTTATCTATCGCCAGTGCCCTAATGGGACTAACAGAAAAAGCTTTTTTCGCAATGCCCAAGTATGAATAATTATTTGAATAATTTAAAATTGTAGGCTAACAAGACGGGAAATATTAATTTAATTTCAGCGGTGCCTATTCATTGCTACCAACATCTGGACTTATGGTTAACATGATGGGGGTGTTAATGGTTATTTTTGGTGGCCTTGTTGTGTACCTGAGTACGGAACCAAAATTTAAGCGTCGGCCTATTCCAGAGGATGCAGTCTTACTGACTGGAGTTAATGAGTAAACAAATAAATAGTGCAAGTGCGACGCATTGTGCTTGTTACAATTATTATAAATTTAATCTCAAAAGCTTTATTTCAAATAATTATGGTTGTCGACTTGTATTTGAGTTGTTTTTTAATTGTATAAATTACAATTTAAGTACATAATTTTTGTAAAAGACTTATATTTTATTCACATTTATAACTTCAACCGCACACAATTGTTATATCGTATTATGTGTTCCAAATAATGTATTTATACTTATAAGAAATGTTGTGTATTAAGAATTTTGTAAGAATTCATTTGTAATAAGCACAAACTCCTGTGGTGCATATATGTATGTATATAAAATTATTTATTAATAAAAATAAATAAACCGAAAACAATAATAACATTAAAATAGTAATTTAGAAATTACATAAATAAACTTATATTCTTCATGATAATGATGCTTTTTTCTTTTTATTAAAATTGAATACGGTAGCTGAAGGATATAGGGAAGTCCTAGGATATGTTCTCTGTTCTCTGTTTTTTTTTCTATAACTTAGCTCTTGTTAATACTTGAAGCCCCATGCTGATATTCATCGAGGGAAATTTTCTTTAAATTTGCACTGATCACTATTCTGCTATTTAATCGAAGTGAATATGTTTTAAGACGATAATTTGGTGTCCTGTTCTTCTATTCACGTGAACCTAGTATTTTCATACTAAACCGATCCAAAAATAAAATGTTGCAGATTTGTCATTTATTGTATTTCCTGTTTGCAAAAGTTTGCGATTACGATCGAATTCGTGATAGCGCTGAATAGGGCTAGTGGGAAGTTCATGAATAAAATCAATGGAATCAAATGAAAATACGCGAATACTTGTTAAAGTCGTTTAATATGCTTTTTTTTTTTACTAATCTTTATAGTCTTAGACTTACTCACCTTTGAATGAAGGAATATTGAGAGGGGCTTGCACTGTGACCTGAAGATCAGTTGTGCCCACATCTAGAGCTTAGCTCTTCCTTCAAGTTTATCCCTTTTATGAGTTTGATTATTTGAAGAAGTACCTTTAGATAGGGTGAATCATTCTCATCTAGCTGGTAGCGTCCCATATATTTGTTTCTTTGATGTATTTGTACTTCGCATCCGCTTAGTATGTGTTCTGGCGTTTCGTCATAAGTATTGTAGAATCTACTTAATGGCATTGGCTTGGAGTATGTAGTTTTCTGTTTCGTGTGGCCAAATTTTGTTTTTGGTAAATGGTATTATGGTCGTTTTTTAGGGTTGATTGATAATTCTACAGATAGACACTATTTGCTTGTAACAGTTAGTTTCCTCCACAGCAAGACTCACCCTTATTCCGATAGTCATTTTACTAAAAACAACACGGCTCTAGAAACGACAATTATGTATATATTTTAATATAAACGTCTATCGTTCTAATGCTTAGCAAAGTGAAGAACGTAGAGAACTAGAGACTACCGGAATAGGGGTAAATAATTCAATAATAATAGTACTTTGGTGAATCTTATAACCATCGCAGCAATTATAAGTGAATAAAACGCTTATATTCTCTTATATTCAATCCTTTCAATTGCAAAGTTGGTGATCATTATGAATTCAATAACATTCGACGGCTTATATTTGATTTCACCGGAAAATGTTCAAATATGGACAAAATTTTTACATGATGTCAATCAACCCCGATAGATACGCGTTATTCTTTTTTGTTTTGTGTATTGCCATTGACAAGTCATAAGGACAAAAAATTAAATCATTAACTAAACAAAAGAGGATTATCGATTTAAATTTGCTATTTAATTTACTTTAGAAATTTTAATTTCTTTTACTTTTATTGGTGTCGATAATTGTGTTAGGTCAATCGGGATTATAATTTTAGTTCATCGACTCAAGAAAAGAATTAAGTTTTTTCTGAATCAAATTTTAAACGTGGCCAGTTTCCCATACCCAAGGGCAGTTAATGAATATTTTATCATAAACCATCCTAAGAAAATAGTTTTTTCATAACAAATTGCTTAAATTAAAGCATTTTAATTTAATTTTTTGACTCTTTACTTGAAATTCCGACATTCTATTGTGATTTAAATCTTGAAACAATTCGATCACATTCCGGACACAACATATGTATATTTGAGCGGTTAACTACCGATAAACTTCCTCGCATGCAAATTTCTTCATAAGATATTCTTCTGAATGGACTCACCAAATTTAATATCCGTTGCTATGAAGTCAGATTTTACTTTCACTCGAAATGGAATTAAAATCGATACAAATTCAAATTTGGTGTTCTACAATTTAATTTTACCGACATGTGCTTTATTTTTTTTTAAAGTGAAATTTATGAGAATTTCCGTGTTCCTGATATCCATTTTCAGGTGATTTGAATTCGATCAGATCTAGTTCTGTGAAATTATTTTTACTAGCCGACCCAGCTCTCGAAATTCGAGTGCCAATTTATTTATTATTTATTATTTATATTATTGGCAGTGTTTTCAAGCAAATTTATTAAATTAAATTTTATTTTATGTAATATGCAAAGTGTTCGACTGTGCAAAAACAAAAATGACCCACAGTGTGTAAATGCGTGTCTCAAGTATATTCTGCACATCTCCGTAACTGTGGCTTTCCAACCATATAAAATTTATCGAAATCGGTTAAATACTTTTGGAGAAAAGTGTACCACAAAAACATGTTTGCCGTTTTATTATATGATGATATTGTGAAATTTTCAGAAAAAATATACTTTTTAGAATACCGTAGAAACTTGATTTGGCTGCGAAATTCTTACGTACGTCCCATCGATGGATCGTCCAGGAGTATTAATTTTGTTTTTCAAAAAAATAAAGTTAAGATTTTCTTGCCTCTTCATTGGTAATTTTAAGTTGAATTTAACTTGGACACTTGGAGGTTAAGAATTTGAGTCAAAATCTTCACACAGTACTTCGACCAAGACCGATATCAAAACCTCTTTCAACTGATTTTTGGAAATTTCCTTCGGCAAGAAAACGTAGCAGCCAGCTAGATGCAGGAATGGAAGTTTTACTGATTTGGAGGTACTGATGGAAAGGCACATCGGTTGTATGATATGAATCTTTTACCACATACTCAACGTCAGCATTACTAAAGGGTTTGAATGATCTACCAACATTTTTCTTCTGCGTTTATTGAAATTTAGACATGACAATGCCGTATTAGCTATGTAGTTTATAAATTACAAAAGAAAACAATTGGTTCTTTTAAATGATTTTAAAAACTCTGAAAGTCTTATTACCCGAAGAATTTAAAAATTGTTTGATCGCTTTTAATACATGTATTTATAGCATTTTGTTAAAAAATCATAAATTATTTAAAAACGATAAAAAAATTAAATACCAATGAAAACGATGTCAGTGATATTTTTGGAGAAATAACCTTGTTTTGTATTATACTCGTAAGCTTTTTTTTTTACAGATTCAGATGCACGATTGCATGTTTTCTATCCATTTCTTTCTATTGTTTCTCTTGTTCGCTTTCAATTCAAAATAAAAAACCGCTACAAATTGTTTTCTTCTTTAACATCTTTCAATAAAGTTTAGTAAACTAAATAAAGTAAGTATCATCTTTTATTTTAAATAACACTAAAGTTACTCAACGGAAATGGATCTCGAAAAATAAAAACGAATATTGAAAGTCAAAGCTAAAATGATTTATAATGGACTTAAATATATAGGTGGGCCAAATACAAGTTTCTTCTGGTCGTTCGCCTTCAATTGCTGAGTCAATTCGACCTTGTAAGCGAATAATCCGAGATATTTGTGCAGAATTCTCCTCAGCTAGTGCGTGGAATGTTGAGCTGTTGAGATCGATGCCGAGTTGATGTTCGTGAATTGAGTCTCACTCTCGGCTACAGCAGCTACATTCTAGTCTGTGCGCACCGTACGACGACGCCGACGGGGACTATTAGTGTTGTCCATTAGCATACTAGTCTCACGAACTGGTGCGGTGGGTGCTTCATTTCGGCCAAAATTTATTTTCAAAAAACGTACTGTTTGGGCTAAATTTGAAAATTTCCTTACGTTGTTCATTTCGTTCCGCGGAGGTATGATACTGACTTTCTGTCAAGATTTCGAGCGAAAAACAGCTGTCAGTGTAAAAATAACCTATGATTTAAAAAGAAACCACTAGATTGCCCACCCTGTATGTAATCGAAATATTAGAATGAAAATTAAGTTAAATTTATATATAAAATTTAAGCTAAGTTTATGAATTTAGCTAAATTTTTAATCCGTCTTCGATCCATTTCCGTTCCATCTTCGATTCGTTTTTTTTTTTTAAACTCCCTCGGTATACCTCTATAACACGATCCGTACTCTTCGATTTATCTTTAATCTTTTTTCAATCCATTTCGGTCATTTTCAATCCGTCTTCGATTTAACTTCGTTCCGTTTTGATCGAATTTTGATCCCACTTTTATTCGTATTCGATCTATTTTCAATTCGTCCTCGATGCGTTTATAATAGCCATTTCAATACGTCTTGGATACTTATTCAATTCGTGTGCTATTTTCGTCGGTGAGTCCTCGATCATTTTTCAATCTGTTTTCGGCGCAATTCGAAGCGCTTTCACTCCATTTCCAGTTTATTCTAAATACATTTTTGATCTATCCAAGCCATTTTTGAACCATCTTTCACCACGATCGGTCAGGATTGATCCCATTTGATTCGCCTTCGATTAGATCGGTTTTCAATCAATTTTCGAACCATCTTGAATTCATTTCCAATACATCTTTGAACAATTCTTTTTCCTCTTTCGATCCGTGTTCAATTCTTCCGATTCTAAGTTCAAAATCGACATTTTTTTTTTTAATTATGAGGCCTTCCTTCATTCTTCAAATGAGCGAAATTTTCTTATTAAGTTTCAACTAAATCAAAGTATCGAGAATTTAGTTGGGAACCAATTATATTTTTACAAATTTACTATCAATTGTATTTGTAATGTTTCAATTTCACAAGAGGTGAGTAAACTAGTCTCAATCAACAATTTAATTAAAAAAAAAAAAAACTACCTTTTAATAAATAAGTCAGAGTTCATATCATACTAAATAACCATTTGGATTATGTTAAATGTTGTGATAGGCTGAGTTGGAAAACATTTTTCCTAGCGACCCATAGAGCTGAATTTCAGAATACGCACCTGTTCAATCTATTTTGTTTTAATTCTTGTTCTTTCTTTTAAAAACAAAATCCAAATTTAATACACCATCTACGAGTAACTTAACATTTAATCTTTTACTTTATTAACAATCAATTTCTAAACTATTTATTAGGGGTCGATTTTGTTTAATAAAATTCAAATTCTCATCAATACCTACAAAGTAAGTTGGTATATTACCACGCCCTTTAACAAAAGTCAATCCTCTGAATTTGCATTGAATGTCAAATGACATCAAGATCTCAGCTGTATCCTCGGTAACCTGTTATTGAACACATTTTTTAAATGGACATTATACAAAGTATCATTGTATGCACTAATACCTGTATACATCCTGGAATACCAGTAGAGTCCATTCTCGACGCCATATTAACTGCATTACCCCAGATATCATAATGAGGTTTGCAGGAACCCACAACTCCAGCCATTATCTCGCCATTCGAAATTCCTACTCAAGACTTATAGTTATTCGAAAATCTTAGAATTCTATTTTTGAAAAATAGTGGTTTTACCTATCCGCAACATTCCTGCATCAGATTGATTACTTTCGCACTGCAGATTCTCAACGTTGAAGCTATGAAGAGTCTTCATGAGATCCAATGCAAACTGAGCCATAACATAGACTACATTGTTTGCCTGCCGACTGCTTACTTTTCTTTGCCTGGCATGAACTTTTGCCGTGGATGTTGAAGGCTCGTTTGTAGAAATGTTACCATTTGGATCCATGTTTGTGGAAGCACGAAGTGCTAAAATATAAAAAAATATTTTTGAAAATTCGATTAAATTTAAGGAAAACTATTATACTGGTATTGTAGCTTCGACGTCCATTTGGCATGAGTCCGGAGGATCTGTGACTTGCTCGGACTGTTGTTGATTCACATCTGTTCGTATCCAAACCACAAGCAGCCATGTAAGACCATCCAGCTACTTTAATCTTTTCTATTTTCAACTGTCCATGGTATTGAAGAAGCTTAATAAAAAAAATTATAACTCCGAGTTATAGAAGTAATTTATATAAATTTCGTCAAATTTGAACATACTTTCTCATCAAAGTCACAGATTATTTCGTTTAAGACTCTCAGGCCAACTTTTTCTGTGTCATAATTTCGAATGGTGGCAAACATAACGGCTACATTGTCGTATTCTTCAAAGTAATGTTCGTTTTTCATCCTTCTCGACATGTAAATATCAGCTTAAAAGAGAATATAACATACATACATACTTAATTGAAAAGTTTTTGAAGTAAATTATGTGATTCTTAAGATCTTCTCAAATTATTAATTCGTTTATCAAGAAATAACAAGGAATATAAGAGCCAATTGACTTTTTCTTCGACACGAGGATACAACCAGGAGTCCGAATCGCTGAGATGCGACATATTTTTTCACGAAGATGAGTGAATACCTCGGAAGAACACATTTTTACTTGCGATATAGGTACTATAGGGCAAGTTCGCATTTGGAAAAAAAATGAACTCGAGATTTTGATCAAAATTGACATTGGGTCTTGTGAATAAAAAAAAAGTTTACTCTTTTTTTGGAGGAAGCTAAAGCCAACTAGTCATAGCTTTTACTAGCAGCTAAATCTAGACAGTACTAGCTTAAGCTTTGTTTTATGTGAATAAAAAAATGATAACGCTAAATAGCTTATGCTGGAAAATTCTAGCTTAAGCTTCGTAATTTAAGGTGTTCGTTTTTTTATTCACATGTTTCGACTAGTTAGCTTTAGCTAAAACTGGTACATGTATGACCGAAAGGAAGGTTTTTTTGCCTCAATTTGTTATCTGTTCTACAGGGCAACTATTGGTTTCGGCTAAAACATGTTTTTAACATTTCGTATGTCAGTTTCTGGGTCTATACGTTCACACTCCTATTTTTTGAGATATTCCCTTATGTTTAATTAAGTTAAGCACAAGTTAATACTGAAAATAAGAACTAGTCAAAGCTTTCTAGACAGGTCGAAAAAATCTTGAAATTTTTGTAGCTTTAACTATAATATTCTAGCTTAAGCTATTTTTATTCACACAAATCGAAGCTTAAGCTAGGAAAACAAGCTAAAACTAAATGAATTTAGCTTTGGCTATTTTAAAATAGCTATTACTAGAAAACATCTTTAACTAGCTAGCTTAAGCTTATTTTTATTCACTAAAAATCAAGCTTTTACTTAAAAATCCAAGTTTCAGCTTTAGCTTTTTTTTTATTCACAAGGCCCATTACGATGATAGGGGACACGAAAACAGTGGGTCCGGAAATTCCGTCTGTCTGTCTGTATGCCTGTACCTTGACTTACAGCCTAATGAATTTGTATTGGGGGTTATTGCACTGCGACCTGGAGATCTATTGTGTCCTCTTTACAGCCTAAACCACTGAACTGAAAAATTGATTTTTTTTAGCTCCAAAACTAACGGTACCCTCTATACAGCCGTAATGCAATTTCTTATTTATCTCGAAAACGGCTATAACGATTTCGATACAAAAAAATAAATGTGCTATTATAGGTATGGACTACATTTTGGCAAAAAAAAAAAAAAAATAGGAAAAAATGATACTAACGGTAACTGTCATAAAACGATTTTTTTTTTTTATTTTCGACTTTCTCATTAACGGCTATAATGATTTTAACCAAAATTTTTCTACAGGAGCTCCTTTAAATTTAAAATAAAATTTTATATATAAATATTCAAAAAAATGTATTGAAAATATATTATAAAAATATTTAATAATAAAATTTTTTTTATACTTTGTTTGCATAAGGCCCCAGTTATAGCTTTCATTGGAATGCATCATTTGAACAAATCTGACTTCATTATTTTGACAAGCCAGTTATAGCAATCATTGAAAAATTGGTTTCCGTAAAAGATCCTGTCAGTGGCTGATTACAACTAATTCTATGCATTTGAGGTTAGAGTTGATCATTGAAAGGAAAACTGACATTTGAGAATAAAAAGAGAATCGAACACATTCAGTGGAACGATTGTGTTCCATATTAAAGAAACGAAAATCAGCTGTTCATTGAAATTAATTTCTATCAGTGAAATAATAAAAGTGGATTTAAAAGAAAGTTTAAATCTGAATTTTTTATTTTATAGAGTAAAAAGATTCTACTACTCATTACCTTCATTTTGGTACCAATTAAAGCCATTGCAGTTTCTTTATTCGTCTTAAAATTGGAAATGAAAATTTTCAATGATGCATTTCAATGATAGCTATAACTGGCCCCTAAATTCATACTTTTTTAGAAATCATTAAATCCATATTTTATATTTATAAAATATATTTTAAATTCCAAAGTTCTTTTAATTTAAATAAGAGCAAGTACGTGCGATCCAGGCGTGCATTTTATTTGTTATTAATTGGCAGCAACTGGGAATTAAAAGGGCACTTTTGACTTTAGTCCAAATTTTCTGAGGAAGGTTCCCAAAAATCAAAATTTGAAAATGAATCATCTTAGAATTTTAATTAGACATATTGTATAAGCGTTTAAATTAAAAATAATGTTTTAATAGTGTCCAAAAAGAAAAGAAAAAAATGGCAAAACCATTGCGTAAGCTTTTCTATCTGTCCTACTCTACTGGTCTCTTTCCGAGTGGATGGAAAACAGCATTTGTCCAGCCTGTCCCTAAAAAAGGCGAATCCTCCTCCCCTTCTAACTATCGTCCAATTGCACTTACATCCCTTCTTTCTAAGGTCATGGAAACGCTGATAAACTATCAGCTCAAGAAATATCTTGAAGAACGACAGCTGGTGATTGGATGGTATATCTCACCGAACAGTGGCACAAATCTTTACATCGTTTCGGAGAAAGTAAGATTATTGCACTTGATATTTCAAAAGCATTTGATAGAGTTTGGCATCAAGCTCTTTTATCGTAAATGCGTGCGTTTGGTATTGATGAATCTCTTCTTCGATGGATTAGACACTACCTTTCAAACCGCTCAATACAAGTTGTATTGGACGGTTTTAAATCTGAAGTCCATAAAATAAATGCTGGTGTGCCACAGGGCTCCGTTTTGTCTCCGACTCTCTTTCTGATATTTATCAACGATCTTCTGTCTGAAACCTCTAATCCATTAAATTGTTTTGCTGATGACAGTACCCTCAGTTTCTCATATTCCAGATACATGTCCTTGTTCTTCGGATGTGAATCTAGAACGGCGGCGTATGATAAGCTCATTAAATTCTGATCTCGATAGCATTGTCAAATGGGGAATGAAAAACCGTGTATAATTTAATGCTTCAAAAACTTAATGCTGTCTCCTGTCATTAAAGCAGAACCCACCCCCTATGCCGCTATCCATGAGTGGCACTTGCATTAAGGAAACCAAACAGCTCTCAGTTCTCGGTATGTGCATCACAGACCACCTTGTGTGGAATGACCACATATTCGACGTCGCCAAAAACGCTGCTAAGTGCTTAGGTTTTCTTAGACGTTGCAAGAAATTTTTTACCCCTTCTGATCTGGCTGTCATCTAAAAGGCCTATATTCGTCCAAAGCTCGAGTATAATTCCCACATTTGGGCAATAACTCACTTGAGTCTCTTGGATAGAATTAAAAAAAAGAGCTTTAAAAATGATTAGGTGATACAAATATAACAGAAACATTTGAAACTCTCGAGCACCGTCGCAATGTTTCTTGTCTTTCACTATTTTACCGTTATTTTTATAAACACTGTTCTAGTGAAATAGCCAGCTGCATTCCTCCCCTTAAACTATTTAACCGTAATACACGCACTTCAAGGAATGCCCATCAGTTTACCCTTCAGCCCAATTTCGGACGTACAGTTAAATTCAGAGATTCTTTCTTTAGCCGCACCACACGAATGTGGAATGCTTTACCCGACTCTATATTTCCCTCCATTGTTATCTTCAGACATTCAAAACCAATGTGCATCGGTATCTCCTCTTAAATCCCCTCCCACTTTCCTAAAACGCTCGCACTGTGCTAAAACATTTTAAGGGTAGTCATAATCCCTTTAGTGCGCGTAAATTATAAAAAAAAATTTAAAAAAAAAAATTGTTGCATAGCCAGCGCAGCATTCAAGTGCGAATAAAACGACCAAACTCACTCCATATGTCAATTTCAATTTATATTTCAATGTTGGCCATTATTATAGAAAATATCAAAATCTGATGTCAAAACATGTATGTACTCGTACATATGTTTAATTCTAAAATTTAATGCATAGCAGCGTTACCCTTATGCGACTTTAGTCGCATTTTTGCGACCTTTTTTTTTTGCTGTGCGACTATGCGACGACCTTTTTAAAATTGTTTAAAATTGCGACTTTTTTTTTGCTTAAACATTTATCATCAAACTTTTCTGAGAATGTGTGAGTATGATAGTCTTTGCTTTGTTTTCTGTTCGCATTCTCGTTTTCGAAAATAGTTTTTGTTTTCCCATTCCCACCACGGGGGCGCTGTCAGATTGATTTTTTTTTTCTCTTACGTGTTTGGCACTGACGACTGACACCTTTGAGTATATACAATATGGAGGGCTCGTTTCTATTCCAAATGCGTGACTATAATAGGGGGCGCTACTCAAATTTGTGTAAGACAAAGTTATTGCCGAGTGCTTCATATCACATGTGACGGAGAACTATATGCGAGGAGAAGGTAAGCACAATTCGGAGGATACGGCTGTATCCTTAACTTACAGAAAGTGAGACAGCGACCCCTATCAAAACTTCAAGTACTACAATGCATTAGGGATAGGAACGAGCCCTCCATATTATATATACTCAAAGACTGACACTGACACATTTCCTGGAATATCTCCTTACCTTTGTGCTTTGTCTCTAGTCCATTGACATTTTTATTTGATGTAAATGTTGTTTTGTTTTTTGACATCAAAAACGGTATTTGTGTCGGCGTCGGACGGGTGAGTTGTGCTGAGCGAAGCGACGAAAAAGTAAGTAGGTACTATTTGTGTTTTTTTCTTGAAATTAATATTTGTAGAACTTTTTCTTAGAAATACTTGTAAATAAATATACCTATTGCAAATTGGAACTTCAGCTTGGGAAACGAAAAATGCGAAGGTAATGATTGGTGATTAATATACTTCTTTTGAATTTCTAAAACCTGCACTCCCGAATCCAATAGATTGCTCATACAACAAAAAAAGAAAGGAGAAACTCCTGATGCAGTCGGAGGTGCTAGCTCTTCATCCAACGGGAAGCTACAACAAAAATTGCGACTTTTTGTCCAAAAATGCGACTTTTTCAAAGAATTCGAATTTGCGACTTTTTTTTGTAAAAGCGACCTTTTTCTGCGACTTTTTTAAAAATCCCAGGGGTAACCCTGATGCATAGCGCCAATTTTATTTCAATAATTTAAAGTTCTATCACCAGCACAACTGCCATTTTTTTATTAGCCTCTTTTTCGGCAGCAATCAAATTGTTGTTGTTTGTCGAGGGAAATTTTGCTGCGCTAGCTATGCAGCAGTGAATAAAATACACCTAATGATGTACAAATAAAAAGTCCCGCGAATTTTTCATTTTCACGGACAAAAGTCAAAAATGCAATTACTGTAAGATGTTCTTAAATGCAAACTGCAAAAGTGAACTGTTCGAAAACCTAATCTTGAGCGCGAGTAAATTATATAAAAAAAAAAAAAAAAAAGTAGTACAGTAAATTCCTACCATCAATACGATCAATTAAGACTGTTTGCAAATCAGTCTTAATTTGGTGTACTCTGACTCATCTTAACGAAAAAAGTTCTCTTGATATACTAATTAAGAAATGTTGATTAGGGTTTTGTAAAAGAAATATAGTAAAATGTTATGTTTCAGAAAAAATGGTGAACTTTAGTTTTTAGTTTTTTTGTACGATTCAAAACTAAATACAAAAAAAAATTGACTCGTTTTTGGGATATCGAATTTAACAAAAACAAAAATGCAATGTTTTTCAATTCTTTTAGAAGCATCTCTATAAAAAAATGTCAATAAAATCCGTTATGCCGATAATGAGAAATTCAAAAATGGTTCTATGATACAGTCAGTAATATCGTAATTTCAATTTTTTTTTATTGAATTATACCTAGATTGTGAAAATTGATCAAAAAAATTTTTTTATCAAAATTCTAAGCGCGCGGCGTTTTCGAGAAAAATACGGTTATCGAAAACCATTTTTTAACGTTTGTATGGTGAGTACCGTTATTTTTAGATAAATTAAATTGTTCTTCCTCACAAGATGTAGATTGTATTAAAAAACTTTTAACTGTCAAAAAATCGAGCACGGGGTTTTTGAAATATTGAGTTTTGAAAAAAAAAAATTGAATATTTTTTTTGAAAATTTAAACTTTTTTTTTCAATTATTACCTAGTATTTAAGTAAATGAATTTTTTTAAGATAAATCTGTGGAACATTTTTAAAACAAAAAAAAAAAAAATTATTAATAAAATTTCGAAAAAAAATTCGTATAGCAGGTACTGTTATTTTTGGTCTTTAGAAAAAGGTGCGGGGGAATTAAAAATGCTATCTACCAAGTTTAAAGAAAATCGGCCTAGCCGTTTGGGCTGCAGGCGATCAGATAGACAGACAAAATCGTGAGAACCACTTTTTTCGTATTCTCTATCATCGTAATGTCAACTTTGATCAAAATCTTGACTTCGATTTTGAAGAAAAACTAAGAAAAAAAAGAAAAAGAAAAATAATCCGAAAATTAAAAATGGGCAAGAAGCTAGAGAACACGAAAAAAGTGGGTCTCGAAATTTTGTCTAAATTTTGTTTAAACGGATCGGCCGATTTTCTTCAAACTTGGTAGATATCGTTTTAAATTTTTCCCCCACACGTTTTTTTCTTTTTTTTTAAGACCAAAAATAACTGTAACCTGCCATGTAATTTTTTTCGAAATTTTATATTTTTTTAGAAACTGCCACAGATTTAAAAAAAAATCAAACAATTTTATTTAGTTAAAGCTAGGTAATGGTTGAAAAATATTTTCCAAAAAATGGTTATTTTTAGTACCCCCCTTGAACCATTTTTTTTGTTCTTGATTTTCTCAAAAACGGTACAACCGATTTTGATCATTTTTTATGTTAAGGCTCCCCAGTATTTTCAATATTATTGTGTAATCAAAGTTTCAAAAAATTTTTTTTTGGATTTGTAAAAAAATTTCAATTTTTTTTTTTGAAAACTCAATATATTTCGAAAGCTTCATGCTCGTTTTTCTTAAAACTTAGTAAATAAAAGTTTCTTAATATAATCTACAAGATGTGAGAAAAATAAAATATTTTACCTAAAAATAATCGTATTTTTCTCGAAAACAGCTCCGAGAATTTTGATAAAAATTTTCTCTTTCGATTAATTCTTACGATTTATAATTTAATACAAACAAATTTGAAATCAAGATATTACTGACTGTACCTACCATGGAACCACTTTGTCGAATTTTGAATTTCTCATTATCGGCATAACGGATTTTAATGAAATATTTTATAAAGATGCTTCTAAGAGTTTAAAAAACATTGCATTTCAACACTTAAAAAAAATACTTTTTGAATTTAAAAAAAAATCAATTTTTTTTTGTTTAAAATTCGATATCTCAAAAACGGCTCAAGATTGTTTTTGTACATTTAATTTTTAGTCTTACAATAATAAAAACTTTAAAACTTAAAAGCTTATTTGTTTTAAGAAACCAATACAATGACTTAGAATTTTTGAAGGAGTAGTTGTTTTAGTCATTTGAAAAATTAATTTTATGCTTATGAACAGTTTTTCTCTAATAACATTCATTTTTAAAATTCTTAGTCTTTTACATAAGAGCAAATTCGTGCGACCCAGTCGTACATTTCATTTTTAATAGTTTTCAGAGAAATGTGTATTTCTATTTAAGTGTGAAATTCGTCCATCTCAAAGCAATTCGTTCAATATAGAAAAACAAAAAGATTTTGAATTAAATTTAAAAGAAATAAAAAATACAAGTAGCAAAATAATATAATTTCCGCTTCTGTTTTCATGACTGGAAAGAGCATTTATTTTAATCCATAAACTACTACTGAAATAATTTTTGTATGTTACTATCAACTTAAACCCATATTCATTTTTAGCCTAAGCTTACAAGTCCTAAAATCCAGCTCTAGGCCTCACAAAACATGAAAATCTTTTTGCATTTATGTTAAGAATCAATAAATGTAGAAACAACCGAAAGATGGACTAATTTCAAGACACAAACCGTATTCTCTGTCCGCTTTACGTGAAATTTATCCCCAACATAACTAGTTCTTGATCCTAATATTTTGAATGAAATTCCAAATTTTGTCTATATAAAATTTAACTTACCAACATGAGCCGGTAAAATATTATGAACCAAAATCTTAATAGTTTCGTTGGTGACATGAGCATCTTCCTGCTTCTTCTGCAACTGACGTTTCCAACTGAAAAGCAATATTACTGTCCATATACGAGTCAAATAGTTATCAAGAAATCAAAATATCATACTTATAATCAACCTTGGAAATATACTCTGTTTGACGATCCATAAGATGGAAAATCCCAAATGAAATAAAAATAACCAATAAATGTGAATACTCTGGATTTAAGCCCAAATTCGTAGAGGGACTTGTGTGATAAATATAGGCATATTTAACAGATACGAAGTACGAGTAAACTAATATAATAACAACTCCAACAGTAAATTTCATGACGAATGGGATTCTCGTAAATAGGAAGTTCATACAGATTGTTAAAACCAAACTCTCTGTTATAGCCTGTGGAACAATAGTGTTAGTAGTTACATTTTTAGTATTTTGGGAATCACAAGTCGTCTTACCCATGGATTAAAGCATAAATTGTGCCTTCCTCCTGATAATAAAGTATTATTTGAGCTTTGAGAAATTTCCTCAAACTGCCGACAATCCATCTTTAAAAAGAACATTTTATATGTGTGATAAATTAATGAGAATTTAAATACTAAATATTGTTACTTCAAGAGTTCTTTCGCTTGCAAAATAAGATGTAGTTATTTCAAATGTGATGTTCATAAAAAACTGTTTAATATACCGTAGTGAACTAGGCCCGTTTGCTCATACCATAAAGTTTAAGTTCAATTTTAAGTGTTACTCGTACAATTTTGAGTTTTATGAAAACCAAATGGCACATAAGTATTTATGATTAGTTTACTGGAAAATTAGAAGACGCATGTATTTAGAAAAGTTGTAAGTCAACTAAATATTGTTAAATCAAAAACGTTTTTTCGTATTAAAATTGACATAACTTTTAAAATATTTGTCTTAATATTACAAGCAAAATGTCCTCCAGTGATTGATATAAAAAAAATGCATACCAACTGAAGCATCGAACTTGCACAAAGTGTTGTTACCATCGTCAGGTAAATGAAGCATCTTGCAAATATACTGCGCATCCATATATCCGATAAATTGTAAAAGTATAGAGAAATCTTGTTACTGGGCTTACCACGATTTTGATGGTCCGAATCGTCTTCATCTGATGGATTAAACATAATCCATAGTTTCTTATACCAAGTTATATGGAGGAAGCACGTAAGAAGGACTCCAGCTAATGCATTTATAACCCAAAACATATTACTTTGTCTGAAACAAAAAAAAAAATATTTTAAAAAGATTGAAAATCGAGAAACTCGCAATAAACTATAAAATTAAGTTCATAAAGAGATCCAGATTTATTTTGAGTCCTCTTTTTCTGTTTTCTTATTTTTAGTTTCGGGTAAGAAATATTATGTTCCAAAAGTCTGGCAAAATGGGAATGTTTTTGAAGGATAACAGCAGATGAAAATACACAATGCAAGTAAATTGTTTGACTAAGGACTGAGCAAATACTTAAATGCACGTTTATTCAACACACTATCTATTCTGTTCTCTAAAAATTGGAACGAACATCTTTCGTATCACAGAAATCATCTAGAGAAGGGAATGAAAATAGTGGCACTAAAGACGTACGGTGTGGAACTCATTTATCTAGAAATAAGCCTTGTCGCTGGGGTGAATATGCTTTTTCGACCGAAATTGTGGTCAATATCCAACTGCTGCATGTTGTTATCGATGGTCGTTGATACTGAGTTCTTGGATAGTTGAAGCTTGTATACGTACGAGTATGTAGGCCCAAGCCATTATGCAAAGTTCGCCTGGTTGTGCTCTGCGAAAAACCGAGTTCTTCAGCGCGGCGAGGAATTGACTGCTTGATTCCCCTGCACCCCTGCTCACGGAGAGCGGCAAATTTTTTTTTGAAGATCTTGCTTAACTGAACGCATTTGTTCAGCACGTTGCGAACAGTCCTTTCGAAAGGTGTTGTTTTCAGGTGGTATTGAACGCTGTATGTTGTATATAACGGTATATGTATTTGCAAAACAGACTTAATTAATGACAGCCAATTTGACAGATGTAGCTTCAACAATATGTCTGCAATCACTTGTCAAAGTTCAAAAATTAAATTCATTTTGGAAAACCTTTTAGTATTTTAAAATGTTGATGTTTGATATAAAAGATATAAAAGAAGATCGGTCTCTAGCTAGTTGTATCCAAGCTCATTTATGTCCTTGTCAACTTTCGTACGCCACCAGAGTCGTAGTTTCCTTTACTGTCCCGTCTCCCACATTCGTAATCTTTATACTTTTGTGGCTGTATTTGTGAATCCCATGCAGTTTTGTGTTCCAAATATCTTCGGCTCCAGTCCCCGTCTATGCAGACCTGATGAAAAATCAACACGAGATCAGCCTCACCTTTGACAACTTCCATAACTCTCAAACATATACCAGGATTGTGATGATGAGTATCTTTTAAGGGGACACTTTTGTTGCTCTTTTGGAACAACTATAAGCTGGGTCTTTGGCAAGAGTTATTCTTCGTTTGTTTAGATATCTGACATTCTTGTCTGAGTAAAGCCCAAAAACAAGGTCGTTTATCACCTCAAAGTTATGGACGTTTTCGGTAACATTCTTCTTCCTTCTTAATATTTACTTCATTAGCAAACCTTTGAGAGATTACCTATTCTTTCAAGATCGATGTAAAGTAATTATTGGAGAGATTATTGGATTACCTCATTCAATTGTCAACGAAAAGGTAGAACAAATGAACTGAGGGAAATTTATAGATCTCAATCTTCTAAACTTGTCGAAACTTCATTGTAACTCTTTATTTTATTCGGGAGAAATTCTTAATTCCAACAGACGGTTATCGTGCAAAATGTTCCGATGTTATAACCATCTTCCCAGATAACTACTTAATATCACTAAGATAGCTGAAGAAGGAATCTTCTGGAAAACTACGTATGTTAGTACTTCGTCAACGATAACATAAAAAGTTCGCATCATTACACCCTTTTTACAGGAATAAGCTCAGGCTATTTTCGATTTCCTTCTAATTTCAGTACCAATAAGATCAGAAAATTCAATTCATAGTATTTGCTGAGCTGATCAAACACAGGCGCCTCATCAAATTTCAATTCTTAAGCATTTGTGGTTTTTGAGATATGCAGGACTTCAAAAATCGCTAAAACCATATCTGACTGACAGATCATCAAAATTATGGAGCACCGTAGAATCTTGTAATTTAGCACAACGGTAGTTCTTGTGCTGCATATAAAGGGTTTACATACTTGTAGTTTTCTTTTATTACTCAAAATTTAAAAGGTTATGAAAATTTGACCAGTGAACTTTCTAAATTCTAGTCATTATATTATTATAACAACAAAATTTTCTCTCATACGAGGCATTTCGATATTACTTAAAAAAATTGATATTAAACTTTGTAAACTTAAAACTTGGCGTACTTTTAGGTCTCACTACTTTTCAAGGCTGACTTGTTCCACACAGGATTTTTGTACATATGAGAGTTTGGCTTGTTTTTTTTGTTGTAAATATGCCAACAAAAATTGATTCTCAATCAACTAATAAATCAATATGTTTGCACGAATAAATTGCCAAAATCTGCCTTTCGCATATTGAAATCAATAATAAATTGATTTATTTAACTAATGAAAGGCTACATGCTGCGATTTCAATATTGGAATCATCTCAGTATCGATATTGAAAGGGCGATTTTTAAAGTGTCACTTAGGCCGATTTAAATACATTTTTGAAATTTAAAGTTAATATCCCACTTTTAAAACTCGGGTTTAATTTATTTGCAGAATTAACTTAACTCTGACATTATATAAAGTAATTTATAAAACTCATCGAATTTTAGTTTAATCAAGTTAAGAACACTATTTCTAGTTACAGTAAATTTGGCAAATGATGTCGAACTGTGTATATTTTGTGATTTTACCATTAATAGATGTGCTCCAGAACAACGCTTAAATTTGGTGGTGCAACAGCACTTTTCATGACAAGAGCTACTCTTGGAGGATTTGTCAACTCCTCGCAAGAGGCAGTACACCCCTAAAAAAACTGCAACGGCTGAGAATCGAACCCAAGACCTTCTGCATGACAGTCCCACGAACTAACCATTATACCAAAGAGTACTACTCAGAAGTAGTAGCAAGAACGCTTGCAAATTGAAATTACTAACACTTGGTCCCAGTTGTTCAATAAAGTGGTCGGAAACTGGAGGCCTAAATCATTTTGAAATATTACATAATAGGTTTGTTCGTTGAGCCTTGAAGTCACCCTGGGGTCGCCCTAAATCGTTTTTTGAAAAACCTGAAGTCACCCTGGTGAGCAAATTCTGTGTTTTTTGAGACCTGGGGTCGCCCTGAACTCGCCATGAAGTAGATCTAGGTATTTTGCTGGGGCGAGTTCAGGTAACGATCAAACTGTCAAAAGTCATAAGTCATAAGAGATTTCATGTATTTCTTTTGTTTTCGTTTGGCGATTCGCATGTTGCATGTTATTGCTTGTACTTATTTGCAATTAAATGTTTGTTGTACTCATCAGATGAAACATTCAGCAACAACGCGAAATTGTTTTCGTTCATTTTTAAAACTAATTTATAACAAATTTAAAGTTTTATCAGATCACAAAATGATTTTGTCTTGCTTTTAGCTGTCAACAAAACAGTTGAAAGCTCTTGGGTGTTTTTTGAAAACCGAAAACCCCAGTTTTTTTTGACAACTCTGAGGGTTGTCAAGAAAACCTGGGTTAACCCTGGGTAAAGTTCAACAAACGAACCTAATAACAGAAAATTATCTTTTCAAAAAAGCCAATACCATGACATAAAACAATACTCTTCATACAAGATTGCTTCATTGCAAACGATTGTGGCATATTCATAGTCTATTTTAAACCCTAGTATAACTTGGCGCCAAACTAATGAGTTAAAAAGGGAAAGCCGTGTCTCACTTGTAAGTTAGAATGAGTTGTGCTTGTGGTTACAAAATAGACTTAAAGCCCGGCCAAAATTGAGATTATTTGGTTACTTCCACACGGTGCAACAAATGACTTTTCTGAATGACAAAGAGACATTTCATATTCGAACCGAACTCACCAATGCATTATTTAAGCAGATTAAGGTACTATATTCTGTTCAATATTTGCAGTACAGGCCTTATGGGAGAGCTTTTTCAGAAACACTGGTGCCTGCTGCTGTTTGCACGGCACCTTAACTTAAGAAATTGCCACTGAAATAAGAAAGAGAATCAACTGAGTTACAATAAAATTGTTTGTGTAATCTTCTTTGAGCTCACGTACAACCCACCATGGCCTATCTGCTCCATGGGTAAAAGGAGACTGATCGCCAATTTCCAACCAACCCTTATTATGTTTATTACAAAAAAAAACACTGAATCAGAGTTACCTACCATTGCCAAGTTGATAGAAATTCATAATGTCATTTTCTTTGGTTTGTGCTTTGTAACTTTCAGGATTTAAGCTTTTTCGAGCTTTTGGTAGCAAATATTTTTCTGAGATTAGGGGCAATTTTTAATGCTCCTACGGCAGTACTGTAATAGCTTTAAATTAAAGATAGCTTATTGAAATCCATAATGGTCAGACTGAAAGGCAAATATCCTATCTTCGCTGTACTGCAAATATAAATTGAACAGAGTAGGTATAGTACGGTCTACAATGCCAAAAAAACGCACGATTTTTGGGAATTTTTTTCTCTTATTAGGTAATAACATATTTTTTTTTTAAATAATGAATACATGCGTGAAGAGTACGAAAAAAATTCTTTTTTTTTTAATTTTCGAATTTTGCCTGAATTATAGAGGGCGCAAACGTCGACTCATCAAAAAAATACATAGTCCCATGGCGGACAGTTAATCTCAGAATTGGCTGGACTGAAACAAAAAAAAAAACAAAGTGGGTTATTTAAAGAAAGGTTTCTTACGAGACAATTTACCACAATTTGTTTAAAAAGTCAAAACAAAAAAAAAATATCGAGCTTTGAAAAAAAAATTTTTTTTTGAAAATTTTTTTGGCCATTTTTGGGTCGCCATTTTTTTTGTTCATAATTTTTTGGTCAAATTGTGGTAAATTGTCTTAGAAAACATAAAAGCAATCAAGTTGCAACAAGTTTTTTGAAAATAAGTTCAGTAGATCCGGAAATTAACTGTTCGCAATAGGACAATGTGTTTTTTGAAGAGTCAACGTTGGCGCCCTCTATAATTGGACAAAAATTAGAGAATCAAGAGAAAAAAAATGTTCTTGTACGCTTGACGCATGTATTCATTATTTAAAAAAAAATTATGTTATTATCTAATAAAGTTTCCGAGAAAAAAATTCCCAAAAATCGTGCGTTTTTTTGGCATTTTAGACCGTACTAGAACCTTAATTTTGCGGATGCGCCTTTACTTTTCAATTGGATTTTCTTAATTTTTCACACGGATATTCATAAATATTACTGTATTTTAAAACTAGAAGAAACAAAATTAAATATTTAATTAAGTTCTTGTTGATAAAGTGTAAAAAACTTGGACTAAAAGCCAAAAAAGCTCATTTGAATCAATAATTCAACAAGTCCAATAATAGTGCTAAGTCTTCTACTTGGCTGATTTATTTCAGTAGTATATAGAGTTTGTATTATAAAAACCTTCATATAAATATTCAATGCCAGACCACGGGCAAAAAAAAATTCCAACATTAATGATTACAATCCTAATCTTTGTTGGATATAGTTCACATTGGATTTTTGTCAAAAAATTCATGTAAGATGAACTGAACTTAACAAAAATTGCGTATTGACAAGGTCCTCACAAGTCAACTGATGAGTCCATGTGAGATCACCCGGACGAAACGCCAATTTTTGTGGACTAAAGGCCAAAAAAGCTAATTTGAATCAATAATTCAACAAGTCCAATAATAGTGCTAAGTCTTCTTCTTGGCTGATTTATTTCAGTAGTATATATAGAGTTTGTATTATAAAAACCTTCATATAAAAAAAAAACAATTTTTGCTAAGAAACGCCTAAGTCTTTAATTCTGTTTGGTGGGCACAAACATAGCAAGGGTATTCATGTAAGCGCGGAAAACCCGGATAAACCTCAGAAATGAGATAGCTGATTTATTTCCCACATTTAAGCAAGTATTTCTTAGGGGTTGTTCATGCAAATATATGGCAGAAAGTTGTATCTGCAGTGTGGAAAATTATCTCGTTGCATGATAACCCTTTGTATAAAACAACAAATTTGGGAATGCTTTTGGAAATACATAGATTGCTTTTATACACCTTCTTCAAGTATACTCACGGCTTATTAATTGCTTGCATAGAAAGAATCCCAAAATATGTTATAAATCCAATAAGTATGCTGTATTTTAACATAACATCAGGCTCGATCATATACATAAACTCCCATCGCCAATCCTTGAAAAATAAACAAATTGTTGTTACATTGCTCCTGAAGGTCTGTTCTTCCATTTCATCTTGAGTTAGTCTTTTCGGTGGTCCAAAACAAATTTTTGAAGCACTATAAGTAGACATTATCATAAGTAATCGTTGCAAAGCAAATTTAAATTGTTACAGTTTACTGAAACTTTCCAATTGGCATTTTATCCAACTCTCGACTCATTTCTAGTTTAGCTTGTATCCGGATTTGATTATACTGCTCAATAGTATTCTGCATAAAATTAATCGAAGTGTCTATCTTTGGACCCTAGAAGTTACAGATTTAATAGAATACAATTCAACAAGAACATGCTTCGATTCTTTACTCTGTTCGATTCAATCAGTCGACGGGCTCCTAAGGACTGTCTCCTATATTCTCCAGTTTGGTAAAACTAATATTAAATATTAATGAATGGTTTTAGACCTCTGTAGGTTATCGTATGAATAACTTACTCTCTGAGGCTTGATGAGATAGGTTCGGATTTGATATTTGTTCAAAACTTCATCTTCCTTGGCCATTTGAGTACCTTCCTCGTACATATACTCCCCATCAAGAAGCTCCAGAGTTTGTTGGCTGACATGAACTCGCCTTAAAATTCATAAAGAATTTCAATTAATATTTTTGAAAGAATTTTTGTTTTTTAAATGACTAACCCGGCTGCACCCGTTGACTCCAAACGATTTGCAATGTCTACATCTTTCGACCAAATATCATACTGCCACTTGCAGACACCAATAACTCCCGAAAGTATGCTTCCCGAATGTACACCAATTCGCATATCAATGTCCAACTTCCGCTTTGTTCTAAAAGTTGCAACTGCATCAATTTGAACTTCAAATTATATTTTTTCATCGTATAAATTCATAAGTACCTTACTTCACGAATATCTTTGATCATTCGTAGACCAAGATCAACACAACTCTTAGCATGATGATCATTTTTGACTGGTACTCCTGAAACACAATAATAGCAATCACCTAAGAACTTAATCCTAAGTACATTGTATTCCTATACAAATAATTAAAGTATATAATTCACAATAGAAATGATTGAGTTTTAATTTTTGTCATAAGCACCTCTGAGGCCTGATCGAATTTCACAAAGAGATCATGAATTGTTTCGACTAGAGTTTTAACATCGAGTGTAGTTGTCAGATGGGTGTAGTTTACTATATCGGCATACAGAACTGATACCTCGGAATGTGATTCAATAAACAGCTTTCTAAGGAGTTATACAAATTATTAACAACAAAAGTGAATATTTTTATAATTTAAAGTCTTACCCAGTGTCAGGACGTCTCCAGCGCTTAATTGACTGATTTGAATGTCTTTAAAGAAAAAGTTTTGATGAATTTTGACATGTAAATATGTTTTAATTTAAAAATTTAAAAATAAGTTAATTTGACGTTTATTTTTCAAAATCTACATCGCTGGTGTCGACTGAACAATAATTAATTTTCTGGCCTGAACGTGTTCATCAACACAATAGTCAGCTGTCAGATTTACTCGTATTTTGTCTGTGGTAAGTGCATTTTTTAAGTGTCTTGAATTTATTATGGCTTGTTTGTGTTTTTAAACTGTTTTTTTTTTTTTTTTTTTTTTGAATTGATCTTCCTCGCTCATGATAAAAAAGTAAAAGTATTATGAAATTATTTTCAACATAAATGACAGTATAGACTTCATCTTTGACACTAACTAAGAATATTGAAACGGATTAAAAAATGTTGATAATTTTGATCGACAAAGATGCATGCGGTAGAAGTAAAACTTCTTTTCTTTTAAGCAAAGCCTCTGTAAGTTTCTAACCTATAAACGTACACACATTTTGTATTCTAAAAACATGTCGCTGTCTTTGACAGATAACGTGTCGTTTTGTCATGTCACTGACAGCTGCATGGAAATTTGTTTACCCCCAAAGCCTGAAAAGAAGTTTTACTTCAAAAAAGTGTGGACGCAGCTTTAGAAGGAAATTCATTCGTTATACACCTTGTTCATATGTAGGTACTATATCATCGCTGTATTTTCTTAACTTCGTAACAAAGAAAAAAAGTATCAAATGTGATATTTTTCCGGTCCCACAATGCTGCAGAACAAATGTCAGGCATATGATTTTGATGACATTTTTTGGGTCAGATGAATGATATCTTTTGCGAGTGTAAACGAAGTCATTTTAATCGAACATAAAAATTATAATTTACAGCTTCAAGCTCGCTTCAAAACCTCATATATGTAAATGTAGTAAAAATTGAAGAGTTGGTTTAACTCGCTCCATTTTGAAGCGTCGAATATCTGAACGCAACAGTTAAAAATTGGCGATCTATAGATCTTTCTTCAGCTGCGTTGGGTTGTATTGTATTTCCGCATATCGAATATTTTGGCAGGTATTGCGGCTGCAGCTCGAAATATCTCGTAGCCCAATGCAGAGTATTTTTATGCAATCTAATTTTTGTTAAGAAAATTCCTCATAACTGAGAACAATTTCGTAAGTCTATAGGGCTGCGATTTTCTGAGGCTTGTTTGCATAAACTCGCGACTTCAACTAGCCCTAAAGAAAGAAGTCTGGGATGGTTAAATCGGGCAGTCTTGCTAGCCATGTCAAATTGCCAAAAAAAGAAGATCACGCGACCAGAAAACGCTTCCTTTACAATATCCATTGTGGCCCGTACTGTATGTGTGGTTGCACTGTCTTTTTAAATACACATATTCACCAAGCCCCGCTCATCCAATTCCGACAGTAAGAAGTCCTTTATCATGGCCCTATAGCGTTCGCCAGTAACAGTGATCGTACTGCCTTAAAAAAATACGGCCAAATCACTCCTCCCGCGTGAAGGTCGTACCACACAGTAGCTTTTAGTGGAGGTAATGACTCTTCGTTCATTACACGCCGATTTTAAGTGCCCCAGAAACGAAGATTTAGATTATTGACGTAACCGCTTAAGTGGAAATGCGACGAAATCGTCCTCTTCGTTATTAAGATCGAGGAAGCTTGACAGTCATTCACATACGCGACGGATGGTCAACAGCCATTAACTGGTGCATTTTTGGCACATGTGTAAGTGTTTCACTTAAATTCGATGTAGGGTCCGTTTGGTGATGTCCAATTGCGTGGCCCGTCGTCGTCTTGTTGATGTTTCTTCGTTTTGAGCGAAATCGATAGCCACAACTACGATATTCTCGGCCGAACGACCAGTTTGAGTTGAGTGTTTAGCTGCCGAAAGACGTTGGAATTCGAGCTGCGCGTTCACGTTCTTGCGGAGTATAGCGCTCGATTGCTTGTTTGTTAGTATTCTGCAGCTGTCTAGTTCACAAATGTCAAATACGATTGACGTAGAACATCATTTGATAAATTATAACATTTTGCGCCGCCATGTGTCATATACTACCTTTATATGAGGTGTTGAAGCGAGCTTTAAGCTTCCGAGACAGTCTAAACGACAGGGTTGAGGAATTTTTTTTTTCTATTTTAAGGACCAAAAATAACGATACTGGTCAGAATTTTTTTTTCGTAATTTAAGAAATTTTATCTTTTTTTTCAAAAAACGAAACAAAATTCCCTAAATAATACAGAAAGTTTCTACGGTTGCTGGGCGACCATTTTGAAGTTAATGGGCTTACAAAATGAAACTTAAACAAATTCAATCGCATTTATACATAAATTAATTTGCTTAAACATTTTCTATTTTTAGCTGAAGTTGATAGTTTCAACAATCGTTCTTAATTACCCTCGATCCAAAGACGATCTGCGGTGCCTGTTTTCAGCCTTCATATGATCGATGCGGTCTCTTACTTCACGTTCAATTTTGTCAGCTGTCTGGGCAGGAATGATGCTAAGAAAGAGGCTTTTCTAAAGTATATAAAATTAATATTAATTTATAAATAGAGTTCCTTGAAAATCACCTCTTGATCCCTTGCATATCGCAACAGCAAATTCTCTTCTATACATTCTCTGCGATCAAGAAAAGTTGTCCTTATAGCTATTTCCTTCATAAAACGAAAGTATATTCCCAACACATTTACACATCCTAGGAAAATTGCTTCCGAAACGGTTTTGATCAGAATATGATCATTCAGTCTGTATGTAACCATAGCAAAGTTAACCATGTAACAAAGAGTCGCTGCTATACCTAAGATACAAGCATGCCAGTTGTCACTTAATGGAATGAACATATAAATCGCATACAAAATGTAACTGCCGTAAGATGGACGCAGCGCTGGAATCGGAAAATCAACTACAGCATGGTAGGTTGGTATTAGAAGATCTGTTAAAAATTTTAATTAAAAAAAAAAAACTTAGTATTTTTAAATGGAATTTCTGTTTTTATAGAAAATATTTTAGAGAATAGATATACACCGATATCTCTTGGATACATTCTTTCAAAATGATACTCGATAAAATCTATCTTTGTTTACCCAGAAATAAAAAAATTAAGGAAATTCTAAATCTTAATATTTCCGTAAAAATTGCGGTATTTATAATGCTATTACATAAGGCTCTTGCACTAATTAATTATAGTTTACCGTATAGACACATTTTTTTCAATAAATTAAAATTTGTTGGTAAGAAAACTAGGTATCTAAATATAAGCTCAGTATTCTTTGGATTCAGTTGTTCTAAGCCTCATCATTTACCAACACTTACATTATAACCTTTTCAAATGTTTGGACACAAATTGTATTCCTCATACGGTTTTTACCCCTCAGAGTTTCACTCAAGGCCGAAAGCGCGGACTTATAGTTTAAACTACCTCTAAACTAAGGTTTAATTAGATTCTATGCCCTCTATTCTCGTTAATCCAGTAGATTCCAAACCTATTGCTTGTGTTACTTACGCAAAAACAAAATAATTTCTAACCGAGAGCAATTGACGGTGGGTTAAAATCAACGCTGTCTCAGTTAAAAACTACGTGGTGTATGTTGCTAAAAGTAAGGTACTAGTTAATTCGATTTAGGGAAATTAATTAGGCTCTAGTTCGCTATTTTCATGATTGTTTATCTTAAACGAGTAACGTGTTTAAATGAAATAACTACTAATAATTAACTTAACATATTTCCCATTTAATATTAAACAATCTTTGTTTAATTAAAATTATGGCTAAAATCAGATTTATTTACTCTTACTAAGTAATTGGGTTAAAATTTTTAAAATTAACTAATCTTCTTGTTTGATTTAACCGATTGGTGATGGTCAAAATAACACATACAATTCTCTATTGACTATTCTTGACTAAAGATTAACTAATAAATTTGTCATTTATTACCTTAAAATTAACTGTGTGAGTGATTAATGACTAAATATTGTTGAATTTGCAGACCAATTTCGTTTAAACAATCAATCAGATTTAATACCTAAATTAATTAACAGAGTTGATTGCTGCAATTTTTACCAGCAAGTTTACAAGTTGTATATTAGCAGTGTCAATTGTTTAATTTTACACGATTCTTACTCTGTCCTTAAATAATCATTTTTTTTTCGTGGTTGGTGAGAAAATGTCACTTTTGTAATTTAAAGTGATGCCAAATTTTTAGACGTAAACGATCGCACATCATTCCCTTACAAGTATAAAGTATAACATTTTAAAAAATGTCTCCAAGATTCAACTATCATTATTTCATTTTGTCTGAAATATTTTTGTAAACAAAAAATTGCTTTAAAAAATATTTACCTGATACGACTAAAATAAAGACCGCAGTGCAGGAGGCAACATATGCAATCCATGGTTGTCGTTTGATTAGGTCTTCCCGGAATGTTATGAAAAGGACCATCCAGACAAGAAGTATGGATGTAAGATATGAGAATATTTCCACAAATACAGCACTCAGGTCCTGAAAGAATTAAATTCATTAAAAGAAAATAATCGAACAAATTTTTATGTAACGACGAAAATTGTTTTTTTTTTTTCGAAAACATTTAAAGCTGCGTTCACAATTCTAATTAAAATATTTGTAAACCTAAAATGACCATTTTTTTGAATTTTGACTTCCTTATTATCTGCATAACGCATTTAAATAAAATTCTAAGACTTAACAAAAAAACATTGTATATATATCAAAAGTGCAAAAAAAATTTTGGGTTTCAAAAAGAAAATTCAAAAAACGGGACGGTGATTTATTTTTTAATTTAATTGTCATTTGCACAATAATAAGAACAAAAAAAAATTCAAATTTGCTTAACATTTGAAAAATCTTAATCCCTAGTTTCACAGTTGAAGTTAAAACTTCACTGTTAGTTTAAACCTCAGTTCAATAATTAATTTGGTTTCACAGTTTCGTTTAAACCTTGAACAGAGTACATTTCAGTAGCTTAAGTTAAACGACAATATTCTGCCGCTTAAACCAGAGTTCAATGACAACATCCGATGATCGTTAATGGAAATCACTCTTGGAATTGAAATCGTTTGAAATATACTCTCATGACGTGTTTTTTCAACTGTAACGGATGTGTTTTTAGAGACAAAGATGAGAACTTTCATTTGAAATAAAACACAGAAAAATGTTTTTATTATCCATGAAATTGGGTTTATTTAAAAGTTAATTTTTGCCTTTAATTTTCAAACTTGATTTAGGGTACGTGGCTCCCTTGTCCTTGCGCGTGCATCGCGTAATCTGGACGTTCAATTTTCACACATAAAAGCTACTTTATTCATTGCGTCACATGAATATAGTTAAACTACATTCAATTGAACTGAATTTCAGGTTACCCTGTAAAACCTAATGAGCTGAACTTTAAATTTCAACTCAAGTTCAGTTGAAATTCAGTTTAAACTTCTAATGTGAAACTGGGAATAATTTCATGGAACAAAGAGTTTCTTAAGTAAAAACAGCTTTAAGATGTAGGTAGGTAGAGATGGTAGTCGCCAGCCCTGGGCCCGCGACTCAATTAGCGCTGGGAGCGCCGTTTTGATACCATTTACTCGTGTCAACCTAATAAGGATTTAGTACGGAAGAATATGTCTTTTATATACTTTAGCGGAACATTGCTAAAGCCATTTTGTGGCATTCAGAAAGATAATCAGATCTTTGATTTTCGTCTCTGAAAGTTCGCTGGGGTCATCGAGGAAGGCTTTCCCAAAGGAAGTCATCCTGTAATTTGCTAAGGCGGGGCAATCGCAAAGAAAATGAACCACAGTTTCTTTTTCTTGTGGATCTCCACAACTACGGCAGTGTGGGTTGTAGGGGATGCCTAGCTTTCTTGCGTGTTCACCTATGGGCTGTGCCCGGTGCATATTGCTGTGATCCTGGCTATGTCGCGCCTGGGTCTGCATATAAGATCGTTAGAACGTGAGTTGTTGTAAGTAGGCCATATCTTTCTTGATATGACACAGTTTGTGAGACTGTTCCACCTAAGGTTGGATTCATTGAGAAAAATCGAGAAGATTTTTCTCTTCATAGCACCAAGAGGAATATTTACGTTTTCCGCTAGTGAACTATGTAAGGCCGAGCCTTGCCGAGCTAAAGCGTCAGCCTGTTCATTACCCTCTATGTCACTGTGACCTGGAACCCAAATGAGAGTGACCTGGAGGTCAATGTTCAGACTCGCCAGTTCGTCTCGACATTGCTGGACAAGTACTGAGGTAGATATAGATGATTTAATGGCCTTAATGGCCGCCTGGCTATCTGAGCAGATAGCTGTATTTCTGAATTGGTTTTGGTTAGATTGGAGCAACTTGCATGCCTCCTTGATTGCTAGTATGTATTTCAGCTTGAAATACACTCGCAAGGTCTGGTAGTCTGAAGGACTTGGAGATGTTAAGGGACTCGGAAAAAAATTCCTGAACCAACCCGCACACCATCTTAAGCTTTAAGATACTAGTATTTACCGTCACTGCTGCCATTAGCATTACAACATGCGTTATTCCAACGAGAGCTTGTAGAAGGATGAAAAGGGAAAGGTAGCTTATTCGAAGTCGTTGCATGTAAGTCGAATAAAACTGTTCCATTTCCAAGTTCCGACATTGTTTCTGAAAAAAGAAAAAAAACATATTCGATCAAAATAAATTACCT
Source organism: Philhelius festivus (assembly GCA_963931855.1). NCBI lineage: Eukaryota > Metazoa > Arthropoda > Insecta > Diptera > Syrphidae > Philhelius > Philhelius festivus. Next base: position 157,413,611 of record OZ007556.1, read on the forward strand.
ACTATAATCTTTGCTTAAACTTTATAAATAATAATAGTCGTGTTTTACTGCCGCCAAAAGGTGCGTTTTATCATCTACAGATCTATTCGGATCAACCGGATCTGTATTCATTTTTAACATGCATTACAAAAACAATTTGGGTTCCTGTCCTCTATCTGGATCTACTTCAAAGATCCAAAAATTAGTTCTTTCTCTGGTGAGTAGAGGGCTTTTTATGGTAAGGTGTGTAAACTACAGTGTAGAGAAAAAAAACAAGAAACGTTTGAAAATCAATGAATATAAGCAAAACAGAAGATGAGCATACAAAACAACTGTCACTATGATCCGTATCGTTTTATTTTTAAGGGTTAATCTATATTGAATATTGGCGATAATGAAACGCCATTAATCCATTAGATTATCCCTTGAAAATAAAACGAAACGGATCATAGTGACAACAGTGCTATATGCCCATCTCTTTCTATCCATATGTTTGTTGATTTTCAAATATTTCATGACCCTTTTTTTATACTGACGATAATATTAACTTACCATTATATATGTATATACTCACCAGATTAAGAATTAATTTTTGGATCCAGATAGAGAACAGGATCCCAAATTTTTTTTTGTAATACGTATTAAAAATTAATCTAGATACAGATTCATATAGATCCGTTAATAATAAAACGCACGTAGTATTTGTCCAGTTGTCGAAATTCGACTGTTTAAAATTCAACTTTCCCACAAAGATACAATTATTAAAGCCCAAGTTATTAGCTTTGTAAGGGAACGGTTTTGTTTGTTTTTGTAAGTTTGTATAAAATAACGGGACTCCTTTACTGAGTTTTTTGATTAAGGCTTGAAAGCTTTAAACTTTATGTGAAAGCACCCTCAAACCGTTGGCCGAACTGTCAATGTCAAAACATTCAGTAAGAACAAAAAGAAGTTCACTAACGAGGAACGTTTACAAAAAATGAAAATTTACTACCGAAATTCGGAGTCGGTAACGGCAAATTTAAAATTTAATTTAAAAATATCTGTATGGTGTGGTGTACCATGCAGTTGATGTCACTGTACCGATCCTCACAAAACTGAACTTGATTTATACACTCCGCTTCAACTGAATACGCACACAGTTTTTTCAAGGTATATTGTTCATTTTTTTCAAACTTTGGGCCTTAATGTATCATTTGATGATGCTTACTGTTTGCTTGTAATGTTAAGAAAAGAAATCAGAAAGAATTATTCAAAAAGTACCGTTATTTTTTCTCTCGCTCTCTTGCAAAGCGTTCCATATGGAAAAATGCAGAATTTTTTTGCGTCAACTGAATAGGTACACGATCATTATCGGTCATTATCTTCATTGTCAATGAGAGTTTTGAGATGATTGACACATTTAATCAAAATTTGAAGTGTTTTAAATGAAATTTAGCCGTTTAATTGAAATTAAAAAAAAAATGGGTAGATCAAAAGCTTTAAATAGTGTCGAAAGAGCTAAAACCGATTTGTTAAAAGAACAAGGACTAACTGAGCGTGCCAAAGCTACCAAAAATGAACAAAGTCTTAGTGTTGTTTATTCCCACCTAAGAAATAAAAGTTTATAAGGGAAAAACATGAAAGGAAGTAAAAAAATAGCAACAACTGCAATTGGCCGAAGAACAATTTTAAGATTTGTTTCTGATTCGTGTGACTTTGCGGTAAAATTTAAACAAAAAGCCGGTGTTTCTGCAAGCATTTCAACATTCCGTAGAGTAATAAACATTGCAAATCATTTAAAACGATTGAAACTTCAAAAGAAACCAGCACTAAACGAGCAAAGAAAAGGTATGCGTTTAGAATTTTTTAGACTCCATATGAGTTGGAAAAATGAATGGCACCACCTCGTTTTTTCTGATGAGAAAAAGTTCAAATCTCATGGCTCTGATAGTTTTAATTATTATTTTCACGATGTGAGGAAAGAAGAACGATTTTTAGCGCGGCATCATAGTCGAGAAGGTCGAGTTATGGTATGGGGTTCAGTAAACTACTATGAGACTGTTGAGCTTGAAGTTCAAAAGTCAAAAATGTCTGCATTTACCCACAAAGGAATCTTGAAAAGAAATTTTCCTAAATTTGCGGATATTTAAGGACCCATTAACTGGACTTTCTAGCAGGACAAAGCCCCCATCCACACCGCGCGCATTGTCCAAAATTGGATATAGGACCAGAATGTGGAATTGCTTCAATGGGCCCCGTACTCTCCCGACCCGAATCTTATAGAAAATGTATGGGGATGGTTGGTACGAAAAGTTTATGAGTCTGGCCATCAGTTTGAGGGCAGAGAGTCCCTAATTGCAGCCATTAAATTAGCCTGGAGGGAAATTTTGCTGAACTACTTAAAGAGCATGCGGGACCGAATTCATGAAGTAATTACCAATAAAGGTGTAAGTACCGCCACTACTAGAAATAACCAATAAACAAATATTTAAAGGAAAAACTTGTTTTATTTCATTCCGTTAGCTTTTATTTCCAATTTTGATTGTACCTATTCAGTTGACGCAAAAAAATTCTGCATTTTTCGATATGGAACGCTTTGTAAGAGAGCGAGAGAAAAAATAACGGTACTTTTTGAATTATTCTTTCTGATTTGTTTTCTCAACATTACAAGCAAACAGTAAGCATCATCAAATGATACATTAAGGCCCAAAGTTTGAAAAAAATGAACAACATACCTTAAAAAAACTTAGTGCGTATTCAGTTGAAGCGCAGTGTATATTGAAATGATTTTTTAGAAATAAATGCTCGAAATATTGGTCGACGAAGAGGCCTACTTTTAACCACCGGAAAGAATCAAGACCCAGAAATATGGATGTAATCTCTTTTTTGTCGCCGAATTTTGCGTATTGTCAATAATTATTTTTTTGATTTGAGGTGAAAAAAATAATAGAATGGAAACATCTACATATAACCATGACATAATCTAAAAAATCTGCGACTAAAGACCGAAATTTAGGCAATAATGAAACAAACAAGTAAATTTTACCACCAGGATTCAAAAAAGAAGTTCTACATCCAAATCCTAGATATGAAAAGCGGTTCGGGAAGAAGTCCATCGCTGCTTCCCGATGAAAAGGTTGTATCACTCAATGTTCGACTCGTCATGTAAATATATCCATGTAAACATAGCCAAATTTGGTCCATGTTTTTTAAATACTTAAGATTAAAAAAAATGGTCGAAAACGACCCCAACGTAGATCTACGGTTATGTTAAACTTCACTCTTTTGATCTGTTCTTAACTCAAATTGTGTTCATATTTTCAAACTAAAAATTATAAAATATCCTAAGACTTGTCGTATTGACTTATACCTATCCATTTTGTTTGTTCAGTTTTACACCGAATCTTAATGTGCTCTATACACGGCTATAGAAATTTCACTTAAAAAATAAAGTACATAAAAACGGCTTATACATATGTATGTACATACATATCTAAGTGTTCTTGACCTACAAGGCTGAACGATATCAACTTCAGCCGTTTATATTGTAAGAAAAATTATCTTATTAATATACAATTAATGATTATTGACTTTTAATTGGTTGTAAAAGTAATAGATTGTAAGACACAATGGTCAATCTATCCGGTCGAGATTAGATTTATTATTCTTGTTTTTTTTTTTAATCAATTTTTTATTCATAACAAAGTGTTTCTGACGCATACCAAAAATATTCAATTATTTCACTCAGTCCACGGAAATTAAAACACAATACAAACATTTTTAATTGGGCGCCATGTGTGATGATGATGACTAAACAAATTATGATATAATTCAAATAATAGATTTAAAAAAAAAATGATCGAGCGAAAAAGCTTAAAAGTAATACTTTCAAGGTAAATTGGCGTAACGTGTGTTAATATTTTTGCACGAACATGTCTAGCCTGGGCAAATCTTCCATAATATGGTAGTTCAAGCGTTTTATAAAGTGTTGCATTGTTCAAAAACAAAGAGTTGATTTGAGAGTCGATGAGTTTAAAACTAAATGATTTAAAAGTTGAACTTGGACAAAATTTTTAACTCAAGTTCATTTTGTATAACAAAAATAAATTTGTGGCTACAAATTCTCATCATTTCCTCTGTGCGTATTGTCGACAGGAATGGAGAAGACCTAAATTTTTTTTTCGAGTCCAAGTCGAGTTGAGAGAGAAGACCTTTTCCCGACAAGAGACACTTTTGAAACTTTTTGTCACTTCCTCAAAAGAGGCAGAACTCATGAAAAATATTTAGTTTTTTGTTTGTTTTTAAAGGAGCAGAGGCTGGGATAGTAAATTAATCATTGAGATAATGATATATTAGGCGTTTTTAAATTTGAGCAGAGTTTGAGCTTGTCGAGTAAGCTCTGAACAGAGTGTTCAGAGATCTTCTATTTTGAGCGCTCTGATGTGTCTGAGCTAAGAAAGTAACACAGATCTTTTTTATAAACCTCAGTTCCCTGCTCTGAACTTAAAAACAAAACACATTTTACTGTCGGGAAGTGTAAAAACTGAAAATGTTTGCCTGATGAATTGAATCACTTTGTATACACTGAGGTGAATAGCTATGCTCTCACCACAGAGACTTTTGTGTTAACTGTTTTCATGGGACTGTGCCGAAACCTCTATATGCTGAGTTCAGTTGACGTGTACTGATAATAATTTTGGGACAATATGTACTTAATACACAACTATGTAATAGATTTAGAGAAGTATTTAATGACAAAATATATTTAAGACTATTCAGTCATCCAAATATTAAAAGTGTGTTCTTCACAGAAAAGTTTGTAGTGAGTATAAGCAAAATCAAAGTCCATTAAGTCAACAAAGTTAATACTGAATACACGACTCACTTTAAAAGATTTTCAAACTTCGAAGTTCATAAACAAGTTTATTATTCGCAGAATCTCGAATTCGATATGGAATCCTAGCCTGGGGAAACGCTACAAAAACACATCTCGATAGGATACTGAATCTCCAACATCGTCTGATTAAACCTTCTTATACAGACTTCAGTTTAAACTCATTTTTAGTTTAAACTCATTTATTTCTTCGATCTGTATTCTGTGTTGCGAATTATTGCCGCAGATATGTACTTTCTCTTCCGAAAGCATAATAGGTGTGCACTCACCTAAATCACAACCTGGAAACCACATGATATAATGACGATCGGACAATTGCGATTTCATCGAATTCGATGAAGAAAGTTTGGCAATCATGTCCGAGCAAAACGGGCCCAGTTATTTGTTAAATTTGTAAAGAAAAATTTTTAAATAAAAAGAAGTCAGCAGAAATCAATAATATATGTATGCATGTGTATTATAACGTTGTACAACGACATCTATAAATAAATTTGGTGGCGCGACAGAATCAGGACCTAGTGACTTACAACTCTCAACCATTCCTCTGTGTGTTGCCAGGAATGGAGGGGACCTACAATTTTCTGTTGATTTCAAACTGCTAACAGAAACGTTTTTAGCTAAATTCGCCATGACGTGGCCCATATTCGAATGGAATGATCGATTGCATAGGCTGAAAAATGGACGCAAAAAAGCCGCCTATTTTCTAGGAAACACTCTTTTCTAATGCCCTCAGCCCTGACCCTGATAGAATGGTTCAATTCGCTCACAAGAACTCGGTCTTCCGCAGACCCAAACTTGGCGAATTTCACGTCATGACTTGGACCAACATCTGTACAAAATTCAATTGACCCTGAAGTTCAGATTTAACGTACATAGGCAGTGACTTGTGTTCGCTTACTCCGCAGTAGGAAGTTGTACCCAATTTTGGTCGAAAAATAATATTCAGCAACGAGGCCTATTTCTGGATGAATGCGGGTTTCTCAACTAGAAAACTCGTCAAATGTGGGACGATATCAATCCACACGAGATCCACCGATCATCTACAATAAATCTTGAAATCGTACCATCTATATCGCTTCTATCAAGTACTCCTACGACGATTTTATCTTAAAGAAGATCCCTCAAATTTTGTTGAATACGAGAACACTGTTTGAGGAGATTTTACGAATACAAATTTGTAAATGTTTGGAATTTGTGGCTACTTTTTCGAAGCAGCTTTAGAGATAGTTTAAGAGACAATGGGCGCATTCACTAATCTAGTGCACTACGTAGTCAACTCGTTCTGATTGGCTAAAGACAACTAAAAATTGAGTTGAAATTTCCCCTCCGACATAGAGTAAAAATTTCTGCTTCAAAGCTAATGGATAATGATTTTAACATTTCACCATCATCTGTTCGATGAAAATACAAATTTAATTTTTGGTGGAAGATATTTTCAAAAGGAAATTATACAAAAAGTTTATATTATATCTTATATTTGATGTTATTTAATTTACACTGTAAAAAAAAGTTTATTTAAAGTTTTCAAAAACATAATTTTTCTTATTTTATATGTTTACATCAATCTGTCATTAATATGACAGTTGTTGCGAAACTTGGCAGCACCTTTTAAGCGTCATAACCCCGCGACCTCATGGTTAGCGCAAGATGGTGGATTTTCCGGTCTCACTTCTCACACGAACGTACACCAAGCAAGCAATAAATAAGTATCTATCTTAATAAAGAAAAATAAAGTTAATTATAGTGTGAATTCAAACTAAACGTAAGCTATTTTATAAAATTATAATCCTATGTATATTAACATGAAGTTTATTTTAGGAAAATTTAGCTTCTCCTATTATATACATAAGTATGTACATTATGTCAAAAGACAATAAAGCTTAAATTTCGGAAAAGAATTCTCAAAATTATTTGGTTTAGCCAAAGGTTGGTCGAGCCAACAACAGTTTAGGATTGACAAGCTTTGTAGTGCATTTTCCATTCACAAAGCTAGTTGAATTTTGACTACGTAATAAAATAACAATACTGTTTACGAATTTTAGTCTATTAGGCATTTTTTTTGCTAACTTTAAACGAATTTAACGTGGAATTATCTCTAGCTCTTTATCAATGCTAAAACAATCGAAAATTTATTTCAACTTTTAGGTATCGAACTAAAATCTTCTCGCAAATGACATTTATAAATGTCAAAAATGGTGTGTTCGAAAAAAGGTGCGTTCAGTTGCATTTCATTAATATAATAGTTTGAAATTAAGAGTGTTTTAAATTAAGAAACATTGTTAGATAGAATAATAGTTTTACCTAAAAATAGGGCTGTTTAAAACTTCACTGCAATATTTTTAACTTCTTACCCTTAAGAATCCCCACTCCCATTTTCTTTCGTAATAGAGATTTGCAGTTGGCTCGTGTATTGGCTTTCTTCGTAATTGCTCCGAATTCCTTTGTAAAATCGTATTCATATTTCCAATTTCTTATGTAGTGCCACTTAATCAATTTGTTTTTATCATTTTGAACCGCCTTTTGTTTTGTATCTATAAAAAAAAAAATAATAAAGAATTATAAAGAATTAAAACATTAATCATTTTCATAACTCATTATTGTTTAATTATATTAAAATATTGTCTATCAATAATTGCAATGGATTTCTTTACGTTCCTTTGTCATGATTGATAGACAATTTTGTTAATTGGGAATCAGTATTTTTTAAAAGATAGTACACAGAACAAAGAAAAAATTTATTTTTGTTTGATTAATTATAATAATTAATCTAAAATTAATAAAAACAAAATTTATTTGGTGGTGCGACAGCGCGTGGAAAACCAAGGACTAGTGAATTAGTACTCCTGACCATTCCTGGGTGCATTTTTTTAATGACAAGCGATACTCTTAGAGGATTTGTAACCCCTGAAAAATATTTTTTTTTTTTAAATCCCAACGAGTTGAAATCTAATCAAGGCCTTCCACGTGACAGTCAACGTATTAACCATTATGTCAACAGGTCCTAAAATGCATGTTTATGCATTGCTAAAAACTCAAATAGAGGAAGATTATAGGGAACCGGAAAGATCAGGCTAACAGTGATTGACTTGGGTTGGGTTGATACAATAATAATGAAGAACGCAGAAACGTATAGAACAGATGATGCTTGAAGAAGAAAAGAGATTGTCTGAGTCCACACAAATGGCTATCTTTTAGTAAATAAAACATTTTGATTTTTTTTTAAATCTGTTGAACAGTTTTTGAGAAAAAAGAAAATATTTTCCAGCTTCGAAAACATCTTAAAAGAAATGAAAAAAAAAAAAAAACGTGTGGGAAGAGAAATTTAAAATGCTATATACCAAGTTTAAAAAGTCAAGGGAAATAGTTTTAATTCCTTCTGTGAGAGTGTTTTATCAACCCCTACTGCGGCAAGATAGCACAGAGCTCTTGCAAAAGAGAAGACACTCACATCATTAGCATTTCGACACAATGATGGAAGCTTAACAGATAGTGAGGAGCAGAGGCCCTCTTGCTGCTTAGCACGCATTTTCCAGGCAGTCAACCTTTAACCGGAGACTCTTTAGAGAGAACACCTCTTAAACCAAAAAGAGAAGCTTGGAGGATAGCTGCAACCATCTGTTCAAGCAAAAAGATAGACTAGACGATAAGCTCGTTTCAACCTTAAAAATCACCAGGTACAGATGGAATCTTCCCAGGACGATAAGATTAACATCACTTGTAGTGAAAAAATCTGAAGTTTAAATAAATAGGCCTCTCAATGTACGCCAAGATGCCTATGAAGCGGGTAGATCTACAGAAACCGCCTTTTTTTAACTCACTAATACCTTACAAAAAGCTAGACAAACTTAGAAAGCAGCTTTGTATGCGTTCCTAGACATTGAGGGAGCCTTTCATAATACCTCTCATGTCGCAGTAAATAAAGCCCTAGTTAGGAAGTGTGTACCCAATACCATAACTAGATGAATTTATAAAATGCGAGGCAATAGAACTGTGGAGGCAATAGCAGAACTAAATCTCGACTGAAAAGGTAAAGTATCTTAAGTCAATTTAGATGATTTTTCAGGAGAGCAAAAAAACACTTCAAAGCTGTATCCCAAAAAATCTTTCAAATATAGACTTTATTCAACAAAGCATTTCTTTGTAAAATTTTATGATCTTTTTTTGAAATTATTTTCAAAAAGATATTTTTAATATTTTGGTCGTTATGAGGAAAAATATGACTTAAGATAGTTTGGCTTTTCTATAAATTGAATTTTATATTAATTTCCAAAATCTTAAGTTGAGGTAAGATATTTTGCCTTGCGTTTTCGAAGGACGTTTTCAATTCTTATGTCCATTTAAGATGAGTTGCGTGTGCAAAAGTGGAAAAAAAAGAGATTTAAGATGATTTTTGGTCGTATATGAAAAAGTCACATTTGTTCTATAGAGCTTGAATTTGAATTTCTATAAAAAAGGCTATAAAATCACATTTGGTTCACAGAATAGAAACAGTTTAGTTTTATTCAAATAATTTATTTAAAAAATATTAAAATAAAATATAAAATAAATTATTAAATTATTTAAAAAAAATCATTGATCATTGTAAAAAATGTTACATGAAAACATATTTTTAAAAGTCAAATTAATAATAACAAAAAACTATTGGAAAAAATTTACCTAAGGGACCCAATTGTTTTTACCTCCGAAACTAACGGTATCGCACACGTAGTGTAAGATCTTATTTATCTCGAAAACGGCTCTCATGATTTTGATAAAATAAAATTTTTGAATAACATGTTATTAACGGTACCTGTCATAGAACCGTTTTTTTTAATTAGAACTTCTTTTCCGGCGTTGGGGGTAAGAAAAATTTCTATGCAGCTGTCAGTGACGTGTCAAAATGACACGCTATCAGTCAAAGACAGCGACATGTAAGGAAGCTTTACTTCTACCGCGCGTACGTCAGTACACACAACCTTTTTCTTTTTGTTTTCGACTTTCTCATTAACGGTTTTAACGATTTAAACAATTTTTTTTTAGCAGGAGCCCCCGAAGCAATAATATTTTATATAAGAACATTCGCAAAAATATTTTTTGGATTTTTTGCATCATACAATTTTTTCATTGTCAGACAATTTGCAGCCAAGGTTCAAATGAAGCAGATTCCATAACCAACAAAAACTGACAATTAGTGGTGTGTGTACACGATTTGTAGAAAATCTAACAATCTCTTACAATTAATTGGTAGGTATTTGGCCAGCTATCTGAAAATAAATTGTCAGCCAACTTCTGACAATAATTTATAAGAGATTGGTAGATTTTCTACCAACCGTGTACACACACAACTTGATTGTCAGCTCATTGGTAGATAATTGTTAGACATTGTCAGGTCTTACAATATTGTAAGATCTACCAATCGTGTACACTTAGCTTTAGTTTTTTGCACGAACTGTCAATATTTTCGGTGTTGTCAGAAGCAATTTATTAAGAATTCCTTTAGTACGATACTAGTTGGAAAATGTTTTAAACTAAGAATGAGTTAGTAAACTACTTTAAAGTTAGCAAATTGTTAAGTAGTATCATACAAAGAAATTAAAAATAATAGGTTGTTTGACATTTTGCGCCAGTCTTTTTAGAACTATTCGCCAAAACTACTACGTAATTACTTAAAATTGGTATCGCAAATTGTATTCTTGAAAAACTTTGAAGAAATTTCTATATTCTATTTCTATTCTTTTAATAATAAAACTATTTTTGAGCTTTGTGTGAATAACTTCTTAGTTTTCTGGAAATCAGACGGCAATTTCATACATTTGAACATTTTTATCTCATTAAATCCATGTTTTGTATTTATAAAATGTGTTTTTAATTCCAAATTCGTGCAATTCACGCATTTCAACTCTTTTTTGTTGTATACATATGTGTTTCATTTGTAATAATTTTTCAATCGCGTATGAAACAAAACTGTCTGAAACACTAAATGAAAAAAATAAGAAAAACGGCCGCACAAAACGCAATCTAGAAACAAAATATGCTTAAAAATATCTTATGTCCTTGTTATTACGGAAATTGTTTTAGGTTTGCAAACGGTAAAATATCCTATGACTACTTAGGGAGCGAAAAATTTCAGTTTTAAATTTAAAAATTCATCTTATCTTCACATAAGATGATTTACGTTTTCACACTTTTTTGGAATTTTTTTAAGGATTTTATTTTAAGTCGACTTAAGGATGACTTCTGTTCCTGTTTGCACGCGCGACAATATCTTTAGTCAACTTAATATGATTTACGATTTCACAATAATAAAAAAGTCTTAAGCCAATATAATCTTAAGTCTATTTTAGGTTTTAAAATTAAGCAGAACACACAATCTTATGTGGACTTAAGATATTTTACCGCGTGTAGAGATGTGTCTTTTGAACATAAGATGAAGTTGTTTTTGTCTATAAAAAAGCACAGGAGTGAGATAGAAGGAAGCCGATAACACAGAACTGTAGCCTTTTAGAATGGCACTAAGGATCAACAAAAAAACGCGAAATATCTTAAGTCGACTTAAGATACTTTACCTTTTCAGTCGAGAAATATACAGAGAATGATCACAACAAGAGGCTGTCCGCAGGGAGGGGTACTATCATTCTTGCTGTTGAGTCTTGTAGTGGATGAACTGCTAGAAAATCTCACCTCTCAAGGTATCCGCTGCATTGGTTTCGCTGATGATATCGATGTAACAACCCTAGGGAAGTAGGAAGAAACTCTCTGTGATATCATCCAGAGAGGACTAACTATTACAAACAAATGGTATCTATCTGCACGATTATCAATCAAATCTACAAAAACCACTATAGTACCATTTAGTACAAAGAAAAGACTTCTCCCACGTATGAAACCTATTCAGTTAGTTGGCGAAGAAATAGTAACAGAGAAATAAGTAAAATATCTGGGAATAATACTAGATGGTAAACTAATCTGGAATAAAAATGTAGAATATACTATCGGGAAAGCCACAAAAGCCCTTATGATATGCAAGAGACGTTCTGGTAAATCATGGGGGTGCAAACCTAGTATCATTAGGTGGATTTACATTATGATGGTAAGACCAATCATTACCTATGGTGCGGTTGCATGGCACAAAAGAACAACTAGGAAAGCACTAGGAAAAGTCCAATGGAGCAATGTGAATTTGTCCTACATCAGCAATAGAGATTATTCTTTATCTGTTCCCATTACACGTAGTAGTTGGAAGTGTTGGTAAGGGAGCCATTGACGAGATTTGCCAAGGCAGGTACAGGGTCCGGCAAATGTATATCTTAGTCACAGGGAAGGGTTTTGCCTTGTAAAGTCCGCAGTAACTAAGCTTATCGACATTCTTAGGAATGAAATGATTACAAAATACAATTTTGTAAAAAACAAAGAGGTTAAGCTGAAAAAAAAAAAAAAAACAAACAAAAAATGGATAGGCGAATCAGAAAACTACACACACAAAGCCAACGCCATTAAGTGGTACAAGGATGGTTCGAGAACGACAGAAAGGACTGGTGGGGAGCCTATAGAACCAACCTTTCCATACCGATGGGACAATCCACTAGCAGGCGCGACATCTTTAAGGGAATTACCAAAATCAAAACATTAAAACATTGCCATTATGTCAGATAGCCAAGCCGCACTCAAAGCAATAAGCTCATACGCCATCATCTATAAGTTGGTGTGGGAATGTGTAGGCAGGCTATACAAACTTAGCAAGAACAAAAGTGTCTCAATATATTGCGTACTCGGACATGTACCAGGGTAAAAAAATCGATTTTATTTTCAAAAATTCACAAAATATTTTTTTTTTAAGTTTGGAAATGCTGTTTTTCAAACTGCTTATAAGCTTCACAATAAAAAAATTAATTAAAATCCGTTATGCCGATAATGAGAAATTGAAAAGTCGAAAAACTGTTTTATGGTAGGTACAGTCAGATATGTCTTAATATCAAAATTTTCTTAATAAATTATAGATCGTAAAAATTAATCGAAAGAGTCAAATTTTATCAAAATTCCAGAAGCCGTTATCGAAAAATATACGATTTTCGGAGACCGTTTTTAGCATTTGAACGGTGGGTAACGATGATTTTCTAAATACTGAGTTAAGAAAATACTATCCTACATTTTGGGGAGCTTTAGAAATAAGTTATCAAAATCGGTTATACCATTTTTGAGAAAATCAACAAAAAACTGGTTCTTCTGGGGGTACCATTGACAAAATTTCTAAATTTTCTAAAATTTCGAAAAAAAAATCGAATGGCAGGTACCGTTATTTGCTGTCTAAATGCTGTCTACCAAGTTTAAGGAGAATTGGTATTTATTTATTTATTACAATACGTTAATACTAACGTTAAGCTTACAATATTTCTTAAAATCTAAAATTTATCTATAAACAAAGTTTGATCGATTTTTAACATAGAAATTATTTTTAAAGAGTTCGGATTTGAGATTGACATTTGTAGATTCAATAAGAAAAGAGAATTTATCAAAAATATTTATTAACTGATTAAGAGGACTATATCTAAGCGCCATAGTTTGATCTGATAAAAATAGTACAAATTGGTAAATTTCTTCTTAAACTAGAATGACATATTGAAATTTAATCGACAAAGAACCGATGAAGATGAAACAGATCCATTCATTACTCCAGTTATGAAACAGAACTGCAAATATTCTCTGTGAACAGAAAGAGATGGGAGGTTTATCAACTGAAGTCTATAAGCGTATGGGGGTAATATAACTCTATCTGACCAATGGAAAAAACGCAGGGCAAATCTTAAAAATCTTCTTTGAACAATTTCTATTCTATTTATGTGAATAGAGTAGTATGGTGCCCATACAAACATCCATACTAAAGAATTGGCCTAATAAAAGAAACATAAAGAATTTTTGTAACATATGGATCACGGGAAAATCTTTTGACAAAACCAAGTATTTTGTTTGCTTTCTTTGTGACGAATTCAACAGGTAGTCAAATATAAATAAATTACGTTTGCGTGTAAAACACATAGTCTTACACTTGTCAATATTTAAAACAAACAGTTATTATTATTATCGTCTTGTAGTAATGTAGTTGTTCACAATCCGCAATGGAGGTAATTGTTCGAAAAATTTTCACGTCATCAGCATAGATTAAAGCCATGGAATGTTTTAATATAGAAGGAAGATCGTTTATAAATAAAACAAATAGCAAAGGGCCAAGATGACTCCCTTGAAGTACACCAGGATTAACTTAAATTGACACGAACGGTCGACCCGTATAGGCTATAGTCAAACGGACAGACAGACAGACCGAATCGCGAGACCCACTTTTTTCGTCTTCCTATCATCGTAAAGTCTAATCAAAATCCTGAGTTCGTTTTCCTTAAGAATGCATAACTTGTCATATAGTACCACTTGTCATATGGTCGCAAGGAAAAAAGTAACGGATACCAACCAGAAAAATTTGAGCCCAACATTTAAAAATATTTTTAATACTTTCATATGTCAGTTGCAGCTATCAGCAGCTTCATGAAAAGTAATACACAATTATGGTGTTTTCCATTGGTAAAATAAATCAATTTATTTTTGATCTGGATCTGTCAAAATTTCAATTTTGCCAAATTTAACACTCCTTGGCACTATATTTATTTTTCAATTTAAAATCAATTTTGCAAATCAAAATTTTTCAGCAGATTTAGTCCTCCCTGTATACTTATACTAAAAAAATGTTCATAAGCAAAACACAATTGCGGTTTTAAATTTGTTTAATTTACTTAAATTTTTGAAAATCATGTTTTCTAATACATGAAGGAATAAAAAATGGAAAATATTTTAAATAATTCTGAATTGTCTCAACACAAATAAGATAAATTATAAAGATTTTATTGAAATAATAACAAAAAGAAAAAATTAAAATTTGAAATCAAATTCCATTCGCCACGAAAAAAATCAATTTTTGGATTGAAAACTGAATTTACCAATGGAAAACGCCATTTAATTCTACATTTCATACAAACATTTTAACCAGAGAAAATTATTTCTTACAGTTGTTTCCTACATCAACAAATACATCTGTAATGTATTAACTTGTGTTGCCTTGATTTGATGGTCACTGTGCGGGTTAACACCGCCTCCACTAAGCTTGCCTCGTATGTGCATTGATACAATTAATTTTTGAGACTTAATAAATCTTATGAACTCGAGCATTAATTCCACTATTCAATGAGTTCGAAAAAGTTCAGATAACAGATACTTCAGTTTCAGGAAAATCCTAGAGAACGTCCAAAAAGCACGGAACTGCTTTCACAAACCCAATTTATGGCTTTGAATTATTCGCCCTAACTTTACAGAGCATGTTCATAATCCGGTCATCTTTCACACCCAGTGATGGGAGAACCTTAGAACTAATTAATTTGACAAGATGTGCATTCTATTTTTCTTGAGTTAAGGTAAAAGTCAAAGTTAAGCCCAATACAAACATTAACAGCAGGTTACATCGATAAAATTCACTTTCATATTTTATTTTCTTAACTAAACCAAAACAGCGTCGATAAAAGTTATTGAATCATAAATGTTGATATCACGAATTTGTGTTCATTTAAAAAAAAAAATACTTTGCCAAAGAAAAACTCACTTTTAGTATTTGAAGAATTTATTACTACTATTCAAGGGAAGCACTTTAATATGGCTTTCTCAGGAGCCTTACACTCATAGATTGCTTATCAGTTTAACACCTGAGAGAGCCCTGTGACACGATAAACTAATAATTATCACACGACTCTATCTCACAAAACACACTCTTATTGCTATAAATTTGAACAATAAATTAGCATTGGCAAATAATATTCCACCAATTGGACAACCGATCAACGATAAAGCCCACAGATAAAGAAACTGAATCAATTATTATTAAAGAAGATAAGTCATTGGGAGTAATTTAAGAGTAGGTTAACAAGTTTAATTATTTCAGGATATAAATGCTTTAATTAATTCGAAACTTTATTTATGATGTTTCCACGTGGAAACAGTTATTTTCTGCTTTTTTGCAATTAGATTTAGGCTTTTAAAACAGGTCACTTTAATCAAGCTGTAGTGTCACGGTGAAAACCAAACTATTGGAGGAGGAATTAATTTCGTACCTTGGGCTTATTCCATTTCTTTGCCAATTTAAAACCCACGATAAAAACAAAAGTTAAGTATTTGACGGGCGATAACGATTAACCTTTAAGTCGATAATTTTTGTTTTTTGTGTTTACTATTTGAAATATATTTGAACGATATCCGTTAAAGTCCCGTAGCCAACTGAACAAGAAATATTATTCATCGTCTTCTGATAAACTCACTACTCACAGCTTATCAGTAGAAAGTGAGTGAATGAATAAGAAAGGTGATCGATAAAAAAGTGAAGTGAGAATACATTATAGGGTACAGTTTGATTGACAGGTGGGAAATCAATATCGAAAAGGTACCTACCTGTTTTATTTGTTTCCAGTTTGATAAGCTGGAAGTTAAACAGATAGCAGGGTGCTATTCAAATTATTTGATTAAACTGTGTAATAACTAGTGTCAATATCAAAACATATCAGATCTAGGTCTGTTCCGAGCTCTTTAACTCATGTAGATATTGGTATATATTTGTAGGTATAATTTTTAATTTTGTATTCTACTTTACAACATAACTTTAAATTGCATAGCACCAAATTTAAATACTCACTGACATGCAGCTAATACTACGATTTCACCAAGAGGTAATTCTGGATTTCAGTGGATTTACCATAAACATTTATTTCGTTAATCTAGCAGATAAGAAATTAATCTTGTTCAATCTATCGTTTGATCAACTGTTTTATTAATCGAACTGACCTATATCCATATCGTTCTAAGGTATCTCTATGACTCTAAATCGCTTAACACAAATAAAATTTCTTGTTCTCACTTCCATTTTATGAGAAAAAATGAAACACCATTAGCCTTTTAACAGGTGCTGTCAAAGTTAATATTCTTCTTTCCATTTTAAGTGCAGTGGAAACACCACATAAGTCTATTGCCTGAATTCTTGGATTATCTTTTGGTGAAAACGCAGTATAATATTCATTTTAGAATATTAAGGCTTGTTGCTTTCCGTTATATTTTTTTTTTTTTTTTGTGGAAATTGAAAATTGATAATAGTCAAATATCTTTCCCATAATTAATTTAACAATTTTATCCATTGTCAAGTTTTCAGATAAATATAATTTTGTATGAAAATGAATTGTCAAAAATTTTCCGAGAGTCATCATGTATAATGTGACAACTGCGTCATGAGTTATATCATCTACTGACATTTTATAAACCACAAGCTAAGGCCCCAGTTATAGCTATCATTGAAATGCATCATTGAAAATTTTCATTTGCATTTTTAAGATGATTAAACAAACTGCTTTAATTGATACCAAAATGAAGGTAATGAGTAGTAGAATTTTTTTACACTATAAAATACAAAATTCTGATTTGAACTTTCTTTTAAAATCCACTTTTATTATTTATTTTTTTTTATTTTATTATTTCACTGATTTCGCCCGTGCTGTGTTTAAAACATTATAAGGGTCTCGTAACATACCCTTGAGCGCGAGTGAATTATAAAAAAAAAAAAAAAAAAAATTTCAATGAACAGCTGATTTTCGTTTCTTTAATATGGAACACAATCATTCCACTGAATGTGTTCGATTTTCTTTCTGTTCTCAAATGTCAGTTTTCCTTTCAATGATCAACTCTAACCTCAAATGCATAGAATTGGTTGTAATCAGCCACTGACAGGATCTTTTTCTGAAAAAAATTTTTCAATGATGGCTATAACTGGCTTGTCAAAAGAATGAAGTCAACATTCCACTGATTTGTTCCAATGATACATTTCAATGATAGCTATAACTGGCCCCTAATATATAATTTACATTTTTGTCAGTATTTAATTGACAGGTGATATAAATGGTTTTCCAAAAAGGACAGGTATATTTTGAAAGATAATGGCGGTCATATTGTTTTAAATGCTGTTGATGTTCATGTTTCATTGTTATTCAGACAGTAAAGAATAATCACCATGGCAAAGAGAAGCATCATTGAAGCCGCAGTGTGTTTTCTAATTGGGTTGTTGGGAGCAGACCCAAATTTTAGCAAAACAATCATCTTATCGACGAGACCCAGTTTTGGGATACGGTATGTCAAAGTCAAAATTATCAATTATCGGTTTTGGGTTAACCCACATAAGGTTCACCAAGTGGAATGCTTGAGAATGAGCGATGACATAATGTAGATTCTTTCCTTACTTTTTCGAAAACAACAGTGTCATTCATCACCATCAACAACCATCAACACAGAGTCCGATCGACGATAACCAAATTTGTTTGGCCAAAATGCATGATATGGATGTTATCGACATGGTGCTACACAATTCTATGCCTATCATGGCACAGTTTTAGCGTTAGCGTTCTTTTTTCTTTACATATAATTTTGTTTCTCATATTTTTAAGAGTAAAAAGATGGGGTACCAACCACACAAAATATTTTAGCCATACAAAAACCCTTAATGTATTGAAAGGCTACGTTTTGCTCAACATTTTTTTGGCGCAAAATTTTAGTTGAATTAGTACGATGCTAAAGCTGTTTTAGTATGAAACTAAGTTAAACTGTCCATTTTGCAAATTTTAGTCCAATATAGCGTAATACTTTCTCTACCCTTTTATTAAAGTTAAGACCATCAAATATCTATTTTATTTTTTTAGTATCGTGCTATTTACAAACACCACTTAACGTCTGTTTACTTAGTTTTTTGCATGAACTGTCATTGTTTTTGGTGTGTTCAGAAGTAAATTATTAAGAAAATTGCTTTAGTACGATACTTGTTAGAAAATGAAACTTTAAAGTTAGTAAATTGTTGAGTAGTATCATACTAATACCTTAAAAATAACCTGTTCATCATTTTGCTCCATTGTTTTTAATTGTACCTACCATGTATTAATTGTATGTTGAAACTTCTAGAAAGAGTTAAAAGTATTAATTGTTAACCAAGAAATTCAATTTTTAAAAAATGGCTCGGTCGTTAAAACTTGATTTCTAGGGTTTTAAAAAAAGTTTTGTTAAAGCCAAAATGCTTGGAATCTGCATTACATCTTAAAAAAAAAAAAAAACGGAAAACTGTGTTTTTCTCAAAAGGTTTCGATAATACTTTTTAAATGCGCTAAAATAATTATAACTCAAAGCTATTATCAATAGTAAACTTTCCAAACAACAATTTTTTTATTTTTGACTTTCTTACTAATCACTTACCGATTTTATTTAAATTTTCTATACATAAACTTGTAAAAAGTATAAATAATAGTGCATACAAAATCTTTAAAAAAAATTGTAACCAAAGGGTACTTTGGGTAACGGTAATATTTTTAGGCCCTTCAACTACAGTAAGTGGAATAGATAATAAAATTTATAAGTTAGACCTTTTCTCCATTAGGAGTTGAAGTTAATCGGTTTAAAAAATAAAGAGACAAAATATTTTGAAGTTTTTGTATGACTACAAACTTACAAATCAATTTTCTAAGGGTAGATAGATAGATAGATAGATAAAGTCTTTATTTTTCAATCATTCAAAAGTACAATAGTTTAGATTCAAAAAGATTTACAAAGCATGGCTTGATAAGCCGTCTGCCGGAAGAACTCAAATAAAAAAAAAATAAAAAAGTAGTAATACAATAATAAATCTAAATCAATTGCCGCATGTACGAAAAATCATCGCCTGACAACGACTCGACAGATTTGAATAGCTACTTTTTTTGTTCTGTTTTTAAAAAAATAATTAGAAAATTCGGAAAAATAAATTACGCAAAACTAATTCTACGGGACGCTAATCCGCTATCACGAAAGCAAAACAACATAATTGAGATCCAAGATTATCAAAATTTAATATTTAATTAATATTCGAAATTTAAATTTCTTCAACTTTTATTGGTCTTATAAAACACATAAAATGCATGAAATCTATATTTAAATCGATAGTACGGTCGATATAATTTAATGTTTTAAGATTATTTCATGCAAATGTTGGCCGCGGCTGCGCCTCAAATGGTCCATCCGCTTAGTCCAATTTTGGCATACTCTTTCTAACATTTCAGCCGGTATCTCATGAATAAATGCTTCAATGTTGACTTTCAGTGCGTCAATCG
Source organism: Philhelius festivus (assembly GCA_963931855.1). NCBI lineage: Eukaryota > Metazoa > Arthropoda > Insecta > Diptera > Syrphidae > Philhelius > Philhelius festivus. Next base: position 157,433,639 of record OZ007556.1, read on the forward strand.
AAGCGGTCTTATAGACATGAGCCTTAACATAGCCCCACAAAAAATAGTCTAGAGGTGTTAAATCGCACGATCTTTGCGGCCAATTGACCGGTATGTGGCACCGTCTTGTTGAAACCATCATCATCATCTTTGAAGAAATACGGCCCAATGATTCCGCCAGCCCATTATCCGCACCAAACAGTGACTTTTTCTGGATGCATTGGTAGCTCTTGCAATGCTTCTGGCTGCTCTTCACTCCAAATACGACACTTTTGCTTGTTCAAGTATCCATTCAACCAGAAATGAGCTTCGTCGCTGAACACAATTTTTCGATAAAAAAGTGGATCTTCGGCCAACTTTTCAAGAGCCCATTCACCAAAAATTCGGCGTTGTAGTAGGTCGTTCGGCTTCAATTCTTGCACAATCTGTATTGGGAAAGGCTTCACACCTTAATCCTTTCGCAAAATTTTCCACGCAGTGGATTAACATAGGCCCGATTGATGCGAACGTCGCCGAATCGATAACTCACGGTCATCACTTATACTGACCGATACAGCTGCGATATTTTCTTCAGTTCACACTCTACGTAAGCGTGTTGGTGGTTTAATTACCTACCAAGTTAATTTTGTGCGAAATTTAATCACAATAGCCCGAATAGCCGCCTCAGTACGTCAATTAAACTGACCATAGAATGGAAGAAGCGCGCGATGAACTTTCTTAGCAGAGCACGGATTTTGATAATAAAATTCAATAATTTGCAAGCGTTGTTCGATTCATGGTCAAATTATAGACCAAACTGAAGATGTTTGACAGTGACACAAAACACGAAACGTGCGTGGGCTGTCAAAACCCGTGTTGCCAAAAAGAAAATAGCAAAAAAATCACCCATTACTTATTTACCGATTTCGCTTGAACACCGTAAAAACCATAGAGCAATCAAATACTTCAATAATTAATTTTGTAAATGCAGCTGTCAGGCTACTTGCTCCCCAACTTGCCTGACTACTGGCTTAACAACTTCCACGTCAGTTGAAGAGAAATTAGCTTAAGTTAGATTCTATTATTAAAAAAAGTTATGGATTGCAACATGCTTGCCAGTTCTTCTTTGTGTGGCCTCGGGGTTAGAAATACGGCAAAAACAACGTGAGTCATTTAAGATAAATTGTAATTTTTTTATTTAAAAGTGTTCATACCACGAATACATGCTACTTGATTTTAAACGCTTGCAGTTTACCGTGTGGCTAGTGGTGGTATTAACCTTTAAACTACATGCTTTCTCGGCTGGTCAATTGTAGGTCCCCCGTTCCCATTTCAGAAAACCATCAGCGTTATTGTGTACGTGCTAGACAGCAATCTTATATCATAAGGAGTTCAAATGTAGGAGATAAACAAAATTAATCTGTCTCTTTTTTGACAGTTTGGTTGAAGTTATGACTTTATTCAATTGTGACATGAATTTCCGAACAAAACCGCATAGTTCAAGTCAATCAGAAGTATTTAATTACCGAATACTACTAAAATAAAGTTCGTTCCGAAAGTCAATCATTGGAGCAACAATCTCTAAATTTCGCAAAATTGTACTTCGATCTGTCATAATCTCGCAATAACAAAATCCCATATTTAACAATCTTGAATTGACATCTCTCATACAAAAAATATATCTTTGATAATCGTACCCTCATCATGCTATCACTAGCAGTAACATCGGGATGACCATGACCACAAATTGTTACCTATGCCACCGATTAGACAAATACGTATCTGCGATGTAAGATGTACATATGTATGTAGGCAATAAATCGGAAATGGATATGTACGAGTTATGTTCTATTATTTGTGCGATACCAGTTTTTCCGAAGTCTGCCAGAGGTTATATATAATTACTATTCATTATTTTTAATTTCGTTATATTTCCAGAAGACAGCCCAGGCAAGTAGTCTTCATATTATTTTGACAGTTTCGCAAAAAAAATATATCGTCGCTGTGGATCGAATACCTCGTAACCCAGAAAAGTCGATTTTTCAGGAGAGACAAAAAAACTTATTATCAAATCAATGAGAGGAAATGAGAGACGTGTTGTTAATTATGCGCGTGGCTCTGCAATTATAGTTTTTGGGTTCACAGGATATTTTTCATTAGATCCGGAATTTTTTTCACAATATAATTGCATCATTACCTAAAAATCGGTTTTTTCTGGGTTACGAGGTATTCGATCTACAGCGACGATATAAGAAATAGTGAACACATCCAAAAGCATAGAAATACAGATGGAGATGCTATAATAAAGATGACCATATTTTTCTTCACTATAATCTTCACACAGAGTTCTCGAATTTCCTATAATCTTCTTTCATAAAAATTTAATTTTGGCTCTCTCTATTTAACAAATGAAAATTTAATCTTAAATCCCGTTTTATATTTTTGCAGAATTCGTATGAAGATAGCCGTGTTTTATTGGTTAGTGAATATACTACATCGCAAAATTTAACATGGAAAACAACAACAAACGATTAGTGAATAAAAATAAGCTAGTAATTGAAATGGATAATTTAGTGAAGATGGAGTTTCGGATGTTGAAATGTAGGAGGTGTTTAGGTGGTGTCCGAAAAAATATATGTGGCATACTTGAGGGTGTGTTCGTTGGTATTTATTTGTTATACTTTGCCTTTGATAATCCAAAGTGTGATCGCTCCGAAATTTATAGAACAAATATTTTTTCAAATGCAAAACTTTAATTCATACCATAATTCCGGCTTTACACTACTGCCAATTTTGTCATAAAATATTGAATATTGAAATATTGAATTCGATTGATATGTTTTATCAGTTCACTGGCATTTGTTCAAAAATGTCGTATAACTGAAACATTATGCTGAATTTATATAACAACTGAAAAAATTAAAGCTAAACTCTCAGAACACCTATTTTATTTATTTTTTATTTTATTTTTTTAGTATCGTTATAACTTCATATGACTCTTTAACATTAAAAAACGTCAAAATAGGTCTGTTTACTTAGTTCTTTGCACGAACTACTATTGTTTTAAGGTTGCTCAGAATCAATTTATTAAAAGAAATTGCCTTAGGCTAGGCTGTTTTGCAACTGTTTGGTTTAAGAAACTAAAAAGGTTGTGTTTTGACACAAACTAAACGATTGCCTAAAATAATTTCGCTATTTTGTGTAACATATAATTATATGCACCTGCGCGGACATTCAACCAAATAGTTCATCTGTTTTCTATAAGTATAAAAACAGTGTTGTGCAACTAAAAATTGAATGTGCGCTCCCAGCCTTAAGACGATATTAGTTAAAAAATGTTCAAAATTAGAAAACTACTTTAAAGTTAGGAAATATATAAGAAGTATAATACTACTACCTTAATAAGAGACTGTTTAAAATTTTGCGCCAATGTCATTTTATTGAGTACTATGTTTTTTTTCTCCAATACTCAGTATATATATGTGATATATTTTCGCACTTTTGTAAGTTTTAAATCAAATTTAAGGCTAGGCGCGCACATTCAATTTTTAGTTTCGCAACTGTTTGGTTCCTAAAATGAAACATATGGGCTTATATGGGACACCGCACACTTAGAGCAACTCGATTCTCGAAACTAAAAAGTTTGTGTTTTGACACAAACTAAACGATTGATTTCGCAACAGTTGAGCTGTTTTCTATAAGCGCAAGAGAGAAAAGAGTGTGAGCGTGAGTAAAGAGTTGCCAGTGCGCGGTTCTCTTTCAACTGGTGATTAAACTATTTGATTTCGATCACAGTTGCCAGTGCGCGACTAGCCTAACAGTGAGAAGAACTCTAAATCAACTCGATTTGCATTTTCATGAATATTTCAACTCAATCTGCATTTTCATGAATATTTCAACTCCAGCTTAAAAATGAGATACAGATCTTTCGAACACATCCGAGTCTGAGTAAGTTAATTCTTAATTCCACAAGTAGGAGGAACAAGGAAGAGTGAGTTAAAGAGTGAATAAAGCGTTTTTTTGGTACTTGTATTACTGCGCTAGATATAGATTACCAATAAAACGCGCCTGATGAAAGCAAATTCACCATCAACGATGCGACACAACACAATACAATATCCTTCAGTTGAACGGGCATTTGAACGATGTCATACTCCACACATAATGACACACATGGGCCTTTCAAATTGAAAACGAATTTTGTATATACCCTCCTTTTTGCCTTACAACTAAACAAACGAGATGAGTGTGTCTCCGGCCTTAAGATATAGTTTTTGAAATTCCAACCGAAATTGTACACTGCCATCTATCTGTCGACGCAGATTATAGTGTCTGTAACAGTCTAGTACGTTTTTAAACATCCACCTGCTACCTTCTGTCCCTTGACACTTCTAACCTTATCTGACGTTTGGTTTATTTTGTAAAAAAGATGGTGTGTCGCTGGAGTGAAATATTTTAGAGTAAATTTTCATTCAACTTTAAACACCATCTGCATCAATTTGAACAAAACAAATAGTTGATTATTATTGCAAACGAATCGGACTGCAAACCAGCATTGGTTGCTTTTATCAAGCGGCACTTGAGAGCCCTAAACAATGTCGGCGTTTACAGAGTCTGCTTTGTTAAAAAAACTCCAAGAATTAAACTCAAGTCAACAGAGCATCCAAACGTTGTCCTTATGGTTGATCCATCACCGGAAACATCATCAAGCAATTATCAAGACATGGTACAAGGAATTGCAAAATGGTAAGTCAATCACATTGACCGCACATTCATTGGATAAATCAATAACAATCTTGGACTTAAAGTTCCAGAATCCAAGAAACTCACCTTCATGTATTTGGCGAACGATGTTATCCAAAACAGCAAAAAGAAAGGTCCCGAATATGGTCGTGAATTCGGGACTGTGCTGCAGAAGGTCTTCACCTACATTGGCGACAATTGCCGCAATGATAAACTCCTCGGAAGTTTAGGCAGAATTCTGAACATCTGGGAAGAACGCGGTGTCTATGATTCCAAATTAATCACTGATTTTAGAGACAGGTTAAATAAAGCAGCTGAACCCATAGATCCCCCATCTAGAGATAAGGAAAAGGACAAGGAGAAAAAACTCAAAAGGACGAGATCCAACTCGGTTTCGGAGAAAAAAGAAAAATTATCAAAACCCGAGGATGGCAACGGCGTGACAGAGATCGATTTGAGTCCACATTTACCACTCGGCGATCCTCCAGAACCCGAGGAACTGATCAAAGCCTTGATGGAGATGGAGAACTCGGCTTCAAGTGACGCAGTGGTTCGCGAGAGGATTGCCAATCTGCCACCAGAGATATCAGAAATCACTTGTCTAGCTAAGTTGGAAGATAAGGATGCTGCTAAAGCATTGGCTACACAGGTGAGTAGATTTTTTGAAGTAAAAACAAATTGGATAATATCAAAATTACGATTACAGGTCAATGAAGCAGTTTTATTGCTTAATGAATATAATACAAGACTTGCCTCCGAAATGGAAGAACGTACAAAACTGGCAACGATGTTGAGAGATTTTCAAGCCGAACAAAAAGAACTACTAGTGCAAGCCGAGGAAAGACTAGAGGTGAGTGCGAAACTAGGATTTAAGAACTTTTTATTATAGATCAGCCTCATGAAATTACTAGTTTTATTTTTCATTTTGATCCTCATAATTCATAAACCACTTGATATACATATATTATGAACTGTGCATCGGACGCCATACAGTCGTTGTTCTCGGTCTTTTGTTTCTTCTTGCAACTCGAAAATTCAATTCAGCAAGTTTCACTATAGAACAGTTTTTAATATGTACAATTCTTGTGGATTCCGTAAGGATTCCAGTATTATTTATATATTTATGCATTTGATCAGGTTAGGTTAAATTAAAGTGGCTGTCATTAAAGCATCTGACAAACTTAGACCAGTAAAAGTCCATTGTGATACCACGATCTAATAAGGAACGAAGATTCGCTACTAGTTAAAATTATTTGGAGCTTCTGATGGAGCGAAGGAGACTTCTAATGTCTGTGTCTATCAGATCGCTTGGTTCATTACAGAAATAGTCTCCCAGATGAAGTTTGCGTCTGTAAGAGAGAGCAGGGCATGTACAGAGCAGGTGTGAGATTGTTTCATCTTCCTCCTTGTCCAAGAAACTCCTGCAGAAATCGTTTGATAGTACACGGAGTCGTGCGGCATGTCTACCTATAAGACATTGTCCAGTTATGACACCTATTACGGAGCTGATCTGAGATCTACTGAGGGACAACAACCACTTTGACCGTTTCAAATCTAGTTTGGGCCAGACAAGTTTTGGTGTTGAGCCATCTTGTATTTGATTGTTCCAGAGCAGTTCGTTTTAGCATAAGTTTACTAGTAGCAATAAGCATACCTATATTTACTCTGTCGGACAAGATAGGCATTTCCGTTCCATGTCTGGAGAATTCGTCGGCTTTGCAATTCAATGGAATATCTCTGTATCCCGGCACCCAGAACAGGTGAATATTTAACTGTTTGGCCATCTCCATCAAAGACGATCGACAGTCTTGGGCTGTAAAAGAGTTTGAAGAGACTGATGCGCGAGGGATTTTAAAGCAGCCTGGCTATGTGAGAAGATGCGGATATCTGAACTAGATATCACGTTTTCTTTAAGCCAATGCATTTGATCAAGTAACATAACTTTAGGTAATACGATATAGCTTAAAAATAACCTCTATAGCAGTTCCCGATCAGCGACTCGTTCGACTGTGAAAATGGACACATGTTTTATATGATTGAGGTTCAATAAATTTTGTATTGAGTGAGGATTGTGACATTCAAAAATTTCAAGAAAAGATTAAACCCACATTTTATGAAAAGATTAAAAAGGAAAGCATCACGATAGTTCTCATGCCGAAGAGAAAAGTGTTGCAGCTGAGATTAGATTGATTTATTTCATGTAAACGAAATAATGAGCTCAGTGATCACAGATACTTACTTACATAAGGTGGCGCTACAGTCCGGGGTGGACCGGGGCCTCAACTAACAAGCTTCTCCAGCTAGCTGTCTTCAGTTTCGCACGTCACGTTGGTTAAGGTCCTCTCCCACTTGTGTGCGTCTATGCAGGCGAGACCAAAGATCACACGAAGAATTTCCCTTTCGAAACATCGTAAAGCACTCTCATCCATTTTCGACAAAGTCCATGTCTCTGCACCATAGACAAGAACCGGGATGATGAGAGTTTTATAGAGGGACACTTTAGTTGCTCGAGAGAGGATTATTTTGCTACTCAATTTTCTTCTTAGTCCAAAGAAGCAGCGATTGGCAAGAATTGTTCTCCGTTTGACTTCAGCGCTGGTGTTATTTTCTGAGTGTATAGCGGCGCCTAGGTATATGTAGTCCTTCACTACCTCAAAGTTATAGCTGTCTATAATGACGTTCTGTCCAAGACGTCGGTGTTGTGTGTCCTTTCTTGATGACAGCGTATATTTGGTCTTGCCCTCATTTACCGCTAGACTCATCTTCTTCGCTTCCAACTCAATGCTCACAAATGTGCCACTTCCAATAATGTCAATGTCGTCGGCGTATCCGAGTAATTGGAAGGACTTTTGAAAGATTGTGCCTCTTGTGTTGACGCGTGAGTTTTGCACTTTTCTTTCAAACACGATCGAACTCGAAGAAGCCGACCACAGATGACAAGTTAAATATTGATTCGAAAAATTATATAATTTCCATTATTTTTTAAAGAAACAAAAGGATTCGTGTAGTGCGACTAAAGAAAGAATCTCTGAATTTAACAGTACGTTCGAAGTTGGGCTCAGCGCTTACCTGATGTGCATTCCCAGAAGCGCGAGTATTACGGTTGAATTATCCAAGGGGAGAAATGTCTGTAGAGAGATGAATATGTTTGATCTTTCAATTTCTCTCCGTTTATCGTACAGACCACGTATGTAAGTGTACATATTTCCTCCCCAATCATTTATATCAATCGAAACATTTAGATGCAAAAAAACAGACAGGATGCTTTGGAATAAGCTTTGTCCGGATATTGCTTTAATTACATAATCAAAGTAAAATTTCAAAGTCACAGTAAATATCTTGTGATAAAAATCTCATTTTTACTAAAAGCATATATTTTGGGGAGCTAAACAGCAGTTTAAACCATATTTTCAAAAATAAATCTAATTAGTTTTTGAACTTCCTGACTCCAAATTTGCACAGTAAGAACTTGTTTGAAGTAGAGTTTATGCTCCGCACTTGAATGAATGAATTAATTATGAATTAGGGATATTGTACTGCGACCTGAAGATTTATTGTGCCCCCACTTGAATATAGATGAACTTGCTCATCTTACAATTCTTCCTTCCAATTTATTACTCTAAGGAATCTTAGTATTTGGGACACCTTCAGAGATGATAGGTCTCTCTCTTTCACCTGGTATCGTCCCAGATGGTTTTTCCTTTGGTTCATGAGTGGACAACATCTTTCTAGTATGTGGTCCGGTGTTTCCTCATGCATTTTTCAGAACCTACATGTGGCACTGCTTACCATATCAAGTACACTTAGGTGCCTTCTAAGTTTGCCGTGTCCAGTAAGGAAAATTTTTAGATTGTTCCTACTTAAGTAAATAAAGTTTTCGAAACGTTGCTGGTTCTAATTGCTCAGTAGTAGTCTCACCTGCATCAGCTTTAGGAGTTCTTTCCAATTCTTGGTTCTGCTTGCCTCCTCTTTTTTTTATAGTGTTAAACACAGCACGGTCCATGGGATAATTAGGAGGGGATAGAAAAGAGGTGACGATGGACATTAGTTTTGAATGTTTGCAAATTGAAATGTTTTTGATGACAATTTCTCCTATTATGCAATAGGGCTCAGGTCCTGTTAAAGGGCTTGATGCTAATATTTTTGTTAAAGAGTTTGCCTTTTTGTTTTTATGAACAACCAAGTGACCAGGTATCCAGTGAAGTTTGACCCTGTTCTCCAGTTTAGAGCTGATGTTAAATGACCTTAGTGCTTTGAGTGCCGCTTGACTATCTGACATGAGTGCTTCGCACTTAAAATGAGAGCACCAATTCTTAACGATTTTAATATCTTCTCCAGTAAATTTATACCTTTGATTTCGGCTTCAGAGTTAATCTGCTTTTCTGAATATATTTTAGGCTTAATCAAGTTCACATTGAGTTTTAATTTCGACTAAGTCGATAGTAATTGAAAAGAGGACAATATAATGTACATACGTGAGCACTCACCTTCCATCTCACAAAGTTGCACAGCAAAAGACTTCATTCATAAAATAAACAAAAGTATGTACTACCCCATTTGTAGTTGAAAACCATTCCGACCGCCGATTCTTTGTCTAATACAAGACTAAAAAAATTAAGCATCTTTCTTGACATTGTATCGATAAAATTAATAGCTGTATTGAAATTTACGAAAAAGGTTTATTTTTTTATTAACCCTGAAACGAACATTTGATTGAAAATCTGATAAAGCCTTGAGGGACTTTCTCTAAACTCATATTGAAAGAAAATTGGCGTGTTAGTAACAGCAATTTTGAAAGATTTGCCATCTATTCGTCTTATAGCTTTCTTAAAACGTTTTGCGATGATTACGTTTGAAGCTTCCTCATACAAAGTAGTTTAATATTCTGGTTAGATTTTAAGTAGTTCCAAGGATAATTCAATGGCCCTTAGTAATAGACATTCATAGAATCGGTTTTAAAGTCACTTTTTGTTAGATGTAGAAAAGTTGCTTTTAAAATTTCGTAGTAACAGATCAAATTTAACAACAGTCTTATTTATACCAATAATTGTGACTCATTTTCATAATTTCGTTAATGTGAACTGATACACAAACAGATTTCTATTAACCAGATTCGTAAAGTTCTATTGTGATTCTATCATTTTAAATTTAACTTAGTTACAGGAAAGCCACTTTTAAGTATTTATACTTGAAATTTGTTTTATTTCTACGAATGTTTGGTTAAAATCGAATTTAGGCTAGATTCGGATCTATTACTCAGGGCCAATAAGTTTTGGAAAAAGTTTCATCTCAATTTCTATTTGCTCGAATCTTGAACTTGGTCAAATTCAATCGCAGCACACCACTTCGATTGGCATGTGATTCGAAAAATTGTCTACACGGCCCTTGAATCTTTTATTCTCAAAAAATCAGTTGCTACTCAGTAATGATCATCTGCTATTTGTAACTGTGATATCGAACGCTTTACAGAACTCCAATAGCGTCTTCGCATATCCATCCAAAATGTTATTCTTAGAGATTTTTTTCAAACAATGATATTGTAGATAAGTCTGTTGTTCAGTTCTATCTAATTAGGGTCACTAAAGCAATAAGGGGCTTATGAATAACCTTGAAATATTTGAGCACAGTGCGACCGTTTAGGTAATTATATGTCATTATTCTTATTATTGAATTATGGTTTGCAAGATGGTCCGGATAAACCAGAACTATGCCGTGATCATCGCCTTGCAATTTACATTTAGAAAACGAATTTCTTCAATAACCATAAACTCCTAACTGCAATCACAAACATTCTTAAAACGAAATAAGCAGTCATAATTGCTAAATATACTTTTATAAAATTCATAATTATCTTGATCAACCTATGTTTCGGAAAGAAAAATAACAACAAGACTATGCAGCTCAAAATTTATTTTCGTAGAAACATTTGTAAATGCTCTTAGGTAAGGTTGACGTGACTGTCAGCAGCAGAATCTACACATTAAGACCATGAAAGAGTCTATTGTGATACCAAACTAAATCTTGAAGACTTTCTCTCTAATCGTTAAACCAATTCGAGCTCCTTATGAAGCTAGCGATATTGCCTATATCTATATCTACCAGATAACTAAGATCATTGTAGTAGAAATCTCCCAGATGGAGTCTACGTCTTTGAGATAAAGCAGGACATGTACAGAGAATCTGCTTCTGCAGATATAGAAAAAACCCTAAGCCGCCTAGCGTGCTTACCAAGCAAACAGTATCCTGTTATAACACCTATTACGGAGTCTGCTTAAAGATGTTAAACATTTGGAGGCCTTCAGATCCAGCGTTGGCCAAATATGGTTTTTTCGCCAAGCAGGTGGTGATATTTTTCCACCTAAGTTCTCTTTTCTCTGTTTAGTGCATAAGTTTAAACGTAGCGATAGGAATACCTATTTTTTCCTTATCTGACAATAAAGATACCATTGTTCCTCTTTTGGCGATTTCGTCAGCTTTACAATTTTCTTAAATGTCCCTATGGTTCGAGCACCCAGCAGATGTGAATGTTAAGCTGATGCGTTATTTCCATCAGAAACGATTGGCAGTTAAAGGCTGTTATTGAGCTGGTAGAGAAAGTATCAACAAATTTAATGAGTGCTTGTTTGCCAGAAATGTTTATTTGATATCACGCTTTCTTTAAGCCAAGACAGGACTTTTTCAATCGCATAAAGTTCCGCCTGGAACACGCTGTAATTATTGAGAAGACCAAAAGAGAGGCTTAAATTTAGCCTGTCTGAGTATACATCTCTACCAACCCCGTCATTAGTTTTCAGAAATGCCATGACCTCCCAGATTTTTCTAGAAGCGATGGTTACCTCAAAGTTTTATCAAATCGAATCTAAGGGATGGTGAAATCGATGCTACATACTCAGAAAGAACAGAAGGAGTTCGAAATGTTGGAAATGAATTTATAAATACCGTAAAATTTTGCTGTTCCCTGAGGTACAATTTGAGATTGCATAGAGCTATATACAAACATGTAATGAAAAACCTCCTGCTGTCCAATTCCGAAGCAACAATGGCCCCACTGCACTACAACCTTTTGTCGAATCATATGACCGAAGATTCAGTGCTGATACGTTTTTTGCATGAAAAAGCCTCCATCAGGCTATTCTCTCTTATTCTGGACGAAGTCCTGTATGCAATAAGGTCGCGTCGCAAGCTTACGTTCGCGCGATCGCACAAATCAATAAATTTCTCAAGAGAAAATGAAGACTGTTCCAAAATGCTGTTCAGATCAACGACGATGACACAAAAATGACATCATGGCATACATCCGTTCATAGATTAACAAACATTTTCACGCCCCAAACTCCAAAATGTGGCCAAGCGCAAAAAAAAAAAAAAAAATACAAAAATATAAAGCATTTTTTTTTTCATTTATGTAATTTCAGGAGTACAATCAGAAATTGGTCAAATTGAAGGTTGTCCAAAAAGAACTGCAGAATCATCTCTCAAATCTACCCGACTTGACACAGCTTCCGGATGTAACTGGCGGCCTAGCTCCACTCCCATCAGCCGGAGACCTCTTTAACATTCACTGAAGATCTTTTCACGATTTTCGTTGAATAACTTTACGTAAATTTAAATAAAATAAACAAATACATACACACATAACAATACACACATAGGGTATATATATAAACTCGGTAAGTTGCTGTGCCTACCGCTAGGTTAACTACTATCGATTTTCATTTTATTGTTTTGCTTTACAATTTACGAATATTGTAATTTTTCATTGGACAGCTAATTTTGAACAAATGAACAAACACAATAAAATAAGATTTTATCACGAATTATTCGAAAATTGATTAGAAAATAAAAAAAACTAAACTTCTGCTAAAATCGCATGTCCAAAATAAGTGGATTTTGTCAATAAATACGAGAGAAATATATTAATGTATGTATTGTGTTTGAGTTTTTTTTTCAATGCATTGTAAAATTTGCGGGACCACACCATTTTTCCGTGAAATCCAGAACGTCTGGAATGCCTCCAGTGGGCGCCATTTTGAGGGCAACACTGAATTTACTCCAAGTGTCTCGATTTGATTGACGATTTGAGGATTTAAATGTTACCGGTTGACGACCACGAACCGGATAGGCACTCAAGACACATGGAACGTCTGTGACACTCAAGCTGGATTCATAAATTCCACGATCATCGACTGGCAGAACCTAATAGGGAGCTTGGTAATAAAAAAGGCATTTCTTTGGAGGTAACTTTACTGACCTGATCAACTTGTTGATCCATACTAACCGCCAGAACCCATTCACGAACTTCTTCGTGCAAATTGGTGTCGTTTTTGAGATGAATTTCCTCTGGCAAAGGCACGGAGCTGGGAAAATCGGTTACTGAGAGATCAGAGTGATCTACCAGATTTCCAGAGCCTTCTTCAATGGCATCACAAACATCTAAATAGTGATTTAGAATGACAAATGCTTCAGATTCACGGCCAGCAGCACGTAGATCCATTCCAGCTTCAAGGAATCCTTTATCGACTGGAATTACATCAGTGTAGCGAAGCATGGCCACTGAAATTCGTACAGCGATTGGCTGAAGTGAAGGTATTTGTCGGCAGGCGGCTCTGGTGGCGTAATAATGAGCTATTAAAAGTAGCTGCTCCACAGTGTCTAACATTTTCGACGCGGCAAAGTCAGACGCTCGGAGAGTCTGGAAAATATTTTTGAATTGTAGGATTTGAGTAAACCAAGGACTTACCTGCCAAAGTTTGAATAGAAAGTTGCGTAAATCTTTCCACAATTCGGCAGCCAGTTCTTCCCTGAGGGCAAAGCAATCCAGTGCGATTCGGTTGTAGATGTTAAAATTGGCCTCCAATGGCGGTGTGCCATGGGTAAGATATAATCCAAGAGCTGCAGAGGCATCTCCTTCGCGAATTAATTGTGCAGCATACAGGGCTAGGTATTTGTGAAGAACCGGACTGCTGATGTTCTTGGCCTTGTCTAAGCATCTCACCCATTGCCCTTGGTCGGCCAACATGTCCAACGCACTCATAATATCTTAAAAGCAGGATTATATGTCAAACTAACAAACAGAAAGGACTTTTCTTACCAATATCAGCTAACTGCTCGATGTTTCCTTCATTCTGAAGCCGCGATTTCTGCTGTTGTTCCACATATGCAACCAGTTCGGGATCAATCTCCTTAGCTAAGCGCCGTGCTTTGGCCCACTGTTCGGATTTGATGAACACATCAACGGCTTCCTTGGGGAGATCCAATGCTAAATACAATTGTGCAGCAGGTCCTATCTGGCGTATTTCAAGGAGACGTGGACCCAGCTGCAGAGCAATATGAGTTGCATCTTTTCCCTCTAAGAACTGATTACAAATCTCCGCAGCTCGCACAAGAGCCCTCTCAACACTTGGTTCATCGGCGTTGGAGCTGTTTATTTGCATCAGGCATTCAGCGGCTTTTCGAAAATCTTCTCGTTTTGCAAACTCAGCGGCCTTTTGAAGGTATGCTCTGGAATCATCCCCGGATTGGGCACTTCTTCGTTGATCTTGGGCATGGAGACGTTTGAGGTCGTTCAAAGCCGACGGGTGATGTTCTTCGGCGATTCGAAGGGCTTCATCAAACATTCCGTTGTCTTTGTAGTAGTCGATGATTATATCAGGGCGCTGCGCTCTCAAGAGCAAGGCCTCGTATTCCGCAAAGTTTCGAGTTTCGAGAGCTGATGCAGCTTGATTCACTAAAACTTCATTCACAGCTTCAGGAAGGTGCGTCTCAGCAACACTTACGGCGGCTTTCCAATCTCCTGCATGAGTATACATCAGAATAGCTTCTCTGGGCTTGTTGGCCTTGATAAACTCAACTTCAGCTTCTTCAAATTTTCCCTCGTCCTCAAGCGACATGGCGATTTTTAAATGAACTTCGTCGGTCGGTTTGCCTGATATACGACAAAGGTCCATTGCGAAGTCAAACTGTCCAGAATCACAAGCAAAGCCCAAAGCAGTATCCAGCAAGCTTAACTTCGTTAGTAATCGGACAGCTCCTTCTACCGGTAGGGACTTAGCCCACATGTAAGCTACCTGATTGCTGGCTCCATCTGTTCCCTTTTGCTTAGCCACTCGGTATCCGTCTTCCCAGCGATTGGCAGTGCAATACATGTGCACAGCTGACTTCCAGTCACCTGCAGCGATGAAGTGTATTTCGGCGTTCTTGAACTTGCCCTTGGTCTCCAGTTGACGTGCCAGATGAAGATGTGTACTATCGACCAGCTCCTTGTGAAATCTCTCTACAAGACGAATCATTGAATCGTACAGCTCGCGGCGTTTGTACATAGCGATAGCTAAGTCGGGTTCGTTAACTGCCAGAAGAACTTTTTCGGCATCTCGGTATTTTCCTAAAGAGAAAAGTTTGTTTTTATGACGGAAGGAAGAATATCAAATTCGTATACTTGCCTTGTTCTTCCAAGCTTCCTGCTAAACTAACAAAAAGATCTCGCATCTCCTCCGAATTGAGATACTTCTCACCGATTGAGTAAGCTTTCTCCCATTTGCCATGCTTATTAAGTAGTTCAATGGCTTCTTTGAAAAGGTTCGCACGAACCAAAAGATCCTCTGCACCATCTAGATCTCCGGCCAAGGCCAAATGTTTCGAAAGATCTAGAGCATACTTTTGAATTTCTTCTGGTTCGTCTAGAACCTTGGCGATTTGAACGGCTTTTCTCCATTGTTTTGCACCCACAGCTGCGTCGAGAGCTTTTCGTGTAGCTCCCGCCTCGATATAGTGATTTATAGAAGCATCTAGCTGCTTTTTGGACACCAACCAATCCCCCCATTCTTCTTCAAGACTAGTTACTTCACCGGGCGCCACTTGTCTGGCCAACTCCAGGGCCCTTGCATAAGCACTGCCTTTGCGGAATAAAGTCAAGGCAGCTTCAGGATTTGAAAGCTTATAAGCTATGTCGCCAGCCATTTCATATAGTTCTGATGAAATTGATGAAATAGAAGATTAATTTGGATTAATTGTAAGTGCACCTCATCTTTACCACAATTGACCAATCCTTCGGTAACTTTTCGCATCAAGCCTTCGTTTTCTAGGAGATACGCGGTTTTCAAAGTAAGTCTGGCTGCTCGTGCAGGTTTGTTTGCCTTCAGATAAAGGGTCATAGCTTTCTCGACTTCACCCTGCTCCTCAAGCACCTGCCCCGCCTTCTCCTCCTGACCAGAAGAAAGAAGGAATGTCATTTGGTCTTCTTTGAGTTGTGACAACAAGGGGTACCCCCTTCGCTCAGCCAAATTAATAGCTTCATCCCACATTCGAAGCATTTTATACATTTTCAGAGCTGATTCAATTTCACCTTGTTCTAAGTAGATGCGCTCTGCCGTTCTCAGATCAGAATTGAGAAGAGCCAACTTTGCCCTTACCTCTGGACACATGATTCCCGGGCCCATGGACTCTTCGTACTTATCCGAAGCGCTTATCATTTCTTGCAAATAGAATGCCTTAGAAACATTACCTAAAGCAGCGTAGCAACGTTGGGCGACTCGCAAATTCCCGTCTTCTAGGGAAATAATAGCTAGATTGTGCCACATGGCCTTTGCTGCAGGCTTGTCTCCCAAGGTCTCCAGAAACTGTACGGCTCGTCCAAAATCACTGTCATTTACTGCTGTCCCAAATTCAACTAGTCCCTCATCCAAGAGGTATGTATGCTCAGTTGGACCCTCTTGAGTGCGAACTATTGTACGACCCTAAGGTGGTGGATTCGTTGGTTTAACAGAAGGGACACAAATTTCTTTAGGCTTACCCCTTCTCTGATGACTTCCAGGACATCTCCTCGAATGGACATCATGGTCACGTGCTCCGGCAGATCTATGTTATACCAAATGGCCAAATTATTGTTACTCTGAGCTACGACGACATCACTCTGTGGCACCCACTGAACGAATGATATGTTCCCAAGCAAAGTCTGTTTCTTTCCAGCGTAAATATCCGCTAACATGAGTCTGCAAATTTAAAGTGGAGATCAATGTTCTTTTATCATGCATCACAAGGCTTATACCTCAATTTTTTATCCCGAAAAAGAAGCTTGTGTGCCGTTTCACTTAATTCGATCCAATCGATCTTCGAATCATGGCTAACTTGACTTATAACTGTTTGGGAAATAAGATCCACCACACAGATGGTCTTAGCGTCAAGAAGAAAGGCTAACTTTTTGTTGTCCCTGCAAAAGAAATTCCTACAATTAAATGAATAGATGTTATCAGAAACCTACCTAGAGTTACCCCTTTCGTTTAATCGCACCGAAATTACATGAGGATTTACGAATTCGGTCCTTACGGAACCCAATATGTGATTTTCTCCATATTCAACCAAAGATAGCTCACCAACATTGAAAATCAGACAGACAGTCGGATTTTCAAAATAGAACCTCTCATGCCGTCCTGAGATTGACCAAGATACCTCACTCACTAAATTTCGAGTGAGATCACTCAAAATTAGAGAATCTTCAGTCCTTGCTACCAAAAAGTTATCCTTTCCCATGATTCTTACATCGTCTATCTCAAGTCCAAGGGTCGATTCGATGGTCATTTGTTCACTAGGTTCTTGAATGGACTTCACCAGGAGCTGACTGGGAGCTACGAAGATAAGCTCGAATTTATCCTGCCACACAGTTCGTTTAAGGACTGATTCAAATATAATCACGGCTCCTGTTACTGAGCTTAAGGCCAATCTGCATTTAAAATCATTACAAAACAAATTCAAAAGATTTGATTTTCATTGAAGTTCAATGAAACATTTTTTTAATCAACGAGCTTACTCACCTGGCTCCATCTTTGCGCCACAAGATCGATGTGACAGTATAAAAGTAATCAATTTCTTTATTTGCGGTTTCGCTCCAAGCTTGCAGACGTGGACTCCATGTGAAAATTCGTATCCTATCAAAACTTCCAAAAGCAACAGCTTGCCCATTGGGACTACAAGCAGCAACCGTGAACTCCCGTTCCCCATCAGTTCTGGAGTAGTCAAAGGTGCGTTCTTGTCGACCCTGCGAACAAAGCCAGAATAAAACATTGTAACAAATAAAATGTTTGGCATAAGAAAGTGGTTATACTTGTGAGTCGTAGAAAATAATTCGTTGATCACAACCTCCGGCGCAGAAACCACCTTGAGGCCAACCCAAGGCAAAAGGCGGAACCGAATGTTGAACCAATCTTCCCGAAGATTCGATATTCCCTTCGGTTAAGAAAAATCGAATGATTGTTCCGTCATTATGTCCTGAAAGAAAGCCAGTTCCCTTTGTGTTTGGTGCGAATGAAATGGTCATACTCTCTGCGCTGTAAAGGCTCTGTGATTTGTTCGTTTTGCAATGCAGGGCCCGTACTTTTCCGTCTTCGAGCCCTGTAAATAAAAGTTATAGTTATTTTTATTTTATTTTATGTGTTCTTCAAAATGCGGTTAAGGATGCGACGTGCAGAATCAGTCTATAGTCCCTCCGCTGTGCTGGAAGTTACACGTTACACTGTTACTTGACGAATTGAGTGTTGAAGGCATAGCGGCTTAAGACCCTTGCAACGACCTTGTCATTTTTCCAGAATGGAAAAAAAAGAAAATCGTTCAAAGGAAATTAAGGTACCACAAGGTCTACCATTGTCGGAAAAAACAAGATTCTATGGTTTCGGGAATTCGCTCCATAATTTTGATGGTCAGTCAATTACAGTTTTAGCGATGTTTGAATCTCAGGAAGCAATTATGTCAATGAGTTGAATTTGGTGAGTGGCTATCAATTTTTTATAAAACACGGCTAATAAAAACTTAAAGTTGGCGTACCAAAATTTTTTCTTAAAAATGTTTTGAAAATTTTGTACATAAAAACTTATTTTTTTGAGGAACCCACTACAACGACTTATAATTTTTGTAGCATTCTGTTTTATCTCTTAATACTAAAAGAATTTAAAAAAATTCATTTTATCCTTATGAACAGTTTTCATGCGTTTTTAAAATTCCTAGTCTATTACATAGGAGCAAGTTCGTATGACCCAGTCGTGCATTTTATTTTATTAGTCGCGAATGGCGTTTACTTCATTGACTTATTATACAGCTGTGTTCATAAAAATAGCAGTGCTCCCCAAATAAAACAAAAAGGCTTTCATTATCAACGTTATAATATATTTCACTTAACTTCTAATAACAATTTAAGGTATTTCATTTATATTAACAGAAAAAATTAAGATTGATTTTTTACCGTTACTTTTATCACAGTAAGAAGCGTTTTTTTAAATTTATGGCTGTTCACAAAAATAGCAGTGCATCTGAATGTTCTGAATCTATAACGCAAAAAGTTAGAAAAACTGTAAAAAAGTTATATGAAACTGTATTGATATTTTAGCTTACCATTAATACTTCGTAGCATAACCATTGTTTTTTATAACGGAACTGCATCTGCGTGGCATTGAGTCCACTAAAGTTTGATACATTTCGACTGGTATTGCGTTCCACGAATATCGCACTACTTCCCACAATTCTTTCGAGTTCTTCGGTTTCGTGAACCGCATTCTTAAGACCCCCCCACAAATTTTCAATGGGGTTAAGGTCTGGGGATTGAGCGGGCCACTCCATAACGCATAACTTGTTCTCCTGGAACCATGGTTTTGCCCTTTTTGAAGTGTGCTTTGGGTCATTGTCTTTTTGGTATACCCAAACCAACGGCATTTCCTCTTCAGCATAAGGTAACATGACCTCCTCGAGAATTTTAACATATTCAGCTGCATCCATTGTACCCTTAATGGGATAGATAGGCCCAACCCCATAGTAAGAAAAGCAAGCCCATATCATAATTTTCGCTCCGCCATGCTTCACTGTTTTCACAGTGTATCGTGGATCGTTAACTGCATTTTGTGATCTTCTCACTTATTCCCGACGATCCCTGGATCCAAAAAGAAAGACTGTTTTTATCGCTCCACAGAATATTCCTACATTTCTCTCGTGGCCAGTCTCGATGCGCTTTGGCAAACTCCATTATCTTTGCCACATGCCTTTTTGTCAACAATGGTACATTGCGTGGACTTCGGGCTGGTAATTTGGCATCCAAAAGACGTATTCGTACAGTTACAGCGCTTACAGACAGTTCAAGCTTATCTTTAATTTCTCTGGAGCTCATGGAAGGGTTATGTTCAGCTAACTGAATAATTTTTCTGTCAGTTCTAACACTCGTCATCCTCTTTGGGTCGCGTGTTTCCGGTTTATTCTGCCATTTTATAGCGTTACTTATCTTTTTTGCTGAACATCCTAGGATTTCCTGAATATCCTGGTAAGTTTTCCCCTCCAAACGTAGTTTTCTTATTAAACTTCGAGTTTCTTCGTTGCAATGTTTTGACCGACCCATCGTTTATTTTTGAGCTAATATTTTATATTTTTTTCTATAATAATAATCTTGAGAATCCTAAAAACTACAAATAGTAAAATTTTTACTTACCGAAAAATAAAAAAAAAGAGAATGTTGAACACTTTTGACCTTTAAATGCAAGACACTGCTATTTTTATGAACACGTTATATTCAGAGAGCTTGAACAAATGCGTCTACAACGTAAAATGTAAGGTTCAATTACAAACTTAAAGCCTAAAATATAAAAATGAAAGACCGTTAGATGCAAATAACAGGTTAATTTTTTTTTTTAAATCTGCGTCTTTAAAATTATTGACTAATTACTAAAGTGTGACCAGCACTGCTATTTTTATGAACACAACTGTATATAATATGTCAATGGTTTACTTAGACAACTTAGAATGATTTTGAAGTTAGTCGCGCTCTCCAGGGTGTTCATTTCCGGTTGTCAGTGGTGATTTTTGTGGTATGTTAATTCATTCCCCATTTCAACTTGGTATTGGTATTCAAAGATTCGAACTTTTATAAATGTCTGTTATGCTACTTCGAAAACGAGATCTGTTACGAAACTGAACAATCTGTTATCATAATCAGCTGTGATTATGTAAAATATTTCATCTGACAAAATGGATGACGAACAAAAAAGTAAACTCTTAGGCTGCTGGGTTCGAGCAACTAAAAAGTTTGTGTCTTGACACAAACTAAACGATTGCGCGCACATTCAATTTTTAGTTGCACAACTGTTTGGTTGCTGATAGAAAACAGATGAACTATTTAGTTGAATGTCCGCGCAGGTGGATATAATTATATGTTACACAAAATAGCGAACTCATTTTATGCAATCGCTTAGTTTATATCAAAACACAAACTTTTAGTTGCTCGAACCAAGCAGTTGCGAAACTAAAAATTGAATGTGCGCGCCTAGCCTAAGGCTATTTTGTGTAACATATAATTTATGCTGAATACCAAAATTGAAATTCATAAAAGATTTGTTGACAGCTCAAACATTTGTATGGAAATTCATAGCAGAATAACAGAATAGAAGAATGAAAGATCTCGCCGAATAGGCCTAAATGTTTGAATAAATGATGCAAAATGTCTTTCAGTTGGTTATTAATGGGAGCCCCTTAGAGCCATTTTATTTGTTTTCTATTTTATCGATTTTAATGATTTTTTTTATGCTGAAGCTCCCCAAAAGTTTGAAGAGTATTTTGTATTCAATTTTTATTTTTTTCAAAACTCAATATCTTGAAAACCCCATGCCCGATTTTTTATATTATATTTTATCAAAAAATAACGGTAGCCACCCTACAAATGTTAAAAAATAGTTTTCGAAAATCATATTTTTCTCGAAAACGGCACCTAGAATTTTGATAAATAAAATTTTCTTTCAATTAATTTTAAGAGTCTATTTGTAACATTTTTTAAAATTGAATTAGAACTGACTGGACTGTACCCACCATAAAAGCATTTTTTCGAATTTTAAATTCCTTCTTCTAAATAGTTTGAAAAACATTGCATATCGAAACTTAAAAAAATATATTTTTTTTTAATTTTTGAAAAAAAAAAAAAAAAATCAGCAGCAAAATGCTTAGGTTTTCTTAAAAGATTCAATGAGTTTGTTCACCTTCTGATTTAGAAACCCCATCTACAAGGTATTCATCCGCCCAGAAGAGTAAACATAACTTTCTTATCTTTGCTGGTGCTCCTACAGACATTTAAAGCTGTTGGATACAATCCAGAAAAGAATTTATAAGAGACATATCCATTACGGAAAGTTTTGTTTCTCTTGAACACCGTAAACACCGTCTTAAAGTCTCTTCCCTTTCATTTTTGTATCGCCTTTTCTATCAACAATGCTTAAATAGCCAGTTGCATCAATTCCGCCTTCATATTCGTCTAACTATGAATGCTTATCAGTTCATCCTTGACCCTAACTTCGGACATATTGTGAAATATAAAGGTTTTTGCTTTAACCGCGTTACTCGAATTTGGAATACTAAAGTCTTCTTGATGTTTCCCCTAACTGTGATGTGCAGGCTTTCAAGACGAATGTGCATCGACATCTCCTATTAAGTCCTCACCACTTTACCTGTCCACTCGCACTGTTTTACACCGTAACATTATAAGGGTAGGCATAATCCCTTGATTTAGTTGCAAATTATATAAAAAATCCCTACGCAGAGTTGGATACATTTTGTTGATCTGCTTATTAAAATTAGCCTGGCATACATTTAAGTTTTATCATAAAGTTGGTACATAAAAATTAACGTCAAGCAATTAGAGAAAATCCTTTTTTTAAACAAACCTGCAATTATAGCTCCTGTCGATAGCCAAATAAGTGTAGTGACCGCAGCCGATTGGGGGAACTTATTACAAATCACCTTCTTATCATTCCACGATTCTCCGAGCTTATAGACGAAAACAATATTATCACTCTGCCCAACTGCTAATTTAGTTGAATCCGGACTAAACGCTAATCCTCTTATTACGTACGATGCCTTTCCATTTGTCGGATTACTGGGCTTAGTTGAGAACTTATCTCTCCTTTCGCCGGATTCATCGAATATAAGGACATGTCTGTCGGCTGTAGCAACTGCAAATTTTTGATGATTGGGTGACCAACTAAGACCGGCAACACGATTCAAGTATTCCTGCGACAAAATTGATACATTTATGAGACTTGGAAGCAATTACCAAGGATGTGTTTCCTTTTACCTGACCTTCGATGAGGGTTTTCAAAAATTTTAACTGCATTTTATTAAACAAAAAAAATCAACTTTTCCCTATTCCGACATTTTTCAAATAAAATAATTTATATTTCGTTTTGTGTTTGGGTTCCATTTGATGTCAAGGGTTGCCATAGCTCCCCGCAAGTTTTTCGACAGTTTGTTGGGAAAATAAAACTTGAGTTTTTTTTTAAATTTTCTCTCAAACGAAAATAAAATAGAGATATGAGTGTAAGTCGTGTGAAACGGGTTATTCTGTATAATGTTTCGGATTCTGTTAAGGAACACATCTCACTCATGCTCTCAGAGAATATACTCTTATTCGAGTGTAGCCACCCTCAGGTCCAGAGAATTTATTCACCACTCTCACCCGGGTGTTGTGTGGGGGATTGATTTTGCGTGTAGGTAAATCTATTGTATGTAGCTAAGGGTAGACGAAGGGGCTTCACACTCTTTTTGATACCAGTATGAACACCGAGCTACAGGTTTGGGGTGCTTGCTTTACAGTGCTCTACTCGTGATTCAGCCCGACAGGATGTTGTGGGTATCTACATCCGATGGAGATGTGATGGGTGACACATAGTGTCTGCTTTCATTTATATTCGTTGGTTAAAGGACATTATATTGGCCTGGCACATGAGCGTAGGTTATGTTTTTCTTTCGTATTCCCTCGGCCAGGACTGTATACATACCTATGTAAAGTGTGTAGGTAGTCATGCCTATTAAGGGTACATATTATTTTGTTCACTGTATGGCTTTGTGAGAACTGAGATGGCATCTTTATCATCAGGTAAACGTCCCCACTCATTAGGATGCATCTAATTGAGAAGTTCCATGAAGCGAATATTATTCTAGTAAGGGTAGGGTTGAAGAGGATTCTTATTGTGTCAATAGAATAATGGTTAAACTCGATGAGTTTGAGTTAATGAATTCTATTCGCATAGAAAATGTATGTATCTCCATCTGCACAAAAGAGGCTCAGGGTAATAATGTTCCTTTGCTTGGGTATATCAGGTCAAGGTATTTTTATTTGTCACAACTTAGGTAATTTGGGCGGATTCATGTACCTACAGTACATAGATAGAGAAATGTTTTGAAAAGGGTAAATAGCACCTACTGAGTAGATATAGAAACATAATACAAATTTTACTCCCTACTTCCTATTGATACCTACCCCGATGATGGTGAAAAACTTAAGGATATTATAGGAGTGAGATAAGACCTGTTGGATTAAAAAAGTGAGAGAAATTATTTTTTGTAAATAATATTGAGTGGCGGTGATGAGTGATGAGGATGACTACTGTAATGTTGTTAGTATATTTTTTTCAACCTAAATTTAATTCTCTTAATTCTCTTGATTCGTATTTTATTTCAAAACGAAAATGTTGTATGTTAGAAACATTATGTCGACAAAATTTATGGTAGTAAAATAATATTCGGTTAAAATAACGGTTCTTTTGGCAACAGTGCTGTATAGTGTTCATCAAACTATTATACCACAATCGGAATTAATTAGTATCTAACAGTTGTTTCTTATGCTAGTGAGATGAAACGGTTATTTTTAGTACGCTATTTAAACAAAAGAGGGCGCAGTGGTAATCGTTGGTGAAATGTTGTATGCTTAGAATGGTGAATTTAAAAGAAAACATTTATGGTGAAACAATTTCACCTCTTCACAATAACAGAAAGAATAAGTGTTATATTTATACAAATTCACCTTCGTAAAGCGACATCTTCCGGTTTTCTGATTTTTGTGTTAGGTTGAAGAACGTGGTATTATAAGTTATAAGTTGTACAAAATTATATGAAATTTCTATACAAACGCACCAATGAATATGGTTCGATTTCTGACTAACGACATTAGAGCTATTGGCGCAGAGTGAGAAAAACGAATAAATGTTCCAGAGGCCATCTCTTGACAGTTCTCACTAGGATTTTTTGCCACAGAAACTATGGACATCTATTATTATTACTATTAAAAACAGAGCCATCTATTTCAATTCAAATATACATTTTGACCATTGAATTATTATACATGGACTGCCAGAGCCCAACTTCACGATGGTTCAACTTAAAACTATACGGAACTAGCGCTCTTGGTGCAAACTCGGAAAACATAGTGTAACTTTTGGTTTTGGTATTTGATATATCAATTTTTGACATAATTGAGTTTGTAACGGGTATTGAGCGGGAATTGTTTAAGTTTATTATTAAATAAAAACTTGAGGGCTATTTTCATGCTTTATTTGCCGATTTAAGAGTGATAATAGCATTTATCATAGACAGGAGAAGAGCATTACTTATATCAATTTGTAAACACCTTATTGTTTAACACAAATCAAAATTTCAACTTTTCATTTCAATTTATTGTGAACATTGTTGTTGCCGATTTCTATGCCGAACAAAACTTACGGCTTTCCTCCAAGAGTAAAAGAGTATCCAACAAATTTTACGTTGCGAAACTTTAAAAAACTTTATTCAAAATAAAAAGAATGAAGTTCAGAAATATGATTTATAATTATTTTTAAAATACTTAATCTTGGTCTGCCGTGGCTGCTGCTTGTAATTTCCTTTGAAATTGAACTGTAAATCGAATGAACAAACGGTTTATTAATTTTCGTCTACATTCCAGAATAATGAATGCATTCGAAACCAATCAAAATGGGCAGCATCCACGGAGACCATGAGCAAGTTCACACGTAATCTGAGAATACGTTTACACGATGGCTGAGTAATATTTTATGACGACGTTGGTAACAATTGTGTGATGAAAACTATCTAGTAAAAAATGGATGCGATTCAACATGAAAAGATAAATTAAAAAGTTCATATTGTTCTACTTACATTTATGTAGATAGGAGATTTTTTTTGAAATAATAGCAAATTCACTTATAGTTAGATAAATATAATGACAAAAATGCCATTTCCATTTTAAAATATAAATATAAATTTACGAAGAACCGGTTCTACCTTTTTATTAGGTTACCTGTCAAAACCTTACAGCAACAATCGCCAAGCAATTCAGGCCATAGAAGACAATATCCACTGTAAAGCAGTTTTCATTAAACTAAATGCCTTGCTCTCGCGTGTTCACAAATTTCGCTGAACACCCTTTATATTATTGTTATTATTTTGTCTTGGATAACGTTAAAATGTAAAGTTCAAATTGAGATAGATGGCTATAGTTTCTATGGCAAAAATCGTAGTTCAGGCCAGGAGCCTGACTTTTGCATAAACAGCTCTAATGTTGGTAGTGAGAAGTTGAACCATATTCACAGAGCGTTTGTATGGAAATTTCATACGACTAGCAGTCCATATATAATACGTCAATGATTTTGACGTTATCCCATTAACTTATCAACAGATATGGACTGCTAGGGGCCAACTTCACACTGGTTTTATTTATAACTATACGACTACTAGCGCTATTTGTGCAAAGGCGGAAAATATTGTAACTTTTGGTTTTGGTACTTGAATTATCAATTTTGACATTATTGAGTGTTGATCAAGAATTTTTAAAATTTATTATTAAATAAAAAACTAGAGGGCTATTTCTATATTTTATTTTTACAAAATATTAAATAGTAAATGCTTTGTTTGAAACTAACGCTAATGGGTTAATAGGTATTGTTCGATTCAGATTATTCGCGGATTTACCAGTCATAATAAATAAGGGTATTCATGTAACGAGATAATTTTCCGCTTTGTAGAAAGATATAACTTTCCGCAGCATGTTTTCATGAACACCCCCTAAGAAATACTTGCGTAAATGTGTGAAATATTTTGTGAAATGTCAAATTAAATATCAGAATCCATACTTCTTTAGTTTACGAGGTATATTTCTGCACTTCCCGCAGCAAATTTGTGAGATAATTTTATGAGATTTGCAGAAACTTTTTCCCATAAAAATTTTGACAGCTCGTTTCTGCGGAGATAAAATTTTCTGGCTTACGAGGTTTACCAGGGTTTTCCGCGCTTACATGAATACCCTTAATATTTAGCAGGAACAGCAGAATAGCATTATTAGAAGTGCTGTGATTTTTTAGAGTGATAACGCACAAGGCCATAGTTCTAAAGGGTGGGCCAAATGCAAGTTTTTTTTTCAAAATGCAATAAAATGAACAAAATTAAATTTTTCCCATGTATTATGGCTTCATAAGTAAGAGCAAACATTCCCATTAGTTATTGAACACAACCCCGTTTAAGTGGCTTCCTCGGCTGGCTTTGCAGTAGCGCATTCTGTCACTCCAATTTTCCAAGACCTTGTTAATGGTTTCGGGATGTAGCTCACGGATTGCTTGGATGATATTGGCCTTAGGTGCTCGAATCGTTTCCGGATTGTTGGCATAAATTGTCGGTCCTTCACGGTTCCCCACCAAAAAAAGTCCAAAGGGGTAAAATGGTAGCTCTGAGGCTATCAATTGACATTGCCAAGACGGCTGATAACACGATTTGAAAATTTGGTGCGCAAAAGATCGATTGTGACATGGTCTGTGTGGCATGGTGCGCCATCCTGCATGAACCATAGATCGTCCAAATTCATGTCTTCACTTTCAGTAAAAAAAAAGTCGCTTAACATAGCTCTGTTATGCCCGCCGTTGACCGAAGCGGTGTTCCCAACCTTAATTTCGAAGAAAAATAATCCAATGATGCCACCACCTCACAATCCGCACTAAACTGTCACTCTCTGTGGATGCATTGGCTTCTGGACAATAACATGCAGGGTTTTCGAGCCCTATATTCGGCAATTTAGTTTGTTAACATAGCCGCCGAGATGAAAATGCGCCTCGTCAGAAAAGATGATTTTTCGCCCAAATTCGTTGTCTAATTTAAGCTGCTCTGTCATGCGCCTTCAATTGCAGAGTAAATTTGACCTTGTAAGCGAATAATCCGAGATCTTTGTGCAGAATTCTCCTCACGACGACGACGGGGACCATGAGTGTTGTCCACTAGCATACCAGTCTCACGAACTTTTTGCAGAAACCTGCGTACAGCAGGTGGGAGGGGTGCTTCATTTCGGCCAAAACTTCTTTTGAAAAAATCCACTGTTTAGGCTACACCACTCAGTTTGAAAATAAGTTTTCAATATTTACCAACGTAAACAACTCAATTCGTTCCGCGGAGGTATGATATTGACTTTCTGTCAAGATTTCGAGCAGGAAACAGCTGTCAGTGTCAAAATAATTTATGATTTAAGAAGAAACTACTAGATGGCCCACCGTGTACATACGAAGGCAGTCAGATACATAAGTACTTAGCCTACAGATTAAAAACAAAATTTTTGGAAAAGTGGCGATTTATTTGAAAACATACGGCCCTACCAAGGTAACCGTCGGAGCGGAACTTTCTCCGCAACGCATTCTCCTTCGGAGGTTCAATTTCGGTTCAAAGTAGCTTTCATCGGAAGAAATTTTACAGAAATCCAACAACGCATTGCGATGGATATAAATTTCAGACAGAGATGTGCTAATTAACCGATATATCGAAAATGCGATATATTTTCGATAGTTTTTTATAAAATAAACACCATAAGCGTTTTAAACCATGAAAAACCGGTCAGAGAGTGTAGTTTATTGTTTATAAAAAATATTTTTTTCAATTATAATGCGCTAGCGTTTTTAAAAAATTAAATTAATTAGATGCACCGATTTTTAAATCAAAACTATCGAATAAAGTCCCTTCCCTATTTCGAGACGTATGTTTTTTGTTTCCATTTGAAGTGTCAAACAAATAAATAAATTGAAAAAAAAACTTTGGAAACACAATATTTATATTTATTTGACTAATAGGCACTTTAATCACAATGGAAATGGATCAAAACACAAAACAAAAGATCACGAACATAGTTTTTTTCCATCCAAACATCGGTCCCAATTAATTTAACTGATTGGGGCCAGATCTTCCCAAACACAGCTACAATTTCTGGTGTCCTTTTGGTGTTATCCGCTCATAGCTCATATTGTTGCGAACTTGTTTTTTCGTTCTGCCTAAGAACAAAAAGTCTATTATAATTACATATGTAACACAAGTTAACGCAAATAAAGTTAATTTCTTTATTACTTACATTTTAATTAACTATTTCTCTAAAAAGAAAACACTTTCCGCAACAAGAACTTGTCGGAGGATTTCGGAGAAAATTTTGTTTGTATGTGTCAGAAATAAGACCATTAGAAGTGCTCCATCGCAAACAAATGGCATGCGTTGAATTTCGTCGGACAGAATCTCCGATCAGCTGATCGGAGAAATACCTTGAAGCAAAATGTCTCCGATTCGGAGGAAATCGGAGAGAATTCCGCTCCGACGGTTACCTCGATAAGGCCGATAGTCTCCTTTTAGCTAGATGCACTTGATCCAGCGATGCTCCAACTTCTTTAACCCATCCGAAAAATACGTTTTCTCGAGGTCTGCAAAGTAGGCCTCTGTGGCGGCGATGACTTCCTTATTCGACTGAAATTTCTGCCCGGCGAGTGATTTGTTCAAGTTTGCAACAAAAAAAGTCGCACGGGGCTAAATCTGGCGAATACGGTGGACTGGGCAGCAGTTTGGCCTTTGGTCTCACGGTATCTCTTGTTGTATGGAGTAAGCAAACGCAGCGCCCATCGCGCCGACAGCTTTTTCATCGCATCTTCAATCGGCGATGTGCCAATACGAGATTGTGGATTTTTGACAGGTTATCCTCTGTGGCAGCCATTTTCGGGGCACCTGGGCAGGTCTCATCAAAACTGCCATTGTTTAATTTATTTCAATTGTGAACATTGTGGTCAAAACAAGAAAAAAAAACTATTTTTAGTAAAAAATGGATGCGGCCCAACATGAATAGGTAAATTACAAATAGGTAAATTACTGTATGGCAGGTACCGTTAGTTTTGGAGCTAAGAAAAAATCGTTGTATTGTTTAATGCCAGCTTTAATTTATTTTTCAAAATAATCCTTAATTTAAATTTAAATTAAAGAAAACTGTTCATAAGGATAAAATGAAGTTTTTAAATTCTTTTAGTAGTAAGAGAAAAAGAGAATGCTATGCAAATATGAATTTATGCAAGAACAAGAATTATAAGTCGTTGTAGTGGTTTCTTAAAAAAATAAGCTCTTATGTACAAAATTTTTAAAACATTTTTAAGAAAAAATTTCGGTACGCCAACTTTAAGTTCTTATTATTGTTCGAATGTGAGTTAAATTTCCAAGAAAAATACTAAGTCGTTCTTGAGATATCAAATTTTCCAAAAAAAATGACTTTTTTTCCAAAAATTGAAAAAATATTTTTTTTTTTTGAAATGCAATGTTTTTTAAACTTTTAAGGAGCTTCTTTATAAAAAATTTCATTAAAATCCGTTAGGCTGATTATGAGAAACTCAAAATTCGAAAAAATCGTTCTATGGTAGGTACAGTCAGTAATATCAAGATTTGGATTATGGATCGTAAAAATGAATCAAAAGAAAACAAAAATCTCGGAACCGTTTTCGAGAAAAAAACGATTTTCGAAAACCATTTTATAACATTTGTATGGAAGGTACCGTTAGTTTTAGATAAAACAAAATTTTGTTTGTCAAGTCTTGTAGATTATTTTAAGAAACTGTTTTTTGTCAAGTTTGAAAAATATCGAGCATGGGGTTTCCGAAATATTGAGTTTCAAAAAAAAAAAAATTTGAAATTTTTTTTAAAAATCCAAAAAATAAAAAATTGAAAATTTGAAAATGTAATAATATTCAAACTTTGGAGAAGCTTTAGTATAAGAAAAATGATTTAAATCGACTGTACCGTTTTCGAGAAAATCAAAAACAAAAAATGAAATTTTTCAATTTTTTTTTAATTCTGTGGTACAGTTTTTGAGAAAAAAAAATATTTATAAAATTTCGAAAAAATCGTATGGCAGGTACCGTTATTTTTGGTCTTAAAAAAAGAAGAAAAAAACGTGTGGGAAAAATTAAAACCCATATCTACCAATTTTGAAGAAAATCTGCCGAGCCGTTTAGGCTGTAGTCGAACAGACAGACAGAATTGCGAGACCCACTTTTTTGGTCTTCGTAATGTCAACTTTGATCAAAATCTCGAGTTCGATTTTTTTTACGAATGCATAACTTATAGTACCTATAAATCGCAAGTACTCGTAAATATCGACAAAAAAAAACAGGATAACTCAGATTTCGTCAACAACCAGAATATGAATTATTGGTCAGGTGAAAACTGCCATGTGCTTCAAAATACACACCATGCAACTTCATCCACAAAAATTAACTGTATAGTGTGGTTTTCATGCCAATGGTGTCATTAGGCCACTTTTTTGTTGTGATTAAAATGACCATCATGTTACTGTCAATGGATATCACTACAGCGACATGTTGCAAATATATTTCTTTGATCAATTACACGAACTGGATATTAATGATATGTGATTTCAACAAGACGTTACTGTAACAATCGAATCGAAAAATGGTCCTGGTGATTGGCCTCTAAGATCATGTGATTTAACACCTCTACACCCATATTAATAAAGATGGTTTAGTGGAGGTTTATCTACTACTAAGTGCGAAATTTCATAAATAAAATTTTCTGTTAAGTGACGTTTACTAATTATGATTAAGTTAAACCACCGAAGTATGTGGTTTAGCGAAGGAATAAGAAATAGAAATGTCCACAGTCAGACACAAGCAATTGACAATCAATTTAGGTAGCCACAGAATATAAAAAAGAGATTGCTTACTTTTGTAGACGATTTTCTTAAAAGGATTTTTGATAAACGTCATTTTACTATTCTGGGAACATTTTGTTTTTATTAATGTAAATATTTAAGCCATGGCTTAACTCCTATTCCATGGTTTAGCAAAACCATGGAATATAGGTGGAATAAGCGTTTTTTATTAATACGGCTGCTAGACTTTTAGTTTATGAGAATAAGTTATATCATTAGTCTATCCGATCAAGATGGCGTTGTTTGAGTAGCTAAGAGCCAATATTGAGCGATAGATAGAGGCCGTTTCCATCGAAATGTGTGGTGGAGTCATCAAAAATTTGGTTCAGAGCTGCAACCTTGTTCACGGTAGGCACATGAAAGACCTCGAATTACATAAATGTTTCGATTGTTCTTCAAATCAATAGCACAAATTTCTAGATATCTCTCAAATGGTTTGAGTTTTATTAAAAAAAAAAAAAAAAAGTTGTGAAGTTGGAAAACTTGATATGTGCTGTTCTAGCTTAGAAAACAAACTTAAGACCATCTTTCAATTTAAATAGACTTTTAACATGATGCCATTTTCTATTATTCATTAGTGTCATATTTTTAACTCAATTAACACTGGGTCTTAGTTGCGAATAAGCTAGCAAAATACTCTCGCAAAGTGATTTCATTTGTAAACTCCTATCCAAACATAAAAGTTTGTTCCACGTGCGATAAATCTAACAGAAATTCATCGAATTATTCATCACTGATATAGTAAACTTTCTTCTAAAAGGTAATTTATTAAAAGAAAATGCCCTTGTGATATTTAATTTTCTTCCCCAAGTCATAGTAATTTCCCTTTACTTCCCCTAAATTCCCCTCTCTATGAAATCCCCCACGAAAATAGTTCAATTCAACCTGACGATACTGCTTTCACCACACCATGGTGAAGTTCCGATATCACTGCTCATTTCAAAAAGAAAAGCTATTAACCTTCCAGCACTAATATCTGTGCGGGTAGATGCGGCACACAAATAGAATTAAATTTATGCAAATTTCATTATCCTACGGGCCAAATTGCGAAATACATAATACACATCTATTCAAGCAAAAAAAAAATATACGTACCTACTTCTTCCCAAGGACTTTAGGGAAATCTTTTTAAAATAACTTAACAAATCCAAAAGCCATGTTTTCTTAGAAGTTCCTTACACACGTGTCCCTTTCACAATTGACACAATAATATCTATTCAATGTAGAAAAGGACAATCCGCAGCTACGACCAGAGCATAGAAAACTTGAACTTGTAACCATAAATGAAGTTACCTCATTCCATTTACCTACTTTACCTACTCGTTAAGCTGTCTCCTTAACGTCCTTATTGCTGATTTTATAGCTGAGTGTCAAATAAGGGCCACCCTAAGGGAGATCTGGGGCGTTAGTAGTTAAATAAAAGTTCTCACCATAAAAATCAACAAAAGATAGCTTGTTGACATACATATAACGACTACATTCACAGTTTGAAGTAAAACCAAGCCACATTGGAGGTAGGTATGCAAAGCAATAATAATTTAATTTAAAGGAAACATGACTTGCTACTTGCTACGTTTCATACTTTTTCTGTTTTGTTCATGCCCCCATTTTTTCGTATGTACGCTCATCTCCATCATCTCGGCTTTCACCCAGAGATTTTCTTTACTGAGGGTGCCATTGTATGCTTCCGGTTTCCTTTGTGTGCTATCTCATACTATGGCCAACAATGACAAAAGGACATGCTTCCTGTAAAAATGTTTGGTTATTAAATTACTGGAGCATATCCTTGAGCTTTTGTTTGAGCAAGTTAAAAAAAAAAAAAGAATCACACAAAAAGCGGAGCGAAAAAAAGACGAAATGAATAAAATGCGGACCAAAGAAATTGACTGAAATAAATTGTTGGTTTTCTCTTCCGATGTCCTAGCTTGGGTGGCTGAGTGTAGCCAGTCCCCATTCCCCTAGTAACTATTTTACTTGTCGTCCTGTGACAGTTTGCTTGTTCGGTCGGTTTGGTCCAAAAACTTAGGACACAATTTCTCTTAATAAAAACAGCAATTTGC
This sequence comes from Philhelius festivus, assembly GCA_963931855.1. Taxonomy (NCBI): domain Eukaryota; kingdom Metazoa; phylum Arthropoda; class Insecta; order Diptera; family Syrphidae; genus Philhelius; species Philhelius festivus. The sequence continues at coordinate 157,467,185 of OZ007556.1, forward strand.
AGGGTAAAGGATGTTCGCTTACATATGTTTTCCGTTTTTATTATTTTTTTTCTGTTAAACGTTCATTGGTTCGGTGTATAAATATTATAATTTATAACATGCATTCGGATTCGGATTTATTATTTACAAAAAAGAAGAGAGTGGAGAGTGTGTGCAGAAATGGACACTCTAAAGGAGAAATATTGGTTTAAGAAAGTGTAAATGAAAATTTTCAAAGCAACAATAATGCTTTTTTTAAGGTTATTATTTTAATGGCCAAGTTGTTCACTCTCTCTCCATTAAAAAAGTCGACTTTTTTGTTTTAACTAAAATTGAGTTTAAAATAATGTTGTCATTAAGAACATTAAGTTCTTTTCTATTCTATTCTATTCTATTCTATTCTATTCTATTCTATTCTATTCTATTCTATTCTATTCTATTCTATTCTATTCTATTCTATTCTATTCTATTCTATTCTATTCTATTCTATTCTATTCTATTCTATTCTATTCTATTCTATTCTATTCTATTCTATTCTATTCTATTCTATTCTATTCTATTCTATTCTATTCTATTCTATTCTATTCTATTCTATTCTATTCTATTCTATTCTATTCTATTCTATTCTATTCTATTCTATTCTATTCTATTCTATTCTATTCTATTCTATTCTATTCTATTCTATTCTATTCTATTCTATTCTATTCTATTCTATTCTATTCTATTCTATTCTATTCTATTCTATTCTATTCTATTCTATTCTATTCTATTCTATTCTATTCTATTCTATTCTATTCTATTCTATTCTATTCTATTCTATTCTATTCTATTCTATTCTATTCTATTCTATTCTATTCTATTCTATTCTATTCTATTCTATTCTATTCTATTCTATTCTATTCTATTCTATTCTATTCTATTCTATTCTATTCTATTCTATTCTATTCTATTCTATTCTATTCTATTCTATTCTATTCTATTCTATTCTATTCTATTCTATTCTATTCTATTCTATTCTATTCTATTCTATTCTATTCTATTCTATTCTATTCTATTCTATTCTATTCTATTCTATTCTATTCTATTCTATTCTATTCTATTCTATTCTATTCTATTCTATTCTATTCTATTCTATTCTATTCTATTCTATTCTATTCTATTCTATTCTATTCTATTCTATTCTATTCTATTCTATTCTATTCTATTCTATTCTATTCTATTCTATTCTATTCTATTCTATTCTATTCTATTCTATTCTATTCTATTCTATTCTATTCTATTCTATTCTATTCTATTCTATTCTATTTTTCGATAAATTCTGCAAACAAACGTCTGCAAACACAGCATTCTTCTTTAAGCTTCTTCGCAATCGACCAATAACGAAATTGGTCACTCCACCATTCTAAATTCATTCGGATCAATACCAAGCCACATAGAGCACACCATTCCACTATAACAGTTTTATTAAATCTTGCAAGTTACCATGCCTTCCAGATCAATATGGAAAATATGACGTTCGTCTTTGGAAACAATTCTGCAAACGTCTAAAAGTGAATATGTACTCGTAATGTCTCATTAATAAGTGAAACTTTAAATTCAATCAAAATTATTTGTTGATAGAATATTGTTCACTGTTAAAAAAATTAAATAAATAAAATAAAATATGATTAGTTCTTTAAAGATGAGGATGAAAACGAGAAATGTATAGACTGAGAAGAAGCTAACGAGATAGCTCCAACCAACTTCAAATTCCAGATAATTTGAAAGAATAAAATAATTAATTATTTTTCAGTTCAACAATTATTCTTTTTGGATTTTTTGAATGGCCACCGATTTAACAAAAGTTTCTCTTGTGTCTCTGTGTTTCTGACAATGTCCTAAATGCCAGAAAGTAATAAAAATTGTGTGTCTAGACGTACTCAAATGACAGCCACATAACTGACAATTTCATTGCCAGATGGCCATCTGATAATGGCCTGTCACTGAAACGTGATATGGTATATAAACTATATTGTCAGTTAATATTTCGAGCTCACACTGTTCAAAGACAATTGGAAAATATTTTCTGCTGTCAAATCTGACAATATTGTCAGATCTGACAATAATCTTTACTTAGCTCTGGAAATAATTGTTATGTTGTATAAAAGTAACTCCTCTTCTGTAGATGGTGGTAGAAGCACTTGTAAGACTTCGTTGAAATACAGGATTTGAAAAAATAATAAAAATGTCCCACCGACCACTGTAAGCTCGTCAAGTTGCGCTAAAACGCAAACCCACTTACACTTTTTCTATTTATTTTTTAATCCATTAAGCTATTAAGTTCTTAAACTATACCAAGCGAAATGCGAAGTGTCCTCAAAGAGACAAACTGTTTCAATTAAAAAGTTATTGACAAAAAAGAACGCTGCGCTTTTATCCTTGCTCATAAAGATACAACAAAAAAAAAACACTTAAAAAGTTCAATTTCTGCCAACGGTCCTCGTTGTACCACCATATCCCTTCTATTCCTGGAAGTCAATTTAACTTCTTGGCATGCAAAAATATTTCTTTGGAAATTCATTTTCATTTTTATTTTTTTTTTTTTTTTGAATTTTAAGGGGAAGAACCTTTAAAGTATGGAAGGATATAAACTACCATCCAATTGCTAGGCAAATTGATATACCTTGAAGTTGGCTTCCTTTGTAATTGAAAAGAGAGCAAGTCTTCTTGTTATATCTTCAACTCCCTGTGCATGTTGATGATGGTCTCTTCCTGTCCGTGCATCCTCACTGCATCCCTTTTGCATTGAGTAATTGAAATAACAACGGATAGGGACTTGGCCTCATTAAAACTCAATTATGCTTCAAAGTGATAATGTAATAAGAAAATATATGGAACATAGTTTTCTTTGGAAAGCACTTGAAGCGGTTAAAACTCTATTAAAAGAAATGCCCTATTGAATCGCTTGTGTTTGCTTATTATTTATTAATCAAGATAATTCAGTATCTATCCATAAGAAATGTTAAGTACTGGAACAGTGTTTCTTGCGAGTGATTATTCAATCATGGCAGCAAAGATAGGGTATCTGTCTTTCACTCTGACTATAGTGAATTTCAATAAGCTATTTCCAATTTAAAGCTCTTACAGGGTTGCCATAGTGGGCATTATAATTTTCCGTAAATTTTGGGACAAATATCGAAGGGTAACCAACTTTTGATAGTCTAAAACATAAATTAAATCTTCTTCCACACCACCAAGTGGTAAGATAAGAGGGGCATTTTTTAACAGTCTCCGTCTTATTTTGTAATTTTGTTAAGGTTTCTTTAACGATTTCCTGCTTTTTCTTTGCACCTGTGTCCTTCGAAGAACTTAAAGCCATTTTTGATATCAAATAGTAGTTCTTCCATAAAAGTAAATAACCAAAACTTTTATGACTGTATTTTAACTATTTTCCATAAGCAAAACACATAAAAACAAAGAGTGGCAACATCTTTTTCCCTAAATTTAAACTATTTGTTTCCCTAAAAGCTCTAAAAAAGCATAAATCCTGAAAGCTTCTTAAAAAAACCAAAGAAAAAGCCATAAAGAAATATAGAAAACAAACGATATGATAACTCTGAAACAATATTTAAAAAAAAAACACAACAAGCAGTGTTACCACAACGAGTCCGAAAGGCTTAAAAATTGAGTCCTTTTTTTTTTTTTTTTTTTTTTTTTATAATCTACCCGCGCTCAAGGGATTATGATTACCCTTTAAATGTTTCAACACAGCGCGGGCGTGAAGTTGTGGAAGAGAAAGAAGGATAGGAAAGATGTGTGGCACGATGTTCTGAGACTGAAGGTTGTTGGCTCAGATATTTTATCTCCAGGGATGGCGGCTGAACTAAAGCGGAGAATGCCGTGTCTTATTTCTATGTCGCTTATAATTCACATTATTTTATTCGTGTTCATCCTTGTTGGGCATACTAGTTTAACTCAATTACATGTTGTTAGCGTTATGCCTGAACAACATGCAATGAGTAAGCCAGCAACCCATTGATGGCAATTTTTAGAAGGTTTTTAATGGAATTAAAACGACATAGACGACGGCAGGGATCGAACCTGTGATCATGAGGTTCACAGGCGAGCACACATCCATCGTGCCACGGCCACCCCTTTTGTAAAAAAAAAACCTAAAAAATTATTTTTAAGTTTTTGTTAAGCCCTTTTATATTGTGCCTGGTTATCATTTATTCGGCAAGTTACAGTGTGGCTTCCGGCTCGGTAGATCGATCATAAACCAAATATTAACATTTAGGCAAATCCTGGAAAAGACCAACGAGATTCGAATCCAGACTCACCATCTATTTATCGACTTCAAAGACGCAAATGATAGCATTAATAGTCAGAAGCTCTATATGGCGATTGCCGAACTCAGTCACCTTTCTCTATCTTCTATCGACGATTCTCCTAATCAGACTCCTCCCCCCACAAAAATACCTTCTCATGATTTTCAATTTTTCATAAAGCCAAGTTTTCTTAAATTAATTAATCAAAGGGCACGGTAGTGTCCAGCCAAGTTCTGGCACTACACCCTTTTTACAGGAACAAACTCAGGCGATTTTTGACCCCTCCCTATCTTCGGTACCAATGAAGTCAGAAACTTAAAATTCCGAATATTTGCTAAGCTAGTCAGGCACAGGCGCCTCACCAAATTTCAATTTTCTAGCATAAGCGGTTCCTGAGATATAAGGCCTCAAAAATCAAAAAAACCGTAACTGACTCATCAAATTTTAGTTAGTAATCATTAAATAATAAAATTTCTCTATTACACTGTAGCTGTTTCAATATTATTCTACTTTAAATATTCGGTATTAAAACTTCATAAAGTAAGAACTTGGCGTACTTTTAGATCTCAGTACTTTTCACGGCTGACTTGTTACACAAAGGTTTTTGTATAAAAGAACTTAGGCGGATACCACGCCCCATAAATGATAAATCTCAAATTTTCGATTTTTACTTGCGACTTATAGGTACTATAAGGCAAGTTATGCATTCGTAAAAAAATCGAACTCGAGATTTTGATCAAAGTTGACATTACGATGATAGCGAAGACTAAAAAAGTGGGTCTAGCAATTCTGTCTGTCTGTCGGTTCGACTACAGTCTAAACGGCTCGGCCGATTTTCTTCAAACTTGGTAGATATGGGTTTTAATTTTTCCCCCCGGACGTTTTTTTCTGTTTTTTTTTAAGACCAAAAATAACGGTACCTGCCATACGAATTTTTTTTCGAAATCTTATGAATATTTTTTTTACTCAAAAACTGTCCCACAGAATTTTGTAAAAAAAATTTGAAAAATTTCATTTGGTTACAACTAGCTAATGGTTGAAGAAAATTTTACAAAAAATTGTTATTTTTGGTAGCCCCCCTGGGTCCATTTTTTTAGTTTTTGATTTTCTCGAAAACGGTACAGCCGATTTAAATAATTTTTTTTTATGCCAAAGCTCCTCCAAAGTTCGAATATTATTACATAATCAAATTTTCAATTTTTATTTTTTGAATTTCAAAATTTTTTTTTGGAAACTCAATTTTTCGAAAACCCCATGCTCGATTCTTTTCAAACTTGACAAATAAAAGTTTCTTAACATTCTCTACAAGATTTGAGAAAAAAAATTTGTTTTATCTAAAACTAACGGTACCTTCCATACAAATTTAATAAAATGGTTTTCGAAAATCGTATTTTTCTCGAAAACGGTTCCGAGAATTTTGCTAAAATTTTTTTTCTTTTGATTAATCTTTACGATCTATAATTTAATAAAAAAAACTTGAAATCTAGATATTACTGACTGTACCTACCATAGAACGATTTTTTCGAATTTTGAATTTCTCATTGTCGATAACGGATAACGGATTTTAACGAAATTTTTTATAAAGAAGCTCCTAAAAAGTTTAAAAAAACATTACATTTAAAAACTGAAGAAAAAATATTTTTTCAATTTTTAGAAAAAAAATCATTTTTTTTTTTGAAAAATTCGATATCTCAAGAACGGCTTATATTTTTTGGAAATTAGACTTTTATTCGTACAGTAATGAAAACTTAAGGTTGGTGTACCAAAATGTTTTCTTAAAAATGTTTTAAAAATTTTGTACATAAAAGCTTATTTTTTTAAGGAACCACTACAACGACTTATAATTTGTGTTCCTGCATAAATTCATATTTGCATAGCATTCTGTTTTTATCTCTTATTACTAAAAGAATTAAAAAAAATCATTTTATCCTTATGAACAGTTTTCTTTAATAACATCCGTTTTTAGGAGCAAGTTCGTGCGACCCAGTCGTGCATTTTATTTCCTCTTACAAGATCGTACGATGTCGGGAAGTGCTCCATAATTTTGAAGACCTGTCAGTCAGTTACGGTTTTTGTGATTTTTGAGGCCTTATATCTCAGGAACCGTTTATGTTAGAAAATTGAAATTTGGTGAGGTGCCTGTGCCTGACTAGCTTAGCAAATATTCGGAAGTTTAAGTTTCTGACTTCATTGGTACTAAAGATATGGAGGGGCCAAAAATCGCCTGAGTTTGTTCCTGTGCCCTTTGATCAAAACCGCACCCAATGCCACGGGACTTGCATCCACAATCAATTGGGTTGTGTCATAAGGGTTATAATATCCTAAGAATATTTTTCAATTCCTGAAATGAACACCTTTCTTTTTCACTAAACAGATTTCTGATTTGCGACTATGATTCTGAATTTTTAAAATGTCACGTAATAATGGACCGATTAATGTTCCAAGGTTTGCTATAAATTTATAAATTTGCCAACATAGTTTATGAGCCCTAAGAAACTTTCTAGCTCTTCAATAGTCTTAGGTTTTCGAAATTTTTTAACACCATCAATCTTGGAAGCTGATGGTTTTATGCCTGCGGAAGGAATATAGCCTAAAAATTCTATTTGGTTAACGTTGTAAATGCACTTAGCATCATTGAAGAAAATATTTTTTTATTATTATTTAAAAAAATTAAGATTAATATAAATTGTCTTGGTTTTTCCCTCGGGTTGTTCCGTCCCGGTTGTCCGTTTGGTGGATTTATTTTTGGTTGGTTGGTTGGTGTTTTCAGGCACGGTTGTAAGCTGACTCGATTGAACTGCTTCTTCGTTGTCGGTTGGGATCCTTTCTAACATATCCAAAGCACTAAGGTATCATCAGCGGGTTTGGGTGGTTGGCGTTGCTATGAATAAGCTTCCTTGCCAATTACACGAGAAACTGGTCCAGTGGCTTGATTTTGTCTTCTTCGTAGACTCTTGTTGCTCTAGTGCTTCTTTTGCTGTCGATCGAAGATTAGTCCGGTGCTTATCCTCAGAATTTTCCTTTCGAAGAGTTGAAGCTTCTGCATTGCTGTCTTCGAAATGGTGTACCATGCAGGAAAATTATAGCTGATGACTGGTCTGATTAGCTGCTTGTATATCAATAGTTTCACTGGCTGGCTTAGTCCGGTTCTTCTGGCTAGCAATGGGTGCAAGCGGTGAAACGCGAAGTTGGCCTTCATTAGTACCTGCCTCGAGTGAGAGTTGAATTTGGACAGCTCGTTGAAGTGGACTCCGAGGTATTAAACATTCCTTTTGGTTGCGATCGTCGACCCATCGAGGAGCTTCAGGGTCAGATTTCTGCAAGTGGCTGCAGAACAACAACAGTTGCCATTGGTGATAGGTCTCCTGAAACACACAAGCTCACAGTTGGCAGTGTTTATTCGGATACCCCACTTTCTGTAGTACTCGTAGAGTCTGGAGACGTGGTCTTCCACTCTCCGAGCTGAATTTTTGGCGCTATCGATGAGGCGTAGGTCAGTGAGTCGTCAGAAAAAAGCAGGTTCTCGCAATCAGTTGGCACGGGTTGATCAGACGTCATCAGGCTATATAGGAAGGTACCCAGCTTCGATCCTTCCGGCTTTGATGGATTTGATTGAAGACTTGCAGCTGTCCAGTTGAACGAATAATTTCCTCAAAGAGAAAAAAGAAAATAATATTTTTATTAGTGGCGAAAGTAATCCAAGTACTCGAAGCTTGTTGAGAAGGGATATAGGCCTAAAGTTGGAAACCAGTTTTTTAGCGCATTTCTTCGGGATTGCCACGATTTTTGCCGTTTCCCACTTATGAGCGAAGTAGCAGTTGTTAACGCAGTTGCTTATGATGATTGCATGCGGAAGCCTTTTGATGACGTAGTTGGAGACTCCATCCAGTCCCGTTGACTTCTTTGGCTTGGAATTGACGATGATTTCAGCAATTTCCCCTGGTTGGCATAGTTGAGGGTTGTCCGTCGGGCAATTAGCTGAATGATGGTCGTCAAACTCCACTCCTTCCAAATTTGGCTGTAAAGTCAGCTGGACGGATGTCCTGATTTCATCCAGGAACACAGGGTACGTTTATGGGTTAGTTGTGAAGTTTTCCTCGAAGTGATTCGCGAAAACTTCCACTTTGTCCGCTGTTCTTGTCACTTTAATGTTGTTGTTGTTGTTGTTGACTTCAGGCATTGGTTGGGTTTTCCCTAGACAGTTGCTTATTTCGCTGAATGCGTTTGGTCCTGGTTTTATGGCCTGTAGCCTGTGTTGGATCGAGTTCCGGAACATTATGTTTACACGTTGCAGTTCACTTCTCACTGCCTGGTAGTCGTTGTTGGTTGTGTTGAGCTCTCTTTGGTGTATTCTTTGAAGCCGTTTCTTCAACCTTTGTCTGTGGGAATAGAGATTCCGCACATACTCCGGGAGGTGTTTGTACCTATCTCTGGCCGCTTGGGCACTTTTTGGGCTTCAAGGGCATTGAAGACAGCTGACTCCAGGTGGTCAATGGCAATGTCAATTTCCTCATTTCTTAGATTCCTGTTGGAGGGTGGTAATGGAACGTTGTCTTCTATGTCCCTCTGAAGTCGGAGCACAATTCATTCCGAACATAAGCCTTTTATACCTGAACAATCCGCTGTTAGTTATAAATGTAGTTATGTATCGTGAACCAGGAAAAATTTCTATCTTGCTGAAAAGCATTCTTTATATCCAAACGAGAAAAACGAGAAGCCATTCTAAGCTTAGTCAGAATAAGATTCATCATATTTGAACAACCGCTCAGTCTGAAATCTCTTTTTATTCTTTGATCAATATAATTTATAATAAAACATTCCCTTAGAAATCATTACTTAGATTATAATTTATATAATGTTGTTAATTATAGTAAAATAATAGACACTTCACTACTCTAAAAATGTTTGAGTTTGAGCATCTCTGAATTTAGCAGTACTTCCGACCTTATACTCAAAAGTAAACTGATGGACATTCCCTGAAACGCAAGAATTACGTTAAAATTTTTGAAGGCTATTTCACTAGAACACTGTTTATAAAAATAACGGTAAAATAATGAAAGACAAGAAATATTTGGGCGAAGCTCGAGAGATTCAAATGTTTCTGTTATACTTCTATCACCATTCACCATCACAATTTTTGGAGCTCTTTTTGAATTCTATCCAAGAGACTCCAGTGAGTAATTGGAACACTTGCTGAAATATGGAAAACTAAAGCTTTGGATGAATATAGACTTTAAACATTACCACCAGAGCAGAAGAGGTGAAACAATTTTTGTATCGACCCTCAAGTAGGGTAAGCTGGGGTACATTTGACACCGGGGCACATTTGACTTTGCGTTTTTCGGTATGATCGTGCCCTTAAAAAAGAAAAGTTTGGATGAAGGAAGAAGCTTAGTTTGATTTCAAGAAACGTTATGAAATTTGGCAGCCTTTCTTTAACTCTTCGCGGAGTACCACGTGTTTTTGTGTTTTCTGAGTCTCTGATCTAATTTTTGATCACCGGTAAGTAAGCGATTTGTGAACCTAATAAAATAAATTTTTTTATCGCGAATCAATATTATGATAGCACTCTGCTTAAAGTTCATAAAATTGAAGCCAGTTTTGTGAAAATATAATATAAGTTATTAAAAAACAAAAATTAAATTAAAAAGTACCTTCGGGGCACCTTTGACTTTTGCAAAAAAATATTTGTTTTACGTTGATTTTGGGAAATTATATATTAAATAAATTATTTAAAAAATGTCGATATCGATAAATATGAATTTAGATTTATATGGACTGATTTTTTATGTTTATAAATGAAATAATTTATGTTTTTTATTCTTGTTGTTTTTTTTATTGTTTAATAAATTGTTTAAAAACAAAAATTTACTTTTTTACTATTCAAACAACAGACGTGCTGGATCCGTTGATACTTTCAGAAATATAATGCACACGATGTGGGCACTCCCGGGGCACTTTTGACAAAATGACTTTTTTTAGAAAATATTTTTCTTTAAAATGTGGAAATGTTTTAAAACAAGAAATTATATGTTAGCATAATCTTGAATAATCAATAAATCAAATGCAAAACAAAACATTGGAATACATTAACAGTTTTCGGAAATACAGACTTTTAAAAACTAAGTGTCAAATGTACCCCCTTCTCCCCTAATCGGTTTTTTTGTTTCGCAGTTTTCGTTTTTTCTGCTCGGACCATCCCATCGCATTTCATTTGAATGATGGTGGATTCAGCTTTGCAGAACAGGTCTTAAGTTTATTCGTTTGCTCAGCTTATCAACAATAAATCCGAAATTTTTCGCAACTACATAAAAAGCTTTACGTGACCGGGAATCAACACCTACGGCGGATGGTCCACTGAGCATCAGTCCCTTGGTATAACCCAAAAATAAAAGCTGTTCAGCCTAAGTGGAACTGTTTGCGCCATCGTTGATGGCATTCTGGGAATTCTTTCGCTGTCGCCTGCATAAAAGGAGAATAACCTTAGTGAACTGAAATAAAACAACAAATATCCGATTTGCCTTTTCATCAAAGAAATCTATAAGCTCCCATTTCATTCCAATCCCATTAAATTCTCTTTAATCAATCAAGCATATTTTGTTGTGGTATTTTCTTGCAAGCCCAAACCACACTGAAGTGAATTTAATGACACTCCGAGGAGCCGTAAATACATACTTGTACGTCACTCAGTTAGCCCCAGGCCCTTTCCGAATAATTCTATCTGAATCAGGCAGCCTCCAAACCGCACCTTAAAAAAACACCTCACACAATAAATACATACTGATTCCGTTTATTAATACAATTTAAACCTGAACCTCCAAAAATTCTCTCGCAAACTTCGTCAAAGTTATGCTGTGTAGAGTGTAGGTCTTGGGACTGGGACGTCCTGTGAGTTGGGTTATTTATTCCGCCCTCTATCTCTATACATCGCCCGATGCACGCTGGGTTGGGGGTGGGGGGCTATGTAAAATGATTTTTCTCTTTTTTATTTTTACCTATTCGGGTCCTCGTCAGTAACATCGGTACCCACTTTTTTTTCTTCCTTTATTTCATAGCAACGGATGCTTTTTGAATATTAAGTGCGAAAAGCAAACAAAAAACGAAGCACAGGAAAAGCAAATAGCAAAACCAAAACAAGTGTGAGGTAAGGTGTGTTTGGATGAAATTGGGGTGGGCTGTAGTTTATTCCAACATTCAATGTGAATTCCTGGACTTTAGCAATTGAAGGTTGCCAATTGGAATATCTGAATGCCAAACAACTTTTTTCCACATCAAGCCCAAGGCTCACAAATAGAGCACCAATAAACAAAATAAATTACCGAAGGTGTATTGTAGGGAAGGCATGTAGGTGTACGAGTTGTTTGAAATGTTCAGGTTTTTTTTCCTGTCGGAGTAATGTGATAGAGCCTGTGGGCAATATAGTAATATAGTCAGGTACATAAACTCCGAATGCTCATTTCAACTATTTCTATGAAAACATTTTTTTATTGATTCGCCAATAAAAGTATATAAACAAGAGAGAATGAATCGCTCATGAATCACCAAATTACAAAAAAAAAAAAAACAAACATGAATAGCAGGTATAGTATTCTCACACATGTGGAAATCCTGTAACCAAGTTACGGATATCATAAAACAGACAATCTTCAGGGCTCGTCTTGCTCATTTTGTAGTCACAATTTACGATAAGATAGGTTTTCTTAAAGGTAGTTATGTCTTTAGTTGAAACTTTTGATGGTTTAGGGTCAGCAGTAAATATTTACCCATACTTACCCTGGGTGTAGACAAATTTTCACCTTAATTTGTACCTTTCGATAGTTTGATGAGCCATTTTTCGGGATCGGCAAGTTGTGTTAGGTGTGAGCGGGTAGCTGTTATTATTCATAGGTAAAAAGCATTCAAAAATTACTATACAACATTCAGAACTAAGTGCAGAAGGTTCAAAAACAATATTGTCGGATATGACAGTTTAATATTATGTCAAAAATGTCTTACAAGAAATGGACTTTTGACATTTCTGGAATCAGAGAACTATATAAAGATATTACCTATCGGAACGACGTTGCTATTATCGTACCAGGAAAGCATCTTAACATCTTGAAAGAACCTACAATGTAATAGAAACATTTTATTATTTAATGATTACTGACTAAAATTTGATGGGTTCACTGGTCAAGTTTTTAAAACCTTTCGAATTGGGCATACACAAAACTTGCCAAGTAAGCCCATCAAATTTTAGTCAGGTGGACTCTATCTACTAAAATCAACTTAAGTTATAGCTTCCTATTTCTTTCGGTATATTTTCTTTTTGTTATTGGTTGCTTTGATTTGCGCTTCAATTATTTCTTCTTGTCCTGGCAAGATACCTAACACTAACATACCTACCTTAATTACAACAATCAGAAGTGATCCATATAAATTAAACATTTTCTCAGAAACTGGGCGGATACCTCGCCCCTGAAAAAACCTCTAATTTTATATGTTTTTCTTTGCATGCAATTTAAGCCCTAACACTTTACCAAATTTCATCGTTTTACAGCAGTCAACCAACACCAATTCGGAGAAAGTGGGCAGATACCACGCCCCTTGAATGGAAAACCTCAATTTTTATTTTTGGTCCCTTATATGCAGTTTGAGCCCTTCCGTTCCACCAAATTTCATTGTTTTACTGCAATCGGAAGTGTGCCATACAATTTACATCAGTTCTCAGGAAGTGGGCGGATACCACGCCCCTGAATGGAAAACTTCAAATTTTACATTTTTCTCTTTGTATGCAATTTCAGTCCTTCCACTTTACCAAATTTCATCGTTTTACAGCAGTCGGAAGTGCTCCATTCAACCAACACCAATTCGGAGAAAGTGGGCGGATACCACGCCCCTCCTGAAAGGAAAACCTGAAATTTTTTCCTTACTTGCATGACAAGACTTACCGTTGTGCGAAATTACAAGATTCTACGATGTCGGGAAGTGCTCCATAATTTTGATGGTCTGTCAGTCAGTCAGTGAGTCAGTCAGTTACGGTTTTTGTGATTTTTGAGGGCTTATATCTCAGGAACCGCTTACCGCTTATGCTAGAAAATTGAAATTTGGTGAGGCGCTTGTGCCTGACTAGCCTAGCTAATATTCCGAATTTCAAGTTTCTGACTTCATTGGTACTGAAGATAGGGAGGGGTCAAAAGTCGCCTGAGTTTGTTCCTGGAAAAAGGGTGTAGTGCCAGAACTTGGCTGGGCACTACCGTGCCCTTTGATTAGATAGATGATTTTTATTGAATTAATACCATCCATCATAGAAATCAGTTGAATACTATTTGTATCACAGAAGTAGTTAATTCCTGGGATATTATGGGAAAGGATGCTATAAGTTCACCTAAACAATGACTCGGCCGCTTCCGCTTCATACTCTGCTCTGCACTGTTCATCAATCTTAGAGATAATTTCATACAGAATATTTCTACTAGCAGCTTCATCTGTACTATTCAAATTTAGTCTCACGTTACATCCTTCCGCCAACCTCAACCACTCTCCATACCAACTACTACGGTCTTGAATACATTTACTACTCTCTTTACCAAACGGAATTTAGGCATCCTAAGAACTTTAAGCAAATAGTCCGCTTGAAGCTTAAGCGTTTTTATAAACAGCGTCGAGATTACTGTTTCAAGAATGACAACGTAATTCTGCTTGCTAACTGGAACCTGAAATACTCTCTTAACGTAGTAAATAACGAGTTTTTGAACAGAGTCGAACTTTTTACATCCCCAAGCCTGGGCACCATACAGAAGTATCGTCTCCGAAACTGACTCAAAAATCTAATATTTACTACTGTGAGATATGTTTAAGTTTCTTAAGCAGCTCTTCCAGGTGATGTTTATTGCTGTCTGTGCTTTTTGTAGTTTATCACTGAAATTCTTCTCTATATTCAGGCTGCTTGTAGATATTAACCAAGATATTTGTATTCCTTGACTACTTCAATAGATTCTCCATCGTTCGTTGGCAACTTGTCTTCCACCTCCTCTTTTGAAAATTATTCCTTTTGATATTTGACATTCCAAGACTATATAACTTATAGAACAATGCACCACGGTCAATGGAATCGAAGGCAGCCTTGAAATCAATGAAAAACGCATACAGTTTTTACTTGCGACTTAAAGGTACTATAAGGCAAGTTATGCATTCGTAAAAAAAATCGAACTCGAGATTTTGATCAAAGTTCATATTGCGATGATAGCGAAGACTAAAAAAGTGGGTCTCGCAATTCTGTCTGTCGGTTCGACTACAGCCTAAACGGCTCGGCCGATTTTCTTCAAAGTTGGTAGATATACTTTTTAATTTTTCCCCCACACGTTTTTTTATTATTTTTTTTTAAGACTAAAAATAACGGTACCTGCCATACGATTTTTTTTCGAAATTTTGTAAATATTTTTTTTTCTCAAAAACTGTTCGACAGATTTAAAAAAAAAGATACAAAAAAAATGTCTTTAGTTAAAGCTAGGTACTAGTTAAAAAAATTTTCCGAAAAATGGTTATTGAGGATTTTTGATAAACCGATTTTGATAATTTTCTTTTGCTAAGGCAAATTTTCAAAAAAAAATTCAATTTTTTTTTTCAAAAACTCAATATTTCGAAAACCTTATGCTAGATTTTTTTTTACTTAAAAAATTAAAGTTTCTTAACATAATCTACAAGATGTATAAAAAAAAGTTTTATTTTACCTAAAAATAAAGGTATCCACCATACAAATGTTAAAAAATGGTTTTCAAAAAACGTATTTTTCTCGAAAACGGCGCCTAGAATTATGATAAAAATTTTTTTGTTTCAATTAATTTTAACGATCTTTAATATTATAAAAAATAATTTTGAAATTAAGATATTACAGCTTGTACCACCATAGAACCATTTTTTTAAATTTCGAATTACTCATTATTTATCGACATAAAGGATTATAATGAAATTCTTAGTAGAGATGCTTCTGAAAAGTCTTAAGACCAATGCATTTCAAAACTTAAAAAAAATATTTTTTGAATTTTTGAAAAAAAAAATCATTTTTTTTTTTGGAAAATTCGATATTTCAGAAACGGCTAAACATTTTTTTTTGGAAATTTAATTTTCATTCGTACAGTAATAAAAACTTAAAGTTGACATACCAAATTGTTTTCTAAAAAATCTTTTAACAATTTTGTATATTAAAGCTTTTTTTTTTAAGAAACCACTACAAGGACTTATAATTTTTGTTCTTGCATAAATTAATATTTGCATAGCATTCTGTTTTTGTCTCTTACTACTAAAAGAATTTAAAAAAATTAATTTTATCCTTATGAACTGTTTTCTCTAATAACATTCGTTTTTTAAATTCCTAGTCTATTATTGCATTTTATTAACCTTGTGACAAGAAACTTTCTGCTATAGTTTTCAGGACGAAAATGTTGTCTATCGTTGAATATCCGTTTCGGAAGCCTCCCTGAAACTTTTTTAGCAAGTCATTCGAATCAATCCAGGCTGTTAGGCGCTTGTGAAGGATCGTCATGGATATTTTATACGAGGAATTCAGAAAGGAGATTCCCCGATAATAATTAGCCGGATCCAATAACGATGCATTTTTATGGATTGGGAAAATAACTACATCTCGGTATTCATCAGGAAAGAGCTCACCATCTTTGTTAAAAACAATAGCTAAGCTTTCCTTAAAGTGTTCTGTTGCATATTTATAGCATTCCAGGGGAATAGCGTTTGCACCAGCAGCTTTGCCATCCTCAAGTCTGGTTAAAGCTAATTCTATTTCCTGTCTGGTAAGGATTTCATGAAGAATAACGTTGATATATTTCCGGGGGCTGCGTATTGCCAAATTGGTGCTGAAGCAGTTGGGTTTAGTAGCTCATTAAAGTGATCACGTTGATTTTTCGGTTTTCACCATTTAGTTCCCATGCTATAGTTTACAGAATTCCGATGCATTTTTAAATAACGCCAACCCCCATAAGTTTTGTTTTTGTTTTTACAAAGTGCCTTGTATCTCCTATTCGAATCGATAAAGTTCCTTCTAAACAAGTTCCTGAATAATCGCAGCCAGGCAAAGGATAATTTGCGTGCTCTCTGACAATTCGTCGTCGATTTCTCTTCCTTGTTTGCTAACATTTTTCACACAGGTAGTCTGCGGATACGACATTTTTATTACTTGTTCAAGTGTGACAAGGTCCGAGCCAGAATGCCTTTGAAGATTCGAGTCAAGAAGACGCCTATAATGATTCCGCTTTATTGGTTTTCCATTTCATTCTAGGAGGTAGACTCATTGTCATAATATCCTCATAAAGCGGGCTTTGTGTTTGGAAGGAGACAATTAATGGAAGATGGTAGGAGAAGGGTACTGGTTTAACCTCAAAATCTATAACGAATTGTTGCCTCACGATGTCACTCAAACTTGTACCATTGCGAATGAGAAGACCTAATCGCGTAATTCCAACAGTTGTTTTCCTTTCCCATTAAGCATCCCGTCTTCTGATTGCCTGCCGACCCAAGGATTTTCCTTAGATTGACATATATCTACTTGGAATTCAGATGAGAATTCAACAATAATTCAGTTACCATTCCCTGCAATAATTAAAAATATGCGTTTCACTTTTTTGGAAAATGTCTTTAGCTTAACCCAATATTCCAGATTATGTATCTACAATATATTGCCTTACACTAAGCGAACGTTTTTTTTTTTTTGTAGAAACCACATTTTTAGACTTATAATCTATCGATTCCTTTCTGGAAAAAGAGCCAACACAATAAACATTCAAGCAATATTTATCAAAGCCATAAACAAGACATATCACCCTTCGACTACCATTACCGTTCCCAAAAAAAAGTCACCTACCGCGAATTATAAGCCTCGTAGCACCTACGAGGTATATAAAATTAAATCATAATTCTATTTGCTCCAGGAGGCTTAAAAGAACATAAACCAATTACGAGTAAATTTAAGGCTATAGATTACATATATTTTTTTCTTTTTTTTTTTGCCCAAGGAACAGGTTGACCTGTTCTGACATTTATTATACTTCTGCAATAAGAAATCCAATTTGCCTCTAAGCTCACTTCTAAATGCTTTGAATGCTTATTTTTTTTTCAGTCAAATTGACTTGGTCCAAACACCAAAACTCCCATAACAACATATATGTATTTTATAAATAGCAATAAAATAAAAAGAAAAGTTTGAAAATACGAGTATCAGTGAGCTGCCTTCAAAAAAAAAAAAAAAAAACATTATTGGTTCTTTATACAGAGTAGACAGAGCCACAGGAATTAACATTAATCATTTTTGAAATTATTAACAGGGTGTTGCAGAAATAAAATGGACTGAGGCTGGAATCCCTAATTTTTTAAAATATTCGAATTAGGATTTTATTTTAAAAAGTGTTGATGATGGAAGACTCATAAGTATTACCCGTAACTTAGAAGCAGATTTGTTTTATGTTCGTTAAATTAGTTGGTACTTTTGGTTAGTAAGTAGCTCTAGGTTTTCAAGGCTAAGATCCAAAAAGCAAAATCTGGCTTTCAACCAAACAAATTGACAACTGACTAATCGATGGCCGTATATGACACCTAATACTTGGGCAAATTTCTCACCAATTTCTACATGATTCCAGCATTATTTGGAGCTGTACTGTCGAACGAAAAATATGACGAAACGCCAAGAGGAAGAAATGCGACGTTGGATCACTTAGGTTAGGTCAGATTAGGTTGACGTGGCTTACACTTGGTTGACACTTAGACCATGTGTTGGTCTATTGCGATGCAACATCAAATCTTAGAGACTTTCTCCCTAATCGTTAAACCTATTGGAGCTCCTTATGAAGCGAGCAGATAGGCAGTCTTATATCTATATTTGCCAGATCAATAAGATCATTGTAGTAGAAATCCCCCAGATAGAGTATACGTGACATGTACAGATATGGTGATGAATCGGTCCCCCTCTTCTTCGTCCATGCAGCTTCAATTCTAAATCGTTAGAATAAACTCCAAGCCCCGTTGCGTGCTTGCCTATGAACCAGTGCCCTGTTTAAACAGCTATTCAGGAGCTTATGTGCGTTCTGTTTAAAGATATTAAACATTTAGAGCGCTTCAGATCCAGCATTTTCCAAATCTAATTTGTCGCCAAGTAGGTGGTGATACTCTTCCACCTAAGGTTTGTTCTCTAAATAGCAGCTTGCTTTAGCATAAGCTTACACAAAGCAATGGGAATACCTATATTTGCCGTATCTGACAATAAAGGTATCATTGTTCCAGTTTTGGCGAATTCGTCAGCTTTACAATTTCCCTAAATGTTCCTGTGGCCCGGCATTCAGCAGAGATGCCACATCCTCCCAGATTGCTCTAGAAGTGATTTTTACCTGAAAGTTCTTATCAAATTGAACCTGAGGGATGATGAAATCGGTGTCACTTGGAAGTGAACCGAATGAGTTCAGAATTATGGAGTGGTCTATTGCATTATCGATCCACTTCGTGGAGACTTTAAGGCGAATAGCTGTGGTTGCAGCCGTTTCTTTACCGAATATATCGAGGGGTGTTTGATGGAAGAGAATGCCCAGTGCAGCGGAAGGAGTCGTGCGAAGTACTCCTACCATGCACAGACAAGCATTTCTACAGGAATTAGGAATTTGCAGGATGCCTGTTCGAATATTTCGTTCCAAGGCTTCCAGAAGTCTAAGGCTGGAAGAAATTGCGGGACGTCAAATTTGGAGAGCGCGCTGCCCACATTAAATCGCCTGTTAGAGAGATGAGGCACCCAGAGAAACTGTCTCTCAAAAAGTCCATGAAAACTCTCGCTCCTTCTGAAACCAGAATTCGGGCAAAAACAAAATTCTGAATGATGGTCGAGTAACGTGAAGAAGTCACAGTAACCATTCTATCATTTACTTCGAAAAAGTAAGATCCGATGATCGCTATTCTTGATATTCCACAACACACTGTCACTATGATGGAGTGCCGGAGGGGCCTTCGAAAGACCTTCCTGGGATTCGTCTTACTTCAGTAGCGTAAATTTTACTTATTATCGCCTCCAATAAGGGAAAAGTAAAATGCACGACTGGGTCGCACGAACTTGCTCTTATGTAAAAGACTAAGAATTTAAAAAATGAATGTTATTAGAGAAAAACTGTTCATAAGCATCAAATTCATTTTTTTAAATGACTAAAACAACTCCTTTAGTAGTTGGAGCTAAAAACAGGATGCCATGTGTTTTAAGCAAATATTAGTTTATACTAGAACAAAATTATAAATCGTTGTAGTGGTTTCTTAAAAAAAATAAGCTTTTTTATACAAAATTCTTAAAACATTTTTAAGAAAAAGTTTTGGTACGCCAATTTAAATTTTTTATTATTGTTCGAATAAAAATTAAATTAAAAAAAAATAGTAGGCCGTTTTTGAGATATTGAATTTTCCAAAAAATAAAAAAAGGATTTTTTTTTTTAAATTCAAAAAAATATTTTTTTTTTCAAAGTTTTGAAATGCAATTTTTTTTTAAATGTTTGGAAGTTTCTCTATGAAAAATTACATTAAAATTCGTTATGCCAATTATGCGAAATTCAAATTTCGAAAAAATCGTTCTATGGTAGGTACAGTCAGTAATATCTTGTTTTAAATTTGTTTTTATTAAATTATAGATCGTAAGAATTAATTGAAAGAAAAAAATGTTTATCAAAATTCTCGGAACCGTTTTCGAGAAAAATACGATTTTCGAAAACCATTTTTTTACATTTGTATGAAGGGTACCGTTATTTTTAAGTAAAATAAAGTTTTTTTCTCATATTATCTTGCAAATTATATTAAAAAAAAATTATTTATCAAGTTTTAAAAAATCGAAAAAATTGTTTAAAAATCAAAAAAAAAAGTGTTTTGAAAATTTGAATACACAATAATATTAAAACTACTAGGGAGCTTTGACGTAAAAAAATAATTAACATTGGTCGAACCGTTTATGAGAAAATCAAAAACAAAACAAAAAAAAAAAAAAAATGGTTCCAAGGGGGGTACCAAAAATAACCATTTTTTGGATAATTTTTTTCAACCATTACCTAGCTTTAACTAAACGATTTTTTTTTATTTTTTTTTTAAATCTGTGGGACAGTTTTTGAGAAAAAAAATATTTATAAAATTTCGAAAACAATTCGTATGGCAGGTACCGTTATTTTAGGTCTTAAAAAAAAAGGAAAAAACGTGTGGGGGAAAAAATTGAAAAACATTATCTACCAAGTTTGATGAAAATCGACCGAGCCGTTTAAGCTGTAGTCGAAAAGACAGTCAGAGAGAATTGCCAGATCCACTTTTTTTTACTTCGCTATCATCGTAATGTCAAAAAAAAATGTCAAGTAAAAAACGAAAGCGTCTCGAGGCAATGCAGGCACCCGCGTTTTTTCGGAGTGAAGGCCTGGGATATTGTTCAAACGCAGTTTGTATCCTCTCAAAATTTCTGGGGTATACATCGTTCACTGAGGACCACTTTCAATCATAAACATATTTCCAGTACTCTTGTAGGCATTAACTCATGTAAGAATTCGATTTTCGCATGGAAACTCGACCGCGGGGAACGATATTGCAATGTGAACGGCAAGCTGAACTCGAACGAACAAGCAGGCGTAACAATCTACGACCATTCGAAAGGAAGTTAAGACCTTTTCAAATCCATCCATCTACCGTGCTACCATCCTGTACAAATCTGTAAGCTCTAAATCGATGAAGCTTCTCACATGAATAAATGCTTGTGTATAAACATATATGTAGGTTAATATAGTCATGTTACTGTTAGCATTCCAAGTATTGAAATAAATAAATAAGGAGCAGCGAAAGAAGAGTATTGAGCAGGGCGAAGATCTAGGCCACATGCACCATATCACCTTTAGAAAAACGAACGGTCTCGAGATCGAAACAAAACCAGGATTTCTTATAAAAAAAAGCCAAGCAACTGGCTTCCGCTTGAAGACCGGACGCATGTCCTTCGAAATCACCAAGTAATCGAGTCGCTGCATTTCTAAAAGCTGCCAAATGGACATCATATTGAATGTGAGGAGCAAATCGAAAATTTGACCCACTTTCAACAAATGAAAAATCATTTCCGCACCCTGTAGACTTATAAAAAGCTTAAGAATATAAAGACCATAGGCTCTGAAAGCTTACTGGGCCGGCATATAGCCCATAGGCCAAATCTCAAATTGAAGTAAATCGTGGAAAATACAAACGAATCTGATGTCCAGACTCACCACATTTTCATTAACTTCAAATTCGCATATGATAACATGCATCATCAAGAACTCTGTATGGAGATGGCCGAATTCGGCATGCCGGGAAATCAGATCCGCTTGTGTCGCGTGATATTCGGAAAAAGGTCGGACAATAGATCCTTCGAAGTCAGTGATTTCTTTAATCTTATTCTGGAGCACATATGAGGGCGGTCCGATAAGTACTTAGCCTACAAAAAAAAAAGTGGCGATTTATTTGTCAACAAAGTCTCCTTTTAGCTCGATACACTTGATCCAGCGATGCTCCAAATTCTTTAAACCTTCCGAAAAATAGGTTTTCTCGAGGTTTGCAAAGTAGTCCTCCGTGGCGGTGATGACCTCCTCATTCGACTTAAATTTCTGCCCGGTGACTGATTTTTTCAAGTTTTCAAACAAAAAAAAAAAAAGTCGCACGAGGCCAAATCTGGAGAATGCGGTGAATGGGGCAACAGTTCGTAGTGCAATTCGACAGCCTCAAACACTGCTCTGAAGTGGTCTCACGGTGGCGCTTGTTGTCAGAAGTGAGCAAACGCGGCACCCATCGCGCCGACAACTTTCTGATGCCAAAAACTTCATGGAAGATATGACCCACGCGGTCTTTTAAAATGCCTACTGTTTCAGCTATCTCGCGCACCTTGAATCGGTGGTTTGCTAATACGAGATCGTGGATTTTTGGCACGTTATCCTCCGCGGTACCCATTTTCGGGGCACCTAGGCGGGGCTCATCAACCACGTTGAAACTCGTTATACTAATTTTTGACGGTCGCCATCGAAGGAGAGGAGTCACTCTGCACAGCATCCAAGCGCTCTTTGATTTGGCTGCGCGATTTCCCTTCCAAAAACAAGAATCGAATCACCCACCGATAATGCTCATTTTCCATGGCTTTCACACGCGGTCAAAACAAAATTGCGAGTCTGATTCGGCTGAAATTTTGACAGTAGCCTTCTAAGAGAATGTAGTAATGTGAGGCTAAGTACTTACCGGACCGCCCTCGTAATTAGCGCTGAAGCAGGAGTTAATACCGTGGGCACTATTTTCAAGAAATTTGTACAATTAGGATATTGACATCATAAGTCTTGGAGCAGTCTTGAAGACGAGGACAAAACGTCACAGTGATAAAAATAGGTATTACTTATAGAATTCATCTAAGAACTATTAAAATTTACCAATGAAAACCACTGCTACTTCAGTTTGACGAAAAAAATATGTCACGCGCGCAAGACGAAGTGTCAGATTTTTTGATGAATTCCATAGCAAAATTTTTACTTATAAAATTCTGGATTACAAAAAATTTTCAAATATTATTTTTCATAACAAAAATAGGTGCTTTGAAAAACGTGTTGAAATATGCCCAGCACTTCTCTAGCGAAGGTATAAAATCAAAAGAACAAACAAATGATATTCACCGAGGCTCTCTTCTGAATTTCGGTAACACTACTTTTTTAGGCAATTAGTAAAATGTCAAAAAGAAGCTCTAAACTACGATCATAAATTTTACAGAATTTTACCAAAGCAAGTATTGTACTATTTTCTGAAACATCCTGTACGTGTAAGAAGGAAAAACTACCATGAAAATTGCCTCCGTTAAATTCATCAAGATTATTACCTTACACAAAACAAAGCCCGTATTGTCTGATAACTCTCAAAATCCGCCCTCTGATACCTTGCAAAATATTTCGTCAAATAGCCACAGGTCATTCAAATAAATTTAACCTCGGCCCTTCAGACCCAGCCTGGCTTTGAATAGATTCAGTTAATACTTTCTGCAATGAAATTTAGCTGAACGCAGGAGATGAGAAGAACGGACCGAACCGTACCCTACCGGAACCAAATTACTATAGGTCAATTCAGCGAATTCAGCATTATGCACATAACAGACACCGAATGCAATTATAATGGTGCAAATAACGAAACGAAGCACCGCAGTTAATATTAATGTTCCAGTCATGACGGACTGACATGGGCATTAGTGTCATGAAACGTTTTTGAATGAACTAACGATACTCCAGCGACCGCATTTGACTTTCGTCCTGAGCTAGAAAATTATGTAGTTTGCCCGAGGTGCAAGGTATTCGAATGTGATAGCTATTGGGACAAAAGTAACTCATTTGCCGATACGCTGTGCCTCAACCACATTCTACCGCACCGGACCACATCGACTTCGGTTGAGTTCCTGCGGAAAATAGTTTCAACCGCCGCGCCATGCCATCCAGCCAGGACTGGGTGGGATAGGTACGAGTACATATAGAGATGTTTATATACCTATGTATACAGAACTTGGACCAGAATTCAAGCAGGGTAGTGGTGATTTGTTCTATACACATCCACTGCCTTCATGGATTGTTGGACATCGTTAGTTAATTGGCAAAACATTTTCATTGTTCTACACTCCATGTCATCTGATTGACGCCACATTTAGTTAATTCGTTTTTAAGAGGGTAAGATCTAAAAAACCTTGAATAGTAATAAATAGAAATCACTGACTCGCATAACTGTTCTTGCGGTTCAAGCATATAATGAGATCAAGCATGCATTTGGATTCTGCACCATTATCATACAGATGAGCCTATCATTTTCCTCTAAAGGCAGTTTCGTTGCACATTTGGCAACAATCCTCACAGCTGATGGACGGAAATGTGACTGGAAAGCTAGGTAGAAATGGCGACCAATGACGGTCTAGCCCTGTGGCCCAATAAACGCTGAAGTGCGCCATTTTGATACCATAACTCCTTTTAACATTTGGATGGAATTGATTTCGGAAATTGTGGCCATTTTCGCGGAGACATCCAGTTTAGATTGAGTTAAAGAAAAGAAAGGATTTAGTAGGATGAGTCTTATGTGTTTGTTATAGTATAATATCCGGAATTCAAATCACTCACACAACCGGACCAACACATGCATCCGAAACCATCAACCATCGTGCAAGGCAGCTTGTTGACTGATGCTGAAGCAGTAGCTTATCCAACTGAGTGATCATTCGGCCCATCTGCACCATAAACCTCCATCAAAGCCCTCAGTCCGCTAGCTCACGGACTAGGGAATCAACTAACAGGCACGGCACAGAGGTAACCAAAGTTCGATGTAGAGCCATTTTGTTGAGTTAATAAAAGAGATCAAAAAGAATGATCTTTATTTCCGAAAATTTATCAGTGTCGTCAAAAAATGACCTTGCTGATGAGTGTAATCTAAATTTGGCCAGAACAGGGCATTTGCAGAGGAAATTGAGGACTGTTCCCTTTTCCCGATAGTCCCCACAGCTATGACAGTGAGTGTTGTGAGGAATGCCTAGCTTCGCTGCATGCTCTCCTATTGGCCAACGTCCGCTAAAAGTAGCTACGATCCTGGCTGTCTTGCCTGTGTCTGCATATAAGATCAAGTGTTCGGGATTTATTATATGTCTTTTTAGATAGAATGCAGTTAATTAAACTTTTCTACGATTGTTTCTCCGTTAAGAAAAATTGAGAGGGTTGCCTGGCCAGCTCGCCCGCTCGTTCATTTCTATCATGACCCGGAGCCCAGATAAGAGTGACATTGTGGTTAATATTAAAGCTAGCGCGTTTATTCCGGAAGTGCTGGAGTAATTTGGAATTTTATGTCTCAGAATTATTGGCTGGCTGAATTACTGGCCTGGCTGTCTGTGATAACAGCCGTATTCCGGTTGTGGTTTGTATCTTGCTTGAGTACCTTGCAAGCTTCTCTGATAGCCAGTAATTCAGCTTGAAAAACACTAACAAAGTTGGGTAGCCTAAGATTCCTGAACCTAAGATTCCTGAACCAACACCATACTGTATCTTTGAGTCATCAGTAAAAATACTTGTGTCGAAGTCTTTCGTCACAACGACATCATCAACCCAGTCCTTATTGAATGGGAAAATAACCTTCAAATCTTAACTAATGCTTAATTTAAGGGTGGAGTAGTCAGTGAAAGTCCCAATCATCTCTATTGAAATCAACTACGTAAAATTGATGTGACCATAAGGTTTGGTAATCCAGGAGTTCGAATCCTTTAGCCTAGTTTTAAATTCTCAGAAGATCTTCATTCAAACAGAAGGCAAGATCTTCTATTAGTCCAATTTTAGGTGGGAGAAAGATTTGTATATTATCCGCATAAAAATGAAAACAAACATTCTCAAGAACATAAGGCAGATCGTTGATATACATAGGCAGGAAACAGAATCGAGCCCAGACTAGAGCCTTGAGGTACTCCTATCTTCAATTGAATGTGTATCGAAAATTTGCTTCCAACAGCTACACGTTGAGTTCTGTTACACAAATAACTACTACCGAGGCAAACATCAGAATTCCAAAAAACCTAAATAGTGCTTATAAGCCTTTGAAAGGCTTTAGAGAAGTCCAATAGGTACATTAACGTGACGGAGTTATCCTGGCTGCTATTCCAAGCGATTGGAAATGTTGAAGTGACAACACAATGATTGTAAAAATGGGTGAGAGCCGTAATCAACCAACCTCAAAGATTTGAAAGTCCCGATAAATAAAAACGGTAAGTTTGATTGTAGAGTAAGGCAGCTTTGGGTTCAAAGTTAGTAGGTAATTGGCTTGTGTGAGTAAACTGGTTGTTAAGGTCAATCTAATATTTTGAAACATCTTATTCCAACACCAATCTCACGGAGATTTTTACAAATATTCTTAGGAGAAGGCGAAAAAGTAGCAGTATTGTCGCGAAGTTGCACAATTTGTTAACTTCCTCCAATTGAAGTTGTATTTTCTGCGATTTTTCATCGCATTCATTGCTTCTATATTGTACCACGGACATTTTTCATTATGTGTCCTTACCCATTTAAGAGGAATTAAGGAGCATTTTTGCAAAACTCAACGAATAAATTTTGTTGATTTTTCAGAAGAAGGTTTTTTGTGTCTCATTTCAACAAAAATGCGTTTTTCGAAAGGAAATTAATGAACATTTATTCTAACGGTTACAATCTATGTAAACTTTCTTGCAAATCAAATCAAAAACAAAGTAGTCCTGTTAATTTTAAGCCGAAAAATAGAGTTTTTTTTTTCAATATGAAACAAAGTAAAATTTGTTGAGTTTTGAAAAAACGTTAATTTGATTGAATTGAAAAGGTTTTTTATTTCTAACAAAAAAATACATTTTAAGAAAAAAAATAAACACATACAAATAAAAGTTAATGCTTTAAGTTTAATACAAACATAACATAATCATATCAGAAAAATAAAATATATACTATGAAAAATCGTCAATCGTCATCGTTAGTCTTCAGTTCAATCAATCTTCGGCATTTCCTGACTGCGCTTTGTTATAGAAGTCCTGTGCTTCTTCTGGAATATTGTAGATAGAACTTCTTGAGTTTCTTGACATCAGGCATCTTTTTAAGGGACACTTTATTTTTCGGTGGAACTTCGTCAAATAAACAGTTTTCATAAACAGTTGAAAACTGTTTTTAATGGATAAACCATTATGGGTGACCCGCTGAATGTTTTATTCAAAGCTATAGCAACTTTTTGGTCTTGTTTTTCGTAGCTTATTACTTTGCTGAACTTATTTTGAATGGAAGTTTAGATTTAATAAGCTTCTAAGTGTCCTTTTTATAATCCACCACAGTTCAGTCTTTCCCAAAAGTAGGGACTGTACCATGGTTTTTGAGAACAGTGCTATATTCTTCTGGTGAAATGATGTCTTCTTTCCTTCTGTACTACTTTTCCACTCTTCCGAAAACTCGATCCGGTGGCATATAACTATGACCTCTTATGGGAAAATAGTGGCTGATTTGTTTGAAAACATTACTTTTTTCCAAAAAAGAACAATGCCACCATCATTATAGTGTTCTTATTTTGGGAAGCACAGGAATCAGAAAACAAGCGCAGGTTTCGTTTAATCCCTACAGATATTGACAACAGATTTTTTTCGAGTACTTTCAAATAGCTGACTATTATTGAAGCAATTTCATTAGCTCCTCTTGGGCCATCAGTCTGAAGCCAGGTATAAAAGGTAACGTCTTCTTTATTTTGAACTTTCTTATGGTTGTTGATTTCCATGTTGTAAAGCCTAACTTATCTAGAATAGAAGACTTCTCCAACATAAAGCTTCGGAAGAGGTTGTTTTTGCTGCAGGCCAAAAACGATGTCGATTGTGCCCTCCTTTGGTTTGTTCATTATTGAATGAAACTTTTTTGCTCGAAGTTGTGAAGCTTCTTAGTGTTTTTTATTTCTTGGAGTTTGATCTGGTCGTCTTCATAATTTTTCATTTGTACATCGAATTGTTTGCATGTGGAGCATGTTCCCAAAGCCGAGGTTGAATTCCGAATAAAAAATCTTTTTATATTTGGAAAGACTGCATGTGAGCTTTTTTCTGTCGAACATCTTTTTTAAGTTCATTTCAGGTGGAAGATAACTTTTCTTCGACTTGCTCCTATAATAGTTAGTTATTTTCTCGGCAGAAGAAGGATGAAATGTGTTGTCGAACATCATCAGCAATTTCCAAGTCCACTGGCTTAGCCCTATTACCTCCTCTTCTTTCTGTAGGACCCTCCATCGTATATAAATCACAAAAGTTAAAATTAACTCTATTTTGAGGCTTATTATATAACATTAGATATAACCTGGCTATGATTGACAATCTGTTTTGAGAAACTCCCAAAATATTTCAAAAAAGCTGGTTACAAAAAGGGACTCGCTGCTTGTCCTTAGTTTTAACAAAATATTTTATTGATATTGCGTGAGGCTTTTTTCTCTGTACATTTTCTGCTAAGCGCTGTCTTACCGGGTAACTTATTTGTATATATTTAAGCACCAATCTGTCTTCATTCACTTCAAATTTGAATTTTAAAACACTATATAAAAATATATTTCTTTAAACTTACTACTCAAATCTACAGTTGTTAATTCATATGCTTTGATGTTTAAAAATATTTTTTTCTTCTTAATGTGGTTATCTTCAAAATTTGGCATGTATCCCTTCAAAGATCTCGTAGAAAGCCTTGTTTCTTGATTTTTTCTGTTTTTTCTGAACAGGAACAACAGGGGTATTAAATACACAATCGGCTTGCATTTTCACTTCACCTAATAGTTTTTAATCAATGACTTAACGCACACTGAAAAAATTAAGATTTTTCAGAAGTTTTTCAATCAATTGACATTTGAGATTTTTTATACGAGTACGTCTTTTAGAAAATAGACATAAAGCTTTATTTCCAAATGTCTTGACATAATAAAAATCTCTGAAAAAAAGATGCATTCCAGAACACATCCCAGTACCAAGCAAATGTTTTTGTGCACTCGATTTAAGCGCCATCTACATCTCAATATATCAACAATTTTTAATCATTCTATATTCACTCTGATTGCTGACCAAATTATATTCACTCTTAATGTTTTTATTGTTTTGCATGTAAAATTTTGCTAACTTGGCTATTCACTCTTTCAAAAAACACGGCTAGTATCATACGTGACCACTGCCATTAAAAAATTTGCTCAAAAAGGGTTATTTTTTTTTAACTACCTAATAATAATTTCTAGGAAAGCAAAAGGCTAGGATTTTACAACCGGATGTGCCTTAATAAAATTATTATAATAACATCAACCAGCTATTGGTCGACGCAGAAATTAAGTACAGTTGTGTTGAGTTTTGCAAAACTACTCGTAGATAGATTTTATTGAGATTTGCAAAACTAAAAAAATTTGTTGACTTTTGCAAAACCATTAAAATTTTGTTGAGTTTTACAAAACTTTCAAGCGATTTGTTGAGTTTTTCAAAAACGTGCAAATTTCAAACTTTATTTATTGATTAAAAAAATTTAATCATCTCATGCTCCTGTGAATGCCAAAAATTTTGATGTGCATATCTCATTTTCGGATTTTTGGCGTTTGTTGAGTATAAATATAATTCGTTACCTACTTCAAATACGGGTGTATTATTTTTTTTGAAATTCAATTTTTATTTGTACAATAGTAAAAACTTTCAAATTCAAATAAAGCTTTATACTCGTAGATGCTTTCCTGTTTAATGTAAAGTCATTTTCGACTGGATTTGACACTCTTAGAAAATCATAAAGTACTTTGTCCTACAAATGCGTTTAAAATTGCTTAAAGGGGATTCAGAAAATCGGTTGTAAAATAATTCCTTCTCAACGAAATGACATGGAGTGTATGTTCCAGTTGCTTCCGTTATTGCTTGAACGACAAATTTTTTAGGCCAAACATTTTTATTCGGTTCGCAAACTTGATGAATTTCCGTTTTTGACCAAAAATAAACGAATGTCGCTTTAATTTAGATTTTCTCAGTATAAAACACAGGATTTAGCAACAGCTATGTAGTTATAACAATTGTTACATAGTAGTTTCCAATTATATCCATGGATGTAAGAGTATAATACTCGTATAATACAACTTCTAATTTGTACAAAATAAAATTCGTTAATTAACTAGGTTTTTTTTTAGTTATAAAGTAATTGAGCTTAATTTGTCATGAAAATGTTTTCAACCAACCTACATTTAAAAGAACTTTTCAAATTAGCTTTTGAATGAGAATTTAATTGGATAATTTTGAGCCTTTTCGTATTCACGTAATGTAGTCTTTTAATGATTAAAAAAATAATGGTTCACACGAGTAGTTCTCTAGGTATCGACATGAATGACATTGAATGGGATTGAGTGTTGTTCGATTTTATAGATTGAGAGTTCGTACAGGGACTTTTTGACCAACAAGTTGATACATATGTACATACCTTTGTGTGTATAGATAGATATTTTGGTGTCAAAGTCATCAGTATTGGAATATTAATGAAATCGAGATGGTTTTCTGAGAACCTCTTATCGGAATGAGAAATTTTGACAGGTTATCCTGTCTTCTATTCAACCTGTCGTTGGTAAAAAGTTTTTTATAAACTTGACTGACTGAAAGACGTCAATTATTTATTAAACATCATTTAGATACGAGTATCAATAACATATTCAATTAGACTAGTGAAAGACAAAAAGTTAACAAATAAATAGTTTGTCTTTGTTAAATAGATAAATATAATTTTAAAACAAAATAATACAATAGTTCGTTTAAAAAGTACAACAGTAAGTTTTTTCTAAATAGGAAAACAAATGAGGTTAGTTTATATAACACAACGAGTTGAAGGTTCATTTAGAGCATAGCTTGTCCTATTTTGATTTTTCCGAAGCAGACGGCGCGGCGGTGAAAACATCTGAAAGTAGTTTTTGTGAAATCCGCCCACTACCACGCCCATATTTTTTTGATTTTTGTTATTTTCTTATTTTTAGTGACCAGGAAGCCGAAAATTTTTGTTTGAGGTTTTTAAACTCAAGACATCAGATGCATATTTTTTCTGCGCACTTTCCCG
Source organism: Philhelius festivus (assembly GCA_963931855.1). Taxonomy (NCBI): domain Eukaryota; kingdom Metazoa; phylum Arthropoda; class Insecta; order Diptera; family Syrphidae; genus Philhelius; species Philhelius festivus. Next base: position 157,498,053 of record OZ007556.1, read on the forward strand.
CCCACTTCCACGCCCCTTTTTTTAATTTTTAGCTTAAAGTTCATTAAAAGCAGGCCTTTTTTTGATTAAGCTTTATATGTAGAAATTAATTTATGAAAAGTATTATTTTTTAGTATAACCCGTGAACTGCAACGCCCTTTTTTGATATATGAAAGTGTTTTACCCTTAAGACAACAAAAAAAAAAAAAAAAAAAAAACCTAATTCAAAAGTATCTTATTACTAGGTTATGTTAAAAGTTCTTTAGCCTCGTCAAACAATGCTTTGGTATCATTTTTTGTTCTTGGTTTTACCAGACTAGATATATGCGGATCAGATGTATATAATAAAGTGTGTAGAACATCTTCGTTCGTAGCTGATCTTGAACATTTCCTTTGCAAATAAATTCTCTCATTTTAGCTTTTTTTTTTTAATTTAATGCGAATCCTTCAAACGCTTTATTGAGAATAAAAGCTTAGTCATCTCATTACATTATCTATGAATGTTACAACAACAATTTGGCTGTCCCATGCCAACTCTATTACCTTTTAGACTATTTTCACATGCTTTTGCTGTTGCTTTTGGTATTTTTACGATTCAGTTTACATATTGTATGCAGTTCTCTTTTAAGTGAACTGTTAACTTTTTGTTTTCTTCTGTTTTCTTTTATTTATATGTTCCTACATTTGTATTATATGCAACATACCCCACACACCCCCTCCTATTTTTATTTGATTATTATTGTTTTTAATATAAATATGAGTAAAGAAGTTTAAAATTGGAAAACAAATATTTTATTCTAAAAATAAAATTTTGAATTTTAATAATATTGGAAATAACTGATAAAAACTTATAAATTTTGTGGAAACATAGTCACTTATATGATGTTTATGAAAATGTGTTGCACATGTTTTAACAGTTATTTTTTTGAATTTTTGACAAAAAATAACATATTTTTTTTTTAATTTTGAGCTAAAGTAATAAAATAATGGTCTAAAACTTTTTGGAATACATATTTATGTGCATCAATAAAAGTACCACTTTTTTGCCAAGTTTTAATTTTTTTCATCACCTAACAATAAAGTTATAATATAAGAATACGATTTTTTATTCTAAAAATTTATTTTTCCTTCTCATCAATAGTTTTTTCTTCTTATACAAAAATGCATGAAAATGCGAAAGTTTTTATTTTTTCTTCCAAATAAAAAATATTTTTAGAATACAAAACAGCCATTAACTAAACGGAGGCAGCCGGAGCTAACAGAGAAAACTTTAATTGAAAACAAAAAAATGAAAAAGATACTGCACCTTACTCATTTTTTTTTATTAATTTACTGGTCAACTAAATTAAAAAATATATAACTGTTTTGTAAAGAAGAGGGTTTGGGCTTTTCAAAAAGGTATAATACTTATACATTCTGTCCAGAAAAATACGAAATAATTGACTTCAAACTCTCACTTCTAATAATTTAAAAAAATAAAAATATCAAAATGTCATTTTTAACGGTAATTTTAGGTACCTAGAACAAAAGTAAGATACAAAAAATTTACTGTGTTTGGAAATACCCTATTTCTAGTATATAATCCTATCATTAGATTTTTCAAATTACAAAATTCACCAAAACCATTTTTGAGATGGATTTCATCATTTGATCCCATAGTGCGGCGGCGCACAGTGGGGCGACTTGTATGGGAGAGCGGAAAAAAGTCCATAAAAACCGAACCACTTAACCAATTTGGATGAAATTTTCAGAAATGAAAGTAGTTTTGGAAAGAAAGATCCACAAAAAATGTCCACCCACTGCCACGCCCACTAAAAAAAACTCAAGATTGATAAAAATCCAGGTTTTGTTTGAAGTAAAAATGGTGCTCTTTTTGAAGTAAGTTGGCCATTCAAATTTTCCACACCCTCTTTTTGGTGTTTTTTTACTTTTTTGTAGTATTTACTTGTTTTGTATGAAGGCGGTCTTTTTTAGTGCGATAAAATCGGAACCACGTAACTGATTAAAATAAAGTTTTCAAATTTTATAAAGGTTAGCTTGAGAAATGAAAACAAAATGTTTCCACCCAATGACACGCCCACACAAAATTTTATCTACATAAATTTCAAGGTTAAAAAGTTAAATTTTGAGTAATTTGAAAAATTTTCGCAAAAAAAGCAAATAAAATGCTTGATTCATGGAATCATTATGTATGTATGTGTCGGCTTATACGTTAATTTTTTTTAGAAAGATAATGGAAAGAAGCGATGTTATTCTTATTATCGGATAAAAATTATGAAAATTCAGGGTTTCTTGTTTATTATAGCGAAATTGAGTGTATCCAAAGAAGCAACTTTTTATGTTGTGGTAAATCATAAAAATAATGTAACCATTAAAAGCTGACAAGTGTTAATTTACAAACGCATAGTCAATGAATGCATTAAACCAGCTACACGTTATATGTTAAGTGTTTACTACTGAAACTTGCATCAAATAATGGGCAAACTTCAAAGCAGAACCAAAAAACAACGCACAACATTTTTAAGACATTTTTCTCAATTTTGCAAAAGAGGTTTTTGGAAAGAAGTATACGTTACGAAATAGAACCATAAGTATGTTTGTGAAAAAAAAAGAAAACAAAGAGTTAAATTTGTATTAATATTAATTCTAAGTCATCAAAAATGTATATAAGTTCGCCCATTTTACACCTAATTCGTATTGATGTAAAATTTAACTCTGGTTTTTGCTTTTTAAATAAAAAAAAATCACTAAATTATTCAATATTGTTATAATATATTGCCAGCTGTAAGTAATTATTGTATATTTTTCCTAATTATTGAATAAAGATTATACAGATACAATACAAATATTCCTTTTTAGGACACAGAAGTGAAAAGAAAAAATGATTTTTTTGCAAGATTTCGTAACTTTTAACCTGCTCACTGTGTGGATTTGCAGGTATTTGCAGCTAAATTTCGTTTGAATGTAAACTTGGACATGTCTACATCGAGAAAATAGCTATCTCAGAGCAGAGGAACGTGGAGCGTTTTTTATATGACTACAACTTTCCATTACTGTGGGCTGAGTCTTATTTTGTGCTGCCGTAATTCACTCAATTTTTTTTTTGCTGAGTTTGACCGCTGTATTGTATTACTAGACATCCCAAATAAGCAAACAAAAAACAATCCCATTTTTAGTTCATCCCGAATAGACGTAACACCCTAGGAAAGTCAAATCAAATTCTCACACTATTTCAAATATGAGTATTTCGACTTTGAGCGTCTTTTTAGGTGTTAAGACTTCAGTTTTGGCCCAAATCCTTAGTGTTCCCAGATTCTCATGAATCAGCTAATCGAAATCAGCATTTTTGCAGAATCGAGTTTATTCCGCCTTGGCCCCACTGTGCGGCGCGGCGCACAGTAGGGCAAGATACCACAATTAACTCAGGAAACGAGCTGGTTGTATTAAAAACTACTTTTTATATGTAGAAATTACCTGAATATGAATAAATAAAATGCACAACTGGGTCGCACGTACTTGCTCTTATGTAAACGACTAAGAAATGCAATGTTTTTCAAACTTTTTAGAAGATTCTCTATAAATTTTTTTTATTAAAATCCGTTATGTCGATAGTGAGAAATTCTAAATTTGAAAAAATGGTTCTATGGTAGGTACAATCAGTAATATCTTGATTTCAAATTTTTTTTATTAAATTTTAGATTGTAAAAATTAATCAAAAAAAAAAAAAAAGTAATACAATTTTCGGAACCATTTTCTAATTTTTTAATATTTGTATGGAGCGTATCTAGTTTTTGCCAACCATCTGAATAATTCTTTCGCTTCGTCCGTAACAGGAAGTAATCTACGTTTAAACCATGACTTTGTTCCGCCTATTGCTTATGGTTCCTTTTCGTTTAAATGTGTTTCTTTTGATGAATGCTTTAACTTTCTATTAGTTCCAATTCTATTGCTCTTGATGATGTTTCACCAAAATTCATTCATTTGCTGCTACCCTCGATTCTTCTCAGAATCACTAATATTTATAATGAATGTTTGACTAAGTCAGTATTTCCAAGCTTCCGTAAAGTTCCGAAATTTGTTCCTTTGCGAAAAAAGGGTGGCAGTGATGAGCTGTCAAATTTTCGACCCATCAGCATTTTGCCGTTCCTTCCGAAGGGCTTGAAAAAAATTATGTTTAATCAGGTTTCTGATTACATCGAGTCCAATAACCTGTTGTCTCCATTACAATCAGGTTTTCGAAGTCAAGCACAGTTGCGTTGCTGTCGCCTTAAAAGTTCAAGATGATATCCGGTTAGCGTTAAATGCTGACAAAGTATCTATCTTAATCTTACTTGATTTCTCAAATGCTTTCGGCTCAGTTAACCATTCAATCTTAACTCATAAATTAAAGACTCAATTTGATTTTTGCTTGAGTGCCTTAAAATTAATTTTTAGTTTCTTATCTCACCGAAAACAGTCAGTTTATGTTGGTTCAACCATCTCAGACCTGTTGAAACTTAAAGTGGGCATCCCTCAAGGGTCATTGTTGGGACCTCTTATTTTCAGTTTATTTATAAATGATGTCGTAAATGTAATTATACGTTGTCAATACCACCTTTATGCTGATGACTTGCAAGTTTATTATTCGTTTCCTCTTGAACTCTTAGAAAATGCAGTTGTTAATATAAAGCAAGATTTAAGGTACTCATTCATAAATCCGCTGGTCCGGATGGTATCCCCGCTATTATTCTGAAGAGGCGTTCTTCCACGCTAACAAAACCCCTGCGTAAGCTTTTCCATCTGTCCTATTCTTCAGGGCTCGTTCCGAGTAGTTGGAAAACTGCATTTGTTCAGCCAATTCCCAAAAAAGGCGAATCTTCTTCTCCCTCTAATTATCGACCGATCGCACTAACGTCCCTTCTTTCCAAGGTCATGGAAACGCTGATTAATTATCAGCTCAAGAAATATCTTGAAGAACGAAAGCTTCTTAATGACCGGCAGTATGGCTTTCGTAGCAATAGGTCCACTGATGATTTGATGGTTTATCTAACCGAAAAGTGGAACAAATCTTTACATTGTTTCGGAGAAAGTAAGATTATTGCACTTGATATTTCAAAGGCATTTGATAAAGTCTGGCATCTTGCTCTTTTATCGAAAATGCGTGCTTTCGGCATCGACGTATCCCTACTTCGTTGGATTAGAAATTTTCTTTCGAACCGTTCAATACAAGTTGTACTAGACGGATTCAAGTCTGAAACCCACAATATAAATGCTGGTGTGCCCCAGGGCTCCGTTTTGTCCCCAACCCTCTTCCTCATTTTTATTAATGATCTCCTGTCTGTAACTTCTAATCCAATTAATTGTTTCGCTGACGATAGTACTCTTAGCTTTTCATATTCGTTTTCAGACTCACATCCCTCCTCTTCGGATGTGGAACTGCAACGACAAAATATGATAAGCACATTAAATTACGACCTAAACAGCATTGTGCAATGGGGAATAAGAAACCGTGTCGAATTTAATGCTTCGAAAACCCAATGCTGTCTTATATCGTTAAAGCGAGATATACCCCCCTTGCCACTACCACTATCTATGAGTGGCACTTGCATCAATGAAACTGAACATCTCGATATTCTCGGTATGTGCATCACGAACCACCTCTTGTGGAACACTCACATACGCGATGTTGCCAAAAATGCCGCAAGATGTTTGGGTTTTCTGAGACGGTGCAAGAAATTTTTCTCTCCTTCTGATCTGGCTACAATCTATAAAACCTATATACATACGTCCAAAACTTGAGTATAATTCCCATCTATGGGCTGGTGCTCCAGTAACTTATTTAAGTCTCTTGGACAGTATTCAAAGAAGAGCTTTTAAAATGATTGGTTATAATAACATCATTGACTCATTTACGTCACTCCAACATCGTCGTAATGTTTCTTGCCTCACCCTTTTTTACCGTTATTTTAACGGACTATGCTCTAGTGAAATAGCCAGCTGCATTCCTCCCCTTAAACAATTTAACCGTAATACTCGCACTTCTAGGAATGCCAATCAGTTTACCCTTGAGCCCAACTTCGGCCGTACTGTGAAGTACAGAGATTCGTTCTTCAGCCGTACTACGCGAATGTGGAATTCTTTGCCACGCTCTGTCTTTCCCAGTCATTGCAATGTTCAAGAATTCAAAACCAATGTACACCGACACCTCCTTTCTAACCCTTACCTTTTTCCTTAATGCTCTCACACTGTGTCTCTGGCATATTAAGGGTATACAAACCCCTTGAGTGTGCGCCGATTATAAAAAAAAAAAAAAAGGTACTCGTACATTCATGAGTGGGCTGGAAGAAATTGCCTTGTTTTGAATCCGGTTAAATCACAAAGCATAGCCATATATAGGAATTGTTAGATACTACGTATTTCCCTAGTATAATTTTAAATAACCATACAATACCATTCAACTCGTATGTTAAAAATTTAGGGTTCGTCTTTAATTAAACACTTACGTGGGGGGATCATGTAAAGAAGGTTATCTGTGGCATTTATGGCGGACTCAGACGTACATATGTGGAGAATTTCAGCTTATGTGCCTAAAGAAACACGTCTCGTGTTGGTTAAGACTTTGTTAGCTCCGATTATAACGTACGGTTCTCTTTTATTATAGCTGCATGGACTCAATAAGCAAACAAAAATTGAACGTAGCTTTCAATTCTTGTATACGGTTGGTACATTCATTGAGAAAATTTGATCATGTTTCTCATTCGTCACATTGCGTATTTGGCGTTTCTCTTATGTCACATTTTTCAATTGAAATTTGTAAATTAATTTTCAAATTGATTCGATTCAAAACACCTGCCTTTTTATATGATAAACTCCAATTTTCTTTATCACCCCGAACATTTAATTTGAATATCCGAAGAAGCTCATCATTGCTTAATCGAAGGTCTTTTTTTGTGATCGGTACTAAGATCTGGAACACTTTACCAGCTCAATTTTTTTTTTTTTTTTTTTATAATCTACACGCGCTCAAGGGATTATGATTACCCTTTAAATGTTTGAACACAGCGCGGGCGTGAAGTTAAGGAAGAGAAAGAAGGATAGGAAAGATGTGTGGCACGATGTTCTGAGACTGAAGGTTGTTGTCTCAGATATTTTATGTCCAGGGATGGCGGCTGAACTAAAGCGGAGAATGCCGTGTCTTATTTCTATGTCGCTTATTATTCACATTATTTTATTCGTGTTCATCCTTGTTGGGCATACTAGTTTAACTCAATTACATGTTGTTAGTGTTATGCCTGAACAACATGTAATGAGTAAACCAGCAATCCATTGATGACAATTTTTAGAAGGTTTTTTTTAATGGAATTAAAACGACATAGACGACGCCGACGGCAGGGATCGAACCTTTGATCATGAGGTTCACAGGCGAGCACACATCCATCGCGCCACGGCCACCCATTAAAAACATAAATAACTTGAATTTGTTTATCAGTTTTATTAAGGATCATCTCCAAGAACCCGACGTTGCCTATCTTTTTCACTCTATTATAACTTTTCCTTGTTAAAAATTTGTCTTTCTCTCATTGTACATAATATATACATATAACTTTGTTATCTAATATTTTTTTTAAACTCAATCTACTTGCAAAAAGCATTCATTGTAATTTTTAAATATAAATAATTTTTTAAGCCATAAATGAGATTGAATTTCAAGGCTTAACAATGTAAATAAATGAAATGAAATACCATTATTTTTAGGTAAAATAATTTTTTTTTCTTACATCTTGTAATTTAAATTAAGGAAAAAATCGAGCATGGGGTTTTTGAATATTTTTTTTATTTTTTTAAAAATCAAAAAAAAAATTTTTTGGAAAATTTGAATACCCAATAATATTTAAACTGCTGGGGAGCTTTAGCACATAAAAAATTATCAAAATCGGTTGCATCGTTTTTGAGAAATAATAAACAAAAAAAATGGTTCCAAGAGGGGTACCAAAAATACTAATTTTTTGGAAATTTTTTTTCAACCATTAGCTAGCTTGAACTCAATGAATTTTTTTGAATTTTTTTTTTTTTAAATCTGTGGGACAGTTTTTGGAAAAAAAAAATATTTATAAAACTTCGAAAAAAAAATCGTATGGCAGGCACCGTTATTTTCGGTCTTAAAAAAAAAGAAGCAAAAATATGGGGAAAAATATGGAAACATTAAAAATACTATCTACTAAATTTAAGGCAAATCGGCCGAGCCGCTTAGGCTGTAGTCAAAAGAAAGGCAGATAGCGAAGACGAAAAAAGTGGGTCCGGCAATTCCGTCTGTCTATCTGTATGTCTGTACTTCTCCCTACAGCCTAAACCACTAGACTTATGTTCTTCAATCCAGGTAGTTAAGGGTCTTCGGTGATTCCCTAGAGGGGAAATTGAACCCCCCATACACCCGTAATGCATAATATTATTTATCTCGAAAACGGCTCTAACGATTTTGATAAAAAAAAATATGTGTGATGTTATGGACATGGACTACATATTTGTAAAAAAAAAAATTTTGGGGCAAAATGTTATTAATGGTACCTGTCATAGAACCGTTTTTTTTGATTTTCGACTTTATCATTAACGGCTGCAACGATTTTAAACCAAAATTTTTACCAGGACCCCCTTATGTTTAAAATAATATTGTGTATAAAATATTGGAAAAAAAAATTCAATGTTTCTTATTATTTTTAGCTTACACAAATTAAAAAAAAATTTAATACATAAAAATAAAATATTTCTCTATTTTTTTTTTTTCATAAAACATTTTAAAAATTAATATTATAATGAATTATTTAAACTTTTATTTCACAAAAAACTAAAATTCATCAGATTCATCCGAGTCCCATTTTCATCAGCTTTGATATTAGACTTTGAGTTCTCAAAACAAGACCCATTTGGGGCAACAATAAAATCAAATACTTCTCTAAATGTTTTAAGCTGTTTTGGGCATTTGTGCGGTTCCGGTATTATAAGCATTAAATTATATAATCCTCATTGTGTTTTTTTCTATAACACTTCCTACAAAAACTCTCACGATATTTTTCAAAATCGTTATTTCTCACCTGTTGTGCTTCTTTGGACACTTGCGCAGCTAAGTACAACATCCTGCTAGATCTTACAAAAAATAATATTTCAGAGTGGCTTAACTCAGTACTGCACAAATTTCTATGATAATCCTAGTGAGAGGAGAACTACTCAAGCTTCGTACAGAATAATAAAAAATAATAAATTTATATCATGCAAGAAAATTTTCATGCGAATAATATATCATGCGAAAAAACTATGACGTGAGAAAACTATTATCCGAGAAATATAAATGTAGATAATGCTAAGAAACTATCACGCGATGAATACATCACTCGAAAAAACTATTATTTGACAAATCTATCATGCAATAAATATGCCATGCTAAGAAACAATCATACGAGAAAAATATCATGCGAGAGAACTATCATGCGGGAAAACTTTCATACGGAAGAATTATCATGCGGAGAAATTATCATGTGAGAAAATTATCATTCGGAAGAACTATAATCCAAGAGAACACGAAAAGAGAATCAACAGTCTTCAGACTTAGTACTTTAGGTTCGTCGATGTTGCCGTAGAGAAGAAATTGAAATTTTTTAAGCTTCCAAACTTATTCAATATCTCGAAAATGGTTTGGACCATTATTTTTTTTTTTGAAATTTAAAAGTTCACGCGACCCAGTCGTAAAGAATGAATTTCGTCAATTGTCTTACGAGTGATGTGACAGAAATTCTGACGTTTGTCAATCATTTTAATCCAGCATAATAATAAATACAAGAACCAATTTTATAGGTTTAATATATCTCCATAGAAGGCAACACTTTTTATGTACGTTTTTCATTAACACTCGAAAGATGTCGCTATAAGTTTGACAATTTGTATTTCAAATACACAAACCATTTAGACCTGGAAATTGAAAAGGTCCCTTTTCAATCAACAAAGCCTCGACAAATTCTGCCAATGGCAAGTAATAATTCAGATTGCGAATGGCAAGCTGCAAGTATCGTAAAAATGACTCTTCCACCCCTAGTTCCAGTAACACAGAAATATTAAAAAAAAAAATATATGTACGTGAGCTTCAATCACGGTAATACGAGTATGCATAGTATAGCTATATCCTCGAATTGGAGCACGAAATATGCAGAAGCAGATATCGCTAACAGATAATCGTCCTTATGTCAAGAGTCATAAATAAATTCCCGACGAATGCAAATGAAATCACATCCCATGTACTATCTATACTACAGGCTGATGTTGTATTGATTTTTGAAATATAGTAAGCGCTATTGCGCTTTGCAATACTTATTGCTATTGACCTAGAAAGTGAAGGAGCTATATTCAGAAGGTACCAGCTGATGTGTATTTCTACAAAATTGAAGGACAACTTCAATTAGATGATGAATGTGTTTCTATTGAACTTTTTATGAATTTCGATTGGAAAAATTGTGGTTGTGAAAAGTCGGAAATTGTATGCGTATGGAAGGTATACACAAGTTGATATTTCGTAAGGGTGCTGTTGGAAGTCAAAAGGTTGATTTATGTTTGTGTGCGGAGGGATTATTTCATAGAACACCAGAACAAATGTCCTTCGACAGAAATAATTTCCTAATTATAGTATACTTTCTAAAGCTTAAGGAAATTGTCTAATTTATTAGAAAATTCTTTATGATTTGGTGCTTGGAAGTTCATATAAAATTAGGTGCTGTTGGCCAACCCAAACCATCAGGAAGCAGAGTACCAGTGATGGTACCCCTGTGCTTCCTAAACAAACTAGTACCAACCCGTTAGACTCCTGTAGCAAGTCAAAGCTGCTCTGCACGAGGAACTCAAGCAACAGTTGACGAAGGCTATTTTTTTTTTTGAGCCTGTTTATTCTTGGCAAGATTGGCAGGAATAGAAAGTCGAAAAAGTCCTGCAGAAAATTGCCGCTGATAAAATAAAGTACCAGAAGACTGTTAAAAAGTAAATCTGCTGGAAATAGTTAATCAGGCTTCAGGATGAGACTACTAAACCTCAGAAAATGAGTATACTTGACGGTCCTAAAAAAGAAGTAAGGATGTCTGCGTACTCTTGAGGTTCTCAAAAACGACTTCCAGCTTTCTGTTTTCGATGAGCTCTTCACAAACAACAAAGGCTTATTGAATGTGTTGAACTCCATCGAGGACAAACTCTCAGAAATTGGTGTTTTCACGCACCATATCGTCCAACGAAGGTCCCTACCCTTGTTTCGTCTTTAGTGAGATATTCAAAGGTAATGGGGTAAATAAGTGCACGGACAGGTTTTCTAGGAATTTCCTTACTACCAAAGTCTCTAAGATAAGCAATGACTGGGAAAGTTTTAAGCTCAAGCTTATGTCATCCTCAGACAACCAAAGGCTCGCATATGGTTGCCCTTCGTGACCATTAAACCGAGCAGGCAGTAGCTGATTCGCAGACTTCAGAGGCTATATCCGCTGGTTTCTATGCACAACTGGAATGTCATTGAGGCAGAGGAACCGCAGAACAACAGCCGATCTTATCTTCTGAAAATCAGCAAGAAAAAGCCATGGAGCTCTAGAGCACCTCCTCTATACATTCTAAATTATAAATTGTATTTCGGCATGAAAAATGCAAAAATCAAGATTCTGCAGAGTCAATGGAAGACCTCGACAAAGCAGATAATAACGTCAAGATCAAAGAGTTCGTAGTCGAGGTTTCTGGCGACTCGATGGGTCCTGGCTCTCCAGGGTCTTCGATGAATTAAGAATGCTCTGAAATCATTCAGATTAACTTAAACCCTCTAAATGTGCTTCAGATAATCTGCAAGTTTTGAATCGAGAGGAAAACATTGACATAGCAGGCATCCAAGATCCGTTAAATTGGTCTTGGTGTGTAAGAGTGAGAGGCCTCCAAGACAACCAATAAGATCTAATTTATAAAATCGCAATCCAAGACTAAGTTTGAAGGCTTTTTTATGTATCCAACCTTAGTACCCAGAACACATGATCTGATATGCAGGCAAGACAAAGGACCATTGTTTTCTGTAGTTGACACATTGACGGACTTTGGGAAATGAAGATCAAAGCCTTGATCTTTTTTCTCAAACGCGACGAAATGGCTCTAGAACGAACTTCGGTTACTTCTAGCTTTAATACTATCAGTAGAACTCTCTAACAAAGGTCCTTTAAATAAGTCCGGATCTATCCGGAGGCCTTTGTAGTAGAAATCGGTTTGAGACAAAGCTTCAACTGAAGTTTCAAATCAACTAAAAACTGATCAAAGATTTTAAATTCTAGACGACATTATTGTGTTTTGCTGAAACGTTTTAAAGCCTCCAATTGATAATGAGTGAGCACACATCAAGATATTGAGATTCAAGAAAGAATACATTAAAAAGTGAGTCAAAATTACCTCAAAGTCTTTGACTCAAAAATCTTAAATCTCAGAAACTTATTGTTGAAAAACTTATCAAAGATGTGAACTTCAAATTTAAGTTCAATAAAACGGCAAACGCTGAACCGTTCAGCTATTGTTATAAGAAGCTACGAATTCGTAAAGGTTAAACAGCATTTTGAATATTTTTGGGGATATCATTTTGTTTATGATGGAAAGACTCAGCCTAGAACAAACAACTTAAGTTGTTCAATTTTATTTTCAAAGTCAACATTCGATTATTCAGGCAGAAATATTATATCAAAGTTTATTTATTACTTGAAATGTGCCCAGTGATCTATTAGATAGCCGATTGATTCAGCGTTCTGGACGAACTTGAACAATACGAAATAATAGTAATCCTAATAATTGATCGGGAGCAAGCAAGTATTGAAGAAAATCACCGCAAACTTACACCAGGTGACACTGCGTTCTCAGCAGTTGGCGATGTGAAGGTGGTCTTTTCGAAGAACTTTGCCCACAATTTCAAAAATTGTTCGCAATCACAAAATGAAGACTGCAGAACTGCAGAAAATAATTGTTGGACATCAAAGAATCGGTGTGAGTATGGTGTGAGTTTGCCAGGAGTGTATAGATATGGGACACCAATCCCAGAAGCCAACGTACGGGAGCAATCAAACTGGCTATTTCAATTGAACATTTTTGTTAAAAAAAAAAAAAAAAAAAAAACAATGAGAGACAGTTGACGTTACAACAATGTTCAAGAGAAGCAACAGTTTCCGCAATGAATGTGTCTTCTTTGAGTCTTAAGGCTTTACTCTGAGTTTAAATGCTTAATGGAGGCACCAGCCCAGACATGAAAGTTAGACTCAAGTTTTGGGCGTATGTATGCCTTATAAATCGTAGCGAGATCAAATTTCTTGCATCTTTTCAGAAAACCTAAGCTATTAGCTGCGTTTTTGGCTACGTCGAATATATGATCTTTCCATAAGAGATAGTCATTAGGACACATACCGATCATGGACACTTAGCCAACAGAAGACACCTTTGTATTTGCGAAGCATTAAATTCCACTTGGTTGTTAGTACTCTATTGTCAAGATCAGAATCTAATGAGCTTATCATGCGCTGCCATTTCAATTCCACAGCTGAAGAACAGGGTTGTTAGTCTGGAAACGAGTATGAAAAGCTGATGCTGCTGTCTTCAGCGAAACAATGAAGTGAATTAGAAGTTTTAGACAAGAGATAATTTCTGAAGATATGGAAGAGTGTCGAGGACAAAACGCAGCCTTTATTTTATGAATATCAGACTTGAAATCGTCCAATACAACTTGTATTTAGCGGTTCGAAAGGTAATTTCTAATCCAACGAAGAACAGTGAACAAGAAAGGAGATGCCCTGACATGTGCCAATTACAGAGGTATAAGTCTCCTCAACGTCGCATACAAAATCTTGTAGTCTGTACTGTGTGAGCGCCTAAAACCGTTTGTCAACGAGCTGATCGGCCCCTATCAGTGTGGTTTTAGGCCCGGCAAATCGACCCTGGATCAGATGTTCACACCACCTTTTTATCGATTTCAAAGTCGCGTATGATAGCGTGGACAGAGAACAACTATATAGAGCCATGTCTCATCTCGGAATCCCTGCCAAGCTCGTCCGGATGACGATGGAGAAATATCGCTGCTCCGTCAAGGTCGGTAAGAACACCACCGAACCTTTTGATGTCGAGAAAGGTCTGAGGCACGGCGACGCGCTATCATGCAACCTATTTAACATCGCTCTTGAAGCAATTGTACGAAACTCAAACGTCAACAATAGAGGTAAAATTTTTCAAAAGTCAGTTCAACTGCTTGCTTATGCGGATGATATTGATATCATTGGGAGGACGAAGCGAGCTGTTACCGGTGCGTTTGCAAGTATTGAACTGGAGGCGGCGAAAATGGGTTTGGCTGTTAATGAGGACAAGACGAAGTATATGCTATCATCGAGAAAGGAATCTCAACATCGTCGACTCGGGCAAAACGTCACGATGGATAGGTATAACTTCGAAGTCGTCAAAGACTTTGTCTACCTGGGCTCGACTATAACATCGCAAAACGACATCAGTGCAGAGATCAAGCGAAGAATTACTCTTGCCAACCGCTGTTTCTTCGGGCTAAGAAGGCATTTGAGTAATAAAGCCCTATCTCAAAGAACCAAGGAGACCTTGTATAAGACCCTCATCATCCCGGTCCTGCTGTATGGGGCAGAAGCATGGACACTGTCGAAAATGGATGAAAATCTGCTTGGGTGCTTTGAAAGAAAAGTTCTTCGTTTGATCTTCGGTCCAGTCTGTATCGATGGAGTATGGATTAGAAGGTTCAACAACGAGCTGTACGGGCTTTATAGCGACGTTGACCTAGTCAAGAAGCTGAAAATACAACGGCTGAGATGGCTGGAATACTTGGAGCGTATGGACACCGACGCAACAGCCCGTCGAATCTTCGAATCCAAACCTGATGGTCTGCGCAGCAGAGGAAGACCCACCTCAGGTGGCGCGCACAAGTGGAGAGCGACCTCAACCAACTTGGAGTGCGTAACTGGAGGCAGCTAGCTAGGGACCGAGCTAGCTGGAGGGGCTTGTTGGTTGAGGCCTTAGTCCACCCTGGACTGTGAGCGCCATCTAAAGTAAGTAAGTAAGTAACGAAGAACAGTCTCTTCGATACCAAATGCATGCATTTTTGATAAAATAGCTTCGTGCCAAACTCTATCAAATGCTTTGGAAATATCAAATGCACTTACCTTTGTTTTTCCAAAATGAAGTAAAGATTTGTTCCAATTTTCGGTGAGATATGCCATCAGATCACCAGCTTACCTATTGCTACGAAGGCCGTTCTGCCGGTCATTTCTGAGCTTTCGTTCGAGCTATTTTTTGAGCTGATGATAGATCAGCGACTCTATTACCTGGGAAAGAAGGGACGTTAGTGTAATTGGTCAGTATTTGGAGGGAAAGAAAGATTATGTTTTCTTAGGGAAGATACCAAAGGAGTATGACAGATAAAAAAGTTTACCCAATGGATATGCCAGAGTAGATTAAGTCCTCTTCAGAACTAAAGAAGATGCACAATCTGGACCAGCGGATTTATGTATTTCAAGATATCCGAGGACTCTTGTGACTCTACGGGTGCGAAGAAGATTTGTCCCATAGAAACGTTAGAGCTCTCAAGTATAGGAGTAGTTATCACAATGTGTTGAAAAGTCGAATTATCAGCAAACTGCGTTACAAGAAAAATAGAAGGAGTGTTATTGTGAACGAGTGCTGGAACCGATGACTTCGAGGAATTTTTTTAATATTTTATTTTTACAAAAGATCAAAAGTTTTTACTAACTTTTGGACAGTGTATTTTGATGTAGATTTTTGTTATGTAATAACTTTTTTCTTCGAATATGAGCATTTAAGATATTCCCAGCTTATTTCTACTTTTTCCGGTTATCTTCTTCTAATGGGTTTACATTTGTAGCATCGCAAGCTTGACTCTCTCAACCTGATAGCCTCTATACAGCCATATAGTCGTACCAATAATTCTCTTTGGAACTTACTGCTTTTATCCTGTCGGGGATCAAATTTTTCATTCCATCGAGAATAATGTCTGTTGTCATTTCAGCACCACTGGAATCTATGTCACTATCGAGCAAGCATACTGTCCCGTATTAACTTTTATTGAAAAAAAACGTATACTTAAAAACGCGCTAAAAGAGAGAGAGATCGTTCAAAATGGTGGACATTTGTCTGATATAAAATTCCATACACAGTGCACCTTAATTCCCATAAAATGTACTAAATATATAAGCAACATTGATTTAAAGAAATTAATATAACCAGAGTTATACACGTTTAGCAATAGTAGGACTTATTTGGACCACCCTGTATAAGTGCATGTGAAACAATTTAATTAATTTCCTCTCTCGATATCATTTACCATCGAGTTCGCTTAATGGTTATGGGTGTTGTGTGTGGTGTTTGCTTGTCACACAATATACTCACACGGGTTGAGGGTACTGTGACATGGGCTTAGAAAGAATTTCTATGCTGCATATGATAATACTTTAGAAAACAGGTCATCTGCTTTTGTACTGAGTAAAACTCAAATAGATGGAAATTCTGATCATTCGGAATTTAATCTATATGGTTTCAGCTTAGTGCCAGTATTCTTCCCTCTCCATTGTCTCTCTGTTCATATTGGGACTGATGTAGCATGCCAACTTCAACTACAATACGGTTTATGTTCAAACACAAACTTCAATTTCATGAGCGTTTCAAATTTCCTGTGAACAACCACACCAGATCATTCGGACTTGTTTTATTTATCAAGGACTGAAATTTAACTTGAAACGAATTTGATGCTCTGTCCGGCTTTATTCTTTCCCTTATTCACACTCGCATTGATACCGTCATTACGGGTAATTTCAATGGATACAATTCTTAATGGTTTCCCTTTCGGGCTGGATTACAAACGATGGAAGGTCTATTGTACTCTTTGATGAATTAAATATCATGACTCATCTTTCCGACGAGGCTACTCAAATGCCGGCCGTTGCAGGTGAATTCGAGAAGAAACTCTAGATTTTTGTTGCACTTCTAAACCTAATAAATACACTATTAGTGTAATTGGTTACTACGCTTCCTCGTTAGCGACGTTGACAATTTGGTCATATACTCCTAGTCTGCTGGCTAGAGAAGGCCAATTTGCTTGCAAGACAGTTTGCTTTTTATTAAAAATGGTTATGACCTATTTTCCACTGACTCTTTCGCATAGATCCGGCTGAATTTGAGCGATAACCCCTGTTATGTTTACCTTACGAGTATGTTAACCTGTGTTCGGTCGATTGTGGGTTATTCACAGAGACCTGTGACTTCTGGAAACCCCGACAGAAAAAGTCTAGCAGGGTCAAATCTTTTACATTGGTGGTACGTCACCTCTGCGAGAGATAACCTTACCCTCGAATCGTTCATGCAGAATGTCAGTCGTGGCGTCCGATGTGAGTCACATATCGCCGCGCGCCGGTCTCGCATATCATATGTTTCGGAAGGCTCCTTTTCAGTTTCGCGAGAGTTTCCGAACGTTCTGTTTTAGTTTCGCGAGTCGCGCTATAATATCGGAATGCACTCTTACGGCCTTAGTCGCCTATGAAGTAATCCTTGTATTGTTTCTGTTGCAAGCTGTTTGGCAAATTTCGGCTCGAACTTCGCATCTGAAAAAGGATTCAACAAATGGTGGAAGCTAAATCCAAGAATCAGAGACCATGAGAACAGCCTGGACCGTCAGCAGAGCTTCTTGAAATGGAAGGAGTTCGAAGTTCGCCTGAACCGTAAAGCAACATTTCGATCAGAAACAACAAGAAGTTTTCGAAAGTGTGGGGAAGAAGTGGAGGGATGTATTGTACTGGTTGTTGAATATTATCCAGTTCTTAGCCAAACAGAACCTGGCCTTCAGAGGACATCGAGGAGATTATAGTTGCAACCGCGGGAATTTTCTGGAGTTAGTGCACCTCCTAGCTAAATATGACCCTCTTTTAATGGAACATCTGACAAAGATAAAGCTGAGAGCAAGACTCCCAGTTTCGTTTCTATCTCTAGAAACCCAGAATGAATTGATAAACTTACTGAGACAGCAAGTTCGATCCACCATCATCCGTCGCATTCAAGGAGCTAAATATTATTGCGTAATCTTCGACAGTACATCGGACACCTCCCACAAAGACCAAATGAGCCAGGTTCTGCGATACGTACATATCGAAGGAGAAAAGGTCGCAGTGTTAGAATCTTTCATCGACTTCTTCGTACCAAAAGGAAAAAATGTAGGAGATCTCAGCAACGATATAATCGCGAAGATAACATCACACGGACTGGACATACAGAACTTGAGAGGACAGGCTTATGACAACGCTGCCACAATGTCAGGGATCCACAATTGAGTTCAAGCCCGGATTAAAGTAGGTACTGAATCCGAAAGCTACATTCGTTGCATACACAAACCACTCACTCAACTTGGCTGGGGTACACGCTGCTTCTGAATCAGTGAACTCCATGACGTTTTTTGGAACTCTGGAGAAGCTATTTGCCTTCTTTTCTGCATCAACTGCTCCGTGGAACGCTTTGGTTGCCGTCACAGGTCAAGCAGTGAAACGAGTCATTGAAACGCGCTGGAGCGCTAGAAATGAAAGTGTCAAGACGCTTAAAAATAAGTTTGAGGAAGTTCTAGAGGTACTAGAAGAATTGACGGATTCATCTCAAACTTCCGACACAAAATAGGGAGCAAGTCTTCTTCTGACAGCCATGCAGTCAATTAACTTCCTCACTTTTCTCGGCTTTTGGGCTGCAGTGCTACCTGAAGAAGATGACGCACAGATTTACCTGCAGCAACGAGGACTGAGTGTAAATAAGTGTGTTCAGAAACTCTGCACTTTAAAAGCTCTACTACTGGAGAGCAGAGACCGTTTCGTCCAAGCCGCAATCGAATTTGCTAAGACTCAGCGAAAAACTCGGAATCGAACTCAAAACGAGAAGAATGCATGCATGGCAAAGAATCCGCAGATGCAGCTTTGTCTCACGAGCATGAACTCCGTCGAGAGGGGTTCGCATCATTTGAGAAGATCATTCAAGATATGACGACTCGATTCCTGCAAGTTCAGAAATAGCGGACAAGTTCGGATTTTTGACGCCAGCGAAACTTTTGGACAGCAAGTACGAGTGTGATCTTTCCCATTAGAAGACATCGACAAGGACGAATTTCAGATGGAGCGGAAGCGTCTCCAGCAGTTTGTCGCCAGTTCTGCATCAGAGGAAGATATAAGGGGAAAAGGATCACTGGAGCCTCTCCAGTTCATTCAAAAACTGAATCTGGGTATTTCGGTTCCAAAAATAGTCATCTTGATTCGTATATATTTGACTTTGGCAATTAGTGTCACTGGTTGTGAGAGAAGTTTTTCGAAGTTCAAGCTAATCAAAAATAATCTCAGGTCCACTATAAGCTCCACTAGACTATCAAACTTTGCTATATTGTCGATTGAACAAGTATTGGCTGCAAATATTGATTTTGACAAAGTTATTTCTGAAACCGCTGATCGTATTTTATCTTCAATAAAAGACACCACATTGATGTGAAATGATGTCTCGAAATTAAATTTTAATTAAGTATTGAATAGGCCGGCAAAATAGGTCTCCCGCCCCGGGCGCCGAGATGGCACGCTACGCCACTGATGTCCCCACATGGGAAAAAGATGATTACACCAAAAATATGTTCCACGATCTCCTGAACTAAAATAGCTATGACCTTGAATTTGTCTCTGATGCGAAACATGTTTGTAACTAGTACGCAGTCCCCACATCTCAACATTTACAAAAGCCATGGAAATCTCCTCATCAACCAACACTCAACCATATTTCGATCTATACACTCCTCCAGTATCAAAAATGCCCAAAATTGAGCCGGACAACGTTGACCTTGTAGCAAATGTATTGCTTGCTAAGGATATCCCCGACCATAGCTAACCTCATGATCACAGGTTCGATCCCTGCCGTCGTCTATGTCGTTTTAATTCTTCTAAAAATTGTCATCAAGGGGTTACTCATTACATGCTATTCAGGCATAACACTAACAACATGTAATTGAGTTAAACTAGTATGCCCAACAAGGATGAACACGAATAAAATAATGTGAATTATAAACGACATAGAAATAAGACACGGCATTTCTCCGCTTTAGCTCAGCCGCCATGCCTGGAGATAAAAATATCTGGGACAACCACCAACAGTCTTAGAACATCGTGCCACACATCTTTCCTATCCTTCTTTCTCTTTTCTCTTCATTAACTTCACGCTCGCGCTGTGTTGAAACATTTAAAGGGTAATCATAATCCCTTGAGCGCGGGTAGATTATAAAAAACAAAAAAAAAAAAAAACGCAGCGAAATGGGGAACTCGACACGAGTCATACAGCTACAATCGCAGCTGTAATACTTACCCCATTTTTTAGATTTACTACGAGTACAATAATCATAATTAAAGAAACAAATCTTCTCCCTATTTGAAAAAAAATTGAATTTCAAACCGAACCCACCAAAGAGCTCTTAAAAATCGACAAAACTCAGCACTTGTGGAGCTCAAGTCCTCTCGTTTCTGAAATAAACTGAAAAGTTACTTTGCTTCGAATACAATTTATCTAATGTGCAGTTCGACACACTTTACAACTCATAACCAGTTCGTTTAAATATCACATCATAAAAAGTAAGTCTTTACTATGAGGACGCGACGTTCCCAACTTGATGTCCTTCCCTTCGAACACGTCTTACCATTTCGAAAAGCATTTTATGGAATTCTGATGGCTGTAACCATTTTCATTTTTATGGTAAATCCTGATGGCCAGTGTATAGGCAAGAAGTGGAAAGGAGTTTTTTTGTTAGTTCGCTATAGGAAATGGTCTCTTAACTACTTCGACATCCTTCTATGCTGGCGATGCAGAGGCGAGCATTGGTACTCTCCTTACTCAGCTATGAACTCAAAAAAATATTCGCCTCGACCTCGAGTGCATGTGGCTATTTCCTTCGGTCGCACTTGTCCACGAGACTCAGATTTAAAAAGGAACAGGAACGTTGAGGGGATGCAGTGAATGAAAAGCACTTAAGATTTGCTCATGAAATCTTGCAAGAGCAACGAGATCATCTTTAAAATCCTTCCCACCACCACCCACACACCATTTGTAAGGAAAATGCAAAGAATAAACCCTTGCGAGGGAGCAAGTTCGATTCGCCCGAACTCTACGCAAAGTGCCGGAAACCGTGGAAGAAAATAAATACGACGAAAATGACTTTGAAAACCAGTGTGCCAGTGGTGGAAGAAGCAAGTAAAAATAAGGAGCTATTTCAATGCTGATTTTATCTTCGTGTGCCGGCATTGTAATTTCTCAAGAGAGCTTCGAAAATGAAGCTCGCATATTGGATAGCTACAATTTTCGTGATGAAAAGTTGGAACGTTTCCAAGGATTAGCAATGACTAGGCCAATGGGGAACGCTCTGCTCTGAAGTCGTGTTGTAAATTTAAAATTTGAACTTTTTATTTTTTGGTTATGAATAGATATGTGCCGAACTTGTAGGATCTATTAAGGCAAGTTATGCATTCGGGGAAAAAATAAGTTGAGATTTTTACTATCGCAAAATCAGGCATACATATCAGACAACATCAAGTCTCAAGACAGAAGTTTTCCCTGCATTAAAAAAGAAATTGTGTCATAACAGCATGTGAACAATCAGGGCCTTATGACTTACAACTCCCAATCACTCCTGAATAATTTCCTGCCGAATCCGACCCCCTAAAATGGGAAGCACTTTTTATGACTAAATATACTGTTGGAGGATTTGTCACTTCGTCACAAGAGGCAGAAGAAGACACAAAATATTGTTTGTTAGTTTTTAGATAGCCGAGGACGGGAATCAAACCCAGTCCCAGGCATGGCAGTCCAACACACTAACCAATATGCCAAGGGGTACTAAATGATTTTCCATGTAGGCATTTAGGCGAGTTATCATTGATATTTGTATTCATTGTATCATTCACATCTCTCCGCTGCGACTTTTCTGGGTGACGCACACCAGAAACGTCCAATTTTCCAGAACTCTGGCGCATATATCGAGCTGAATTTGACCAATGGCATTGATTATGTTGAATTTCAGGGCAGTGGTGGTTTGTGATTTATTGGCAAAGACTTAAGAAAATCTGACAAAAAGAAGTCCAACGAGGTCAAATCGCACAATTTCGGTAGCCAATTCACATGGGCTCCACGTGAGATAACCATGTTCGGAACTCCCTTGTTTGAAATGTCCATTTTGGCATAGGCTGTGTAGCACGTAGCGCCGACCTGTTGAAAACACATGTCATCGATGTCCATAGGATCCAAAAGAAATGGATTATTACCGACCGAAAACGCTCGCTGTTGGGCCGCAAGCCCAAAATCCTTTCTCTGGATGCGCTGCAATATAGGGGATCGCGTGGCAATTGTAATCTTCCGAAATTCGAAAATTTTGCTTGTTGACGAACCCACTCATACAGAAATTGGTCTCGTCGCAGAGTATGATTTTTCGATAGAAATTGGAGTAAATTTCCAGCTGTTCGGGAGCCAAGTAAACAAACATAAGTCGTTGTCTGTGATTGCGAACTCTAAGCCCCTGGGTCAGATAAAGTTAGTTTATATCTAGGTCCAAGAAATGTCGCAAGATTCGACAAGCTGTGGTCTGCAAAGGGCAGAGTTCTTGTGCTTGGCGCGGAATTGACTGCTTCTCTAAACTCTATCGGACAGCGGCTATATTTTCGGCAGATCTTGCATTTCGTAGACTTATGGGTATTGGCGAATCGTTTGTTGAACGAGTTAACATGAATTTATCCACCACGTTGCGAAAAGTCCTCTCGAAAGGACGATTATGGCGAACTACAAATGGGCGATGCATGTGAAATGTTACTCAAACAGAAGACTTACTTTAATATAACAAAAAACAAACTTAATACTTGGCATCTATAGTTTGACAGATGCAGTTTCAACAATATGGCCGATCACCTGTCAAATTTTAGAAATCCTTGTTGAAAGACCTTTTACAACATTTTTATGGCAGGAACAATTAGTTTTAAATCAAAAGACATATTTTTTGCTAGGTGCCAAATTTTAAACAAATCGCACCGGGGTTTCAAAATCTCAAAATTTCGTGGCATATTTGCGCAGTTACATGGCAACTAAATTTTTGACAACTCAGCCAATTGTTGAAAAAAGATCTTAAAAGCATTTAAATTAACAACTAGATAAGTGTAAAAGAATGAGGAGTAGAAGAAACCGAGGATGAATTAGGATGGGGTTTTGAGCGATTTCAGAGCTTGGATGCTTTAAAAGAGAGTGCGTTCGAGGTAAAAATATTTTATTCTTTAGATTAACAGTAATGTGGAAGCAGAAGGCAGAATTATTATCAGATAAATCAAATTGTGGAGGAGCTAGATTTAATAAAAAAAATCGGTAACCAGAGTTCTCCACATTTTCCTAATAACAAAAAACAAAAATGATTTGCGTTCTATTTTGATTTTTCGTTTTTGTGGGCTGACAGTAGATCTTGTTACCGTCGCAATGTGACTCCCATGTATTGAAACCTATGATAATCGTATGCCATTCAAGCCCGCTAAGGGTGTTGATGAGTTTCAACAACGGTTTCAACGGAGGGTACTTCTAAGTCATTGAAGAAATGCCTGTCGTCACATAATCACCTGGTTGAGGAGAGGTAGACGCTTTTTTTAAGGGCGTGATACTTTGCTTGACCTCACAAGAGAAATCATCCCTGCACCTGACCCGTAGTAGGAACTGGCTCAGGGTTCGGATTTAGGTTTTAAATTTTCGAAGTAAATACGGAAAAAACTGAAGTAGATCCAAAATTTTTGAAGTATTTTTAGGAAATTAAAAAAAATTTTTTTTTTTCAAAACAAAATTCTTAACAAAAGTTTATTGCGTATTACCTATTTGATTATTTTTCATTAAAAAACAAATAATTAATTGCGTACAAGTAACTAAAAGAGAAATTAAGACTTACGTTTAAACAATTCCTAAACTTGTGTTTTTTGTAATACAGAGTGATCAGTGATATGTTGGTTAAGAATTTTTTCAAGAGAAGTAGATCATAAAAAAGAGAAGTAGAGAAGTAGATTAAATTTTTTTTTCTAAATCGAAGTAGATCTACTTCGATCGAAGTAAAGTCCGAACCCTGAAGTGGCTCCTTGCAACATCTGGTAGAAGAGTTTGACTCGAAAGCGGTTGGTGTATATGTTTGCTCAGTATTGCTGAATAAGTCGAAGGGACTTTACCAATCGTCATTCAGTCGTGTTCGTCTTTCAGAGTGGTTGAAGTCGAGTTAAAATCTCGTGGTCGGCTAGTTAATAGAGCTTAGTAATTTTCAAGCCATTTGGTAGCGTATATATATTTCAAGGCCATTTGTTTGGGAAAGCGCTCACTAACAGACGGTAGCGGAGAAATTCTCTAGTTAGAATCAATAGTGATGTCTTCACTTCCAGTGATACCGATCTACTTTAGAGCTGACATCAGTAAGGATTTTCAGTACCAGCCAGTAGATGGGGTGACCTAACCCATAATGGGACAACGACAGCTGTCTTATCCCCGTAGTAGGTTACTGGCATGGGACTAGCCATCCTGTTGTATAAAGCCTCGGCACAGTTGATATTCATGATATATTTTTTACTTATAGCATTTCTAAGTACAATGCATGTTTTGCAAACATTTCTCAGGGCTGCGAAGTTAAAATTTAACTAAAAAAATTATAGTGGTAATGAAGAGAGAACGGGTCTACTAGAAAATTTCCCGGAAACCGACGAAATGGTGGTTCAATTGATCACGAATCATCAACTGAAGAGTTTTTACTTGCTCCAAGTGGACAAAAGTAGATGTAAGATCCAGAGTCTCGCATTTAGGAAACTAATGTCTAAAGACATCCAGGAACTATTGGGCCTATTACTTAGTTAAAGCATGCATCTCTCTTCACAATTTTCAAACTAGTTTTCAATATCCATATACAAAAAAAATCGTTTAATGAACAATTGAAAAGGCAAACGATATCTACAGAAATGTAGAAGCCAATCGTCAAGTATAAAATGTTTGGAAGCCGATTTTGAAGTCGTATCATACATTAGGGCTTCTTAAATGACCATCGTTATTTGAATGACATTGTTGGACCCCCTCAAGGGACATCAATGAGTTAAACTGGTCCTTACCTGCCGACTACATTCCATTTGAAAATCCAACAATCCATGAATAGTTAAAAGGGTTTTGTGGGCACTATAAGAATTGCTAATACAGCCTGGCCTGCTCAATATGACTTGAAGTTCTTTTGGGTCAGTAGGAGCTCAACGGGATATTCATTTAAAAATGTCCATGTACATTGAACGCTTTGACCAACCAGTATAGGACTCCGTATTTTGTATATTTTTGTGCTATCGTTGCTCCCATAATACTTCAAGACTGCACGCATCCAAATTATTGATAACTTCTTCACATTCATAGAATTGGTCTTGAGGTTGCTTGATTAAGAAATCCCCATCGCGGGCATGATCATAGAAAACAAAAGAGAATTGCCAAAACCTTTTGTAGTGAAGGAGTTTTTACAGGGTTCCTATGTTCATCCGCATAGGAACACTGTAAAAGTCAATAACAGAAAGCAGTATCGCCCAGTCCAAACACCCATTTATAGAATATCTGAAAGAATGACGTTGGTGAGTTATGCTCCATAGCCGAACAAATAAGTGGATTCACTATCGAAGCAACATCACTGTGAGAAGGCCAATTCAGGTTATCAAAATAAGCTTGCAATGATACTCCACTACGACTCACCAAAGGTGAACTCGATGTGTTCGACCAAATGATCTCCATTTATTCATGTCATGCTCATTTCCAACATAGCCCTGGCTAATGGTTGTATTTTACAACTTATTAGACGTAGCAACTCTTGTGACTGTCATTTTTGTTCAATATTGTTGTCCAAAATTACCCTAAATTTATGAACTAAAATTTGGTGATGCAACAGCTCGAAGGACCTAGTGACTAACAACTCTTTCTGTGGCAACACGCCAGGAATGGAGGAGACCTACAATTTTCTGCCGATTCCGAACGGTTAATAAGCAGCACTTTTCATGACAAGAGATACTCTTAGAGGATGTGTCAATTCCTCGCAAGAGGCAGTACACCCCAGAAAAAATTTTTTGCAGCGGCTGGAAATCGAAACTAAGACCTTGTGCATGACAGTCCAACGCACTAACCATGGGTACAACTAATTAAGGAACTCATTATCATCATCGGCTCGACAACCGGGTTCCGGTCCTGGTCTCTTTCAACAAGTCTCTCCACCTATCCCGGTCTCTAGCCGACGCCATCCAGTTGCGCACCCCAAGGCTTCGGGCGTCCTGGTCTACGCCATCTCTCCAGCGCAAGCATGGTCTACCACGCTGTCGTCTACCATAGAATGTACCACAAAGAACTTTCCGAGCAGGTTCCTCTTCGCTCATGCGAGCTAGGTGCCCTGCCCACCGGAGTCTACCGAGCTTAATTTTTGTCACGATATCTGCTTCTAGGTAGATTGCGTACAATTCATGATTGTACCGTCTCCGGAATCGTCCTTCCTCACATATGGGGCCAACAATTCTCCTTAAGACTTTTCTCTCGAACGCACCTAAGAGGTCGGAGTGCCTTTTGCTAAGCACCCAAGTCTCGGATCCATATGTGAGTACTGGCAGGACCATGGTCCTGTACAGCAGCAGTTTTGAAGTTATGGTGAGATTTCTGGATTTGAAGAGCTTTGACAGACTATAGAAGGCTCTGTTGGATTTGAGAAGGAACTATTTCCAGAAAAAATTCGCAAAATATTCTGTACAATTTCGAAATCATAAAACCAAGAAAAAAATTCCATAGAAATTTGAATTTTGTTCTGAACAATAGCCCCAAGGCGAGAAAATGAAAAATAACAAATCTATGGGTAATCATAGATGTGCTGATGTCCAAATGAACTTCATGACGTAAGGAGGGTTAGGTTAAAGCAAGAGCGCTATTTCCTGTTTATGGTGGTTATATCATCCACTTTATTTCCTTACCACGTACAAAAAAATTTGATTATGAGAGCCACGAGGGACCTCTAATAATGATTACTCTCAAATGCCAAAAGGACTAGAAACAAAAATCGGAGTACCACTCCACATGACACCTCAGTAGATAAAGTAGATCAGTAATAAAATGAAATCTAAATCTAAAAAAATAGATTCAAAACTTCTCACAGCTAAGACGAAGTTAAAGGTCTACAAAATCCTTACACTGCTAGTTCAGTTTTATGGCGCTGAGCATAATGTGACAACTGATACTGGACTCTTTCGAAGAAAAATTTTTCAACGGATATTTGATCCTGTTTTTAAGGATGGCGAATAAAGGAGAAGATACAACCACAAAAATGTCCATATCAATATGGTCAAAACATGCGATTGGGTTAAGTAAATAAGTAGTAAATCTACGAAGAATGGCAGTAGACGAACTTTAATCAAATTTTCACCAGTAAAACCAATTTTGATTACAAAACCTTGATTAAGCATGCACACAGCTCAATTTAAGGTAGTTTAAAATATATTCAATATAGTGACTGGCCGGCTCAAGTTTGGGCGATAAACGTATATGAGAACTTCATTCTGAGCGTGGGTAATCTTGACTCCCACCATCTTATTACTTCCTACTTTTATTTTTAGGTCTACCGGACTTCGGTTGACTATGCAAAATATTATTTTGGCAAATGCGCCGCAGATTCACAGAGTGATAATCGTGAATATGACGAGAGTAAGTTTTACTCCCGCTGTCGGGTTGGGTTATGGAGGTCAATAAAACAATAAAACTGTGGTTATCAGGTTTGGGTGAAGATTTAAAACTTTACAAAACTAATTTTCGAGAGAGATATTAAATTGTCATCTGAAAAACAAGTATGTATATGCGACCTAGTTGGCCACTTTAATTTTGTGTGTGTCTTTTTGATTTAAGTTATAGTTCGATAGATATAGGTAGGTTCTTTTCCTTTTATAAATTCACTTCCCATCTTTTAAATCAAAAAAGATTTATGGTCAACTGCTGCGCGTAGAATTTTTGAACACAGAGAGTATATTTATAGAATAGGTAAGGAAGGAACTTCTGAGGGATAAGATAATCTCTTTTTGGGCTCAAGTCTTATGAAGTAAAAGGAATAAAAAAAAAAAACTCGTCATGACATAAACTACAGACACCAGCTTTTTGAAAAGGGACAAAGAAGCAAGACTTATTTATTCTTATCATTCCTGGCTAATGAGGTAACAGAATATTAACATTAAAGCTACACAATTTGTGTCTAGGAGCGAAGTTTTTTTTTATCGATGGTTTGAATATTGTATACCTGATAAATGGAAGCGATTAGTCTTTATGCCTTGGAAAATATAAAGACTTATTATGCAGAAATACTTTTTGTTAGGATTAACTGCGGGTTTTTTGTCTATTTTGTAATGAAAGATTGATGTTTTGTGATGAAATTTCGGTTGGCAATGTGTAACTGCTTGAAAGAAATAGAATGGACAATTGATAGTTATGCGTCTTTGAAAATAACAAGGGCTTTTTTAAAGAAGGCAACAAATTGCAATGTTAAATGACAATATGGAAAAAGCTGTTTGAAAATTTCGTTGATTGTTGAAAACAGTCCTTAAATCATCTTAGTTTTAGTAGAAAGTTTAAATTGATAGGAGCAAGAGTGATAGACTTTTTTCTTGGAAAGAAATGTAAGATGGCTGATTTTCTGACTTTAGAAACGCTTAAGTCCAGGTTTTCATGACTTTATCACTCTGAAGAAACCCATCATATTGGGACACGCGAATTGCTCTATATCCAAAAATTTTTCATTTAAGCTAGAATATTGTGATTTTTCAAGTTGTAGGCTTCAGATTCTAATGCTGAAGGTATGGGATCAATTACAACCCGAAAATTGTGGGTCCCTCCATTTCTGCTGACAGCGAGAATTGCAAGTCACTAGCCCCTGGTTTTCTTGAGTCCGAAATTTATTTAATTTATATAATCTCACTGTACGGATAATAGGAGACAATACTTTGGATAGAGTAGGAATTTGCATCGAATTGGATTGAGGTCTAATTAATATTTAAGCTTGGGTTACAATAAATAAGACATGCATGAATGGGGTGCTTAGGTTAGGTTGGGGTGTTGATGCGGCAAGCCGTATCACTCCATTCGAATCTCAATGGATCCATTGTGCTCCCCAGGGTGTTGGTAATATAGAAATGGGAAGGATTTAGTAGAAGTTCTATAAGATCTAAGGTTTTGGTTGCCTCCCTAAGCAACCCTGATTTTTGAATGAAGTTAAGGATGATTTTTAGTGGCAAAAATAAGAGGTCGTCCTGTTCTTCGAGGGCATCTTTTCTAGTTCTGGCTAGGCTGGGGTATTCACAAAGGAATTGAGATGAGCCCTTTTCCACGTCTTCGCCCTGATACCCTCTGTATAAGTCAGATGTGCTGTAGCCCATTCTGCTCATTTGGGTTTCCATGGGGTTGTGACCCGTGAACCAACCAAGAGAGACAATTGAGGTTTGCTAAGCTTCAGTTGATACTCTGTTTTTTTTTTTTTTTTGAAAAATGAGGTGCTTATGGAAGGTAAATATAAACCACATGAAATTAAAGCTAGGATTTAAATGAAGGCCACATTTTGGTTGAAGATTGTAAGTTATGTAGAAATTAAATTCACTGACGCTGTAAGGTGAATTTCGATTTATCACTCAGAGTCTACTTGGGTCTTACTAAGTGCCAAAATTGGCTTCTTATTTTTGACAGTATGGACACATGCAGCATATTAATTCCTTCTTAGCACAACATCTCGTGCAGATCCATGTCCTATTAACTCTCAGCCATATTTGTTCAAATGGACGTGGACAAAGAAGTGGTTGAGTAACTAGTTGGGTCGGAAGAAATTGCTTTTCATTCATCGGTAGTACTCGTTGATGATGATGGCAATGCTATTGATGACGTTGGCCTACAATCTTCACCAAACAGTGAATTTCTGCTCATGCATGGCCACATGGATTGGTTTCGTCTCAAATATACAGTTATTTTGCTTGTGTTTTTTTTATTCCACTTCCAAATGCTTCAGAATCAACTTTGCCACAGGTCTTCATGAAAGTGTTAAAAAAAATTTTAATGACACAAAAGACGAAAAAACAATCGCTTGCAGCACAATGAACATGATAGACATGAAACTTCTTAAAATAAAGAATATGAAAAGATAGAGAACATACTCGTATCAAGATTTTGACTTAACTAGACTATCGAGTCGAACCAAGTCAATTTAAACTCGATTCAATTAAACAGATGGCTGGAAGCGTAGTTCAAATTCACTTCAGCCATGGATATAAACGTAGCTTCTATCCGTTATGTGAAAATCTCTGCCACCTGTACTTTAAAAATATTATAAGGACAAAAACTTCAAGAAAAATATTTTTGGAAGAAAATGTAACAAAAACGTAGCGTAGTACAAAGAAAAATAAATCGAAAAAAATCTGACACTTGTAGCATTGTGGCAACGCTGTTCAGAAACCAGTCAGGGAGCAGATGATGTTTTCTATCATCTTTGTGCGGCCAAAAGTCCAAAATAAAAGTTTTGAGTGAAGGGTGTTTTGTCATCAGGCTGTCTAAAGGAGACGAAAAATGTTCGTAGTAGAGTCTCTTGCCCCAAATCCCCGCTATAATCTTAGTCTGAATGTGGCTGCTAAGTTAACGTTGTCACTCGTCGTTAAGATAGGCTTATGGACACTTCCATCAAACACATGTAAAAGTTTTTACTTCCAAGCAAATCTATTGCAATAAAATGGATTCAACACCTGCAGGTGCGTAAAATAAGTTAAAGAATTTCTGAATAAAAATTCCTAAATAGTACATTGTTAGACAGAGATATGTCAACACTATTTAGGTATTTACTTGAAAAAAAAATATGTATTTGAGTGAAAACTTTTTTGTCTTGCTAGATCTTGTTCTCAAAGCTATTTAAGATAGTTAATAAAAGTATTATGTACCAAATAAAATAAAATTTAACTGCCCGTTGAGTTTTTTTGTGCATTAAGGTACTAGTACGGTCTAGAACGCCAAGAAACGCCCGATTTTTGGGATTTTTTTTTTCGGAAATTTTACTAGATAATAAGATATTTTTTTTTTAAATGTTCTCAAACATTTTAAAGGGTAGTCTAAATCCTTTTAGTGCGTGCAAAATAAAAAAAAAATGCGCAATTCGTTAACATATGTAAGCCTCATATGCTCGCAAGCCCTGATAGAGGAGAAATGTGATAGCACCAAAGACATGTTCTACGAGCTCCTGAACAAGATATATAACCACAACCTAATGCTGCCTCCTGTCGTTAAAGAGTTTCCTAGCACCCTTATCTCTATCAATGAATGGTTCTTGTTCCGAGGAAACCGAAAGAATTTCAGGTATTGGTATGCATTTAACCGACCAGCTTCTATGGGCTGAATGCATCGCAAAAATGGTTAGGTTCTCATCGACGCTGTAAGAAAGTTTTTACTCCGTCTGGCATCAATTTAGAAAACTTACACCCGCCCAAAGCTTGAGTAAAATTCGCACATAGTATATGAAGGTACTTTTCAAAATTCTGTACATCTACTTAATAGGATTCAAAATAAAGCGCTAAAACTAAAAAGGAATAGTTTTATAGTTGAACCTACAGCACTCTTCTTCATGGAAGCAGCGTTTCTTAAGCTTCCCTATTTTATCTATTCTTTTACAAATAGTGTTCTATTGAAAAAGATTACTACATTCCTCCCTTGAAACAATTTCCCGGCAACACTACTTTAGCGAAGAATGCACATCAATTAACCCTTGAGCCCAAGGGTAATTATAGAGATTTCTTCTTTAGCCGAAAAACACGTATGTGGAATACTTTACCAAGCTCGAAATTTTGTATACTCATTTCGATTTAAAGGCATTTAAAACCAATGAACATCGGTTTCTCCTCTTGAATCCTCTTCAACTCTCCTAATCACTCGCATTATATTAAAAGATTATAAGGGTATCCAAAATACTTTGCGTGAGTTCTAATTAAAAGAATAAAGTTCGACAGGGATGTCAAATCCAGGCCACAAATTGGATGACCCTATATACTCGTATATATAGTTATAAGTATCTAATTATTTATAAAATATTTTCTTATATCTACCAGTTTAAATAAATAAGTGTTTTGGGAAGGATAATTTATTTGAGCTTCTTGTAGATTTTTTATTTTTAAATTAAAACAAACAAAAGCCTTAAAACAAAAACACTCTTATCTCTTCTGATTTTAAAACAATAATAATCAGAACTTAAGAACTGCAAAGTCTCAAGGATATTTATTTCAGAAATGAAATCTAAATTGAAACTAAGGTAAATGTCCCCAGGCGATACGACCTGTCATTCACTTAGAAATAAAACTTTGACCTACAAGGCAATAAGGGAAGATTAATTTTTAGCATTGACCACACAAACAGTTCAAAAGAACAAATAATAAAAAAAAGTTCAGACTCACAATCTTCATTAAGAAATCGATACCTGCCTCTGTTTTATTTTATGTTATAATCCTGTACCTCCTAGCTATAGAAACGGATTCTAGAGAGTACAATTACTTTCATGTTGTCTGTACCTCTGTGAATAAGAAGACTATTTTCCAAGGTACGAGTATATTATACATAAATATTGTTCCCCTTTGATGAACATAAGCTTCTTCTCAACCTAAAAAGTTTTACAATGCATTTACATTATAGTATCAATAGAAACAATCTTCTAATAGTGTACTATCAATGGCAGAAGGTGGGTCTACCGGTATCGTTTGCTTTATAGATACTCGTACATATGTATGTATGTGTGTCTCGGGATATCGTCTTTTGAGATGCTAACATTCCAACTAGTGTAGGAGGCGGTGTATACCAATTTGGTATACTATGTGAAAGACTCAAGGCACGATGACAGGGTGTTTCAAAATTATAGGGCAATTCTTGATTTGAATAAAAGACGGACTATTATTTCAAAAGTTTTTAGTCGATATTCATGAAATAAAATGCCTCTTATGGTTAATATACTTAGGATTTTAAAAATGGATGACATTAGTAAAAAATCGTTTAGAATCACAAAATTAGTTTTTAAAACTATAAAACAATTTTTGTAGTAGTTGGTGCAAAAAGAATTTGTTTTTAAGAAAAAAATGTGGAAAGAAATCAATAAAAAACAAATATTGACCATTTTTTGAGATATGAAATTTTCCAAAAAAAAAAATTTCTTTTTTCAAAAACTCGAAAAATATTTTGTTGAAATGCAATGTTTTTTAAACTTCTCTATAATTTTTTTTATTAAAATCCGTTAAGCCGTTAATGTGAGCGAAAAATGGAAAAAATGTGTATTGGTAAGTAAGTACTAGTAAATATAAGTGAAACTGAATTTTTTTTTATAAAAATTCTATGCGCCTTTTCGAAAAACGAAACACGATTTTCGAACACCATTTTTCAAAATTGGTTCGGTGGGTACCGTTATTTTTGTAGATTATATTAAGAAACTTTTATTTATCAACTTTGAAAAAAATCGAGAATGGGGTTTTCGGTATTGTTGCAAAAAAAAAATTTTTTTTTTTTTTTTAAATCCAAAAAAAACATTGGAAACTTGAATACGCAATAATATTAAAACTTTGAAGGAGCTTTAGTATAAAATATGATTAAAATCGGTTGTACCGTTTTCGAGAAAATAAAAAAAAATGGTTCCAAGGAGGCTACCAAAAATAACCATTCGTTGGAAAGTTTTTTTCAATCATTGCCTAGTTTTAACTAAATGAAATTTTATGATTTTTTTTAATGCTGTTGGACAGTTTTTGAGGGAAAAAAATATTTATAAAATTTGGAAAAAAAATCGTATGGCAGGTACCGTTTTTTTTGGTCGTCAATCCGGTTTATTTTTTATTATTATATTGTTTTTATTATTATTTAAAAAAGGATAATCCGCTTATTTAATTAGTGACCTGAGCAGATCAAACTTGAGAAAACCAAAAAAAAGTGTTGTTTTTTTTTTTTTTTTGAAAAAAAGTGCTTTTAATTTGTTTATTTCTTAAAAACTAAGATACATTTTAGCATCTGGTTTTCTGTTTTTTATTGAAAGTTAATAAGAGTGTTGAATTTGGAAAACAAAAATTATACTTAATTACATAAAATTTAAAAAAAAATAGTTTTAAATTAAAAAAAAAAATAAAATTTCGAGTTTGAAAATTAATTTTGCAAAAACTATTCATAAACATTCCTTAATTTAAAATGAAAATTAAAAAAGAGATTTCTGGCTTCCTCTAAGGTATAGCAGGGCATTGCAAGTTTTACCGTTGTTCTTAAATATTTTTTTCTGTTTTAAGTCAACTTTTTAGAAAATTGACCCTCCCGCCTAAACGGAGGGAAAAAGAACCCCTCTCCCATACGATTTTTTTCTTGTCTTAACCCACCCTAATCGTTACAGCTTTTTGGTGCACCTTATACCCATCACCCTGTATAGCTTTTACAAAATTAAATTTTTGGATTTTTTTTTAATTCTGTAAAAAAAAAAATAATACAAAACTGATATTTACCAAGTATTTAGAAAATCATCCGCTCTAGTAAAACAGACAGTCAGGCAGAATTGTGAGACCCACTTTTTTTCGTAATTTTTTGACATTAAAAAGTTTTTTACTTGCGACTTATAGGTACTATGTATAAGGCAAGTTAGGCATTCGTAAAAAAATCGAACTCAAGATTTTGATCAAAGTTGACATGACGATGGTAGCGAAGACGAAAAAAGTGGGTCCCGCAATTCTGTCTGTCTGTTAGACTACAGCCTAAATGGCTGGTCCGATTTCTTTAAATTTGGTCTCATTTTAAAATTTTTCCTACCACACGATTTTTTTTTAAGACCAAAAATATCGGGCATACTATTTTTTTTTTCGAGATCTGTAGAGTATTTTTTCTCAAAAGCTGTTTTTTAACTGATTCAAAAAAAAAAATCTAAAAATTTCATTTAGTTAGGGCTAAGTAATAGTTGAAAACATTTTTCGGAAAATTGATTAATGGTACCCCATTGGAACCATTATTTTGGTTTTATCAAAAACTGTACAACCGATTTGGATAATTTTTGTATGCTTAAGCTCCCCAAAAGTTTAAATATTATTATGTACTCAAATTAAAAATTTTTTTTTTTGATTTTTAAGAAACAAATTCAATTTTTTTTTTCAACTCAATATTTCGAAAACCCCATGCTCGATTTTAACGCTTCATAACGGTATCCACCATACAAATGTAAAAGAATGGCTTTTGAATATTTTTCTCGAAAAATGCTTTAATTTTTCGATTAATGTTTACAATCTATAATTAATTAAAAAAAAATTGAAATTATGATATTACTGAGTGTACCTAACATAGAACCATTTTTTCAAATTTTGATCTCTCATTGTTGACATAGCGAATTTTAATGAAATTTGTATAAGATCTTGAAAAACATTGCATTTCAAAACTTAAACAAAAAAAAAATTTTTTTAATTTTTGAAAATAAAAAAAATCAATGTCTTTTTGAAAAATTCGACATCTCAAAAACGGCTCAATATTTGAAGGAATTGTTTAAGTCATTTAAAAAATGAATGAAATGAATGGTTATGAACAGTTTTTCTTTAATAACACTAATTTTTGCGACATTTCATTCGTGCGACCCAGTCGTGCATTTTATTGTAAGAAGTTTTATTAATAGGTTAATTTTGTATATACAAAATTAATATTAATTCAAATTATTTCTTAACAAAATTTAGTACGCCAATTTCTAGTCCTTATTAATATACATTAAAGAGATAAATTAAAAAAAAAAACAATAGTTTACCCATTTTTAAGATATTGAATTTTCAAAAACAGATTTTATTTTTTTTTGTTCCAAAAATCCAAACTCTTTTTTCGAAAATTTGTATAAACACTATTATTAAAAATTCAAATTTTGATCGAAATCGGTAGAACCGTTGACGAAAAAGTCGAAAATGAAAAACATTGTTCAATGACTGGTACCGTTAATTACTTTTTTTTAATTTTATTTGACCAAATTGTAGAACATACCTACAATAGTATACATAATTTTCAATATCGAAATCAGTACAGTCGTTCTTGTAATAAATAAAATTTTTCATAATGTCTATATGGTATAGGTACTGTTGCTTTTGGAGCTAAAAAAATAATAAAGTGTCATCTAGGGAATCACTAAAAGCCTTAAACTACCGATTTTGAAGAAAATCGCTTCAGAGGTTTAGGTTGTAGATCGAGGTACCGACAGACAGACGGATCTGCGAAACCAATTTTGTTCGTCTTCTCCATCATCGTGATGTCAAGTCTGATCAAAATCTCAAGTTCGATTTTTTCCAAATGCAAAACTGTAGCACTTCATATATTATTTAATTATTCTTTTATTTTATTCTTATACCTATTATTTTTGTAAAATTAAGGTGGCAAGAATAAAAATTAAAACTTTTATATATTAAAAATTAAAAATAACAAAGAAACTCACTTCTAAGTAATAAAAAATAAAATAACAAAAGTTGACAATAGAGTAAACAAAAAAATTATAAAAGGAGAGTTTCAGTCGATTTATTTTCATTCTCGTTTGATATTTCACTTAGGACAGTCGGGTAATCCATTGTCCAGATAGAAAAATATCATACTTGAAGTTTGAGAATATTTCTTGTGTTGATGATTATTATTCAACGGACGGGTTTCCTCCTCCGCTTTTAATAACATAAACCTTGATCTATAATACTTTCTTAAATAATTTAGTGCTTTTGTTTTGCACATCGGTTTCGGTGTTAAGTTTAATTTGAGAGTTTTATTTAACGGACGGGTTCTCCTCCGTCTTTAAAACTAGCACATTAAATCGTGCCACCTTATTGAAATTTTAATT
The DNA here is from genome assembly GCA_963931855.1 of Philhelius festivus. Lineage (NCBI taxonomy): Eukaryota > Metazoa > Arthropoda > Insecta > Diptera > Syrphidae > Philhelius > Philhelius festivus. The sequence goes on from OZ007556.1 coordinate 157,534,978, forward strand.
TTTTTTTAATATTAATTTTTTCTTTACTTTCAAATAAAACTGTCAAAACTAATTTATATTAAAAAATACAAACGTAATTTTATTTGAAATTGACAATTACAAACTATCTAAAGTTTTAAACTAAGGATCTTCAACCCACGAAAACTGTAGTTAAGAGAGGTTCACGCTACAAAACGATTTTATTTGGTTGCCTTTTTTGGGTGAATGAAATTTGTGAGTCGTAGTCTATTATGGACCATCTAAAAACAGCAACACAGTGTTGAAAATTATTAAAACATTTTATTTAAATAACGACGGACACATTTTGACGGGGCTGAATTTGTAAATAAACCGAACTAGGTCACTAAAAACCCTCGATTGATACACCATTAAACCACTACATCCTCGTAGATTAACTATATGGTTCGCCATTTGGGTCAGGGGGCGGCGGCGTTGGTGTGATTGGGCCATATTTTTTTGTGTATACCATATGCAATGTTGTAACAAAATACTGGTGACCGCTATCAAGAAATGTTGGTAAACTTTCTTGTGTCCGGATTGGATTAGTTAAGCCTACCACATCACACACAGCTCGTGCTAGGATGCGAATTTTACGGGAATTTGTGAAATTTTTGAAACAGAAGTCTGTGAAATTCTTATGTAAAATGTGCTTAAAACAGTTCGACTTTTCACTTCGGCCAGACGCGCCCACTTGCGTAACATCATATTGGATATAATATAAATTATAAAATATAAATTATAAAATTGTATTTCATTTAAATATTCTGATAAAAAAAAACATCGACCTAGAACATAGAACGCACCCTGTACTAACGAGTATATAGGTCACAAGTAACATAAAGTTCGGCATGAGCGATTTAAAGTCTTAACCGTCTGCAAAACCAGTCGCATTTTCAAATCGCTCTTCGCTTGTCTTTTATTTTTAATTTCATTCTTTTTCATACCCATCAAGTGTAACCTACTTTTGACATTAACAGTAATAAGGCACAATTGTCCCTCGTTTGTATAAAAATCAACGTAACAGTAACAACAAATAAAAAAAAAACATTGTGATTACCCTCGCACTTTTTCGTAATTTTTTGTTTGACCTTTCTTTCATCACACTCTACAACTCCCTATATTTAATCCCAATTCAAAGCAATCTTATTAAGGACCCTAAATCCTTATTCCAGTTCGTCAACTTTAAACGAAAATTCGATGGTTACTCTCCCTCTTTCCCTTTTTCAATGATGAAACATCAAACAAAACACAAACAATCGTCAACTTTTTTGCTAGTTTTGTTTTTTAAACAATCTTTTTGTCGACGACTCCTTTGTACATGACTACAAGTATTTCAATTATTTACCAAATTTCTCCTTCGGCTCATGACTACCATATACTTTTGACCCATTTCTCATCGAAAATAAACTAAATCAACTGAATGATGAGTATATTCCTGGCTAAGATGGTATCCCCGCAATATTTCTAAAGAAATGCTCTTCCATGCACTTCCTTATTAAAACTCTTCGGTTAATCCCTACCTCAAGAAGAATTCCCTGAAGTGTGAAGTTACAAACTATTCCCCAATTGCTAAACCCTCACATATTCCCAAAATCTTTTAAAGCATTTTGTACGAAATTTTAAGTTTGCGTTGTAAGACCCTCGTTCACCTAGAAAACGCGCCTCTGTTAAAGGTAGATCCACAACAACAACTAATCTCGTTGAATTCGTATCTTTTAGCCCTTCAATCCAAGAAAACGAAAAAGAAGTCAACGATTTCATCAACCGATTTCAGCAGGGCCTTTGAAAAAATTTCACAAAAGCTTGGTCCATTCAAACTTTTCACCCTTGAGCTTGAACCTATTTTCTTAAGATCGATTTCTTCTTACCTGAAAAACCATAACTGCAAAGTTCAATTCAGATCTACCTACTCTGATGATTTCCTAGCTATAGCTCTGGAGTCCCACAAGGTAGACACATAGGACCTCTTCTTTTTATTCGTAGTAATGATATTGAAATGGTCATCAAATACTCCCATATCTCACTCTACGCCGACGACGATACCAAGTTTTTCAAGACAATTACTTCTACACAGGATCCTACTCTTCTTCAACTCAATCTCGACGGTTTCTCTCTCTGGTGCCTGAAAAATTGCTTAGAGCTAAAGCTCAACTTTCTTACACATATTGACGAGTCTTATTCCTAAATCAAACTCTGCACTAGGCTTTGTGAAACGATGGTCCAAAGAATTCTCTCACCCCTACGTGATTCCATCTTTATACGTAACCTTCCTGAATAAGCGTGTCAAGAATAAGGCCCTTATCAACAAATTCGTATATCCAGAATCGGAAGCGTTCAACGTCGTTTCCTTCTGAAGTTGTTTTTGTATGGTTACTGCATGTATCAGTGTGCCTGCGAAGCTTTTTTTCGCCATTCGTGCTCTATCTTGGAATAACCCTTTGATTCAACCTCCGTATCGAGACCGACTTCTATTAATTAACTTGAAAACGATGGAAGAACGAAAATCATTAAGCGGCATCCTCTTCATCCTTCGACTAATTTCTGTTTGTTGCATTTCCTTAAGTTGCAAAAGACCGGTGCCCTCAAATTCAACATAATCCTTGCCTTCGCTCAAATTCAGTCTACTCCATGCACCAAACTCACCAAAAATATTGCGAAGACTTTTAAACAATGTCATATTCATATACTACGTACGTTTACGACCGAATTTTTCAATACACACACAGCTTATAATTCTCACTAACACCCTGTTTATTTTTAAAGAACAGGCTACAAGACATTTGCATATAAACTTAAGCAAGAAATTCTGTTCAACTGATGCTACAAGCTACGTGTCTGGGCCGATCTACTAGCAAAACTTCTTGTTAAGCAAAAACAGCTGTTGACGTTGCATCTTCGGTAGACATAAGGTACGAGTATCGTATCCTTCTCAGGGGAGAGAGATAGGGCTTTTTGAGAATATATTATTTCACAAATGCATATACGAGCAAGATGTTTCCTCGCTTGTTTGGAAAATGAAAGTGGAAAAGTAACTTGGGACGTAACTGATTTATTGCCTTTTCGAATAAAACGACACCGAACGATTATGGTAACACATACGGTTGACTGAAGAATCAATCGATTTAAGTAGAAGGGCCGTTTGTAGCTTTGAATCTATAAATAAAGATAATTGTGAGGTCAAATGTTGCATTCGTAATGACATGAAAGGGATACTTCCAATTAAACATTTTTCGGTAAAGGAGAATAGGGGAGAATAGATTTTTGAGGTCTCTGAAATGGAGGGGACCTAAAATTTTCTGCCGACTATCAACGGATAAAATGAGAAGCATATTTCATGACAAGAGATATGTACTTTTGGAGGACTTGTAACTTCCTCGCAAAAGGCAGTACCCTCGAGTCCAAGACCCTCTTCATAACAGTCTAGCTCATTAACCATTATGCAAAGGGATTTCCAAATATAGACCTCATTTATTAAAGGGCTCTCCATTTGGCATATTTAAACTTTGACAGGTGATTGCGGCCATATTGTTGAAACTTCATCTGTCAAATCGGCTGTCATTTTTTTTAAGTCTGTCTTAGCAAATCAACGTGAAGAGTTTATAGCACTCCATAAATATCTTGTCGTTCGTTGGCATAGACCTGTGTTTTAAGAAAATCTCACAAGAAGAAGTCTAACGGGTACAAATCGCACGATCTCGGTGGCCAATTCACATCGCCTCCGCGTAAGATAACCATTTTTGGAAATCGCTCTTGCAAAATATTCCTTGTGGCATAGGCTGTGTGAGCTATTAGACCTCATAACATTTTTATTGGCAACAAGTGACCCTGGTCTTTACAGTTCTGATACCTCGTAACCAAGAATAGTCAGTTTTTGAAGAAATTGACTTCATATTATTTAACTGATGCTGCTTGGTTCCTAAAAATGTACTTTTATTAAAATTGCAGTTTTACATAAAAGAGGTAAAAGAGGTAAAAGAGGTTTAAGAGATATTGCATTTATCAACAAGAGATATGATAACGAGATATTTTCTTGGCTTTTTTCCTTTTGAAATACGAGATTTTTCAGCAAAAAAAAAGTTTATCCCGGATAGTTGAAGCTTGAAAGGTATTCACATTTATTGCCTTACGACGAATTTTTCTAGGTTACGAGGTATGTTCATACATTAATTTACTTTGGAAAGACGAACAAACCCGTTATCACGAGATTTTGTTGCAAAAAATAGTTCTTCTTGGGATATAAAGTCCCTATTTTATTTATGGTTGAAACCATCTGGATCATTGTTAGCAATACATAGTGACGATTCAGTAATTTTTTTAAAACCAAAGAACTGTATTTTCACAGCATTTTTACTTGCGACTAGGTACTATAAGGCAAGTTATGCATTCGTAAAAAAAATCGAACTCAAGATTTTGATCAAAGTTGACATTTACGATGATAGCGCGAAGACTAAAAAAGTGGGTCTCGCAATTCTGTCTGTCTGTCTGTTCGATTACAGCTAAACGGCTTGGCCGACATCATTTTTAATTTTTTTTTCCCCCAACGGGTTTTTTTCTGTTTTTTTTTTTTAAGGCCAAAATAATGGTACTTGCCATACGATTTTTTTTTTCGAAATTTTATAAATTTTTTTTGCTCAAAAACTGTTCGACAGATTTAAAAAATAAAAATACAAAAAAATTTCTTCTAGGTTAAAGCTAGATAATGGTTGAACAAAATTTTTCGAAAAATGTTTATTTAGGGTATCCCGCAAAGAACCATTTTTTGTTTTTGATTTTCTGAAAAACGGTACAACCGATTTTGATCATATTTTTTTTTGCTAAAGCTCCTCAAAATCTTGAATAGAATATTTGTAAATTTTCAAAAAAAAACATTTTTAGATTTTTAAAAAAAGTTTCAACATTTTTTTTTTCTCCAAAACTCAATATTTCGAAAACCCCATTCTAGAAAGTTTCTCAATATAATCTACAAGATGTGAGAAAAGAAATGTGTTTCACCTAAAACTAAAGGTACCCACCATGCAAATGTTAAAAAATGGTTTTCAAAAATCGTATTTTTCGAAAACGGCGCCGGCGCTTCATGCGACACAGCCCGTGTCACAATGGACATTTTGCACGAGCGATTTCAAAACATACATATATGTAGTTATCTCACGTGGAGAGGCCAACGAGGTCGTGCGATTTGACCCCGTTAAGACTTCTTCTGCGTTGAAAGCCAACATAAACAATGCCATTGGTCAAATTCAGCCTGATTTATGCGTAAGAGCTAGGGAGAATCAGGCGTTTCAGATGCGCACCACCCAGCAAATCCCTGTTAGACATTTGAATGTTGCTATATTTCATATATAATGGCATATATGGGCCTTTTAAAAAAATATAAAATGTCAAATTTATCTCACTCACAGTTTGTTGACTTCAAATTTAAAGATGGATAACGCTTAATGGAGAAGCCTATATTTGAATTCGGACTGCTTTTTTTTTGGATTTTGATTCTGTTTTGAATTGAGAAGACCTTCAAGCAATACAGCAATTCAACAGATCCAATATGCAGCTTTCAGATTGTAAATTTTATCGTCAGTTGTGAATATTGCGGACGAAATGTCTTTATTTAGTCATGGGTCGCGTAAAGGTTTTTTAAAGAAATTTTGGAACTCCTTTAACTTTAAGTTGCTTAAAATCCTCATACCAAACCATCTAAGTAATTGCTAACTGGAAATAATCACAGCATGAAATTAAGGCAACTTGTGGGGTATAAATGCTAAGGAAATGTCAAATTGCTGAAGTGTTCCAATAGTTCAACTAACTTTAATAAGAAATACGATTAGATCTTGGATAAGGAGTTTCGATTTTGGAGGTGGAATGAGCTTTTCTTTCGAATCCACTCATGGGACCTAAAATAATTTTCCTTTGTCAAAATTTTTATCTTCTAATAGCTGTCACGAAGAACTTTTTTCCTCTAGCAAGGAGAACATTAAATAAAGTTTAATAAGAACTAATATATAACTCGAAAACTCTGGGGTAACATTAACCATATTCCAAGAAGGCATTCTGTAGTCTCGTGAATATCGGCAAAAATAAGGAAGCTGTAAATGTTCCCGAAGGGAAGGTATCCACATTTTCTTTTTTTTTTATATATTTCATTACTTATGAAAGTTTTTTTAATAAAAAATTTAAAAAAAAAATGTTTAAATTCTCGTTAAGTCAAATTATAAAATTAAAACTAGGAAATTAGAAAATGAAACGATGGATACAATTTTTGAATGTTGTTGGATGGTATAATAATATACAGCTACCCCATTATACATGAGACTTCAGATTTCTCATTGAACTGACCTTAGAGTAATTTTTTTCGTAGAACAAAATTATAAATTATATCAATAAACTTTTTATAACTCTTCGTTTGGAAAACAGGTTCTTGACCATTTTACCCCACTGAGCCTTGGATGAATAAAGGCTTTTTAGATTACAGTCAGATCAGAAAGAGTGAAACATTTCTTGCAACGTCCAAGACGATCTATACACTTAGCTGAGTTTTCGGCGAAATCGAATTTGTGGTCAATCCACACAAGGTTGGCCGTTAGGTTTTCTCTATACAATTGCTACTCATGGGATCAAGGACAGAAGACAACATTGAGTTTTTGGAGCATTTTATTCTACGTGGTTTTTCGTTCCCCATCATTTGACAAAGCTATCGAGATCAGAAGTCAATAAGCTTATTACTCGTATACACTGCCGTCCTAAATCCACAACGAAAGTAAAAGGACGTGCATCTAGAAACGAATATGAGAAGCTGAGAGTTAAGAGTACTGTTGTCAGCAAAACAATTTAATGAATATGAGAAATATGTTTGGAGACAAAATGGAGCCCTGTGGCACACCAGCGGTTATTTTATTAACTTCAGATTTAAAACCGTCAAACACGACTTGAAATGGTAGTTTTTAATCCAAAGAAGAAGAAATTCATAAATCGATAATAGAGTTTAATGTCAAACTCCATAAAATGCTTTTGACAGCGCTGACAGCTTTCTCATGCCCAAAATTTCATGGAGGATATGACCCATGCGGCCTTTTGAGATGCCTACTGTTTGAGCTATCTCACGCACCTTCAATTAGCGGTCTGCCAATACGAGTTCGTGGATTTTTAACATGTTATCCTCTGTGGTAGCCATTTTGGGGGCACCTGGGCGGGGCTCATCAAAAACAGATGTGCGACCACGTTAAAAATCGTTATACCAATTTTTGACGGTCGCTATCGAAGGAGAAGAGTCACCGTACACAGCATCCAAGCGCTCTTGATTTCGCTGCGCGATTTTCCTTCCAAAAACAAGAATCGAATAACCGACCGATATAGCTCTTTTTCCATTTTTCTAAAATTCGCGGACAGACTGGCTTCTACACGTGGTTAAAACAAAACTACGAGTCCGATTCGGCTTAAATTTTGACAATAGCCGTCTAAGAGAATGTGCTAGACGATAGTAAATCTTTCTTGAGATACTGGCACCATCGGGCGGTGAGGCTAAGTACTTATCGCGCACGCCCTCGAAGCATCAGATCAACAATGGAACTATTGTTACTATTTATCAGAGTCTCCATGAACTTGGAAAGAAGGGACGTAAGTGCAATTGTTTGTTTAAAATATTTTTTCAAGAATTCAAAACTGACCCTTTTATTCTTACATCGCTATTTTAAAAGTCCCTACAATAATATATATAACTATTGGAATAATATAACTATCGGCTGACGGCTTACGCCATGCTCTAATTGTGAACAATTTTTGTAAATTATGAATATTGAATAAAGATCACATCTTACTACTACTACTACTACTACTACTACTACTACTAACTATTGGAAGACAATTTTCGAAATGTTTTTTTATTCCTAAAATAAAAATACGAGACCTTGGGTTTTAACTTAATTATTTCTTATGAAATTTTATTTTGATTTCCCTGACACCTTTCCCTTAATTGTGTGGCTGCTCATATTTTAACATTAAACCTGCCTTAGATTATGGCATTGATCGGTTGGAACAAGTACGCATTCGTCCCACTCGTGGATTATTTTAATTATGCTGATTGCTGTTAAGTGCAAGTTGTATGTGTGCTCCAAAGCTATTTTGTTAAATGTATTTGGATATCTACATAAATGTATCTTCATTTATATGTATGTAATAGGAAAGCAAGGTGAACGTGTTGTGCACACCATTAATGACACCAGGAAGTCAACATATCGTGCGGAAGTATGAGGATAACCATAATTTCGTCGCATGAAACCGTTTCGAGTGTCATCGGAGGTATAGTCGAGGGGTTACCTCCCTCTAAGTCATTATAGGATTCAAATTATTCATACATCGATGTGGTGGCGATGAAGGTTGTAATCGAAATAATTATTTATCGAATATACTGAACGGGAAATTAATTTGCCATAAGCCTACGACAACTTTGTGTTAAAATATGTGAAATTAGCTTTGCATAATTTTCGGCGGGAAGTGGCAAGAAATAGCCCCAACAATTTTGATAATTGCCCTGGCATGAAAGAAAATGAGTTGGGTATGAATGACATAGAATAGCGCTGAAAAAATGGTATGTGGCTACATCTAAATGGTCAATGGGACTCTCTACTTGTTACAGGAACAAATCACATCTTTAGGGACTTACAATGAAATGATTAAGATAGAATTCCATGTGCACTAGAGTTTTGGGAAATAGCCTTCGTTCTTGTCAAAGATTAAGCAAGTGAATTTTAGTTGTGTAGGGTGCTACTATCACACTCCATCACAGGGTATAAACCCAAAACAGCTCTCAACGTAATTAATTTGAATCTTCGTAAAAATTGTTATTGGGTGCAAAAGCATTCATGGATTTATTGAAAATAGTTGAAACAGGCCTTGGTGAAGGATTTCATCCATTGCAAGGCTGGAACGGGTCGGGGCGATATAAAATAAAATGCACGATATTTTTTTTAAGTTTTGAAATGAAATGTTTTTTTAAAGCATCTCTGTAAAAAAATTTCATTAAAATCCGTTATGTCGATAATGAGTAGTTCAAAATTTGAAACAATGGTTCTATGGTATATACAAGCTGTAATATCTTAATTTCAATTTTTACTTGCGATATATGTAGGTACTATAGGGCAGAACCATTTGGAAAAAAAATCGAACTCGAGATTTTGATCAAAGTTGACATTACGATGATAGCGAAGACGAAAAAAGTGGGTCCGACAATTCCGTCTGTCTGTCTGTATGTCTGTATGTCTGTACCTCGAACTAAAGCCTAAAAGCCTAAACCACATGACCTATTTCTTTCAATCTCGGTGGTTAAGGGTCTTCGGTGATTCCCTAGAGGAGAAACCGAGATTTTTTTTTTTAGCTCCAAAACTAACGGTACCCCCCATACACCAGTAACTCAAAATCTTATTTATCTCGAAAACGGCTCTAACGATTTTGATAAAAAAAATTAAGTGTGATATTATGGACATGGACTATATTTTGGTCAAAAAAAATTTGGAGGGAAATGTTATTAGGGGTGCCTGTCATAGAACGGTTTTTTTGATTTTCGAATCAACGGCTCTAACGATTTGAACCAAAATTTTTATGCAGGAGCTGCTTTTGCATTTGAAAAAATACATATAAACTAAAAATTTTTTCGAGAAAATAGTTTTTGGATTTTTAAGAAAATAATACAATTTTTTTTTTGAAAATTCAATATCTTGAAAACCGATACACGATTAAATTTTTAAATTACGTTTTAAAATGTATTTTATTAAATACTAACAATTTGCATATCAATTTTTTTTATAAAAATTTTAAGGAAAATTTAGTACACAAAAAACATGTTTCAGTGTGTCTGTATGTCTGTACCTCTACAGCCTAAACCACTCAAAACTAACGGTACCCCCCATACACCCGTAATGCTAAATCTTATTTATCTCGAAAACGGCTCTAACGATTTTGATAAAAAAAATCAAGTGTGATATTGATTTGACATTGGACCTGAACTACATTTTGGTCAAAAAAAATTTTGGGGCAAAATGTTATTAGGGGTACCTGCCATAGACCCGTTTTTTGATTTTCGACTTTCTCATTAACGGCTCTAAAGATTTTAACCCAAAATTTTCAGCAGGAGTCCCCTTAAGTGTAAAATAATATTGTATATAAAAATATTCGAAAAAATATTTGTTGGGTTTTTTTGGAAAAAAAAAAATTTAAATCAATACATATCTTCAAAACCTATGAACGATTATTTTTTGAAATTATTTCCTAAAATCAATATTATTTAATACTTAAAATTCGCATCCCACATTTTTTTCTTGAAAAATTTTAGAGAAATTTCTTATATAAAAAATTTATTTAATAATAAAACGATTTTTTAAAGTTTATTTGCATAAATTCATACTTTTCTGGAAACCAGACGGCAATTTTATGCATTTGAACATTATTATCTCATTAAATCCATGTTTTATATTTATAAAATGTATCTTAAATTCCAAAGTACTTTTACATAAGAGCAAGTTCGTGCGATCCAGTGGTGCATTTTATTTTTGTTAAATTAAAGATCGTAAGAATTAATTGAAATAAATGTTTATCAAAATTCTAGGCGCCGCACGCGCCGTCCTGTTGAGACCACATCCCTTCGGTTTCCATATCATCAAATTCGGGCCAACAGAAATTGGTTATAATCGACCGATAGCGCTCTCCGTTGACGATTATGGTTTGGCCAATGGCGTTCTCCAAGAAGTACTGACCGATAATGGTGCTAGCCCAAAATCCACACCAAATTGAGACTTTCACTGGATCCATTGGAATTTGGTGGATCTCATGTGGATTGCGATCGTCCCAAAACCGATAATTTTGCTTGTTGATAAGCCCATTTAACCAGAAATGGACTTAACCGCTGAATATGATTTTTCGACCGAAACTGAGGTCAACTTCATACTGCCCAATTAGCGAACACCCGCCGTTGTCTATGGTCGTTAACTCCCAGTTTCTGGGTCAGTTGCAGTTTGTACGGGCGTAGGCCCAAGTCATGACGCAAAATTCGCCAAGTTTGGTCAGTGAAAGGTTGAATTCTTGTGGTTGAAATTGACTGCTTTGGATTCTCCTGCACTCTCTCACAGACAGATGCGATATTTTTGACGTTTGAATCGTTTGACTCGACTTTAACCACGTTGCAAAGAGACTTCTGAGAATGCTGATTATGGCGACGGTAGTATGGACAAAGAGCGCGAAAAATGGGTCGAACAGAAGACCCACTTTCAAAAAACAAATTTAATTATTTGCCCATTATTAGTGAACGCTATAAGTCTCCATGGTGATTTCACAAGGCAGACTCAATAAATGGTAGTCAATTTGACAGACTTAGCTGTTATTAGAAAATACATTACATCTTATCATTTTAGTGTTGCATTTACATATATTAATCTATTAACACTGAACACTTTAACTTTTGTTTTGTATAACTTTTTTTAAAAAAAATCTTTTGTTAAATGTCAAAACGAATTTTCAATAAAATGTGAAAGTAATAAGCCTTCTTCTTAAATGTATCATCAAAGGGACTGGTCCTCTTTTCATTTACTGGGTAATAAGCCCTGGATTACTTTAATAATCCTAATTATATTTCATCATTAACATACATATTTTTATTTCAGCTTTAACAATGTGGCTTAAATCATCTGTCAAAGTTCGGAAATCCCAATTGGAAAATCTTTTACAATCCGATTATAGTGGAAAAAGGCTCAAAAAAAAAATCAATAAGTGACAACCCATACCTACATTTGGTGAGTGTTTTTTTTTAAATATAATGAACATTAACACAAACGCAACTTGTATCTAAAACATCATGGCTTTGGTTTCTATTCGCCTCATGCTCCATATGAGCCATTCAGGGACTCATGGAGGCTAAAATTAGTACGATGGTAGCTAGAATAGAATTTGTCAGAGTTTCTAAAACTATGACTTCTTACAATGAAACGAATTTCGCTGAGAGAACCGACTCTATGGAAACAAATAAAAGTTGGTCGCAACACTCCTATTTGTGAATTCAAATAATTTTAGAAGTACCCTAGAGCGATTTGCTATAGACCCAACGTCATTGATATCGACTATAAAGAATAGTGATCCAAAATGTCTACCTTAAGGTTCACCACATTAGATTAAGAAGTTTGTTAGATTAAGAATTTCATTTTTCAATTTGTTTTATTTACAATTTGACTTAAAACTACCTTATTACTAAATTAAATCATGTTGGCTCAACAACAATGGTCCAATGTTCTTCATTTGACCTTACATAAAGCTAACAATATCATATTAATCTTTTCTTTTTTCTAATTCATGGTTTTTTAATATAAACTGTAGTGTATAATAATTTTTGATAAGTGGGCGATTTATTCTCTGAAGTACCTAAGTATATATAACCCATAGTAGGTGTGTTTTATTCACTGCTGCATAGCTAGCGCAGCTAAATTTCTTTCGGGAAACAACAACAATTTGATTGCTGGCGAAAAAGAAGCGAGTAGCTGTGCTGATGAGAGAACTTCAAATTATTGAAATGAAGATGGCGCTATGCAGTCAATTTTAGAATTATTTTTTTTCGCGAATGTTGGCAATTGCTCATATTTGAAAGTTAAATGACATTTCACATTTGAATTTGGCATTAGGAGCATCGTCTATAAATTATTCAAAAATGGAGAAAACGTAAATAAATAAAATTAGTTAATTTTTTGAGTATTTCAAATTAAAAAAAAAATTTACTATAGACCAAAGCGTTGGAGCCAAGAAGAAACCAAGGCGTTGCTGCATTTTTACACCTCTCGATAACGTGAGTTTGAAGTCAGCAGGAAGTCACTTCTTGTTTGCCAAAAGCATACATGTTATGATATCAGATTTTGACATTTTCTATAATGATGGCCAACATTGAAATATAAATATAAATTGACATATGGAGTGAGTTTGATCGTTTTATTCGCACTTGCATGCTGGGCTGGCTATGCAGCAATGAATAAAACACACCTAGTATTATCATGGAGCGTGGTTTTATGATACCAACGCTATCCTGGTGGTGGCGCTGAAATTATCGCACGATCTAACAGTAGAGTGTAGGATAAGATACAAGACAAGCAGTATAAAAGACAATATTTTATTATTAAATTTAACAGTGACAAATCTTACAAGTACTCTCGCTATGCGCAAGATGTCGCCCCAATCGCTCGTCTTCATAAGAGCACTACAAGTCTTATAAACAAAGGTAGTACTGAATGTTGGTTGTTCTTCTCGTAAAAGGGTGCGTTGTCGTTATCGATGATTTCTTTAAACTGATCGTCAGTGATGGCTCTGGCGTACAGATATCTATCACTAGGCTCTAATTCATGCTGGAGGTGTTATTGCCCTTCTGAGTTGGAAATATCTTCCATGTTCCTGATGATTTTTCCGGAGAGCCGCAGCAAATAATTATTCAGTGGTATTAACTTTGCTTCTTCGTACAGCTTCTTAGTTGGTATATATTTCTTCTTCAGTGGGTCACGGCATAGTCCAGTGCAAATGCGGAGCATCTTTCTTATACCAGATGGGACAGGCTTAGATCAGAACGGGTCGGATAAGGTGTTTGTACACAAGCAGCTTGGTCCATTTCACCTCCTAAGTATAGCGGATGGAACAAGTGCAAAGAATAGTTAGCTCCCTTGAACATCAAGTCTGATTGCCTTTTGAATTTGGGTTCGTTGGAAAAGTTGATTCGCAAGTGTTGTCTGGAAATTTTAGTTTGATTGCATCACAGCTTGATGCAAACGTTCGTCTTCGAATGACAGTCACTGGCGTTCGGAAGCGGATGAGTTCAGTCTTTTCGCTCTTTACCTTCAGTCCCCATTTGTCATACATAGTGGTTTCATAGGTTTGTAATGTGCTCTTGCAATCTTCTGGGAGGAACTTCTGGTAAAAAAGTGGTGGCGTACATATGTGATGGAGTCGTCTGCATAAGGCTTCGTCGTTTGTACCTGGTATGTTGGCTAGTTAATCAGCAGTGCAAATGTTGAACAGAAGCGGTCTTAGTTTTGATCCATGAGGAACTCCAACGTTGATTTCCTTGGTTGATGATACACGTTTTGCTACCTGTACATAAAAAAGTCTATTGGTTAGGAAATTTTTGATAATTCTTACCGAATGATTATGAAGTCCAAGTTCCGAGAGTTTTAATAGTAATCCTTTTATCCAAACGCTGTCGAAAGTTTTTTCGATGTCCCGCAAGCACGCTACACTGGTTTCCTTTTTGTTGAGTCCAAGTGTAACATCAGTATGGAGTCCCAGTAGTGGATGTAGGGTAGTGTTTATTTCCAAAGCCATACTTAAACTCCGGAATTACATCTCTTTCTCTGTAGAACACGTCGAGTTTCTTCAATATCAACGTCTCCAGTATATTACTCATACAGTTGAGCAACGAAATTGGCCGATATCCTTCCACATTTTCGCGGTTGTTCTTCTTCTGGACGGGAACAACTTTTGCCGTTTTCCAGGCTGCAGGAAAATAGCTGTTGTTCAGACAGTTGTTGAAGTTTATACTCAGAAGGAGAACAACGAGATTTGGTAACGTATTAAGAAATCTTATCGCTTTATGCTGATTTTTCGGAGTTTCCAGTTAAAAAAATGCCTGCCACTTTTTCAGGAGAAGTGAAAACATCTGTCAGTGTCGGCTCCGATTGTAGAGCAAGATCACGGTTTTGGTGGTTGCTAACATCTCCCGAAGGCGAGTTTCTACTTCCTCAATAAAGTCAGAAAAGTGTATGGGAGGGCTGTCTTTGAAACTATCATGAAAGTGATTGGCAAGCACTTCAGCTTTCTCAGCAGAAGTTGTTGAAACTTTTTCTCCGTGAAGGATGGTGTCTGAAATTGAGTTCGCTCTTTCAACAATCAGATTGATCTTTTTAAACCTGTCAGGGCCAGGTTTGATATCTACGAGTCTTTTCCTGATGATAGATAGATAGATAGATAGATAGATAGATAGATAAGATTTTTATTATTTCATTTTTTTAAAAAGGTTTTTCCTGATGATGTTTTACTGTCTGGTTGAATATTGTGAACTGTAGTTCTGAATGCATTTGCCGGTAATCGTCACTTTCCCTGTTGAAGGTCCGGCGGTAGAGTCTTTGCCAGTGAGCATATATTACTTCTGTATGCTGGGGCAAAATTGCGTACCGATCTCTGCTATTGCGGGGACATTTCTGCCTGTCCAAAGCATTTTTGACCACTGAAGGTTCACCAGATTCCGCATTTATTCAATAAGAATTGATTCCTCTAAGAAGAATTTGGCAAGTCCCCTTTTAAAATACGTTATGAGCCATTACACAAAACCTGCTCAAGAAAAACATACAGATGGAAGCTTGCATAAAACAGGACTATGTAGGTATGAACCAACTTACCAACTAGGTAGCTCATTTTTTACTCCATGATTTATTCTTTTCATATTTGTGCACTGAGCCGCATATGTGATCTGTTCTCTACAAATCTAGTAATTTATAATTTTCTTAATAGTCTCTTTTTGAATGCTCTATTTAGGGATTTTTTTTTTCAAATAATTCTACCTATGCCATTACCTAAGACATTTGTCAATGCCTCTGTTTATACACAATTCACTTTAGAAATTACTCAGAAATGGCAGGCAATTTAACCTTTTCAAGTGGTTTTATTAAAAAGACTTACATAAAATACACGAAGCAAAGGCCGGGGAAATACATTACGAATAGCTGGAGCATTTCAACAAAACGCAAAACCACTTTACAAATCCGAAAATTGAAAATTGCCTGTGAGGTAATTGTGAATGAAAAGATCACTCAGAACCGCTAGCTTCAGATTAAACTCTCCTTATCATCATGAAAAAGCTACATGACTGCTCTATGCTCGCTCTCCAAGCCCTAAGTTCACCCTTTCTATTTTTTTTTATTTGTCTACCTTGCAATGAATCACGTGGAACGTTTTCTTTTTTTTGCACAAAACCATGTGAAAATTGAAAATACGTTGAGTGCTCTGAAGCAGAATTTTTCAGTCGAATGATGAAAAGAAGATGGATAAACGGGTCCCCATTAGCATTAGCTCCGCCATGCCAGTCATTCAGCAATGATTCATAAACATCAAACGTCCCAGTCCTAGTTTCGGTTCCCAGGGAACATCATCATCGCCCATCGGCAAGAGAGCTGCTGAGTGTACAAATACAGAAAGTCTTTTGGCCAAATAGACACCCATTTCTCTTCGGGGATGGCTGACAGTGTTGAATCGGTTTTCGTGCTGCTCTAGTGATGCGTAATAGTGTCCCCTTCTGCCCTTGCAACATAATATAGTATATTGCTGATACAAAAACCGCGAGTATACTTTCACTTTGCGTTTGTGACGCTTCACTTCAACCACGTGTGGGTACCTTTAGACTAAATGGAAAGGTGTCAATAGTCGTTCTTTTGTGCGAAGAAACTCAATTTAGGAATTTGTCCAGGTGAATTTCGTAAGGTTTTTAAAAGCATGCCGCTTTTTGGGGTGATTCATTTTGAATAAAATTCTCGATTATAAACTTGCATCTTCTCGACAGTTTTGGTTTTGGAATTTGTAACTACGGTTCGAAAACCTGCCCTCAAACAGAGTTTTCAAAGTATTAATAATATTGCAGAATGGTTTTCGATATAGGCATACCTATTAGATACCTGCTGTTTATTTTGCTTCCTACAAAAACCGTAATTTCTTTATCCTTTTCTTTAGAAGACCGCGAAAAATTAGAAACTTTACCAAACAAAAATAGTATACAAAATTAGTATGCAAATTAATTGATCATGATAATTTGAAATGATTTAACAAATCACTTAAACAATTCACCTGGATTACTAGCTATTCAAGGAATGCTTATCAGTTTACAGTTGAGCCCAACTACGGACGTACTGTTGAATTCAGAGATTCTTTCTTTGCATATCCAGCTCAATGTTTCCCTCGCATTGCTATTTTCAGACATTAAAAAGGAATGTACTCGTACCTATAGTTTTAGATTTAAATGACTTTTATTTCAAACTAAGTCTATTTGGTTTGGCCTGAGGCCGTCTACCAGGTTGACATCATTATTATTATATCTTTATATCTTTTTTTTAGAAACAAAAATTGATTTAAATAATACAACTTCATTAAAAGTCTCCTTCTAAAATTCGCTTTCTGTATCGAAGTGCAGCTACTGTATAATTGTATAAAACATCCCATCCACTTTAACCGTTTAAAATCCTTATTGTTTCACCTTCTTCTAAACTATATTTTGGAAACATCATAACCCGAAGTTCCTTCAAAATTGGGCAAACTGCAAGAAAATGGAACACATCTTTCCTCGTTTTCATGTTGCAAAGTTAGTTCGCAGAGTGTTGGTAGATCAGTGCGATGGGGTATAAAATTTAAATTAACTATCTCACCCCCCATTCTGAAGATAGTGATTATTTGTCCACAGTGAAGCAGTTGAGAAGGTAAGTATTTTCAGTTAGCTGATAATAAAGTTTGCTGTAGTAATTCCTGAAAAGTGTGGATCCAGCATCCTCAGAATATCTTTTGTAAGATATCAAATTAAATTTTTATCTTAGAGAAGTCGGTTGTTCGTTTGCATGAATTACAAGTTCTATTCCGCAGTCCGATGAAATTTCCTTCCAAACATTAAATTTCTTAGTCTTATGTTTGGTATTCTTCCATCTCCAATACTTTTATAACGTAGTTGAAGTGCATACTCAATGTACGCAAGACATAGGTGGAGTACCAGTTTCAAGATATAGCATATAAGTTTAAGTATTTTTTGATAGTCGGAACATCTTCTTTAAAAAATATCGAAGGAGCTTTTGAACAGCTTCATAAGATCTGTATGGCCATACTTGAGATCCGTACACTAGTATTGATGCAGCAGTAGAATGAATACCATTTGTTTCGCACTATGTGATACATAATTGTTTTTAATGCAACGTTCCCAAACCGATGAAATAACTCGTTTGGCATCAGCTAACTTTTCTTCTAGATGAACGTTAACATTTAAGTTTGTTGATATTTATATCAGACCAAAAAACATAAATGTTGAAAAAAGAGCCAAGTTCTTCTATACAAAAACCTTTGTCTCACAAGTCAGCCGTGAAAAGTACTGAGATCTAAAAGTACGCCAAGTTCTTACTTCCTGAATGTTTAATACCGAATATTTAAAGTAGAATAATATTGAAACAGCTACAATGTAATAGAGAAATTTTATTATTTAATGATTACTGACTAAAATTTTATGGGCTTACTGGTCAAGTTTTCAAAACCTTTTGAATTGGGCTTAAAAAAAACTTGCCAAGTAAGCCCATCAAATTTTAGTCAGTAATAATAATTTACATCAGTTCTGAGGAAGTGGGCGGATACCACGCCCCTTAATGGAAAACCGCTAATTTTATATTTTTTTCTTTGAATGCAATTTAAGCCCTACCACTTTACCAAATTTTATCGTTTTACAGCAGTCGGAAGTGCTCCATTCAACCAACACCAATTCGGAGAAAGTGGGCAAATACCACGCCCCTGAATGGAAAACTTCAAATTTTAGATTTTTTCCTCTGCTTGCATGACAAGACCTACCGTTGTGCAAAATTACAAGATTCTACGATGCCGGTAAGTGCTCCATAATTTTGATGATCTGTCAGTCAGTCAGTTACTGTTTTTGTGATTTTTAAGGCCTGTAGAAAGGATGTAGTGCCAGAACTTGGCTGGGCACTACCGTGCCCTTTGATTCCAAGATAGTTATACGAGTATTTGCGTACGATTTCCACATCTTCACCATTAGATTTCCACTTTTCCACCTCCATCTCTAAATATCATAATTTTGGATTTCTGCAGATTGACTGTAAGATTCCAACTTCCACAGTACACATTGAGTCTATTAATCATTCGCTGAAGACCATCCACATAATCACTCAAGAAGACGATGTCGTCCACACACATCAAAACTGGAATTGATGCTCCGTAAAAGTGTATACCACCCTGTACACTATCAGTTATATCATTATTATACAAAATGAAAAGTAATGCGCTGAGTATACACCCCTGTTAAACTCCCATTGTGGTCTCGAATTCCTCTGAGAGATTAGATCTCCATCACACACAAGTGCAACATTATAGCCAAACCACAATCTCGCGTTTGGTCGGTCGGGCTTTGACATTTTGAATAAAAACAATAGACTCTTATGAGGCAATCTGAAATGTTACCTCCGGCGTTGCGACCGCTTTATATCGTAATATCGTAAACGTCAGACCAACGCCAGGCCAAAGCAAAAGTAGATCTATTTTCTATTCGGTCGGGCGTTTGACAGTTCATTGTCGGCCGTTTTTTGTATTTGTTTTGAAAGTTGAAAATTGAAGTGAAATAAGAAGTAAGTAATTGAAGTTCTTTTTTTATAAATAATTAAATCAAAAAAAGTGTGGTTCTGTTTTTATTTAAATAATTATATTGTTTCAGAAATCTTTAACCCGGCTGTATGAACCCTATTAACTTTGAACCACCAAACTATCAACAATCGGCGGCGCTGGCGTGGATAGCGGCACGGTGCACGTCAAGGAGGTCATCAAGATCATCCATATCGGCCATATCCATCTCTTGTTTAAGAAAATAGCTTTACAAATTAACTATTTTAAATGCCCAAAATTTAAAATACGCAATATTATATACCTTGTAAATTAATAAACAGTAACAAAATTCATTGGAATATAACAATTAAGTAAGTACTTACGAGTATCAAAGATGTCATGGAAATGTCAGTCAACGCTCGAGGTTTGAAGCTAAATTTCGTTTTACAAATGCTACGGTCGCGCTTTTTGACACACAAAATCGTATATACGATCAAACGCCCATTTAACGCCGGACCGACGAACGCGAGATTGTGATTTGGCCATTATTCTCATAAAGTGCTTTCAAAATACGAATTATTTTGGTAGATACTCCAATTTGGTAAAGTTTATAAAAGAGTGCTTCCCGCGATATCGTGTCGAATGCTGCACGAAAATCGACAAAAAAGGCATACAATTTTCTATGTTTATCTTTATATGTGTTAGCAATGTTGGTTAGTGCAAATATATGGTCAATAGTGGAATAATCCTTTCTAAACCCAGCTTGTAACTCTGTAAGTATGTTCTTTTCCTTTACCCAATCACTGAGCCTTTTTTATATTAAAGCCAAAAATAACTTGGCTGAAGTGTTCAAAAACGAAATACCCCTGTAGTTTGCTGGGTCTTTGTAGTCACCTTTTTTGTGTAGCGGGAAAATTATAGATTTTTTTAAATGATCGAGAACCTTAGCCGTGTTGAAAATCCTGTTGAATTCTACTGTAAGTGCATGTATAAACTCGTTTGTAGAATTTTTATACAATTCAAATGGGATTCGATCATTGCCTGGGGATTTATTTTGTTTTGAGTTATGTACCTATATCTCCTGTTAAATCCACTTCAACTTCCCTAAACGCCCGCACCGCACTCAAACATTTTAAGGGTAGTCATAATCCACGACTGGATCGAACGAACTTGCTCTTTTGTAAAAGGCTAAAAATTCAAAAATTAATGTTGATAGAGAAAAATGTTCATAACCATAAAATTCATTTTTTCTTGCGACTTATAGGTACTATAGTGTGCGAATCGTACCTCCCCAAAACCACCGGGATTTGAACCAATCAATGAAAGATCGACAAATGATTTTTCTTTCTTATGTAAATATCACTTTTAAACTTTTAATACTTTCCCATAACTTTTAGACCATCAGCTCATGAGGCTTAGTCCTTCTAAGTCTCCGAACATTTTACCGCCAACTGTGATGACCTTAATTCCATTTTTTCTTCAGTATCTAGATTAAATAACCAACCGATTATTTTCAAAGTAGATAACAACAGTCAGCCTGGAAATCTTCTCTTCCGACGTTTTTCCGAAGCCGACATTGTTGAAGCACAATTGGCAATAAAATCCAATGCTACAGGTCTTGATGGAGTAAACCCGAAGTTCATTAAAATATGTTTACCATACATATTTCCTTACATCACCCACATTTTTAATTCTATTTTAAAAACTTCGTGTTTTCCTTCCGAATGGAAGAAGGCCAAGGTTATTCCCATCCCCAAGAAGAAAAATTGCAGTGCTAACGATTATCGACCCATATCAATTTTACCTTACCTTTCAAAAGTTTTCGAAAAAGCCATTCTAAAACAAATACAGAAGCACTTAATCGATAATAAGCTTTTAAATATTGAACAATCTGCTTTTCGACATAATCGTAGTTGTACGTTATTGAAGAAATAAGTACAAATCTGGATAGGAAAGAATTAACCTTCTTGACTCTTCTCGATTTTTCAAAGGCATTTGATACCGTAAATCACTCGATGATGTGTAATAAACTAATAAATAATTTCAAGTTTTCGGGTAAATCGGTGAAATTAATTCATTCTTATCTAACCGGCAGACAACAATCAGTTGTAATTGGGAATTTAAAATCCAGTTTTTTGCATACTACCAGTGGAGTCCCACAGGGATCTATACTCGGCCCAATTCTGTTTACCATTTACATAAATGATTTAGTAGAAGTTATCAGACATTGTTCAGTACACATGTATGCTGATGACGTCCAATTGTTCATCAGTTGAAGTGTTGTTATTGTTATATATCGCGAACTCATTGACCTAACCACATTACCTCGTGTAAAACTTGGTAATTCAGAAATTTAATACTTAAAATCCGTGAGAAATCTCGGCATAATTTTCAACCGTCTGCTGACCTGGGATGATCATATTAACATAGCGGTTGGTAAGGTGTATGGAACGCTTCGTGTTCTTTGGGCTTCACAATCTTGTTTACCCACATCAACAAAGCTTATAATCGCGAAAACTCTTATTTTACCAATATTGTTGTGCTACTGTGAAATCTTTTCCAATGTCAATAGTTCAAGTAGGAGAAAATTAAACGTCGCCTTTAACAATGTTACTCGGTATGTTTATAACCTCAATAGACGGGATCGCATTTCTTCTTTATCCAAATCGATTTTCGGATGTTCATTCGATAATTTACTAAAATTTCATGCCCTTCGTTGTATATATGCTATTATATCTCAAGAGCCGGAATATCTTTATGAAAAACTAGTATTTCCGACATCTCAAAGATCATGTGTACTCATACAGCCCAGATTTTCTTGCTTGACCTCAGAGCGTCAATTTTTTGTTCAGGCCTCACGCTACTGGAACTCCTTTCCAATTGAGCTAAGGCGATCAAGGAGCGCAAGTCATTTTAAAATCAATCTTCTGTTATGTTTGGCCAGTGATCATAGTTGATTATTATATTACTATAAATCTAATTTCTTTTAACTACATTAACAGTAAAATTATCTTCTTTTCTTATTTCTTTTCTTTTCAATTTCTTGTATCTAAAAATTCTAGTTCAAATTTCTTTATTAGTCACAAAATTATATAACATTTGTAATCCCACCTAATGTAATATTGCATTAACTTATAAGATATTTTATCTTAAAATGTAATAGGATCTCATAGTAAACAATAAACAAACAAACAATATGTATATAATATTACATTTAAGACGGCTTCCATATCGGAGTAAGTATGACTTCGCAGTAGCTTATTGTGTGATACAGCGTAATTTTTAACCTCTTCTGTGACTATTTCTTATTTAGGTACCAGGGGGCATTTATAATTTTTGGATGGATTCAGCATTTGTTTTCTTTGTACAGATTCATAGCAAATGGGTTTCAACACTTGCCTATATAACATTATTTTGTTCTGGATAGATAGGCCAGAGTTCTGTCCTTGTAACCAGTACATTTTTCTGTACTTTAAGTTCAGTTCTTCTCTTTTCTTTTTGATGTGCTCTTTCCATTCGAACTTTACATCCAAAGTCATTCCAATATGTTTGGCTGTATCGCCGTAATGTACAGCTTTACCGTTAATAAAAATTGGAACATTTTGTTAGTCTTTTGTTAGTAAGATTTAGATGCGTTCGATTTAAATTCGTCTAATTTAATACGCCATCATTGTTGCGTCCAAACTCTAACTTTATCGACTTCATTTTGCAGTTTTTCTGTAGCCTTCGTAGCGGATTTGTAAGTGACCAATATCGTCAGCAAAGTTGGCCATGATAGCGCTGAGGTCCATTGGAATATCACTAGTATATAACAAATACAGGGTTGGTCCTAGGACACTTCCTTGGGGAACACTGGCTTCAATTTTCTTTAGTTCCAAGTAATTTTGCTCGTACCGTACTCTACTAATAACTCTTTCTATTTTATTGTAAGCTATATTCCACGAAAGAGTAATCTGACAATTTACACAAATCATATTAAAAATATAAAGAATATTGTAAAGGATCTGACGATTAATCAATTTCCATGAATTTCCATGTATCTTAGGTGATTTTAATATTGACACAAACTAAACGATTGCCTTAGCAACAGTTGAGCTGTTTTCTATAAGCGCAAAAGAGAAAAGAGCGTGAGCATGAGTAAAGAGTTGCCAGTGCGCGGTTCTTTTTTAACTGGTGATTAAACTATTTGATTTCGATCACAGTTGCCAGTGCGCTACTAGCCTAAAGCAATCGATTTCACTTTTGAATTTTATGAATTTAATATGGAAGTATTTAATGATAGTTCCATTAATTATAACTTTTTAAAAGCCGACTTCATTTCGTTGAATAATTTCTTCAGTTCTATTAACTGGGAACAAAAATTTAAAAATATAGATTTGCAAAATATGTACGATTCATTTAAAGGGGGAAATACAATTAAAAGTTCCAATATTTTTTTGTCTAAAAAAATCGTAAATTTTATGGAGAATACGATGGTCTAATTCTGAATTTTAAATTCAAACTACATCTTTTTTTTCTAACGTTTTTTGAAGACGTTTTTTCGGAGCGCTCAACAAGTATTTTTGAAAAGTCGAAGAGGGAATCCGTTTTATACATATATATTGTACATGTGTATGTGCATAATATAGATTTGCATCGAAAACTGATTAGTAGGTAAACATAATTTTTCAGCAATTAAAACTTTGAACGAGTTTTTCTCGAAACAGCATTTTTGAAATTTGCGTGCACGATAACTCAAAAAGTTTATTTATTTATTGATTTATTCGTGATTGCTTAAAACTGTAAGATACAATATCTTAAGTTCTGAACCGATATTGCTCTACTTTGGAGGCTTCTTTTTTTATATCATTAGCATCTGTTTGAACTAAAAATATTTGTGATTGGACTTTAAAAAATGTAAAAATTCATGCAAAAAAGGCGCGAATTTTCTAGAAATTTTTTAGAAATTAATATGTGATTTTTTCCAGGACTGTGGCAGACAAAAATTATGGCCTCCAGAATGCACGCAGATCTATGCCTCACCTTCGACCCTAGTGTTTTCGAAGGCCTATAAATCTAACATGCTTCCATGAAAAAAATAAATAAAAATATGAATTTGTGGCTTTAATATGTTGTAAAAGTCAAGTCAAGATTAGTTAATTTTAAATTAAAAGTTTTGAGTTAAAAAAATATTAAAAAATGCCTGATTATTGGCTTCTTAATTGTATTTCCCCCCTTAAAGAAATAAGTTTTAGTGGTATTGAACAATTTGTACGGAAATTTAAAGACAAACGTTCATACAAACTTGCATGGTATAATAGGCCTAAAAAATATTGAAAATATCAAAAACAAAGCAAAACAATCGAGTAACTCTGAAGATCGTGCTAGATTTATTCAGTTTAGAAAAGAATTCGAGCTTTTAAACAGATTTTTGTATAAACAGTATATCAGTACTGCAGAGTAAAACATAAAAAAAACAGTGGCTACCTTGTGGTACTCCAGAATTAACAATAAACGAATTAGAATAGTCATTTTTGAAGACAACACTATAATGTCTATCGGTAAGATAAGATGAAATCCACTCTTTTAATTTGTCATGTAGTCCGATTTGCTCTAATTTACTCAAAAGTACTTTATGGCTTATTTTGTCAAATGCTTTGCTAAAGATTGTTAATACTTAATAGACTTGTTGTTTTTTCTCGAAAGCATCAATACAAAATGTTGTAAATTCGAGTAGATTTGTAACAGTAGATTTTCTTTTTACAAATCCATGTTGATTATCACAGAAAACCGAGGAACAATTAAAGAGAAATTCAAGTCAATTTCAATCATCCTTATAATTGTGATAGCGTTCTGGATATGAGTGGCAAATATTCCCATACCTCTTCAGTTATAAATCACATTGTCACTGCATTCTATAAAAATGAAATTCTTAAAGGACTCGATTTAAACAAAAAACCTGGTTTTGATTCCATTCCTCCAATTTTGTTGTCCAAATGTTCTACGACGCTTTGTGGATCACTTAAGTTGATTTTTAATAAATCTTTACAAAGTGGATATGTGTTAGATGAATGGAAAATATCTTGCGTCTCTCCAGTCTAGAAAAATGGACTCAAACATTTAGTCAAAAAATACATGCCTATATCTAAATTATCAGCTGTACTTAAGGTTTTAGAAAAACTGAAGGGTCCGCCAAATAACTTCTTTTTTTTTTTGAAAATGCTATAAAAATAACTACTGAATATTTTCTCAAATTTCTTTTTTTTATTTGAAAGTACAATCCTTCCGGTTAGTAATGGAAAATAATTTCATTCAAATGGCTGCCTCGGCTGGCCATGCAGTAGCCTACACGATCGGTCCAATTTTTAAGCACATTATCGATTGTGTGCAGCTGTACGAGTATTTCACCAATGGCTTCACGAATATTGTCCTTTAAAGCGTCAATTGTCTCTGGCTTGTCGGCGTAACACTTACCTTTTACGGCACCCCACAAATAATAGTCCAACGTTGTCAAATCGCAGCTCCGAGGTGGCCAAACGACATCAGCTCTGCGGCTGATAATGCGATCTTCAAAAACAGGGCGCAAAACATCGAGTGTAGCTTCGGCTGTGTGGCACGTAGCGCCGCCGGCCGTCCTGCTGAAACCAAATGTTGCCAATATCCTCCTCTTCAATTTTCGTGAACAAAAATTCGTTCAATATGGCCAGATAACGATCGCCATTGACTGTAACGGCCACTCCTTGCTCATTTTCGAAGAAAAATGGCCCAATTATGCCTCTGGACCAAAAACCGCACCAAACAGTGACTCGTTTTGGGTGTATCGGCTTTTCAATGTATGCGTGCGGGTTTTCTGTGCCCCAAATGCGACAATTTTGCTTGTTTACATACCCGCCAAGATCAATATGAGCTTCATCTGAAAAGATGATTTTTTTTGGCAAAATCGGCATCTTCTCTAAGTCGATCGCAGGCCCACTTAGCGAAGCGAAAACGCATTGGATGGTCAGTTGGCTTCAACTCCTGAACCAATTGGACTTTGTATGGCGTCATACCAAGGTCTTTATGCAAAATTCGTCTCAATGATGTCTCCGAAATGTTCAATTGTTGAGAACGACAGTGAATTGATGTTGATGGCGCTTCACGCACACTTTCTGCCACAGTAGCAATATTCTCGGGTGTACGCACTGTTTTTGGCTTTTCACGCTTTGTTTTATCGATGAGGATGCCAGTTTCTTTCACTTTTTTCACAAGATAACAAACATACGGAGCTGACGGTGCTTCTCTTCTTCCAAAATCCGTACGCAATTTTCGCACGCACACATTCTGCAGCATTACCATAATATTCAAAGTAATGTCGCAATATTTCCCAGCGTTGTTCAAGCGTATACACAACCATATTCGTTCAGCGGAAGGATAAAACTAATAATCTGTAAAATCAGACATGAGCTAAGTGTTACCATTCACGAAATAAGCACTAGTTGAAAAAAAAAAAACGTTAGATGGCGGACCCTCTATTAACAGATAAACTTTTTTTTGCTGTCAAGGATATAATTTAACTTAAGCCAGCATGGATTTGTAAGTAGTCGCTCTACTACAACAAATCTTTGTATTTTTACAAACTTTTGTTTGAACTCCTCTGAAAAAGGGAAGCAAGTCTGTACGGATTTTAATTAAAGCATTTGATAGAGTACATCATGGTCTTTTGATCTAAAACTATATAAATTAGGTTTAAATCCAATCCTGCTTAAATGGTTAAAATCTTATTTATCAAACAGGAAAAAAGTCGTTAAAATTTACGGTTTTCTTTTGATTTTATATTGATGTCAAGTCAGGCCTTCCTCAGGGAAGCCATATAGGACCATTGCTATTTGACTTGTTTATAAATGATATACCCTCAAATTTTAAACTATTCAGATTGTCTGATGTTTGCAGATGATTTGAAAATATTTACTCAAATATCGTCAATTCCTGACTGAAAAAAATTTCAGGAAGATATATCAACTCTCTTAGAATGGTGTGATTATAATCATCTTAAACTAAATATAGCGAATAGTAAAATTTTTAAATCATATCGTTCATTATTTCCAATACATTTTTAGTATAAATTTGGAAGTTACTTCCGAAAGATGACATTTTCATCACACATAGATTTTATAATTTCTAAAGCTAATTCTATGTTAGAATTTTTAAGGAGAAATTCAACTGAATTTAAGGATGCCTACACCTTAAAGAATCTTTTTTTTAGCCATTCTTGAATACAATTGTGTTATTTGGTTTCCTTTTTGTGATAATGCTGTCCAAAGAAGAATTGAAAGAATTCAAAAAAGATTTACGCGCTTTGCATTAAGAAATCTAGGATGGTCTGACGGTATGCCTGATTATTATGCTAGATGCGCGCTCATTGATTTGAAGACTTTAAAATGCCGAAGACAAAGTCAGTGCATTTTTTCTTATTAAGGATAGGTATAGTAGATAATACCATCAAATGTGAGGAACTTTTGTCTTTAATTTTTTGGTACGTGCCTGAAAGACTGCTGCGAAATAGAAATGTTCTTTTTTATGTTCCATCGCATAGAACAAATTATGGACGTTCACTTGAGCTTTGTAACTTAATATGTAATGAAGTCGATTTTTCAATTCCAAGAATTAAGTTTAAAAAAAATTGGAAACCTAATTTTAAATAATATTTATTAATGAATACCAATTACGTTTTTTGTAATCAATAGACTTAAGATTATTTGATGAAATAAATAAAGAGTCGGTTCGTAACATAGGATTTCAGTATTTCGTAGTACTGCTTGGGAAGGTCTCTAGGCAGTTTGTACTCAAGTCCGAAATGCCCAAAATTTATCAAAGGCTTGAGAAACGTCATTCTTAGACGCTAAACATACTGTGCTTTTTCTACAACATCCGTGATTCTATGCAATTGGTCTATCGTGGAATGGTTGTGGCTTACCTTGCTTGGGTATAACAATGATACTTCTGCAATTTTCCAATGAAGTGGCACCTATCCAAACTTAAGGCATGCGTTTATTATAAATTGGAATTTTTTGAAGGCTATTGAAGGCATTTCTTTCAATTTTCTATTAGATCGTACCCTGATGATTATTTGTTAGATAACTTATATTGACACATGCTTCTTACTTCTTTGAGTGTGTGACAATAGGAATTTCACACTTGTCGCTTCTGTCAACAAACTGTAGGTCATCTGTAGCTGTATTTGCTGAGAAAGGCTTAAAGACTTTATTAGCGGGTTTTGTGTCCCGGTCTTTTAAGAGGCTTGGCTGTTTTCCATAAGGAGTATTCGTCAAACTATTTAGGAATCTATCAAGTGAATCGTTTTTTAGTTCACTGATTCTTTTTTTTAGTTACTTGTTAAGACTGTTGAATACTGCCTTATTGCCTTGAAATCTCGTAGTTTGCAATATTCTACTTTCGACACTTATGTATGAGTATATGATTTCGTTTTAATCCCTTAGCTACGAAAAAGTCAATAAAAAGTCTGGTATTTTATTAGAGTCATATGGCCAGTATGTTGGCGAACCAGCGCCAGTCAATAGAATTCGCATTTGTATTTGCAGCCTGCTTGGAGCAGTCGTTTGCCTAGTGGCTGTGTTTAGCATTGGAGTCGCCATCAAAAAGCAAGTTACGCCCTAGCAAATTTAGGAGTTCACCAGTGTGTCTTGAAATTGTTTGGCATCCTCTATAGCTTGTAGGATGGTTGCCTTGACAGTAAACACATTCCCTTTAAGTTCTTTGCCCATAGGATAGTTTTTCGTTGCATGCCTGCCTTCACATTTAACACAAGCAAACTATCGGTTGCGTAGTATTTTTGTGTGTGTCCAAGGGCTTGACACCGTTTACACTGTAGAACAATCTTTTCCTTTTGCAGCGGTTCAATTTTGACAACTATACCCAGAATTGATCTAATACTACGAGTATAAACATATATTTTTTGAGACTTTCTTTATTTTCGAAAGTTAGCTAAATAAAGGTAGAGATTTTTTTTTTGTCGTCGTACGGATTTTAATGAAATTTTGTTAGAGAAGCTTCTTAAAATTTTGAAAAATATTGCATTTGTACGAATAAAAATTTAATTTCCAAAAACCATATTTACCCGTTTTTAGATAACGAATTTTCAAAAACAAAATTGATACTTTTCAACTTTTTTTTATAAGTTTTTAAAAATTAATCGAAAGATAAAAATTTTATCAAAATTCTAGGCAAGCGCCGTTTTCGAGAAAATTACGATTTTCGAATACCACATTTCTACATCTGTATGGTGGATACTGCTATTTTTAGATAAAATACATTTTTTGCTCACATCTTTTAGATTCCAAAAACTTTTAACTGTTCGAGTTTTTCGAAATATTGAGTTTTAAAAAAAAATATATTTAAAAATTTTTTTTTAATCGAAAAAATTGTTTTTGGAAAATTTGAATACACAATACAATCGAAACTTTTGGAAAGCTTTAGCATAAGAAAAATTCTCAAAATCAGTTGTTCCCTTTTCATAAAAAAAACATAAACAAAAAAAATTGTTCTAAGGGGAATACCAGTAATAACCATTTTTCAGAAATATTTTTCCAACTATTACTTAGCTTTAGGTAAATACAAATTTGGGATTTTTTTTTAAATCTTTGAAACAATAAAAAAAAAATTCAAACAAACCGTGTGTGAGGAAAAATTTAAAAATGCAATCTAACAAGTTTAAAGAAAATCGACCGAACCGTTTAGACCGTAGTCGAACAGACAGACAGAAATACAGAATTACGAGACCCACGTTTTTCGTCTTCGCTAACATCGTTATGTCAAGTCTGATCAAAGTCTCGAGCTTGAATTTATTTTACGAATGCAGAACTTGCCATACAGTATCTATATATGTATGTATGTATGTCGCAAGTAAAAATATCGAACTGTTTTCGACTGATTTGCATAAGAACTGCTGATTTCGATATTAGATCGCTTGATGTTGATATGGCTGTTTTCTTGTTTGCTGTGGTGGTCCACATAATAAAATAACAAAAACACAAAATTGAAATGCAACATTTTTTCTTAAATTTTTTTTTGTTAAATTATAAAACAAAAACAATTTTCTCCACCTGATTTCAGACCGATCAGTAGATAATTCTTAGAAGAGAAACAAATTCTAAATCACTTTTCACTAATAATAATCTGTTATATGAAAAACAATCAGAGCAAATCACAGTTGCCCCACAGCTATGGTCAATCTTCTCGAAGACATTAGAGTTAGCTCCTCTGCTTACTCGATTTCTCCAAAGCCTTTTATAAGTGGAATCTGCTAAGCTTCTTCGGCTTCAGCGACAGAGTATGTTTGCTGATAACAAACTATCTGTCTGACAGATTTAAAAGAGTCATTTCTGATGGAAAATGCTCTACTCTTAGACATGTTGAACAAGGAGTCCCACAAGGATCGATCCTGGGTCCAATTCTCTTTTGCATGTTCATCAACGATCTGCCTTCGTGCTGTTCGCATGCTATGGTCCACTTATTTGCTGATGATGTTCAACTTAATCTTGTCTGACTTTTTACATCAGCTTTGTGAACTATATCTTTCCATCAACGATGATCTTAGTCAAATAAATACTTGGTCCATTGCCAAGGTCCTGCTCTTGAATCCCCCAAAATCACAAGTCATTCCAATTTCCAAGAAAAATTTTGATATCTCTACTCTAACTGACATTTGGCTAAATGATCGTATAATTAAAGCAGTTGATCACTGTAGACTTGGTTATGTAATTGACCGTCACCTTTCAGGCTATAAACATACGAATACTGTTATTGGTCGCGTTTACAGATGCTTACGAAAATCATGGCCTCTAGCTCAGTGGCGTAGATAGCTTTTCGCTATGGGGGGATGGATCTAGTTCGCTCATTTTTTTTTAAGTTTTAATAATTTAAAAAAAAAAAACAAATAACAAGACTTCATTGAATTCATTATGTATGCCATAAAAAAATTATATTTTTTAAATATAATATGTTATACGCATTAAATTGAATATGAACTAGAATAAATATTGATATACAGTGCCTTGCGTAAGTATAACCGCACCTGTAAAAATGCGTTTTGTAGAAAATTAAAATGGGAATGACACTTTACTATTTTTTTTATTGAATTGAGAAGAAAAAAAAAGTTCCTTTATTTTTTTTTGTGGTGTTTAAAAATTAAAAACAGATTTGTATGTATTGCAAAAGTATAACCGCACAATGCAAACCTCGCTGAAGCTTTATTCAGTTATGTGATTTGAAATGACAAACAACAAGGCCGCGCGGTACACAATTAAGCGATACGGAAAAGGGCAAAATTCAAGCTTTTCGGTTAAGTGGCCTAAGCTTAAGGGCTATTGGTAGGAAAATTTCAAGATCCGATCGTGTCATCCGAAATTTCTTACAAGATCCAGAATCTTATGGGACAAAAATAAAACCCGGGCGTCCGCAGAAGCTGACACGTCAAGATAAGAAGCGTTTAATCAATGCTGCATCCGATTCGGTGCATTATTTGGAGGAGTTCGTGACGAATTGGGCTTAGGAATTTCGGTTTCAATGGTTTTTCGTGCCTTAAAAAGCAGTAAAGTGATTGTTCGGTGCAAAATGATGCCAGCTCCAAATTTGACAACAGCAAAACATGAAACGGAAGTTAAGATTATTTTAGATTATTTTCAGTGGCGAAAAAAAGTTTAATCTGGATGGGTCAGGTGGTTTTAACGGATATTGGCACGATCTGAGAAAGGAAAAAAGTTTTTTTTCCAAGAGGAACTTTGGCGTTGGTAGTTGTAAGGTTTGAGGGCCTTCTGCGACCGTGGTAATGTTGCACTTGCCTTCACCTCTGCAAAGATGAACAGTTCAGCTTGCACCCAGGTGCTTCGTGATAATTTGGTATCCTACTTAATACGATTTCGTCGAGTTCGGCATGTCTTCCAGCATGATAATGCCCATATTCACGTTAGTCGTCAAAGTTTGGGATGGTACGAAGCGAACATACATACATTTTATGGTGTTCCCGGCACGTTCTCCAGATTGTAACCCTATTGAAAATCTTTGGGGAAATTTGACCCGCCAAATGTATGCCCATAATAGGCAATTATACAGTGTTGCTGAGCTGCGAGAGACGATTGTGGAAGAATTGAACTGTATAGAAGATTCCATATTAAATAACCTTGTCAACAGTATGTCATTTTTACAGGTGCGGTTATACTTATGCAAGGCACTGTCGTAAGTAAAATAATATTAATTTAAAAAATAAATCACAAAATAAAATCCGGTTTTCTATTATTTTTAGATAAAACATTTATAACCTCGTCTGCCATTATAGGTATTTCGCTATGAATAGCTAGAGCAGCCAAACCATTCAAACGATCCTGCAAAAAAGTAAACATCCACACCCATATTAATAAAGATGGTTTAGTGGAGGTTTATCGTTAAGTCCTGGACTAAGTGCGAAATTTCATTAATAAAACAAATTTTCTGTTAAGTGACGTTTACTAATTATGATTAAGTTAAACCACAGAAGTAGGTGGTTTAGCGAAGGAATAAGAAATAGAAATGTCCACAGTCAGACACAAGCGATTGACAATCAATTTAGGTAGCCACAGAATATAAAAAAAGAGATTGCTTACTTTTGTAGAAGATTTTCTTAAAAGGATTTTTGATAAACGTCATTTTACTATTCCGGGAACATTTTGTTTTTATTAATATAAATATTTAAGCCAGGACTAAACTCCTATTCTATGGTTTAGTAAGACAGTAGACTAAAGGAGGAATAAGCGTTTTTTATTAATATGGGTGCCAAAGCTTATCACACTGTTATTAAAATAGACATATTTTTAATAATCTCACTTCGTTGGTCATGATTCTTTGTATTTTTTTTATTCTCTTTACTGACTGGAGAAAGTTCTTTCGGGAGTTGACATTGAAACCGGCAGTGTAGCTAATATCTTTAATAAAATATATGTATATAGCTGGATGGAAGCTCTTTTTCTTGCACGTTTACGTATTATCAATTGGTGAGAGACGTAAAAAAATTTCAGAGTGCGTTTCTTTAACATATTTGGTCCATGACTGGTTATGTCGAACAATTATCGATCCCAATGGGGGGATATATCCCCCGATCCCCCCCCCTATCTACGCCACTGCTCTAGCTCACTTTATGTCTACGGTTTACGGAGACATGACCATGTTTCGGAATTCTCAAAAAAATTGCTGGGTTGCACCTTCCAGCAATACATTACCGGAAGAAACTGTTTGTTCTTACAGAAATCAATTCCTATTAATGGTCCTTCATATCTTTTTAACAAACTAACTTTTAATCGGTCTGCAAGAAGTATCATCGTTATCCCTTAACGAAGCAACTACCTAAACTCTTCCCGTTTATTTTTCATACTGTTACGGTATGATTAAGTGAAACAAAAAAACAAAAACATTCTTAATCTCGGTTCTTAAAACCTTCCTTCGACTATGTTGTTTAGTCATAGTCTTACTCTCGTTATCTACATAGCTTCAACGAGTTCAAAAAACTTTTTTTGTTTTTGCATAAATTCACATGAGTTTTCAAAAAATCACATGGGAAGCTTTATTCCAGCTGAAATAATTAAGGAATTTTCTTAGATGCTCATACAAATTTTTCCATAATAACATTCATGTTTTTATAAATACAACTTTTGGTATTCTAGACCTTGCGAACTTAAAAGGTTATTGACTCTGTCTCTGTCGTTCGTTTGAATATTTTTTTCAGTTGGAACTGAGTTAGGCACATCCAAGATTAACAACCACCCTGTTCTATAAACATACATACATTTTTCCTTACTATAAAGATAAAGATACAATATTTCTTAGGCCCTAAGGTTGCCCATAATAAATAACAGGTGTTGTTTAAAGCAACCGAGAACAACATTCAGCAAACAAGGCACAACATTAATTTATTGATGTAGACCCCACTTAACATTTACATAATTATTGTTGTTCAACTGAGTTAACAAGCCAAGAGAAATTGTTTTTCTTGAATTTTGTTTAAGTTTTTTTTTTTTTTGCATTTTATGACTTTCTTGTGTTGAACAAATGTCGTACTTATATATATCTGTGTGAATGAACAGAACAGTAATTGTTGGATTTTTGTTATCGGGGGATCAAAAAAAAAAAGAAAACTAATCTAAATTCCTTAATGGTAAAATTTCGCTTTCAACGTCTTTGTCATTTGAAAGATTCAAGGATGTGGAACTCAAATAGACAGTTCAGTTTCGTTATTGATGTGCCACTAACAGCTTGGTGGATACATCTCGGTTAGCACATAACTTGAAGTACATTTTATTCAAATCTTTATTTTCTCCCTGCGTCCTTGCATGCTGGCAGGCAGCAGCAAACGATGAAGAAGTCGATGCGGGTTGCATCCTGATGAATGCGGCTCTTGCACACAAAGTGAGTCTTTCCACCAACAGGAAAATATAAAATACGCTCTTGGGTTGATCGGTGAATTCATTTTCTTGTATCCTTGAGAAGGACTATCAATTCGAAATGGCAAGAAAAAATATTTATATTTTGCTTTCGCTTTCCAAACAGGCTTTTCGTTCAGTTCCTTGCGTAATACGAGCAGCCTGATGAAGATAGAGATGTGTGCAGCGTAAGGCTTAAGGAACAAAGAAAAAAGCTGAACGGGAGTAGTCGTCACAGTGGCATTGTACTCGCTTAGTATTGTACCATCATTGGTTGTATGGAAAACCTTGGGTGCATATTGCTTCTTTTTTGATCAAGGTAATTTCAATAAATGAAAAATGTGTTTTTTGTTCTTATTTCTTATCGAAATATCGTTCTCCTTTTTAATTCACTCAGCATGATTGTTTGGCATTTGTTCGTTCGAAAAGAAAATTGGTAGAGAAATTAATGGGAAACATGAATACAAATCCTAAAAGTTCACGAGAATTGTTTAGAATTGTGTAAGAAATTTCTTCAGAAAGTTTCTGTTCATCGTTTGCTTATTCAAACTGTTTGGTGATAAAATATTGAAATGTCCGAATTGCACTCTAAATATCCAAAAAAATCGCTTCCAAAAATTAAAACACATCAAACCTTCAACTTAAAAATATACAGTAAGAATCTTTATTTGACCTTCATATAACCTTTAATCATTGTTGATATCGTAAGCCTTGGTGGCTGAACTCTTAGGAGATGTTTAGAAAATGCACATTGGTGCCAGGTAGTTAAGTTCAGCGGCAGGTTTCACTTGGTTAGTTTAGCATCACTTATTGCAACGCTAAACGTTCAAAACAACTCATTCCTTACTGGACACTGCCTAATAGGTAGACATGCTTTAGAGTTCTTGCAAATGACTTTTGCAGAAGCTGCATGGATGAAGAAGAAGAGGAGTCAGTTTCTCACCTTCTATGTTCTTGTCCTGCACTAGACGTAGACTCCACTTGGGAGACTTCTACTATAATGATCCTAGTGATCTAAGAAATTCCTACATTTATTGTCTCAAACGCTTCATTGCTAGCTCCAATTTTTTTGAACGAATAAGGGAGATCTTTAGAACCCTGTGTGTGTTAGTGTGTTAGCCACAAGTAACCTATAACCTAACCTATGCGGTTGGTTATTGACAGCATTCAACAAAAACCACCTGCTTTAATTTTTAAAGTAAGGTTGACTATGGCCGTTTTCGAAAACGTTAATCATCAAAGCGTTCTTAAACGCAGACTTCAAAAGTTAGCTGTTCGCTAAGGTTATATGTTCGATAACATTATTTGCGGGGCAACTCTGCAGTGAAAAAATCGAGTTTACAAAAATATTGATGCGCTAGGGAGCGTGTTAGCAAACGTCAAAAGCGCTTACAAAAAAGATGACTAAAATTGTCAAAATGACTGCTAAGTGTGTCGGACATTGTTAATTTTTTGCCTTTTCTGTATATAACCTGTGGATTATATTGGGTTAGTTGAAACAAAATCTTTTGAAGTCTATTTGGAGCCGCTTTTACAGGCTTTTTGAAAATAATCTCGAGTGGTTTGTGATCGGTGTCTATAGTTAAACGCTTTCCAATTATGTACTCAAGAAACTTTTCACAGCCGACTTGTATATGGCTGTTGCTTCTTCTTGTATTTGTGGAAATGCAATTTGAGATTGTGATAGTGCTTTGGATGCGTAAGCAACCGGTTGGTCACCTTGTAGTAGCACAGCACCAATGCTGTACAATTTTAGTATTGGAGTACTCGAAAAAATTTCTTTTAAAGGCTCAAAAGCGCTGTTCTGGTCTTCTGTCCAAACTCTGGCGACATTTTTCTTGAGCAATAATTTAAGGCTGTTTGTTAAATCAGAAAAGTTGGGTATAAACTTATTCAGGAACGTGGCCATTCCAAGCAGTCTCTGTAGTTCAACCTTATTTGTTGGTGCTTTTAAAGACATAATTGCACTCAACTTGTCGGGATCCGCTTCCACACCTTTACTTGGGAGTTGGGAGTATGTGTCCAAGAAATTTTATACGTGTTGCATTAAAAATTCATTTTTGTTTATTTAGTTTTAGACCACTGCACTGCCTTGAATTTTGTTAAGTACTTGCAGCGACGTCACAAAAGATGGTCTGTGATGCACATACCTAGAACAGTGGCATTGAGGGAGGGTTACGCTTTAGCGACAGTAAACAGCTTTGAATTGTCGCAGCAATAAATTCTACATGGTTTTTTATTCACCATTGGACAATGCTGTCAAGATCAGAATTTAATGAACTTATCACATCCTGCTGTTGAAAGTCCACATCCGAAGGACAAGGATTTGAATTTAAAAAAGAATATGAAAAGCTGAGGGTACTGTCGCCAAGAGATCATTTATAAACATAAGGAAGAGTAGTGGAGACAAAACGGAGCCCTGGGGCACACCAGCGTTTATTTTGTGGATATCAGATTTAAAACCGTCCAATACTGCTTTTTTTTAGATTAAGAATTTTATTTTATAATTTGGTTTTATACCTATACAATTGGACTTGCTTACAACATCATATCAATGGTTTCTTAATCTAATTCATAAATCATGATTTTTTTTACATTGACTGTATAATAATTTTTGATGAGTGGACGTTTTATCCCCTGTAGTACTGATTGCTGTTCTTCTCGTAAAAGGGTGCGTTGTCGTTATCGATGATTTCTTCAAATTTATCGTCAGTATAGCTCGGGCGTACAGATACCTGTCACTAGGCTCTAATTTTATGCTGGAGGAGTTATTGCACTTTTGAGTTGGGATGATCTTCTAGGTTTCCTATGATTTTTCCGCAGAGCTGCAGCAAATAGTTATCCAGTGGTATTAACTTTGCTTCTTCGTATAGCTTCTTAGTTGGTATATATTTCTTCGTCAGTAGGTTACGGTATAGTCAATTCTTTCAAAATGCTTCATCTTCTTCATTGGTGAAGGTTAAATAGTATACCAGATGGGACAGGCGTAGGTCAGAACGCGTCGAATATGTTCTTTGTACACAAGAAGCTTGGTCTTCTTACTCAGTCCATTTCGCCTCCTGAGTAGCGGATGGACCAAGTGCAGAGAATAGTTGGCTCCCTTCATCAAGACCGCATGCCTTTTTTATTTGAGTCCGTTGGAAAAGTTGATTCCCAAGTCTTGTC
This sequence comes from Philhelius festivus, assembly GCA_963931855.1. Taxonomy (NCBI): domain Eukaryota; kingdom Metazoa; phylum Arthropoda; class Insecta; order Diptera; family Syrphidae; genus Philhelius; species Philhelius festivus. The sequence continues at coordinate 157,572,915 of OZ007556.1, forward strand.
TGGAAATTTTATTTTCATTGCATTACAGCATGTTGCAAACGCTCGTGTTCGAATGACAGTGTCTGGTGTTCAGAAGCAGATAAGTTCAGTCTTTTCGCTGTTAATCTTCAGTCCCCATTTGACATAGTATTCCCATATGTTTTTAATGTGCTCTTGAACTCTCCTGGCAGCAACTTCTGGTGAAAAGCGGTGGCGCATGTGATCAAGTCGTGTGCATAAGGCTTTGTCTTTGTACCTGGTATGTTGGCTGATTGATCAGCAGTGTAAATGTTGAACAGAAGCGGTCTTAGTTTTGATCCATGAGGAACTTCAGCTTGATTCCCTTGGTTGATGATACATGTTTTTCTACCTGTACATTAAAAAGTCTATGGGTTAGAAAATTTTTGATTATTCTTACCGAGTGATTAGGAAGTCCAAGTTCCGAGAGTTTGAATAGTAATCCTTTTATCCAAACGCTGTCGAAAGCTTTTCCGATGTCCCGCAAGCACGCTAGAGAGGTTTGTTTTTTGTTGTGTCCAAGTGTAACATCTGTATGGAGTCCCAGTAGTGGATGTAGGGTAGAGTGTTTATTTCGAAACTTATACTGGTACTCCAGAATGACATCTCTTTATCTGCAGAAAACGTTTAGTTTCTTCCATATCAACGCCTCCAGTATCTTGTTCATAAGAGCTGAGCAACGAAATTGTCCGATATCCTTCCACATTTGGGCGGTTGTTCTTCTTCGGGACGGAGATAACTTTTGCCTTTTTCCAATACTACTTGCAATGAACGTTCCTAAGAAGAGAATCATCGATACCAAATGCACGCATTTTCGTTAAGAGACCTGGTTGGCATACTAAATCAAATGCCGTTGAATTATCAAAAATCCTCTTTCTCCAAAACAATGTTGAGATTTGTGCCACTGTTCGGTGAGACCTATTGCTACGAAAGCCATACTGCTGGGCATTACAAATCTTTCGTTCTTCAAGATATTTCTTGAGCTGAAAATTTATCAAACTGAAAAAATATTCTTTTAAGTTCGCAAGAGCAATGATTTTCAAGCTTTTTAGAAGTTTCTCAGTAAAAAATTTTATTAAAATTTGTTATGCCGGTCGGTAGTTAGAAATTCAAGATTCGAAAAAATAGTTCTATGGTATCGGCACAGTTTGTAATATCTTAATTTCAATTTTTTATTGAATTATAGTTCGTAAAAATTAATCGAAAGAAAACAAATTTTACCAAATTCTAGGTGCCATTTACGACAAAAATTCTATTTTCGAAAACTATTTTTTTACATTTGTGTGGTCATTTTAAGTTAAAATACAATTTTTCCTCACATCTTGTAGATTGTAGATATTAAAAATTCTTTAAAGGTCAAGTCTTAAGAAAATTTAACATGGGATTTTCAAAATATTGAGTTTTGAAAAAAAAAAATTGTAATTAAAAAAAAACCCAAAAACTTGTTTGTGGAAAATTTGAATGCACCAGACTATTGGGAAGCCTTATCATAAAAATATGATCAAAACCGGTTGTATTGTTTTTGAGAAAATAAAAAGCAAGAAAATGGCTGTAAGAAGGGTACCATTAATAACAATTTTACGGAATTTTTTTTCAAGCTTTACTTAGCTTTAACTAAGTGAAATTTTGTGAATTTAAAAAAAAAATTGTGCAACAGTTTTTAAGAAAAAAAAATATTTTTTAAATTTTCAAAAAAAAAAAAATCGTATGGGGAATTTTAAAAACTCCAACAACCAAGTTTAAAGACAATCGGCCAAGCCCTTACGGCTATAGTCGACAGACAGACAGAATTACGAGACCCATTTTTTTCGTCTTCCCCGTCATCGTAATGTCAAGTCTGATCAAAATCTAGCGATTTTGTTTTACGAATGCATAACTTAGAGCACGTAATATAATAGACATAGGGGGCATTCCACGTGTAACGATAGAAAAAATTTTAATGGTGGAACATTATTGCAAAACAAACTCCTTATTTCAAAAATTGTTTAATTTTTGTTTTTGAAATCAAATTTCTATTCAATCTATAATAAACAATTAAAATTGGCGTACTAAATAAATAAATTTTATACTTCTGAACATTATCTCTAAGGCATCTTATTTTTGGCTCTATATACAGGGTGATTTGCATAAGGTGTGACAAAAAGCTAGGGCGTGTAGGTTGGACTTAGACAAGAAAAAAATCGTATGGGAGGGGGGGTCTATTTCCCCCCGTTTAGGAGGGAGGGGCAATTTAAGAAAAAAATCACTTAAAACAAAAAAAAAATTATTAAAAAATAACGGTGATACCTACAGAGTAGTGCTACAACATTTTGAAAAGCCAGAAATACATTTTTTAATTTTGTTTTTAAATAAAGTTGTTCGAGTGAATAGTTTTTGAAAAATTAATTTTCAAAATCAAAGTTTTGAAAAAAAAAAATGAAAATTTTGTTTTTAAACAATTTTTTTTCAAAATTTTACGTAATTAAGTATTATTTTTTTATTCAATATTCAATGCTCTTATTAATTTTTGATCAAACACAAAAAACGGGATGTCAAGATGTTTTGTAGTTTTTGAGAAAGTCAAAAATAACAAAAACTACTTTTGTTAATCCAGTGATGTAAATTGTGGAAATTTGTTACTCCATCTCTGGTAAACTGAGCTTCATCCGTCCAGAATATCCTTCCAAAGTAATTATGTTCAGTTTCATCTCTTATCAATAATGTTCGACAAAATGCAGCTCTCAGTAACTAACTTGTCGTTTGCGGTTAGCTCCTGAACTGGTATAGTGTGGTACGGGTGTAAATGCTCGGTATGAAGCACTGCCCATACTCTAGTTTGGGGCAACTGAAGCATAGTAGCTATTCTCCTTGTGCTAAGGGAAGGATTACATCGGACCATATCCAAAATTCTTTCCTGTATGTGTACTGATGCAGAAGATGAACTTTCTCTCCGTCGGTGCTCCAGTACTCCGTGTTCTCGAAGACGTTGATGGATTCTTGAAAATATCGTATGACTGGGACACCTCCTATTGGGATACATTTCAGCGTAGAGTCTTTGCGCTTCGCGACTTCGACCATACATACTACCGTAGCAGTAATGCATATTCGTTAATTCGGCACGAGAGTAATTTGACATCGTGATATGTTGACGACTTGACATTCAAATTAGAAATAATTTGTACAAGAAAACAGGTCGCGTCGCCAAGCCGACCCCAACGTAATAAAAAAGTGGCAGGTCAATTTTAAACCAATGCTCCCACGCAGGTGTTCTCAATGAAAAAAATGTGTGAAATATGATTAATACAGTACTTTGTCACATTATTGTATGCTTATAAGACCGATAATTAAAAAAATAGTAAAAAGAAAGTTAATCCTTTCAATCGTAAATTCACCTAAGAATCCAAAAACGTAAAAACTAAAATAAAAGGCTTTTCTTAGAATTAAAGTAGTTTTTGTTATTTTTAATTTTCTCAAAAACTACAAAACATTTTGACATCCGGTTTTTTGTGTTTGATCAAAAATTAATAAGAGCATTGAATATTGAATAAAAAAATAATACTTAATTACGTAAAATTTTGAAAAAAAAAAATTGTTTAAAAACAAAATTTTCATTTTTTTTTTTCAAAATTTTGATTTTGAAAATTAATTTTTCAAAAACTATTCACTCGAACAACTTTATTTAAAAACAAAATTAAAGAATGTATTTCTGGCTTTTCAAAATGCTATAGTATTACTCTGTAGGTATCACCGTTATTTTTTAATAATTTTTTTTTCTGTTTTAAGTGATTTTTTTTTCTTAAATTGCCCCTCCCGGCTAAACGGGGGGAAATAGACTCCCCCTCCCATACGATTTTTTTCTTATCTAAGTCCAACCTACACGCCCTAGCTTTTTGTCACACCTTATGCAAATCACCTTGTATATATACATAGTTTCGTGCGCACACGTTGTTGTCCTCAAGTATAAATATCTTATTAATAGCTTAACCGATCTGTTTAGCTTTTCAAATTGGTTTAACCTTAGCAGATCAAATAATTTTGCATTCCAAAATCAAACAAATATTTTTTTTATTAACAAAAAAAAATCAATTCCTTAATACCTACATAGAATGTTTTGAGTACTTTTTTCCAATATTTCACTAAAACAGCTTAAAGGACTTCGATTAAATATGGGATAATGTTTAGTATAAGAGTTCTAAGACATTGTTTTTTGTTCTTGACTAAGAATTCAAATAAATATAATGATGATTTATGGTTATTCTCCTTGTATTAATAATTCAATTTCTCATATACCCTAAGCCCTTTAAGCCTTAAGCCCCTTTATAAATTTGAATCACAAGAGCAAGTTCGTGCTACGCAGCAATTCATTTTATTTTGTTTCCTACCAATACATGCATCGTATTGACAACCAAACTTAAAGAACCTCAAGCTCTGACATAACTTAAATAAAGATCTGTTATATTTTTTATTGTTTTTAATATTGGTATTTTTAAATTAACTTTCAAGAAGAGAACAATTATTGAAATCCAATACAAATGTTAATTTCGAATTTTCATATTATTTTCTCAAGTAGTGAAATCGACACGCGAGAACACCGACACACTTTTGCATCTGCAAACTGATTTTACATATAAATGGATGGAAATGAATATGTTAATAACAGATGAAAGAGATATCCTTGTTATACGCCTACAATTTGTCAAAAGGTGCAATTTGCTTCAATTATAGGTAGTTAACGTTAATTTGGACCACAATCAATTTTTTCATATTGATCAATTAATCAGGTGTAATGGATAAGAAATCAGAATACCTAATAATTAAAATATTAATCGGTTTAATATGTTGCTATTTTTAATAATTTTTATATTAAATTATGTAGTGTTCCCACTCTTCGGGGACATTTTGGATTTACTTCAATTTTATAAAAAAAAATAAATATATCCATTCCGGAATGTTGCCTTGAGCTTGGGTTCCATTAACTTGTCAAGAATGATGTCTTTTGATTTAGGAAAATAAAAAAAGCATAATTTCCGTTTCTTTTATATATGATTCCAAGTGGCTATAGTCCTGACATAATAATAGAAAAATCTCAATGTTTAACCTCCGACCTTCAGAAAGCAAAACTTACAACTTTTTTTATTCGACACTTGTTTACTTATAAATACCACCTTTTTACGAGTATATAATAACCTATAGTATTATCTTTGTTTTATGTAACCTATAATATTATTATGGAGCGTGATTTTGTATTGCGAACTCTAGCCTGGTGGTGGCGCTGAAATAAGCGATAGATTTAGCAGTGGAGAGTATAGGATAAGGAATACAAAAGCAGTACCTAAAAAAAGAGAATATTTTATTATTCAATTTAGCAGAGACAAATCTAACAAGTACTATCGCTATGCTCAAGATGTATGTCGCCCCAATCGTTCGTCTTCATGAGAGTACTATCCGTTTTATATACAAAGATACCACGTACTCACGTTTTGGTTATTAAGGGTTTTCCACTACGGATTTCCGAACTTTGACAGGTGATTGCGGCCATATTGTTGAAGCTACATCTGTCAAATTGGCTGTCATTTATTAAGTTTGTCTTGCTCACATTAAGAGTTATAGTATTCAACTGGAAATGATTTAATTGTTTTATGCAAGTGAGTCTTCTACTTGAACAGCATTTCGCACGTTTCGTCCATATTACGGTCGCCATTAATTCGATGATAACCATTTTCTGTTGGCCCAAATTTGATGATATGGATAACCGAAGGGATGTGGTCTCAACAGAACGGCGCGCCACGTGCCACAAGGGATATTTTACACGAGCGAATTCTTAACATGATTTTCTCACGACGCGACGCCGACGAGGCGATGTGAATTGGGCACCAAGATCGTACGGTTTTTTGCCCCGCTAGACTCCTTCTTGTGGAATGTTCTCAAGTCATAAGTCTATGAAAGCCAACATAAGAAATGCCAATAAAATGAAATATGGAAAATCGGACTTTTCGCCCAGTGAAGTCTTGGCAAACATTTGAATGAGGTTACATTCCATACATGTACAAGCATACATTCGTCTTCTAAATAAAAACAAAATTTCATCCGTCCCACTCTACTAGTCTCTTTCCCTGTTGATGGAAAACAGTATTTGTCCAGGCTGATACTAAAAAAGGCGAATCTTCTACCAATTGCACTTATGTCCCTTCTTTCCTAGGCCATGGAAACGCTGACAAATTATCAGCTCAAGAAATAAAGCTTTTCAATGTCTGACTTGGCTTTCGTAGCAATAGGCTCATTGCTGATCTGATGGTATATCTCACCGAACAGTGGCACTTATCATTACTTGAGAACTATTTCGAGACTTGGGAATTATTTACGATAGCCACTTAAATTTCCGTGCCCATTTGGATCATATAATAGTTAACAAGGCTCATTATTCTCTTGGCTTCATAAAACGTTGGTATAAGGAATTTTCGAATCCTTACATAGCATTTGTTAGATACCACCTTGAATATGCTATTCAAGTTTGGTCAGCATATCAGAACTCTCATTCCTAAAGAATTGAAACCGTGCAATGCAGATTTCCCGGATTTGCCCTTCGTGGCCTTCCTTGGTCTGATAGTCTCATCTTACTCCCTTATGAAGATCGATTTAAATTGATCAATCTGCAATCCTACAAATACGTCTTGAATTTGCTGACATTCTTTTTGTGCAACAGCTCATCGCTGGTGCTATTGATTCCTCCTTTTTTTTTGCAAATAATCCACATTAATAGATTATTGAACTTGATATTTAAAAAACCTTTGATAGAGTTTGGCATAAAACTCGCATACTTAACGAAAATGCGTGGATTTGGTATTGATAAATCCCTTCTTCTCAATACAAGTTGTGATGGACGGTTTTATGTCTGAAGTTCATAAAATAAATACTGGTGTTCCACAGGGCTTCGTTTTGTCACCGATTCTTTTTCTTATATTTAACAATCATATTTTATCTGAAACTTCTAATCCATTACATTGTTCTGCTGATGACAGTACTCTCAGCTTCTCATATTCATTTCCAAATGCACGTCCTTGTTCTTCGGATATGGATTTAGAACGGTAGCGACAGCATTGTCTAATGGGGAATTAAAAACCACGTACAATTTAATTCTTTAAAAACTGAATACTGTCGTTAAAGCGGAACCCACCCGTCATGCCCCTATCCATGAGCAGCACCTGCATAGAAGAAACAAAACAGTTCTAAGCTTTACAGACCACCTTGTTTGGAAGGACCACATATTCGAGCTTAAAACGCTTCTAACTGCTTGGGTTTCCTTCGACCATGCAAGAAATTTTCCACCCCTTCTGATCTGGTTGTAATCTATGAAGCATATTCATCCAAGGCTGGAATATAATTCCTATATTGGGACATTTGAGTCTCTTTGATAGAATAAAAACAACTTTTTTATATATCTGGATATTTCCTGTCTGTCATTATATTACTGTTATTTTTATAAACAGTGTTCTATTGAAATAGCCAGTTGCATTCCTCATCTCAAACAATTCAACCATAATACTTGCGCTTCAGGGAGTGCCCATCAGCTTACCCTTGATCCCAATTTCCGACATACGGTTAAATTCAGTAATTCTTTCCTTAGCCCCGCACAACACGAAAGTGGAATTCTTAACACGGCTCGAAATTTCCTACGATATTCAGAGCAAAACCAACGTGCCGCGGTATCTCGTTTTAAATTCTCTCCAACATTCCGGATGTTTTTGTATTTGTTTTTTTAAGACCAAAAATAATGGTACCTGCCATTTGATTTTTTTTTCGAAATTTTATAAATATTTTTTTTTCTCAAAAACTGTCCCACAGATTAAAAGAAAAATCAAAAAATTACATCGAGTTGAAGCTAGCTAATGGTTGAAAAAAAAATTCCAAAAAATTGTTATTTTTGGTACCATTTTTTTGGTTTTTGATTTTCTCAAAAACGGTACAACGGATTTTGATAATTTTTTTTTCTGCCAATAAATTGAATATTATTGTGAATTCAAGTTTTCAAAAAAAATTTTTTTGGATTTTTTTTTGAAAACTCAATATTTCGAAAACCCCATGCTAGATTTTTTTAAAACTTGATAAATAAAAGTTTCTTAATATAATCTACAAGAAATGAGACAAAAAAATTATTTTACATAAAACTAACGGTAGGTAGGTACCCTCCATACAGAAGTTAAAAAATGGTTTTCGAAAATCGTATTTTTCTCGAAAACGGTTCCGAGAATTTTGTTGAAATTTTTGTTCTTTTAATTAATTTCTACGATCTATAATTTAATAAAACAAATTTGAAATCTAGATATTACTGCGACTGTATCTACTATAGAACGATTTTTTCGAATTTTGAAGTTTTCATTATCGGCATAACGGATTTTAATGAATTTTTTTTATAGACAAACTTCTTAAAAGTTTAAGAAACATTGCATTTTAAAACTTAAAAATATTTTTTTTTTGAATTTTGAAAAAAAATTTAGTGTTTTTTTTTGGAAAATTCGATATCTCAAAAACGGATAAATATTTTTTTTTTCGTAGATTTAATTTTTATTCGTACATTAATAAACACTTTAAATTGGCGTTCTAAAATTTTTTTCTTAAAAATGTTTTAAAAATTTTGTACAAAAGATTATTTTTTTAAGAAACCACTACAACGAATTATAATTTTGTTCTTGCATAAACTAATTTTTGCTTAAAACATATGGCATCCTGTGCTTAGCTCCAACTGCTAAAGGAGTTGTTTTAGTTATTTAAAAAATTACTTTTATCCAACCCTCTACTGCACGCACCATGATCCAAAACGAAAAAAAAAAGAAAAGAGGCGTTTTTGTTTTCCATTTTGTGCAATTAATAGACTAAAACAGAAAAAAATTGTTTAAACAAATTTTATTAAAAGTTATAAATTTTTGCCATATATGGCTGCTTGTGCAGTTACACGTTTTTCAAGCAAAATAACTTCTGCCATATATGGCTGCTTGTGCAGTTACACATATTTTGATACATACAAAATAAAAAAAACAAATTCAGTTCAACGGCTTAATGAATAAAAAAACAAACAATAAAAAATTCATAACAAAATAAATTAACAAAAAGTACATTTTCTTTTGATATATAGATATCACAAAATAAGTTAGGAGTGGAATTCTGCGAAGCAATTCCGATCTTTGTTTAGGCATAGGCATACTCTGCATTTTCTGCACATTATAAATGATCTGTACTTGCAGTCATTTTGACATTGCTGCCTTGTTTTCTGCCAACCCGGCATATGATCCACAGAGTCCAAACGGACGGAACTCAATGGGATGTCATTGCGCCTTCCTGTTTTTTTTGAAGGATTAGGTGAGTAAACAGGAGTCGAGGGATTTGATTCAATGGTTGTCTTCTGGCGTTTTGGAGTGTTTGAAGTTGAAGCTGGGCGACCCCTTTTCAATTTTTTTTTACTTCTGCACAGGTGTTCTGCTAAAGCCAGCTTAAAGTCAAAAAGGGGCATATGTATGTCGCTTTTCTGCCGCCACAAAATCCATGCGTTAACGACACACAAATCTAAAAAGTGGAAAAATATTTTTATATACCACTTTTTGGATCGTATGTCAATTCGACATAGACCGAGCATGGAGTCTAGGAGGTCAACACCACCCATATATTTATTATATTCATCTATAATCATGGGGCAGTCAACCTCTATGTATTTTTTTTCCTTTTTTGAGTACCTCCTTTTTTTTGTTGTTGGATTGCCCCCCACAAAAGTGGAAAGCATGTTAACAATTTTGTTGTCATACCAGGAAACAAAAGAAACGTCCACGCCTTCAATTTTTGCCATCTTTTCGATAATATTTCCTCGTCCCATTTTCTTTCTTTCCTTTTCATTTGGCACGTCAATATTGGTGACTCTATTTAGCCTCACCGTTCCCAATGGCAGAAGACCAGCTTTGGTTAAATGTACCTGCAGTTTCGGACTGTTAAACCAGTTGTCAAAATAAATTTTGTGGTTCATATGTCTTGGCACCGTTGAAACCAACCTGGACACAACGTTTCCGCTAACACCCAAATCTGGACAACCTTCCGGAATAACGTTACTCTGTTCTCCTGCGAATAAATCGAAGTCATAGCTGAATCCCGATATTCCGCTCAAAACGAGGTTTTTATACCCCCATTTATGTGGTTTTTTGGGGTTATACTGCTTAAGATGGTGTCGACACTTAGTGGGAATTGTTTGCTCATCCACTGCAAGGTGTTCTTCCTTTGGTATAAGAAGAAGTCGTTCCCTTATATTATTTAAAAGTGGTCTGACTTTGAAAAGCTTGTCGTGTCCAGGCTGGCCAAACCTCACAAATTTATCGTTGTCAGCGAAATGCAGACATCTTTTTATTTCCTCCCACCGCCTACACGGCATGGTCTCATAAACAAAAGATTGTCCTAGTTGAGAATTCCAATACCGTCTGGTAGAGGGCAATTTGATGAGGGACGTGAACAGAGATATACCGACAAATTGTTCCATTTCACTTCGAGAAATGTTGACTGGCTTATTAATATTTTCTTGTAAAGCTTTCCTGTTGGATTCTTCAACAATCATATCAAACAATTCTCCCGTGAAAAGAAAAGAAAAAAAATCAGCAGGGGTCTCTAAAGATGACATTTTCTCTGGAAGGCCTTTGGTCCCTAAAAAAGGATAATCATTTTCCTGAAATGAAGCCCGCGACTTTTTCCTCCATGTAACCTTTTCCCTCTTTTTGTTTTCTTTTGGCTTTAATGTCGATAATGGTTTTTCATCATCAGAATCGTAGTCGCTTTCATCGGTTTCTGGCACCTGTATGTGTTCTCTGAAATCCATCTCCATGTCCTGCTCACCCTCAGATTCGAGGATTTCATCCTCACTTTGGGCTCCATCACCGGGAACATCACAAAATCTTTTCCCGTAGAAAGAATTTGACGAGATCATTGTTTTTTTACTGCAACAAAAAACGAAAATCTCATATATACATTTCGTTGTGAATGCACAAGCAGCCATATCTGGCATCCTTTAAAAAATTGAATATTGTTGTGAATGGATAAGGAGCCATATATGGACGTTGTCAAAAACGCGTTGTGTCTTCATTTCTACACACATAATTAAATATTTTTTGCTTAAACTTCACTTACCAATATTCAATCTCGCAGAAAAAAAGTAAAACAGCCTTCAAATTCTTCTTTAGCCAATAAAAAATTTAACTTTTTTTCTACACTTTTTGTCTACACACTCGCTGCGCGCACTGTTAAATTTGACTGCGCTTATTTGCGCTTGTGCAAAGAAAAGGAGAACCAAATACACAAATACATATAAACAAAGATCCATTCTAAACAGTCAAAACGGTTCTTTTCCAGTGGTAGCTACAAAATCGCAGTAGTCGGCGTTTAAAAATCAAAAGCCATATATCGTCGCCTGAGTTCTATCTTGTTCAAAAGACCATTTTTGGCGAAATTGAGTTAGAAATGCAGTTTTTATAAATCGAACATGCTCTTTCGAATGGCGTACTCCATTTTTTTCTATCTCTTTTAGTTTTACAGTTATGAAGAACTATTTTGTTCAATAAACCACTTTATTAAATATTTTGAGTGTCTTTTTTATTCAATCAATCACTGCTTTTTGTTTTTATATGAAATTGAACAATTTTATATTAACTTTAAAAAAAACTACCATGTATTTCTTTGTTGTTCAATGTCCATATCTAATCCATTTAGTTTTGTATGTTATTGAACAAAATCCTAATAAAAAAGTTATGTGGACGGAAAACCGCATTTTTGTTCAATATCACTGCACTGGAATGTACCACACAAAATTAATACTGATATAACATTGGAAGCTGTAAGCACAATGTGATGTAAGCGAAAAGTTGGAGCGTAATCTTCAAACGCTTTTAAGGTATTTTGAGAAACCCTTTTATCTTTAGACAGTTTTTGAATACAATATATTTGTCGCTTACAGTATGATAAATCCAGCTCATCCAGGATCTGGTATTTCAGAATTCTATGATTCAGAATTCTAATATAGCTCCTTTATCTGAAGAAGTCATTTCAGTACCTTGGAAAATGTAGTACCAGCAGAAGGTTCCGTTTTATCTAAACAAACTACATGCTTTACACCAAGAGAAGCCCTGGATCGAGTAAAAAAAAAATCGAAAACCATTTTTGTGGAAACAAAATATACAAAAATGGATGGGTCAAGGTGGTAAGCAATATTCAAATGACATTCGCTTGCAACGTTAGTTGCAGTCATAATTGTTTCACCAAATTTTCTTATGATGAACGTGTGAAAATATTTGATTCATTTTGGACCTTAAGGCTAGGCGCGCACATTCAATTTTTAGTTGCACTACTGTTTGGTTGCTTATAGAAAACATATAATTATATGTTACACAAAATAGCGAACTCATTTTAGGCAATCGTTTAGTTTGTGTCAAAACACAAACTGTTGCGAAACTAAAAATTGAATTTGCGCGCCTAGCTTAAAAGATTCTGAAAAAGGACAGTTTTATTCCAAATTTGTGATAAGATCGGAACCAAAGTGAAAGAAAGTAGCTAAAATAATTTCAAGAAAAAAGTTTACTTTCAATGTAGAAAAATACAATATCGACAATCTGGGGCCTGTTTCTCAGATCATACATTGTATGATATTGACAGTTCTGCTGTATGATTTCTGTTACTCAATTTTGTTGTATGATCCACTGTCATACAACAATGTATGACTGAAGATTACACTGGAAATATTGGAATGTTGTATGATTCTGTTTCTCAGAAATGTGTCATTTACATCATACAGCAAATTTACCTATAAATGATCATACATTTAATACAGCACAAAATTCTGTTGTAAAGTGGCTGCTGCATGTAACATGTAGAAACATTGTTTTCATCAGGCAAAGCTGGGGAAACAAAATTTATTTGAGAAGTTCTCTGGCTCGACATTCACAAAACATGGTAGAGCCTGTAGGGCATAGAGAGAGGTAGTTTCATTGGGGTTGTCTTATGGGCTTGCATTATGCAGATTTCATGATAATGGATTCCATTTCCAAGCTAATGAAGGGTTAACAATATTTGTTGCAAAGGTGACAAGGCTTCGTTGCAATTACTTGAACGCCCAATTGATCTTCCCAATTTTTCCACTAAAAATGTTTGGCAATCTAAATTTTTCAACAAAATATGGATCTTTAAGATTGAAATTAACAGGTTCTTTTATTATTTTAGGGCGTCATCTGACACGTATATTAATTTCAACTAGTTCCAACACGTCTTCACTAAAAATTGAGATTTATATTAACCTCACACTCAAATAATAATGAAATGTCAGAATCATACACATCGTACAACAAAACAAATGTCATACAACACTTCCAATGAAATCTGAGAAACAGAATGATGTGTATGTTGTATAAAAATGTTGTATGTTGTATAAAATGTATGATGTGTATGATCTGAGCAACAAGCCCCTGATCTTCTTTCAATGCATTACAAATAAAATCATAATGGCACAAAATTTTAGTTGAATTATTAAGATGTTAAATCTGTGTTAGTATGAAACTAGGTTTAAACAACGATTTTTATGAAAAAATAATAAGAAACCAATTACAATAAAACTCAGTAGCGCAAAATTTTAAACAGCCTTTTATTAAGGTATTAGTATGATAATTCTTAACGATTTGCTAAATTTAAAGTAGTTTACTAACTCATTCTTAATTCTTACAATTTTCTAACTATTGTCGTGCTAAGGCAATTTTCTTAATAAATTGCACCTAAAACAATGAAAGTTCGAGCAAAGAACTAAGTCCTTGTGTGGCGTTTGTAAATAGCACGATACTAAAAAAATAATATAGGTATTCGACGATTTTAGTATCATACTAAAACAGCTTTACATCGTACTAATTTAATTAAAATTTTGCGCCAGTTTGTTTAAAACAATAACAAAATTTAAATTAAAAATTGTATGTAAAACAAATAATGTATTAATCTGAAAAAAGAAGGGTAAAAAGTGAATTCAAAAAAATGTTTAACAAATTTTGAATTTCATTACCTACCGAGCAGCAGCAATATTTTTTCTGATCACCCATTATGTTCTAGTGCTTAACTCAAAGAATGAGTTAGAATATTTTGTTCTATTTTCATAGTATTTTCGTAGTTTCAATGATTTAATTATTAAGTGCTTCTATTTTGTTCAATATTCAGCTTTTTTGTTCAATATCCACCAATTTAATCAACTTGTTTACAGCCCATACAACGTTGTTCAATATCCAAAATGACATCCCACTTGATTTTATTTTTTAACTATTTCAGGATTTAATAAAACCTAGATTTATAAATCATTTTGCAAACAAAAATTATTGAGTTTAATGGAGAAAAAAACTCCACAGTATTTTCTTTCAAATTTAAGTAAAAATTTTGCTTCTGAAGTTAAAAAATCGTTTTCCCAACATTTTCCAAAATGGACTTTGAACAAGATAGAACTCAGGTGACGATATGGCTTCTTGTGCAGTAAAGGGTTAAGAACAGTTTTCTCTAATAACATTCATTTTTGAAATTCTTAGTCGTTTATATAGGAGCAGTCGTGTATTTTATTTTTGTTATAGGTATAATAATAATTATTATTTAATGATTTCAATTTTGTGGAATTATTATTGTTGCGTTAAAAAGTATACCATGAATACAAATTATGTTTATAAAATCTGTCAATAGTTTTTCTTCCTCTAAGAACTCACCCGCCACCCATACCCATTCAATGGAAAAACTTCGACTTGGGAGTTTGAAAAATATTAGCAGTCCAAGACTTCCCTTAAAAACATATTTACTCTAAAATTATTATGCACGTTTCACATCTACGGCTTGCTTAGGATTTCTCACAATTAAACTTGCAAGGTCTTCATACAATTCCACCATGAGTATCCATATTATATTATATTATATTATATTATATTATATTATATTATATTCCTGTCTTAGCAACTATTATCCGTACCACCACGCACCGTAAGCAAAGCCTTTATTTGGTCTTAAATTCTTTAGATATACACAAAACCTATAGTTCCTTCATATCGCACCGACAGCACTATGTGCTGCTACGAGCGATGGAAGGGCGCTCTGCTTTAACTTTATCCTTATGAATTATTTAAATATGCAATCGCAATCAGCTTTTGTCCTTAATACCATAAGTTGGCATCTATTGTGCTCCGGCTATTGTACGTTTATTTTCCTGTTCGAACTCAAATATTAGCATTCATCTACACACACACACATTGCCGTGTCGTCGTCGTCGTTGAGTGATATCCAGAGATGGCTTTAAGAATAATTCCTTAAAATTATATTCTCTTAGTTGGAGATAGTTAGTTAGGTATTCGAGCTAGGCGAAGGCCTGCTATGATGCTATTTCCAATTCAAGGGGCTATAGCTTAGCTACTGATACAATCAAATGAGATTATTATTGTATTGCGTTCATGAGTGATGGGATTGGATTCTCCCCCGGTTTCTCATCACTATCTGTCGTCCATTTATAGGCTTGGTCACCAGACACACGCACGGTGGGGGAAACTGTTTCGTTGTGCATTTAACCATGCGGTTCATTATGGGGTCGGGTCTATTCTCGGATTCACATATTCACTGAAAAACCTACCTACTTGTTGGAGAAAACTCAGCCAGTGTTATTGTGTTTGTGCAGTGTTTGAGTATGGCAAACTTAATTGTGCATACAAATTTCACTTAGATACGAGTAGCAGAGGCAGCTATTCTCGTGCTTCTAGTTGTTTTCAAAGGTACAAGGTGTTCTTAAAAAATATTTTAATATTTTTACTAGGTTCGTTAAATAAAACTTATTACTCTTTCTAGTATTTCTTCTTTATTTACACTTTTCAAATCAAAACAAAAAATCTCAATTTATAATCAACTCAAATACTTTTATTCAATTTTAAATCACACTTGTTTAATAACACGTTCCAAAATCCAATAAGCAAAGCTTTTGCACACTTTCATAGTCAAAAATCAACTGTCTTGTGCTCACCGCGAGCACTCCCTTATATACTCAAGTTAGTTGTTCTCTAAAATTCGCGAAGGTTCTCGTTTTGGAATGTTCTAGATGGTTGGAATAAGGGGAAATACATTTGACATTGGAAAAGAGCTTTTTGTTTCTTCCATAAAGTAGATATGCAATTTTCCAACAGATGACGCTGTAGGAGTATAAAGCTCTGTTCGCAACAATATCATTTATTTACTAAGTGTAGAAAATCTTTATTGTTAAAATTTGACAAATTAATGCATGGCAATTGGGTGTGTTCGTATGGTCTATCATCGTAATGTATATGTACGAGTATATCGTCAATAAAAAGAAATTGGGGCTTTTTGCAGTATTTGGTAATCAGTTTCGTTTAATATGAAGCCGAAATTTATGACCAAATCTGAGGGGAATATTTAAGAAAAATAATCCTTTTGGGCAAAATATTGATATTCAGACACTGAATCGTCAATTTGTGTCTTTACCGATTCCTTCTCGTCAAGCCCCGACGCGGTCTGTTGAACCACAGGAAGATGGCTTTGAGTTCTTTTGTATAGATAGTAGTATTTTTCCTAACCTATAGAAACTGCCAAAAATTATACCGATTCCCAAAACATGCATTGGTAATGATTTTCGCCAATGTCTGTTCTCCCTTTTTTGTCCAAAGTTTTTGAGAGAGTTCTGCAAAAACAAATAGCAATTCATCTTAGATTAAATAATATTTTATCCCCAATGCAATCCGGTTTTCACCAAAAAACATAGCTGTACCACTACTATTATCAACATTGTTGATGATTTGAGACTGGCTTTGGATGTGGACCACGCGACCTTCCTGGTTCTTTTAGATTTTTCTAAAGCATTCGACACTATTGATCTTCTATCCTTTGTAATAAATTGTCGACGCTTTATAACTTTTCTCCTTCGGCCGGTGACCTTTTATTTTCCTATCTTTTGTAATCGAAAGCAAGCTGTTGTGATAGGCAGTAATGTCTTGGGGTGCGCCAAGGATCAATACTTGGACCCATACTTTTCTCCCTCTATATACATGAACTCCCCTTACTTATTTCATCTTTATCTGTCCAAATGTATGCTGACGATGTTCAATTGTTTAAAAGCTGCCCGCTTTAGAACCCTCATATTACTGTTCAACGTAATTCAAACACATCAACCTCGGTGTCTTTTCTATAGATTAAGATTTGGTTCCTCAGATAGACCTCAAACAATAATTCATCCGCGGTTGTTAGTTGTTAGTCACTGGATCCTGGTTTTCAAGGAAATTTTTTCTATGGACATAATAGGGCAGGTTTTGCATTTGTTAACAAAATCGAGCACGAGGCTTTGATCACATTGGGTATTGCGATGATAGAGAACACAAAATCTGTGGGTCTCGCAATTCCGTCTGCCTGTCTGGAGCGATTTTCTTCAAACTCGGTAGCAGGAGAATTTGAAATTTTTGTCTCAGTTCCAAAACTAACGGTAACTGCCATACTTACGTTAAAAAAATCTTATATATCTCGAAAACTAATCTATTGATAAAAAAAATTATGTGTACTATTGTAGGTACGAGTATGGTTTACAGTTTTTTGTTTTGAAAATTAAATATGTTAAACCGGCTGAACGATTCAGCTACCTATAATGCCCGTTTAAGGGTAATGGTCAGTGCATTGGTTTGGGATCTACTACTTTCATTGAGTTTGAAGGACATTTTTAGTTTATAATGTCACATACGTAACAGGTTGGAATGTCTTAAATAAATCTTAAGGGTTTTCAATACATTTTGTTAAATCAAAGTTACCTTTCGAACCGTTCAGAAATGTAGTAATGGACGAATTAAAGCCTGATACCCACACAATAAATGCTGGTGTGCCCCAAGGCTGTGATTTGTCTCCGACCCTCTTTCTCATTTTCTGAAACATCTAATCCATTAAATTGTTTTGCTGACGATAGTACTTTCAGCTATATATATTCGCTTAAAGATTCACTCTCCTGTCCTTCGGACTTTGACATCCAGTGGCAACGTATGACAAGTTCATTAAATTTAGGGAAAAGGCTAATAAGAAACCGCGTAGAATTTAATGCATTGAAAATTCATCGATGTTTCTTCCAGCTTGAGCGACAAAGGACACCCTCACCCTCCCCCCCCCCCCCCTGCTACCGAAAATGAGTGGGAATTTCATCGAGAAAACTGAACAACTTTCAATCCTCGGTGTGTAGGTATATTACCACCTTCTGTGAAATGAGGACAAACGTATCTCTCTTCTTCTGATGTGGCTATTATATCTAAAACTTATTTCCGTCCAAAGTTGAAGTTGAATTCTCATTTCTGGGCCAGTGCTCCTTCGATTCACTTGTGTCTTTTCGAAAGCGTTCAGAAAAGAGCCTTTAAAATTATTGGTTATATTAAGATCGTTGAAATATTTACGTTTCTTGAACACCGTCGTAAGGATTTTTGTTCTCTCATTGTTTTATAGTTTCTTTCAATAACGAAACTTCAAACGAACCACAAACAATAACCATTTTTTTTGCTAGTTTTTAAAATAATCTTGTACCGATAACTTATTTATACCTGTAATTATTTCAATTATTTATCAAATTTCTCCCTCGGCCCATTTCTACCTCATACCACAAACCCATCTCTCATCGCAAGTAAGCCAAATCAACACAATGAAGAATATATTCCCGGCCCAGATGGTAACCCCGTCAAATTTATCAAAAAATACTCTTCTACACACTCCCCTATCAAAAATCTTCGGCTTATCCCTATCTCAAGGAAAATTCCCTCAGTTATAAAAGATCTCTTTCATAACCCCAATACATAAAAATGGCCGAAAGTGTGAAGTTAAAATCTACCGTCCAATTGCTAAACCTTAACATATTCCCAAAATCTTTTAAATCATTTTATACGAAATTTTAAGTTTTCGTTGTAAGTCTATTGTTCACTAAGACTACCCGGCTTTGTCAAAAGTATTAATTAATCTCGTTGAATTTGTATTTTTAAGCCCTACAGTCTTAGAAAACGTTGTCTCAACCGATTTCCTTAGAGTCTTTGAAAAAATTTCACATAAGTTTATTCTATTCAAACTGCCCACCTTTGGGCTTGAACCTATTTTCTTAAGACCGATTTCTTCTTACGAAAAACCGTAACTACAAAGTTCAATTCAGATTTACCTTCTCTGATGATTTCTTAGCTATACATCCGGGGTCCCACAAGGCAGCCAATTAGGACCTCTCCTTTTTATTCTTACTAATAACGGTATTGAAATGGTCATCTTATATTCCCATATATCACTCTACACCCAGAATACCATGTTTTTCAAGACAATTTCTTCCACACATGATGACACTCTTCTTCAACTTGATCTTGAAAGTTTCTTTGTCTGTTGCCTCAAAAATTGCTTAGAGCTAAATATTTCCAAATGTCATTCAATAACTTTTTCACGAAAACACACCTAATCTCTTGCCCGTCTCAACCTTCTCCCTTATAAACCCAAATCCACTGCTGAGTCAATTTACGATCTTGGTGTTTTATGTGAAAGAGAGCTTTCTCGGACATATTGACCAGATTATTCTTAAAACAAACTCTGCACTATACTTTGTGAAATGATAGTCCAATGAATTCTCCGACCGCTACATGATCCGATCTTTATTCATAACATTTGTTCATTTCTATCTTTAAACAATTCAATCGTAATACTCGCGCTTTTAGGAATACCCAACAATTTGTTCTCGAGCCCAATTCCGAACTTACTGTTATGTACAGAGAGTCCTTCTTTAGCCGAACAACACGAATGTGGAATGCTCTACCTATCTCTGTTTATCCCTCTCATTATTATATACAGAAATTCAAAACTAGTGTGCATCGGTACCTCCTTTTTAAGTCTCTTCATTTTCCCTAAAGCTGTAAGTGTGTTGGCTATCATACATATACAGAGTTTTCAAATTCCCTTGAGTGCGCGTCAATTATACAAAAAAATAATAATATGGCCGCAATCACCTGCCAAAGTTTAAAAATATCAATTGGAAAACCCTTTTCTTATGATTAAAATAATTTCTCACTAGAATTTTATTCAATTCATACCCGTAATATCAATTCACAAACGTAACAACTTTGCACTATACTCTGTCCAACAAAAATTGTCAGTACAGGGAAGATAGTTTGTCTCTCATTCTGGTTGCATTACCATGCATAAGTGTGTCGCCTTTTAAAGCTCTCACAGGGATTCCGTAGTTTACATTATAAATCGCCGCAAATGATAGTAAAAAACGCGTAGGGCTACCGTCTGCCGATTCAAAACGACTGAAAACAATATTCAATTTACCTTTTCTCACAACGCAAAGCGGTAAGATAATAGGCGCGTTTTTTTTTTAAAGTTGAAAAGCAATACGACCACACTCAACATACTCATATTCTTAAGATGTGTTCTCAAAAGCTTCAAATCCCAAAAGCTCCTTAAAAAAAACCACTGAAAAAGCTCCTTGCTTGCAATTAAGAATGATAATGGTAACTCTGTTTTGTATTTGTATTTGTATATTTTGTATTTGTATTTATTGATTATTGATTGAGTGAAACTTGACACTCTTGTTAGCGGTGTTGCCAGAAACACCGATTTATCGTATTTCTCCCGATTTCTAGACCTATTTCCGATACACCGATTTTTGATGTAAATAGTGCACTTTCTCCCGATTTTCAATTAAAAAATACGTTCAGATATTTTCTCCGCTCTTGAATGAACATAATTTATTAAAAATTTTGGCAGTGCGGTTTTCTCTTTTTAAATTTAGTATAAAAACATCTTCCTTGCAATTTTTGTTAACGTCGTTGTCATTGTCTTTCTTCTTCTTCAAAATAGCTTTTTTGGCCTTTAGTTCGCAAAAATTGGCGTTTCGTCCCGGCGATCTCACATGGACTCATCAGTTGACTGCGAGGACCTTGCCATACGCAATTTTTGTTAAATTCAATTCATCTTACATCGATTTTTTGACAAAAATACAATGTGAACTATACCCAACCAAGATTAAATTTCTTCTTTTTCTTTATCTTGTTTGATTTGGTGTGGGGCGGTGCGTGTCGGTAGTTAAGTTCTTTTAATATTTTGAATTACACTAATAATATAAATGTAGATCCATTTTCTTTACTTTTAGCGAAATGTTAAAATCAGACTGTACCTACAATATAATAAACAATGATAATTTGTACCTCGGTAGCGATCTTAAGTTACAATTGGACAAAAATCTTATTTCAAGCTCTGAAGTTGAACGATTTAAAAAAAACTGTATAAGCGTTTACGTTGAACTTTGCAAGCAAATATTACATAGGTTTGATTTTAAAAATAAAAATTTTCAGGCTTTGACCTTATTAAAACCAAAACAAATGGATCCACTAAGTAATCTTTTTAACTTATTTCCTAATATTAGATATTCATTATTCTGATATGCAGCGAATCGATTGTGAATATAGAGAAATAAGTAATCTTGACTCTAAAAGCTTAATATACATATGGAAGCTTTGTACTATTAAAATTGAAATATTTTGGAAAATTGTTTGTTCAATCAAAAGGGGCAATCAAAGTTTGGCCTTTCCATTGATGGCTAACTTTATTTCATCGATATTAACATTACCAAACTCTTCAACTAATGTTGAGAGAAATTTTTCTCAAATAAATTCATGAACAAAAATTTTTTTTTTTAAATAAGTAAAATTATTTCAACTTCTAATTCCCCGATTTCCCCGATTTTTGATGTGGAAATCTCCC
Organism: Philhelius festivus; assembly: GCA_963931855.1. NCBI lineage: Eukaryota > Metazoa > Arthropoda > Insecta > Diptera > Syrphidae > Philhelius > Philhelius festivus. The sequence goes on from OZ007556.1 coordinate 157,594,668, forward strand.
GATTTCCAAAAATATCTTATGGCAACACTGCGTTGTTAGTATCTCATCAGCAGTGGGATACGACGGTCGTGTTGGGGCGTACAACTTTTAGCAAAGAATTACAACAACAATTCCTTAAGAAAAGTCAGTGACTTGCTCTTTTTTAAGTGGCATTTTTCCTAACGCATTGTAGTGAGGCGCCACTGCTTTAGAAAAAGCTCTCCCATAAGGCCTGTACTGACAATTTTTGTTGGACAGAGTATAATTATTTTGGAGAGTTTTTCACAGGTTTGTTTCTGATTCCTTAAACTAGCAATAAAGGTAAACCCATAGACATATAACGGGTGATTTTTTAAGAGCTTGAGAACTTTTTTTAAAAAAAAAACGCATAATCTCATCGATTCTTTATTTGAAACGTTAGATTGGTTCATGACATTTACTTTTTGAAGATAATTTCATTTAAATGTTGACCGCGGCTGCGTCTTAGGTGGTCCATTCGGAAAGTCCAATTTTGGGTAACTTTTTCGAGCATTTCGGCCGGAATAGCCCGAATTTCTTCGGAAATGTTGTCTTCCAAAGCTGGAATAGTTGCTGGCTTATTTGTGTAGACTTTAGACTTGACGTAGCCCCACAAAAAATAGTCTAAAGGCGTCAAATCGCATGATCTTGGTGGCCAACTTACCGGTCCATTCCTTGAGATGAATTGTTCTCCGAAGTTTTCCCTCAAAATGGCCATAGAATCGCGAGCTGTGTGGCATGTAGCGCCATCTTGTTGAAACCACATGTCAACCAAGTTCAGTTCTTCCATTTTTGGCAACAAAAAGTTTGTTAGCATTGAACGATAGCGATCGCCATTCACCGTAACGTTGCGTCCAACAGCATCTTTGAAAAAATACGGTCCAATGATTCCACCAGCGTACAAACCACACCAAACAGTGCATTTTTCGGGATGCATGGGCAGTTCTTGAACGGCTTCTGGTTGCTCTTCACTCCAAATGCGGCAATTTTGCTTATTTACGTAGCCATTCAACCAGAAATGAGCCTCATCGCTGAACAAAATTTGTCGATAAAAAAGCGGATTTTCTGCCAACTTTTCTAGGGCCCATTCACTGAAAATTCGACGTTGTGGCAGATCGTTCGGCTTCAGTTCTTGCACGAGCTGTATTTTATACGGTTTTACACCAAGATCTTTGCGTAAAATCTTCCATGTGGTCGAATAACACAAACCCAATTGCTGCGAACGGCGACGAATCGACATTTCACGGTCTTCAGCAACACTCTCAGAAACAGACGCAATATTCTCTTCTGTACGCACTGTACGCATTCGTGTGGTTGGTTTAATGTCCAATAAAGTAAACTGAGTGCGAAACTTGGTCACAATCGCATTAATTGTTTGCTCACTTGGTCGATTATGTAGACCAGTGGTGGGCAAACTTTCTTAATGGGGGGCCAGAAATTTCAAGAAATCGCAGAGGAAGGCCAGAGTTATTTGAAAAATGCATTTTGTGTTGAAACTTTTAATTATGTTAAAACATTATAGCATTACAAATGTTCAAAATTACAATTTAACTTTTATTCGAAGGCCCTGCCATGGTAGGCGTGTGAGATGTATGTATGAAATTGCTTTTGATTTGCCATAAAATTTTCGATTGCAGATTCAAGCTGTGATGAAGTAACTTTCAGCAGCGCGAAAAGGTGTTCATCAGTAAGTCGGTTTCTGATTGAGTTTTTCCGCAATTTCATGGTCGAAAAAGTCTGTTCGCACACGTACGACGACGCAAACATCGCCATAATTTTATGGGCGTGAGAAATCATCTTCGGGAATTCAGCTTTCGGCAGTGTTCTATAAAATTCTAATTTTGTGGAATTTAAGAACAGTTGTTTGGGTGCTGCACTGCATTTCAATAATTTCCAACTGCAATTCTGTAGAGACATTTTCCGGATCTACATTAAACGGCATCGAGAAAACATCCAGGGACGACTGAATGTTCCTAAAATCTTGAAACCTAGTTTCGAATTCTGTGTGAAGTTTTTTCAACGCCTGACTGAATTATTTCAGTTTGTACTCACTCACTGGTGACACGGATTTTAAACGCGGAAAGTGAGTTAAATCGTTCTTATTCATGCAGTTGTAAAACAGAAAAAGCTGGGTTTTAAATGATTTTAGACAACCCCAAGTCTCATCTATAAATTGGTTCTTTCCTTGCAATTTAATTTATTTTTATTTAATTTGTTGTAGTGTTCGAGCAAATCGGTAAAAAATGCAAAATCGATACGCCAATAATTGTTTTCGAAGATTTGGAAATCAGACCATTTGTATGTTTTATTCTTTAAAAAAATCTTGTATTTCCTCTTTTAAATTCCAGATCCGTACAAATGCAAACCCACAACTTAATCATCTTACTTTCGTGTGGTAAAGAAGGTCCGAATAATCTGCCTCGACTTCAATAAGAAATTCTTGGAATTGCCAGTGTACCGAGCCCCGGGATCGAATAGTATTAATTAGTTTTATAACCACATTAAGTACATGGGTAATATCTATTGCAGCTTTACAAAGCACGTTCTGGTGAATTATACAATGTAAAAATACAACATTGTGATTAGGATTCTGGTTCCGAAAAATACCTAAAAATCGCGCGTTTTCCAACCGCATATTTGGGGCTTCATCTGTAGTTATGTTGCATAGTTTTAAATAGGAGCATTTAAATTTTGAAGACCTTCAGAAAATTCCTTATAAATTATCTGCCCCGTCATTTTTCCCTTTAGTGATTGCAAACAAGGTAGCTCTTCAGTAATATTAAATTTTTCGTCAACGCCTCTAATGAAGATCAATAACTGAGCAGTGTCACTTCTATCCATGCTTTTATCCATCGTCACGGAAAATATTTAAAGTTTTCTATGCGTCGCATGAATTTGGTCGACAAGTTTGATGCAATGGCATCAATTCGCGTTGTTACTGTTTTTCGCGATAAGCTGACAGACTCACTCTTTTTTTTTTCTGGGCAGATAATACTATACTCATACTCACCATGCAATCTTTTACAAACTCTCCTTCCGAGTATGGTTTGTTATTTTTAGCAATTTTATAAGCCACAACATATCCAGCCAGTGTAGAAGCCTTTTAAACAGTGTTTTGCTTTATAAACATATTTCTTTGACCAGTCATTGTTTTTTTAGGTTTTCCGCATTCACCTTCTTTTTTGCGTCATTCATCAAAGAATATTTGGTTTTAGCATGCTTAGTGTTAAAATGGCGAGCGAGGTTAAAATCTTTTAATACCGCCACTGCTTCATTACATTACTGACATACTGGCTTACCGTTATATTCTGTAAAGAAGTATTTCCAAGTCCACTCTTCTTTAAACAGTCGACACTCGGAATCGACTTTTCGTTTTCTAGACGCCATTGTCTCAAAAGCTGAGCTTATCTTTTCATAAAATTATAAATGTAGTGCGTTACTCGAACAAGCAAAAACACGGGAGAAATTAAAAACAAAATTACCTACGCGAACAAGCAAAACTTTACGTGCGGCTCGATCTGTGACAGCAGGCGACTTAGTTGAAATGAACTCACTCCCTCTCACTTCAGATTTCACCACGCGGCTGGCTTCTTTACCTATGCGTCTATGTCTATGCGAGCAAAACAGCGAAATTAAACACATGTAATGAAAGCAACTACAACTACACGTGTTTGATTTCACTCTCTCTGCTCCAATCTGTTTGTTCTTAGAATTTAGTAGCATATACTTCATGCTTCTGGACCGTCAAAATATAATTATCGCGGGTCATATACTATTCATGTCGAAGGACCGTCGGGGGAGCCGGATTAAATGCTTTCGCGGGCCGGAGTTGGCCCGCGGGCCGTACTTTGCCCATCACTGATGTAGACCATAAATCGGACGTAAAGCGCGAAACACATTTCGAACCGAACACTGATTTTGGTAATAAAATTCAATGATTTGCAAGCGTTGCTCGTTAGTAAGTCTATTCATGATGAAATGTCAAAGCATACTGAGCATCTTTCTCTTTGACACCATGTCTGAAATCCCGCGTAATCTGTCAAATACTAATGCATGAAAATCCTAACCTCAAAAAAATCACCCGTTAGTAGGTATCTTTGAATATTTTACATAACATGAACATACGATTCAAACAACTTTGCCACAAATTTTTTTTTTGTTATTCAAGTTCGATTTAATTAATTCAAAACAGTGTGTAAATTATTTATAGATGAGAATCTTTGTCACATCCGTAACATTGGAAATAGCCATATGAAGATGATTTCCGGCACACCCTATACTGCCTTACTCGTAAGTTGAAATAATGAAGCGACATGTGGTTTTCGAGACAATACAATTGTGGTATTCTGTTTTGTTTTAAACATGCAACTTCCACCTACTGCAATATGAAAATTACCATGAATTGTTTAAATCTAAAGCAATTATCATCTCAATCCAATCTCAAGGAATAGAGAAGTTGCATGCAAATAAAACAAACAAAGACTTTGTATTCTAGATATGTTTTTGTTTTCTTAGCTAAATGAGAATATAAATTTCAAATATTTTTTGCTCTGCTGAATTTCGTTTTTGCACTTTAGTTCAAGTGAAGACGGGTGTACTCTTTGTAAAGAACAATTCGAACGAAGTTAAGGTTGTGACCCTTGTTATGCATACGAAAAATATGAATTCCTACAATCAATGATTAGAAGAACACTCTCTTATCGAACAAACTTAAATGAGATTTTAATTCAATCAAAAATCAATGATGGGTGAGGTTCTTGTTCGTTATTGGCAGGACGTAGGAGTTATTGTTATTCCTTCCATTGCATTGTGTTTTTGATATGTCGAACAATTGTATCACCGTTGAGGGAGATATCAGGGTTGCCATGTCTTGAACTAGTTCGATAGCTCATTTTAAAAATATTTGGAGCTTAATATCGAAGATCGATTGGAATAAACAAACATTTCTGCACAATCAAAATGTATTGAATTTAATGCTGAAATTTCAGGATGGGTGTTAACTGATACAACCTATGAATTCCGATGGTTTGAAGGGCCACAGTTGGCACCGTCTATATAAGATATTGAACATTACCGGAAATTACTTGCGAAATATTTTTCCAAGCAAAGTTTCCTTCCAGAGAACAAGTTCCTACTATCGGCAATTCCCCACTAATTTTTACTTGCGACTTATAGGTACTATAAGGCAAGTTATGCATTCGTAAAAAAATCGAACTCGAGATTTTAATCAAAGTTGACATTACGATGATAGCGAAGACCAAAAAAGGGGGTGGCCGTGGCGCGATGGATGTGTGCTCGCCTGTGAACCTCATGATCACAGGTTCGATTCCTGCCGTCGTCTATATCGTTTTAATTTCATTAAAAACCTTCTAAAATTGTCATCAATCGGTTGCTCGTTTACTCATTACATGTTGTTCAGGCATAACACTAACAGCATGTAATTGAGTTAAACTAGTATGCCCAACAAGGATGAACGCGAATAAAATAATGTGAATTATAAGCGATACAGAAATAAGACACGGCATTCTCCGCTTTAGTTCAGCCGCCATCTCTGGAGATCAAATATCTGAGACAACAACCTTCAGTCTCAGAACATCGTGCCACACATCTTTCCTATCCTTCTTTCTCTTCCTTAACTTTACGCCTGCGCTGTGTTCAAACATTTAAAGGGTAATCATAATCCCTTGAGCGCGTGTAGATTATAAAAAACAAAAAAAAAAGTAGGTCCCACAATTCTGTCTGTCTGTCTGTCTATCGGTTCGACTACAGTCTAAACGGCTCGGTCGATTTTCTTCAAACTTGGTAGATATCATTTTTAATTTTTTCCCCTACACTTCTTTTTCTTTTTTTTTTAAGACCAAAAATAACGGTACCTGCCATACGTTTTTTTTCGAAATTTTATAAATATTTTTTTTCTCAAAAACTGTTCGACAGATTTAAAAAATAAAAATACAAAAAAAAATTCTTTTATTTAAAGCTAGATAATGATTGAAAATTTCCGAAAAATGGTTATTGAGGGTACCCCTCAGAGAACCATTTTTTTTGTTTTTGATTTTCTCAAAAACGGTACGGCCGATTTTGATCATATTTTTTTTTTGCAAAGACTCCCCCAAAACTTGAATAGAATTGTGTATTAAAATTTTCAAAAAAAAATTGTTTGGATTTTTAAAAAATATTTCAAATTTTTTTTTTAAACTCAATATTTCGAAAACCCCATTCTAGATTTTTTTTAAACTTGATAAATGAAAGTTTCTCAATATAATCTACAAGATGTGAGAAAAAAAAATTATTTTACCTAAAACTAAAGGTACCCACCGTACAAATGTTAAAAAATGGTTTTCAAAAATCGTATTTTTCTCGAAAACGGCGCCTAGAAAGCTTGTGCCTACCATAGAACCATTTTTTCAAATTTTGAATTACTCATTTTCTACATAACGGATTTTAATGAAATTTGTTTGCGGAGATGCTTTTTTTAAAAAACATTGCATTTCAAAACTTAAAAACAATATTTTTTGAATTTTCGAAAAAAACAAAAATCATTTTTTTTTTGGAAAATTCGATATTTCAAAAACGACTTAATATTTTTTTTGGAAATTTAATTTTCATTCCTACAATAAGAAAAACTTAAATTTGGCGTACCAAATTTTTTTCTTAAAAATCTTTTAAAAACTTTGTACATGTATAAAAGCTATTTTTTTTAAAAACCACTACAACGACTTATAATTTTTGTTTTTGCAAAAATTTATATTTGCATAGCATTCTGTTTTTATCTCGTACTACTAAATGAATTCAAAAAATTAATTTTATCCTTATGAACAGTTTTCTATTACATAGGAGCAAGTTTGTGCGACCCAGTCGTGCATTTTATTTTCCTTGTTTTGCCAACATGGAAATAAAAAATTGATTTTCGAACATATTTTTCGAGTAATTTGACTGTTGTTTCATAGTGAAAAAAAAATTTGTTTTCGCCCTAATCTTGAATTAAAAATCGAAAGAATATACTTTTTATAATTAATAAATGAAATACAACAAGAACAACGAATTGAACAAAGAACCATAAGGCAAAGTTTAAGTGATCATTCAAAGTATTTGAATTTCGATTACCGTCCACCTTTCTCTTTTTGCTACACGAAGGAAGGCCAAAAGTAAAGGCTCTGGGCATCCTTCCAACGATTTATCTAAGGTAAAAATTCGTATTTTCGATTCCTCCAACGCACTGAATTTATATTCTTTGTTTGGGCCTGCACCAATTGCTTTTTTTTTCTTTCATGTTTTCAGTTTCAGACACTTTCTTCCAGAAATAGATTTTGTTGGTGGGCCCAAAGTGTTGAGCTCTTTTTCGACTTTTTTTCAAATTAGATTACATCTTGTAGCCAATTTGTTGTGAACCCATTGGCGATATATTGGTTTTTTTTCCATAAAGCTGATTGAAACTTGAATTTGTTTAGTATTTGATGAATTCAACCTTAAAAAGACAAATTTGTATTTATATTTTTATTATTATTTTGTTGAGAATGGCTTACATTGTTTGCTCCGTTTTCAATTCTGACAACTACTCGTATATAAAGGGAAAGTATTCAGACATAAAAAATAGAAAATTTCCCAGAGAAAAAGAGTTCCTCATAGGTTTTTTTCCCTAAGAATTTTTTTTCAATTTCGAAAAGTTCCCGATACCAATTTTTCGAATATGGGGCAAAATCCATGGGAAAATAAGTTCCCGACAACGAGGATTCGGAAGGGAGTTTTTGCTATTTAATAATTTAATTATTCAATTTTCCAGCTGATGATGAGGAATTGGATTACAACAGTGATGAGGGTCCTAATTTTGACGAAAATTACTAGAGTCAAAAACATGTTTTAAGTTAATTTTTTTTCATTTTCAATAAAAAAAGTAAACAAAAATATAAGTCTTCCAGTTTGACTTCTGACGTTTGAAATTTAACCACTAAATATGTATCTTCAAAAATAAAATGACAAATCGTGAGAAGTTTCCGAATCAGGTAAATTTTCAAAAATTTTGACAACTTTAGCGAATTCTGACAGTCCTTTGCCGATCACTTTGGCTTCTGCCATTATATTGTCAACTCTACAAATTTTCAGCTATTTTCTAGACATTTTTTTGTAAAAAAACAAATACATGTTTTTATTTACCTATATGATTTTTTTTTTGGCAAACGATTGGTTGCAGGCACAGCCATTCCTCCTAGAGCTTCCTGGCAGTGGGCCAAGAGCAAAATTCGACACTCCACCATTCTGAATTCATTCGGATCAATACCAAGCAACATAGACTACACCATTCCACAATTACAGTCCGATAAAAAATTTCAGGTTACCATCCCTTCCAGATACATCTGGGAGTACTTGACATTTGTAAAAAACAAATCGATACTGCTGATGGGGTAGGTTGGGTTAGGTTAATGGGCGGACTTTTAACCGTTACACTAAGATCAATGTAGATCCATTGTGATACCTTAGGGATTGTGACTCCCATGTATTGAAACCTATGATAATCCTATGCCATTCAAGCCCGTTAAGGGTGTTGATGAGTTTCAAGCTATAGCCTGAAATGTCGTAAGGTTCTTCTAAGTCATTGAAGAAATATATGTATTCATATAATCACCTGTTGTCACGCCTTTTAAGGGAACCCCCACTTGAAAAATCATCTCTCCACAAGACTTGTAGAAGCATGTGACTCCTTGCAATGTCTGGTAGAAGAGTTTCATCCGACAGTGGTTGGTGTATATGTTCGTTTATTTGGTCAGAATTGCTGAATAAGTCTAAGTGGTTGTCCCTTTCCTCAAGAGGATTTTACCAATCTTAGGAAGTGGTGGTCTCATCAACTTACTGACGCTCGTATTAACTACAGGAATGATAATCGCTGGTGTATAGGCTAGGTGCGAACTCTCCATTTGTTGCTACTCTTGCAAGAAACACGTGCATCGTTCAGTCGTTTTCGTTCGTTCTATCATTGTCGTTCGTGACCTTTTTTATGTCTTTTGACTGTAGTTGGAAGCGATTTCCAATCTCGTCGTCGGCTGGTTGATAGAGGAATTTTCAAGCCAACTGGTAGCGTACATAAATTTCAACAGGTGTTTGCTTGGAATGTCAGAGAAATCCTCCAAGTCCTCCTAGGAGTCTGTTTCTCAGATGATATAGCGCAGGGCAATGATACATATAGTGAGGGAGTATCCTCATGTATCTCCTCGTCACCGTATCCCCTGCATAAGCCGTCCGTAATGAGTTTCATCTTTTTCGTGTAATCCAGTTGGTTGTGCTTATGGGGTTTGTGCTGGTGTGTACTCAGGCATAATAAGCCTTTCCTTTTGTCTTCTCAATTACTGTAGCTTGTTCCAGGCATAACTTTCGGCGACAAAAGAAGTCATGTCTTGGCTCAAAGAAATCTTGATATCACATAGTGATATTCGCATCTTCTCAGTTGGTTAAGTCGCTATTAAATCTCTGGACTCTGTCTCTATAAACTCAATAGCAGCTTCTTACTGCCGACCATCCATCAACATTCACCTTTGTTGTTTGCCGGGCCACACAGGCATTCTAGCAAATTGTAAAGCTGATGTAGAACTCGAATATAAACCTTGAATTATGAGTGAGTCTATTGTGCCCCACATAAAACTGGATGAGCTTGCTCATCTTACAATTCTTCTTATTCTTAGAAATTTTAGTATTTGGGGCACCTTCAGAGAGGATAGGTTGGTCTCTTCTATTGTTCCGGATGATTTTTCCTTTGGTGTATGAGTGGCACTACTTACTTAACCAAGTAAACCTAGGTGTCTTCTAAGTTTGCAGTGTTCCTGTTATTATTCTTACTAGGTTGTTCCTACCAAAGCTTATGCAGTTTCTGAAACGTTCTTGGTTGTAATTGCTCAGTATACTAGTAGTAGCCTTAGCTTTGGGAGTTCTTCCAGTTTTTGGATCTACTTGCCTATTCTTGTTGTCCAAGGCTTTGGCCCCGTTTAAAATGGTTGATGCGCATATTCTTGCTAAGGAGACTGACCCCTCGTTTTTATAAACACTCACGTGAGCAGGTTCCCAATGTTTGCCAAGTTCGCTTTGCCTGTTTATGCTCTCCCACACTAATGTAGAGCTTATAGGGTTTTAACTCAGTGCCTTGAGTGCAGCTTGGCTATCTAATATTATTGCAACGATCTGGTTACGAAACTTTCTTTCAAGATAACGAGCTACGTATTTCTCTATGAGGTGTACCATCCGCGTAAAAAATGCTGGTGGGCTGCCTTATCGATATGGTAAGTTAGGCCAAAAGATTCCTGCACAAATCTCTTCGCTTCTTCTTGATCCGTTAGTATACCACTTGACGTTTTGTTTTGAGGGTGGAGCTCATTTCTTCCCTACCCAACATTTTGTATTACTTAACTCTTTTACAAAGTTTGTTTTTCCAAATTGTATTTTTTGAATATACCTACCATCTCTTGGGATGTCAAGAAGGTTTGCTGATTAAGTCTCTTTCTCTAAAATCAATAACTTTGCCTGTCATAGTTTCTTCCTTTGAGAATGTCATGATAGCTGCCATTGTCGCACCTCGTGGATAGGGATTAGATTGAACAACCGCACCACTTATTTGGCGGCAAAACGAATCTGGCCACAGCTGGATGAGGAGCACTCCAAGTGTTTGTTATCTCAAAGCAGATTACATATCGGTTCCATAATAGGTGTCTTAACCGGACACTGTCTTATAGGTAAACATGCAACGAGACTCGGAGTATTTTCAAACAATTTTCGCAGAAGCTATATGGACATGTCTTGCTCTATCTCGAAAGCTAGTCTCTATCTTGGAGACCTCCTAGAAAATATATGTAGACATTAGTAGTCTCGCACATTTCGAGCTCTAAGTGGGTCAACGAATAGCGAGAAAATCTTCTTGATTCATATGGTATCACAATGGATCAACTTATGGTCTAAGTGTGTCAAGCTACAGCCACGTTTACCTAACTTAACCTATGATCTTTTTATACGAAAAAAAAGTAGATTTGGGATTTTTACAGCCCAAATATGAATACTGAAATTATCCTCGGCAGTTTTGAAAATAAGATAGTCCAACCTGGCAAGCCTGGTACATATGCATATACGTTTGTCTTAACAACGTTACATGTCTGGTGGGACACGGAAGGGCTGTAAAAGTAGGCTATAAAACTGAATCGTTTTCAGTACCTTATAATTTTATTTTATTTCCAAATAAAAGTCTTGTTCGATTTTTTTGAATTTATTTGCATAATTTTTCAACAAATATATTTCAACTTTAAAAGTAAAAATATTCCTTATTGAATTTTGTTTTACTGAATTATAATCTGTGGCCAAAAGGTACAAAATCTTAAGCCTGTTTTCATAGTTTAGCAGAAAATTGATTTACTCGTAAATCCCGCAACCTTTCCCCTTCAACGGGTGGAAAATTATTCTCTAAATGATATAACGAACTTGCTTTAAAAGAAAGCAAAAAATTGGAGACGAAAATAAAGATATTCAAACTTTTAACGATAGACCCTTTTCATTTTTTCCGCTATATTGAATTAAAGTTGAATTTATTTTTTGTTTTTGGTCGGAATAACGTCCATATTTTCAACTTTATCAAAGGAGAGTCTTTTAACCATTTTAGAGAAGTAAAATGATTTGTTGGTTGGGAGTTATTAGTACAAGAATAGTCCCTGTTTGGCGACGACATGGCTTAACAAAATCTATGTAACAATAACTTCAATGGCAAATCACCGAGTATTGGCCATTCAGACTTCACTTGCGAAACTTGAACTTGAGCATTGAATTTTAGATAAAAATATAACAACACTATAATGCTCTATCAGAAATTATTGGCTGAATAGGTAGGCCTCAAAAAGCCTATTAGAATGAAGATGTACATCAGCAGATGTGGTCAGAATAGTCAATTAGAGGTATCGTCAACAATTGGAAGACAGAGTCCTTACTTGAGCTTGTCTGACATAGTTGGATCTTAGGTCACTAAGGATTTTCAGTACAAGACAACTGAGACCATCGGCTTAGACATTACAACAGAGAGAGAGACCCACAAAAAGAAAGAACAACATAAGAAACGCATGTCAACAGCACACGGTTGGTATTGAACGGTCCGGGTCCCCCATCCAAGTACTAACCGCGCATAATGATATACTTAGCCACATGTGTCCTTTGCCATGATTGAATAAAATTCAGATTTCGTTGCCTCTAAACTTCTTTTTCTTTTTTAATGCTTCTGACACATTAATAGGTTTAGAGAGAAAATCGGCCCTAACGAGGTAACCGTCGGAGCGGAATTCTCTCCGATTTCCTACGAATCGGATAGTGATGTGTACCTCATACATGAGGCAATACAAAATGTACACCAATCTGAAATGTCACATCACCTCAAAACGAAAAAATGTATTACCTCACACCTCACCACAAAAGCAACGAAAAATATTTCTCTTTACTCTTTCATGGAAAAAAAAAAACACTATTCGCATCGAGCATCTCACTCATCGGCTTGATACTAAGACTGAGACTGATGCAGAATGAAGTTGTATTGTAGTTAATTGTATGAAAGGAGGAAATAGTCCTCAAACTCTCTACCCACCAAAGATCAAACCAATGGAAATAGAATGAAATTTGTGGAAGATGAGGATTTGAAATGAAATGAATGAATGTGTTGTGAGTTGAGTTGTTGAGTACTTTTTACTCAAACGTCCCATTCAAACAAAATTCGTGACATTGTCGCAGGCTGGGTTTTTGTATCAGACTGGAACTTTGTACCAGACTAGGACATTTGTCATTTAAGGATTGAGGTTCTTTTGCATCTGTTTGAGGAGACAAAATGAGAAGAGATAATGAGTGGGACTTATGAATGAATGAATGTTGCACTGACTACAATGTAACAAATAATGAAGATAGGTATGAAGCATTATCGAAAATTATACAATCAAAGGGTTAAAAAAGGAAGGAGGTTTTTTTTACAGTTTGGAGTAGGAGGTTTTGTTAATTTTTGAAGGAGTATGAATTTTCGTTTTTTGATATGCAAATGCAAGTGCATTCCTTTTATTTGTATTTGTTTTGTTTTTAGAACAGGTCTTAACAGAAGAAACATGTTGAGTGGGAAGAAAGTAGGATAAATATTGTTTTTAAATGCAAAAATGTAATTATGTATTTTTTTAAACTCATTAGATTCAATTAATTTTGAATGTGATAAAATATTTGTTTTTTTGTTAAAAAAATACCTTTTTGTGTTTATATTTTTTATTAAATGCTTTTGTTTTCTTTTAATAACTTAAATAAAATTTAAAAACACCACTTTTTCTTGTAAACTTTTTTTTAGATTAATTTTTTTTTTCATTATATCTTTTTATATTTACTTATTTTAAACTTTATTTCTGTTAAAAACTAAAACTTTTTTAATTTTGTTTTTAAATGTTTTATTTTAAAATAAAGTGTTTTGTATCAAGGATATTTAATTAAATATATTATATTTATTGATATTTAATTTTTGTAACCTTTTTATTTTAATTTAATTTTAAAAACTGTTTTTGGAAAAAATATATACTATTAAAAAAAAATACGCATTGTTTAATTTCGAATTTCAAAATATCCATTTAAATAGGTATGTACCATGGGACATTTGAGGTGGGACAATGTACCATGGGACATTTGAGGTGGGACAAAGTACCACCTCATTTCAAAAAATTAGTACCTCATACAAACTCATTTCAAATTCGTGTCCTACCCATCACTAGAATCGGAGGCATTTTGCTTCAAGGTATTTCTCCGATCAGCTGATCGGAAATTCTGTCCAACGAAATTCAACGCATGCCATTTAAGTGCGATGAAGCACTTCTAATGAAAATGATCTTATTTTTGACACATACAAACAAAATTTTCTCCGAAATCCTCCGACAAGTTCTTGTTGCGGAAAGTGTTTTCTTTTTAAAGAAATAGTTAATTAAAAAATGTAAGTAGTAAGGAAATTAACTTTATTTGCGTTACCTATTTATAATAGACTTTTTGTTCTTAGCCAGAACGAAAAAACAAGTTCGCAACAATATGAGCGGATTACACCAAAAGGACACCAGAAATTGTAGCTGTATTTGTGAAGATCTGGCTCAATCAGTTAAATTAATTGGGACCAAGACAAATGGATGTTTGAATGGAAAGAAGTTTGTTCGTGATCTTTTGTTTTGTGCATTGATCCATTTCCATTGTGATTAAAATACCTATTATCGAAATAAATATAAAATATTGTGTTTCAAAAGTTTTCTTTTTTTCAATTTTTTCTTTTTTTGACGCTTCAAATGAAAACAAAAAACCTGTATGGAAATAGGTAGGGGACTTTATTCGATGGTTTTGATTTAAAAATCGTTGCATCTAATTACATTTCTTAAAAACGCTAGCGCATTATAATTGAAAAAAAATGCTTTTTATAAACAATAAATTGCACTATCTCATGGATTTGTCATGCTTTAAAATGCTTACGGTATTTATTTTATAAAAAATTATCGAAAATATATCGCATTTTCGATATATCGGTTAATTAGCACATCTCTGTCTGAAATTTACATCCACCGCAATGCGTCGTTGGATTTCTGTAAGATTTCTTCCGATAAAAGCTACTACGAACCGAATTTGAAATTCCGACGAAGGATGCGTTGCGGAGAAAGTTCCGCTCCGACGGTTACTTCGATAGGGCCGAATATCTGGATTTCCCTTTTCTTGACGTTTACCCTTACGTAGAAATGCTTTTGGATTATGTTTGTTTCATGTCCTGATTTTTTTCCATGAAATCGATAAAATGACATCGGCTAAGTGGTTGGGGCAAGGTTGATTGATGACCATCCGGGTATGATTTATGACATTTCCTATCCTTCTAGAACTTCCGGCAATAGGTCCCCGCATTCTTGATGGATATTCTTTTTGAATGCTTCAATAGTACGAGTATGAAGATTGTTGACTCATAGATTTGTGACTTCAAAACTTCGCATAAAAAGGAGTCTCGAACTTGCAAGGCAGTGGAAATCGCCAAAACGATAGATTAGGCGACGCGGAAATGCAGTCATCAGTCATCAGAATATAGATTGTGGTTCGTACGGTATGGAACGTTGCTCCATCTTGTTCGAACCAACTTTCCTAAGCGCTCACACTGTGCCCAAACATTTTAACAGTAGTCGTATCCAATTGGGCAAGGAGAAAGTGATTTAGCATGGCTCTTTAGTACTCGCGGTAGTCACAGAAGTATTTGGCTCGTGGTGTTTTGGAAAAAAATAAGGCCCAATAACTCCTCTAGCTTAAACGACACTCTATGCAATAATTTTGAGTGGGTGAAATGCCTATTCGTAGGATATATCACAAATCTACAGAAATAGAAATGACCCTCGTTGCTAATGATGATTTTCAATGAAAAGTTGTCACCCTTATGGTCAAGATTTAGCAAAGCTTGAACGTAAGTTACACACGCTTGGCGGTCAACAGGTAACAGCCGATGTTCTTTCTACACTACTTAAGGGAACATCTTCTAGTCTTTCACCAATATTGTCTGTAAAGACCGCCAATTCATGCCTAATTGTCTGGTTGATAACCCAGGGTTCTCAGAACGTTTGCTCCGTGGCCGGTAAAACAGGCGGCTTCTTGTGTTTTCCAATACTCTTTTAGGCGAGAGGATAAACGTTGTAGTGTTTGCCCAGTTGGTGTCAGTAAACTGGGAAGTATTCGCCGAAATCCACGCTGAAGATTTTCTAAAATCGCACTTTTCTCGAAAAAGAATCTGAAATTTTGGAGGATAAAAAAGGTTCAGTCCACTGGCCTGCAGGATATCCTGAATTAACAGTATTGGATTTTGTTCGTATGGGGAAGAAGCAGGGAACATTACTCAATTTTTGTTTTCAATATTTTTTCAATAAAAATAGAAACTTTAAGTAAAGCAGCAGCTCTAATCAATAAATATTCGTAGTCAAATCTATAAACGAGCTCAAGCCTGCATACACAAGAAAAGGAAGGCCCTTTCTAAACATATTTTTTTCAAAAAAAAAATAGATTTTTTTTTTTTCAAAATAAAAAAAAAATGTTTTTAAAGTTTTGAAATGCAATGTTTTATAAACTTTTTAGAAGCTTCTCTATAAGAATTTTATTGAAATCCCTTATGCCAATAATGAGAAATTCAAAATTCGAAAAAATGGTTCTATGGTAGGTACAGTCAGTACCTAATATATAATATCTTGTTTTCAAAATATTTTATTGAGTTATAGATCGTGAGAATTAATCGAAGGAAAAAAAATTTTAGCAAAATTCTCGGAACCGTTTTCGAGACAAATACGATTTTCGAAAACCATTTTTTAACATTTATATGGTGGGTACCTTATGTTTAGGTAAAATATAGTTTTTGTTCTTATATCTTGTAGATTATATTAAAAAAAAACTTTTATTCATCAAGTTTTAAAAAAATCGAGCATGGTGTTTTCGAAATATTGAGTTTTCAAAAAAAAAAAAGATTTGAAATTTTTTTTAAAAATTCAAAAAAAATTTGTTTGAAAATTTGAATACACAATAATATTGAAATTGCTAGGGAGTCTTGACATAAAAAAATTTATCAAAATCGATTGTACTTTTTTTGAGAAAATCAAAAACAAAAAAAATGGTTCTAAGGGGAGTACCAAAACTAAACATTTTTTGGAAATTTTTTTTTCAACCATTACCTAGCTTTAACTAAATAAATTTTTTTGAATTTTCTTTTTTTTTTAAACCTGTGGGACAGTTTTTGGAAAAACAAAAATATTTATAAAATTTCGAAAAAAAAATCGTATGGCAGGTACCGTTATTTTTGGTCTTAAAAAAAAAAGAAAAAAAGTGTGGGGGGAAAAAATTAAAAATGATATCCACCAAGATTAAAGAAAATCGGCCGAGCTGCTTAGGCTGTAGTCGAACCGACAGACAGACAGACAGAATTGCGAGAGCCTACTTTTTAGTCTTTGCTATCTTCGTTCGATTTTTTTACGATTGCATAACTTGCCTTATAGTACCTATAAGTCACAAGTAAAAAGTTCGGTTTCGTCACGACAATGTTCCACCACATTCGTCCGCAGACTTGGCTCCCTGTGATTTTTTCCTGTTTCGAAACATGAAGAAATGGCTCGGTGGAAAAAGATTTTCATCAAATAATGAATTCATTGATGCAGTTTGATAAAAGTTACTTTTTTTTGGAAGGGTTAAAAAAGTGGAATATCGTTGGAGGAAGTGCATAGCTCTAAAAGAAGACTATGTTGAAAAATAAATTTATTTTAAAATGTAAGACCATTCTTTCATTTCAAAGTCACTGACTTATCGTAGAACCCTTGTATGAGGAAGTATTTTGTTATTTTTTTACTCAGTAAAATTTGGAAAGTTTAATTGGCTAGTTTTTTTTTTTGTTAATGTTAACCAAGAGTATGTGCTTTGACATTGTCTGTCTGTCAGAAGTTAATTTGAGGGTTGAATCATTTTGCATATTCGGGAATGAAACACTCAAAGTCAATTTATTGCATGACAGTGTTTACATTTTATTCTATGCGCAATATAAATGGCTTTGTTAAATTCTGGAACCATCGTTTCCCTTCACGACCGTTGTCAGAAAGTGGAAGAGTAACTTTTCTTTACAAAAAATTCCCCTAAATGAAAGAAGAACAATTTATAATTCACTTATGAATTCCTAATTTGAGCTAAGGCGCAGAAACCAAAACCCCTTCCTTCCCATCCATTGGGATCTTAAAGTTTACAAATTCACTTACCAACAAATTATAAAAGAATTCAAGTGCTCACCAGTAATTCAACTACGCAACCATAATTGGAAGTAAAAATGTATATTCACCCCAACCAAATCTCATTTGATATTTAAAATAATAATAATAAAAGCCCCATTAATACTATGAATACAAAAATCATTAAAACTCCTAATTTTGTTCTCAATACTGTGGGAACCGGAAAGCCTGTGTCTGGCATCGCAAGATAATGCCAAGCTCGATTCCTAAATTATTCCTCTCCCCTAATTTTACGGCAGCTGAAAGCATTTTAATTTCCATTTTTCAAAATTCATACAGCTTTGCCGGAGACTTCTTGAAGAACTTGCTTCATATGCATTACAAATGATGCTCAGTCTGACAAACTTCCAAAAATAAATGAACTTCTGTCAAAATCTTACCCTCTCATACAGAAGGGAATATGGGTTGATAGCCGTTGGAAAATTTATTTGCAAAAAGTTGATAAACTCACCACAGACTAAAATACCATGGGAATTCGGTTCTTAGAGCCCTAAAATCGGCTTTAACTTGGGAATTCCGTCTTACACCCGCCTCCATTGACATCCGTATCGTCTGACCCTTGAGAAACTGCTGTGCTTTCAAAAAGTTATATATTCAGAATTTAAATTTCCGACTTTCGACGTTAGGACGGACGGTACTAGCATGGGCTGTAAATTAAGGTAGGAAGGTAAATAAAGTTTCGCAGCAGTAAATATGCCGATTTAATGCTCACACAGAAAAACTTTCACTACTTCACTATCCTAGTACAGACGGGGCCCGATAGTCGTCGGTCGGGAGCGACGATGACTCCACTTAGTCGAGAGACTGATGACTATGAAAATGAAAAGGCAAAAGGATAACATTGAAATCCTTTCGTGTGCAGTGATGAATTACGAGGATATGGGCTCTGTGGGGTTCGGAGGCAAGAATGTGAAGGACTTTTCGTTCATTAGATTTAGGAGGTGTTTGTCCTAATGGAATTGCGGTAGATTCATGTTCCTGTACTCCGTTTCTGTGCTGGATGCTTTCAAAGGAAAAATTTGACAACCTTTGTATTTTAGCTTCGTGACTTCAGAAATTCAAACGCGTAAGCCTTTCGTTGAAGTAGAATTTGGAAGGACTATACTCACTTTGTTGGAATATCGACTTCTGGCTGTGGGTATATGTGTCGCATGGTTGGATGCAAGCCAAAATGGGAGGATATTTGTAATGGAAGATGGAGTGTTTCGGACCAACCTCATGCCACAGACCCTACCTAAATGCCATGAGCGTTCTGTGTTGACGTTTGTTTTTCTGGAAATTGTGAATGGCTCCTTAGAGTCCGGAGTCGGTAGTCCCATGTCCATTGCATGAAAATTGTGTTCCATTGTTCATTTGTGGATTTCTAACTTTAAGATACATTTTGTATGTGTCAGAGAAAGTCCTTTTCATGAAATGTACATATATTGTGTTGGGTTGGGTTGTGTAGTGTTGAGCATAAAAAGGGTTTTTTGCTTGTCTTCTTGCTTCCTCTATTATTTGTCCCTTGTGAGTCCAAGACCGAGGGGAATGCAATGGATGGATTTTTATTCTTCATCTTCTAGATTAAGAGACAACTTTAACGAAGAAGAAGGAGCTGCGTTTTGTTAAATTATATATACGTGGATTCAAACAAAAAAATAGCACAAGGACGTAAAACAATAAGAACGAAACGGCATACATATAGCTATGGTTCTTTTTTCGCATGGGATCTTCAGGACTTCATTGTGCTCATGTGTATATAGATAGCTCTGTATATGAGGTAAGTTTTCATTCAAATTGTGAGCTAAATGCATTTTACATAAATAAACTGAAGCACTTTCACTCTTGAGCAGCTGAATGAATGGAAGTGTGTTGGTGTTCTTATTCCTTAATTGGGATGAACAACGCAGATGAAATATTTTTTGTGACGTCGATGAGTTTTTTTTTTTTTGTGCTTCTAGACAATGCGCTGCGCTTGATTAGGTGCACTTTTCAAAATTTATATCTACAAATCTTTAAAAAAAAAGTCCAGTGGGGCATTTAAAAGTGGGCAAAGTTTTGAGAGTCATGGTAAATTTTTGAGTTGCTCAAAGCGCGTGGAATGCGACTTATGATACAGGATTGGTATAAAATGTAAAATTTCGTACTTTGCGGTCTAAGCAATAACTTAGTACGGCTAAAGTTTGCCCACTAGGGTCCCTGCAAAGCTATGGATGAATGAATACTTTTTGTGGTTTAAGTGAACTGCGACTTCGAGATGTGTTGTGTTCTTCTCTAGAGCTGAATGAGGTCGCTCATACTACAGCTGTTACTCCAGACTTGCCTTATTGAGAAACTTAAGAACAGGGTGGGTCAAAAGTTTCTTCCGATTGATTTAACCCAAAGAGCTTACAGGCGTCATGATTACGGCACTGGTGGCACATTGATCTTTCACTATAGTTGATCTTCCTCAAGCTGGAAGACCTTGCACTGCCCGAACTAAAGCGAATGTGTCAACTCGGTTTGTCCCGCAGTTTATTGCGAAGAGTTCCAAGAACCCAATTGCAATTTACAACAGTTTCCATCCAAAATCCAATTTAGGCAAAAGTTAAAGCGAGGAGATCCTCAAGAACGTGTTGTTTACACAATTCGCTTACAAGAAACGGCAAGGCAGCAAAATTATTTTATTCATCATCTAATAAGAGTGATGAAGCTCATTTCCAATTAAATGGATTCATTAAAAAACAAAATTGCAGTATACGGGGTACTGAAAACCCAAGGTTGATCCATCCGCGGGAATTGCATTCACTTAAGTGTCTGGCGTGGTGTAACTTCAGAAAAAATTATTTGGCCATTCTTCTTGGAAGATTTTTTTTTTTTTTTCGTGGGTAGGTGAAGAATCTTCATAGACACTATGGCCCGGTACTCATAGTAGTGTGAGATTTTTACTCACTAAAAAACACCTCCCTTTTGTTCTTGCGACTACAACTAAGTTACCTTATCAAGTAGTTTTAATTTCATTATATTATAATCACGTTTGGCAGAAAGCTCCCCACTGAGAGGACCTGCGGATACCACATTTGAAAGCGGATACTCCTTATGGCGCTAGGTCGAACGGTCTCGTTCTTTGAAGTCGGCGCACAAGGTTTGTCTCATTAATTGTTTGTCGAATAATTCCATTGCTCCTTATGGCGCTAGGTCGAACGGTCTCGTTCTTTGAAGTCGGCGCACAAGGTTTGTCTCATTAATTGTTTGTCGAATAATTCCATTGCTATGGTTATTTAAGTGAGTTCGTAGCTTCCCAGCGAAAACTGCAATTTCATCTTCAACAGTTGGCAATCGTAAGTCTCTGTGTAAATCACTGTTCCTAATGTACCATGGAGCATTAACGATTTCTCTGAGAACTTTGTTCTGAAAAGATTGTAGTATTTGTCTACTGCTTGCTTTAGTACAACCCCAAAGTTGTATACCATATGTCCATACTGGTTTTATCACTTGCTTATAGATAAGCAATTTATTGTAGATGCTGAGTTTGGAATATCTTCCAATAAGCCAATTCATTTCACGTAATTTATTTTCAAGTTGATCTCGTTTCTTTTTAACGTGAGTTTTCCATTTAAGCTTAGCGTCTAGTGTCATTCCTAGGTACTTTGCTTCATTAGCATATGGTATTTGCACCGAGTTAATGTAGGTGGGCAGATTGGTAATTTTCTTGTAAGTAAAATTAACATGTGTTGATTTGACTCATTAAGAACAATTCGCCATTTCTTAGTCCATACCGAAATTTTATCTAGAGCTCGTTGGAGCTTCTCGGTTGCAGATTCAACTGAATCGGATGTTGCAAGTATAGCCGTATCGTCTGCAAACGTACCTATTATGGTATCTTCTTCTTGAGGAATATCGCTAGTGTATAGTACGAACAGAATCGGACCGAGAACACTTCCCTGGGGAACACCAGCATTGATTTCCATAAAATCCGAATATTCCCTCCCTTGCTTAACTCGAAATAGCCTATCTTCGAGGTACGACTCAAGAATGTAATATATTTGATCCGGAAAGACCTGTCTTAGTTTAAACTTAAGGCCATCGTGCCAGACCTTGTCGAAGGCTTGAGAGACGTCTAGAAATACGCTTGAACATACATTTTTTCTCTCTAGTGATTTCTCAATTTCATTGGTTATTCTGTACACCTGATCAATTGTTGAGTGGCTTTTTCGGAAACCAAATTGATTGTCAGGAATCGGTCTATAAGATTTCTTTTCGTTCGGAGACTTTCCCGGTTTTGGAACCATTAAAACTTCAGCAACTTTCCATTGGCGTGGAACGTATGAAAGCCTTAATGCCGCATTCATAAGGTGCTGAAGTTTAATTGCTGCTTTTCTGGGTAGCTCTTTAAGCACGCGAGCATTTATTAGGTCGTACCCAGGAGCTTTATTATTTTTAAGATTTTTAATAGCTTGATAAAGTTCTGATAACGTGATATTCCGAATAAGAAAGTCTTTAGATGGCCATTGGATATCACCATGTTCATTTATCAACGCCTGACCATCAAAAGGTTTAAAGGTTTCCTCTAGATGTTCAGCAAATAAATCGGCTTTTTCTCTATGGGACTTAGCCTATTCACCATTATTTTGTCTGATTGGTGCTGAATGTATTTGCGGCTTTTTAACATCTTTTATAGCTTTCCACAATGAATAATTCGTATTTTTATCTGCGGTCAGACCTTCAAGATAGGTAGAAATCTTCCGATTTTTTGATTCGCGGATAGCATACTTGAGCTCATTCGAGAGGCGGTTTAAGAAGATGATGCGGCCAATACTGTATCCATAAATGGCTTAAGGTATCGGGCTATGATCGAAAATTTGTTGAGGCCAGCGATTACTGATAATCCTGAGATGTGGTTTCAGCAGGAAGGAGCTACTGCGCACAGGGCAAATGCACAGGGCGCAAAATGTTGAGGGCATATTACTATGAGCCAGAAAATGTAATTTGATCTTACTCAAACAAATACTGCCATTTGCTTTAACCATTTGCATTTTAACTATAAAACTAATTCAAATAATCTCAAAATAAAAACTGTGCTAAGTTATTTTTTGCACACTAATTAAGATCACTTTCATTGTTACATTCAAGGAGACTTTAACATAAAATATCGTAAAATTAAAGATCCCACTAGACATATGGAAGTTCAATCTTAATTACCTTATCTCAAACTATTCTACCCTATTCGTACAAAATAAAACAAAATTAAAAAATCTCACCACAAAAAGTTCCACGACACCTCATCTGTGCAAGTTTTATTTCATACATACCGAGTTCCTAAATTATCATGGGAAGATATGACGAAGAAAAAAACTTATTCATACGGAATCATATTTTTTAATGTACACGTTAATGATTTTGATATTAAAAGGTGTCACAATATATTGTATGAAATTAGATATTTATATTTATTGTGCGTTTTGGAAAAGCTATGGGTGTACTCGTGCTACTTCACACTAAATTTTTGTTTAACCAATATTATTGTACGTCTATCGACCGCCTTATATATCTCTTATCTCCATCCATGAAGAGCTAAGTGCCCTGATTGCAAATATCGAGGTCCAAGACGTTTTGAAGGTGGCCTTCTTAGTGCAAGAAGTAGCCTATTCTTATCGCGTCTGGCAGGTAGAAGGCTGTCTGTAAAACGTCTTGGACCTCGATATTTTCAATCAGGGGGCTTAACTCTAGATTTTGGCAAAGTTGTTATCACAACTATTTGGACTTGGAAAGAACTGCATACTTGATGCACTTTTATGCACTATTGCTCCCACTAGAGTATGCAAGACTTTCACATTTGTAAATAACTATAAAAGGCCTATCAAATTATGCTAATTATTTTTTGTTATCAATCACACCCAAAAATTGCTGTGGGCTCTTAGTCTATTATATTTGCCATTTCATTGGAATATGCCCCATGTTGAAAGAGATAAGACGCTCTTACTTTGGAAAAAATACTCTTGAATTCTATGAAGTTCAAAAATATCTGAACGGGATGGACTGGAAGCTTCTGTTCAGCTACTATCAAAAGTGTAAAGATTCCGGCTTGGGGAATAACCTACCTCACCTACTAAGCTATGGGAGATATTATAAAGGCTTCCCCAAGCCGAAATGTATCATGGCTAAAGAGCCGATCTGTTTTGATTTCCTGAAAATTAAAAGAAAGAAGGCTGAGGAGCCGATGTTCATCTTTTAACTTCCAAATCGAAAGTCCATTTATTTGATCAAACTTAAGCTATTTATACAAAATATTTTACTTACAATATTATATGCTCCACAATCGGGCAGCATACTTGCTATGTCATCAAATTAATAGCTAATATGCATGCCCCTTTCAAAATGCACAAATGTATCCAAATACATTAAGTCATAAACACTACGCAGAGCATTAAACCTAGGAAGTAGGAAGATACATCTGTCCAGAATAAAAGTAATCTGAAACGTCTATGGCATTGGAAATATTAATAGGTATTATATGTAGGGCATGAGGTTGATACTCATGGCCATAAATGAAATGCGAGTATAGTGCATTTAAAAATAGACTGGTCATTGTGAAGTGTACCCTGAATCTAGCGTCAATGACCAGTAATAAAAATTAATGTGATATTGGAGTTGTATGTGCACTACATCCTCACTCTCTTAGAGAAAAAAAAATTTTTGTTTTTGCTTAAAAAAAAAAAAAATTTTGTTTGTGTGTCTATTGTTTCTTTAATCTGTTGTTGTGTACTTCTTTGATTTCATTATTTATATTTATTTTACTATTTACACCATTTAATTCTACAACTTTATATGGTCCTTTGTATGGATTGTCTAATTTTTTCTTATTTCCTACTTTTAAATATACCTTATCTCCTTTAATTTTAATGGGTTGGCAATTTTATCTACTAATTCCTTTCTTTCTATTTTGCTTCTATCTAATAGTTTCTTAGCTATGATTCTCATTTGGTTTAATCTAAATTTTAATTCTAAACTGTAATCATCAATATTATATATAGGGTTTGTTATATTATTAGCTGAATCTTCTGGTACTCGTAGTTTAACTAATCTTTCTTCTGTATTTATAATTTACATATTTTTTCACCATTTTATTCAAATTTTTCCAACAGTATCTTTGTTTAATTTTACTTATAGTTCTTTTTATAGCTGAGTGTCCACCGGTATGAGGTGTATTATAAAAATTCTCTATTATTATATCTCCTTTTTCTTTTTCATCAATAACTCTTATTGGAGGATTATATATTAATATTTTTAATCGTACTTTTTTTTCAACTTTCTGCAGTAATTTATTATATAATTGTTTAAATTCATCAATACTTATGTGCTCAAAAAATTCATCATTATTTGCAAGTGCTAATTGTTTTATGTTCTCTTTAC
The DNA here is from genome assembly GCA_963931855.1 of Philhelius festivus. Taxonomy (NCBI): domain Eukaryota; kingdom Metazoa; phylum Arthropoda; class Insecta; order Diptera; family Syrphidae; genus Philhelius; species Philhelius festivus. The sequence goes on from OZ007556.1 coordinate 157,619,825, forward strand.
TCATTCTAAATATTAGCTTCTCCAAGATAAGACCTAAGTCAAAACTCGGATTATCACTATATTCTACCATTATATCTTTATTGTTTACATGCATTTTTGTACAGGCTTCTCCTGAATCAAACCTTAGTTTAGATGAGGATTTTCGCTGATGTATTTCATGTTTCTGAAGCACTCTATTAAATTTCAATTTTCTTTTATTTTTAACTTCTGTTAGAGAACCATATTCGCAAATAGGTGTATCATTAATCTTTAATTCTGCATTTTTGATTTCATTTCGATTTTCATTTGCTATTTTACCCGATTTTGATCGTGACATAATATTTATTTTTGAAGTTGGAATCAATTCTTTTGGCGGTATTATTGAATTCGCGATGAATACTTCTTTTTGTATTTCTTGATTAAGAACAATGCTGTCCTCTATGATTTTTATATTTGTTGGATGAAGTGTTTGCGTTCTTGCTGGTAAAATAATATTTTGTGACTTAGGACATTGTGTTAACATTAGGAGAATGAATTCATCATTTTTGATTAAAATAGATAAAGTAAAGTTTTCATAATCTATTTTACAATTGTTTTTTATCAAAAAATCCCTACCCAGAATACCATTTGTATTGATTGGGAAATTGTCATCTACTATTTGAAATTTTTGCTCGATGTCTTTATTTTCAATTCTTATCTGTCCTTTAACGGAACCTATGGAATATATTTCTGAATCTGTAACTCCTCTAATTGTAATTTTATCTGTTGTATCTATTTGTCTTTCTGAATTTAAACTACTTCTTTTTAAGATTGAGATATCTGCACCTGTATCTATTAAAAGTTTTTGGTCTTTAAAAGTAATGTTAGATTGAGCTACAATATAATTTGTCAATTGGAGATTCACGTTCAGAATTGCCTTTACTGTGTTATTATATTAGTTATTACTTTAGTTTGTGTTATTATATCTTTTATTATTGAATCTGTTACTGTTATATCTGTTATTGTTATATCTGTTATTGTTATATCTCATATTGTTGCTACTGTTATTGTTGTTATTGTAACTGTTATTGTTACTTCTATTATTATTGTTTCTTATATTGAATCTAGTGTTGTTGTTTTGGTATCCTGCTCTATTGAGTCTATTATTATTGTTACTATTAAAATTTTGGTAGTTTTCTCTGAAGCTATTTATCCTAAAATGGTTAACCTGTGCAAACTCATTCGACGATTCTACCTCTGCAGCTAATTCTATTGCTTCGTTGAGTGTTTTTGGTCTTGCTGAGAAAACTGTCGATTTTTTTGGTTGCTGTAAACCATTCTTAAAGGCATTTAAACCTAATTGATCATTTATTTTGCCAATTGTTTCCCTACTCTCATCTCCATGTTCTAATAACTGCAGGGAATTAAGTTCTTATACCAGCTTTTCAATTTTGGTTGCAAAATCTGCTATTGTACTTGAATTCTGTTGTATTGTAGATAATTCTGAAATAATTTGGAGCGTTTTCTTTTTGCTTCTAAAAAGCTGACGAAAGGTTTCCTTAAGTTCTTTAAATGTTTTGGGCTGTTTTACTGTTATTAATCTATTCCTGACTTTTTCATTTAATTTTGTTCCTAGAACAAACTTTATAAGTTTTTCTTTTTCATTTACCTCATCAAGACTTAAATCAACGTATTCTACTAAATTTAAAAAAGTTAGTCAACTTTTCTACTTCTCCTCCAAATTCTGGAATAATTTGTATACTTGAAATGATGTCAAATTTCGCCATATTGCAGTAAAATATTCCTAGGCCTACATTAATCTCTTTTAAATTTTATTTAATTTCTGTTTCTTCTAACCATCTTGTTTTACTGTCTGATATTTCTTTCAACCTTACTAATAAATTATCTATAATCGTTTTAGATGCCTGCTGATCCGTATCTTAAAAGATTTTTGTATTTTATATTAAAATCTTCTTCCAATTTTTGTATTTCAGATTATGTATTTAGCAGTATAGACTCTGTTTTTTTTTTAAATTTTAATTATTGTCAACATATTTTTGCACTATTCAAATCAAACTTAAGTTTATTATAGGTCTAGCCTTCCATATATGTTTTTTTTTATACATTCTTGTATTTTTAGCTTTCCTAATTATCTTCTTTCGCTTTAGGAATTATTAATATTTTTTTTATATTTTGAATTTTTAAGAAATTTTTCGTTACTTAAATAATTGATACTCTAAAAGATTTTACCTTAATGCATCTTTGTAATTCAAATTTTGTTTTTGAAATAAATTGAATTGAAATATTTTATGCAAAAATATACATTATATTTTTATTGTCAATATACTTTTCATTAATTCATTTTTTTTTATTTCTTATTTTATTTTTTGTTACAATTTCTTACTTTCTTTTGCTTTATAAAAATTTAATTTTAGCTTAGCCATTTGTTTACTCTTTAAATAATATAAATATTGCTTGGTTACATTTTTTTTTTAAATAAAATTATGAAGTTCCTTATTTAACTCAAATAACAATTTTAATAAAAAAATAAACGGCTTTCCTTGACGATGTAAAAATCATAGTCCTTTTGTTTGTGGAACATTTCGGTTAAGTGTCTGTAGTTAAAATCTCTTCCAAGAGACGACGTTGTGGAAGGTACTATTTTAATTTTTTGTGTACTTGCCCAGGAAGGTATGTTTTTGGGTTTGCATTGCCTTTTTATTATAACACATATTAAAAACATAAAGTAAAGTTCGTGTTGGTAAGATCGCCATGTAAAGATTCCGGCTTGGGGAATAACCTACCTCACCTACTAAGCTATGGGAGATATTATAAAGGCTTCCCCAAGCCGAAATGTATCATGGCTAAAGAGCCGATCTGTTTTGATTTCCTGAAAATTAAAAGAAAGAAGGCTGAGGAGCCGATGTTCATCTTTTAACTTCCAAATCGAAAGTCCATTTATTTGATCAAACTTAAGCTATTTATACAAAATATTTTACTTACAATATTATATGCTCGATTCCTCCTTTTATTCGTTGTTACATCGTTATAACACTTATTACGGAGCCTATGTGCGATCTGCGCTTCAGATCCAGCGGAAAATGTAACACAAATTAAAAATGAATTTTTAAATTTTTTCATTTTTATATTTTTTTTTACTGTTTTCCATGGATATTTAAGCAATGTATAAAATTCCTGTGATTGAAAAATAAATTTTCATTTCATGATATTAAATTAGCGAAAATAACATGACTAGTTGCAAGCAAATTTATTCATGTGTGTAACCCAGAGAACCGCACTGTGAGTGCTTTGCTTTGTTTTGCTCCGATGCGGGCATTTTTTTTTAGTTTGAGTTTTCATGAGGATGCATAGTACTTTCTAATTGTGCACTTAATTTTTGCTCTAAAAATTGTTTCCAGTATTTATTCTTAAAAATGGAAGTATGAGTATTTTAAGTTTTCACAAATCTGTCTTAAAAAGTTGGACACGGCAAGACAAAGACATATTAAAAATTAGTAAATTCCATTATAGTTTTCTACGAAAAGGTATCGTAGATGATCAGATACATATGGATTGAATATATGTGTATGTTTTTGAAAGTTATTGAGGACTGATTCAAAGAGTAACCGGTAAATGTAAGGTTTTACCGAGGATACCAAATTTTATTTGTTAATTAAACAAAGTTAAGGGTGTTTTAAGAACTATGTTCTCGTTGGCGGATTCTATGCAAACTGACGAATTTTTTGCGTTATTGATTGGCAGGTTTTGGATGAGGTGTTTGCTTCTACATCGTAATATACCTACCTTGTATAGCCCAAAAAACTGATTCAAGCTGAAACGCATCCATTTTTCATACATTAAAAGCCTTTTCATTAAGTGTTTCTTTTCTTTTAATTCGAATAGGTATAACAAAGTCTGACTGAGATGTCATTAAAATTTTGTATTTATTTAGAAAGCTCATGTGTGCCATAATGTATGCAATATAACATCATTCAAACGTTTGCCACGGCTTAGCACAACCACTCTGGCACATAATTCAGGTTGAATTTTACCAATGGCATTGATTATGTTGGCTTCCAAGCCAGTGGTTTACAAGAAGAAGTCTAAGAGGGTCAAATCACACGAAATCGGTGGCCAACTCATATCGGCTCCACGTGAGGTAGCCATATTCAGAAATCGATCATGCAAAATGTTCATTGCGGCACGGGCTGTGTGGCACATATCGCCGTCCTATTGAAACCACATGTCGTCGGTGTTCATATCATCCGATTTTCAAAAGAAATAGGAAATCATCGACCGACAGAGAGATCTTCTCTGGATTAATTGCAATTCGGTGGATCTCATGTCGATTATAGTCTGCCGAACTCATTTTTGCTTGTTGAAGAGCCCATTCATCCAGAAATAGATCCCAACGCTGATTATGATTTTTTGACCGAAATTTGGGGTGAACTTCTAACTGTGCGGGAGCCCAATTAGCAAACACACGTCATTGTCTATGGTCGTCAACTCTGAGCTTCAACTCAGGCGAAAGGCCGAGTTCATGTGCTTGAAATTGAATGCCTCGGATTTTCCTCCACACAGACAGTGAAGATATTTTCGATAGACCTGGCGTTTCGTTGAAGACTGAGTGTTTGGCGGATTATTCACTTAACCGGTCGACTCGAATTTATCCACTATGTTGCGAATAGTCTTTTGAAAAGGGCGATCATGCCGACTGTAAAATGGGCAAAATGCGCGAAATATTGCTCAAATAATTTGCACGTCTTGTTGAAAACTATTACTCTCCATGTTAATTTGGCAAGACAGACTTTATAAATGACAGCCAATTTGACAGATGTTGTTTTAACAATATGGCCGCAATCAAACGTCAGAGTCTGAAAATATATTAAGAAATACCTTTATTTATTATTGTACAAATAAGTATTAAATTTTAAGTTAAAATAATGGACCAATTTCTGAGATATCGAATTTTGAAGTATTTTTACTTGCGATATAGGTACCATAGGGCAAGTTCTGCATTTGGAAAAAAAAATCGAACTCGAGATTTTGATCAAAGTTGACATTACGATGATAGCGAAGACGAAAAAAGTGGTTTCGACAATTCCGTTTGTCTGTCTGTATGTCTGTACCTCGAACTACAGCCTAAACTACTGGAGGTATTTTCTTCAAACTCGGAGTCTTCGGTGATTCCCTAGAGGAGAAATTGAAATTTTTTTTTAGCTCCAAAACTAAGGGTACCCCCCATACACCCGTAATGCAAAATCTTATTTATCTCGAAAACGCCTCTAACGATTTTGATAAAAAAATTAGGTGTGATATTATGGACATGGACTACATTTTGGTCAAAAAAAAAAATTTGGGGGGAAATGTTATTAGGGGTACCTGTCATAGACCCGTTTTTTTTTTTTACTTTCTCATTAACGGCTATAAGGATTTTAACCCAAAATTTTCAGCAGGAGTCCCCTTAAGTTTAAAATAATATTGTATATAAAAATATTCGAAAAAATATTTGTTGGGCTTTTAATTTCTTCGAAACCACAATTTCGCGCAGCAGCCTTGAAAACTCGCGCCGTGTGAACAGGAGCGTTGTCATGAAGAAGCAACACACCCGCTGCGAGTTTACCCCGTCTTCTCTTTTTAATTTCCTCCCGTAAACTATGCAAAGTGGAAGCGTAGGATGTGGCGTTGATGGTTTCACCTTTTTTTTGTACTCAATGAGCAAGATGCCCTTTGAGTCCCAAAAAACTGTGGCCATGAGCTTCCCGGCAGACGGAGTGACTTTGAACTTCTTCGGGGGGTCTGTTCCTTTTTTATGCCACTGCATGGACTCTTGTTTGCTTTCAGGGTCATAGTGGTGAACCCATGTTTCGTCCCCAGTAACAATTCGATCCATAACACCGTCCGCGTTCTCACTACACATCTCCAAAAGCTCTCTACAGCATGCGATTCTCACATTTTTCTGAGGCGCTGTGAGCATTCGTGGCACCCACCTTGCACTGACCTTTGAAAGGTTAAGATGGTCATGAAGAATGGTGTGAATGGTACCAGTTGAAAGCTTGGTGATCTCTGCCATCATTTTCACCTTTATTCGGGCATCCTCAAGAACAAGTTTTTCGACTTCTTTGATGCTTTCTCCCGTACAAGCAGTAGCCGGGGCGCCGGAACGGGGGTCGTCTTCAATGCTCTCTCTGCCTCTCTTGAACTCACTTGACCACTTTTGCACAGTTGATAATGAAGGTGCGGAACCCTGGTAAACAGCCACCATCCCTTCATGAATAGTTTTTTGACTTTTTCCTTGCTTAGTGAGAAATTTAATTACAGCGCGATGTTCAATTTTCACCATCATCGTCTCAGTTGCCATTATGATTCTGTTTAACTAGAGATAAAACGCGAATTAATAATCACATTTATATGAAATTTTACATGAATGCACTAAAATAATAGTATTACCTGAAAAATAAGTCAATTTATATATATAACCACAGCTTCACCCCGATACCGAGAATATATTGAACGCCCCTCGTAAGTCAGAAAAAGAAGCCCTATGCATTTTACATTGATTTTCAGACTGCTTTTGATAATATAGACAGAAATGCTTCATTCGACAAACTATAGAATCATTACAAAGTCTCCTTATAAAGATACTGCTGCTGCATTTTGGGATGGCACGGGGTTGTCGGAGTTCTTCTCCACTAGCAAAGGGTTCCGACAGGGCTGTGTACTAAGCTTTTATCTTTTTTTAAAAGATCTATATGCTGAACTACCTGAACTACTAAATAGAGGAAGCAGAGCCGATTGCAAAAATGGTCCTTCAATGATGCCGAAATATATGTACTAAATCGTATATATATCTCGGTGTAGTTTTTAACTATAATATGTCCTGCAATGAGCGTTTAAATAACAGATAAAGATCATCCAAACACTCTATCAATGCAACATGGTCCAAGCTACTGAGGGATAAATTTGTCCAACATTCTACAAAATTTAAATCATATGATGCTGTCCTAGAGCTGTAATGTTGTACTATGCTCAAGTACAGGGAATGCCGAACTGTATTCTGCACATCGAAACTGGTATACCTTAAGCTTTTCTAACGTCTCTAAAGCTACACTTTTCTTCTATTAGAAGAACCTAACTTCTTCCGAATGATAGATTACCCAGAATCTTATCTGAAGCCATTATTACTAGAAGCATCTTTTGGGCAAAGGAATGGAAAGTCGATGGATTTTTCTTTTGACGTAAGTGTGCTCGAATGGCATGGACTACATAGTATTCTTCTATCAAAGCTTGGACAAAGGCACTGGATTGAATTGACAAGCAGCGCCACACCAAGCCATCAGAGATGCCACTGATGACACACTGAGTTTTACACAACCACACAACAAAACCCCTGGTTTGATTATGAGTGCCGGCAAGCACATGCAGATAAACAAAAGACATTTAAAGCGACGCTAGCAGAAGAACCAGAGCTGCTCACGATCTCAACGAGCAGAAGAGGAGAGAAAAACACGGGGTTCTCAGAAAGAAAAAGAAGGAGCATGAGAAACGCTCGATCGAGGAAATAGAGGGATGCCATAGCATGAATGAGGTTCGGAAGATTTACCAGTAGGTAGAAATACATCACAAGGATACAATCTCCAAGTCGAAGTCTGCATTGACAATCAAGGGAATATCGTAGTAGAACCGCAGTCTTGCTGAGAATATGGAATGACCATTTCTCAAAACTTTATAACGGCAATGAAAAAGAAAATTCCGCTGCTATAGTCATAATACCGTTCTACTTAGGCGACGCTGACCAACAATACCGCCCACTCGACCTGGACGAAGTGAAGATAGCTACATATACCGAATCTTAAGCCCAACAAAGCCGCTGGAGCTGTCGGTCTTGCTGCCAAACTGTTAAAAGCGGTAGGCAATGACATGATTGGGAGTATGTACCAGCTTATCTGCAAAATTTGGTCGGACGAAAGCATGCCTGATGAATGGATCCTCAGCATTGTCTGCCCGATCCTTAAGAAAGGAGAACCTCTGAACCACGCCGACTACAGAAGCATAAGCCTCCTGAACATCGTATACCAGATCGTTTCAACCGTATTGTGTGAACGCTTGAAGGTTTTCGTCAACAATATGATAGGGTCATATCAGTGCATTCGCATTACGGCAGGGAAAAAGCCCAGGAACTTCTAATTGACACCTAACACCTTTTCATCGATTTCTAAGCATCTACAGGACAATAACATCTATAGGGACGAACTACAAAGCGCAATGTCTAGATTTGCCTTCCCTGACAAACTTGTCCGTTTGTGCAGGATGACGATGGAAAACGCAAGCTGCACCTTCAAGGTCGGAAAAGTTCTCACCGATGCATTTGATGTACAGAAAAAGGTTTTAAGTAAGACGATGCTCTGTCGTGTAAATTCTTCAAAATTATTCTTGGGGCAACAGTTCAGAACCTTGGCTTCAACACTAGGCACAATCTTTCAAAAGTCCGCCAAATTAATCAGATATGCCGAGCACATTAACATAATTGGAAGAACAAAGCGTGATGTCAGTGGCGAAGAAGATGGGTAATACCAAGTAGTGTATGCTGTCATCAAGAAAGGGCACACAACACCGTCGTCCTGGACAGAACGTCATTATAGACAGCTATAACTTTGAAGCAGTTAAGGACTTTATCTAGGTGCTGGCCGCTGCCGCTATTAATTCCGACAATAGCAAAAACGCTGAAATCAAACGGAGAATAACCTTTGCCAATCGATGCTTTTTTGGAGTAAAAATGAAATTGAGCAGCAAGGTTCTCTCTCGAGGTCCCTATATAAAACTCTTTTCATTCTGGTCTTGTGCTTGTTGAAAAGACATGGACCTTGTCGAAAGTGGAATGTTTCGAGAGGAAAATTCTTCGTGTGATCTTTGGTCATAGATGGCGAGTGTAGGAGAAGATATAACCATGAACATGTACGGGCTGTATTGCAAAATCGACATAGTCAAATGAATTAAAGTTTAACGACTAAGATCACTGGTCCGTGTAAAGCGAATGGGATCCAATGCGCCGCGCCGGCCTTCCCAGAAAGTCACCGAATCCAATCATGCGGGACGGCGCATTAGACGAAGACCGCGATTCAGGTAGCACGAGATGGAGACGACTTCAACCAACTTGACATGCGAAACTGGAGGCAGGGACCGAGCTAGTTGGAGAAGCTTGTTGGTTGAGGCCCTGGTCCCCCTAGACTGTAGCGCCACCTTAAGTAAGTAAGTTTAAAGTTTACCGAGGTAGGCGAAGTCGACTGTACATTGAACAAAATAAGATGCGATAGTAAAATGATGATGTCTGTGGTAGATACTTACATAAATCGAATCCCAGTATCTGGATAAAAGAAAGGCTCTCAAAGACACAAGTAATAAGTCACAAACTAATTAAGCAGAGCATTTAATTATAATTTAAAGACGCATCCTCTTTACATACAATATTAATTAAAAAAGCGAATTATCAGAATACAATATACTTTATATCAAAAATTAATTAAAAGCTGTTTTTTTTGAAGTTTCGTTCTTATAACAATAGCACGAAGTTATAGGTACTACAATAAATCAAACTCAAACTTTGTCAAGCATCAACTTCATGCACATCAAAAGTAACTCGAAACCCCATCCACGTGCGTATCTACTTGGGAAACTCCCATTTCCCACTCATAGAGGGAAGATGCCAAAAACACAGTTATCCCATCTATTCAACAAACTTTCCTAAGGTACATACCTTCTAACACAACTCCTGGGGCTCATAAATTTCTATTTAAATTTTCACACTTTCCTTGAAATGCCATCAAAGATTCTTTTCATTGTCATAATTCCCCCAGTTAACTCGTGGTGGTGGTAGTAGTGGTGGTGGTGTAATTTTCCAACGAACAAAAATATTAGATAGAAACAACACAAGAAATAAACTTTAACATAGAAGAACCAAAGCGAAAAAGTTCTCTTGAGAAACACTTGCAATCAACTTGATACCCACAAGCTATGGATAAAAGAAAAGAATGAATACCATAGCTACTCCTGAGCAAGGGTTTGGGACACACGTACATACCTTCTTTATAACTTGGTCCTTTAAGGAGTGGCCCGCATGTTGCTGTTCTTTTTTCCGCGTTCCATATCTTCATCTTATCCTGATCCTGATGCTGATATTTTATTTATTTTTTTTTTCTGTCTCCTTTTTCAGATCCTAACAACCTTAAAGTAGAAAAAAATAGCATTACACCCGGAAGCTAAATACAAAATCAAGTTTGAAACTATAACGACTCAAGCCATTCACTTTACATAGAATCATCATCAACATTGCAGGAGTATCGTCAGAGGCAAGAGCGCCAAACTACGAGTATATACTGCCAAGCAATAGAGTCGCCATGATAGAGTGAAAAATCCTTCCTCTCCCATAGTGATACAGTAGTATCAACAACATGAAAATTTAACATCCATTCAATTATGGAGAATGCTATTCGCTTTAAAAAGGGTCGCCCCCTACAAAAGCTAGAACAGCAATATATACTTACAAGTTTGAACGAACGATTGTTTAGGAAAAAGGAGCACAAGGACAAACTCTCCATTTATCTCACAGGAGTGCTCTTTTAGTGGAACACATTTGGCCAGTTGACCAGGAGACTCTCACTACTTCATTCATATTATTTTTTTTTTTGTATTTTCAGCAAAATTGAAACTAGGACAAGACATCTGTTAGTGTTATCCTGTTTCAGTTCGCGACAACTATAACGCGACGACAGCGAAGCGAAGCGGAGGCGTCCTTCTGCTCTGAAGTATGTACATATATATTTGTGTATCTGTTAATGAGTTTTGGGTGGAAACGGAAAATTTAAGATGGATTTTAGCCCTTGTAACGGATACAGGCAAGGGAAGTCAATACTCTCTCCCCAGCTCTCATGAATAGGTGCCAGGAAAAAATAAGGAGCCTTACTCGCAGTTGTTACAACAGTAGTGAAACAATTAAGTAAAATGATGTTTACACTGGCGTTTTCCTAAACAAAATGTGTGACGGTGCTCAACTATGTGTCACGTGGGAGATGCGAACTGATTCCTTGATGCTGAGGGGAGGAACATGGTATGTACTTCAAAATTCAGCACCATTTCAAAGTTTACATCATGAAAAGGTGAATTTTATTCAAGTTTTTTTTTTTTTTTTTCTTTTGTACAGAAATCTTCTCTGCAGTGTTGCTTCTTAGGACAACACACCAAGTTGACTTGACATACTTTTTCGGCATGTCGCACAGAGTCGTCTAAATTAGATTTTAGATCCAAGAACATTTTATAACAAAATTCTATGATACACAATGTAAACTGAAAACTGACTTTCTTGAATAAATTTTTAATTTTACTGATAGGTACTAGGAAGGTGGCTTCAGCGAGTAACAATGCTGTTCCATGAAGATAGGTCTATAAAAATTATCTTGACGTAATTTAAAACAATTTGGAGCCTCAAAAACATTTTGAAAATACATCGAAAACGGCAAAGAGTAAAGACAGTAGCTTGTGAAACAAATAAATTGCCAAATAAAATGCACGACCGAGTCGCACGAACTTGCTCTTATATGTAAAAGATTAAAATTTGTAAAAATTAATGTTACCAGAGAAAAATGTTCATAACCATAAAACAATTCCTTTAGTAGTTGGACCAAACAACAACAACAGGGTACCATGAAGAACAAAAATTATAAATCTTTGTAGCGGTTTAAAAAAAAATTAAGATTTTATATTCAAAAATTTTAAAACATTTTTGAGAAATTCGTTTGGAAATTTGTAATATCGTACGAATTAAAATTAAATTTAAAAAAAAATATATTTTACCGTCTTTCAGAGAATTATAGAAACTTCTCTTTAAAATTTTTTATTAAAATTCGTTATGCCGATATCGAAAAATTGAAAATTCGAACAAATGGTTCAATATTCATACTTTTGGCCTACTTTAGGCCTAACTGCCAGTTATCACACAAAACAAAAATTAAAAATATAACGAGTTGACACTTAAGGCTTAGAAGTTAGGAAGGGTTATTTTAGGTAAAGAGTATTGATTAAGAGAGATTTTGAGAGAACGTTGAGAGTGGAGTGGAAGCCAAAGGAATTTAGCACACTATAAGTATTTCGTAGCATGCGGGTCATAAGTTCATTACTGCTTTTTTTAAAATTAGCGCGCACTCAAGGGGTTATTACTACCCTTAAAACGATTAACACAGTACGAGCGTTAGGAAAACAAGGAAGGGTTTAAGAGGAGATACCGATGCACATTAGTTTTAAATTTTTGAATATTACAATGAGAAGGAAAAATAGAGCTGGGTAGAGCATTCCACATTCGTGTAGTCCGGCTAAAGAAAGAATCTCTGTATTTCACATTACGTCTGAAATTGGGCTCAAGGGTAAACTGATGAGTATTCCTAGAAGCACGAGTATTACGGTTAAATTGTTTAAGGGGAGAAATGCAACTGGCTATTTCGCTAGAACACTGTTTATAGAAGTAACGGTAAAATAATGAAAGACTAGAAACATTGCGACGGTGCTCGAGAGATACAAATGTTTCTGTTATACTTCTATCACCTATCAGTTTTAAAGCTCTTTTTTGGATTATATCCAGGAGACTCAAGTGTGTTATTGGAGCACCTTTGTAAATATAACCTTTAGTATTATCATGGAGCTTGATTTTGTGGTACCACCGCTATCCTGGTGCTGGCGCTGAAATAAGCGTACGATTTTACAGTGGAGAGTAGGATAAAATACAAAACAAGTAGTAAATAAGAGAATATTTTGTTATTAAATTTAGCAGAGACAAATCTAACAAGTACTATCGCTATGTTTAAGATGTCGTCTTAATCGTTCGTCTTAATAAGAGTACTATAAGTTTAATACACAAAGGTACACTAAAACTTGACACTGATCAAAGATTTCTTGGGTTCGTTCGTAATGAAACTTTTTGAAGAAGCACAGGACAGTCTATATTATAACAACTAAAATCTGATGAATAATTACAATGTTAGTAATTTTGCGACTTATATCAAGGGGTTGCATGTCTATAAGTTTAAGGGGATTTGTATAAAATGGAAGGTTTACGCTATCATACCATGGAAGACCGCAAAGTGTAAATCGGAGGAATCGTATTTGAACGGCTTCCATTTGAAGAGAGTGAGTAGCGTGAAAAGTTGACCATACCTGGCTAGCGTATTCAAGAAGGCTAAAGAGATTTTGTTACATTGGGGTCAGGAATTCTTTTGACCATCACTTAACGAAACCGAGTGCAAAGTTAGCTCTGCTTATGGAAGCGGTAATGTGAGATCTGGAATTCAGTTTCCTATCGCACACTACTCCTAAATTACACAACGAATCGACCCGTTGAATATGCTCATTGTTAATGAAATATGTACTTGGAGGAGGCGGGCAGATCGTTTACGCGAATATGTTTTAGCTTGACACTTGCTAACGTTAAGCCCTAAAAAGTTTTTTCGGCACCAAGAAGATCTTGTTGAAGACGAGAGGAGAGAAGAAGAGATGCATCTGTACATTTTTTTTTGTCATCGGCAAAAACTGAAATTGAGGAGCTCCTTATGGTGCAATGAATATCATTGATTAATAGAATGAATATCAGAGGGCCAACATAACTTCCCTGTGGGACACCAGATATTACAAGTATAGGGTCCGATTCTGAACCTCTAAACAGGACTTTGTTGTGGAGATTACTCAAATAATATGGAAGGTTGAAAGACAAGTTCTCTAAGTTAAAAGAGAATCAAAGAGTGTGAGATTTTATCAAAAGCTTTACTCAGGTCAGTTGCAATAACATCGACTTCCTTATTAGACTCTATAACGCATAATAGCATCAGACAACTAAATTTGTACAGCCCTATTAATAAGCACACAATGAAGGCGAAACAACTTTAACACGTATTTTAACTTATAATTCTTACTAATAAATGTGTGTTAGTCTCAAATGACGTTTGACAATGAGAGGATAAGTTATCTCACCGATTTTGGTGATTAACGAGCGGATATCTTTAACTTGCTCGTCAAATTTGAAGGAACGTTTTATTTAATAATACACATTCCGCCAAGTGTCCAAGTAATGGCTGCCATACGCTATTGTGTTAACTAAGCTTGTCGCCAGAACTCTGATTTTCAGTCGTTTTTTTTCTTTTCTGGTACATCCATTTTTTTACAATTTTATTTGAACTTTGATACAAGAATTAAATAACCGTTTCGAATATGTTTGACATCAAAAATTATTTTGTATGACTGAGATGACATATCAGCTTTCAATAATGAAAAAAGTACTAGAATATTTAGTATAATTTAAGGAAGTGCTGCCAATTTTTCTTTGTTATTCAGTGAATAGATAAAATGAAGAAACGATAGTTTTATTATTATATTAATTTATCAAAGGGATAATTTCATTATCCGTGTGTTGGAAAAAACGTGTGTTAACGAGCAAATTGTGTATTTTTATTAATACGGCTGGTAGTAGTTAATCTACCACTAAGGAAGCCGTGCTGATTGGGGGAGAAGATTTGTTTTCAGTGGAAGAGCATAATGCCATAGACTAGGCTTTCAAAAAGCTCGGGAATACACGAGAGTTTACCAGTGGGGCCTTAGTTAGATATTTCTTTTTTAGGGCCATTTTTGTGGATCAGGACAATATGAGTATTTCCAATGAGAAGGAAAGATCCCTTGTGAAATTGAGAGCTAAAAGAGTGGGGAAATTACAATGCAAAAGTCTAAGTAAGAAAAGTAATCGGAGTTGGGTTGTGTGGTGCTAACCGAAAAAGATTGGCTAAAAAACTTGGCAAATAAGTCGGTAATTAGTTTACCATTAGTAGGATAAGTACAGTCAGTCCTTTCTTAATTTCATTGTTTTTATTGAATTAAAGATCGTAAAATTTAATTTAAGCAAACAAAAGTTTACAAAATTCAAGAATACGTTTTCGATAAAAAAACGATTTTCGAAAACCATTTTTTAACATTGTACGAAGGGTACCATTATTTTAAGATTAAATACAGTTTTTTTTTTGTTACATCTCGTAGATTGTATAAAAAAAACTTTTAGTTTTAAAAACCTTTAAAAAATTCGAGGATGGGGTTTTCGAAATATCTTGAGTTACAAAAAAATGTTGAAAATTATTTTAAAAATCCAAAACAATTTTTTTTGCAAATTTTAATACACAATAGTATCCAAACTTTAAGAGAGCTGTAGCATACACAAATATTATTAAAATTGGTTGTACGGTTTAGTTAAAAACCAAAAAAGATGGTGTATCAAAAATAACCATTTTGACGATTATTTTTCAACTATTACCTAGCTTTAATTAAATGCAATTTTGTGAATTTTTTTTTAAATCTGTGGAACAGATTTTGAGAAAAAAAAATATTTTATAAAATTTCGACAAAAATTCGTGTGGCAGGTACCGTTATTTTTGGTCTTTAAAAAAAAGAAAAAAATCTGTAGAGAAAAAAATGCTATCTATTAAGTTTAAAGAATTTTTGGCAAGAGATGAGGACTCAGTCCCAAAACCATTTATTGGGGGTGGTCGTAGCGCGATGGCTGCGTGCTCTACTGTCAACATCATGATCACAGGTTCGATCCCTGCCCTCGTCTATGTTGTTTTAATTCCATTAAAACCTTTTAAAAATTGTCATCAATGGGTTGCTGATTTACTCGTTACATGTTGTTCAGGCATAACACTAACAAAATGTAATTGAGTTAAACTAGTATGCTCAATAAGAATGAATACGAATAATATAATGTGAATTATAAGCGACATAGAAATAAGACACGGCATTTCTCCGCTTTAGTTCAGCCGCCATCCCTGGAGATAAAAAATCTGAGACAACCACCTTCAGTCTCAGAACATCGTGCCACGCATCTTTCCTATCCTTTCTCTTCCTTTACTTCTCGACCGCGCTGTGTTGTCATAATCCCTTGAGCGCGTTTAGATTATAAAAAAGAACACTGCCATTATAAGGCCTATCCTGATGTTCTGCTGTTTAGTTTGGTGGCTAGCCTTGGATAAGGGAACCAAGTTTAAGGCCATGACAAAAGCTTAGAGACACATTTATCAGCATAGCAAGTGTCATGAGAACCACGCCAACCGCAGCCCTAGAAACTGTCCTCTCACCTGCCCTCTCGATCTATTCTATTGCCGGCCAAAAGTGATCTGCGACTTAGACATTGTAAACTTCACTGTCGCAGACGTTTAAAAAGACTTTATTTCACCGTACATAGATTTTAACTCAGCCGCGCTAACAAATATTCCAACAAGGGAGTTATGGATGTAAAACCGGGTCATAAACACAGGTCTATACAGACGGTTCCAAATCGGAAGCTGGGGTAGAGTCAGGTATCTTCTCGGAAAACCCACTCATAAATAGATCACTGAAGCTCCCAAACGTATGCACTGTTTTCCAAGCGGAAGTGTTGGCAGTTTGCGAGGCCGCAAAATAGCATTCCACATGTGGATTATCAAACAACAACATTGATATCTACATATAGCCAGGCAATTGGAGCCATTTCGCCAATTATCACGAAGTCAAAACTGGTTGCTCGTTACCATAATGAATTGAGAAAGACTGCTCGCGGAAACGAATTCAGTAACCCGTCGATTGATCTCGGGACACTGTGACATTTATGGAAATTGCACCGAGCCACTGGAGCAGGAAAAGTGTAGAAATTACCAAAGCTTCCTCAAGACTGCAAATGACAGATGGTCAACAATTAACACCTGTCGGGTTTCAAGGAACCTTTGGCGAGATATATCAAAGAAAAAAAAAGGGTATCTACTGCAGCTTAGCAGACCTAAATTGTCTCTCTTGGTTGGAATCCCCAATCCTTATGCATCACATCTCAATGGAAATTCACATGAGCAGAATGGGCATTAGAACATCCGATTTATCTAGAGGATGTCAGGAAAAAAAGGTGGAAGAGGCCAATCTCACTTCCTTTGTAAATGCGTTGGCCTAGCCAGAACTAGAAAAGACGACCTCGGAGGCTACTTTTCGACCAACTGGGTGATGT
Organism: Philhelius festivus; assembly: GCA_963931855.1. Lineage (NCBI taxonomy): Eukaryota > Metazoa > Arthropoda > Insecta > Diptera > Syrphidae > Philhelius > Philhelius festivus. Next base: position 157,636,833 of record OZ007556.1, read on the forward strand.
TTCATTTTTGCCACTAAAAAGCATTCTTGACTTCATTCGGAAGTCGGGATGGCTAAGGGAGGCATCCAATACCTTAGAATTAATCTAAATCCTTTATCTTACCTTTCCCATTCAAATGTTACCCACACCCTGGGGAGCAGACTGGATCCATTGAAAACCGAATAAGCTGATACGGCTTGTCGCATCATCACCCCACCAAACCTAATCTAAGCTTTTAAAATATCGGCCTAGCCGTTTAGGCTCTAGGAAACAGATAGAATTGAGAGGCCAACTTATTTCGTCTTCCATATCATCAAGCCTGATCAATGTCTGGACTATGGTTCGGCAGGTACCTTTATTTTTCATCGTAAAAATAAATTGAAATAAACTTGCTGGGAGAATAATTCAAAATTCTTGCTTTTAAGAAAATAGGCAGACATGCAACAAAGTTTTTAAAAAATCGATCGGTCTATTTTTGTTGAAACCCAAAACTACCTAATTTGACTTCCCTATACCATCGAAATACATAAATATATCAAAATCTCGAGTTCAATTTTCTTACGAATCCGAAACGACATGAGGTTGATGGGGTATCGGATCAATTCCGAATGGAAATTTCGAACCAGCTATATGACCATACCGGACCGCAAGATCTAGGTTTCCATTCATATTTTGAATTCGATCCAGCTCTTTAAATGAATCGTATCAAGTAATCCAATTTGGATCCGATCCAGGATCCGATTCTGGATTTAATTCAAACTTATTTCTTCTTGCAAACGGAATAACATGTCCCATACATATAGCGGAATTAGAACAAATATTGTAGGTCATAAGATTTTGCGACCCAGAATTTCGACATCACTCTCGCTTTTTAATGTGAATGTCTTCACACCTTTTTTTTGTAACTTTGCGCCCATTAAAGGGATTATGACTACCCTTAAAATCTTTGAGCACAGTGCGATTGTTTAGGAAAGTTGGAGAAAATTTCAAAGGAGATACCGATGTCTATGGCTTTGACTTTCTGGATGTATAAAAGGAGGGAAATATTGAGCCGCATAAAGCAGCCGACATTCGTGAAGTGCTGCTTAAGAAAGAATCTCTGAATTTAACAGTACGTCCGAAGTAAGGATCGAGGGTAAACTCATGGGCATTATCTGAAAGTCAAGATTTACGGCTAAATTGCAAAGGCGAGAAATGCATCTGGCTATTTCACTAGAACATTATTCATCAAAATAACGTTAAAATACTGAAAGACAAGAAACATTGCGGTGGTGCTCAGGAGATGCAAATGTTTTTGCTGAACTTCTATCTCGTATCAATTTTAAACCTTTTTTGTGATGCACATAGCGAGAACTGACAACTTTTCAGTTTCCTCAATGCAAGTGTCGGTCATGGTTAACGACATGGGGGGATTGGATCCCTTAAACATATGACAGTATTGAGTTTTTGGAGCATTAAATTCTACGCGGTTTTTCGTTCCCCATTAGACTATGCTATCAAGATCAGAAGTTGATGAGCATATCATACGCTGCCGGTCTAAATCCACATCCGAAGGACGAGGACATGCAAAGTTAGGAAAATCCCCGAATATCCCTTAGTCGTTTATTTTCATAAATTAAAAACTTATCAAAAATGTCCGTTTCTCACTGTCCCTGTTTTCCTTTAATTCTGCTCACTTCTATCTGCGCGCTTTAAAATAACACATTGCTTTGTGTTAGTCAAATCCATACTAGCATACAATTTTCATTATTATTAATCCCTACCTGTCTATCCCAGACTGCATACATCGTGTCCTGTCCATACACACATCATCTGCATTCATATTTCATTTGTTGGAATTTTTTTGGCATAGCATGCCAGTTTGCTTCTGAGGACCATGTTCTACAAGGACCATAATATATTCTGTGAGCCTTTGTTGTATGAACTGTCCTGTAGTTTGGAATACCCCACTACCGGGACAACGGGGTAGTGCATGTTCCGCGCTGGAAATTATTATTATTTTAACAATTGGATTTGCGCCAAAAAAGCGCAAACATTTCTGCTCATCGCACCGGAACGAGAACGAACCGACAGCTTAACATTGATGCCACAAAGCTATATATCCCTCCACTCTAGATGTGTTTTGCATTACGAGTATAATGAATAATCATAATGATGATGCTAATGGATGTGGGGCTTTGAGTTTGAGTAATGCCCTGATCTACTCATTCCTCGGGTTAAGGGTTTCTATTTTTTTTTTTTAGTAGTGAGTGTGAGTATCAAGGCCATAACGCATACCAAAACTTTTTACACAAACACACAAAATCCCCCAATCTGCCAAAAAGATTCCAACTGCTCTGAAATACTTACGATATATATACCTTTCCTTCCTACGTCCCTTCATGTGCATCTCACAAATTATTCATCTAATAATACCATGGAGAGGTAAATTCCCCAACGAAAGGCGGCTCACCTTTCCCCCTTTCGTCGTCCGTCTGCCGTCGTCGTCGTCGCTTTCTCCGTTGAGCCATCAAGGATTTGCAAGAAAACTTTACATTGCTGACGCCGATGCACAGGCAAAACTTAAATCTTGGGAGCATTACTTCTACTTTAAACTTGAAGAAAGGATCAAAGAGCACTCATTGCAGCTGCTGCGCTTCAGTTACAAATCAGCATTTATGGCTGCCATATTGACTGAATTTTGATAGATTTATTTGCACCCAGGATATAACTTATTCCTACTGGCAGGCGGGGCAGACCAAAACCAAAGACGAAAAAAAAAAATCATTTTTCCCAAGTACGTCCTTATGATGGTGAAAAATTGAAATGGCAATGGAGATCCGTTTTTCCAATTCATCCATCATAAGCTTTCAATAGCACACTTTTGTCATTATCATAACCATGTCGTCCTTACATAATTTAACCGTAAATGTAAATTACCTCCCGAGGCTTGAGGGGCCCTCAGCAGAATGGCTAGGTTGTAATTATTATGCGGGGTGTTAATAGCATCTTCATTGCAATTTGTTATCCTATATTTCGACAGAGGCTGCTGCTGTCAGAAACGTAGGAGTTTAAATCGTTTTCATTTTTCAACATCCATTTTCTCCGTTCATGATTTTTTTTTTGTTGCTGCGTTTGTGAGTTCTCATTTCCGTTAGACAATGGAAAAGTAATTTCGTATAGATACAGGAAGTTAAAAGAAAAAAAAACTCCCTGAATACAGATTACAGCACTAATCCTTTACGGTGTACCCACCCATATCCAGTTGTAAATTTGTGTAGGCACTTAAAAATACCCACTTTTTAATTATCCCTTAAATCAGTGGCGTGTATCCATATAAACACACCATAGAATGTGTGAGTTTTCATAGAGGTAGAGCTTATGGGCCATAAAATCATATGTATCCGAGGCACAGAACTTTTGGGGCTCCGGGAAATTTCGGCATCAGAAAGGAAGACGAAATGGCAGAAAGAGTATTAACGCGAGGTGATTATTGCGAAATGAGATTAAAAAGTTTCAAAAATTGGTTGATAGACTGATGCCGCCGTATTGGTATGTTTTAGCTATATAGAAGGTTAAGCTTAAAACAATATTAGAACGTAAGCGTTAATTTTCATTACACCCGTCCGAAATGGGAAAACTTTAACGATGGCATTAAATTTTTGCAATCAAATATTTACGACAATATTCACTGAGTTTTTTTTTTTACTTTTGAAAAAAATTATAAATGTCCTGAGAGAACTTAAGAATCTAAAAAAGTTACTGGGTACGTTTTGAAAACTCATGGATATTTCAAACATTTCAAAAATTTTGTAAAAAACTTTGATTTAAAATATTTAGAAAACCAGACCTCGCAAAAAATTCTAGTCTTCACCTGTGGATAGCTCTGGAAAATGTAACCATAGATTTTGAAAACCGCAACCTCTTACAAGGCTTGGTTTCGGAAATAGCTCCAGCCAAACACATTGTTAGGTAGTTGGGGCTCGAAAATCCACAAGATCGCTTTGGACCGTCATATTTCGATAACCAGACGACTCAGAATCGGTTGGTGTGGATGTGTACATAGGAATCGAATAGACCTTTCATTCGATGTATGTCTCGATGCGTTTGGAGAACTTTGAAAAAATCGTGATTTTTGTAGACAAGTGGTTAGTCCAGAATTTTTTCAAAAATCTCAAAAATTCTGTAAAATCACTTTGATTAGAAATATTTCGAGAACCAGACCTCGCAAAAACTTCTGGTTTTCACCTGTGGATAGCTCTGGAAAATCCAACTATGGATTTTGAAAACCGCAACCTCTTAAAAGGCTTGGTTTCGGAAATAGCGCCAGCCAAACACATTGTTAGGTAGTTGGGGCTCGAAAATCCACAAAATCGCTTTGGACCGGCATATTTCGATAACCAGACGACTCAGAATTTTTGGGTTTAGATGTGTACATAGGAATTGAATAGACCTTTCATTCGATGTATGTCTCGATGCGTTTGGAGAACTTTGAAAAAATCGTGATTTTTGTAGACAAGTGGTTAGTGCAGGATTTTTTCAAAAATCTCAAAAATTCTGTAAAATCACTTTGATTAGAAATATTTCGAGAACCAGACCTCGCAAAAACTTCTGGTTTTCACCTGTGGATAGCTCTGGAAAATCCAACTATGGATTTTGAAAACCGCAACCTCTTACATAGCTTGGTTTCGGAAATAGCGCCAGCCAAACACATTGTTAGGTAGTTGGGGCTCGAAAATCCACAAGATCGCTTTGGACCGGCATATTTCGATAACCAGACGACTCAGAATTTTTGGGTTTAGATGTGTACATAGGAATTGAATAGACCTTTCATTCGATGTATGTCTCGATGCGTTTGGAGAACTTTGAAAAAATCGTGATTTTTGTAGACAAGTGGTTAGTGCAGGATTTTTTCAAAAATCTCAAAAATTCTGTAAAATCACTTTGATTAGAAATATTTCGAGAACCAGACCTCGCAAAAACTTCTGGTTTTCACCTGTGGATAGCTCTGGAAAATCCAACTATGGATTTTGAAAACCGCAACCTCTTACAAGGCTTGGTTTCGGAAATAGCACCAGCCAAACACATTGTTAGGTAGTTGGGGCTCGAAAATCCACAAAATCGCTTTGGACCGGCATATTTCGATAACCAGACGACTCAGAATTTTTTGGTTTAGATGTGTACATAGGAATTGAATAGACCTTTCATTCGATGTATGTCTCGATGCGTTTGGAGAACTTTGAAAAAATCGTGATTTTTGTAGACAAGTGGTTAGTCCAGGATTTTTTCAAAAACCTCAAAAATTCTGTAAAATCACTTTGATTAGAAATATTTCGAGAACCAGACCTCGCAAAAACTTCTGGTTTTCACCTGTGGATAGCTCTAGAAAATCCAACTATGGATTTTGAAAACCGCAACCGCAGACGACTTAGAATTTTTGGGTTTAGATGTGTACATAGGAATTGAATAGACCTTTCATTCGATGTATGTCTCGATGCGTTTGGAGAACTTTGAAAAAATCGTGATTTTTGTAGACAAGTGGTTAGTCCAGGATTTTTTCAAAAATCTCAAAAATTCTGTAAAATCACTTTGATTAGAAATATTTCGAGAACTAGACCTCGCAAAAACTTTTGGTTTTCACTTGTGGATAGCTCTGAAAAATCCAACTATGGATTTTGAAAACCGCAACCTTTTACAAGGCTTGGTTTCAGAAATAGCGCCAGCCAAACACATTGTTAGGTAGTTGGGGCTCGAAAATCCACAAAATCGCTTTGGACCGGCATATTTCGATAACCAGACGACTCAGAATTTTTGGGTTTAGATGTGTACATAGGAATTGAATAGACCTTTCATTCGATGTATGTCTCGATGCGTTTGGAGAACTTTGAAAAAATCGTGATTTTTGTAGACAAGTGGTTAGTCCAGGATTTTTTCAAAAATCTCAAAAATTCTGTAAAATCACTTTGATTAGAAATATTTCGAGAACCAGACCTCGCAAAAACTTCTGGTTTTCACCTGTGGATAGCTCTGGAAAATCCAACTATGGATTTTGAAAACCGCAACCTCTTACAAGGCTTGGTTTCGGAAATAGCACCAGCCAAACACATTGTTAGGTAGTTGGGGCTCGAAAATCCACAAAATCGCTTTGGACCGGCATATTTCGATAACCAGACGACTCAGAATTTTTGGGTTTAGATGTGTACATAGGAATTGAATAGACCTTTCATTCGATGTATGTCTCGATGCGTTTGGAGAACTTTGAAAAAATCGTGATTTTTGTAGACAAGTGGTTAGTCCAGGATTTTTTCAAAAATCTCAAAAATTCTGTAAAATCACTTTGATTAGAAATATTTCGAGAACTAGACCTCGCAAAAACTTTTGGTTTTCACTTGTGGATAGCTCTGAAAAATCCAACTATGGATTTTGAAAACCGCAACCTTTTACAAGGCTTGGTTTCAGAAATAGCGCCAGCCAAACACATTGTTAGGTAGTTGGGGCTCGAAAATCCACAAAATCGCTTTGGACCGGCATATTTCGATAACCAGACGACTCAGAATTTTTGGGTTTAGATGTGTACATAGGAATTGAATAGACCTTTCATTCGATGTATGTCTCGATGCGTTTGGAGAACTTTGAAAAAATCGTGATTTTTGTAGACAAGTGGTTAGTCCAGGATTTTTTCAAAAATCTCAAAAATTCTGTAAAATCACTTTGATTAGAAATATTTCGAGAACCAGACCTCGCAAAAACTTCTGGTTTTCACCTGTGGATAGCTCTGGAAAATCCAACTATGGATTTTGAAAACCGCAACCTCTTACAAGGCTTGGTTTCGGAAATAGCACCAGCCAAACACATTGTTAGGTAGTTGGGGCTCGAAAATCCACAAAATCGCTTTGGACCGGCATATTTCGATAACCAGACGACTCCAAATTTTTTGGTTTAGATGTGTACATAGGAATTGAATAGACCTTTCATTCGATGTATGTCTCGATGCGTTTGGAGAACTTTGAAAAAATCGTGATTTTTGTAGACAAGTGGTTAGTGCAGGATTTTTTCAAAAATCTCAAAAATTCTGTAAAATCACTTTGATTAGAAATATTTCGAGAACTAGACCTCGCAAAAACTTCTGGTTTTCACCTGTGGATAGCTCTGGAAAATCCAACTATGGATTTTGAAAACCGCAACCTCTTACATAGCTTGGTTTCGGAAATAGCGCCAGCCAAACACATTGTTAGGTAGTTGGGGCTCGAAAATCCACAAAATCGCTTTGGACCGGCATATTTCGATAACCAGACGACTCAGAATTTTTTGGTTTAGATGTGTACATAGGAATTGAATAGACCTTTCATTCGATGTATGTCTCGATGCGTTTGGAGAACTTTGAAAAAATCGTGATTTTTGTAGACAAGTGGTTAGTCCAGGATTTTTTCAAAAACCTCAAAAATTCTGTAAAATCACTTTGATTAGAAATATTTCGAGAACCAGACCTCGCAAAAACTTCTGGTTTTCACCTGTGGATAGCTCTAGAAAATCCAACTATGGATTTTGAAAACCGCAACCGCAGACGACTTAGAATTTTTGGGTTTAGATGTGTACATAGGAATTGAATAGACCTTTCATTCGATGTATGTCTCGATGCGTTTGGAGAACTTTGAAAAAACCATATTTCGATAACCAGACGACTCAGAATTTTTGGGTTTAGATGTGTACATAGGAATTGAATAGACCTTTCATTCGATGTATGTCTCGATGCGTTTGGAGAACTTTGAAAAAATCGTGATTTTTGTAGACAAGTGGTTAGTCCAGGATTTTTTCAAAAATCTCAAAAATTCTGTAAAATCACTTTGATTAGAAATATTTCGAGAACTAGACCTCGCAAAAACTTTTGGTTTTCACTTGTGGATAGCTCTGAAAAATCCAACTATGGATTTTGAAAAACCGCAACCTTTTACAAGGCTTGGTTTCAGAAATAGCGCCAGCCAAACACATTGTTAGGTAGTTGGGGCTCGAAAATCCACAAAATCGCTTTGGACCGGCATATTTCGATAACCAGACGACTCAGAATTTTTGGGTTTAGATGTGTACATAGGAATTGAATAGACCTTTCATTCGATGTATGTCTCGATGCGTTTGGAGAACTTTGAAAAAATCGTGATTTTTGTAGACAAGTGGTTAGTCCAGGATTTTTTCAAAAATCTCAAAAATTCTGTAAAATCACTTTGATTAGAAATATTTCGAGAACTAGACCTCGCAAAAACTTTTGGTTTTCACTTGTGGATAGCTCTGAAAAATCCAACTATGGATTTTGAAAACCGCAACCTTTTACAAGGCTTGGTTTCAGAAATAGCGCCAGCCAAACACATTGTTAGGTAGTTGGGGCTCGAAAATCCACAAAATCGCTTTGGACCGGCATATTTCGATAACCAGACGACTCAGAATTTTTGGGTTTAGATGTGTACATAGGAATTGAATAGACCTTTCATTCGATGTATGTCTCGATGCGTTTGGAGAACTTTGAAAAAATCGTGATTTTTGTAGACAAGTGGTTAGTCCAGGATTTTTTCAAAAATCTCAAAAATTCTGTAAAATCACTTTGATTAGAAATATTTCGAGAACCAGACCTCGCAAAAACTTCTGGTTTTCACCTGTGGATAGCTCTGGAAAATCCAACTATGGATTTTGAAAACCGCAACCTCTTACAAGGCTTGGTTTCGGAAATAGCACCAGCCAAACACATTGTTAGGTAGTTGGGGCTCGAAAATCCACAAAATCGCTTTGGACCGGCATATTTCGATAACCAGACGACTCCAAATTTTTTGGTTTAGATGTGTACATAGGAATTGAATAGACCTTTCATTCGATGTATGTCTCGATGCGTTTGGAGAACTTTGAAAAAATCGTGATTTTTGTAGACAAGTGGTTAGTGCAGGATTTTTTCAAAAATCTCAAAAATTCTGTAAAATCACTTTGATTACAAATATTTCGAGAACTAGACCTCGCAAAAACTTCTGGTTTTCACCTGTGGATAGCTCTGGAAAATCCAACTATGGATTTTGAAAACCGCAACCTCTTACATAGCTTGGTTTCGGAAATAGCGCCAGCCAAACACATTGTTAGGTAGTTGGGGCTCGAAAATCCACAAAATCGCTTTGGACCGGCATATTTCGATAACCAGACGACTCAGAATTTTTTGGTTTAGATGTGTACATAGGAATTGAATAGACCTTTCATTCGATGTATGTCTCGATGCGTTTGGAGAACTTTGAAAAAATCGTGATTTTTGTAGACAAGTGGTTAGTCCAGGATTTTTTCAAAAACCTCAAAAATTCTGTAAAATCACTTTGATTAGAAATATTTCGAGAACCAGACCTCGCAAAAACTTCTGGTTTTCACCTGTGGATAGCTCTAGAAAATCCAACTATGGATTTTGAAAACCGCAACCGCAGACGACTTAGAATTTTTGGGTTTAGATGTGTACATAGGAATTGAATAGACCTTTCATTCGATGTATGTCTCGATGCGTTTGGAGAACTTTGAAAAAACCATATTTCGATAACCAGACGACTCAGAATTTTTGGGTTTAGATGTGTACATAGGAATTGAATAGACCTTTCATTCGATGTATGTCTCGATGCGTTTGGAGAACTTTGAAAAAATCGTGATTTTTGTAGACAAGTGGTTAGTCCAGGATTTTTTCAAAAATCTCAAAAATTCTGTAAAATCACTTTGATTAGAAATATTTCGAGAACTAGACCTCGCAAAAACTTTTGGTTTTCACTTGTGGATAGCTCTGAAAAATCCAACTATGGATTTTGAAAACCGCAACCTTTTACAAGGCTTGGTTTCAGAAATAGCGCCAGCCAAACACATTGTTAGGTAGTTGGGGCTCGAAAATCCACAAAATCGCTTTGGACCGGCATATTTCGATAACCAGACGACTCAGAATTTTTGGGTTTAGATGTGTACATAGGAATTGAATAGACCTTTCATTCGATGTATGTCTCGATGCGTTTGGAGAACTTTGAAAAAATCGTGATTTTTGTAGACAAGTGGTTAGTCCAGGATTTTTTCAAAAATCTCAAAAATTCTGTAAAATCACTTTGATTAGAAATATTTCGAGAACTAGACCTCGCAAAAACTTTTGGTTTTCACTTGTGGATAGCTCTGAAAAATCCAACTATGGATTTTGAAAACCGCAACCTTTTACAAGGCTTGGTTTCGGAAATAGCGCCAGCCAAACACATTGTTAGGTAGTTGGGGCTCGAAAATCCACAAAATCGCTTTGGACCGGCATATTTCGATAACCAGACGACTTATAATTTTTGGGTTTAGATGTGTACATAGGAATTGAATAGACCTTTCATTCGATGTATGTCTCGATGCGTTTGGAGAACTTTGAAAAAATCGTGATTTTTGTAGACAAGTGGATAGTCCAGGATTTTTTCAAAAATCTCAAAAATTCTGTAAAATCACTTTGATTAGAAATATTTCGAGAACTAGACCTCGCAAAAACTTTTGGTTTTCACTTGTGGATAGCTCTGAAAAATCCAACTATGGATTTTGAAAACCGCAACCTTTTACAAGGCTTGGTTTCGGAAATAGCGCCAGCCAAACACATTGTTAGGTAGTTGGGGCTCGAAAATCCACAAAATCGCTTTGGACCGGCATATTTCGATAACCAGACGACTTAGAATTTTTGGGTTTAGATGTGTACATAGGAATTGAATAGACCTTTCATTCGATGTATGTCTCGATGCGTTTGGAGAACTTTGAAAAAATCGTGATTTTTGTAGACAAGTGGTTAGTGCAGGATTTTTTCAAAAATCTCAAAAATTCTGTAAAATCACTTTGATTAGAAATATTTCGAGAACTAGACCTCGCAAAAACTTCTGGTTTTCACCTGTGGGTAGCTCTGGAAAATGTTATCATAGATTTTGAAAGCGGCAACCTCTTAAAAGGCTTGGTTTCGGAAATAGCGCCAGCCAAACACATTGTTAGGTAGTTGGGGCTCGAAAATCCACAAAATCGCTTTGGACCGGCATATTTCGATAACCAGACGACTCAGAATTTTTGGGTTTAGATGTGTACATAGGAATTGAATAGACCTTTCATTCGATGTATGTCTCGATGCGTTTGGAGAACTTTGAAAAAATCGTGATTTTTGTAGACAAGTGGTTAGTCCAGGATTTTTTCAAAAATCTCAAAAATTCTGTAAAATCACTTTGATTAGAAATATTTCGAGAACTAGACCTCGCAAAAACTTTTGGTTTTCACTTGTGGATAGCTCTGAAAAATCCAACTATGGATTTTGAAAACCGCAACCTTTTACAAGGCTTGGTTTCAGAAATAGCGCCAGCCAAACACATTGTTAGGTAGTTGGGGCTCGAAAATCCACAAAATCGCTTTGGACCGGCATATTTCGATAACCAGACGACTCAGAATTTTTGGATTTAGATGTGTACATAGGAATTGAATAGACCTTTCATTCGATGTATGTCTCGATGCGTTTGGAGAACTTTGAAAAAATCGTGATTTTTGTAGACAAGTGGTTAGTGCAGGATTTTTTCAAAAATCTCAAAAATTCTGTAAAATCACTTTGATTAGAAATATTTCGAGAACTAGACCTCGCAAAAACTTCTGGTTTTCACCTGTGGGTAGCTCTGGAAAATGTTATCATAGATTTTGAAAGCGGCAACCTCTTAAAAGGCTTGGTTTCGGAAATAGCGCCAGCCAAACACATTGTTAGGTAGTTGGGGCTCGAAAATCCACAAAATCGCTTTGGACCGGCATATTTCGATAACCAGACGACTCAGAATTTTTGGGTTTAGATGTGTACATAGGAATTGAATAGACCTTTCATTCGATGTATGTCTCGATGCGTTTGGAGAACTTTGAAAAAATCGTGATTTTTGTAGACAAGTGGTTAGTCCAGGATTTTTTCAAAAATCTCAAAAATTCTGTAAAATCACTTTGATAAGAAATATTTCGAGAACTAGACCTCGCAAAAACTTTTGGTTTTCACTTGTGGATAGCTCTGAAAAATCCAACTATGGATTTTGAAAACCGCAACCTTTTACAAGGCTTGGTTTCAGAAATAGCGCCAGCCAAACACATTGTTAGGTAGTTGGGGCTCGAAAATCCACAAAATCGCTTTGGGCCGGCATATTTCGATAACCAGACGACTCAGAATTTTTGGGTTTAGATGTGTACATAGGAATTGAATAGACCTTTCATTCGATGTATGTCTCGATGCGTTTGGAGAACTTTGAAAAAATCGTGATTTTTGTAGACAAGTGGTTAGTCCAGGATTTTTTCAAAAATCTGAAAAATTCTGTAAAATCACTTTGATTAGAAATATTTCGAGAACTAGACCTCGCAAAAACTTTTGGTTTTCACTTGTGGATAGCTCTGAAAAATCCAACTATGGATTTTGAAAACCGCAACCTTTTACAAGGCTTGGTTTCGGAAATAGCGCCAGCCAAACACATTGTTAGGTAGTTGGGGCTCGAAAATCCACAAAATCGCTTTGGACCGGCATATTTCGATAACCAGACGACTTAGAATTTTTGGGTTTAGATGTGTACATAGGAATTGAATAGACCTTTCATTCGATGTATGTCTCGATGCGTTTGGAGAACTTTGAAAAAATCGTGATTTTTGTAGACAAGTGGTTAGTCCAGGATTTTTTCAAAAATCTCAAAAATTCTGTAAAATCACTTTGATTAGAAATATTTCGAGAACTAGACCTCGCAAAAACTTTTGGTTTTCACTTGTGGATAGCTCTGAAAAATCCAACTATGGATTTTGAAAACCGCAACCTTTTACAAGGCTTGGTTTCGGAAATAGCGCCAGCCAAACACATTGTTAGGTAGTTGGGGCTCGAAAATCCACAAAATCGCTTTGGACCGGCATATTTCGATAACCAGACGACTTAGAATTTTTGGGTTTAGATGTGTACATAGGAATTGAATAGACCTTTCATTCGATGTATGTCTCGATGCGTTTGGAGAACTTTGAAAAAATCGTGATTTTTGTAGACAAGTGGTTAGTCCAGGATTTTTTCAAAAATCTCAAAAATTCTGTAAAATCACTTTGATTAGAAATATTTCGAGAACTAGACCTCGCAAAAACTTTTGGTTTTCACTTGTGGATAGCTCTGAAAAATCCAACTATGGATTTTGAAAACCGCAACCTTTTACAAGGCTTGGTTTCAGAAATAGCGCCAGCCAAACACATTGTTAGGTAGTTGGGGCTCGAAAATCCACAAAATCGCTTTGGACCGGCATATTTCGATAACCAGACGACTCAGAATTTTTGGGTTTAGATGTGTACATAGGAATTGAATAGACCTTTCATTCGATGTATGTCTCGATGCGTTTGGAGAACTTTGAAAAAATCGTGATTTTTGTAGACAAGTGGTTAGTCCAGGATTTTTTCAAAAATCTCAAAAATTCTGTAAAATCACTTTGATAAGAAATATTTCGAGAACTAGACCTCGCAAAAACTTTTGGTTTTCACTTGTGGATAGCTCTGAAAAATCCAACTATGGATTTTGAAAACCGCAACCTTTTACAAGGCTTGGTTTCAGAAATAGCGCCAGCCAAACACATTGTTAGGTAGTTGGGGCTCGAAAATCCACAAAATCGCTTTGGACCGGCATATTTCGATAACCAGACGACTTAGAATTTTTGGGTTTAGATGTGTACATAGGAATTGAATAGACCTTTCATTCGATGTATGTCTCGATGCGTTTGGAGAACTTTGAAAAAATCGTGATTTTTGTAGACAAGTGGTTAGTGCAGGATTTTTTCAAAAATCTCAAAAATTCTGTAAAATCACTTTGATTAGAAATATTTCGAGAACTAGACCTCGCAAAAACTTCTGGTTTTCACCTGTGGGTAGCTCTGGAAAATGTTATCATAGATTTTGAAAGCGGCAACCTCTTAAAAGGCTTGGTTTCGGAAATAGCGCCAGCCAAACACATTGTTAGGTAGTTGGGGCTCGAAAATCCACAAAATCGCTTTGGACCGGCATATTTCGATAACCAGACGACTCAGAATTTTTGGGTTTAGATGTGTACATAGGAATTGAATAGACCTTTCATTCGATGTATGTCTCGATGCGTTTGGAGAACTTTGAAAAAATCGTGATTTTTGTAGACAAGTGGTTAGTCCAGGATTTTTTCAAAAATCTCAAAAATTCTGTAAAATCACTTTGATAAGAAATATTTCGAGAACTAGACCTCGCAAAAACTTTTGGTTTTCACTTGTGGATAGCTCTGAAAAATCCAACTATGGATTTTGAAAACCGCAACCTTTTACAAGGCTTGGTTTCAGAAATAGCGCCAGCCAAACACATTGTTAGGTAGTTGGGGCTCGAAAATCCACAAAATCGCTTTGGGCCGGCATATTTCGATAACCAGACGACTCAGAATTTTTGGGTTTAGATGTGTACATAGGAATTGAATAGACCTTTCATTCGATGTATGTCTCGATGCGTTTGGAGAACTTTGAAAAAATCGTGATTTTTGTAGACAAGTGGTTAGTCCAGGATTTTTTCAAAAATCTCAAAAATTCTGTAAAATCACTTTGATTAGAAATATTTCGAGAACTAGACCTCGCAAAAACTTTTGGTTTTCACTTGTGGATAGCTCTGAAAAATCCAACTATGGATTTTGAAAACCGCAACCTTTTACAAGGCTTGGTTTCAGAAATAGCGCCAGCCAAACACATTGTTAGGTAGTTGGGGCTCGAAAATCCACAAAATCGCTTTGGACCGGCATATTTCGATAACCAGACGACTCAGAATTTTTGGGTTTAGATGTGTACATAGGAATTGAATAGACCTTTCATTCGATGTATGTCTCGATGCGTTTGGAGAACTTTGAAAAAATCGTGATTTTTGTAGACAAGTGGTTAGTCCAGGATTTTTTCAAAAATCTCAAAAATTCTGTAAAATCACTTTGATAAGAAATATTTCGAGAACTAGACCTCGCAAAAACTTTTGGTTTTCACTTGTGGATAGCTCTGAAAAATCCAACTATGGATTTTGAAAACCGCAACCTTTTACAAGGCTTGGTTTCAGAAATAGCGCCAGCCAAACACATTGTTAGGTAGTTGGGGCTCGAAAATCCACAAAATCGCTTTGGACCGGCATATTTCGATAACCAGACGACTTAGAATTTTTGGGTTTAGATGTGTACATAGGAATTGAATAGACCTTTCATTCGATGTATGTCTCGATGCGTTTGGAGAACTTTGAAAAAATCGTGATTTTTGTAGACAAGTGGTTAGTGCAGGATTTTTTCAAAAATCTCAAAAATTCTGTAAAATCACTTTGATTAGAAATATTTCGAGAACTAGACCTCGCAAAAACTTCTGGTTTTCACCTGTGGGTAGCTCTGGAAAATGTTATCATAGATTTTGAAAGCGGCAACCTCTTAAAAGGCTTGGTTTCGGAAATAGCGCCAGCCAAACACATTGTTAGGTAGTTGGGGCTCGAAAATCCACAAAATCGCTTTGGACCGGCATATTTCGATAACCAGACGACTCAGAATTTTTGGGTTTAGATGTGTACATAGGAATTGAATAGACCTTTCATTCGATGTATGTCTCGATGCGTTTGGAGAACTTTGAAAAAATCGTGATTTTTGTAGACAAGTGGTTAGTCCAGGATTTTTTCAAAAATCTCAAAAATTCTGTAAAATCACTTTGATAAGAAATATTTCGAGAACTAGACCTCGCAAAAACTTTTGGTTTTCACTTGTGGATAGCTCTGAAAAATCCAACTATGGATTTTGAAAACCGCAACCTTTTACAAGGCTTGGTTTCAGAAATAGCGCCAGCCAAACACATTGTTAGGTAGTTGGGGCTCGAAAATCCACAAAATCGCTTTGGGCCGGCATATTTCGATAACCAGACGACTCAGAATTTTTGGGTTTAGATGTGTACATAGGAATTGAATAGACCTTTCATTCGATGTATGTCTCGATGCGTTTGGAGAACTTTGAAAAAATCGTGATTTTTGTAGACAAGTGGTTAGTCCAGGATTTTTTCAAAAATCTCAAAAATTCTGTAAAATCACTTTGATTAGAAATATTTCGAGAACTAGACCTCGCAAAAACTTTTGGTTTTCACTTGTGGATAGCTCTGAAAAATCCAACTATGGATTTTGAAAACCGCAACCTTTTACAAGGCTTGGTTTCGGAAATAGCGCCAGCCAAACACATTGTTAGGTAGTTGGGGCTCGAAAATCCACAAAATCGCTTTGGGCCGGCATATTTCGATAACCAGACGACTTAGAATTTTTGGGTTTAGATGTGTACATAGGAATTGAATAGACCTTTCATTCGATGTATGTCTCGATGCGTTTGGAGAACTTTGAAAAAATCGTGATTTTTGTAGACAAGTGGTTAGTCCAGGATTTTTTCAAAAATCTCAAAAATTCTGTAAAATCACTTTGATTAGAAATATTTCGAGAACTAGACCTCGCAAAAACTTTTGGTTTTCACTTGTGGATAGCTCTGAAAAATCCAACTATGGATTTTGAAAACCGCAACCTTTTACAAGGCTTGGTTTCGGAAATAGCGCCAGCCAAACACATTGTTAGGTAGTTGGGGCTCGAAAATCCACAAAATCGCTTTGGACCGGCATATTTCGATAACCAGACGACTTAGAATTTTTGGGTTTAGATGTGTACATAGGAATTGAATAGACCTTTCATTCGATGTATGTCTCGATGCGTTTGGAGAACTTTGAAAAAATCGTGATTTTTGTAGACAAGTGGTTAGTCCAGGATTTTTTCAAAAATCTCAAAAATTCTGTAAAATCACTTTGATTAGAAATATTTCGAGAACTAGACCTCGCAAAAACTTTTGGTTTTCACTTGTGGATAGCTCTGAAAAATCCAACTATGGATTTTGAAAACCGCAACCTTTTACAAGGCTTGGTTTCGGAAATAGCGCCAGCCAAACACATTGTTAGGTAGTTGGGGCTCGAAAATCCACAAAATCGCTTTGGACCGGCATATTTCGATAACCAGACGACTTAGAATTTTTGGGTTTAGATGTGTACATAGGAATTGAATAGACCTTTCATTCGATGTATGTCTCGATGCGTTTGGAGAACTTTGAAAAAATCGTGATTTTTGTAGACAAGTGGTTAGTCCAGGATTTTTTCAAAAATCTCAAAAATTCTGTAAAATCACTTTGATTAGAAATATTTCGAGAACTAGACCTCGCAAAAACTTTTGGTTTTCACTTGTGGATAGCTCTGAAAAATCCAACTATGGATTTTGAAAACCGCAACCTTTTACAAGGCTTGGTTTCACAAATAGCGCCAGCCAAACACATTGTTAGGTAGTTGGGGCTCGAAAATCCACAAAATCGCTTTGGACCGGCATATTTCGATAACCAGACGACTCAGAATTTTTGGGTTTAGATGTGTACATAGGAATTGAATAGACCTTTCATTCGATGTATGTCTCGATGCGTTTGGAGAACTTTGAAAAAATCGTGATTTTTGTAGACAAGTGGTTAGTCCAGGATTTTTTCAAAAATCTCAAAAATTCTGTAAAATCACTTTGATTAGAAATATTTCGAGAACTAGACCTCGCAAAAACTTTTGGTTTTCACTTGTGGATAGCTCTGAAAAATCCAACTATGGATTTTGAAAACCGCAACCTTTTACAAGGCTTGGTTTCGGAAATAGCGCCAGCCAAACACATTGTTAGGTAGTTGGGGCTCGAAAATCCACAAAATCGCTTTGGACCGGCATATTTCGATAACCAAACGACTCAGAATTTTTGGGTTTAGATGTGTACATAGGAATTGAATAGACCTTTCATTCGATGTATGTCTCGATGCGTTTGGAGAACTTTGAAAAAATCGTGATTTTTGTAGACAAGTGGTTAGTCCAGGATTTTTTCAAAAATCTCAAAAATTCTGTAAAATCACTTTGATTAGAAATATTTCGAGAACCAGACCTCGCAAAAACTTCTGGTTTTCACCTGTGGATAGCTCTGGAAAATCCAACTATGGATTTTGAAAACCGCAACCTCTTACAAGGCTTGGTTTCGGAAATAGCACCAGCCAAACACATTGTTAGGTAGTTGGGGCTCGAAAATCCACAAAATCACTTTGGACCGGCATATTTCGATAACCAGACGACTACAAATTTTTTGGTTTAGATGTGTACATAGGAATTGAATAGACCTTTCATTCGATGTATGTCTCGATGCGTTTGGAGAACTTTGAAAAAATCGTGATTTTTGTAGACAAGTGGTTAGTCCAGGATTTTTTCAAAAATCTCAAAAATTCTGTAAAATCACTTTGATTAGAAATATTTCGAGAACCAGACCCCGCAAAAGCTTCTGGTTTTCACCTGTGGATGGCTCTGGAAAATCCAACTATGGATTTTGAAAACCGCAACCTCTTAAAAGGCTTGGTTTCGGAAATAGCGCCAGCCAAACACATTGTTAGGTAGTTGGGGCTCGAAAATCCACAAAATCGCTTTGGACCAGCATATTTCGATAACCAGACGACTCAGAATTTTTTGGTTTAGATGTGTACATAGGAATTGAATAGACCTTTCATTCGATGTATGTCTCGATGCGTTTGGAGAACTTTGAAAAAATCGTGATTTTTGTAGACAAGTGGTTAGTCCAGGATTTTTTCAAAAATCTCAAAAATTCTGTAAAATCACTTTGATAAGAAATATTTCGAGAACTAGACCTCGCAAAAACTTTTGGTTTTCACTTGTGGATAGCTCTGAAAAATCCAACTATGGATTTTGAAAACCGCAACCTTTTACAAGGCTTGGTTTCGGAAATAGCGCCAGCCAAACACATTGTTAGGTAGTTGGGGCTCGAAAATCCACAAAATCGCTTTGGGCCGGCATATTTCGATAACCAGACGACTCAGAATTTTTGGGTTTAGATGTGTACATAGGAATTGAATAGACCTTTCATTCGATGTATGTCTCGATGCGTTTGGAGAACTTTGAAAAAATCGTGATTTTTGTAGACAAGTGGTTAGTCCAGGATTTTTTCAAAAATCTCAAAAATTCTGTAAAATCACTTTGATTAGAAATATTTCGAGAACTAGACCTCGCAAAAACTTTTGGTTTTCACTTGTGGATAGCTCTGAAAAATCCAACTATGGATTTTGAAAACCGCAACCTTTTACAAGGCTTGGTTTCGGAAATAGCGCCAGCCAAACACATTGTTAGGTAGTTGGGGCTCGAAAATCCACAAAATCGCTTTGGACCGCCATATTTCGATAACCAGACGACTTAGAATTTTTGGGTTTAGATGTGTACATAGGAATTGAATAGACCTTTCATTCGATGTATGTCTCGATGCGTTTGGAGAACTTTGAAAAAATCGTGATTTTTGTAGACAAGTGGTTAGTCCAGGATTTTTTCAAAAATCTCAAAAATTCTGTAAAATCACTTTGATTAGAAATATTTCGAGAACTAGACCTCGCAAAAACTTTTGGTTTTCACTTGTGGATAGCTCTGAAAAATCCAACTATGGATTTTGAAAACCGCAACCTTTTACAAGGCTTGGTTTCAGAAATAGCGCCAGCCAAACACATTGTTAGGTAGTTGGGGGCTCGAAAATCCACAAAATCGCTTTGGACCGGCATATTTCGATAACCAGACGACTTAGAATTTTTGGGTTTAGATGTGTACATAGGAATTGAATAGACCTTTCATTCGATGTATGTCTCGATGCGTTTGGAGAACTTTGAAAAAATCGTGATTTTTGTAGACAAGTGGTTAGTGCAGGATTTTTTCAAAAATCCAAAAATTCTGTAAAATCACTTTGATTAGAAATATTTCGAGAACTAGACCTCGCAAAAACTTCTGGTTTTCACCTGTGGGTAGCTCTGGAAAATGTTATCATAGATTTTGAAAGCGGCAACCTCTTAAAAGGCTTGGTTTCGGAAATAGCGCCAGCCAAACACATTGTTAGGTAGTTGGGGCTCGAAAATCCACAAATCGCTTTGGACCGGCATATTTCGATAACCAGACGACTCAGAATTTTTGGGTTTAGATGTGTACATAGGAATTGAATAGACCTTTCATTCGATGTATGTCTCGATGCGTTTGGAGAACTTTGAAAAAATCGTGATTTTTGTAGACAAGTGGTTAGTCCAGGATTTTTTCAAAAATCTCAAAAATTCTGTAAAATCACTTTGATTAGAAATATTTCGAGAACTAGACCTCGCAAAAACTTTTGGTTTTCACTTGTGGATAGCTCTGAAAAATCCAACTATGGATTTTGAAAACCGCAACCTTTTACAAGGCTTGGTTTCACAAATAGCGCCAGCCAAACACATTGTTAGGTAGTTGGGGCTCGAAAATCCACAAAATCGCTTTGGACCGGCATATTTCGATAACCAGACGACTCAGAATTTTTGGGTTTAGATGTGTACATAGGAATTGAATAGACCTTTCATTCGATGTATGTCTCGATGCGTTTGGAGAACTTTGAAAAAATCGTGATTTTTGTAGACAAGTGGTTAGTCCAGGATTTTTTCAAAAATCTCAAAAATTCTGTAAAATCACTTTGATTAGAAATATTTCGAGAACTAGACCTCGCAAAAACTTCTGGTTTTCACCTGTGGGTAGCTCTGGAAAATGTTATCATAGATTTTGAAAGCGGCAACCTCTTAAAAGGCTTGGTTTCGGAAATAGCGCCAGCCAAACACATTGTTAGGTAGTTGGGGCTCGAAAATCCACAAAATCGCTTTGGACCGGCATATTTCGATAACCAGACGACTCAGAATTTTTGGGTTTAGATGTGTACATAGGAATTGAATAGACCTTTCATTCGATGTATGTCTCGATGCGTTTGGAGAACTTTGAAAAAATCGTGATTTTTGTAGACAAGTGGTTAGTGCAGGATTTTTTCAAAAATCTCAAAAATTCTGTAAAATCACTTTGATTAGAAATATTTCGAGAACTAGACCTCGCAAAAACTTCTGGTTTTCACCTGTGGGTAGCTCTGGAAAATGTTATCATAGATTTTGAAAGCGGCAACCTCTTAAAAGGCTTGGTTTCGGAAATAGCGCCAGCCAAACACATTGTTAGGTAGTTGGGGCTCGAAAATCCACAAAATCGCTTTGGACCGGCATATTTCGATAACCAGACGACTCAGAATTTTTGGGTTTAGATGTGTACATAGGAATTGAATAGACCTTTCATTCGATGTATGTCTCGATGCGTTTGGAGAACTTTGAAAAAATCGTGATTTTTGTAGACAAGTGGTTAGTCCAGGATTTTTTCAAAAATCTCAAAAATTCTGTAAAATCACTTTGATTAGAAATATTTCGAGAACTAGACCTCGCAAAAACTTTTGGTTTTCACTTGTAGATAGCTCTGAAAAATCCAACTATGGATTTTGAAAACCGCAACCTTTTACAAGGCTTGGTTTCACAAATAGCGCCAGCCAAACACATTGTTAGGTAGTTGGGGCTCGAAAATCCACAAAATCGCTTTGGACCGGCATATTTCGATAACCAGACGACTCAGAATTTTTGGGTTTAGATGTGTACATAGGAATTGAATAGACCTTTCATTCGATGTATGTCTCGATGCGTTTGGAGAACTTTGAAAAAATCGTGATTTTTGTAGACAAGTGGTTAGTCCAGGATTTTTTCAAAAATCTCAAAAATTCTGTAAAATCACTTTGATTAGAAATATTTCGAGAACTAGACCTCGCAAAAACTTTTGGTTTTCACTTGTGGATAGCTCTGAAAAATCCAACTATGGATTTTGAAAACCGCAACCTTTTACAAGGCTTGGTTTCGGAAATAGCGCCAGCCAAACACATTGTTAGGTAGTTGGGGCTCGAAAATCCACAAAATCGCTTTGGACCGGCATATTTCGATAACCAGACGACTCAGAATTTTTGGGTTTAGATGTGTACATAGGAATTGAATAGACCTTTCATTCGATGTATGTCTCGATGCGTTTGGAGAACTTTGAAAAAATCGTGATTTTTGTAGACAAGTGGTTAGTCCAGGATTTTTTCAAAAATCTCAAAAATTCTGTAAAATCACTTTGATTAGAAATATTTCGAGAACTAGACCTCGCAAAAACTTTTGGTTTTCACTTGTGGATAGCTCTGAAAAATCCAACTATGGATTTTGAAAACCGCAACCTTTTACAAGGCTTGGTTTCGGAAATAGCGCCAGCCAAACACATTGTTAGGTAGTTGGGGCTCGAAAATCCACAAAATCGCTTTGGACCGGCATATTTCGATAACCAGACGACTCAGAATTTTTGGGTTTAGATGTGTACATAGGAATTGAATAGACCTTTCATTCGATGTATGTCTCGATGCGTTTGGAGAACTTTGAAAAAATCGTGATTTTTGTAGACACGTGGTTAGTCCAGGATTTTTTCAAAAATCTCAAAAATTCTGTAAAATCACTTTGATTAGAAATATTTCGAGAACCAGACCTCGCAAAAACTTCTGGTTTTCACCTGTGGATAGCTCTGGAAAATCCAACTATGGATTTTGAAAACCGCAACCTCTTACAAGGCTTGGTTTCGGAAATAGCACCAGCCAAACACATTGTTAGGTAGTTGGGGCTCGAAAATCCACAAAATCACTTTGGACCGGCATATTTCGATAACCAGACGACTACAAATTTTTTGGTTTAGATGTGTACATAGGAATTGAATAGACCTTTCATTCGATGTATGTCTCGATGCGTTTGGAGAACTTTGAAAAAATCGTGATTTTTGTAGACAAGTGGTTAGTCCAGGATTTTTTCAAAAATCTCAAAAATTCTGTAAAATCACTTTGATTAGAAATATTTCGAGAACCAGACCCCGCAAAAGCTTCTGGTTTTCACCTGTGGATGGCTCTGGAAAATCCAACTATGGATTTTGAAAACCGCAACCTCTTAAAAGGCTTGGTTTCGGAAATAGCGCCAGCCAAACACATTGTTAGGTAGTTGGGGCTCGAAAATCCACAAAATCGCTTTGGACCAGCATATTTCGATAACCAGACGACTCAGAATTTTTTGGTTTAGATGTGTACATAGGAATTGAATAGACCTTTCATTCGATGTATGTCTCGATGCGTTTGGAGAACTTTGAAAAAATCGTGATTTTTGTAGACAAGTGGTTAGTCCAGGATTTTTTCAAAAATCTCAAAAATTCTGTAAAATCACTTTGATAAGAAATATTTCGAGAACTAGACCTCGCAAAAACTTTTGGTTTTCACTTGTGGATAGCTCTGAAAAATCCAACTATGGATTTTGAAAACCGCAACCTTTTACAAGGCTTGGTTTCAGAAATAGCGCCAGCCAAACACATTGTTAGGTAGTTGGGGCTCGAAAATCCACAAAATCGCTTTGGGCCGGCATATTTCGATAACCAGACGACTCAGAATTTTTTGGTTTAGATGTGTACATAGGAATTGAATAGACCTTTCATTCGATGTATGTCTCGATGCGTTTGGAGAACTTTGAAAAAATCGTGATTTTTGTAGACAAGTGGTTAGTCCAGGATTTTTTCAAAAATCTCAATAATTCTGTAAAATCACTTTGATTAGTAATATTTCGAGAACTAGACCTCGCAAAAACTTTTGGTTTTCACTTGTGGATAGCTCTGAAAAATCCAACTATGGATTTTGAAAACCGCAACCTTTTACAAGGCTTGGTTTCGGAAATAGCGCCAGCCAAACACATTGTTAGGTAGTTGGGGCTCGAAAATCCACAAAATCGCTTTGGGCCGGCATATTTCGATAACCAGACGACTCAGAATTTTTGGGTTTAGATGTGTACATAGGAATTGAATAGACCTTTCATTCGATGTATGTCTCGATGCGTTTGGAGAACTTTGAAAAAATCGTGATTTTTGTAGACAAGTGGTTAGTCCAGGATTTTTTCAAAAATCTCAAAAATTCTGTAAAATCACTTTGATTAGAAATATTTCGAGAACTAGACCTCGCAAAAACTTTTGGTTTTCACTTGTGGATAGCTCTGAAAAATCCAACTATGGATTTTGAAAACCGCAACCTTTTACAAGGCTTGGTTTCGGAAATAGCGCCAGCCAAACACATTGTTAGGTAGTTGGGGCTCGAAAATCCACAAAATCGCTTTGGACCGGCATATTTCCATAACCAGACGACTTAGAATTTTTGGGTTTAGATGTGTACATAGGAATTGAATAGACCTTTCATTCGATGTATGTCTCGATGCGTTTGGAGAACTTTGAAAAAATCGTGATTTTTGTAGACAAGTGGTTAGTCCAGGATTTTTTCAAAAATCTCAAAAATTCTGTAAAATCACTTTGATTAGAAATATTTCGAGAACTAGACCTCGCAAAAACTTTTGGTTTTCACTTGTGGATAGCTCTGAAAAATCCAACTATGGATTTTGAAAACCGCAACCTTTTACAAGGCTTGGTTTCAGAAATAGCGCCAGCCAAACACATTGTTAGGTAGTTGGGGCTCGAAAATCCACAAAATCGCTTTGGACCGGCATATTTCGATAACCAGACGACTTAGAATTTTTGGGTTTAGATGTGTACATAGGAATTGAATAGACCTTTCATTCGATGTATGTCTCGATGCGTTTGGAGAACTTTGAAAAAATCGTGATTTTTGTAGACAAGTGGTTAGTGCAGGATTTTTTCAAAAATCTAAAAATTCTGTAAAATCACTTTGATTAGAAATATTTCGAGAACTAGACCTCGCAAAAACTTCTGGTTTTCACCTGTGGGTAGCTCTGGAAAATGTTATCATAGATTTTGAAAGCGGCAACCTCTTAAAAGGCTTGGTTTCGGAAATAGCGCCAGCCAAACACATTGTTAGGTAGTTGGGGCTCGAAAATCCACAAAATCGCTTTGGACCGGCATATTTCGATAACCAGACGACTCAGAATTTTTGGGTTTAGATGTGTACATAGGAATTGAATAGACCTTTCATTCGATGTATGTCTCGATGCGTTTGGAGAACTTTGAAAAAATCGTGATTTTTGTAGACAAGTGGTTAGTCCAGGATTTTTTCAAAAATCTCAAAAATTCTGTAAAATCACTTTGATTAGAAATATTTCGAGAACTAGACCTCGCAAAAACTTTTGGTTTTCACTTGTGGATAGCTCTGAAAAATCCAACTATGGATTTTGAAAACCGCAACCTTTTACAAGGCTTGGTTTCGGAAATAGCGCCAGCCAAACACATTGTTAGGTAGTTGTGGCTCGAAAATCCACAAAATCGCTTTGGACCGGCATATTTCGATAACCAGACGACTTAGAATTTTTGGGTTTAGATGTGTACATAGGAATTGAATAGACCTTTCATTCGATGTATGTCTCGATGCGTTTGGAGAACTTTGAAAAAATCGTGATTTTTGTAGACAAGTGGTTAGTCCAGGATTTTTTCAAAAATCTCAAAAATTCTGTAAAATCACTTTGATTAGAAATATTTCGAGAACCAGACCTCGCAAAAACTTCTGGTTTTCACCTGTGGATAGCTCTGGAAAATCCAACTATGGATTTTGAAAACCGCAACCTCTTACAAGGCTTGGTTTCGGAAATAGCACCAGCCAAACACATTGTTAGGTAGTTGGGGCTCGAAAATCCACAAAATCACTTTGGACCGGCATATTTCGATAACCAGACGACTACAAATTTTTTGGTTTAGATGTGTACATAGGAATTGAATAGACCTTTCATTCGATGTATGTCTCGATGCGTTTGGAGAACTTTGAAAAAATCGTGATTTTTGTAGACAAGTGGTTAGTCCAGGATTTTTTCAAAAATCTCAAAAATTCTGTAAAATCACTTTGATTAGAAATATTTCGAGAACCAGACCCCGCAAAAGCTTCTGGTTTTCACCTGTGGATGGCTCTGGAAAATCCAACTATGGATTTTGAAAACCGCAACCTCTTAAAAGGCTTGGTTTCGGAAATAGCGCCAGCCAAACACATTGTTAGGTAGTTGGGGCTCGAAAATCCACAAAATCGCTTTGGACCAGCATATTTCGATAACCAGACGACTCAGAATTTTTTGGTTTAGATGTGTACATAGGAATTGAATAGACCTTTCATTCGATGTATGTCTCGATGCGTTTGGAGAACTTTGAAAAAATCGTGATTTTTGTAGACAAGTGGTTAGTCCAGGATTTTTTCAAAAATCTCAAAAATTCTGTAAAATCACTTTGATAAGAAATATTTCGAGAACTAGACCTCGCAAAAACTTTTGGTTTTCACTTGTGGATAGCTCTGAAAAATCCAACTATGGATTTTGAAAACCGCAACCTTTTACAAGGCTTGGTTTCAGAAATAGCGCCAGCCAAACACATTGTTAGGTAGTTGGGGCTCGAAAATCCACAAAATCGCTTTGGGCCGGCATATTTCGATAACCAGACGACTCAGAATTTTTTGGTTTAGATGTGTACATAGGAATTGAATAGACCTTTCATTCGATGTATGTCTCGATGCGTTTGGAGAACTTTGAAAAAATCGTGATTTTTGTAGACAAGTGGTTAGTCCAGGATTTTTTCAAAAATCTCAATAATTCTGTAAAATCACTTTGATTAGTAATATTTCGAGAACTAGACCTCGCAAAAACTTTTGGTTTTCACTTGTGGATAGCTCTGAAAAATCCAACTATGGATTTTGAAAACCGCAACCTTTTACAAGGCTTGGTTTCGGAAATAGCGCCAGCCAAACACATTGTTAGGTAGTTGGGGCTCGAAAATCCACAAAATCGCTTTGGGCCGGCATATTTCGATAACCAGACGACTCAGAATTTTTGGGTTTAGATGTGTACATAGGAATTGAATAGACCTTTCATTCGATGTATGTCTCGATGCGTTTGGAGAACTTTGAAAAAATCGTGATTTTTGTAGACAAGTGGTTAGTCCAGGATTTTTTCAAAAATCTCAAAAATTCTGTAAAATCACTTTGATTAGAAATATTTCGAGAACTAGACCTCGCAAAAACTTTTGGTTTTCACTTGTGGATAGCTCTGAAAAATCCAACTATGGATTTTGAAAACCGCAACCTTTTACAAGGCTTGGTTTCGGAAATAGCGCCAGCCAAACACATTGTTAGGTAGTTGGGGCTCGAAAATCCACAAAATCGCTTTGGACCGGCATATTTCGATAACCAGACGACTTAGAATTTTTGGGTTTAGATGTGTACATAGGAATTGAATAGACCTTTCATTCGATGTATGTCTCGATGCGTTTGGAGAACTTTGAAAAAATCGTGATTTTTGTAGACAAGTGGTTAGTCCAGGATTTTTTCAAAAATCTCAAAAATTCTGTAAAATCACTTTGATTAGAAATATTTCGAGAACTAGACCTCGCAAAAACTTTTGGTTTTCACTTGTGGATAGCTCTGAAAAATCCAACTATGGATTTTGAAAACCGCAACCTTTTACAAGGCTTGGTTTCAGAAATAGCGCCAGCCAAACACATTGTTAGGTAGTTGGGGCTCGAAAATCCACAAAATCGCTTTGGACCGGCATATTTCGATAACCAGACGACTTAGAATTTTTGGGTTTAGATGTGTACATAGGAATTGAATAGACCTTTCATTCGATGTATGTCTCGATGCGTTTGGAGAACTTTGAAAAAATCGTGATTTTTGTAGACAAGTGGTTAGTGCAGGATTTTTTCAAAAATCTAAAAATTCTGTAAAATCACTTTGATTAGAAATATTTCGAGAACTAGACCTCGCAAAAACTTCTGGTTTTCACCTGTGGGTAGCTCTGGAAAATGTTATCATAGATTTTGAAAGCGGCAACCTCTTAAAAGGCTTGGTTTCGGAAATAGCGCCAGCCAAACACATTGTTAGGTAGTTGGGGCTCGAAAATCCACAAAATCGCTTTGGACCGGCATATTTCGATAACCAGACGACTCAGAATTTTTGGGTTTAGATGTGTACATAGGAATTGAATAGACCTTTCATTCGATGTATGTCTCGATGCGTTTGGAGAACTTTGAAAAAATCGTGATTTTTGTAGACAAGTGGTTAGTCCAGGATTTTTTCAAAAATCTCAAAAATTCTGTAAAATCACTTTGATTAGAAATATTTCGAGAACTAGACCTCGCAAAAACTTTTGGTTTTCACTTGTGGATAGCTCTGAAAAATCCAACTATGGATTTTGAAAACCGCAACCTTTTACAAGGCTTGGTTTCGGAAATAGCGCCAGCCAAACACATTGTTAGGTAGTTGTGGCTCGAAAATCCACAAAATCGCTTTGGACCGGCATATTTCGATAACCAGACGACTTAGAATTTTTGGGTTTAGATGTGTACATAGGAATTGAATAGACCTTTCATTCGATGTATGTCTCGATGCGTTTGGAGAACTTTGAAAAAATCGTGATTTTTGTAGACAAGTGGTTAGTCCAGGATTTTTTCAAAAATCTCAAAAATTCTGTAAAATCACTTTGATTAGAAATATTTCGAGAACCAGACCTCGCAAAAACTTCTGGTTTTCACCTGTGGATAGCTCTGGAAAATCCAACTATGGATTTTGAAAACCGCAACCTCTTACAAGGCTTGGTTTCGGAAATAGCACCAGCCAAACACATTGTTAGGTAGTTGGGGCTCGAAAATCCACAAAATCACTTTGGACCGGCATATTTCGATAACCAGACGACTACAAATTTTTTGGTTTAGATGTGTACATAGGAATTGAATAGACCTTTCATTCGATGTATGTCTCGATGCGTTTGGAGAACTTTGAAAAAATCGTGATTTTTGTAGACAAGTGGTTAGTCCAGGATTTTTTCAAAAATCTCAAAAATTCTGTAAAATCACTTTGATTAGAAATATTTCGAGAACCAGACCCCGCAAAAGCTTCTGGTTTTCACCTGTGGATGGCTCTGGAAAATCCAACTATGGATTTTGAAAACCGCAACCTCTTAAAAGGCTTGGTTTCGGAAATAGCGCCAGCCAAACACATTGTTAGGTAGTTGGGGCTCGAAAATCCACAAAATCGCTTTGGACCAGCATATTTCGATAACCAGACGACTCAGAATTTTTTGGTTTAGATGTGTACATAGGAATTGAATAGACCTTTCATTCGATGTATGTCTCGATGCGTTTGGAGAACTTTGAAAAAATCGTGATTTTTGTAGACAAGTGGTTAGTCCAGGATTTTTTCAAAAATCTCAAAAATTCTGTAAAATCACTTTGATAAGAAATATTTCGAGAACTAGACCTCGCAAAAACTTTTGGTTTTCACTTGTGGATAGCTCTGAAAAATCCAACTATGGATTTTGAAAACCGCAACCTTTTACAAGGCTTGGTTTCAGAAATAGCGCCAGCCAAACACATTGTTAGGTAGTTGGGGCTCGAAAATCCACAAAATCGCTTTGGGCCGGCATATTTCGATAACCAGACGACTCAGAATTTTTTGGTTTAGATGTGTACATAGGAATTGAATAGACCTTTCATTCGATGTATGTCTCGATGCGTTTGGAGAACTTTGAAAAAATCGTGATTTTTGTAGACAAGTGGTTAGTCCAGGATTTTTTCAAAAATCTCAATAATTCTGTAAAATCACTTTGATTAGTAATATTTCGAGAACTAGACCTCGCAAAAACTTTTGCTTTTCACTTGTGGATAGCTCTGAAAAATCCAACTATGGATTTTGAAAACCGCAACCTTTTACAAGGCTTGGTTTCGGAAATAGCGCCAGCCAAACACATTGTTAGGTAGTTGGGGCTCGAAAATCCACAAAATCGCTTTGGGCCGGCATATTTCGATAACCAGACGACTCAGAATTTTTGGGTTTAGATGTGTACATAGGAATTGAATAGACCTTTCATTCGATGTATGTCTCGATGCGTTTGGAGAACTTTGAAAAAATCGTGATTTTTGTAGACAAGTGGTTAGTCCAGGATTTTTTCAAAAATCTCAAAAATTCTGTAAAATCACTTTGATTAGAAATATTTCGAGAACTAGACCTCGCAAAAACTTTTGGTTTTCACTTGTGGATAGCTCTGAAAAATCCAACTATGGATTTTGAAAACCGCAACCTTTTACAAGGCTTGGTTTCGGAAATAGCGCCAGCCAAACACATTGTTAGGTAGTTGGGGCTCGAAAATCCACAAAATCGCTTTGGACCGGCATATTTCGATAACCAGACGACTTAGAATTTTTGGGTTTAGATGTGTACATAGGAATTGAATAGACCTTTCATTCGATGTATGTCTCGATGCGTTTGGAGAACTTTGAAAAAATCGTGATTTTTGTAGACAAGTGGTTAGTCCAGGATTTTTTCAAAAATCTCAAAAATTCTGTAAAATCACTTTGATTAGAAATATTTCGAGAACTAGACCTCGCAAAAACTTTTGGTTTTCACTTGTGGATAGCTCTGAAAAATCCAACTATGGATTTTGAAAACCGCAACCTTTTACAAGGCTTGGTTTCAGAAATAGCGCCAGCCAAACACATTGTTAGGTAGTTGGGGCTCGAAAATCCACAAAATCGCTTTGGACCGGCATATTTCGATAACCAGACGACTTAGAATTTTTGGGTTTAGATGTGTACATAGGAATTGAATAGACCTTTCATTCGATGTATGTCTCGATGCGTTTGGAGAACTTTGAAAAAATCGTGATTTTTGTAGACAAGTGGTTAGTGCAGGATTTTTTCAAAAATCTAAAAATTCTGTAAAATCACTTTGATTAGAAATATTTCGAGAACTAGACCTCGCAAAAACTTCTGGTTTTCACCTGTGGGTAGCTCTGGAAAATGTTATCATAGATTTTGAAAGCGGCAACCTCTTAAAAGGCTTGGTTTCGGAAATAGCGCCAGCCAAACACATTGTTAGGTAGTTGGGGCTCGAAAATCCACAAAATCGCTTTGGACCGGCATATTTCGATAACCAGACGACTCAGAATTTTTGGGTTTAGATGTGTACATAGGAATTGAATAGACCTTTCATTCGATGTATGTCTCGATGCGTTTGGAGAACTTTGAAAAAATCGTGATTTTTGTAGACAAGTGGTTAGTCCAGGATTTTTTCAAAAATCTCAAAAATTCTGTAAAATCACTTTGATTAGAAATATTTCGAGAACTAGACCTCGCAAAAACTTTTGGTTTTCACTTGTGGATAGCTCTGAAAAATCCAACTATGGATTTTGAAAACCGCAACCTTTTACAAGGCTTGGTTTCACAAATAGCGCCAGCCAAACACATTGTTAGGTAGTTGGGGCTCGAAAATCCACAAAATCGCTTTGGACCGGCATATTTCGATAACCAGACGACTCAGAATTTTTGGGTTTAGATGTGTACATAGGAATTGAATAGACCTTTCATTCGATGTATGTCTCGATGCGTTTGGAGAACTTTGAAAAAATCGTGATTTTTGTAGACAAGTGGTTAGTGCAGGATTTTTTCAAAAATCTCAAAAATTCTGTAAAATCACTTTGATTAGAAATATTTCGAGAACTAGACCTCGCAAAAACTTCTGGTTTTCACCTGTGGGTAGCTCTGGAAAATGTTATCATAGATTTTGAAAGCGGCAACCTCTTAAAAGGCTTGGTTTCGGAAATAGCGCCAGCCAAACACATTGTTAGGTAGTTGGGGCTCGAAAATCCACAAAATCGCTTTGGACCGGCATATTTCGATAACCAGACGACTCAGAATTTTTGGGTTTAGATGTGTACATAGGAATTGAATAGACCTTTCATTCGATGTATGTCTCGATGCGTTTGGAGAACTTTGAAAAAATCGTGATTTTTGTAGACAAGTGGTTAGTCCAGGATTTTTTCAAAAATCTCAAAAATTCTGTAAAATCACTTTGATTAGAAATATTTCGAGAACTAGACCTCGCAAAAACTTTTGGTTTTCACTTGTGGATAGCTCTGAAAAATCCAACTATGGATTTTGAAAACCGCAACCTTTTACAAGGCTTGGTTTCAGAAATAGCGCCAGCCAAACACATTGTTAGGTAGTTGGGGCTCGAAAATCCACAAAATCGCTTTGGACCGGCATATTTCGATAACCAGACGACTCAGAATTTTTGGGTTTAGATGTGTACATAGGAATTGAATAGACCTTTCATTCGATGTATGTCTCGATGCGTTTGGAGAACTTTGAAAAAATCGTGATTTTTGTAGACAAGTGGTTAGTCCAGGATTTTTTCAAAAATCTCAAAAATTCTGTAAAATCACTTTGATTAGAAATATTTCGAGAACTAGACCTCGCAAAAACTTTTGGTTTTCACTTGTGGATAGCTCTGAAAAATCCAACTATGGATTTTGAAAACCGCAACCTTTTACAAGGCTTGGTTTCGGAAATAGCGCCAGCCAAACACATTGTTAGGTAGTTGTGGCTCGAAAATCCACAAAATCGCTTTGGACCGGCATATTTCGATAACCAGACGACTTAGAATTTTTGGGTTTAGATGTGTACATAGGAATTGAATAGACCTTTCATTCGATGTATGTCTCGATGCGTTTGGAGAACTTTGAAAAAATCGTGATTTTTGTAGACAAGTGGTTAGTCCAGGATTTTTTCAAAAATCTCAAAAATTCTGTAAAATCACTTTGATTAGAAATATTTCGAGAACTAGACCTCGC
Organism: Philhelius festivus; assembly: GCA_963931855.1. Classification (NCBI taxonomy): domain Eukaryota; kingdom Metazoa; phylum Arthropoda; class Insecta; order Diptera; family Syrphidae; genus Philhelius; species Philhelius festivus. The sequence continues at coordinate 157,669,360 of OZ007556.1, forward strand.
AAAAACTTTTGGTTTTCACTTGTGGATAGCTCTGAAAAATCCAACTATGGATTTTGAAAACCGCAACCTTTTACAAGGCTTGGTTTCGGAAATAGCGCCAGCCAAACACATTGTTAGGTAGTTGGGGCTCGAAAATCCACAAAATCGCTTTGGACCGGCATATTTCGATAACCAGACGACTTAGAATTTTTGGGTTTAGATGTGTACATAGGAATTGAATAGACCTTTCATTCGATGTATGTCTCGATGCGTTTGGAGAACTTTGAAAAAATCGTGATTTTTGTAGACAAGTGGTTAGTGCAGGATTTTTTCAAAAATCTCAAAAATTCTGTAAAATCACTTTGATTAGAAATATTTCGAGAACTAGACCTCGCAAAAACTTCTGGTTTTCACCTGTGGGTAGCTCTGGAAAATGTTATCATAGATTTTGAAAGCGGCAACCTCTTAAAAGGCTTGGTTTCGGAAATAGCGCCAGCCAAACACATTGTTAGGTAGTTGGGGCTCGAAAATCCACAAAATCGCTTTGGACCGGCATATTTCGATAACCAGACGACTCAGAATTTTTGGGTTTAGATGTGTACATAGGAATTGAATAGACCTTTCATTCGATGTATGTCTCGATGCGTTTGGAGAACTTTGAAAAAAACGTGATTTTTGTAGACAAGTGGTTAGTCCAGGATTTTTTCAAAAATCTCAAAAATTCTGTAAAATCACTTTGATTAGAAATATTTCGAGAACTAGACCTCGCAAAAACTTTTGGTTTTCACTTGTGGATAGCTCTGAAAAATCCAACTATGGATTTTGAAAACCGCAACCTTTTACAAGGCTTGGTTTCGGAAATAGAGCCAGCCAAACACATTGTTAGGTAGTTGTGGCTCGAAAATCCACAAAATCGCTTTGGACCGGCATATTTCGATAACCAGACGACTTAGAATTTTTGGGTTTAGATGTGTACATAGGAATTGAATAGACCTTTCATTCGATGTATGTCTCGATGCGTTTGGAGAACTTTGAAAAAATCGTGATTTTTGTAGACAAGTGGTTAGTCCAGGATTTTTTCAAAAATCTCAAAAATTCTGTAAAATCACTTTGATTAGAAATATTTCGAGAACTAGACCTCGCAAAAACTTTTGGTTTTCACTTGGGATAGCTCTGAAAAATCCAACTAAGGATTTTGAAAACCGCAACCTTTTACAAGGCTTGGTTTCGGAAATAGCGCCAGCCAAACACATTGTTAGGTAGTTGGGGCTCGAAAATCCACAAAAACCGCTTTGGACCGGCATATTTCGATAACCAGACGACTCAGAATTTTTGGGTTTAGATGTGTACATAGGAATTGAATAGACCTTTCATTCGATGTATGTCTCGATGCGTTTGGAGAACTTTGAAAAAATCGTGATTTTTGTAGACAAGTGGTTAGTCCAGGATTTTTTCAAAAATCTCAAAAATTCTGTAAAATCACTTTGATTAGAAATATTTCGAGAACTAGACCTCGCAAAAACTTTTGGTTTTCACTTGTGGATAGCTCTGAAAAATCCAACTATGGATTTTGAAAACCGCAACCTTTTACAAGGCTTGGTTTCGGAAATAGCGCCAGCCAAACACATTGTTAGGTAGTTGGGGCTCGAAAATCCACAAAAACCGCTTTGGACCGGCATATTTCGATAACCAGACGACTCAGAATTTTTGGGTTTAGATGTGTACATAGGAATTGAATAGACCTTTCATTCGATGTATGTCTCGATGCGTTTGGAGAACTTTGAAAAAATCGTGATTTTTGTAGACAAGTGGTTAGTCCAGGATTTTTTCAAAAATCTCAAAAATTCTGTAAAATCACTTTGATTAGAAATATTTCGAGAACTAGACCTCGCAAAAACTTTTGGTTTTCACTTGTGGATAGCTCTGAAAAATCCAACTATGGATTTTGAAAACCGCAACCTTTTACAAGGCTTGGTTTCGGAAATAGCGCCAGCCAAACACATTGTTAGGTAGTTGGGGCTCGAAAATCCACAAAATCGCTTTGGACCGGCATATTTCGATAACCAGACGACTTAGAATTTTTGGGTTTAGATGTGTACATAGGAATTGAATAGACCTTTCATTCGATGTATGTCTCGATGCGTTTGGAGAACTTTGAAAAAATCGTGATTTTTGTAGACAAGTGGTTAGTGCAGGATTTTTTCAAAAATCTCAAAAATTCTGTAAAATCACTTTGATTAGAAATATTTCGAGAACTAGACCTCGCAAAAACTTCTGGTTTTCACCTGTGGGTAGCTCTGGAAAATGTTATCATAGATTTTGAAAGCGGCAACCTCTTAAAAGGCTTGGTTTCGGAAATAGCGCCAGCCAAACACATTGTTAGGTAGTTGGGGCTCGAAAATCCACAAAAATCGCTTTGGACCGGCATATTTCGATAACCAGACGACTCAGAATTTTTGGGTTTAGATGTGTACATAGGAATTGAATAGACCTTTCATTCGATGTATGTCTCGATGCGTTTGGAGAACTTTGAAAAAATCGTGATTTTTGTAGACAAGTGGTTAGTCCAGGATTTTTTCAAAAATCTCAAAAATTCTGTAAAATCACTTTGATTAGAAATATTTCGAGAACTAGACCTCGCAAAAACTTTTGGTTTTCACTTGGGATAGCTCTGAAAAATCCAACTAAGGATTTTGAAAACCGCAACCTTTTACAAGGCTTGGTTTCGGAAATAGCGCCAGCCAAACACATTGTTAGGTAGTTGGGGCTCGAAAATCCACAAAAACCGCTTTGGACCGGCATATTTCGATAACCAGACGACTCAGAATTTTTGGGTTTAGATGTGTACATAGGAATTGAATAGACCTTTCATTCGATGTATGTCTCGATGCGTTTGGAGAACTTTGAAAAAATCGTGATTTTTGTAGACAAGTGGTTAGTGCAGGATTTTTTCAAAAATCTCAAAAATTCTGTAAAATCACTTTGATTAGAAATATTTCGAGAACTAGACCTCGCAAAAACTTCTGGTTTTCACCTGTGGGTAGCTCTGGAAAATGTTATCATAGATTTTGAAAGCGGCAACCTCTTAAAAGGCTTGGTTTCGGAAATAGCGCCAGCCAAACACATTGTTAGGTAGTTGGGGCTCGAAAATCCACAAAATCGCTTTGGACCGGCATATTTCGATAACCAGACGACTCAGAATTTTTGGGTTTAGATGTGTACATAGGAATTGAATAGACCTTTCATTCGATGTATGTCTCGATGCGTTTGGAGAACTTTGAAAAAATCGTGATTTTTGTAGACAAGTGGTTAGTCCAGGATTTTTTCAAAAATCTCAAAAATTCTGTAAAATCACTTTGATTAGAAATATTTCGAGAACTAGACCTCGCAAAAACTTTTGGTTTTCACTTGTGGATAGCTCTGAAAAATCCAACTATGGATTTTGAAAACCGCAACCTTTTACAAGGCTTGGTTTCAGAAATAGCGCCAGCCAAACACATTGTTAGGTAGTTGGGGCTCGAAAATCCACAAAATCGCTTTGGACCGGCATATTTCGATAACCAGACGACTCAGAATTTTTGGGTTTAGATGTGTACATAGGAATTGAATAGACCTTTCATTCGATGTATGTCTCGATGCGTTTGGAGAACTTTGAAAAAATCGTGATTTTTGTAGACAAGTGGTTAGTCCAGGATTTTTTCAAAAATCTCAAAAATTCTGTAAAATCACTTTGATTAGAAATATTTCGAGAACTAGACCTCGCAAAAACTTTTGGTTTTCACTTGTGGATAGCTCTGAAAAATCCAACTATGGATTTTGAAAACCGCAACCTTTTACAAGGCTTGGTTTCGGAAATAGCGCCAGCCAAACACATTGTTAGGTAGTTGTGGCTCGAAAATCCACAAAATCGCTTTGGACCGGCATATTTCGATAACCAGACGACTTAGAATTTTTGGGTTTAGATGTGTACATAGGAATTGAATAGACCTTTCATTCGATGTATGTCTCGATGCGTTTGGAGAACTTTGAAAAAATCGTGATTTTTGTAGACAAGTGGTTAGTCCAGGATTTTTTCAAAAATCTCAAAAATTCTGTAAAATCACTTTGATTAGAAATATTTCGAGAACTAGACCTCGCAAAAACTTTTGGTTTTCACTTGTGGATAGCTCTGAAAAATCCAACTATGGATTTTGAAAACCGCAACCTTTTACAAGGCTTGGTTTCGGAAATAGCGCCAGCCAAACACATTGTTAGGTAGTTGGGGCTCGAAAATCCACAAAATCGCTTTGGACCGGCATATTTCGATAACCAGACGACTTAGAATTTTTGGGTTTAGATGTGTACATAGGAATTGAATAGACCTTTCATTCGATGTATGTCTCGATGCGTTTGGAGAACTTTGAAAAAATCGTGATTTTTGTAGACAAGTGGTTAGTGCAGGATTTTTTCAAAAATCTCAAAAATTCTGTAAAATCACTTTGATTAGAAATATTTCGAGAACTAGACCTCGCAAAAACTTCTGGTTTTCACCTGTGGGTAGCTCTGGAAAATGTTATCATAGATTTTGAAAGCGGCAACCTCTTAAAAGGCTTGGTTTCGGAAATAGCGCCAGCCAAACACATTGTTAGGTAGTTGGGGCTCGAAAATCCACAAAATCGCTTTGGACCGGCATATTTCGATAACCAGACGACTCAGAATTTTTGGGTTTAGATGTGTACATAGGAATTGAATAGACCTTTCATTCGATGTATGTCTCGATGCGTTTGGAGAACTTTGAAAAAAACGTGATTTTTGTAGACAAGTGGTTAGTCCAGGATTTTTTCAAAAATCTCAAAAATTCTGTAAAATCACTTTGATTAGAAATATTTCGAGAACTAGACCTCGCAAAAACTTTTGGTTTTCACTTGTGGATAGCTCTGAAAAATCCAACTATGGATTTTGAAAACCGCAACCTTTTACAAGGCTTGGTTTCGGAAATAGAGCCAGCCAAACACATTGTTAGGTAGTTGTGGCTCGAAAATCCACAAAATCGCTTTGGACCGGCATATTTCGATAACCAGACGACTTAGAATTTTTGGGTTTAGATGTGTACATAGGAATTGAATAGACCTTTCATTCGATGTATGTCTCGATGCGTTTGGAGAACTTTGAAAAAATCGTGATTTTTGTAGACAAGTGGTTAGTCCAGGATTTTTTCAAAAATCTCAAAAATTCTGTAAAATCACTTTGATTAGAAATATTTCGAGAACTAGACCTCGCAAAAACTTTTGGTTTTCACTTGGGATAGCTCTGAAAAATCCAACTAAGGATTTTGAAAACCGCAACCTTTTACAAGGCTTGGTTTCGGAAATAGCGCCAGCCAAACACATTGTTAGGTAGTTGGGGCTCGAAAATCCACAAAAACCGCTTTGGACCGGCATATTTCGATAACCAGACGACTCAGAATTTTTGGGTTTAGATGTGTACATAGGAATTGAATAGACCTTTCATTCGATGTATGTCTCGATGCGTTTGGAGAACTTTGAAAAAATCGTGATTTTTGTAGACAAGTGGTTAGTCCAGGATTTTTTCAAAAATCTCAAAAATTCTGTAAAATCACTTTGATTAGAAATATTTCGAGAACTAGACCTCGCAAAAACTTTTGGTTTTCACTTGTGGATAGCTCTGAAAAATCCAACTATGGATTTTGAAAACCGCAACCTTTTACAAGGCTTGGTTTCGGAAATAGCGCCAGCCAAACACATTGTTAGGTAGTTGGGGCTCGAAAATCCACAAAAACCGCTTTGGACCGGCATATTTCGATAACCAGACGACTCAGAATTTTTGGGTTTAGATGTGTACATAGGAATTGAATAGACCTTTCATTCGATGTATGTCTCGATGCGTTTGGAGAACTTTGAAAAAATCGTGATTTTTGTAGACAAGTGGTTAGTCCAGGATTTTTTCAAAAATCTCAAAAATTCTGTAAAATCACTTTGATTAGAAATATTTCGAGAACTAGACCTCGCAAAAACTTTTGGTTTTCACTTGTGGATAGCTCTGAAAAATCCAACTATGGATTTTGAAAACCGCAACCTTTTACAAGGCTTGGTTTCGGAAATAGCGCCAGCCAAACACATTGTTAGGTAGTTGGGGCTCGAAAATCCACAAAATCGCTTTGGACCGGCATATTTCGATAACCAGACGACTTAGAATTTTTGGGTTTAGATGTGTACATAGGAATTGAATAGACCTTTCATTCGATGTATGTCTCGATGCGTTTGGAGAACTTTGAAAAAATCGTGATTTTTGTAGACAAGTGGTTAGTGCAGGATTTTTTCAAAAATCTCAAAAATTCTGTAAAATCACTTTGATTAGAAATATTTCGAGAACTAGACCTCGCAAAAACTTCTGGTTTTCACCTGTGGGTAGCTCTGGAAAATGTTATCATAGATTTTGAAAGCGGCAACCTCTTAAAAGGCTTGGTTTCGGAAATAGCGCCAGCCAAACACATTGTTAGGTAGTTGGGGCTCGAAAATCCACAAAAATCGCTTTGGACCGGCATATTTCGATAACCAGACGACTCAGAATTTTTGGGTTTAGATGTGTACATAGGAATTGAATAGACCTTTCATTCGATGTATGTCTCGATGCGTTTGGAGAACTTTGAAAAAATCGTGATTTTTGTAGACAAGTGGTTAGTCCAGGATTTTTTCAAAAATCTCAAAAATTCTGTAAAATCACTTTGATTAGAAATATTTCGAGAACTAGACCTCGCAAAAACTTTTGGTTTTCACTTGTGGATAGCTCTGAAAAATCCAACTATGGATTTTGAAAACCGCAACCTTTTACAAGGCTTGGTTTCGGAAATAGCGCCAGCCAAACACATTGTTAGGTAGTTGTGGCTCGAAAATCCACAAAATCGCTTTGGACCGGCATATTTCGATAACCAGACGACTTAGAATTTTTGGGTTTAGATGTGTACATAGGAATTGAATAGACCTTTCATTCGATGTATGTCTCGATGCGTTTGGAGAACTTTGAAAAAATCGTGATTTTTGTAGACAAGTGGTTAGTCCAGGATTTTTTCAAAAATCTCAAAAATTCTGTAAAATCACTTTGATTAGAAATATTTCGAGAACTAGACCTCGCAAAAACTTTTGGTTTTCACTTGTGGATAGCTCTGAAAAATCCAACTATGGATTTTGAAAACCGCAACCTTTTACAAGGCTTGGTTTCAGAAATAGCGCCAGCCAAACACATTGTTAGGTAGTTGGGGCTCGAAAATCCACAAAATCGCTTTGGACCGGCATATTTCGATAACCAGACGACTCAGAATTTTTGGGTTTAGATGTGTACATAGGAATTGAATAGACCTTTCATTCGATGTATGTCTCGATGCGTTTGGAGAACTTTGAAAAAATCGTGATTTTTGTAGACAAGTGGTTAGTCCAGGATTTTTTCAAAAATCTCAAAAATTCTGTAAAATCACTTTGATTAGAAATATTTCGAGAACTAGACCTCGCAAAAACTTTTGGTTTTCACTTGTGGATAGCTCTGAAAAATCCAACTATGGATTTTGAAAACCGCAACCTTTTACAAGGCTTGGTTTCGGAAATAGCGCCAGCCAAACACATTGTTAGGTAGTTGTGGCTCGAAAATCCACAAAATCGCTTTGGACCGGCATATTTCGATAACCAGACGACTTAGAATTTTTGGGTTTAGATGTGTACATAGGAATTGAATAGACCTTTCATTCGATGTATGTCTCGATGCGTTTGGAGAACTTTGAAAAAATCGTGATTTTTGTAGACAAGTGGTTAGTCCAGGATTTTTTCAAAAATCTCAAAAATTCTGTAAAATCACTTTGATTAGAAATATTTCGAGAACTAGACCTCGCAAAAACTTTTGGTTTTCACTTGTGGATAGCTCTGAAAAATCCAACTATGGATTTTGAAAACCGCAACCTTTTACAAGGCTTGGTTTCGGAAATAGCGCCAGCCAAACACATTGTTAGGTAGTTGGGGCTCGAAAATCCACAAAATCGCTTTGGACCGGCATATTTCGATAACCAGACGACTTAGAATTTTTGGGTTTAGATGTGTACATAGGAATTGAATAGACCTTTCATTCGATGTATGTCTCGATGCGTTTGGAGAACTTTGAAAAAATCGTGATTTTTGTAGACAAGTGGTTAGTGCAGGATTTTTTCAAAAATCTCAAAAATTCTGTAAAATCACTTTGATTAGAAATATTTCGAGAACTAGACCTCGCAAAAACTTCTGGTTTTCACCTGTGGGTAGCTCTGGAAAATGTTATCATAGATTTTGAAAGCGGCAACCTCTTAAAAGGCTTGGTTTCGGAAATAGCGCCAGCCAAACACATTGTTAGGTAGTTGGGGCTCGAAAATCCACAAAATCGCTTTGGACCGGCATATTTCGATAACCAGACGACTCAGAATTTTTGGGTTTAGATGTGTACATAGGAATTGAATAGACCTTTCATTCGATGTATGTCTCGATGCGTTTGGAGAACTTTGAAAAAAACGTGATTTTTGTAGACAAGTGGTTAGTCCAGGATTTTTTCAAAAATCTCAAAAATTCTGTAAAATCACTTTGATTAGAAATATTTCGAGAACTAGACCTCGCAAAAACTTTTGGTTTTCACTTGTGGATAGCTCTGAAAAATCCAACTATGGATTTTGAAAACCGCAACCTTTTACAAGGCTTGGTTTCGGAAATAGCGCCAGCCAAACACATTGTTAGGTAGTTGTGGCTCGAAAATCCACAAAATCGCTTTGGACCGGCATATTTCGATAACCAGACGACTTAGAATTTTTGGGTTTAGATGTGTACATAGGAATTGAATAGACCTTTCATTCGATGTATGTCTCGATGCGTTTGGAGAACTTTGAAAAAATCGTGATTTTTGTAGACAAGTGGTTAGTCCAGGATTTTTTCAAAAATCTCAAAAATTCTGTAAAATCACTTTGATTAGAAATATTTCGAGAACTAGACCTCGCAAAAACTTTTGGTTTTCACTTGGGATAGCTCTGAAAAATCCAACTAAGGATTTTGAAAACCGCAACCTTTTACAAGGCTTGGTTTCGGAAATAGCGCCAGCCAAACACATTGTTAGGTAGTTGGGGCTCGAAAATCCACAAAATCGCTTTGGACCGGCATATTTCGATAACCAGACGACTCAGAATTTTTGGGTTTAGATGTGTACATAGGAATTGAATAGACCTTTCATTCGATGTATGTCTCGATGCGTTTGGAGAACTTTGAAAAAATCGTGATTTTTGTAGACAAGTGGTTAGTGCAGGATTTTTTCAAAAATCTCAAAAATTCTGTAAAATCACTTTGATTAGAAATATTTCGAGAACTAGACCTCGCAAAAACTTCTGGTTTTCACCTGTGGGTAGCTCTGGAAAATGTTATCATAGATTTTGAAAGCGGCAACCTCTTAAAAGGCTTGGTTTCGGAAATAGCGCCAGCCAAACACATTGTTAGGTAGTTGGGGCTCGAAAATCCACAAAAATCGCTTTGGACCGGCATATTTCGATAACCAGACGACTTAGAATTTTTGGGTTTAGATGTGTACATAGGAATTGAATAGACCTTTCATTCGATGTATGTCTCGATGCGTTTGGAGAACTTTGAAAAAATCGTGATTTTTGTAGACAAGTGGTTAGTCCAGGATTTTTTCAAAAATCTCAAAAATTCTGTAAAATCACTTTGATTAGAAATATTTCGAGAACTAGACCTCGCAAAAACTTTTGGTTTTCACTTGTGGATAGCTCTGAAAAATCCAACTATGGATTTTGAAAACCGCAACCTTTTACAAGGCTTGGTTTCGGAAATAGCGCCAGCCAAACACATTGTTAGGTAGTTGTGGCTCGAAAATCCACAAAATCGCTTTGGACCGGCATATTTCGATAACCAGACGACTTAGAATTTTTGGGTTTAGATGTGTACATAGGAATTGAATAGACCTTTCATTCGATGTATGTCTCGATGCGTTTGGAGAACTTTGAAAAAATCGTGATTTTTGTAGACAAGTGGTTAGTCCAGGATTTTTTCAAAAATCTCAAAAATTCTGTAAAATCACTTTGATTAGAAATATTTCGAGAACTAGACCTCGCAAAAACTTCTGGTTTTCACCTGTGGATGGCTCTGGAAAATCCAACTATGGATTTTGAAAACCGCAACCTCTTAAAAGGCTTGGTTTCGGAAATAGCGCCAGCCAAACACATTGTTAGGTAGTTGGGGCTCGAAAATCCACAAAATCGCTTTGGACCGGCATATTTCGATAACCAGACGACTTAGAATTTTTGGGTTTAGATGTGTACATAGGAATTGAATAGACCTTTCATTCGATGTATGTCTCGATGCGTTTGGAGAACTTTGAAAAAATCGTGATTTTTGTAGACAAGTGGTTAGTCCAGGATTTTTTCAAAAATCTCAAAAATTCTGTAAAATCACTTTGATTAGAAATATTTCGAGAACTAGACCTCGCAAAAACTTTTGGTTTTCACTTGTGGATAGCTCTGAAAAATCCAACTATGGATTTTGAAAACCGCAACCTTTTACAAGGCTTGGTTTCAGAAATAGCGCCAGCCAAACACATTGTTAGGTAGTTGGGGCTCGAAAATCCACAAAATCGCTTTGGACCGGCATATTTCGATAACCAGACGACTTAGAATTTTTGGGTTTAGATGTGTACATAGGAATTGAATAGACCTTTCATTCGATGTATGTCTCGATGCGTTTGGAGAACTTTGAAAAAATCGTGATTTTTGTAGACAAGTGGTTAGTGCAGGATTTTTTCAAAAATCTCAAAAATTCTGTAAAATCACTTTGATTAGAAATATTTCGAGAACTAGACCTCGCAAAAACTTCTGGTTTTCACCTGTGGGTAGCTCTGGAAAATGTTATCATAGATTTTGAAAGCGGCAACCTCTTAAAAGGCTTGGTTTCGGAAATAGCGCCAGCCAAACACATTGTTAGGTAGTTGGGGCTCGAAAATCCACAAAATCGCTTTGGACCGGCATATTTCGATAACCAGACGACTCAGAATTTTTGGGTTTAGATGTGTACATAGGAATTGAATAGACCTTTCATTCGATGTATGTCTCGATGCGTTTGGAGAACTTTGAAAAAATCGTGATTTTTGTAGACAAGTGGTTAGTCCAGGATTTTTTCAAAAATCTCAAAAATTCTGTAAAATCACTTTGATTAGAAATATTTCGAGAACTAGACCTCGCAAAAACTTTTGGTTTTCACTTGTGGATAGCTCTGAAAAATCCAACTATGGATTTTGAAAACCGCAACCTTTTACAAGGCTTGGTTTCAGAAATAGCGCCAGCCAAACACATTGTTAGGTAGTTGGGGCTCGAAAATCCACAAAATCGCTTTGGACCGGCATATTTCGATAACCAGACGACTTAGAATTTTTGGGTTTAGATGTGTACATAGGAATTGAATAGACCTTTCATTCGATGTATGTCTCGATGCGTTTGGAGAACTTTGAAAAAATCGTGATTTTTGTAGACAAGTGGTTAGTGCAGGATTTTTTCAAAAATCTCAAAAATTCTGTAAAATCACTTTGATTAGAAATATTTCGAGAACTAGACCTCGCAAAAACTTCTGGTTTTCACCTGTGGGTAGCTCTGGAAAATGTTATCATAGATTTTGAAAGCGGCAACCTCTTAAAAGGCTTGGTTTCGGAAATAGCGCCAGCCAAACACATTGTTAGGTAGTTGGGGCTCGAAAATCCACAAAATCGCTTTGGACCGGCATATTTCGATAACCAGACGACTCAGAATTTTTGGGTTTAGATGTGTACATAGGAATTGAATAGACCTTTCATTCGATGTATGTCTCGATGCGTTTGGAGAACTTTGAAAAAATCGTGATTTTTGTAGACAAGTGGTTAGTCCAGGATTTTTTCAAAAATCTCAAAAATTCTGTAAAATCACTTTGATAAGAAATATTTCGAGAACTAGACCTCGCAAAAACTTTTGGTTTTCACTTGTGGATAGCTCTGAAAAATCCAACTATGGATTTTGAAAACCGCAACCTTTTACAAGGCTTGGTTTCAGAAATAGCGCCAGCCAAACACATTGTTAGGTAGTTGGGGCTCGAAAATCCACAAAATCGCTTTGGGCCGGCATATTTCGATAACCAGACGACTCAGAATTTTTGGGTTTAGATGTGTACATAGGAATTGAATAGACCTTTCATTCGATGTATGTCTCGATGCGTTTGGAGAACTTTGAAAAAATCGTGATTTTTGTAGACAAGTGGTTAGTCCAGGATTTTTTCAAAAATCTGAAAAATTCTGTAAAATCACTTTGATTAGAAATATTTCGAGAACTAGACCTCGCAAAAACTTTTGGTTTTCACTTGTGGATAGCTCTGAAAAATCCAACTATGGATTTTGAAAACCGCAACCTTTTACAAGGCTTGGTTTCGGAAATAGCGCCAGCCAAACACATTGTTAGGTAGTTGGGGCTCGAAAATCCACAAAATCGCTTTGGACCGGCATATTTCGATAACCAGACGACTTAGAATTTTTGGGTTTAGATGTGTACATAGGAATTGAATAGACCTTTCATTCGATGTATGTCTCGATGCGTTTGGAGAACTTTGAAAAAATCGTGATTTTTGTAGACAAGTGGTTAGTCCAGGATTTTTTCAAAAATCTCAAAAATTCTGTAAAATCACTTTGATTAGAAATATTTCGAGAACTAGACCTCGCAAAAACTTTTGGTTTTCACTTGTGGATAGCTCTGAAAAATCCAACTATGGATTTTGAAAACCGCAACCTTTTACAAGGCTTGGTTTCGGAAATAGCGCCAGCCAAACACATTGTTAGGTAGTTGGGGCTCGAAAATCCACAAAATCGCTTTGGACCGGCATATTTCGATAACCAGACGACTTAGAATTTTTGGGTTTAGATGTGTACATAGGAATTGAATAGACCTTTCATTCGATGTATGTCTCGATGCGTTTGGAGAACTTTGAAAAAATCGTGATTTTTGTAGACAAGTGGTTAGTCCAGGATTTTTTCAAAAATCTCAAAAATTCTGTAAAATCACTTTGATTAGAAATATTTCGAGAACTAGACCTCGCAAAAACTTTTGGTTTTCACTTGTGGATAGCTCTGAAAAATCCAACTATGGATTTTGAAAACCGCAACCTTTTACAAGGCTTGGTTTCAGAAATAGCGCCAGCCAAACACATTGTTAGGTAGTTGGGGCTCGAAAATCCACAAAATCGCTTTGGACCGGCATATTTCGATAACCAGACGACTCAGAATTTTTGGGTTTAGATGTGTACATAGGAATTGAATAGACCTTTCATTCGATGTATGTCTCGATGCGTTTGGAGAACTTTGAAAAAATCGTGATTTTTGTAGACAAGTGGTTAGTCCAGGATTTTTTCAAAAATCTCAAAAATTCTGTAAAATCACTTTGATAAGAAATATTTCGAGAACTAGACCTCGCAAAAACTTTTGGTTTTCACTTGTGGATAGCTCTGAAAAATCCAACTATGGATTTTGAAAACCGCAACCTTTTACAAGGCTTGGTTTCAGAAATAGCGCCAGCCAAACACATTGTTAGGTAGTTGGGGCTCGAAAATCCACAAAATCGCTTTGGACCGGCATATTTCGATAACCAGACGACTTAGAATTTTTGGGTTTAGATGTGTACATAGGAATTGAATAGACCTTTCATTCGATGTATGTCTCGATGCGTTTGGAGAACTTTGAAAAAATCGTGATTTTTGTAGACAAGTGGTTAGTGCAGGATTTTTTCAAAAATCTCAAAAATTCTGTAAAATCACTTTGATTAGAAATATTTCGAGAACTAGACCTCGCAAAAACTTCTGGTTTTCACCTGTGGGTAGCTCTGGAAAATGTTATCATAGATTTTGAAAGCGGCAACCTCTTAAAAGGCTTGGTTTCGGAAATAGCGCCAGCCAAACACATTGTTAGGTAGTTGGGGCTCGAAAATCCACAAAATCGCTTTGGACCGGCATATTTCGATAACCAGACGACTCAGAATTTTTGGGTTTAGATGTGTACATAGGAATTGAATAGACCTTTCATTCGATGTATGTCTCGATGCGTTTGGAGAACTTTGAAAAAATCGTGATTTTTGTAGACAAGTGGTTAGTCCAGGATTTTTTCAAAAATCTCAAAAATTCTGTAAAATCACTTTGATAAGAAATATTTCGAGAACTAGACCTCGCAAAAACTTTTGGTTTTCACTTGTGGATAGCTCTGAAAAATCCAACTATGGATTTTGAAAACCGCAACCTTTTACAAGGCTTGGTTTCAGAAATAGCGCCAGCCAAACACATTGTTAGGTAGTTGGGGCTCGAAAATCCACAAAATCGCTTTGGGCCGGCATATTTCGATAACCAGACGACTCAGAATTTTTGGGTTTAGATGTGTACATAGGAATTGAATAGACCTTTCATTCGATGTATGTCTCGATGCGTTTGGAGAACTTTGAAAAAATCGTGATTTTTGTAGACAAGTGGTTAGTCCAGGATTTTTTCAAAAATCTCAAAAATTCTGTAAAATCACTTTGATTAGAAATATTTCGAGAACTAGACCTCGCAAAAACTTTTGGTTTTCACTTGTGGATAGCTCTGAAAAATCCAACTATGGATTTTGAAAACCGCAACCTTTTACAAGGCTTGGTTTCGGAAATAGCGCCAGCCAAACACATTGTTAGGTAGTTGGGGCTCGAAAATCCACAAAATCGCTTTGGGCCGGCATATTTCGATAACCAGACGACTTAGAATTTTTGGGTTTAGATGTGTACATAGGAATTGAATAGACCTTTCATTCGATGTATGTCTCGATGCGTTTGGAGAACTTTGAAAAAATCGTGATTTTTGTAGACAAGTGGTTAGTCCAGGATTTTTTCAAAAATCTCAAAAATTCTGTAAAATCACTTTGATTAGAAATATTTCGAGAACTAGACCTCGCAAAAACTTTTGGTTTTCACTTGTGGATAGCTCTGAAAAATCCAACTATGGATTTTGAAAACCGCAACCTTTTACAAGGCTTGGTTTCGGAAATAGCGCCAGCCAAACACATTGTTAGGTAGTTGGGGCTCGAAAATCCACAAAATCGCTTTGGACCGGCATATTTCGATAACCAGACGACTTAGAATTTTTGGGTTTAGATGTGTACATAGGAATTGAATAGACCTTTCATTCGATGTATGTCTCGATGCGTTTGGAGAACTTTGAAAAAATCGTGATTTTTGTAGACAAGTGGTTAGTCCAGGATTTTTTCAAAAATCTCAAAAATTCTGTAAAATCACTTTGATTAGAAATATTTCGAGAACTAGACCTCGCAAAAACTTTTGGTTTTCACTTGTGGATAGCTCTGAAAAATCCAACTATGGATTTTGAAAACCGCAACCTTTTACAAGGCTTGGTTTCGGAAATAGCGCCAGCCAAACACATTGTTAGGTAGTTGGGGCTCGAAAATCCACAAAATCGCTTTGGACCGGCATATTTCGATAACCAGACGACTTAGAATTTTTGGGTTTAGATGTGTACATAGGAATTGAATAGACCTTTCATTCGATGTATGTCTCGATGCGTTTGGAGAACTTTGAAAAAATCGTGATTTTTGTAGACAAGTGGTTAGTCCAGGATTTTTTCAAAAATCTCAAAAATTCTGTAAAATCACTTTGATTAGAAATATTTCGAGAACTAGACCTCGCAAAAACTTCTGGTTTTCACCTGTGGGTAGCTCTGGAAAATGTTATCATAGATTTTGAAAGCGGCAACCTCTTAAAAGGCTTGGTTTCGGAAATAGCGCCAGCCAAACACATTGTTAGGTAGTTGGGGCTCGAAAATCCACAAAATCGCTTTGGACCGGCATATTTCGATAACCAGACGACTCAGAATTTTTGGGTTTAGATGTGTACATAGGAATTGAATAGACCTTTCATTCGATGTATGTCTCGATGCGTTTGGAGAACTTTGAAAAAATCGTGATTTTTGTAGACAAGTGGTTAGTCCAGGATTTTTTCAAAAATCTCAAAAATTCTGTAAAATCACTTTGATTAGAAATATTTCGAGAACTAGACCTCGCAAAAACTTTTGGTTTTCACTTGTGGATAGCTCTGAAAAATCCAACTATGGATTTTGAAAACCGCAACCTTTTACAAGGCTTGGTTTCACAAATAGCGCCAGCCAAACACATTGTTAGGTAGTTGGGGCTCGAAAATCCACAAAATCGCTTTGGACCGGCATATTTCGATAACCAGACGACTCAGAATTTTTGGGTTTAGATGTGTACATAGGAATTGAATAGACCTTTCATTCGATGTATGTCTCGATGCGTTTGGAGAACTTTGAAAAAATCGTGATTTTTGTAGACAAGTGGTTAGTCCAGGATTTTTTCAAAAATCTCAAAAATTCTGTAAAATCACTTTGATTAGAAATATTTCGAGAACTAGACCTCGCAAAAACTTTTGGTTTTCACTTGTGGATAGCTCTGAAAAATCCAACTATGGATTTTGAAAACCGCAACCTTTTACAAGGCTTGGTTTCGGAAATAGCGCCAGCCAAACACATTGTTAGGTAGTTGGGGCTCGAAAATCCACAAAATCGCTTTGGACCGGCATATTTCGATAACCAGACGACTCAGAATTTTTGGGTTTAGATGTGTACATAGGAATTGAATAGACCTTTCATTCGATGTATGTCTCGATGCGTTTGGAGAACTTTGAAAAAATCGTGATTTTTGTAGACAAGTGGTTAGTCCAGGATTTTTTCAAAAATCTCAAAAATTCTGTAAAATCACTTTGATTAGAAATATTTCGAGAACTAGACCTCGCAAAAACTTTTGGTTTTCACTTGTGGATAGCTCTGAAAAATCCAACTATGGATTTTGAAAACCGCAACCTTTTACAAGGCTTGGTTTCGGAAATAGCGCCAGCCAAACACATTGTTAGGTAGTTGGGGCTCGAAAATCCACAAAATCGCTTTGGACCGGCATATTTCGATAACCAGACGACTCAGAATTTTTCGGTTTAGATGTGTACATAGGAATTGAATAGACCTTTCATTCGATGTATGTCTCGATGCGTTTGGAGAACTTTGAAAAAATCGTGATTTTCGTAGACAAGTGGTTAGTCCAGGATTTTTTCAAAAATCTCAAAAATTCTGTAAAATCACTTTGATTAGAAATATTTCGAGAACCAGACCTCGCAAAAACTTCTGGTTTTCACCTGTGGATAGCTCTGGAAAATCCAACTATGGATTTTGAAAACCGCAACCTCTTACAAGGCTTGGTTTCGGAAATAGCACCAGCCAAACACATTGTTAGGTAGTTGGGGCTCGAAAATCCACAAAATCACTTTGGACCGGCATATTTCGATAACCAGACGACTACAAATTTTTTGGTTTAGATGTGTACATAGGAATTGAATAGACCTTTCATTCGATGTATGTCTCGATGCGTTTGGAGAACTTTAAAAAAATCGTGATTTTTGTAGACAAGTGGTTAGTCCAGGATTTTTTCAAAAATCTCAAAAATTCTGTAAAATCACTTTGATTAGAAATATTTCGAGAACCAGACCTCGCAAAAACTTCTGGTTTTCACCTGTGGATAGCTCTAGAAAATCCAACTATGGATTTTGAAAACCGCAACCTCTTACAAGGCTTGGTTTCGGAAATAGCGCCAGCCAAACACATTGTTAGGTAGTTGGGGCTCGAAAATCCACAAAATCGCTTTGGACCAGCATATTTCGATAACCAGACGACTCAGAATTTTTTGGTTTAGATGTGTACATAGGAATTGAATAGACCTTTCATTCGATGTATGTCTCGATGCGTTTGGAGAACTTTGAAAAAATCGTGATTTTTGTAGACAAGTGGTTAGTCCAGGATTTTTTCAAAAATCTCAAAAATTCTGTAAAATCACTTTGATTAGAAATATTTCGACAAGCAGACCTCGCAAAAACTTTTGGTTTTCACCTGTGGGTAGCTCTGGAAAATGTTATCATAGATTTTGAAAGCGGCAACCTCTTACAAGGCTTGGTTTCGGAAATAGCGCCAGCCAAACACATTGTTAGGTAGTTGGGGCTCGAAAATCCACAAAATCGCTTTGGACCGGCATATTTCGATAACCAGACGACTCAGAATTTTTGGGTTTAGATGTGTACATAGGAATTGAATAGACCTTTCATTCGATGTATGTCTCGATGCGTTTGGAGAACTTTGAAAAAATCGTGATTTTTGTAGACAAGTGGTTAGTCCAGGATTTTTTCAAAAATCTCAAAAATTCTGTAAAATCACTTTGATTAGAAATATTTCGAGAACTAGACCTCGCAAAAACTTCTGGTTTTCACCTGTGGATGGCTCTGGAAAATCCAACTATGGATTTTGAAAACCGCAACCTCTTAAAAGGCTTGGTTTCGGAAATAGCGCCAGCCAAACACATTGTTAGGTAGTTGGGGCTCGAAAATCCACAAAATCGCTTTGGACCGGCATATTTCGATAACCAGACGACTCAGAATTTTTGGGTTTAGATGTGTACATAGGAATTGAATAGACCTTTCATTCGATGTATGTCTCGATGCGTTTGGAGAACTTTGAAAAAATCGTGATTTTTGTAGACAAGTGGTTAGTCCAGGATTTTTTCAAAAATCTCAAAAATTCTGTAAAATCACTTTGATTAGAAATATTTCGAGAACTAGACCTCGCAAAAACTTTTGGTTTTCACTTGTGGATAGCTCTGAAAAATCCAACTATGGATTTTGAAAACCGCAACCTTTTACAAGGCTTGGTTTCAGAAATAGCGCCAGCCAAACACATTGTTAGGTAGTTGGGGCTCGAAAATCCACAAAATCGCTTTGGGCCGGCATATTTCGATAACCAGATGACTCAGAATTTTTGGGTTTAGATGTGTACATAGGAATTGAATAGACCTTTCATTCGATGTATGTCTCGATGCGTTTGGAGAACTTTGAAAAAATCGTGATTTTTGTAGACAAGTGGTTAGTCCAGGATTTTTTCAAAAATCTCAAAAATTCTGTAAAATCACTTTGATTAGAAATATTTCGAGAACTAGACCTCGCAAAAACTTTTGGTTTTCACTTGTGGATAGCTCTGAAAAATCCAACTATGGATTTTGAAAACCGCAACCTTTTACAAGGCTTGGTTTCGGAAATAGCGCCAGCCAAACACATTGTTAGGTAGTTGGGGCTCGAAAATCCACAAAATCGCTTTGGACCGGCATATTTCGATAACCAGACGACTTAGAATTTTTGGGTTTAGATGTGTACATAGGAATTGAATAGACCTTTCATTCGATGTATGTCTCGATGCGTTTGGAGAACTTTGAAAAAATCGTGATTTTTGTAGACAAGTGGTTAGTGCAGGATTTTTTCAAAAATCTCAAAAATTCTGTAAAATCACTTTGATTAGAAATATTTCGAGAACTAGACCTCGCAAAAACTTCTGGTTTTCACCTGTGGGTAGCTCTGGAAAATGTTATCATAGATTTTGAAAGCGGCAACCTCTTAAAAGGCTTGGTTTCGGAAATAGCGCCAGCCAAACACATTGTTAGGTAGTTGGGGCTCGAAAATCCACAAAATCGCTTTGGACCGGCATATTTCGATAACCAGACGACTCAGAATTTTTGGGTTTAGATGTGTACATAGGAATTGAATAGACCTTTCATTCGATGTATGTCTCGATGCGTTTGGAGAACTTTGAAAAAATCGTGATTTTTGTAGACAAGTGGTTAGTCCAGGATTTTTTCAAAAATCTCAAAAATTCTGTAAAATCACTTTGATTAGAAATATTTCGAGAACTAGACCTCGCAAAAACTTTTGGTTTTCACTTGTGGATAGCTCTGAAAAATCCAACTATGGATTTTGAAAACCGCAACCTTTTACAAGGCTTGGTTTCACAAATAGCGCCAGCCAAACACATTGTTAGGTAGTTGGGGCTCGAAAATCCACAAAATCGCTTTGGACCGGCATATTTCGATAACCAGACGACTCAGAATTTTTGGGTTTAGATGTGTACATAGGAATTGAATAGACCTTTCATTCGATGTATGTCTCGATGCGTTTGGAGAACTTTGAAAAAATCGTGATTTTTGTAGACAAGTGGTTAGTCCAGGATTTTTTCAAAAATCTCAAAAATTCTGTAAAATCACTTTGATTAGAAATATTTCGAGAACTAGACCTCGCAAAAACTTTTGGTTTTCACTTGTGGATAGCTCTGAAAAATCCAACTATGGATTTTGAAAACCGCAACCTTTTACAAGGCTTGGTTTCGGAAATAGCGCCAGCCAAACACATTGTTAGGTAGTTGGGGCTCGAAAATCCACAAAATCGCTTTGGACCGGCATATTTCGATAACCAGACGACTCAGAATTTTTGGGTTTAGATGTGTACATAGGAATTGAATAGACCTTTCATTCGATGTATGTCTCGATGCGTTTGGAGAACTTTGAAAAAATCGTGATTTTTGTAGACAAGTGGTTAGTCCAGGATTTTTTCAAAAATCTCAAAAATTCTGTAAAATCACTTTGATTAGAAATATTTCGAGAACTAGACCTAGCAAAAACTTTTGGTTTTCACTTGTGGATAGCTCTGAAAAATCCAACTATGGATTTTGAAAACCGCAACCTTTTACAAGGCTTGGTTTCGGAAATAGCGCCAGCCAAACACATTGTTAGGTAGTTGGGGCTCGAAAATCCACAAAATCGCTTTGGACCGGCATATTTCGATAACCAAACGACTCAGAATTTTTGGGTTTAGATGTGTACATAGGAATTGAATAGACCTTTCATTCGATGTATGTCTCGATGCGTTTGGAGAACTTTGAAAAAATCGTGATTTTTGTAGACAAGTGGTTAGTCCAGGATTTTTTCAAAAATCTCAAAAATTCTGTAAAATCACTTTGATTAGAAATATTTCGAGAACCAGACCTCGCAAAAACTTCTGGTTTTCACCTGTGGATAGCTCTGGAAAATCCAACTATGGATTTTGAAAACCGCAACCTCTTACAAGGCTTGGTTTCGGAAATAGCACCAGCCAAACACATTGTTAGGTAGTTGGGGCTCGAAAATCCACAAAATCACTTTGGACCGGCATATTTCGATAACCAGACGACTACAAATTTTTTGGTTTAGATGTGTACATAGGAATTGAATAGACCTTTCATTCGATGTATGTCTCGATGCGTTTGGAGAACTTTGAAAAAATCGTGATTTTTGTAGACAAGTGGTTAGTCCAGGATTTTTTCAAAAATCTCAAAAATTCTGTAAAATCACTTTGATTAGAAATATTTCGAGAACCAGACCCCGCAAAAGCTTCTGGTTTTCACCTGTGGATGGCTCTGGAAAATCCAACTATGGATTTTGAAAACCGCAACCTCTTAAAAGGCTTGGTTTCGGAAATAGCGCCAGCCAAACACATTGTTAGGTAGTTGGGGCTCGAAAATCCACAAAATCGCTTTGGACCAGCATATTTCGATAACCAGACGACTCAGAATTTTTTGGTTTAGATGTGTACATAGGAATTGAATAGACCTTTCATTCGATGTATGTCTCGATGCGTTTGGAGAACTTTGAAAAAATCGTGATTTTTGTAGACAAGTGGTTAGTCCAGGATTTTTTCAAAAATCTCAAAAATTCTGTAAAATCACTTTGATAAGAAATATTTCGAGAACTAGACCTCGCAAAAACTTTTGGTTTTCACTTGTGGATAGCTCTGAAAAATCCAACTATGGATTTTGAAAACCGCAACCTTTTACAAGGCTTGGTTTCGGAAATAGCGCCAGCCAAACACATTGTTAGGTAGTTGGGGCTCGAAAATCCACAAAATCGCTTTGGGCCGGCATATTTCGATAACCAGACGACTCAGAATTTTTGGGTTTAGATGTGTACATAGGAATTGAATAGACCTTTCATTCGATGTATGTCTCGATGCGTTTGGAGAACTTTGAAAAAATCGTGATTTTTGTAGACAAGTGGTTAGTGCAGGATTTTTTCAAAAATCCAAAAATTCTGTAAAATCACTTTGATTAGAAATATTTCGAGAACTAGACCTCGCAAAAACTTCTGGTTTTCACCTGTGGGTAGCTCTGGAAAATGTTATCATAGATTTTGAAAGCGGCAACCTCTTAAAAGGCTTGGTTTCGGAAATAGCGCCAGCCAAACACATTGTTAGGTAGTTGGGGCTCGAAAATCCACAAAATCGCTTTGGACCGGCATATTTCGATAACCAGACGACTCAGAATTTTTGGGTTTAGATGTGTACATAGGAATTGAATAGACCTTTCATTCGATGTATGTCTCGATGCGTTTGGAGAACTTTGAAAAAATCGTGATTTTTGTAGACAAGTGGTTAGTCCAGGATTTTTTCAAAAATCTCAAAAATTCTGTAAAATCACTTTGATTAGAAATATTTCGAGAACTAGACCTCGCAAAAACTTTTGGTTTTCACTTGTGGATAGCTCTGAAAAATCCAACTATGGATTTTGAAAACCGCAACCTTTTACAAGGCTTGGTTTCACAAATAGCGCCAGCCAAACACATTGTTAGGTAGTTGGGGCTCGAAAATCCACAAAATCGCTTTGGACCGGCATATTTCGATAACCAGACGACTCAGAATTTTTGGGTTTAGATGTGTACATAGGAATTGAATAGACCTTTCATTCGATGTATGTCTCGATGCGTTTGGAGAACTTTGAAAAAATCGTGATTTTTGTAGACAAGTGGTTAGTCCAGGATTTTTTCAAAAATCTCAAAAATTCTGTAAAATCACTTTGATTAGAAATATTTCGAGAACTAGACCTCGCAAAAACTTCTGGTTTTCACCTGTGGGTAGCTCTGGAAAATGTTATCATAGATTTTGAAAGCGGCAACCTCTTAAAAGGCTTGGTTTCGGAAATAGCGCCAGCCAAACACATTGTTAGGTAGTTGGGGCTCGAAAATCCACAAAATCGCTTTGGACCGGCATATTTCGATAACCAGACGACTCAGAATTTTTGGGTTTAGATGTGTACATAGGAATTGAATAGACCTTTCATTCGATGTATGTCTCGATGCGTTTGGAGAACTTTGAAAAAATCGTGATTTTTGTAGACAAGTGGTTAGTGCAGGATTTTTTCAAAAATCTCAAAAATTCTGTAAAATCACTTTGATTAGAAATATTTCGAGAACTAGACCTCGCAAAAACTTCTGGTTTTCACCTGTGGGTAGCTCTGGAAAATGTTATCATAGATTTTGAAAGCGGCAACCTCTTAAAAGGCTTGGTTTCGGAAATAGCGCCAGCCAAACACATTGTTAGGTAGTTGGGGCTCGAAAATCCACAAAATCGCTTTGGACCGGCATATTTCGATAACCAGACGACTCAGAATTTTTGGGTTTAGATGTGTACATAGGAATTGAATAGACCTTTCATTCGATGTATGTCTCGATGCGTTTGGAGAACTTTGAAAAAATCGTGATTTTTGTAGACAAGTGGTTAGTCCAGGATTTTTTCAAAAATCTCAAAAATTCTGTAAAATCACTTTGATTAGAAATATTTCGAGAACTAGACCTCGCAAAAACTTTTGGTTTTCACTTGTGGATAGCTCTGAAAAATCCAACTATGGATTTTGAAAACCGCAACCTTTTACAAGGCTTGGTTTCACAAATAGCGCCAGCCAAACACATTGTTAGGTAGTTGGGGCTCGAAAATCCACAAAATCGCTTTGGACCGGCATATTTCGATAACCAGACGACTCAGAATTTTTGGGTTTAGATGTGTACATAGGAATTGAATAGACCTTTCATTCGATGTATGTCTCGATGCGTTTGGAGAACTTTGAAAAAATCGTGATTTTTGTAGACAAGTGGTTAGTCCAGGATTTTTTCAAAAATCTCAAAAATTCTGTAAAATCACTTTGATTAGAAATATTTCGAGAACTAGACCTCGCAAAAACTTTTGGTTTTCACTTGTGGATAGCTCTGAAAAATCCAACTATGGATTTTGAAAACCGCAACCTTTTACAAGGCTTGGTTTCGGAAATAGCGCCAGCCAAACACATTGTTAGGTAGTTGGGGCTCGAAAATCCACAAAATCGCTTTGGACCGGCATATTTCGATAACCAGACGACTCAGAATTTTTGGGTTTAGATGTGTACATAGGAATTGAATAGACCTTTCATTCGATGTATGTCTCGATGCGTTTGGAGAACTTTGAAAAAATCGTGATTTTTGTAGACAAGTGGTTAGTCCAGGATTTTTTCAAAAATCTCAAAAATTCTGTAAAATCACTTTGATTAGAAATATTTCGAGAACTAGACCTCGCAAAAACTTTTGGTTTTCACTTGTGGATAGCTCTGAAAAATCCAACTATGGATTTTGAAAACCGCAACCTTTTACAAGGCTTGGTTTCGGAAATAGCGCCAGCCAAACACATTGTTAGGTAGTTGGGGCTCGAAAATCCACAAAATCGCTTTGGACCGGCATATTTCGATAACCAGACGACTCAGAATTTTTGGGTTTAGATGTGTACATAGGAATTGAATAGACCTTTCATTCGATGTATGTCTCGATGCGTTTGGAGAACTTTGAAAAAATCGTGATTTTTGTAGACAAGTGGTTAGTCCAGGATTTTTTCAAAAATCTCAAAAATTCTGTAAAATCACTTTGATTAGAAATATTTCGAGAACCAGACCTCGCAAAAACTTCTGGTTTTCACCTGTGGATAGCTCTGGAAAATCCAACTATGGATTTTGAAAACCGCAACCTCTTACAAGGCTTGGTTTCGGAAATAGCACCAGCCAAACACATTGTTAGGTAGTTGGGGCTCGAAAATCCACAAAATCACTTTGGACCGGCATATTTCGATAACCAGACGACTACAAATTTTTTGGTTTAGATGTGTACATAGGAATTGAATAGACCTTTCATTCGATGTATGTCTCGATGCGTTTGGAGAACTTTGAAAAAATCGTGATTTTTGTAGACAAGTGGTTAGTCCAGGATTTTTTCAAAAATCTCAAAAATTCTGTAAAATCACTTTGATTAGAAATATTTCGAGAACCAGACCCCGCAAAAGCTTCTGGTTTTCACCTGTGGATGGCTCTGGAAAATCCAACTATGGATTTTGAAAACCGCAACCTCTTAAAAGGCTTGGTTTCGGAAATAGCGCCAGCCAAACACATTGTTAGGTAGTTGGGGCTCGAAAATCCACAAAATCGCTTTGGACCAGCATATTTCGATAACCAGACGACTCAGAATTTTTTGGTTTAGATGTGTACATAGGAATTGAATAGACCTTTCATTCGATGTATGTCTCGATGCGTTTGGAGAACTTTGAAAAAATCGTGATTTTTGTAGACAAGTGGTTAGTCCAGGATTTTTTCAAAAATCTCAAAAATTCTGTAAAATCACTTTGATAAGAAATATTTCGAGAACTAGACCTCGCAAAAACTTTTGGTTTTCACTTGTGGATAGCTCTGAAAAATCCAACTATGGATTTTGAAAACCGCAACCTTTTACAAGGCTTGGTTTCAGAAATAGCGCCAGCCAAACACATTGTTAGGTAGTTGGGGCTCGAAAATCCACAAAATCGCTTTGGGCCGGCATATTTCGATAACCAGACGACTCAGAATTTTTTGGTTTAGATGTGTACATAGGAATTGAATAGACCTTTCATTCGATGTATGTCTCGATGCGTTTGGAGAACTTTGAAAAAATCGTGATTTTTGTAGACAAGTGGTTAGTCCAGGATTTTTTCAAAAATCTCAATAATTCTGTAAAATCACTTTGATTAGTAATATTTCGAGAACTAGACCTCGCAAAAACTTTTGGTTTTCACTTGTGGATAGCTCTGAAAAATCCAACTATGGATTTTGAAAACCGCAACCTTTTACAAGGCTTGGTTTCGGAAATAGCGCCAGCCAAACACATTGTTAGGTAGTTGGGGCTCGAAAATCCACAAAATCGCTTTGGGCCGGCATATTTCGATAACCAGACGACTCAGAATTTTTGGGTTTAGATGTGTACATAGGAATTGAATAGACCTTTCATTCGATGTATGTCTCGATGCGTTTGGAGAACTTTGAAAAAATCGTGATTTTTGTAGACAAGTGGTTAGTCCAGGATTTTTTCAAAAATCTCAAAAATTCTGTAAAATCACTTTGATTAGAAATATTTCGAGAACTAGACCTCGCAAAAACTTTTGGTTTTCACTTGTGGATAGCTCTGAAAAATCCAACTATGGATTTTGAAAACCGCAACCTTTTACAAGGCTTGGTTTCGGAAATAGCGCCAGCCAAACACATTGTTAGGTAGTTGGGGCTCGAAAATCCACAAAATCGCTTTGGACCGGCATATTTCCATAACCAGACGACTTAGAATTTTTGGGTTTAGATGTGTACATAGGAATTGAATAGACCTTTCATTCGATGTATGTCTCGATGCGTTTGGAGAACTTTGAAAAAATCGTGATTTTTGTAGACAAGTGGTTAGTCCAGGATTTTTTCAAAAATCTCAAAAATTCTGTAAAATCACTTTGATTAGAAATATTTCGAGAACTAGACCTCGCAAAAACTTTTGGTTTTCACTTGTGGATAGCTCTGAAAAATCCAACTATGGATTTTGAAAACCGCAACCTTTTACAAGGCTTGGTTTCAGAAATAGCGCCAGCCAAACACATTGTTAGGTAGTTGGGGCTCGAAAATCCACAAAATCGCTTTGGACCGGCATATTTCGATAACCAGACGACTTAGAATTTTTGGGTTTAGATGTGTACATAGGAATTGAATAGACCTTTCATTCGATGTATGTCTCGATGCGTTTGGAGAACTTTGAAAAAATCGTGATTTTTGTAGACAAGTGGTTAGTGCAGGATTTTTTCAAAAATCTAAAAATTCTGTAAAATCACTTTGATTAGAAATATTTCGAGAACTAGACCTCGCAAAAACTTCTGGTTTTCACCTGTGGGTAGCTCTGGAAAATGTTATCATAGATTTTGAAAGCGGCAACCTCTTAAAAGGCTTGGTTTCGGAAATAGCGCCAGCCAAACACATTGTTAGGTAGTTGGGGCTCGAAAATCCACAAAATCGCTTTGGACCGGCATATTTCGATAACCAGACGACTCAGAATTTTTGGGTTTAGATGTGTACATAGGAATTGAATAGACCTTTCATTCGATGTATGTCTCGATGCGTTTGGAGAACTTTGAAAAAATCGTGATTTTTGTAGACAAGTGGTTAGTCCAGGATTTTTTCAAAAATCTCAAAAATTCTGTAAAATCACTTTGATTAGAAATATTTCGAGAACTAGACCTCGCAAAAACTTTTGGTTTTCACTTGTGGATAGCTCTGAAAAATCCAACTATGGATTTTGAAAACCGCAACCTTTTACAAGGCTTGGTTTCACAAATAGCGCCAGCCAAACACATTGTTAGGTAGTTGGGGCTCGAAAATCCACAAAATCGCTTTGGACCGGCATATTTCGATAACCAGACGACTCAGAATTTTTGGGTTTAGATGTGTACATAGGAATTGAATAGACCTTTCATTCGATGTATGTCTCGATGCGTTTGGAGAACTTTGAAAAAATCGTGATTTTTGTAGACAAGTGGTTAGTGCAGGATTTTTTCAAAAATCTCAAAAATTCTGTAAAATCACTTTGATTAGAAATATTTCGAGAACTAGACCTCGCAAAAACTTCTGGTTTTCACCTGTGGGTAGCTCTGGAAAATGTTATCATAGATTTTGAAAGCGGCAACCTCTTAAAAGGCTTGGTTTCGGAAATAGCGCCAGCCAAACACATTGTTAGGTAGTTGGGGCTCGAAAATCCACAAAATCGCTTTGGACCGGCATATTTCGATAACCAGACGACTCAGAATTTTTGGGTTTAGATGTGTACATAGGAATTGAATAGACCTTTCATTCGATGTATGTCTCGATGCGTTTGGAGAACTTTGAAAAAATCGTGATTTTTGTAGACAAGTGGTTAGTCCAGGATTTTTTCAAAAATCTCAAAAATTCTGTAAAATCACTTTGATTAGAAATATTTCGAGAACTAGACCTCGCAAAAACTTTTGGTTTTCACTTGTGGATAGCTCTGAAAAATCCAACTATGGATTTTGAAAACCGCAACCTTTTACAAGGCTTGGTTTCGGAAATAGCGCCAGCCAAACACATTGTTAGGTAGTTGTGGCTCGAAAATCCACAAAATCGCTTTGGACCGGCATATTTCGATAACCAGACGACTTAGAATTTTTGGGTTTAGATGTGTACATAGGAATTGAATAGACCTTTCATTCGATGTATGTCTCGATGCGTTTGGAGAACTTTGAAAAAATCGTGATTTTTGTAGACAAGTGGTTAGTCCAGGATTTTTTCAAAAATCTCAAAAATTCTGTAAAATCACTTTGATTAGAAATATTTCGAGAACCAGACCCCGCAAAAGCTTCTGGTTTTCACCTGTGGATGGCTCTGGAAAATCCAACTATGGATTTTGAAAACCGCAACCTCTTAAAAGGCTTGGTTTCGGAAATAGCGCCAGCCAAACACATTGTTAGGTAGTTGGGGCTCGAAAATCCACAAAATCGCTTTGGACCAGCATATTTCGATAACCAGACGACTCAGAATTTTTTGGTTTAGATGTGTACATAGGAATTGAATAGACCTTTCATTCGATGTATGTCTCGATGCGTTTGGAGAACTTTGAAAAAATCGTGATTTTTGTAGACAAGTGGTTAGTCCAGGATTTTTTCAAAAATCTCAAAAATTCTGTAAAATCACTTTGATAAGAAATATTTCGAGAACTAGACCTCGCAAAAACTTTTGGTTTTCACTTGTGGATAGCTCTGAAAAATCCAACTATGGATTTTGAAAACCGCAACCTTTTACAAGGCTTGGTTTCAGAAATAGCGCCAGCCAAACACATTGTTAGGTAGTTGGGGCTCGAAAATCCACAAAATCGCTTTGGGCCGGCATATTTCGATAACCAGACGACTCAGAATTTTTTGGTTTAGATGTGTACATAGGAATTGAATAGACCTTTCATTCGATGTATGTCTCGATGCGTTTGGAGAACTTTGAAAAAATCGTGATTTTTGTAGACAAGTGGTTAGTCCAGGATTTTTTCAAAAATCTCAATAATTCTGTAAAATCACTTTGATTAGTAATATTTCGAGAACTAGACCTCGCAAAAACTTTTGGTTTTCACTTGTGGATAGCTCTGAAAAATCCAACTATGGATTTTGAAAACCGCAACCTTTTACAAGGCTTGGTTTCGGAAATAGCGCCAGCCAAACACATTGTTAGGTAGTTGGGGCTCGAAAATCCACAAAATCGCTTTGGGCCGGCATATTTCGATAACCAGACGACTCAGAATTTTTGGGTTTAGATGTGTACATAGGAATTGAATAGACCTTTCATTCGATGTATGTCTCGATGCGTTTGGAGAACTTTGAAAAAATCGTGATTTTTGTAGACAAGTGGTTAGTCCAGGATTTTTTCAAAAATCTCAAAAATTCTGTAAAATCACTTTGATTAGAAATATTTCGAGAACTAGACCTCGCAAAAACTTTTGGTTTTCACTTGTGGATAGCTCTGAAAAATCCAACTATGGATTTTGAAAACCGCAACCTTTTACAAGGCTTGGTTTCGGAAATAGCGCCAGCCAAACACATTGTTAGGTAGTTGGGGCTCGAAAATCCACAAAATCGCTTTGGACCGGCATATTTCGATAACCAGACGACTTAGAATTTTTGGGTTTAGATGTGTACATAGGAATTGAATAGACCTTTCATTCGATGTATGTCTCGATGCGTTTGGAGAACTTTGAAAAAATCGTGATTTTTGTAGACAAGTGGTTAGTCCAGGATTTTTTCAAAAATCTCAAAAATTCTGTAAAATCACTTTGATTAGAAATATTTCGAGAACTAGACCTCGCAAAAACTTTTGGTTTTCACTTGTGGATAGCTCTGAAAAATCCA
This sequence comes from Philhelius festivus, assembly GCA_963931855.1. Taxonomy (NCBI): domain Eukaryota; kingdom Metazoa; phylum Arthropoda; class Insecta; order Diptera; family Syrphidae; genus Philhelius; species Philhelius festivus. The sequence continues at coordinate 157,699,325 of OZ007556.1, forward strand.
ACTATGGATTTTGAAAACCGCAACCTTTTACAAGGCTTGGTTTCAGAAATAGCGCCAGCCAAACACATTGTTAGGTAGTTGGGGCTCGAAAATCCACAAAATCGCTTTGGACCGGCATATTTCGATAACCAGACGACTTAGAATTTTTGGGTTTAGATGTGTACATAGGAATTGAATAGACCTTTCATTCGATGTATGTCTCGATGCGTTTGGAGAACTTTGAAAAAATCGTGATTTTTGTAGACAAGTGGTTAGTGCAGGATTTTTTCAAAAATCTAAAAATTCTGTAAAATCACTTTGATTAGAAATATTTCGAGAACTAGACCTCGCAAAAACTTCTGGTTTTCACCTGTGGGTAGCTCTGGAAAATGTTATCATAGATTTTGAAAGCGGCAACCTCTTAAAAGGCTTGGTTTCGGAAATAGCGCCAGCCAAACACATTGTTAGGTAGTTGGGGCTCGAAAATCCACAAAATCGCTTTGGACCGGCATATTTCGATAACCAGACGACTCAGAATTTTTGGGTTTAGATGTGTACATAGGAATTGAATAGACCTTTCATTCGATGTATGTCTCGATGCGTTTGGAGAACTTTGAAAAAATCGTGATTTTTGTAGACAAGTGGTTAGTCCAGGATTTTTTCAAAAATCTCAAAAATTCTGTAAAATCACTTTGATTAGAAATATTTCGAGAACTAGACCTCGCAAAAACTTTTGGTTTTCACTTGTGGATAGCTCTGAAAAATCCAACTATGGATTTTGAAAACCGCAACCTTTTACAAGGCTTGGTTTCACAAATAGCGCCAGCCAAACACATTGTTAGGTAGTTGGGGCTCGAAAATCCACAAAATCGCTTTGGACCGGCATATTTCGATAACCAGACGACTCAGAATTTTTGGGTTTAGATGTGTACATAGGAATTGAATAGACCTTTCATTCGATGTATGTCTCGATGCGTTTGGAGAACTTTGAAAAAATCGTGATTTTTGTAGACAAGTGGTTAGTGCAGGATTTTTTCAAAAATCTCAAAAATTCTGTAAAATCACTTTGATTAGAAATATTTCGAGAACTAGACCTCGCAAAAACTTCTGGTTTTCACCTGTGGGTAGCTCTGGAAAATGTTATCATAGATTTTGAAAGCGGCAACCTCTTAAAAGGCTTGGTTTCGGAAATAGCGCCAGCCAAACACATTGTTAGGTAGTTGGGGCTCGAAAATCCACAAAATCGCTTTGGACCGGCATATTTCGATAACCAGACGACTCAGAATTTTTGGGTTTAGATGTGTACATAGGAATTGAATAGACCTTTCATTCGATGTATGTCTCGATGCGTTTGGAGAACTTTGAAAAAATCGTGATTTTTGTAGACAAGTGGTTAGTCCAGGATTTTTTCAAAAATCTCAAAAATTCTGTAAAATCACTTTGATTAGAAATATTTCGAGAACTAGACCTCGCAAAAACTTTTGGTTTTCACTTGTGGATAGCTCTGAAAAATCCAACTATGGATTTTGAAAACCGCAACCTTTTACAAGGCTTGGTTTCAGAAATAGCGCCAGCCAAACACATTGTTAGGTAGTTGGGGCTCGAAAATCCACAAAATCGCTTTGGACCGGCATATTTCGATAACCAGACGACTCAGAATTTTTGGGTTTAGATGTGTACATAGGAATTGAATAGACCTTTCATTCGATGTATGTCTCGATGCGTTTGGAGAACTTTGAAAAAATCGTGATTTTTGTAGACAAGTGGTTAGTCCAGGATTTTTTCAAAAATCTCAAAAATTCTGTAAAATCACTTTGATTAGAAATATTTCGAGAACTAGACCTCGCAAAAACTTTTGGTTTTCACTTGTGGATAGCTCTGAAAAATCCAACTATGGATTTTGAAAACCGCAACCTTTTACAAGGCTTGGTTTCGGAAATAGCGCCAGCCAAACACATTGTTAGGTAGTTGTGGCTCGAAAATCCACAAAATCGCTTTGGACCGGCATATTTCGATAACCAGACGACTTAGAATTTTTGGGTTTAGATGTGTACATAGGAATTGAATAGACCTTTCATTCGATGTATGTCTCGATGCGTTTGGAGAACTTTGAAAAAATCGTGATTTTTGTAGACAAGTGGTTAGTCCAGGATTTTTTCAAAAATCTCAAAAATTCTGTAAAATCACTTTGATTAGAAATATTTCGAGAACTAGACCTCGCAAAAACTTTTGGTTTTCACTTGTGGATAGCTCTGAAAAATCCAACTATGGATTTTGAAAACCGCAACCTTTTACAAGGCTTGGTTTCGGAAATAGCGCCAGCCAAACACATTGTTAGGTAGTTGGGGCTCGAAAATCCACAAAATCGCTTTGGACCGGCATATTTCGATAACCAGACGACTTAGAATTTTTGGGTTTAGATGTGTACATAGGAATTGAATAGACCTTTCATTCGATGTATGTCTCGATGCGTTTGGAGAACTTTGAAAAAATCGTGATTTTTGTAGACAAGTGGTTAGTGCAGGATTTTTTCAAAAATCTCAAAAATTCTGTAAAATCACTTTGATTAGAAATATTTCGAGAACTAGACCTCGCAAAAACTTCTGGTTTTCACCTGTGGGTAGCTCTGGAAAATGTTATCATAGATTTTGAAAGCGGCAACCTCTTAAAAGGCTTGGTTTCGGAAATAGCGCCAGCCAAACACATTGTTAGGTAGTTGGGGCTCGAAAATCCACAAAATCGCTTTGGACCGGCATATTTCGATAACCAGACGACTCAGAATTTTTGGGTTTAGATGTGTACATAGGAATTGAATAGACCTTTCATTCGATGTATGTCTCGATGCGTTTGGAGAACTTTGAAAAAAACGTGATTTTTGTAGACAAGTGGTTAGTCCAGGATTTTTTCAAAAATCTCAAAAATTCTGTAAAATCACTTTGATTAGAAATATTTCGAGAACTAGACCTCGCAAAAACTTTTGGTTTTCACTTGTGGATAGCTCTGAAAAATCCAACTATGGATTTTGAAAACCGCAACCTTTTACAAGGCTTGGTTTCGGAAATAGCGCCAGCCAAACACATTGTTAGGTAGTTGTGGCTCGAAAATCCACAAAATCGCTTTGGACCGGCATATTTCGATAACCAGACGACTTAGAATTTTTGGGTTTAGATGTGTACATAGGAATTGAATAGACCTTTCATTCGATGTATGTCTCGATGCGTTTGGAGAACTTTGAAAAAATCGTGATTTTTGTAGACAAGTGGTTAGTCCAGGATTTTTTCAAAAATCTCAAAAATTCTGTAAAATCACTTTGATTAGAAATATTTCGAGAACTAGACCTCGCAAAAACTTTGGTTTTCACTTGGGATAGCTCTGAAAAATCCAACTAAGGATTTTGAAAACCGCAACCTTTTACAAGGCTTGGTTTCGGAAATAGCGCCAGCCAAACACATTGTTAGGTAGTTGGGGCTCGAAAATCCACAAAATCGCTTTGGACCGGCATATTTCGATAACCAGACGACTCAGAATTTTTGGGTTTAGATGTGTACATAGGAATTGAATAGACCTTTCATTCGATGTATGTCTCGATGCGTTTGGAGAACTTTGAAAAAATCGTGATTTTTGTAGACAAGTGGTTAGTGCAGGATTTTTTCAAATATCTCAAAAATTCTGTAAAATCACTTTGATTAGAAATATTTCGAGAACTAGACCTCGCAAAAACTTCTGGTTTTCACCTGTGGGTAGCTCTGGAAAATGTTATCATAGATTTTGAAAGCGGCAACCTCTTAAAAGGCTTGGTTTCGGAAATAGCGCCAGCCAAACACATTGTTAGGTAGTTGGGGCTCGAAAATCCACAAAATCGCTTTGGACCGGCATATTTCGATAACCAGACGACTCAGAATTTTTGGGTTTAGATGTGTACATAGGAATTGAATAGACCTTTCATTCGATGTATGTCTCGATGCGTTTGGAGAACTTTGAAAAAATCGTGATTTTTGTAGACAAGTGGTTAGTCCAGGATTTTTTCAAAAATCTCAAAAATTCTGTAAAATCACTTTGATTAGAAATATTTCGAGAACTAGACCTCGCAAAAACTTTTGGTTTTCACTTGTGGATAGCTCTGAAAAATCCAACTATGGATTTTGAAAACCGCAACCTTTTACAAGGCTTGGTTTCGGAAATAGCGCCAGCCAAACACATTGTTAGGTAGTTGTGGCTCGAAAATCCACAAAATCGCTTTGGACCGGCATATTTCGATAACCAGAGGACTTAGAATTTTTGGGTTTAGATGTGTACATAGGAATTGAATAGACCTTTCATTCGATGTATGTCTCGATGCGTTTGGAGAACTTTGAAAAAATCGTGATTTTTGTAGACAAGTGGTTAGTGCAGGATTTTTTCAAAAATCTCAAAAATTCTGTAAAATCACTTTGATTAGAAATATTTCGAGAACTAGACCTCGCAAAAACTTCTGGTTTTCACCTGCGGGTAGCTCTGGAAAATGTTATCATAGATTTTGAAAGCGGCAACCTCTTAAAAGGCTTGGTTTCGGAAATAGCGCCAGCCAAACACATTGTTAGGTAGTTGGGGCTCGAAAATCCACAAAAACCGCTTTGGACCGGCATATTTCGATAACCAGACGACTCAGAATTTTTGGGTTTAGATGTGTACATAGGAATTGAATAGACCTTTCATTCGATGTATGTCTCGATGCGTTTGGAGAACTTTGAAAAAATCGTGATTTTTGTAGACAAGTGGTTAGTCCAGGATTTTTTCAAAAATCTCAAAAATTCTGTAAAATCACTTTGATTAGAAATATTTCGAGAACTAGACCTCGCAAAAACTTTTGGTTTTCACTTGTGGATAGCTCTGAAAAATCCAACTATGGATTTTGAAAACCGCAACCTTTTACAAGGCTTGGTTTCGGAAATAGCGCCAGCCAAACACATTGTTAGGTAGTTGGGGCTCGAAAATCCACAAAAACCGCTTTGGACCGGCATATTTCGATAACCAGACGACTCAGAATTTTTGGGTTTAGATGTGTACATAGGAATTGAATAGACCTTTCATTCGATGTATGTCTCGATGCGTTTGGAGAACTTTGAAAAAATCGTGATTTTTGTAGACAAGTGGTTAGTCCAGGATTTTTTCAAAAATCTCAAAAATTCTGTAAAATCACTTTGATTAGAAATATTTCGAGAACTAGACCTCGCAAAAACTTTTGGTTTTCACTTGTGGATAGCTCTGAAAAATCCAACTATGGATTTTGAAAACCGCAACCTTTTACAAGGCTTGGTTTCGGAAATAGCGCCAGCCAAACACATTGTTAGGTAGTTGGGGCTCGAAAATCCACAAAATCGCTTTGGACCGGCATATTTCGATAACCAGACGACTTAGAATTTTTGGGTTTAGATGTGTACATAGGAATTGAATAGACCTTTCATTCGATGTATGTCTCGATGCGTTTGGAGAACTTTGAAAAAATCGTGATTTTTGTAGACAAGTGGTTAGTGCAGGATTTTTTCAAAAATCTCAAAAATTCTGTAAAATCACTTTGATTAGAAATATTTCGAGAACTAGACCTCGCAAAAACTTCTGGTTTTCACCTGTGGGTAGCTCTGGAAAATGTTATCATAGATTTTGAAAGCGGCAACCTCTTAAAAGGCTTGGTTTCGGAAATAGCGCCAGCCAAACACATTGTTAGGTAGTTGGGGCTCGAAAATCCACAAAAATCGCTTTGGACCGGCATATTTCGATAACCAGACGACTCAGAATTTTTGGGTTTAGATGTGTACATAGGAATTGAATAGACCTTTCATTCGATGTATGTCTCGATGCGTTTGGAGAACTTTGAAAAAATCGTGATTTTTGTAGACAAGTGGTTAGTCCAGGATTTTTTCAAAAATCTCAAAAATTCTGTAAAATCACTTTGATTAGAAATATTTCGAGAACTAGACCTCGCAAAAACTTTTGGTTTTCACTTGTGGATAGCTCTGAAAAATCCAACTATGGATTTTGAAAACCGCAACCTTTTACAAGGCTTGGTTTCGGAAATAGCGCCAGCCAAACACATTGTTAGGTAGTTGTGGCTCGAAAATCCACAAAATCGCTTTGGACCGGCATATTTCGATAACCAGACGACTTAGAATTTTTGGGTTTAGATGTGTACATAGGAATTGAATAGACCTTTCATTCGATGTATGTCTCGATGCGTTTGGAGAACTTTGAAAAAATCGTGATTTTTGTAGACAAGTGGTTAGTCCAGGATTTTTTCAAAAATCTCAAAAATTCTGTAAAATCACTTTGATTAGAAATATTTCGAGAACTAGACCTCGCAAAAACTTTTGGTTTTCACTTGTGGATAGCTCTGAAAAATCCAACTATGGATTTTGAAAACCGCAACCTTTTACAAGGCTTGGTTTCAGAAATAGCGCCAGCCAAACACATTGTTAGGTAGTTGGGGCTCGAAAATCCACAAAATCGCTTTGGACCGGCATATTTCGATAACCAGACGACTCAGAATTTTTGGGTTTAGATGTGTACATAGGAATTGAATAGACCTTTCATTCGATGTATGTCTCGATGCGTTTGGAGAACTTTGAAAAAATCGTGATTTTTGTAGACAAGTGGTTAGTCCAGGATTTTTTCAAAAATCTCAAAAATTCTGTAAAATCACTTTGATTAGAAATATTTCGAGAACTAGACCTCGCAAAAACTTTTGGTTTTCACTTGTGGATAGCTCTGAAAAATCCAACTATGGATTTTGAAAACCGCAACCTTTTACAAGGCTTGGTTTCGGAAATAGCGCCAGCCAAACACATTGTTAGGTAGTTGTGGCTCGAAAATCCACAAAATCGCTTTGGACCGGCATATTTCGATAACCAGACGACTTAGAATTTTTGGGTTTAGATGTGTACATAGGAATTGAATAGACCTTTCATTCGATGTATGTCTCGATGCGTTTGGAGAACTTTGAAAAAATCGTGATTTTTGTAGACAAGTGGTTAGTCCAGGATTTTTTCAAAAATCTCAAAAATTCTGTAAAATCACTTTGATTAGAAATATTTCGAGAACTAGACCTCGCAAAAACTTTTGGTTTTCACTTGTGGATAGCTCTGAAAAATCCAACTATGGATTTTGAAAACCGCAACCTTTTACAAGGCTTGGTTTCGGAAATAGCGCCAGCCAAACACATTGTTAGGTAGTTGGGGCTCGAAAATCCACAAAATCGCTTTGGACCGGCATATTTCGATAACCAGACGACTTAGAATTTTTGGGTTTAGATGTGTACATAGGAATTGAATAGACCTTTCATTCGATGTATGTCTCGATGCGTTTGGAGAACTTTGAAAAAATCGTGATTTTTGTAGACAAGTGGTTAGTGCAGGATTTTTTCAAAAATCTCAAAAATTCTGTAAAATCACTTTGATTAGAAATATTTCGAGAACTAGACCTCGCAAAAACTTCTGGTTTTCACCTGTGGGTAGCTCTGGAAAATGTTATCATAGATTTTGAAAGCGGCAACCTCTTAAAAGGCTTGGTTTCGGAAATAGCGCCAGCCAAACACATTGTTAGGTAGTTGGGGCTCGAAAATCCACAAAATCGCTTTGGACCGGCATATTTCGATAACCAGACGACTCAGAATTTTTGGGTTTAGATGTGTACATAGGAATTGAATAGACCTTTCATTCGATGTATGTCTCGATGCGTTTGGAGAACTTTGAAAAAAACGTGATTTTTGTAGACAAGTGGTTAGTCCAGGATTTTTTCAAAAATCTCAAAAATTCTGTAAAATCACTTTGATTAGAAATATTTCGAGAACTAGACCTCGCAAAAACTTTTGGTTTTCACTTGTGGATAGCTCTGAAAAATCCAACTATGGATTTTGAAAACCGCAACCTTTTACAAGGCTTGGTTTCGGAAATAGCGCCAGCCAAACACATTGTTAGGTAGTTGTGGCTCGAAAATCCACAAAATCGCTTTGGACCGGCATATTTCGATAACCAGACGACTTAGAATTTTTGGGTTTAGATGTGTACATAGGAATTGAATAGACCTTTCATTCGATGTATGTCTCGATGCGTTTGGAGAACTTTGAAAAAATCGTGATTTTTGTAGACAAGTGGTTAGTCCAGGATTTTTTCAAAAATCTCAAAAATTCTGTAAAATCACTTTGATTAGAAATATTTCGAGAACTAGACCTCGCAAAAACTTTTGGTTTTCACTTGGGATAGCTCTGAAAAATCCAACTAAGGATTTTGAAAACCGCAACCTTTTACAAGGCTTGGTTTCGGAAATAGCGCCAGCCAAACACATTGTTAGGTAGTTGGGGCTCGAAAATCCACAAAATCGCTTTGGACCGGCATATTTCGATAACCAGACGACTCAGAATTTTTGGGTTTAGATGTGTACATAGGAATTGAATAGACCTTTCATTCGATGTATGTCTCGATGCGTTTGGAGAACTTTGAAAAAATCGTGATTTTTGTAGACAAGTGGTTAGTGCAGGATTTTTTCAAAAATCTCAAAAATTCTGTAAAATCACTTTGATTAGAAATATTTCGAGAACTAGACCTCGCAAAAACTTCTGGTTTTCACCTGTGGGTAGCTCTGGAAAATGTTATCATAGATTTTGAAAGCGGCAACCTCTTAAAAGGCTTGGTTTCGGAAATAGCGCCAGCCAAACACATTGTTAGGTAGTTGGGGCTCGAAAATCCACAAAAATCGCTTTGGACCGGCATATTTCGATAACCAGACGACTCAGAATTTTTGGGTTTAGATGTGTACATAGGAATTGAATAGACCTTTCATTCGATGTATGTCTCGATGCGTTTGGAGAACTTTGAAAAAATCGTGATTTTTGTAGACAAGTGGTTAGTCCAGGATTTTTTCAAAAATCTCAAAAATTCTGTAAAATCACTTTGATTAGAAATATTTCGAGAACTAGACCTCGCAAAAACTTTTGGTTTTCACTTGTGGATAGCTCTGAAAAATCCAACTATGGATTTTGAAAACCGCAACCTTTTACAAGGCTTGGTTTCGGAAATAGCGCCAGCCAAACACATTGTTAGGTAGTTGTGGCTCGAAAATCCACAAAATCGCTTTGGACCGGCATATTTCGATAACCAGACGACTTAGAATTTTTGGGTTTAGATGTGTACATAGGAATTGAATAGACCTTTCATTCGATGTATGTCTCGATGCGTTTGGAGAACTTTGAAAAAATCGTGATTTTTGTAGACAAGTGGTTAGTCCAGGATTTTTTCAAAAATCTCAAAAATTCTGTAAAATCACTTTGATTAGAAATATTTCGAGAACTAGACCTCGCAAAAACTTTTGGTTTTCACTTGTGGATAGCTCTGAAAAATCCAACTATGGATTTTGAAAACCGCAACCTTTTACAAGGCTTGGTTTCGGAAATAGCGCCAGCCAAACACATTGTTAGGTAGTTGTGGCTCGAAAATCCACAAAATCGCTTTGGGCCGGCATATTTCGATAACCAGACGACTCAGAATTTTTGGGTTTAGATGTGTACATAGGAATTGAATAGACCTTTCATTCGATGTATGTCTCGATGCGTTTGGAGAACTTTGAAAAAATCGTGATTTTTGTAGACAAGTGGTTAGTCCAGGATTTTTTCAAAAATCTCAAAAATTCTGTAAAATCACTTTGATTAGAAATATTTCGAGAACTAGACCTCGCAAAAACTTTTGGTTTTCACTTGTGGATAGCTCTGAAAAATCCAACTATGGATTTTGAAAACCGCAACCTTTTACAAGGCTTGGTTTCGGAAATAGCGCCAGCCAAACACATTGTTAGGTAGTTGGGGCTCGAAAATCCACAAAATCGCTTTGGACCGGCATATTTCGATAACCAGACGACTTAGAATTTTTGGGTTTAGATGTGTACATAGGAATTGAATAGACCTTTCATTCGATGTATGTCTCGATGCGTTTGGAGAACTTTGAAAAAATCGTGATTTTTGTAGACAAGTGGTTAGTGCAGGATTTTTTCAAAAATCTCAAAAATTCTGTAAAATCACTTTGATTAGAAATATTTCGAGAACTAGACCTCGCAAAAACTTTTGGTTTTCACTTGTGGATAGCTCTGAAAAATCCAACTATGGATTTTGAAAACCGCAACCTTTTACAAGGCTTGGTTTCGGAAATAGCGCCAGCCAAACACATTGTTAGGTAGTTGGGGCTCGAAAATCCACAAAATCGCTTTGGACCGGCATATTTCGATAACCAGACGACTTAGAATTTTTGGGTTTAGATGTGTACATAGGAATTGAATAGACCTTTCATTCGATGTATGTCTCGATGCGTTTGGAGAACTTTGAAAAAATCGTGATTTTTGTAGACAAGTGGTTAGTGCAGGATTTTTTCAAAAATCTCAAAAATTCTGTAAAATCACTTTGATTAGAAATATTTCGAGAACTAGACCTCGCAAAAACTTCTGGTTTTCACCTGTGGGTAGCTCTGGAAAATGTTATCATAGATTTTGAAAGCGGCAACCTCTTAAAAGGCTTGGTTTCGGAAATAGCGCCAGCCAAACACATTGTTAGGTAGTTGGGGCTCGAAAATCCACAAAATCGCTTTGGACCGGCATATTTCGATAACCAGACGACTCAGAATTTTTGGGTTTAGATGTGTACATAGGAATTGAATAGACCTTTCATTCGATGTATGTCTCGATGCGTTTGGAGAACTTTGAAAAAATCGTGATTTTTGTAGACAAGTGGTTAGTCCAGGATTTTTTCAAAAATCTCAAAAATTCTGTAAAATCACTTTGATTAGAAATATTTCGAGAACTAGACCTCGCAAAAACTTTTGGTTTTCACTTGTGGATAGCTCTGAAAAATCCAACTATGGATTTTGAAAACCGCAACCTTTTACAAGGCTTGGTTTCAGAAATAGCGCCAGCCAAACACATTGTTAGGTAGTTGGGGCTCGAAAATCCACAAAATCGCTTTGGACCGGCATATTTCGATAACCAGACGACTCAGAATTTTTGGGTTTAGATGTGTACATAGGAATTGAATAGACCTTTCATTCGATGTATGTCTCGATGCGTTTGGAGAACTTTGAAAAAATCGTGATTTTTGTAGACAAGTGGTTAGTCCAGGATTTTTTCAAAAATCTCAAAAATTCTGTAAAATCACTTTGATTAGAAATATTTCGAGAACTAGACCTCGCAAAAACTTTTGGTTTTCACTTGTGGATAGCTCTGAAAAATCCAACTATGGATTTTGAAAACCGCAACCTTTTACAAGGCTTGGTTTCAGAAATAGCGCCAGCCAAACACATTGTTAGGTAGTTGGGGCTCGAAAATCCACAAAATCGCTTTGGACCGGCATATTTCGATAACCAGACGACTCAGAATTTTTGGGTTTAGATGTGTACATAGGAATTGAATAGACCTTTCATTCGATGTATGTCTCGATGCGTTTGGAGAACTTTGAAAAAATCGTGATTTTTGTAGACAAGTGGTTAGTGCAGGATTTTTTCAAATATCTCAAAAATTCTGTAAAATCACTTTGATTAGAAATATTTCGAGAACTAGACCTCGCAAAAACTTCTGGTTTTCACCTGTGGGTAGCTCTGGAAAATGTTATCATAGATTTTGAAAGCGGCAACCTCTTAAAAGGCTTGGTTTCGGAAATAGCGCCAGCCAAACACATTGTTAGGTAGTTGGGGCTCGAAAATCCACAAAATCGCTTTGGACCGGCATATTTCGATAACCAGACGACTCAGAATTTTTGGGTTTAGATGTGTACATAGGAATTGAATAGACCTTTCATTCGATGTATGTCTCGATGCGTTTGGAGAACTTTGAAAAAATCGTGATTTTTGTAGACAAGTGGTTAGTCCAGGATTTTTTCAAAAATCTCAAAAATTCTGTAAAATCACTTTGATTAGAAATATTTCGAGAACTAGACCTCGCAAAAACTTTTGGTTTTCACTTGTGGATAGCTCTGAAAAATCCAACTATGGATTTTGAAAACCGCAACCTTTTACAAGGCTTGGTTTCAGAAATAGCGCCAGCCAAACACATTGTTAGGTAGTTGGGGCTCGAAAATCCACAAAATCGCTTTGGACCGGCATATTTCGATAACCAGACGACTCAGAATTTTTGGGTTTAGATGTGTACATAGGAATTGAATAGACCTTTCATTCGATGTATGTCTCGATGCGTTTGGAGAACTTTGAAAAAATCGTGATTTTTGTAGACAAGTGGTTAGTCCAGGATTTTTTCAAAAATCTCAAAAATTCTGTAAAATCACTTTGATTAGAAATATTTCGAGAACTAGACCTCGCAAAAACTTTTGGTTTTCACTTGTGGATAGCTCTGAAAAATCCAACTATGGATTTTGAAAACCGCAACCTTTTACAAGGCTTGGTTTCAGAAATAGCGCCAGCCAAACACATTGTTAGGTAGTTGGGGCTCGAAAATCCACAAAATCGCTTTGGACCGGCATATTTCGATAACCAGACGACTCAGAATTTTTGGGTTTAGATGTGTACATAGGAATTGAATAGACCTTTCATTCGATGTATGTCTCGATGCGTTTGGAGAACTTTGAAAAAATCGTGATTTTTGTAGACAAGTGGTTAGTCCAGGATTTTTTCAAAAATCTCAAAAATTCTGTAAAATCACTTTGATTAGAAATATTTCGAGAACTAGACCTCGCAAAAACTTTTGGTTTTCACTTGTGGATAGCTCTGAAAAATCCAACTATGGATTTTGAAAACCGCAACCTTTTACAAGGCTTGGTTTCGGAAATAGCGCCAGCCAAACACATTGTTAGGTAGTTGTGGCTCGAAAATCCACAAAATCGCTTTGGACCGGCATATTTCGATAACCAGACGACTTAGAATTTTTGGGTTTAGATGTGTACATAGGAATTGAATAGACCTTTCATTCGATGTATGTCTCGATGCGTTTGGAGAACTTTGAAAAAATCGTGATTTTTGTAGACAAGTGGTTAGTCCAGGATTTTTTCAAAAATCTCAAAAATTCTGTAAAATCACTTTGATTAGAAATATTTCGAGAACTAGACCTCGCAAAAACTTTTGGTTTTCACTTGTGGATAGCTCTGAAAAATCCAACTATGGATTTTGAAAACCGCAACCTTTTACAAGGCTTGGTTTCGGAAATAGCGCCAGCCAAACACATTGTTAGGTAGTTGGGGCTCGAAAATCCACAAAATCGCTTTGGACCGGCATATTTCGATAACCAGACGACTTAGAATTTTTGGGTTTAGATGTGTACATAGGAATTGAATAGACCTTTCATTCGATGTATGTCTCGATGCGTTTGGAGAACTTTGAAAAAATCGTGATTTTTGTAGACAAGTGGTTAGTGCAGGATTTTTTCAAAAATCTCAAAAATTCTGTAAAATCACTTTGATTAGAAATATTTCGAGAACTAGACCTCGCAAAAACTTCTGGTTTTCACCTGTGGGTAGCTCTGGAAAATGTTATCATAGATTTTGAAAGCGGCAACCTCTTAAAAGGCTTGGTTTCGGAAATAGCGCCAGCCAAACACATTGTTAGGTAGTTGGGGCTCGAAAATCCACAAAATCGCTTTGGACCGGCATATTTCGATAACCAGACGACTCAGAATTTTTGGGTTTAGATGTGTACATAGGAATTGAATAGACCTTTCATTCGATGTATGTCTCGATGCGTTTGGAGAACTTTGAAAAAATCGTGATTTTTGTAGACAAGTGGTTAGTCCAGGATTTTTTCAAAAATCTCAAAAATTCTGTAAAATCACTTTGATTAGAAATATTTCGAGAACTAGACCTCGCAAAAACTTTTGGTTTTCACTTGTGGATAGCTCTGAAAAATCCAACTATGGATTTTGAAAACCGCAACCTTTTACAAGGCTTGGTTTCAGAAATAGCGCCAGCCAAACACATTGTTAGGTAGTTGGGGCTCGAAAATCCACAAAATCGCTTTGGACCGGCATATTTCGATAACCAGACGACTCAGAATTTTTGGGTTTAGATGTGTACATAGGAATTGAATAGACCTTTCATTCGATGTATGTCTCGATGCGTTTGGAGAACTTTGAAAAAATCGTGATTTTTGTAGACAAGTGGTTAGTCCAGGATTTTTTCAAAAATCTCAAAAATTCTGTAAAATCACTTTGATTAGAAATATTTCGAGAACTAGACCTCGCAAAAACTTTTGGTTTTCACTTGTGGATAGCTCTGAAAAATCCAACTATGGATTTTGAAAACCGCAACCTTTTACAAGGCTTGGTTTCAGAAATAGCGCCAGCCAAACACATTGTTAGGTAGTTGGGGCTCGAAAATCCACAAAATCGCTTTGGACCGGCATATTTCGATAACCAGACGACTCAGAATTTTTGGGTTTAGATGTGTACATAGGAATTGAATAGACCTTTCATTCGATGTATGTCTCGATGCGTTTGGAGAACTTTGAAAAAATCGTGATTTTTGTAGACAAGTGGTTAGTCCAGGATTTTTTCAAAAATCTCAAAAATTCTGTAAAATCACTTTGATTAGAAATATTTCGAGAACTAGACCTCGCAAAAACTTTTGGTTTTCACTTGTGGATAGCTCTGAAAAATCCAACTATGGATTTTGAAAACCGCAACCTTTTACAAGGCTTGGTTTCAGAAATAGCGCCAGCCAAACACATTGTTAGGTAGTTGGGGCTCGAAAATCCACAAAATCGCTTTGGACCGGCATATTTCGATAACCAGACGACTCAGAATTTTTGGGTTTAGATGTGTACATAGGAATTGAATAGACCTTTCATTCGATGTATGTCTCGATGCGTTTGGAGAACTTTGAAAAAATCGTGATTTTTGTAGACAAGTGGTTAGTCCAGGATTTTTTCAAAAATCTCAAAAATTCTGTAAAATCACTTTGATTAGAAATATTTCGAGAACTAGACCTCGCAAAAACTTTTGGTTTTCACTTGTGGATAGCTCTGAAAAATCCAACTATGGATTTTGAAAACCGCAACCTTTTACAAGGCTTGGTTTCAGAAATAGCGCCAGCCAAACACATTGTTAGGTAGTTGGGGCTCGAAAATCCACAAAATCGCTTTGGACCGGCATATTTCGATAACCAGACGACTCAGAATTTTTGGGTTTAGATGTGTACATAGGAATTGAATAGACCTTTCATTCGATGTATGTCTCGATGCGTTTGGAGAACTTTGAAAAAATCGTGATTTTTGTAGACAAGTGGTTAGTCCAGGATTTTTTCAAAAATCTCAAAAATTCTGTAAAATCACTTTGATTAGAAATATTTCGAGAACTAGACCTCGCAAAAACTTTTGGTTTTCACTTGTGGATAGCTCTGAAAAATCCAACTATGGATTTTGAAAACCGCAACCTTTTACAAGGCTTGGTTTCAGAAATAGCGCCAGCCAAACACATTGTTAGGTAGTTGGGGCTCGAAAATCCACAAAATCGCTTTGGACCGGCATATTTCGATAACCAGACGACTCAGAATTTTTGGGTTTAGATGTGTACATAGGAATTGAATAGACCTTTCATTCGATGTATGTCTCGATGCGTTTGGAGAACTTTGAAAAAATCGTGATTTTTGTAGACAAGTGGTTAGTCCAGGATTTTTTCAAAAATCTCAAAAATTCTGTAAAATCACTTTGATTAGAAATATTTCGAGAACTAGACCTCGCAAAAACTTTTGGTTTTCACTTGTGGATAGCTCTGAAAAATCCAACTATGGATTTTGAAAACCGCAACCTTTTACAAGGCTTGGTTTCAGAAATAGCGCCAGCCAAACACATTGTTAGGTAGTTGGGGCTCGAAAATCCACAAAATCGCTTTGGACCGGCATATTTCGATAACCAGACGACTCAGAATTTTTGGGTTTAGATGTGTACATAGGAATTGAATAGACCTTTCATTCGATGTATGTCTCGATGCGTTTGGAGAACTTTGAAAAAATCGTGATTTTTGTAGACAAGTGGTTAGTCCAGGATTTTTTCAAAAATCTCAAAAATTCTGTAAAATCACTTTGATTAGAAATATTTCGAGAACTAGACCTCGCAAAAACTTTTGGTTTTCACTTGTGGATAGCTCTGAAAAATCCAACTATGGATTTTGAAAACCGCAACCTTTTACAAGGCTTGGTTTCAGAAATAGCGCCAGCCAAACACATTGTTAGGTAGTTGGGGCTCGAAAATCCACAAAATCGCTTTGGACCGGCATATTTCGATAACCAGACGACTCAGAATTTTTGGGTTTAGATGTGTACATAGGAATTGAATAGACCTTTCATTCGATGTATGTCTCGATGCGTTTGGAGAACTTTGAAAAAATCGTGATTTTTGTAGACAAGTGGTTAGTCCAGGATTTTTTCAAAAATCTCAAAAATTCTGTAAAATCACTTTGATTAGAAATATTTCGAGAACTAGACCCCGCAAAAACTTTTGGTTTTCACTTGTGGATAGCTCTGAAAAATCCAACTATGGATTTTGAAAACCGCAACCTTTTACAAGGCTTGGTTTCGGAAATAGCGCCAGCCAAACACATTGTTAGGTAGTTGGGGCTCGAAAATCCACAAAATCGCTTTGGACCGGCATATTTCGATAACCAGACGACTTAGAATTTTTGGGTTTAGATGTGTACATAGGAATTGAATAGACCTTTCATTCGATGTATGTCTCGATGCGTTTGGAGAACTTTGAAAAAATCGTGATTTTTGTAGACAAGTGGTTAGTGCAGGATTTTTTCAAAAATCTCAAAAATTCTGTAAAATCACTTTGATTAGAAATATTTCGAGAACTAGACCTCGCAAAAACTTCTGGTTTTCACCTGTGGGTAGCTCTGGAAAATGTTATCATAGATTTTGAAAGCGGCAACCTCTTAAAAGGCTTGGTTTCGGAAATAGCGCCAGCCAAACACATTGTTAGGTAGTTGGGGCTCGAAAATCCACAAAATCGCTTTGGACCGGCATATTTCGATAACCAGACGACTCAGAATTTTTGGGTTTAGATGTGTACATAGGAATTGAATAGACCTTTCATTCGATGTATGTCTCGATGCGTTTGGAGAACTTTGAAAAAATCGTGATTTTTGTAGACAAGTGGTTAGTCCAGGATTTTTTCAAAAATCTCAAAAATTCTGTAAAATCACTTTGATTAGAAATATTTCGAGAACTAGACCTCGCAAAAACTTTTGGTTTTCACTTGTGGATAGCTCTGAAAAATCCAACTATGGATTTTGAAAACCGCAACCTTTTACAAGGCTTGGTTTCAGAAATAGCGCCAGCCAAACACATTGTTAGGTAGTTGGGGCTCGAAAATCCACAAAATCGCTTTGGACCGGCATATTTCGATAACCAGACGACTCAGAATTTTTGGGTTTAGATGTGTACATAGGAATTGAATAGACCTTTCATTCGATGTATGTCTCGATGCGTTTGGAGAACTTTGAAAAAATCGTGATTTTTGTAGACAAGTGGTTAGTCCAGGATTTTTTCAAAAATCTCAAAAATTCTGTAAAATCACTTTGATTAGAAATATTTCGAGAACTAGACCTCGCAAAAACTTTTGGTTTTCACTTGTGGATAGCTCTGAAAAATCCAACTATGGATTTTGAAAACCGCAACCTTTTACAAGGCTTGGTTTCGGAAATAGCGCCAGCCAAACACATTGTTAGGTAGTTGTGGCTCGAAAATCCACAAAATCGCTTTGGACCGGCATATTTCGATAACCAGACGACTTAGAATTTTTGGGTTTAGATGTGTACATAGGAATTGAATAGACCTTTCATTCGATGTATGTCTCGATGCGTTTGGAGAACTTTGAAAAAAATCGTGATTTTTGTAGACAAGTGGTTAGTCCAGGATTTTTTCAAAAATCTCAAAAATTCTGTAAAATCACTTTGATTAGAAATATTTCGAGAACTAGACCTCGCAAAAACTTTTGGTTTTCACTTGTGGATAGCTCTGAAAAATCCAACTATGGATTTTGAAAACCGCAACCTTTTACAAGGCTTGGTTTCGGAAATAGCGCCAGCCAAACACATTGTTAGGTAGTTGGGGCTCGAAAATCCACAAAATCGCTTTGGACCGGCATATTTCGATAACCAGACGACTTAGAATTTTTGGGTTTAGATGTGTACATAGGAATTGAATAGACCTTTCATTCGATGTATGTCTCGATGCGTTTGGAGAACTTTGAAAAAATCGTGATTTTTGTAGACAAGTGGTTAGTGCAGGATTTTTTCAAAAATCTCAAAAATTCTGTAAAATCACTTTGATTAGAAATATTTCGAGAACTAGACCTCGCAAAAACTTCTGGTTTTCACCTGTGGGTAGCTCTGGAAAATGTTATCATAGATTTTGAAAGCGGCAACCTCTTAAAAGGCTTGGTTTCGGAAATAGCGCCAGCCAAACACATTGTTAGGTAGTTGGGGCTCGAAAATCCACAAAATCGCTTTGGACCGGCATATTTCGATAACCAGACGACTCAGAATTTTTGGGTTTAGATGTGTACATAGGAATTGAATAGACCTTTCATTCGATGTATGTCTCGATGCGTTTGGAGAACTTTGAAAAAATCGTGATTTTTGTAGACAAGTGGTTAGTCCAGGATTTTTTCAAAAATCTCAAAAATTCTGTAAAATCACTTTGATTAGAAATATTTCGAGAACTAGACCTCGCAAAAACTTTTGGTTTTCACTTGTGGATAGCTCTGAAAAATCCAACTATGGATTTTGAAAACCGCAACCTTTTACAAGGCTTGGTTTCAGAAATAGCGCCAGCCAAATACATTGTTAGGTAGTTGGGGCTCGAAAATCCACAAAATCGCTTTGGACCGGCATATTTCGATAACCAGACGACTCAGAATTTTTGGGTTTAGATGTGTACATAGGAATTGAATAGACCTTTCATTCGATGTATGTCTCGATGCGTTTGGAGAACTTTGAAAAAATCGTGATTTTTGTAGACAAGTGGTTAGTCCAGGATTTTTTCAAAAATCTCAAAAATTCTGTAAAATCACTTTGATTAGAAATATTTCGAGAACTAGACCTCGCAAAAACTTTTGGTTTTCACTTGTGGATAGCTCTGAAAAATCCAACTATGGATTTTGAAAACCGCAACCTTTTACAAGGCTTGGTTTCGGAAATAGCGCCAGCCAAACACATTGTTAGGTAGTTGGGGCTCGAAAATCCACAAAATCGCTTTGGACCGGCATATTTCGATAACCAGACGACTTAGAATTTTTGGGTTTAGATGTGTACATAGGAATTGAATAGACCTTTCATTCGATGTATGTCTCGATGCGTTTGGAGAACTTTGAAAAAATCGTGATTTTTGTAGACAAGTGGTTAGTGCAGGATTTTTTCAAAAATCTCAAAAATTCTGTAAAATCACTTTGATTAGAAATATTTCGAGAACTAGACCTCGCAAAAACTTTTGGTTTTCACTTGTGGATAGCTCTGAAAAATCCAACTATGGATTTTGAAAACCGCAACCTTTTACAAGGCTTGGTTTCGGAAATAGCGCCAGCCAAACACATTGTTAGGTAGTTGGGGCTCGAAAATCCACAAAATCGCTTTGGACCGGCATATTTCGATAACCAGACGACTTAGAATTTTTGGGTTTAGATGTGTACATAGGAATTGAATAGACCTTTCATTCGATGTATGTCTCGATGCGTTTGGAGAACTTTGAAAAAATCGTGATTTTTGTAGACAAGTGGTTAGTGCAGGATTTTTTCAAAAATCTCAAAAATTCTGTAAAATCACTTTGATTAGAAATATTTCGAGAACTAGACCTCGCAAAAACTTCTGGTTTTCACCTGTGGGTAGCTCTGGAAAATGTTATCATAGATTTTGAAAGCGGCAACCTCTTAAAAGGCTTGGTTTCGGAAATAGCGCCAGCCAAACACATTGTTAGGTAGTTGGGGCTCGAAAATCCACAAAATCGCTTTGGACCGGCATATTTCGATAACCAGACGACTCAGAATTTTTGGGTTTAGATGTGTACATAGGAATTGAATAGACCTTTCATTCGATGTATGTCTCGATGCGTTTGGAGAACTTTGAAAAAATCGTGATTTTTGTAGACAAGTGGTTAGTCCAGGATTTTTTCAAAAATCTCAAAAATTCTGTAAAATCACTTTGATTAGAAATATTTCGAGAACTAGACCTCGCAAAAACTTTTGGTTTTCACTTGTGGATAGCTCTGAAAAATCCAACTATGGATTTTGAAAACCGCAACCTTTTACAAGGCTTGGTTTCGGAAATAGCGCCAGCCAAACACATTGTTAGGTAGTTGGGGCTCGAAAATCCACAAAATCGCTTTGGACCGGCATATTTCGATAACCAGACGACTTAGAATTTTTGGGTTTAGATGTGTACATAGGAATTGAATAGACCTTTCATTCGATGTATGTCTCGATGCGTTTGGAGAACTTTAAAAAAATCGTGATTTTTGTAGACAAGTGGTTAGTCCAGGATTTTTTCAAAAATCTCAAAAATTCTGTAAAATCACTTTGATTAGAAATATTTCGAGAACTAGACCTCGCAAAAACTTTTGGTTTTCACTTGTGGATAGCTCTGAAAAATCCAACTATGGATTTTGAAAACCGCAACCTTTTACAAGGCTTGGTTTCGGAAATAGCGCCAGCCAAACACATTGTTAGGTAGTTGTGGCTCGAAAATCCACAAAATCGCTTTGGACCGGCATATTTCGATAACCAGACGACTTAGAATTTTTGGGTTTAGATGTGTACATAGGAATTGAATAGACCTTTCATTCGATGTATGTCTCGATGCGTTTGGAGAACTTTGAAAAAATCGTGATTTTTGTAGACAAGTGGTTAGTGCAGGATTTTTTCAAAAATCTCAAAAATTCTGTAAAATCACTTTGATTAGAAATATTTCGAGAACTAGACCTCGCAAAAACTTCTGGTTTTCACCTGTGGGTAGCTCTGGAAAATGTTATCATAGATTTTGAAAGCGGCAACCTCTTAAAAGGCTTGGTTTCGGAAATAGCGCCAGCCAAACACATTGTTAGGTAGTTGGGGCTCGAAAATCCACAAAATCGCTTTGGACCGGCATATTTCGATAACCAGACGACTCAGAATTTTTGGGTTTAGATGTGTACATAGGAATTGAATAGACCTTTCATTCGATGTATGTCTCGATGCGTTTGGAGAACTTTGAAAAAATCGTGATTTTTGTAGACAAGTGGTTAGTCCAGGATTTTTTCAAAAATCTCAAAAATTCTGTAAAATCACTTTGATTAGAAATATTTCGAGAACTAGACCTCGCAAAAACTTTTGGTTTTCACTTGTGGATAGCTCTGAAAAATCCAACTATGGATTTTGAAAACCGCAACCTTTTACAAGGCTTGGTTTCAGAAATAGCGCCAGCCAAACACATTGTTAGGTAGTTGGGGCTCGAAAATCCACAAAATCGCTTTGGACCGGCATATTTCGATAACCAGACGACTCAGAATTTTTGGGTTTAGATGTGTACATAGGAATTGAATAGACCTTTCATTCGATGTATGTCTCGATGCGTTTGGAGAACTTTGAAAAAATCGTGATTTTTGTAGACAAGTGGTTAGTCCAGGATTTTTTCAAAAATCTCAAAAATTCTGTAAAATCACTTTGATTAGAAATATTTCAAGAACTAGACCTCGCAAAAACTTTTGGTTTTCACTTGTGGATAGCTCTGAAAAATCCAACTATGGATTTTGAAAACCGCAACCTTTTACAAGGCTTGGTTTCGGAAATAGCGCCAGCCAAACACATTGTTAGGTAGTTGGGGCTCGAAAATCCACAAAATCGCTTTGGACCGGCATATTTCGATAACCAGACGACTTAGAATTTTTGGGTTTAGATGTGTACATAGGAATTGAATAGACCTTTCATTCGATGTATGTCTCGATGCGTTTGGAGAACTTTGAAAAAATCGTGATTTTTGTAGACAAGTGGTTAGTCCAGGATTTTTTCAAAAATCTCAAAAATTCTGTAAAATCACTTTGATTAGAAATATTTCGAGAACCAGACCTCGCAAAAGCTTCTGGTTTTCACCTGTGGATGGCTCTGGAAAATCCAACTATGGATTTTGAAAACCGCAACCTCTTAAAAGGCTTGGTTTCGGAAATAGCGCCAGCCAAACACATTGTTAGGTAGTTGGGGCTCGAAAATCCACAAAATCGCTTTGGACCGGCATATTTCGATAACCAGACGACTCAGAATTTTTGGGTTTAGATGTGTACATAGGAATTGAATAGACCTTTCATTCGATGTATGTCTCGATGCGTTTGGAGAACTTTGAAAAAATCGTGATTTTTGTGGTTAGTCCAGGATTTTTTCAAAAATCTCAAAAATTCTGTAAAATCACTTTGATTAGAAATATTTCGAGAACTAGACGTCGCAAAAACTTTTGGTTTTCACTTGTGGATAGCTCTGAAAAATCCAACTATGGATTTTGAAAACCGCAACCTTTTACAAGGCTTGGTTTCGGAAATAGCGCCAGCCAAACACATTGTTAGGTAGTTGTGGCTCGAAAATCCACAAAATCGCTTTGGACCGGCATATTTCGATAACCAGACGACTTAGAATTTTTGGGTTTAGATGTGTACATAGGAATTGAATAGACCTTTCATTCGATGTATGTCTCGATGCGTTTGGAGAACTTTGAAAAAATCGTGATTTTTGTAGACAAGTGGTTAGTCCAGGATTTTTTCAAAAATCTCAAAAATTCTGTAAAATCACTTTGATTAGAAATATTTCGAGAACTAGACCTCGCAAAAACTTTTGGTTTTCACTTGTGGATAGCTCTGAAAAATCCAACTATGGATTTTGAAAACCGCAACCTTTTACAAGGCTTGGTTTCGGAAATAGCGCCAGCCAAACACATTGTTAGGTAGTTGGGGCTCGAAAATCCACAAAATCGCTTTGGACCGGCATATTTCGATAACCAGACGACTTAGAATTTTTGGGTTTAGATGTGTACATAGGAATTGAATAGACCTTTCATTCGATGTATGTCTCGATGCGTTTGGAGAACTTTGAAAAAATCGTGATTTTTGTAGACAAGTGGTTAGTGCAGGATTTTTTCAAAAATCTCAAAAATTCTGTAAAATCACTTTGATTAGAAATATTTCGAGAACTAGACCTCGCAAAAACTTTTGGTTTTCACTTGTGGATAGCTCTGAAAAATCCAACTATGGATTTTGAAAACCGCAACCTTTTACAAGGCTTGGTTTCGGAAATAGCGCCAGCCAAACACATTGTTAGGTAGTTGGGGCTCGAAAATCCACAAAATCGCTTTGGACCGGCATATTTCGATAACCAGACGACTTAGAATTTTTGGGTTTAGATGTGTACATAGGAATTGAATAGACCTTTCATTCGATGTATGTCTCGATGCGTTTGGAGAACTTTGAAAAAATCGTGATTTTTGTAGACAAGTGGTTAGTGCAGGATTTTTTCAAATATCTCAAAAATTCTGTAAAATCACTTTGATTAGAAATATTTCGAGAACTAGACCTCGCAAAAACTTCTGGTTTTCACCTGTGGGTAGCTCTGGAAAATGTTATCATAGATTTTGAAAGCGGCAACCTCTTAAAAGGCTTGGTTTCGGAAATAGCGCCAGCCAAACACATTGTTAGGTAGTTGGGGCTCGAAAATCCACAAATTCGCTTTGGACCGGCATATTTCGATAACCAGACGACTCAGAATTTTTGGGTTTAGATGTGTACATAGGAATTGAATAGACCTTTCATTCGATGTATGTCTCGATGCGTTTGGAGAACTTTGAAAAAATCGTGATTTTTGTAGACAAGTGGTTAGTCCAGGATTTTTTCAAAAATCTCAAAAATTCTGTAAAATCACTTTGATTAGAAATATTTCGAGAACTAGACCTCGCAAAAACTTTTGGTTTTCACTTGTGGATAGCTCTGAAAAATCCAACTATGGATTTTGAAAACCGCAACCTTTTACAAGGCTTGGTTTCGGAAATAGCGCCAGCCAAACACATTGTTAGGTAGTTGTGGCTCGAAAATCCACAAAATCGCTTTGGACCGGCATATTTCGATAACCAGACGACTTAGAATTTTTGGGTTTAGATGTGTACATAGGAATTGAATAGACCTTTCATTCGATGTATGTCTCGATGCGTTTGGAGAACTTTGAAAAAATCGTGATTTTTGTAGACAAGTGGTTAGTCCAGGATTTTTTCAAAAATCTCAAAAATTCTGTAAAATCACTTTGATTAGAAATATTTCGAGAACTAGACCTCGCAAAAACTTTTGGTTTTCACTTGTGGATAGCTCTGAAAAATCCAACTATGGATTTTGAAAACCGCAACCTTTTACAAGGCTTGGTTTCGGAAATAGCGCCAGCCAAACACATTGTTAGGTAGTTGGGGCTCGAAAATCCACAAAATCGCTTTGGACCGGCATATTTCGATAACCAGACGACTTAGAATTTTTGGGTTTAGATGTGTACATAGGAATTGAATAGACCTTTCATTCGATGTATGTCTCGATGCGTTTGGAGAACTTTGAAAAAATCGTGATTTTTGTAGACAAGTGGTTAGTGCAGGATTTTTTCAAATATCTCAAAAATTCTGTAAAATCACTTTGATTAGAAATATTTCGAGAACTAGACCTCGCAAAAACTTCTGGTTTTCACCTGTGGGTAGCTCTGGAAAATGTTATCATAGATTTTGAAAGCGGCAACCTTGTGAAGGGAGCACACCAGCGACCACTTAATTAATTGTTTCATATCAAACCATACTTCGATACTTGACACTTACTTCCCAGCATATGCATTGCCTTAAGCACCAGATACCTACATAATAATCAAAATACGATTCATTGATTTGCCTTCCACTTCTGGGTAATAAAAAGATACACATATATCCGACTCGTAGTCGTAGTCAATGAATAACAAAAAAACCATAAGTATCATATTACCCTGATGGCATGAACGGCGCAAGTAAACAAAGTGCATACACATAGAACCATTAATGGGTTGCTCAGCGGTCATCGGCTTGGGCACCATAATATTTCAACTAAGCATTATGCCGAGTGAATTATGTCACTTAAGATAGCTGGTTATTTACCCTTAGCCTTATAATTATGCTGACTTGTGGATATCGATTGTAAGTGGGCCAATAATCGAAGTATGGATTTGATTTCGATAACATTAAAAATTATGTATAAATAGCCATAGCATTTTTTAATAAAGTTGTCTTCTCTCTCAGAACACCAAACAAAACAGATCGTTTTTTATTATTCTTTTGTGCAGCTTGCGAGCTAAGAAGAATTTGAAAAATACTTTTGTTTTAAATACAACTGAATAAAACCTCGAGTGCATTAGCCAGAGGTCTGAGCTGAGGCATTCATTGCCAAGCGATTTGTTCTTTTGCATAACCAAGACCACTCGAAGCATCAAAATAATTTTACTTCATCTTTACATGGCGATCTTGCCATCATAACACCCTTCACACTTTACATGGCGATCTTGCCATCATAACACCCTTCACACTTTACATGGCGATCTTGCCAGTTCAGTAGATTACTGAATTGGAACCAAACATCTCTACTCCACTTCGCATAAATAATTTTTAATGTCAACTGACCAGCTGGCGTTGGCAGCCGCCTATATAAAAAAAAGCGAACGAACTCCTGCGACAAACATCTGTGGAGGATAAGAACGTTGGTCCTAAACCAATCACCATCGAAGAATACAAACGGCGGACGGCCAGAAGAACAGAAACAGGAACCTTGCAAATCCAAAAAGAAGTAAAGAAGACAACACCTAGAGGGGGTCTCCAGGTCAAGCGTAGAGAAGAATTATTGGAGCTTAATAGATTGGCCAACATACCAGGTCAATCGACGGAAGTAAGAAATAGGTTCTTACTTCAACTCCGTCTGAAGAAGAAAGAACAAAGAAAGATTGAAAAAACTAAAAAGAAAGAAAAGAAAAAATTCAACAAATTGTTCGAGGAAACCTTGCAAACAGCTAAAGACGCGCTGAAAAGTTTAAAATAATGGGTAAAACCCAATCAAAACAAGAAGAGGTCATCATCAACAACAACGGACAGCAGAATAACAACAAAGGAGAGTTACACTATGGTATCGACTTTACTATGGTAGTAACAATAGTTTTAATTTTAATTATAGGAAAATATATTATAAATATTGTAAAGAAAAAAATTTGAAAACAAAATCAAAAAACAAATAATAAAAAATAATAATATAAGAAGAAGAATTTCTGTTTAACAAAAAAAATTAAAAACTAATAAAAAAAAGAAAAAAAAAAAATGTTTTGATATTAGAAATTATATATATATTTTTATTATTACTCTATTACATTTGTTTATATGGACTTCGAAAAATTAGAAGAATCTTTGGGAAGTTTAAGAAATTGCTATAAAAGTTTAAAAAAAATCTCCCACCCGTAAACGAAAAACAAAGGGAGCAAACTTAAAACTAAGAGAGATTTTAGAACTTTGGAATAGTTTTATTGAAGTTTTCACAAGTATCAACCAAAAAGATTTAAATAGCGAAGAACATAAATATTTATCTGAATTAACGACTAAAGCAAAAGAATATAAAAAATTGGCAGAGGAAATAGTTAAAAATAATATAAAAGAAATTAATTCGGAATCAGAATCAGAAGAAGAAGAACGAAAACAGGAAAAAAAAACAGAAAATATAATTATAATGGCAGAATTCGATTTTAGCAAGGCGCAAAAGTTGCCTATACTTAATTGCGCAGAAAATGATAAGAGAGCAGAAAACATTAGAGATTTTTTAAATAACTTAGAGTTTTATCATGATACACTAAATGAAACTTCAAAGGCTACGCTCATCAAATTTGCATTAAAATGTAAAATTCAAGGTAGGGCTCTAACAGAATTAGGAACCGCAAAGATTATAACATTTGAACAACTAAAATCAAGTCTAATTTCAAAATGCGGAGACAAGGATACTATAGAAAGTATACAGGCTAAGCTAGAGAGATTACGTCAAAAAAATCGGCCAATGAGAGAATTCGTGTCGGAGATAGAACATCTTATATCGAAAATGACAGAATTAGAAATAGACATACAAGGGGAAACAGCTAGAGAAACATTAACAGCAGCTAATGAACGTAGAGGGTTAGCATTTTTAAAACAAGGGGTTAATGATAGGTACAAAATAATTCTGGATAGTGCAAGGCACACAAAGATGCAAGATGCTATAACACATTTGTTAGAGTTAGCTCCAAGTACGGCCCAAATTACAGAAAATATAAGATATGCCAACAATTTTAATTATTCTAATACGCAAAACCAAACAAGAGGTCAGAATTTTGTACCCCGTAGTTTTCAGAATAGTTACAGAAACATTTATAATAATAACATGAATAGAAATTTTCCAAGACAAAATTACTTTCGTGGCAATTACTCTCAAAATTTTCCCAGACAAAATAATTTTAACAACAATAATTATCAACGATCATTTAACCAACCGCGTTTTAACTCGCCACAAAATAATAATTCTAATCAATATAATAATAGAACCAATCCAAGCAACGTAAATAGACAAAATAATAACCAATCTAATACAAGGGACAATAGACGGAATACTTATCAAAGTACTTCCAACACAAGAGAAAATGGAAATAACTCTTTGAGGAATAACAGAGAAACAACATATTTCGCGAATGAGGGAAACGAACAACCCACCGAGGGGGAAGCCGACCTATCGGGGGGAAATCTCTAAGCCCAATACAACACATAGCTATATGTGCAGGGGGCATAGCAAACGGCCTATATGTAAAATTTAAAATTAACAATAGATCAGATATAAAATTTTTATTAGATACAGGAGCATCAGTTTGCACAATAAAACGAGGTGTTTTGGATGAAAATATAAAAATAAATGAAAACGATAAAATAACAATACAGGGTATTTCCGGTAATCTAAAAACGCTAGGAACTAGTATAAATACTCTTATACTAGGAAAATTCCAAACATCCTATACTTTTCATGTGGTAGAAGACTCATTTCCGGTACCTGTAGATGGAATTATAGGTGCTGATTTTCTTAAAGATTTTGGAGCAGTAATAGATCTAGAACACTTTGTATTAAAATTATCTTCAGAAGTTTTTCAAACTTCTCTGCCTATATTAAATTCAGAACATTTATTTTCACTTATCATTGCACCCAGATCTGAAGCCACATATTGGCTTAATAGCAAACATTTAGACACAAGAATATTCGATTCACAAGAACTATGTGAAGGAGTTTTTATGGCAGGCTCTATCTCTCATGTGAAAAACGGGAAAATTCCAATAAAAATTTTGAATACCCGAGAATCCGAAGTGAGAATTAAATGGATAGAACCCAAGTCCATGCCAATATCAAATTACCACATTTTAACATACGAACAAACAATAATACCTTCAAGTTCACGAACACAACAGTTACTTAAAGAAATAAATTTCGAAACTCTTAACGAGGAGGAAAAATATGAACTCGAAGCTATATGTTCGAAATTTCAAGATATTTTTCACCTAGAAAGCGACAAATTAACATACACACATATAGGTCAGGCCCAAATATCACTAAAAAAAGGAGCTACTGCAAAATATACCAAACCATATAGATTACCTCATTCCCAGAAAAAAGATATTCAAATAGAAGTAGAAACGATGCTCAAAGATGATATAATAGAACCATCAATATCCGCATGGAACTCACCCATTCTTGTAGTACCCAAGAAAAAAGACCCCATAACGGGAATACAAAAAGTCAGATTGGTAATTGACTATAGAAAAGTAAATGAGGTTATTGAAGATGATAAATTTCCATTACCTAATATAACGGACATATTTGATATGGTTGGAGGTGCAACATATTTTTCATGCATAGATTTGAGTCAAGGTTATTATCAAATGGAATTAAAGGAAAATAGCAGACCTTGCACAGCTTTTTCAACAGATAACGGACATTACCAAATGAAACGGCTTCCCATGGGTTTAAAAATATCACCCAGCACTTTTTCAAGAATGATGTCTATAGCTATGTCAGGTCTTACTTACTCACGTTGTTTCGTATATCTTGACGATCTTATAGTTTTCGGTAAAAATTTAGAACACCATAATAAAAATTTAATGGAAGTTTTTGAAAGATTTAGGGAAGTGAATCTTAAAATCCATCCAAGAAAATGTGCTTTTCTTAGAAAAGAAGTTCTATATTTAGGACACATAATATCTGATAAGGGTATTATACCGGATCCATCTAAGTCGAATGTAATGAAAAATTACCCAATTCCTCGAAACGCAGATGAAGTAAGAAGGTTCGTAGCATTTGCTAATTATTACCGAAAATTCATACCAAACTTTGCAACACTTGCAATACCTTTAAATCGGTTATTGAGGAAGAACGTAGAATTTAAATTCACTGAAGATTGCGAAACATCTTTTAATCTACTGAAAGAATTTCTTATAAGCCCAAATGTTCTACAATTCCCAAATTTTGAAAAAGAATTCATACTCCGAACAGATGCATCTGGATTTGCTTTAGGTTCTGTGTTATCCAATTATGACGATAAACCAATTGCTTACGCAAGTAAATCGCTTAACAAAGGAGAAAAGAATTACAGTACGATAGAAAAAGAATTACTTGCAATAGTTTGGGCAGTAAGGCACTTCAGACCATATCTGTTCGGAAGACGTTTTAAAATATTAACCGATCATAGGCCTTTAGTATATCTATTTTCGCTTAAAGAACCTTCCAGTCGATTAACCAAATTTAGGCTATTATTAGAAGAATATAATTTTTATGTAGAATATTCACCAGGGAAAAATAACTGTACTGCAGATGCTCTGAGTAGATTACAAATTAATTCAGAAGACTTGCAAAAATTATACGTTTGTGTGACTACAAGAGCACAATCAAAGAAATCTGATATAAAGCAAGATAATCCCAAAAATGAAAAGTTAGAAAAAGAGAAAATCATTAGTGAACTTTTAAAACCTCCAGAAAAAGGTTTGAAAGTAGTTGAGTTAAAAATAATTAATAGTTTTAAAGAAGAGGATGAAGATTTTGCAAAATTAAAGGGTTCTAGAGTAGTAGGTCCAAGCCTAATATTAGGATATATTCAAAAAAGTAATTGTTTGATTTTAAATCGGTCCAAGATAAGCACTAATGCCCGATCGGCATCATTTGACAAAATGTTGTTGAGGGACGTGCAGAAAAATTGTGAACCGCAAGTAAATAATGAAAAGGAATCCAAGAATGGCACTATTGACCGATCGGCATCATTTGACAAAATGTTGTTGAGGGACGTGCGTACAATTTGCGGACCTTTATCAATTAAAAATATTTATATAACAAAAGATGAATTAAGAAAATTATCAGACGGCCGTCGTAAAGAAAAAATGAATATATTAAAGAAGCAGATAGAAGGAATATTTAAAGAAAGTAAAATAAAAGTGCACATAATAGACGAATCAATTAGAATAACAGACCCTTGCAAAATAAAACTAATACTAAATGATTATCATATGTTACCAACTAGTGGACATGCTGGTATAAATCGCATGTTACGTAACATTCGAAAAAAATATTTTTGGACAGGCATGCAAAACGATGTGACGACATACGTTAAGCACTGCTCATTATGTCAGCGTAATAAACATATTCAACCAAAAAAACAACCAATGACCATAACTTCAACAGCCGAATCAGGTTTTGATAAAATATTCTTAGATTTAGTCGGACCCTTGGACGAATCAGAAAATGGATCAAAATACATTCTTACACTTCAAGATGAACTAACAAAGTTCATAGAAGCGATACCACTACCAAACAAAGAAGCTAATACTGTAGCTAAAGGACTCGTAGAATGTTTTATTCTAAGATATGGAGTCCCTGGAACTATAGCATCTGATCAAGGTACTGAATTTATAAATAAAGTATTTAAAGATATGTGTAGTCTGTTGAAAATAGAGCAGCTACAGTCTACCGCTTACCATCATGAAAGTATTGGAGCACTAGAAAATTCCCATAAAGTTTTAGGAGCTTATCTTCGGAGTTATGTATCAGAAAAACATACTGATTGGAGCAGCTGGTTGCCCTATTATGTTTTCTGCTACAACACTTCAGTACATTCAGAAACAGGATACACTCCTTTTGAATTAGTGTTTGGAAGACAATGTAATCTACCTTCCAACCTTACCAATAAAGTAGATCCAGTGTACAACTATGAAGACTACGTGGTAGATTTAAAAAACAAACTACAAATAGCTCATAAAGACGCTAGGGATACTCTAATAGATAAGAAAATTATTAGAAAAACGAGATACGATACAGATGTAAAGGCAAAAGTTTCAGATTTCAATAAAGGTAGTCTAGTTTTACTTAGGAATGAAAGTAGAAAGAAGTTAGATCCAATATACATAGGGCCATATGAAGTATTATCCCAGAAAGGAGTAAATTGTGAAATAAAATATGGTGATAAAAAAATTAATGTACATAAAAACCGATTAAAACCATTTTATATATATATGTTATTATTGTAAGATTATTTGAAGACTTATGAAACACAGACGTTAAATACATAAATGATTAAAAATAAGTAAATAATAATATACAAAATTATCACTTAAAATTTTTTTTTCTCTCTCATATTTTATATAGCCGGCATAGAAACTAAGTAATATTTTTAGAAAAATATAGAATACGTTAACAACAAGAAACTAAAACAAATTAGAAGAAGTAAAATGTATTTACTAAGTCACTCAAAAATTGTATGAATGAATGAATGATTGTAAACAAAAAAAAAAAAAAAAAACAAAAAAAAAAAAAAAAAAAAAGTTTTATAGGTACTCGTACAAATATTATATAAATGTAACATAAGTAATAATACAATCTTATACATGATCTATCACAATGAAAACAAAAAGAAGTGAAAAAAAAAAACAAAAATATGTCAATAAGCAAATTAAAACAAACAAAAAAAAAAAAAAAAAAATTCTCCAAATATCTATTGTACAAGTGGCACGTAAAAGAAGAAATCAAGACTTGTCATGATTTCTCCTTTTTCCCCAGGAAGGGTGGTGTGAAGGGAGCACACCAGCGACCACTTAATTAATTGTTTCATATCAAACCATACTTCGATACTTGACACTTACTTCCCAGCATATGCATTGCCTTAAGCACCAGATACCTACATAATAATCAAAATACGATTCATTGATTTGCCTTCCACTTCTGGGTAATAAAAAGATACACATATATCCGACTCGTAGTCGTAGTCAATGAATAACAAAAAAACCATAAGTATCATATTACCCTGATGGCATGAACGGCGCAAGTAAACAAAGTGCATACACATAGAACCATTAATGGGTTGCTCAGCGGTCATCGGCTTGGGCACCATAATATTTCAACTAAGCATTATGCCGAGTGAATTATGTCACTTAAGATAGCTGGTTATTTACCCTTAGCCTTATAATTATGCTGACTTGTGGATATCGATTGTAAATGGGCCAATAATCGAAGTATGGATTTGATTTCGATAACATTAAAAATTATGTATAAATAGCCATAGCATTTTTTAATAAAGTTGTCTTCTCTCTCAGAACACCAAACAAAACAGATCGTTTTTTATTATTCTTTTGTGCAGCTTGCGAGCTAAGAAGAATTTGAAAAATACTTTTGTTTTAAATACAACTGAATAAAACCTCGAGTGCATTAGCCAGAGGTCTGAGCTGAGGCATTCATTGCCAAGCGATTTGTTCTTTTGCATAACCAAGACCACTCGAAGCATCAAAATAATTTTACTTCATCTTTACATGGCGATCTTGCCATCATAACACCCTTCACACTTTACATGGCGATCTTGCCATCATAACACCCTTCACACTTTACAACCTCTTAAAAGGCTTGGTTTCGGAAATAGCGCCAGCCAAACACATTGTTAGGTAGTTGGGGCTCGAAAATCCACAAAATCGCTTTGGACCGGCATATTTCGATAACCAGACGACTCAGAATTTTTGGGTTTAGATGTGTACATAGGAATTGAATAGACCTTTCATTCGATGTATGTCTCGATGCGTTTGGAGAACTTTGAAAAAATCGTGATTTTTGTAGACAAGTGGTTAGTCCAGGATTTTTTCAAAAATCTCAAAAATTCTGTAAAATCACTTTGATTAGAAATATTTCGAGAACTAGACCTCGCAAAAACTTTTGGTTTTCACTTGTGGATAGCTCTGAAAAATCCAACTATGGATTTTGAAAACCGCAACCTTTTACAAGGCTTGGTTTCGGAAATAGCGCCAGCCAAACACATTGTTAGGTAGTTGTGGCTCGAAAATCCACAAAATCGCTTTGGACCGGCATATTTCGATAACCAGACGACTTAGAATTTTTGGGTTTAGATGTGTACATAGGAATTGAATAGACCTTTCATTCGATGTATGTCTCGATGCGTTTGGAGAACTTTGAAAAAATCGTGATTTTTGTAGACAAGTGGTTAGTGCAGGATTTTTTCAAATATCTCAAAAATTCTGTAAAATCACTTTGATTAGAAATATTTCGAGAACTAGACCTCGCAAAAACTTCTGGTTTTCACCTGTGGGTAGCTCTGGAAAATGTTATCATAGATTTTGAAAGCGGCAACCTCTTAAAAGGCTTGGTTTCGGAAATAGCGCCAGCCAAACACATTGTTAGGTAGTTGGGGCTCGAAAATCCACAAAATCGCTTTGGACCGGCATATTTCGATAACCAGACGACTTAGAATTTTTGGGTTTAGATGTGTACATAGGAATTGAATAGACCTTTCATTCGATGTATGTCTCGATGCGTTTGGAGAACTTTGAAAAAATCGTGATTTTTGTAGACAAGTGGTTAGTGCAGGATTTTTTCAAAAATCTCAAAAATTCTGTAAAATCACTTTGATTAGAAATATTTCGAGAACTAGACCTCGCAAAAACTTCTGGTTTTCACCTGTGGGTAGCTCTGGAAAATGTTATCATAGATTTTGAAAGCGGCAACCTCTTAAAAGGCTTGGTTTCGGAAATAGCGCCAGCCAAACACATTGTTAGGTAGTTGGGGCTCGAAAATCCACAAAATCGCTTTGGACCGGCATATTTCGATAACCAGACGACTCAGAATTTTTGGGTTTAGATGTGTACATAGGAATTGAATAGACCTTTCATTCGATGTATGTCTCGATGCGTTTGGAGAACTTTGAAAAAATCGTGATTTTTGTAGACAAGTGGTTAGTCCAGGATTTTTTCAAAAATCTCAAAAATTCTGTAAAATCACTTTGATTAGAAATATTTCGAGAACTAGACCTCGCAAAAACTTTTGGTTTTCACTTGTGGATAGCTCTGAAAAATCCAACTATGGATTTTGAAAACCGCAACCTTTTACAAGGCTTGGTTTCAGAAATAGCGCCAGCCAAACACATTGTTAGGTAGTTGGGGCTCGAAAATCCACAAAATCGCTTTGGACCGGCATATTTCGATAACCAGACGACTCAGAATTTTTGGGTTTAGATGTGTACATAGGAATTGAATAGACCTTTCATTCGATGTATGTCTCGATGCGTTTGGAGAACTTTGAAAAAATCGTGATTTTTGTAGACAAGTGGTTAGTCCAGGATTTTTTCAAAAATCTCAAAAATTCTGTAAAATCACTTTGATTAGAAATATTTCGAGAACTAGACCTCGCAAAAACTTTTGGTTTTCACTTGTGGATAGCTCTGAAAAATCCAACTATGGATTTTGAAAACCGCAACCTTTTACAAGGCTTGGTTTCGGAAATAGCGCCAGCCAAACACATTGTTAGGTAGTTGGGGCTCGAAAATCCACAAAATCGCTTTGGACCGGCATATTTCGATAACCAGACGACTTAGAATTTTTGGGTTTAGATGTGTACATAGGAATTGAATAGACCTTTCATTCGATGTATGTCTCGATGCGTTTGGAGAACTTTGAAAAAATCGTGATTTTTGTAGACAAGTGTGCAGGATTTTTTCAAAAATCTCAAAAATTCTGTAAAATCACTTTGATTAGAAATATTTCGAGAACTAGACCTCGCAAAAACTTCTGGTTTTCACCTGTGGGTAGCTCTGGAAAATGTTATCATAGATTTTGAAAGCGGCAACCTCTTAAAAGGCTTGGTTTCGGAAATAGCGCCAGCCAAACACATTGTTAGGTAGTTGGGGCTCGAAAATCCACAAAATCGCTTTGGACCGGCATATTTCGATAACCAGACGACTCAGAATTTTTGGGTTTAGATGTGTACATAGGAATTGAATAGACCTTTCATTCGATGTATGTCTCGATGCGTTTGGAGAACTTTGAAAAAATCGTGATTTTTGTAGACAAGTGGTTAGTCCAGGATTTTTTCAAAAATCTCAAAAATTCTGTAAAATCACTTTGATTAGAAATATTTCGAGAACTAGACCTCGCAAAAACTTTTGGTTTTCACTTGTGGATAGCTCTGAAAAATCCAACTATGGATTTTGAAAACCGCAACCTTTTACAAGGCTTGGTTTCAGAAATAGCGCCAGCCAAACACATTGTTAGGTAGTTGGGGCTCGAAAATCCACAAAATCGCTTTGGACCGGCATATTTCGATAACCAGACGACTCAGAATTTTTGGGTTTAGATGTGTACATAGGAATTGAATAGACCTTTCATTCGATGTATGTCTCGATGCGTTTGGAGAACTTTGAAAAAATCGTGATTTTTGTAGACAAGTGGTTAGTCCAGGATTTTTTCAAAAATCTCAAAAATTCTGTAAAATCACTTTGATTAGAAATATTTCGAGAACTAGACCTCGCAAAAACTTTTGGTTTTCACTTGTGGATAGCTCTGAAAAATCCAACTATGGATTTTGAAAACCGCAACCTTTTACAAGGCTTGGTTTCGGAAATAGCGCCAGCCAAACACATTGTTAGGTAGTTGGGGCTCGAAAATCCACAAAATCGCTTTGGATCGGCATATTTCGATAACCAGACGACTTAGAATTTTTGGGTTTAGATGTGTACATAGGAATTGAATAGACCTTTCATTCGATGTATGTCTCGATGCGTTTGGAGAACTTTGAAAAAATCGTGATTTTTGTAGACAAGTGGTTAGTCCAGGATTTTTTCAAAAATCTCAAAAATTCTGTAAAATCACTTTGATTAGAAATATTTCGAGAACTAGACCTCGCAAAAACTTTTGGTTTTCACTTGTGGATAGCTCTGAAAAATCCAACTATGGATTTTGAAAACCGCAACCTTTTACAAGGCTTGGTTTCAGAAATAGCGCCAGCCAAACACATTGTTAGGTAGTTGGGGCTCGAAAATCCACAAAATCGCTTTGGACCGGCATATTTCGATAACCAGACGACTCAGAATTTTTGGGTTTAGATGTGTACATAGGAATTGAATAGACCTTTCATTCGATGTATGTCTCGATGCGTTTGGAGAACTTTGAAAAAATCGTGATTTTTGTAGACAAGTGGTTAGTCCAGGATTTTTTCAAAAATCTCAAAAATTCTGTAAAATCACTTTGATTAGAAATATTTCAAGAACTAGACCTCGCAAAAACTTTTGGTTTTCACTTGTGGATAGCTCTGAAAAATCCAACTATGGATTTTGAAAACCGAAACCTTTTACAAGGCTTGGTTTCGGAAATAGCGCCAGCCAAACACATTGTTAGGTAGTTGGGGCTCGAAAATCCACAAAATCGCTTTGGACCGGCATATTTCGATAACCAGACGACTCAGAATTTTTGGGTTTAGATGTGTACATAGGAATTGAATAGACCTTTCATTCGATGTATGTCTCGATGCGTTTGGAGAACTTTGAAAAAATCGTGATTTTTGTAGACAAGTGGTTAGTCCAGGATTTTTTCAAAAATCTCAAAAATTCTGTAAAATCACTTTGATTAGAAATATTTCGAGAACTAGACCTCGCAAAAACTTTTGGTTTTCACTTGTGGATAGCTCTGAAAAATCCAACTATGGATTTTGAAAACCGCAACCTTTTACAAGGCTTGGTTTCAGAAATAGCGCCAGCCAAACACATTGTTAGGTAGTTGGGGCTCGAAAATCCACAAAATCGCTTTGGACCGGCATATTTCGATAACCAGACGACTCAGAATTTTTGGGTTTAGATGTGTACATAGGAATTGAATAGACCTTTCATTCGATGTATGTCTCGATGCGTTTGGAGAACTTTGAAAAAATCGTGATTTTTGTAGACAAGTGGTTAGTCCAGGATTTTTTCAAAAATCTCAAAAATTCTGTAAAATCACTTTGATTAGAAATATTTCAAGAACTAGACCTCGCAAAAACTTTTGGTTTTCACTTGTGGATAGCTCTGAAAAATCCAACTATGGATTTTGAAAACCGAAACCTTTTACAAGGCTTGGTTTCGGAAATAGCGCCAGCCAAACACATTGTTAGGTAGTTGGGGCTCGAAAATCCACAAAATCGCTTTGGACCGGCATATTTCGATAACCAGACGACTTAGAATTTTTGGGTTTAGATGTGTACATAGGAATTGAATAGACCTTTCATTCGATGTATGTCTCGATGCGTTTGGAGAACTTTGAAAAAATCGTGATTTTTGTAGACAAGTGGTTAGTCCATGATTTTTTCAAAAATCTCAAAAATTCTGTAAAATCACTTTGATTAGAAATATTTCGAGAACCAGACCTCGCAAAAGCTTCTGGTTTTCACCTGTGGATGGCTCTGGAAAATCCAACTATGGATTTTGAAAACCGCAACCTCTTAAAAGGCTTGGTTTCGGAAATAGCGCCAGCCAAACACATTGTTAGGTAGTTGGGGCTCGAAAATCCACAAAATCGCTTTGGACCGGCATATTTCGATAATCAGACGACTCCGAATTTTTTGGTTTAGATGTGTACATAGGAATTGAATAGACCTTTCATTCGATGTATGTCTCGATGGGTTTGGAGAACTTTGAAAAAATCGTGATTTTTGTAGACAAGTGGTTAGTCCATGATTTTTTCAAAAATCTCAAAAATTCTGTAAAATCACTTTGATTAGAAATATTTCGAGAACCAGACCTCGCAAAAGCTTCTGGTTTTCACCTGTGGATGGCTCTGGAAAATCCAACTATGGATTTTGAAAACCGCAACCTCTTAAAAGGCTTGGTTTCGGAAATAGCGCCAGCCAAACACATTGTTAGGTAGTTGGGGCTCGAAAATCCACAAAATCGCTTTGGACCGGCATATTTCGATAACCAGACGACTCCGAATTTTTTGGTTTAGATGTGTACATAGGAATTGAATAGACCTTTCATTCGATGTATGTCTCGATGGGTTTGGAGAACTTTGAAAAAATCGTGATTTTTGTAGACAAGTGGTTAGTCCATGATTTTTTCAAAAATCTCAAAAATTCTGTAAAATCACTTTGATTAGAAATATTTCGAGAACTAGACCTCGCAAAAGCTTCTGGTTTTCACCTGTGGATGGCTCTGGAAAATCCAACTATGGATTTTGAAAACCGCAACCTCTTAAAAGGCTTGGTTTCGGAAATAGCGCTAGCCAAACACATTGTTAGGTAGTTGGGGCTCGAAAATCCACAAAATCGCTTTGGACCGGCATATTTCGATAACCAGACGACTCCGAATTTTTTGGTTTAGATGTGTACATAGGAATTGAATAGACCTTTCATTCGATGTATGTCTCGATGGGTTTGGAGAACTTTGAAAAAATCGTGATTTTTGTAGACAAGTGGTTAGTCCATGATTTTTTCAAAAATCTCAAAAATTCTGTAAAATCACTTTGATTAGAAATATTTCGAGAACCAGACCTCGCAAAAGCTTCTGGTTTTCACCTGTGGATGGCTCTGGAAAATCCAACTATGGATTTTGAAAACCGCAACCTCTTAAAAGGCTTGGTTTCGGAAATAGCGCCAGCCAAACACATTGTTAGGTAGTTGGGGCTCGAAAATCCACAAAATCGCTTTGGACCGGCATATTTCGATAACCAGACGACTCCGAATTTTTTGGTTTAGATGTGTACATAGGAATTGAATAGACCTTTCATTCGATGTATGTCTCGATGGGTTTGGAGAACTTTGAAAAAATCGTGATTTTTGTAGACAAGTGGTTAGTCCATGATTTTTTCAAAAATCTCAAAAATTCTGTAAAATCACTTTGATTAGAAATATTTCGAGAACCAGACCTCGAAAAGCTTCTGGTTTTCACCTGTGGATGGCTCTGGAAAATCCAACTATGGATTTTGAAAACCGCAACCTCTTAAAAGGCTTGGTTTCGGAAATAGCGCCAGCCAAACACATTGTTAGGTAGTTGGGGCTCGAAAATCCACAAAATCGCTTTGGACCGGCATATTTCGATAACCAGACGACTCCGAATTTTTTGGTTTAGATGTGTACATAGGAATTGAATAGACCTTTCATTCGATGTATGTCTCGATGGGTTTGGAGAACTTTGAAAAAATCGTGATTTTTGTAGACAAGTGGTTAGTCCATGATTTTTTCAAAAATCTCAAAAATTCTGTAAAATCACTTTGATTAGAAATATTTCGAGAACCAGACCTCGTAAAAGCTTCTGGTTTTCACCTGTGGATGGCTCTGGAAAATCCAACTATGGATTTTGAAAACCGCAACCTCTTAAAAGGCTTGGTTTCGGAAATAGCGCCAGCCAAACACATTGTTAGGTAGTTGGGGCTCGAAAATCCACAAAATCGCTTTGGACCGGCATATTTCGATAACCAGACGACTCCGAATTTTTTGGTTTAGATGTGTACATAGGAATTGAATAGACCTTTCATTCGATGTATGTCTCGATGGGTTTGGAGAACTTTGAAAAAATCGTGATTTTTGTAGACAAGTGGTTAGTCCATGATTTTTTCAAAAATCTCAAAAATTCTGTAAAATCACTTTGATTAGAAATATTTCGAGAACCAGACCTCGCAAAAGCTTCTGGTTTTCACCTGTGGATGGCTCTGGAAAATCCAACTATGGATTTTGAAAACCGCAACCTCTTAAAAGGCTTGGTTTCGGAAATAGCGCCAGCCAAACACATTGTTAGGTAGTTGGGGCTCGAAAATCCACAAAATCGCTTTGGACCGGCATATTTCGATAACCAGACGACTCCGAATTTTTTGGTTTAGATGTGTACATAGGAATTGAATAGACCTTTCATTCGATGTATGTCTCGATGGGTTTGGAGAACTTTGAAAAAATCGTGATTTTTGTAGACAAGTGGTTAGTCCATGATTTTTTCAAAAATCTCAAAAATTCTGTAAAATCACTTTGATTAGAAATATTTCGAGAACCAGACCTCGAAAAGCTTCTGGTTTTCACCTGTGGATGGCTCTGGAAAATCCAACTATGGATTTTGAAAACCGCAACCTCTTAAAAGGCTTGGTTTCGGAAATAGCGCCAGCCAAACACATTGTTAGGTAGTTGGGGCTCGAAAATCCACAAAATCGCTTTGGACCGGCATATTTCGATAACCAGACGACTCCGAATTTTTTGGTTTAGATGTGTACATAGGAATTGAATAGACCTTTCATTCGATGTATGTCTCGATGGGTTTGGAGAACTTTGAAAAAATCGTGATTTTTGTAGACAAGTGGTTAGTCCATGATTTTTTCAAAAATCTCAAAAATTCTGTAAAATCACTTTGATTAGAAATATTTCGAGAACCAGACCTCGTAAAAGCTTCTGGTTTTCACCTGTGGATGGCTCTGGAAAATCCAACTATGGATTTTGAAAACCGCAACCTCTTAAAAGGCTTGGTTTCGGAAATAGCGCCAGCCAAACACATTGTTAGGTAGTTGGGGCTCGAAAATCCACAAAATCGCTTTGGACCGGCATATTTCGATAACCAGACGACTCCGAATTTTTTGGTTTAGATGTGTACATAGGAATTGAATAGACCTTTCATTCGATGTATGTCTCGATGGGTTTGGAGAACTTTGAAAAAATCGTGATTTTTGTAGACAAGTGGTTAGTCCATGATTTTTTCAAAAATCTCAAAAATTCTGTAAAATCACTTTGATTAGAAATATTTCGAGAACCAGACCTCGCAAAAGCTTCTGGTTTTCACCTGTGGATGGCTCTGGAAAATCCAACTATGGAGTTTGAAAACCGCAACCTCTTAAAAGGCTTGGTTTCGGAAATAGCGCCAGCCAAACACATTGTTAGGTAGTTGGGGCTCGAAAATCCACAAAATCGCTTTGGACCGGCATATTTCGATAACCAGACGACTCCGAATTTTTTGGTTTAGATGTGTACATAGGAATTGAATAGACCTTTCATTCGATGTATGTCTCGATGGGTTTGGAGAACTTTGAAAAAATCGTGATTTTTGTAGACAAGTGGTTAGTCCATGATTTTTTCAAAAATCTCAAAAATTCTGTAAAATCACTTTGATTAGAAATATTTCGAGAACCAGACCTCGAAAAGCTTCTGGTTTTCACCTGTGGATGGCTCTGGAAAATCCAACTATGGATTTTGAAAACCGCAACCTCTTAAAAGGCTTGGTTTCGGAAATAGCGCCAGCCAAACACATTGTTAGGTAGTTGGGGCTCGAAAATCCACAAAATCGCTTTGGACCGGCATATTTCGATAACCAGACGACTCCGAATTTTTTGGTTTAGATGTGTACATAGGAATTGAATAGACCTTTCATTCGATGTATGTCTCGATGGGTTTGGAGAACTTTGAAAAAATCGTGATTTTTGTAGACAAGTGGTTAGTCCATGATTTTTTCAAAAATCTCAAAAATTCTGTAAAATCACTTTGATTAGAAATATTTCGAGAACCAGACCTCGTAAAAGCTTCTGGTTTTCACCTGTGGATGGCTCTGGAAAATCCAACTATGGATTTTGAAAACCGCAACCTCTTAAAAGGCTTGGTTTCG
Organism: Philhelius festivus; assembly: GCA_963931855.1. NCBI lineage: Eukaryota > Metazoa > Arthropoda > Insecta > Diptera > Syrphidae > Philhelius > Philhelius festivus. The sequence goes on from OZ007556.1 coordinate 157,741,210, forward strand.
GAAATAGCGCCAGCCAAACACATTGTTAGGTAGTTGGGGCTCGAAAATCCACAAAATCGCTTTGGACCGGCATATTTCGATAACCAGACGACTCCGAATTTTTTGGTTTAGATGTGTACATAGGAATTGAATAGACCTTTCATTCGATGTATGTCTCGATGGGTTTGGAGAACTTTGAAAAAATCGTGATTTTTGTAGACAAGTGGTTAGTCCATGATTTTTTCAAAAATCTCAAAAATTCTGTAAAATCACTTTGATTAGAAATATTTCGAGAACCAGACCTCGCAAAAGCTTCTGGTTTTCACCTGTGGATGGCTCTGGAAAATCCAACTATGGATTTTGAAAACCGCAACCTCTTAAAAGGCTTGGTTTCGGAAATAGCGCCAGCCAAACACATTGTTAGGTAGTTGGGGCTCGAAAATCCACAAAATCGCTTTGGACCGGCATATTTCGATAACCAGACGACTCCGAATTTTTTGGTTTAGATGTGTACATAGGAATTGAATAGACCTTTCATTCGATGTATGTCTCGATGGGTTTGGAGAACTTTGAAAAAATCGTGATTTTTGTAGACAAGTGGTTAGTCCATGATTTTTTCAAAAATCTCAAAAATTCTGTAAAATCACTTTGATTAGAAATATTTCGAGAACCAGACCTCGCAAAAGCTTCTGGTTTTCACCTGTGGATGGCTCTGGAAAATCCAACTATGGATTTTGAAAACCGCAACCTCTTAAAAGGCTTGGTTTCGGAAATAGCGCCAGCCAAACACATTGTTAGGTAGTTGGGGCTCGAAAATCCACAAAATCGATTTGGACCGGCATATTTCGATAACCAGACGACTCCGAATTTTTTGGTTTAGATGTGTACATAGGAATTGAATAGACCTTTCATTCGATGTATGTCTCGATGGGTTTGGAGAACTTTGAAAAAATCGTGATTTTTGTAGACAAGTGGTTAGTCCATGATTTTTTCAAAAATCTCAAAAATTCTGTAAAATCACTTTGATTAGAAATATTTCGAGAACCAGACCTCGCAAAAGCTTCTGGTTTTCACCTGTGGATGGCTCTGGAAAATCCAACTATGGATTTTGAAAACCGCAACCTCTTAAAAGGCTTGGTTTCGGAAATAGCGCCAGCCAAACACATTGTTAGGTAGTTGGGGCTCGAAAATCCACAAGATCGCTTTGGACCGGCATCTTTCGATAACCAGATGACTCCGAATCTTTTGGTTTCCTGCAAGGGGTCCAGCAGTGATAAAATATAGAGAGTTGCATTCTTAGCCTTAAACAATTTCGTTGTATTACTTCATATTAACAATGGTCATCGATTGACCCTAGAGCTCAAATACAGACGTGCTTTCTAATAAGGATGTTCTTTCTACACCCGTACTACTCGAATGTGTATTACTTCGCCCTTCTTAATGCAATTAGAAGTGAATTGTGTGTTTTCAATGGTTTCTAGATTTTCCATTTTTCGCTTTTAGGAGAAAGTATATCATTTTCAGCAAAATTCTCCCAAGCCCGCTAGTGTGCAATTACGTACCATTTTCATTTTTATGGCTTTTTGATTGATAACGTCAATTTAAACTTTCGTAATGAAATAAAAAATACTTAAACTCAATTTACCGTCTTTCTTGTCTTAAATTTAGAGGTAGTCTTTTCAATATATGTATACAAAAAACCAGAACGAAAATAAAACTCATGGTCCCACTCTTTATTGTTTCAGGCTTTAAAACAACATCCAAGTCCAAGAACTCTTTACACCTACACTTTAGATAAAACCTATATCTTCCTTTTTCTGTTCTTTTCAATCAATGTAGCCTGCAAAAAACAAGCCCTTGGAACTTTTTTGGCTATGAATTCCGGTAAATCTTTTCAACAGGTATAAAGGAGCCAGTGTTCTAAGCTCCATGGTTGGCAAGGTTATACTCTAAGGATTCCTTTTCATTCAATTAAACATCCATAAACAGATGTTGCTTCATTGAGCTCCCTTATGATGATATTTTGGCAAACATCACGAACCTATTAGCAAGGCTCCAATGTTGGGCCTTTTAAGTGCTAACCAATGGACCCATACGAGCCCACTCACCCTAGCTGTGCTGAATCAATTATACGCTTGACAAAAGGATCAACTTTGGATATGCCTCAATGGTTCCCTTTTCTCATTTCGAAAGCAATTGTTTCTTTCCCAAACGAAAAACAGCGAAATTTGTAGGTAGGCACGACTACGACAAGGCCATGTCAGGGTTGGGCATATTTACACCCCACATAATAAACGTGTCCTCGCAAAACCCCAAATGTATTTGTTGGTTAGGGTTTTATGTTTCTTGTATCACATGTCCCCTACACATTCATTGCATTCTTTTTGGCCACACAATAGATTGTGTGAGATGGCTTAGTTTGTTTCCGGATATCCCTTTAAGTGTCCTTGTGTTCAATTTGTTATCTATCTTTCTGCCATCCTAGTCGCACACATTGCAGCTGCCAGTTGTGTATCACAAAACTGAGCTGAAGGTGGATTGTTTCATTTACACAATAAAACTAGGACAACTCAATTGCTGTTGCGATACGTATACAACATACAGAATGGGGGGCTCCATAATGTCCTTTTGTGTACCCGATTGGTGGAACTTTAGTTGGTGTATCTTCTCTGTAGGTTTAAATGGAGCAGGGTCTCCTCTATGGAGTGCACGTATAGCATCGTGCAAACATTTTATTTAGGATTTATTGCGGGAGATTTCTGAAAAGGACTCTCTTATACTCGCAGTTGTCAGGATATCCCTGAAGATTGGGATTCGGTTTATTTTTTCCCATTTATTTGTTTGCCTTTTCTTACTCTCCACGGTATATCAAACCTCAACTACCCAGTCTTGAGATTCTATAAGTCGGAAGTTGCTAACGAAACAAACCGTCGCGTCGCTGCAAGAAATGTAACAAAAAAAGGAAGAAACATGAAACTTTCTGGATGGTGGAAAATTTAAGAGTCCTGACAACAAACAGAACACAAGAAAAAATAAATAAACCAGCGAGGAAGTAAAATTATTATCGATAGCATTGGCACTATGGCTGAATTGTGGGTGTCAAGGATCTTTGGATAACGTCTCTCGTTGCAGAACTTTCGCATTTTGAATTCTTCCAAGCAGAAGAATCCAAACGATATAGGATGGTGCTGCTGCCGCTTTTGGAGCATTGAGGTGGGAAGATGATGATTCTTGGCATACTGATGATTTTGGACTCTCTGACCCAGTTGGCATGGTGTAAGACCTTAAAACGGGGAGGATATAAAAATGTCGTTCTTTTGGATACAATGATTTTCTTAACGCTGCTGGAATTTATTTAAGGAATTTAAAATGTGTCATTCGTTGCTGAGGAGTTATTGTTCGTACTTAAATTCAATGGGGATTACAAGATCCCCGCTGGAACAAAAGACCGGGATAAAGCCTGCCAGCATAAATTTTAGTTCAGGAAAGATTTATCGCATGTGTTAATTTTTATTTTGCTAAAGTATCTCAAAAGCATTTGCGAAATAAATGAAACACAATGTCTACCTAAGTATGTACATAATGTATCATAATATGTTTTCGGAAAAGAAATTAGACATGTTTCGTATCATGGGATATGAATGTTTATTTCATAGGGAACTCTTTTCAGTCAGATATGATTTGCAAAATAAATTGTCTTTAATTTAATCATAAATAGATCTATATTTATGGGTTGATCTAATGAAATCCATAGGGATCTAAGGAAGACAATATAAGTTGTTAAACTGACATTAGTAACATTTAAAAAGAGTAGGAAACTTAAGCCTGTTATTGTATTTCAGATTCTTACATTTGAACCGCCCTAGTTTCATTTTATTTTATCAAACAAAATTTGAAATTCGATTTTGGCAATTTATAAACTCAAATAAAAAGTCTGATGGTTATCCTAGGTAGCTAGGAAGGTAATCTAGCCCCGTGGCCTGAAGTTCGCCATTTTGGTACTGTAGCTCGTGTGAACCTGTGGATGGAATTGATATTTGACATTGTGGGCATTCTCACGGAGTTTGGATTGAGTTCAGAAACAAGAAAGGATCTAGTAGGGTTTGATGTCTCTTATTGTGTGTTTGCTTTTGCACAATCATCCGAAAGTTGGATCACTCACTCACCCGGACCACCATACCACCATCCGACACCATTTATACTGTGGCAAGCTAGGCACCTTGTTGACTGGTTCTGAAACAGTAGCTAAACCGATTTAGTGATAATCCGACCCTCATACTATCAACTTCCGCCAAAGCCTTCAGTCCGCTAGTTCGAGATCTAAAGAATCCCCCGTTTGATTGATACATAGAAGAATCATTTCGTCGCATAGGGAAAAGAGATCAAGAGTTTGGTCTTCATTTCCGAAAGTTCGTCAATGTCGTCAATAAGTGCATGATTTAACTTAGAACTAAAAAAAACGGCTGAATCTTAAGCTAAACCACTTGCGTTTTTATTTTACCTTTCGTTGAAAAGCGGGACATTTTTAAGAAGGTGGACAGTTTCTTATCTTACTACTATATTCAAAGCGGTATCCAGACAATTAATCTCTAATTATAGACCAATCTGCAAAATCTCAGTCATTCATAAAATTTTCGAAAAAATTATTAGTGATAAGATTCTGATTGTAGTTCGAGAGCACACATCGGATTTCCAGCATGTGTTTGTACCATGGTGGTCGACGGCTACTAATCTTTCAATATTTATCAATTATAATTTCGAAAATAAAATAATAAATTATTTTCACCGACTTCGCAAAAGCAGTGAAACATAATATTCTTCTTCATAAATTAGTATGCCTTGGTTTTCAGTTCAGCTATCAGAATCTTATCTAACTGACCGTGTTCAAATTGTTAAAATTAAAACATATCTATCAAATCAAATTCCTGTTTCATTGGGATTACCTCAGGGTAGTCACATTGGACCATTACTCTTTCTTGTATTTATTAATGATATATCTGAAGTTTTCATTCATTCAAAATGACTTCTTTATGCAGGCGATCGAAAACTACGCAGGCACAAGCTAGTGCATTGGTGCGAAACTAACTGCTAATATAGCCAAATGCCAAGTATAAACTGGATTTAAAAAGAGAGAAGGGTCTCCCAAAAGAAAGATTTAGGAGTTTTTTTAGACGTGAAATTAGCTTTTAAATCTCATATAGTTTGGATAATAAGTAAAAGTAACTCTATGCTTGGGTGTATTAAAAGAAACGCTTGTGAGTTTTTGGATTTTTTTACAATAAAAACCTCCTAATTCTCATTGATGAGATCTGTTTTAGAGTATTGCTAAGTTGTATTTCCATACATTTTATACAACTCAGTCTGAAAGAATTGAAAGGGTGCAACGAAGATTCACGAGATACACCTTTTTAAAACCAAATTATTTTAACAGTGATATTCCTTGCTCCAATTGTACGTGGTTATTTTGAGGAATTCGAACTCTCGCACTTAGTAGAAGAATTTTTGAAATACTAGAACTCCAGTACTATTTTTCGTATGCCATCATCGAACTAATTATGGTTGCAATGAACCAACTTCAAGATGCGTCAAAAAAGCTAATTCTGCCTGCAGTTCAATTGACTTTTTTGAAAATTGTACAAGGAAATCTTTTAAAAATAATAAAAATAGTGAATTGTTTATTTATACCTAGCGTAACAATGCAAGTCCCAATAAAATGCTTTATTGACTTCATGCACACTTTTATTTTAAATTTTAAAGTTGGTATGCTTTATATTTATACCCATGTCAAAATCAGCTGATGCGGAAAAGAAAAATAATACAAATTAAAATGAATAAAGAACCAAAACAGATATGGGCTATAAATAATTTTTGAATTTCTTTTAAGAAATCATATTTATTTAATAGATATTTTATAATCACTAAGTGAACGAAGTAAAAGCAAACGAAAACGAATGACGAAATAGGTAGCTTCAAATAAACAATCTATGTATTTTAGGATGCGTTGGAAAAGTATACGTTATTGTATGTCTAGTTGAAATAGAGTTGAAATTGATGGTTACATGTATATACAAAGATGAAAAGTGCTAAGCTTAAACAAAATGCCACCAATAAACAATTTAATCCTCTCATTAACTAGTATCCAGACTTTCCTTAAAATCTATTATAAGATCTGTCAATGTTCAGGAACTGTCATGATTTGTTTCAAAGTTAAGTATTGCCGTATTCTTTTTTAACAAAAAGAATTGATTTGAAGTGTCGGAACGACTTTAAATTGTTTTTTTTTAATTTACTACACATATGTCTTTAGATAGATAGATTTTATTCCGCAAAAAATAACTTAAAGGTAGTGTAACCGCACATTTTACAACTCAGAGATTTGATTAAACTTATATTACATCTGAAACATAATCTTATTTTATTTCAGCAATCATTTGGGCAATAGGCAATAGGTTGAAAGAAAATGCTTATTAAAAAAAACCTTCAATTTAAATTTATTTTATATTTATTTGATATTTTGTATTCGTAATGTATAAGTACCAAAGTATAAGTAAATCTTAAACTCAAAATATTTAAAAAAAAATCGAGTGAACTTGCACACTATTTTTGCTGTAAAACTCACCGTTTAGCTGAAAAACGCGAAAATCCTATTTTTAATTTTTTTTTTTTATTTTGCACAAGGGAGATTGATGGGGACTTTCCACAATTAATTTATAATAGTATTCTGAACATTCATACCAATTTTTAGCTCTATGGGAATTTTTGTAACCTTCAAAATCTTATTGGACTGGACTAATACCCTCGTTTTTTTTGTAACAGTTCTTGTTTACAAGTTATAGCTTTCACAATAAATTCGACGTATGACCGTGCTAATTTGCTGATAATACTCGTAATATTATTTATTTCGTTTTTTTTTTAATATAATAAAATAATATAATAAAAAATACCGTTTGAATGTGACTACGTTCGTAAATTTTTTTTTTTTTTTTTTCCCGTGGGTAGGTGTTGAAATCTTCAAAAGATTCTATGAGGACCGAAAAACGCGCGCTCATAGATATGTGGGACTCTCCCGACCAACAACTCTGCCCCCATAAAGCCTTACGGAAGGTAAGACTCTATGCAAGCAGACCGTTAATCAGGCCGACCGCACTAAAACCACCTCCTCCTCCCGATTGCAACTAAGTTCATATGGAACTTATCTAGCAATTTATCTTTCTCGAAGTTAAGTAACGTGTTGTAGGCAACTTTCCGGTGAAAGTTCCTACTGGTTTAATTATAAGCTAGTTGAATAGCTTCTTTCTATTTTAAGCGATGATTTAAATATACATAATACAGTACAATAATTTCACCGTACTAGATCGGAAGGTTTGGTCCTTCTCAAACGTCGTACTAAATTTGTTTCGTCAAGAATTTCTAAGATTGTTCTATTGGTATGTTCAACTAAACGCTTTCTATGCCTTTGCGAAAAAGTTTTTATTTCTTCGCGAACCGTGGGGATTCCAAGATCCCTGTGAAGATCTTCGTTTCTAATATACCACGGCGCATTTACAAAGGACCTTAATAATTTGTTTTCAAAAGTTTGTAGACTATTTAGATTTGTATCGTGGGTACAACCCCAGAGTTGAATACCATATGTCCAGACAGGCTTAAGTACCTGTTTGTAAACTAATAATTTGTTTTCGATACTAAGTTTAGAATGTCGTCCGAGTAACCAGTACATTTCCCTTAGTTTAATATTTAATTGATCACATTTATTTTTAACATGTGACTTCCATTTTAATTTCGCGTCAAGAGTCATCCCGAGATATTTTGCCTCATTTGCAAATGGAACTTGAGTTGTATTAATAAAGACTGGTAATCTATTAATTTTCTTATAAGTAAAGTCCACGTGGACTGACTTAAATTCGTTAAGCGCTATTCGCCATTTGTTTGTCCATTCATTGACATTGTTAAGAGCATTTTGCAATTTACATGTCGATTCGTTAGCCGTTTTGCCTACTGCAAGTATTGCGGTATCGTCTGCAAAAGTAGCTACAATTGTATTGTCTGTTTGGGGTATGTCGCGTGTAAATAAAAGGTATAAAATGGGACCTAGAACACTACCTTGTGGTACCCCAGCCACTATTTCTTTAAAATCTGAATAATCATTTCCGTGCCTAACGCGGAAAATTCTTTTCTCTAGATATTCTCTAAGAATGTTGTATAGTCCTTCAGATAGGACTTGTCTCAATTTGTATTTGAGGCCTTCGTGCCACACTTTGTCAAAAGCTTGAGACACATCTAAAAAGACCGCTGAACAAATTTTATTTTCTTCAAAGGCTTTCTCGATGACATCGGTGATTCTATGCACTTGATCAATCGTCGAGTGCTTACTTCTAAAACCGAACTGGTGTTCAGGTATAAGACCCTTTTCTTCTATTATGGGCTGAAGACGCTGAAGAAATATTCTCTCAAAGACCTTCGACACTACAGGAAGAAGTGAAATGGGCCTGTACGATTTCTTTTCATGTGATGGTTTGCCAGGTTTTAAGACCATTATTACTTCTGCGACTTTCCATTGATTTGGAACATATTCTAACCTTAGAGTGGCGTTCATTATGTAAAGGAGGTTTACTAAACCTTTCCGTGTGAGCATTTTAAGAATTTCCGCAGTAATTAAGTCGTATCCTGGTGCTTTTTTTGACTTCAGTTTCTTAATTTCTTTGCTTAATTCGGCAAGCGTAACATTTCTTGTGATGGAGCTTTCATTTGAATTTATATTCACACTTATATCATCATTCAATGCTTGCCCATTGAACGGCTTAAATGTTTCCTCTAGGTAATCAGCGAAAACGTTTGCTTTCTCTTTATCGCTTCTTGCCCATTCATTTTGGTCTTTCATAATCGGGGGTGCTGGAAGCTTTGGTTTTTTCGTAGCTTTTATCGCTTTCCATAGAGAATAATTAGATTCTTTACCTGCCGTCAAGTTTTCAAGGTAATTTCCAGCTTCGCGGTTTTTAAAATCTGATATCATCTTTTTAAGCAAATTACTGAGGTGATTTAAATTAGCTTTGTGTTGGGGAGCACGAGTTTGTTGCCATTTTTTGCGCGCTTTTCGCTTGTCTTTAAGTACCTCTTTTATCTCTTGGGGATATTTAGCTTCTCTATAGCCTGACATTTGTCTTTGGTAAGGAGTATTGTTCCATGCGGCTTTTTGAACAATATGCACAAATTTATCTACCGCTTCTTCAAGCTCAAGAGGTGTTTGTAGTGATACCCTTAATTCAACATTATCTTCAATATCTTTCTTAAAACCTTCCCAGTTAGTTTTACCGTTTGTTAACCTAGGTGGTGTTTCAATTTTAACAATACTTTCGCTCATAGTGAGAATAACGGGAGAGTGGTCAGAGAAAAGATCAAAGCATTCCGTTATTTTTATTCGATTTGACGGTATTCCCCTGACTATAAAGAAATCAATCAGGTCAGGTATTTTCGAGGTATCTGTCGGCCAATAAGTTGGTTTCCCACTAGAATGAAAATCACAATTATTCTCCATACCGGCTTCATATAACGCTCGGCCCTTTTGAGAAATGCATCTAGAACCCCAAAACGTGTGTTTTGCATTAAAATCGCCACCGATTATTAAAGATGGTCTAAGTGATTTTAGCAAGTTTGAAAAATCATTTTTATCAATTCTGTACCGTGGAGGGCAGTATATAGATGTGAAATTCAATGTATCATGTTTAGTTTTAACCTGCACACTTATAAGCTGCATCGGTTCAAGTTCAAGCTTAAGGCCTATCGAGTGTTTGATACATTCTTTTATGTATAATGATGCTCCGCCTCTTGCTTTGTTCGACGGATGAATTGCATGGTAATCTAGATAACCGTTTATATTGAAATTTGATTCTTTTTTAACGTGGGTTTCTGATATTAGACAAATGTCGATATCTTGTTCCCGTATGACCATTTCTAGTTCTTCAAGTCTTTGCCTTAATCCGTTGGCATTCCACGTAATAATTTTAAGGTTTTCCATCATGATTTTTTTTTAAAACGTTTGGGTCGAATAAAATCTTCGATTTTTGCTAACCTATCAGAAATAGTTCTATTGATTTTGACCTGATCTTCAAATTTTGACAAAATTAAAGCCAAGCATTGAGATAGTGCGTCAGAGTCAGGTTGATTTATTACGGGTGCAGCCGCCATTCTGGCATTTGTGTTTACACTACGTTTCTTTGGAGATGTCTGTGCAGCTGCCATTTCGGCGTATGACTTAACAGTACGTTTCTTTGGAGATGTCTTTGACGTTGATGGGGTTTGATTTTCTTTGCCGATGCCGACTCTTAGTGTATTTATTCTTTTAGGAGTCTTAGATATTGGGCTTTTAATTTGTTTCTTTGGTTTTCTTTCCATATGAATTTTTTCTCGGCGTTTTTGTAGCTCTTTAACTACTTCACAGCCTCTATAGCTTGCCGGGTGACTTCCATTGCAGTTTATGCACTTCGCTGGACTTTTGCTATTTCCAGTGCAGTCAGCAGTTAAATGTTTTCCCGCGCATTTTACACACCTAGGTTCTTTTTTACAATAGCTTTGCGTGTGGTTGAAACCTTGACAGCGTTTACACTGACGCACTTGCTTTGTACGGCTTTTCAGAGGTTCGATCTTAACAACGAGGTTCAGTATTGTTTTAATTCTGTAGATTTCCTCTAGTTTTTCTGTCTTATCGAACGTGAGTATAAATAGTGGGAGACCACGCTTTACCACGACAGTTTCTCTATCTTTTTGTTGTTTTTCTTTTTTTACGATGTTCTCAGCATTTAAGATCTTGTAATTTTTTTCTTTAAGATCACGGATTACATCGTTTTTTTGACATGAGGAATGTAAGCCTCTTGCAACGACTCGTAAAGGTCTTTCTGATTTGTTTTCGTAGGTATACCATTCTACATTTGCTTCGTTAAGTCTTCGCGAAAGCAGACGATAGCTATCGGAGTCTTTTACACAAACTTTCCACTTGTTATTAAGCGAGATAACTTTAAAATTCGCTGGGGTTAACGCCTCAAGGATTATTTTAAGCTTATTGTATTCCGCAATCCCGATGACATTAATCGGTGGCGGTGGTCTTATTTTAGTAGTTTTTTCTTTCTTATTCGTATCTTTTGGTACATTTACTTTTATTATTTCGGAAGACGAGGTTCCCTCTGGCGAGGAGAATGCTTTACGTTTTTTGCTAGGTCTTTTTGAAGACGTTTCTCTTTCTAGCTCTTCTTCGTCTGTTTTATATTCGCAAACACCCAGCTGCTGTGGAGTTGTTTTCGAATCGTTTTGTCTTTGAGTTTTTTTCAACTCTTCATTTTCTTTCCGAAGAAGCTCAATTTCTTTCTGTGCTTTCTTTACGGCATCGCTGTTATTTCGTAGAAAATGTATTTCTTCTTTCAGCTCTTGATAGAGTTTCAAAGTTTCGTCGAGTCTTTGACGAAGTTCGTTATTGTCTTTTTCAAGACATTCTATTTTCTCCGAGTCTTCTTTTTCACGCTCTGGCGCTTTGGGCGGACTCTTTTTCCCGGAAGCACTCGATGTTGATGGTGGTGATCGAGCTACCATTGGTTTTCTTGAAAAAGGATTTATCAAGTTTTGGAATAATTGGCTCTCCCCAGAATCCGTAGAGCCGACCTCCGAAGAGGGTGGATTTTTCAGGAAATCTGAATTGCCACCTGGGGTACTATATCTATTTGTTTTACTCATTCCATATTTTGTATACGTCTTTCTCAGTATACGGAGTTTGGATTTTAGTCGCCTCTTACGACAGGCATTCCTACCTCGGGTATATTCTTTCCCCCTACCCGAAGGGGTATAATAGTATTCTGAACATTCATACCAATTTTTAGCTCTATGGGAATTTTTGTAACCTTCAAAATCTTATTGGACTGGACTAATACCCTCGTTTTTTTTGTAACAGTTCTTGTTTACAAGTTATAGCTTTCACAATAAATTCGACGTATGACCGTGCTAATTTGCTGATAATACTCGTAATATTATTTATTTCGTTTTTTTTTTAATATAATAAAATAATATAATAAAAAATACCGTTTGAATGTGACTACGTTCGTAAATGAATCTTACAAAAATTACTTTGGTCACCGCTGGAAATGAAAAACAAGCGTTGGATTCCGCAAAAGGTATGCAAAACGTGTGTTGAGTTTCTACATTTGTGGACAGATAAAAAAAGGAATAGATTTAAATACGAAACGGCTATGATCTGGAAAGAACCCGTTAACCACCACGATGACTGTTATGTTTGCTTGGTGAACATAACTGGTATTAACCGAAAAAATCGAGCCAAATGGGAATATCCTTCCATACGGTCGTATAATTTTGGCTTCGTTACATATAAAACTAGGCCTTATAAAACAATTTGTAAAAGGTCTTGACAAAAATGGAAATTGTTTCCTTTTCCTATCAAAAAAGTTTCCAAGACTGAGTGCAGAAAAGATAAAAGCGGGAATTTTTGACGGGCCACAAATAAGGTCATTAATAAAAATTCAAATTTTATGAAAACTATGACAAATATTGAGAAAAAGGCATGAAATGAGTTTGTTTGGCTGGTACAAATTTTTTTGGGAAATAAATAATAAATAAATAAATAAATAAGAAACATTCGGACTTTTCTCAACACGTGAAAGAACTAATGAGTCACTTTCAAAAGCTCGGATGTAACATGAGCATCAAGTTACACTTTCTTCACAACCACTTAGACTATTTTCCTGCCAATCTTGGGGATCTAAGTGAAGAACAGGGCGAGCCATTCCACCAGGACCTTCGTACGATGGAGGAACGCTACGAGTATCAAGGCTACTGGAACGCTCACATGATGGCTGACTATTGTTGAAGCATTCAGAATAGCTCTCTGCCTTCAGCTTCAGCAAGAAAATCGAATACAAGAAAGTTTTTATTCATTTAAAATTAAATAAAATGAAATCATATCCAAATACCAAATATAAAGTGTTTTATTATAAAAAAAAAAAACATGTTTCATATTTTTTAACTAGAGCTGATACAGAAATTTCAATCACAGATTTCAAATCGTCATTGAAAATTGGATTTATATCATATAACATAACCCAATCATCAGAAATGCTGTTGTGCAGTGAATCCACGATTATTGTTGGATTTTGAGTTTTTAATCATGGATTAAGCTAATCAGCCGATTTCTATTGGTTAACACTATTTAACCAGGACCTCTGAAAGGAGTATGCAAAATTTATCCTACTGTGGACAAACTGGCCCTTAAAGTATTCACGCAAAGCAGGTAAGTCATCGTAAACTGCGTAAATCTATCAAAATTTTGTATGGAAAATTTGACAGAGTTAGAAGGTTACGACTGTTTTCGACGAATTGTCGTTATTGGTATACTGATTTTTTAAATCTGGAGATTCTCTTTAAACATTAACGCTAAATTTAATTATTAGTAAGGCCCAATGTTTGTTATTCAAAAAAAAGGTAAAATCATTAATTTAATCTAAACGAAAAATAGGTTTTCTCGAGGTCTGCATTCGACTCAAATTTCTGTTTCAATTTCACCACTGCTCGGAAGTGGGCTCACGGTTGCGCTTCTTGTCCGGAGTGAGCAAACGCGGCACTCATCGCGCCGACAGCTTTCTCATGCTCAAAATTTAATGGAGGATATGGCCCACGCGGTCTTTTGAAATGCCTACTGTTTCCGCTATCTCGCGCACCTTTAAAAACCGATGTGCGACCACGTTATATCAATTTTTGACCGTTGCCAATGAAGGAGAAGTGTCACCATACACAGCATCTAAGTGCTCTTTAATTTCGCTGCGCGATTTTCCTTCCAAAAAAAAGCATCGAATCACCGACCGATATTGCTCTTTTTCCATTTTTTCTAAAATTCGCGGAAAAGCAGGCTACCACACGTGTTTAAAACAAAACTACGAGTCCGATTCGGCTGAAATTTTGACAGAAGCCGTCTAAGAGAATGTACTAGAAGATAGATCTCTTTTGCGATACTGGCACCATCGGGCGGTGAGGCTAAGTACTTATCGGACCGCCCTCGTATTTGTACGGGCTTATTTATCTGCAGTATTCCTTTGTTGTTGTTTGTTGTGTAAAATTTTGCTTCGCTACCTACACATTTACCAATAAAAAACGACTATTATTTATTTATTTGTTATTATATTTGTTATCATTTATTATATGTATTCTAGTTTGTAAGAATAACTCTCAATGAAAAATAAACAGTCTCTAGTTTATTAACTTCCACATCGTCTTTTCAATACCCCAAAAAAGCGGGATAGCTAAATCAGGACAAGGGAAATTTGATTTTTTTGAAACCACCCCCTCTATCCAGCGAAATGGTGAAGAGGATAAAAAGTATCATTCATCGAATATTCACGAAAAATGTTACATTCCGATTATTAAGAGCAAATAAATAAGTAAGTAAATATTGAAAGATCCCTTTTTTGATTTTGAATAAAATTTTATGAGCATTTTTAATTCAGGCAAGCTTCAATATTTAAGGGTGGATTTATAAAAAATTAACTAAAATAAATCAGTCTATTTTGCATACAGTAATTATAAATCAATATAATCAAAAAACTGCTACTCAAACAGCAAGCAAAATATTTGAACTTTTCGTAGTTGATATGAGTCGAAACTTTAATTTTTTTTTAAATTTTTATTGAATTTTCTATTTGTCCATATTTTGCCAATTCATTTTCCTAAAAGCATTTGCGGTTATATTTTTCACTGTGGGTAGATATGAGACCATAAAATTCCATCTCTATTGCAAGTATAATTAAAAATCAATTAATTTTATTAAACTATTAAAACTTCTTAATTGCATTTGCCAGAAAGAATCCCTCGCAACGCATTTTCCGTTTGCAATCATCAAATGCAATTACGAAATATCTAAATGAATTAATTTCAAATTACGAAACTCTACAAAATTCAACTTTAGCAAGTTTGAACTTTTCCTTCACTCAAATATAACTGTGAGTATCCTCTGAAGTCTGAAAATGCAGAATCACAGATGCACAAACATATAAAAATTGTCCATCTAGAACAAGAAACATTTTCTACTCAACTCTCCAGAACTCAAAGTTACTCTCTGCCTTAGTTGTTGTTATATTTTATTTGCCATTTGCCTCACCACAGGGGGCAGTTTCTAATATTTCAAGACTGCATAACTCTGTCCAGGTGAATGAAAATAGGAACTATACGAGTAACCACAGCAAACCAGACAAATCACCTCCGGTCCGCTTCGCGCTTATGTTCTGTTCCTCGAGAAGTGTCCCCTCACAACCTGCCATTCAGGAGACAGAATGAGTTTGAAAGCCCTTCTTCCATTCCTACTTCGCAAGGATTCAAATTTAAGTTATCATTTGACTTCAATCATTTTTGTTCAGCAAATTTGAATTATTTAAATTAGAATGGTGAAACTATAACCTGATACAGAGCTTTGGAGAGCAGATGCACTTATTCCCCCCGGGGAATGTTCAACGAACCAAGCATACAAAAATGATGAACCACAACGGTTGCATTGTATCAATGATAACAAAACCAGGACCTGGAGCGACCGGCGGACGAGCAGGACCAAGTGCAGGATCAGTCGCATCATGGCTATTTAACTTCGGTTATTAAAGTTCTTAACAAAATTGCAACTCGGCTAAGTGGACAATGAATTGGGAAGTGGTCGGGCTGGACTTGGATATGGATAGGGACAGGGACAGGGACGCAGTGTTGTATGATGATCAACTTTTTATAGCTGGGAGTGTTCTAGCTGCCACTGCACTACACAGATAGTTGGCTTTTCGTTGTATACATTATTTGTTGCGTGTTTCATGGTTATTTATGGTTTTCAAGTTTCCATCCACTTCTTGTTTGCAGCGGAAAGTGTTTTCCATTTTCAAAAGGGAAATTGTGAAAGAGTTTCAACTTCTAGTTGTAAATTCGTATAAAGTTTTGTTTGTTTACGGTTTTTTTTTAATTTTCTTTTGCTTTTTTTAGCGGAAATAATTATGATGAGTTCTTGTTGTTGTGTTGCCGTTAATTGTGTGTACCTACCTACTTTGTTGTCCTTGAATGTAGTCTGTGCAGCAAAAACATTGAAATTAATTAAAGTACCTTTTCTTTTTGCATAGCTACATGTGCAACTCAAGGATAGTTGAAATACTGTATATTAAATTGAATGCAAGACTGAGGCGCGCGAACTTGCTGCCGTGTTTAAGAGCCTTAGAAATTTAAAAAACACAACTCCCTGAGTTGTTGGAGCTAAAAACAAAATGCCATGTAAATGTGAGTTTATACAAGAAAAAAACTAACTGACGTACACTCAAGGGATAATGAAACAGTGCGACCGTTTAGGGAATAAGATGGAGATAACGATGCACATTCGTCTTAAATGTGGATATAGAAATGGGAAGGAAAAACCAAGTTGGCTAAGAAATACCACATTCGTGTAGTACGACTAAAACAAGAATCTCTACACTTGACGGTACCTCCGAAATTAGACTCGAGCTAGAGCGGTTAATACGCTGAAACTGCTAAGAGGAGGAATGCAATTGACTAATTCAACAGAGCAAACTTGATGTTCAAACGGTTGACAAGTGCACCTTAGATGACACAAGCGTCCAGAGATTTTTCTAAAATCCCACCTCTTTCTATCGACTCCTTCTCTCACATCCTCCCGATTAACATCGGTTTCCTAGTACCTTAATTGAAGATTGGATCTCAACCCCAGTGGAAGGTTGTTGGGGGTAGAAAACGGGACAGGGGAGAGGTGCTCCCACAAAGGCATCCCTTCTTTCATCTAGGCGGTAGCGGAGGAATTCTCCAGATCGAAACAATGTTTGTGTCTGCAGTTCCAGTTAGGCTGAACTACTAAGTAAACATTTTACAGGGCTACTATCACATATTCGGAGCTCAGGCATGTAAGGAGCGGTTTATCCGGCTCCCAGTTCTTGGAGTCATACTAAGGACCTGGCCACCAAGGTTGGGAATTGTGTCGTCGGAGTTGACTTCCCGGGCACTGATGACGAAAAATAAAAAGAGAAATAAGGACAACAATGTTCGGATCTGTAAGTGGAATGTAATAGATAACGTGCAGGCGAACGATTAGCGGAACACTTAAGCTACTACAAAGCAGATATTACCGCCATACAAGAAATGCGATAGGACGGAACGCGGAGACGAAAATCAAAAGACAGCGATATTTACTACGACGACTACTATCGAGGACAAAAGCAGCGTTTATTTGGATGCGAATTCATCGCTGGAACTATGCTCAGGCAAAAAGTCTTGAGCTTCAACTTTGTGAACGGACGCCTCAGGACGATCCGCATCAAGGCTAAATTCTTAAACGCTTAAATAAGTTTCATTTGCGCACATTCCCTAATAGAGGAGAAAAGTGAAGTCACCAAAGACATATTCTACGAGCTCCTGGACAAAACATACGAGCAGTGCCATAGTTATGACATTAGAATTATCCTAAGAGATTTTAACGCCAAGCTAGGAAGATAAGAGATCTTTGGTGACACGGTTGGAAGATACAGCCTGCAAGACACCACTTGCTTTAACGGATTCAGGCTGAAGGACGGTGCAGGAGAGGAAGGCAGTGACTCAGGTGGCGCACACAAGTGAGAGAGGACTTCAATCAACTTGACCTGCGAAACTGGAGACAGCTAGATAAGGATCGAGCTGGCTGGAAAAGCTTTTTGGTTGAGGCCCTGGTCCACTCCGGACTGTAGCTGCACCTTAAGTAAGTAAGTAAGTAAGTAAGTAACGTTTGAAGAAGTAGCGATAAAACAGTGATTATCAAGAAACATTTAAACGTGGTTCCAACGAAATAAATGTTTCAGCAATCAATCTATCTTCTATAAGTTTCAAAGCTCTTTTCAGGATTCTGGATGTAGGGATGTTTGGGATGTGCCTGACCAAATATGAGAATTGGAGGGCTCACAGCTGTACCGAACCAAGTCATTTTAAAGAAATCCAAAACTAACGCCAGGATATCCGTAAAATTGACCTCTTTTTAGAGCTGTAATGAACTACATAGTTCATTTAGAGCTACATAGTACTATTTAGAGCTGTAATGAACTATACATAGTTCATTACAGTTCTAAATAGAGGTCAATTTTGCGGAAATTTTGGCGTTGGTTTTGGATTTTTTTAAAATGACTTGGTTCGGTACAGCTTTGAGCCCTCCAATTATACTCTTGTTTTGGGCGTATGTAAGCTTTATAAATAGTTATAAAGATATATATAAAGATATATCACAAGTGGATAAAAGTTCTCACATCATTTTTGCAATAACTGTTATTTGGTAACAAGAGTTGAAAGCTTTTATAGTTTCTTCGTTTAGTTAGCTCAAAATATAATGCCGTTGTAACTCGACATTCAAAAATGCGGGGAGGTGAGTCAGGAATGGAGTAGAAAAAAATTAAGTGTGTTGTCATCAGCAAAGCAGTTTCAGAGAGATCATTTATAAAAAAAAAAAAAAAAAATGTGTTGTAGACAATGCGGAGCCTTGGGGCACACCAGCATTTATTCGATGAATTTCAGACTTGAAACCGTCGAAGACAACTTGTATTGAAAGGAAGGCCAGAAAAATAATTGCTAATCCAGCGAAGAAGTAGCCCGTTGATATCAAAAGCTTTCAATTTTCGATAAGAGAACTTGATGCCAAACTTCATCACATGCTTTAGAAATGTCAAGCGCAACAATTTTACTTTCTCTAAAGTGGTGTTAGGATTGATACCACTTTTCGGTGAGAAAATCCATTAAAGCACCAGGTTAGGTTACACACAGGTTAGGTTTAGCCAAAGTGGAAGAATATATTTTGAAGACAATTGGTGAAATTCTCAGGGCCAGCGGATTTAAGAATATCGAGATCTTTAAGTACTCTAGAAACTGTATGAATTCGAAAATGTAGTGGTCCCAAGGAAAAATTGACGTTCCCAAGTACAGGTAGAACTCTGTCACCATCAGGCAACGTAGTTTGCCAAACCAACCAAGATAATATCATCCAGAAGATGCTTGAGAATGAGGAACAATGGATGCGAATAAGCTTACATTTGACCCGAATCCTGAGCACTAAGAAACGAGAGGAGCCAGTTCAAGGAACGACAGAACCCGCCTAGACAAGGACTCCCCTCGAAGTAATGCGAAAGTAGTCCCGAGGGGGAGATCATCGAGCCACTTTGGAGGTTTAGCTGGTATGCCAAAATTAAAACCTTTGGAGAGCCCAGCACACGGGTAGGTATGGATACCTCCTTATGGTACGTAGAGCATTCCTAAAAAAAAATCATTGCAGATAAGCGTGGCAAGTGTAGTAGTTGTAGTAGTTTAAAAAAAAAGTTTGTCTGTACAAAATTTGTTCAATATCTTTAAGATAAAACTTTGGTACGCCAATTTCAAAATTTTATATTTTTTTTACTAAAAATTTAAATTCAAAAATTTGCAGGTCATTGTGAATATTTCTCATGCTGGATTTGCACTTGCCATAGACACTGATGATGGTGAGTGTCACATCTCTTCCAAGTTCAATCGTGACGCCAGTGGTTTCGCTGGTTGTGAGACCTGTGATCATGGTTTCGGTGGTGTTGAGGGTAATCTTCTTTTCAGAGCATTTTCCACGATCGTGAGTAACTTGGATCCAAAAATCCTTTCGACTTCGGTGTTCAGGTTCTTTGGTGGGGCTGTCGTTGTGCCGGGGGTGTGATCACCTTTGTTTGTGTCGTTTTCTATTGTTGCTGTTGGCTCCTTCATTTGGCTGGTTTCTCTGGAGTTTCAGCTTTTACCATTGCTGCAAGGCTGATTGCAGCAAATAACTGCTGTAGCTTTTTTCTGCTAACATCCTGTTCCTTTCCGGGAGTCTTGCTTTGAGGGTTGTGCAACTCTTGAAATTGGCTGGATGGACCTTTCTTTGGCAATTGGCACACCATACATCCAATACAATGTTCTCCTTCGGTTGGCATGGTCCTCTTTATACTTGACGTACTGGCGTTCGCATTTGGTGGCAGTGTCCATAAAGTTGGGAGTTTCTGCACTAAACGATGTCGTCGGTTTTTAGGAGCCCCAATCTGGTTCCTGACTAACGTCTTTGTGAAGACTTCGTTGATGTCACATGACTTTGACAGCTCTACCACAAAGCTGTTGTAGGTTTTCCCTTGCACCCCTTCTTGGCTTTGAAGTGGGATACCTTGATGACTGAAAGTCCTTCTATCCGTAGTTCTTCTTCAACTTCTAAGACAGCATAGGTGTGATAGATTCATTTTAGTATAGAAATAAGTTCTTCCTATCCTCCAGTGGTGTGAAGTAGTTAAATTATATCTTCCTTGACTTCAGGGAGTTTTCGACAGTGTCAAAGGTTTAAAGGATTAAGGCCGTCTTTGTGCTCTGGTTTATAAACGTCACACTTTTGGATTTACAGAACCCGCTGATTTTAGCAATGTTTCCGGAATAACAAAAAGTGTTCGGTATTCATGGAGCCGTGGTTGGGTTCACGGTGGTGTCCTTGGATGTTTTTGGGGGCTTCGGCAACTGCTGATGTTGAGACTGGTGGTATCTTTTTGCCTTCGGATTCGACAAGCGTTGGGGCTCTAGTCGGATTCTTTGAAAAATCCTTGTCAAATTGAATGCGATTGGTTCCATTGTCCGTTTTAAAAGCATTTCTTGGTCTCTTCTTGCCAGCGAACGGAGGACCACTGGCATCCTCTTCCGAGCTGGTGATCTCACTAAGATCACCTCCAGTAGATGGCTCCCCCAAAATACTGGCGGTTGAAGACTCCTGCCCATCTCTTCGATATCCATGTTATTTTCCATTTCGTGACACAATTTTTGTTAAATTCTGTTCATCTTACATCGATTTTTTAACAAAAGCCCAATGTCAACTATGTATATCCAAAACGATTAAAAGTCTAAAACTTCAAAGCTAGTAGATTTAGCTTTAATTATTAAGAATTTGAATCTTGTATCCGACAATATCCCAATAATTTCTTCAACTATAATGATATCTTTATTTTCAGGATTCTAAATCTTCACCTCACTACACCATCGGCGGCGCAATAAATAACGACAGTTATCCTCAAGCGCTGTCAGTTGTTAAGGAAAACCAAGAAGATAGTTGCTTCTTTCGGATGTCCAATAGAATTTATAGATATCTTTCCAAGTACTTTATTTATTATGTTGACCGAACACCACCACCACCACCGCATCAAATCAGCCTCTCTTCGATCTAATTGCAGGAATCACAGGACCAGTAAGGATAATAAATTGCCCATTTCCTTCTTCAATCTTATTGAGTTGAGATAAAGTAAATTTGTGTGTATTTTTTAATAAGGAATGAGAAGAGGTCTAGAGGACAATAATATAAAGCTGATCTCAGAGAAGATTGTGTTGACGAATTTCGGCAATAAAGAACCAGATGGTATTGCGTGTCGAAGTATTGAACGAGGACCATCACGACAAGTTTGTAAAATGACATAAAATTTTATTGGAAAAGATTATTTCCTTTGGGAAATAAAATGCACGGAAATATACATACATATACCGAATATTTAGATATAAGCAAAAACAGTGAGTTAAAAAGACCAAGACCACGTGAAATGGCAGATGGATTACGAGTACTTTGGCACTTTATGAATCATAAAGAAGCACTCTGTCATCCTCGATGCTGACGCCAAAAACCCAACGAAAAAGACAAGATGAATGGAAATTTTAAAGCCAGAAAAAAGTGAAGTGAACAACACTCTTGATGGCTGAGAAGGAGACTTGTCTTTGGGCCTAATGAAAACGATGTCTAAGCAAATCCCTTTGGAGAAATTGTGTGTATATACGTTTCATATATGTCAGCAAGATGGCGGGACTTAATTCGCTTAACGAAAGAACATTGTCTTCGACCTATGGATTTAACGAGCAAGTGTCATTTAATTAAATGAAATATTTATGCAAAATATTTAATTTCATAATGTGTGCATTTTGAGATCGCAGAGTTTAACTCACTCATAAGCCTGTTCAAGTGCAAAGTAAATAGATTTAAAATGAGCTCAAGTGGGTGCTTTGGAGGAATTTGGGTGTGACATGACAAATGAGAAAAGACAGCATGCATGCGTTTAAGAGTTGAACGATGTCGTAGTGATAAATATATTAATAAGGCTCAGATGGCCTGGTAGGCACACTATTACACCTGGGGCATATTAAAGTCAATCAGTCTTACTTATGGACCCACACTGTGTTTTGATATGATTTTTTGATGCTAGGCTTGGAATATTTTAAGAGCTTTGAAAGTGGTTAATGAATGATGAAATTTTTGATTTATATTTCCGTCAAACATTAAGGGTTTTTCATTATGCGTTTTCCATCCCCAAATTTGAGGTGAAAAAATTGTGAGTGAGATGGAATGGAGTCATTAATATAACTGGCGCGGCTTCGCTAGGTAGAGCGCATCCGAAAAGTCCATTTCAGTCGTGATTCGTGGTTAATTGGAATAGACCTGCGACTTTAGAAAATCCTACAAGAAGCCTCCGCGTAAGATGACCAAGTTCAGAAAACTTTCCGACAAAATGTATATTGAGCCACGAGCTGTTTGGCACATATGTAGCTCCTTCCTCGGGAAACTAAATGTCGTTGATGTCCATATCATTCAATTTGGAACATTGTGTTATATCAGCCAATTTTTCGTGTGCCAACCATCCAGTTAGAGAGAAACATCCTACTAGAACTGTTTGGCAAAATGAGAAAGTCAACTGAGACGGTCTTAATAACTTTTTTCGAATCTTCAACTGGTCACTATGTTTTCTCGAAAGTGATTTTTCTTGGGATGCGTACTACAACTTCTGACAGAATTATGTGTATAAAACCTAAAGAAAAGTTTTAAAGAAGCTATCAGGTTGAGAGCAGTAAGTATCTGCTCTTACAAAACCAATCCAACTGAAGAAAATCGCAAAAATGATAAACGTGCTAGAAACCATTGCAACGCTGTTATAAAAAAAACCAAATTCTAACATGGTAAATGGAAAAAATCCTGCAACTTGCCATGTGCAGAAGAAATTTCTGGTCATTTGTAAAGAACGTACAAAATTCAACTTCGTTTCCGGTTCCAACGCTCATTTGCAGCGACAACCCGCTAGCGAGTTCTTGAGATAAGGCAAATGCCCTCGCAACTCATTTTGCTCCCAGCTCTACTTTGCCAGACAGCAACATTGCCCCTTCTGTGCTTGAAAACGTAAATCACTCAATGGGACAAGTATATTTCGGTACTCGTGCAAGAGTCCTTCGAGATTTTGATATAAACTGATCTGCTGGTCTTGGCGGTATATCCATATTTTTCTGAAAGGGTGTTCTTCCTCACTAATAAAACGACTGAGTAAGCTTTTCCATCGCTTCTTCTGTTCTGGCATCTTCCCTGGAAGATTGAAAACCTCATTAATCCATGTTGTTGTTAAAATTGCTGATAACTTCTCCCCTCCACCCACCGACCAATTGCACTTACATCCGTTCGTTCCAGGGTTGTAAGATCGACGATCAATCATCAGCTCCTGACATATCTCGAAGATCGAAAGGTTCTAAATGTACAGCAATACGACTCTCGCAGCAATAGATCCTGAACTGATCTGGTGATCTGATGGTATATCTCACCGAAGAGTGGACAGATCTTTTCATTGTTTTGGAGAAAGTAAGATTATCGCGCTTGATATTTCTAAGGCATTTGATAGAGTTTGGCACCAGGCTCTCTTATCGAAAATGCGTGTGTTTGTTATCAACAAATCCGTTATTCTTTGGATTAGAAATTACCTTTTGGATTGTTCAATACATTTCTTTTGGACGGTTTCAAGTCTGATGATTCAATGCTGGTGTTTTCTCCGACTCTCCCCCTCATTTTTATAAATGATCTCTTGTCTGGCACTTTTATGCCACCTCATAGTTCTGCTGACGACTCTTTCTTCAGCTTCTCATTCTCATACTCGTTCTCAAATGCACGTCCATCTCCTTCGGAAGTGGAATTGCAACGATATCGTTTGAAAGGCTCCGATCTGTACAGCATTCTTCAATGGGGTATTGAAAATCGTGTGGAATTTTATGCTTCGAAAACTCAATGCTATTTGGGTTGAAGTAAAATGTCGCCTTCATGCCATTGCCCGTGAATGGCACTTGCATCGAAGAAACCGAAAAGCTCTCAGTATACTCGGTATGTGTACCAACGAAGATTTCGTTAGAAAAAACACATTCTCGAGACCGCTAAAAACATTGCTAAATCCTTATTATTTCTCTATCTGGCTACAATTTAAATACAAAAAATTCGAATATAACTCACATCTTTGGGCAGTTGCCAATTTGGTCACTTACCGAATAGATCCAGAGTAGAGCGTTCAAACTGATAATAAACAGAACTAACATGGAATAATTTATATCACTTGTACACCGTCGCAATTTTTCATGTCTTTCTTTGTGTCGTCGTTTCTTTCACAAGTAATGCTCCCTCGTATTACCCAGTGGCAGTCCTCTCCTGAATACGTTAACCCATTATACCCGTTTTGCTAATTCTTTTTTACACTATCAGAATTGGTCGAAGAAAGCTTATAGCAAGCTCCGTCTTTCGACCAATGGTTTGCCAACACAGAGAACTGTGTTATACCACCGGCTCATCATTTAGTGCAGTGTTAGTTGTTAGTAGGCAAACTCTATTACAATTAACACTGACACAAATAATATTACGTAAGCACAAAACAATAACATAACAGGAAACAAAGAACATTTAGGAGCGTGGACCACTGGTTTTGAGAAGGTTTTTTAATTTACATTTATTTATATTAAAATCAAAAATATTTGAATTCCAATTTACAAGTCTACCCATACGTGTCAAGGGCTCATGAATGCCATAGTTGGTCCTGTGTGTTGGGACCTTAACCATATCGAGGCCTCGAAGATTATAACCTCCTCCCCGATAATTAAAATAAACCGAACATAAAAGATCTGGTGCATCTGTGACGCCTGTTATTAATTGGTGGAAAAATACCAAATCATTGTTTGTTCTTCTTTGTTCCAAAGTTTGCATCTGAAGAATAGATAATCGTTGGTCATAAGAGAGGACATACGAAGGATCATTCCATTGAAGTCCTTTCAAGGCAAAACGAGTAAAGTTTCTTTGCACAGATTCTAATCTCTCAATATGAATATCATAAAGAGGAGTCCAAACCTGCGATGCATACTCAAGATGGGGACGCACCAAGGAGTTGTATAAAGCCCGGGTGACATTGGGATCAACAAATTCCTTAGACCAGCGCTTAATAAACCCTAACATTGAATTAGCCTTATTCACGATTTTATTAATATGAGCAGAAAAATCTAAATTGGGTGTAAAAAGAACTCCAAGGTCCCTTACAGTCATAACACGAGTTAAAATGTGCCGTGAGATAACATATTCATGAGAGTAAGGAGAACGTTTTTTAGAAAAAGTCATAGTTTGACATTTTGTCGGGTTGAGGTTCAGACTGTTCTTTTCACACCACAAGGCAAAATGGTTAATATCATCTTGCAGTAAAGCCCGATCATTTGAAGATACTATATTTTTATAAATCTTCATATCATCTGCAAAGATTAGAATTTCGCTGTTGCGAACACACAGAGGAGCATCATTAATAGCCAATGTAAAGAGTAGTGGTCCCAGATGGCTTCCCTGCGGAACACCTGATTTGGCAATAAACTCTCTTGAGTATGAATTTCTGAATTTGACTTGATATAACCTATCTTCAAGATATGACGAAATCCACTTGATGAAAGGTGTTGGAAATCCGTATGAGACAAGTTTAAACTTGATAATCTCATGAGACAGTTGATCAAAAGCTTTCGAGAAGTCAGTGTATACACAATCAACTTCTTGACAACTTTCTAGAGAGTTTAAACATTTATTTAAAAAGACAACAAGATTAGTAACAGTAGAACGTTTTTGCATAAAACCATGTTGTTGGTTGCAGATAATAGTTTTACATATAAATGTCAAACTGTCACATACAACTTGTTCGAACAACTTCGGAATGCAAGAAAGTTTGGAAATTGGTCTATAGTTGGTAATATTGGCTTTATCTCCCTTTTTAAATACTGGCGTTAAAAATGCTTTCTTCCAAACTGCAGGGAATTTACCTAATTTCAAGGATAGAACAAAAATATTACGCAGAGGAAGAGCTAAAACAGACTTACATTTCTTCAATAAAGCGGGTGGTATTCCATCGGGTCCAATAGAATAGTCGTCTTTTAAATGTGACAGAAAGTCCAAAATTTTGTCGTGATCTATTGTAATATTATTAAATGATACCTGAGGACAATTTCGTAAGAATTGAAAATAGTTATCGTCAACAACAACAGGGGAATCAATGAAGGATTGGCTAAAATTATTTGCAAATCCCTCACAGATTTCTGTAGTAGTACTCAAGATTACGTCATTATAAACGAGATTAACAGGATAACCGTCGCTTTTCTTTTTGGAATTTATAAATTTCCAGAAGTTTTTCGGGTCTAATTTCAGGGAAAGCCCCATGGTTTGAAGATAATCATTATAACATTCATAAGAGAGTTTTTTGAATTCTTCTAAAAGGGAAATGTAAACTACTTGATTCTCTACTGTCATGAACCTTATATATTTTTTCCAAGCCTTATTTCTTTTATTTCGAAGGCATTTGAGTTCTTTTGTGAACCAAGGATGACAAGAAGAATTACAGGGAATAGATCTTTCTGAACGTAAGGTCAAATATAGAGATTCATTTTTACTTGCGACTTATAGGTACTTTAAGGTAAGCATTCGTAAGAAATCGAACTCGAGACTTTGATCAAAGTTGACATTACGATGATAGCGAGGACGAAAAAAGTGGGTCTGTCTGTCTGTTCGACTTGGCTGATTTTCGTTAAACTAGGTAGATATCGTTAAAAAAATTTTCCACCACACGTTTTTTTTTAAGACCAAAAATAACGGTATCTGTCATGCGATTTTTTTTTTGAAATTTTATAAAAATTTTTTTTTCTCAAGAACTGTCCCACAGATTAAAAAAAAAAAATCAAAAAAAAATCACTTAGTTACAGCTCAGAAGTGGTTGAAAAAAAATTTCCAAAAAATGGTTATTTCTGGTTAAGCTCCTCAGCAGTTTGAATATTTCAAATTTTCGAGAAAAATTTTTTTTTTTGATTTCTAAAAAAAAATTAAATTTTTCATTTAAATTTTTTTTCAGAACTCAATTTTTCAAAAACCCCGTGCTCGATTTTAATTAAAACTTGATAAGTAAAAGGTTTTGAATATAAGTTAGAAGATGTAAGAAAAAAATTATTTTACTTAAAAATAACGGTACTCATACATACAAATGTTTAAAAATAGTTTTCGAAAATCGCATTTTTCTCGAAAACGGCTCCGAGAATTTTGATAAATATTTTTTTCTTTCGATTAATTTCTACGATCTATAACTTAATAAAATCAAATGCACGACTGGGTCGCACGAACTTGCTCCTATGTAATAGACTAGGAATTTTAAAAACGAATGTTATTAAAGAAAACTGTTCATAAGGATAAAATTATTTTTTTTAATTCTTTTAGTAGTACCATAAGAGATAAAGGCAGAATACTATGCAAATATGAATTTATGCCAGAACAAAAATTATAAGTCATTGTAGCGGTTCCTTAAAAAAATAAACTTTTTTGCAGAAAATGTTTAAAACATTTAAAAAAAAAATGGTACACCAACCTTAAGTTTTTGTTATTGTACGAATGAGAGTTAAATTTCCAAGAAAAATATTAAGCTGTTCTTAAGATATCGAATTTTCCAAAAAAAAAATGATTTTTTTTCCAAAAATTGAAAAAATATTTTTTTTTTAAGTTTTGAAATGCACTGTTTTTTAAACTTTTTAGGAGCTTCTTTATAAAAAAAATTCATTAAAATCCGTTATGCCGATAATGAGAAATTCAAAATTCGAAAAAATCGTTGTATGGTAGGTACAGTCAGTAATATATAGATTTCAATTTTTTTTATTAAATTATAGATCGTAAAAATTAATCAAAAGAAAAAAAATTTAGCAAAATTCTCGGAATCGTTTTCGAGAAAAATACGATTTTCAAAAACCATTTTTTAACTTTTGTATGGAAGGTAAAGTTAGTTTTAGATAAAACAAATTTTTTTTCTCAAATCTTGTAGATTATGCTAAGAAACTTTTACTTGGGAAATTTGAAAAAAAATCGAGCATAGGGTTTTCGAAATATTAAGTTTCCAAAAACAAATTTGAAAATTTTTTTAAAAATTCAAAAAATAAAAAATTGAAAATTTGAATATGTAAAAATCTTCAAACTTTTGAGGAGCATTAGCATACAAAAAATGATTTAAATCGGCTGTACCGTTTTCGAAAAAATCAAAAACAAAAAAAAATGGACCCAGGGGGGCTACCAAAAATAACAATTTTTTGGAAATTTTTTTTCAACCATTACCTAGTTTAAATGAAATTTTTCAATTTTTTTTTTAAATTCTAAGGGACAGTTTTTGAGAAAAAAAAAATATTTATAAAATTTCGAAAAAAATCGTATGGCAGGTACCGTTATTTTTGGTCTTAAAAAAAAAGAAAAAAAAGTCTGGGGGAAAAAATTAAAACCCATATCTACCAAGTTTGAAGAAAATCGGCTGAGCCGTTTAGGCTGTAGTCGAACAGACAGACAGACAGACAGAATTGCGAGACCCACTTTTTTGGTCTTCGCTATCATCGTAATGTCAACTTTGATCAAAATCTCGAGTTCGTTTTTTTTACGAATGCATAACTTGCTTAATAGTACCTATAAGTCGCAAGTAAAAATTTTGAAATCAAGATATTACTGACTGTTCCTGCCATAGACACATTCTTCGAATTTTGAATTTCTTATTATCGGCATAACGGATTTTTATGAAATTTTTTGTAGAAAAGCTTGTAAAAGGTTTAAAAAACATTGCAGTAAAAACTTACAAAAAAAAATATTTTTTGAATTTTTGAAAAAAAAAAATGTATTTTTTTTGCAAAACTCGATATCTTGAAAACGGGTCATTATTTTTACTTGCGATACAGGTACTATGGGGCAAGTTCTGCATTTAGAAAAAAATTCGAACTAGAGATTTTGATCAAAGTTGACATTACAATGATAGCGAAGACGAAAAAAGTGGGACCGGCAATTCCGTCTGCCCGTCGTATGTCTGTACATGGATCTACAGCCTAAGCCATTGGACCTTTTTGCTTCAAACTCGGTACTTAAGGGTCTTCGGTGATTCCCTAGAGGAGAAATTGAAATTTTTTTTTACCTCCAAAACTAACGGTACCCCCCCTACACCCGTAATGCAAGATCTTATTTATCTCAAAAACGGCTCTAATGATTTTGATACAAACAAATTTGGTGTGATATTATGGACATGGACTATATTTTGGTCAAACAAATTTTTGGGGCATAATGTTATTAACGGTACCTGTCATAGATCCTTTTTTTTTTTTGATTTTCGACTTTCTCATTAACGGCTCTAAGGATTTTAACCAAAAATTTTCAGCAGGAGTCCCCTTAAGTTTAAAATAATATTGTAAATGAAAATATTCGAAAAAATATTTGTTGTTTTTTTTTTTTTTTTTGAAAAAAAAAACATTTTTTTTTAAATCAATATCTTCAAAACCTATGAACGATTATTTTTATAAATTATTTCCTAAAATCAATATTATTAAATACCTACTTAAAATTCGTATCCCACATTTTTTTCTTGAAAATTTTTAAGGAAATTTCGTATATAAAAAATGTATTTAATAATATAACGATTTTTAAAGTTTGTTTGCATAAATTCATACTTTTCTAGAAATCAGACGGCAATTTTATGCATTTGAACATTATTATCTCATTAAATCCATGTTTTATATTTATAAAATGTATCTTAAATTCCAAAGTACTTTTACATAAGAGCAAGTTCGTGCGACCCAGTCGTGCATTTTATTTTAAATTGTTTAAGGTCGTCATAATTCACTGTATCTTTCCTTCGCACATTAGTTCTTCCATTTCCTTCGCTGATTAATAAGTGTCGCTGCAACCGCTACCGATAAAACTGCAATAAATCTGCAGATTTCGTCTCCAGTGAAGTAAGAACCCTTTAAAACTGTTTTATCCCAATTATATGCTGAATGTACAATTGTACATATTATGTCAGTTAGTCCTGGTTCGAATTTTAAATGCAGCTCCGTCTTAAAAAAAATCACTTATTTGAATGACGAATTAGCGGTGTTGTTCTTTCTGTAGACAATTAACAAAAAAGAGCCTTCATCATTTCAATATCTCAAAACCAAAAAAAAAAAAATAATTCATGACAACATACAGAAAAATTGTAATGATAAACCTTATTGTCTATTTTATGGGAATATCACTCACCACACAATGACTCACTTCACGAATACTAAATCTCACCCCATTAGACAATGAAGCCAGAGCCACTCACTCCATTCAATAATCCCTGTAAGAGAAACAGAAAAACCGTGCATAAGACGACTTCCTCACGCTGCTCTCCAGCCAGTAAGGACAAGGCTGTTGCTACGCAAATCATAGTCAAGACAAGGCTCCATTAACTTACCCTCACAAATTAAATTTTCTTCAGCTTCTCTAAGAATTCCGCTTCATTTTCATTTTCATTTTCCGTCCATTTGAATGATTCATTCATTCAAATTTCATGCTTTCCTCCCGGAGTTAACATGGCATCAGAATTGAAGAGGATGCCTTATAGTAGTATGCCTCTTTACCCAGCAGCAGCAGTGCTTTGCGAGTAGGGACGTTTTGAATGATGATAGCCTTCATTTCTCATCTTCGCATCCATCAGTTCCACCACAGTCGTTGTCAGTTATCATTAGGAATGATAACGCAAGTTGAACCAATTTCCTGCCTCCACAAAATATGATTTGTATCTTCTCAAGATAACGTCTGACTTCTGCAAACATTTCACACAACTGGATTGGGGTTTTGTTGTTTTTGTAATTCGGAATCTCACAAAAGCTTCCATGGACTTACAAGACTTACAGAGAAGCGAAATTATCTGTAAATTCTTTGAAGACTTATTTGTTTTTGCTTGCGAGGGTTAAACTATTTGTATTGATTTTCAACTTATCGGGAAAAATCAATTGCGCTCAAGACAAATCAAACAAATCAAGAAAATCTCCAACTCAATACCGAAGACATGAAAGTATAATTCCTTTTTTAAGGAAACTTGTGCAGAAGATGAGGTTCATGGCACGCGAAGTGCCATTAGAAACACATAACTTATTTTTGATCTCCTTAGAATTCGCTAAAGAACACATTAGCAACATACATATCTGTTAAGTCTTGGTGGAATCTTTGCCTCGTCGTCGTTCAACTTGTCTTTAAAAAAAGATAATACGAGCACACACACATCTGGAACAACGGTGTGTTCCGTGCCACATTAGCCAGGTATATCTCTTTGGGTGCATCTAGGTCCACGGTTGCCAATTTGCAAAATTCAAAAATATCTTTGTTTTTATTGTTCAAAAGGAGGGGTTTTGAGCCTGCAATATTCGTTATGGATTTTTCCAATTTGAAAAAATGGGCTGTGGTCGATTGGCGCATTAACTTCTTCCAGCAAATGAGATGCCACACGACATCGAAGGGAAGAACGCTTATGATTTGCATTCTTCACAAAATTACAGGATAACCTGAAGCTTAACCATCTTCAGTCATCGGTCTGGTCAAAACATTAAATATTGGCGAAACTGAAGCACTTGATTTGCTTGCGTCGATTGCGAAAATGGCTTTAGCTACAAACAGAATTTTATATCTTCGTCTAAGCACCAATACACCAATAGTACAGGAGCCAACACACCGCGGTACAACCCAGAATTTTGAACCACCACCGGAGCCTCCGCAAGCGGAGAACACTTTCCGAGGATGCAGTTTCTAAGAAATATAGCTTACAACAGCAATATTGCCTAAAAAATCCATTACCGACATATTAACTGTCATTGGCACCAAAAATAAGCCTAGCACGTTAAGAGTGAACTACACTGTTGTCAAAATGTCAGTGCATTTTATATAATTGTGAGAATCACGAAGAACGAATAACCAAATAATTTGAGCAATAAAAAGTATTTAAGTAGGAGTGATTTCGAAATAAACTCCTTGATGAAGTGATGAAGTTGATTCCATCCAACAAACTCTGGCACCAAACACACATAGCGACTCCAATCCAGCGAGTGACCCAGTTGACAGCACAATCCTGAGCGCCCTAGAAGAAATAGCTGAAATAATCAGTAGCTTCAAGTCTAAGAAGTCAACCGGACCAGATGGGATATCCAACTTTATCATTAAGAGGATGCCAGAGACTGTCCTGATGCTTCTAACCATCATCTTGAACAACTGCTTCAATAACAACTACTTCCCCAAAAATTAAAAACTGCAAGGTTTGTGGCGATCCCGACGAAACGTGTCAGGAACATAATCTCTAACTACAGGCCAATATCACTCCTCAGCAACGTAAGCAAGCCCTTGGAAGAGCTGATACTAAGGAAACTTAAGAAGTTTTGCAGAGAGACGAACTTAGTACCTGCAATCCAGTTTGACTTTAGAGAGAAGCACTCAACACTGCACGCGCTCTTAAGTTCCAGTACGACACCAACATAGCCCTCAACAGTCACCGTGTAACAGTCGGAAGCTTTTTGAATGTACACAAACTACATCTGCTACATCTACATCTTTTTTCTTTTATTTCTTCCAGGAACTTTTTTGTGCAATTGGGAAACTGCCCATCAACTATGAAAAACATCAAAGCCGGAGTCGCACAAGGTTCAAAACTTGGCCCTTTCCTCTACATCAGACCAACCCATCCCAACCGGCTGTGAAAACCTGCTGCATGCTGATGACTCGCTTATGTATGCAGCCTCAATGCCACCACTAGTCGCTGCCCGAAAAGTAAATGCTTATAATGAACAAACTTTTAGATTTTTACAAAAAAATGGGAACTTGTCTCCTTCAGGAGACCTCGTGATAAAGTGTCGCTTAAAAACCACCTGCAGAAACTTAGTTCTGAAAATTTCAGATGGATCCACCATTGCAGCCAAAAGGAACGTCAAATACCTGGATATCAACTTCAACTAGTTGCTAAGGTTCAACCCGCACTCAAAATGTGTACTCAGAAAAGCCAACTGCGCATTTCACCGACTACATGATGAGGAGAAGATCAGGACGTAGCCAACAGACGAAGAAACTAATTTACAAACAACTCCTATGTT
This sequence comes from Philhelius festivus, assembly GCA_963931855.1. Taxonomy (NCBI): domain Eukaryota; kingdom Metazoa; phylum Arthropoda; class Insecta; order Diptera; family Syrphidae; genus Philhelius; species Philhelius festivus. Next base: position 157,774,435 of record OZ007556.1, read on the forward strand.
TCCTATTTGGTTCACAATCTCAAAGACAGCGATGAAGGAACTCCAAATCTTAGAGAGAAAGATGCTAAGAAGCTACGCCGAACTCCACTTCGACCAGCAGCGAGCAAAATATTACAGGAACGAGGACCTCTACCGAGAAGCAAAGATAATACCGTTGGACAAATACCTACTAAATTCAACAAAGAAGCTGGTGCACCCTACTCAGCTAATGAGAAGGGTGACCACCAAACAAAGACACCCCACACTGAGGTGTGATGGAAACGCTGGACGACACTTTTCACGATAAACGACGAAGCAACCGTTTCCTTCTACGCTGACACAGGGTCACCCTACCGCCGCGGCTAAATGCGAAACATTTTTAGGTTTTCCCTTCCCTAAAGGAATTTTCTTGTACTCCGAAGAACCTTTTTAAGCGCTTTTTTGGAGAATTTTTATTTTACTTTGAACATCAAAGCAAACAAAATTTTAAAATCTAAAATGGGTTTTAAGCGTTTTGGTAATTCGCTTGAGAATTTTTTTAAGGGCACCTTTTTGTAAATTTGTTCAAACTTCGAATGCGTTATCCAAGCTTAAAACGCTTTTTAAGCATTAAGGAGAGTCATGTCATTTCCTTCCTCTCACCAGCTTTTCGTTCAACAAGCCAGTCACCCAACCAGCCAGCCAGACGCCCAGCCAGCCCGTCCACCAATCACCCCATACCACAACTGAATCAAAGTTTATACTCGTATCTCTTCTTCGAGTCTTACTTTTACGGAGTTCTGTTAAGAACTCAGAATTTTTATGGAAGCAAAAAGTACTATTTTAAAAGTAGGATTTAGTATTGCCAATCCCGTCGCCAATCCCGTGAAGAAAACTACTGGATATCATGCCTCGGGATATCGTGCTGCGGGATTGACGTCATAAAAGTATAAATAAAATCGGCGGGCAAACGTTACACGGGCAGCTGATTTTCGAGAGAATGTAACGATCCTCCGAAAATGAAATAGGCAGCACTTGCAATGACAAGAGATACTTTAGGAGGATTTGTCAATTCCTTTGCAAGAGATAGTACACTAGTGAAAAATGTTTTTGCAGCAGCTGAGAATCAAATCCTTGACCTTCTGCATCGCAGTTCCAATCACTAACCATTATGCTAAGAGCTAAATTGGAGTAAAGTGAGAAGTGAGCAATATCAACAATCCTTTTCATATCATCTTTTGCAAAAATGAATTTCTGACAGTTTTGGTCTAGTACGTATATCCGGCTTAGATCCACAATCAAATTCATCACATCATTATCAAAAAAGCTTTCAAAAGATTTGAACTTCGTTTCCGATTTCTGAGCAGTGTCTTGAGACTCACATCTAGCTGCACTTTTTTTCGCTTAAATTAGCAAGTGAGATATGTCTAAGCAATCAAATGCATTGTTGATATCAACACCGGTTGCTCCTGGAATATCAAAAGGAGTATGGAAGAAGGAAGTCATTCATGCCTTTCTCATTTATTTGATTATCAACAACTTCATTTCTAACATTTAGAATATTATCAAGGGATTTGAATAGCGCCTACCATAAAAGCTCCTGCAATCAAATGTAAAAAAAAAACCATTTCTCTGCAAATCCAGTGAGAACAAAATATTAGCAGGGTTTTTGGCAGTGTTCTCAATTGAGAACATCCCTTTTGTTTAGGGTCAAACAACTTAAAATTACTTTTTTATTATTATTTATTCCGAATATCTACCCTTAAAATTGAAGCCTAGTTTTTGGAAAAAATCAATAAAAATAAAATTTTCAAAAATTCTGTACTCAATTGAGTACAGTCGCATTTGATGGGTTAAAATACTTATACCCTTACACTAGGCTTTCTTTTTTTTTTATATTATACGCTGACTCAGGGGGTCACGAATACCCTTATAATGTTATACACAGTGCGAATGTCTGCACAAATATTTTGCCGTGTAAAGCAATCCACATTCATGAATTTCTATACTTGACAATACGTCCGAAATTGGGCTCAAGGGTAAACTGATGAGCTTTTGGCAACGCCAAATATGTGATCACTCCACAAAAGATGGTCTGTGATGCAAATACCTAGAATTGAAAGCTGTTCGGTCTCCTCGATGCAAGTGCCATCCATGAATAATGGCATTGAGGGAGGCTATGCTTAAGCGGCAGCAGACAGCATTGAGTTTTCTAAGCATTAAATTCAACACGGTTTTTGATTCCCCTTTGGACATTGCTGTCAAGATTAGAATCTATTGAGCTTATCATTTGCTGCCGTTGCACAGTGGTTCAGAATGCATATTCAACGCGAATTTATTCGAATTTCTTACGTCTCAGAAAATAAAAAAATGTGTTTCAAATCCAATGTTTAATAACTAAATTATATTATAATACACAAAATTATTAATTTGGGTAAGTGTCTTGGTAGTATGGTACTGCCAAAGTTAACAATCTACCAACATTTATTTTTAATCAAAATAAAGTGTAATAATAATTCATAGATTTCGATAACTAATTTATTGTTAATTTATTTCTGTCATATTTTATTGATTTCTTTGTACTAAATATATTATGTCTAGCAGAAAAAACCGTTAATATACGTTGTGTATTATTAGTAACCACTTTTCTTAAATGTATATTGTTTTTGATGAAATTTATAAGAATATCGAGGATTATAAAAAAATGCAGATGATTGCAGGTGCTAAAAATAATTACATTATTTAGTTCATGCATTATAATTTAATAATATAAAAAAAAGTCCCTGGCTTACCCCCTCCATTTTTATTTTTAATTTTTCAGAAAATATGGCTATAATTACGTACTTCCAGTTATTTGGTGAATGGTTTAAATTAAAAAAATTACCTAGATCTGAATGTGTCAAATTATTGGGATTGTATATTTATAACATGAAGCATATATAGGTACAAAACCAAGATATACAAAACCAATTAGAAAATTTTGTGAAAAATGTTGAATCTCGCTGGAGAAGGCCAGATAATTACAAGGCGAGATTTTTGGAAGCAACGAAACATGGCTTGAACAAATTATGAGTTTTTCTATTAGTGAGACTTATGATACACAACCTGGAACCTTAAAAGCTGAAAGGCCGTCAAAAAGTTTCACCGAATCTGGTATTAGAAGTCAGCAAAAAAAAGTGCAAAATATATTTTTTGCTGGTAATTCGTTGGAACAACTTTCTCGTGCGAATCAGACTGCTTTATGGAAAAAAGGTAAGCGGGATGCTGTTGTTATGCAGAAGCATGCTACAGTAGGATTGTCAACATCTACGAGCATATAAAAACTAGGACAAGCAAAGATTCATAAAAAAGTATACCAGTCCCATTGTCTCCAGACGAAGCATAAGCGCTTATAATAAACACCAAATCAAGTAAATCTACTTATTTATCGTATCGATTTGCTGCAAAGAACTCCAACGCAAATATTTATCCATCCTGGCATAAGATATTATTAGCTAAAGGAAGTTGTTATCCAGACGAAAACAACATAGTTGTGACTAACATACATAAGTGTGGAGGTAAAACTTCAAGGTTTGCGTAATTTAACAATAAGTCGACTATGTAAACTTCAAGAAGAAGTATTGTTGACCTCTACTAGTAAAAAATATACTAAGTTTATAAGTTGACCTCTACTAGTAAAAAATATACTAAGTTTATAAGAGAATACAGGAGCAGAAAAGACAAAGTTAAACATAGTAATATTGAACTTTTTATTATTTTTTACTATCAACAGATCCTATTATTTCTCAATTAAGTTTATAGGGAAAATATTGCAAAAAAAAAATAGAACCGGATGCAATGAATCTGCTTAAAGCACTAATGTTGAATTGTATATTGCATGTTTAAATGTATATTTTTTGTATTAAAATAATATTTATTATTTCAACCTGTAATGAAATACAGTTTCAAATAAATAAAAACTACTGTAAACAATAATATTTGTTTAATTTTTTGAAGTTTCTACATAGCTAAGAATTTATTCGCGCTAAATATGTATTCTGAACCACTGTGCGTTGGAAGGAAGTCCACATCTGACAGACAAGGATGTGAATCTAAAAACGTATTTGGAAAGTTGAGGGTACTGTCGTCAGCGAAACAATTCAGTGGATTATAAGTTTCAGACAAAAGATCAATTATGAACATAAAGAAGAGTGTCGGAGCCAAAACGGAGACCTGGGGCACACCAGCGTTTATTTTGTGGATTATCAGATTTGAAACCGTCCAATACTACTTTTAGTGAACGGTCCGAAAGGTAATTTCTAATTCAACAAAAAGAGATTCATCGGTACATAATACACCCATTTTCGATAAGAGAGAGATATTTTGTCAAAAATATTTTTTTAACAAAGTTTTTTTCAACAAATTTTTTTTTCAACAATTTTTTTTGAAGAAATTTTTCATACATTTTTTTCTGGACACTTTTTTTCAAAAATATTTTTTGACAAGAATTTGCGACCCAAGGCACTTTTAATAAAAAAAAAAACATTACATTGGCGCCTTTACATAGCCTAAGCGGAGAACGAGTTTGCGTTAGCGGGTGTGTCTCCGTAAAAGGGAGTTAAAATCGTTAAATCCTGTTACTACATCACCCTGCCTATAAAAATGTATCAAAAACAAATTTTTATCTTTAAACGCGATTTGCGGCCAAACGGAGCTTCGTAGACCCCCCAAAGTTGACATTTTCAAACGTGATTTCTGGCTAAACTAGGCATCTCAGAGAATTAAAAACTGCATATTCGTGATGTAGGGAGAAATGTATCACATGATTTTTTTAAACTTGCTTGGACATTTTTTTGTAATTTTTTATTTTTTTTTTTTTTTTGACTTTCAAGAATTCATATTTATACTTTTTTTGGACTTGTCTTCAGCTTTAAGACAGTCAGAGCTCGTTAAAAATTTCCGAAATCAGAGCGGTTTTCTTCGTATGAATATTCCAGTACAATAGTAGAAAACTTCGTTCTCGTTGCTTCTCATTGATTCGAATCACCATTACTATGGAAATGAAAATTGATATAGCAAGTGTTTTTTGTACACAAATCTTCGTAATTATTTCTTTCAATCCTTTCAATTCAAATAATCTACAACCTCCTAGGGAGGGAATAAACAGATGATGTGTAATTTTGTACGTTACGCTTAGCCGATTCGCTAACGGAGGCCAAATTCCTAAACGCAAGATTTGCAAAGCAAAACAACTGCAAAGCAGATATACCAAATCAGAATACGCATATATAAGAGAATTGCACAAGAAATGTTTGACATTTGCACAAATGCCTCTGCATTTGCACAAGAAAGAAGCATCGATTGCATTTAGGGACACTCTGCTAAGCAGAGATTTTTGTATTTGCATTTTGGAACTGTTTGCTTAGCAGAATTTGCGCAAGATATGCCCGGATATTCATTGATTTAAGTATAGGGTGGGCCAAATACAAGTTTCTTTTTAAAAATACAATAAAATGAACAAAATTAAATATTTTTTCATGTGTTATGGCGTTATTAGTAAGAGCAAACATTCTTATTAATTATGGAACACAACGTCGTTCAAGTGGCTGCCTCGGCTGGCTTCACAGAAGCGCATTCTGTACCTCCCAGCGAATAGGGTAAGCCGGGGTACATTTGACACCGGGGCACATTTGACTTTGCGTTTTTCGGAATGATGGTGCCCTTAAAAAAGAAAAGTTTGGATGAAGGAAGAAGCTTAGTTTGATTTAAAGAAACGTTATGAAATTTGGCAGTCTTTCTTTAACTCTTCGTGGAGTACCACGTAGTTTTGTGTTTTCAGTGTTTCTGACCTAATTTTTGACCACCGGGAAGTAAGCGATTTGTGAACCTTATAAAATAAATTTTTTTATCGTGAATCAATATTATGATAGTACTATGCTTAAAGTTCAATAAATTAAAGCCAGATTTGTGAAAATAAAATAATAGGTTAAAAAAAAAACTTATAAAGTTCCTTCGTGGCACCTTTGACTTTTGTAAAAATATTTGTTTGACGTTGATTTTGTGAAATTATATATTAAATAAATTATTTAAAAAATGTCGATATCGATAAATTTGAATTTAGATTTATATGGATTGATTTTATATGCTTATAAATGAAATAATTCATGTTTTTTTATTCTTGTCGTTTTTTTTCGAAAGTGAATTTATTGATTTATTTTTTTCGTTATATTGTTTAGTAAATTGTTTAAAAACAAAAATTTACTTTTTTACTATTCAAACAACAGACGTGCTGGATCCGTTGATGCTTTAAGAAATATAATGCACACGATGTGGGTTTTAATCCACCATTGTCAAATGTGCCCCTTTTAAAGTCAAAGGTGCCCCACTCCCGGGGCACTTTTTACAAAATGACTTTTTAAGAAAATATTTTTCTTTAAAATGATGAAATATTTTAAAACAAAAAAATATATGTTAATCAAATACAAAACAAAACATTGGAATGCATTAACAGTTTTCGGAAATACAGACTTTTGAAAACTAAGTGTCAAATGTACCCCCTTCTCCCCTAATCCGAGATCTTTGTGCAGAATTCTCTTCATGCTAGTGCGTGAAATGTTGAGCTGTTGAGATCGATGCAAGTTGATGTTCGTGAATTGAGTTTCACACTCTCGGCTACAGCCACCCACATTCTCGTCTGTGCACACCGGACGACGAAGGAGACCATGAGGGTTGTCCACCAGCATACCAGTCTCAGAAGCTATTTACACACACTTGCGTACAGCAGGCGCGGTGGGTGCTTCATTTAGGTGCGTTTAAAAAACGCACTGTTTTCAATATTTTTCAACGTTGTTCAAGCTTAAAGCGACTCATTTCGTTCCGCGGACGTATGGCACTGACTTTCTGTCAAGACTTCGAGCGGGAAACAGCTGTCAGTGTCAAAATAATCTATGATTAAAAAAAAAAACACTAAATGACCCACCCTGTACATGACTAATTTTCTTGGACTATACCTTAAAACTCAAGTGAGTTCCACAATCTTTTGTTATTCTAGAAAACCAAAATATAGCCATAATTGCTCCTTTGGGTAGCAATATAATGTGAAATATCGCCTCATGTCATGTGATCTAAAATTCTTACAAAATAGCAGAAAATATTGTGAAAATGACTTTCTTAAGAGTGGCATCCATACAATAGAGTACCACGTTCCAATTCACTCCATTCATCATTCGAATCATGCCCCAGCTTGCTGCGCTGTTTTGCTAGAAGAAAAATGATCCTGGTACGTGAGAGGGATTTTTACGTCTATGTTTTTTAGCCAACAATTAATATACCCACTATGTTTGTACTTAGGAAAAGTTTAGAATGTACATTTTTTGTACAGCACGTTTGAGGTGCGGACATTTTTTATTTTTAAATATACATAAGAAGGATTTAAGGGCCTAGCCAAAGGTCGACATGTCATTTACAATGATTGTGATTTGGGTCTTGGTTTAGGAAATGAAATATCCTTTCTGACTCCTCGAGGTTATATGCCAGTGGTTATGATTTAAGCTTTGTGGTGTTTCAATTTAGTTTGCGTAGACGAGGTTATTTATTTCAAACTTTGTGTAAAACCTCGTTTTGTAAAGATTGTTTACTTATGTTAAAGCAAAATAGCTCTTGTTCGTGACTTAAATTATTAAACAAAGGACTTCAACATCTCAAATGGACTCCTTACTGCTGATGGGTTATTCTTACAAATGCCACGAATTTTTTAACGGAAGAGTGTAACTTGGAGAAGAGTAACCACTTCTTTGTGATTCAGAGAAAGTGCTCAAATTTTAATGATCCAAGGTTGGACTTTCAAATTAAGTAGGTAAATTAAGAAAGGTGTTACGAGTGTTTCAATGTTGTCACTTTTAAATCATGGTTTTTAGTGCGAAATCAACAACTTGGCGTAATGGTTATTGTAGGGCTACCACACCAGAGGTGTGTGTTCAATTTCCAAGTGCTGCCACCTATAAACCAAAAGTGTGATTTTAATTTATTGAAGCTAAACATTTTGAGGTTTTAATCAAAACTAACATTCCGATTATTTTTAACTTGAAAATGGTGTTTTAAATATGTCCGCTTAGTTATACATGCATATGTATAATATAGTAATTAGCTCCAAAACTAAGATCATGTTCTTTAGCTTATCTTCCTCAAACTATGTCGAATCTAATGTTTACTTTCACGCTCCAGAATGTAGTCGATTTAAACTTTCATTGTGCAATTGTTCGTCTTGCCTCTTCTCTCCGTCTTTTTGCTATAATCTTTCATGTTCTGATAAATGTTTCTTAATTGAGAGTGTAGATGAGTTTAAATATTTGGGACTTACCCTTAACTCTAGGATGACTTTTGCTAATCACGCTGGTATTCTGAAAAAGTATCTCCGATGCACCCTTCGTCATTTTTATTATTTGCGTAACGTATGCTCAACAGAGCTTTTATTAAAAATTTATTATGGTATTTTCCATTCTAAGTTACAATATGGAATAGCGTGTTGGGGAGGTGCGTATCGTAATGTAATACAACCACTGTTGATTTTGCAAAAATATGTCATTAGGAAAATTTGCCGTAAATCTGGTAGACATTCTAGCTTCCCTTTGTTCTGTGGTCTGAAAATTCTCCCTGTTCGTCATTTGTATTGTTTTAAGGTACTTAAAATATTCTTCATGAAATCTGGGAATCTTAATTTCCGTTTAATTTCTAGTTACCATCTTCGTGGAAACCTTTCAAATGTTCTATCAGTACCCTTTTTCCGTACCACTGCGTATCGTAATTTTTTTTCTATTTTGTCTAATTTACTTCCACAAGAAATCAGGACAATAACATTACCTGGAACGTTCTTAAAAAGTGTAAAAATGTGGCTATTTAGTTTAGATTATACTTCGTTAGATTCTCGTATTTCTGATATTTTGGTTTAATTATTTAATTTAATGCTTCATATATACATTTTGTTTATTTAATTGTTTTTGCTATTGTTGAATATATTTTTTAATTTTACTATTAATTTTATATTATAATGTTCTTAATCCTTTAGGGTCACCCCACCCAATTGTTAAATTTTGGTATTTTCTAAGATAATAGAAGTGGCATTCAACTCTATTTTTTTTATATATAAATAATGAATGTCACCAACCTTTCTTATAATTTTTAGTAAATGAATTGTTTTATTTTAATATATAATTTGATGTGTTATGAATTTAATAAGAATAAAAAAAAAAAAAAAAAAAAAAAAAAAAAAAAAAAAAAATATATAATATAAAATATATATGTCCGTTAAGATAGAGCTTCATTGAATTAAAATTCAAGTTGATACAAAGCATTTTTATGTGATTTTGCAAAAATGCGAAATTTGGTTTTAGCTGCGATACAACAACCTTTTATTTTTTTGTGAGTTTTGCGAGAAAAGGGTATTATGTAGCTGATATTTAAGCATCGGACAGGCTCGGACTCATCCGCAAAGATCCTGCTGAATTTGCGCTGTGTTATGTTCATGTTATGTTAAAAGCATCGATCGGTTTTGGTTCCTTCGCAGAGACGTGCGACTTTACCAAACCCCACACAAGGAAAAGTCTAGCGGGGTCGAGTCGCATTAACTTGATGGCCAATTTAATCGTAGTGTCCGTTGTGAGGCACGAAGAGCGTTCTACTGAAACCACATGTCGTTTAGGTTTATGCGGCTCAATTTGGGTTATAACTTTTTGAGTATGCATTGTCACTAAGTGAAATTTGTGTGTGATCGAAGGACGAGGTCCCCATGGAATATTTATGTATATCCACCAAGTTTTTGTACACGACAAAAAATAGACTGCTTCAGTAACTACTACAATGATTTTGTAGTGATCCCACTACCTGATACTCTCCTAACACAATTGATTCCTTTTTCCCACGCATCTTCCAAAGACACTCCAACCACTGATAATTCAAACCAATTTATCGCCACCAATATAAAACCATAAAATATTGACCCACAAATGAATCCGCACTACGTAATCATAAAACGATCACTCGTCATAAGTACGACACAAACCAAGACCCATAAACTGCTATGAGTAATGGATACCCAATGTCCAACGGATTGTACGTAAACAAATCCAATGCATTAATTGCTGGCATTGAGGGAATCCCAGAACAAAATGCTGATAATACATCTTAGCATGGGCGAGTGTCGCTATGAGAGAAGTGTATCGTGAAATATGATGCGGCGGCACATTTGTGAAAAACAATTAACTGGGTTACAATTTGGTTTGTAAATATTCTTCGTAATTCCAATTGGACTAATATATAGGAAGTATTACCAATTGGAATATCGATTATGAAATATCAGTTGGTGGATATATGTACTTGGATGATTTGCGTAAGTATTGGAATAGGAAAGTATTTCGAAAATAGTATAAAAGGGCAGGAATATTTCAGAAATAATATAGAATAGAATACGATAGAATAGAATTAACAGCTAATTTGGTTGCAGCCTAGCTTAAGACAGCGGGCCATTTAGCAAAAGAATAAAATAAAGAATAAAAAACTATTGGTCGCAGCCTAGCTTAAGACAGCGGGCCAATAAGTAAATAAAATAAAATCTGTCTTTTTCATCTTTTCTATCCGCACAAGTCACTCTTCTCCCTTTGTGGAAAGCACGGTGACCTAGGCGTTATAACAAGCTGCATTCTTGTTATGTCTTAAGTGATTGTAATAAAACTATTTTTTGGTTTTTGGCAAAAATTCAGATAGCGGAAATATCATGTTGATGACTTTTCGAGAACAATATTTAAGATTTGAAATATTCCTGCCGTTATAAAAAATCCTATTTATCTTGAAAACATTTCAAACGATTTTAATAAAAAAAATAATTATAGTAATATTGGTCTCAAAAAATATTATTAACAGCTCTACCGATTTCGATCAAAACTTTTATACAGGGGCTCGTTTGAAATTATGATATCATTGTGCATAAATTTTTTTTTTGATTTTTCAAAATGTGTCCGCGTACAGCCATCGTTGACCCGTTTCTTTAGACTCAAGGTTTTTTTAATTATTTAAGGTTTTTATAATTTGTAGTTAAAATAAAATACTTAATTTATTTTATCAAATACTTTCTTATTTAACTTCAAAGAAAAAAGAAATATTTTATTATTTTTTATTAAAAAAAAACTTGTTGGAAAATAACTGAACAAAGCTATTCATCAACTTGATGGACAATCGATCCAGCCGGTAGGGTTGTACCCAAGGTTCGGACTCTACTTCGATGGAAGTAAATCTACTTCGATTTCGAGAAAAAAAATTTAATCTACTTCTCTTTTTTGGGATCTAAATCTCTTTGAAAATATTCTTAACCAGCATATTTAAAGACACTGCTGATTACTCTGTATTACATAAAAAAAACAAGTTTAAGAATCGTTTTTGAACGTAATGATATTTATGAGCCAAGTTTTGATTTGATAAAATTCACACAAAAATACAAGTTCGTTGATGGAAAATTCACTTTAAAAAAGTTGTATTTAATTACTATTCTTTTACAAGCCTGAAGTCTGAATTTACTTTTATATGTTAAGTTTATATAATATATCTTTTTTTTTTTTAAGAAGGCTTTATTAACTGTTATACGTATGTTAATTTAATTTATTACTAGTGACGTCTAAAGTTGGTGTCATAGCAAATCTATTTTATTTAAAGTCTGAATTTCTTGTACCTTATAGTTAATTGTACGCAATTAATTATTTATGTTTAATGAAAAATTTTAGAATTTTCAGAATTTTTTTTCGATTTTTTTTTTTATTTCCTAAAACCACATCGAAAATTTTGAATCTACTTCAGTTTTTTTCCGTATTTACCTCGAAAATTTAAAACCCACGTCCGAACCCTGGTTGTACCCTACAAAAAAAAAACACATTTTTGGTCTTGCCTCGATTTCGATTTTTCAACCAAATTATTACAAGATTTTTTTAAGACATTTAAAAAAAAATTTTAGTGAGAAATTCAAAATTCCAGCAAAATGCTTCTATGGTATTAACAGGCAGTAATATCAGTAATATTGCAATTTTTTGTATTGAATAAAATAATAATAATAAAATAATAGAAAGAAACCAAATTTTAAATTTTAGGGGCCATTTTCGGACAAAAAAAAATGTTTTTCGAAAACCATTTTTGAAAATTTGTATTATTAAATCGAAAACAACAAAAATGGTTCTAGCTGGGGAGCGGTACAATTAATATCAATTTTTAAGCATTACCTCGTGTTAATTGAAAGAAGTTGTGAATTTTGTCTTGCTCGAGATTTTGATCAAAGTTGAGATTACCATGATGGCGAAGACGAAAAAAGTGGGTCTCGCAATTCTGTCTGTTTTTACCTTAACGGCTCGTTAAACGTGGTAGATATGGTTTCTAATTTTTTCCCCCTACAAGTTTTATTCTTTTTTTTTAAAGGCCATACGATTTTTGTTTCGAAATTTTTTTAATAGTTTTTTTCCTGAAAAACAAAAAACACAAACAAATTTCATTTATTTAAAGGTACGAGAAGATAATGGCTGAACATTTTTTTCGAGAAATGGTTATTCAAGGAACCATTTTTTTTTTGTTTTGTTTTTCTCAAAAACGGTTCAACCGATTTTGATAATTTTTTTTTATTGTAAGGCTCCTCAAAAGTTTAAATAGTATTGTGCATTCAAATTTTCCAAAAAAAAAATGTTTGGATTTAAAAAAAAATTTCAATATTTCCAAACCCCCATGCTCAATATTTCTTAAACTTGATAAATAAAAGTTTGTCAATATAATCTACAAGATATGAGAATAAAAATTGTATTTTACTTAAAAATAACGGTACCCACTATACAAATGTTAAAAAATGGTTTTCAAAAATCGTATTTTTCTCGAAAACGGAATTTTGATAAAAAAAATTTTCTTCCGATTTATTTTCACGATCTATGTATGTATATGTAACTTAATTTAAAAAAAAATTAAATCAAATTATTACTGACTGCTCGTAGAATAGTAACATTTTTCCGAATTTTGAATTCCTCATTATCGACATAACAGATTTTTATGAAAATTTTTATAGAGAAGCTTCTAAAAAGTTTGAAAAAACATTGCATTTCAAGACTTAAAAAAAAAATTATAACAGACTGAATTACATCAATCAACATACTCATATATATTTTAACATCAACAACATTATCGTTTATTTAATATTTAATCTAACAATCACGAAATATTTTGATTTATTTATTATTATTGTTTAATTATTATTATTATTTAAACTTAAATCTAGTACATTTATTCATTTCATATAATGTTTGTATAAATATAGTTTTTGAGTCACTGTCACGAAACGAAGTAATCTAATACATTCATTTTATTGAATTCTATACTTTCGTTCTCTCTGATTAAATTTTTACAAGTATTAACAAGACAAGTATTAAGACACTCTTAGACCTTCAGGGCTCTGGTGGCTGATCACTTTGTTTTGTTTCTTAGCATCGTGACCCGATCGACCTAAGAATATTTTTTAAAGAATATAACTTTTAATGAGTGGAGAAACTAACTCTTCACTACATTTTAATTTTTTTCTTTTTTTTTTGAAAATTCGATATTTCATAACCGGCTCAGTATTTTTTTCGGAAATTTATTTTTTATTCGTACAGTAATAAAAAATTTAAGTTGGCGTACCAATTTTTTTTCTTGAAAATTTAAAATAATTTTTTTAAAAAACCACTGCATTGACTTATAATTTTTGTTCTTGCATAAATTCATATTTGCATAGCATTCTGTTTTTATGTCTTACTGCTAAAAGAGTTTAAAAAATGAAATTTGTTCTTATGAACAGTTTTTCTCTATTAGCACTAATTTTTGAAATTCTTAGTCTTTTACATAAAAGCAAGTTCGTGCGACCCAGTCGTGATATTAATTTTTTCTAAAGACTAAAAATAACAGTATTTACCTGTCATAGAATATTTTTTTCGAAATTTAAGAAAATATTATTTTTATCAAAAACAGCTTCCCAGATTTTAAAACAAAATTTCATTTAATAAATGCAGAAAAATGGCAGGAAAAAATCCCAAAAATGGTTGTTAATGGTATTTCTCATAGAGCAATTTTTTGGATTTTGAATTTTCAAAACATTGTTCATAGAATTTAAATCAATTTTTTTTGCTAACGTTCCTAAAGTTTAAATAGTTTTTTTTTATTTTTTTTTTGTTTGAAACATAATATGTATTTCGAAAAACGCATGCTAAATTTCTTAAAACTTGATGACTAAAAGTTTTTTTTTTTAACAATATCTACAAGATATAGCAAAAAAAAAATGAATTTCATCTAAAAATTAAAGTACTCATAATACAAATGTTAATAAATGGTTTTCGAAATCTATTTTGCTTAGATAATTATAAGATTAATAATTTAAAATTTAATTTATAAAAATAAAATGCACGACTGGATCGCACGAACTTGCTCTTATGTACAAGTATTTTGGGATTTAAAATACATTTTATGAATACAATGCATGGAATTGCCGTCTGATTTCCGGAAAAGTATGAATTTACGCAAAGAAAGTTTAAAAATCGTTTTATTAAAGTAATTTTTTATATAACAAATTTCTTTCAAATTTTTCTAGAACAAAATTTGGGATGCCAATTTTAAGTGTTAATATAGATTTTGGGAAATAATTTCAAAAAATAATCGGTCACACGTTTTCAAGATATTGATTTTTCAAAAAATAAATTGTAATTTATTTTTTCAAAAAACCAAATAAATATCTTTTTTTCGAATATTTTTGTTAACAATATTATTTTAAACTTAAGGGGGCTCCTGGTGAAAATTTTTGGTTAAAATCGTTAGAGCCGTTAATGAGAAAGTCGAAAATCAAAAAAACGGTTCTATGACAGGTACCTACCATTAATAACATTTTGCCCCAAATTTTTTTTTTACAAAAATGCAGTCCATGTCCATACTATCACATTTTTTTTATCAAAATCGTTAGAGCCGTTTTCGAGATAAATAAGATTTTGCATTACGGGTGTATGGGGGGTACCGTTAGTTTTGGAGCTAAAAAAAATTTCAATTTCCCCTCTAGGGAATCACCGAAGACCCTTAAGTACCAAGTTTGAAGAAAATACCTCCAGTAGTTTAGGCTGTAGTTCGAGGTACAGGCATATAGACAGACAGACAGACGGAATTGTCGGACCCACTTTATTCGTCTTCGCTATCATCGTAATATCAACTTTGATCAAAATCTCAAGTTCGATTTTTTTTTCAAATGCAGAACTTGCCCTATAGTATCTATATCGCAAGTAAAAAAATAATTAAAATATTACTGAATACATATTCATTTTTGACATTCTCATTAATGACATAATGAACTTAAATCACCCCTATCACAGAGTCCCTCGTAACAAATCCCTGAAACTTTTGTTACGCTACGAATACGAATAAATTTGCATCATAGGCCCCGAACGGAATCAAAAAACATTTTCCGAATTTCGGAGTTTAAAAATCAGTTGATTTGTGTCAAAATGTGAAAAAATAAACAAATTTTCGTTGTTCATCTTTTGATTTGATTTTAATTTTGTTGGTCGTTAAAAATAAATACCATTGCCGTTGCAATCTTTGTAATAAATGTAGAAAATACGCCAAGAAGACAAACACTAAAAATAAGATTCATTACGGAAGGATACCAATATTTATTTGTATTTATTTTATTTGCCCTTCAAAAAATAAAAAATATAAACAAATTCACATGAAAACAATAATAAAAATTGTTTTTATATATTTTATTTGCATGTCCATTATCTTCGTTCGCTTAATTATATTTGTGTTTCGTTTTAAGTTGAGCTCCGATCAAAATATCTGTTCGTAGAAAAAACTCCCAACTTCCTATTCATTCGGGGCTAGTGATACCATTATTCACGAACTCCGAATTTCGTAGCAAGTTTTTTTTAGTACGACGGGAGCGATGATACCTTTTTTCGGGGTTCGTACTACGAATCTATTACGACGGTGCCTGTGATAAGGCTGAATGAAATTTTTATGCAGAAGCTTTTAAAAAGTTTAAATATAATTCTATATCAAAATCTAAAAAAAAAAATATTTTCTGATTTTTTGAAAAAAAAAAATCAAATTTCTTTTTGATATGTCAAAAACAGGTCATTATTATTATCTTTTTTTGGAAATTAAATTTTTATTTGCACAGAAATAAAAACTTAAATTTGGCGTCCGAAAATTTGTTTTTAATTGTATATTTAAAAACTTATTACAACTATGTATATAAAATTGTTATTCTTGCATATTTAGTAATGGTATTTGGTTTTGAGCTCCAATTACTAAAAAAGAAAATTGTTGCCTTTTAAAAAACTAATTTCGTGCTTCTGACAATTTTTCATGAATAACATCCATTTAAAAATTGCAAGTCTCTTAAACAAGTTCCTGGGATCCAGTAGTGATTGTTTTCACCTTTCATCACCAATTTGATTTGAAATTTCCAATAAATATGATGACAAAAATAGAATTCGTCAAAAAAAACTTTATTTGAAATTAAAAACTATAAATATTTGCGAGGCCTTCCCAGAATTATGTAAAAGTAACATTAAAAAAAAATCAGCAGAATCGGATCTGCACCCTTAGAAGCTATCCATAAGCACCTTTATTGCATTGACTTTAAATAATTTGAAATTAAAATACTTTCACATCTCGTAATTATGCTTGAACTCAATTTGCTCCAAAGGACCGAAGCTATTTTATAATTTTGAATTTTGCAACCTCCTACCTTGAGGCTTGGTCGGACAAATTTGTGGTTGTGGTGTTGCTCCATCCACAGGTATGCCCACATCAGCGCTTGGCTTCCATTTGTTTAGGAAGGTGTTCACAAGAACGCTTGTCTCTGGGGCATTGTTCAAGTGCACATGATGAGTACCCTGAAGAATGTGGAATTCAAAATATGGATTGATATTCCGAATGACCTCGATTAAGGGGTCATGCTCATCTATGGAATTTGACGTCGATGCCTTGATTACAAGTTGTGGAATTTGGATGCGTTTAGCCATGGCTATGAGGACGTCGACTTCGGAGCAGAAAAGGAATCCCAATAAGTACTTAGCCCTTGGATCTCGCGAAAAATAATATTTGGACGGATACAATGTAGATCGTGTGACATTAGTTCGGATGAGATGGTCGCATTTGTCAATGTCAACCGATTTATATGAGCCCTCGTGAACTCTTCGAACCACTTCTTCGTGAGGATACGACGGGGGTTCGCTAAATTTTGTCTCCCGAATGCGTTTCTCCTCGAGTAGGAATTTTTCGATCGAAAAGCTCAGCCTTGAGATGGCGTACTCCGGCAACTGGATTGGAGGGAGGAAATAATCCATTTGGATGAGTATATCGACCCGATTCGGGTAAAACGCAGCAAAGACAAAACTCACTGCACAGGACATCGAATGGGCCATTATCGAGACTTTATCCCAGTTGTAATGCTCCATCACTCTTATGATGTCTGCCACATAGCTGAACCCATCGTACAGTCTTCCCTCTGGCCGACGAAACGATTTTCCATGACCAGCCATGTCGATGGCAAGTACACCGATATGTGGTGGCATCAGCGGAATGAGGTTATCCCAAGTGCAATAGTTGTCTAGCCAGCCGTGCAGTGCGAGGATAGGTCGAACGTCCCTATTGCCATACCAGCAACCCGCGATGTGACCCCCTGGCACTGGGATAGTGATCTCTTCGAACTGCAATGGAAAAAGAAGCTTTTTATAGTTTGAAATCCAGCGCAGATGGAAAGCAAATTGAAATATGGGTGTTGGGGATGATGTCAAGGGGTTGATTTAGAAAATGAGTTCTTCAATGGTCATGAGAGCGGTTGAGCTATACAATAATGAGCTGGAATAGTTTTAAAACAAGTTGGGAGAAAAGAATCACTTTTGAATTGAACGGTGCATTCATGGGGGAAAGTGATGTATTTAAGGGTTGAATGGGTAGTTTGTTGAAAGGTAATCATGTCAAAGTGTTAGAATATTATTCTGAGAAGAGATTTTTTAATATATGTAAGTGTTTTGTTTTTCAATAGGGTTAAATTAATTGAGGCAAGTTATTTGAGAATTTTGTACTTTTATTTGGAAGCACTTTTAATGAAATATGTGGGACATGTGAGACTGTGTGAGCTGGGTGGCCTAATTGTCGATGACTCAGCATAGATCTGGTTGAATTGAGAGATGGCACTGGTTTTGTTGGCTTTGATTGCACCAGTCGTTTACGGTTTAGGAGAATAGACATACCTAAATCTGTTACTTAACGAAAACCTACGAAAAGTCTAGAGGGCACAACTTCAAAACTAAGCCCTCAAATCTCTGATGCAGAATGTCTATTGTGGCATCTGCTGTGTGACACCTTTTTCATGAAAATACATGTAAGTTGCATCCAATTTGACCAGTACTCCTAGGAATAATGGTTAGTGTGTTGGACTGTCATACAGAAGTTCTTGGGTTCGATACTCAGCCGCCGACAAATCTTCCAAGCGTATCTCTTGTCATGGAAAGTGCTGGTCATAAGCTGTTGGAATTCCGCAGCAAATTGAGGGTCTTCTCCATTCGTGGTAACACGCACACAGGAATGGGTGAGAGGTGTAAGTCACTAAGTCTTAATCCTCTTCGAGCTGTTGCACCACCAAGTTTAATATCATCGAATTTAGGTCGAAAGAAATTTGTAGCAGCAATGTTGTCGCTGGTTACTTTTGGCGGATGCATAAATTATAAATAAATTGACATTGTGTGAATTGGAACTGTCCCCAATCTGGACATACTCGTCACTTAAGATGATATTTCTCCTGAACTCGAGGCCTGCTTACAACTGCTCTAAAACTTGATTAGCCATTATTTGAACGTGTTGCTCAATGTTGTAAATTCCAGAGCCATTTGTGTGGACTGCGTCACTCGAGCTTGCTCTTACATATGTAAAGGACTAAGAATAAAACTGTTCATAAGCATAAAATTCATTTTTTAAATGACTTAAACAACTTCTTAGCAGTTGGAGGTAAAAATACGATGCCATGTGATTCAAGCACATATAGGTTTATGCAAGAACATAAATTATAAGTCTTTATACTGGTTTGTTAAAAAATAAGCTTTTATATAAAAAATTTTTCAAAATTTTGGCACGCTAATTTAAAGTTTTTATTATTGTTCGAATAAAAATTAAATTTACAAAAAAAAATATTGCGCCGTTTTCGAGATAGTGAATGTTCCAAAAAAAAAAAAAGAAGATTTTTTTCAAAATTAAAAAAAAAAATATTTGTCTTAAAGTTTTGAAATGCAATGTTTTTTATACTTATTAGAAAATTCTCTCTTAGAAATTTCATTAAAATCCGTTATGCCGATAATAAGAAATTTTAAATTTAAAAAAATCGTTCTATGGTAGGTACAGTCAATAATATCTTGTTTTCAAATTTTTTTTTATTAAATTATAGATCGTAAAAATTAACTGAAAGAAAAAAATTTAAGCGAAATTCTCGGAACCGTTTTCGAGAAAAATAAGATTTTCGAAAACCATTTTTTTAACATTTGTATAGAGGGTACCGTTATGTTTAGGTAAAATAATTTTTTTTTCTCATATCTTGTAGATTATTTTAAGAAACTTTTATTTATCAATTTAAAAAAATGAGCATGGGGTTTTCGAAATATTGAGTTTTCAAGAAAAAAAAATTTGAAATTTTTTTTAAAAATCAAAAAAAAAAATTGGTGGAAAATCTGAATACACAATAATACCTATTGAAACTACACTTAACATACAAAAAATGATCAAAATCGCTCATACCGTTTTTGAGAAAATCAAAACCAAAAATAATTTTTTGGAATTTTTTTTTCAACCATTATCTAGGTTTAACTAAATGATAATTTATAAATTTTTTTTTAAAAAATCTGTGTGACAGTTTTTGAGAAAAAAAGTATTTATAAAATTTCAAAAAAATTCGTATGGTAGACACCGTTATTTTTGGTCTTAAAAAAATAAAGAAAAAAACATCCGGGGGGGAAAAATTAAAACCCATATCTACCAAGTTTGAAGAAAATCGGCCGGGCCGTTTAGCTGTAGTCGAACAGACCGACAGACAGAATTGCGAGACCCACTTTTTTGGTCTTCGCTATCATCGTAATGTCAACTTTGATCAAAATCCCGAGTTCGATTTTTTTTTACGAATGCATAACTTGCCTTATAGTACCTATAGTCGCAAGTAAAAATTATAAGTCTTTGTAGTGGTATTATAAAAATATAAGCTTTTATACCCAACATTTTTAAAACATTTTTAAGAAAAAATTTTGTTTCTCCAACTCAGTTTTTATTATTAAACGAATATGAAATTAATTTCCAAATAAAATATTAAGCCGTTTTTGAGATATTGAATTTTTCAAAAAAGAAATATTTTTTTTTTTTTTTTAAATTAAAAAAATATTTTTTTTTTAGTCTTAGAATGCAATGTCTTTAAACCTTTGTAGAAGCTTCTCTTTAATGTTTGACCGATAATGAAAAATTCAAAGTTCAAAAACTAGGTTCTATGGTAGGTACCTACAGTCAGTGCCGGATTAGCCACGAAGCAAGAGTAGCAAATGCTACGGGCCCCGCGTATTTAGGGGCCCCGCGCACCAACGTTTTCTGACCATAAAAAAGTATTATTTATATATTAGATTTAGTTACAATTACTAAGAAGAAAATATTTGCACCAAAATGATCAACTAAAATTTTATTTTTCTATCTGCTGGTCATACCAAAAATTATGTTTCGCACCGCACTACACGCAAATTGGACAACGGTATGAAATGCAGGTGTTTATTGTCACCATTGATAACGTACTCACTGCTTTAGGTAAACGTATGAACAGAACAGTTATCATAAAATTGCTGGCATTTTCGGAATATTCCGAGAGCTAAAATCTCTTCCTGATTCAAAATAGCTATTTTGGCCTTTAGTCCAGTCCACAAAAATTGGCGTTTCGTCCGGGTGATCGCACATGGACTCATCAGTTGACTGTGAGGACCTTGTCAATACGTAATTTTTATTAAATTCAGTTCATCTTACATCGATTTTTTGACAAAAATCCAATGTGAACTATATCCAACCAAGATTAAAATTGTAATCATTAACGTTGGAATATTTTGCTATTTTGAATCAATAATTCAACAAGTCCATTAATAGTGAAGTATTCTACCTGGCTGATTTATTTCAGTCGTATATAGAATTTGTATTATAAAAACCTTCATATAAAATCTCTTCCACCAGAAGAAATTTTGAAAAAATCTGCAACCATAGTAAGTGCTTACGCAGATGGAGGACAGTCTGAGCAACGAATTAGTGCAGTTCGCTTCAATGCTCAATTCTGATGTGGCTGGTATTATTGACAGCAGGAATCTTGAGGCTCTGGAAATGCAGGTTTACAAGCTGTTGATAAATAACTTTTTACAATCTTGTTTCCCGAACGTTGAAATTGCTTTGCGCATTTATTTGTCTCTCATGATCACCAACTGCAGTAGTGAACGATCTTTCTCAACATTAAAACGTGTTAAAAATGAATTGAGCCAACAACGTCTTAATCACCTCACTTTAATGAATTTTGAACATGATTTACTCCGAGAAGTCGATATCAACAGCATTATTTATAAATTTTCCCAAATTAAATCAAGAAAAGTTTTGTTTTATTTAATACGAGTACCATAAACTTGATAAGTACCTAACCTAAAACAGTCTAAGGGCCCCTTAATAGAATTTGCTACAGGCCCCGCGCTGGCTTAATCCGGCACTGCCTACAGTATGTACGTATAATATCTTAATTTCAAATTTGTTTTTATTAAATAATAGAGCGTCAAAATTTATCAAAAGAAAAAAAATTTAACCCATGGGGGATACCATTTTTGGAAAAAAAAATTCAACCATTACCTAGCTTTAACTAAATGAATTTGTTTGATTTTTTTTTTAATCTGTGGGACAGTTTTTGAGAAAAAAAATTCGTATAGCCGGTATCTACCGTTATTTTTGGTCTTAAAAAAAAGGAAAAAAAAACGTGAGTGGGAAAAATTAGAAACGATATGTACCAAATTTGACGAAAATCAGGCGCGTCGTTTAGGCTGTAGTCGAACAGACAGACAGCGCCGAAGAAACATTTTTAGCTGTATAAATGCTTGAAAAGCGCTTTCAGAGCTAATCTTAGAGCTCGTTTATTCAAAAATACGGTCTAGATGCGCCTTTACAGCAAACATGGAGCCCACTTGCAGCTAGTTCATTGAGTTTGAGAGCACTTTTTATGTATGTTTTGTCAGCTAAAAGCTTTAATATACGGTCTAAAACTGCTATAGAGCCGCGTGCTTTTACATGGAGTTATATTAGTGTTAGTAAATTGAACACGAAAAGAAATTATTATTTGTATTGGTAAATCATCTTAGCATCAAAATTTATTTACATAGAACAATGAATAAAGGTAATAATTAAAAGCCATAATACGTTCAATGTGGGGTGATTTCTAAATGCGATTTCATTTTCATCAGATGATATTGTGCTTCGAAATACTCGTACGAGTATTACAACGACCTTCTAAAATAATTTGTTTTAAGTGGATAATACATTGTTTTTATTTTAATTTTGAACTTGAAAAAAAAAATATTTATTTTGCTCGTGCACTTTTTTGGATAAGGCTTCTGTGTTCTTCTCGATTCTTTTAAAACTGCAGTCGTCACAGCACTGTAAATGGTTTTATTTTCTGTTTTATAAAAATTCTTAAATATTCGCCATTTTCTTAAACATGCATGAAGGTATAGCCTGCAGCTTTTAAATAATGCTTTAAAAAATTCTTTTGCTTTTAAAGAGCTATTTTAAAGGGTGCAATATCAAAAAGCTAACGATGATATTTCGTAATCGCTATCATCGAAATGTCAACTTGGATCAAAATCTCGAGTTCGCTTTTTTTCGAATGAATAACTTTCCTAGGACTAGAACCTATAAGTCGCAATTAAAATTTTTTTGAAATTAAGTTATTACTGACTGTACCTACAAATAGCTGATCTTTATGGATTTTGTTTATAGAGAAGCTTCTATTAGGCTTTAAAAATATTACTTTTCAAAACTTAAAAAAAATCTGAAAACGGGTCAATATTAGTTTTTTTTTTAATTTAATCGTACAATAATTAAAGTTGGCGTTCCAAAATGTTTTCTTGAAAATGTTTTAAGAATTTTATACATAAAAGCTTACTGTTTATTAAAAACCGCTACAACAATTCATACAGTGGCGACAAAATAAATAGCACACTTCTGTTAAAAATTCTTTCTTGGCCTTAAAACATAAGTGCATTTTAAAATTCTGTAATGTAAGACCATTTTCGTTGTAGATTTTGAATGTTGAGTATCTGGATTTTGAATATAAAATAACGGAATAAGACTTCTCCAGAAATGATTTTATAAAAAAAGTCAAATGTAAGTCAAATGGTACACCAGTTGCACTCAGGTGAGGACAATTTAAATAGCACATATTGTTTCCGTTGCAAATTTAGTACATATTTAACAAATATTCTTAACTCTTAAGAGCTTAGTGAAAAAGTTATGAGTTTTGATAAAGTTCTTAATTAAGTTGCTTCAATTTAATTCAATTAATTGCTGAAATGTAGTATGAGAAGTGGAAAACAATCAGCACTGACGTTTAGGCTAGGGGTTTTTGATTTTATGAAAAAAGGTCACAAGAAGTCTGAACTAGAGCGGAAATAAAAAATTTCAAGGAAGAATAAGAATGTTAGATACAAATGCTCTTCACCATTGCAAAGAAGAAGGAAGTGATCAAAACAAAATTTGTATGAGTAAGACCAGAAAAACCACCCCTTGAACTGATTTTGACATCGTCTGCCTGAGCTAAGTTCCGAAAATTGAACATCCAAATGAACAAGATCTTGGTGTTAATGTATCTGATAGTACGATTAGAAACCGTCTCAGTGTAAAAAAGCTGTTTGGACGATTTGCCAGAAAGAAAGCAGACGTCTCTAAGAGCAATTTCTCACGTCGGAAGCAGTTTGAAAGGGAGCATATTTCAAAAGTTCAAAATTGGTGGAGAAATATCTTACGGAGCGAAGAGTGTAAATTTAATACTTTGGGTCAGATGGTAAAAACTACTTTCGACAAAAAATCCACCAGGAATATGACCAGAATATATACCATGTTAAGCATGGTAGGGGTATCATTCTTGTTTAGGGATGTTTTTATTGGCATTGCATGGGACCACTTCATCAGATAGAAGGTATTAAGGACCATTTATAATACAAGGAAATCCTTCGGGATACAATTCTACCCTATTCTGAGGACGAAATGCCCTTGACGTGTAAATTTCAACAGGATAACGATCCTAACCATATTGCTAAGTCTGTGAAGCAATGGCTATTCATCCAAAAAGCCTCTGTTAAGGAATAAGCCAGGGACTAACCCTAGATCGTAATTCTATTGAGTACTTGTGGAATGTTGTGGACGAAGCGAAAAATTGAACTGATACTTCAAATTTCGAAAAACTTTGACGGAAAGTCCAGCAAACCTGGTACTCAGTACCTGTTGAACGATTCCGGAGTCTTCCTTCGTCTATAAAACGCCGGTATTCCGCTGTGATTAAAAATAAGGGTTACCTGACAAAATATACCGGATGTTTTCTTCAAATAATGTTAAAATTTTATTATTTAATGTTTTTATTTGTTATTTACGAAATGTGCTATTTATTTTGTCCTAGTATACTTAAATAATATATTGTATTGTATTGTTTGTTGCAGTTTTTTTTTTATGAGTTCAATATACGGAGGCTGTTTGAAGAGTTCTCGGCCTAACATAGAAGGCGTTGTTTTAATAAATATCTTTTAATTCCTCAAACAGCCTTATTTATATAATAATTGTATGTGAAGTTTCATTAAAATTGGTCGCGTACTTATATCAGTGCAATTTTTTGTTTGAACGAACATATTGCTAACAACGAAAATGGAAAATAAATTAAATTAGAGCCGTCATTAAATATTTGGTCAAAAAGAATATGACACCAAATCAAATTAAAGATGACTTTGATGAGACATTGGGGGAATCTGCACCTTCGTATTCCACGTTCAAAAAGTGGGCAGCCTTATTTAAACATGGCAGACGGAGCGTCGAAGATGATCGCAGAAGCGGAAGGCCAACAACATCCACCTCTTCAGAAAACGTCGATAAAGTTCATAAAATGGTTTTAGACGACCGAAGGTTAAAAGTGCGAGAAATAAGCAACACCATGGGGATCTCTTCTGAGCGGGTTTACCACATTTTGATCGAAGAATTTGGTTTGAAAAAATTGTCCGCAAGGTGTGTGCCGCGTTTAGTGAGCGAAGAACAAAAATTCAATCAAGTTGAAGTCTCTAGAGAGAATCTAGCGTTATTTTGGAGGAATACCAGCGATTTCTTGAGAAGATTCATTACCATCGACGAAACATGGATTCATCACTATATTCCTGAGACAGAAGAACAATCAAAACAATGGAAGCATAGCGGTTCTCCTCCACCGAAGAAAGCCAAGTCGTGTGCTTCAGCTGGGAAAGTGATGGCGTCAGTCTTTTGGGATTACAAGGGAATTATTTTTATTGATTACCTTCCCAAGGGCCAAATTATCACTGGCCAACACTATGCAAACCTGTTGGACAAATTGGCTGAAAAAGTTGCCGAAAAAAGACCAGGATTAGCTAAAAAGAAGATCCTTTTTCATCAGGATAATGCTCCTGCACACAAGTCGGTTGTTGTCATGGCTAAACTCCATGAACTTCGATTTTGTGTACTGAACCACCCCCTTATTCACCTGATTTGGCACCATCAGACTATTACCTTGTTACGGTAAAATTTACCGCAACAATGACTAGCCTTCGTTTCCTTCCTTTCCTTCTTTTCTTTGGTTGCGGCTGCACAATTCTGGCGAGGTTGAGGGCAACCATGGTACCATCAACCATTGGTGTACTAAGTCAGCATTTTGCAAAAGTGGCAAATACAGGTTTCGAGTAAAAGGGTTCCCGAGATTCATTGATTACTTTGGCATGTAGACGGGCGGTCTCATGCAGCATAACGAGTGCCAGCAGATGAGCTGAAGAGGTAACGAGTCAGGTGGACTCTTACCTACCTTAACATCAAAACAACACAACATCCTAAATTATTTTTGCTTAACTTTCAATTTCTAAAATAACGTAAATCCCATTTGTAAGCGTAAAGGTCTTTAACGATTAGAGTAACTGTTAGATTATTTTCCTAAAGATATTAATTCGTCTTTTTTCAAAAAGGTCCACTTTAAATTTAGTTCGCGTGTTAAAATTATGCTTTCCTCTTTCGTCTTAATATTATTTAGTAACAATGACTTCGCTCTTCGAAACACTCGCGAGTATTTAATGGTAACTAGGGGAATGCCTAGAAAAGGGCTTTTCCTCGGTTTTATTCTTTTTGATTTTCTCGAGAAATTTAGTTAATAATAGTCTGAACTCGACCATTTAGATTCGGCAAGTTTTGGAAAGACATCCAACAACTTGCTGAATCCGTGAATGTGAGTGTGAGAGCAAAGTTTCGTTTGAGATTCGACAACGGTGGTTTTCTGTGAAACGAAAAAGGTTTCCAGGAAGCCGGTGTCCGTGACCGATGATCGCGAAAACGATTGGCTGGATGTGTGTATGTGTGAGTGACTGGAATGGTCGAGGGAAGAATAAAGGATTTTAAGCTAGGAAAGTTCACTCTTGCGAGAGCTAACCAAGCGACGAGAAGTTTGAGAAAATCAAGATAGAAAGGATTCGAGAAAATTAAAAGAAGAAAAATCGAGGAAAAGACGAGTACATTTAAAAGGCAAAATAAGGATCGAGGAAAATTTTTGTGGAATAGAAAAGGAATAATTCGAGGAGCGAGGACAGCACAAAAATAGGAGAAAATAGAGGAACGGGTATCAAAAACAAAGATAAGTAATCGGACATCTTGTCCAAAGAAAATAGTTTTGTGTTTTGTGGATTCAAAATCTCAGTGGACCTTTGTTTCTTTTTTTATTCGCGACCAAATTTATTTCCATTTCGAGTTTTAAGTTTCAATCGTTAGAGGCCTTATCGTGTTTTAAATTGCATTCGATTTCATTTGTATTTTTATTTCTTTGAAAAAATTTTGGGTTTTTATCCTGGTTTCTACCAAGGTTTCCCAAATAAATCTTCTTTTGAAATTCCCTAGTGAATCATACAAACGGTGTTTTATTTCCTTAAAATTATTTTCTTTCGCTTAATAATTAGTTTTGGAATTTTACTAATTTTAGTTCGAACAAAAATTCCTGGCGCCCATTTTTATTACAAGTATCCCACTGTACTTGTAATAAAAACATTCCTTCGTTTCATTAAATTGATTATATCGATAATCAATTTAAAACTTCTTATCGCGAATTCTTCCACCCCCACTGAACCCAGCCCAGCTGAGCAGCCGCGGTGGTAGCTTACATCAACGAGCTACGCGAGTTGCACTTTTTGTTGTTTTATCTCAGTTTTCTTTTTTTGGCTTACCTGTCAAAAGCGAGTCGGGTCGTATTTTGTTTTGTTTTTTTTTTCTTTTGTTTTAATTCGAGTTCGCGTAATTATTCGTTATTATTATTAATAAAATTAATACTTAATTAAAATAATATTAATAAAAAAAGAGGTCGGATACCCATTATCGCGTCGAAGAAAAAGTGTAACAACCTCTTTCCTAACTTAAAAAAATATTTGGCTGGACGCAAATTCTTCACCAACGAGGAGGTGATTGCTGAGACGGAGCGGTTTTTCGAAGAGTTGGAGGAATCGGCCTATAAAAAGGGTATAGAAGCACTGGAACAAAGATGGAATAAGTGCATTGATATAAGAGGAGAATATGTAGAAAGAGATCAAAAAAAAGTTTTTAAATTTATTGCGTTTTATTGGTCAGGCCGAGAACTTTTCAAACTGCCCTCGTACCTCATTTTATTTTTAAATCAGAGATATGTATGTATATTTGGTTTTATTTCCTCATAAGTCAAAACGCTCTTTAAAGTTTAAGAAAGTGGGAAAAACTTGCATTGCAGAAATTTAAGACTACATGTGCTATTTATTTTATCGCCACTGTAAACCTTCTAAAGGAGTTGATTTATTCATTTAATAATGAATTTCATGGTGATGGACATTTTTCTCTAGTAACATTCTAGTCTTGTACATAAGCGCTAGTGCGTGTGATCCAGTAGTGTTTCATTTTTCGAGGTAAAGGTCAATGCTCCACCATGAATTTGACCACTTAACGTAAACATCAAAGCTTTATTCGCGAATTCAGCCAAAATTATCAAAAACGCGATAAACAATTTCATCAAAATCATTACATTTTGTTGGAAGAAATATGTATGTATATTATATTCCATTATTAAGAGCACTACTTTAGATATAAATTTCATATCAACAGGGGCCTATTTCACAAATCATACATACAATGTATGATTTTGGCAGGTTTGATGTATCATTTCTGTTTCACAGAATTGTTGTATTACCACTGTCATACAACATTGTAATCGACTGGAATATTTCCAATGAGATTCTGTAATTTGATGTAATGTATATTAATCAATTTATTGTACTGATGTATGTAATGTATGTGATGTATGATTTGTGAAACAGGCCCCAGCAGTAAATTCTTTAAATACAAATATAAATATCACTATTTTTGGGAACAACTTAAAATGAACCACTCTCTCTATCTATCTACATATGTAACTGTTATCAACATTAAAATGCTCTCAAATTCATATAAGCGAGATTAACATGGCATTAATTTAAACTCACTTCTCTGGATTTTCCTTCCGGCAAGGTATTTTCGGCATCCATTTTAACAAAGTATCACTATTTACTTTAATGTTATTTATAAACAACAAGTATTTGTATACTCGTAGACGTGTTTTGATTTCAAAAATAAACGAACACAAAAAAAAAAAGAACAACGAGACCTAAAACAATACCTCCGCAACCTTCCACTACAAGTTTCAAGGTGTTAACTAAAACTAAAACCCATAGAATAGATAAATAATTTTAAACTCATACAAAAAAGTTGTGACGTGCTGCTGAATCAGCGATGCCACTTCGCTGCAATAGCAGTAGATTTAGATTGAATTTTCCACAAAAAAAAAAATAAATAAATAAACTGCCATATAATCAAATCTACTGTACTTTTTTCACAATAATTCTCTCGAACTTTTTTAATAAAAACATTGACAAAATAATCAGCTGTACATTTTCTCTGAACGCAGTTAATTTGTTGTGAATGCTGTTGAATGCTTTCATTCATAGAAAAATATTTGTTTTGCTTTTCTTTTTTGTAAGACTAAAGGGATTCTAAAGAACTAACTCTCTAATAAACATATATGGGTTTCGATTGGTAAGATAAATCACTTTGTTTTTATTTTTATCTGTCAAAATGCCAATTTTGCATTCCATTGGGCAAAAAAAATCGATTTATTTTTCAACTTCAATTTTTCAAATCTAAATGCTTAGACAAATTTACCCATCAATGTAATAAAACCTTAATAATTTTCAGCTGTCAGTTTGGAAACTTGATTTGATTTGAGGAAATTTATGTCAAAATGACGAAGGAATTTGTTTCTAGTAAGATATGGAGCGGTTTCAAAATAATTCGGTAAATTCATCAAGCTCACAGTGTTCTTATCTGAATTTAAATTATGTATGAAGATTTTTTTTAAACAATGCGTAAAAACGAAATCAGTCAATTTTTAATCGAATTCCATTCACCACAAAACAAAAACAGAAAAACATATCAATTTTTAGTTGAAATCTGAATTTCCCAATGGAAAACCTCATTCGAGTCAACACTTTTGAAAATATGTTTCTTTGTAAAGAAATGAATAATGCCAGCAAAGGTAGTTGGGCAGGCCACCTTTAAACTCACCAGTCTCTTGGAGTACTTTAAAATTCTTAAATTTACATTTTTAACAATTAAAACAGTTTTAAATGACTTATTTAGGAAATTTTAGTTTTACGAGTAGTTTCTATACGAGTACTTGTATTTCAAAAAAAACCCTCGATATTGTTCAAAACGATTTACTTTGTATTTTAATTTTTTTAATCTAGTACCGAAAGCAATATTTTTTTTACGACCTACTGCAATTTTTTAGAAGCGGCAACGCTGATACTGATTATGAGAACTTGCCTAAGAAAGTCGCAAAACTAGTGTTGAGAAGTGTTGCTGTTCTGTCCAGACGTGCGTGTCATATGGCCATCTAACTCTTCGTAGATACAAAAATTAGACAAGTAAAGTTTATGGTGCGATACAGGTAATTATAAAAACAAAGGAACATTTTTAAATAATAGTAATTAACTCACATATTAATATGTGGATGTGTTGCATGTGGGAGATGGCTAACTAACATGTTCGAGGTTGATTCCATGGTGAAGGTTCGTTTTGGTTTGATAAGATTTGTATGGAGCGATTCCAATAACTAAGAGCACATGGCAAATCACAGTATTCAAGACTTCAAGGCCGTTAATTGTTTATGTTTTGCTTGCTCCACAGTAGGGCAAGTAAATACAGTGCGGTTCATGTGGATAGTCGCATTTTTCTTTGTTTAAAAAAAAAATTTTTTTTCATCTTTTTCATTTGTCTATTAAATTTTGTATATTAAAGATTTATTTATAAAAAATAAAAAAAATGCATTATATGAGAACAAATCTGTTTTTGTAAATAAAGGAAAAAAATCATATAAATTTTACTTTTCATGAAAAAGAAAACATCTTAAGTTATTAAAAATAGGAATATAAATAGTAACGATTATAAAAACCCGCATTCTCTTAGAAAAGTAGAAATCTTTTTTATACTTGCAATAAACATATATAAATAGAATACCGTTTGATATAATATGAAGAAATAATCACAGAAAATTGTATACAGCTTAGTATTAAGGTATTAATATGATACTCCTAAGCATATTGCTAAATTTTAAGTAGATTACTAACTTTTTCTTAATTTTTAAATTTTGTAACAAGTATCGTACTAAATCAATTTACTTAATAAATTAATTCTGATCTGAACAGACCTAAAACAATGGCAGTTCTTGCAAAAAACTAAGTAAAAACACCTCTTTTGAAGTTTGTAAAAGTCGCACAAACTTGCACTTATGTAAAATACTACGAATTTCAAAAAAGAATGTCATTAGAAAATAAAATGCACGACTGGGTCGCACGAACTTGGAATAGACTAGGAATTTAAAAACGAATGTTATTAGAGAAAACTGTTCATAAGGATAAAATTATTTTCTTAAATTCTTTTAGTAGTAAGAGACAAAAACAGAATGCTATGAAATGCTATGAATTTATTCAAGAACAAAAATTATAAGTCGTTTTAGTGGTTTCTTAAAAATTAAGCTTTTATATACTAAATTTCTAAAAGATTTTTAAGAAAAAATTTCGGTAAGCCAATTTAAAGTTTTTATTAGATATTGTTCGAATAAAAATTAAATTTACAAAATAAAATATTAAGCCGTTTCTGAGATATCGAATTTTCAAAAAAAAAAAAAGAAAAAAATAGATTTCTTTTTGAAAAATTCAAAAAATATTTATTTTAAACTTTTGAAATGCAATGTTTTGACTTTTTAGAAGCTTCTCTATAAAAAATTTCATTTAAATCCGTTATGTGGATAATGAGAAATTCAAAATTCGAAAAAATGGTTCTATGGTAGATACAAGCTGTAATGTCTTAATTTCAATTTTTTTTATTAAATTAAAGATCATAAAAATTAATTGAAAGAAAAAAAATTTTATCAAAATTCTAGGTGCCGTTTTCGAGAAAAATACGATTTTTGAAAACCATTTTTTTAAATTTTTTTAACATTTGTATGGTGGGTACCTTTATTTTTAGGTAAAATAAAATTTTTTATTTCACATCTTGTACATTATATTAAGAAACTTTTACTTATCAAGTTTGAAAAAAATCTAGCGTGGGGTTTTCGAAATATTGAGTTTTGAAAAAAAAAAAATTGAAGTTTTTTTTAAAAATCCAAAAAAAAATTTTGGAAAATTTAAATATGTACATAATTCTATTTAAGTTTTTGGGGAGCTCTAGCAAAAAAAAAATTATCAAAATCGGATGTACCTATCGTCAATATCCATTTTTCGGAAAAGATTTTTCAACCATTACCTAGCTTTAACTAAATTAATTTTTCGAAGTTTTTGAAAAAAAAAAATATTTTTAAAATTTCGAAAAAAATTCGTATGGTAGGTAACGCTTTTTTTGGTCTTAAAAAAAGAGAAAAACGTGTGGGGGAAAAAAGTAAAAATGATATCTACCAAGTTTAAAGAAATCATAGTATATCATCGTATATCTACTTTGATCGAAATCTCGACTTCGATTTTTTTACGAATGCATAACTTGCCTTATAGTACCTATAAGTCGCAAGTAAAAACTGTTCATAAGCATAAAATTAATTTTTTCAAATAATTAAAACAACTCCTTTAGTACTTGGAGCTAAAAACAGGATCCCATGTGATTAAAGCACATATTACTTTATGCAAAAACAAAAATTATAAGTCGTTGTAGTGATTTCCTAAAACAATAAGAAAAACATTTTTAAGAACAAATTTTGGTACGATAACTTCAAGTTTTTATCATTGTACGAGTAAATATTTAATATCAAAAAGAAATATTGAACCGTTTTTGTTATTAGTATGATTGATGTTTGGATGCCCAGTCCCAGAAATACTAAAAAAAACGATTTATTTATATACATATTTATAAATTTAATTATGTGTATTTTAGTTTTAATTTTATTTTATTATTCTCTTAAATTTGTATGTATCTATATAAATAAAACTGAATCGCCAAATGTGTTGCTTTTTTTTTATAATCTACCCGCGCTCAAGGGATTATGATTACCCTTTAAATGTTTCAACACAGCGAGGGCGTGAAGTTAATGAAGAGAAAGAAGGATAGAAAAGATGTGTGGCACGATGTTCTGAGACTAAACGTGGTTGTCTCAGATTTTTTTTTTATCTCCAGGGATGGCGGCTGCACTAAAGCGGCGAAATGCCGTGTCTTATTTCTATGTCGCTTATAATTCACATTATTTTATTTGTATTCATCCTAGTTGGGCATACTAGTTTAACTCAATTACATGTTGTTAGTGTTATGACTGAGCAACATGTAATGAGTAAACCAGCAGCCCATTGATGAAAATTTTTAGAAGGTTTTTAATGGAATTAAAGCGACATAGACGATGGCAGGGATCGATCCTGTGATCATGAGGTTGACATGCGAGCACACATCCATCGCGCCACGGCCACCCCTTTGCTAAGCATTAAACTCGAGAACGCCTTGACCAATTCAGCAAATTTTTTTAACGTTTTCGTTAAGGCACAAGGAAGGTTCTTATTGAGAGAAAAAAAGTAAAAATTATAAGGAAAATAATAAAAACAACACTCTTAGTAGTACCTACGCCCGCATCAATTGAAGACATGTGCTTATTGATGCCGAACAAAGTATTATCTTCAATTAGGCATGGCCGCGCCTAATCGCCTAATGCACAACGCTTTTAATCAAGAGAACGTCAAAAACTGCTTAATCTCGTTCTTTAAGGGAATCGGTTCGAATATATGCTTCGCTGTTGAACCAACAACAAAAGTATGTCATTGATACACTTATGAAAGTTGTAAATGATGGAACTGGAGGGTTTTACTTTTGGATGCTCCTAGTGGTACAGGAAAGACATTTTTAATTTCATTGATTTTAGCAACAATTCGCTTACAGAATTCGCACTTGCTTAATCTGGTATTGCAGCTAAAGTGTTGGAAGGCGGTCGAACAGCCCCCATTCAGCGCTAAAATTACCATTAAATATTCAAAGCAACGAAACTCCGACTTGCAACATTTCAAAGAACTCTGCAATGGCAAAGGTTTTGCAGCAATGCAAGTTGATAGTATGAAATGAATGATGGCAGATAAAAACTCTTTGGAGGCATTAGACAGACCTCTGAAAGATCTGCGAAACAATCAAAACCGATTCGGTGGAGCGATGATTTTGTTAGCAGGAGATTTTCGTCAAACATTACCAGTTATTCCACGGTCTACACCAGCGGATGAACTGAATGCATGTTTGAAGTCCTCCATTTTGTGGAAAAAATTAAGATACTAAATTTGAGCAAGAATATATGCGTGTCGAATTACAAAATTATCGATCTGGAGAAATATTTTCAAAACAACTCATTGTCATTGATATTGGTAAAATCCCTGTAGATGGTATGACAGGCTGCATTACATTTCCTGTCAATTTTTGTCAGTTTACAGAATGAAAAACTGAGCTTATAGAAAAGGTGTTCCCAATAAATACAGAAATTACAGATATAATTGTTGGTTGAGTGAAGGAGCCATGTATATTAGCTGCCAAAAACATGGATGTAAATGAAATAACTTTCAAAATCCAAAATGAAATTTCCGGTGAATAAAGGACATACAAATCAGTTGATTGCGCAACTAACCAAGATGATGTCGTCAATTATCCACCAGAATTTTTGAACTCACTGAATTTGCCAGGATTACCTCCCCATAATCTTCAATGAAAAGTAGGATCGGTGGTCATTATGTTGCGAAATATCAACCAACCGCGACTTTGTAACGGCGCACGGCTAGCAGTGAAAAAATTACTGAACAATGTGATGGAAGCAAGGATGTGTTGATACCCCGCATCCCAATGGTACCAACTGACGTACCGTTTGAATTTAAACGACTGCAATTTCCAGTGCGGCCTGCTTTCGCTATGATTATAAATAAATCACAGGGTCAGTCGTTGAGTGTTTGCGGCGTCAGTCTGGAAAACCCATGCTTCTCTCATGGACAGTTGATGTTGCCTGCTCTCGCGTCAGAAAACCGACAGCTTCATCGCCAGATCATCAAACAAAAAATATCGTGTGGAATAAGACATTACAATGAAAATACCACATTATTACTACTACTACTAAAGTCTTGCAATGTACAAAATAGAAAACTTATATTTGTAATTAATCGTTGTTTATTATGGACACATAAATAAAGTGATCACTCTGAAATATGTTTTATTACTACGAAGGGCCAATAACTTTCAAAAGAACAAAGTCTGTCGGGCAGGAACTATTAATATAAAAAATCAATGTTGTGTTGTCTTAGAGAAAATAGGGCAGAACAACGTCTGCCGGGGCAGCTAATTTCTAATATTATTTTATTCATTAGTATACTTACTTTAAGTAACAACAAGCCCCTCCTGCTAGCTCGGTCCCTAGCTAGCTGCCTCCAGTTACGCACTCCAAGTTGGTTGAGGTCGCTCTCCACTTGTGCGCGACACCTGAGGTGGGGTCTTCCTCTGCTGCGCAGACCATCAGGGGTGGATTCGAAGATTCGACGGGCTGGTGCGTCGGTGTCCATACGCTCCAAGTGTCCCAGCCATCTCAGCCGTTGTATTTTCAGCTTCTTAACTAGGTCAACGTCGCTGTAAAGCCCGTACAGCTCGTTGTTGAAACGAAGAACTTTTCTTTCAAAGCACCCAAGCAGATTTTCATCCGTTTTAGACAGTGTCCATGCCTCTGCCCCATACAGCAGGACCGGGATGATGAGGGTCTTATACAAGGTCTCCTTGGTTCTTTGAGATAGGGCTTTATTACTCAAGTAATTCTTCTCTTGATCTCTGCACTGATGTCGTTTTGCGATGTTATAGTGGAGCCTAGGTAGACAAAGTCTTTGACGACTTCGAAGTTATACCTATCCATTGTGACGTTTTGCCCGAGTCGACGATGTTGAGATTCCTTTCTCGATGATAGCATATACTTCGTCTTGTCCTCATTAACAGCTAAACCCATTTTCGCCGCCTCCAGTTCAATACTTGCAAACGCACCGGTAACAGCTCGCTTCGTCCTCCCAACCCAAGTAACATCGTTGGAGCTAAATGTTATTTATATGTTCTTAAATAGCTCTGAGAGAGTTAAATGCACGGCCCTAGCTCTATTTCAAAACATATTGCAGCTCTTGGTAAACGAATTTAAAAATCTAGCTCTATAATGGAGTTTCTTAACAATCTTTAGATATGTTACATTTAAGAGCTTTCTGCTCGATAAATTTGCTCCATAGTAATGTTTTTATCAGCTGTTGGAAAGCATGTTAGCATTTTGATACTGCACCCTTTAAAATAGCTCTTTAAGAGCAAAAGAATTTTTTAAAGATTTACTTAAGAGCTACAAGCTATATCTTCATGTGTATTTAACAAAATGGCGAATATTTAAGAATTTTTATAAAACAGGAAAAGAAAACTATTAACAGTGCTGTGATGACTCCATTTTTAAAAGAATCATGATAAACACAGAAGACTTATCCAAAAAAGTGCACGAGCAAAATAAATATTTTTTTCTCAAGTTAAAAATTGAAATAAAAAAAATTTACCATCCACTTAAAACAAATTATTTAAGAAGGGCGTTGTAATATTTCGAAGTACAATATCAACATTTCTGATAAAAATGAAATCGCACTTAGAAATCTCTCCCATGTTGAACGTATTATGGCTTTTAATTATTACCTTTACTCATTGTTCTATGAAAATATATTATGATGCTAAGATGATTTACCAACACAAATAATAATTTCTTTTCGTGTTCAATAGTTTGATTTGTATTAATTTACTAATACTAATAAAAAACGTAAAGGCAGGCGGCTCTATGGCAGTTTTAAAGTGTATATTAAAGCTTTTAGCTGTCAAAACCTATTTACAAGCACTATTAAGGAGCTAAAAAGTGCTCTCAAACTCAATGAATTAGCTGCAAGTGGGCTCCATGCTTGCTCTAAAGGCGCATCTAGAGCGTGTTTTTGAATTAACTAGCTCTAAGATTAGCTCCGAAAGCGCTTTTCAAGCATTAATACAGCTAAAATTGTTTCGTGGGAATGATATCAATATCATCCGCATAAGCAAGCAGTTGAACTGACTTTTGAAAAATTTTACCTCTATTGTTGACGTTTGAGTTTCGTACAATTGCTTCAAGAGCGATGTTAAATAGGTTGCATGATAGCGCGTCGCCTTGCCTCAGACCTTTCTCGACATCAAAGGGTTCGGTGGTGTTCTTACCGACCTTGACGGAGCAGCGAGATTTCTCCATCGTCTTCCTGCACAAGCGGACGAGCATGGCAGGGATTCCGAGATGAGACATGGCTCTATATAGTTGTTCTCTGTCCACGATATCATACGCGACTTTGAAATCGATAAAAAGGTGGTGTGTATCGATTTGGAACTCCTGGGTTTTTTCCAAAATCTGTCGAAGTGTGAACATCTGATCCAGGGTAGATTTGTCGGGCCTAAAACCACACTGATAGGGGCCGATCAGCTCGTTGACAAACGGTTTTGGGCGCTCACACAGTACAGACGACAGGATTTTGTATGCGACGTTGAGGAGACTTATACCTCTGTAATTGGCACATGTCAGGGCATCTCCTTTCTTGTGGATGGGACACACTAAGCCGAGGTTCCATTTATTGGGCATACTTTCATCCGACCAAATTTTTGAGATGAGTTGGTGCATGCTCCCTACCATGTCATCCCCACCTGCTTTGAATAGCTCAGCTGGCAAGCCATCCGCGCCAGCAGCTTTGTACGCTTTCAGCTTGGCTATCGCTGACCGCACTTCATTTAGGTCGGGTGGACGGAAATTTTGACCATCATCGTCCAGGTTGAATGGAATGTTCTGCCTAGTTGCAGTCTGGAAAAGTGTAGTTTCCAGATCCTCAGCACGGACTGCGTGTCCACTACCATAAATTCCCACTCTCATCTCGACAGGCTCCGTTCTAGCTTTGTAGCCCTGGGTGGATTGCCTCACCCTTTGGTAAAACTTTCGAACATCCCACCTGCCGGTACAGTCCTCAATAGACTCGACCGCCCGCTTCGCATGCTCTCTCTCTTTTTCCTCCTTAGAAGTCGGCGTTCCTCCCTTCGTCTTTGCCCGTAGAGCTCCCGGGCATCTCTCTCAGCAGCTCTGGTTCTTGCCTGCAGCATTAATTGGTAGGCCTCGTTCTTTGCTACATGCGCCAACCTGCGTTGTTCGTCAAACCAGGTGTTTCGTTGTGGTGGCCTTGTGAAACCCAGCACATCAGTCGCGGCACTACTGATGGCATTCTGGCAGTGCTTCCACAGGTCCTCCGTAGATGAAGCTGGAGGCGGGCTTGCTGAGAGATTAAGAGAGACTCGGTCTGCAAAAGTCCTGGCGACCTCCTGCGATTTTAACCTCGCGACATTGAATCTTTTCACAGCATCCGTCCGTCGTTGTGGCGTCATGGATATCCGCATCCGTACTTGGGCTACCACCAAGTAATAATCCGAGTCTATGTTGGCTTCTCGGAATGTTCGGACATCCAGGATACTGGAAGCATGTCTCGCGTCTATCGCAACATGATCAATCTGGTTGACGGTTAGTTGATCCGGAGACCGCCAGGTCCCTTTGTGTATATTGAGGTGTCGGAATCGAGTGCTAGCTATGATGACATTTCGCCCCGCCGCAAAGTCAATCAGCCTGAGTCCGTTACCGGAAGTGTGGTCGTGCAGGCTGTGTCCTCCGACTAACGAACCAAAGATGCCCTCGCTTCCGATCTTGGCGTTGAAGTCACCAAGAATAATCTTGACGTCGTACTTGGGGCACATACGTTTCCTCGAGAAGGTCGTAGAATTCTTCTTTAGTTGAGTCATCTTTTTCTTCCGTTGGGGCATGGACACAGATCAGCGTCACGTTTTTGAATTTCGCTTTGATGCGGATTGTGACCAGGCGCTCGCTTACATTTCTGAAGCCCAAGACTTCTTGCCTAAGTCTTCCCCTTACCACAAATCCACATCCAAAAAGCCGCTGACCCTGTTCCTTGTAGCACTCGCCGAAGTAGATGTCACACGTTTTCATCCTTCGTATGCCCTCTCCATCCCATCGCACTTCCTGGATGGCTGTCAGCCTTTAGCCTATCCAGGCTCTCCACTATTTGTTCGGCAGCCTGTTTAAGGTCCGGACATTCCACGTGCAGAACCGAAAATCGTTGTCCTTGTTTCGTTTGCGGTCATCAACATTAAAATAATCCATATCCGAGGCTTGTTGTTGTTTCGGAACCAATAATTTTTTTACGTAGTAGGGAAGTTACCCCGACGCACAACCCCCGACCTGGAGGACCAGACCCTTAGTATAACTCCAAGGGTAGGGAGCCGGACGAATTCGCTCCTATAGGTCTGAGCTACGAATATGTCGTAGTAGCCCATATAAGGTGTTCACCAAGTAGTTCATCCTAACTGGAACTGTAGACGCCACCGTTGATTCCATCTGGGGAATTCTTCCGCTGCCGTTTGGGTAAAAGGAGGGGTGCCTTAGTGGGAGTGGTGGACAGAGGTGGGTTTTGAAAAAAAAAACCTGTGGACGCTTGTGTTCTCTTGGGTGCACGTGTCCACCATTTGAACATCAATTTATTAATATGTTAATAGTAATATACGAGTAAAATAGAATTTCTCAAATTGATTAAATAAATAAATATATGTGACCCGGTCTATGAAAAGGTGGCTTATGACTCAACAACAAAATTTCGATAAATCAGCTGTTAAAGATAAACAATGCAAAGGTTTAAACAAGGATTGCTAAATAAATATTTTTTGTGCAAAATAGCTTTTTTGGTAAAATCCTTTTTGTAGCGTTCAATTCTTTTTCTATTTCATTTTCAATTTCATGTATTATCTTGATTCCGGATTTTCAATAAAATTCTGTTTTTCTTTCATTTGTGCTCTTCTTTTTCTACATTTTTAGTACACTTCTAAGCAAGTTAGGACTTGCTTCACAAAAAAGTGAAATATAATTTTTTGTGTCATAAGCCGCCTTTTCATAGGCCGGGTCACATATACATAAAATACCTGCTGTGCTCAGAATGCTTATCAATAAAAAACGTATTGTAAACCAAAGAGATTCTTTTTTAGCCGTACGAGTACCACGCGAATGTGGAATTCCTGACCCAAGACTGTTTTTCCTTCCCATTTCAATATCCACACATTTAACACGAATGTACATCGTTATTTCCTACTCGATTCTCCCTCTATTTTCCAAACGCTCGCACTGTTTTAAAGGGTAGTCATTATCCCCGTCACTGGTGCTATGTTTTTTTATAATCCATCGAGCGCGTGTGAATTATAAAAAAAAATAAAAAACACACTCTTGTCGACAATGAGGCCTGAAAATAATTTATCAATTTTCTTTTACAATAATTAAATCAACAAAAAAAAAACGTAAGTGCTCTGCATGGCTTTACTTATGTACATAAGTACGTACCATAATGTAATCGACAGAAACGAAATTCGATATTAATGGACGCATAAAATTCTCATTATTGCAAAAAGATGCCAATTAAATTATGTAAAAGTGCCATATAGTCCGAAAAATAAATGACTTATTGGAGACAACAAAAATATATCAATCTTCCCACATCCCTGATGTTGCTTTTATTTTTGTAGCTAGGCCTCTCCCAGGCCACATCATAAGCCAATATCCTGGTGCAATGACAACAAAAAAATTCATTAATGAAAATCCCAACTGAGTTATGTATAAGTATTGTGAGTTGATGACAAAAAAAAAAAAATCTGAAATTAAATTTGATATTCACTTTAACTTTTAAACTTTTCTACTTAAATTTTCATTTAAACCACTAAGGTAGGCAAAACTTTGTTTTTTTTTTTAATGCCAAATGCATTATTAAGTAGTTAAACCACAATGTCTCGTCGAGTGGAAAATAATTTTCAACAATTTTCATGTAAAAACGTTTTACCCATACGCTACATCACCCCGGAGCATAATGGAAATGGTCCTTGGTCCTTGCTCGGCAACCCAAAAAACTCTCAGGAGCGAGCCAAGCAGTTGAGTGTTCAGCGAAGTTGATGTCCTTAAGACTATTGTGACTTTGGACTTTCTCGGGAGGTATTGTGAGATATGAGTATCCATCACATACCCGAAACGTCATCTTGGTTAAAAACGAAATACACACCTATATATGTACGTTTCGTGTGACCAAGTATTGGTGAGAGTAATTATTGTTCTATTTCATGGTGTAGTGCTTTGATGAATTATTATGAGCACAGCGTATTTTCCTAACCAGCAGCAAGAGGTTGCAGTTCGCTTGGTCGTGACATCAGTCCTTGCAATTACTTATTCAGTGAACTTGCTGGAATGGGAATAACATGTTCGCGACACACCATTGATTCCGCATGGTTTTGTAGATTCAAGGAAATATTCACTTCATGAATTTCGTTCTTACTTCAATCATGGTAATCAGAGTTCTAGAATGATCCATCCCCTGCGATAAGACAGATGTTTACTTCAGCTTCACGGTTTGTAAACTCCTCTATCATTTCCGTTATCTACACTGATAGAAAACCGGGTTGATTTATTGAATATGCAAAAGATCGATGAAATCTGAGCTTTCCGTATATTGTTTAGTGAATTTTTCCCTTTGGGAAGGCTCACTTTGGTCAGCCTGTTTGATCAGTTACCGCCATGGACGTTGTACTTAAGTCAAGTTAATATATGTATAAAAAAAGGACTACATTATATTAAGGGTAGTTTAGGTTAGGTTAAAGTGGCTGTCATTTAAAGCATCAGACACACTTAGACCAAGAGAGGTCCCTACCATTTGGAGCTTCTGATGAAGCGAAAGAGACTATTAATGTATGTGCTCATGAGATTGCTTCATTCATTATAGAAATAGTCTCCTAGATGAAGTTTTCGTCTATGAGAAAGAGCAGGGCATGTACAAAGAAGGTGTCGGATTATTTCCTGTTTCTCCCGATCCAAGCAACTGCTGCAGAAATCGTTTGATAGTACACCCAGCCGTACGGCATGTCTATCTATAAAGTGTTCAGTTATGACACCTATTACGGAGCTGATCTGGAATCTACTGAGGGTCAACAATCAATTTGACCTTTTCATATCTAGTTTGGGCCAGATTCGTTTGGCCACCAAACAAGTAGTAGTGTTCAGCCATCTTGTATTTGATTGTTCCAGAGCAAAATGACAAAGGAAAACCGTGCCGGGTAAGTTATTCCATAACTTACAATGAAACCGCGAAAATATTAGATAAAAAGCCTAATATTGTGGGTGATATTGTTAGAAGATATCGCAACGAGACGGGGGACGTATCGAATTCAAAAAGCAAAAAGGCCAGCTAAAAAAATTAACAGCGCACAAGAGCGCTTAATCGTTCGCAAAATAAAAGATAGCCTCCGTTTGAGTGCCCTAAAAATCGTTAGTGAAGTTCTGGTTGAATGTGGGAAGCACGTGAGTGAGTCAACCATTCGTCGAACCATTAAGGCTAATGATTTTAACGGTCGAATTACCACGAAATAGCCATGAATAAACTTGCCTAATCGCCTCATTCGCCAAAATTTTGCAAAGAATGGCCAAAATAAATAAGTAGTACCCCTTGGCATAATGGTTAGTGTGTTGGGCTGTCATGCGGAAGGTCTCGAGTTCGATTCTCAGCCGGTGCAAGAAAGTTTTTTTCAGGGGTGTACTGCCTCATGCGAGGAATTGACAAATTCGCCAAGAGTATCTCTTGTCATGGAAAGTTCTGCTCATTAGCTGTTCGGAATCGGCAGAAAATTGTAGGTCCCCTCCGTTCCTAGTAGCACGCACCCAGAAATGGTTGAGAGTTGTAAGTCACTAGGTCCAGGTTCACTTCGAGTTGTTGCACAACCAAATTAATTTATTTATTTTTATTTATGGCCAAAATAAAATGGAGGAACGGATCTCACGAACATGCTCTTACGTAAAAGTACTTTGGACTTTAAAATACATTTTCGTCTGATTTAAAGAAAAGTATTAATTTATGCAAACAAAGTTTAAAAATCGTTTTATTACTCGAATAATTTTTCATAAAATTTTTCAAGAACAAAATTGGGGATGCCAATTTTAAGTATTTTATTTACTAGCATAAATTTTAGGAAATTGTTTCAAAAAATAATCGATTACACGTTTTGAAGACATGTGATATTTCAACTTTTTTTTTTTAAAAAACCCAAAACATTTTTTTTTCGAATATTTTTATATAAAATAATATTTAAAATTTAAGGGGGCTCCTGCTAAAAAATTTTGGTTAAAATCGTTCCAGCCGTTACTGAGATAGTCGAAAATCAAAAAACGGTTCTATGACAAGTAGCGTTACTAACATTTTTTCCTAAATTATTTTTTTTACTAAAATTTAGTCCATGCCCATGATAATACAATTATTTTTTTTTATCAAAATCGTCAGAGCCGTTTTCGAGATAAATAAGATTATGCATTACCGGTGTATGGGAGGCATCGTTAGTTTTGGAGCTAAAAAAAATTCAATTTCCCATCTAAGGAATCACCGAAGACCCCCAAGTACCAACTTTGAAGAAAATAGCTCCAGTGGCTTAGGCTGTAGATCGAGATACAGACATCCAGACAGACAGACGGAATTGCCGGACACACTTTCTTCGTCTTTGCTATCATCGTAATGTCAACTTTGATCAAAATCTGGAGTTCGATTTTTTTTCCAAATGCAAAACTTGCTCTATAGTGCCTATATCGCAATTAAAAATCCATCCATCATGGTGGGAGGAGGTCATTTTTGCGGATGCAAAATTCAACCATTTTGGTTCCGACGGCAGGATGGTCGCAATGAAAAATGGCGCAAAAAAAAATTAAGAGCTGAAAAGCAAAAATCTGAAGCTGACTGTAAGGCATATCGGCCAAAGGCGCGGGAAATTTATTTTTTATTGACGGGATATTGAACGAGGAGTATTATGTAAGGATGCTAAGAGAAAACCTAATCAGAGCGCCGAAAAATTGAGTATTTCGGGGTCCTTCAAATTTTACTAAGACAATGATCTCAAACATAAATAAAGCCCATATATTCCGCGAATTGGTTGCCGGCAGAAAGATATTGCAACCCCTGCACAATACCCACACCTCCACCCGATCGAAAACCTGACCCGGACCCACGTGTGAGGGAGAATCCTGCTTCTTCCCCAAATAATTTAAAGGCAAAATAAGCCCAGAATACCTACAGAAAATTGTGACGAATATGCCAAGACGTTTATCTGGAGGGTGAAATGATAAGGGAAACGCTACCAAATATTAATGTTATTATTAACAAATTTAATACATGTATTTTAACTTTTCTTGTCTTATAATGGTTTTTGGCTAAGTTTCTACCTCTTTCTAATGTATAACTTGTGTATTTTGGTAATACAATCTGAGAAAAAAATTGTTGTTGAAGTAACGGTGCAAATATATTAGTTTATAGTCTTTGAGAAAAAATTAAATAGAAAACCAAATATTAATGGGAGTATATGTCGCAAGTAAAAATTGTAGACATTAGGTGAGCGATGGTCTCGCTCGTATATGCGGCATACAAGTGCACAAACGCACAGATGTACAAACCGCCGAAGTGTATTTATTTCTCCATCATCGCAGTATTATACCAATGGCCTGGCCTTGCCTGTCCTTTATTTGAATAAAAGCAGTAAAAGTAGATTTAAGTCATACCTTTGATATTTGCGGATTTTTCCCATTAATGCACCAATATTACTATTCGGCCATGCATCGATGTTTGTCGGCGTTTGTTTCCTCTCCAAATGAATATCGAGCTCACCTAGCAGTATTTACCTAAAATTAAACAACATTTGTATATTCCATTAAAGTGATTGGTACTGAACAATGGTACACTCAGGCGTATACGTAATTTTTATATAATTTATTTCTAAAGATTTTGTTTTGTTTTTTTTTTTATTTTTGTGTGTTCAAAACACAAAATTTCCAGGGAATACTTCATTTCCACATA
This sequence comes from Philhelius festivus, assembly GCA_963931855.1. Classification (NCBI taxonomy): domain Eukaryota; kingdom Metazoa; phylum Arthropoda; class Insecta; order Diptera; family Syrphidae; genus Philhelius; species Philhelius festivus. The sequence goes on from OZ007556.1 coordinate 157,819,233, forward strand.
CATACAGTTGCGGTCAAAATAATGGTAGTGCAAATGAACTAATTGGTAAGTCCCTGAATTTTCATGTTTTTGTGATGGAATATTCTGTAGTCAGATGAGTCCAAGATTGAATAATGGTTTGGGCATGTTTTTTCCTTCTATGGTGTTGGTCCCATATACCAGATTGAAGACATTATGGATCAGCATGTTTGTGTGAAGATCATGGAGGAAGTTATGTTCCCATATGCTGAAGATGAAATGCCACTGAAATGGGTCTTTCAACAAGACAACGACCCAAAGCATACAATTATACTTGCGAAGCAGTGATTCCAACAAAAATAGGGTTACTGTCATGGAGTGGCCTGCGCTCAACCCTAGACCTCGACCCTATAGAAAATCTTTGGTGCGAGGTCAAGAAGTATGTTGCTAGTTGTGAGCCACCTACCAACACACCCCTTTGGGAAGCTATACAGTCCTGGAGGTCCATTCCTGTAGAAAGATGTGAAAATCTTATTAATTCGATGCAATCCCGTTGTGCTGCTGTTATTTCTAACAATGCGAATTAATATTAATTTAACGTTCAAACACTCGACTGTCACTTATGGTAGAAATTGTTAATAATATTGTTCACTACTATTATTTTGACCGCAGCTATATATGTATACGACTGTAAGACATTTTTGGTTCGTACGCAGATTAGCAGAAAATTTACATGTCATTTTAAGCTAGTTAAAGGTTAGTATTCCGCAACTTCCGAAATCAAAGTAATGATAGCATTATTACTTTGATTTTTGAGATTTTTATCAGTTTATACACTCCGCTTCAACTGAATACTCACACAGTTTTTTTAAGGTATATTGTTCATTTTTTTTAAACTTTGGGCCTTAATGTAGCATTTGATGATGCTTACTGTTTGCTTGTAATGTTGAGAAAACAAATCAGAAAGAATAATTCAAAAAGTACCGTTATTTTTTCTCTGGCTCTCTTACAAAGCGTTCCATATGGAAAAATGCAGAATTTTTTTGCGTCAACTGAATAGGTACACGATCATTATCGGTCATTATCTTCATTGTTAATGAGAGTTTTGAGATGATTGACACATTTAATCAAAATTTGAAGTGTTTTAAATGAAATTTAGCCGTTTAATTGAAATTAAAAAAAAAATGGGTAGACTAAAAGCTTTAAATAGTGTCGAAAGAGCTAAAACCGATTTGTTAAAAGAACAAGGACTAACTGGGCGTGCTAAAGCTACCAAAAATGAACAAAGTTTTAGTGTTGTTTATTCCCACCTAAGAAATAAAAGTTTATAAGGGAAAAACATGAAAGGAAGTAAAAAAACGGCAACAACTGCAATTGATCGAAGAGCAATTTTAAGATGTGTTTCTGATTCATGTGACTTTGCGGTAAAATTTAAACAAAAAGCCGGTGTAACTGCAAACGTTTAAACATACCGTAGAGTAATAAATAGTGCAAATCATTTAAAAAGATTGAAACTTCAAAAGAAACCACCACTAAACGAGCAAAGAAAACGTATGCGTTTAGAATTTTATAGACTCGATATGAGTTGGAAAAATGAATGGCACCACGTCGTTTTTTCTGATGAGAAAAAGTTCAAATTTCATGGCTCTGATAGTTGTAATTATTATTTCCACGATGTGAGGAAAGAAGAACGATTTTTAGCGCGGCATTATAGTCGAGAAGGTCGAGTTATGGTATGGGGTTCAGTAAACTACTATGAGACTGTTGAGCTTGAAGTTCAAAAGTCAAAAATGTCTGCATTTATCCACAAAGGAATCTTGAAAAGAAATTTTACTAAGTTTGCGGATATTTAAGGACCCATTAACTGGACTTTTCAGCAGGACAACGCCCCCATCCACACTGCGCGCATTGTCCAAAATTGTATATAGGACCAGAATGTGGAATTGCTTCAATGGGCGCCGCACAGTGGTAAAAATGGCATATTTAGGTGGACATTTGGTTCAAATTTTATGTTAATCAATAGACTAACTGGGCTTCTTATTGTTATAAGGAATGATTGACAACTATGAAACCACACCATTTTTTTTTTTTTTTTTGAGACAGTATAACTTGTAGAACAGCGGTCTTTAATTAGCCATTGGTGAAAAACCAAGAATGAAAAAAGTTACAATAAAATTCAGTTTGGTGTTAATTTTTTTTTTTTTTTTTTTTGAAAGTGTTGGAAATGGTAAGTACCGTATATATCTATAATATTGCATTTGAGTTTTATATAAACTATTCTTAATTAGCTTAGCAGCTCGATTTGCTTAGCTTTATCTTTAAAAAAAAAAGTTTACTAAGCTGCAACTTTTTTTTCCCACCTAGTCCCGCGTTCCGGTTTTCGCTGTCCGACATCTTAATGTGTAAAGATAAAATATTGATTGCATTTTCAACCATATACAACCATATGCAATAGATAGGGCGAATTTTCCAGAATATGACGTTCTCAAGAAAGGAACTTTATGATGTCTGGGTGGAACAATCAGCTAAAAATAAGGATTCTGCTGTACGTCAATATGTGAGTGACCAATCTGTTATAAAAGGTATCAATGATGTGCATGAAAAAGAACTTTTAATAAATTCGGTGAAAATGTTTTTAACTAAACTGCGTGAAAAACGGGTCGTATTTTGTCGTATTTTCTTTGGTTCGTAAGTATGAAAGAAATCTTCCGTTCTGCTCTTTCAATCAAATGTAGTCCTTTCTTCTCGCAATTATGAGCACTTGCTGGTATTGAATATAACTCAACCGTTTCCCTTATATAAACCGAAAACTATTAAAAACTTACTTGAAATGACAAATATTTTTTTAAACCAGTTATAACGAATGATAAGTCAATCATTCTCCAAAAACGAGGGGTTGTGTTTTCTTTCCAATCTGTTTTATTGTTTACTTTTATTTCCTTTAAAAGTCTTCATTGGCATAATCCTTACCGGTATGAAATAATACAGGAATAACTCAAATGCTGTTTTCTTAGACCAGTTGAATTTGTTTTAAGCGATACAATTAAAAAAAAATTCTAGCTTTAAGATAGTTCTAAGTTTTGAATTTAATAAAAATTAATTTATGAAAAAAAAATCAAAAAAAAAATTTAAAAGCTTAAAAGCTTTTTAAGTTAACAAAAATTATTATTTTTTTTGTGGACATTTTCAGTTTTTTGGTGTACATAAACATATAAAAGCGTGTGTTGGAAAATTACTTTTTTTTATTTGAGCTGATAAGGAGACTATTCGATTTTTAGAAAGAATAAAAATAATGAGAACACATTTTTTTTAGTTAAATTATTTATATTAGGTATTTGATCTTTTCATCACGATTTTTAGCCTAAATCCTGTTTGGAACCTTTGATTTCTCTAAAATGACGACTCTATTTGAAACTAAAAACAAACAAATAAAACTCGACTGTTTTAATTGCAAATAATAATTAAAAAAAAAAATATTTTTTAGAAAGTTGTATTTCAACACAAGATTCTAAAATGAGTTGTGAACCATTTTTTTCAAAACTTAACAATTAAATATATGAATATTTTACCTTCATTTTACAAAAAAAATTGTCAAAATATCTCAACTCGTTCAAAAGTTATGAGCCCATGTCCACCTAAATATGCCATTTTTACTACTGTGCGCCGTACTCTCCCGACCTGAACCTTATAGAACATGTATGGGGATGGTTGGTACGAAAAGTTTATGAGTCTGGCCATCAGTTCGAAGGCAGAGAATCCGTAGTTGCAGCCATTAAATTAGCCTGGAGGGAAATTTTGCTGAACTGCTTAAAGAGCATGGCGGACCGAATTCATGAAGTATTTAGCAATAAAGGTGTCAGTACCCACTACTAGAAATAACCAATAAACAAATATTTAAAAGAAAAACTTGTTTTACTTCATTCCGTTAGCTTTTATTTCCAATTTTGATTGTTGTACCTATTCAGTTGACGCAAAAAAGTTCTGCATTTTTCCATATGGAACGCTTTGCAAGAGAGCCAGAGAAAAAATAACGGTACTTTTTGAATTATTCTTTCTGATTTGTTTTCTCTACATTACAAGCAAACAGTAAGCATCATCAAATGATACATTAAGGCCCAAAGTTTGAAAAAAATGAACAATATACCTTAAAAAAACTGTGTGCGTATTCAGTTGAAGCGGAGTGTATAACTTTATTATAAAACGTCTTTTAAAAGGTTGTAGGTTTTCTTTCAGTGTGACAATTTGTCTACAACAATTGAACACAATCTTGTTTATTCGAGTAGATGCATATTACTAAATTTTATAATTTAAGCAAATACAAAAATCAATTGCCTAATAAGTTCAAACAGAATGTAAATAAAATGTTATTTGAATTAGAAAAAGTACAAACAAAAACTGCCATTTTGTTTCGAAGCACAAATTTAATTTTGAACAAGAACAAAGGCAACATAGTGAAAAACACAGATATATACAAATGTAGAAATGTTAAGATTTAACACTCACAAAGGATGTTCGATAAATTCTTGGTAATTGCAAAAAATTGCCCTCGGTTCAATAAATAATTTAAAAAAAATAAAAGCGAGTGATTGTTTGCCTTCACTGATGCTAAGAATAATTTTAAAAATTATGAAGAAAAACACAAGGTTTACTATCAGGTGATGGGGTGTTGAAATTGTATTACCTTGGCCAGGGGGTCAATTCTCTATCTGTGAAACTGTGAAGTGATAAAAAAGTTATCATTTCAGTTTTCACAGCCATTTTTCATTTTTACATTTCATGAACTCACATAATGCGATTCTGGAACTCATTCTGATAAATGTTTGTCAAAACATGTACTAAACAGTACTAAAATGAGAAACGCTCTCATTTTTGATACACGATACTCATTTTTGAGAATAATTTTGTTTTTGTAATTTTCATATTTTATTAGGGCTTTTCACAAAATCGTTTGAGTGTGAAAACAAATTTAATATTTGAAAATATTTTGACATTTTATTTAATTTTTTTCATAAATTGCGAATCGAATAGTGTGTGAAGTTGTGAAAAAACTTATCACTTCACAGTTTCACAGATAGAGAATTGACCCCCAGGTCAGGATAAATTTTATCGTGACAAAGACGATTTAAATAAAATCAATACTGAAACACGAAATCATTTTTTTTTCTTTAAAGAAGCTCTTACCTGAAAATTTGATAAAAATAAGTTGAACCTTTTTTGAGAAAATTGAAAATAAGAAACCATTATATTCGAAGTCCTTTTAACAACCATTTTGCCGATTTCTTTAATTCTATGATGAAACCGATCAAACCGATTTGAAAAGGATTTCCGGATTTTGTTTTCTAAAACTAAAGATTCATTGAGTCTACGTTTATTCTAAAAATGGAAATTTTCATATTTGACAGTTGGGCGCTTCAAAATTATGTCGTTTTCCGTTTTTTTTTTTTTGTTTTAAGTGAACATTGAAAACCAAAAGGAAACCAAACTGGAGTTTGATATACCCCATGCAAAATTGTAAGCTGTACCGTAACCGTGACAATTTTTGGCCAGACATGCCATGCTTATGGAAATTCATTTTCATACTTTTCCGGGCTAGTAGACCATTTTTAGCGATTTGATATTATTTTCGTACGCATATAATTTAGTTTTGAAATTTTATTGGGGTGTATCATATCAGTGTGTCGTTCACGTATGTTTCTTTTACAATTTTTTTTAATAAATGTTTTTATTGTTAAAATATCGTGATTTTAGTCGTTATCCATGATTTAAACAAATAGATTTACACAGTTTAGAAATAAAAATTAATTTTTTTTTCTATGAAGTTTTTTTTTTACAGAAAAAATGGCATTTTCAAGAGACGAAGCCCTCGAAGGACTAATATTAGAAACCGAACTTTTCCTAGAAGATGAAGAGTTAGATTTATTTGGCGGTGATGATTCGGACAATGATCCTGATTTGATCGAAGTGCAGTCTGATTCGGAGAGTACTCAGACTGCAGAAGGGATTGAAAATGAAGAAGCGGATGTTGTTCAGTTGTCCCCGAGAAACAAAATGTTGGTCACACATTTACCAGGCTCAAAAGCATTTATTGGGTTGCCTTATCTCAGTGGTGTTAGAAGAGCCGCCAAGTTGCATCTCACCTAATTGCAGTCGGTAAGAATCGAGATTTCTCTTTTTAGATCAACAATGTCACAACGTCACGTCGGCGTCGTCGTACAGTGCGCTGACAAGTTGACAAAAATCAAAAAAATTAATATGCGATTTAAAACTGCAATGCTTTGGAGCTCAACAAGAACATCTTAAATAACTGTTATTTATTATTTTTAATTGTATTTTATTTTCTTCTTCGTAGATTAGCGAGATGGTAGTCAGCGGTCAAGGTAATTTAAGCAATAAAAATAAAAATTCGAAATATGGATTTCTTTTCACAAAAACTCGAAAGTTTAAGGTGTTATTGAATTACCACTAAGAACGATTCAAAATCTTGAACCCAACTGGTTGTGCTTTGACAGTCAACTGGTTGTGATCGATAATACCAATTCTAAGAATTACAACTAAACTAAAGTTGAGTGGTCTTTCATAATAGGGGGTTAGTTTTTGAATTTTCTTTATAATTTCACCTTTTGAAATACCTATAAGACATCTCCCTGAAGAATCACCAGAGGCAAATCATAAAGATCCTTTTATTTCGAATTTAAGAAAAACAGATACAAGACTTTCAAAAACTGACCAAAGCGATATCGGGCCAAATATCAAGATAGATGATGACAATTTTATAGCAAAAGAGGGTGTGGCAGTGGGCGTACTTCGCGCTTTTCTTAATTTATAATTTCTTAACTTACCAAAATATTAATAATTGAAATCGTTATCGTACGGAGGTCTTCGTGAAACCAATTCTTTGTCAGCAGTGGGCGTGGCGAGGGGCGTGAAAATTCCTCAAATAGAGTAAAATGCCTTATTTATTGCATTTACCAACCAATTTTTGTGCACAGTTACCTCATTGTGCAAAATAAATTTTTGTCCAACGAAGAAATTCTCCAACACGTGACCCATAATAGGATCTTCCATCAATTCCTTCTTGATTGACCTTGTCTCGTCAGACCAAATTACCTTTTTCCATTGGTCAATGGTTACAACCTAAACGGCTCCGTTTATTTTCTTTTAACTTGGTGGTATCATTTTAAAAATTTTCTTTTTTCTTAAGACCAAAAATGGCAGTACCTGCCATTTGGATTTTTTTTTTTCAAAGTTTCGGAAAGTATTTTTCTTGCAATTTCTGGATGATTATGCAAAAGCAAACACACAATAAGAGACATCTAAACCTACTAACTAGATCCGTTTATAATTTTCAACTTAATCCAAACTGGATGACTCGGTGAGAATGACCACAATTTCCCAAATAAATTCCATCGACAGGTTATGGTATTAAAATGGCGGACTTCACCAATAATTGGGTCACAGGGCTAGACTGCCAGTGGTCGTCACTTCTACATGTCTTGCAATCGAATACCAGTATAAAGCGCCTAAAAACAAAAGAACATAGATATACTTTTCAGGGGTACTGGTACTTGTGAAGTAGTAACAGATCCTTCATTAGTAGCTCCATTCACCTAGAAAGTCTTCTCATCTTAGCCTTTCGGATTCGGAAAGCAACTATCGGTCCCTCCGTTTCTGGCTACTAAGTTGGTTATCTGGTTCTACAAGAGCAAGTGTGTCACCCACCAAATAAATTTATTTATTATACGGAAAGGGTGTGGTCTAGCATCCTTTTCCCTTACGAGTACCTAGTCAAAATGTATCATTTCCTTCCCAATTAGCGCTATAACCAAACAACTTCCGTTAAAGTACATAAAACATTGGTATCGACTTCAAATTTCATAATTTGTCACTCAATTCGTCAAAATCAATCACCATAAATCATCATTTTTTCAAACTTAGCGAACTTAAAAAAGACCGAAAACTCAACAAAAAACTAAAAACAAATTGTTTAAGCTCACAGTGCTTGCTTCAAGCTATGGTAGTTTCTGTTGCAAAAAAATCATCCTCGATCTTATAAGGAAATTTCTATGCTTACTTGGCCCACATTGGACACACAGAGGAGAGTTTTTCCAAACACAAAATCCATCTTCCTCCGACATCCTACCCACTTCATAGCTACTCTTTTAAGAATTAAAAATAAGTCTTCAGCTATGTTGGACAAGAAATGAAATTAAAGGCTGGTTAAGTATAGAAAAAGACTTCAAAAACTTAGTAAATCTCATTTGAATTTTTAATTAATGCCTTAAGTGCCTCTGTAATTAAAAAAGAAGACAAACTTAATACGGATGGTCGTTGGCTGGTTGGTGATGGTGTTGGCGTGACAACGAGAGGATGGGTTTGAAGTTGCGGTAATAGTGCTAGAGCTGTTGTGAAAAGCTGGGTGACGCTGATGATTATGACTATGACATGACAAAGATGACGAGAATGATGCAATTTTAAATCCCCTTCACTCATACTAGGAATTAAGGAAAGAGTTCAGAAGTAGAGGAAAAAAGAATGCACGACTATGTCATTCGAACTTGCTGCAATGTTTGAGAGACTGAGTGTTTAAAAATGGATGTTATTAGAAACAAAATATTAGAAAGCATGAAATTCAGTTTTTAAATGGCTTAAACATATCACCGTACGTCATTTGTGAACTAGACAGCTGCAGTATACGAGTACAAACAGACAAGCAAGGGAGCGCTATTATACTCCGTCGGTGGTGTTAGCGCAGCGTGAATTTCGGCACCGATTTCCTAATTGTGTCGCGCCAACTGAGCAAATATTCTGGCGCTTAGCTATTCAACTCAAACACACTGGAATTACAGGAGACCATGCAGGACTGGTCGTTTGGGCAAGAATACCGCGGCCGTTGCTGCCGATGTCGCTGAGAACGAAGAACGAATCAACCAGACCACGGGCCACGTAATTGGACAACACCAGTCGGACCCTGCAGCGAATTTTAGTGAAAGACTTACACATGTTCCCGTACAAAGTTCAAACTGGGATGATGACATCGTGACTGAAGAGTTCGACACATCTAGTGTCTCAATTATGGAGTGTGATGTTTGTTCATAAATCTTTTCGGAAACTTTGAATGTTCCTAGGTACTTTAGGCTACTCGACTTTGCTAGTGTTTTTTAACCTGAATTACTGGCTATCAGGAAAGCATGTAAGTAACTCAAACAAGATCCAAACCAGAACCTGAATACTGCTATATTCAGTACATCATCCTCCAAATCGATTCAGCAATGTCGGAATGAACTTGCTGGGCTCAATATTAATCACAATATCACTCTTACTTGGGTTCCGGGTCTTTGTGGCATTGATGGAAATGAACGGGCGGACGAGATGGCCAGGCAATGATCAGCCCTTCATAACTCACTTGCGGAAAGAGTTAACATTCCGCTCGGAGATATAAAGAATAAATAATCTCTTGAATTTTTCTTAAGGAATCAAACGTAGGTGGAGAAGTTTAACTAACTGCATTATATCTAGAACGACTCGGCCCACCTTTGATAAATCCCGAACACTTGATCTGATATGCCGACTAAAGCAAGACATGGCCAGGATCTAAGCTACCAGTAGGACAATGGCCAATAGGAGAGCATGCAGCGAAGAAAGGCATTCACTGTCATATCTGTGGGGACAATAGGAAAAGGGAAACAATCCTCCATTTCGTCTACAAATGCCCTGTTCTGGCCAAATTTAGAGCACCTTTTGACTCCTTAGATCCCGAGCTAGTGGACTGAGGAATCTGTCCGAAGTTTACCGTGCGGGGCGCCGGATTGGTTACCAGTCAACAAGCTGCCTAGCTTGGCACAGTGTAGACGGTGTCGGATGAGTGTGGTGGTCCCGTTGAGTAAGTGGTCTGAATTCAAGACGATTGTGCAGAAGTAAACACATAATAAGAGACATCAAAACCTACTAACTAGATCCGTTTATATTTTTGAACTTCATCCAAAATGGAAGACTTCATGAGAACGTCCACAATTTCCCATATCAATCCCATCTACAGATTAATATGAGCTATGGTATCAAAATGGCGCATTTCAACGCTAATTGGGCCACAAGGCTATATTGTCAGTGGTCGCCATTTCTAACTGCTTACCTACCTAGCAGGGTTTTTGGCAACGTCGAATGCAGTCATTCCACACAAGGTGGGGTGATCTGTGATTCACATACCAAAAACTGAGCGATGTTTGGTTTCCTCACTGTAAATGCTGGACTCAGCTTTAATGAAAGAAGACAGCATTGAGTTTTTGGAGCATTGAATTCTACACGGTATATTGACATTCAATTGACGATGCTATCGATATCAGAATTCAATGAGCGTATCATAAACTACTCTTCTAGACCCACATCTTTAGAACAAAGACGTGAATCTGGAAACGAATAGAATAATAGAAACAGAAGGTGAGAGCAATATCATCAGCAAAACAACTTAATGCATAAGAAGTTTCAGACAAAATATCATTGATGAATATGAGAAAGAGAGTCGGAGCAAAACGGAGCCCTGTGGCACACCAGCATTTATTTTATGAACATCAGACTTAAAACCGTCCAACACAACTTGTATTCAGCGGTTCGAAAGGTAGTTTCTAACCCAGCGAAGAAGATATTCATCAATACCAAATGCACGCATTTTCAATAAGAGAGCTTGATGCCAAACTCTATCAAATGCTTTTGAAATATCAAGTGTAACAATCTTCATTCATCCAAAACTATTCGGTGATATATACTATCAAAAGATCAGTGGACCTAAGGCCGTGGTTACGGCCAACGCTAGTAAGCTAGTGCGCTAGGCCACGCTAGTTCTCGCTATTTTGTGCTAGTGCGCTAGTAAGAAAATCGTGGACGTTAGTTCACGCTAGTTCCATTTGCACTAGTTGGTATTTCATCGTATTGTTTATTTTGAGAGCATCATCAGGTTATTCATTTGGGAAGAGAAAAGAGTGGACAATTTATAGAATTTATTTATTTACATAATATATGTACATATGTCCTGTTAAAGACATTTTAAAAACTTTCAAATGGTACTAATTTGAACGTGGAGTGAGGTCGGTTTTAATACGAGTATCAATCGGTTCTTTATGTCTTAAAAATTGTCACTTTCACGAAAAGAATTCGAGATTGTTTTATAAAAACTAGGAACTACCACATCGTACTTTTTCTGACCGCTGGCGCTGGCTGGAAGCATGGCGAGTTTCACCGTTTATATGAATGTTTGAAGAAGGACGAACAAAGGTTTTTTGAGTACCAAATAATAACCACAAAAACTTTTGACTACATTTTGAAAGAAATAGATTCAATCATTCAAACTCAAGAAGCGAAACTATCAATTATATGTACAGAAAGACGTTTCATAACCCTGCGGTGCGGTAAGCAAAATATGTTTATCTTGTGGATTTAAATTAAGACCCTAACAATTGTTCCATCACTGAGATATGTATACAGAGCTGAAAGTTCAAAAATACCGTTTTTGGCAATTCTCCGAAAGGAATTAAATATTTTAAAAAAAATCTTTTATGAATATTTAGGAAGAAGATTACTACTTTCAGAAGTCTATAATGAGGTTTTTGGAAAATTATTTCGTACTTTAATTTAACCTAAAACATGTGAAAAAAAACTAATTTTTGCACTTTTCGGTTATATTATCTCAAAATCCTGAAATTATTAAACAGTTTTGGTTTGGTTCGGTTATATTATCTCAAAATCCTGAAATTATTAAACAATTTTGAGGTCGAATTTAGGGCATCAAGAACCTTGCGAAAAGTGTAGTCTGATGGTCCCAAAAAATGTGATGAGTAGTGCTATAAGTAAATATTGTATAATTTTAAATTTTACATCTTTAATTCCTTTGAAGATATCTAGTAACTGGCGCATCGTATTGAAATGTGGCGTTCAGCTATAGAATGGTACAGATCACAATTTCTGGTATTGTAAAAAATGTGTGCACAGCAAATTGAGACAGGTTTGTGAAAAAAACATTTACCACGTCCATGTGAAAAACAATTAAAAGAACTTGCAAATAAATTTTATACCCGGTAGGGATTTCCGAATTGTGTAGGTTCCATCGATGGCAAACACTTTAGAACTAAGCGCCCAACTCATTCTGGAAACATATACCTACTACAACTTCTGCTAAAAATTACAGCTTCGCAGCAAATAATACTCGCAATATTTATATGGAATATTTTTATTTAAATAATGAATACAAAAATTGATTGCAGAATCTAATACAGTCGACTCCCTCTAAGTCGAACTTCCACGGGATATCAAAACTAGTTCGAGTTAGAGGGAGTTATAGAAAAATTCGAGTTAGAGAGAGTTTTTTTTTTAATGATTTATTAAATTAAATAACAAGTAAAATAAATAAATAAACCTAAGCTTCTTCCTTTTATCGCTCATTAATCTATAATTATGTATTATAAAAAAATATTTTTTCAACCTAATTATTTAAAAAAACATGTAATTTTAGACATCGCCGTGTCATCAGTGATCGCCTTTTTTAAAAAAAGATTCTATTTTAAATAAGCAATTTTGAATTTCTTCTTTCATTTCAATTGCAGATTGCAATGTACCAATTGCATTTTCAATTTAATTTTTCTTTGGTATTTCAAAGTCTATTATTTCAGCTTCATCTTCTTCTTCAGCTCCATTTATACCGTCATTAGTATCATCAGCATCTGCTTCCGAAATTGACTCGTTATCAGGTATTTCAGTGGCTACGATGCCGCCATCGACTTCAACATAGTCCTTCCAATGTACGCCTTCAACATTATAATGAGCTTCTGTTAGCCTTTCCCAGATTATCTCGATTTCTTGGGTGTCTTCGTTGTTACATCTAAGTAAGTTAAGCGGAATATCATCTTCGTCATCCCACATCTCAGACTTAAATTCCTTTTTGAAACAATTTTCGATTGTCAATGGAGTAACGTCCCCATGCCTTTAGGATTTCGCGCACACAATCGAGAAGTGATATTTTATATTGCTCTTTTTTGGTTTCCCAAACCCTTAAGATCTTGGTGAGAAGACGGCGATTATAGTGTACTTTCAAATTTTGTATTATACCCATGTCCATTGGCTGAACTATTAAGGTCATATTGGCGGGGGGGGGGGGGGGGGGGGGAAATACTCAAGCTTTATAAACTTTAATTAATCCTTAACTTGTTTTGGGCGAGTTGGGCAGTTATCGATAATGAACAGGTAATACTTTGCACTTTCATCTTCCAAATTTAGAATCAAGTTTCAAAAGCCAACTTGTGAAAAGGTCTGATGTCATCCAAGAACGATGGTTTGCTACATAGTCCACCGGCAAAGTTTTAATTTTATTGAAACAACGAGGATTTTTGCTTTTCCCTATAACCAGAAGCTTTAGCTTTTCCGACGACCTCTGAGATCTATTGTTTTACTGCTTTCAAATAAAGCACAAAATGTTTTGAAGTTGGAATGGAATGGATCCAACCAACAAATGCTTTTTTTTATTGCCTTGCAATTTTTTTTATGAATATCTTTTTAAAAGGAGATTTTTGTGTTTGATAATATTGTAAATTGCGGGTATAGCAGCGCAGCACACTGACATGTCGGTGACGGCGCAGGCGATGCAACATAGAGAACCAAAGAGTTCGAGTGTGTGCTTTTAATAATAATTACAAACAATAACGAGTTGCGATTTGAGAGACTTTTTTTGATTTTTTTTTTTCGGCAAAAGAAAAAAATTCGACTTAGAGGGAAAGAAAATAGGTCAATAATCAAGAAAATGTGTTCGAGTTAGAGGGAACTTCGACTTAGAGGGAGTTCGACTTAGAGGATAGTTTTTGTATGGAAAATTGAGGGGAATGCAAAAATACGGCTAAAAAGTTCGAGGTAGATGGAACTTCGACTTAGAGGGAGTTGACTGTATTATGTTTTTCATACCTTTGTTAAAAATAAAAAAAAAAAATGAAAATATGAATAAATAACGTGTATTTGTTACGAGTATTATTAATCCGATTTTGTTATATTCTTTTTTTATAGTTTTCTATTTTTTGTAGTTTTTTGACCTTGCATCCCACAAGAATTCCTTTTTTTTACTTCACTTATCAACCCATCACGAGAAAAATTAAAACACTTCGCGCTAGTAAGCTTGAAAATCAAATGAGTTTTGATTTACTAGCCTACTAGCGAGGACTAGCGCGCTCTCTTTTAGGCCGTGGTTACGGCCAACGCTAGTAAGCTAGTGCGCTAGCCCACGCTAGTTCTCGCTATTTTGTGCTAGTGCGCTAGTAAGAAAATCGTGGACGATCGTTCACGCTAGTTCGATTCGCACTAGTTGGTATTTGATCGTATGGTCTATTTTGAGAGCATCATCAGGATATATTAAGTCATTCATTTGAGAAGAGAAAAGCCTATACAATTTTTACAATTTATTTATTTATAGTTACATAGGTATATGTCTTGTCAAAGACATTTAAAAAATACCCAAATAGTACTAATTTGAACTTGGCGTGAGGTCGGTTTTAATACCAATCGGTTCTTTATGACTTATCTAATAAATTTCACGAAAAGAATTCGAGTTTTGCTGTTAAAATAGCTTTTTTAAAAGAAAAATGTTTTATAAAAAGAAAAAACCACAACATCGTATTTTTTTTTTAACCGCTGCTGGAAGCATTACGAGTTCCATTCCATCATTTATATGATTTTTTGAGAAAGGACGAACAAAAGTTTTTTGAGTACTACAGAATGACCACAAACACTTTTGACTACATTTTGAAAGAAATATATCCAATCATTCAAACTAAAGAAGCGAAATTATCAATTACATCTACTTACAGAAAGACTATCCATAACCCTGTGGTGCGATAAGTAAAATATATATGTTTATCTTGTGTATTTAAATTAAGACCTTAATAATCGCTTTTGATATATGTATGTAAACAGAGCTGAAAGTTAAAAAATACCTTTTTTCGCAATTTTTTAAGAAATTCTCCGAAAGGAACAAACAAAATTTTTTAAATCTTTAATGAATATTTAGGAAGAAGATTACTACGAGTACATTCGAAATTCTGTAACGAGTTTTTTGGAAAAAAAATTATTTCGTAATTTAATATAGCCTCAAACGTGCCAAAAAAAAATCCTGAAATTAGGGAACAATTTTGATGTTGAATCCAGGGCATCAAAAACCTTACGAAAAGTTTAGTCTGATGCTCCCAAAAAATGTGATGAGTAGTGCTATAAGTAAATATTGTATTATTAGGAGGTATTTTCTACATTCACGAGTGTGAATAATTTGATAAGAATCTCAAAACAGGCTTCTTAATGCTATATATTTATATAGCTTTAATGTAGTCAAATTTACAAAAATATACATGCATATTTTGGATGTATGTATATATTTTTCTTTTGAAGCTCCTTAATTTAAAGTATTGGTTCAACCAATTTATGCTCAAAGGTTATGCCAAAGTCCATCAAGCAAGTCATGTTTGATTTAA
This sequence comes from Philhelius festivus, assembly GCA_963931855.1. Taxonomy (NCBI): domain Eukaryota; kingdom Metazoa; phylum Arthropoda; class Insecta; order Diptera; family Syrphidae; genus Philhelius; species Philhelius festivus. Next base: position 157,834,682 of record OZ007556.1, read on the forward strand.
AACCATAGCTCGATTTTTGTGACAAAGGGCCTTCAAAGCATAGAAAATAAATATGAATTTTTAGAAATTTAGTTTAACACAGTTAAAGTTTTAGGTTTATTTATAAAAAAATTAAATATAATTTCTAAAAAAATAAATTCAATTTTATTCGTAAACTGTTTCTCTTGATAAATATGTTGTCCATATCGATAAAATTAAAATGCGCTGAAGTTGATCTGAACTTAGAAGTTAAATCTGAAAATTAATACCAAAGGTAATAAAATGTGAAAGATTTAAGCCAACTAGGAAAAACATAAATTCCTCATTTTATCATAATAAGTCAGTAAGCTCAGATATTTATACCCAAAAGAACTCGCTTACAGTTTTCCTAAAAAAATGTATAATTTTAAATTTAACATCTTTAATTCCTTTGAAGATATCGTATTGAAATTTGGCGTTCAGCTACAGAATGGCACAGATCACAATTTCTGGTATTGCAAAAAATGTGTGCACAGAAATTTGAAACAGATTTGTGAAAAAAAAACATTTACCACGTCCATGTGAAAAACAATTAAAAGAATTTGTAAATAAATTTTATACCCGGTGAGGATTTCTGAATTGTGTACGAGTAGGTTCCATCGATGGCAAACACATTAGAACTAAGCGCCCACCTCATTCTGGAAGCCTATACCTACTACAACTTCTGCTAAAAATTACAGCTTCGCAGCAAATAATACTCGCAATATTTATTGATATAGATTGCAGAATCTAATATTATGTTTTTCATGCCTTTGTTAAAAATTAAAAAAAAATGAAAATACATATGAATAAATAACTTGTATTTGTTATTATTAATCCGACTTTGTTCCATGCTTTTTGTATAGTTTTTCTATTTTTTGTAGTTTTTTGACCCTTCACCCCACAAGAATTTCTTTTTTTTACTTTACTTATCAATAATTGGATGTCCATCACTAGAAAAATTAAAACATTCTTCGCGCTAGTAAGCTTGAAAATCAAATGAGTTTTGATTTACTAGCCTACTAGCGTGGACTAGCGCGCTCTCTTTTACTAGCGTTAAAGCTACTAGCGTGATCTATGACCACGTTATTGATTATCCAAACATTAGATTTACTAGCTTACTAGCGCGGACTAGCGCACTAGCTTACTAGCGTTGGCCGTAACCACGGCCTTACTAGCGTTAAAGCTACTAGCGTGATCTATGACCACGTTATTGATTATCCAAACATTAGATTTACTAGCTTACTAGCACGGACTAGCGCACTAGCTTACTAGCGTTGGCCGTAACCACGGCCTACGAGTAATGCTATGAAAGCCATATTCCCGGTCATTGAGAAGCTTTCGTTCGTCAAGATATTTCTTAAGCTGATAATTTATCAGCGTTTTCATGACCTTAGAAATAAGGTATGTACGTGCAATTAGAAGATATTTAGAGGGAGGAAAAGATTCGCCTTTTTAAGGGCACTTGTAGAGTATCTATACATATATTTTAGTGGTATTAACTATTCAAAACCATCATCAGATATTCTTTTTGTAGTGGCCTCACCCCAAAATACATCTTTCGGATTTAATTTAAAACTTGACATAGCGCAATAAAATGAAAAACGTCCTCTCTCTCTCTCTCTCTTCTCTTTTGCAGAGATCATACAATATTGAGAGGTCAGGTCGATGTGGTACGTAGTTTAAATTAATTAATTTACCTCTTAACATTAAGATGGATCGTATCCATGGACACAGACACAGTTACTTGCCATTTTTTGACTTAACACCCATTTCTTTTTAGCATATGCAGGATAAGGGGTGGACAGCCTGTTTCCAGATGGATCATATTGTTTGGGGTGTTGTTTGGTTATCTAAAGAAGAGTTTAATGCAGTAACGTTGAAACTTTCTTACGGGTCGAAATTACAATATCCTTACATTTGCGCAACGTACGAAAGAATAGTTTGGGCAGTCACTTGGATAACTTTTTGCTTTGAGCTATATGTTACGACTTTACTTTGAATGCAAACACCTCCACACTACATTTATGACCCGTTGTGCTTCTGCCAATTTCACTTTTAGATGTTTTTCTTGTTAAGATTCGACGTTATCAGAAAACCAAGGTACTTTTACTCTCGTACAACTTCAATGGGATCCATTTGGGAAGTCCAGGTTTCATTTCTTGAAAATCAGCCCACTCCATCCCTAAATACAAGAATTTTTATCTTTCCTAAATTCACAGACAAATTCCATGATTTGCAGTACTTTTATAGCTTACTGAAATCTAGCCTACCTGAAATGCAATAAATCAAAAAATCAATCAGATTATAAAAATTTTAGTAAACTGCGTAAAGAATTTTTAGTTCTTAGTATGTTTCTATACAGAGCTTACATATTAAATATTGAAAGCAATACAAAAAACAATGGTAAATCGTTCTGGTCGTTTGTCAAATTCCAAAATAAAATTAGTAGGAATTCCAAATACAATGTTTTTCGGAGGTGTGAATCCACGGATTCCGAGTACACAGTTGGATTTTTTTGCTCACTATTTTGAGTCGGTTTTTCAGGAGTGAACAGCAGTTCACTGAATAAGGTAATAAGTAGGATTGATATTGGATCGATCCAGTTAAGTAGGGCAGAAGTGAAATCTAAGATGAAATCACTTCAATCTACGAGTAATTATAGTTCTGGACTAGACGGCAGAATTCCTTCCGCAGTGCTTAAAAACTGTTGTGAATGTCATCTGTATTCCTTTACTTGTCATATTCAACAAGTCCCCCCATGGAGGTATTTATATTGAAGAATGGAAGCTCTCTTACGTGGTCATCAGAAGTACAGCATGGTTTTGTTTCCGGTTAATAGTCTATTACCAATCTTACTTATGCCCCTATTATGGATTACAACTCAACTTAGTTGAGTTGTCATCAACACAACTCAACTCTTAGACAACCAAACAAATTTTTCGTATTATGCAAGACAACTAAAATCAGTTGTAATGAAAAAATACGTTGCCGTCTTTTAGGAGTCGATTTGCTGTCAAAACCAGCTGCTCAACATGAAATACAAACAAAACCAAGAATAAGAAATTGTATGAAAGTTTTCTCGATTTGTTTTTCGGTGGCTTGGAAGATGAAAATTTCCTTAATGTAGCCAAAATAAAAAAGAATATCCGTATATTTAATAAACTCATGTACACTTCTATTCCTAAAGTATGCATTTTTTTGATTCGAAATAGTTTTCCTAAAACAACCAACGTTCCTCAGCGATTCCACCAATTGTTAAACTTGCTACTGCTCTTCGTTTCATGAGCGAAGGAAGTTGCCAAAAGTGTAGTGGCAATAATTTTAATTTAGGACTCACTCAATCGATAGTGTCAGTTGAATTAAAAAAGTGGTAGATGTGATTGAGGAACTCATTTGTGGAAAATGGATAAATGCTCAGCTAACATAGAGCAACAAGTCGTTCAAATTGTGATAGCCATGTACGAGTAGTTTTCAAACTAAAATACACTCGTTACATTCTATTTTTATTAAAATTGTTTTTTAACTTACTGTTTTGTGTCCATATTTTTTATCCGAATGCAGATTTTTTCATTAAAATGTTCTACACAACTGCTTCGAACCAGTTGTCTGATTTTGACGCTTATTACAACTGAAGCACAACTCAACTTACTTACATAATACGAAGAGACAACTGAAAAGTCGACCATTTTGTTAGTTGTCTGCTAATCGACAACTGGTTGTGCTTTGACAGTCAACTGGTTGTGATCGATAATACCAATTTTAAGAATTACAACTAAACTATAGTTGAGTTGTCTTCCATAATAGAGGGGTTATTTTACTTCGTACGCTATGGAACACAAATCGCAAGTGGACGCAGTATATTGTATACACTGTCTTTAGTAAAGTTTGAAATGAACCTTTATTTGCCACGGGGGCGACTTTGTTGCTTTATTTTTAGGACGGTGGCATGATTGTCTCGGCTCAGCTAAGCTCGTCGGACGGGGTAGTTCTTGTCTCAAATAAAACAACTTCGGCTCAACTTCACTATTGTTCATGCCATTGTTAATAGAAAAAGAAAGTAAACTAATAAAAAAATAAAAAAAATCAGGTGGACAATTGATCGGACGATGAAAAGAAAAAAAAAAGGAAATGAAAAGATGCATACTCACTCACCTTTGCCACTGCCTTGGAGAAAGGACGTATAATTCTGAATGTTACACATCCTTAAAGTTGGATAGAAACCTAACTATTACAACCTAAATTATAACTAACCTATGACCTAGTAAGTAAAACTGAACCCCCATCTAATTCTAAATTACTTAAACCTAATTTGTTTCCTACCTAGCTTATCAAGAGCATAACATCCTCAATCCATCATCTCTCCAAGACAATGGTTCGCTCTAATCAGTAAGGTTTTACCTGATGTTGTTGGTACAGCTTGGCCATCCCTCCCATATGTCTGAGACACATCCTTCGCTAACTTCCTTGGCCTAAGTTATGGAAGATAGCCCCTAAATTGCTTTTCAGCTATGTAAATTTACCGTCTAACCATGTCCTGTCACGATAGTTACCTTTTTAGACGGCCTGACACGTCTCTTCACACATCACACGCTTTAGTTTTAACACTGATTCATCATGATGTATTTCATCTTACCAACTTCTTATTAAATTAAAAAAATCAGATTTCATTCAATTTAAAAAAAAATTCTTAAAATCTTTATTTAACAAATCTTATGAAGAGTTAAAAGAAAAATCTAAATTTTCTGAATAAAAAAATGAAAATTAAAATTCAAAGGCAAATCAAATAAAATGCACGACTGGATCGCACGAACTTGCTCTTATGTAAAAGTACTTTGGAATTTAAGATACATTTTATAAATATAAAACATGGATTTAATGAGATAATAATGTTCAAATGCATATAATTGCCATCTGATTTCTAGAAAAGTATGAATTTATGCAAACAAACTTTAAAAAACTGTTTTATTATTAAATACATTTTTTATATAAGAAATTTATCTAAAATTTTTCAAGAAAAAAATGTGGGATGCGAATTTAAAGTATTTAATAATATTGGTTTTAGGAAATAATTTCAAAAAATAATCGTTTTGAAGATATTGATTTAAAATTTTTTTTTTTTTTAAACCCAATAAATATTTTTTCGAATATTTTTATATACAATATTATTTTAAACTTAAGGGGACTCCTGCTAAAAATTTTGGGTTAAAATCCTTAGAGCCGTTAATGAGAAAGTCGAAAATCAAATAAACGGGCCTATGGCAGGTACCCCTAATAACATTTTGCCCCAAAATTTTTGTTGACCAAAATGTAGTCCATGTCCATAATATCACACCTAATTTTTTTTATCAAAATCGTTAGAGCCGTTTTCGAGATAAATAAGATTTTGCATTACGGGTGTATGGGGGGTACCCTTAGTTTTGGAGCTAAAAAAAAAAATTCAATTTCTCCTCTAGGGAATCACCGAAGATCCTTAACTACCGAGATTGAAAGAAATAGGTCCAGGGGTTTAGGCTGTAGTGAGAGGTACAGACATACAAACACACTGAAACATGTTTTTTGTGTATACTAAATTTTCCTTAAAATTTTTATAAAAAAAATTGATATGCAAATTGTTAGTATTTAATAAAATACATTTTAAAACGTAATTTAAAAATTTAATCGTGTATCGGTTTTCAAGATATTGAATTTTAAAAAAAAAAATTGTATTATTTTTTTAAAAATCCAAAAACTATTTTTTCGAAAAAATTTTTAGTTTATATTTTTTCAAATGCAAAGCAGCTCCTGCATTAAAATTTTGGTTAAAATCGTTAGAGCCGTTGGAGACAAATTCGAAAATCAAAAAAACCGTTCTATGACAGGTACCCCTAATAACATTTCCCCCCAAATTTTTTTTTCACCGAAATATAGTCCATATACATAATATCACACCTAATTTTTTTTATCAAAATCGTTAAAGCCGTTTTCGAGATAAATAAGATTTTGCATTACGGGTGTATGGGGGGTACCCTTAGTTTTGGAGCTAAAAAAAAAATTTCAATTTCTCCTCTAGGGAATCACCGAAGACCCTTAACTACCGAGTTTGAAGAAAATACCTCTAGTAGTTTAGGCTGTAGTTCGAGGTACAGACATACAGACATACAGACATACAGACAGACAGACGGAATTGTCGGACCCACTTTTTTCGTCTTCGCTATCATCGTAATGTCAACTTTGATCAAAATCTCGAGTTCGATTTTTTTTCCAAATGCAGAACTTGCCCTATAGTACCTATATCGCAAGTAAAAAAGAGAAACTTTCAAAAAGAATTATTCTCGAACTTCACTCTATGAAAATCGCAAGTCATCTCTCATCCCTTTGTCTTTTTTTTCTTTTTCTGCCAAGACCCCTTTTATGTATTTCATACTTCTTTGTTTTAACCAGGTAAATAAGTCATTAACTGCAAAGGTAGGTATTTTAATCAAATATCATTAACGTCTTATTAATTTTTTTCTTCTGTCTCATTTCCTCTTCTACGCTTTTTATGTAAAGTTAGCATTCACTACTATTGTCTAAGTATAGCTTTTAACAAAAATTATACTACTAATCTATTTCTATCTTATATCTAATATTACAGTATTGTTTTTGAATCACATTTCTACCTTTAATCATTTTTGCAACTACCCTTGGACTTATTACTTTTTTTGTTCCTTTTATTATTTTTTTGAAAGTAACCGACATTGAGTTTAATGTTTCCTGAAATTTTAATATACTCCTAAAAAAATCTATTACTTGTATGATTTATTTCACCAATTCATATTATATTTCTTATAATGAATTCGCCGCAAAAGATATAGTGTCGTCGCAAAGATATTAATATAACTATTATAATCTTATGTCGAAGTTGTTTGTGCAAAGAAAGTATAAAATTCATAAGAACGTGAAAGTGATTGGACAGGCTTTTGGTAAGTTTTGTTATTTTATTTGATTTATATATAAAAAGAAATTTTATAAATGCTTTCTTTTCACTTTTTTTTTTATAATTACAGACCTTGCTGATCAATTTATCTCTAAAGTGCCTAAAAAGGTAAGTATACGGAGTTTATCATCAAGTAGATGTAAACAAATATTTTCAGTCTCAGCCGCCATAGCTGAAGGTGAGGTAAAAGTTTATATTTCATATATTTTTAATACTTTAATTATATTGAATAATCTATAATTTTTTTTTCAGTAGCTGAAGAATAGACATAGCTAAATATGCATGTATGGATATGTATGATGATATCTTTGATCTTGGTTTCATATCCAACATGAGTCCTATTGATCTCGGATAGAGTGAAAAGGTGTGCATGATCACCTTTCACTAATTACGTATTATGGGTAACAAAAATGTAGTATGCCTAGTTTTTTTCATATTTATTTATTTTTACCTATTATGGTAGATGCCTAGATTAGCATGTTAGTTATAAGTAGATATTTAAGTTTTTATTATGAATGAACTATTCAGCCACTTTACAAGTTTTTAATTCTGTGAACCAAACACTTCTGAATAAACTTAAGATTTTTGGTTTTTATTCCCACTTTCTTCGTTAGTTATCATCATATTTATCTTTTAGAACACAACAAGATACATATTAAAAAGAATTTCAGTGTACATCAGGTGTGCCACAAGGTAGCCATCTGGGTCCGCTCCTTTTTATAATTTTCATTAATGACATTGTCTCGGTTTTATAATATTGTGAATGCTTATTTATATGCGAACGATTTTGGATCGAGTTTGGAAGATTGTCAACTCATTCATTCTGGCATTGATTCCCTATCTGACTGGTGTCAGATAAATGGGCTTAAATTGAATATCAAAAAGTGTAACGCGATTTCATTTTCCAGAAAATTCTTAAAGTGTGTTATTCAACTATGCAATAGAATCTGTGACTTAGATAGGGTTTCAATTAGGAGTTGTACTTGATTCCATACTTTCTTTTAAAAGCTATCTCGATTATTTGGTTCCAAAGGCCAACTCGTAGGTAGGTTTCGTAAAAGACTTTAGAAGAATGGAAAAGACTCTGTTGAAAACAACAATATCGTTGGCCATAGTAAGGTAGTACCTAGTGGCTTTTTTTCGGTGTTGTAGACTTCTGGAATTTCGTGCCTTATATTCTACAACTTACTCATAATTCATATATTTTCCATGAGCAGAGGTTAAAGTGTTTCACTTTAACTTAGAGTTTACTTTTTACAAATTTTCGAAAAGCTCTTATTTTCACAACGTTTTTGACAGATTTATCAAATGCTGACTACGTCAAGGGCGTAAGGACATTTTCTTAAAGCATAATTTGATATTTCATCCACTCCAGCTCAATTTTTGTAGTTGAGATTAAGTCTGAGTTTATTAATATAAGTTGCTGATGTAAACTGTGAATTAGAGCAATTTAACGTATTGTTTGATATAGAAAATGGTTTTAAGGATTGGGTTGTTTGGAATTGATAAAATTCCGCACCTTTAACTCTTCTTCTTCTTCTTCCTTGTTTCGGCGCTGTTGTGATCTCGATGTCGAGGGGATCATAACTCTCCCACGTATCTGCTTCACACTAGTGATCCGCCTGTGGGGTTCGCCGGGTTGACCTCAGAAATCGGCGGCAAGCCTCCCGGTTTTGTATTGTTCCATTTCTGAGGCCAACTGAATGCTGGTGTTTTTGCATTTGTTTGTACCAGGAGTGTTTAGGCCTACCTTTCTTTTTATTCCGTTGTATGATATTGCCTTTTTGACGGGGTTCTCAGGATCTCTCCTTTGAACATGGCAATACCAACTGAGTCGGTCGTGTTCAATTTTTTGGGAAATGGTATTCTTAACATGAAGGCTTCCTCGGATCTTCGTACTTCTAATTCGATCAAGTTTTGTAACTCCTGCTGTCATACGAAGCATCTTCATCTCAGAGCTTTCCTTTCAGCTTAGGGGGCATTTTTCGGTCACAGAAGATAGCAGAATTTTCCCGCCACTTCATCCACCCTACGCTTACGCGATGATTGATATCGTCATCACAAGTAGCTTCGTTATTTATCATAGACCCCAGATATTTAAACTTTTCACACTTGGGAAGCACTACTCCATTCAAATAAATGTCTGGAATAGGCCTGTGTGGATCAGAAAATGGGCAGCATAGGTATTCTGTCTTTTTCGCGCTTATGCGGTACCCACTTCCTTCTAGAACATCCACCCATACGTCAAGTGCTCGTTGTAGGGATATCGGGTCTTCACTTATGATGGCTCCATCGTCAGCAAAGAATAACTGATGCACTTTTGGATCCGTCACTTTGCCTTCAAGCAGGTAATCAAGAACTGTAATAAAGAGCAGGGGACTCAAGACACTTCCCTGGTGTACACCTACTGTGATTTCGAATTCTTCGGTGACTCCAGCTGCGCATCTTACTTTAGTAACTGCTCCATCATACATGTCCATAATTATCCGCACATAGGTTTCTGGAACTCCTCGTTGCCTGAGGGCCACCCATATTAGATCTCGTGGTTGCCGATCGAATGCTTTTTCAAAATCAACCAATACTACATGCAAATCCTCCAAAGAATCCCGATGTTTTTCCATAATTATTCTTATACTCTGGATTGCATCCGTGGTTGACTTACCCCCGACAAACCCGCACTGGTCATCAGATAGCCTAATTATTTTTCGCAGTCGGCTACCCAAGACTCGCTCAACGATCTTCATGGTGTGTGACATCAGCTTAATCGAACGGTAATTATCACAGCTTCGAGTATCACCCTTTCCTTTATAAATTGGAAGAAGGTAACTTTCCCTCCATTGATTAGGCATGCGATCACCTCGTATAAGTTTGGAGACAAGAATCATGAGCCATCTAAACCCGATGTCTCCCATCTTTTTCCAAAACTCTGAGGGTATTTCGTCTGGGCCAACAGCTTTTCCCTTTTTGTAGTATTTTACCGCCTCACTAACTTCTTCGACTGTGACGTCGGATACTTCGCTTAAGTTAGGTGAAGCTATTGGAAAGTACAGCCTTGGAAATTGTTCGTTTAGAAGTCCGTCACAATACTGTCGCCACCTGTGAAGAATTTCGTTGTCTTCCACAAGAAGTTGGCCTTGAGCATTGTTAATGAACTTTGGCGAACAAATCTCCTGGGCATTTCTTCTTCTTTGAGCGGCTATTTTGAAGATAGTTGCGCCCTTATTCGTGTTTTGTCGTAGCTCTTGAATAGCACCAGCTGTCGGGGTAGAAATTTCATCCAGCTCCCGATACAGGTTTTCTGTATTCTTTGATTGAATTTGGGCGCACTTCTTCTTCGCTTCTTTCTTGCAGTTTCTATACACCTTTAACTCTAATAGATCAAAATTTAGAGTTCGATTGTTTTTACGAATGCATTACTTGCCATTAAGTACCTACATATGTATGTATCGCAAGCAAAAATAGTATCGTTTTACCCCTTGCGTGAGTATGATGCAACAGGTCACCCCATCGTTAGCGAAGACTACAACTAGAGCAACCACCAACCACACAAGTCGCATTGAGGAGAAAAGTTCAGCCGTTAAACAGTTGCCATGAATTGGAATTAGTCCATAGACGACACTGCTGCCGACCGACACCACTTGTGCGACTAAAGGAAAAGAAACCATGATAGCTGGACACGGTCACAAAAAGGATTTTGAAACTTTCTGGCTGCCGTTTTCGTCACTTACAACCATCATCGTTGTCTTTGGTCGTTTCTCATCTCAGATCAAAGCTAATAAAATTCACCCTGAATAAAAGATACTTATGTCTTTTACAGTTAAATTAAATTACCCCCAAACAACGAATAAGAAAACAGACTCAAGAAGAAAAAATCACCCACAAGTGGGATCAATTAACAACGGAGGCAAACAGCCCCCAGAGGATGGATGTTCCCGCTCTTATTCGGCTCCTAATTTTCCTCCTCCATTGTGAGTCACCGTTCGCTGAAGTGGGGCTGTTGTCTTAGATCGGAAAGAGGGTCCTCAAATTGTGTTTCGCATTTCGGTGAAATTCGTGTAAAATGTGAATGAAGTCTTACGTTTAACATCCTTGAGTTAATTTTTGTTTGCTTTTGCTTCTTATTGTTTTCTTTTGCCGCGGGAGTCATTATATGCGAACGGAAGTCTATTAGAACTTTAAGATGGCGTGCGGAAATAGCATGGTGAGGTTTAAAGTACACGCTTAATTTCGTTTGTTATTTGAATGAAAAAAAAAGTTAAATATTTGCCAGGAGCCGCGAGTGATAGAGAAGAATATGCAAGTCATTTAAGAAAATTGAGTCCATTTGCTATTTAGGTTAAGTATCTTAATTTGAAGCATTTAGGAAATTGATCGGAGAATTTTTTAAGATTGCTTAAGTACACGCTTATCTACAAGTGTATGGTAGTTTTAACAATAAAAATAAAAAAAAAAAAAAACTTCTCGTCTTAGCTGTGGGGACTGGGCAGACAATTGTAGGTGCCGTCTATTGCTGCCGACAACACGCACACAGGATTGTTTGGGAGTTGTATGTCAGTAGGTTCAGGTTCCCTAAGAGCTATTTATACATTTTTATTGTAATAGTGCCTTATAAAGGGATATTTTTGTTCCTCGGGAGAAGTGTTTGGTACTGGAGGGTTTTATTATCACAAAGAAGCAAGGATTATTCCGATTTTGGTACCGATATCTAAGTTCATAGCGAACTTACTGACTAGCTCAATATTATAGCTAATTATAATTGTTCTCTTGAAGACGTCATTGTTTTTGGGTATTCTTTCTTACTCAAGGTCGCTCTACAGTCCGGTGTGGATCAGGGCCTCTTCAACCAGTTTCGTAGGCCAAGTTTGTCATATTGTATGCCCTATCTGACCATTGATAAGTAGTATTTACAGAGTATTTAAGTATCCTATGATATATTTAAAGTTAGACCAGGGCCATCACGGATCTGTCATGTTGAATGACAAAGATGCCAAAAATAATATAAAATTGAAATTTGACATGGAGAAGATTATACAGTCACCTTTGAAATTGTAAATGATCTCTATAACAACAAGTGCCGTCTCGTGAGGGGATGGCTTTCTGCGGAAACTCAAATATCTAACTGGGATTGGGATCTAAGCCTTGAGAAGATTGTTTGACCATTTTCGTCAAACCGAATAGAACTTGTCAGGCCATTTTGTGTTTTCCTTGGCAAATAAATCCATACTCACCACCGAAAGACTAGGCCAATTCAGGTTTCGGATACTTCGTAGGTTTTCCTCCGTCATTTTGACGGGTCAAAGGAAGAACCAAATTTCTCTCTTTTTTTCTAAATTAATGAAACTGCGACAGAAAAAAAATTATGCAAATAAAAATAAATTCGACAGAAAATGTGGAGACCTACGCCGGGGAATTTATGAGATTGTCGAGATCTAGGCTGACACGTCTTATCAGGATGACGTTGGAAAATGCCCGTTGCTCCATCAAAATTGGAAGAGATTCAACCAAAACCTTCGAAACCATCAGAAGACTTCGACATGGTGACGCGCTTTCATGTAGCTGTTTTAATATTGTCCTTGAGGGAGTAGTGCGCAATACTCGGGCCAACACCAATGACATTATCTTTCAAAAGTCCACTCAATATATTGGATACGCGGATGACTTTGACATAATGGGAAGATCCAAGCGAGCAGTTACGGGTACCTTTTCTAGTATGCAGTCAGAAGCGTACAAAATGGGTCTTGTGATCAATGAGGAGAAGTTGAAGTATATGCTGTCATCAAATAAAGCCGATTCCCACCACAGACTTGGTCAGAACGTGACTATTGATAGATATAATTTCGAGGTGGTCAGAGAATTTGTCTACCTGGGTACCGCTGTGAACTCTGCAAATGACATCAGTGCTGAAATCAAACGTAAATTAACTCTTTGCGCTAAGTAAGCAATTGAGGAATAAAGCCCTATCGAGAAATACCAAGGAGACGCTATACAAAACCCTGATCATCCCGGTCTTGATATATGGTGCAAAAGCATGGACCCTTTCTCAGGCAGATGAAAGCTCCCATGGTGTTTTCGAGAGAAAGGTTCTACACACGATTTATTGTCCGGTTTGTGTCGATAGGCAAAATAACGTCTGGCTAAGACGGTACAATTATGAATATTGTACGAAATGTACAGCAACGTGTCCCTAGTCAAGAAAATACGTATTCTGCGGTTAAGATGGCTAGGGCATGTAGAGCGAATGAACATCGACGCTCCATCCCGTAAGGTATTCAACGCTGTGCCAGAGGGTACGAGAAACAGAGGCAGACCTCATCTCCTCAACTTGGGACTCGAAATTGGAGACAGCAAGCTAGAGATCGAGACTGCTGGCGCGGTCTATTATTTGAGGCCCAGGCGCAACCGCATTGTAGCGACAACTAAAGTAAAGTAAGTTAGTTGAGATCTATATGCTGACGACGACGTTGCAATATCTGTATCTGGGAAACATCCCCAAGTCCTCTCAGAACTCCAACAAAATGCCTTAAATAGGCTAACAAAGTGGGCTAAGCAGTGTGGCTTGGACGTCAATCCACATAAAACAGAATTAGTACTCTTTACGAGAAGGTACAAAATTCCTCAGATTAACCCACCCAAGATTAAAGGAATACCATTAAGTATTTCCGACCAAGCCAAATATTTAGGCCTCATTTTAGACAAAAAACTAAATTGGAAGGCAAATATTGATGAAAGAGTAAAAAAGGCTACCGTAGCGCTCTTTACTTGTAAAAAGGCTATAGGATCAAAATGGGGCTTCTCCCCAAAAATAACCCACTGGCTATACACCTCGGTAATCAGACCGATACTCATTTATGAAGTTGTCGTATGGTGGACCGCATTGGACAAGATGGTAAATCTAGATAAACTCATCAAAGTCCAGCGGTCAGCAGGTATGTGCATCACAGGAGCACTTCGCTCAACACCAACCGCAGCCCTGGAAGTGCTTTTGAACCTAACACCTCTTGACATCTTCTCCAAAATGGTGGCAGCCAACTCATGCGTGAGGCTTAGAGCCACCTCTCAATGGATCAGTAACAATACTGGTCATACTACCATCTTAGACAATTTCAGATCTATCCCAGATCGCTTAGACTATACCACCCCAAAAATGGTATTCGATAACAGCTTCCTTGTTTCCATCCCTTCAAGATCGTCTTGGGAAGAAGAGAGACCCCTGGAAGACAATGCGGTACACTTCTATACAGACGGTTCAAAGACCGATCACGGCGTTGGAAGTGGTATCTATTCAAAACAACTGAATCTCAGTCTTTCATATAGACTTCCCAATCAATGTAGTGTATTCCAGGCAGAAGTAATGGCGATTAAAGAGGCACTATCCTGGCTCAAAGAAAACGTTATATCTTGCAAGGATATACGGATCTTCTCGGACAGCCAGGCCGCCCTCAAATCTCTCGCGTCTGTCTCCACAAACTCTCAATTGGTCCACGATTGTCGATCATCTCTGAATGAGATGACAGAACAGTTTAATATCCACCTTATTTGGGTGCCGGGCCACAGAGACATTCCGGGAAATTGCAAGGCCGATGAGCTCGCCAAAAACGGAACACTTCTGCCTACTGTTAGACAAAAACATAACATAGGAACACCACTTGCTACATGCAAACATCTTCTCAAACAATATGCTCTAGAATCAACAAATGCTAGATGGTCACAGGGTACCACCTGCCTGGCAACTAAACAAATATGGCCAAGCATAGACCTAAAACGGTCAAAAGGTTTGATCTCCCTGAGCAGACAAAATATAAGCTCTACAATAGGAGTTATAACAGGACACTGCCTCATAGGTAGATATGCTTTGAGGCTAGGAGTCTACACAAATGACTTCTGTAGAAGCTGCATGGACGAGGAGGAAGAGGAGACAGTCCAACACCTTCTATGTACATGTCCAGCACTCTCCAATAGAAGGAATAATTATCTCGGTAACCCCTTCTTCGATAATACCAGTGAACTGGCAACAATCGACACAAAATGTCTCTCTAACTCTATTAAAAGCACGAAATGGTTTGTTTAAATTCATTACTCTCCCATGAGTAACTTCTTTAGTGGTATCACAACGGACCCTTGAGGTCTAAGTGAGTCAACAACAACTAGACAGCCACTCCAACCTACCTACCTACCTAGTTGAGATCTAAGATCTCAGAAGCCTGAACTAGCCTATTGTGTGTTGTTTGCTTGGTACTAGAGTTCTCTGTTTAAATTCCATGAAAGTTTTGTACGGAATACAATGCCAATTGGTGAATCATTGGTGTATAAGTTAGAAAAAAATGAGGTCTCAATGCTTTATCCTTGAAATAATTAAACACTTAGACGTAGAGGGATTCAAAAATTAGCTTTTAGATCGAGACTAGCATAGAATTCTGTTAAAGCCTTCGTTAACTTTATGAGCTGTATTTTCCATAAGACATAAAGAAAAGATTTTGAGAACTTGGATCTCATCGGCATACATGACAACAGAACAATTCAAAGTACTCAATGGGAGATCATTTATGAACATTCTAAAAAAGAAAATTGGACCCAATATTGTGCCCTGCAGGACACCCCTATTTAGTGGAAGAAACTCCGCTACAAAATCACTGTGTCGAAGAAATTTAACGGAACAAGAAAAGTAACATAGTTATTGTCTTAAGCTTGCCATAAGAGGTAATGTAGGTGTGTTTTGGGCGAACACCAGACTGGTTTTCGCAAAGTAGATTGTTACGATTCAGATGTTGTTGTATGTGGGAATTTAAAAAAGTTCTCAGCCACCTTGAAAAAGAATAGTAAGATAGAAATCGCCCGGAATTAATTCAGATTCTTTGGAACAGGCACAATTTTCGCGGACTTTCAACTAGAAGGAAATATTCCAGCCATGATAATTGTATTGTAAGGGAGGTTATTGATTTAAGGATGGATAAATAGATAGATAGGAAAATAGATAGATCTATAGACGGGTCTTGTATTCTCACCTAAAAAGAATAAGGCTTATATACACACAGTGGACTGTTAGGCTTAAGGCCCCATCAAATAAATCATGAAGGTTTGAATGAAGCAACAGAAACTTAAGTGAATTGAAATCAAGTTTATATGCAGCAGTTATAGCTACGAGTATTTCACGTTTGCAAAGTCGGTCATTAGAGTTTTTAAGTAATTCTCCACCCTTATATGGCAATTTAAATTGAAAAACTTTCCCTTCGCTGCGAGATGAATACATAATGAGCATCTTCATGAGTTAATAACCCTACAGCTCTTCCTCTAAGTTTATCCCTTTGATGAGTTTGATTATTTGGAGTACCTTCAGAGAGAATAAATCAGTCTCTTCTACCAGGTAGCGTCCCAGATACTTGTTTCTTTGATCATTAGTGCTTCGCATCCGCCTAGTATGTGTTCCGGTGTTTCGTCATAAGTATTACAAAATCTGTATGTAAGGGCTGTTTACCAAGCCAAAAATACCAAGTGTCTTCTTTGTTTACAGTGACCCGTGAGAAGTCCCGTTACTTTTCGTAGATTGTTCCTACTTAAGCTGATACAGTTCTTGAAAAGATCTTAGTTATAGTTCCCAAAAAGTAGTTTGGCCTGTCTCATGTTTAGGAGTTCTTTCCGGTTTTTGGATCTTTTGGCCTCCTCCTCTATTTTGATTTCGTTTATAATCCTTGTTTCTCCTCGTTTTCCACAGAAGGGCTTTGGTCCCATTAGTGAAGTCCTTTCGCCTGTTTTAGCTAGGGATTGTGCCTTCTCGTGCCTGGACACCTATATGTCCAGGTTTCATGTATCCTGTGAAACATTATTCTTCTAGCCAAGTTCGTTTAGCCTGCATACAAATTCCCACTCCAACTTAAACGTGAAGGCGTATGAGCTTAGTGCATTGAGAACAGCTTGGCTATCTGACAAAATGGCAATGTTTTGCTTTCGATAATTTCTTCCGAAATTTCCAAATGCACATTTCGCTATGGCATTGACTTCCGCCTGGATGGATGCTAGTGGTATGGAAAGTGTAGTTCTAGGCCCAAAAATCCAGCACCAGTCCATTCTGTCGTTCTCGAACCATTCGGGTACCACTTAATGACATTGGCTTCGAGTTTGAAGTTTTCTGTTTCGCCTGCCCACACTTTTTGCAACTTAACTTCGTGTCTCTAGGAATGTCGATAAGCTTAGTTTCTGCCGACTTAAAAAGGCAGTTTCTTTCGCTGTGACATATACATTTTCCGGACCCAGTCTATTCTTTAGCAAATCTCATAATGGCTCTCTTAGCAGCACTCCCAACTACTACATGTAATAGGGACAGTTGAAGAATAATCTCTATCGATACTGTAGTTCAAGTTATCATTGCTCCAATAATGCATAAACAAGCCAGTCTTTGGACTTTTTATAGTGATTTCCTAGTTGTTTGCAATTCGGTTCTTCGTGCCATGCCTACCATCATGGTGTACACATCTACCTAAGGATATAAGCTTTGCACTGCCATGATTTACCTGCAAGTCTCTTGCATATCATAAGAGGTTTTGTGGCTTTTCCAACGGTGTTAATTCCCGAGGAGTATAATATCTAGAAGGATTCCTAGATTTTGTACTTCTTTCTCTGTTACTATTTCTTCGCCAGAGTGGCAGAAGTCTTGTCTTGATAAATGGAATTCTAGTCGTTTTTGTAGGGTTGATTGATAATCCTATAGATAGACACCATTTGCTTGTAAAAGTTAGTCCTCTCTGATGGATGACATCACAGAGAGTTTTTTCAAGCTTCCCTAGGGCTGTAATGACGATACGAGTATCATCTGCGAAACCGAAACAGCGTACACCTCTTTTTGTGATGATTCTTTGTGTATTTGCGCCTGCTATTGCTCCGCTGATCCAGTGCCCAGCATTTCACCAATCTATCTAGTTATATGCTGTTGGGTACACACTTCTGTACTAGGTCTTTATTTACTGCGACATGGGAGGTATTACCAAAGGCTAGGAATGCACACAAAGCTGTTTCCTTAGTGTCTATAGATTTTTATAAGGTATTAGAGAGTTCAAACCGGGTGGTTTCTCAAGGTCTACTCGTTCTGTAGGCATATTATCCTACATTGAGAGGGCTATTTACTAAAACTTCAGATCTAATGAAGTTGTCAGCTATTTTTTGCAAGGTTTACAGTACAAAGAATGTTAAGCTTGCGATCATCATTCTTGGTATAAATGCTTCGCTATTTTGTATCCATCTTGCCAAACTATCGGTTTCAATGTGCTGCTTATTACATATACAGCTTTAACGGAGCTGCCCACATGCGGTCTTCCAGGAATTTCTTGGTGATGGTTTTGATGTCTATACCTGGCATCAAATGTGAGTCTTGAAAAATCGACTACAACTGGTCTATTGAGGGACTTAAAATTCTACATATTCTCATCTCATCCGTGCATCAGGGCTTGTTGATGCTTCGCAATTAAATAACTTCCATACTGAAACTTTACAAAGACGTGTTCTTTTATGAAGACAAAATACATATTAAAAATCCATTCTTTTAGTATACGTTTTAACCCTTGTGAGAGTTTCCTTGTTAACGTCAATATATTAATAAACCATAACCATTACGCAATCTTCAAGGCTTTGCCAAATTACAGCTTTTGAACTATACATGAGAGATAGAGAGTTCGTGCGAACCGTTCGTGCATTCTATTTAAACTCAAAAGATCCATTAAGTCAAAATAATTATGACGACGAGGTTGTATCTCTGAAGGCAGGGAACGTAAAATATTACGTAAGTACTTACATAGCCAGATATACTATGTAAGTGTTCTATGAAAGATTAGATATCACTGCTCATCTACGTTAACTTGTTTTCTTTGAAAACGAATATCCTTTTGCTTTATACTATAAAGTTAAAAAAAAATAATATTAATTAAAGGAAAACTTTGTAAGGTGTGGAATTCCTAATCAAAAGACTGAAACTTGATTACTCGTAAGTAGATGGGAAGGAATTATAATCTTTTTACATCATATTCTGTCAAAAGAATACTTCTCAACAACCCCAACGACGAACGGTCCGTAGGGATCTATTTTAATAGTGTGCCTACATTAGTTCAAGATTAAGGCAATTTAGTTAGCCGAGTACATCATAGAACCTGATGAAATATTAATTATAAAAGAGTCCCAGGGCACTCACTCTCTTGTTGTAAATATAAACTAGACTAGAGGTTTGGCGCTTTTGAAGGGAACTTCATGCAAAAATTTACTTCCGCATATTTCTCTTATATTTAATTTGTAAGTATTTTAAGAAACTTAAAAAGGAGAGATGAAGTTTTTTTTTTAAGTTGGTCAGTTAAGTCTATGAAAGACTTGCACACATATAATGAGAAATATAAAAGAGATATTGAGTTCAACATTATGTGTTATTATGTAAATGCAATTTTTTTAAACTCAAATGATCACATGAAATAAGTTATTTCACCATAACACTCGCTAGAGGAGATGAATACTCATCAGTTTATCCTTAAGTTCAACTTCGGACGTACTTGTACATTTCAATAAAGAGGTTCTTTCCTTAGCCGCACTATTGCTCCTATACAGGGTGTCCGGTAATTCGTCTGCCATACTTTAGGATATGATTCTTGGTCATATTCTAAGAAAAAAGTTGCTCTACAGTAAAGTCTGGTTTTCAACTTTGACATTACTTTTTCACGATTTAAAAAAGGCTAACTTCGGTGTACCCTAACCCATGTTAACGTCAATTTCTCTGTCAGTACTAATCGTAGGGATCTCATTTTGGCCTTTTTTAAGTAAAAATTCTAACCTTTAAAACTGCGTTTAAATTGAGCTGATATGTTTTTTGGGTTGGGAGTTAGGAAGCAAAATGTTGACTTTGAGGTAAATTAAAAAAAAAATGCGTAATAAACATACGAATAAACATTTACGAACATCAGCCTCATTAACGTTCACGGACCTACGGAGGAGTCCTCAGACGAAGAAAACAGAAGAACAGAAAAACGGCTTCACAGACAAAAAAAAATCAGCCTGGGAGAAGAACTTAATCTGTGAAATAGAAAACAGCCGAGAGCGTCCGAAACATGACGCAGTACACACCACGCTGCACATACTGCAAGGACGGAGAGGGAAATCTGATCACCGATCCTGAAAGCATACTGGAGCGATGGGAAGTGTACTTTAATGAATTGCTAAATGGTCAGCTCACTGCAGAAGTGGAGGCTCCACTACTTCAAGAAGAATATCCTATGTTGCCGCCACCAAGCATAGAAGAGGTTGAGAAGGCTATAGGCCGGCTTAAACAGAACAAAGCCCCGGGAGCCGATGGCATACCAGCCGAATTATTCCATCACGGCGGGCCAGCCTTACGTCAAGCAATTCATGGTATTATAGTGCACGTATGGGAGCAGGAAGAAATGCCAGAAGACTGGCGAAAAGGCACAATATGCCCCATACATAAGAAGGGAAATGTCACAACGTGCAGCAATTATAGAGGTATCACGTTGTGTAGTACCGCCTATAAGATACTCTCCTCTATCCTACAAGACCGGATAACCCATACGCTAAGACCGTCATCGGACAATATCAGTGTGGTTTCATTCATCACAGGCAAATCAACAACTGATCAGATATTTACCCTTAGGCAGGCGATGGAAAAATGTCTAGAATTTAACATCCCAACATACCATCTGTTTATAGACTTTAAGGCCGCCTATGATAGCATAGCCAGGGTAGAACTTTACAAAGCCATGATAAATTGACACGACTATGTAGGTTGACCATGACCAACGTAACAAGGCAAAGAAAAATAGCCGGATTGCTATCCAGACCAATCAACATCTTTAATGGACTCCGACAAGGGGACGGTTTGGCCTGCCTCCTCTTCAACCTGGCGTTGGAGAAAGCAATTCGTGACTCTGGCACGGCAACAAGAGGGACCATCGTCAACAGGTCCAGCCAGTTACTGGCTTACACAGACGACATCGACATCATCGGAAGAACCGAACAAGCTGTACACGATTCCTTCATCCAGATCGAGCAGGCGGCACAAAATCTGGGGCTGCACATTAGTGAAGGTAAAACAAAGTACATGGTGGCGTCGAATGCGAGAGGAACAGTTGGTCAAACAATCAAGGTTGCGGAGCACGAATTTGAAGTGGTGCAATCCTTTAAATACCTTCGGTCAATAGTAGCAGCCGATAACAATATAGAAGAAGAAATACGCGGGCGGCTTCTCAAATCCAACAGAGCCTACTATAGTCTGTCAAAGCTCTTCAAATCCAGAAATCTCACCATAACTTCAAAACTGCTGCTTTACAGGACCATGGTCCTGCCGGTACTCACATATGGATCCGAGACTTGGGTGGTTAGCAAAAGGCACTCCGACCTCTTAGCAGCGTTCGAGAGAAAAGTCTTAAGGAGAATTGTTGGCCCCATATGTGAGGAAGGACGATTCCGGAGATGGTACAATCATGAATTGTACGCAATCTACCTAGAAGCAGATATCGTGACAAAAATTAAGCTCGGTAGACTCCGGTGGGCAGGGCACCTAGCTCGCATGAGCGATGAGGAACCTGCTCGGAAAGTTCTTTGTGGTACATTCTATGGTAGACGACAGCGTGGTAGACCATGCTTGCGCTGGAGAGATGGCGTAAACCAGGACGCCCGAAGCCTTGGGGTACGCAACTGGATGGCGTCGGCTACCGGGATAGGTGGAGAGACTTGTTGAAAGAGGCCAGGACCGGAACCCGGTTGTCGAGCCGATGATGATGATGAATAAACATACAGTTTTCTTATTTTTACCTGCTGAACATAACAGTAATAAGAAAAAAACTCATTAACAACTACACCCAAAAACCCACACATTTTATAATACTTGGGAAAATCTAAAGCAGATAAAAAATCGATTTTTGGGTATTTTACCTACTTTTATTGCAGCACTTGGCAATCGGAGTGGTTTTCCAAGAGTTGATAGTTTTTAGGTAATTTTTTAGACTGTGCACTCATGAAAAGTGTTAAAAGTGTACTTAAGCCTACTTGACTTGATGTAAAAATCCTAATTACCTTACCTCTTCTCAGGGAGAGTTAAATTTGGGATATGAATGTCCAATGGGTAAATTAACTAAATAAGTGGTAGAAAAGATTAGAAAAACAAATGCATTCATCAACAAGAAGAGTCGATGAAAGCAGCTGTTGAAATCGATCCTTCCATCAGCATAAGACGCTTGGCTCTACAGTTTAATGTTTCCAAACACAGAATTTCCAGTATACTACATAGAGAAAATATGTATCCATATAACCTGTGCAAGAACTTCTTCCCAATGACTTTGAAAAGAGACTCGAATTTTTTAACTGGTTGCTAGAGAGACTTTCGACTTTCCATAATCTCCACACATGGGCTTCGAGCAATACACATTCAAGACGGCAAAGATCATTTCATCACAGATTCAGTATCAATATGTGGGCAGGTGTAGTTGGAAATTAATTAATCGGGCTTTTCAAATTACCACCCCGACTTAATTCTACTAACTATCCGGAGTTTTTACAAAATAATCTACCAGACCTATTCGAGGAAGTTCCACTACTTCAACTAGCTTCATCATATTTCCCACAAGATGGTGCTCTGGCTCAACTATGGTTGTGAAGTTCAGGATTGGCTGGATGAAGAATACGGTGGTCGATGGATAGGCAGAAATGGACCAATTCACTGGCCTTCAAGATCTCCCGATCTCACTGTACTGGATTTTTTTGTATGGGGACGAATGAAAGAAATCGTTTACTCATCTGAAATAACGACTTTAACTGAATTAGAACAACGTATTTCCGAAGGATCACTAAAAGTAAGGCAAGAGTTATCGAGAATAAACACTCAAAATTAAATCCAAAAACGGGCTCTAGCATGCATTCAAACGCAGGAGGGCACATTGAGCACTTATTATGACTGTATTTGTGTGTACATAAAATAAAATATTACTTAAAACCACACAAATAATTGTTTTATTCAAACCCATTACACATCAGGGCATAAAATCATTTTTTTTTTTATTTTACCTGTTTGAGATTTTCTCAAGTATCATAAAATGTATTGGTTTTTGGGTGCACTAACGCATTAACAAGTTTTTTTTTTAGTATTGTTTTGTTCATCAGGTAAAAATAAGAAAACTTTATGTTTACTCGTATTACGCTTTTTTTGAAAAAAATTGACCTCAAAGTCAAAATTTTGCTCGGGCAAGAAAAATTCAACACCATTTAAAATTGAATATCTGGCAGCCCTAAAAATACATCAGCTCAATTTAAATGCAGTTTTAAAGGTTAGTATTTCTTCCAAAATGAGGTCCCTACTACAAATACTGACAGAGAATTTGAACTTAAAATGGGTCATGGTACACCAAAGTTACCCTTTTTTTACTTCGTCAAAAAGTGATGTCAAAGTTGAAAATCAGACTTTTCTGTGGATACATTTTTTTTCTTAGAATATGATCAAGAATCAAATCCTAAAGTATGGCAGACGAATTACCTGACACCCTGTATAATACACTAGGAATTTCAAAAATGAATGTTATTAGAGAAAATTGTGCATAAGCATAAAATTAACTTTTTTTAATTTAATTTTAATTTACTATGCAAATATGAATTTATGCAAGAACAAAAATTATACTCGTAATTCGTTGTAGTGGTTTCTAAAAAAATAAACTTTTATATACAAAATTTTTAAACATTTTTAGCTAACTTTAAGTTTTTATTATTGAACGAATGAAAATTAAATTTCCAACAAAAATACTGAGACAGTTTTGAGATATCGAATTTTCAAAAAAAAAAAAATATTATTTTTTTTTTTTTCAAAAATTCAAAAAACATTTTTTTTAAGTTTTGAAACGCAATGTTTTTTAAAGTACATATTTAAAAGCATCTCTATAAAAACAAATTAATTTAAGTTCGTTATGGCGATACTTAGTAATTCAAAATTTGAAAAAATGGTTCTATGGTACCTATGTACAAGCTGTAATACCTTAATTTAAATTTTTTTTATATTAAATTAAAGATCGTGAAAATTAATTAAAAGAAAAAATATCATCAAAATTCTAGGCGCCGTTTTGGAAAAAAATTCGATTTTCCAAAACCATTTTTGAACTTTTGTATGGTGAGAACCGTTATTTTTAGGCAAATTATTTTTTTTCTCACATCCAGTAGATTATTATATAGAGAAACTTTTATTTATCAAGTTAAAAAATCGGGCATGGGGGTTTCGACATACTCGTACTATTAAGTTTTGAAAAAAAAAAATTGGAATATATTTTAAAAATCTTAAATAAATTTTTTGGAAAATTTGAATACACATTAAAACTTTTAGGGAGCTTTAGCATAACAAAAACAATCAAAATGTTTTGTACCGTTTTTGAGAAAATCAAAAAAAAAAAACAAAAAAAAGGTTCCAAGGGGGTTACCATAAATTAAATTTTTTTGGAAAAATTTGGTCAACCATTATCTATGTAGCTTTAATTAAATGAATTTTTTTTCAATTTGTTTTTAAATTTGTGAAAGTTTTTGAGAAAAAAAAATATTTATAAAATTTCGAAAAACAAAATTCGTGTGGCAGGTACAATTTATTTTTTTTAATACAGAACTTGCCCCATAGCACCTATACCGCAAGTAAAAATATATCATACAGAAAAACTAATTTGAAATTTTTTTATCAGGGTTTGCTTTTCTCTTGGCACCCGGATCGCTGAAATTGGTGCACCAAGTTCCGCTTCTCGGTCTCTCCTTACACGTAATGATTTTTTGTGTATTTTTTTTTCTTTCCACTTTTGAAGGACCACTTTGTATTTAGTTATCCAATTGAAGTTTTTTAACTTTTGATTCTAAATTCGTATGTTTTTTTATACTTTTGTGTATATTTTTCTATTTATGCGGATATATGTATAATGGGTTATTTGTTTGCTATTTTCTTTTTGGCAACACTGTTTTTGACAGCTCACGCACGTTTTGTGTTTTGTGTCACTGTCAAACATCTTCAGTTTGGTCTATAATTTAACCGTGAAATGTCTTACAAATGAACAACGCTTGCAAATTATTGAATTTTATTATCAAAATGCGTGCTCTCTTAAGAAAATTCATCGCGTGCTTCTTCGATTTTATGGTCAGTTTAATCGACCTACTGAGGCGGTTGAATGAATACGTGAACAAGCAAAACTGCCGTATTTGGAGTGAAGAGCAGCAAGAAGCATTGCAAGAGCTACCAATGCATCCAGAAAAAGTCAGTGTTTGGTGTGGATTATGGGTTGGCGGAATCATTGGGCCGTATTTCTTCAAAGATGATGCGAATCGCAACGTTACTGTGAATGGTGAGCGCTACCGTACGATGATAACAAACTTTGTTTTGCGCAAAATGGAAGAGCTTGACTTGCATGACATGTGGTTTCAACAAGACGGTACCACATGCCACACCGCACGCGTAGCAATGGACCAACTGAGAGGCGAGTTCGATGAACAGTTTATTTCACGTTTGGGGCCGGTCAATTGGCCGCCTAGAACGTGCGATTTAACGCCTCTAGACTATTTTTTGTGGGGCTAGGTAAAGCTCATGTCTATAGCGACAAGCCCGCATCGTACTGGAATCCAACATTGAAGCATTTATTCGTGAGATACCGGCGAAATGTTAGAGAGAGTATGCCGAAATTGGGCTAAGCGAATGGACCATTTGAGGCGCAGCCGGGGCCAACATTTGCATGAAATAATCTTCAAACATAAAATAATATCGACCGTACTATCGGATCAAATTTTCTGAATTTTATATATTTTTTTTTTTTAGTTTGCGATAGGTCTTAAAAAAATCACTCGTTAGAAATCGGACGGCAATTTTATGCATTTGAACATTTTTCTTTTATAAAATCCATCACCAGCAGTATGGCTTTTGAAGCAATAGGTCTAGTGGTCTTATATATCGCCAAGCAGAGGCAGAAATCTTTACATTATTTTGATTATTACACTTGATATTTCAATATCAGTTGATAGAGGTTTTGCATCAAGCTCTCTTATGGAAATTGCGTGCAACCGCATTGTATTGGATAGTTTTAAATCTGAAATTCATAAACTATATACTGGTGTGCCACAGGGATCCATTTTGTCTCCGGCTCTATTTATCATGTTTTTCAATGATCTTTAGTCTGAAACTTCTAATCCATTAAATGGCTTTGCTCATGACATATCCGTTTCTAGATGCAAGTCCTTATTCTTCGGATGTGGATTCAGAGATTCTTTCTTTAGAAGCACGACACGAATGCGGAATGCTTTTACGGCTCAATATTTGCCTTCCGTTACGATATTCAGTGATTCAAAACCAATGTGCTTCGGTATCTTCTTTTGAATCCTCTACAACTTTCCTAAACGCTCGAATTGTGCTCAAGCTTTTTGACAGGTGATTGCGGACAAATTGTTGAAGTTACATCTGTCAAATTAGAAGTCATTTTGTAAGCTTGTCTTTTGAAAAGCATGAGAGGAGAGTTACAACGTATAACAACATTTGCGAACGGTTCTTGTGTTCGAGAAACATTTCGCATACTTCGTCCATTTTAAGGTCGCTATTATCGTCTTTCCAAGAGAACTATTCTTAAATATCGCAGCTGTCCGTAGAGTCGAATTCGAGGCAGTCAATTCCGCGTTGCGCACAAGAACTAGGCCTTCCTCAAACTATAACTGGGGGAATTTTGCGTCATGACTTGAGACTTAACCCGCAAAAATTTCAATTTACCCAGGAGTTCAGTGTTTACGACCATAGACAACGATGTGCGTTCGGTAAATAGGCTCTAGAGCTGTAGGTCGAAAAATCACATTCAGGGACGAGGCTCATTTCTGGATGAATGTGTTCGTCAACTAGCACAATTATCAAATTGGGGACAATAACAGTCCACACAAGATCCACCAAATTCCAATAAATATATCCAGAGAAAGTCACTGTTTGTTGTGGATTTTGGGCTGCGGGAAGTATTAATTCATACTTCTTTGAGAAGGACATTGGCCAGGCCATCACTGTCAACGGCGAGCGCTATCAGTCGATGATAACTAATTTCTTTTGGCCCAAATAGGGTGATATATATACCGACAAAATGTACGAGTGGTTTCAATATGATGGTGCTACGTTCCCCCCAGCCGCTGTCACAATGGACATTTTGCCCGACCGATTTCCAAACATAGTTATCTCACGCAGAAGCGATTGAATTTGCCAATGAGATGGGGATCTGCGGCGTGTCTAATCGAGAAACTGTTGAGTGTCTTTAACCTGGCAAAGTCCAGCAGTGCAACTTTTAGTCACGTCGAAGTGCTTCCTTTATCTCCTCGTGGTGGTCCCCGGGCAATGATTTGTGTATCCACACGAATTAGCTAAAAAAAAACTCGATAAGATAGGTTACGGAGGCTAGCACTCTCCGTAGCTGAAAACCATCTTGCTACCGAAACGGAAACAACGCCTCGGATAACTAATTAGTCGTATGTATACGACTTTTGGCTATCGAATTAGAACAACGATTGGTTTCTGGAATGTGAGGACACTCGTCGATGATGGCAGTGAAGGTCCCCACAACGCCAGATTCCTCCAACTAGAGAAGGAATTCATGCGGTACAGGCTGGACATCTTAGGCCTTAGCGAAATACGTTGGATGGGCTCGGGCAAGTTCAAGTCACCATCGCGTAACACTGTACTGCTCTACTCCGGAAAAGCTCCAGGAAGCACACGTGAAGCTGGGGTTGGACTGCTGCTAACAAAAACAGCTGTCAGCAGTCTGATTTCATGGGAGCCTCTTGCAGAAAGAATAATAAAGGCACGATTCCGGACAAGAGTACGTCCCGTCACCATTATAACGGGTGATTTTTTTGAGGTTAGGATTTTCATGCATTAGTATTTGACAGATCACGCGGGATTTCAGACATGGTGTCAAAGAGAAAGATGCTCAGTATGCTTTGACATTTCATCATGAATAGACTTACTAACGAGCAACGCTTGCAAATCATTGAATTTTATTACCAAAATCAGTGTTCGGTTCGAAATGTGTTTCGCGCTTTACGTCCGATTTATGGTCTACATAATCGACCAAGTGAGCAAACAATTAATGCGATTGTGACCAAGTTTCGCACTCAGTTTACTTTATTGGACATTAAACCAACCACACGAATGCGTACAGTGCGTACAGAAGAGAATATTGCGTCTGTTTCTGAGAGTGTTGCTGAAGACCGTGAAATGTCGATTCGTCGCCGTTCGCAGCAATTGGGTTTGTGTTATTCGACCACATGGAAGATTTTACGCAAAGATCTTGGTGTAAAACCGTATAAAATACAGCTCGTGCAAGAACTGAAGCCGAACGATCTGCCACAACGTCGAATTTTCAGTGAATGGGCCCTAGAAAAGTTGGCAGAAAATCCGCTTTTTTATCGACAAATTTTGTTCAGCGATGAGGCTCATTTCTGGTTGAATGGCTACGTAAATAAGCAAAATTGCCGCATTTGGAGTGAAGAGCAACCAGAAGCCGTTCAAGAACTGCCCATGCATCCCGAAAAATGCACTGTTTGGTGTGGTTTGTACGCTGGTGGAATCATTGGACCGTATTTTTTCAAAGATGCTGTTGGACGCAACGTTACGGTGAATGGCGATCGCTATCGTTCAATGCTAACAAACTTTTTGTTGCCAAAAATGGAAGAACTGAACTTGGTTGACATGTGGTTTCAACAAGATGGCGCTACATGCCACACAGCTCGCGATTCTATGGCCATTTTGAGGGAAAACTTCGGAGAACAATTCATCTCAAGGAATGGACCGGTAAGTTGGCCACCAAGATCATGCGATTTGACGCCTTTAGACTATTTTTTGTGGGGCTACGTCAAGTCTAAAGTCTACACAAATAAGCCAGCAACTATTCCAGCTTTGGAAGACAACATTTCCAAAGAAATTCGGGCTATTCCGGCCGAAATGCTCGAAAAAGTTACCCAAAATTGGACTTTCCGAATGGACCACCTAAGACGCAGCCGCGGTCAACATTTAAATGAAATTATCTTCAAAAAGTAAATGTCATGGACCAATCTAACGTTTCAAATAAAGAATCGATGAGATTTTGCAAATTTTATGCGTTTTTTTTTAAAAAAAGTTCTCAAGCTCTTAAAAAATCACCCGTTATAATGTTACGCCCCAACGGAGCTCGCATCCGATGAGGAGAAAGAATGCTTCTACAGTCGGCTAGGAACCCCTTACAACAACACACCGCGCGGAGATATTAAAATGGTTATAGGAGATTTGAATGCTAAAGTTTTTTTTTTTTTTTTTATAATCTACCCGCGCTCAAGGGATTATGATTACCCTTTAAATGTTTCAACACAGCGCGGGCGTGAAGTTACGGAAGAGAAAGAAGGATAGGAAAGATGTGTGGCACGATGTTCTGAGACTGAAGGTGGTTGTCTCAGATTTTTTATCTTTATTTTATATATATATTATATTTTATATTTATTTTATAAGTTGGCAGCAACAACGATGGACTCAAACATGTGATGGGAAACCATGGAGTTGGGAATTGCAATGATAACGGTGAGCGGTTCATTGACTTCTGCAATACTAACGGACTCGTCATTGGCGGCACCATGTTTGAGCACAAGACGTGCCACAAAATAAGTTGGGTGTCGACGGACAGGCAAGCTTCTTCGAATCAAATTGATCACTTCGCGATTAGCCGGCGCTTTAGAAGCAGTCTTCTGGATGTTCGAAATAAAAGAGGGGCCGATATGGGACTTGCTCGAGACCCCCACCTTATGGTAGCTACTGTAAGACTTCGTACAGCTGCAACTCGGAAATCCAACGGCATAACCCTCTTACCCAGGTTCAACGTCGACAGACTAAAGGATCTCTTAACACGCCAACAATTGAGAGACCACCTTTCACACGGAATGATGACAATCAGCAGCACGGAACCTGAATCCATTGAAAACCACTGGAATGCTGTGAAAAATGTTCTTATATCAGGTGCTGAATGCTGAAAGAATAGTCGGCCGAGCGAGGGGAAACAATAACGCTTGGCTTTCTGAAGAAACCTGGATACGGATTAGCGAACAGCAAAAACTTAAGGCACGTATTGCAGCTGCAACTGGAGTAGAAAAAAGAGAGCTAGAATCCCTGTACCGCATGAGAAAGAGAGAGGTACACCGCAGTGTAAGACGTGATAAGCGTAATCACATCAACGCTTTGGCCCAGCAAGCAGAAGATGCTGCTAACAGATGCGACAGTAGAACCGTCTACAGCATTACAAAGGAACTGGTTGGAGCTCGCAGTTCCAAACAACACCTCGTAAAAGACTCAGACGGCTCGCTACTTAGTTCGGATGAGGATCAGCTGAGAAGGTGGAAGGACCATTTTGCGTCGGTATTAAACCGAGTTACCGACAGCAATGCGCTACTGATACCTGCTGAGCCGACAGAAACAACAAATTCCCGAATCCGCACTGCACCCCCCAGTAGAGATGAGATCCGCAACGCAATCAAAGCACTGAAGACCAACAAAGCGGTAGAACTTGATGGCATTCCTGCAGAGCTTCTACAAGCGGCGCCAACGACATCGAGCGAACTCCTGCATCCACTCATAAAGAAAGCTTGGGTCTCCGAAGGATTTCCGAATGAGTGGAAAAAGGGAATGACAGTGAAGCTCCCTAAAAAAGGAGACTTAACACAGTACGAAAACTGGAGGGGGATTTGCGTCCTGCCTGCCGTTGCAAAAATATTAGCGAAAATAGTACTGAAACGCATCAGGGAACATCTAAAAGCCACACTCGATGCCGAACAAGCAGGTTTCCGCACTGGATCCTCATGCATTGATCATATCAATACTTTAAGGATCATAATTGAGCAGTGCGTCGAATATCGATCACCACTCCACCTGCTATTCATCGACTTTAAGAAGGCTTTCGATAGCGTAAATAGAGAATTTATTTGGCATGCTTTACGCAGGAGGGGTATCCCGGATAAATTAATAGCTATTATTAAGGCAACTTATGATGGATCCAAATGTCACGCTTTGCACGAAGGGAGGCTGTCGGAAGAGTTTGAAGTCCAAAGTGGAGTCAGACAGGGCTGCATTCTGTCACCAATATTGTTTCTGTTGGTGATAAGCGATGTCCTGCGAGCGGCCTTGACGGGAAACGGAGGAATTCGATGGACTCTGACGTCTCACCTGAAACATCTTGACTATGCGGACAACCTATGCTTGCTCTCTCATAGGATCATGGATCTCCACCAAATGACAACAGGGGCTAAGAGAGAAGCAGAAATCATAGGGCTGAAAATCAACTACGGCAAAACAAAGATGATTAGGCTAGGAACCACGTCATCTTCTCTCATAAATATTTCTCAACAACCGTCAGAGAAAGTACAGAGCTTCCAATACCTTGGAAGTATCATCTCTACCGAGAGTGGTACCGAACAGGACATCAGCAGTCGAATCGGGAAGGCGAAGGCTGCTTTCGGTATGCTTCGAAATATATGGAGGAATAACTCTCTTAGCTTAAGAACCAAGCTACGGTTGTTTCGATCCAACGTCGAATCCGTGTTACTTTACGGTTGCAGCACTTGGAAAGTAACAGTAGGTGTCACTAAGAAGCTGCAAAACGTTCATTAATAGATGTCTACGAAACATCCTTAGGATTTTCTGGACCAATCGTATATCAAACAAAGAGCTCCTTAGGAAAACGGGTCAGGAACCTATAGACTCTATTATACGACCTCGTAAGTGGCAGTGGATCGGACACACGCTTCGAAAAGGCGACAACTGTATTGCGGCTCATGCAATACAGTGGAATCCGCTCACTCAAGAAGGAAGAAGAGCTGGACGACCGAGAAGCTCATGGAGAAGGACAGTCGAGGAGGAGTCAGCCCAACTAGGCAAGAGTTGGAGGGAGTTGCGACTCATATCCAGGAACCGAACACGATGGCGAGCTGGCGTTGTGGACGCCCTATGCTCCACTAGAGCTAGAGGTCCCCCACGGACATAAAAGGTCTGAGGACCTAAGTAAGTAAGTAATGAGATGGTGTCCAAAACACTAAACCAAAAACCACAACTGCCCTGAATGCCACGTTTAATGGAAAATCTTTTATAAAGTCGATACAAACATAAGGCAAAGTTAGCAAAATCCTATCCCAGATCACTTACGTCAGAATAACGCTTTAAAATTGTAAGTACCGATACATGGTTCATGGTGTAAGATATGGTTCCCGAAATTTAAACATCCAGATTGCGCTTCATTAGACTGACAAATGGTGGAAAATAATCTTTCCGAAGAAGCCTTAACACCATGACCACTGGGCTTTAATTTTATTTGAATATATTTTATTTCATATACATCTTTAAGATCACCATCTTTAATCGGGTTTGGGCAATAGCAATTGCGGTAGGCTATATTATCCTTTTGGGGTAGTAAAGTAAATACCAGCAGTTTCGACCATTTAACTTTGCCATTTTGCTTCTTAGTCTTCAGTCCTTATTTATTATTTATGGATTCAACGTTAAAACTAAGAAAATGTGGCATGGGAAGTCATGTGAATGTTCCAGACAAATACTTTGTGATAAATGTGCTTTTTCGACTCTCCGCAAACGAAACCTCAGTTGGAGATATAAGGCTTCTCAAAATATCAATACAAAGCGTTTAGTTGAATCGTTGCCCTGCGGAATCTAGTTTATCTATAACATTTTAACTCCAACAAAGAAAAACCTATCAACGTCCTATACATCCTTGCAGAAGTTTTATTGAAAGACAATAAGATATTCTTGCTTGTCAATCCTCGGGACGTTTTCTTTCTTTTTACTTATGGTTTTTGTTAAATTTCATTTCGATTCTACCCAGGGCTCTTTCAACAGGAGTACAAAAATGAGAACGGTATTTTTTATTTTTTCTTGTTTTTTTTTATTGTTTTATATTCAAAGCCTTCTTCTCCTTTTTCTTCAAGTTCCGTGTTGGAATTCAAAGGATCTACGAAGCAAGGGAACTTAGCCAAAAGGCATTGCGACGGACGGGTCGGGTTGTTTGGGGAACTTCACCACGATTGATAATTAGGGAACGATGTTCTATGAATAAATTAAAATGTATCCAATGGATGCTATGTCTCGTTCTTAGTTGAGTTGCTTCCCAGGCAGCATCGCAGCGCCACGGTCTTCACAAAATGGGTAGGATTCCGGACTTAAATTGGATAAATTGAGATATATACCTAATGAAAAGGACACCGCCTCCGCGTTCAAGTTATTTCATGGCATCCCGGCAGCACGGAATAGGAGAATGGGATCAAGGATGAGAGTGGAATTGATTATTTGTTTGCCGGCAAAACATGCCTTTGGTTAGTGATGGAACTAATTCATTTCGTTAACTATGTGGGTTGTGTTTTGGGAGCGGTAGCAAACGGTTTCTGTGTGTTCTCGAATTAATTACGAATTCGCCAGGCGGTTCCAAAGAGATTCGTATAGAACGGAGGAGACTATGGAACTATGTGAGTGGAAAGTTGATTGCACCTTGAAGGACTTTTGTTGGAATTGGTAATTTTTATCAGGTATCGATGATGAAGATTGAAATTAAAGGTAATTTTTTTTTTGAAATTAAAGAAAAGGTAATGCGAATTATTGAAAATTTCATTGCCGAAAATAGTCAATGGCTGCTAATAATTGGGTTTGCTTACATCTGGGAGTTTTAACAGGTTGTAAACTGTTTGTGCTAACATTTATTTCTGTAAACAGATTTGTTTTTCTTTAATCCACTAACAATTAATCGTTTGCGTGCTGTTGCTCGTTCCATTTCAATAAGTTAATTAATGCTTCGAAATGATTAATTACTTAGATCTGAGGTGGGTGAGGACTTCCATTCACAGCCCATGTTGCTAAAAGTGAGATGTTACCAGATGAACCTGTTATAAGCCAACACGGTTGCACACACACGTAGTCGTATCTCCCAATTCGGTTACTGGGATCGAGTAATAGGGTCTGCTGTCCTCAGGCAAAGCAAGCTCTTGATGTCCCTGCTATGGAAGTAGTGGAAAAGTTATGAGACCCTTTTCCAATCAATGAAGAGGCAGCGCCACCACCCAATATAGAAGAGGTAGGCCCAGTTTTGAAAAAGCTTAAGAACAACAAGCCCGCAGGTTCTAATGGCTTACATGCAGAGAACTTCAAATAAGGAGCTAATGATTTGGTAGCATGCATCAAATAATCAACTAAGAATGATTCAGAGAAAGTGTGTTTCATGACTGGTCGGCATGCCCCATCTACAAAAAATGTGATCCTACTTCCTCCAAAAACTATCCAGGATTATTCCTTCTAAGCGCCGAATTTAATATCGTATTTATGACGTCTTGCAACATTATCGTACGCAAGTACCAGTGTGACTGGCTTCCAAGCAGGCAGATCGATCATAGACCAAATTTTCACATTAGGCCAAATCCTGGAAAAGATTAACGAATTTCCATTCGAGACTTACCCAGACATTTCATAGATTGGGAAAGATGATATCAATAAGCGCAAAGTAGGTGAAATATCCCCCGAAACATTCAACACTGAAAATAAAGCCCAAAAATGTATTGCAAAATCCCTAGAACAAAGTATTGGAAATATGCCCAATATTTCGGATTTGCACAAGATGATTGCCGAGTTGCTTTACACAACAGACAAAACACAGACTTTGATGCGATTGTCATTACAAAAAACCAATTATTGGAACAAAACCTGCAACTAATGAACAAAGTCGCGAATATGAAGGAGTAATACGAGCTTTTGGAATGCCGGATTAACGAAAGAGAGAAGAAATAAAATGCACGACTGGATCGCACGAACTTGCTCTTATGTAAAAGTACTTTGGAATTTAAAATATAAAACATGGATTTAATAAGATAAAAATGTTCAAATGCATGGATTCGCTGTCTGATTTCCGGAAAAGTATGAATTTATGCAAACAAAGTTTAAAAATCCTTTTATTATTAAAGTAATTTTTTATATAACAAATTTCTTTAAAATTTTTCGAGAACAAAATTTGTGATGCCAATTTTAAGTATTTAGTAGTATAGATTTTAGGAAATAATTTTAAAAAATAATCGTCCAAACGTTTTGAAGATATTGATTTTTCAAAACAAAATCTTGGAATTTTTTTAATTAATAATATTTTTTCGAATATTTTTATATACAATAATATTTTAAACTTAAGGGGCTCCTGCTAAAAATTCCCAAAAATCATGCGTTTTTTTTGGCATTCTAGACCGTACTAGTACCTTAAAGCTCTCTTATTTGCAGATGATATTGTTCTTTTTTTCTTACTATCCGGAAGTCTAGTACAAGTAGTGGAATTCAACTGTCAATTTAAACAATCGAAGGCGATGGTATTTAAAAACGATTCTGGCAGATTGGTTAGAAATGAAAAATGGCATTTCAACCATGAACTTATCGAAGTTGTGAAATCATATAAATATCGTGGTGCACTTAGGGTAAAGTCGGGGGATATGGCACCCATTTTTGTTTTCTTTATAGCTTGAAAAATAAAAAAATGAGGTGCATTATTCATGGAACCACAAGTGGCATATTATGTACTTAATCCACTCGTCTGGCTTAATGGGTCAAGCATAATCCTCGCCACAGCCCACACAAATGTTTTCCTCAAAGTCTTCTGGTTCACTTGACCCATCATGTTGGGATATTATCTCATCATCTGAAGAACTGATGACAGCGCCAGCGTTGACATTCTCTTTTCGATATTTTTGTGTGTTTTTAACTTTTAATTTCTTGAAAGATTTTTGTTTTAAAGACTCCAGGTTTTCCACTGATTACAAAACTCGAGACTTTTGAGACCTTGTATGTGGCTTGATACCCCTTGAGATAAAGGATATCAAAGAGATCAAGTTCAGCATTTGTCCTAAAGTTATTTCAATTACGTCTTGGGAACATTTTGCTGTGTAGTTGAATTGTTGAAAGTTAACGAAGAGAAGTTAAATTTCAATAAAACATTACTTCAATGATAATTTGCAGTGTTGGTGTAGTCTTCATCGTGGATTATTTTTAATGTCTAGCCCTTTAAGCAGTGTTTTAAAGGCAGTGGAGGGAATTAAAAAGAAAACGAAATAATAATTTATTGCTGTGCAATAATAAAAGTAGGTACAAAAGGTGAAATGGCGCCGCGCCGGTGCCATATATGCCAACGTTCCGAGGTGCCATATCTCCCTTTTGATAGTACGAGTACTTCTGCTTCACCAAATAACACGCACATTATTAACTGTCCCTTTTTACTTGCGACTTATATACATACATACATATGTAGGTACTATAAGGCATGTTATGCATTCGTAAAAAAAATCGAACTCGAGATTTTGATCAAAGTTGACATTACGATGATAGCGAAGACTAAAAAAATGGGTCTCGCAATTCTGTCTGTCTGTCTGTCTGTCTGTCTGTCTGTCTGTCTGTCTGTCTGTCCGTCTGTCCGTCTGTCCGTCTGTCCGTCTGTCCGTCTGTCCGTCTGTCCGTCTGTCCGTCTGTCTGCCCGTCTGTCTGTCCGTCTGTCTGTTCGACTACAGCCTAAACGGCTCGGGCGATTTTCTTTAAACTTGGTAGATTTCATTTTTAATTTTTTCCCCCGCACGTTTTTTTTTGTCTTTTTTTTTTAAGACCAAAAATAACGGTACCTGCCATACGATTTTTTCAAAATTTTATAAATATTTTTTTCTCAAAGATTGTTTGACAGATTCAAAAAATAAAACTACAAAAAAATTTCATTTAGTTAAAACTAGGTAATGGTTGAAAAAAATTGTCCACAAAATGGTTATTGAGGGTACACCCCATGGAACCATTTTTTTTTTTTGTTTTTGATTTTCTCGAAAATAGTACCACCGATGTTAATAAATTTTTTTAATAAAGCTCCCCAAAATATTGAATAGAATTGTGTATTCACATTTTCAAAAAAAATTGTTTCGGTTTTTAAAAAAACATTCAATTTTTTTTTTTCCATAACACAATATTTTGAAAACTTCATGCTAGATTTTTTTAGACTTGATAATTGAAAGTTTCTCAATAAAATCTACAAGATGTGTGAAAAAAAATATTTTACCTAAAAATAAAGGTACCCACGATACAAATGCTAAAAAATGTTAAAAAATGTTAAAAAATGTTAAAAAATGTTAAAAAATGGTTTTCAAAAATCGCATTTTTCTCGAAAACGGCGCCTAGAATTTTGATAAAAAAAAAATTTTCTTTCAATTAATTTTTACGATCTTTAGTTTAATAAAAAAAAAATGAAATTAAAATTTTACAGCTTGTACCTACCATAGTTATCACAACGGACCAAATATTAGTCTAAGTGTGTTGACCTTTTTCCGGTCAGCAGCCACTTTAACCATTAACCTAACCTACCATAGAACCATTTTTTTTTTCAAATTTTGAATTACTCATTATCGACATAACGGATTTTAATGAAATTTTGTATAGAGATGCTTCTAAAGAGTTTAAAGAACATTGCATTTCAAAACTTAAAAAAAAATAATTTTTGAATATTTGAAAAAAAAAAATCGTTTTTTTTTTTTTGGAAAATTCGATATCTCAAAAACTGCTCAGTATTTTTTTGGAAATTTAGTTTTCATTGGTACAAGAATAAAACGTACGTACCAAATTTTTTTCTCAAAAATTTTTTAAAAATTTTTTATATTAAACCTTATTTTATTAAGAAACCACTACTACAAGAATTAGCAGACAACTGCGGACTGGATTTTATTCTTAAAGTTCAAGCCTACAATGGAAAGGAAGTCAAAGATTCCCTGTATAATCTCATCGCTAAAACTGATGGAAAATGTAGTCTCAAATGTATCGTCAGGTGACTTTTTCAGTACATAGAGCCACATATAGCATGCTTTAACACAATCTTTGCGAACGAAATTATTTTAAGATCGATTTTAAACAAAATCTGATACCTGCGGTTTTTTAAAATAAAAGGTAGTAACTAGTAGGATTGAACTTTATTGAAAGAGTTAAGATGGAATGAGATCCATGATGATGATGTAGTAGCGCTTCTTAACTGCGTGTGTTCAAATCTTCGCAGATGTTACGATCGTCAAAAGTATTTTATGAAAATTAATCAGGATTATCAATTGGACACGTCCGTCAAGTTAGAATTACCACCTACAATACCACCCTGAAAATATGCTAAAATTCGAAAATGAAAAGGGACAGTTTTTATAATTTTAGCAAAATTGACATAAGCAAGTTGTCAAAATGCGACACTGTAAAGCGCTTTCGCTTGGTTGAAAGTAACCTAAACCTAAGTCATTCGAAAGAACAACTCAAGAAATGTCTTATTGTTGGGTCCAAATCATTGCTAGGTATTCTGCCCTACTTTCTAAACATTTGGTTCGTTAAGATAGTTGAACTTTTGCATCTGAAATGAATATTGAAAATAGCTAACTCATATTTTCTTACATAGCTTAGGTAAAAATATTTAAAACAACCAGCATATGGTAGCAAAGACTAGACTAAGTCTAAATATCACTAAATAAAATGAAAAGCCATTCCATTTTTAAGCATGAAAATTTTAGTAATCCCATTACAAAGCAAATGAACTCATCTTTCAAACTTTTGCATACAACAAATCGTTAAGCCCAGGAGGCGCCATTAAAAACTTTGAATAAATAAACTCCAACAATAAAGCCTCGAAAAAAGTATGCTTCTTATCTGCAGCACAGACCAAATGAATCCTACCCATGCATTTGGCAATCGAAACATGAAACATTTCCATTTCCACCGGAATGACTTTCAGGAGTGATTTAATTTTTGGCAACATTAATTGGAAGCGATCCGACTCCAAATGTGCCCACGATTGTTAGTCGGCCTTCCCTCCCGTCTGTGTCGTTGCAAATTTTTTTATTGCAAATCCCATCGTCCCATCGAGCTATGCATAAACGGAGGTATATATAAAGGGTTCATGGAGAAATCAGCAATTCGAATGGCGTCAGACAGTCCCTCTTCAATGTTAACGCACATCCTACACATAGAATCGGAAACGGATCCATATGCGAAGCACACCTGAACCCAGTGCAACACTTACTGTGTACTACAGGTAAGAGACTCTTTTCAAATTTAATATTCCCATTCACACACAAGTCGTTCGGGTGGGTATCTACAGGAAAAGGTAGGAGATATTTAGTTATAGGAACCAAGGGATGTTGGTTTTACTAGTGCATTCTGATTCTGATGCTCTTCCAAGCCGCTAACTGAACCACATTCCGTTGATGTTATTCCTCTAAGGACGTAATTGTGCGACCATAGACGGAGCATTACAAATTCAAACATTCATCGTCACTTTTTGTAGTCTTCAACAGCATTGCCAACGTTAGTCAATACCTCTTGGCATGGTGGTAAATGCGTTGGACTGTCAGGGAGAAGGTCTGTGTTCAATTCCCAGTCCATGCATATATGTTTTTTTTTTCAGTACTGCCTATTGCGAGAAAGTGACAAATCCTTCAAGAGTATTTCTTGGGAAACTGCTTCTCATCTTAGCCGTTCGGACTCGGCAAAAAATTGTAGGTCCCCTCGATTCCTGCCAACAAGAACACAGGAATAGTCGAGAGTTACTATATTGTAGGCTCTCTACGAACCGTTGGTTGGCCACTAATTTGTTAATTTATATTTGTAACTATTTCAATCGAATTAATATCATCTATAGATAAGGTGATCCTATGTCCTGCAAGAACTATCGATGCAAATCTTTGCTAACCGTATGTGAGAGTCTTAAGCCATTCAGAAGACAACCGCAGGCCCCCGATCCAGCAGATCTAGTAAAGACAAAATCTTCACACTGGGGGAAATCCTAGAAAAGAACAACGATTTTCAAGTTGCAAAATCCACTATTGATTTCAAAGTTGACAAGGACGACATGCGTTTTAGGGACCAGACCATTCCGGATATCAGAGTCCTTGGAAGCAGCTTTTTTGGTATCGGGAATAGCTGTTAACCACTGCATCTCTATCAGAGTCTTTGCAAGGGTCAGGAGACCAATGTTTCTTCTCAAAGCTTTTGAACAGAAAAATTCTTCTTTTTGCATTCCTCATCTTTTTTATATTGCTACTTATACTATTGTGTGTTCAAATAAAATATTCAAAACCGATTAGGGGCTTACTGACCCAAGTGTAGGAACAAATCTGGGGCCGAATTACCGCTTCAGTGACGAGTGAGTGAGTCACATCAGTGATCGAATGAAAATGTCAAATTGGAGTAATTTATTGCTCGATAACCTAAGCGGTAATGCCAAACTCACAAAATTCAGTCACGTATTACTCGATAACTGATGCGGTAATTTGGCCCCTGAACTTTTAAGTCCTCTGTCTCATATTAAAGAACTTCAATGCAAAGCAAATGAACTCAGCTTAGGCTTGAACAATCTTTTGACATTTACTGTCAAATGACTCAAGTAAGTGGAGAAAGAAAGACACATTGATAGAACTCAGGGTTAGATCCGTTTTGAAAAGATTGCCAAAAAAATACTGGTAATGCATCCCTAAAGAAATACAAGAAAGAATTGTCGAAAATCGAACAATCTTTCTGCAGGATCTTTTCAAGAAAATTAGACGAAACCTCCGAATCATCAAAATTGAGAAAAATATTCTCTTTTATAACAGTTATACTTAGTTGCCCTAAAAATCTTGATGGCCCCTGAACCTACACTTGCAAAAAATTGATCAACTTGCTACTGGATACTCATTTTTCAGATCGCTCTTAAATTATTAATAATCCTGACCTAAACCTAAATTAACATATTCAAAAGGTTTTATCACATGGAACAAGCTACGTAAGGCGTTCAACATCTTCAAAACTTATAAGTTTGCAGAACTACCAGCTAATCTCCAAACGACTTCTGATATAATTCTTGCAAATCCGAAGTTAATTTTCAATAGTAGTTTGAATCTAGTTCACACTACAT
Organism: Philhelius festivus; assembly: GCA_963931855.1. Classification (NCBI taxonomy): domain Eukaryota; kingdom Metazoa; phylum Arthropoda; class Insecta; order Diptera; family Syrphidae; genus Philhelius; species Philhelius festivus. The sequence goes on from OZ007556.1 coordinate 157,875,578, forward strand.
ATAAGGCCAAGGTTGTATTCACACCCAAGGTATATTCTGCATTGGATTTGCTTATGATATCACTATCTTAGCCGTAAGTACGTTTGAAGAAACTCTGTGCGAAAGAGAACTAACAATTACACGGAAATGGTGTCTATCTGTAGGACTATCAATAAACCCCTCCAAGACGACAATCATACCATTTACCAGGAAAAGATCTCTGCCACATATTAAACCTATCCATTCAGGCCACAAAAGCCACAAGAATGTGTATGAACTTGCAGGCAAGTCAAAGGGCTGTAAACCGAAAATAGTCAGGTGGATGTACACTCTGATGTAAGACCCATCATTGCCTATGGTGCGTTTCCATGGCATGGGTTCCCTGAAAACCTGCCCTAGCGCAGCTATGGAGGTTATCTTCCATGTATCCCCTCTCCACGGATTCTCAAAAAAAGGAACTGGGACAGGCAAAATTATTGGTCCCAGGGAAAAAGACTTAATCAACTGGTCTACAGTTACAAACCTTCTTGACATCCCAAGAGACAGACGGTATGATCAAAAATATAATTTCGAGAAAACCTGTCGAAGAAATAAACTACACTCTCGCAACAAATACCATTAAGTGGTGAACTGATGGATCGAGAAGAAGTGAAGGTACTGGGGCAGGAATCTTTGCGCCTAAAACTAAACGTCGATTTGGCAGTCGACCATCATCTTCCAATCGGAGGCAGAAATAAAATAAAATTAGTGGTGCAACAGTTCGGAGTGAACCAGGACCTAGTGACTTACAACTCTCAACCATTCCTGTGTGCGTCTTACCAGGAACGGAGGGGACCTACAATTTTCTGCCGATTCCGCACGGTTAATGAGCAGCACTTTCCATGACAAGAGATACATACTCTTGGAGAATTTGTCAATTCCTCGCAAGAGGCAGGACACCCCTGAAAAAAAATTTCTTGCAGCGGCTGAAAATCGAACTCGAGACCTTCCGCATGACAGTCCAACGCACTAACAATTATGCCAAGGGGTACTACGGAGACAGAAGCCATAGGGAAATGCGTAGATCTAAATCTCAAAAGAAACTATCAGAAACAACCAGAACACTGCCAGCATGTCAGATAGCCCAGCTGCACTCAAGGCGTTGAGCTCTAAATTAGTGTGGGAGAGCAGGTTAAACGAAAATAGGATCCCACTTCATTGGGTCACGTGGATGTTTAACGAAACGAAGAGGCATACTTCTTAGCATTAATCCCTTTAACAGAGCTTGAGCACTATTACGGAATAGTAGAAAATATTATCAAAAACAAAATTAAACGAGAATGGGAGGCAAGTGGATCCAAGAACTGGAAAGGACACCCAAAGCTACTCGTAGGACAGGCGAAACTACTACTGGGCAATTGCTAACAGGAAAGTTTCACAAACTGCATAAGCTTAAGTAGGAGCAATTTAAAATTAATAACAGCTATCCTAACTGGACACTGCAAACTTAGAAGACACCTAGGTTTACAGAACGAGGAAACGCCAGACCGCATACTAGGAAAATGTTGTCCACTCATGACCCAAAGACATATTTCAAGGTGTTGACATGCCTGGAATCGGAGGGATACAGAATAATTTTCTCTATGGAACATGTTGCTTTTACTGTATCAGGAAAGCATCCTAACATCTTGAACCAATTCTTGCAAAACGCTCGATCCAAAAAGGTTTCGGGAATATAACACTGCATTCATTTTTGGATAAATAATTTTGTTTATCAGAACGATTCTAGCTTTTGATGTGGCAAAATAGCGAATTGCTCTAAAAAATTATATAAAACTAAGAAAAGTCTAACATTAAGCATTACTGTGCGAAGACCTTCGCATTGATTCCTTTGCTTCTCTGGATCCGTATAACACCAACTATTGACAAATGAAACAATCAATCAGCTGCGAGCAGACCCATTAGTCTAAAACTTTCACAGTGGATCAATATTGTTATTGGTCAGTATAGTCATTCTTAACTCATTCGGATAACTTCCATCATCTTTCATCTGACGTTTAGATTTTTACAAAAAACTATCAAGCTACCACACATTCTTTGAAGATGAATCGATTCAATGTTATATCTGACGCGCGGGTCAAAAAACCATCCACTTCGTGGAGTCCTGAATTTAATTGACTGCACTTAATTCGCTTATTTAGTTTCTGGCATACAAAAGTTGCATTTTCCCAGATAGCCAAGCAGCTCTTAAATCTCTGAACTATGTCTCTACAAATTCCTTAACAGTCCTAAATTCCCGACTATCTCTTATTGAAAATGGAGCATCAGATCAATATCAACATTTGCTGGATGACGGCTCAAAGGTTTATTCCAAAAAATTGTAGAGAACTCGCCAAAAGTGTTCCATTTTACTAGGAATTAGGATTACCCATGGCTACTTGTAAGCTTGTGCAGAAGCAAGATGCTAAAAGGGTGTTTAATTAGTGCGGACATATTTTGGCGGCCTGTGGGTGACAAGTTACAAGATTGAACAGCACGTCCAAATGATAAAACTTAATTATCAAAATGAGTGTTCAGTAGGGCAGTGGTTGCGCCCACTTTACGGTAGACTTGCTTGCTTTTCACAGTCGACTGGCAATGTTTGTTCGCCAAATTTGAGACGTCCGGTTCGGTAATCAATCAGCAAACATTCGTATGTCAAAGGAATGTCGGTTTCCCGTGGTGCACAGGAACTCGGCCTTTCGAAGACTTAAACTTGGCGAATTTTGCATCCGGACTCGGGTCTATAACTGTACAAGATCCAACTGACCCATGAGCTCCCCCCGACGGGTTTCACCTTGTGTGTTGGTAAAATCTCCGGCTACTTACGTGGCTGGAGATTTTTAAGGTATACTTCAGGTTTTGAAGGTTCTACTAGGGAGGTCTAGGGTGAAATTGTAAGGTCTTTGGTTGCTCGTGTTCGGGCTCTGGAAGGATTGACTGTTGGAAGTGTATTGCTGCTGAACCACACATCGACCATGGCAGCAAGCGTAAGTCCAAGATTATGGTTGTGGTGGCATACCTGTCCGAGTGCAGCTTGCGTAATTCCCACAATCATAATGGGTGGTGGGGAGCATAAGGCCGTGGTTGATCGGTGGTGGTGCAAGTGGTTAATGCATGGATGATGGTCTTGACTTTCGGGGCTCGTCCACTTGTGGCTGGAGACTTTTTGATGGATCTTGGTTGGTAGTGGGAGTGAGATTGGTGAAATCTTCAGCTGGGCAAGCAGCTGGAGATTTCTAAGGTCTTATTCGTGACAGCAGTGAAATTAGTAACGTCCCCGGCTGCTTTTGTGGCTGGGGATTTCGAAAGTTTCACTGGAAGGGTTGATTAAGGTTGATCTTGGTTGGTAGGGGTAAGATTAGTAGAGTCTCTGGCTGCTTATGTGGTTGGAGATTTGAAAGTTTTACTAGGTTCACTAAGGGTATCTTATTTGTTCCTGTTAATAGTAGCAAATAATAAGGGGATCGTCGTCCTCGTTTTTTTAGAACAAAGACTAGGAGCGTCTTTCCTAGCTTGCCGTAAGGTAAATAAAAGACTAGGAGCATCTTTCCTAGTTTGCCGTAAGGTGAGCAAAAGACTAGGATGCACATTGAGTCGTTGGTTTCTACCTCGGCCGACTTCTTGGTGTGTATCCTATGGGTTGACAGGCCCAGGGTTTTGCAGGAGCCTATCTGGAAGTGACGGGTTCAGATCTGGGTGGTAGGCCACCCGTAGGGTAGAGCCGTAACAGGCAGGTATCCACGTAAAACCCAAAGACGATCTTGACCCATGAGCTTAAAGTTGATGAGCATACACAACGCCGTTTGTTCGCTGACTGGGCGAAGAGGACCCCAATTCTAGCAGAAAAATCATCTTCATCGATGAGGCGCATTTTCGGGAGGCAGTCACTATCAACTGCGAGCGCTACAGAACGATTGTATCTAATTTCTTATGACCTAAATTGAACCATATAGACCTAGACATTCTTGGACATTCGTTTTTCGTCTTAAACGATTTGAGGGTAAGCTTTTCACTCGCAGAGTTAACGTGAATTGGCCACCAAGATTATGCGATTTGACCCCTCTAGACATTTTCGGGTGGGATTTCCTGTAGTCTGAGGTCTATGCAAATAAACAAGAGCCGACCGATGCTCTTAAGGTAAACATTACACAGGACTTCGCACAAATTCGGCCGGGACTAGGCAGAAGTCATCTAAGATTAGACCACGCGGATCCGTATTACCAGAAATGGGGGACCTACAATTTCCCGAACGTCTTATCAGCAGCATTTTTCATGACACGAGAGGCTTTTGGATGATTTAGCGCATCCTGGAAAGAGGAGGTACACCCCTAAAAACATTTTTTCTGCGGCTGAGAATATTACCCAAGACCCTCTGCATGCCAGTCCAACGCACTGATAAATGTTTGGATTTAATTTAAAAAAAAACACTATTATGGCAACACCTTTCAACTGTCATATGAATTTGTTCGAAGGCGAATCAAGTTCACTTGTACGTTCCGCAGACACAAGATTGGCAAGTGAGTCAGGAAGGAAAGGAGTGGGCTGGCTTCGATGGAGGACAACAACTATCTACCTAAAGGGAAAAGCAGAACCTAACAAAATGGAGCTGTAACTGGGAATAAGAGGGAGCGACAATTCCATTCCATTGGATGTCGATTTGATTGCAAGAAGTTTTATCAACATTGACACGATATTTTCAACTGCATGCAATGCCAAATTCGATTTGGTTTGAGCAAGAGGCAAGGAGAGAACCTATGCTATAGTTCCAGTTAGACGATGCCTAGATGTCGTTAGCTATAGTAGTGTGTAGGATTTACTGCTATCGAGTTTTTCGATAGTAAAGTTGAATTTTTGAATTTTATTTCACAATTCTGTGTTGCATTAGAAGGAGAGAGAATCTCTTTGACAATTTTCAAATCTGATCAGGTGTCATATGACATTTCTCATTTCTTGGCATATCAATGTCACATAATATGCATAGATTTGAATATTAGGAAGGCAAACTCCATAGATACATGATGTCTACACTATAAGCTCACTTGGTTAAGTATTTAACACCGAAAGAAGGAGTCTTATGTATCGGTGGGGGTAATCGAATTTCCTCTTTCAAGTAAGGAATTAGTGTGCTGATTCAATTTGATTTAGATAGATAGATATCTATATAAGTATGAAAATAGATTCTTGGGATTTCAATAGATGTCTTATTGTTATGACAGACAAAAATATGACAGTGGAGAATATTCAAGCGTGAAAAAATGAAAACCCTTAAAAATATTGTAAAATAAATTTGGTTTGATATTATTGGAGGTTTAATATAGTAAAGTGATTTTAAAGCGTTATACGAGTAAGCAAGAAAATATTAAAAGAAAATGTTGTAAATTGTATGCGGTTTTTGGTTTTAGGATCAGAATTTAATGAGGTTATCATACATATTGTTCTAAATCCACATGCGAAGGACAAGGACATCAATCTGGAAAGGAATATTAGAAGCTGAGAGTACCGTCGTCACTTAAACAATTTCATGAATTACAAGTTTCAAAAAAAAAAAAATGTTATTGATGAAAATTAGGAAAAGAGTTTGAGACAAAACGGAGCCCTGTGGGACACCAGCATTTATTTTATGAATTTCCGACTTAAAACTATCCAATACAACTAAACTTTTGCAGTTCAAAAGGTAATTTCTAATCCCGCGAAGAAAAGATACCTCAATGACAAACGCACGCATTTTCGATAATAAATCTTGATGCCAAACTCATCAAATGCTTTTGTAGAGCTGTGAGGTGAAATTAGAATTTAGGTAGCTAATTGAATATTTTTTCCAAAAATACCTACATAAACTAGGAAACGAATTTTTATTAAAAGAAAAAAATGCACGACTGGTCCGCACGAACTTGCTCTTATGTAAAAGACTAAGAATTGCATAAATGAATATTATTAGAGAAAAACTGTCCACAAGCATAAAATTCATTTTTTAAATGACTAAAACAATTGAATCGGTCATTTCAAAAACCTCATAAGTCATTCAATTACAATTTTTCAGGAATCAATAAAAACTGTTTCATGCTCAAACAAATGAGTTTTAAACCACTTGTTTATGCTTAACTAAGTATTTTAGTGGTAAGAAATTAAAAAGCGAAAAAAATTCACAGTTTATTAATAAAAATAATGAAAAAAGCTAAAAAAACTGTTCTTGACTTAAGTTGTTTTAGCAAGGACTGGGGTAAGTTGTATATAATTTAACCAAAATAAAATGCACGACTGGGTCGCACGAACTTGCTCCTATGTAATCGACTAGGAATTTTAAAAACGGATGTTATTAAAGAAAACTGTTCATAAGGATAAAATGAATTTTTAAATTCTTTTAGTAGTAAGAGAAAAAAACAGAATGCTATCCAGCTATGAATTTATGCAAGAACAAAAATTATAAGTCGTTGTAGTGGTTTCTTAAAAAAAAACTTTTATATACAAACTTTTTAAAAGCTTTTTAAGAAAAAATTTAGGTACGCCAATTTAAAGTTTTTATTATTGTTCGAATAAAAATTAAATTTACGAAAAGAAATATTGACCTATTTCGGAGATATCGAATCTTCAAAAAAAGAAAAAATAGATTTTTTTTTCAAAAATTCAAAAAATATTTATTTTAAAGTTTTGAAATGCAATGTGTTTTAGACTTTTTAGAAGCTTCTCTATAAAAATTTTCATTAAGATCCGTTATGTGGATAAGAGAAATTCAAAATTCGAAAAAATGGTTCTATGGTAGGTACAAGCTGTAATATCTTAATTTCAAAATTTTTTTTATTAAATTAAAGATCATAAAAATTAATTGAAAGAAAAAAAATTTTATCAAAATTCTAGGTGCCGTTTTCGAGAAAAATACGATTTTTGAAAACCATTTTTTTTTAATTTTTAGCATTTGTATGGTAGGTACCTTTATTTTAAAGTAAAATAAGAAAATTTTTCTCACACTTTGTAGACTATATTGAGAAACTTTTATTTATCAATTTTAGAAAAAATCTAGCATGGGGTTTTCGAAATATTGAGTTTTGAAAAAAAAAATTTGAAGTTTTTTTTAAAAATCCAAAAAATTTTGTTTTGAAAATTTGAGTACACAATTCTATTAATGTTTTTGGGGAGCTTTAGCAAAAAAAAAATTATCAAAATCGGTTGAACCGTTTTTGAGAAAATCAAAAACAAAAAAAATGGTTCCTTGGGGGGTACCCTCAATAACCATTTTTCGGAAAATTTTTTTCAACCAATACCTAGCTTTAATTAAATGAAATTTTTCTGTATTTTTATTTTTGAAATCTGTCGAACAGTTTTTGAGAAAAAAAAATGTTTATAAAATTTCGAAAAAAAATCGTATGGCAGGTACCGTTATTTTTGGTCTTAAAAAAAAAAAGAAAAAAATGTGTGGGGGTAAAAAATCAAAACCCATATCTACCAAGTTTAAAGAAAATCGGCCGAGCCGTTTAGGCTGTAGTCGCAGCGACAGACAGACAGACAGACAGACAGACAGACAGACAGACAGACAGAATTGCCAGACCCACTTTTTTAGTGTTCGCTATCATCGTAATGTCAACTTTGATCAAAATCTCGAGTTCGATTTTTTTTACGAATGCATAACTTGCCTTATAGTATCTATAAGTCGCAAGTAAAAATGGTAGTAATTATATTTTGTATTGCTTATTATTGAAAATCACACTTAAGAATAACTTTTTGTCATGTTTTAATATCTTTAAGGTACATAGATTGATTATCTTCAACATTTTCTTATTGATGGGTACTTTTAAAACATAAGCTTTTGCTGATAGAAGTGAAACCGAAGTTGCAACTTTATTTATTACTATAATAATGAATGTTTAATCAATCCATCAATATATTCCTATGATAGTACCTTTTCTATGTGAAGCATACTTAAAGCTCATATATGTCGAAGGTGCTTTTTTCTGTTTTTTTGGGATTTTTTTCTATAAGATTCAATGTTGACAAACATGTTTTTTTGTACAAATTTGGCCACAATTTCATGAATTCCAAAACATCTTCAGTTTTTAGCTCTATGACTATATTTTCTAAATTTTGAATGAGATGGACGTGAATTTGACAGACGCGACGGATGAATATGAAAAGCTAAGATAGACAATGAAGTGCAAATCATCAGATCATTCAGTTTCAGAGATGATTCATAAAAATGAGAAAGAGAGTCTGAGACTAAACGGAGACCTTGGGGTCCCCAGCATTTATTTTGTGAAGATCCGATTTGAAACCTTCCAAAAAAAAAAGAAATCAACAATCCAGTAGAAAATTTCTAATCCAACGAATAAGGGCTTTATTGATACCAAACTCAAAATTTTCGATATAATAGCTTAATGCAAAATCCATCAAATGCCTTAGAAATATCAAGCTCAATAATCTTACTTCGACATTTTTATGATTCTACTCTTCTGCAACTTGATACTCGTATCAACAGTTCCTCGAATTTTCAAATCTCTTAGATAAATTAGTTTATGTCTTGTCTTTCAATTTTATAATTTGTCATAACATTTCATTAAGGTATTACACGTTCTCTTCTTTTTCGGCGCACCATCACTCTCTGTTTCACTTGAAGACGTTTTTAAAGCTAAAATTACTTTTCGCAGAAAGTAGTTGTATGAAAAACGCAAATTTGACATTGATGACTGTTGTTATGAAATTGAAGATTTGAATATTGTTGAATCAATCAGAGCAAAGCAAATTTAAAATATCAAACTACTCCCGCCATTTTGGTAGTGCATGCAAAAACCTCTTAAGTCACTGACTTATGTTGTTTATGCAATGAACGTCTTTTCTACGGTATTATTTGAAGAGGAAGGAATGTACAGACTTACGTGGTTCTTACCCAGGATACGCATCTCCCTTTAAGGAACCATTTTCAGCAAAAAAAGCATTTTGGAAAAAAATGTGACTTAAGAGGTTTTTGAAATGACCGATTCAATTATTTTAGTGGTTGGAGCTAAAAACATGCAAGAACAAGCATTTTAAGTCGTTCTAGGGGTTTCTTAGAAAAATAAGCTTTTATAATAAATTTTTTAAAACGAATAAACAATAATTTTCCAAAAAAAGTATTTTCGAGATATTGAAAAAAATTGTTTTCTTTTTAATTCAAAAAAAATTTTTTTTTTAAGTAATGTTTTTTAAACTTTTTAGGGGCTTCTCTATAAAACTTTCATTATGCCGATTATGAGATATTCAATATTCAAAAACAAAAAATGGGCATTAAAATTAAAGGAAAGAAAATTATCAAGATTCTCGCAACCGTTTAAAAAAAAAATACGATTTTCGAAAACAATTTTTAAACATTTGTATGGTAGCTACCGTTATTTTTAGGTAAACAAAATATTTTTTCTCACATGTTTAAGATTACATTTGCAAACTTTTATTTATCAAGTTTGAAAAAAATCAAGTATGGGGTTTTCGAAATTTTGAGTTTCCAAAAAAAAATTTTTTAATTTTTTTCAAAATCAAAAACAAAAAAATTCAAAATTTGAATATGCAATAATATTAAAACTTTGGAGGAGCTTCACCATGAAAAAAATGATCAAAATCGGTTGTACCGTTTTCGAGAAAATCAAAAAAAAAAAAAAATGGTTCAATATTTCATGTCAATCATTATTTATACCGCTATTTTCATAAACAATGCTCTAGTGAAATAGCCAGTTGTATTTCTCCGCTGAAACAATTCAACCGTAATACCCGTACTTTACTTCTAGGAATACTCATCAGTTTACCCTTGAGTCCAATTTCGGAGGTACTGTTAAGAACAGAGATTCTTTTTTTAGCCGCACTCATTTCAATGATGTGAGGGGGGAAATTTAAAAACGATATCTATTAAGTTTCACGAAAATCGGACTTTAGTCGAACGGAAAGACAGACAGACAGAATTTCGAGACCCACTTTTTTCGTCTTTGATCAAAATCCTGAGTTCGATTTAAACACAAATTCGATCACAAATTTTAACATGATTATCTTGTCTTAATTGTAAAAAAAAACAGACCTTCAAGGTATACGAAGGTAAAGTATTGGATGAAGCATTGCAGTTTTAAGTTTGTTTCGCGAGTCAAGTTTTTTCGGTCGTAAATTTTAGAAAAGGATGCAAAACTTAGACCCACATTTGGGGGTTTGGGGCTATTATAAACAATTGGGGACATAATAGGTAAGGATGTATCATTCTGTCGAGCAAGGACGTGCTATATGATAGAATGCACGCTAGCGTAACCTGAAATCCCTTTCTTATCTCTCTTCGGTGTTAGCCCAATGTGCATGAAAACAGTATGTTTTAAAAAAGAAAGAAAGTTTCAAAGGACTTGGTTTTAGGTCTTGGGATTAAGAATCCCTGCTGGAAGAGAATATGGGTCATTTGCGAACAACACTTCCATTCCATTACAGTTTAGATAATGCCACATAGTATGATGAACAAAATCGCATCATCACCTCCCTGCGATGTGCATTGGACAGCCAGAAGGTCAACTCACAACCAGCACTTAAACGATCTGTGTCATGTACAAGTTCCACAAACCGGCTATGGAAGGGCTGAAAAAGAAACAAGATATCCTTGGATAAGCAAACTTATGATGTTGATGACCTCTGCCTCATTTCACAAACAAAAAACGGTGTGTACATTGTGCATTCAACCTAAGCTAGCAGAAGGCCAAGGACTTCAGCAGTTGCAAAGCTGATGTTTTGCTATCAGAGAAAGTCTTGAGCTTTCAACCGACGATGCTACAAAATCAATTTTTAAAGAGCTATTTGTCATACAATAAAATATGACATAAAATTCTATTCACATATGTATTTTAATGGCAAAATTAAAGTAACCTTCTCGATAACACTTTTGCAAACGGACGCAGACTCATCAATTTTGCAGTGAGAAAAAAACATGGTTATAAGCTGCACGCGATTCGCATTTCTTGGCATCCACAAAGGCAAAAGTTGAGGAATCCTTATTAAAAATCTGATAAATAGCATTTTATAAGCATTTATAATAGCATTTTTTAAAGGTCGAAAGTGACAGTCAGTTTTCAGTTTTTATTTTTGAAGGGGGAAAATCTTATGGGCCTAAAAGAAACAAATGATTGTCACATCGTCAAACCCAGAAGTAACGAAAATGGTTTCATCGACCCTAATAATAAACGAAGGAAACAAATCTTTTCAGAAACCCACATTGCTCCGAATTGACAGACGAGGGTGAGCTGTCAATTGGAGGAGGTTTATACATACATTGCGAAGAGGATGACTGCAATAATTGGAAGGGAAATTTAGTGTGGACTTTCGGAACAGCTACTAATCCAGCAAAAAAATCTCGGTGCCATCCTATAAAACTCAAACCTCACCCGAATCTGTAGCTTTAATAAAATAATTATAAAAATTTAATTTTTTTTCGTTTTCTTCCGCACCTTAAAGATTCTTTTTCTGTCACTAATTGGCGATTTTCGTAACAATATGCTGATGTCAGTTCTGTTGTTAGAAAAAAATATTTTTGAACGATTATTGGAAGAACTAGGATTTTGTAAAGGAACAATGATTTTGCTTGGTAAAAGTACTTTAATTTCTTACAGAATCGAGGTTCGATACATGCTGTAAAGAAGTTATTAGGTTGAGAGAAGTGCGCACTGTGACAAGGCCAACCCAACTGAGAAAAATGGGAAAAACCATAAACAAGTCTGAAACCATTGCCATATTGCTACAAAAAGAACCAATTTCTTACACGACCAGAAATTAGGACACAAAATGCTTCTTTGTCCCAAAGGCGGTAGAAATGTCTGGGCATTTGTCAAGAACGTACAAAATTTAACTTCATCCTCGCATTTTATTTTACTGCTGGTTTTTAGTTGCCTGACAGCAACATTACCCCTCCTTTACTTGAGAATATAAATCTTTCAATGGGACAGTTATATTTCCGCTCTTAGTCGTACACTTGCAAGAGCCCTCCCTTCGAGATCTAGATATAAACAAATCCGCTGGTGCTGATGGTTTAACTCAATACTTCTTCGCTGGTAAAAGCATTGCGTTCCTACTGTTCTGGAATGTTCCTTAGATGGTGGAAAACAGCATTTGTACAGCCTGTTCCTAGAAAAGGTGACCCTTCCTCCCCTACTTTTATCGACCGATTACACTTAGGTCCCTTCTTGCCTGCTTCATGCAATCGCTGATCAATCACCAGCTCAAGAAATATATCGAATATCGAAAGCTTCTGAATGATCGGCCATACGACTTTCGTTCGACTGATGGCATATCTCACCGAAAAGTGGCATAAATATTTATATAGTTTTGGAAAAAAGTAAGATTATTGTGCTTATTATTTCTAAGGCATTTGAAAGAGTTTTGCATAAATCTCTTAAATCGAAAATGCGGGCGTTTGGGATCAACGAAATCCTTATTCTTTGGATTAGAAATGACATTCTATATCGTTCAATACATGTGGTATTGGACGGTTTTAAGTCTGATCTTCACAAAATAAATGCTGGTGTTCCCCAGGGCTCCGTTGTGTCTCCGACTCTCTCCCTCATTTTTATAAATAATCTCTCGTCTTAAACTTCTAATTCATTGTTTTACCGACGACTTTACCCTCAGCTTTATCATTCATAACTGAAAGCTGTCCGTACTCAGTACGTGTGTCATGGAATGACAACATTCTCGAGACCGCCAAAAATTTTGCTAAATGGTTAGGATTTCTGTATCGGTGTAAGAAATGTTTCACTCCTTGTGAACTGGCTACAATTTTTAAGGCATTTATTTGTCCAATACTCGAGTATAGCTCACATCTTTGGGCAGGTGCAGCCCAAACTTCTCTTCAGTTACTAGACAGAATCTAGAACAGAGCTTTAAAACTGATAGGAAATAGAACTATCACGGAATCATTCCCATTTCTTGGACACCGTTGGAATCTTCTACGTTCTTCCTTGTTGTATAGCTTTTATTGCAAGCATTGCTTACTTGAAGAAGCCAGTTGCATTCTTCATCTTAATCAGTTCACCCGTGATACCTCTTTCGCTAGGAGTTTTCATCAATCACCATCAGTCCTAATTTTTAAGATAGAGTCAAATACAGATATTCGTTAGTTAGTCGCACAACACGATTATGAAATAATCTATCTGGCACGGTTTTCCCTTGCCATTTCAATTTGCAAACATGGCGATCAGAAAACCGCAGTTTCAACGGGTTCAATGAAGAACACTTGGCGAATGCCATCATCGCCGAGCAAAATGCGATCAGTTCCCTGTGAGTTACGAAAGTGGAGCTCCAGCTCATCTCCGATTGACTAAAGAAAAAAAAAGTCAACAGGAGTCGAAGGTATGTATATCCAATATCGTACGACATCTACCTCAGGAAGCAGTTGAGATATGTATATGCAAAATTGTTTAACAACGCACTGAATAATGCATATTATCCAGTGCGGTGGAAGACAGCCGTGATTCATCCTCTCCCGAAAAATGGAAAGGACAACTCCAATCGGGCGAATCTCCGGACGATAAGTTTTCTACCGAGTGTCAGCAAGGTATTCGAGAAAGTCATTAATAGAACTCTGTCCAAGTGGGCGGAGGACAATTATATCATACCGGATAATCAGTTCGTTTTTAAGGCGGGACATGACACTATTCATGCCGCGTCTAACATAGTTTCTGATATCCAATGGAACAAAACTAAAAGGCAGTGTACAGGCACTTGTCTGGTTGATTTGGAGAAGTCTTTCGATACCGTATGGTCTCTACCTGAAACTGACTACGACTCGGCATAAGTAAAGCACTTTTGTATATGCTATATGACATGCTCAATGACAGAAAGTTTGTTGTCAAGAGTGGCAATGTAACTTCTACCACCCAATTCAACATTAAAAATGGTCTTTAGCAGGGAGCGGTGAACTCGCCGATTCTATTCAGCATTTACACCAGCGATCTGATAAGTAGTCTAACTCAGGCAATTGCGTATGCTGACGATCTTATTGCGTACAGAATGGCTCCAAAAGTTGAGATCATCAGAATTCTCTTGCAGCTTGACTTTGACAAGATTCAGCGATATTGTGATGACAGGAAGTTGAGAATCAACTTTCAGAAATCAGAAACTATTTTTTTTGTTTAGGACTCCGTTAGCTGGAGTCCCTAGGGATACGAGAAGGAACTGGCGAAAGCTGGTGATCGTCAGCTGGTGATCGACAGCCACTGGCGAGTAAAATTGTAGTAAATTACCTTGACATCTTGTTGGATCAGTATTTGTAATTTTTTAGACAGACATATAAATGCTGCTGTGAACAGGGTTGAGGGAGCCTTTGCCCTGACGAATAGGTTGTTTTACAGCAGCCGGCTTGAACGCAGCATACGGCCGAAGATTGTCTATGGTTACCCCATCTCAAATGGGAAAGATTCGGGTGTTTGAGAGGCAGTGTCTTAGAAGTTGCCTTGGATTACACAGAACAACAGAGTCGAAGAACAAACATTATTAATCCAAAGGGGGCTCCATATAACAGAGCCAACATAAACAGAATAGATAATTTCTTAGTGAAGCTGATTGGGGGTCACATGGCGAGAGCGATGAAATCAGCTAATAGCTTAATCTTTGGGGCTTACTACCCCAACAATGAATAATTTGAGAGTGTGCGTTTAAGTGGCCATATTGCACCTAAGGTATTCCCCTATTTACACAGTCGTAGACAGTCGAGGGCTGATTCAGGATAGAGAGGCAGTTCCGCTGATCTACCACGCCGGCCGTAGGACTGTGTATAGGCGGCTCCTTTATATTCGAGACGTTCTCGCACAAGACGGAGCAGAGCGTCTTCGGTTCAGTAGGACTGTGTCTTATCGGGACCGGAGTGACAGGATGAGACAGAAGGACCAGTTTGTACTTCTTAGGTAGAGACAGAACTTGAAGAGTTCAAGACCAAACGCCATGAGCTCAGAAGAGCCATTAAACTGAACAAGAAACGGAAATAGGAAGAACTCCGACGAGACATCAAAAACGATCCTTGGGGACTCGGCTACAAAATCGCTATGAAAAAGCTCGGGGCCCAGAGGACCACAACACACCTAAATGGAGAAATTATGGGACATATTGTGGATATACTATTCCCGACTCACCCCATTAGACAGTCTGATCGTGAACTATCTGGACTACCACGGCAAGAAATACAAGCCTTTAGTGAAGAAGAGTTGATGACAGCCACAAATGCTCTGCAAAAGAAAAAAGCTCCTGGACATGATGGGATACCAGTAGAAGCTCTCAAACAAATCGCCAAATCCTGCCCACAACTGCTCCTCAACATGTACAACAGTTGCCCAGCTGAGGGGACTTTCCCCAAACGCTGAAGAAACAACGACTTGTACTGACTGATAAGCAAAAATAAAGGTAATCCAGATTCCCCATCTGCATACAAGTTCCTATGCATACTGGACACAACAGGAAAGTTGCTAGAGAAATTGCTCCAACCATGCCTTATCTGAACGACAATTTAGCTTCAGAAAACGTCGCTCCACAATGGGAGCAATAGAAGAAGTAGTCAGAGCTGCTGAAAGCGCCCAGCGGGGAAATCATTTCACCAGGAAAATAGTGCTACTGGCAACACTAGACGTCCGTAACGCTTTCAACTCTGTTAGGTGGACTGATATACTGGCCCCACTTGAAAGAAAGTTCTAAATCCCGGAAAATATTTTGCAGATGGTGAGAGATTATCTCAGAGACCGCGAACTCATCTATCAAACAACAGAAGTACCGAGAAGAAAAGTTATTACGGCAGGAGCAGCGCAGGGATCTATTCTCGGACCACACCTATGGAATATCTCTTACGATGATATCCTTTGCATGGAGATGCCTGAAGATTCCTTTTTAGTTGGATACGCAGATGACTTTGCCGCGGTGATAACAACAAGAGACACCGAAAGTGCCCAGAGAAAACTCAACCAAGTCATGCGAAGAATAAATACCTGGATGGAGGAACACGGCTTATTTCTAACTACTGAGAAGCAGAGGGCGCTGGACTGCAAGACTCATCAGACAGGTGGGTGAGTGCAGTAACCGGGAACACGGCGAAGTGATCTATAACGTCACCCAGTTCCTTACCGGCCACGGATACTTCAACGCCTACTTACACAAGATGGGTAAAACAAGAAGCCCCTCTTGCCAGTATGGAGATTCGAACTATGATGACGTATACCACACTATCTTCGAGTGCAGTAGATAGGAATCCCTCCGCCATAATTTGAATCGAACTATTGGCGAAACCAACGAATATAATGTCATCCAGAAGATGCTTGAGAAGGATGAGCAATGGATGCGAATAAGTTCACATTTGACTCAAATCCTGAGTACTAAGAAACGAGAGGAGCTAGTTCAAGGAACGACTGAACCCCTAGACAAGGACCCCCACCCCCCTCAAAGTAGTGCAAAAGTAGTCCCGAGGGGGAGATCATCGAGCCACTTTTGGAGGTTTAGCTGGTATGCCAAGATTAAAACCCTTGGAGAGCCCCGCACACGGAGAGGTATGGATACCTCTTTATATGGTGCGTCAACAAGTATTCCTCCAAAAGTAAAAAAAAGTAAGTTTGTTTTAAGTTATTGGATAATTAGGCTAGTTTTTATGAATTTTTGTCTAGCTTTAAGGATTAATCATAGTAAAAATGGATTTAAAAAAAAAAAAAAAAAATCAAGATCAATGTTCGTCAACACCTAATTTCTCTCCACCGTTAATTTCAACATTATAAGTGAGTGTGAATTATAAAAAAAAAAAAAACAATTTTGGTTGTTTTGAAAAAAAAGTGTGGAACGAAAACTTTGAATTGAAAATGGTATCTACGAAGTTTTAAGACTACCTTTTTGTTTACAGATACCTAAGTAAGGGTCATAATATCCCAGAGCCGTAATTTTTGCATTAAAAATGTTTCCATAGTAATTTTATGTACGAAACCTAATTTGCCTCCTCGTACATATTTTCTCGTCTTAACGAGTCTATGTAATTTAGCTTAAAGCCTTAACAATATCTCTTCAACTTTATTTCATTTTAAAGACATACAAAAAAATATCTGAAATAAATATACCGATCTATTCAATGTTAACCTCACTTGAATGGCGAATGCAACTTTTCTAAAGGACAACAATTTGTTTTTAAACAATGAAACATCCCCAACAAAGGAACAATGAAAACAGTTACACGCACAAATAAGTTCGAATTCAACAGAACAGTAGGTAGGCATTTGTAATTTTCGTAACAAGAGCTCAAGGGACATATAAATCAAACTAAAAGATTAACTACCAGGGCCATTTGCTTTCATTGTATTGAAAAGAAAAAAAAAATGCTAATATGTTATGGCATGCAAAATGTATGCAATTTCAATAATGGCCAAAACCCTGTAATACTCGAACATACCTAATGCGTGTACTTGACTTGGATGATACTTTAACAGGGTTTTTTTTAATTATAAAGTTCGGTTCTTAAGGCAAGATTTACATTCGTGAGCAATTGAAGTCGAGATTTTAATCAAACACGGCTATGCTTTGCACTAAATTAAAAGCAAATTCGTCTATCCGTTTAGAGAATTAAAAAAAATTACCGCTTCTTGCAAGTTCCAAAAGGCCAAAAAGAAAGTATACCCGCCGCCGCCGCCGCCGGCTCAAAAACTAAGGAACACATTACACTAAACAGCACTTATACACCACCACAAACAAAAACGTATAAACAAATACTTCATTCTAAAAGGATAATTGTGTGGGGTAGGTTAAGAAGGATATAGGTACAGTGGAAAAGGACTCTTCTTATAGAGTTTAATAACAAAAACAAACATAAAACTCTCATCAAAAACTTTTCACAAAATCATTGAATTTTCACGGTCCCGCATTAGAGTGTTATGTGGTCTCGAGTGCCGTACACACAAAGCAAGGAGGAGTATTATTTTCTAATCTCCACCCACTTTAACGGCAGAACATAACCCTTTGTTAAAGTCTCTGGCCTTGCTTGGTGTCCTCCCTAAAAGGATTTGGTTTTATACTTGGGAAAGTAATTTGTGTAGAAAAGGAGACTGTTTCGTTGAAAAAAAAATAAATATTTATTTATACACTTGGATGTTGATTAAGTTAAGAAAAATAGTGATTTTCATTGTGGGTTTTTATACTGCGAGTTTTTTTCTTTGTATTTTATATAAGACACTAGTGGCCCCAGGCATGCGTTGTCCTGCCACAGACCGCCTTCTATGTGGACCGTATTTAATGTAGAGCGCAGTTTATGTGGACCGTCTTTTATCTTTTAGCGCTGTTATCGGATATTTAAGTTTATAATATTTTTAATCGCGACTCATAACTATTGTAAGGCAATTTATGCATTCGGAAAAAAATAGAACTCGAAATTTTGATCAAAGTTGACATTACGTATTACGATGATAGGGAAGACCACAAAGTGGGTCTCGCAGAATGGCGAGTGTCGGCCTAAACGGCTCGGCCGATTTTCTTTAAACTTTGTAGATAGTATTTTTAATTTTTCCCCTCAACACGTTTTTTTCTTTTTTTTTGTAAGACTAAAAATAACAATATCTGCCATGCGGTTTTTTTTCTCGAAATTTTATAAATACATATGTATCTTTTTTTTAAAAAAACTGCCCCACAGTTTAAAAAAAAAATAAAATCAAAAAATTTCATTTAGTTAAAGCTAGGCTAGGTTATTTTTGGTAGCTTAAGCTACCCATTATTTAAAAAAGAAATTTCATTTTTTTTTTTTCAAAACTTAATATTTTGAAAACCCAATGCTCGATTTTTTTTTAAACCATACAAATGTTAAAAAACGGTATCGAAAATCGTATTTTGCTCGAAAACGGCTCCGAGAATTTTGATAAAATTTTTATATTACTGACTGTACCTACTATAGTACCATTTTTTCGAATTTTGAATTCTCATTATCGACATAAAGGATTTTAATGAAATTTTTTATAGAGAAAAAGTTTAAAAAACATTGCATTTCAAGACTTAAGAAAAAAATATTTTTTTGAATTTTGGAAAAAAAAATCAATTTTTGGAAAAAAATCAATTTTTGGAAAAAATCAATTTTTGGAAAAAACAAATCAATTTTTGGAAAAAAATCAATTTTTGGAAAAAATCAATTTTTGGAAAAAACAAATCAATTTTTGGAAAAAAAATCAATTTTTAGAAAAAAATCTAATTTTGGAAAAAAATCTATTTTTGGAAAAAAATGAATTTTTGGAAAAAAAAATCCATTTTTGGAAAAAAAAATCCATTTTTGGAAAAAAAAATCAATTTTTTGGAAAATAAAATCAATTTTTATAAAAACAATCAATTTTTATAAAAAAATCAATTTTTGGAAAAAATCAATATTTGGAAAAAATCAATTTTTGAAAAAATCAATTTTTGAAAAAATCAATTTTTGAAAAAATCAATTTTTGAAAAAATCAATTTTTGAAAAAATCAATTTTTGAAAAAATCAATATTTGGCAAATAAAATCAATTTTTGGAATTTTTTGGAAAAAAAATCAATTTTTTGAAAAAAAAAATCAATTTTTTGGAAAAAAATCAATTTTTAAAAAAAAAAATCAATTTTTTAGAAAAAAATCAATTTCTGAAAAAAAATCAATTTCTGAAAAAAAAATCATTTTTTTTTGGAAATTTCGATATCTCAAAAACGGTTAAATATTTTTTTTGTAAACTTTTATTTATTTTCAATACTTGAGGTTGGCGTTCCAAAATGCTTTCTTAAAAATGTTTTAAAAATTTTGTAAGTATAAGCTTATTTTTTTAAAAAAACCACTACAAAGATTTGTAATTTTTGTTTTTACATAAACTAATGTTTGCTTAAATAACATGGCATCCTGTTTTTAGCTCCAACTACTGAAAGAGTTGTTTTAGTCATTCAGAAAATGCTTATGAACAGTTTTTCTCTAATAACGTTCATTTTTGAAATTCTTAGTCTTTTACATAGGAGCAAGTTCGTGCGAGCCAGTCGTGCATTTTATTTTAAACTTTTTAGTAGCTTCTCTATAAAAAAATTCATTTAAAATCCGTTATTTCGATAATGAGAAATTCAAATCATTAAAATCATTCTATGGTCACTAATATCTTGATTTCATTTTTTTATTAAATTATAGCTCGTAAGAATTAATGGAAAAAAAATTTTTGCGAAATTATCGGAACCGTTTTCGAGAAAAATACGATTTTCGAAAACCATTTTTTTATATTTGTATGGAGCGTACCGTTATTTTTAGGTAAAATCATTTTTTTTTTTTCTCACATCTTGTAATTTATATTAAGAAACTTTTATTTGACAAGTTTAAAAAAAATCGAGCGTGGGGTTTTGAAATATTGAGTTTTAGAAAAAAAAAAATAGAAATTTGTTTCAAAAATCAAAAAAAATATTTTTTAAATTTGAATACACAATAATATTCAAACTGCTGAGGAGCTTAAGCATAAAAAATGATCAAAATCGATTGCACCGTTTTTGAGACCACTATTTTTTGGAAAGTTTTGTCCAACCATTTCATAGCTTTAAGAGAATGAATTTTTTTTTTTTAAATCTGTGGGACAGTTTTTGAGAAAAAAGAATATTTATAGAATTTCGAAAAAAATTCTAATGGCAGGTACCCTTATTTTTTGGTCTTGAAAAAATATGTTCGGCGTTTCTTAAAGGATTCTGATCTTCAAGCTAGAATTCCCAGAAAGGTGCCATTGCTAATCCTATTGAGAACCTCTGGAGAATGAGCTAAAGATCGATGTTATTAAAAAGAAAATTTTCAACAGAGCTCATGTCTATAGAATTTTCCAAGAAGTTTAATGCCCTAAGAAAAGTGCTAAAAGTTGATAGACTCTATGCCGAATCGAATGCATGCAGTTTTAAAAATAAAGGTTTTTGCAACAAAATATCAAATTGCATGTGCTAATAAATAAAGACAAATGAAAATTGGTTACTGTTTTTACTTGCGACTTATAGGTACTATAAGGCAAGTTATGCATTCGTAAAAAAAATCGAACTCGAGATTTTGATCAAAGTTGACATTACGATGATAGCGAAGACTAAAAAAGTGGGTCTGGCAATTCTGTCTGTCTGTCTGTCTGTCTGTCTGTCTGTCTGTTCGACTACAGGCTTAACAACTCGGCCGATTTTCTTTAAACTTGGTACATATCATTTTTAATTTTTCCCCCCCACACGTTTTTTTCTTTTTTTTTTCAGACCAAAAATAACGGTACCCCCCATACGAATTTTTTTCGAAATTTTATAAACATTTTTTTTCTCAAAAACTGTTCAACAGATTTTAAAAATAAAGATACAAAAAATTTCATTTAATTAAATCTAGGTATTGGTTGAAAAAAAATTTCCGAAAAATGGTTATTGAGGGTACCCCCCATGGAACCATTTTTTTTGTTTTTGATTTTCTCAAAAACGGTTCAACCGATTTTGATCATTTTTTTTTTGCTAAAGCTCCCCAAAAACATAAATAGAATTGTGTACTCAAATTTTCAAAAAATTTTTTTTGGATTTTTAAAAAAAACTTCAACATTTTTTTTTCAAAACTCAATATTTCGAAAACCCCATGCTAGATTTTTTTTAAACTTGATAAATAAAAGTTTCTCAATATGATCTACAAAATGTGAAACAAAATTTTTTATTTTACCTTAAAATAAAGGTACCTACCATACAAATGCTAAAAAATTAAAAAAAAATGGTTTTCAAAAATCGTATTTTTCTCGAAAACGGCACCTAGAATTTTGATAAAATTTTTTTTCTTTCAATTAATTTTTACGATCTTTAATTTAATAAAACAAATTTTGAAATTAAGATATTACAGCTTGTACCTACCATAGAACCATTTTTTCGAATTTTGAATTTCTCATTATCCACATAACGGATCTTAATGAAAATTTTTATAGAGAAGCTTCTAAAAAGTCTAAAACACATTGCATTTCAAAACTTTAAAATAAATATTTTTTGAATTTTTGAAAAAAAAAATCTATTTTTTTCTTTTTTTTAAAAATTCGATATCTCCGAAAGGCGTCAATATTTCTTTTCGTAAATTTAATTTTTATTCGAACAATAATAAAAACTTTAAATTGGCGTACCAAAATTTTTTCTTAAAAAGCTTTTAAAAAGTTTGTATATAAAAGCTTCTTTTAAAGAAACCACTACAAGGACTTATAATTTTTGTTCTTGCATAAATTCATATTTGCATAGCATTCTGTTTTTGTCTCTTACTACTAAAAGAATTTTAAAATTAATTTTATCCTTATGAACAGTTTTCTCTAATAACATTCGTTTTTAAAATTCCTAGTCGATTACATAGGAGCAAGTTCGTGCGACCCAGCCGTGCATTTTATTTTAATTTGTATGTGAGCACTATGGCGTTAACTCATTTTTTTTTTCTGCATCTCTTTAACTCTGGCCTCTGCATCTTTTCGGCGTCAATTGAAATTTTATTATTTTAAATAAGCCGATTATTGCTTAGATATGGTGAATTATTTTTCATCTAAGTTTCATTCTTTTATTTGTGTGCGGCCTCAAAGACTTTTTACAGTTAAAACAGAAGTAAGTTAATAGGGTCCGCAGTAAACTTTAACAAAAAACCATAAAGATTTCTATCAGGGATTTATTTGTACAATCTTCCAGGAGTCTGAGTACGGTGAATTTCCTGAACAGTGCACTTCACCGAACAGAAGGTTCTTAGGTTTGGGATATTAATTTATTTGCTGTCTATATTTAGATATAAGGTCAGAGTCCACCTCTACCAAACACCGTGAATTTGCATTTTGGAAACTCACTGTCCAATGGCCCGAACCACAGCATCACCACCAGCCACTACGAAGTCGATAAAGGTTATAGCGGCATCACAAGCGCACAAGTGTAACTAATTAAGTATATGGTGAAAAACGCAGATACACATCTTCATATCAGGAAGAATGCTCTGAGAGCCGACCTCATCAAATAAAGCGACGATCCATGATGCTGACATTTTGTTGTGATGACTTCTTAGACGTCCAATGCCGATTTGGCGACTTTCCTCTACTAAAAAAACCTCAACATTTCACTAGCGTAAATGAAAACCTGATTCTAAATTAACTTTACTTCCACTGTGTATTTTATAACTTGGTAATTAATTATAATTATTTAAAACGAAAAACAAAATTAAATCATCCCCGACTTTCATTTATAGGAACCTTATCCATTTGATTACATTAAAAGGATGAGGTATCCCAAAGGTATTAGGCATAAAAGCTTTGTGATTTCTCTTTCAGTTAATTTAAGGACCAATAGGCTCCAGGACGTTACGTGTCGTTGCTCAGTAGTTAGCGGCTTTTGAAGATAAAGAAAAGAAGTATAGCTTAATCTTAAAAGATCTATTATCCCTTGAGCAGTTCTCAAATATAGACTAAGTGGTATTGCCATTATTCCCCTCAAACATTCACTTCAAATGCTTGAATTCCCAATTCAATTTCAATTGGAGGTCTTATCCGTTATTCTACATAGATTCAAGAACAAGACTTTAATTATCAAGTAAAATAATTGACAGACGGAAGTCAATTACGTGAAGAAGCGAAAAGGCTCAATCGGCGAGCATGTACATATGTATATAACCAACAACAAAAAATTCAACCTTCAGTTTCATCACGCCATTACACACGCAGGAAAAATAGCTCAATGATAAACGGAATTCAGGAGGAAATTTATTTTCGGGCGAGAACAGAAATAAAGTTCAATTATAGAGGAGAGATGGCTGCTCTCGAAAACGGAGCACTTGTAATTCTAATTGCAATGTTTACCACAGAAATGTTGAACCTTGAATTTGTCTTATAATATTAATTTTGTCGTAATGAAACTTGATAGGGTATTTCCTAATTAATGAGAAATTCTCTTCACTATTATTGGTATTTTCATTTTTTTTTTCCAGGGGAAAAAATTAACGCAATGTCTGAAACTTTTCTTTTCTTATTCGAAAAATTGGAACTCATTACTGGATAAGTCTATCCGATTGGCTGCATTTGGAAATGAATCCACCGCAGCGCACAGGGGTCCAAAACGATTTTTTGCCTTTGAAAAATCATAACTTTTGAACTCATGAAGATATCGATACAATTTTCCAAGGCTACACAAATAGTGGTTTAAACAAAAATTGTTTCACAGGGTGTTTTCAAATCAATGGTGAAGTCAGATTTTCTCAAAGAAAAGAATTAACAGAAAAAGAATTAAAGTAAAACTTAAAAAAACAGTGCTACACTTTCGGAATTTTGTAAAAAAAAGTTTATGGTCACAGGGTGTTCGAAAAAAAAGTTCAACAACAAAGGATGCATAAGGTTAACGAACCAATTTTTGATGTGTTCAGCAAGTTCTAAAACCGTATTTTTTTTAGTTTTATGGCTTACCGACCTATCTTAAAAATGAAATGCGCGATTTAGTCGCACGAACTTGCGATAGACTAACTTGTAATAGACTAAGAATTTCAAAAATGAATGTTAATAGAGAAATACTGTTCATAAGCATAAAATTAATTTTTTAAATGAATAAAACAACTTTTTTAGTAGTTCGAGCTAAACACAGGATGCCATGTGTTTCAAGCAAATATTAGTTTATGCAAAAACAAAATTATAATTCGTCCTAGTGGTTTTTTTTTTCTAAATTCAAAAACAAATATTTTGCTTAAAGTTTTGAAATGTAATGTTTTTTAAACTTTTTATAAGCTTCTCGCTAAAAAATTTCATTAAAATCCGTTATGCCGATAGTGAGAAATTCAAAATTTTAAAAAATCGTTCTTTGGTAGGTACAGTCAGTAATATTTTTCAAATTTTTTTTGTTAAATTATTTATAGATCTTAAAAATTACTCAAAAAAAATTAAGCAAAATTCTCGAATCCGTTTTCGAGAAAAATACGATTTTCGAAAACCATTTTTTAACATTTGTAAAGAGGGTACCGTTATTTTTACGTAAAGTAATTTTTTTTCTCAGTTCTTGTAGATTATTTTAAGAAACTTTTATTTATCAAGTTTTAAAAAAATCGAGCATGGGGTTTTCGAAATATTGAGTTTCCAAAAAAAAAAAATTTGGAAATATTTTTAAACATAAAAAAAAAAATTTGTTGAAAATTTGAATACACAATAATATTGAAACTACTGGGGAGCCTTAACATAAAAAAAATCATCAAAATCGGTGGTACCGTTTTTGAGAAAATCAAAAACAAAAAAAAGGTTCCAAGGACGGTACCAAAAATAATAATTTTTTGTAAATTTTTTTTAACCATTAGGTAACTAGGTTCAACTAAATGAAATTTTATGAATTTTTTTTCTTTTAATCCGTGGGACATTTTGCATGGCAGGTACCGTTATCTTTGGTTTAAAAAAAAAAAAAAAAACACCCGGGGGGAAAAAATTAAAACCCATATCCACCAAGTTTGAAGAAAATCGGCCGAGCCGTTTAGTCGAACAGACAGACAGACAGAATCGCGAAACCCACTTTTTTGGTCTTCGCTATTATCGTAATGTCAACTTTGATCAAAATCTCGAGTTTGATTTTTTTTCCGGATGCATAACTTACCTTATAGTACCTATAAGTTGCAAGTAAAAAAGTGGTTTTGGCTTTTTGGACCACAGTGCGGCGGTCGGCGAGTTCTATGATGAATTAATGACCATGAAGGGAAATAGTGCTGAAAATAGTGGGACTTACCAGAACCTTCGGTTTTCAAATGCTAAATGTTGACACGGCTTAAGCCAACGGCCACTGATTGAGTGAAAGCAGTGGGGAAGAAGTTATCTAGGATAATGAGAAACTAGAATGTCGGGCTTGCGAAGACTTTTGAAGAAGCGAGGGGTTGAGAAAAGTACTCGAAGAGGCAAGAAATAGAATTTTGATTGGTGGATAACTGGTGAGAAATTGCAAATATTAAGATCTTTATCTTTTTAGAAAACATTGCAGGAAATTGTCAGTTGCAGAATTTGAAGAGCTACGTGTTTTCCACTTGGTTTTCGAGCTGTAAGACTCATAATAAAGGGTTATTCAATTGGCGCGGATAGATTTTGGCGGCCAGTGAGGGCCAGATTGTTTTGGTGATATCTGTCAAATTTGATGTTTATTATTCAATTACTGATGCCAAACGAACATGGGCAGCACGTTCAAATGATAAAACTTTATAAAAAAAATGAGTGTACGTTAGTTCAAAAGTTTCACCCATTTTACGGTAGAAGTGGTGGCCCTTCACAGTCGACATCTCCAACGTTTGGTGGCCAAATTTGATATGACCGGTTCGGTAATCAATCAGCAAAAATGCATTTTCCAAAGGAATGCGGGATCGGTCCGTGAAAGTGTACAGAAAAACCAAAGGCAGTCGATTCCTCGCCGTGCACAAGAACTCGGCCTTTCGCTTCCAACTTGGCAAATTTTGCGTCCGGACTTGGGCCTACACCATTATAAGATCCAGCTAACCTAGAGGAACTTAGTTCATGACCGTATAAAGCCCCGTTCGTTCGCTAAGTCGGATTTGGAGCGTTTGGAAGAGGACCCCAATTTGGACCTCTAGCTTTGGATGAATGGCTGTGTAAACAAGCAAATTTGTAGGACAAAACCATCCGACATGGTGTGCAACAGGTGACAATGCATCCTCAAAAAGTAACCGTTCGGTGTGCGTTTTGGACCTTTTAGAGTTGGCCAACATCGAGCGCTACAGAACGATGATAAACCAATTTATCAAAACCCAAATTGAACCATATGGACCCAGATGACATGTGGTTCCAGCAGGACGGCGCTACATGGCTCACAGTGAAAGCCACCATTGACATTTTGCATGAAAGATTAACCTCCGCAGAGGTGACATGAGCTGAACATGCGGTGTGGTCCGTTAGACTTTTTGGTTGAAGTCGCAGGTCTATTCGAAAAAACCCACAATCGATTGATGTCGTAAAGTTAACATTACACAGAATATCGCTCAAATTCTGCCGGATCTATGCGCAAGTCATTGAAAATTGAACCACTCGAATCCGTTCCATCATAAGCAGCCCAGAGGGGTCATTTGGACGATGTAATATTCCTTCCATCATGGCCTACATGGGCCCTTCAAATAAAGAAAGGACTTTCTTTCTACCTCACATATCACTCGTTTTATTCCATTTCAACATCTACCCGCGCTTTTTAGAAATACCTAAACAAAATTTGAAATTAGGGAACTACTTATTGTACCTAACATAGAACCATTTCTTTTTTTTATTTTTAAATTTGGTTTTCCATTTTCTCATTATCATCTTAACCGATTTAAATTAAATTTTATGTGCGAAAGATTCTATAAAGTTTAAAAATGTTTGCATATTAAAATTTACAAAAAGTATTTTAAATTTTTTACCATTTTTGTTTGTAGTTACTTTTGTAAAAAGGTAAACATATACTTTTACTTCTTGTTTTCTAATGAACGTAACGTTAAAAAGAATCGTTAATGAGTTTGCGGAAAAACTTACAACTTTTTTGTGTTTCCTGGAAACATGGGAACTACTACTCCTTGGCATAATGGTTGGACTGCCATGTTAAAGATATGGGTCCGTTTTCCCAGCCGATGCCACCTAAAATAATAAAAAAAAAATATGTTATTCAGTTGTACAGCGGTACTTGCTAAAAAGTGACAAATCCTCTTAAAAATTCTTAAAGGCTTACAATCTAAGGACTCGATACAAAAATGTAGGTCTCGTCAATTCCTGCTAAAAACACGCAAGCAGGAAAGGTTAATAATTCTAAGTCACCATTATTAAGGTTCTCTACGAGCCGTTCTCATCTAGTTTATTTCTTAACTTAATTCCTATGAAAGCTTAAATTGTATCCTAAAGGATCACTTTAAAAGCTTCAAGTATATCTACTGAATTTGTAGAAAATCACTTCAGCGTTACAAATTCCGAGTTAAAAAAAGCATTTGTGTCTATTATCACAATGTAAATATAATTCACTAAAATCTCAAAGTACAATTCCAAGTAGGTACCTACACAAGGACTCCCCTTTTACCCTATGGGTCTTCTTATTTCATCGTATATAAACATACATACTTATTAGCAAAGTAAATAGAACTGGATAAATTAATTTCAGTTGAAATAGGTAGAATTCGTAGAATTTAGAAGAAGACTAGAATTTTTTCAATTATTTGGGGCATCTGCTTTTAAATTGTACCATCATCCAATTTGCGTCGAAGCAGACTTTTACTCATTAGTTTGAGTGATTGAACGAAAGTAATAGTTTTGTCAAGTGGAAATGATTTAATCAATAATTCAAGTCTTTTACTTTTTTTCTTTTGCTGTTGTTGCAATTGGATTTTAAGAGATACTTAATTATTTTAGAAAGTGATTTGGAAAAGAAGGAAGATTAAAAATGTCATGTTCGATTTCTTTTGTTTTAATGAACGTCATTAGCGAAGAGAGAGAGTCTTGTTAAGATGAACATTCAGTAGAGTTTGTCCTTCGATGTAATGAAAGTCTAAATAAAAAGTAAATACGTAATGCAAATTTTTTGTCTGAATGATTTCAACTATATATCGACCACTTTATATATATATATAAAACAAAATTACGAAAATTACTAGAAGTCATAGAAAGCAATGATTTATTCAGGAACTTTAAACAGTCACTATGCTTCCTCGATATTAATGTGGATTTAAATTTAATTCTGTTCAGAATGAGAAATCGTATCCCGAACAGTGGCGGCTGTACCTTAAGTGCGCTCGTGCGCTGAACCACCAATTCAAAAGATTTAAAAATTACAAAATATTACTGCATCTTTATTTTTAGATTCCCATATTAATATTTATTTTTTAAACATACAAGAACACAAACAAGTAAAATTTCCAATTATGACGAAACAATGTAAGCGCTTTGCTTTACTATTAAGACTTACTTTCCCTGCAAGTAAAAATTCTCGTGCGCTTCGGCGAGCGCACGAGGACTGCTAATATAACTTGTATGAGTTACAAGCAAGTATCCCTGACGCGTGAGACAAAAGATATTTCATTGAAATATATCGAGAAATTAGCCTGCTCTCGTGCAGCGCACGAGAACCGAAGATTAACTACAGCAACCGATGTTTGACTAGAATGCGCTGCGCCTGCGAATATGTAATGTTGTTTCGCTCTATCCGTGACTGGTTAAATAGTGTAGGTTTGTAGGAGTTAGGTTAGCAATTGTTTTTTATTTTGGTTTTGGTTCGATTCTCTATTGTGTACAGTGTGTGGTGTGGGATAAAATTAGCAGTGATTAGGTATATTATAGACAGTAATAAATTTTTGTAAGATAAAGTTACCTGAATTCACGATTTGACGCATTTAAGTGAAAAAATAAAAAACATGATTCCTTGCTAAATGTAATAAGTGTGTCAGTTTTATACATGGTCGAAATTCTTCGAGCAATTATACAAAATAATAAAAAATTGACATATACATGTAAATTGTTGTTTTTTTGCGATTTTTAATCTTAATACCTACTTAGTGAGCAAGTAAAGTGCACCACCTGTTCAACAACCCACCAGCCGCCACTGATCCCGAATAGGGAAGTCTTTCAAACCGAAAGAGAATTATTGTAAAGAGGTTATAAGGTTCAGATGAGTAGTAGGATTCTGATGTTATAAAGCCAACCGTACTGAGGAAAATCAAACTAGCTAGAAAAACCTGTAATGTAATCATATTCGTAGAACCAAATTACTGCATGACTAACACTTAAAAAAAAAATGCTACAATATCCCAAAGCTAGTTAAAAATGTTGGTCATTGTACAAATTGTACGAATTACTATTTTGTCTTCGTTTCCTAGGCAATGACACTCCTTATGTCAGCTCACAAGGAAAAAGCGAATTTGCTTGCATTACAAGTTGCTGTTAATTCGATGTTAGATTAGGTTAGGTTAGGTAAGTGGGCTGACAGTTGATCTCGTTACTGTCACACTTAGATCAATGTAGATCCATTGTGATACCCTAGGGTTTGTGACCCTTTTTATTGAAACCTATGATAATCATATGTCAATCAAGCCCGTTAAGGGTATGGTTACAGCAAACTTTAGCCTGAAATGTACTTCTCGGGGATATTCCTTTCCTTTACCTTCACTTGAGAAATCATTCCCCCCACCAGACCCGTAGGAGCATGTGGCTCCTTGCAACGCCTGGTAAATGAGTTTGAAAAGTCAGTTTTGGTGTATATATTCGTTTGTTTGTTCGTTAGTTAAGTCGAAGGGGTTGCTTCCAAACCAAAGAGGATTTTACCAATCTTAGGTAGATGTGGCCCCATCGACCCACTGATGCTCATGCTTAAGGTAGGAGTGGCAACCGCAGGTGTATAGGCGAGGTGCCCATTCTCCGTTGGTGCCGCTCTCACAGGAAACACGTGCGTCGTTGTCATTTACGTTCGTACTACACTGTCGTACTGTAGTTGAAGGCGGTTTTCATAGATCAGGAATTCTCAGGCCATTTGGTATCATTAACGAATTTTAATATGATTTTGCTTGGAATGTCAGAGAGCTCCTCTAAGTCGTTAAAGAAGTGCCTCCCTAGATGTCTGTTTCTTAGATGATATAGCGCAGGGCAGTGACACAGGTAGTGAGGAGTGTCCTCATGTATCTCCTCGTCACCGCATCCTCTGCATAAGTCGTCCATACTGAGTTTCATCTTTTTCTTGTGATAACCGAGTTGGTTGTGACCTGTGATAATGCTCACGAGAAGAGAGAGAGACTTTTTATTCAGTTGGATGATAATTTCGGTCTTTTGTTTACTGAAACTAGGCCATAATTTTTTGGTTGTAAGACAGGAATCGAGAGACATCCATCTCTTGTTTGCTAAGGCTAGACTTTTACTCTTGATTACCTGTTTAAGATTGCCAGCTCGTCAGCGCTTTCATTTCCTGGGACACCACTGTGACCAGGAACACAGCAGAGTCTAATGTTGTGCTGTGTACCAAGAACCCTAAGCTCTTCGCGACAGCAAGTTACAAGCTTCGATTTGATTTCAATGGCAGAAATCGCTTTTAATTGCCGCTTGGCTATCAATGAAAAAGGTGATATCAGCTTGTGGTATTGTCATCATTGAGACTTGTTTCGCAGCTTTCGTCACTGCCAGGACCTCAGCTTGAAAGACACTGCTGTAGTCAGGAAGTCTGAATGAGCTGGATAGTCCAAGGGTTTCTGAAAAGAATCCTGCACCAACACCAGTTTCCATCTTCGAACCGTCGTCGGTATATATAGATATCATCGATTTGCAGATGAATGGCTCGTTGATTTTCCAATCCTCTCTGCTAGGAAAGACGGTCTTGAACGGTTTGTAAAAGTCTAAACGGGGTGTTATGTAATCAGTACATACCCTATTTCCTATGTATTTCTGTAAAATCTGCGCATGACCTATCGCACTATGTCGCCACTTACACGTCTGGCTAAGTCGAAGTGCGCTATTGGCTGCCGATTCTTGTGTAAATAGATCTAGGGGTTTTAGATCGAGTATGGCTTCCAGCCCCGCTGTCGGGGTGGACCTCATTGCCCCGGTAATTCCAATACATGCCATTCTTTGTACCTTGGTCATAATTTTAAGGTTGGTAGGTTTGTCTAGTGCATTCCACCAGACTACGTTACCGTATGTCAGTACAGGTCTGACTATGGCCGTATATATCCACTTGATAATTTTAGGGCTTGGTCCCCAAGTTTTACCAAATATTCTCTTACAGGAGTAGAAAGCGAACATGGCTTTATTTGTTCTATCCTTAATGTTGAGACTCCAGTTTAATTTCTTATCCAGGATCACGCCGAGATATTTAGCGTGATCGGAGATTTTGAGTTGGGTCCCTTCAATTATGGGAATTTTAAAAGTCAGTAGTTTCCTTTTGTTCGTAAAAAGAACCAGTTCGGTTTTTTTGCGGATTAACCGCTAGACCGCAGTTTTTAGTCCATGCATTCACTATACATAAGGCATTCTCTATCTGTTCGCTAATAGTGGAGGGAAATTTACCTGTCGCTAGTAATGCTAGGTCGTCAGCATAAGCAATTACTTGGACTCCACTATATTTAAGTCTCATTAGAACTGCGTTCATCACGAGTGTCCAGAGAAGCGGAGAAAGCACTCCACCTTGTGGAGTCCCTCTAGAAGTAGATACTTTAATCTGTACTTCTCCTAGCTCCGATAATTCGATGTTGCTAGATAGTGTCATGACTTTTCCTTTTCTTGAAATCGTACACGATGTTATGGACCAAATACTTTTTCGCAATTGTATAGTTACAAGAGTACCGAAAGATCTCAATATACACAAATCTGCTAGCTCGGATAGTATCCCTCTCATTGTTCTGAAGAAGTGTTCTTGAACGCTGAACAAAAACTGCTTCAGCTTTTCCATTCATCCGACTTTACTGGCTTCTTTCGGATCGGATGGAAAACAGCATTTGTCCAGCCTTTTCCTAAAAAAGACGGATCTTCTTCGCCCTCTAACTATCGTGCACTTACGTCCCTTCTCACCAAGGTCATGGAAACGCTGATTATCAGCTCAAATAGTATTTTGAAGAAATAAAGCTTCTTCCGGTATGGCTTTCGTAGCAATAGGTCCACCGGTTATCTATTATTATCTATTATCCGGTGGCAGAAACAATCGTTTTAAAGATTAATTCCCTTATTTCAAAAAGAATTTGATGAATTTTGGCAGCAAGCTCACTTATCGCAAACGCAAAATGCATTTGGTACTGAACAATTTCTTCTTCGATGGATCAGAAACTTCCTTTCGAACCACTCAATTATTATTCCTAAAATAAAAGCTGATGTGCCACAGGGATGCGTTTTGTCTCCGACTCTTTTTCTCATACTCATCATTGATCTTTTGTCTGAAACTTCTAATCCCTTAAATTGTTTGGCAGAACCTTCAGGTTTTCATATTCGTTTTTAGATTCACGTCCTTGTCCTTCGGATGTGGATTTAAAAAAGTAACGTATGATAAGCTTATTATATTCTGATGTCGATTGGGGAAGTATAAACCACCTAGAATTTTTTGGTTATCCAAAGCTCACAAGAATAGTTAAGTTTAGCTGAACTTTGAGATTTTTGTTCGTTCTTTCGCATCTGGCTTCTTTTTTGATTTTGATTTCAAACACATCTTTTTCTCTTTCTGCTATAGGGCTTAGGTCCTGTTAAGGAAGTCTTTTGCATAAGTTTTTGCTTAATAAGAGTCTATTATCTCCTATTTACTCTGATCACAAACGTGTGCTTGCCAAGTTAGTTAAGTTTAATGCCTATACATTCTCAAATGTCGTAGGAGCTGCTTAGAATGCGGTTTGACTCTCTGACAACAATGGAAATATGTTTTGACCCAGCGGAACACATTCGGTAATTACTCGTACAATAATGGACCCTAGAGCAATGTCTGTTCAGTATAATAAAGTCTTTTGGATTTGAATTGTGCTTGAGGTACCTTTGCATATGTTATATGGTCTGTAGTACCAAACTTGACAAATAAGAGCAGAATCAAGCTTGACCCTGAACGTAACGATAACCCTATTTAATTAAACAAAGCGAAGTTAAAGTTAAAATCAAATACACGGTCATCTCCGAAGATCAGAGAATTGAATATCATAGTTATTGGAAAACAAAAATATTGGTCCTTCGAGCCGGATGAAGGGGTGCGATTCGCACCACCGTTCGCTAGAATCGAAACAATACGACCCCACCGTTCATAGTAATCAAACACTATAGACTGATTAAACCACTGATTATTATAGAATACGATTCGCAAGGACCAATGATTTCAATATCCAGCACATATGATATTCATTTCTCCAATCTTCGATAGCTAGTCATTTATCTTTTTTTTTCTGGGAGACTTCGGTACTATATTTGGAAGAGACATCAATTTAGGTGGATTAGTTCATAATCACACCCTCCTCAAAAAGATAACGATAAAAAGGATGGCTTCCGACTAAAAGACTTAGCAGGAACTCGTAAGACAATCATTTTATTTTATGACTAGCACTAGATTTCAAGAGCTAAGGATCCACAAGTTAGCTTCGAGTTCTCAAGACGGTCAAACCACCAACCAAATGAAACATAATCTAATCGACGGAAGGAACGTATCTGACAATCTCGATCGAGAAAAATTTCGGACCATCCAGGAGAAAAAAAAATGATGTTAGATGCCTTAGCATATTTGGAATTGCGCAAATCTACAGGGGGCAGCTGAACGATAGATTCAACACTGTGCATTCCTATCTACCACAGATACCTACAATTAGTAGTCCAAGTATTAGGACGTATCTGAAAGACGTAGCTGAAATCGCTGTAGGCTACCAACGTCTACAATAAAGAACTCGTGATATGATGGATGAAGAATGCGTATAAGTGAGAAAACTAATAGAACAGGCCGCAGTGCAAAACAAGGTCAGAGAAACAAGTGTTTCGATCAAGGACAAGAGAGAAGAAGATCCTTCAAATAAAGAAGCGAATCGACGCATCCTCAAAGAATCTCGTGATTGATACAGTATCCGGACGTTTATAAAAATCAAGCGACTGGTCGCTGGTCTAAAAACCTGAACGCATACACTTCAGTACTGCAGGAGACACTACATATATTTAAGCAGCATTTCCAACAACTTCTCGACATCATATAGGGCGGCTTATTAGGCAACAAGATACTTTTTTTAAAGCCAATGAAGAAGCAATTCGAGATCACTGCAAGAAAAAGGTGTAAGCTTAACTATTAAAAAGCTTAAGGAAATATTGGTCCGGGTAAAGCATTCTACATTTTCTTTTTTTAATTCACTCGCGCTCAAGGGTATGTTACGAGACCCTTACAATGTTTTAAACACAGCACGGGCGAGGGGGAAATTAGGAGGGGAGAGAAAGGAGGTGTCGATGAACATTGGTTTTGAATGTTTGCAAATTGAAATGGCAGAAGAAAACTGTGCCGGTAAGTTATTCCATAATCGTGTTGTGCGACTAAAAAACGAATCTCTATATTTGACGGTACGACCAAAGTTAGGCACACGGGTAAACTAGCGAAGCGGGTATCACGGGTGAATTGATAAAGGGGAGGAATACAACTGGCTACTTCGAGTGAGCATACATGAAACATTCCGACGGTGTTCAAGAGATGGGAATGAATCCATGATAGCTCTGTTTCCAATCAGTTTTAACGCTCTGTTCTGAATTCTATCCATTAAATGGAGAGAAATTTGAGCAGCGCCTGCCCAAAGGTGTGAGTTATACTCGAGTTTTGGACATATAAACGCCTTATAAATGGTAGCCAGATCAGAAGGGGTGACAAATTTCTTACATCGATATAGAAATCCTAAGCATTTAGCAGCATTCTTGGCGGTCTCGAGTATGTGATCGTTCTAACGAAGATAGTCGTTAACACACATACCGAGTACTGAGAGATTTTCGGTTTCTTCCCATTGGACAATAATTTCGAAATCAGAATTAAATGAGCTTTTCATACGCTACCGTCCTAAATCCAGATCCAGAATTAAATAAACTTTTCATACACTACCGTCCTAAATCCAGATCCAGATCAGAAGTTGAGATGACTTTTATCTTTTATGAATTAGAAATTTTAGACAAAAGAGCATTGATGAATGCGAGAAATAGAGTCGGAGACAAAACTGATCCCTGTGGGACACCAGCATTTGTTTTATTAATTTCAGAATTAAAACTACCCAATATAACTTGTATTTAATACAACTTGCGATTCAAATATGAAATGAATTACTTTTCCATCGCAAGTGCTCGAGGCCTCGATCTGCATGACTGAAATCTTAGGAAATGGAGAGCCGCCCTGTCTTAACCAGCGAACCTTCATGTACCGGGATGTGGTTAGACTTGTAAGTAAGAATGAAAACTATATTGTGTTACAATCAAAACCAAATTAATTATTTTTCATTAAAACCTGCCCTAACCCGGCTGGAGTTATTGTTGCGGTAAATTTTGCCACAACAAGGTTCACCAGCCCATTCGTTTCCTTTTTTCCCACAACCCCTCCATTTGTATTGCGGCTCCAAGATGCTGGCAGAGTTAGTATGATCCTGGACCATCAGCCAAGGCCTACTCCTAAAGCATCTTAGAAAAGCAACGAAACAGGAATTCCACTCATAAGATGACAAAACATGGGACAGGCGGTCCAGTTTCAACGATAGGTGTGACAGGTGGTCCACAAAACTCAATATAACTTGACGAACAAGTCAAAACGAGGAACACTCAACGAAATGGCCGAGAGCCCACCATAAAGTACCTGTACAAGATACACGAAGATGACTTTGTTAGGTGATTCCTCCAATTCCCCAAATCTGCAAGAAGGTCTACGGTTTCAGTTAAATGTAATTTTTCGCGAGAAAGGGAATTTTCCTCACCATTTAAGAAGGACAAATGGTGGAAATGCATCCGTCCAAGAGACTTTTCTCCATTTTAAACTGGTCGGTATGGGATGGGGCATTGCTCGTGTGAACCTGATTTTTCATTCTCCGATGAAGCTGTATTGGAATTAGAAGGAGGTGAGCTGAATTCGTTCATTGAGCTATCTCCATTGTGAATGATCCCTTTCACTAGGGATTAAGAGTTAGGAATGAGAGAGTGGATTGGGTTCAACAACGGAGCAAGCTGTCAGCCAATAGGCGAAGTTTTGCGTTATAACCGTGACCGAACACCGCCACTACAGAGAGAGGTAAAAAGAGAAAGAAACAATGGGAGAAAGCAAAAATGAATGAGGGAAGCCGCCATGAGGACACTTTTCAACTAGATTTTGTTCAAGACAGATCGCCTTAGAAAAGCTTTGAGAAGAAAGAAAAATCAGTTTGATTCGCTTAATTTTTTTTCTGCAAATTTAAAATATTAAATTGTTTTGTGAGGAAGTTATTGGAGCTCCGAGAAGATCGAGAGGGCTCAAATAATTAAGGTTTCGAGGAGAAAAATCTGGAAAGAGACGGATCCATTTTCAAGAGTTAGGGCAGGTGGGCCAGAAAACTCGAGAGGAAAATCCCATTTTTGAGAATAAGATAAGTATTTTTGTGTGTGTAGAAAATTTTGAGTCGTTTTTCTTGGAAGCCAGTTTGGGCAAATAAATACCCCGCTAGACCTTTTTTTTAACCTTTCGTGTCCCGAAAAGACGGCACTTTAAAACCCAGTTAATTCTTTGTGTTTCGGGGATCTTTCCCAAAGTCATCTTCGGTCCTTCTTGTGTTTTACGGTACCTACATAACGTTACTGTTCAACTATAAAGATAAAAACTGTTTTCCATTTAAATTTTTTTTTAATTTGGCCTTTTGCCAATTTTATATATAATTATTGTTAATTTATTGTTGAAAAAATTTAGGGTTTTTCACCTATAATCCAAAAAGGTTTCCCTAATAAATTCATAATTTTTCTTTTGAAATTTTAAATCGTGCCTTCTTATTGAATTTAGAAGAGGAAATTCATTTGTTTCAGGTTTTGGTAAGTTTCACCTTTGATAAAAACTTCCTGGCGCCCATCGAAGTACGTCCCTGTACTTTATATCGTTTATCCGAAATTAATTAAAATTCATTTAATTTAATTGATCCAGCGCTCGATCAATAAAAAAAAAAAAAACTAGATTCGATAACCCGAACCCACCCTTCGCTGAACGAAACCGGTGGTAGCA
Source organism: Philhelius festivus (assembly GCA_963931855.1). Lineage (NCBI taxonomy): Eukaryota > Metazoa > Arthropoda > Insecta > Diptera > Syrphidae > Philhelius > Philhelius festivus. Next base: position 157,913,151 of record OZ007556.1, read on the forward strand.
CTTTAATTGCTGCCGTGTTGCAATTTTCTTCGAACACGACCAATTCTGACAGATTATTATCATCTGTTTACTTTCCCATCTCATTACTCATTTCGAAATTTACCTACCGCGAGGCACACCGGTTAAGTGCAATTTTCTTTTCGTTTTAAATCTATTAAATTGTTGGATACGAACATCCAAAGTCGCGGTCTTTTAGTTCGATCTTCTTAATTAGTGTTTAATTCGCGTTTTAAAACAAATAAATTGCAACAATTGACGTCCAAACGTGGGGCTCGTCTTTTTGGTGAAGAGCACAAAAATAAATTGTTCATTCGCTGTGCCTGTATTGTCTTTGTCTTTGTTCCCGTTTCTTGTGTTTAGGGAAGTGATCCTTTTTCATATCGTTAAAAGAAGTGTACTTTTAATTTTGTTTTATTCCCCAGGTGAATCAATTATTAAGTGCTAAACTAAACAGCGGAATACAATAACTTAAATACCTACATAATCATCTGTGCAAAGGAAAAGTTGTAAATAAGGTGGCAGCTGCTATATATAGAATTTCTTTGGGAATTTCGTGTGGTGTGAGCGGCAAACATAGACAGCAAGGGGTAATTGAAATTACCTGCCCAAGTAAGGCATCTTTTGATTGTTTTGTGATTTGATTTACATATAAATCGTAGTGATCTTTTTATACATATGGTGAGATTTTTCTCAGATTACATATTATTTTCAATTTTTATATAAAAATACTTCGTTGACATAGGCTATAGTGCTATCTTTTTCGCTCTCGTTGGCGTGAACTTAGTGAGCATAATTTTGTGAAATTTTCTTAAAGCTAGCTGTGTTGCAAGTTTTAATGCACAGAACTCAACTGTGTGAGTAAAGGAGGCAAGGGGTAATTGTAAATAATTACCTGTGCATGAAGTATTTTGTTAAATTTAGATTATTTTTCTCGATTTACCATTTGGGTTAAAATTATTTTTGCTAAATTCATTTTTATACATAACCTAAATATTTTTTGGCGGTCGTTAAAAATATAGAGTTGTCTCTTTCTTGTTGGTGTATTTTCTTGTGACAATAAGTTTTGCGAGTATTGTGTGGAAATTTCTTGAACATTGTAGGATTGCCATAGTGCATGATTGTGTGTTTTTTTTTTAAACTAAGTTTATAAATCTGATTTAAGGATTTGATCAGAACAATTATTCGGAGTGTGATAAATTCGTTTTTTTTACATTGAGTAGAATACTTATTCCTAGATTGTGGACAAACAAAAATTCTGGTTGTGGAATTAAGGTTTCTTTTTGTGGAATCGTTTTGAGATCATAAATTATTGTCTTTTATAGTTTTGCTAAGTCGTGGTTTCTTGGTAGTCCGCGAAATTAAGTTGTTTTTTTTTCTTTTTGGGAAGAGTTTAAAATTCTTATTGTTTTAAAATATTTTGAATAGATCTTGAGCGGTTTATATTTTGTTTTCTTTTACTAAATATTAGTTTTAGAAATATTTTAGGGATTCAAATAAAAGTTATTTTTAATTTTTTTAACTACGTTCAACGCTCGCGATTGTTTTTAAATAAAAGCACAACATACCTAGTAAGATAAACCTTTTTTATATATACTTTTCCTCGATAGATTTTATACAATGGATATTAATAGGCTATCCCAGGAAGAGCTCACTTATGAGATGCTCAGTAGGGGATTAGAGAAGGGAACGGTAGATAACATGAGAAGTTCGTTAAGAGCTTCTCGTATGTTAGAACGGAGAGGTTCGGTAGAGGCGTACAGTAAGTACCCTTTTTCATATATAGAGGATAGAGATGCAGTTCAGGACAAGATAAAAGAAATAAATTTTTTAATGAAGAACCAGTCTAGGAATCCGAAATCGTCGGAGTTTTTGAAAGTTTTAACCAAAATTGAGTGGGCTCTTAATAGGATAGGTAAAGCGCAGGCAGAAGGGGATGAAGAGGTAGGAGAACAGAAATCATTGAGAATGGAACTATTATTAATTTTGTCAAAGTTGAATAACGAGGATGAGAAAATTTTAGGCGACGAAGAGCAATCGACCTCAGGCGTAGGTCAGCTGATTCAAGGCCCGAATCAGCCAACGCGGGATATAACACCAGGGCGGGTGCTCAACGAAATTAATAGATCGGATTTAGGTAGTAGTATAGGAAATCTGGGAACACAGGAAAGACTCCAAGAGAGAGTTTGTAGGTGGAATGTTCAGTTTACTGGTGAGCGATGTGGCACGTCAGTCAACTCGTTCCTGGAAAGAATTGAGGAACTTAGTTTAGCACGAGGGGTTTCAGAAAAACAATTATTTCAATCGGTAGTTGATCTTTTAACAGGGCAAGCTTTACTATGGTATAGGTCGATTAGGGAGGATATTTCAAGCTGGTCAGAATTCGTGGCAGCATTAAAGTACGAATTTTTACCAGCTAATTATGATGATCTGCTATTGGAACAGATCAATCGTAGGACCCAAGGGAAAGATGAGTCGTATGGGGCATATTTGGCCAGCATGCGTACATTGTTTAAGAGGTTAGGAGAACCACTTTCAGAAAAGAGGAAAGTGGCAATTTTAATGAAAAATTTGGACCCATTTTATCAGAAGCAGATAGGTTTCCAAAAACCGCAGTCGGTCAAGGAGTTAGCTAGTTTAGGCAGGGATTTAGAAACACTTAGGGCAAATATTGAAAATTTTGAGCCACCGGCTCGTAGTAAGAATTGTGTCGAACCTGAACTCGGTTACACTGCAGTCTCGGCAGTGCAACCGAAAATCGCGATGGTGACTAGGAACGAACAGCCCAACAGAGTCGTGGAACCTGTTAGGTCGCAGCCTAACAGATCTACGCAAGCTGATGGATCTGTTCGATGCTTCAATTGTGGGAAGGTAGGCCATTTTTCTAGTAGGTGTTCCGCTCCTAGGAAATGTTTTGGATGTGGTACTGAAGGTGTAAATAAGAGTAATTGCCGGCGGTGTTCGGGAAATGCTCAACGGGCTCGTGCGCCAGCAGGGCGGGAGTTCCGGAGAAATTAAAGAGGTTGCCTGCTGGTAACCAGTCGGCGTTTCAAATTCATTTAGGCTTTACTTTGGAGGCAAACGGAGAAGATAGGAGACCTTATTTAGGAGTTAGCATTTATGGTTCTAGATTTTTAGGTTTATTAGATTCAGGAGCATCAAGGACCATAATAGGTAGGGACGCATGGAAAGTTTTAGGAGATTTAGGACTTAGTGTTAGGCAAAATACTGTCAATTCCGTTACCTTGGCCGATGGAAAAGGAGTTGAAGTATTAGGTATAGTTTCTTTACCCATAGTGGTACAAGAGAAGGTAGTCTTAATAGACTGTCTTGTCATTCCAGCTCTGCCACACACCGTGATTTTAGGTGCAGATTTTTGGGCACTTTCTGGTATCGTCCCAGATCTGAGATCACGGATGTGGAGTTTCTCGGATCATAACAATATGGTCACGATTTGTTCTATTACGGAACGGTCGGAGCTGAGCGATAGGGAAATTTCTAGGTTAGAAACTTTAGTTCAGGAATCTTTTAGTAGAATGCCAGAAGGTTTAGGATGTACTACAATGGTGCAACATAAGATTAGGACGTCGGCAGAACCGATAAAACAACGTTATTATCCGGTTTCTCCGGCAATGCAGGAACACATTGATAAAGAACTCAATGAGATGTTAGAGGCAGGAGTGATTGAGAGATCCAATAGTTCTTGGTCATCTCCAATTTTACTAGTTAGGAAAAAGGATGGCTCCTATAGATTTTGCGTTGACTATAGGAAGCTTAATAAGAACACTGATAGGGATGCTTATCCACTACCATATATTAACTCAATTTTGGACAGACTTCGAGGTGCGAAATTCTTGTCCTCATTAGATATCAAGTCAGCGTATTGGCAGATCCCAATGGAGGAGAAATCTAAGCCTTTTACTGCCTTTACAGTTCCTGGAAGAGGGCTTTTCCAGTTTAAGAGAATGCCTTTTGGTCTTCATAACTCACCTGCGACTTGGCAGCGATTTATCGACACAGTTTTGGGTGCCGATTTAGAGCCTTTTGTTTTCGTCTATTTAGACGACATAATCATTATTTCAGAGACTTTTGAGAAACATCTTGAGATCCTGAAGGAGGTTATGAAAAGGTTGAGTGAAGCAGGACTTAAAGTCAGTAGAGAAAAGTGTAATTTCTGTATGCCATCGTTGAAGTTTTTAGGTTATGTCGTGGATCGAAACGGGTTGCATGTAGACCCGGACAAAGTGGATAGCATGGTAAAGATTCCAGCACCGAAGAATGTTAAGGAAATAAGAAGTTTTATAGGAACAGTTTCGTGGTACCGTCGATTCGTACCAAATTTTGCTCAGCTACTTAGGCCATTATCAGATTTATTGAGGAAAGGTAGAAAATTCAATTGGACTGAAGAGTGTGAGGTTAGTTTTAGGAGGGCAAAAGAGTGTTTGGTGACAGCACCAATACTCACTTGTCCAGATTTCAAACGACCATTTGTCGTACAAACAGACGCTTCAGATTATGGAATCGGTGCGGTTTTGTCTCAAAATTTCGATGAGGGTGAAAAGGTTGTCTGTTACCTTAGTAGGTCTTTAAATAGGAGTGAACGCAATTATAGTACAACAGAAAAAGAATGCTTGGCTGTATTATGGGCTATTGAGAAGTTACGACCATATCTCGAAGGCGTTCGGTTTACGGTCGTTACGGATCATTATTCTCTTGTATGGCTAAGCAATCTGAAAGATCCACAGGGGCGATTAGCACGTTGGGCAGTTAGGCTCCAACAGTTTGACTACGAAATTATCCATCGAAAGGGTAAAGAGCATGTAGTTCCAGACATGCTTTCTCGAGGAGTCCCGGAGTTAGCCGAGATCTCAGAAGAGGATTTGGACCCTTGGATAATAAAGATGAAGTCAGCAGTTAATAACAATCCATTAGCTTACCCCGCCTGGAGAGTTGAACAAGGTCAGTTGTTCAAACTCGTTAAGCCAAACTTTATTGTAGTTCACGAGAATAATCAGGAATGGAAAAGGGTGTTAGGAAAACAGGAAAGACTAAAAGTCTTACAGGAGTTTCATGATGGTCCATTAGCGGGACACATGGGGGTTAGGAAAACTTTTTCCAGGATTGGAGCAAAGTTTTATTGGCCTAAGATGAGGAATGACATAACAAAGTATGTCAAGAATTGTAAAGTTTGCCAACAGGTAAAGCCGATGAATGAGAAGCCAGCTGGTTTGATGTCTGAACGAATAGGGATTTCTTCACCGTGGGAAATGATCTGTATAGATCTTGTAGGTCCACTTCCGAAGTCGAGTAGGGGTTTCATATACATTCTTACCGTCGTTGACTATTTCACTAAATTTCCACTTCTTTTTGCGTTGAGGTCGGCTACTGCGAAAGCCATTTGTAGGGAACTCGAAGACAACGTTTTTCTCCTTTTTGGCATCCCTAAGGTGATCGTGAGTGACAACGGTCCCCAATTCCGATCAAAGGAATTGAAAACGCTTTGCCAGGCGTACGCGTCACGTTTAAGTTTTACAGCCCATTACCATCCGCAGGCGAATCCTGCGGAAAGGATAAATCAAATTATTAAGACGACGTTAAGGGCTTACGTCAGTGAAAATCACAGGGTATGGGATTTGCAACTTGCTAAAGTGGCGTGTGCGATTCGCACGTCACAGCATGAAGTATTGGGAGTTTCGCCGTACTATGCTAACTTTGGGAGGGACATGGTAACTTCAGGTCAGGAAGTACCATTAGTAGGAAATAACACTGAAGCTGTTCAAGATCTAGGTGAGATTCAAGGACGTTTCAGAAAACTAAGAGCAGATATTTTGAAAAAGCTTCAGGCTGCTTCCAAAAGATCTGCTGAAACCTATAACCTGCGTCGTCGAGATATACAGTATCGTATTGGCGAATTTGTATGGCGAAGAAACTTTCAACAATCGGATGCCGCGAATTATTACGCTGCCAAGCTAGCGCCGAAGTTTGTCGGTCCACTTAGAGTAAAGAAGCGGGTGTCACCTTGGACATACGTCTTAGAAGATGATAAAGGTAAAGAACGCGGAACTTGGCACGCTAAAGATCTTAAACCGTTTTTAGATTCATCCGAGGATTAAATTTTGTATTTTAGCTTAACTTTTTGTCATTTTTCATATATTTTTAAATTTTACTTTCTCTTGATTTTTTTTTCTGATGGGAATCCTTTTTCTTTGCTTTCACTTCCTGGGTAAGCCTTAGGAAATGGTTTGTATTTCTTTCGAAATGCAAATCCATTTCTTGGGAGGTAAGGGTGGGATTTGTTGCGGTAAATTTTGCCACAACAAGGTTCACCAGCCCATTCGTTTCCTTTTTTCCCACAACCCCTCCATTTGTATTGCGGCTCCAAGATGCTGGCAGAGTTAGTATGATCCTGGACCATCAGCCAAGGCCTACTCCTAAAGCATCTTAGAAAAGCAACGAAACAGGAATTCCACTCATAAGATGACAAAACATGGGACAGGCGGTCCAGTTTCAACGATAGGTGTGACAGGTGGTCCACAAAACTCAATATAACTTGACGAACAAGTCAAAACGAGGAACACTCAACGAAATGGCCGAGAGCCCACCATAAAGTACCTGTACAAGATACACGAAGATGACTTTGTTAGGTGATTCCTCCAATTCCCCAAATCTGCAAGAAGGTCTACGGTTTCAGTTAAATGTAATTTTTCGCGAGAAAGGGAATTTTCCTCACCATTTAAGAAGGACAAATGGTGGAAATGCATCCGTCCAAGAGACTTTTCTCCATTTTAAACTGGTCGGTATGGGATGGGGCATTGCTCGTGTGAACCTGATTTTTCATTCTCCGATGAAGCTGTATTGGAATTAGAAGGAGGTGAGCTGAATTCGTTCATTGAGCTATCTCCATTGTGAATGATCCCTTTCACTAGGGATTAAGAGTTAGGAATGAGAGAGTGGATTGGGTTCAACAACGGAGCAAGCTGTCAGCCAATAGGCGAAGTTTTGCGTTATAACCGTGACCGAACACCGCCACTACAGAGAGAGGTAAAAAGAGAAAGAAACAATGGGAGAAAGCAAAAATGAATGAGGGAAGCCGCCATGAGGACACTTTTCAACTAGATTTTGTTCAAGACAGATCGCCTTAGAAAAGCTTTGAGAAGAAAGAAAAATCAGTTTGATTCGCTTAATTTTTTTTCTGCAAATTTAAAATATTAAATTGTTTTGTGAGGAAGTTATTGGAGCTCCGAGAAGATCGAGAGGGCTCAAATAATTAAGGTTTCGAGGAGAAAAATCTGGAAAGAGACGGATCCATTTTCAAGAGTTAGGGCAGGTGGGCCAGAAAACTCGAGAGGAAAATCCCATTTTTGAGAATAAGATAAGTATTTTTGTGTGTGTAGAAAATTTTGAGTCGTTTTTCTTGGAAGCCAGTTTGGGCAAATAAATACCCCGCTAGACCTTTTTTTTAACCTTTCGTGTCCCGAAAAACTAAAATCATCTCTGTCTCTCTTGTAACTTCTTTTCAAGTTATCATGAATATCTTTGAATATCCTTTTTACTTGTTTTTTTTTCAATTATGATGAATATTTATTTAATTTCTGAAATAATTAAAGATAAATTAGAGGCCATTACTGCTCGTAGAGACCCTAATACTAGGGACCTACAGCTCTCAACCATTCCTGTATGAATTTTCCTTTCGAGGAAGCATCTCCTGATTAATCATCGTATTTATCGAATTAAGCTAAACATAATACAGCACTTTTATATTTTTCGGTCTTCACTCGAAAATAAGTAAATAGTTCATTAACAACTTATCTGCTCCTATTAAAAGCTTAAGCTATCACCCTTCAACAAGAAGTTTCAAGTTCACTACTTGCCGAAGAACAACAGAAAAGAGCATTAACAAGGCACTTTACATCTTACTTGATGATGTTGGCTTTCAGTCGGTCCAAAATGTACACAAATCTTGTGGCGAAAACACATTTTTTCAATTACTATACAACAATCTTCACAATGTCACCGTTTCATAATAACTTTTCGAAAGTAGATGTGGGTATGACTCGCAAAATGTACCCACATAATGTTCCACCCTAAATCACCGCAGTTCATCGTGTTGAAGAAGTTAATTTATTGTAAAACCGAAAGAGTGCCATGGAGTTGACATGAAGTCCTTGGAGAAAACTGGAAGGGCTCCAGTCGGTTTTCATTTCTAAAAAAATCGATCAAAATTGGTATAGGACAAAAAAAATGAACAAACATGTTTCACATTCAACGACTCTCCACATGACTCAATCTACAGAAACCTTCGAGAGCGGACCCCCGACCGACAGAAAAAAGTTCGACGAAATAGCCTCCGGGGAAATTCAAACCTTTCGTTTTTCTTCTCTATTAGTAATGAAACAAAAATCGATCCTTGTAAAATTGCAGCTGCTGGTAAGCGAACATCAACTTCGTTGCTTCGTTGATGCAATTAATCGATTCTCAACGAATTGAATCGATTCGAAAAACTTGTTACAGTCATTGTGCTCACTAGGGTACGAGAGTATTCCTGAAAGGATGTTGTGGCAGAAGAATTTTTAGAGAACCAAAGGTTATTATGGACGACGACGACGACGACGATATGAAGGACTCCCCGACTCCGACGTAAAGATAAATGCTTTCGAACCAGATGTGACAGCGTGTTGGTACAAGTCGATGTGGTCCTTGTGTATTTCTTTTTTGTGAGAATTGGAATTTAGATACTTGGAAGTTAGGGTTTTCAACAAACTTCTACCAAACGCACTCTCTTAAGTAAAAAAAAAAAAAAACAATACACGAAGGACTTCTTTAGCCTTGACAGGATACCCAAAGAAATTTCTTTAGAAAACATTGAGTGGATTCTACTACGTATACATATGTGTGTTTGTATGTTCCAAGGATGCAGAACTATTGGTCAAACAAAAAGTTAAAAAAAAAAACTAACTTGAAGTAGGCACACTTTTTGCTTTGTTGACTTAAGATGAATGAAAACACGAGTTGCCATGGTAAAATAATAGTTTTCCTTTGGTAAAGTTCATCAAAGTCAACTTGTTAGATTCTTATCCTTTATTAAATACCTTTGTACTTCAAAACTAATTTAAATTTTTATTTCTTGTTCTTTCGGATTTGTGTAGCAGCTTTGTGTACTTTTTTTTTTAATACGAGTATGTTTGTAAGGAACTTCGAATAGTTTGATATTCGAGCTGTCAAAGGAAATTATCTTATGTGAATGCGTCTTCTGTGAATGTACACCATGAAAAGATTCTGCAAAACTTGGCAAGGTGTAATCGAGAGAACATTGCAATCCGTAAGTTTTGAAAAAGCCTGATGGGATCTGGAGAGTTTTTACAACTGAGTCCTGGGAACTACTATTGGCGACACACTTTCGGGACTATGAAAACAGAAGTCCCGAAACGCTTAGACGCCTAACACTACAATGGCTCGTGCAGGCCAAATCAACAGCGTTACAGGAAATGATAAAATTGGATGAAATATTGTCAATTATGCCACAAAAAATGCAAGATGGGGCAGTTCCATGGGTGGAAATAATTTTCGAAGGATGCCTCTCTTTTAATTATATACCCTAGTAAGAGTAGTTTTCATCTCGAAAGTTGGTAGGCGGAGCCATAATTCCGCGAAGGATTTCCGGCCAATTAGTCTGACTTATTTTGTACTTAAAACTTTGGACCGTATTCTCGACATCCATATTAGAGACATTCTAAATGGATGTCCTCTTGAAAACTCTCAAAATCCATACCATAAGTCCACAGAAACGGCCCTTCATGAAGTGAAGCGTACAACTGAGAAAACTATTAAATTTAAAAAATTTACTCACTACCTTTTAAGATGTTTTCAACAACGTCCTTACCAGTTCGATTCTGAAATAACTCATCGTGTTTGGTGTAGAGGACTACATCAAGAAGTCGATTATATCTATACCCAGCGACAGAAGGATTATAGGTACTTTAGGTAATATTAACTTGACCAAGCACGTTATTAGAAGAACACCGCAGGGCGGAGTTCTGTCCCCTCTTCTATAGATTTTAGTCATGAATAAAATTCTCGTTAGGTTTAAAGGATGTGATCGTAAGGGCGGGATTTGGTACTATTAGTCTCAGGAAAGTACACACCTGTGTTTAGTGAAATCCCAGAAGTGGCTTGAAGAAAAGTAAGTAACTTGGCCACGAGTTGTGCAAAACTGAACTCATGCTATTTACTACAAAAACTAAGATACAACTTTTTGCTCTAAGCCGGCTCAACGGCAATTAACTTTTGCTCTCTTCGGTGCAAAATATATATAGGATTTATTCTAGACCCTAAGTTGAACTGGAACTGAATATTGAAGAAAGGGTTAAGATAAAGAAGGCTTAATTTCTACACCTGTAGTAAAACCTTTGGTAAAAAGTGGGGTCTTCAATCTAAGATGATTTTTTGGACATACGACCGTGCGACCAATTCTTAGCAATATTAAGGAGTTGATTCCAATGGAGATGTTTTCGACTCACACTGACTACTGTACCCCTAAAATAGGCATCAGTGAAGATTTGACGGTTAAGTACCCATCAAGAAAGGACTGGGATGATGACATCAGGACGAACTTCGACCGAACTATCTTTATTGATGGCACATCCTCCAACTTGGTCAAGCAATGTCGGAATGAACTTGCCAGAATCAATATTAACCACAATGACTGTATATTTTGAACTTGAATTTTATATAAAAAATTAAGAAAAAAAAAAGAAAGTCTTGAGAAATCAAAATTTGGTGATATTTCTTCGGAAGTATTTATTATAATAATTTTAAAGTACAATCAAAGTGTATATTACACCTATTAATTCTTGACCTTCATTTGACTTTACTTTTACATTTTTCGATAAGTTTAAGTTTAAAATTTTTAATTATAACAGTTGGCAAAACTGACATAAAGGCGAGTTACCATACAATTTTAGTTTAATTATTTGTAATAGATTACATTATACTTGCAAACAATAAATTACATTAACAATAATTTTTATTTATTTTATTTTATTTAATTGTTGCATGTACATTCGCACATTCTTCGCCCTCAGATAGGGTTTGTTCTGGACTCATGTTTTGCAAGCATCTGAACACGTCTGTTTGATTTTCCACAAAACGCCGCTATCTAATTTGACATTGAAAAAAAGAATTGAAACAAATTAGAAATGGAACGAGGAATTTAGTAAAGACTACGACAACAATACATAATTGCACATAAACAAACTCTTATTTTTTTTGCATTTCCTCATGAATGGAAAAGATCCGTTGGCTCTTGCAAACCCATTATATGAGTACTACAATACAATGTGTATATGTTCCATTGATAGTTTCGGTTTCGGTTCGTGCGTCGCGTCGGTTAAATGTTATCGTTCGTTAGTAAATTGAATTGTGTATAAATTTTATTTAATTGTAAGTTATTTTATTTAAATTGTAAATTTTGTGTGTTCTTTGTTTTAATCAATGCGTTAGTAGTGTTTAAATTTTAATTAGTTAAATGTTGTTTGTTTTTAATAAATTGAAAGTGTTCATCTGTCCATTGATAGTGCGAGGAGATAACCCAGGTGAGTGTTTGTTGAATGTGAATTTAAAATTTTATTACATGTGTGAATGAATTATTATGATATTAATTACATTATTTTATTGCAATATTAAATTTTATTATTTCGTAATTATTATTAAATTGAATTTCGCATATCATTATTCGGTTTTTTTTTGCTATAACGGTGCAGCTTAAAACTGCTTTTATGTGCATACGCTGGTGCCATTATATACATATGTACGTTTATACATTGAGTACATACGATATCGGTAAAATTTTGTGTAAATATTTTTTTGATAATTAGTTAAAATATATAGAATCTTGTGTGAAATTCTGGTGATGTTTTTTAGTGACGTCATTAATTTTGACATTTATTTTAAATATTATTTTCTTTCGGATTTTGAGATCGCGAGTGACATTGTATTTTAATTTTAAATGTTGGATGCATTTGTGATTTAAAAGTGGCCATTTTGAAGAAATTTATTTTGTTTTGATTTGTTTTCATTTCAGGGAAAATAATTTTGTTTTAATTAATAACTCAATTAAATTTAAATGCCACAAGTTGTGTTAATTGATAATAAAATTTTCATCTTCATCTTTATATTTCGACAAGTGCATTGTATAATTTTAAGAAGTATTTTACTGAATTATATGCCCTTGCAGTGAACATTGTTTACATTTGAAAAATTTTGTTGATTTAAATTGTATTTTGATTAATAAACGTGATTTAAATTGAATTTGTTTTTTTTTTTTTTTTTTGATTTAAATTGTTAGGGTATATTTTCTTTGAAAATTTTGTAAATTATTTTAAGAACATTTTAAATTTTAATAAAGTTTTAAGTTTTAAATTAAATTGGTGTTTTATTTTATATTTTGGTTTACTGATTTTCAATTTTAAGCTGGTGTTTTATTTTAAATGCGAAATTTTTATACGATGCTGGATGTTTGTGGTGTTTCGTTCGAAGGTAAACGACATAGTTTTGCAATTTTTATACGATGCTGGATTGTTGTGGTGTTTCGTTCGAAGGTAGACGACATATTTTTGCAATGGGGCGTTTTATGCATCCTGTTTTTGTTTTGACCGAGACAACGCGAATTAATCCGTCGGATCCAGGGTGAGTTTTTTCAATACGGCCTAAATTCCAATTTGTCGGTGGAAATCTCTCATCCTTTATTAAGACAATGTCTCCAACTTTGACATTTTCTAACGTTTTTGTCCACTTCGGGCGTTGTTGAAGTCTGGACAAGTATTCAGAACTCCATTTACGCCAAAATGTTTCGGTCATTGACTGGACTCGCTTCCACCTATCCATGTATGTGATGTTGATGTCGATGTCACCCTGTGGCACAGCATGAAGGCTTTCGCCGATCAACAAATGTGCTGGGGTTAGCACATCCAAATCATCCAAGCTATCGGAAAGAGGACACAAGGGTCTCGAATTTAAACACGCTTCTATCTGAGCAAGAAGTGTTGTGAGCTCCTCAAAAGTTAGCCTCTCCATCCCGACAACCCGTTTTAAGTGGTACTTAACCGATTTCACTCCGGCTTCCCACAATCCACCGAAGTGAGGAGAAGCGGGAGGAATAAAATGCCATTGCGTACCTTGATTTGCTAGATTTTCAGCAATTACTTTCCAATCATGTTGTGAAGCCTTTAACATCTTATCTAGTTCTGAACTAGCACCAACAAAGTTTGTACCGCAATCACTATGGATTTGCTTACAAGTCCCTCGTCTGGCAGTGAATCGCCTGAACGCTGCCAAAAATGCCTGCGTCGTCAAGTCTGAAACGACTTCTAAATGGATGGCCTTTGTCGCTAAGCAAATAAAAATCGCAAAATATCCTTTGAGGATCTTGCTTCCGCGTGCTTTCCAGGCTTTGATTTCGATGGGGCCTGCGTAATCTACGCCGGTGTGACAAAATGGCCTAGCCATTCGAACTCTAGCAGCTGGTAAATTTCCCATCAATTGCTGCATCTCTGCTGCCTTCTGCCGGTAGCAAGTAGTACATTTGTGTAGCTCGTGCTTTACACTTCTTCGAATTTGACCAATCCAAAATCGAAGACGTATATATGCAATCATTTGTTGTATTCCGCCATGCAACGTATTTTTATGAGCATCTTTTGCCACAAGTTTTGTGAAATGATGGTTGTTTTGCAACAAAATTGGATGCTGCGCTTCATAAGGTAGCAGTGAATTCTGCAATCTACCACCAACTCTTAAAATACCATTGACATCAATAAATACATTAAGTGATTTTAATTGTTTTGAAATGTAACCGTTTTGTTGCAACTCTTTTATTTCGTTGGAGAACATCTCGGTTTGAGCTGTCTTGATGGCCAGCATTCGAGATGCCTCTAATTCAGAAGCGGTTAATGGTCCGCTTTTCTTGCGAATACTCGTCGATTGGTGATCGTTTTGGGAATGTTTTCTTACCCAACGCATATATAGTAGGTTGTTTTTGTAACGAAGCCACCATGCGATGATACGAATTACTTTGATTAAGCTAGAATTTTTGTGAATTATGATACTTATCAGTTCTCTTGTTACTTGTATAGTGTGAGTTTTTACAGGACGACATTCTTCTTCCGTTTCGACGTTTTCAACTTGCTCGGGTACATGAAAATCCCACTGCGATCTCAAGAATGTTGGACCGTTCCACCAAGCATCTAAGGACTCCAAAGCTGATGGATAAACGCCACGAGATGCTATATCTGCTGAGTTATGATGTGTTGGAACATGGGACCAACAATCACTGCCTATTAATCGTTGTATCTCGGATACTCGATTTGAAACAAATGTTGTCCATTTAGCTGGAGTTGCTCTAATCCAGGAAAGACCAATTGTTGAATCTGTCCAAGCAAAGATACGAACATCGGGAATTGCTAGAACATTGCGGGTGTAATGTAATATTTGGGCTAAGACAACTGCGCCACAAAGTTCCAGACGTGGCAAGGTGATCGTCCGCTTGCTCGGAGCAATCTTTGTCTTTGCTAAGAGTAAGTTTGTATGAATGTTTTCGTTGCTATCCAAGACACGAACATAAACCACAGCTCCATATGCTTTCATTGAAGCGTCGCAAAAACCATGCAACTCGATTGCTTTATTTGATGTGCTCATTCGGTTCCATCGTGGTATCCTCACTTTCTCAATCATTGGAAGCTCTTGTTGGAAGGCTTCCCAATCTCTCTTAAGGTCGTCTGGAATTGGCTCGTCCCAATCACATCCGAGATCCCAAAGTTTCTGCATAATAATCTTTGCAGTGATTATGCAAGGTGATATCCATCCAAGTGGATCGAAAAGCTTGGCAATGGCTGATAAAATCGTTCGTTTTGTAATATGTTCATCTGATTTTTGCAGATTCTTGTAAGAAAAGAAGTCGCAGCTTGGAACCCATTTGATGCCCAGAGTTTTGACGTGATTGGATGGATCAAAAGGAAGCTCGAAATCATGTTCACGGTCTTGAACAGGAATATTTTCCATCAAATCTCTATGATTCGCTGTCCACTTCCTTAAGTTGAAACCGGCTGACGCCAAAAGTGCTCTCACTTCATCTTGTTTTCCCTTTGCTTCTTCTATAGAGTCTGCACCGCTGATTACATCATCCACATACATATCTTCTTGCACGACCTTCGCCCCCACAGGAAATTTCGCGTATTCATCTTTGGCAAGACGTTTTAACGTTTTTATGGCTAAATATGGAGCACTTGCTGTGCCAAACGTGACAGTGTTTAGCTTGTAGAGTTTCAAAGGCTCTGTTTGTTCATTTCTCCACATAATTATTTGGTAAAAAGAGTCTGGTGGACTTACCCAAATTTGTCGATACATTTTCTCTATATCCGCCGTGAAAGTGTATCGATGACTCCGCCATCGCAAAACAAGATCTATAATACTTGTTTGTAATTTTGGACCTATCAACAGACATTCATTTATCGACTTTCCAGTCGAATCTTTCGCTGCTGCGTCGAAAACAACTCTTGTTTTAGTGGTTGTGCTGGATTCCTTTATCACCGCATGATGTGGTAAAATGAAATGATATGGCGTTTGAAGAACCTCACTGTCACTGCTAATTTCTTCCATGTGATGTAGTGTCTCATACTCTGTGATACATTTCGTGTACTCGATTCTAAGACTTGGATTTGTATCGAGCTTTTTCTCGAGGTGAAGAAACCGTCGATATGCCATGTGTCGGCTGGAACCCATCTTTGGCAGCTGTTCATCTTTAAATGGCATTTTAACTTGATACCGACCATCGGGTAAACGAAGAGTATGTTTTTCAAAATGTTCCTCACAGGCTACATTTTCTTCGGTTTCATGAGCTTGAAACGGTAATTCTTCTACTTCCCAGAACTTCTGTAGTTGAACTCTCAGATCGATCGGACTAAATTCGGATATTTGCATAAAACTGCGTATTTTTTTAGAAGGATGTGCAGAAACTCTTCCTAGAACAATCCAGCCTAACTCCGTATTTTGTGCCATCGGTCCGACGCCATCTTGCGATCGTTTGATTTCTGGAAGAAATATTTTGGCACACACGTCACTACCTAACAACAAATCGATAGGTGCAGGCTCGTGAAGACGTGGATCTGCCAACGGAAGCCCAGTTAAGTGATCCCATTTACCTGGTATAATTCGTTGGGTCGGAAGAAGGCCAGTAAGTGACTTGAAGATTAATGCCTGTATGGCAGTTTGGAACGATGAATGGCAAGATGTGATCTGTACCTGTACAGCGTTTCGCGTAGTGCCACTACTGACCAACCCCAACCCTGATACATCAACACATGTACGCCACTTTCTAAGCCTTAAAAGTTGTGCAGCTGCTTCTGTTATAAATGAACTTTCAGAACCTGTATCAATGATGGCTCGTAAATGATATACTCGGCCGTCCGAAGCACGGGCCTTGACAATAGCGGTTGCTAAAAGCACTTGGTGAGAGAAATCTGGATCACCGTGTGACGTATGATAATTCAAGGTTGTTGGATTATGAACATCATTGTTTGGCTGAAATTCTGTTGCGTTCGCATTCATAGTTGTTTGAATTACATTTGAAGTGGTTGCTCTCGGTTGAGTTGGAATTTTCGAAGACGGCTGTGCAGAATTTCTCATAATATTAATTGTATCATTTTGTTGATGGTTGACATGCAACAGAGAATGATGTCTTTGTTGGCAAAAGAAACAGCACAGTTGGCTTGGGCATTCTTGTAAAGAATGCCTATATGAAAGACAATTTTCACACACTTTCAATCTTCGAACAACGTTTTTTCGTCCTGTAATATCCATATTTAGGAATTGTTGACATCTCTTCAACGCATGTTTTTCTAAATTACATAATTTGCATACTAAAACCTCCGAAACTGTTGGTTTGGCCGGCTTAAACTTCTGCTTAGCATGTAAAACTTTTGACTTCATTGGAAACCGCGGTTTAAAACTAGCTGATGGATCCGACTTAGTGTGATTCGAAGTACTTTGGTCTTTTTGATCCAAAACTTCAAGAGTTCGGAAGCGTTTTTCCAAAAACGAGGTAAATTCTGTTAAATTTGGTAATTCTTTTTTGTCACACAACTTTTCTTCCCATAGCTTTTGCGTTATTGGAGGCAATTTTTGGTTAAGGAACCAAATCAAAACAATGTCCCACTTGTCAACTGGAACTCCCAAGTTTTCCAAGGCATGAAAACATTCTTTTGTTGTGTATAAGAGATTTTTCAAACCGGAAGCAGTTTCACGAGGTAATTGAGATTGACCGAACAGTTGTTGCATTTGGATATGCACCAGAATACGTTTGTGGTCATATCTCTCTTTTAAAAGCTCCCACGCCTTATCATAATTGGCGGCTTCAACAGACAGATTTTGTAAAAACCGTTTTGCATCATCTACTAAGCACGATTGAAGAAAGTGAAGCTTATCTAAATCACCAAGGTTCGAATTATTGTGAACCAGAGCCTGAAACCTATCATAAAAGGCCCGCCATGTGGTATAAGACCCATCAAACTTCGGAAGATCAATACGAGGCAACCTCACTTCGGAATGGGTGGAAGGTTGCGTTTCCGAACCAGAAGCCGTTAATGTCTTCGGAGATAAAAACTTGTCAAGCGTTTCCACCAAAATTGCTCTATACTCGAGGTAATTATCACTTATTTGGTCATAAACCTCCACTAAATCTTCTAATTTTAGCCCCTCTTCCAGGCAGCCTCCGCCAACAATTGCCTCATGATATAATTTCGCCGATTTAATATCTTCTTCTAGCTTTGCTAATCGTCCCGTAATGTACGGTTTAGTTAAGCGGTCCTTAGGTGATTTTTTGAAATTCATGATATCTTTTACAGTTTTATTGAGAATTCCCTTTTGGAGTTCTCCATATTTAAAACCCTTTGGATCCATTCTTATTTAAATTTATATATATATATATATATGTATATGTTTGCAGAAAAGACGTTTAATTGACGAGTTTACAACACACATAAAGGCAACACTTACTGCGTTGTATGTTGCTGCTGCTGCTGCTGCTGCTAAGTTGTATGCTGCTGCGTTATATGCTGCTGCTGTCGTCGTAGTCGTCTTGCTTCGGCACTGCGTTTCTCTTGGTGGCTCCGGCGGTCGCTGCACAAGGATCACAGCGATTTTTTATTTTTTATTGCCGTTTTAATTAGCACGGTTAGTTTTAAGGCAATTGGCTTTTAAGCTTTTTATTGTGTTTAATCTAAATTTGACACAGATTTACTATATTTAACGTTTTTTAGGTTAAGTATCAAAATGTCTTAAATGTTTTATTTTAACACTTGTTATGATAAATTTTTGTTTTAATATTGTCTCTTAGTATTATTAATTAAAAGAGAAAAAAAGAGGCTCGAAGGACCAATGTATATTTTGAACTTGAATTTTATATAAAAAATTAAGAAAAAAAAAAGAAAGTCTTGAGAAATCAAAATTTGGTGATATTTCTTCGGAAGTATTTATTATAATAATTTTAAAGTACAATCAAAGTGTATATTACACCTATTAATTCTTGACCTTCATTTGACTTTACTTTTACATTTTTCGATAAGTTTAAGTTTAAAATTTTTAATTATAACAGTTGGCAAAACTGACATAAAGGCGAGTTACCATACAATTTTAGTTTAATTATTTGTAATAGATTACATTATACTTGCAAACAATAAATTACATTAACAATAATTTTTATTTATTTTATTTTATTTAATTGTTGCATGTACATTCGCACAATGACACTCTTATCTGGGCTCCGGGTCGTTATGGCATTGATGGGAATGAAATGGACGGACGAGCTGGCCAGATGGGATCAGCCCTTCATAACACACCTGCGAAAAGAAACAACATTCTGCTCGGAGTTATGCAGGTCAAAAATCTCTCTATATTTCTTAACAAATCAAAGCATAGGTGGAGCAGTTTAAATAACTGCATTATGTCTAGAAAGTTTTGTCCCACCTATAATACTGGCTTTGGATACTGGCCAATAGGAGAGCATGCAGTGAAGCTAGTCATTATTCATAAAACTCACTGTCATAGCTGTGGGGACCAGCGGGAAAGGGAACGGTCCTCTATTTCTTCTACGAATACCCAGGTCTGGGGAAATTTAGAGCACAATCATTAGTAAGGGCATTTTTCGACGACATTGACGAACTTTCGGAAATGAAGAGCAAGGACTTGATCTCTTTTTTCAACGCAACAAAATGGCTCTAGGACGAACTCCGATTACTTCTGTGACGTGCCCTTCGCTTAACTCCTTAGATTCCGAGTTAGCGGACTGAGGGCTTTGACGGAAGTTTACGATGCGGAAAGCCAGATGATCACTCAATCGAATTGGCTCCTTTTTTAGAACAAGTCACCAAGCTGCCTAACTTGGCACAGTGTAGATTGTATTGGGTCTGTTGAGTGATCAAATTTCCGGAAGATTGTGCAAAAGCAAAACACACAACAAGACATATCAAAACCTATACTAGATCCTATCCTTGTTTTAAACTGAAATCAAATTAGAAGACTCCGTGAGAATGTCCACAATTTCTCATATCAATTCCATCTGCAGGTTCATTGGAATTATGGTACCGAAACGGCGCACTTTGGCGCTAATTGGATTACTGGGCTAAATTGCCAGTGATCGACATTTCTTTCTAAAGAAAATCTTGAGAACCTTGTAATAAAATAATTTTCTCACATGCAAAACGTTAGAACGCCTACAAATTTTTATGGAATAACAGCTGCTGTATGCAAGCAGACAAGCAATGAAGCGCTATACTTCGCAAGAGTATGGAATAATTGCGTGGATTTTTGTTACAAATAATCGGTCGGTGGTGTTAACCCAGCGTAAATTTTGACGTCGATTTTCTAATCGTGTAGCGCCAACTGGGAAAACATTTCGGCGCGGCGCTTTACTTCTCGACTCGGACAGACTGGAACCCCTAGAGTTCATGTAGGACGTGGCCGCCACCAGACTGGTGTTGGCAATTTTGCATGGCCAGCAAGATCACCCGATCAAACCATCCCAGACATCTTTCTTTGGGGCTACTTGAAGTCAGGTGCTTATACCAACAAGCATCAGACAATCGCAGGCCTTAAGGAGAATATTCGACATGAATGCGAATAGCCATCACCGGAAATATGTCGGAAAATAATGGAAAATGCGATAAAACGGGCACAAATGTAAAGGGTGGTCCAACGAAAATGCGAGATGTTAATTGTAAATAAAACAAACAGTTTTCAGAGAATTATCTTAATATTTTTTTATGATAGAAGGATCTATGACAATTATGTATGAAACTAAATATCGGTCAAATGCTCGCCACGACTTCGGTGGCATACCTCTATCCGATGGTCCATATTTTTTCAATGACTCTGAAACATACTCGTAGTTGAGGTTCAATGTAGTTAATGTGCTGAATTGTCTCATTCTTTAGCTCTTGAATTGTTCTTGGCTTATTGACGTACACTTTTTCTTTTAAATATGCCAAAAGAAAGAAGTCCAACGGTGTCAAATCAAATGATCGTGGCGGCCAATTAATTAACATCGTCACGACCGACGTGAGATAACACGGCCATTGAATTTGTCGCTCAAAAAAGCCATTGTTTCGTTGGCTGTGTGGCAAGTGGCACCATCTTGTTGGAAGCACATATCGTCCAGGTCAGGGTTGCAAAAGCTTAAGTCACTTGTTAGCTTAAGCTTGGCTTTAATTCAAAAGCTAGTGAGTGACTTATGAATTAAAAAAAATATAATTCAGCAGCTACGAACTGACTTATGAATTAAAAAAAATTTAATTCACAAGTCAGTTGGTGACTTGTGAATTAAAAAAAATTAAATCATAAGCTTCTTAATGACTTATGAATTAAAAAAAATTAATTCAGAACCTACTAAGCGACTTATGAATTAAAAAAATTTAAGTCATGGGCAAGTAAGTGACTTATGAATTAAAAAATTTTAATTCCCAAGCTACTAAGTGACTTAGGAATTAAAAAAATTGAAGTCATGAGCAAGTAAGTGACTTATGAATTAAAAAAATTCAAATCATCAGCAAGTAAGTGACTTATGAATTAAAAAAATTTAATTCAAAACCAACTTAGTGACTTATGAATTAAAAAAAATTTAATTCATAAGTTAATGGATAAATGCTGATTAGAAAAATTATGAAATGGATAATTTATAAGCTAGCGTGATAATCTTATGATTTAAAAACTAGATTTGAAAGCTTTCGTAATAAATAAATAATTATGTAGTCAAAACAAGCTTAAAAATTTCCAATCTACCAACTAACTTATGAATTAAATTTTTTTTAATTCACAAGTCACCAACTGACTTGTGAATTAAATTTTTTTTAATTCATAAGTCACTTACTCCCTGATGACTTGATTTTTTTTAATTCACAAGTCACTTAGTAGGTGGTGAATTAAATTTTTTTTAATTCATAAGTCACTTACTCCCTGATGACTTAATTTTTTTTAATTCATAAGTCACTTGGTAGGTGGTGAATTAAATTTTTTTTAATTCATAAGTCACTTAGTAGCTTAGGATTTAATTTTTTTTTAATTCATAAGTCACTTTGGGGTTGTGAATTAATTTTTTTTTAATTCATAAGTCACCAAATATCTTATGAATTAAATTTTTTTAATTCACAAGTCATCTATAGACTTATGACTTAAGGATTTTTTAATTCAAAAATTCGCAACCCTGGTCCAGGTCCATATCCTCAATTTCTGGCCACAAGAAGTTCGTTATCATCTCGCGATAGCAAACACCCTTCACGGTAACTGCTTGGCCGATCTCATATTCGAAGAAGTTCGGCCTGATAATGCCACCAGCCCATAAACCAAACAGTCACTCTTTGTGGATTCATCAGCTTTTCAACAATCACCCGTGGATTCTCATTTGCCAAAATGCGGCAATTCTGCATTTTAACGAATCTACTGAGGTGAAAGTGTGCCTCGTTGCTGAAGATGATTTTCTTTGTAAGGCCACTATTCACTTCTGTCTGTTCAACAATCCATTCGGCGTATTGACGACGCTTGAAATGGTCAGTAGGCTTCAGCTCTTGAGTCAATTGAACCTTGTAAGCGTGTAAATTCAAATCTTTATTCAAAATTCGCATCAATGACGTTCGTGAGATCTTCAATAGTTGGGCACGACGACGAGTCGAGGTTGACGGCTCACTATCGTGAACAACAACAATGTGAATTAGGCGAGCTTGCACAGGTGTTTTGACGTTTTCTACAGACCCGGTTTGTTGATATGTATATGCAAAATCACGAAATGCATTTTGATTTAAACGCCCATTTTTGTAAAAGGCTTCAACAATCTTAACGCGCTGCTCAATTGTGTACCTCTTCGTGGTTGAATTTGTCAAACACTGAAGCAAAGAAATGTCAAATTAAGTTGGGCAAAAAACTTGACGTTAAGGTGTGACTCACAATTAACATCATACATTATGGTCGGACCACCCTTTATATCAACACTGGTGCCAGATACTTGACGCATATCATCTTTTCCAATTAACAGGAAAAATTAATAAAGATTTCCATGATTCAAAATAATTCTTTTTTATTTAGTAAAAAATTAATTCAAAAACAGAATTGACTGATTTATTTTGCGCCACCTTGCATATCACAAAAAAAAAAAAAAGGATCGGGCCAAGAACAGATCCCTGAGGATCTCCAAGATTGATAACCGTGGAGTTACTCAGACCGCTGGCTGCCGAGTTTGACTTTTTGTTCCATACAAAAAGAAGCATGTTTCGCAGTGTCCAAATGTCGATTTTCATATTTTTTGCATTTTCAGTAGTTTTCGAGTTATACGTACGTATTTGTAACGGGTGATTTTTTTGAGGTTAGGATTTTCATGCATTAGTATTTGACAGATCACGCGGGATTTCAGACATGGTGTCAAAGAGAAAGATGCTCAGTATGCTTTGACATTTCATCATAAATAGACTTACTAACGAGCAACGCTTGCAAATCATTGAATTTTATTACCAAAATCAGTGTTCGGTTCGAAATGTGTTTCGCGCTTTACGTCCGATTTATGGTCTACATAATCGACCAAGTGAGCAAACAATTAATGCGATTGTGACCAAGTTTCGCACTCAGTTTACTTTATTGGACATTAAACCAACCACACGAATGCGTACAGTGCGTACAGAAGAGAATATTGCGTCTGTTTCTGAGAGTGTTGCTGAAGACCGTGAAATGTCGATTCGTCGCCGTTCGCAGCAATTGGGTTTGTGTTATTCGACCACATGGAAGATTTTACGCAAAGATCTTGGTGTAAAACCGTATAAAATACAGCTCGTGCAAGAACTGAAGCCGAACGATCTGCCACAACGTCGAATTTTCAGTGAATGGGCCCTAGAAAAGTTGGCAGAAAATCAGCTTTTTTATCGACAAATTTTGTTCAGCGATGAGGCTCATTTCTGGTTGAATGGCTACGTAAATAAGCAAAATTGCCGCATTTGGAGTGAAGAGCAACCAGAAGCCGTTCAAGAACTGCCCATGCATCCCGAAAAATGAACTGTTTGGTGTGGTTTGTACGCTGGTGGAATCATTGGACCGTATTTTTTCAAAGATGCTGTTGGACGCAACGTTACGGTGAATGGCGATCGCTATCGTTCAATGCTAACAAACTTTTTGTTGCCAAAAATGGAAGAACTGAACTTGGTTGACATGTGGTTTCAACAAGATGGCGCTACATGCCACACAGCTCGCGATTCTATGGCCATTTTGAGGGAAAACTTCGGAGAACAATTCATCTCAAGGAATGGACCGGTAAGTTGGCCACCAAGATCATGCGATTTGACGCCTTTAGACTATTTTTTGTGGGGCTACGTCAAGTCTAAAGTCTACACAAATAAGCCAGCAACTATTCCAGCTTTGGAAGACAACATTTCCGAAGAAATTCGGGCTATTCCGGCCGAAATGCTCGAAAAAGTTACCCAAAATTGGACTTTCCGAATGGACCACCTAAGACGCAGCCGCGGTCAACATTTAAATGAAATTATCTTCAAAAAGTATATGTCATGGACCAATCTAACGTTTCAAATAAAGAATCGATGAGATTTTGCAAATTGTATGCGTTTTTTTTTTTAAAAAAGTTCTCAAGCTCTTAAAAAATCACCCGTTATATACTGACAAATGACTGTCAGAACACAGGACTGATTTTGGTATCGTATTTTGATTTGATAATCTTTAAGTACCAAACATATAAAATTCATTCAACGCATTTCTTCTTTTTAGAAAGAAAACCATTTATGTCGTCATTAAAAATAAAGTAACAACTTTCTCGAGAAATACAACCTAGCAGACAAAAATATGAATGTTTTAAGCCCATTTACATAAATAACACCAAACTTTAAGTTAATCCCCACAACTAAAGATGAAGATGGCCTGAGTTTGACATTTATACCCAAAAGGGTAATAAAGTAATGAAGGATGGGGTCGGATGGGATGGGGATGGGTCGCCATTGATAAATTTTTATCAGTGCGGTCCTTGTTTGGTCCTTCCATATAAAACAAATTACTCCCCAATCTGGGGATTTATTTTTATAGTAAAGATGAATCATTGTGGATTTTTTTTTTTTTGGTATCAAAAATATTATGGAACAAGAATATTAACAAGGCATGTTCAGCTTCATACGAGCACAAAACCAAAAGGGACCTTTAAATATAAGGAAGTAAAATTGTGTCTGCCATTTGTCTATATGTGATTGTATACATTTAAGGAACATACAAAGAGCGGGTTTTTTTTTGTGAATCCATTATTATTGTTGGTTTTTTTTTTTTTTTTTGGCAAAAGCATATGATGGAATAAATCGAGTAAAAGATTTACACAATTTAAGTTGGTCCTGTTTTCGAGTCAAAGAACTTTTTCTTTCTTTATCTCTTTACGCAATATCATTGCCATTTCGGTCGTTGGTTTTCCTTTCCATTTCAATACCGAAAGCTAGGAACTGTTAAAGTTGATTCCTTTGAAATATAGATGTACCTTGTATAAAATATAAAAGACGGAAAATGTAGGTAGATATTTAATATTTTTGTTTTGTTGTTTCGGAATAAAAACTTTTGCCCACAAAGCAGCGGTAGTTAAACTTTTTTCTTCAATCACATCAGGGGAAGGGAACTTAAAAATTTGTTTCTTTGAAAGTTTTTCAAAGAACAAGGGTAACCAATAAATGTAAATCATTGGACAAGTTTTGCATTTTGATCGGAAGAGGAAACAAACAATTCAGAAAATAATTTATTGTCTAAATTGAAAACGAAGAAAATTGTTGAATAGCCACTTGGCGCGAGTTCTTACTCAGATATTGCTTCTTCAATTGCTTAGGTTTAGATTTTAACATTGCCAGAGGCTGCAGAGGCACCAAAGATCAATGGTGGCATTATCGTGTTGCGGTATATTTTACCACTCCAAGTTTCACCTAACTATTCGTTTCTCCCTTTTCTATTCTTACACTTCCTTGCAGCTCCAAAAATACTGAAGAGTTCAGTAGAAATCAGGTACTCATTAACCAGAGTCCTGCTCTTAATGTATTTTTGAGCAGCAATTATAAAAATATAAGTTTCCGAACGATATGTTAGAAATCGAGTGGAAAAGGTGGTTCAATTATTATCGACGATCCTATTAATTATGAAGCACCCTAACTTATAACTGAACTTAACTTGATATTTTTGTAAACAAAATGGATCGCTTACGTTTTCATATATTCTCTTGAATATTCAGAAAATGGGTCTATTGGAGATGGAGTTGACAAACAAACATATTAAAGCGGCGAACTAAGTACATTTCAGAATTTAACAATATACCTTCCTCCCTCGTCGCGTTAGATTTGGTTTTTGAAAGATTGATTCACGTTTCGAATAACTCGCGAATGATTAATAGTTAATTAATAGGAGAGTGAATAGACGAAACTTTTTCTCGATTTTGTTTCTTTTAGATTTCCTCAATAAAAATTAACTTGAAAAGGGTCTGACTTCTTCCATTTGAAGTTGACATGTTTTGGAAAGACTCCTGTCCAACTTTTGAACTCTGCTCAAACATTTTAAGGACAATCATAATGTCTTTAAAAAAAATAATTTAAAAAACTTGCTGAACTATTGAATGAGTGTGTGAGAGTAAAGGTTGGATGATATTCGGCAACGGAGGAGAGCAGGTAGCTTTCCGGAAAGCCGTGATCTCATGACTGATGATGAAAACGATTGACTGATTGAACGAAAGTGTGAGTAAGTGAATGAAATGGGATAGTTGATCCAGAGATAGGTTTCGGCTGGGAAAGAAGAGTCTTTGAAGGAAAGTCAAAAATCAAAAAAAAAAAAAAAAAAAAAAAAAAAAACGGTTCTATGACAGGTACCCTTAATAACACTTTGTCCATAATAAAACACTTAGTTTTTTTGGACCTTATTCGGAATTTCCCCCCCCCCCCACCAAAATGAACTTTTTTTTTAACGAAATAGATAAAAAAAAATGAAGGGGTTTTTGTATGGTTACATACATGCAGTGTGCCTGCGAAGCTTCATATATTTATGAATTTTTGAATATTACAACAACAACTTGAATGAACTACCACCGAGGGGGTTCTTATTTGGCTGGAGTTATAGCTATTTCACGGTTGCCAAGCCGATCATCAGACTCCTTTATTAGTGGTGCTTAGCCTTTATACTATCAAGTTTAATCGAAAAACTTTTTGCCTTGACTGAGATTTGAACCCAGAAATAGCTATAACTCCAGCCAAATAAGAACCCCCTCGGTGGTAGTTCATTCAAGTTGTTGTTGTAATATTCAAAAATTCATAGATAAAAAAATGTTTGCTGTTGATAAAAAACATCAAACTATAATTATGGAGGAGAAACACTTTTTTATGGTAAAAAAGTGAAGTATAAGCCGACCACTCACAGTACTATAACTAAAACTACTTTTTTATTATGGGATATTTGCTTTTTTTGCCTGCCTACGCATTACGGCGTATAAACAGTGAGATATCTACCCCCCTGCTTGGGCACACTATAGGATTTGGGGTAGGTGCGAGGTTGGGTGTATGCAAGGTTTCTTTTGCATTTACAGAATCTGGATTTAATGAAACTTTGAATTTACCCTATGGCCTATATTCATTTTTTTATACTTCACTTTTTTACCATAAAAAAGTGTTTCTCCTCCATAATTTGATGTTTTTTATCAACAGCACACTTTTTTTATCGATTCATTAAAAAAAAGGGCATTTTAGTGGGGGGAATTCCGAATAAGGACCGTTGTTTTTATTATTAAAATCGTAATAGCCGTTTTCGAGATAAATCAGATTTTTCATTACGGGTGTATGGGGGGTACCGTTAATTTTGGAGCTAAAACAAATTTGAATTTCCCCCCTAACTCACCCTTAAGTACCGAGTTTGAAGAAAATAGCTCCAGTGGTTTAGACTGTGGGGAGGGGTACAGATATAGAGAGACATACTGGCACATGTTTTTTGGGCACTAAATTTTCCTTAAAATTTTTATAAACAAAATTGATAGGTAAATTGTTAGTATTGAATAATATACATTTTTAGACGCAATTTCAAGATATTGAATTTTCAAAAAAAAAATTTTGTTTATTTTTTTTTAAAAATCCAAAAACAAATTTTTCGAAAATTTGTATGAACCATATTTTTTTTTAATTTTTTTTTTTTTTAATGTAGAAAACTTTTCGTTAAAATCGTTAGAGCCGCTAATGAGAAATTCGAAATTCTAAAAAAACGGTTCTACGACATATACGGTTAATAACATTTGTCTCTAAATTTTTTTTGGGCCAAGATTTAGATGTACAGACATACAGGCAGACAGAATTGCCGGACCCACTTTTTCGCCTTCGCTTTAATCATAATGTCAACTTTGATCAAAATCTCGAGTTCGATTTTTTTACATAATACGTACATATGTATATTCGCAAGTAAGAAAATAAGTAGTGATTTTGATTTTTGTGTTAGATTCTATAGATTTTACTCTTTTAATTTTTTAATTTTCGAATTGTATGCCTGTTAATTTTGGGACACGGTATGGTTATTTTTTATTTTTTTTTTTGTGTTCTTGGTCTCAATAGAGCCGTGTAAATCGTTCATTTCAAATGATCGAATCGTTCAACAATCGATTACGAAAATGATCCGATCATTTCAATCGATCGATCATTCGATCATTTTCATTTCACTGAAATGATTCAATACCGTTCCTATTTGATTTTTTCGATTTAGATGATAAGATTGACTTGTGGCTTTGATAGTTCTCACAAAATACTCTAAGCCATAAATTGCCAAATAACATCGAATTATGGCTACTTTGTACATGGATTAAAAAGTGTCAAAAAATCAAAGAAAAAGGGATTTTATTTATTGCTCCGAAAAAGGACAACTTTATGGCTTTCGGCGGACATTTTGTATGAAATACATACCGTCCTCTATTTGTCAAGTCATAAACTGTCAAATTCCATCAAAGGATGGCTACGATGTCGATGGATTAAGAAACGTCCAAAAATCCACATTAAACATACTGGGTCCTGATACATCAAATAACATCAGTTCAATCCAACAATTGTTTTTTCGGCCTACAACATCAACAGCTAACTCAATCAATCATGTTCTTAAATGCCGAGTTCAACCCAGAAATTCCAGTCCATCGACCGTTTGGCATTCATAATCCACATTGATTGAATCAGAACAAATGGAATCGAGTAAATCATGGTCAATCGAGTTAACTGATATCGAAAATCGAGACTCATTGAAATGATTGAGATTGAAATGGAAGATTGGGAATCCAGAATCGAGAATCATCTAAATGATTGAGATTGAGATCGATTAAAATGATTGATTTCGATCATCAATACTTTTCGATGATCGGATCAAAAAAATCGAATCGATCTTGATTAACACAGCTCTAGGTTTTAAGCCTTTTATAGTGTAGCACAATTTTGTGCCAACTTTCTTTTATTTGAATAAATTTTTCGTTTTAATCCCTGGGCTTTGTCAAGGGTAGGTCCACATATTTATCCATCACTTTATCCGACGATACAAAGTTTTTCAAGACCATTTCTGCCACACATGATGCCACTCTTCTACAACTTGAACTTAACCGTTTCTCTGAAAATTGCTTAGAGCTAAATATTTCCAAATGTCATTCAATCACTTTTTCACGAAAACCGCATCCAATCTACTCCCCGTCGATACCTTCTCCATTATCAACCCTTATCCACCGCTGAGTCAATTCGCGACCTTGGTGTTTTAAGTGATAGAGAGCTCAACTTTCTTATACATATTGACGAGATTATTCTCAAAGCGAAATGTTGGTCCAAAGAATTCCCTGACCCCTCGTGACCCGATCTTTATACATAATCTATGTTCGCCACCTTCTTGAATACGCCTGTCAAGTATGGTCCCCTTATCAACAATTTCATAAATCCAGAAACTTTCGGGGTCTGTCTGTTGACTGAACAACTCTCAACAATTCTATTTCTTTCAATTGAGGATAAAAGGCTATCGATTATTTAGGTGTGATAGTGATGTTTGTTGTTCAGGTGTCTTGATTTATGTTCGGGAAGGGATTCGGGCTGTTTGCATAGATTTCTTAAAACACAGTGACATCCAGTGTTTGCTTATTGAAATCACATTACCTCATGAAAAAGTTTTAGTTAATTGTATTTACAGGCATCCAGGTCGATTTCCATTTGATGAATTTGAATCATTTCTTTCAAGACATTGTGCTCGTTATGAAAATATTATTTTATGTGGTGATTTAAACGTTGATGTAAGTTTACCAACATCTTCATCCAATCTCTTGCATAACGTTTTCGATTCGTATGGATTAGAAATAGTGAGCTACTTTCCAACGAGATTCACATTGACAAGTGCAACGGCTATCGACCTATTTGTCGTTTCAAACAAAAATAAAGTTTCTTTCTTCAATCAAACTCATGGAGTTGCAGATCATGATTTGACGTTTTTAATTTATAATGTTGTGGTTGAAAGTTCTGATCGAAATAATTTAATTTTTTATCGAGATTTTAGTAGCATCAACATGGAAGAGCTATCTCTGGAAGTCTCAATCATTGATTGGCATATTTTTAGGATTTCTGCTATTGATTTTAAAGTTGATTTCTTAACAAATTTATTAAAATATTTGTATGATAAATATGTTCCGATTAAGACGAAAATCTCTTGCAATAACTGCCCCTGGTTTACAAAAGCCATCAATAATTTAATAATTATTAATAATAATAATTAATAATTTAATAATTTAATAATTGAAACTTCTTATATAGGGTGTATAAAAATTCAAGATCAAGAACTGATTGGGAACGTTATGCAGTATGTAGGAATAGAGTAGTAAAAGCTATTAAGGATTCGAAGAAAAAATTTTACCATAACAAATTAGACACTTCAAGAAATTCTACCAAAATTTTGTGGAATAATTTAAAGAATCTAGGTGCTATTGGGAAACCTACTCTTGAATATTGTGAAAATCTTAATTTTGTTAACAGCTTGAATAATTTTTTTGCATTGAATGTTGGTAACAATAACCCTCAAGTAAATCTGTCTTCCTCTTCGAATATAACTGACGGATCATTTTCATTTAATTGTGTGACTATTGAAGAATGCTTTGCGTCTATTAGTTCAATTAAGTCAAATGCGATTGGGACGGATGGAATTTCTCCCAAATTCATTCGATTGCTGCTCCCTGCAATCATTCCAAGAGTAACCAATATATACAATGAATGTTTGACTAAGTCAATTTTTCCAAGCCCTTGGAAAATTGCAAAAGTCATTCCTTTTCAGAAAAAAACAGGATGTAATGATCTGTCGAATTTTAGACCTATAAGTATTCTTCCTCTTCTTTCTAAGGGCTTGGAAAAATTGATGTTCAATCAGCTCTTGGATTTCATTGAGTCTCAGAATCTCCTGTCACCTCTTCAATCGGGGTTTCGGAGGAGACACAGTTGTATTTCTGCTGTTTTAAAAGTACAGGATGACATTCGGGTTGCATTGAATGCTGACAAAGTATCGATATTAAGTTTACTTGATTTTTCTAATGCTTTTGGGTCAGTTAACCACTCGATTTTACTTCATAAATTAAAACATCAATTTGATTTTTCTTCTTCTGCCCTTAAGTTAATTCGAAGTTATCTGACAACGCGTAGACAAGCCGTTTTCATTGGAACCTTGGTTTCTGACTTGGTAGATCTGAAAGTGGGTGTCCCTCAAGGATCTTTGTTGGGACCTCTTCTTTTTAGCATGTTTATTAATGATGTTGTTAATACTATTAAATACAGCAGATACCACCTTTATGCTGACGATCTACAGATCTATTCGTCTTTTCCTCTGGGCATTCTAGAAGACGCATCAAGCAATATAAATTATGACTTAAACAGTATACATGAATGGGCAGTTAGAAATTATTTAGTTTTGAACCCAGTAAAATCGCAAAGCATAATTATATACAAAAAATGTCTGGATGATTCTTATTTTCCACAATTAATTTTAAATGGTCATGTGATTCCTTTCAGCTCTACAGTAAAAAATTTAGGTTTTATTTTTAACAAAACTCTCACCTGGAATGATCATGTAAAAACTGTAATAAGAAAGATTTACGGAGGTCTTAGACGCTTGTGGAGAATTTCATTCTACATTCCGAAAACTACAAGATTGATGCTGGTCAAAACATTGTTGGCCCCAATAATAACATACGGTTCTCCTATTTATGGTGGGATGGATTCAATAAGCAAACAAAAATTAAATGTAGCTTTCAACTCATGCATTCGTTTCATTCATTCGTTAAGAAGGTTTGACCATGTATCACATCTGTCGCACTGTGTTTTTGGTGTTTCATTAATGTCACATTTCACCATCGAAATTTGCAAATTCATCTTTAAATTAATAAGAACTCAAACCCCCACCTATTTATACGAGAAACTTGTATTTTCAACTTCTTCGCGTACAAATAATATTAATATTCCAGGCAGTTCAACATTGCAGACACGCAGGTCGTTCTTCATAATTGGTGCCAGAATTTGGAACAATTTACCTACTCCTTATAAAACAATTATAAATATTAACAATTTTATCTCCTCTATAAGAAACCATCTACAGAACCCAGACGAAGCGTTGCATTTTCACTCTTTATTTGTTCAATAATTAGTTAAATTTTTTTCTCTTTTAATTTTCTTTACTTTTTTCTTTTAAAAATTTTAAAATTATTTAAAATTTAAAATTATTTAATTTCTGAAAAACGATTGTTATAAAATGTTTGATTTTGTATTAATATCTTTTTTATATTTTGAATTTTTTAATACATACATATAAATATGTATGTTAAATGTAATTCCTAAATGTACATATGTATATATTTTTAAGCCACAAATGAGATCCTATCTCAAGGCTTGTTAAATAAATAAAAATGAAATGAAATGAAATGAAATGAAACACTAATTCCCGTAATCTAAGAAATCCTTGGCTCTTCTATCTGCCTACCCACCGTACATCTTATGGCTCCAACAAACCTATTACTCGCATGCTTCGGAGGATTAATGTTTCGACTTCAACTTCAGTTCACCCTGCCTGAATCTCCGTCTTCCAATTCACTCCAATCCTAGATAAGAAGAAAGGTACACCTGGTATTGGAGTCTTTCGTAAGAATATTTCTTCGACGGATATTTGGTCATGTTTCCAAGAAGGTCGATTAGGGGAAAAGATACAACCGTGAACTCTATGCGCTGCACCGAGATGTGAATGTCATAACGAAATTCAAAATACTCGTACGTCGACTAGATTGGCTCGGCCAAGTCGATCGAACAAGCCTTCGCTCAGTGGCTTGCTTGTTTTATTATCCGAATAGTCGCTTTAGTGTCTACGACTAGTCAGCAACATTTAAATATTAATAAATACATTCAATTTCAATTTTGTTTTATTGAACATACTATTTACAATTTGGCTTACAACTAATAAGATACTACATATGTATGAAAATTTACTTTCGTTGGCTCGTAGGGGGCCTAACTATATACAGTGGCTTAAGTTTAATTATTTTTATATAAAATTTATATGACGAAAAAATATTAATTTAAAAGGTCGGTTGACTGTATTGCCCTCAGGGTGTATATTTCCGGTTGTCAGTGGTGATTTTTGTGGGTTGTGGGCAGGGATGGCGTTTTAGCCGCGGTGGTAGGCTGACCCAATGTCAGCGTAGAGCGAGACTACTTCCTCGTTGTCCATGATTACGTTGTCATCCAGAGTTTTCATCACACTGAGGTACCTCGGTTCGGGATGTCGTTGGTCTGTGGTCATCCTTCTCATAAGCTGATTCGGGTGGTCGATGATGTTCCCCATTAGTTTCTTCGTTGAATGAACTAGGTATTTGTTCAGTGGGATTAAATTCGCTTCTGTGTAGAGATGCTCGTTCCTGTAGTGTTTCTGTCGTTGACGGTGGAAGTAGAATTCAGTGCAGATCCTCAGTATATACCTTTCGTATAGTTGAAGTTCCTTCATAGTTGTCTTTGAGATGGAAATCAAGACTGGGAAGGAATAGCTGATCAATGGTCGCAGGAGCCGCTTGTAGATTAATATCTTTGTCGGTTGGCTAAGACCTGATCTTTTTTTCAGCAATGGGTGCAAACGGCTGAAGGCCCAGCTGGCCACTTTCAGAACATTTCTTGAGTGCAGGTTAAACCATAGTAACTCGTTGCAGTGCACTCCCAGGTACTTGACATTTGGCTTTGCCACTATGGAGGAGGTGGTCAGCCATCCGACGAATAGGGGGAACAACATGTAGCATTACGAAAACATGCACGTGCCGTAACTATTCGGGACTGGTGGAAGTGTGATCATAGCCTCTCCGCGGCGGCCGCTAGAAATAAGCCTTTGAACGCAAAAATAGGTCGGGAGCCGGTATTCAGGCATTACGCAGGCATCCATAGTTTGCATGAGAATACTAATGACAATGGACTTCGAGTCTAAGAATTGGCAGCATCGAAAAACATGGTCGCTGTGAGTGCCAGGTTCCCGCGTAAAGATATCTACAAAGCCACCTGGGTATCACCTGATGGAGTCACTCGTAACCAAATAGACCACGTGTTGATAGACCGTCGCCACTACTCGAACTTGATGACGGTACGAACGTACCGAGGTGCCAATATCGACTCGGATCACTATCTTGTTGGTATGGTTTTCCGAGGGCGGATTGCCTTGCGAAGACGCATTGCATCCGCCGATTAGGTTCGAATCAACACGGCTGCCCTGCGCAATGAAAACACCAGTAACACCTTTGATAATGCGTTAGGACTCGCCCTAGAATCCCTTGATTTAGGGAGAGTAAGTCCTGGAGCCAGTATGCTGGGCGTAAATGAAAAGTGGACACGTCTTAAAAATACTGTCATTAGTACTGCCAACTCCATCTTAGGCAGCAGTCGTAAAAATCGGAACGACTGGTTTGATGATGAATGCAAGCTAGCGACTGAACGTAAGAATGTTGCGTACCGAGCAATGCAACAATCTCATAGAACGCGGGCACGCCAAGAGGAATATAAAGAGCTCAGAAGAATAGAAAAACGGCTACACAGACAAAAAAAATCAGCCTGGGAGAAGAACCTAAGCTGTGAAATAGAAAACAGCCGAGAGCGAATCCGTCCGAAACATGACGCAGTACACACCACGCTGCACATACTGCAAGGACGGAGAGTGAAATTTTTATCACCGATCCTGAAAGCATACTGGAGCGATGGGAAGTGTACTTTAATGAATTGCTAAATGGTCAGCTCACTGCAGAAGTTGAGGCTCCACTGCTTCAAGAAGAATACCCTATGTTGCCGCCACCAAGCATAGAAGAGGTTGAGAAGAGAAAGCTATAGGCCGGCTTAAACAGAACAAAGCCCCGGGAGCCGATGGCATACCAGCCGAATTATTCCATCACGGCGGGACAGCCTTACGTCAAGCAATTCATGATATTATAGTGCACGTATGGGA
The DNA here is from genome assembly GCA_963931855.1 of Philhelius festivus. Taxonomy (NCBI): domain Eukaryota; kingdom Metazoa; phylum Arthropoda; class Insecta; order Diptera; family Syrphidae; genus Philhelius; species Philhelius festivus. Next base: position 157,948,176 of record OZ007556.1, read on the forward strand.
GCAGGAAGAAATGCCAGAAGACTGGCGAAGAGGTTTAATATGCCCCATACATAAGAAGGGAGATGTCACAACGTGCAGCAATCATAGAGGTATCACGTTGTTGAGCACTGCCTATAAGATACTCTCCTCTATCCTACAAGACCGGATAACCCCATACGCTGAAACCGTCATTGGACAATATGAGTGTGGTTTCATTCCAGGCAAATCAACAACTGATCAGATATTTACCCTTAGGCAGGCGATGGAAAAATGTCTAGAATTTAACATCCCAACATACCATCTGTTTATAGACTTTAAGGCCGCCTATGATAGCATAGCCAGGGTAGAACTTTACAAAGCCATGAGAGAATTCGGCATCCCAAATAAATTGACACGACTATGTAGGTTGACCATGACCAACGTAACAAGCCAAGTAAAAATAGCCGGATTGCTATCCAGACCAAACCAACATCTTTAATGGACTCCGACAAGGGGACGGTTTGGCCTGCCTCCTCTTCAACCTGGCGTTGGAGAAAGCAATCCGTGACTCTGGCCAGTTACTGGCTTACGCAGACGACATCGACACCATCGGAAGAACCGAACAAGCTGTACTCGATTCCTTCATCCAGATCGAGCAGGCGGCACAATATCTGGGATGTGCAGCCCCAGTGCAGTGAAGGTAAAACAAAGTACATGGTGATGTCGAATGCGAGAGGAACAGTTGGTCAAACAATCAAGGTAGCGGAGCATGAATTTGAAGTAGTGCAATCCTTTAAATACCTTGGGTCAATAGTAGCAGCCGATAACAATATAGAAGAAGAAATACGCGGGCGGCTTCTCAAATCCAACAGAGCCTACTATGGTGTCAAAGCTCTTCAAATCCAGAAATCTCACCATAACTTCAAAGCTGCTGCTGTACAGGGCCATGGTCCTGCCAGACCGCACATATGGATCCGAGACTTGGGTGCTTAGCAAAAGGCACTCCGACCTCTTAGCTGCGTTCGATAGAAAAGTCTTAAGGAGAATTGTTGGCCCCATATGTGAGGAAGGACGATTCCGGAGACGGTACAATCATGAACAGGACTGCACGAATGTGGAATGCTCTACCTAGCTCTGTTTTATCCTCTCATCATGATATACCGAAATTCAAAAACAAAATCCTTTTTAATATTCTCCACTTTACTTTGTTGTCTGCCATATAAAGGCTATTCATATCGCCTCAAAGCGAAAAGTCAAAATAATTTATACGTGAGGATTACATACATAATTAGCATCTTCACAGCCATACTTAGAAAGGAATAGCCCCTAGAGCGACCGTGACCATAGTAACCAAATATTAATTTTCCTGAGTCCCACACAGGGCTTTGATCCTAAATAGATACGACATGTCCAAAGCTTAAATAATGTTCAAGTATACCCTCTGTTCGACGGATGGTATATTGCCTTAGGTATGACTTAATTGTACCTACATTTTTAAAGCTTTTGTTGAGTTCTACCTTCTATTAACTCACTAATGTACCAAAGAATTGGTGACTCCTCTGTTTGAAAAATAATTCTCTATAAGTACAATACCTGCCCCCAAAGAATATACTTTAAACGAAAAATCAACCTAAGCCGAATCTAAGGCTAAGTAGGCATAGGTACACAAAATGGCTTCACTCCTCTCAGTTCTGGTTTTCATTTCATCAAGATTCCGTATGCTAAATGAACACATTTACCAAATCTTTTTCTGTGACATGTGCCTAAGAAATCCGGTCTACCTCAGTTTTGACCGATTTATCAAATCAAAACACGATTCTGTGCCCCAAAAACCATACACACACACAAACACAAATGCACACGAAAACACGGACGACAGACTTCTCCATAGATGTCCTCCTGGTGGTCCTGATGATTTGTATTCGTGCGGCACTGGCTAGCATACAAATTATAGAAATATAATTTGCGTTCAGTGATTTTGCTCCTTTTTTGTTTGCATCCTTCCTTCCTTCCTTCCTTCTATTTCAATGGTATCCTTCTTTGGCAACAGCATCGGGTCAGGAGCAGGACAGGAAGGCTGCTGACCACCACTTATATTTCACTCAATGTCCTCTTTTCACATTGACAGGTGTCATTCGTTTGGTAATTAGTGAGACGTTCCAAGTAGAATTTCTAATCACAGATGGCAGTGTTTAATTTATGGGTAGCGGAAGGGATATTGCATTTCCTTGAATTTCGGTTAAATCGAATTCAAAAAGGCAGACGTTGAAGTTTTTGGCATGGAATAAATTAAACGAAAGTATGTATCTAAAATTATTTCCACAGAAAAAAGTTCAATAAGTTCATGTCGTCGACTTCATGGCGACTGTTTATTTTTCAAGTTTAAGGATATTGCCACTCCGGGAAGTTGGAAAAAGTCTTCTTTTTTTTTTGTATTATAAGATAAAAATCGGAAGAGATACTTTATTTATGAATGTGAGTCCCTTCGACCGTGTAGAGTTTTTTGTTTACTTTTTCCAATGATTTCTTTGGGATTTTCTCTTAACAGTGAAAGCACGACAAAAATATTAACTCAGTTATTTCCTTTAACTTTTGGATTCACTTTTGTTTTATAGCTTTGGCGCATCCTCTGGTGATTGGGTTGGGAATCGCTTTGCGGAAGAGACGCTTAATTGAAATTGATTTTGTTCTTGAGCTTGGGTGGTTTTTGTGGATTTCCGCGTACTACGCGTCGCATCGTCAGCTTTCGGTTTAAATTGGTGATTCGGAGTTAATTTTTTAGAAATTACTGTAAATATACCAGCTGCGATTTAGAATAGTTTCTTTTTACTATTCAGACATTTTTGTGTATCATTTCAATCAAATGTTCTTTATGCACTGATGATTATTTTAATTTACTATTTATCCTGTGCGAGTAGGTACATAAGTACTTAGGAACTACCTCCAGGGATAATTTCGGGGATTTGTAACTGGTGCGCTACGTTTTATGACTGTGTGTAAGAATTGATTAACTATGACGTTTATAAACCGATTGACTTGAGTACAATCGCTGCGCTCACCTAAACAACGCACCGAAATAGCGACGCTGCACAGTGCGTTGTTTTGACCTGAAACGTGGCCAAAAATCAATTTTGTCAACTTTCCCTCCCAGGATTAAGCCCGTGTCCCATAACAGGCTATTCTTTAATGAAATCGATCTATAAATTAGTCACCTTTGTTCGTGACACCATCAGTTGCAAGTAGCTCTAGCTACTAGTAGCCCGCGTAGCACTGAACGGCCGATCAACAAGAATCGGTTTCATAAGGTTTTAAAATGCCACGAATTTGGTTGAAGACACACAAAATAAAAGAAGAGCTCCCACATTCGCTCTTGAGTTTTTATTAGAATAGACAAACTAAATAAAATTCACGACTGGGTCGCACGAACTTGCTCCTATGGATTTTAAAAACGAATGTTTATTAGAGAAAACTGTCCATAAAAATAAAATTAATTTTTTAAATTAACAGAATGCTATGCAAATATGAATTTACGCACGAACAAAAATTATAAGTCGTTGTAGTGGTTTCTTAAACAAATAGTATTTTATACACAAAAATTTTAAAACATTTTTCAGAAAAAAATCTGGTACGTTTTTATTATTGTACGAATAAAAATTAAATCATTAAAAAAAAATATTGAACCGTTTTTTGAGAAACCGAATTTCCCAAAACAAATTTTTTGTTTTAAACTCAAAAAATATTTTTTAAAAGTTTTTTAAAAAATTTCATTAAAATTCGTTATGTCGACAATGAGAAATTGAAAATTTGAAAAATGGTTTTATTGTAGGTACAGTCAATAATATCTTAATTTCAATTTTTTTTACTAAATTACAGATCGTAAAAATTAATCGAAAGAAAAAAAAATTATTAAAATTCTAGAATGGGGTTTTCGAAATATTGAGTTTTGGAAAAAAAATTTTAACACCTTTTTAAAAATCCAAACAATTTTTTTTTTTTTAATTTGAATATTGTACTGAATACACAATTGTATTCAAATTTTTGGGAAGTTTTAGCATAAAAAAAAATATCAAAATCGGTTGTATCCTTTTTGAGAAAATTAAAAACAAAAAAAAATGTTTCCATGGGGGGTAGATACCATTAATAATCACTTTTCGGAAAATTTTAATATCTAAGTTTAACTATATATTAATTTTTTTTTGTTTCTTTATTTTTTAAATCTGTCGAACAGTTTTTGAGAAAAAAAAATATTTATAAAATTTCGAAAAAAAATTCGTATGGCAAATTACGTTATTTGTAGTCTTAAAAAATAAGAAAAAAACGTGTGTGAGGGCGGGGAGATAAAAATCATATCTACACAGTTTAACGAAAATCGCCCGAGCCGTTTAGCTGTATTCGAACAGACAGACAGAATTTCGAGACCCACTTTTTAAATCTTCGCTATCATCGTGAGGTCAACTTTGATCAAAATCTAGTGTTCGATTTTTTTCCGAGTGCATAACTTGTCTTATAGTACCTTTAAGTCGCAAGAAAAAATAAATTTTTACAACATTTAATACAAACAAATTGTTAAAGAAGCGCGGGAAAACGTTTCCACAAAATCGGATGCGTTATTGACAATACAGTCTCGTGCCCGTACGTGCTTTCGCACGACAGTTTTTGCGATAGCACCAATTCCATCAAGTGGCAAAATAGTGCCAAAAAATTTTAATACCAAATTTGGATTCAAAGACAGGTATGAAGGCGGCAATGAGTTTGTTTTTGAACTGGGAAGATAGACCATCGCTCCAAATTTTCAAAACTTGGAAGTGTTAAAAGTGTGCGTTAAATTGACGGATACAAAAACGCGCGATTAGAAAACTTCATTGAAATAAAAAGCAGAAGTAAACAAAGTAGTTTGTCGTTGATTCCAATGTTCGCTCTGAACTTTATTCTGGCTTTCACCCACAAAATTCTCAGCTAAATCGATTTGCAGTAGACCTTCATCACCACATTCGGTATGTAAAGATCTTGGGCGATAGTGTTTATTGAGTTTGATAAAACTACGTTTCAGAAACTGTGTAGATAGAGTGGCAATATGTCGAATGAGATCAGAAGGTGTTCCAAATTATTCGTGTTTTTTTTACTTCATCGTACTTCTTCGTTGTCTTCAAGTTCTGAAAGTATTTCTTATTTGCTTCAGCCGTACTCAAAGTCACCTAAGAGTCAATAGAGTTTCAAAAGTTAAAAAACTTCATCTTCAATGGTTTCAGCGGAAAATGAAATGTGTTAGAAAACTGTAAATTGTAATGTTTCTAAAATACCCAGGATATGGATTTCGAAATATTAAGTTTTCTAAAATTAAAATTAAAAATTTCTTTTAAAAAAAAAAAAACAAAAACAGAAAAAAAATTGAAAAACTGAAGACACAATACAATTCGAATTTTAAAGGAGCTTGAACATAAACCAGTACTGTTATTTTTGGTCTAAAAAAAAAGAAGACAAATCTATGCGGAAAAAAAATTCTTCCCAGTTTAAAGCAAATTGACCAAGCTGTTTAGCGGTAGTCGAACAGACTCACAGACAGACAGACAGAATTGCGAGACCCACTTTTTAAACTTTTCTACTAATGTATATTTTACCGTATACTACCGAGTGGTTTTTAAGAGCTATCGGAAATTACAAAAAAAAAACACATACAATTCAGAAAAATGCAAATGATAGTACGGTCAATATAATTTAATGTTTGAAGATTATTTCATGCAAATGTTGGCCGCGGCTGCGCCTCAAATGGTCCATCCGCTTAGCCCAATTTTGGCATATTCTTTCTAACATTTCGGACGGTATCTCACGAATAAATGCTTCAATGTTGGCTTCCAGTGCGTCAACCGAAGCGGGCTTGTCGCTATAGACATGAGCCTTAACCTAGCTCCACAAAAAATAGTCTAGAGACGTTAAATCGCACGATCTAGGCGGCCAATTGACCGGCCCCAAAACGTGAAATAAACTGTTCAGCGAACTCGCCTCTCAATTGGTAAATTGTTACGCGTGCTGTATGACATGTGGCACCGTCTTGTTGAAACCACATGTCATGCAAGTCAAGCTCTTCCATTTTGCGCACAAAAAAGTTTGTTATCATCGCACGGTAGCGCGCACCATTCACAGTAACGTTGCGATTCGCATCATCTTTGAAGAAATACGGCCCAATGATTCCGTCAGCTCATAATCCTCACCAAATGGTGATTTTTCGATAAAAAAGTGGATCTTCGGCCAACTTTTCAAGAGCCCATACACCAAAAATTCGGCGTTGTGGTAGGTCGTTCGGCTTCAATTCTTGCACCAGGTGTATTTTGAAAGGCTTTACACTTAAATCCTTGCGTTAAATTTTTCACGTAGTGGAGTAACAGAGGCCCAATTGCTGCGAACGGCGCGGCGCACAGTGGTTTGGTTTGTATGGGAAAGCGGAAAAAAATCTGTAAAATCAGAACTACTTAACGGATTTAAATGAAATTTGGCACACATGTTAAGATCTATCTTATACATATATGAGAAATAATTATAAGAAAAAAAGTTATTGACATTTTTCTAAAAGTTATTGGTTTTTGATGTTGTACTGAAATATATTTTTGTTTTCTTTTTGGAAAATATAAACTTTTTATTTTGAATAAAGTAGAACAAACTATGTTTGTATATTATAAACATAAAAACAAATTCTTCAAAAATAATATTAAAAACATAAATAAAACATTTGCAATAAATTAATAAATAATATAAAAAATGTAGAAGTAGATATTTTACTGTGCTAAAATGAGGTTTCTAGCATCGGCACTCATTGGTAGTATTTTCTTTTTCGCCTGTGGCCTCAATCCTGTTATTAGTGGATCTGAGGATATGAGGATACGTTGCAATCCGACTGCATTTTCTTGAATTAAAATTGCGATAGACTTTATAGTCCTTATTTCGGCATTCTTGGGCTTTCTCGGAGAGTGATCCAACAGGAAATGCACAATTTTTTTGATTTCTTCTCCACGGATCAAAACCTTATGTACGGTCGCTGGCATATGGTACCATTTATAATTCTCTACAAAAAGTTGTGCGTTTCCCACGCGTATTGCATATTTTTTTAAATCTTGTTTTTCATTCGATGTAATTACTTCAAGAATAACATTAGTCATAAGTTCGGAACACAAAATCGAATAAAGAATTGCGATTGAATCCATTTTAATGGAGGGAAATTATCGCTCGAATAATTCAAAAACAACCGCTGGCGCGCGCTGATTAAACACCCTTTTTGTTTTTATTTTTATTTCACTTCACTTTTGCTTATTGGTTGATAAAAGAGTTATAATTTTTCTTACACACCTTGCACAAATGCGCAATCAGTCAATAATGACTTTTTTTCTGTTTTTAATCCTTTATATATTTATATTGTTTTAAGTAAGAACTTAAACATTCTTATGGGGCATTACCTACTAATCCTTAAAGGTCATACAAAATTGTGCAATACACAACAAAAACAAAGCAATAACACTTTAAACAACAATAAAAATTGTTAGTTTTCGATTTATGCCAGAAACGGAACAGGTAGAGAAAAACTCATGTACAGAAAAAAAACTTTTTTTTATTTTTACCTGCCTCTACTTTTTCCGTGAAATCAACAAAACTGTGAGATTATCCCTAATCCTTTTGTTTATTTTTTTTAAGCTCTATCATATAATTCTAACTGTCATAAAATAATAAAATTTTTAACATAATTTTGCCAAAAAAATTGAGTTGAAAGTTGAAAAATTTTCGAGGGAGAAATAAAGTGTTTTGCAAAAAATCGAATTTCGCAGACGTTGGTCAAGGTATGAATTTTATTTTATTTTTAAAATAAAGGTACGCATTTTTTCTAAAAATAATGGGATTAAACAGCTCATTCTGACAATTAGAACCGAAGAAATTATAACTATTTGATATACGCTGTTGTATACTTACACTTATACTATGATGCTATGTAAACATAGTAATATATATAACCTAGTTAAGTATGTAACCCTATTATTACTAGTCAGTAAGAATAAGACAGTCATTGAATAAAGACCTATTAATTAAATAAACTTGTCTTTCATCTTAATACAACATGGTGTCAGATGTGTGTAGATAATATAATTAAGTTATATTATATTTTGTTTATCGGTTTCTAACATAAAATTAAAAGAAAGTCAATAAATTAAAAAAAAAAAAAAAAATGACTGACCCGCCGAAACCAACCGCAAACGCGTATGCAATTGTCAATAATATTTCGGCATCCATTTCACCACTCAACCTAAAATCTACAAATCTACCATCCACGTGGAAGAATTGGCTAAATCAATTTAAAATTTTTCTTCGAGCATCGAATCTGGAAGAGCAAGGCGATAAACGAAAAGTTGCACTTCTACTTCATTATATGGGGCCAGATTCTTTGGAAATCTTCAATTCCTTCAACGAGGACCTAGACGTCGTCAAGTATGACAAATTGATTGAGAAATTAGAAGCCTATTTTCTTCCCAAAGTCAACATCGTCATGGAGCGCCATAAATTCTTCACAAGGTCACAAGAAGATGGTGAGTCAATTGACGAATACATCACAGTCTTGAAAAATCTAAGCCTATCGTGCGATTTTAAAGACCTAAGAGAAGATTTAGTTCGTGATATTTTCGTATGCGGTTTAAATAATAATTTTTCGAACATCAAAGAACGATTATTAAATGAAGGAGCCATAAAATTCGATAAAGCCATAGACATTGCAAAAACAATGGAAGCAACAAAAGGGCAAGCACAACAGTTGCAGCTAGCAAGATGCAACAACAGCAACAACGTCATCGCCGCTATTCACCGTTCATCGTCAAAGCCACAAAATCACCAGCACACACATACAAATAATTTGTCTTCGTCTCTCTCCAACAAAAATAATATACGAACTTCACACAAGAGCCGATCATCATATGTACCAAGCCATCAAGTACATAACAAAACACAAAACAGTTCATCATCATCATATCAAAAGCGCTGCTACAAGTGTGGAGAAATACATAGAAGTAAATGCCCAGCTCTGGGAATGAGGTGCAACAACTGCAAGAGAATGAACCATTTTGCTAAAATGTGCAAAAACAAGAAATGTTGACGTCTCTTCTGATTACGATGAGCTTTCGGAGGACACATCTCAGTTGTTTATTGGGATCATGTACATTAAAAAAGCTTTTGCTTTTGCGTCGTCATCGTCATCAGAGACAGAGCAAGCAGATCGATGGATAGTGCCTATTCACATCAACGGTGCATCAGTGCAATGTCAAATAGACACGGGTGCACAAGCGAATATAATATCAAAGCAGCAGTTCCAGAAAATAAGTAGTGGAGTTAAAGTCATGAAGTCGTCTACAAAAATCATGACATTCAGCAGAGAAGTTCTACCAGTCATTGGATATTGTAATTTAAATTGTCAACACAGAGGTCATCATTACAAAATTCTTTTTTACGTCCTGGATATAAAATGTCAAGCAATTATTGGACTTCAGTCGTCTATTGAACTAAATTTAATTAAAAAGGTAGATGAAATTAAAAATTTAAATTCTAATAATAATAATTCTGATTCAAAAAATTGTATTCCTAAACTAAGTAATGATTCTTATTATTCTAAAATACTTTCTAAATTCAGTGATGTGTTTCAAGGTCTAGGTTTATTAAAAAATGAGTGTCATTTACAAATTAATCCCGCCGTAATTCCAGTGATTGACTGTCCGCGAAAAGTTCCATTTAGTTTATTAGATTCTCTTAAAGAAGAGCTTTTAAGAATGGAAAAATTGAATGTCATTGTCAGGGTCGATGAGCCAACAGATTGGGTTAATTCAATCGTTCTTGTTAAGAAACCTAATGGAAAATTAAGGTTGTGTCTCGATCCCAGAAATCTTAACAAGGCGATTCTTCGGTCGCATTTCCAGTTCCCAAGTTTAGATGATTTTAAAGCTAAACTGAGTGGTGCAGCATATTTTACGTCGCTCGACGCCAATTCAGGTTTTTGGATTATTCCGCTCGATGAGAAATCATCGAAGGCATGCACTTTTATAACTCCATTTGGGAGATATAGATTTTTAAGAATGCCATACGGTATAAAATCCGCACCTGAAATTTTTCATGCACAAATGGTCAATAGTTTTTCCGATATAGAGGGTGTAATGAATTTTATTGACGATTTCTTAATTTTTGCAGATACTTTAGAAAAACATAATGAAATTTTAAGTAAAGTATTAGAAAGAGCGCGATCGATAGGTCTTAAATTTAACCAGTCAAAATCAAAAGTTTGTGTCAACGAATTGAAATTTATTGGTCATATTTTCAATAAAAATGGAATCAAACCGGATGATTCTAAAATTAAAGCGATTTGCAATATGCCACGACCAAAATCTGTTGCAGAATTGCAACGATTTCTAGGAATGGTCAATTATCTTGGTTCATTTGTTAAGCATTTATCTTTTGAAAATTCGAATCTTCGGCAGCTTTTGAAAAAAGAAATTCTGTGGCATTGGACCGATGCACACGAAAAAGAATTTCTTAAGTTGAAAGAAATCATTTCAAATGCACCTATACTTACTTTCTACGACCCTAATAAACCTCTTACTCTTTCAGTCGACGCATCTAAGGGCGCAGTAGGTGCTGTCATATGCCATAACAACAGTCCAATTGCTTTCGCTTCCGCCACTTTAACAGCCAGTCAGAAAAACTACGCTCAAATTGAAAAGGAGCTATTTGCTATTTTGTTTGGGTGTGTTAAGTATCGCCAATATGTCTTCGGCAGGAATGTGATCGTTGAAACGGATCACAAGCCGCTAGTGCCTCTCTTTGATAAACCTTTACACAAGGTTCCTGCAAGGCTCCAAAGATTTATGCTTAGGCTTCAAGCATATGATCTGTCTGTCATTTTCAAACCTGGTAAAGAGATGTACACGGCGGACACTCTTTCTAGAGCAGCTTTACCTGAAACTTCACTTACCGAATTCGATAAAGATTTAACCCTTCATTGTGATCTTTTGATCTCAAACCTTTCAGTGTCTTCTTCTAAATTGCAACAAATTCGGGATGCTTCATTAAATGATTCAATCATCTGCAAAGTCAAAATTTATATTCAGACAGGTTGGCCTTCAAATAAAAAATCAATAGACCAATTAGCAATGCCATATTACAATATAAAAGATGATTTACATGTCATAGACGATATTATATTCAAAAATAATTGAATAATAATACCCACTTCGCTTCGTCAAGATATTTTAAAACTCATACATGAGGGTCATATGGGTATTCAGCGCTGCAAAAGTCTTGCCAAAGATATTGTGTTTTGGCCCAATATAAACAATGACATTTTCAATGTCGTTACAAATTGCGAAAGTTGTATGCGCTATAGAAACTCAAATCAAAAAGAAACATTGTGTCCACATGAAATAATTAATATACCCTGGTACAAAATTGGAACTGATATTTTTGAATTTGATAAAAAACTTTATCTATTGGTAGTCGATTATTTCTCCAAATTTATTGAAATTGAACTTCTAAATTCCGGAAATTCCAGTAATTTTGTAATTACTAAATTAAAGTCTTTATTTGCACGCCATGGTGTGCCAGCTGTTATGGTTTCCGATAATGGTCCACCATATAATTCAAAAGAGTTTAAAAAATTTTGTGAAGAGTGGAATATTGATCATGTGACATCGTCACCTTACTTACCACGTTCCAACGGCCTAGCCGAAAGATCGATTCAAACAATTAAAAAACTTTTTTATAAATGCAAAGAATCTAATACCGATCCATATGTCGCTCTCCTCCATTACAGAACAACTTCTAAAGGCACTTTGCCTTCTCCGTCTGAACTGCTTATGTCAAGAAAATTAAGAACAAAAATCCCCATGTCATCAGAGATTTTGAAACCATCTTTAGTTGATCACGACAAGTATAAACATTCAGTTCAACAAAAAACTCAAAAAACTCAAAGATACTACAATAAAAATGCGCGAGACTTAAAACCAATTGAACCGGGAGAAAAAATTTACTATAAAAAGAACCCGGCATCTGTTTGGATTCCAGGGAGGGTAGTGGAAGTATGTCAAGAACCACGATCTTTTATTGTTGAAGGTAAAGACGGAACTTTAAGTCGCCGAAATCGCCAACATATTTTGAACAAAGATCCGAATTCGAATACGCCCAGTGTTGAAAAACCTGATCCAACAGAAAATGACATTCAATCAAGTTCTAGAAATATTTCGGAATCAAATAAAATTTTATCAGAAGATTACAAGACTCGTTTTGGAAGAAAGGTAATACCGCCTGATAAACTTACTTACTATCATACATAAATATATGGAAGAGATACTCAATTTTTAGTTTTAAAATTTTGTGCCTTTGAATATTAAAAAAAAAAAAAAAAAATAATAATAATAATAATTTTGATTCAAAAATTTTAACTTTTATCTTCTGTATTTAAATTGATTATAATATAATAAGTATAACTATTGCTAAAAAGGGAGATGTTGTATACTTACACTTATACTATGATGCTATGTAAACATAGTAATATATATAACCTAGTTAAGTATGTAACCCTATTATTACTAGTCAGTAAGAATAAGACAGTCATTGAATAAAGACCTATTAATTAAATAAACTTGTCTTTCATCTTAATACAACATACGCCACCATCAAAACCGAGTTTTTTGAAAACCGATTCAATGAGATAAATTTGAACATAACTTCCAGATCCGCAAGCATCCGCAGCTGATTTTTTCTGTGTTGTTACTGAAGGTATTGAGCACACACTGGCGTACTTCACTACGTGTAGGCAAGTGTAGCTAAACTTGAAACTCAAAAAGTTTTCATCTAAATCATATTTTGTTGGTACCCATATATGACGCTTCTTATAGAAGGCTTCTTATATAATTCTTCTTTTTTTTTTTATTTTTTTTAGATAACCAAGAATAGATCAACAAAACGGTATATAAATTTTAAGAATTTAATTTAAGGAACTTCGGTAAAAGACATCTAAAATTTTGTTGAAAATACGGTTCGCGACTTGAATAAATTTTTCTTTGACTTTGAGGGCTTGTAAATATGTATATAAAATGTATATATAAAAAAATACTCTGAAATCATACGCTCTGGATATATAAAAGTACTTAGACATAAAACTTAAAAGGCTACTCATTACGTTCTGAAATGGATTTTTTTCCGCTCTCAAACCACTGTGCGGCGCCGAATCGATAATTCACGGTCATCACTAACACTGGCCGATACAGCTGTGGTTTAAAGTCCAACAATGTAAATTTGGTGCGAAACTTAGTCACTATAGCCCGAATAGCCGCCTCAGTAGGTCGATTAAACTCACCATAAAATGGAAGAAGCGCGCGATGAACTTTCTTAACAGAGCACGCATTTTGATAATAAAATTCAATAATTTGCAAGCCTTGTTCGTTTGTAAGACGATTCATGGTTAAATTATAGACCAAACTGAAGATGTTTGACAGTGACACAAAACACAAAACGTGCGTGAGCAGTCAAAACCAGTGTTGCCAAAAAGAAAATAGCCAAAAAATCACCCATTTCCTAGAGAATAGACACCTCCTTCCGGCTTATGCGTATAGCCCTGAATATTGCAGGTAACAAAATGGTAGTGTTACTCTTGGTAAAGTTCATTTAATCAATAAGAATTGAAGAAAATATGATAACAGTTTACAAAATAATTGGGAACACATTATGTGGGGGGGAGGGGGACTAGACTGAGGAAAACCCTTTAGATTTTGAGGAACAATAAAATATATGGTCCAGTCCATTATATTAATTATTCAAATCTTTATTTTCAATATATACATGTGCACAAGGAAAGTTATGTATTTTTAAGAAAAATGAAACACGAGATTTTAATCAAACGGATCGCACAATTCTAATAGTATGTCTGTCTGTTCTTTAACAGCGATTGCTTAATGAAAGAGTAGATTTCATTTTAATTTGATTCCTAGCGTCTTTTATACAAAAATCTGAAGTATTACGAGTAAAAGAAAATTCCCGTGAATAACGGTATACATAGGTCATAATTTTCCTTAAAGCAAATCTAATATACATATTTACAGAAAAAAAAATTATTTAAATTTTTGTTCATGCCGTAGAACTTTTTTTATTTTATTTTTTTTTTAAATTAAATTTGTATTAAATTAAATTTTTATTAAATTAAATTTTTATTAAATTAAATTTTTATTAAATTAAATTTTTATTAAGTTTAATTTTTATTAAATTAAATTTTTATTAAATTAAATAATGTAAAATGAACTGGTATACCACATTTGAGGCTACCCGGGTAAATTCTTGGCCATGTAATGCTATTTAGATGCAAAGCAACAAACTATGCCAGGAAAATTCTCTAAAGGCAACCTTAGAAGAAAACAGGGTGAAACCGGGAAATATAACCTGCACGACCCTACCTGCGATACCGGACTTTGTTGTGTGACGTATCAATATTTTGTAATAAGCTTTGGAAATGATTGTAGAATTCTTGAATTCCGAAAATATTTGAATTATTGTTGAAAATAGCAAGCGTGGCATGCTTGCGAGGCTCGGCTCGAGCTCGTCGGAGTTGAGTGGGATCTTGCTCGCTATTTTCATTCTCGCCTATTACTATAACATATATCATGCCAAATAAAAATACTCAGAATTATTGTCTAATGTATTGAACAACGGACGGACTTTACCACGAAGAAAGAGATTGAGATGGCGTCAGTCATGACCTAACCCACCCTACCATGGAAGTTATTAGGCCTTAAACTTCTAACTCCCCCATTACCTCAGCTTACCTTCGTGTTCTGCTCAGTTCATTGCCATCTTCACAATCAGCTGCCTTCTGTATCCCCTGAAAAGAAAGTCACTAGCAATACATCAAGCTATTCGCTTGAGAAAAAGGCAAAATTTCAACCATTTTGGCGCAATTTACAACCGATTTTATTTAATTATATAATAGCTTTATGATTAGATCATTAAATGTATGAGACATTAAACAAATATACAGAAACTGTGGCACAAAAATCAATACAAAATAAGAATTTGAGGATAATACAACAAGATGATAATTTAAATATATTTTTTTTTTGCATATATGAAAGAAAAACTATGTATATTCTGAAATAAACTTAGATATTTCGAGAATAGGAATTTTAGATTATTAACTGTAGGCACTAAATTGGTTCCCACCTTTCTCACTTGAGATGATAAAAAAAAACACTAACATAAACCAACTCACGAAAATAACCTAGATTGAGCTCAATTTTGGGTTTTTCTTAGGGTTCAACGTCTTTTTATCTTACTAACGACACAAGTATAAAAAAAATGGGACCACTATACCATAGGAGACCTTATTCATTCATATCGTCGTTACAATTAACTAAATAATGTTATTTCTCTTGAAACAATTTAGCTCAGCAAAAATTTACCCTAAAAAAGATTCTACAAAGCAAAATTGAAAATATATTGCGCCTTTATCCAAAACAAAAATTACTTTTTATTATTTTATAAACTTCAACTTTCACTGCACTATGTCTTTTTATTATTTAGAAAAATTTAGAAATACAAATTCCAAACACAAAAAAAAACTGTATCTTCACTAAATCTTGAGTCTTGAAGCTTCCTTGAGTCTTGAAGCTGTCTCGGGGTTTAATTATTCTTGAGCTGTTGAAGCTTTTTTGAATCTTGACTTATTCTTGTGCTCTTGAAGTTATCTTAGGATTTGTTCTTGCAACACTTAGATATATCATACAAACGATAACAAAAACACGAGGGGGCGATCACGACCTTTTTGGACTAAGTATTGTCGTTGATCGCCTAGTTTTAAAACCCTAGTAGATAATAAAATAAAATATTTGTTTAATAGTTCATATACAAATGGATATAACTGCGCATAAAAGCACCTGTAGATATATATATATATATATATATATATATATATATAATATATTCCCACATACAAATTCCTTTTTTTTTTCAACTCACCCTCGAATAAACAAAATGGTTTTTACTTTAACCAAGGTTTCCAAAGCCAACAAAAAGGAACGACTGATTGTCGATGTGAAGATCGCTTAGGAATCTGCGGGTTCTGGTGAAGATATCGCTTCTGCTGAATCGGGTGTTCAAAGCATGAGCTAGTTTTTTCTTGAAAGCTGCCAATATCCGCGAGTGTAATACGAGGGCGGGTCAATAAGTCCGTGACTTTTTGAATTTCTGACCTACTGAAACAGCAACACTGCTCCTGTCAACAGGCATCTGTCAGTTGACTCCTGTCAAAATTTAAACTTGCTGCGTCAGTTAGTTTGTGTTTGACAGTTATTTTTATCAGACTACTCACTAATTTGAGGAGAAAATGGAAAAAAGTGAATTTCGTGTGCTTATTAAGCATTATGTCTTGCGAAGAAAAACCATTACCGAGACCAAGGCTAAGCTTGATAAATATTATGGGGACTCTGCACCATCGATTTCAATGGTAAAAAAGTGGTTTACTGAATTTCGTTGTGGCCGTACAAGCACTGAAGATGCCGAACGTCCTGGACGCCCAGTTGAGGTCTCTACACCCGAAACAATCGAAAAAATTCACGATATGGTGTTGGCCGACCGAAGATTGAAAGTGCGAGAGATTGTGGAAGCCGTAGGGATCTCGCATGGCTCAGTGGTTTCAATTTTGAATGATCACTTGGGCATGAGAAAGCTTTCCGCAAGATGGGTGCCGCGTTTGCTCACAGTCGACCACAAACGCAATCGTGTAACAACTTCACAGGAAGGTTTGGCGTTGTTTAATCACAATATGGAGGAGTTTTTGCGCCGTTTTGTAACCGTGGACGAAACATGGATCCATCACAACACACCAGAGACCAAACAACAGTCAAAACAGTGGGTTTCTAAGGGTGAATCGGCGCCAAAGAAGGCCAAGGTGGGTTTGTCAGCCAATAAAGTTATGGCGACTGTTTTTTGGGATGCACGCGGGATAATCCACATTGAATACCTTCAAAAGGGAAGAACAATCAATGGGGAATATTATGCCAACTTATTGGACCGATTCAATGACGATTTGAAAAAAAAACCAACCTCATTTGGCCAAGAAAAAAGTTCTTTTCCACCAAGACAATGCAAGGGTGCAGTTGCCATGGCAAAAATCCATGAATTGGGCTATGAATTGCTCCCTCATCCACCCTATTCTCCAGATTTGGCTCCGAGCGACTACTTCTTGTTCCCAAACCTGAAGAAATGGCTTGGTGGAAAAAGATTTGACTCCAATGATGAAGTCATCTCGCAAACAAAGGCCTATTTTGAGAACCTCGACAAATTATTTTTTTTGGAAGGGATAAAAAAATTGGAGAAGCGTTGGACAAAGTGTATAGAGCTCAAGGGAGACTACGTTGAAAAATAAAATTATTTTTTTTATCAAAAAATCTGTGTTTTATTCCAAAAGTCACGGACTTATTGACCCGCCCTCGTATTTATTAGAATATGTGAATTTCTTTCAATTTGCGTAAATCGTGTAAATTGAAATTGAAGAATACCTAGACAACGTAGAAAAACATGTATAAATTTACGCGCATTTATCGATGTTACCTCGTGTCTCTGGCATCTTTCTGTATAGATATATACGAAAGATATATAGGTAACTCACCCTTTCCACAATGAATAATTTTTATGTTTTAGTTTTTTTTTTAGCTTTATTTCAATATTATAAAAGGACAGAGTTTTTATTTTACTGTAAATTTTACTTGATTTTCTTGTTTTTTTTTTTTTTTTTTTGATTTATAAACTTTTTACTTTTATTAGATGGTAGCACGACATCTATCTTCTGCTCCTCTTGGGTCGGTGGCTTGGAATAATCTGATTGACCCTTATCCTTTTTGTTCCAATGTTTTATCAGAAGATTGAAACATACGATACCTAACAGCCAATCCAGATCGCCCACATCACCGATCAAATTTGGAGACATTTATTCCATTTCTACCGACCCAACCAGGACGTTCACACTTACAACCCAAACATGCCGGCGGACATGCCTGAAGATTTGTATTTCTGTGTCCAGAAACTAAATTATCCTTGTAGTTTTCTATGCAGACACTTATTCCAAAAAAAAATCTTATTTAGACCTATTACGAGATATCTTTGTTGTCTCTAATTTTATCGCCTAAAACAGAGGCCTGTATTTAAAACAACAACGAAGATATTGAATGGTCAATTATAGGCAAGGCGCACACATTCAATTCCCAGTCCCGCAACTGCTTGGTTCGAGCAACTAAAAAGTTTGTATTTGTATAACACAAACTAAACGATTGCCTAAAATGAGTTTGGTATTTTGCGTAACATATAATTATGTGCGCCTGCGCGAACATTCAACCAAATAGTTAATCTGTTTGCTATAAGTAACCAAACAGTTGGGTAAATAAAAATTGAATGTGCGCGCCCAGCCTTAAAACTCAGACTATCATCGTGTAAATTACTCTGACTATCGCGACCTCTGTATAAAAAAACTGAAGATCCTTTTACTTCACATCCCAGTATCGAGACGGAATGGAATTGAAGAAAATGACAGACCAATTCAAAAAAAAAAAATATGATGTTTTCAAAACATTTCCAAACCGATGAACGAATAGCCGGCAAACCGAGTAAATAGGTAATTAAATTTGATCTTACCACAAAAATTATTTAATAATATATTCTTTTATGCATATATTCAATCAGCAACTTCCCTCAGAAAACGAACTGGACTCAGCACATCAACATTCACCTCAACAAAAATAATAAGAAAATGTAAGTTTATTATTCCTCTTTCTTTCAGCAACATCAAGGAAGATATTCCCAAACAGTAAGTCGAATTTCCTATACACCATACCAAATATTCTAATTGATGCATTTTCGTTTGTTTTCAGCTGGAGGTGTCCATAACAATTTTTTCCATTACGTTGTCCCAACATTCAGCCAGTCGACTGGAAAGGTACTCCCCTTGTGTGAAGGATGTCCGAACGTTCCGAGAGGACGACCGACGAACGCAAGAACTTCATACTTTCAGAAATTACGAATTGGGATGGAATTCATGGCAAGATACTTTTCTGATCGATTCTGTAATAACCTCTTTTGCTGTCAAGTTTTGAGGACCGGAGACCGGATTTACTGGGAAGTTTTGCGAGGAAAGAGGAACACCGAATGCCCAGTTGATAGTGGGATCACGTAGTTTTAATGAAGAAGAAATTGAATTCTACAAAGACGATCAAGGGAAAATCGTAGTAGAATCGTTAAGTGTATAATTAGGGAATTTAAACCATAATCCGCTGTAAGGCTGCTCGTATCATTAAATCAAGATGGCGTAGACCATAGCTGTACTTCAGATCAACAAAGCTTCTAACGGGTGATTTTTTAAGAGCTTGAGAACTTTTTTTAAAAAACAACGCATAAAATTTGCAAAATCTCATCGATTCTTTATTTGAAACGTTAGATTGGTCCATGACATTTACTTTTTGAAGATAATTTCATTTAAATGTTGACCGCGGCTGCGTCTTAGGTGGTCCATTCGGAAAGTCCAATTTTGGGTAACTTTTTCGAGCATTTCGGCCGGAATAGCCCGAATTTCTTCGGAAATGTTGTCTTCCAAAGCTGGAATAGTTGCTGGCTTATTTGTGTAGACTTTAGACTTGACGTAGCCCCACAAAAAATAGTCTAAAGGCGTCAAATCGCATGATCTTGGTGGCCAACTTACCGGTCCATTCCTTGAGATGAATTGTTCTCCGAAGTTTTCCCTCAAAATGGCCATAGAATCGCGAGCTGTGTGGCATGTAGCGCCATCTTGTTGAAACCACATGTCAACCAAGTTCAGTTCTTCCATTTTTGGCAACAAAAAGTTTGTTAGCATTGAACGATAGCGATCGCCATTCACCGTAACGTTGCGTCCAACAGCATCTTTGAAAAAATACGGTCCAATGATTCCACCAGCGTACAAACCACACCAAACAGTGCATTTTTCGGGATGCATGGGCAGTTCTTGAACGGCTTCTGGTTGCTCTTCACTCCAAATGCGGCAATTTTGCTTATTTACGTAGCCATTCAACCAGAAATGAGCCTCATCGCTGAACAAAATTTGTCGATAAAAAAGCGGATTTTCTGCCAACTTTTCTAGGGCCCATTCACTGAAAATTCGACGTTGTGGCAGATCGTTCGGCTTCAGTTCTTGCACGAGCTGTATTTTATACGGTTTTACACCAAGATCTTTGCGTAAAATCTTCCATGTGGTCGAATAACACAAACCCAATTGCTGCGAACGGCGACGAATCGACATTTCACGGTCTTCAGCAACACTCTCAGAAACAGACGCAATATTCTCTTCTGTACGCACTGTACGCATTCGTGTGGTTGGTTTAATGTCCAATAAAGTAAACTGAGTGCGAAACTTGGTCACAATCGCATTAATTGTTTGCTCACTTGGTCGATTATGTAGACCATAAATCGGACGTAAAGCGCGAAACACATTTCGAACCGAACACTGATTTTGGTAATAAAATTCAATGATTTGCAAGCGTTGCTCGTTAGTAAGTCTATTCATGATGAAATGTCAAAGCATACTGAGCATCTTTCTCTTTGACACCATGTCTGAAATCCCGCGTGATCTGTCAAATACTAATGCATGAAAATCCTAACCTCAAAAAAATCACCCGTTAGAACTGCCACCAAGGCGCTGCGCTGTTCGAAGCGGCAAGCGTTGACTTTTTTAGTAGCTAGTAAGCACCAACTCATCTACATATACGGGTTGGCCATCTAGTGGCTTATTTTTAAATCATAAGTTATTTTGACACTGACAGCTAGGCAGCGAGGCAGCCACTTGAACGACGTTGTGTTCCATAATTAATGGGAATGTTTGCTCTTATTAATATAGACCACATGGAGGAACACATTTAATTTTGTTCATCTTATTGCATTTTCAAAAAGAAACTTGGATTTGGCAAAGCTAGATGAGAGCATGCTTCTCAAAGGAAGGAAACTTAAAATTTTTTTGCTCGATCATCAAGACAGGAAAAGAAGAAGAGCTGCACCAACTTCAGAGGCATTAAACACTTTAACCCCACTTTCATCACTTTCTATCCTGTCGTATTATGTGAAGGTCTAACTTTTCATCAATGAACTGAGAGGTCCATATTAATGTAAAAAGCCAACGATTGTGGTGGCTAGGTTTTTTGGGAGAATCAATATTCGACGCCACATAGAGTGGAGACAACTTACTAGGGATGGAGCTGACTGGAAGAATCTTGTTATTAGTTGAGGCAATGCAATGCTCTACTCCGGGATTTAAAAAAATAATTTGAAGCGCAACATTTTCTGATCATCTGCTCGTATTTACAGATCAGTTTTGTTGGTATTATGGGAAATGTAATTGAAAAAATACTGATACTAGTCTAGTTTTTTTTAAGACGGAGACATTTTTTTTAAACTTACGAGTACTCTTAAACATGCTCGTATATCTATGTAGTCAAACAGCTTTGGTTAGATTTGAAACAGAATCCGTTCCATTTGAATCATCAATTTCCCAATTAGCTATCCCTTAAAAAAAAAGTATCGCCTTCTATTAAAAACGTACTTTATGCTAATATCCCTTTAGAAATCAGATATCGTAATGCGTATTACGATGATAATGAAACCTTCACAAACTTTTGTCATTGCAATCTCAGAAAATTAATTTTTCGTCTGTAGCCTTGGCTACAACAAAAGAGAATAATCCAAACATAATACTTGGCCCATGAATCAAGAACATTCTGTACTCTCTCCGTTCAAGTAATTCAATTAAAAGTGAAAGCTACAAAAACAATTAGAATGCGAACAAAGTTGAAAGAGGTTGAAATAATATTTAAACGAGTATCTAGGTGAAAAGGAGCCGAAAAAAAGTTCCAAAATAAATGTTAACTACGACTGCGACCTGGATATAGGCTAAGTACAAGGTTAGGGAGAGGAATAAATCTCTTTCACAATATTCCATTCAGAGCATCTATTTATCTGGGTATTCATTGTCCGGCAAGAGCAACGTTAGAGGATCTAGTGGTCGTAAGTTGTAAACTCATTGCTCTGTCTTCCCCCTTAGACAGAGACGAAAAATGCACAAATGAATGTGCTGCGAATGGAATTTTCTCGTTCTGATGTTATTTCTAAAATATTCATTGAGCATTGCGGGAATGCTCTTTGTGAATAATTAAAATTCATTTGATGATTACTTAGGTTTTTTTTTTATTTATTTTATTTCTGTTTCGGTCTGATGGTATTTTAAAGACGTCTTTTATTTCTCACTCTTGTCTCCTTGAGAGTTATTAATCAGCTTTATATTCTGGTTATCGCATACCACCTGGCAGGTGAGAATTGGCGTCACAGTTGACGAGCATTATGAAGACATCGGAGGGCTTACTGTCGAACAATCTTTTTGCAATTTTCGCATTTTTTATGACGATGTGACAGGTTGACAGGGGATATGAAGGAGGTTCGAAAAACCCTTTTGTTCAATCTAATGTTTTTTTTTACTTTTTATTTAATCCTCTCAAAAGTTAGTTAATGTATTTCATTGGCCCATCTGTAGGTATGTCAGTTCTGAAAATTTATTCCTTAAAGAACAAAAAAATTAAACAACAAATAAAGAATATTTAATTTTTTTCCAAGCTAAATGGCTTTTGACTTTAAGCCTGTAACATCAAAACTACTTTTAAAAATGCATATCTCATGCACCTACCAATGGACAAGTTCCATGCTCTCTTCGGAATGGATGTTACGGAGGTTGTCAGCACAAATATGTCAAAGTCGTTCTCGAAGATGAGTCCTTAAGTCGGGATTAGTGGATAAGCAAAAATAACGACTACGAACTAAAAGGTAGGCTGTAAGAAGAAGGTATTAGTTTTACAAAGCTGAGGATTTGCAAGGCAACCTGACGCTTTTCAGCCGGTTAATATATTAAACAAGTCGATTTGTGAAATTGTGAAAATCGACAAAAGGCACGTCGAATTCATTTCCTAATTATTGTGATAAAATTTAGAACTTGACTGTCGAACGAAAAAGAATTGTGAACCGCCCAGTAAAATAAAATCCCACTATCGACATCTTATGTATTATGCCTGAAATTTTTGAGAGTCCACAGAGAAGTTCTCTGCTTTACAATTAAACACTACAAATGCAAATCAATGGTTCCCTCCCAGTGTCGCCATATCATCAAGAACAGCGAGAGAAGAGAATCGAGTTAGATGAAGAAGAAGAAAAGAGTACGTGAAAGCATTACACAGGTCTGCAACAAAAATGCTGTCTGGATGTTTTCAACTGATTTGTACATACTGTGTATGTAAAGGGTTTTTCAACAGGGACGCTACAAAAGTAGAGCGACAGGGACAGCAAACGACGCCATATTTCTTGCCGCTCTTTTGACATTTCTCTTCAGTAAGGTTTGCCATTTCATGATGGAAGTATATACGAGCCAACAACGAGTCAAAATTATTAAAATTTACTACCGAAATTCGGAGTCAGTGGCCTCAACGTTAAGAGCGCTACGTCCAATTTATGGTCGTCATAATCGTCCTAGCAGATCAACAATTGAGCGTCTGGTGGAAAAATTTGAATCCACAGGCACAGTACAAAATGTTCCCGTGCCAGTGAGACGAAGAAGTGCCCGTAGTGTCGAGAATATTGCTGCCGCTGAGGTTTCAGTTGCAGAAAGCCCAAATGTTTCTCTCACACGTCGTTCTCAAGCGTTGGGCATCTCTGTGACGTCGTTGTGGCGAATTTTGAAAACTGGGTTCAGCGTCTGGACTTCTGCAAGCGTGCCCGTGGTGGCCATGCAAAAGAAATCGAGTTCCATACATAATGGCATCGAACGTACTTTCACAGGAATAAAGAATTTCATTGATATCCAAAACCGTTTTTGTTTTATTTAAAAAAAAACTTTTGTAGAGCTCTTATTGAAAATACTGACCTAACTCGAAAAAAACAATTTTTGAGAAGTTGAAAAAAAAGATCTTCCTATGAGGATTTGTCCTACTTGTTGACGGATAAAATTAAAACTAATTCGTGAATTATTCATGAATAGTGGTATTCTTAAAGTGTGATAAGCTATTCAAGAGATCTGAGGCCTGCAAGAGCCTGTATCTGTACGTAACTCAATTTTGACCTATCTCCTAATGGGTCAGTACTCCATTAAGCATGCGATATTTAGGTGTTCTGAAAACTAAAAAAAAATATTCAAAAAATTCCAGAACGTCAGGTTATTTTGCAAAACGCAAAATTTTATTATAAAAAAGGTGTTTTTAGGGCTAACTTAAAGTCATAAATACAATTTTATTTTGATAACTGTTTTTAAATGTAATCTTCCAAAAAACTCTGCTGAGCTGCTTGGATGAAGGCTCAAAAGCAGGAACTTAGTTTTGCCTAGTGTCTTCCTTCTGGTTTAGATATCGTGAGAAGCAATTCTCTTCCTACTTTGCCTAAGAGGACGAGTTGGTTTATTGAACCAATATTGATGGATACATTTAAGATCTCAATACGACCCAGCACAGCGGCGTATTTCATTGATTCTTCAAAAAAAGCTGTAAAGCAGTTCTGCTTCACATTGGCGGTTTCTATGCTTCCATTCTTGTCGTTCATTCCATACACCTCAAGGAAACCTACAAGAACTAGGAACTGGTTCTTTGCAAATTGAAATATAAAAACCACGGTTGGCAAGTGTGCGGTGATTTCAAAATTTTGGACAACAGTCTGAGTTTACCAAGTTCCCTTGCATTTTGTGTCTATGGGATAGTAGAGACGAAGCAAATCACTGGACCAAAAAGTGTTGGCCTCCGAGGGAGCTTAAAGTTTCCGAAAAGAAGGTCATGCATGAAAGTTCGGTGCCTCCTCATAAAGTTTTTCTACCACCGCTTCACATAAAGCTGGGATTGATAAAGCAATTTGTAAAGTCACTTCCGAGAGATGGAAATTGCTTTAAATACTTTTAATATCAAAGTTTCCAGGCCAAAGTTGAAGGAAGGTGTTTTCGTTGGACCAGATATTAGACGACTTATGGCTAATCCACAATTCATCTATGACAAAGAGGTCATAGAGAAATGTTTAGGCAATGACAAAAACCCTAACTACAAACAAATCGTTAAAAAAATGTTAAAAGCATTTCAAGGTTAAGGTTGCCTTATGAGTTTAAAAGCACATTTTCTTCATTTCCATCTCGACTACTTTCCAAATAAATTAAAAATCAATGATGGCAGACTACTGTTGGACCCTTCTGAGAGACATTCCAGACGCTTCCCACAAGTCAAAATGTACCAAAAGGAGTCTCACTGGGGAAAAGATATGTGTTTTGCTTACTAATGAATGTATTTTAGATAAAAAAGTAAGTAAGTGCGTAACACAATTATAAATTAAAAAAAAAATTTGTAGTCTTTTATCTTTTATTTTAAGATGATAAATTGTTTAGCATAAAAAAATGAAATTCATTTTCGAATTCAGCACACCCAAAATCATAAGAATTACGCAAAAAAAAACCAAAACAGCTCACAATTTTTTTTTTTTGTTGTGCAGACTTCTGTATCAGTTGAAGCAAATGAGACGACCGTTACATTATTACCTGAACCAATGAACATAATCTTTGTTTCTATTACGATATGTCAAAATTCACATCCAAACGTCAAATATATTTATATATGGTTTGCCATTTGCAATCAAAGGGCACGGTAGTGTCCAGCCAAGTTCTGGCACTACACCCTTTTTACAGGAACAAACTCAGGCGATTTTAGACCCCTCCCTATCTTTAGTACCAATGAAGTCAGAAACTTAAAATTCCGAATATTTGCTAAGCTATACTCTGTCCAACAAAAATTGTCAGTACAGGCCTTATGGGAGAGCTTTTTCTAAAGCAGTGGCGCCTGATGCACCCTCACTACAATGCGTTAGGAAAAATGCCACTAAAAAAAGAGCAAGCCACTGACTTTTCTTAAGGAATTGTTTTTGTAATTCTTTGCAAAAAGTTGTACACCCCAACACGACCGTCGTATCCCACTGCTGATAAGATAATGTCAAGAGTGTCAAGTCTCAAGTGTCACGCAATACGATCGTGCGCTCTTTATCTACATCAAAACAGAGTTACCATTATCATTATCAATTGCAAGCAAGGAGCTTTTTCAGTGGTTTTTATTAAGGAGCTTTTGGGATTTGAAGCTTTTGAGAACACATTTTAAGAAGATGAGTATGTTGAGTGTTGTCGTATTGCTTTTCAACTTAAAAAAAAACGCGCCTATTATCTTACCGCTTGGCGTTGTGGGAAAAGTTAAATTCAATATTGTTTTCAGTCGTTTTGAATCGGCAGACGGTAGCCCTACGCGTTTTTTAACTCTCATTTGCGGCGATTTATAATTTAAACTACGGAATCCCTGTGAGAGCTTTAAAAGGCGACACACTTATGCATAGCAATGCAACCAGAATGAGAGACAAACGTCCCATCTTCCCTGTACTGACAATTTTTGTTGGACAGAGTATAGTCAGGCACAGGCGCCCCACCAAACTTAAATTTTCTAGCATAAGCGGTTCCTGAGATATAAGGCCTCAAAAATCACAAAAACCGTAACTGACTGACAGATCATCAAAAGAACCTTGTTATTTTGCAAGATGGTAGGTCTTGTCATGCAAGCAGAGGAAAAAATATAAAATTTGAGGTTTTTCATTCAGGGGCGTGGTATCCGCCCACTTTTTCAGAACTGATGTAAATTATATGGCAGAACGGTATGGCTCAAATTGCATATTAAGGACCAAAAATAAAAATTGAAGTTTTCCATTCAGGGGGCGTGGTATCCACCCACTTTCTGAGAAAATGTTTAATTTATTTGGAGCACTTCCGACTGCTGTAGAATGATGGAATTTGGTAGAGCGGTATAGCTTAATGTACATTCGAAGCTAAAATGGGATTGATGGGCTTACTTGGCAAGTTTTTTTTATGTCCAATTCGAAAGGTTTTAAAAACTTGACCAATCAACCCATCAAATTTTAGTCAGTAATCATGAAATAATAAAATTTCTCTCTCTATTACATTTTTGCTGTTTCAATATTATACTACTTTAAATATTCATTTAAAATTCATGAAGTAAGAACTTGGCGTACTTTTAGATCTCAGTACTTTTCACGACTGACTTGTTAGACAAAGGTTTTTGTAACTATAAAAGAACTTGGCTCTTTTTTTAACATTTATGTTTTTGGTCTGATTTGTCTCTTCTTGGATTTTATAATATTTTTTTTTTATTGTTCCTTATTTCAAAAATTATACAAGGTGGGGAAAATTGATCAAGATGTTATAATTTTTGCAAATGGCGTCGATCGTCAATCATATTTGACATCTGTCAACAAGAAAGATGCAGTATACAAACAGGCAAGCATTGGAGCGCTATGGGAATTTTTTTTTTTTTTTTTTTGAGAAAAAAGGATGCGACAATTTTTTTTCTTTTACGATATACTTACGACAAATTTATGACAATTATTTACGCTGTCTTTTTTGTTAGTGGTAGTGCTAGCTGCACTGTCAAGTTAGCATTATCAAGGGTTAATTAAAAAAAAAAAAAAAAACAAGCGCGACAAAATTTTTCGTTTCACGACAAATTAACGACAATTTACTCGTAATCCAATTATTACATCTTCAAAATTTTGAAGTGGTAGTACTAACTTGAAGAACATAGGAGAGCATGCAGGGCGTGGCCGCCACCGGATTGTTCGTTTGCCCGATAATATCGCGGCTAAGGCTTTCGATGTTGTTGAAAACGAAGAAACATCAACCAGTTGACGGGCCACGCAATTGATCGTCACCAGACGGACCCTACAGCGAATTTTAATGAAAGACTTACTCATGATACCGGACAAAGTACAAACACTGCATCGCAGTTATTACCTGCTGATCGTCCGTCGCGAGTGAATTACTGTCAAGCCATCATTAATCTCAACAACGAGGAGTCAAAAATCATCTTGGGCGACGATGCGCATTTCCACTTAAGCATTAAGTCAATATTCAAGAAGCAAAACCTCCGTTCTGGGGCACTGAAAATCCGCGTGTTCACGCGCTAGGAGTGATTGGGCCGTATTTTTTTTTTAAAGGACGTCATCGGCAATGCGATCCCTGATACTGGCGAACGCTACAGGGCCATGAAGAACGACTTCCTACTGCCGGAATTTGATGAGCGGAACTTGGTAAGCATGTAGTTCCAAAAACACACCACACACAGCACGAGCCACAATGGGTATTGTGAAGCAAGCGTTTCCTAATCACGTAATCTCCCGTTTTGACGATTTGGCATTGGCATGGCAAGCAAGATCGTTTCCGTATGTCAGCTCACAAGAAAAACCAATTTGCATGCAGCTATTTATTCGGAGCTGCAAGAAAATTCGAACGAGTTTACACGTGCGTCGTTTTGTTGGATGAAACATGGACTAACCACAAAACACCAGAGATCACGGAACATTCGAAACTATGGAGTTCTTCTGATGAATCGAAGTCGAAGAAGGCTAAGGTCATGGTGACAGTTTTTTTAGATGAGCGCGGTGTTATTCACATTGATTACCTTCAAAACGTGTAAAACGATCACCGGCGCATATAAAGCAAAGCTATTGGATAGATTCCAAGCCGATTTGAGGCAAAAATGGTCGCATTTGGTGAAGAAAAAGTGTTTTATCTACCAGGACAACTCACAGTTGCACAGTTCCGCAATCGTGATGGCAAAATTACAATAGTTAGATAACGAACTCCTCCCTCATCCAGCATATTCCCCAGATTTAGCCTTCTTCGACAATTTCTTGTTCCTTATCATCCTTGAAAAAAAAGCTTAGTTTAAGAAGTCCTATTATTAATTAGAAAAACGTTGGATGAAGTGTGTCCTGGTAAAAGGGAACTACCTTCAGAAATAAAATGTTTTTATGCCGAAAAGAGTGTTGCTTATTCAATTTGATAGCAAGTTATTGACCCACCCTTACTTTCAAATAGTCTTATTTAATTTTCCTATATTCCGGGCCGAGCCCCTAGTTTTATATAGAGTTAAATTTATCAACAAAAAAAAATCTTTTGTTATAGACAATAGCTTGATTTTTTTTTTAACACTCGAAGGGGCACCGAACCAACACTCGAGTGTTGACTGATGACCAGTGACCGCCTTTAACTTTGAGGAAACTCCGCAGTATTCTTTTCTTCCTTGAGAATTACAAGTACCCAACATTCGGTCGAGGGAAGACCTTCTTTTGTCAAGTTTATTCATCTTCCGTTCCAGCACCGTGTATACTTATTACGTTGGGCTCCAGCCATTGTTGTAATTAATGCACTTTAGCTTACGTTGCCAAAACCTATTTCTATCTAACCTAAAACTAGTTTCTGCAAATTTAAACTTTCTTTCATAGTTTCAAAAATAATATAAATCATTTAAATACTAACGGCATATTATTTAGTCATAAAGCGAACTTTTAAGCACCTTTCAAGAAAAATTAACCTTTATGAAGTACCTACACTTTCTTACCTCACCTTCTCTTATAGGTAAAAAATTCAACAAAATGACTTGAATATCTAGAAAACTTTGTCCTCAAAAGTATATCGTTTCGTCACTGACCCATGACGTTATTTGAATGTGTGCTTTTTTTTTTTGTATTTAACTTCTAGGGATAACAAAACGCTAGTGGAGTTCTCAAAAGTTCAGCAACTTAGGTTTGGTATATTAAATTCCAAAGAATAGAATTTGGTCATAAATGCGGTGCCTCTTTCTCTCTATGTGATGTAGAATATGTGAATGCATTTGTGTATGTATATAATTTAAAGTTTTTTCTTCCATATCCTCTTGCACTCTGCTTTTTTTTTGTATGTGCACATGCGTTCACAGCAAGCAGTGAGAAAAGTACAAAATGAAATTTCTAAAGGAAAAGTTTATGAAAAGCGAAAATTGCACCTAATTCTGGATAAATTTGGCTAGTACGGTCTGTGCACCGGATACTGTTAAGCTATTAAATATTTAGAGTTTTTATCTTCTTTTCCAGCTATACCTGGGTGAGTCTTCCAAGAGAATGGAAGCTACTTTAAAACCGACATCGACATTACCACGATAACCAAACATAGTTCAGTTAAGTCTATTACTTCACTGGTTTGCTTATCCTGCCGAAAATGGTCGTGTTCTTTTGTTTAGGGATAAAGGTGTTTTAAGCATATATGTATGTATGTATGTGATATTAGGTTTTGTGTTAGAGAAGCATTTAAATTAAGCCCAATAACACCGAGCTTTGGTCGGAGCCAGAACAAAAGGATATGAAGGTGGTTTTATATTTTGTATATTAGGTACATATCTTGTTTAGTTTATTTTTTTTTTATTAATATCTATATGTAGTTTCTATCAGATAAATATTGTTTTCGTGTAACAAAGCTAGAACCTTCGTAGATAAATGGATTTTCTAAGAAAAGTGTCTTTGCTAATTTAAGGAGATCAGAAAGATTCGCGATCGAAACAACACCCGGAGGTTCTATAAAATAGCCAAAGATTTTAGATTTTTTTAGATTTTAGATTAAGATTTTATTCATTTCAAAAGCTCTTTACAATATTTGTATAACCCACGAAGCTTAATGCTTATCTGTGAGTGGTTGAATTTTCCAAGTTATTTGAATTGATGTTTAAAACAATTTGTAAATATAATTAATTTTAAAGCAAAAAGTAAATTTAACAAAAATGACAATCAAATATTTAATAGGTAATTTTTTTTAATGAGAAGATAATGATCAAATAATGTAATAAGAGGCCAGTTGGTGTTTGAAATAAATTTAGCTTAGAAAGATAAGTTTTATAGTTTTCTTACCTACGTTTTTTAAATTTTGAATATTTTTAAGATTTGTTGGAAGCTTATTTATAACTGATGGTACAGTATAGCTAAGTGGTCTTCGGCCATAATTTTTATAAACCGCAGGAATTTCAAGTAGACCTTGCGCTCGTCTTCTGGTGTGAAAGCTGTGCGAAATAGGTTGTTGGAATCTTGTATCATCGTAGCTTATCTATGTATATACGTTTTTGATGCATTTCCCCATGCCAGTACTCCATACCTTAATCGGGATTCAACTAGCGAATAATACACTTGTTTTTGAACATCTTTTGTTGAATATCTTTGAAGGTAAAAAAGAGCAAACATAGCACTTCTCATACTAAGCCTCAGGTTGTTAATATTTTCGCGCCATAGGACGTTTTCATCTATTGTTACTCCGAGGTATTTGATTGATTTCACTTATTCTATAGCATCACTTTTTTGCGTAATCGGACATTTTGAGTTTTGAAAGAAAATACTTATTTGCGCCTCTTGTTTGTTCGGTTCAACGAATGTGCATTAGCTTCGTTTTCGTAGCATAATTGACCAATCCAAAATCGTGATACCATCGAAAGACCTCATCAAACTCCTGCTGCATTATAGAAATAGCTGTTTTAAGACACCTGTGCCTCATACAACAATTGCTATGTCATCTATGTGTGCAAAAACAGTGCTATTTTTAAAAAATCTAAGAAGCGCGTTCGTAAAAAGTATGAAGAGAACCGGGCCAAGTGTTGACTCATGCGGTACACCATAAGTACAGTTTCTTTCGTGACTCCATGAATTTCCAATTTTGACTTCAAAGGATCGTCCTTTGAGGTAGCTATCCATCCATTTCCAAAGCGTTCCTCTAATGCCAATTTTGTAAAGGACATCAAGCAGTTTTTCGTGACTTAAAGTGTCAAATGCCTTGCTGAAGTCCACGAACATTACCAGCACGTGATGATTTTTATTGAGACTAATGTTGACAGCGTTACAAAATTCCCCAAGAAGTTTTCCCGTACTTTTTCCTTTTTGAAAACTATTTTGATTATATTGCAGTATAAGTGTTTCTCAATGAATTTGTTCAAACGTCTTACGACAATTTTATTTCTTCTAGGCATTTTTCAACAACGGACAAGATTGAAATGGGTCTATAGTTCTGAATTTCGTTCTTTTTTCCTCCTTTATATATCGAACGATTTTTTTTTTATAATCTACACGCGCTCAAGGGATTATTATTACCCTTTAAATGTTTCAATACAGTGCGGGCGTGAAGTTAAGGAAGAGAAAGAAGCATAGGAAAGATGTGTGGCACGATGTTCTGAGATTGATGGTGGTTGTCTCAGATTTTTATCTCCAGGGATGGCGGCTGAGCTAAAGCGGAGAAATGCCGTGTCTTATTTCTATGTCCCTTATAATTCGCATTATTTTACTCGTATTCATACTTGTTGGGCATTCTAGTATAACTCAATCACATGTTGTTAGTGTTATGCCCGAACAACATGTAATGAGTAAACCAGCAACCCACTGATGGCAATTTTAGAAGGTTTTAATGGAATTAAGACGACATAGACGACGATAGGGATCAAACCTGTGATCATGAGGTTAACAGGCAGGCACACAACCATGGCGCCATGGCCACCCATAAATAACCCATGTTTTCAAAGCTTTCGGAACGAATCCTTGCGTCAGACTTCGGTTGATAATATTTTGGATGATGATGATGATTATGTGTGTAATTTAAGTTGCTTGTGTTGAAAAGAATTCAACAAATTTTTCCGTGATATCGGCAACGTTTGATTGAGTACAAAGATTTTGTTCTACTACGAGTATTTCATCAATAGATGGTTTATTTCTACCCAACATTTCATTCATAATACCCCAAGTTTTTTTCGGATGTTTTGTGTTTGCTAGCTTAACTTTGTAAAAGTTCGACTTCTGAATTTTTATATTTTTGTTGGATTTCGTTTCGTTGTGATTATTCTTCTATCTTTTTTTCGTTTTGACGTTTTTTTCGTTTTTGGATTTCAGTTGAATTATCGTATATACTCGTCATTTTCGCAACAAATTTGTTGTAAAGTCGATCAACATCATTTTCATTTACATACATTTCTTGCCAATTTGTTTTATTGTATAAGTCGGTTAACTTTTTCTTGGTTTATTTTTGTTAGTGTTTCAAACAACTAATGGTTATAGATTTTAGAACCGGAACGCAGGCTCATTGAAACCATGTATCTTTCTCACCGAACCACAGAGAAATGTAAAAAAATGTAAAATGTAAAATATTCAAGAGGGATTTCTAATAGCACAAGTAGATCGACTAAAACTTCAAAAACATAAGCTACATAAAGAACTTGCTGCAAAACCCAGTATATAAAAGGTAGGGCAAGCAAGTCCGCTAAAGAAAACGTCTTCATCTTCACATGCGCAAACACTGAGCGAAGCTGAAATTGTTAATTAGACATGTGATGATGATTTATGTATCTAAGGGTCCTTGAACCGTGCATCCCAATACAGTATCCGCAGCAACTAACTTATCCTTAAAACATTTTTGCTCACCTATTGCAAATTGTTAGTTTGTATCTGCTCCAATTAGAAAGCTGATTCCATCTTCAGGTTATAGTCTACAAATTCTTGAGTCTGCCAATATAAGCCCACGAAACGGGTAGTCTAAATCGTTAGATGGAACGGAAAGGACATCAAAGTTGATTTCTAGAACTTCAATAGCATCGATAACTATAGCCTCATTGTTAAGTTGACTGCGTAACACAAGAGGAATCTTGTGTGCATTGCTTGGTATGAGCTTTTCACTTCCAAACGGGATAACGGATAATTGGCTACCTCCATCCAAGACTACGCGAAAATACAATTGCCTTGGTGATATCTCGCTGCAATCAAGAGCACAAGCGGTCTGTAAGAAAACTTGAGTTCACTGCATTGACTCTGACGTATAGAAGTTTGGCGATGAATGTTGAGTTTAACCAAGGCTTGACGTTGCTTTCATAATGACTGTCTTACTGGTTTTGGATGAAGGTGAATCGTTTCTTTTCTTGTTGAAAAAAGGATAACAAATAGTTGTAACGGGTGATTTTTTTGAGGTTAGGATTTTCATGCATTAGTATTTGACAGATCACGCGGGATTTCAGACATGGTGTCAAAGAGAAAGATGCTCAGTATGCTTTGACATTTCATCATGAATAGACTTACTAACGAGCAACGCTTGCAAATCATTGAATTTTATTACCAAAATCAGTGTTCGGTTCGAAATGTGTTTCGCGCTTTACGTCCGATTTATGGTCTACATAATCGACCAAGTGAGCAAACAATTAATGCGATTGTGACCAAGTTTCGCACTCAGTTTACTTTCTTGGACATTAAACCAACCACACGAATGCGTACAGTGCGTACAGAAGAGAATATTGCGTCTGTTTCTGAGAGTGTTGCTGAAGACCGTGAAATGTCGATTCGTCGCCGTTCGCAGCAATTGGGTTTGTGTTATTCGACCACATGGAAGATTTTACGCAAAGATCTTGGTGTAAAACCGTATAAAATACAGCTCGTGCAAGAACTGAAGCCGAACGATCTGCCACAACGTCGAATTTTCAGTGAATGGGCCCTAGAAAAGTTGGCAGAAAATCCGCTTTTTTATCGACAAATTTTGTTCAGCGATGAGGCTCATTTCTGGTTGAATGGCTACGTAAATAAGCAAAATTGCCGCATTTGGAGTGAAGAGCAACCAGAAGCCGTTCAAGAACTGCCCATGCATCCCGAAAAATGCACTGTTTGGTGTGGTTTGTACGCTGGTGGAATCATTGGACCGTATTTTTTCAAAGATGCTGTTGGACGCAACGTTACGGTGAATGGCGATCGCTATCGTTCAATGCTAACAAACTTTTTGTTGCCAAAAATAGAAGAACTGAACTTGGTTGACATGTGGTTTCAACAAGATGGCGCTACATGCCACACAGCTCGCGATTCTATGGCCATTTTGAGGGAAAACTTCGGAGAACAATTCATCTCAAGGAATGGACCGGTAAGTTGGCCACCAAGATCATGCGATTTGACGCCTTTAGACTATTTTTTGTGGGGCTACGTCAAGTCTAAAGTCTACACAAATAAGCCAGCAACTATTCCAGCTTTGGAAGACAACATTTCCGAAGAAATTCGGGCTATTCCGGCCGAAATGCTCGAAAAAGTTACCCAAAATTGGACTTTCCGAATGGACCACCTAAGACGCAGCCGCGGTCAACATTTAAATGAAATTATCTTCAAAAAGTAAATGTCATGGACCAATCTAACGTTTCAAATAAAGAATCGATGAGATTTTGCAAATTTTATGCGTTTTTTTTTTTTTAAAAAGTTCTCAAGCTCTTAAAAAATCACCCGTTAGCATGACGTCCACTACACGTTTTGCATATGAGACCATTTGTCTTTCAAATTCTGGAATTTGACCCTTTCTACAGCGGCGGTAACAACAACCCTTCTTTTTAAGGCCAACCTTTTTTCCGTTAAACTTTTTGAGCTTTAACATTCTTTAGTCTCGTGATTTACAAATAGACAGCCATCTTGGATGTAAATAGTCCAACAAATATACTGAAAGTCTTTTGATGCTGAGTCTTAGCACGGTGAAGGAAGTAGTTGCTGTTTTAGGGGACTCGAGCTCTCTCTTCAGAGTCTTAAGTAGGCATTGTACTTGGCTACCACCAACGATACTTGCATTCCTGGTGTTAAATTCTCCTTCTGAAGAAACCGTAGATTGAGAGTTTTTTTTCTGAATCTTGAGCTGTAAAAATGGACACAAATTCATTGGGTAAACTTCTCATTAGATAATGACAAAACAGTTCGTTGTTTCCCAATGCTGCTAGAGAATGAGTTGAGGCTAAAACCGAAGTATAAATCCGCCTTTAAATAAACTGGTAAATCGATAATAACCGCTGGAGTAGTCAACTATTTTTTCATTGTTTTTAAATTCATTCTTTAGCATAGCAATAGCGACGTTATAGTTTTCTTCTGAAGGTGTCAGTCCGACCAGTGTGTCTGTTGCCTTTCCTGTAAAAACTGTTTCCAGATAATTGACCTTGTCAATCGTACTCAAAGATGGATTTTCATGTATAAGACCGCTCCCAAACAGGAACATACTTCTTGAAGTTACTAGTCCCATGAATGGATGAGGGAGATGATTCGGTGTAGGTTCAGGTGTATTATTACCCAAAAGCCTGATTTCTTCTAGAATATTGACTCCAGCTGCCCTTTTACTTTGGTGATGGCGAACTTTAGTCAATCGATTGTTTTGGGCGTGTAATTGTCTTACCCTCATATTCTGCAATCGAATCAGCTTCCTTGGTTATGTCACAATTTTAAAAATTGCGAATTGGGCGAAAGCCCTCAAGCGCTGCAGTTAGGCGATCCAAATAAAGTTCCAGCTGATTTCAAATAAACAGTTGCGATATTAACAAGCTAGCACGACGACTTGCTAGTTCCATTTTTTTTCGTCATTCCCTATATTAGAACGAAGTCTTAAAAAATTTCAACAACCCACAAGAAAAAGTTTAGCGGAGTCAAATCGCATGGCCTTAGTGGCCAATTCACGTCACCTCTCCGAGATATATCTTTACCCTCAAATCGTACATTCAGAATGCCAAACGTGGTATCGGCGGTGAGGCATGTAGCGCCACCAGCGCCGTCCTGCTGGAATCACATGTCGTATTGGTCCACATATGTAGTTCAATCTGCGCCATAAGAAATTGGTTAGGTATAGGACCAATGACGCCGCCGCCGCGCCGCGCCGGGCCCAAAACCCACACCGAAATGTACCTTTTTGAGGATCAATTGTCACGCTAATGATTTTTCGGTCGAAATTGGGGTCCTCTTCTAAACGGTCCGAAGACCAGTCAGCGAAAAAGCTGCGTTTTCTATCGTCATGAACTTTGGGCTCCTGGTTCAGTTGGATATTGTACGGGTGAAGACCCAAGTCCCGACCGACACGAAATTCACCAAGTAGAAGTCTGTAAAATGACGATTTCTTGTGCACGGCGAGGAATCAACTGCCTCGAATTCTGATGTACACTTGCGCGGACCCCGGCGATATTCTCGTCCGGTATTGCGTTCCAATCACGTGGCTCATTGACTACGGAACTGGACGTCTCAAATTTGGCCATCAAACATTGAAGATTCGCCTATAAAGGGCCACCACGTCTACCGTGAAATCAACGAAATGTTGGCACTAACGAACACACATTTTGATAATAATGTTTTACCATTTGGACGTGCTGTTCGATAGTGCAATTTAGCATCAGGGTTGCAAATACCTGCAAGGATAATCAAGGAAACATCGTAGTAGAACCGCAGTCCATGCTGAGAATATGGAAAGAACATTTCTCCAATCTTGATAACGGCGATGAAGAAGAAAATGCCGCTGCTATAGAGATAGCACCATTCAAGTTAGGCGACGTAGACCAACAATACCGCCCACCCGACCTGGACGAAGTGAAGATAGCTATATCGAATCTCAAGTCCAACAAAGCCGCTGGAGCTGACGGCCTCGTCGCCGAACTGTTCAAAGCGGCAGGCGATGACTTGGTTGGGAGTATGCACCAGCTCATCTGCAAAATATGGTCGGAAGAAAGCATGCCCGATGAATGGAACCTCAGTATTGTCTGTCCGATCCTCAAGAAAGGAGACCCTCTGAACTGCGCCAACTACAGAGGCATAAGTCTCCTGAACATTGCGTACAAGATCCTTTCTGTCGTATTATGTGAACGTCTGAAGCCTTTCGTCAAGAACCTGATACGTCCATATCAGTGCGGCTTTAGACCAGGAAAGTCCACCATCGATCAAATATTCACATTACGGCAGATCTTCGAAAAAACCCAGGAGCCACCTTTTTATCGATTTTAAAGCCGCGTACGATAGCATCTTTAGGAACAAACTATATTGAGCAATGTCTAGTT
Source organism: Philhelius festivus (assembly GCA_963931855.1). Lineage (NCBI taxonomy): Eukaryota > Metazoa > Arthropoda > Insecta > Diptera > Syrphidae > Philhelius > Philhelius festivus. The sequence goes on from OZ007556.1 coordinate 157,985,915, forward strand.
TTGGCATCCCTGACCCTGACAAACTTGTCCGTTTGTGGAGGATGACGATGGAGAATGCACGCTGCTCCATCAAGGTCGGAAAAGATCTCACCGATGATTTGATGCCAAAAAAGGTTTTAGGCAAGGCGATGCTCTATCATGCGACTTCTTCAACATAGTTCTTGAAAGAATAGTGCAAAACTCACGCGTCAACACAAGAGGCAGAATCTTTCAAAAGTCCGTCCAATTACTCGGATACGCCGACGACATTGACATTATTGGAAGAAGAAAGCGTGATGTCAGTGGCGCTTTTGTGAACATTGAGACGGAAGCGAAGAAGATGGGTTTAGCTGTAAATGAGGGCAAGATCAAGTATATGCTGTCATCAAGAAAGGACACACAACACGAACGTCATTATAGACAGCTATAACTTTGAGGTAGTGAAGGACTTCATATACCTAGGAAACCTCTGAAAACAACACCAGCGCTAAAATCAAACTAACTCTTGCCAATCGCTGCTTCTTTGGACTAAGAAGGCAATTGGGTAGCAGTCCTCTCTCGAGCAACTAAAGTGCCCCTCTATAAGACCCTTATCATCCCGGTCCTTGTCTATGGTGCAGAGACATGGACTTTGCCAAAAGTGGATGAGAGCGCTTTAGGCTGTTTCGAGAGGAAAATTCTTCGTCTGCATAGACGGGGAGTGGAGGAGAAGATTTAACCACGAACTGTACGGGCTGTACAATGAAACTGACCTAGTCGAACGTATGAAAGTCCAGCGACTGAGATGGCTTGGTCATGTAGAGCGAATGGACCCGAATGCTCCGGCCCGGAAAGTCTTCGAATCAAACCCCGAGGGACGGCGAAGTAGAGGAAGACCGCGGCTCAGGTGGTGCACACAAGTGGGAGAGGACCTCAACCAACTTGGCGTGCTAAACTGGAGACAGCTAGCTAGGGACCGAGCTAGCTGAAGAAGCTTGTTGGTTGAGGCCCTGGTCCACCCCGGACTGTAGCGCCACCTTAAGTAAGTAAGTAAGTAAGTTGCAAAAACTTAATTCACTTTTTAGCTTAATCTTGGCTTTAATTCGCCAAAATCTTCCCACGCCAATTTAAAAACCTCCTATAAGGAAATTTAGCGTTTTTTAATGGACATTTATAAAAACAAGGTCTTTGCAAAAAGCTACCTCGTTTCGAATTCACTTAACTAGATATTATAAACTCCCCCAACATTACAAAAAAAATAAAAGCTTAAGATTCTTATTTTAAATTGGAAAGGCATTTTCATGTTATCCCTTAGCAGCATTTAACTTAAAGTCTTTGATCATTGAACAAGAAGATTATCCTACCTACCTACCTACTTATTTTTTTTCCAACACGTGTCAAACGCATAACCAACAACATCATGGTTTACACGATAACGAAAAACAACTTTATTTTTCATTTTGCTTGCTCCTTGTCGCCTTCATTTGAAAGGAGACCCTGGCAAAACTTTTCGGTATAACAGAAAAAAGTTGCAGTATAACATCCCCCCAAACACCAAAAGTAAAACAAAATTAACACACAAACTAAATTAATTTGTCATGGTCAACGAACCATAATTATAAACCTTTGTTTTTGTTGTTGTTGTTGGTGAATTCCTGCCCGATTTGTTCTACAGCCACACAGAAATAATGCTCGTAGTTGCTCTCGAATTAGCCCGAACTGTTGTGGCTTCTATACCAACATCACCTAACCTCCACAATCTCGCACCTTCCTTCCTTCCTTCCGTGTTTCCTTCCTACAGCCTTTATTATTAGGCCACTCAGGAGTCGGGGCTCTGGAGTCTGCTCGGCTTTCGCCAGACATAAACAGAACGTGTTTTGTGTTCCTGTTTTTCATTAATTTGGTCTGACTTTCGTGCTTTTAATTTCATTTGCACAACTTCAACATCCCCCGTGCCCCCTCCGCACATACCTCTGCCCGTCATCGTCGCTACATCACACCGATGAACCAAACTATTCGAAAACTAAGTTTAGAAATGAACCACAGAGACACAGCATCAATGTTGTGCTTCCATGTTTGCCGCTCGCTGTTGCCATCGCGTCCTTTGTTAGAGAAAAAGTGCAAAAGTTGATGGTCCTTGCAGTTGCGTTTGGTTATCTACTCGTACATTATTTGCATCTTTTGACGGTGTGAGCTTGCGTTTTCTAGTTTTTTGTCATTTTATGCAAAAGTGGGTTTATGGTGCTGGGAGCCATTAGCGATTGCTTAGTCAGTCGCTGATAAAATGGAAATTCGTTGATATTACGGTTCTTTTTCTGCATGCAGTACTAAGGAGATTTGATGTCCATGGGATTTGGCTTATCCTTTATGGCTTTGTTTATTTTGTTCTCTATTTTTGAAGCATCACGCATGCAAATTAAGCACCCACACGGAGGGGTATCAACAAAAGTTTCATCAACTGCGGGAGTACCAATCCATGTTCATTATGTCGATATCAAAGGGTTTAAATTCTCAACCATGAAAGCCAGAGTCTGGGATTGGTTTTAAGAAGTATAACATCGACCTGAGAAAATTTTACCGATGACAAAATTTCCAGAAACCTGACTACAATTTCAAAAGGGTTTTTGATGCTCTGAGTTATCTGGACTGAAAGTTTAAACTAAAAATAATTTTTTTCCCTCTCCATTTGATGTTAAACCCGAGTTAACTTCTGAAATTTATTAGTGAATTAAAATGGGGTGTTAATGCACGATAATTCGTTTAGTATAGCTCTGGATTAAATTGATATATATTTTTGACATACTAATTTGCTTGCAATTTGAATGCAATCTGGTTAACTTAGTAGTTTACTGTCTGAGTTTGTTTTTTAAATGTGAATTTAGGATCGATTATAGCAACAATAGGGGGACTTATGAAAAATTTCGTGCTCCATATGTCCATACAGCGCACACTGAGGCAGAATGACACTATTGGTGGCAATAAATCAGCTATAATAGAGCTAGGAACCTGAAAGTTTCTGGGAATATTTATAGAACCAATCTATTGATATTTCTGAGCCCAAAATTGACCACGCCCACCAAAACGCCTACTTTTGTGTACTTTAACAAAAAGTTGAAAAATTAATATACCGACCTTTTCTAGTGCATCAAAATTTAGGGCTGTCAAATTTGGCCATAAATACTCTTACCCAGAAGTAGGTTTATATATTGTTCTTATGTCTTATACAAATAAAATGCACGACTGGGTCGCACCAACTTGCTCTTATGTAACAGACTAGGAATTTTAAAAACGAATGTTATTAGAGAAAACTGTTCATAAGGATCAAATTATTTTTTAAATTCTTTTAGTAGTAAGAGACAAAAACATAATGCTATCCAAATATGAATTTATGCAAAAACAAAAATTATAAGTCGTTGTAGTGGTTTCTTAAAAAAAGCTTTTATGTACAAACTTTTTAAAAGCTTTTTAAGAAAAAATTTTGGTACGCCAATTTAAAGTTTTTATTATTGTTCGAATAAAAATAAAATTTACAAAAAAAATATTGAGCCGTTTCTTCAAAAAAAAAAAAAAAAAAAAAAACAGATTTTTTTTCAAAAATTCAAAAAATATTTATTTTAAAGTTTTGAAATGCAATGTGTTTTAGAATTTTTAGAAGCTTCTCTATAAAAATTTTCATTAAGATCCGTTATGGGGATAATGAGTAGTTCAAAACTCGAATGGTTCTATGGTAGGTACAAACTGTAATATCTTAATTTCAAATTTGTTTTTATTAAATTAAAAATCGTAAAAAATAATTGAAAGAAAAAAAATTTTATCAAAATTCTAGGCGCCGTTTTCGAGAAAAATACGATTTTTGAAAACCATTTTTTTAATTTTTTAGCATTTGTATGGTAGGTACCTTTATTTTTAGGTAAAATAATTTTTTTTTTTCTCACATCTTGTAGATTATATTGAGAAAGTTTTATTTATCAAGTTTAAAAATAACACAAGTCTGCATCAAAAAAGCTGTCTGGATTTTTTCAACTAATTTCTATGTATTTAGGTGATCTGAAAACTAAAAAAATACTAAAAAAATTCCAGAACGTCAGGTTATTTTACAAAACGCAAAATTTTATTATAAAAAGGAGTTTTTTGGGCTTATTTAGTCATAAATAATAGGTACAATTTTGTTTTGACTGCTGTTTTTAATTGTATATAGGCCATAACTATAATTTCTTTCTAATTAAAGAAAGTCCTGGTTAGCTTAATTAACAAACATAAAAATGTAACCTGAACGTGCGCGCTCTGCTAGTGTAGAAAGTGGCGTAGATGAAAAAAACCGGCCGTTGTGTGCAACCTGCGACATTCACCACTTCCACCTTTTCTCTTATAAGTAATTTAGTATAGTGGTAGGAAGTTTAAATCGTTTTAAAAATTGAGATTTTGTGTTAACTAGATATGTATGTCTGTTTTTTTTTTCGAAAATCATTTTATTTCATTTCAATTAAAACAATAGTAGGTATGTAAGTAACAACACTTTCACTAGATGATTTTTTTTTCTGAAAAAACTTTATATACATGTACATGTTTGTATGTACATATAGTTTATTTGATATGAACATATGTACATATGTACATATTTAAAAACCGAAAATCTGTTATTGAAAAAAAAAAACGTTTTTTTTTGTCCGATTAAAAACAGATTAAATCGGTTTGGAAAATAGCCGGAAAAACCGAAAACTGGTGAATTGGAAAAAACCGCCATCCCTATGGCGTAGTACAATTAGGTATTAACTCGTCATTGTTTTATATATCTTGGTTGAATATAGTGCAATGTCGTCTGTGCGGAAGTGTGTGAATTCGTCTGACAGTTGTTTCTGTTATATTTGTGGCGAGTATATGGTATTAAAGCAACAACTTAATATTAAGGACTTTGTAAAAAAAGTATACTTCGCGTATTTTGGCTCGAAACTTGGAGATCAGGATAAAGTTTGGGCACCTCATAAAGTCTGCAAACGATGTGTTGAAGACCTTCGAAATTGGTTTAAGAGCAAGAAAAAAGCCTTCCCATATGCGAACCATAGTGATGATTGTTACTTTTGTTCGTGTAATGTAAAAGGATATAATTCAAAACGGAAGCAGTCAATTTCATACCCCAATCTGCAATCAGCTATTCGTCCCATTCCTCATGGGACCGAAATACCAGTGCCCAAGGCCCCTGCTATCTTGAAAGAGATAACAAGTTCTGACGAAGATGGTGCTGTTTCTGCATCCGATGACAAGCAAAGTTTTGAATTTGAAGATGACAGCAGTCCGAAATTGTTTTCCCAGGGCGAGCTTAAAGATTTGGTAAGAGACTTAAATCTTCCCAAAAACGCTGCTGAGCTGCTTGGATTAAGGCTCAAAAGCAGGAACTTACTTTTGCCGGGAGTGTCTTTCTCCTAGTTTAGATCTCGTGAGCAGCAGTTCTCTTATTACTTTGCCCAAGAGGACGAGTTGGTTTATTGTACCAATATTGAAGGTTTGATGGATAAATTTAAGATCTCATACGACCCAGCACAGTGGCGTATTTTCATAGATTCTTCAAAAAGAAGCCTTAAAGCAGTTCAGCTTCACAATGGCGGTTTCTAAGCTTCGATTCCTGTCGGTCATTGGGTACACCTCAAGGAAACCTACAGGAACTTGGAATTGGTTCTTGGCAAATTAAAATATAAAAACCACGGTTGGCAAGTGTGCGGTGATTTCAAAATCTTGGGCATGTTGCTTGGACAACAATCTGGGTTTACCAAATTCCCTTGCTTTTTGTGTCTATGGGATAGTAGAGACCGAGCAAATCACTGGACCAAAAAGTGTTGGCCTCCGAGGGAGCTTAAAGTTGGCGAAAAGAACGTCCTGCATGAAACTTTGGTGCCTCCTCATAAAATTCTTCTACCACCGCTTCATATAAAGCTGGGATTGATGAAGCAATTTGTAAAGTCACTTCCAAGAGATGGAACTTGCTTCAAATACTTAACATCAAAGTTTCCAGTTGAAGGAAGGTGTTTTCGTTGGACCAGATATTAGACGACTTATGGCTGATCCACATTTCATATCACAACGATGACGGATCCTCAAAGAGAAGGGTGGATTGCCTTTAAAGAGGTCATAGAAAATTTTTTAAGGCAATAACAAAGACCCTAACTACAAACAAATCGTTGAAAAAATGTTAAAAGTATTTCAAGCTTTAGGTTGCCTTATGAGTTTAAAAGTAAATTTTCTAAATTCCCACCTCGACTACTTTCCAGATAACTTAGGAGATGTGAGTGAAGAACAAGGTGAACGATTTCACCAAGATATTAAGGAGATGGAAAAAAGATACCAGGGAAGATGGAGCGTCACAATGATGGCAGATTACTGTTGGACGCTTCAAAGAGAGACATTCCAGATGCTTCCCACAAACGAAAATGTACCAAAAGGAGTCTCACTGGGAAAAAGATATGTGTTTAGTGCTTACTAATAAATGTATTTTAGATAAAAAAAAATAAGTTTTGTTACGCAATTATAAATTTAAAAAAAAAATTTTAGTGTTTTATCTTTTATTTTAAGATGATAAATTGTTTAACATAGATACCCATATTGTCAGAAAACGTGACGTTCTGTGACAAAATGAAAGTCATTTTCGGATTCAGCACACCCAAAATCATAAGAATAACGCAAACAAATCAAAACTGCTCTCAATTTTTTTTTTTTTGCAGACTTGTGTAATCTAGGAAGGGGTTTTCGAAATATTGAGTTTTGAAAAAAAAAAAACAATTCTATTCAAGTTTTTGGGGAGCCTTAGCAAAAAACAAATGATCAAAATCGGCTGTACCGTTTTTGAGAAAATCAAAAACAAAAAAAATGGTTCCATGGGGGGTACCCTCAATAACAATTTTTCTGAAAATTTTTTTCAACAAATATCTAGCTTTAATTAAATGAAATTTGTTTGTGTTTTTATTTTTAAAATCTGTCGAACAGTTTTTGAGAAAAAAAAATGTTTATAAAATTTCGAACAAAATTCGTATGGCAGGTACCGTTATTTTTTGTCTTAAAAAAAAAGAAATAAAATGCGCGACTGAATCGCACGAACTTGCATAGAATCCAAAAAAGAGCTTTAAAAATGATAGGTGATAGAAGTATTTGCTGCTATTGAAATATCCAGCTTCGGGGAACATCCCCTTTATCTTTGATCTCAACTTCGAATGTATTGTTAACTTAAGAGATTCTTTCTTTAGCCTCACTACACGAATGTGGAATGCTTTACTCGGTTCAATACTTGTTGAAAAGACAATAGCATTGAGACTGAAGCGGTTGGCAAAGATGGGTCAAAGGATAAATCATGACAAAAAAAAACAAGTAGTACTGCCATCAGGAGAGGACTCGCAAAAATTACAGCCTCGACAAAACTTGACTATAGACAACTATTACCTTAAGGTATTTAGGGAGATTAATTATCTCCGTTATAAAAACGAAAAATAAATGTTGTCAATTTTCCCGAAATTATGGAAGTGTTCTTTTATTAATCCCGTTCGCAAAAAAGGTGCAAAGAAGGATATTATCAACTACCAGCACATAGCAAAATTTTCTCCTATTCCTAAGCTCTTCGAAAGCATTGTGTACGACTCTCTTTACTTCGATTGCAAATCTTTCTTCTCTCCACAACACCATGGTTACTTTTTTAAAGGCAGATCTACGACAAGTCTTACGGAATTCGTTTCTTAAGTTCTAAATGACATGGTGTCTTTTTTAAAGGCAGATCTACCACAACGAGTCTTACGGAATTCGTTTCTAAGGTTCTACATGCATTAGAGAGAGAAAATGAAGTCGACATCATCAACACAGATCATTGTAAGGCCTTTGATAAAATATGCATGAAATTATTTACCTTAACTTATAGAATCCCAGAAAAAACTTAACTTAGTAAAAACAAATCATGTCAATAACACAGTTCCACAAAAAAAAAAAATGTAATGTGGGATCAGACCACCTTTACTATAGGTTTTCGGGGTCGCTGAATCCGAATCCGACCACCATTTTACCCTATCACGTCAGGATTTTTTGCTTGCGTTTGAGGAAGTTTGTCTGTTTTTTTATTCCTGCTCTGCGAATGATTCCCTGGAAGAGCTAAAACTCTGGTGTCCTAGGTTTATTGGGGTTAACCTGGTTGGGTTTTAGGCTGTTCGAACTTTTTTGCACCTGTCATCCTTGAGCTATACCCTCCGAGAGCTTCAACTCGGGCACCCTGGGTCACTGGGGGTTGACACTGAGGTCACTAAGGTTATGAAAAATCCTGACGTGATAGAGTAAAATGGTGGTCGGATTCGGATTCATCGACCCCGAAAACCTATAGTAAAGGTGGTCTGATACCATATTAAAAATTTTTTTTCGTTTTTGTGGGGCTGTGTAATCCAAGGAGTTGCTGCTACTGCTTTCTCCATTAAAGCTTATTATCAAACTTTGCATTGCACCTTCAGTAAAAACATTTATCTCTCACATCTTTGGCTCAATCATTTTCTCAACGTGTCGGACACAACGATGCCATTTTTCAGCGTCAGCTTTCATAAGTCATGGTATGACTATAAAAACTCTCTCTAAAAGGTAATAGCCAACAATTTATTGTATAATTGTTTTTCCATACATAAAACAGAAAAGTAGAAATATTTGACATCAAAAGCTCTAAAAAGCTTAATTCCTAAAAGTTACATAGCAAAAACCAAGGCAAATTGCATATGAATTTTCATCAACTGGGCAATGGTAACTCTGATTCAGTTTTTTTTTTTTTTTTTTTTTTAATAAACACAAAGTCAATAAGGGTTGTTTGCAAATTGGTGATCAGTCTCCTTCTCTCCTTTCACCCGCGAAGAAAATAAGTCAAGTTGAGATGTACGTGAAGATTACACAAACAATTTAAATGTAACTCAGTGATTTTGTTTCTTATTTCAGTGGCAATTTCTTAAGTTAAGGTGCCATGCAAACAGAAGGAAATTGAACAGAGTAAAGACCTCTCCTTGAATACTCAAGCCAAGTTTGGTCGCCATCAGAACTCTCATTCCCAAAGAATTGAAGCTGTGGAACAGAGATTTCTTCGATTTGCTTTTCGTGATCTTCCTTGCTCTGATATTCTCATCATACCAACTTATGAAGATCGGTTAATCAATTTTCAACGCTTACAAAAACGTCCTGAATTCACTGTAAGCCAGCTTTCCGATGGGACTATCAAATCATCCTTTCTTTTGGAAATGGTTCCCACTACTACTAACACACGTTACCTCTGCTGCCACTTTGAACCAATTTCAAGAGTGTTGCGTTTTGCCAATAACTCCCAGGACATCTTTGACTTCATTATCAGTTCTGCCTCACTCCGAAACTCCTTTTTTTTCATTTATTTTTAGGATATAATTTTTTTTTTTCAACGTAAAAATCTGGTGAGCCTATCGGCCCAGATCAATAATAAAATATTAATATGTATGTACATATATAAAAAAACCTAATGAAGAAGAATAATTCAGAAAATTAAGTGGGACTTAAAAACACTCAGCGAGACCTTAAAAAACGAACTTCCATGTGCTTGTAGACTTTAGCGAACAAAACATAACCAAAATTTCCTTTTTTTTTTATTTTAATTATAAAAACCAACTTTTCCTCTTCATCAAAACTATCCATTTGCATAAACACAAAATCAGCTTTCATTAATAAATTGTTCAAAATGTCGTTATCCTTGATGGCAAGAAATATTAATTTATTATCATCATCTGACGTTTTAAGCTTATCCTCCAGTTCGAAAATAGTTCACGTCTATTCTCGGTCTTCCCCCAATATACATTTCTATGCAAATCCGACCCGACAAGAGGTTGCGCTCCAAAAAGGACCGAAGGACAAAAGAACAAAATATAAAAAATAAAAATCTTCAAAATCGAATTATATTTGTTCGCTGAAATAATGCCAAAGTATCTGGAATCCTGCCAAAGCGGATAGACTTTCCGTTTCCGTTATAGTGCAACTATACCAATACCGAAGGGCGACATGCCAGCGAGAACAATGTGACAATGCGATTAATGATATTGAATTTTTTTTGGGAACGAAGCTAAGAGTATCGTTTTCGCTAAGCACTATCCGCCTCGTTTCCCGAATTTGGTTATCAAGTGTCAATTGTTGGTGGTGTTCACCTTTAACACGATGAATTGGGTCACCAATTTTTGTATCTCATTCGGGGTTGGTGTTTTTCTTTTTACGGGTAATTTCACTGTGCCTTAGCTTTGCACCTTCAATAAGGAAAAAATACAATGAAAACCATTACATTAAAGGGTAATGGTAACAAATTTAATGGGAATAAAAAAGTACGAAAAAGTAAAGAGCAGCTATAAGAACGTTCAACACAGTAATTCCATTTCGGGGAGCCAGATGCCTTTGTAAGTTTTATAGTTTTGATGCTGATGGTAGGTACTTTAAATATAAACACACTTCGTATCGCATGAATATGGACAGTTTTAAGTTTCCATAAATCATATCTTAAGAAATACTTTTGCGATTTAGTAATATGTATGTTGGAAGTCCCTAACTACAGGGTGCGGCAACAGAACTTTCATTTTCAAGAACTAGGCCATTTTAATGTAGGCCTCGAAGCTAAAAGTACGTTTTTCACTATTCCAACGCGTAATGGCCAGTGGCCACTGATTTAAAATGAAACTAAGTTGGAGGACTACAGCAAGCTATGAGCCCTATAGCCTGAATGACTTCATTTCAAAAAGCAAGTTATGGTGACGCATCATGTTTTTAAATTATAAATTAGTTTTCAAAAACCAAACACAATAGGGAACCTACACTAAAGAGAAATAAAATGCACGACTGTGTCGCACGAACTTGCTCCTATGTAAAAGACTAAGAATTTCAAAAATGAATGTTATTAGAGAAAAACTGTTCATAAGCATAAAATTAATTTTTTAAATGACTAAAATAACTTCTTTAGTAGTTTGAGGCAAAAATAGAGAACAAAAATTATAAGTCTTTGTAGTGGTTTCTTAAAAAAATAAGCTTTTATGTAAAAAAAAATTTTAAAACATTTTTAAGAAAAAATTTGGTACGCCAATTTAAAGGTTTTATTATTGTTCGAAAAAAAAATTAAATTTACAAAAAAAAATATTGAGCTGTTTTCGAGATATTGAATATTCCACAGAAAAAACAAGATTTTTTTGTTTCAAAATTCAAAAAAAAAAATATTTTTCTTAAAGTTTTGAAATGCAATGTTTTTTAAACTTTTTAAAAGCTTTTCTCTAAAAAATTTCATTAACATCCGCTATGCTGATAATGAGAAATAAAAAATTTTAAAAAATCGTTCTATGGTAGGTACAGTCAGAAATATCTTGTTTTCAACATTTTTTTTTATTAAATTATAGATCTTAAAAATTAATCGAAAGAAAAATAGTTTTAGCAAAATTCTCAGAACCGTTTTCGAGAAAAATACAATTTCCGAAAACCATTTTTTAACAATTGTATGGAGGGTACCGTTATTTTTGGGTAAAATAAATTTCTTTTTCTCATATCTTGTAGATTATATGTATTAAAAAACTTTTATTTATCAAGTTTTAAAAAAAATCGAGCATGGGGTTTTCGAAATATTGAGTTTTGAAAAAAAAAAAATTGAAATTTTTTTTTAAATTTCAAAAAATTATTTTTGGAAAATTTTAATTTACAATAATATTCAAACTATTAAAGACCTTTAGCAGAAAAAAAAATGATCAAAATCCGTCGTACCGTTTTTGAGAAAATCAAAAACCAAAAAAATGGCTCCAAGGGGGTTAGCAGCAATAACTATTTTTTTGGAAAATCTTTTTCAACCATTACCTAGCTTTAACTCAATGAAATTTTTTGAATTTTTCTTAAGAAAATCTGTGGGACAGTTTTTGAGAAAAAAAAATATTTATAAAATTTCGAAAAAAAATTCGTATGGCAGGTACCGTTATTTTTGGTCATAAAAAAAAAACGAAAAAACACCCGGGGGGAAAAAATTAAAACCTACATATATCTACCAAGTTTGAAGAAAATCGGACGAGCCGTTTAGGCTGTAGTCGAACAGACAGACAGACAGAATTGCGAGACTCACTTGTTTGGTCTCCGCTATCATCGTCATGTCAACTTTGATCAAAATCTCGAGTTCGATTTTTTTTACGATTGCATAACTTGCCTTATAGTACCTATAAGTCGCGATATACATACTAGGTACGATGACCGTGTTTTAGATTGTCAAATAATGAACAACAAAAAAAAGTAACAAAATTTGACTAGATTTTCGATTAGTTTTGCTAAAATTTGAAAACAAATTTAATTTAAAAACAAAAATAAAAAATTACACAGTTTAAATTTTTATTGATTTAAATATTATTCTGAAGAATAAATTTCATCTACTAAATTCTGTGTTTTTTAAATATTCCTTAGAATAAAATAAAATGAACGACTGGGTCGCACAAACTTGCTTGGTAAAAAACTAAGAATTTCAAAAATGAATGTTATTAGAGAAAAACTGTTCATAAGCATTTTCTAATCTAAATGACTAAAACAACTCCTTTAGTAGTTGGAGCTAAGCACAGGATGACATGTGATTCAAGCTAATATTAGCTTATGCTGGGACAAAAATTATAAGTCGTTGCAGTGGTTTCCTAAAAAAAAAAAAAGAGGCTGGGTGCGACCCACACTGATAACTTCCCATTTTTGGTCTTGAAAACTTTATATTTAGGTTTTTTTTTTTTTTTTCAAATAACCAAATTTTCAGCGAAACAAACTTTAGCTGTAAAATTCAAACAAACATTATTTTAAAGATTGAAAAGCATTTTAATTATTTAAAGGGATTTGAAATTGAGATTGTTGATGTATAAGTTGTTTCCACGTGACCCAGGAGGTAAACTTCCACGAGTTTTAAAAAAAAAAACTATTAATTCAATATTTGTCAACATTTCACCAATTGTACAAAATTATACTATGTATAAAATAAACTAAATTAGAAGTCAATATCACTACTAATTCTCGAGAAATTTGAGTCGAAAAACAATTTTTACCAATTTTCAATAGAATTTTATATAGTTTTTTATTTTTTGTAAAAAAAACTGTAAACTGATTTTTTTTTGAATTTTCACCAGTTGTCAAACACATTATTTTTCGTAAAATAAAATTATTTTGAGTTTCAAATTGTTTTCCGTTCTTAGAATATCTGGGTTATGAAATTTTTTTTCAGTTTTTTTTATTTAAAAAAATAGCGGTATGTTCATTTTTTTCCAAATTCATACAAAATCTGTATGACCTTATAATGAGTACACTAAATTTTATTTGAAATCAATAGCATTATTTTTTCATGAGATATTTGAAACTAACCAAAATTTTTACTTTTTTTTTAAACCGTTATAGTGAAAAAAAAATACTCACTGAATTTTAATAAACGCCCTTTCAGCCTCTTTCGAAGTTATTATCTATTAAACAAAATTTATTTGAAGTCGATATCTTTACTCGTTCTTGAGATATCGACGACGAAAAATGGTACCAGAACGTACGGACGTACGAACGTACGTACACACACACACACACACACACAGACATCTCTCTAAAAATGATTGATATAGCCTCTAGGGACCTTGAAACGTCGAGAAATGTCAAAAATTCCAATTTGACAAATCGGGCCGATTACAATAACTCCCTATGGGAAGTTAATAAGCTCCTTTATACAAAATTTTCAAAACATTCAAAAAAATACGCCATCTTAAAGTTTTTACTATTGTACGAATAAAAATTTTGAATAAAAATAAATTTCCAAAAAAAAAATATTGAGGCGTTTATGTGATATCGAATTTTCCAAAAAAAAAAAATATATACATATACCTATATTTGTTTTTTTTTTTTTTTTTTCAAAAATTCAAAAAATATTTTTTTTTTCAAAGTACATATGGAAATGCAATGTTTTTTTAAACTTTTTAGAAGCTTCTCTATACAAAGCTTCTTAAAATTCGTTTTGCCGATAATGAGAGTTTCAAAATTCGAAAAAACGGTTCTGAGGAACCGGTTGTGTGGTAGGAACCGGTTCAAAATTCTCGGAACCGTTTTCGAGCAAAATACGATTTTCGAAAACCATTTTTTAACCTTTGTATGTTGAGTACCGTTATTTTTAGGTAAAATAATTTTTTTTTTCACATCTTGTAGATTATATTAAGAAACTTTTATTTATCAAGTTTGAAAAAAAAGCGAGCGTTGAGTTTTCGAAGTATTGAATTTTGAAAAAAAGATTTGAAATTTTTTTTTTACAAATACACAATAATATTCAAACTTTTGGGGAGCTTAGGTAGGCATAAAAAAATGATCAAATCGACTGTGCCGTTTTTGAGAAAATTGAAGAACAAAAACATGGTTCCAAAAGGGGTACCAAACATAACCATTTTTCGGAATATTTTTTTCAACCATTACCTTGCTTTAAATAAATGAAATTTTTTAGTTGTTTTTTTTTTTTATGTGTGGGACAGTTTTTGAGAAAAAGCATTTATATACATTAGACTGGGCCAAAAAAATTGACTATTTTTTTTTTTGAAAGATATATCGAGAATATCATTCAGAATGACAAACAAAAATTTTCGTAAAAGTTTGAGCCCTTAATATCAATTTTAAGAGGGCTATCATCGCTAATTTTGATTTTTAGTCATAATTTCATGTTTTGCGTCATCAGAACTGACAAAACATTGAAGTAAAAAAAATTCATTTTGACTTACTTTTATATAAAATTAAATTCCCTACAAAAAAGGTCTAATTGAAAATTTTCGTCAGACAAGCCGTTTTTGAGTAATTAAGCTTAATAAATTGTTATTTTTCTTCGATTTTACTTTTTTAATTTGGAATTTTGTAACTAACGAAAAATAACAATTTATTAAGCTTAATTACTCAAAAACGGCTTGTCTGACGAAAATTTTCAATTAGACCTTTTTTGTAGGGAATTTAATTTTATATAAAAGTAAGTCAAAATGAATTTTTTTTTACTTCAATGTTTTGTCAGTTCTGACGCAAAACATGAAATTATGACTAAAAATCAAAATTAGCGATGATAGCCCTCTTAAAATTGATATTAAGGGCTCAAACTTTTACGAAAATTTTTTTTTGTCATTCTGAATGATATTCTCGATATATCTTTCAAAAAAAAAAAATAGTCAATTTTTTTGGCCCAGTCTAATATACATACATGCGCTCTATGGTTCCGTCCTTGCCTCTCTGCTGCTTAACCTGTATATCATCGATATTCAAGCGACAATATCGAGAAAATTAGAGTAAGTGGACGATATGGCAGTAGCTGGCCTCTGTTCGCCTCAGCAAATTCTTAAATCTCGTCACCCTACCATAAAGTTCGGTAAGGAATTGGCAAATGATGGGTTAAACACCTACGATTTCTAATCAACATACAATTAAATTTTCCTGTCTGCGGCTAAGGCTGGCTAATATAAAAAATATCAAAAGAACGACTAGTATTCTGCTCCGAAATTTTAAGTGCGTTCGGCCACAACATTAATGGACTTTGGTGTTGATACTCGTAACATTTTTTCTCAGTCGCCCGATATTGAGTTTCTAGGCTGCATCTTGGGGGCTCCAATTTCTTGGTCCAATGCAAAGCCTTTAAAATTGATGTTATGATGCCGGGATAACGAAAAACTCCGCTAGTACAATAATCAGTCTTCTCACAAATTAATTCAACTCTTCTTCTTAATTTTCTTCATTAAAATTGTTAGGATAATCATTACTTTAATTATAATTAATGATTTAGTTAAAAATCAGGTTACTCGTAATTATACAACCAAGACTTCCTCAAAGTGACCATTCAAAGGAAATCTCCCAAAATGTTGTTCCCTTTTTTGTGTTTTCGTTGCCTTTCCTCTGATAATTATATCAGCAGCATCAAGCTGGAAGAAAAAAAAAAACTGTCCCAAAGACATCTTCTGTGCTTAAATATTTCATCAAAAAAGGTTCACTATACTTAATGATGTTGCAGCATCGCAAAATCGGATAACTACCATGACAAATATACAGTCATTTCTCACTCACACTAACAAGAATTATTTTTCCCAACAAAAATTTCAGAAAGCTTAATTCAAGGGAATTTATTTCTTTCAAGTCCGTGATAGCTAGTGGCAGAGTAGAGCATTTGCGGCCACACCTTTGAAATTAAATCGTTTTCGGTTTGTTAAAAAGTTTTCAGCATTGTTGTCTGATTGTGCTAGGAAAAGTTTATTTCACATGTATCATCTATTGCGACAGGGCAACTGTTTGTAAATGAAGCTAAACGAATGGTCAGGGCTTGAAAGTTGGTTATACATAAAACATTCAACGACTTTTAACTATTTACGTTTGAAAACCTAGAAGAGACGAAGTTAAGTATGTTTTGTGTGATTTGATTCGGTTTTTGTCTTCAGAAAAAATTAAATAGAGATGCATGTAAAGGGTGGGCCAAATACAAGTTTCTTTTTAAGAAATACAATAAAATGAACTAAATAATTTTCTTCCATAGATTATAACTTTATTAGTAAGAACAAACATTCCCAATTAATTATGAAGCACAAGGTCGTTCAAAAGGCTGCTTCGGATTGCTTCAATTGGACCTTGTAAATGAATAATCCGAGATCTTTGTGAGGAATTCTCCTCAGTCTAGTGCGTAACTATCGGTTACAATAGCCATATTCTCGCCTGTGCGTACGGTACGAAGACGGGGAACATGAGCTTTGGACGACCTTACAAATTACAGCCAGATCAGTAGGGTCGAAGGAAGACCTTATAACTGTTCGGTTTTTTCAATGCACGTGGCGCTCATAGATAGCGACATGGGTAGTGGCTTCCGCTTCAACAACAGGAGATAGAATTGATATTTTGAAGCTTAAAATTCTACTCGGTTTAAGGTTCCCCATTTGACAACGCTATCGAGTTCAGAATTTAATGAGCTTATCATACGCTCCCGTTCTAGATCCACATCCGAAGAACAAGGATATGTATCTAAAAATGAATATGAGAAGCTGAGAATACTGTCATCAGCAAAGCCATTCAATGGATTAGAAGTTTCATCATTGATGAATATAAAAAAGATAGTCGGAGACAGAACGGAGCCCTGTGGCACACCAGCATTTATTTTATGGATTTCAGATTTGAAACCATCCAATACAACTTGTATTGAGCGGCTTGAAAGGTAGCTTCTAATCCATTGAAAAAGAGAATTTCGATAAGAGAGCTTGATACAAAACTCTAAAGCTTTTGAAATTTCAGATGCAATAATCTAACTTTCACCAAAACGATGTCAAGATTTGTGTTCGATAAGACATAAATGTACCATCAGATCTATTGCTACAAAAGTTGAGAAGCTTTCGTTCTTTCAAGATATTTTTTGAGATGATAATTTATTCGCGTTTCCATGACCATGGAAAGAAAGGATGTACGTACAATTGCACGATAGTTGGAATGGGGAGAGGATTCGCCTTTTTTTTTGGGACAGGCTGGGCAAATGCTGTTTTCCATCTACTACAGAGTAGGACAGATGGAAAAGCTTACGCCTTGAAGAACACCTCTTGAGATCAATGGGAGGGATACTATCGGTGGCCAGCGGATTTGTGTATATCGAGATCCTTCAGTACTCTTGCAACTATATGCTCTCTAGTACAGGAGAACTCATGACACTTTTAGGCAGCTTCGAATTAACAGCAAACTTTGCTACAAGCAAACTGGTTTTTTGTTGTGAGGTGATAAAAGGAGTTCCATTGAAGACGAGCGTAGGAACCGAGGACGAAATAGTACGTCATACATTTTTTACAAATGGACAAAACTTTATGCTACTTCTGGGATTTTGTAGAATTTTTTGCCTTAATCGTTGGTCATGCAAAAGTTTGCTTCGTCTTTTTAGCTTGCTTTAATTTCTGAAACTTATGTACTTCTCTGACTCTAATTATCTCCTTCTTTATGGAATCAAACCAAGAAATCTCCTTCGGTTTGATAGGTTTTCCCCTATTCGGTATAAATTTGTTCATTCCGAAAAGAATTAAATTTGTAATCATATCTGCCCTCGAGTCCACGTCACTGTCGAGGAACCATAGTGACCAGTTTAAAGTTCCTGAAGAAACCATTGAGACTGTCCCAGTTGGCTTTCTCGTATTTCCAAACGGTTCTCTTGAGAATTTTTTCTCTAAATGGGATTTGTTGACACGAATAATTTGAAGATATGACACAATAGAAGTGTGATGTGCCTACAGGGTAAAAGGAAATAAAATGCACGACTGGATCGCACGTACTTGCTCTTATGTAAAAGCAATTTGGAAATATAATAGGCACAAGGATTTAATAAGATATAAATGTTCAAATGCATAAAATTTGTATTTGTATTTATTAGATAATATATAATTTCACATTAAGATATGCACCTTATATTTTGTGATTGGCTTAAATTATATAATGCAATTTAATATAAGTAATAAAGTTTAATATAATACATTTTTATATAAAAATTGTCTATTTATTTGAAGTACCCGTACATCGTAACATGATTTTTTTTTTTTTTTGTTTTTTTTTTATATTATATATAGTACTTGAATTTAATTTTAAACATTAATTTAAAGATATAATTATTGATTAGGCTTTATGTATTTCTAGCTAAGAGTATAAAAAGATTATTTTTGAAGGTATTTACGTTTGTGATTCTCCTTAATTGTATGGGCAATGAGTTCCACTGACGGGTGACATGGACGAGAAATGTACGTTCAGATTGTAAACAGCTAAATCTAGGTTGTATTAAAACAGGCGTTCTTTGAGAATTGGCAAAGTCTAGCCTACTGTACAAATATTCAGGCTGATGTGATTGCATGATCCGAGGGCGGGTCAATAAGTCCGTGACTTTTTGAATTTCTGACCTCTTTACTGAAACAGCAAAACTGCTCCTGTCAACAGGCATCTGTCAGTTGACTCCTGTCAAAATTTAAACTTGCTGCGTCAGTTAGTTTGTGTTTGACAGCTATTTTTATCAGACTACTCACTAATTTGAGGAGAAAATGGAAAAAAGTGAATTTCGTGTGCTTATTAAGCATTATTTCTTGCGAAAAAAAACCATTACCGAGACCAAGGCTAAGCTTGATAAATACTATGGGGACTCTGCACCATCGATTTCAATGGTAAAAAAGTGGTTTACTGAATTTCGTTGTGGCCGTACAAGCACTGAAGATGCCGAACGTCCTGGACGCCCAGTTGAGGTCTCTACACCCGAAACAATCGAAAAAATTCACGATATGGTGTTGGCCGACCGAAGATTGAAAGTGCGAGAGATTGTGGAAGCCGTAGGGATCTCGCATGGCTCAGTGGTTTCAATTTTGAATGATCACTTGGGCATGAGAAAGCTTTCCGCAAGATGGGTGCCGTGTTTGCTCACAGTCGACCACAAACGCAATCGTGTAACAACTTCACAGGAAGGTTTGGCGTTGTTTAATCGCAATATGGAGGAGTTTTTGCGCCGTTTTGTAACCGTGGACGAAACATGGATCCATCACAACACACCAGAGACCAAACAACAGTCAAAACAGTGGGTTTCTAAGGGTGAATCGGCGCCAAAGAAGGCCAAGGTGGGTTTGTCAGCCAATAAAGTTATGGCGACTGTTTTTTGGTATGCACGCGGGATAATCCACATTGACTACCTTCAAAAGGGAAGAACAATCAATGGGGAATATTATGCCAACTTATTGGACCGATTCAATGACGATTTGAAAAAAAAACCGACCTCATTTGGCCAAGAAAAAAGTTCTTTTCCACCAAGACAATGCAAGGGTGCACACATGTGCAGTTGCCATGGCAAAAATCCATGAATTGCTCCCTCATCCACCCTATTCTCCAGATTTGGCTCCGAGCGACTACTTCTTGTTCCCAAACCTGAAGAAATGGCTTGGTGGAAAAAGATTTGACTCCAATGATGAAGTCATCTCGCAAACAAAGGCCTATTTTGAGGACCTCGACAAATAATTTTTTTTGGAAGGGATACAAAAATTGGAGAAGCGTTGGACAAAGTGTATAGAGCTCAAGGGAGACTACGTTGAAAAATAAAATTATTTTTTTATCAAAAAATCTGTGTTTTATTCCAAAAGTCACGGACTCATTGACCCGCCCTCGTACCATGGAGAAGAATTAGTGATCTAAATGTTATTAAATCTTCGAGCTTAAGATCTGTTATTTGCTTGGAATAAGGAGATATATGGTCGAAGTATTTTTTGTTAAAAACGTACCGGGTTAAATTATTATAGGTTACTTTAAGTTTGTTTTTTGTATTGTAATCTACCGCACAGAATATTTCACAGCAGTACGTGAGGATTGGCAGGAGTAAAGCTTTAATAAGTAACATTTTTGTAGCAGTTGGAATAAATCTTTGAGAACACCAAAGTAAACGAAGGCCGCTATAAACTTTTCCGATTATTGTTGCTATGTGGTCTGTCCAGGTAAGGTTTTCATTGAAAACCAACACCAAATTTTTCGCTGTGTGGACGTATTCGATTACTGATTCTCCTAATTTATATGAGGGGAGTTGTGAAATGTCTAGACGCTGTTTGTACATAGATACACAAAGTTTTCTCTGGATTAAGTGAAAGGTTATGTCTAAGTGCCCACTGCTGAATGATTTTCAAATCTCCATTGACATCATCTACGGCACCTACAACATTAATTAATGGACAGCTATGATATAACTGCACATCATCTGCAAACATGTGAAGTGAACAGTTTTCGACTAGTAACTCATTTACATAAATGGAAAACAACAAAGGTCCAAGAACAGATCCCTGGGGAACACCAGCTGTTATATTTAGGAATGAGGACATTCTATGGCCCACTGCCACACATTGTTGTCGGCCAGTTAAATAGGAGTACAATAGTCTTACTGCAAATACGGAGACCAAAATCTTTGAATAATTTATTGCAAGTTATATAGTGGTTAACGGTATCGAACGCTTTTGAAAAATCAAGCAATGTTAGAAAAGTACAACAGTTCTTGTCCATAGGTCTACAAATGTCATCAACAACAAGCAACAACGCAGTTTTACAACTTCTTTTAGCACGAAAACCGGACTGAACGGAGCTTAATAGATTATATGTGAGTAGGTATCTCTGCAGCTGCTTTAGAATACCATTGATGTCTGATTTTAAGACAAGTATGAGTTTATGCAATAAAGTTTAAAAATCGATTTATTATTTAATTAATTTGTTATCTAAGAAATTTCTTCAAAATTTTTAAAGCAAAAAATTTGAGATGCCAAATTTGATTTTTTTTTTTTTTTTCAAAAACCCAAAAAATATTTCTTTGAATATTTTTATATACAATATTATTTTAAACTTAAGGGGGATCCTGCATACAAATTTTGGTTAAAATCGTTAGTCATTAATGAGAAAGTCGAAAATCAAAAAAAAAAAAAAAACGGTTCCACGACAGGTACCGTTCATAAAATTGTTTCCTAAAATTTTGTTTGACAAAAATGTAGTCCATGCCCATAATAGCACATCTAATTTTTTTTTCATCAAAATCGTTAGAGCTGTTTTCGAGATAAATAAGATTTTTCATTACGTTAGTTAGGGTACCTCTAGTTTTGAAGTTAAAAAAAATCTCAGTTTCGCCTCTAGACAATTACGACGACCCTTAAGTACCGACTTTGAAGAAAATGCCTCCAGTAGTTTAAGCTTTAGATCGAGGTACAGACATACACAATTGCCGGACCCGCTTTTTTCGTCTTCGCTATCATCGAAATGTCAACTCTTATCAAAATCTCAAGTTCGATTTTTTTTCCAAATGCAGAACTTGCCCTATAGTACCGATATCCCAAGCAAAAATTAAATGTTGCGTCATGGGAAAAACAATGAAGTGGATTAGAAGTTTCAGACAAAAGATTATTTATAAAAATGAGAAAGAGAGGCGGAGACAAAACGGAGCCCTGGGGAACACCAGCATATATTTTGTGAAGAGATAGCCCGGTGTTCAACTCTATCAAATACTTTTTAAATATCAAAAGGCATAAACTTACGTTCTCCAAAACAGGGTAAAGATCTGTTACACTCATCGGTGAGATATGACATGTGATCACCAGTGGAACAATTGCTGCGAAAATTGTATTACCGGTCATTGTGCCTCAATCTTGTACGTGTTACCAAGTATGGAGGGTACCTAAAATTTTCTGGCTATTCCGTACGGCTAATAGGTAGCACTTTTCATGCCAAAAATACTCTTTGAAGATGTTTCACTTCCTTAAATCATTGGAAAACATTTTTGCAGCTGCTAAGAATCATACCCAAACCCTTCTGCATGATTTTAAAATTCTGTTTGAATAAATTCATATTTTTACTTTCGATACATAGGTTAGGTACTATATGGTAAGTACTGAATTCTTAAAATAGTCGAACTCGAACTCAGACTTGATATTACGATGATAGGGAAAACGAAAATGTGGGTCCCGCACATCTGCCTGTTTAAAATAAAAAAAAAATCTAACAATAATGATAAAAAGTTAAAGACTAAAAAAAATAATTGTTATGACCAAAACAAAAAAAATGCTTTAAATGAGGAAGTCCACTCTGACAGAAGGATCATAAAACATAGCTACTCGTATCTTCTATTAATTTCAATAAAATCAAATAAACATAATTTCCCCTAAGCCATACACAACTCAATTCCCTTGAGCTCATTTCACCATTAACAAATTGCTGTGTCCGGTTGTAGCTAACTATGGGTTTCAACTTATTGAACAACTTTTATGCAATGGAAAATAGACACAATGGCATGTTTTTGCTCCTGGACGGCCTGGCCTGTCTCGCAAGTTGTTATTTTGTTCTTATAAAAATGAATATTTTTTATTTAAATCATTCTGTTTTGACAAAATTTCCTCGGGGGGTTTATTCATAGACACCATAATTTCAATTGTTTTTTTGCAATCCTATTATTTGCTTCAATCGATTTCCAGAATTGAGATTTTCTTTAAATTTGGAATAATAGGTGTCTTGGGCAATTTCCATAGAAGCCCAAAGTTTAATTTCAACTTTTGTGTGATTTTTGGTAAATAATATGTGTTTTGGTTCTCGCCGGTATTTAGTCGGGAGAGTAACGAAATCCCGCCGCACAAAATCCCGAATCACGAAATCACGCCGAAAATATAACAAATGGAAAGTATTTACGGAACTCTTGGTTCGGGAAAAATTCATTTTTTCGACAAACTTTTTTTCAACAAATTGGTTTCTTAAGAATTTTTTTTTTTTTCAATATTTTTTTGGAAGAAATTTTGATTTTTCATACATTTTTTTCTGGACATTTTTTTTTCAAAAATATTTTTTGACAAAAATTTGCCACCCAAGGTACTTTTAATCAAAAAAACTGTTTACATTGGCGCCTGCCAGGCGCAAATGCAAACGGTGGCATTTCGTGCTGGTCTTGATCTACATCCGAAAGACAAACCGAATATGAAAAGCTAATGTACATCAGTAAAACAATTTAATTGGAAGTCTAAAACAGAAGATAATTAATGAATATGAGAAAGAGAGTCGTAGAAAAAACGGAGCCCTGTGACACACCAACATTTATGTTGTGGATATCAGACCTCAAAAATCAGCCAGTTAGTCCAAAAAGTAGCTTCTAATCTAAGGAAAAACAGATTCATCTGTACCAAATTCACTCATTTTCGATGACAGAGCTTGAAGCTATAAGCGACTGTTAAGATTTTAATAAAAGCGAAACTAGCAAGCAAATTAAAATCTGATCGTGCAAAAAAGAAAAGTTACAAATCAGAATAAAACAGACACGTCTTGTCTAATTGAGAGCTTTATTACAAGTGATCTTTTCCTTATCTTAATATTTAACAGTTTTGTCAGTCAAGGAGAGTACATTACATATAGTACATACAATAGGTACATAAATCATTCGATTTTACAGTAGGTATAAGTAATTATGCAATGAATTTATACAAGAACGTTATGTGTAATAGTTGAGTACTAAAAGTTAAGGTAACGAGATGAATACAGGGTGATCGCGTTTAATTATTTCTTGATTATATTAAATAAAATCTCTTACAAAGCCAAACTCTATCAAATTCTCTTGAAATGTCAAGCCCAATAAAAAAAAATTTAAGATGACGAGTGGACCTATTTCAATAAAAGCGGTACTATAAGTGATTGGACGTTTTCGTTCTTTGAGATATTTTTTAAGCTGATGATCAATCAACGTTTCCATAATCTTGGCAAGTTGGGACGTATTTTTTAGAAACGGTACAAGATTCGAATATTTTTTACGAACAGACTTGGCAAATGTTTTTTTCCTTTCAATCGAAAAGAGACCAGTTGAATATGGCCGATGAAAAAAACTACGGATTGATTTTGTCACCAGCGAAGGATATCTTTTAAGAATAATGGTTGTGATACGAGTATACTATCCAGGTCAGGGAAGTTATGATTTGTGATCTTCTTACATATTAAAGTCTTGTAGAAAACACTTTTCTAGTTCTTATTTTCGTCAGTTATTTAAGCAAATGATTTCTTTTGGACCAACTTCAAGCATGTTTCATGATTCATCTTTCTTTTGACTTCTGCCTCGAAAGACCTTTATGAACATTTTAACTTAGACGGCATTACTCTGAAGCTTCAAATAATAAGACTTAATTGAGAAAGAGTGGACCTTTAACAACCGCATGGGAAGGAGTTAAGTTTCTCCAGAGCAATTTATGTTGTCTCTTTGATGCTCAGTTTCCTTTAGAAACGGGGTTTTCAATAAGAGCGGGTAGATGTTGTGAAATGAAATAAAGCAAGCAGTGTATAAGGTATTGACAAATTTTTTATTTGAAATATGGCATCTTTCAATGCCTGTCTCAGCTCCTTACGGTTGCACGGATCCGAGTGGTGCAATTTTCAATGACTCTTCCGCATAGATTCCGCTGAATTTGAATGATGGCCTGTGTTAAGTTTACCTTAAGGGCCTCGGTCGATTGTGGTTTATCCGCAAAAGCCTGCGAATTCAGGAAACCCCACAGCAGAATGTCTATCGGGTTCAAATCGCATGACTTTGGTGGCCGATTCACGCCAGCTCTGCGGGAGTTAGGATTACTCTCAAATCGTTCATGCAGAATGTCAATCGTGGCGTCCGCTGTGTGGCACGTAGCACTGTCCTGCTGGTACCACATGTTGTCTAGTTCCATATGGTTCAATTTGGGCCACGATAAATTGGCTATCATAGTTCCGTAGCACTAGTGACTTGCACCGTCTCAACAAGGTCGTTTTCGAAAAAGTACGAACCAACGACGCCGCTGGCCCAAAATCCATACCAAAAGGTAACTTTTTGAGAATGCACTGTCACCTGATGAATCTTGTGTGGTTTGGTGTCGTCCCGTATATGACAATGTTGCTTGTTAACACAGCCATTCATCCAAAAACGCGCCTCGCAGCTAAAGATGATCTTTCGGCCAAAATTGGACTTCTCTTTGAAATGCTTCGAAGCCCAATCAGTGAACAAACGACGGCGTTGTTTATGGTCATGAATTTAGAGACCTGGGTCTATTGGATCTTGTACGGGTGCAGACCCAAGCCCCGACACATATCTTGCCAAGTTGAAGTCTGCTAAAGTCCAAGTTCTTGGGTACGTCGAAGAATCGACAGCCTCGGATTCTGCCGTCTCACAACCAGGGCCATCTTGCGTTCCTTTGGGGGTGGAATGTTGACCGAACCAGTCGTCTTAAATTTGAACACCAAACGTTGAAGAGTAGACTAAGAAGGGCCACCACGTCTACTCTCATTTTGTTAATAAAGTTTTATCATTTGGACAGGGCGCCAAGATATACCCGGTTAGCTTCAGTGGGGTTGGCGTTATAACTTCGGAAACTTTGAGGCTGTTTTTTTTAGTTCTCTTTAAGCAAAATTATATATATTCTGTTTTTATTTTTTTCACAAACATATTTTGCATGGTGTGGAATTATAACCACTTCAATTTCCTGAGATCAGTGGATGCTGTTATAAAAGGCATTTGTTTTTAGGCTAAAAACTTGACCGACACAATAAGAACAGGAATGTTCGATACAGTCGTGCATTTTAATTTATTTCATCGGAGTAGCCCTTATCTCGGAACATTGATTTTTATTATAAAGTATGTTTTGAATCCATCCATTAAAAGGACCACCAGAAGCCACAACACAGAACCCATCGACCCCACCTTTAATAATCTTCTCAATCTAACCCCTGCCTGCTGCCTGCAATCTCGATATTTTAACACATTGGGAACAAATTGTATGGAGATCTAAATCAATGGCAAAGGGTGAGAATTTCGTTGGTGTTGCAACCTTTTTTTGGGCCTTTCAGGTTTTACACCTTCCGATACACAAAACAACACTGATACTGAATGAGGATAAATTCCCAAGAGTAAACGGCAACGGGCAAGGCTATGGCTATTATATTATGTCCTAAGAAATCGTGAACCTTATATTGGATACGATAGTGCGATACACATCGCCCTAAAGGACTATCAGGCACTACCCATCTGGAGGAGGCCACACAAAGCCGTTTATGCCCAAGAACTGTTGCCAAAACAGGGTGTTGGGATTGTTTGTCCTTTTGCATGGTTAGTCGGTAGTAGTGCCATTAACTTTGATGAGTGTGGTGGAGTGGTCACGATGGCAGAGATTTGTCGACGACACATTATGAACGGTAATAGTAGCCCGTCCTAGTCTCGTTTCCATGTTGCGGCTACATACCTATGTATGGGACATTTTAAGTCGGAAATTTATTACCCGTTCGTAATGACTTTCAATTCCAAGTTGCCAAGCTTGGAGACGAGAAAAGAGAATACAGCACCGGAACATGCCAGTAAATAAAGGTATACGCACAAGCACATAAAGCTATTCAGAATGTGTTTCCTATTTTCTAAGAATGACAAAGAGATTTATCCACCTTCCTTTCACACCTTCCTTAGGCACGTCGTCGTTGTTCGTACAACATGAATCGTATTGTGTGTGATTTTGGAGCAAACAGGCGAGGTTTTTTTTCCCAGCTTTTCGCAGATTAAGTGTTATCGCAATGGAATTGTATAGTGAAATATTTTACAAAGTGAAGGAAATTTACATTTCAAAGGATAATATTTACCTTTGCACACGTAGCAAGGTTATCAGAGAAGGGCAAAGGTATTGCTATTGGTATTGATAGATACATATGTACGACTATGTCATTGATAAGGCATAATTCCCTTTAGAAGATTCAAAAGGGGCAAGTTTTCGAATCGTAAAAAAATCAAATTTAACATTACGGTGATAGAGAACACGATGTATGTACTTGTGCTTAAAGCCTAAATCGATAAAGCGATTTTCTCAAAATAATTTTTTACTTAAGGGGTTTTTAGTAATTCGATAGAACGAAAATTGAAATCTTATTGAGCGTAAAATGAATTTTTAAATGGATTAAACAAGTTCTTTAGTACTCGAAGCTAAAGACGGATTCCATGATATTTCTAAAACAAAAATTATAAAGTTTTTAGTGGTTTTAAAAACTACAATGCATTTTTAAATATTTTTTAGAAAAACGTTCTTTCAAAAATTCAAAAATATGTTTTTTGAGTTTTGATTGGTAATGTTTTTAAAACTTTTTAGAAGCTTCTGTAGAAGAAATAAATGTCATTCAAATCCGTTAAGTCGATAATGAGAAAGTCAAAAATCGGTTCTAAGATAAGTACTATTAGTAATATTTAATCAATTTTTACTTGCGACTTATAGGTACTATTTTTCGAAAAATGGTTATTGAGGGTAACCCCCATTGAACCATTTTTTTTGTTTTGAATTTTCTCAAAAACGGTACAACCGATTTTGATAATTTTTTTTTCTGCTAAAGCTCCCCAAAAAATTAAATAGAATTGTATTCAAATTTTCAAAACATTTTTTTTTTGTTTTTTGAAAAAAAAAATAATTTTTTTTTAAAACAATTTTTTTTTTAATTTTTTTTTTCGATTTAAAAAAAAACTCAAAATTTTTTTTTTCAAAACTCATTATTTCAAAAATCCCATGCTAGATTTTTTTTATAAACTGGATAAATAAAAGTTTCTCAATATAGGTAATCAACAAGATGTGAGAAAAAAAAATTTTATTTTACCTAAAAATAAAGGTACCCACCATGCAAATGTTAAAAATTAAAAAAAAAATGGTTTTCAAAAATCTTATTTTTTTCGAAAACGGCGTCTAGAATTTTGATAAAAATTTTTTTCTTTCAATTAATTTTTATGATCTTTAATTTAATAAAGAAAATTTTGAAATTAAGATATTAGAGCTTGTACCTTCTGCCATAGAACCATTTTTTCGAATTTTGAATTTCTCATTATCGACCTAACGGATATTAATGAATTTTTTTATAGAGATGCTTTCAAAAAGTTTAAAAAACATTGCATTTCAAAACTTTAAAAAAATATATTTTTTTTAATTTTTGGAAAGTAATTTTTTTTTTGGAAAAGTCGATATCTCAAAAACGGCTCAATATTTTTTTGTCGAAATTTAATTTCAATACAGTACAGTAACAAAAACTTAAGGCTGGCGTACCAAATTTTTTGTCTTAACAATGTTTTAAAAAATTTGTATATAAAAGCTTATTTTTTTTAAAGAAACCACTACAAGAATTTATGATTTTTGTTCTTGCATAAATTCAAATTTCCATAGCATTTTGTTTTTATCTCTTACTGCTAAAAGAATTAATAAAATTAATTTTATCTTTATGAACAGCTTTTTTCTAATAATATTCGTTTTTAAAATTCCTAGCCTGTTACATAGAAGTAAGTTCGTGCAACATTTTATTTTTATTGATTTATAGATCGTAAAAATTAAGCTAAAGAAAAGTATGATTTTCGAAAAAAAAATGTTTGGAACATTTTTTACCTAGAATGAAATTCTTTTTCGTAAAACCTCTAGAAAGTATTAAGAAAAAACTGTTAAATGTGAAGTTTAAAAAAAAATTAACATGGATTTTCGAAATATTTAGTTTTCGAAAAAAAAAGTATTTAAAATTTTTGTTTACAAATTAATAATTTTGAAGCCTTTTAGCACCTTTAACATTAAAAAAATTGATCAATATTAGAAGTTCCTTTCTGGAGAATATCGAAAGCAAAAAAAGGTTCTATGGAGGACGACAATAATAACTACTGTTTTGGAATTCTATTCCAACCACTACTAGCTTTAACCAAATGTAATTTTTTGATGATCTTTGGAATAGTTTTTGAAAAAAAAAAATTATTAATTTTCGAAAAATAACAGAAATAATTGTGAAGGAGGGGGGGGGGTAAAAATGGTTCTACCAAATAAAAAAATGGCCTAGACGTTTAGGCTGTAGTCGAACAGACAGACGGATAGACAGATTGAATTGCGAAACCCAATTTTTTTCGTCTTGACTATGAATGCAATGTCAAGTCTCATGAAAATCTCGAGTTCGATGTTTTATGAAGACACTTGCCATAAAGTCTATTTTAGTTATTATGGTCCACATTTTTTTTTAAGTCTTTTTGCCAAAAATGTAAATCGGCTCTTCGGATTTCAATCAAAATTCTTCAACCGAGGCCCTGTTTGGAATCTAAGATTTACTGCAGAACTGAACAAACTAGGGTTCCATCTTTTTGAGATATCGAATTTTCAAAAAATAATTTTGATTTGTTTTTTTCAAAAATTAAAAAAAAAAAATACTTTATTTTAGATTTTATTATGCAAAGTTTTTGGAAACTACAATATCAAAAATTTCCGTTATGCCAATAATGTAACAATGGTAAGTACACTCAATGTCTTAATTTCAATTTTATTTTATCAAATAAATTGTAGAACTTAAGACAAATAAAAAAAAGTTTTTCAAAATTCTATGAGTCGTTTTCGAGAAAAAAAAGTTTTTCTAGTTTTTCACCTAGATTTCTAGATAAAATGAAAAACTTATTCCCGCTTCTTATAAATAGTATTGAAAAACTGTTAACAGTCAAGATTTAAGAAAAAATAAAAAAAAATTAAAAAAAAAAATAAAACTTTAAAATATAATACTATTAAAACTTTAAGAAGCTTTAGCATACAAAAATACATCAAAATCAGTTCTGTTTTTTTTTTGAGAAAAATTTCAAAGCACCATTAACAAGCGTTTTTCGGAATTTTCGTTCAACCATTAGCTAGCTTTTTTTAAAAACATTTTTTGAGAGAAAATATATTTTATAAAAGTTCGAAAAATAAAACGCACGACTGGGTCGCACGAGCTTGCTTCTATGTACAAAAAATCGAACATGGGGTTTTCGAAATATTGAGTTTTCAAAAAAAAATTTGAAATTTTTTTTTAAAAACCCAAAAAAAAAAATTCTTGAAAATTTGAATACACGATAATATTCAAACTGCTGGGGAGGCTTAACATTAAAAAAATGATCGAAATCGGACGTACCGTTTTTGAAAAAATCAAAAACAAAAAAATGGCTCCAAGGGGGGTACCAAAAATAATCATTTTTTGGAAAAAATTTGTCAACCATTACCTAGCTTTAACTAAATGAAATTTTTCGAATTTTTTTTTCCAATCTGTGAGACAGTTTTTGAGAAAAAAATATATTTATAACATTTCGAAAAAAAATTCGTATGGGAGGTACCGTTGATGGCGCCACGCTTTGGAACTTATTAAAACACTTGTTTAATTTTCTGGCTGAGTTTTAATATTCTAATATAAAAGGTTGATATTAATGATACATAAAATATTTTATATGAGAAACTTACAATTTTGTGTCCGATGTCGGCGGCGTGGTCCATCAAAATGAATGCATTTCCTTTTACTTTATATTCTAGAACAAGGGGAGTGCATTCAGTGCATCAAATAAACTTTAACGAAAGTGTATTCTAAATGCATTCATTTTGAGGACACGTCTGTATTATTTCAATTTTAATTTAACGATACTTTTAAATTCAATGATTTGCTTTAATGATAATAATAATAATGATAATAATAGTAAATGATACAATTATTTAAGCGGCGACATCCCGACCCCCGTGAATCTAAGAAGTCGATTCACAAACAATGTCTAAAACAGCTAGTTTTGAGGCAGGCCGTTTGATTGTTGCCGATGAAGTTTTAACCACAGCGGACCGTACTTGCCCATCAGGCGCAGGATATACATCCACCACTCTACCACGCTTCCACTCACCTCTACTTTCATTTTCATCGCATATAATTACACAATCACCCACCTGTATAGGTTTAGCCCTTTGATGCCACTTTGTACGCCGCGTCAGTGTAGGCAGATATTCCAGGACCCACCTTTTCCAAAAGGTTTGCTTTAACTGTTGTAAAATGTACCATTGTTTACGAAGGCAAATATTTTCTTCGACCGCTGGAGTTTGTATATAGTTAGGACATCCAAGTAAGAAGTGATTCGGCGTCAGCGGCTCAGCTTGATTACTCTCAATAGGTATGTGGGTAAGAGGACGTGAATTCACCAAATTTTCAGCTTCAATTAACAAGCTTAGAAAAGTTTCGAGCTGGGGAGCCTTTTCCTTTAGAGTAAAATGAAGAACGCGCTTCACGCATTTTACCAGACGTTCCCACACCCCACCTGCTGACGGGTTCCCTGGCGTGTTAAAAATCCACTCGATACGACGTTTCTTACATTCTCCTGCTAACGTATCATTAACTAGGATCCAATCCTCCTTACTTGCGCCAGTGAAGTTCGTGCCGCAATCACTCCTAATTCGAACAGGTATGCCGCGTCTGTTCACAAAGTTGCGTAGGCACAAAATGGCAGCATCGCTTGACAAATCTCTTGCCAACTCGAGATGTATTGCCCGGGTTGAAAGGCAGGTGAATAACGCGACCCATCTCTTTTCTCTCCTACGTCCAATCGCAACTTGGAAAGGTCCGATGTAATCCACTCCCGTATATGAAAATGCCCTAATGTACGGTGTAAGTCTATCGCGCGGTAGTTGGCCCATTTGCGGTGGCTCAGGAACTGCTGTCATGTTTTTGCATAATTGGCAACGCGACTTTGCGCCTCTAACTAAACGCCGGATGCTTGGTATCCAAAACTTAGAACGAATTGCACAAACAATGGCTTCTTGATTATGATGTTGAAAGATTTCATGGTAATATTGAACTATTAATCTTGAAAATATGTGATTGTTTGGTATTATTATAGGCCTCTTTGCATTGTATGACAAGCATGTGGCATTATCTATGCGTCCTCCGAGTCGAATAAGGTTGTCCTGATCGAGCGTTGGCGATAACTTATATATTGGGCTTCCTTTCGACACTTGTTGTTTAGACAAAAGTTCACTTATTTCGTCGGCATAAACAGAATTTTGAACTAAGCGACATAAAAAAACTTCAGATCGATTAATTTCTCGTACTTCTATATGTTCTGAGACTATACTATCATTTTTATCAGAATTCTGTATTGCTCTTTTGAATTTAACAACAGCCCTTAAAACCCAACCAGTGACCTTAAGAAGGCGGTAGTAGCTCGAAAATTGTTCAAATGGTATAACGTAAAAGTCCTTTGCAACCGTCAGTATAAAATGTTGCCGCCTTTCTTCCTTTTGTTCATGGGCAGTTAGATCTTCTGGTAACCTTGGCCAGTTTTTTTTTGATGTTTTCAAAAATGATGGGCCTGTAATCCACATCGATTGGTCTTGGGATCCGAAAATCATCTGCGGCCTTGTTGCTTCATCAGCTGGGTTTTGTTTTCCCGGGACCCACCTCCATTGATTAACTGCCGAATGATCCAATATTTCAGAGATTCTATGAGCAACATACTGTTTATAACAACGACTATCGGATCGAATCCAGTTGATAACGGTTTTTGAATCGGACCACAATGTGATTTGGCTTGGTCTCAGTTCGTGGTTGTTACTTATGACTTCCTTCAGTCGCACTCCTAAAACAGCTGCCTGAAGTTCCAACCTCGGGATCGATAGTGCTTTGAGTGGACTGCACTTCGTCTTTCCCATGATAAAACTCAGGTCTATCTCGTTGTTGTAGCTGACACGCCAATAGCCTACGGCAGATATGGCCAGCTCGCTCGCATCAACAAAAATATGAAGTTGAATTTCTGTGCCCAAATCAGTCATGTTCAAATGATGGCATCTTGGTATTTGTAGATATTTCACGTTGTCTAATTGCTTATACCATGCGTACCATTTGGTATAAATATCTTCTGGTATCAATTCATTCCAGTCCGTGTTCATTTTCCACAGTTTCTGCAATAATAATTTAGATAAAATCGTTACATTCGCCAAAAATCCAAATGGATCAAATATCGACATGGCAATGCTTAAGACTTGACTTTTCGTAGGACGTTTTATGCCCTCTAATATCGCTTGAGGTATTCTTCTGAAGTTTAAAATGAAACAAAACATATCGGTGCTTGGGTTCCAATACATTCCAAGTATTTTCTCAGTAGTCGATTCATTTCGGCATAAACTCGTGAGGTTAGTTCCGACGGACATATTATTCATAGCGTGAAGAAAATCCATTGAATTCGACACGAAATCTCTTATCTCAAATCCCGCTTCACTATGTATTTGCTTAACCGTTTTTACAACATCAACTGCTTCCTCAATCGTGTCAAAACTATCAACATAGTCATCCACGTAGTGATAGTCTATAATCGCCTTAGCGGCCCTTGGATAAATATCTCTGTAATGATTTGCATTTAAATTTTTTATGTATTGTGCCGAACACGGCGAACTTTTAGATCCGAAAATCATTGCTGTCATCACGTATGTATCTGGTGGCCGAGAACGATCTCCTTCCCTCCATAAAAATCTTTGTGCATTTTGATCTTCCTTTCTTATGTTCACGCGAAGAAACATTTCTCGAATGTCGGCACACACACCGACTCTCCTTTCGCGAAAACACAATAATATAGATAATAACGACTTCGGTTGATAAGCAGCAGGACCCTTTACTAACATCGAGTTGAGTGACATTCCATTTGCTTCAGCAGCAGCATCAAAAACGAGACGTAATTTGTTGCCCTTGTTTATATTACAAACTGAGAAATGAGGAAGGTACCAAACGCGGTCAGATGTTACTAATTCGCCTTGTGATAATTTTCGGGCATAATTCTTTTTTATATATTCGGCAATTTTACCCTTATACCATTCCCCTAATTCAGAATTCCTTAACATTTTATTTTCTACAAGCTCGAGGCGTCTAAGTGCCATTTTATAACTCTCACTAAATTGGATATTATCACTCTTCCATAAAAGGCCTGTCTCATATTGATTATTTATTTTCTTTGTAGTTGTCTTTAATATAATCTCTGCTCTTTTATCACTTTCAGAAACTACTTGCTTTCGCGGATGGCATTCTAAACTTTCTAACGTAAAGTATTCGGCTACCTGGTTGTGTAAATCATCCAACTCATTTTTTGCAGGAGTAATGCAACTGACAACGGCTTCTGTTTCGTAGAATTCATTACACCCGAAAAGAGTCCAGCCTAATTTAGTGTTGTGCACAGCGAAACCCTTTCCAAAGTTTAAAATGTTAGTAGGTCTTACTAAATTCGTATGCGGAATTCCAATCAGAATCTGTGGAACGGCGTTCACATAATCATCAACAAGAATTTTATCTAACTCCGAATATTCTCTTTTAAATTCTTTGAAACGTAATGTTTGGGCTGGCAAAAATAAATTTTTTGTTGTGCGAATATCTTTCATATGGTACTTTATAGCATTATTATATATACCTGAAATCTCAATGTCAACGTGTTGAGAAATTTCCGTCGTCATTTTATTCGAAATCCACCTCAGAGACAGCAAATCAGAATTACCCCTTACACCGATGCGACGTGCTACATTTTCTTCCAGTAATGAAACCTTGGCACCTTCATCAATGAATGCTATGACAACACATGAACCCAACGGTCCGCTCACCCTAACAGGCAAAAACTTAAAGAGGGTTTTGTCTGTTCTCCCTTCACCGTCAATTGAACTTACTACGACATCGTTCGTTTGTGCATTCTCAGACGAAGGAACAATACCTACTGTAGCCACGGAAGCAGCGGCGGCAGTGATAACTGTGTCCGTTTGTTTTGTCACAGAATTTGTTTCTGTGGGATCGTGAAGCAAACGGTTATGGCTTTTTTTACAGTAACCTATCCCACATATTCGTCGAAATGAGCACTTTGCAACTGCATGCCCTGAGCGCAAACAACAAAAACAGATATGTTTTCTCTTGACTAATTCCCAACGATCGTCAATCGAAAGATTTCGGAATTTGGAACACTGATGTAAGGAGTGATCCTTTGCGCACGCAGCACATTTCCATTTTCTTTCAGTAAAGGCACAAACAACGTTTGTATTTTTGATTTTTTTATTAGTAGACCCCATATTTGTAGAAATGTCTGTAGCAATAGCTACATACGTTGCTATTCCTTTAAGCCAGATGTTAAAATCGCGAATGGAAGGATGTGAAGGCAAAAGATTTATAGTATGGCGGGCCCATTCTTCCCGTTTGTTTAAAGGCAGCTTCATAACCAATTCATCGAGCAAGGTGGGGTTCAATAAATGGGTCGATGCGGAGGCGTTTTCTAAAAACACGGTGAGATTTGAGACCATCACACTATAATTTACGATTTCCTTCAAGTGCGATTCACAAATGCTTGGAAACGATCTGACTTTCGCCAATTGGCTTCTTATTAAGACTTCAGGGCGACCATAGTGGAACTCTAGAGTTTCTATGATGGCACTCACACTGTTTGGGTGTATTAAAAGCGCTTCGACTTTGAATTTGGCGTCTCCTTTGAGGGCGCGTTGTAAACGTGAAAGATTTTCTAAATCTGTGTAGCCATGAGCGGCCGTAGTTTCTTTGAAAGCCACGATAAACATTGGCCATTGTTCCGGTTTTCCTGAAAATTCAGGGAGCTCTTGTAATTTTCTAAGTCCTGTATACGTAGTAGGCAGATTGAATGGGCTAAACGAATTGGTGGTGGTGGCGGAAGGCAAACGAGAAGTCGGTGGCGGTGGAAAATTATTTGACGCATTGGGGTAGGCAGTGGAAGCGTTAATAAAGTGATGGTACATACCTGGTAAATCCGTGTCTACATGTTGAAATTGCTTTGATTGTGATGTTGAGGGCATACATGAGCTAACGGTGGCGGTTGATGGCGTGATGGCGGTGTTGACCTTGGTGGCGGCAGTGTTGTTGGGAACGGCTGCGGTGTTGGCAGTGAAGCCGTCCGCTATATTGGTGGTTGTAGTGGTGGCGGTGGCGTAATGTTTGAATTGTTCATTTAGCTTCCTTCTTTCTTCCTCGGCAAAGGAAAATGAAGCTTTAAGCTCGGCAATTTGCAGACAAAGTTCCTTTATTAAAGCCGACTGGTCTGCATCTGCAGGTGTTCGATTTCGTGGCAGAGGTGCCTCTGGTGGCGTGTGTGCATCTCGTGGTGGAGGTGCCTCTGTTGGCGGCGATGCATCTCGTGGCGGAGATGCCTCTGTTGGCGGCGGTGCATCTCGTGGCGGAGACGGTGAGGCTGAATCGAATTTACTAGAGTCTTTCACACCAGTGGCGACTTTGCGACTTCGACTACGGCCTGTCATATTAATATTATTAAAAATTAATATTAAAAGATGATGGCGCCACGCTTTGGAACTTATTAAAACACTTGTTTAATTTTCTGGCTGAGTTTTAATATTCTAATATAAAAGGTTGATATTAATGATACATAAAATATTTTATATGAGAAACTTACAATTTTGTGTCCGATGTCGGCGGCGTGGTCCATCAAAATGAATGCATTTCCTTTTACTTTATATTCTAGAACAAGGGGAGTGCATTCAGTGCATCAAATAAACTTTAACGAAAGTGTATTCTAAATGCATTCATTTTGAGGGCACGTCTGTATTATTTCAATTTTAATTTAACGATACTTTTAAATTCAATGATTTGCTTTAATGATAATAATAATAATGATAATAATAGTAAATGATACAATTATTTAAGCGGCGACAAAAGTTTTTATAAAACTTCAGGGTCTCCTTTCGATTGCAAGACTCTTCCGTTTTCTTGAGCTGGACGGCTGAGTATGCTGTCTTCTTTTCCTCTCTTCACCTTGATCGATACTCTTCTGACGCTGCTCTTATTTTACGGTGCAGCATATTAAATGTGAACTTTCTTTCACTTGTTTCAGTTGAACGCATTCGTCATCATTTCCCGGGTTCCTGGGGTGGGAGGTAACCTCCAATGCCTACCTTTTTGAAGATGTTATGATGAGACCAATGATTGTTGGCGTCTTTGGTCGGTGCTCTTTGTAGACACTCTAAACTAGGAAGAATTTCTTCTTCTGTGCTCTTCTTCTTCTTCTGTGTTCCCAATTTCTTTCGAGTAATCGATTAAATGCGGATCGAAGTGTCAAACCCTGTTGTACTCATATCAGTTACTAGCGATCTGATCAAATACCATCTTTGGTTGGGGCACCAACTCCTTAACTTTTTCTTCATCTTCTTCCTAGGGAGATGCATGGGGAGGATCTTGAACCCACAACTTCGCTTCGAATGCGCCATTTGCATCCGTTTTGTTTTTCTCTTAAAAACAAAATGAGTAACTCCCTCAGTGCACCAAGTTATATCGATCCGGCCATTGTTGTCTGACCCCACCCAGAAGTCCCAAAGGAAAGAGTTAAACTTAAAACATTCGCCGTTAAGTGGATACGAATTATTTCGAATGAAAAAAATTGCTTAATTTAGCTAATTTCATTCGTGTAGCTAAGATAATTTTAAACGAATCACGAATGTCTTTATATTTTGAATTTTGTTAAATTAAACACTCA